>JAIOJX010000023.1:133544910-138344910 GCA_022376925.1 Tragulus kanchil
TTTCTTTTGCTGGCTTAATCTCCTTTACACTGAAATTCTGGGCTTGATTTTCTGCAAAGCTGGCATCCCAGGTATTAAAGATGATGATTTCTTTAAACGCTTCTGTGGAGGTTTTGTGACTTTTACATCTCACTCTGATTTAAGAGTTGGATGACTGGAATCTGTCATCTTCTTGCTTTAAGGCTTCCAAGTCATTTAACAAAGCCAGATGTCTTCATAATCTTTACCATTTCAATTTAAAAAATGTCCATTTCTAGAAACACTGAGAAAGCCAAAGCTTTTATTGTAACCTGTATTTCATCCCAAGTCATTCAGTTGATTTAATTTGTGTGACACTGCAGCACCTTAGGGGTACCAGTATCACACTTATGACTAACATTGGGGTCACTGCTACATTCATATGTGTAAGCAGTCCATTTCCATAATACCACCTTGAGGTTCTACTTTCTATGGCCACTACCAGGACCAAATATTTTAAGTTGTATTTATGTACAGATGCGAGAGATGGACCATAAAGAAGGCTGAGTGCCAAAGAACGGATGCTTTTGAATCATGGTGATAGAGAAGACTCCTGAGATTCCCTTGGACTGCAAGGAGATCAAACAAGTTAATCTTAAAGGAAATCAATCCTGAATACCCATGGGAAGGACTGATGATGAAGTTAAAGCTCCAATACTTTGGCCACCTGATGCAAAGAGTCGAGTCACTGGAAAAGACACTGATGCTGGGACAGATTGCTGGCAAAAGGAGAAGGGGTAACAGAGACTGAGATGGTGAGATAGCATCACTGACTCAATGGACATGAATTTGAATAAACTATGGATGAGAGTATAGGACAGAGGAGCCTGGCATGCTGCATTTTTTGAATCAATGACAAGTCGAAAATTTTTGCAACTGGGGTTTCCAAGAAATACAGGTAAGTTAACCATCAAGGGAAGCCACCATCCTCCACTAAAGGACTTTTTGGCCCAAAGCACAAGAAAATCTTAAATATCAACATTATCAAGTGCCAAATATCCTCATCTCATCCCTCAGTGAACCACTCTTTTCTTTAAAGCCCCTAATTTAGCATAAAGACTGCACATTCAATTTCTTTTGCTGGCTTAATCTCCTTTACACTGAAATTCTGGGCTTGATTTTCTGCAAAGCTGGCATCCCAGGTATTAAAGATGATGATTTCTTTAAACGCTTCTGTGGAGGTTTTGTGACTTTTACATCTCACTCTGATTTAAGAGTTGGATGACTGGAATCTGTCATCTTCTTGCTTTAAGGCTTCCAAGTCATTTAACAAAGCCAGATGTCTTCATAATCTTTACCATTTCAATTAAAAAAATGTCCATTTCTAGAAACACTGAGAAAGCCAAAGCTTTTATTGTAACCTGTATTTCATCCCAAGTCATTCAGTTGATTTAATTTGTGTGACACTGCAGCACCTTAGGGGTACCAGTATCACACTTATGACTAACATTGGGGTCACTGCTACATTCATATGTGTAAGCAGTCCATTTCCATAATACCACCTTGAGGTTCTACTTTCTATGGCCACTACCAGGACCAAATATTTTAAGTTGTATTTATGTACAGATGCGAGAGATGGACCATAAAGAAGGCTGAGTGCCAAAGAACGGATGCTTTTGAATCATGGTGATAGAGAAGACTCCTGAGATTCCCTTGGACTGCAAGGAGATCAAACAAGTTAATCTTAAAGGAAATCAATCCTGAATACCCATGGGAAGGACTGATGATGAAGTTAAAGCTCCAATACTTTGGCCACCTGATGCAAAGAGTCGAGTCACTGGAAAAGACACTGATGCTGGGACAGATTGCTGGCAAAAGGAGAAGGGGTAACAGAGACTGAGATGGTGAGATAGCATCACTGACTCAATGGACATGAATTTGAATAAACTATGGATGAGAGTATAGGACAGAGGAGCCTGGCATGCTGCAGTCTGTGGGGTTGCAACGTGTCAGACTCGACTTAGCAACTGAACAATGACATCCTGAAAGAATCAGAGCTAAACACATGGGTTTGAGTGCAACTGGGGTTTCCAAGAAATACAGGCGAGGCTGGGAACAAAGCGTGAGCAAGCGAAGAAAGAAACATCTTTGTAAGGGAGAAGCACTAAGTTACTGCATCAGGCATAAAGAACTCAATTACACAGGACATTTTAAGGAGCAGAACAAGGGCCCAAGATTTGTACACTGGATGCATAAAATAGGGGACTACATATCCATTCACTCTTGTCCGCTAATTGTGGAAGGTTTGCCAAGGTTTTATCAGCATCTCACTTGTCTGAGTACTGAATGACTTGAGTCATTCAGAGAAGGCCCTGATATGGAAAGCAGGAAAATGTGCCGGTAGACGGGGATGGGGCACAGAATGCCTGTCTAGAGGTGTCCACTGCAAGTATGGCTAACTGGAGAGGGAGGCTGAGAGCAAGCGAGGCGGGTAGAAGAATTGTCGAGTTCTGCCTGGAACACGGGAGACACGGGTTTGCTCTCTGGGTTGGGAAGGTCCCCGGACAAGGGAATGACAACCCACTCCAGTATTCCTGCATGGAGAAGCTCATGGACAGAGGAGCTTGGTGGACTACAGTCTGTGGGGTTCCAGAGTCTGACACAAGGGAGTGGCTTTCACTTTCACTTTTATGTGCTCATTTTTTCCTACTCTTTCATTCATTTAAATATCACATGTTTGAGTGCATGCTAATAACCCAATGACTGATGAGGAATTAGGGATGAATTTTCAGACTTATTTTAAATTCTATGATAGATATAGATATTACATATAATGTATAGATATTATTATCTATCATCTACATTATGTATCTATCTTTTCTACTTATCCTTTCTGTGGGTCCATTATCTACCTATTAATCTATTATCTACCTTTATTTCTATCTCTTCCTTCTTTTTATCTATCCATATATTCCCCTTATACTGAAAAAAATACCATTCCTTTTAGGTACACTTTATAACAATGTCACAGAAACACATAGCACACCTAACTAAAATTTCCCTAGAGGCTCTGAAAATTCTGAGAAATATAATGAGTAGACAATAAACTTCCAAAAGGTCAATGAAATTCAAGAAAAAGTTTCTTTAAAGGTAAAGTAGATAAAAGACCACATTTACCCTCTGTTTTATGGATGATAGGATAAAGCTCAATAATATGAGTAATACTGACATATTTCTAAGACTACGAAAGGCCATTTCACCGGGGAGCGCAGTCAACAAGGTTTATATCGCTTGCAAAGGGCAAATCTACATGAGTTCTTTCAGGACAGGTGAGCAAGAAAAAATTGACAGTTATTATGTCTCTAGATTTTATTTGAAAATAGTGTACTAATTCTTCAAAGGATTAGAGCTCAGTCTTTCATTTAAGCATATATATATATATATATATATATATATATATCAGAAACAAGTTTCAGTAAATGGATAGTTCTGTATTTCCAAATTTAAAACTATTTCTTCACTCAAAATAGCTCTGTATTTTTCAACAACTGCTGTTTGTCTATTCCCCTTTATTTCCTACTACATGAAGAGAAGGCAGGATTGTCATTGACACTGAATCAGAAATAGTCTTAAAATCCTGATAATCACTCTCATTTGCAGAGAACCACAAATAAAACTGGTAGTGAAAATACCTGTAGAGAAAGTAGTTTGAAATTTTGTCAGCTATCCTTCAAAACAAGTCAACAGAATATTTTTTAAAAAGTTGCTCAGTTATCAAGTTGTGTCTGACTCTTTGTGACCCCGTGGACTTCAGCACCCCAGGCTTCCCTGTCCTTGACTGTCTCCTGGAGTCTGCTCAAACTCATGTCCATTGAGTCAATGATGAGAGAAAAAAAAAAAAAAAGTACCCTTATAAATGAAAGGATGCTTCTGCAGAGAGAGTAAAAGATTCCAAATTCTTAACACTGGAAAAGTAGCAAATTCTTCACTTATAGGATTATTCTATAAGCCTCACTGGTTGATAGCTTCTTTGCACATCCAAATAGGTTTTTATTGCTCACAATTAATCATGAGTATGTGTTTAACCTCATTAGTAATCAGGAAACAGATCAAATTTATAATATGATTCTACTACAACTTATAAGAATAGATAAAAATTTAAATGGTGAAAATTCCAGGTGCAAACCAAAACTGTGGAATAACTGGAATTCTCTTAATGCATGTGAGAATCAAAATTAGTACCATCTGTTTCAAAAATTGACATATCTACTAAATTTTGAATATGTACATATCCAGTAAAAATTAAACTCAAGAAATATATTCACCTAAACTCACATATACATGCTTCAGAATTTACATTCAGTAATGTTCCTAGAAGCAGTTTTTGATTGGGTGGCAGTGATAAACTGGGACTGTACAAGCTTTCTTCAACAGTGGAAGAAATATATAGATGTTGATATGTCCTACAGTTGAATAATATATTGCAACTAAAATGAATGAACTATTAATACAGCTATAACATGGATACATCTCACAAGTATATTAAATTTGAAAGAGACCAGATACAAAAGAATGCATTTTACAAGCATTCATTTATATAAAGTTTAAAAACAAGCAAAATGTTACCAGTGGAGGCAAATATAGGATGGAGGAATGGGAGGTAGAAACTATGGTGGGGGTAAGATAGGCAACAAAGGACTTTTCTCTGGTGGTAAAAACTAGTAATCAGTGGTTAAGACTATATTTCCAATGCAGGGGCGCAGGTCCAACCCTGGTCAGGGAACTAAGATCCAATATGCCATGCGGTCTTTTTTTCTTAAGTACAAAAAAATGATAGCCTACAAAGATTTATTATACAACATGAGGAATATAGCTAATATTTTACAATAACTATAAATGGAGTATAACCTTTAAAGATTGTATAAAACAAAAAAAGGAGCACAATTAAAGTCTGTTATTTTAAGATATAACGGTGTTTCTTTAAGGGAGGTGCTATTGATTGGGAAGGAAATGAAGGAGATCTGGTACTACTTGTTTTTCTGGGTTATTCATCATGCTACACATTTTCTGTTTGTAGACTTCTATTTATACAATTCAGAGAAAGTTCATTATAACAGTGTTTTTCTTTCATTCAGTTAATATCTCCTAAGCATGTACTGCTTCCAAAGATCCACACCAGCAATGGGTCTAGGAGAGGCGGTTGCGCTCAGACACGCCTGACTCTGTGACGCCATGGACTGTGGCCCACCAGGCTCCTCTGTCCGTAGGATCTCCAGGCAACAATACTGGAGCAGGCCGCCATTTTCTTCTCCAGGGGATCTTTCCCACCCAGGGATCAAACCCACATCTCTCATGTCTCCTGCATTTGCAGGCAGGTTCTTTACCATCATGCCACCTGTGAAGGCCCTAGGAGTGGCGAGTTATACAAATATCAACCATGTGCTTAATTCCGGATACTCAGACTTGACTGTTTATCAGGCACCATTCTTGACACTGAGCAAAGAAAACTTCCTGCCCTGGTTTCTCCTCTAAAGAATTTCATTTCTGGGCTTCCCTGGTGGTCCAGTGGGTAAAGAGTCCGTCTTGCAGTGCAAGGGGCACTGGTTCAATCTCCAGCCCTGGAAGATCCCGTGTGTCACGGGGCGGCTGGACTAGTGTGTCCAATTAGGAGCCAGCGCTAGGGAGCGCATGCGCCCAGAGCTGGTGCTCTGCAAGGAGCGAGGTCACCGCAATGGGAGGCCCACACAGGCCAAAGAATAAGGATGGATGAAAATAAATAAATAAACAATAAGAGATGCCAAAATAAAATCAAATAAAAGTTCTATTTCATCTGGAGAAGAAAAACACTAGACATCATAATATTTATGAAGATAATAAATGCCATTGTGGAGATGTATACAATTCTATTCAGTACATACCAAGAGACCAGACCACATCTGGTAACTCAGGTGAAGTTTTTTCAAGGAAAGGAAATTACAGCTGAACTCTGAGGAATCCAGAGACCTAACCAAGTGAAGACAGAAAGGGAAGTGATTAACAGCAATAAGCATATCCATGTGGGAACTTTACGGAAGGCTGTTCTAAGAACAATCTGTGTGCAGAGAATTAAGCAGCAGGGCCCTGGAGAGGCCCAGAGAGGCTGAGACTGTGGTGAACGGTGTTTTTTTCTCCAAAGAGCAATGGGAATCCATTAAGAAGCTAGTAAATTGCCTGTCAAATTTACATTTAAATGCATCACCTCTACTACAGAAAAGCTAATGGATTAGAGCAAGGTTTTGCAAACACTTTTTGAAAGGGTGAGATCATATATTTGCTGGGCTTTTCTGGGCCACAAGGTCTCTGTTACAGCTACCCAACCCAGCTTTTGAAGAGGAAAGCAGGGGTAACACGTCTGTAAAAGATGAGCGGGATTTCAGGCGGTAGTTTGTCAAACTCTGGATCAGAGGAAGAGAGAAGCACATGGGAATACTTAAGCTACTGGGTTGGTCTAGTTTAAAAACAAAGGTAACCTGCTCTAGGGTATTGGTGATTGATATGAGAAAGACAGGAATGCAACCTTCAGACTGGGTTTACCAACCCTGCCCCCAATTAGTATAAGATGTTTTGCACTCTTATCTTACTGAAAATTCCAACACACTCCCCAAGATTTGAATGGTTCTCAGCAAGCAGTTATTTTTGGCTCTGAGGGCCTTCCTACAATCGATTATTTCAATGTATAGATCATTATACATTCCTGATCAATGAAGTCTTTTATTCTAGAATCACAAAAGCTCAAGTCATCCCCATTCAGCACCTGTTTTCATCATAATGTCTGCTTGTATGTATGTTAGCAGTTCAGCTGTGTCTGACTTTTTTGTGAGCTCATGGACTGTGGGGAGGTGTGCTCAGTGAAGCACCCAACTTCGCTTGTGGTAGATGGAAAAGAGGTTTATTAGGCTGGCGTCAGTGACCACCCACGAGGAACAAGGTTTCCTGCAAGGGCCCCGACTTGAGGCTAAGGGCGATTTTTAAGGGCTGGAAGAATCAGTGGTGCGAGACCCTCCCCTTTGATTGGAATTGGTACTCGCACATCCGCACATTCCATTGTCTCAAGCAAAGATTAGACAGACTGGAAAGGCCAGTCTTATGACCAGAAAACAGTGATCAAGAAAAACATACAATCACCATAACAACCTAGGGGTGCCATGATATCCCAAGGGCTTTCTATAACAGTTATACATTTCCGCTCAACATGATAGTCTAGGGGCTTTTTCGTGAGTCAGACAGTTTCAGTATAGGTTACAATCAATAAAGATTAACAGAAAATAGTCAATGCTATCAGAAAGCAATTTAGTCTATCAGGTGAGTCACTAACAGGTATCCCAGGAAACAAGGGATGAATCATTAAGTAGATCTAGTAAATCATTTTACGTTCCCTTTTACACTGTAACCTGGCAGGCTCCTCTGTCCACTGGATTCTTGAGGCAAGAATACCAGAGTAGGTTTCCATGTGGTTCTCCAGGGAATGTTTTCAACAAAGGGATTGAACCCAGCTCTCCTATACTGCAGGCAATTCTTTATCACCTGAACCATGATTTTTAAATGTGCAAACATCACTGAAATTTGTGGGAAAAGAGGTAGGGTTTAGTATAGCAACTCTAAAATTACTATGTTTAATTTTCTTAATGTATCTATTCGTGGCATCTAACCTCTCTTAAATTCATTAGCTCATTAACAAAGCCTTAAAACCTGGGAAGCCCTAAAATAATTTTAGTTCACTTTAATTGCATGTGTTACATGCAAACTTAAATTTTTCATGATCCTTCTAAACTCAATTTACTTCTCTCTGCCTACTGTCTGTATATTGTTCAATAATTTCTGTTTGTATTGTTTTGGGGGGGATTATTTTGTTTATTACTTTGTTTTTAAGTTTAGATTAAGAAAGCCATGTGTTAAAAGATACAAACTACAATATATAAAACAAAGAACAAGGTCCTACTGTATAGCACAGGGAACTATATATTCAGTTATCTTATATAACCTATTTTGGAAAATCATCTGAAAAAGATAACAGATCTCTTTTCTGTACATATGACAGTAACACACCATTGTAAATCAAATATATTCAAATAAAAATGTTTTTAAAAATGAACAGATATATGTATAACTGAATCACTCTGTTGTACACCTAAAACTACCACAACATTGTAAACCAACCATACTTCAACAAAAGAAAGTTAGAAAGGAAGGAAGCAAGCCAGCCAACCAGCCACATGTTAGATATGTTGGTGTCCTGAAAGCTCTGCTCTTAGAGCAGAGTTCCCTTAGGGAACAGGACACAGATGCCCACTCTCTGCAGTATCATTCAACATATATTCGAAGTTTCAGTCAGAGCAATTAGGTGAGAAAAAGAATGAAATGGCATCCAAATCAGAAAAGTAATACTGTCAGTGTTTAGAGATGACATGAATAAAGAAAATCCTAAAGACTCTGCCAAAGAAAGAGAACTATTAAAATAATAAATACATTTAAGTTGAAGGATATAAAATAAACATACAAAAATATGCTGCATTTCTAAACATTAACAATCAGCTAGGGAAAAAAAAAAAAGAATGAAACAATCCCATTCACAATCATAAAAAAATAGTCAAATATCTAGGAACAGATGTAACCAAGGAAGTGAATGACTTGTACATTTAAAACTTATAAGTTGTTGAAAAAAAATGGGAGGAAAACATAATACACAGAAAGAAAATTCCTGCTTATGACCTGGAAGAATTAGCCTCATCAAAATGTCCACACTACCTAAACCCCGTAAGACTGTATGACCTACTCACTTGAAGAAAAATCAGTTATGGGGCTTCCCTGGTGGCCCAGTGGGTCAGGACAGCACCTTGCAGTGCAAGGGGCGCCGGTTCGATCCCTGGTCTGGGAAGATCCCACGTGCCGCTGAGCGGCTGGACCTATGTGCCCAACTACCGAGCGGGAGCTCTGGAGCACATGCGACCAGAGCCAGTGCTCTGCATTGAGAGCTGCGGCTGTGATGGGAGGCCCACACGGGTCAAAGAACTAAGATGGATGAAAATAGATAAATGAAAGACCAATAGAAGTGCTCCCCCGCCACCACCAAAATGTATATAAAAAAAATCGGTTATGCCCTGATGAATTAATAACTTAAGTTTACACATAAGGATGTTACTTCAACATCCACACTGCATGCAGACATGGCAAAATATCACAAGAGTCTCATGAACTGTACCTAGTTTTATTCTTTCTTTACTATTATTCTTAACTCAGAATATAAATTTTCTAATTGTATTCTTAGATTGTCCCCAATAGTAGTCACTGGCCTCAATCTTAATAACTACTAAACTGTCATTTATTTTTAGATCCCCCTGTAATTACAGTGAATGAATTTACACCTGAATATGACTTACATGGACATTTGTAAAATCCAAATCAAATTTTAAAATTTGTTAAATCAACCAAGGACTTTATAGTGTCCGTCTCATCAGGAAAAGAACAAATACATTCTGTCAACATCATATATTATGTTCTATTAATCAAAATATATTCACAATTGTAATTTTGAAATCTACATGCTTTATAAGGTAATGGGCCATTGCTATCTGGAAAAGAGTAATCGAAATTCCAAAAGGTAACCCAGCTAACATAAGGCCTTGGTTCTGATCTGGTGTTATGAAAGTTTCCATAAACAATTTTTCTCTGGGTCCCCCTGTACTTCATACTATTTTCTTTGTGACCAGTATCTGGATCTGTCTTCCTTAGACAAACAACTTAGCACTTAAGTGGGCGGTATTCTCAGATCTGTCTTTTTCTTTGTGTGTGTGTGTGTGATGACCAATTTTAAGGTCTTTCTTGAATTTGTTACAATATTGTTTCTGTTTGATGTTTTGGTTTTTCAGCCATGAGGCATGTGGGATCTTAGTTCCCCATCCAGAAACTGAACTTGTATGCCCTGCATTGGAAGGTGAAGTTAACCTCTTGGCCACTAGGGAAGTCCCAGAAACCCTATGCTTTTTGACCAGTGTATTCAACCCATTTACACTGAGGGTCATTATTTACAGATGAGGACTTATATTGCCATTTTAGCTTTTATTTTCTGACTGCTCTATATCTCCACTGTTTATTTTTCCATGTGTTTTTCTTTGCCATTTTGGTTTGATGATTACTATGTTTTTCTTAGTTTCCTTTTTTTATTATTATTTTTAAAATATTTTGTGTCACTGCTTTAGATTTGTCTTCTGTGGTAACCATGGGGCTTATATAAAACATCGATAAAAAGAGTCCTTTTTCTGGTGATGTTATCTTTATTGACCTATATGGGCTCTATCCTTCTCTTTCTCTATTGTAGTTTTTGTCTCAAATGATCCCTTTTATGTTGTTATTTCTCTCTTTTTTTAAACCAAATCAAAGTAGCTACAGTTATTTTTTTTACTTTGTCCCTCCTACTCATGCTATAATACTGTTTAAAACCTACTGGGATAAATAGAACATTGCAACTCTGTATTATCTTACTCAAAGTTTTACTTACTTTTGGCTTTTTGTTTCTGATAGAAATGCTCCTTTGAACATTTTTGTAAGGTAGTTCTAGCATTGATAAACCCCTTCAGTCCTACCTTTTTTTTCCGTCAAGGAAAGTTTTTATTTCTCCTTCACATCTGAGTAATAACTTTGTTACATAGTGTTTTCTGACTGACAGTTTTTATTGTTCAGTATTTTGAGAATGTCACTCCATTCTCTCCTGGACCTAAGGGTTTCTACTGAGAAATCTGATAATCTAAGAGGCATTCCTTTGTAGGTTACTCTCCATTTTCCCTGTTTTAAAACTTATTATTCTCTTTGATAGTTTTAACATCATATGTCTCAGCAAATGTCTCTTTGCTCTGAGGTAATTAAAATGGTCTCTCAGCCTCATGGACCCACGCATGTCTGGTTCCTTCCCAAGTCTGGGAAGTTCCCACTGGTTATTTCTTTAAATAAGCTCTCTGCAACCTTCTGTTTCTTTCCCTCTGGGACCCTCATCTATAACACTGCTATTTGTAGAAGAGTCATACAGCTGTCATAAAGTGTTCTCATTCTGAAAACTATCTTATTTCTCTTTCTTCTTATCCTGTATCATTTCTAGATTTCTATCATTGAGCTCAGGAATTCCCTCTTCCGTGTGGTTTGCTCTATTTCCAATGCTTTCTGCACTATTTAGTTCTTCGGCTCTGCAATATATATTTTAGAGTTTCAGTCTCTGATAAAATATTCCTTCTGTTCATTACTTTTATTCCTGAGCTCACTGAACTGCCCTTGTGAGGTGTCTCACAAATCACTGAGTTTCTTCATGATCGCTATTTTTAAATACTCTTATCGATATTCACACCACAATAAAGAATCCGCCTGCAATGCGGGAGACTTTGGTTCAGTCCCTGGGCTGGGATGATCCTCTGGAGAAGGGAATGGCAAGCCACTTCAGTATTCTTGCCTGGCGAATGCTATGGACAGAGGAGCTTTACAGGCTACACTCCATGGGGTTGCAACGACTTGGACACAACTGAGTGACTTTCACTCACATTATGTGACTTTAAGTTTGGTTACTGAAGAGCCATCATTGTCGTTTTGTAGTCTAGTACTACTGTGATTCTTCATTCTGTATACTTGCCTGCAGGTACATTTGAAGTAGCTAACACCTTCACGACAAATCACGTGAAAGTGTTAACCACTCTTTGCGACCCCATAGACAGTAGCTCATTGGGCTCCTCTGTCCATGGAAATCTCCAGGAAGAATACTGAAGTGGGTGGCCATTCCCTTCTCCAGGGGATTTTCCTGAGTCTCCTGCATTTCAGGCAGATTCTTTACCGTGAGGGAAGCCTGACAACCTATCTGGTTAGTATCAATAATTCAACAGAGTACAAGTCAAAGGCTTTTCATTTTCCAGTAGGTGGCGCTAAAGCACAAGTGGTTGGCTTCTCATGCATGCATGCCTGTGGTTCTGTCTGACTCTTGTGACCCCGTGGACTGTAGCCCGCCAGGCTTCTTTATCCATGGAATTTCCCAGGCAGGAATACTGGAGTGGGTTGCCATTTCCTTCTCCAGGGGATCTTCCAGAGCCAGGGACTGAACCCGCGTCTCCTGCACTGCAGGAGGACTCATTACCCATTTTGCCATTGGGGAAGCCCTTTCTCGCCTGACTGGTCTGCTTATACTTGAGAACTGGGCTTTCCACCCTCCCCAGAGGTTTCGCCCTACCCTTGCTGTTGCTTCTTTGCCTTCGGGGCTGTTGCTGCCTCGCTGCTGTCAGTGTCCCTCGTGTTGCCTCCTGCAGCACCAGGACAGTGGGTTTGTCAGCAGTTGCTGGGATCCTCCTTGTCACAGGCGCCGAGCCACAGGGGAAGGGAGAAGGGCGGGAGCAGCCAGGATCCCCTGGGCACTGTGGTATGTCCAGGACTGTAAACTCTGTGGGCTCCCTTGCTTCAGGCAGGGACACGGGTGTCTGGAGTCACAGACACCTCTGCACGGATGGGACAGGGTCCCCAGGACCCTGCTTCTACTGCCTGCTCCCCGTGGCTGCAGGTGCTGCTGTGACCAGGAGATCAGGGGTCATGGGGCTCAGCCCCTCGGGGCACAAGCTCTGCAGGCACTGCTCCCCGGCCTACCTCCCTATGGGTTCCGACTTTCACTCACATTATGTGACTTTAAGTTTGGTTACTGAAGAGCCATCATTATCGTTTTGTAGTCTAGTACTACTGTGATTCTTCATTCTGTATACTTGCCTGCAGGTACATTTGAAGTAGCTAACACCTTCACGACAAATCACGTGAAAGTGTTAACCACTCTTTGCGACCCCATAGACAGTAGCTCATTGGGCTCCTCTGTCCATGGAAATCTCCAGGAAGAATACTGAAGTGGGTGGCCATTCCCTTCTCCAGGGGATTTTCCTGAGTCTCCTGCATTTCAGGCAGATTCTTTACCGTGAGGGAAGCCTGACAACCTATCTGGTTAGTATCAATAATTCAACAGAGTACAAGTCAAAGGCTTTTCATTTTCCAGTAGGTGGCGCTAAAGCACAAGTGGTTGGCTTCTCATGCATGCATGCCTGTGGTTCTGTCTGACTCTTGTGACCCCGTGGACTGTAGCCCGCCAGGCTTCTTTATCCATGGAATTTCCCAGGCAGGAATACTGGAGTGGGTTGCCATTTCCTTCTCCAGGGGATCTTCCAGAGCCAGGGACTGAACCCGCGTCTCCTGCACTGCAGGAGGACTCATTACCCATTTTGCCATTGGGGAAGCCCTTTCTCGCCTGACTGGTCTGCTTATACTTGAGAACTGGGCTTTCCACCCTCCCCAGAGGTTTCGCCCTACCCTTGCTGTTGCTTCTTTGCCTTCGGGGCTGTTGCTGCCTCGCTGCTGTCAGTGTCCCTCGTGTTGCCTCCTGCAGCACCAGGACAGTGGGTTTGTCAGCAGTTGCTGGGATCCTCCTTGTCACAGGCGCCGAGCCACAGGGGAAGGGAGAAGGGCGGGAGCAGCCAGGATCCCCTGGGCACTGTGGTATGTCCAGGACTGTAAACTCTGTGGGCTCCCTTGCTTCAGGCAGGGACACGGGTGTCTGGAGTCACAGACACCTCTGCACGGATGGGACAGGGTCCCCAGGACCCTGCTTCTACTGCCTGCTCCCCGTGGCTGCAGGTGCTGCTGTGACCAGGAGATCAGGGTCATGGGTGCACCTCCCCTGCTGCTCGAGGCTGGGGGCTCAGCTCCCACAGATGGAGGACAGGCGTCACAAGCTCTGCAGGCACTGCTCCCCCGGGCCTACCTCCCCTATGGGTTCCAGCTCATTCACAAGTACAGACGCGTGGAATTCTCCAGTATATCCTGGTGGGCTGGTCAGTCACCTTTGTTGCCTTGAGGATGTTCCACTGGTTTACACTGGACGGTAGACTCAAAGAGAGCACCTTGCTGTGCCACGCTAGTGATGTCATGCAGGGCATAGGTGTTATTTCTTTTATCTTTTCCCCATCATGCCTCTTTTATTTTTATATTTATTTTCATGCATCTTTTATTCTTTGGCCAGTGTGGGCCTTCCATTGCAGTGGCCTCTCTCATTGCAGAACACTGGTTCTGGGTACATGCGCGCCAGAGCTCTGGCTCTTAATTTGACACACCGGTCCAGCTGCTCTGCGGCACGTGGGATCTTCCTGGGTCAAGGATCGAACCGGTGACCCTTGCACTGCAAGATGATGTCCTTACCCACTAGTCCACCAGAGAAGCCCGGGCCACAGGTTTTGTAAAAGGAAACACTTTAATTCATCTAAAAATTGACATGTAATAAGCAGCATACAAACCCCTGAAAGGTGGAAGTTTGGCAGTCTCTATCCGAAAGTGTCACAGTATCCTTGAGGCTTTGATTTCCAACAATGTTGTACTTTTAGTTTTTTAAGAATTATATTTTTGTGAAGAAAAGGGAACCCTCTTGCATTGTTACTGGGAATGTAAATTGATACAGCCACTATGAAAAACAGTATGAAGGCACCTTAAAAAATTAAGATAGAAATACCATATCACCTTGCAATCCCACTCTTGGGCATACTCCCAAAGGCAACACATATATAGGGCTTCCCTGGTAGCTCAGTGGTAAAGCTCACCTGCTGGGATCCTCCTTGTCACAGGCGCGAGGAAGGGAGAAGGGCGGGAGCAGCCAGGATCCCTGGGCACTGTGGTATGTCCAGGACTGTAAACTCTGTGGGCTCCCTTGCTTCAGGCAGGGACACGGGTGTCTGGAGTCACAGACACCTCTGCACGGATGGGACAGGGTCCCCAGGACCCTGCTTCTACTGCCTGCTCCCCGTGGCTGCAGGTGCTGCTGTGACCAGGAGATCAGGGTCATGGGTGCACCTCCCCTGCTGCTCGAGGCTGGGGGCTCAGCTCCCACAGATGGAGGACAGGCGTCACAAGCTCTGCAGGCACTGCTCCCCCGGGCCTACCTCCCCTATGGGTTCCAGCTCATTCACAAGTACAGACGCGTGGAATTCTCCAGTATATCCTGGTGGGCTGGTCAGTCACCTTTGTTGCCTTGAGGATGTTCCACTGGTTTACACTGGACGGTAGACTCAAAGAGAGCACCTTGCTGTGCCACGCTAGTGATGTCATGCAGGGCATAGGTGTTATTTCTTTTATCTTTTCCCCATCATGCCTCTTTTATTTTTATATTTATTTTCATGCATCTTTTATTCTTTGGCCAGTGTGGGCCTTCCATTGCAGTGGCCTCTCTCATTGCAGAACACTGGTTCTGGGTACATGCGCGCCAGAGCTCTGGCTCTTAATTTGACACACCGGTCCAGCTGCTCTGCGGCACGTGGGATCTTCCTGGGTCAAGGATCGAACCGGTGACCCTTGCACTGCAAGATGATGTCCTTACCCACTAGTCCACCAGAGAAGCCCGGGCCACAGGTTTTGTAAAAGGAAACACTTTAATTCATCTAAAAATTGACATGTAATAAGCAGCATACAAACCCCTGAAAGGTGGAAGTTTGGCAGTCTCTATCCGAAAGTGTCACAGTATCCTTGAGGCTTTGATTTCCAACAATGTTGTACTTTTAGTTTTTTAAGAATTATATTTTTGTGAAGAAAAGGGAACCCTCTTGCATTGTTACTGGGAATGTAAATTGATACAGCCACTATGAAAAACAGTATGAAGGCACCTTAAAAAATTAAGATAGAAATACCATATCACCTTGCAATCCCACTCTTGGGCATACTCCCAAAGGCAACACATATATAGGGCTTCCCTGGTAGCTCAGTGGTAAAGCGCTCACCTGCCAATGCAGGAGACACAGGTTTGATCCCTGGTCCAGGAAGATCCCACATGCTGTGGAGCAACTAAGCCCATGAGCCACAACTATTGAGCCCGTGCTCTAGAGCCTCAGAGCCACAACTATTGAGCGCATGTGCCTCAAATACTGAAGCCCGTGTGCCCTAGAGCCCGAGTTCCAAAACAAGAGAAGTCACTGCAACAAGAAGCCTGCTCACCTCAACTAGAGAATATCCCCCGCTCCCTGTAACTAGAGAAGAACCTGGGGCAGCAGTGAAAACCCAGAATAGCCAAAAATAAATTAAAAAAAAAAAGACACACATAGCCCAGTGTTTACTGTGGCACTATTTTCAAAGGCTGGGACATGGAAGCAACCTAAATGCCCATCAACAAATGAATGAATAAAGAAGATGGGTATGTGTATACAATGGAATATTACTCAGCCAAGAGAAAGAAGAGAATCTGGCCATTTGTAGAGATGCAGATGATGCAGATGGATAATGCTTGTCATACAGACTTATGTCAGAAAGAATAAAACAAAATTATATATTATTGCATATTTGGAATCTAGAAAAGTCATGTAGATGATATATTTTGCAAAACACAGACAGAGACACAGAAATAGAGAACAAATACATGGACACTTGGGGCAGACTGTGGTGGGTAGAATGGATAGGGAGACTGGGACTGACATGTATACCCTACTGATGCTCTGTATAAAATAGAGAGCCAATGAGAACCTACAGAGTAGCACAGGCAGCCCCAGTCAGTGCTCTGTGGGACCTAAGTAGGAAGGAAATTCAGAAAAGGGGGGATATGTGCATGCACAGAGCTGACTCAGTTTGCCATGCAGCAGAAATCATCACAGCATTGTCAAGCAACGATACTACCACAAAAATTAAAGAAGAATTACATTTTTATAGGTGACACATACCCCCAGATAACCTCAACTGTCTTTTCAAAGTTCACGCACCAAAGTCAAATTAAAATAGTAACCAGTTTGTTACCAGTGTAAGCATTTTCACAGAGAAACTTAGCTACTATCTATGTGAAATCCTGTGGTGACTCTGTTAGAGCTGCCAAACCAAGCGCCACAATCTAAGTGCCACAAACAACAGAAACTGATTGTCTGACTGTTCTGCAGACTGGAAGTCTGAGATCAAAAAAGATCCAACATGCCACAATTAAGACCCAGCACAACCAAATAAATACAGACATATATATATATACACATATACATATATATATATATATATGGTGAAGAAGGAAAGCACACATAGTTATAAGGCAAACAACACTCCATTATGAAGATAGAAGTTCTCTGAAACATCAGAACAGTAGCTCATCTGGTGTGCACTTAATTCTACAATTTCCATTCATACAGTGAGTCTCTATGTAATAATTTGCTCTTTCTTCTGTAATCACCTTAAGAGCACAAAACAACTCAAACTTCCTATGACTGTATAGGTAGATGTCTGACGGTGGTTTTCCCAAGCTTAAAACTCACGACTAAGAATCAACCCGGACGCACTCAGTGCTGTGGCTCTGATGGAGAATGTCCCCTTACCTTTCCCGCCAGCAGAGCTGCCCACACTCCTTGGCAAGTGGTTTCCTTCTACCATCGTCAAAGTGAGCAGCGCTGCATCTCTGACCGCTCCTCTTACATTGTGTCTCTTTCTGAATCTCTTCTGACTCCCTCTCCCACTTTAAGAATGACTGTGAGTAAACTGTGTCCACCTGGATCATTCAGACTATTCTCTGCACATTAAGGTCAGTAATAAGCAACTTTCATTCTCACAGAAACCTCAGTTACCCTTGGATTAGGACATGCACATCCTTGGGGGCATTATTCTGCCCACTATCCCCTGCTGGATGCACAGGGGTATTACAGAACAGGAAGGGACAAGTTTACTGAAGGGCCCAGTCTTTGTAATTAAAGGCTGGAAATAGTGAAACTGGATTATTGGAATACTTACGACTGGAACTGCATGGTTACTCTGAGAAAGAAGTTGAGCCAAACTTAGAGAATTTAATTAGTGTAGAAATCATGGCATCTACCAAGCTCTGTGATTCTGCTTAAGACGGACAATATTTTTAGATAGCAAATGCAAAATGGAAGCAAACTAGGGAAACCAAGGAGATGAAAAGAAACGGCCCGGTTCCCAGAAGGATACCCAATAAGTGGAAACCAAAAATGAAATCCAGAGACAAAACTGAGAATAAATGACTGGGGAACTGAATGCAAAGGCTGCTGACTGGCCGGTTCGGATGGGCTCAGCACGGCATGCACATCCAGGTACCAGGGGCCTCCACGCTTGGCTGAAGGCTGGAATCATCAGCAAAGGGAAGTGAAAACCTCATCTTGGAGCCTCTGGGAAACCTGCAGAAATAAACAAAGGCCTTCTGAGTAAGAACAAACGAAGCCAGTTGAGCGTTTGCTATGGCAAGAGTCAGCCACTCTCATGGACTGACAGGCAGGCAGGAGAATGGGACAGCCTCATAGTGAGAAAAAGTGGTCATAGACTGAGTGGAGGTTGCTGGCAGTGAAGTTGTCCCTTTTTTACCTTTCCCGCCGGGGCCAGAAAGCTAAGAATCAACCCGGACGCACTCAGTGCTGTGGCTCTGATGGAGAATGTCCCCTTACCTTTCCCGCCAGCAGAGCTGCCCACACTCCTTGGCAAGTGGTTTCCTTCTACCATCGTCAAAGTGAGCAGCGCTGCATCTCTGACCGCTCCTCTTACATTGTGTCTCTTTCTGAATCTCTTCTGACTCCCTCTCCCACTTTAAGAATGACTGTGAGTAAACTGTGTCCACCTGGATCATTCAGACTATTCTCTGCACATTAAGGTCAGTAATAAGCAACTTTCATTCTCACAGAAACCTCAGTTACCCTTGGATTAGGACATGCACATCCTTGGGGGCATTATTCTGCCCACTATCCCCTGCTGGATGCACAGGGGTATTACAGAACAGGAAGGGACAAGTTTACTGAAGGGCCCAGTCTTTGTAATTAAAGGCTGGAAATAGTGAAACTGGATTATTGGAATACTTACGACTGGAACTGCATGGTTACTCTGAGAAAGAAGTTGAGCCAAACTTAGAGAATTTAATTAGTGTAGAAATCATGGCATCTACCAAGCTCTGTGATTCTGCTTAAGACGGACAATATTTTTAGATAGCAAATGCAAAATGGAAGCAAACTAGGGAAACCAAGGAGATGAAAAGAAACGGCCCGGTTCCCAGAAGGATACCCAATAAGTGGAAACCAAAAATGAAATCCAGAGACAAAACTGAGAATAAATGACTGGGGAACTGAATGCAAAGGCTGCTGACTGACCGCTTCGGATGGACTCAGCACGCCATGCACATCCAGGTACCAGGGGCCTCCACGCTTGGCTGAAGGCTGGAATCATCAGCAAAGGGAAGTGAAAACCTCATCTTGGAGCCTCTGGGAAACCTGCAGAAATAAACAAAGGCCTTCTGAGTAAGAACAAACGAAGCCAGTTGAGCGTTTGCTATGGCAAGAGTCAGCCACTCTCATGGACTGACAGGCAGGCAGGAGAATGGGACAGCCTCATAGTGAGAAAAAGTGGTCATAGACTGAGTGGAGGTTGCTGGCAGTGAAGTTGGAGGCGGACCAACTTAAGAGGGACATGGTAGCATGTGATTGGTTTGGGGAGATGTGTGCATATTTGGCTTTTGTTGGTTGTTTCTTATAAGTGGGAACAAACATTGCACACAGATTCTTTACCATCTGTGCCACCAGGGAAGAGAGAGACTGGCAGTTATTTATTAAGTCTTAATTGTCCTAGAAATACAGCTACAGCCACAAAACCCAATAATGCAGACTTCACAAAATTATGGTCACTATCCAAGACTCATTTAATTTTGGGCCCTGGCAAATAGACCCACTAAATGAGGAGGTAAAAGGAATCAACATTCATTCACTGGTCACACCTTCTACCTGGCACTGATTTCTGAAGGCACGTAATTGGCAGTCCAGCTGCCAATAAATTCATCTGGCTTAGCCTTAGATTTCATGTCCAAATGTAGTCCCCGGTATAGAACAGTATTGGTATTATATCTCATAGCTTCCTGAGTACACAGGCTGTCTATTTTCTAAGAAGACCTTCACAACTCTGTCTATATGTTCTAAGTGTCTAAATTTCATCAGGGGCCTGAAATAGAAAAATGATACATGTGAGGAGATGGGACCAGAGAGGAAATGACACAGGTGCTGGCCCCCACCCCTGGGATCATGATTGAGAGACTTTTGTGTAGATAAAGGATGACTGAGATCAGGGCGGGGGAGCAATTCTTACGTTATTCACATCTGCTCAAAAGCCCTGATGCATCTCTCTGAACCTCACTCCATTCCCACCTTACATAAGTGCTTTTAGTGGCATTTTGCCAGTTAATCATCATGACCAAGGCTTGGTCTCCATCCCCAAGTGATCTCTGCTTAGAAAGATGTCACTGTCCTTTGTTTTAACCTTGGTTCTTGTCTATGTATAGATATTAATTCCTTTTTTTCACTACGAATCGTCTCTAGGACTGTGGTCAGAAGCAAAGTGATTACATAATTGTTGTCACCGCTGCTGCTGCCATAGCAACCATGCCAGAGCAGGACACACTGTGTGCCTATAAGAACGTTAGAACACCTGATGCCACCTGAGCCTATGGAGTCGCCACATCCCCCTCGGCAGATAGGCTGTGCTTGGGCTTCTCTAATACATGAGCAACCCAACTGGGGAAGCCTATTTAATGGTCTACTTTGAGGGTCCAACTCAATACTCGGAAAATAGCAGTAAAAGTCTCAGCAGCAACACTCACATCAGAATAACCAAAGTGCACTTATTAAAGGAATAATGTCCAGGGGCTAAGATTCCATGTTCCCGATACAAGGGACCAGGGACCGATTCCTGGTCAGGGAACTAGATCCCACGTGCTGTGACTGAAGATCCTAACACCTGACTCAGTCAAATAAAATAAATACATATTGAAAAAAAAAAAAAAAGGGAATAGAGCAAATGCATGGGGAGGATTTCGGTAAAACACAAGCTGAGGTTTCACCTCCTGGGACTTGTAAAACAGGGCTGCTCCTGTCCTTCCACTTGAAGGCATGAAGGGAATGAACAGTTCTTGAAATGCAGGAGAGATGCTAAGAGCTACAAGGTAGATGCCTAGGGTGATAGTGTTTGCAGGCAGAAGACACAGCAGACCAGAGGCGGTTGCACAGACAGGCAGTGGGGGAAGCAAAGGCAAGGCCTGCCCTCCCTCTCCGTCAAATGGACACCATGAGGAAGAATGAAAGTCAGCTCACTGAGACAGTCTGTAGAAGCCATCTTTCTGGCTCCCAGAGCAGGCTGGATGGCATCACCAGCTCAATGGAGAGACTGTCAGTTCCTTCTCCTAACAGAGCTTAGCATCTCTGATTTGGCTTCATCTTGTCCAGTGAGCTTACTTCCCATGTCTCTTCCATCACACCCTACAGACAACTATTTTGAGATTACCAACCTCTGCACCACATCAAAAATACATATTTCAGATGAGATCAGGCACATGCAGTGTGGTATGGAATATTAGTCAATCATAAAGCAGATCAAAATAATGCCATTTGTAGCAACACAGTTGGACCTAGAGGTTATCATTCTGGGTGAAGCTAAGTCAGACAGAGAAAGACAAGTCTCATCTGGTAACACTTCTATGTGGATTCCGAAAAAAAAGATACAAATGAACTTATTTACAAAACAGAAATAGACTCACAGACTTTGGAAACAAACATACGGTTACCAAAAGGAAAAGAAGGGGAGGGGTAAATTAGGAGTTTGGGATTAATATATACACTACTATGCATAGATACACAAGGACCTACTGTCTAAGCACAAAGAACCCTACTCAGTATTCTGTAATGGCCTACATGAGAAAATAATCTGAAAGAGAGTAGATACATGTGTATGTACAACTGAATTACTTTGTTGTACAACTGAAACTAACAAAACATTGTAAATCAACCATATTCCAATACAACTTTTTAAAAATCTAAATTCCAAGTAATTTCCATGTCCTGCTTGTCTTTTCAGTACAAATTTCTACAACTCTTATTCCCACAATTTTCACTCAAAGTGGGCACTTGAATCCACTGATGCTGACAGATTTTGTGGCATAATATATACCATAGTCAATATCGCGTTTCATCTGGCTCCGTGTTTCTAATTAAAAGCATTGCCTTAAACACACTCTGTTTCCACACACTTCTTTCTAGAGAAATTATGTGCCCCAAGCTCCAACTCTCATTTTTTCAACTTCTTGCCTTCCCACTTCTGCATGTGAACAAACGCATAATGCTTTTCCTAGTTTAAATTCATCACTACAGCTTCCATTGTGCCCTTCGTTCTATTTTAAACCACTGTTAGTTTTCATAGATCATTCACTTACTCTCTCTCAGAGAGTTACTTAAAATTTCTCATATCCTTATTAATATTCAACACATTTCTCCTTCCTAACTCTCACTGATCTTTGCTTCTTAGAAAACCAAAAAATAACAAGATTTCATCCTATTTCTAAATCTAACAACTCACCCACATTCAGACACATGTACCTCTTTAGAAGGGCTTTCTAGGTGGTACAGTGGTAAAGAATCCACCTGCCAATCTATCAGACTCACAAGATGTGGGTTTGATCCCTGCATTGGAAAGATCCCTTGGAGGAGGAAATGGCAACCTACTCCAGTATTCTTGCCTGGGAAGTTCCATGGACAGAGGAGTCTGGTGGGCTACAGTCCCTAGGGTCTCAGAGAGTCGGACGTGACTGAGCACACACATACAACTTTTTAGAAAATATGTGCTTCCTGTGTTCCAGTATAATGAAAAACTCCACTGTCAGAATTGCCTCCCTAGATAAGGGCTTCATTTCACTTAATCTTTCTCCAGTTTCATCAGTTTTCCTTTGAAGAATATACCATCTCATCAGCATACAAATATGTTATGGTAGTATTCATCCTTAAAAACAGACAACCATATTATTTGCAGCTTATACTCCTCTGCTCTTCTTTAGTGAAATGCCTCCTAAGACTTGTTATGCTTTGTCTTAATATCCCCACATTCATTCTCCCTTTACCACTTCACTAAGCTATCCCCCTAGCTACAACAAAAGCAGATTAGAGGTCTAATCCAAAATGTAATTCTCAATCTTCACTTCACCACTCACTAGCATCTGACAGTGTTTCTTTCTTTTCTGTCTGCATTCAATCATTCCCTTGGAGAAACTGTCTAGTCCATGGTGATGCATATCATCAGTACTCTGCTGGATCTCAATTCACATCATCTTCCCTGGCCTTCCCTGTAAAACCCCAGGCTCACTTACCCAGATGGCTGCTCTGTTATTTCATTTGAATACTTCATAGACATCTCACTCTCAGTATGCTCAATATAGAGTTTTCAGTTTCCAATCTACTCTTTTTTTTCTGCATGTGAACAAACGCATAATGCTTTTCCTAGTTTAAATTCATCACTACAGCTTCCATTGTGCCCTTCGTTCTATTTTAAACCACTGTTAGTTTTCATAGATCATTCACTTACTCTCTCTCAGAGAGTTACTTAAAATTTCTCATATCCTTATTAATATTCAACACATTTCTCCTTCCTAACTCTCACTGATCTTTGCTTCTTAGAAAACCAAAAAATAACAAGATTTCATCCTATTTCTAAATCTAACAACTCACCCACATTCAGACACATGTACCTCTTTAGAAGGGCTTTCTAGGTGGTACAGTGGTAAAGAATCCACCTGCCAATCTATCAGACTCACAAGATGTGGGTTTGATCCCTGCATTGGAAAGATCCCTTGGAGGAGGAAATGGCAACCTACTCCAGTATTCTTGCCTGGGAAGTTCCATGGACAGAGGAGTCTGGTGGGCTACAGTCCCTAGGGTCTCAGAGAGTCGGACGTGACTGAGCACACACATACAACTTTTTAGAAAATATGTGCTTCCTGTGTTCCAGTATAATGAAAAACTCCACTGTCAGAATTGCCTCCCTAGATAAGGGCTTCATTTCACTTAATCTTTCTCCAGTTTCATCAGTTTTCCTTTGAAGAATATACCATCTCATCAGCATACAAATATGTTATGGTAGTATTCATCCTTAAAAACAGACAACCATATTATTTGCAGCTTATACTCCTCTGCTCTTCTTTAGTGAAATGCCTCCTAAGACTTGTTATGCTTTGTCTTAATATCCCCACATTCATTCTCCCTTTACCACTTCACTAAGCTATCCCCCTAGCTACAACAAAAGCAGATTAGAGGTCTAATCCAAAATGTAATTCTCAATCTTCACTTCACCACTCACTAGCATCTGACAGTGTTTCTTTCTTTTCTGTCTGCATTCAATCATTCCCTTGGAGAAATTGTCTAGTCCATGGTGATGCATATCATCAGTACTCTGCTGGATCTCAATTCACATCATCTTCCCTGGCCTTCCCTGTAAAACCCCAGGCTCACTTACCCAGATGGCTGCTCTGTTATTTCATTTGAATACTTCATAGACATCTCACTCTCAGTATGCTCAATATAGAGTTTTCAGTTTCCAATCTACTCCAATATATGTCTTCCATATCATTCCTTGTATCAATTAATGGCAATTTAATCATCTAGGCCAACAATCTGAGTCATCCTTGAATATTCCCTTTCAACAGGAATTTAATTTATATGCAAATTCTATCAACTCTCTTAAAAATACATACAGACTATGAGTACATCTCACCACTTACGTGATCTTTCCTGCTTCTCTGTGCTTTAAAAATATGCTTGGCCTTTCTTTCTGGTACAGGGATATCAGCATTGTGCCTGGTAAGGAATGAACTTTGGCAACCTGGTGGGGTTGAGGGTTGCAGATAGGCTGAGAAGCATTGGCAGGAAGCCAGAATGAGGGTTGGGGTACAGCTATAACTGGCAAAGTGTGCCAGTCTGGCATGGCTGAGACATTGGTTATACTGGGCAAGAGTACTGTGTAAATTAAGTAAACACTGAGGGGACAGGTTTCTTCCTCAAGGGAAGGGATTTGTTGTTTTTCAGTCACTAAATCATGGTCAATCCTTTGCAATGCCATAGCTTCCCTGTCCTCCACTATCTCCTGGAGTTTGCTCAAATTCATGCCCATTGAGTCAGTGATGCCATCCAACCATCTCATCCTTTGCCACCTCCTTATCTTCTTGCCCTCAATCTTTCCCAGTGTCAGGGTCTTTTCCAGTGAACCAGCTCTTTGCTTTAAGTAGAGATAGGATATAAACACAGAAATATGGATTTATATAAATAAATATTATATACTATTATAGACATAAACTCAGGTACAATAACACAGGTTATTATTATTGTACAATAGCACAGGTTATTGTATATATATGTGTATGTATCTCTCTCTCTCTCTATATATATATATATATATATAAACATAAATATAATGTGTGTGTGTGTGCACTCAGTTGCTTCAGTCATGTCCACCTCTTTGCACACTCATAAACTATAGCCTGACAGGTTTCCCTATCCATGTGATTTCCCAGGCAAGAATACAAGAGTGAGCTGCCATTTCCTCCTGTCAACTCTACTTATGAATGACCAGGAAGTAATGAACTTCTATGTTAATGATGAAGGTGGCAGTGCATGCCTTAGAAATCCAGGTGTTTAAAAAAATGGCTAAATGTCTGAGACACATGGTTAAGCCTCTGTGGAGGCTGTCAATTCCCTCCCTAGTTGGGATCACAGTGGAATGAATAATTACCATAACACTTTCAACAAGAGACAGAATTCTTTCCGAGAACATCAGTCATTCAACTTGAAATTCCCAGAGTCTGAGTCAATGTCATTCTAAAAAAAAAGTTCTGGGAAATCAATGGAAGTTTTCACATTTCTCTATTATTATAAAGGAAGACTTTCCTATAAGTTGTAAAAGTTAGTTATCTTTCTCCATCATAAAGAGACATGTTTCTGAACATCATGCATTTTTTGTTGTTGTTCATTCAGTTGTATCCAACTACTTACAACTCCGTGGACTGCTGCATGTCAGACTTCCCTGCTCTTCACTCTTCCAGAGTTGTCTAAAACTCATTTTCATTGAGCCAGTGATACTGTCCAGCCATCTCATCCTCTGTCGCCCCCTTTTCTTTCTGACTTCAATCTTTTACAGCATCAGGGTCTTTTCCAATGAGTTGGCTCATTACATCAGGTGACCAAACTATTGGAACTTCAGCATCAATCCTTCCAATGAATATTCAGGGTTGATTTCCTTTAGGATTGACTGGTTTGATCTCCTTGTTGTTCCAAGAGACTCTCAAATCTCCAGTACCACAGGTCAGAAGTGAGCATCAGTTCTTTGGTGCTCAGCCTTCTTTATCATACCTTTTTACCTTCCAGGAAATCTACCTTTCCTTATTCCTGGTACATGATATTATACCATAATTTCACCTGCCATCACTGAATCCCATTTTTTTTAACAATGGACAACAGTTATACAATTTTTAATGGGTATTTCTATTTAAAGATGTCTCGTAAGGAGTGAAGATAATAACACACATATTGCCAAATAATAGAAGTTAGGCACTACTGAGAAAATTCCCTAATTGCTTTAAATTCAGTCATAAGAACATTTCTTTATTGTACTGAAGCAGGTAGATCCACCTTCCTTAATGGCATAACATTTGAAAATGATGAAAACAAACATTTACTGAATACTCTCTCAACTTCTCCACTTGTGCACTGTGGCCAGTAACTGTCCAGACTTCACAGAACTGTGAGGACAAATGAGTTAGTGCATCATAGATAATATGTGCTTAATGTATTTTTTTTTCTTTTTTTTTTTTTTTAAGATTTATTTATTCATTTTGGGCGGGGGTTGGGTTGGGGAGGGAGGGGAGCGGGCGGGCCACTTCCATTGGTCTTTCATTTTTCCATTTTCATCCGTCTTTGTTCTTTGGCTCCTGTGGGCCTCCCATCGCGGTGGCGTCTGTCGTTGCAGAGCACCAGCTCTGGGCGCATGCGCTCCAGAGCTCCGGCTCGGTGATTGGACACATCAGTCCAGCCGCTCCGCGGCACGTGGGATCTTCCCAGGCCAGGGCTCGAACCGGCGCCCCTTGCACTGCAAGGCGGTGTCCTTATCCACTAGACCACCAGGGGAAGCCCCTGCTTAATGTATTTTTATTATTAACACTATTCTAGACGATGTTGTGTCTGCTATGTGCATAGTTACGTCCAACTCTTTTGTGACCCCATGGACTGTAGCTTGCTAGACTCCTATGTCCATGGGATTTCCCAAGCAAGAATATTGGAGTGGGTTGCCATTTCCTGCTCTACAGGCTTCCCAGCCCAGGGATTGAACCTGGGTCTCTTGCATTGTAGGTGGGTTCTTTATCACTAGTGCCACCTGGGAAGCCCTAGATGCTGTTAACCTAGACATAAAATACATATTCTCTTCCTCTGAGAAATTCACACAAAATTCATACAGAGAGTGAATTATCTATAAATTCATGTGAAAATATGTCTAATGACTGCTCAACTCTAGATGAGATTCATTTGTTTGAAAAGACTAATCTGAGGACTTTCAACTGCTTAAACTAAGCACTTTGCTGAAAACAGTAGATAAGTTGATTATAGAAATGAATTGAGGCAAAATGAAGATATGGCTTTAACAAACATTCTCAAAATCACTCTAGAAGAGAGAGTACAGGCAGAAAAGGAGAAAACAAAGTCTTAAAAATGTCTCGTAAGGAGTGAAGATAATAACACACATATTGCCAAATAATAGAAGTTAGGCACTACTGAGAAAATTCCCTAATTGCTTTAAATTCAGTCATAAGAACATTTCTTTATTGTACTGAAGCAGGTAGATCCACCTTCCTTAATGGCATAACATTTGAAAATGATGAAAACAAACATTTACTGAATACTCTCTCAACTTCTCCACTTGTGCACTGTGGCCAGTAACTGTCCAGACTTCACAGAACTGTGAGGACAAATGAGTTAGTGCATCATAGATAATATGTGCTTAATGTATTTTTTTTTCTTTTTTTTTTTTTTTAAGATTTTTTTTTTCATTTTGGGGGGGGGGTGGGTTGGGGGGGGGGGGGGAGCGGGCGGGCCACTTCCATTGGTCTTTCATTTTTCCATTTTCATCCGTCTTTGTTCTTTGGCTCCTGTGGGCCTCCCATCGCGGTGGCGTCTGTCGTTGCAGAGCACCAGCTCTGGGCGCATGCGCTCCAGAGCTCCGGCTCGGTGATTGGACACATCAGTCCAGCCGCTCCGCGGCACGTGGGATCTTCCCAGGCCAGGGCTCGAACCGGCGCCCCTTGCACTGCAAGGCGGTGTCCTTATCCACTAGACCACCAGGGGAAGCCCCTGCTTAATGTATTTTTATTATTAACACTATTCTAGACGATGTTGTGTCTGCTATGTGCATAGTTACGTCCAACTCTTTTGTGACCCCATGGACTGTAGCTTGCTAGACTCCTATGTCCATGGGATTTCCCAAGCAAGAATATTGGAGTGGGTTGCCATTTCCTGCTCTACAGGCTTCCCAGCCCAGGGATTGAACCTGGGTCTCTTGCATTGTAGGTGGGTTCTTTATCACTAGTGCCACCTGGGAAGCCCTAGATGCTGTTAACCTAGACATAAAATACATATTCTCTTCCTCTGAGAAATTCACACAAAATTCATACAGAGAGTGAATTATCTATAAATTCATGTGAAAATATGTCTAATGACTGCTCAACTCTAGATGAGAT
Organism: Tragulus kanchil; assembly: GCA_022376925.1. Classification (NCBI taxonomy): domain Eukaryota; kingdom Metazoa; phylum Chordata; class Mammalia; order Artiodactyla; family Tragulidae; genus Tragulus; species Tragulus kanchil. The sequence continues at coordinate 133,573,439 of JAIOJX010000023.1, forward strand.
TCATTTGTTTGAAAAGACTAATCTGAGGACTTTCAACTGCTTAAACTAAGCACTTTGCTGAAAACAGTAGATAAGTTGATTATAGAAATGAATTGAGGCAAAATGAAGATATGGCTTTAACAAACATTCTCAAAATCACTCTAGAAGAGAGAGTACAGGCAGAAAAGGAGAAAAACAAAGTCTTAGAAAAGAAGAAAGACAGCAAGGTGTACTCGTAAATGGTCAAGTTTAAGGAGGAGGCTCTAGAATAGAATGGAAGCTATTGAGAACTGGCTTCCCAGGTGGCTCAGTGATAAACAATCTCATGCTGGTTCATTGCTTAGGTTGGGAAGGTCCCCTTGAGAAAGAAATGGCAGTCCACTCCACTAATTTCGCCTGAGAAATCTGGACATAGGAGCCTGGCAGGCTGCAGTGCAACTGGATAGCAAAGAGTCAGTCACAACTGAGCAACTAAGCAACAATAATAATTGAGAATGGTACCTACTTAAATTGTATAATATAACTTGGAGATATGGAAAGAATTTGAGCAATTCATTTTAGGTAATCCTGAGGACCAGTTACCTAGTAGTTCCTGTATTTATCTGTTTATCGTATGGCGTGGACCTTTCATCAATTTGATAAATATGTCGATTACAGCTTCAGACAAGTTACTGAGTGGTCAATAATATTGTCATAACCTTGCACGCAGACAGATTGTTACTAGAATTACTGACCCCATGGACTGCAGCCTGCCAGGCTCCTCTGTCCATGGGATAGTGGGTTGCCATTCTCTTCTCTAGGGCATCTTTCTGACTCAGGGATAGAACCAGGTCTCCTTCACAGCTGGAAAATTCTTAACCTTCTGAGCAATCAAGGAAGCTCAGTCTCATTGTGGTGATCATTTCATAATGTATATAATATCAAATCATAATGCAGTATACCATAAACCAACATAATCTTAAAACTAACAAGATACCATACATTAAATACTGACATATTTCAAATAAAAATAGCATTTGAGGATGTATGCTATAAATTCATGTTTTCGAAAATATTCATACAGAGAGTGAATTATCTAAATAGAAACTGCTCAACTCTAGATGAGATTCATTTGTTTGAAAAGACTAATCTGAGGACTTTCAACTGCTTAAACTAAGCACTTTGCTGAAAACAGTAGATAAGTTGATTATAGAAATGAATTGAGGCAAAATGAAGATATGGCTTTAACAAACATTCTCAAAATCACTCTAGAAGAGAGAGTACAGGCAGAAAAGGAGAAAAACAAAGTCTTAGAAAAGAAGAAAGACAGCAAGGTGTACTCGTAAATGGTCAAGTTTAAGGAGGAGGCTCTAGAATAGAATGGAAGCTATTGAGAACTGGCTTCCCAGGTGGCTCAGTGATAAACAATCTCATGCTGGTTCATTGCTTAGGTTGGGAAGGTCCCCTTGAGAAAGAAATGGCAGTCCACTCCACTAATTTCGCCTGAGAAATCTGGACATAGGAGCCTGGCAGGCTGCAGTGCAACTGGATAGCAAAGAGTCAGTCACAACTGAGCAACTAAGCAACAATAATAATTGAGAATGGTACCTACTTAAATTGTATAATATAACTTGGAGATATGGAAAGAATTTGAGCAATTCATTTTAGGTAATCCTGAGGACCAGTTACCTAGTAGTTCCTGTATTTATCTGTTTATCGTATGGCGTGGACCTTTCATCAATTTGATAAATATGTCGATTACAGCTTCAGACAAGTTACTGAGTGGTCAATAATATTGTCATAACCTTGCACGCAGACAGATTGTTACTAGAATTACTGACCCCATGGACTGCAGCCTGCCAGGCTCCTCTGTCCATGGGATAGTGGGTTGCCATTCTCTTCTCTAGGGCATCTTTCTGACTCAGGGATAGAACCAGGTCTCCTTCACAGCTGGAAAATTCTTAACCTTCTGAGCAATCAAGGAAGCTCAGTCTCATTGTGGTGATCATTTCATAATGTATATAATATCAAATCATAATGCAGTATACCATAAACCAACATAATCTTAAAACTAACAAGATACCATACATTAAATACTGACATATTTCAAATAAAAATAGCATTTGAGGAATCTTCATTTTAATTATAATACTAAAATTTTTAATGAAAAATACAGGATAAACAGACATGACCAAAAGGAAACATGTTTAACAGCTATCATAGAGTATACTGAATGAATTAAGTAAAAATTAACATTGCTTGCTTTAGCATTTCAAATTTCAAATTTTGCTATATATATAAACATATAAAATAGATAAAGACTTCCTAAGGGCAGCAGGGATAAGTAACATAAAAACACTTCTCTTTGAATTTCAAACAACTATATTAATAAATTAAGGCTATTAAAAATTGGTCATATGCCTAAAAAAAATCACTCATTTATAATAAAGAGAAAAAAATACATATTATTTTACTTTTCTGTTTATGAATTAATTTCTACTCTGTCCCAGATTCTGTACTAGCTAGGATTCAGAACTAGAAGAATCTCAGACGCTAACAAACTCATGGAATGATGCATGTCTCTGTGAAATTAAATGCTCCACATGGGATATTTTTTTCCCTGGTGACTCAGATGGTTAAGAATTCTTCTGCAAAGAAAGAGATCTTGGTCCAATCCCTGGCTTGGGAAAATCCTCTGGAGAAGAGAACGGCAATCCACTCCAGTATTATTGCCTGGAGAACTCTATGGACAGAGGAGCCTGGTGGGCTACCATCCTTGGAGTCAAACAGAGTTGGACACATCACCACAGTTTAGAATCTCATCAAAATGAAATATTTTACATACACATAGTCCTTAAGAAGAACGATATAGTTTTATTTTGTTCTGATAGCACTCAACCTTGCTAAAATAGCTTGTCTCTGTGCGTATTAACACAGTTTAGTTTTGAATTAGTTGTGGTATAATCATAAATCATTTTATTTTGCCTAAATAAAAATTCTAACTTTAGCAAGCCAAAACTAGACTGTCCATATTATAGATTTGGTATACCAAACCTAACAGTATTACAATCCACCTTACAATATGTGTGTGTGCATGCATGTGTGTGTGTGTGTGTGAGAGAGAGAGAGAGAGAGAGAAAGTGAGACCTGAGTCTCAAAATTACCAACATCTTCCTCTTCAAATTTATGAAGATAATAAAAGGTCACATGCCCAGATCATGCTTTATTTGTTCTCAAAAAGATGCTTTTCCTGACTTAATTTAGGAGATATATATCCTACTTTCAGACATTTTCACTAAAAGAAACTGAGAATTCAGTACTGAGGAGGACATATATCCTTGCTAACAGGAAAGCTATGCAGCTCAATATAATGCAGTAATGACAAGAGGATGGAACAAGGACTCTGAAACTCTTAAACCTGTTCCATGATTAGTTCTCATTGCAACACTCTACCCGGAAGACCAATGGTCTAATATCTGTCTAACTTTAATGATGCTACCTTATTTTTTATGTGGAGTACAGTTTATTTACAATATTGTGTTATTTTCAAATGTATAACAAAGTGATCCAGATATATATCTTCAGACTCCCTTCCATTATAGGATATTGGAAGACACAAACTCAGATATGTAGATGACACCACCCTAACAGCAGAAAGTGAAGAGGAACTAAAAAGCCTCCTAATGAGGGTGAAAGAAGAGAATGAAAAGCCAACTTAAAACTCAACATTCAAAAAAAATGTCATTTGGTCCTATCACTTAGTGGCAAACATATAAGGGAAAAAATGGAAATGGTAGCAGATTTTATTTTCTTGGGCTCCAAATCCCTATGGACAGTTATTATAGCCATGAAATTAAAAGACACTTGCTTCTTGAAAGAAAAGCTATGACAAACCTAACAGCATATTAAAAAGCAGAGACATCACTTTGCTGACAAAGGTACATGTAGCCAAAGCCATGGTTTTTCCAGTAGTCATGTACTGGTGTGAGATTTGGACAATAAAGAAGGCTGAGTTCCAAAGAACTGATGTTTCTGAAGTATGATGCTGGAGAAGACTCTTGAGGGTCACTTGGACAGCAAGATCAAACCAGTCAATCCTAAAGGAAATCAAGCCTGAATATGGATTGGAAGGATGGATGCTGAAGCTCCAATACTTTGGCCACATGATGCAAAGAGCTGACTCACTGGAAAAGACCCTAATGCTGTGGAAGACTGAAGGCAGGAGGAAAAGAGGTCAATAGAGGATGAGATGGTTGGATGGCCACCAACTCAATGGACATGAGTCTGGCTGAGCAAACCCCAGGAGAAAGTGAAGAAAAGGGAAGCTTGGCATGTTGCACTCATGCGGCTGCAGAGTCAAGACACAACACTGAGTGGACAACAAGATACAGAATATATCCTTGCTAACAGGAAAGCTATGCAGCTCAATATAATGCAGTAATGACAAGAGGATGGAACAAGGACTCTGAAACTCTTAAACCTGTTCCATGATTAGTTCTCATTGCAACACTCTACCCGGAAGACCAATGGTCTAATATCTGTCTAACTTTAATGATGCTACCTTATTTTTTATGTGGAGTACAGTTTATTTACAATATTGTGTTATTTTCAAATGTATAACAAAGTGATCCAGATATATATCTTCAGACTCCCTTCCATTATAGGATATTGGAAGACACAAACTCAGATATGTAGATGACACCACCCTAACAGCAGAAAGTGAAGAGGAACTAAAAAGCCTCCTAATGAGGGTGAAAGAAGAGAATGAAAAGCCAACTTAAAACTCAACATTCAAAAAAAATGTCATTTGGTCCTATCACTTAGTGGCAAACATATAAGGGAAAAAATGGAAATGGTAGCAGATTTTATTTTCTTGGGCTCCAAATCCCTATGGACAGTTATTATAGCCATGAAATTAAAAGACACTTGCTTCTTGAAAGAAAAGCTATGACAAACCTAACAGCATATTAAAAAGCAGAGACATCACTTTGCTGACAAAGGTACATGTAGCCAAAGCCATGGTTTTTCCAGTAGTCATGTACTGGTGTGAGATTTGGACAATAAAGAAGGCTGAGTTCCAAAGAACTGATGTTTCTGAAGTATGATGCTGGAGAAGACTCTTGAGGGTCACTTGGACAGCAAGATCAAACCAGTCAATCCTAAAGGAAATCAAGCCTGAATATGGATTGGAAGGATGGATGCTGAAGCTCCAATACTTTGGCCACATGATGCAAAGAGCTGACTCACTGGAAAAGACCCTAATGCTGTGGAAGACTGAAGGCAGGAGGAAAAGAGGTCAATAGAGGATGAGATGGTTGGATGGCCACCAACTCAATGGACATGAGTCTGGCTGAGCAAACCCCAGGAGAAAGTGAAGAAAAGGGAAGCTTGGCATGTTGCACTCATGCGGCTGCAGAGTCAAGACACAACACTGAGTGGACAACAAGATACAGAATATAGTTCCCTGTGCTCTATAGTCAGTTCTTGTTGTTTATCTATTTTATATATAGTGGTTATATATCACTTAATCTCAATCTCTTAATTTATCCCTCCTAACCTCCTTCCCCACTTCGGTAACCATAATTTTATTTTCTATGTCTCTGAGTCTGTTTTGTAAATAAGTTCCTTTGTTGATGCTAATTTCTTAAGTGCGAAGGTCAAGAGGTTTATATATCTCTCATAAGATCTAGAGTTATTTTAGCTAATGTTATTCTATGTCCAGCAGAAATTATTCCTAGGAAATACCACAAATTACAATGCACAATCAGAATTATATACAGTTAGCGTGATTAAAATTATATATTCAGGAAGCTATGCACATTTACTGTATTTCCTCACTAAGGATCACTTGAGGTCACTGAGGAAGATTTGTACATACTGTTGTGTTCCTTTTTGGTTGTTCTTCCTTTAATGTGTGACCAAGACAGACACTTGTTTGGGTTACCTACTTAAGGCTGTGAAGAAAATTCCCAAAAAGTACAAAGGAAAAACTCCCCAGGTGGCCAAATGGTAAAGAATGTACCTACCAATGAAGATACCATGGAGAAGGAAATGGCAACCCACTCCAGTAGTCTTGCCTGGGAAATCCCATGGACAGAGGAGCCTGGTGGGCTACAGTCCATGGGTCGCAAAGAGTTGGACACGACTTACTGACTAAACAACATTAGACAATGGAAAAGGGACCCTTAGCTTCTCCTTTTTTTTCAAGTGCTTTGTAAGGATCTATTTCTCTGTGTCAATGCTTTCCGATTTTCTTAATATAACACTAAAATATAAAATAATAAAAATGTAAACCAATTAAACATTCACAGATGTTAAAATATTATTTAAAATACAGACCAAATAAACCTAAAATTGCAGAGAACACTGCAGCAATTTCCAGTCTTGAGCAACAATTTAAGAAGCTCCAATACTTTGGCCACATGATGCAAAGAGCTGACTCACTGGAAAAGACCCTAATGCTGTGGAAGACTGAAGGCAGGAGGAAAAGAGGTCAATAGAGGATGAGATGGTTGGATGGCCACCAACTCAATGGACATGAGTCTGGCTGAGCAAACCCCAGGAGAAAGTGAAGAAAAGGGAAGCTTGGCATGTTGCACTCATGCGGCTGCAGAGTCAAGACACAACACTGAGTGGACAACAAGATACAGAATATAGTTCCCTGTGCTCTATAGTCAGTTCTTGTTGTTTATCTATTTTATATATAGTGGTTATATATCACTTAATCTCAATCTCTTAATTTATCCCTCCTAACCTCCTTCCCCACTTCGGTAACCATAATTTTATTTTCTATGTCTCTGAGTCTGTTTTGTAAATAAGTTCCTTTGTTGATGCTAATTTCTTAAGTGCGAAGGTCAAGAGGTTTATATATCTCTCATAAGATCTAGAGTTATTTTAGCTAATGTTATTCTATGTCCAGCAGAAATTATTCCTAGGAAATACCACAAATTACAATGCACAATCAGAATTATATACAGTTAGCGTGATTAAAATTATATATTCAGGAAGGTATGCACATTTACTGTATTTCCTCACTAAGGATCACTTGAGGTCACTGAGGAAGATTTGTACATACTGTTGTGTTCCTTTTTGGTTGTTCTTCCTTTAATGTGTGACCAAGACAGACACTTGTTTGGGTTACCTACTTAAGGCTGTGAAGAAAATTCCCAAAAAGTACAAAGGAAAAACTCCCCAGGTGGCCAAATGGTAAAGAATGTACCTACCAATGAAGATACCATGGAGAAGGAAATGGCAACCCACTCCAGTATTCTTGCCTGGGAAATCCCATGGACAGAGGAGCCTGGTGGGCTACAGTCCATGGGTCGCAAAGAGTTGGACACGACTTACTGACTAAACAACATTAGACAATGGAAAAGGGACCCTTAGCTTCTCCTTTTTTTTCAAGTGCTTTGTAAGGATCTATTTCTCTGTGTCAATGCTTTCCGATTTTCTTAATATAACACTAAAATATAAAATAATAAAAATGTAAACCAATTAAACATTCACAGATGTTAAAATATTATTTAAAATACAGACCAAATAAACCTAAAATTGCAGAGAACACTGCAGCAATTTCCAGTCTTGAGCCAACTTGAAGAGTTTAATCGCGTCTCCCAAAGGAGACAAAAGGAAACAGAGACATTGGAAGCAATTAAAAAGAAAAGTTTGGTTTTCACATCTAGCTCAATATTTGCTCTCTTTCAGGAAAGAGAAATCAAGCTAGGATTTAAGAAGGCCACACCCATTCAGCTGCTTTATGGGCACCTTCAGTACCAGCCAAAGGACATTTTCTCCTCATATCTTCCCACAAAACAATTACTGGTCTTCTAGAATTTGCAACTAAGCACCAGAGATGAATTTGTTTCATTTTGTTTTGACAGGATTTCCCTCAAATATACACCACCTAGGCAAATTTATAGAGAAAATTATGACAATTAAAAGATGAAAATGTTTTTTAAAAAGCAGAGAATAATGCTTCATTGTATCCACAGGGTTAAAAAGCATCCAACTCAACCATACAGTTACTATAATGTTTTAAACTCATTTAAAATCTCACTGAAATATTCTACTATCTTTTTAGTAGACTGAACTACAAGAGATTTTACATCTATTAATTAATTTTTTTAAAGGTTTATTTTTATTTATTTATTTTGGGCGGGGGTCGGGTTGGTGAGGGAGGGGAGCAGGCAGGCCACTTCTATTGGTCTTTCATTTCTCTATTTTCATCCGTCTTTGTTCCTTGGCTCCTGTGGGCCTCCCATCATGGTGACATCTGTCGTTGCAGAGCCCCGGCTCTGGGCGCACATGCGCCAGAGCTCCGGCTCAGTAATTGGACACATCGGTCCAGCCGCTCTGCGGCACATGGGATCTTCCCAGGCCAGGGATCGAACCGGCACCCCTTGCACTGCAAGGCGGTGTCCTTACCCACTGGACCACCAGGGGAAGCCCTAGATTTTACATCTATTAATTTAAAGTGCCTACTGCAGTACCTCACAGAATATTCAGAGTTCAGCAATGAGTATGAAACAAAGAATGGATTAATATAAGACAGGTTCAGGATTTTAAACAGATACTAATATTAGTAAAGTCAATTTGGTTGCAAATGAATTCAGTGGATGGCGAATTATACACTTAATGATCTTACTAAATTCATTCATCTATCCATCGTGAATGCACTCAGAACAAATTTTTGATCTTCTGATGTTTTCTATATACTACAATAATTAAAAAGTAAGTGTAACAGTAAAATTGGTAGATAAGGCCTTTGCTTTCACAAAGCTTCAAATTTATCAGTAAAGACAATAATCCAAGTAATTACAAAAAAATGCATAATAAGATGAAGTTAATGACATGTACTGTGAATAGAAACAGCAGGCAGACTTAAGTTTCAGCTGAAACCTAATGGATGAGTCAGAATGAACCACTCTCAAATATAAGGAAAGGGTTCACTGCAAAGAGAACATGTGCCAAGGCTTGAATGTGAGAAACAGGATGAATCTGAGGAACTGAAAACTATAATACAAATAGCATGTTGGGGAGAGTTGGCAAAAGAAAAAAAGTGAAAGTGTTAGTCACTCAGTTATAGCTGATTCTTTTGTGACCCCCATGGACTGTAGCCCACCAGGCTTATGTGCCCTTGGCATGTCCCAGACAAGAGTACTGGAGAAGGCTGTCATTTTCGCCTCCATGGGGTCTTTCCAACCCAGGGATCAAACCCACATCTCCTGCCTTGGTAGGTGGGTTCTTTACCACTGAACCCCCTATGAAGCCTTCCAAAGGCAATAGGAGCCTTTAACATTTCAAGCAGATAAGTGACAAAGCTAAAGTGGTATTTAAATAAGATCTGATTGATGGTAACACAGGGATTGAGTTGAAGATGAAATACCAGTAACAGAGCTTACTCTTTGTTTACTCACCATCCGTGTCTTGTGCTAAGATCACTGTGGATATTGCCAACCACGAAGACCACATTCACAGACATCAACAGAAGCTCTCCAGCAGCAACAATAAGAAAATCTAAACTAAATTTTAATCAAAACATTTATGCTATACTTTGGTCAAAAGGGGCTTCCTGATGGCTCAATAATCCTCCTGCCATGGAGGATTTGATGGATGGTTTGATTCATCATCTGGGAAGATTCCCTGGAGAAGATCTCCTGGCAGCCCACTTCAGTATTCTTGCCTGGGAAATCCCGTGGACAGAGGAACTTAACAAGCTACAAAAGAATCAGACGTGACTTAAGACTGAACAACAAGCACTTAATGATCTTACTAAATTCATTCATCTATCCATCGTGAATGCACTCAGAACAAATTTTTGATCTTCTGATGTTTTCTATATACTACAATAATTAAAAAGTAAGTGTAACAGTAAAATTGGTAGATAAGGCCTTTGCTTTCACAAAGCTTCAAATTTATCAGTAAAGACAATAATCCAAGTAATTACAAAAAAATGCATAATAAGATGAAGTTAATGACATGTACTGTGAATAGAAACAGCAGGCAGACTTAAGTTTCAGCTGAAACCTAATGGATGAGTCAGAATGAACCACTCTCAAATATAAGGAAAGGGTTCACTGCAAAGAGAACATGTGCCAAGGCTTGAATGTGAGAAACAGGATGAATCTGAGGAACTGAAAACTATAATACAAATAGCATGTTGGGGAGAGTTGGCAAAAGAAAAAAAGTGAAAGTGTTAGTCACTCAGTTATAGCTGATTTTTTTGTGACCCCATGGACTGTAGCCCACCAGGCTTATCTGCCCTTGGCATGTCCCAGACAAGAGTACTGGAGAAGGCTGTCATTTTCGCCTCCATGGGGTCTTTCCAACCCAGGGATCAAACCCACATCTCCTGCCTTGGTAGGTGGGTTCTTTACCACTGAACCCCCTATGAAGCCTTCCAAAGGCAATAGGAGCCTTTAACATTTCAAGCAGATAAGTGACAAAGCTAAAGTGGTATTTAAATAAGATCTGATTGATGGTAACACAGGGATTGAGTTGAAGATGAAATACCAGTAACAGAGCTTACTCTTTGTTTACTCACCATCCGTGTCTTGTGCTAAGATCACTGTGGATATTGCCAACCACGAAGACCACATTCACAGACATCAACAGAAGCTCTCCAGCAGCAACAATAAGAAAATCTAAACTAAATTTTAATCAAAACATTTATGCTATACTTTGGTCAAAAAGGGGCTTCCCTGATGGCTCAATAATCCTCCTGCCATGGAGGATTTGATGGATGGTTTGATTCATCATCTGGGAAGATTCCCTGGAGAAGATCTCCTGGCAGCCCACTTCAGTATTCTTGCCTGGGAAATCCCGTGGACAGAGGAACTTAACAAGCTACAAAAGAATCAGACGTGACTTAACGACTGAACAACAAGGTCAAAAAGAAAAAGAAATGAAAAGCCAGAGAGAAATGAGAGTGAGAGAGATGAGAGACTTGACCAAATATCATATATAAGTAGCTTGGTCTCTTCTACATAAATACATGTGAAAGACCAAAATATACAATAACTGCATCTGTATATTTTGCAGTTAAAAGATCACTGATACTAAGCTTGAGTTATGGAACTATTGCCAGTGTGTGGACACTCAATGATGATTTATATAAAATGTATCTGTAATTGTCACCCTTCAGTTGTCACATTAATAAGTCCTTAGACTTTCAGATGGGGAAAATACTAGCATAAGCATTTCATTACAATGTGGGACATTTTTTGTCCAAAGGCAAACTAAAACAAACCAAATTATTTCATGAAGACATTGGACAGCTGTCAAACGAAAACTGCTTTTGGTCAAAATCAGCAGGAGTTGGATTCAGACTAATAATACTCAGTTAAATGTGCACAATGACTACTGTGCCCATGTCATTATAGTGTGTATAAGTTTTAAAGCAAGACAGGGCCCATGGTTATCATTTATCTATCATTATTAAAACTTTATTGTCATGGTTTTGGTTAATAGACTTTGCTCACTCCCAATGCATGTAAACTTTCTTTTCTTTTTTTTTTTTTTAAATTTATTTATTTATTTATTTTGGGCGGGGGTCGGGTTGGGGAGTGAGGGGAGTGGGCAGGGCACTTCTATTGGTCTTTCATTTCTCTATTTTCATCCATCTTTGTTCTTTGGCTCCTGTGGGCCTCCCATCACGGTGATGTCTGTCGTTGCAGAGCGCCAGCTCTGGGCACATGCGCTCCAGAGCTCTGGCTCGGTAATTGGACACATCAGTCCAGCCGCTCCGCTGCACGTGGGATCTTCCCAGGCCAGGGCTCAAACCAGCGGCCCTTGCACTGCAAGGCGGTGTCCTTACCCACTGGGCCACCAGGGGAAGCCCTGTAAACTTCCTTTAATTTTTTTTTTTTTTTTGCCTCTAAGTCAGTTTCATCTATCTTTATTCTTCAGGCCCCCGGGCTCAAACCAGCGGCCCTCAGTGCAAGCCCGTTACCTACAACGCCACCAGGACACCCCTTCAGTATTCTTGCCTGGGAAATCCCGTGGACAGAGGAACTAAGACAAAAGAACCAGACGTGACTTAACGACTGAACAACAAGGTAAAAAAGAAAAAGAAATGAAGAGCCAGAGAGAAATGAGAGTGAGAGAGATGAGAGACTTGACCAAATATCATATATAAGTAGCTTGGTCTCTTCTACATAAATACATGTGAAAGACCAAAATATACAATAACTGCATCTGTATATTTTGCAGTTAAAAGATCACTGATACTAAGCTTGAGTTATGGAACTATTGCCAGTGTGTGGACACTCAATGATGATTTATATAAAATGTATCTGTAATTGTCACCCTTCAGTTGTCACATTAATAAGTCCTTAGACTTTCAGATGGGGAAAATACTAGCATAAGCATTTCATTACAATGTGGGACATTTTTTGTCCAAAGGCAAACTAAAACAAACCAAATTATTTCATGAAGACATTGGACAGCTGTCAAACGAAAACTGCTTTTGGTCAAAATCAGCAGGAGTTGGATTCAGACTAATAATACTCAGTTAAATGTGCACAATGACTACTGTGCCCATGTCATTATAGTGTGTATAAGTTTTAAAGCAAGACAGGGCCCATGGTTATCATTTATCTATCATTATTAAAACTTTATTGTCATGGTTTTGGTTAATAGACTTTGCTCACTCCCAATGCATGTAAACTTTCTTTTTTTTTTTTTTTTAAATTTATTTATTTATTTATTTTGGGCGGGGGTCGGGTTGGGGAGTGAGGGGAGTGGGCAGGGCAGTTCTATTGGTCTTTCATTTCTCTATTTTCATCCATCTTTGTTCTTTGGCTCCTGTGGGCCTCCCATCACGGTGATGTCTGTCGTTGCAGAGCGCCAGCTCTGGGCACATGCGCTCCAGAGCTCTGGCTCGGTAATTGGACACATCAGTCCAGCCGCTCCGCTGCACGTGGGATCTTCCCAGGCCAGGGCTCAAACCAGCGGCCCTTGCACTGCAAGGCGGTGTCCTTACCCACTGGGCCACCAGGGGAAGCCCTGTAAACTTCCTTTAATTTTTTTTTTTTTTTTGCCTCTAAGTCATCATTTGTTTTTCATCTATCTTTATTCTTTGGCATGCGTGGGCCTCTCATCACAGTGGCCTTTCTCATTGCAGAGCACTGGCTCTGGACACATAGCTCTGGTCATGGAGCTGCAACAGACAGCTCCAGAGAATGCAAGAATCACAGTTACCGGATCACAACGCTCTTAACCAGAGACAGTTCACTGTGCACCATCACAGGAGGCTCAACAGGCAGATCAGCTCAGTCATGCACACAACAGCTTACTGTTTGCACAGTAAGGTGAGACCCAATCCACAAAAAAATTCCACCATGGGAACTGCTTGTTCTGAAGACAAGCAACACCATGGGAAGGCAGAAAGAAGAGACCCCTGACACAAAGTATAAAGACTTAAATAAATTAGCATTAACCTGAAAACGGAATCAATCCCAAACTAACTCTTTTCAACAAGAAATCACTGAGTTATCTTTGAAAAGCCAGAACTCAAGTTTGGTCCCACACCTGCCTCTTCCAAGCACTACAACAGTCAGATTGAGTGTTCCTCCCAAATTTAGGATTACTTGCATCAAAAAAGGAAATAAGTAGTTGTGTATCTCTGGGTGGTAATGCATTTATCTTGATGAATCTACTGAAAAGAAAATAACTACCAGTAGGGGTTTAATTTTTTCAAAAAAAAGAGTCATTCACTTCCATTTTAGCAAGTAGTCAATTTGGTAATTAAATTAATCAATAAAATGAGAAGAGCAGCTATTTTGACTCATCCAGATAAAATGACTAAGATCAGTTTTTATTTCAACCATTCATTTTGAAGTAGAATGTTCTAAAGTGGGTCCCTGCCTAGTGATAGAAAGTGAAATATCAACCATCCAGAAATAAGAGCTCTAATTGCTCTAGACATTTTTTTCTCACATCCTCACTGCTTATTAACCCTTCTATCAGAGAAATGAAGAAAGGTTATACAAGGTGACATTCTAAAATCTATCAAGTGAGTCACTTATGTAGATTCTATTTTTTAAAGGTCTCAGAGAAATCAGAGGCCTAGGGATAATCCAGGTGATGACTTGTTTCCAGTTTGCATTTAGGATTTATCAGTTCATACACCCTACACTTCTGTAGTTAACGTCTTTGATTAGTACCACAAGTCCAATGGTCAAAGGACTATTATATACACAACAGAGATGACATTAATTTAGATACCACATAGGTGAAACTTACATACGATATTAGTGGAGACTCTAATTGCTTTTAACTAAAATAAATATGAGGCTCCCGGGGTTCCCTGGTGGTCCAGTGGGTAAGGACACCGCCTTGCAGTGCAAGGGGCACCGGTTCGATCCCTGGCCTGGGGAGACCCCACGAGCTGTGGAGCGACTGGACTGATGTGTCCAATTACCGAGCCAGAGCTCTGGCACGTGTGCGCCTAGAGCCTGGGCTCTGCAACGACAGACGCCACTGCGATGGGAGGCCCGCAGGAGCCAAGGAACAAAGACGGATGAAAATAGAGAAATGAAAGACCAATAGAAGTGGTCCGCCCATCCCCCTCCCTCCTCACCCCACCCCCCAAAAAGATAAGTAAATAAAAATAAATGTTAAAAAAAAATATAAGGCTCCCCAAAACAATACTTATGTTAGCAGAAACAGTGATGGGGACATTGTTACAAGCAGTTCCTTAAATACAGGTTAAAAATCAACTAACCAAAATAAGTAAGATGGATTCAGAACATGATTCTCTGATAAGAGAGCAATTCTCTGATACAGCAGCCTTAACCACTTTCTTGAAGTCTCTGCCTACTGCGTCACACAACCATGGACAATAACCAATTTTCAAAAATGAAAGAAAAGCTTGCAGTGAAATAAACTCTGAAGTTGACCTTCACTGCTCAGGTACTGCATTTATCAGGCTCAGATCACTCCCCACCTTCTCCGTTTATCTTTCTCAGGATTGGGCTTTCCCTGGGGGGAAAAAAAAAAAAAACTCAGAGAAATGAAGAAGGTTATACAAGTATTAACCCTTCTATCAGAGAAATGAAGAAAGGTTATACAAGGTGACATTCTAAAATCTATCAAGTGAGTCACTTATGTAGATTCTATTTTTTAAAGGTCTCAGAGAAATCAGAGGCCTAGGGATAATCCAGGTGATGACTTGTTTCCAGTTTGCATTTAGGATTTATCAGTTCATACACCCTACACTTCTGTAGTTAACGTCTTTGATTAGTACCACAAGTCCAATGGTCAAAGGACTATTATATACACAACAGAGATGACATTAATTTAGATACCACATAGGTGAAACTTACATACGATATTAGTGGAGACTCTAATTGCTTTTAACTAAAATAAATATGAGGCTCCCCGGGCTTCCCCTGGTGGTCCAGTGGGTAAGGACACCGCCTTGCAGTGCAAGGGGCACCGGTTCGATCCCTGGCCTGGGGAGACCCCACGAGCTGTGGAGCGACTGGACTGATGTGTCCAATTACCGAGCCAGAGCTCTGGCACGTGTGCGCCTAGAGCCTGGGCTCTGCAACGACAGACGCCACTGCGATGGGAGGCCCGCAGGAGCCAAGGAACAAAGACGGATGAAAATAGAGAAATGAAAGACCAATAGAAGTGGTCCGCCCATCCCCCTCCCTCCTCACCCCACCCCCCAAAAAGATAAGTAAATAAAAATAAATGTTAAAAAAAATATAAGGCTCCCCAAAACAATACTTATGTTAGCAGAAACAGTGATGGGGACATTGTTACAAGCAGTTCCTTAAATACAGGTTAAAAATCAACTAACCAAAATAAGTAAGATGGATTCAGAACATGATTCTCTGATAAGAGAGCAATTCTCTGATACAGCAGCCTTAACCACTTTCTTGAAGTCTCTGCCTACTGCGTCACACAACCATGGACAATAACCAATTTTCAAAAATGAAAGAAAAGCTTGCAGTGAAATAAACTCTGAAGTTGACCTTCACTGCTCAGGTACTGCATTTATCAGGCTCAGATCACTCCCCACCTTCTCCGTTTATCTTTCTCAGGATTGCTGGGAACTACTTCTCAAATAAAATCTAATCACAGTATGTCTTCATCCTGATACTATTCTACGGCATGAGAGTTGGTAAGAGGCCTTACAATTCACACACCACAACTATGAGCAAGGTACAAGAATATTCCTTCTTATGTAAAAGAAGAGATACTATGAATTTGTCTTTGATATTTAACATAGGTTTTTACACTGTGTGCCCTCATGACACGCATGCATAGTCACTCAGTCATGTCTGACTCCTTTCAACTCCGTGGACTGTCGCCTCCCAAGCTCCTCTGCCCATGGGAGTTTATCAGTAGAATTGATAAGGGAGTGGCCTTTCTTTACAGTAAGTTTAACATAACTATCCAGGCTAAGTAAAAAATCTAAACCTGGGCTTCCCTGGTGGTCCAGTGGGTGTGGACACCGCCTTGCAGTGCAAGGGGCGCCGGTTCAATCCCTGGCCTGGGAAGATCCCACGTGCCGCGGAGCGGCTGGACCGATGTGTCAAATTACCGAGCCGGAACTCTGGAGCGCATGCGCCCAGAGCCGGTGCTCTGCAACAACAGAGGCCACTGCGATGGGAGGCCCACACAGGTCAAACAACAAAGATGGATGAAAATAGATAAATGAAAGACCAATAGAAGTGCCCTGCCCACCCCTCTCCCTCCCCAACCTGCCCCCCCAAAATAAATAAATAAATATTAAAAAAAAATCTAAACCTATGTACCTCAAAGTTAGGGCTTCCCTGGTGTCTCAGTGGTCAAGAATCTGCCTGCTAAAGCAGGAGATGCAGGTTTGATCCCTGAGTCAGGAAGAGTCCCTGTAGAGGGAAATGGCAACCCACTCAGTATTTTTGCCTGGAGAATGCCATGGATGGAGGAGCCTGGGGGCTACAGTTCATGGAGTCGCAAAGAGTCGGACACAACTTCGCGTCTGCACCACCACCACATTAGAGAAAAATGCTCAGTCACTAAGGAGGTAGAGAAAGATGTAAGAGCAGTCAACAGGGAAAGATGACTTACGAATGAATACCTGACAGGACATATCTCAAAAAGCCTAAGAGAGGAAAAGAAAGTAGGTGCCTTAGAATTAAAGTGCCCGCCAATCTATAGCCTGTTTATCTTTCTCAGGATTGCTGGGAACTACTTCTCAAATAAAATCTAATCACAGTATGTCTTCATCCTGATACTATTCTACGGCATGAGAGTTGGTAAGAGGCCTTACAATTCACACACCACAACTATGAGCAAGGTACAAGAATATTCCTTCTTATGTAAAAGAAGAGATACTATGAATTTGTCTTTGATATTTAACATAGGTTTTTACACTGTGTGCCCTCATGACACGCATGCATAGTCACTCAGTCATGTCTGACTCCTTTCAACTCCGTGGACTGTCGCCTCCCAAGCTCCTCTGCCCATGGGAGTTTATCAGTAGAATTGATAAGGGAGTGGCCTTTCTTTACAGTAAGTTTAACATAACTATCCAGGCTAAGTAAAAAATCTAAACCTGGGCTTCCCTGGTGGTCCAGTGGGTAAGAACACTGCCTTGCAGTGCAAGGGGCGCCGGTTCAATCCCTGGCCTGGGAAGATCCCACGTGCCGCGGAGCGGCTGGACCGATGTGTCAAATTACCGAGCCGGAACTCTGGAGCGCATGCGCCCAGAGCCGGTGCTCTGCAACAACAGAGGCCACTGCGATGGGAGGCCCACACAGGTCAAACAACAAAGATGGATGAAAATAGATAAATGAAAGACCAATAGAAGTGCCCTGCCCACCCCTCTCCCTCCCCAACCTGCCCCCCCAAAATAAATAAATAAATATTAAAAAAAAATCTAAACCTATGTACCTCAAAGTTAGGGCTTCCCTGGTGTCTCAGTGGTCAAGAATCTGCCTGCTAAAGCAGGAGATGCAGGTTTGATCCCTGAGTCAGGAAGAGTCCCTGTAGAGGGAAATGGCAACCCACTCAGTATTTTTGCCTGGAGAATGCCATGGATGGAGGAGCCTGGGGGCTACAGTTCATGGAGTCGCAAAGAGTCGGACACAACTTCGCGTCTGCACCACCACCACATTAGAGAAAAATGCTCAGTCACTAAGGAGGTAGAGAAAGATGTAAGAGCAGTCAACAGGGAAAGATGACTTACGAATGAATACCTGACAGGACATATCTCAGAAGCAACCTTAAAAATAGCCTAAGAGAGGAAAAGAAAGTAGGTGCCGCCTTAGAATTAAAGTGCCCGCCAATCTTATTAAGATTCAGCAGAAATTAAAAATATATGAAGGTAAGAGCAAAACCAAAATGAGACCCTGAGGGTTTACTATCACCATCTAACCTACTTTCTCCAAGGAGTCCAGACCAGAGGAGCACATGTCCTAGAGGGAAGTCCTACGATTGAGAAAAACAAACAAAAATGTAATAGAGTGGCTGGCATGTAGATAAATTTGAACATTTTCATACTATGCTTATAAACTGAGTAATTAAAATTAAATTATATTTACCCTTAAAACACTGAACATTATTAGCTGATCAAGAAAGAATGGGAGTATCAGAAGGAAGTATTCTAGTGTCCCTGTGCATATCAGGAGAGGGCTTAAACAGTATTTTACATTCACCAACTTTAGTGTAAAATTAAAATTTCCAAGAGTTATCGTGAGACAGAAATAGTGCTTCAAAACAAGAAAGGAGCAAATTTGTAATGGACAGAAAACTGGCAAACGTAAAAACTCATAAAATAGGCAAACCAGGAAGGAAAAGAAGCATCAAAATCGGAGATGAATAGGAAAGGAAACATCAGATGGTGCAAATGGAATCAAACGTATCCCAATAAACAGAAGCCAAAAGCAGTCAGTTTCCATGACTGCATGTATGTGCCACTGTATCCTTACAGTGTACACTCAGTTGTGTCCAGCTTTTTGCAACCCTGTGGACTGTAGCCCTCCAGGCTCCTCTGTTTATGGAATTTTCCAGTCAAGAATACCAGAGTGGGTTGACAAATGCTATTCAAATATAAAACATATAAAGGTATGCCAAAGACAGGGGACAGGCAACTTTTTCTGTCAAGGACCAGATACAAATGTTTGTTGTATTAGGGGGTCATGTGGTCATAATAGCAGCTACTTATCTTGGCTGTGGGAGCATGGGAGCAGAACCAGACCACACGGAAATGACTTTGCTGCAATAAAACTTTACAGAAGAGGTGTCCAACTTCAACTATGGGACATAGTGGACAACTCATCCCTAACCTGATTCCCTGGTGGCTCAGTGGTAAATAATGTGCCTGAAATGCACAAGACACAGGAGACACTGATTTGATCCCTGGGATGGGAAGATCCCCTGGAGGGGGAAATGGCAACCCAGTCCAGTATTTCTTGCCTGGAGAATCCCATGTGCAGAGAAGACTGGCGGGCTACGGCCCATAGAGTTGCAAAGAGTCAGATAAGACTAAGCAACTAAACACACAACATCAGATAGACTAGATGAGTATAAGAGTAACTAGAACATTAGTTCTCATCAGTCCTTTGGAAGAGTTCTGAATGCCTATGAGGGTCAAGATGTGTTCAAGGAACACAGATTACTGGGCGAAGCAACAGGGAGAAAGTTTAAAAGGGGATACAAAGAAGAGTTCCCTGTTATTCCACTGAGAAAGAAGTAGATGCAGATGGACACAGGATCCTGGAAAAAGGTACTTTAAACAAAGTTGATTTCACAACTCAGTATAATAGACAATACGTGTGTTGTGGAAATTTCATGAAATAAGCAAACAACAGAAACAACCATAATTCAGTGTACATCAAGCACCATGCTGCATGTTCTTGTGTACAGTATGCCGGCTGATCTTTGCAATCATTCTGTAAGGTAAGTGTTACAGCCCCATTTTACAGGTGAGGAGACTGAGGATGAGAAAAGTTGGATAAGTCACCCCGGGCATCACGATCTGAATGTGGCAGTCTTTCAACATATAAGCTCTTAACGATGTGACATTGTTTCTTTAATCAGAAAACCTATGTGACAAAAATAAAGAAATAAACCTCTGACCAGAAAAAGTGTCCAAACTTCCCAATAATACAATGAAGCATACACTATAAACTTGTTTAGTCATCCAGTTATGTCTGAGTCTTTTTTGACTCCATGGACTGTAGCCCTTCAGACTCCTCTGTCCATGGGATTTTCCAGAGAAGAATACTGGAGTGGGTTGCCACTTCCTCCTCCAGGGAATCCTTCCAACCCAGGGATCGAACACATATCTCCTGCCTTGGCAGGCAGATTCTCTACTGCTGAACCAATGGGGAAGACCATACTGTAAATAACACCAAGCAAGTATTTAAAACTTTAAATTAAAAAAAAAAAAAAAAAAACAATGTGTAACAAAGTGAATCAGTTATACATATACCTCTAACCAATCTTTTTTAGATTCTTTTCCCATACAGGTCACTACAGAGCATTGAGTAGAGTTCCCTGTGCTGTACAGTAGGTTCTTATTAGTTATCTATTTAATATATACTAGTGTGTATCTGTCGATCCCAGTCTCCCAGTTATCTGTCCCCTATTTCACTGTATAAATATATAATGGTTCACTTTGTTGTACAACAGAAAGCAATACAACCTTGTAACTCTACTACAATAAATTTTTTAAAAAATCACACACAATATAACGTAAATAACTCATCCTAAGTTATGGTTTATGAAAAGGCCAACTGCAGTTTATGAAAAGGCCAACTACATATTCTCGGGGGAGATGCTGAGTTACAGTGAGTTCATAGAAAGAATACAATTTCTCTCTGAACCAGCTTTACAGAAATGAGTTTTACAAATAATTTTCAATCCTCTAAAGCTGAGAGAGATTATTCATTATTTGATTATACCAAACCTTTTACTATACAGGTTTTCATTTATCTTCCGTAGCATTTAAAATTTGTTTTTTAAAGAAAATTTCTACAACCTTTATCTCCTCCTAAATTCACTTCCTTATAAGCAAGCGTTTCAGGCTTGCTCCAGTGAATGGCCTATTAGCATAAAATTTCACTTCTGGTACTGAGATGAGAAAAGTTGGAATTTAAGTCACCCCGGGCATCACGATCTGAATGTGGCAGTCTTTCAACATATAAGCTCTTAACGATGTGACATTGTTTCTTTAATCAGAAAACCTATGTGACAAAAATAAAGAAATAAACCTCTGACCAGAAAAAGTGTCCAAACTTCCCAATAATACAATGAAGCATACACTATAAACTTGTTTAGTCATCCAGTTATGTCTGAGTCTTTTTTGACTCCATGGACTGTAGCCCTTCAGACTCCTCTGTCCATGGGATTTTCCAGAGAAGAATACTGGAGTGGGTTGCCACTTCCTCCTCCAGGGAATCCTTCCAACCCAGGGATCGAACACATATCTCCTGCCTTGGCAGGCAGATTCTCTACTGCTGAACCAATGGGGAAGACCATACTGTAAATAACACCAAGCAAGTATTTAAAACTTTAAATTAAAAAAAAAAAAAAAAAACAATGTGTAACAAAGTGAATCAGTTATACATATACCTCTAACCAATCTTTTTTAGATTCTTTTCCCATACAGGTCACTACAGAGCATTGAGTAGAGTTCCCTGTGCTGTACAGTAGGTTCTTATTAGTTATCTATTTAATATATACTAGTGTGTATCTGTCGATCCCAGTCTCCCAGTTATCTGTCCCCTATTTCACTGTATAAATATATAATGGTTCACTTTGTTGTACAACAGAAAGCAATACAACCTTGTAACTCTACTACAATAAATTTTTTAAAAAATCACACACAATATAACGTAAATAACTCATCCTAAGTTATGGTTTATGAAAAGGCCAACTGCAGTTTATGAAAAGGCCAACTACATATTCTCGGGGGAGATGCTGAGTTACAGTGAGTTCATAGAAAGAATACAATTTCTCTCTGAACCAGCTTTACAGAAATGAGTTTTACAAATAATTTTCAATCCTCTAAAGCTGAGAGAGATTATTCATTATTTGATTATACCAAACCTTTTACTATACAGGTTTTCATTTATCTTCCGTAGCATTTAAAATTTGTTTTTTAAAGAAAATTTCTACAACCTTTATCTCCTCCTAAATTCACTTCCTTATAAGCAAGCGTTTCAGGCTTGCTCCAGTGAATGGCCTATTAGCATAAAATTTCACTTCTGGTACTTAATTTAGAAGACAGACCATCTATTCTTGTCTCAATCTTGAGGAGTACTAGCTAAAAATAATTAGTTTTCTGTTCAAAATGATTCTGTAATACTCCATGAGGTCTTATCTGTTCTACTGCTCTGAGCGCTTACATCTAATACCTAAGTGCGTGCTGAAAAATCATTGACTTGTTCCTCATTTCGAAAGAAGACTGAAGTGTGCTAATTCTAACATTACAAATGAGAGCTTGATGTGAGGATAAACGAATTATCTCAAGGTAGAGACAATCACAGTGGTGCGTTATTTGACCTACAAAGCCTTTTCTCTTTTCTGATGTTTTAACTAGCTTCTTTGTATCTTTTGGAGGAGTCTGTTTTCTTATTTCTTTCTATGCTTTCTATAACCTTCACATTTAAGCAGACATTCACTTTACCTCTAAAAGTCTCTAAGTGACAGTAGGATACTTTAAGCTCAGCTCAGTGGATGTGAATTCTACAAGAGCAATGCAGTGAATGGAGTGCTTTTTGTTTAAGGACCAAACATCTTATCTGTCCCGTTCAAGGGAATGGGGAGGGGACAGAGAGGTTGGTTGTTAAAACGCTGTGTGTATATGGAATTGTGCTAGCTGCTCAGAGACTTTCATTATCCCTCAAGAAGGCCCTTTGAATGACAATGTTTATTATACCAAATAACCAAGATATCACATTTTAACAAAGAAGCCATTTCTTCAGACTCATGGATACAGAGAAGAGATTTTTGGTTGTCAAGGGGATGGGAGATAGACAAAGAATGGATTGGGAGTCTGGGATTAGCAGATGCAAACTATTTTATGTAGAATAGGTAAACAACAAAATCCTACTGTTACAGCACAGGCAACTATTTCCAACATCCTGTGACATACCATAATGGAAAAGAATATGAAAATGAATGTAAACACACAGACATCACTTGGCTGTAGAGCAGAAATACACACTACATTGTAAAACAACTATACTTCACTAAAATAAATTTTTAAAAAAGCAGCAGTTTCTTTACGTCTTTCTGACTCAAAAGTCTGTAGTGTAGACTATATCCATCTGCTAGTGTGCTCTTCCTTTGGGAATTTGCCTAGAATGCACAGCCTGGAAAATCAAACACCCATTTCTGCACGTCTCACTGTGACTTGTCTCTCCAGGACCCAAGAGAGGGATGTACTTCTAGGAGAAGCACAAAGGGCACTTCTTAGACTCTCTGTGGCTGTACCTCCAGTACTACCTGCTTCTCCTAGGTAGCCCCAGCAGAGGAAGAAACACACACACGTTTCTGGCAGTGAGCGGAGCCAGCACACTCCCTAACTTCCATATTTACACACTCACAGGCAGCTATTTTCTCTCCATGGTGAACAAAATAACAGAGGCTCAGCCATGCAGTGCCATGTTGGCTTTGCCCTGTTGGAAGCACAACTCGCTCTGTGTTTTCCTCAGTGTGAAATGAGTGTGAGATAACGGGAGGTGAAACTCAAGTCAGAGGCTGCCCTCTCTGGAATCCAGGGTGGCTGCAGCGCACACTCATCTGTGAGCTCTGCTGGTCACTTGTGCACGCAGGGCCAGACCCACAGCCACCTGGCTCCTGGAGTGAGAAGTCCTCCTCCAGGTCTGCTAAGTCCTTAACAGCTCGCCTGACTGTGTCAGGTCCAAACTCATTGATCAATTTCTTATTTTCTGTCACTCCTGGTAGCTTTACATCCTGTTGTTGTTGCTCAGTCACTCTGTTGTGTCCAACTCTTTGTGACCCCATGGACTGCAGCACGCCAGGCTCCTCTGTCTTTCACTCTTTCCAGGAATTCGCTCAAACTCGTATCTATTGTGTTGATGATGCCATCCAACCATCTCATCCTGTCATCCCCTTCTCCTCCTGCCCTCAGTCTTTCTCAGTGTCAGGGTCTTTTCTCATAAGTCAGCTCTTCTCATCAGGTAGCCAAAGTATTGGTGCTTCAGATTTAGCATCAGTCCTTCCAATGAATATTCAGGGTTGATTTCCTTTAGGATTGACTGGTTTGACCTCCTTGCTGTCCAAGAGACTCTGAAGAGTCTTCTCCATTTTACTTCCTGATTGAGCCCTAAACAGCACAGTTGCCACTTTCCCTCCAGCTGATACACAGGCACGATCCAAAGAGCAACCTAGTTGCTCTCACCCTCCACCAGCATGAAAGTTAACAGTGGGAAGAGGAAGGAAAATCTATTTCCTGCCCAGTAACAATCATGTGACTCAGAGTTCCCTGGTGGTCCAGTCTTAAGGAATCTGCCTGCCAGTGTAAGGGGCACAGGTTCTTCCTTTTCCAGGAATATCCCACATGCTGCAGGGCAACTAACCCACGTGCCACAACTCCTTACCTTGTGCCCTACAGTCTGGGAATTGCAACTACTGAAGCTCACACACCCTAGAGCCCGTGTTCTGGAACAATAGACTCCACTGCAATGAGGAGCCTGTTCACTGCAACTCAAGGGGGGGCCCCCCTCTTGACCCAACTAGAGAAAACCCTATGCAGCAACAAAGACCAGGGAAGCTAAAAATAAATAACCTTTTAAAGAAACAATCAGGTGACTTCTGTATGTATCCTTTCTCTCTTGATTAAAGCATTAAAGGAAATGCATTATTACTACTAAAAGTCTGCATTGTACCACTAGACATTCAGTGTTTCTAATACCTCTCCGCTAGACACTACTTATAAAGTAAGTAATATATATATATGTATAGTCCTGCATTTGAGAGCTTTTTATTCTTTTTCATCCATCATTGTAAAGCTTTCTCATATCAAAGTATATAGTCACTCAAAATGTTCATTCTTCCAAAATGAACATTTTACAGCTATACTCTATCTACATCTAGGTGATTTTACTCTCTCGAATGGTTGAGAAACTTCTTTACTGGGCAGTTAATCCTATTAATGTTCTGAGTGACCAATTTGTGTGTTCCATTACCTGCCATAATATCCCCATTGTACATAATGCATATTTGATTTAACAGCTCTAATCTTGCCAAAATGATGTTTCTCAGTCAACTGTTTTCATGGTCTCAAATTCCCACAAGGAATCTGTCTGGAAATTTGCAGCAAATAATTACCTAAGAATATCATACTTGCTATAAAATTTCCTCAGCTTTTACTGATAGCATCTGCAGATTATCAACATCTTTATATTTTACTTAAATATTCAGTTGAGAGTGTCAGCAAGTGAATCTGGCAGTCCCTAAGCCCTGATATCAAGCCAAGAATGTTGACCCTTAAATGACAGTTTTATTTATGCATGCATGCTAAATCACTTCAGTCATGCCCAACTCTTTGTGAACCTATGGCTGGTACCCCACCAGGCTCCTCTGTCCATAGAATTTTCCAGGCAAGAATATTGGAATAGGTTGCCATGCCCTCCTCCAGAAGATCTTCCTGACCCACAGACTGAACACATTTCTCCTGCATTGCAGGTGAGTTCTTTACCACTAGCACCACCTGGGCATAATTTCTCTTATAAACTGTTTCAAGAACATTGTTATTTCTAGAGACAAAAGTTGTTGCCATAAGCAAAAGAAATCATTTCCTTTCAGTACTTAAAAATGATTTTAAGCTGAAATATATCTGTTACCTCCAAAATTAACAAAATGATTTGATTCAGATTCTACAAATGTACTGCAAAGTATTTCTTATATTGGAAATATTCAGTCCATGCTTTTGTCAGGACTAGACATTGACTAATTCCCATGTGTTAGATTTGATAGCAACCTTATTTATTTTAAAGCTTTACATAAATCAGATGAAGCCTACAAAGTTTTCTCTTAGTTGAATGAACTTATATATAATTGGGTTTTTTCTAGCCCATATATAAAATTACTCCTAAAGTCCCACCTTACCCACACACTAGCCAACTCTTTGCAAAAGACCTTGAGGCTGGTTAAGATGAAAGGCAGAAGGAGAAGGGGGTGACAGAGGATGAGATGGTTGGATGGCATCATGGACTCAATAAACATGAGTTTGAGCAAATGAAGGAGATAATCAAGGACAGTTGTGTCCATGGGGCCACAAAGAGTTGGACATGACTTTTCTGTCAATGGAACAACCACCACCCCCACACTAGAGGTGGAAAATGAGAAAAGATCACCTGACTAAAAATAGTCCAAGGGGTAGCTCACCTTAAAATAGTTTCTGAGTCACAAGTTCTCTTGACCCAAATTAGAAACCATATGCAAATATCTAGGCAATGTACACTTTATATATAACTTTGAAGATGCAGTTTTAAATTCATACTTTAACATATATGGTAAGTTAAATGCTTATTCTCCACACTTTGCACTTTTCCCAACAGTATGTTATGTCTTATAGCAACCCTTCTCATTTTTTTTCCACGGAGTAACACTTTTGGCTGCATGCTAAATCACTTCAGTCATGCCCAACTCTTTGTGAACCTATGGCTGGTACCCCACCAGGCTCCTCTGTCCATAGAATTTTCCAGGCAAGAATATTGGAATAGGTTGCCATGCCCTCCTCCAGAAGATCTTCCTGACCCACAGACTGAACACATTTCTCCTGCATTGCAGGTGAGTTCTTTACCACTAGCACCACCTGGGCATAATTTCTCTTATAAACTGTTTCAAGAACATTGTTATTTCTAGAGACAAAAGTTGTTGCCATAAGCAAAAGAAATCATTTCCTTTCAGTACTTAAAAATGATTTTAAGCTGAAATATATCTGTTACCTCCAAAATTAACAAAATGATTTGATTCAGATTCTACAAATGTACTGCAAAGTATTTCTTATATTGGAAATATTCAGTCCATGCTTTTGTCAGGACTAGACATTGACTAATTCCCATGTGTTAGATTTGATAGCAACCTTATTTATTTTAAAGCTTTACATAAATCAGATGAAGCCTACAAAGTTTTCTCTTAGTTGAATGAACTTATATATAATTGGGTTTTTTCTAGCCCATATATAAAATTACTCCTAAAGTCCCACCTTACCCACACACTAGCCAACTCTTTGCAAAAGACCTTGAGGCTGGTTAAGATGAAAGGCAGAAGGAGAAGGGGGTGACAGAGGATGAGATGGTTGGATGGCATCATGGACTCAATAAACATGAGTTTGAGCAAATGAAGGAGATAATCAAGGACAGTTGTGTCCATGGGGCCACAAAGAGTTGGACATGACTTTTCTGTCAATGGAACAACCACCACCCCCACACTAGAGGTGGAAAATGAGAAAAGATCACCTGACTAAAAATAGTCCAAGGGGTAGCTCACCTTAAAATAGTTTCTGAGTCACAAGTTCTCTTGACCCAAATTAGAAACCATATGCAAATATCTAGGCAATGTACACTTTATATATAACTTTGAAGATGCAGTTTTAAATTCATACTTTAACATATATGGTAAGTTAAATGCTTATTCTCCACACTTTGCACTTTTCCCAACAGTATGTTATGTCTTATAGCAACTTCTCACTGTTACTCCATGCCCTTTTTCTCTTTTCTCCACGGGAGTAACACTTTTGGCTGGGCCCGTGACCACTCAGCATAATCACGTCATTTCACTGTATCTTTTTCATATTGGTAAATTCATGTGGCTAAGACCTGGCAATAGGATCACATATGGTTCCCTCCTGGAATCTTCCATCAGATATATTGCCACCAGATGTAAGCCCTTGTCCCTCTTCTTCGTTCTGTTGTCTAGAATCTGGAATCTGGACCAAATGTCCATGAGGACCAAGACTGTGTCTTAGAAAGGACCTAAAATTAAGGTATAAGAAACCTGAAATTGGGGGTTTCATGGCACAAAGATAATGAACCCTTCCCAGGCAGGATGCCTGTTTCCATACATACCAAGTTTCTATTATATAATCATATTTTATTTTAGGGTCTATCTAATGTACAGCATAACTTTATTCTAACTGGTACAATAATTATAAACTTAAGAATTATCAAAGATACTTTTGCTATCAATTTAACTAAATTTATGATTAGTATTTATGAGTTAGAGTATCTAATATATTAAATATAACCAGTAGCTATCTTTCAAACTAAGTTTCTACTGCCTTTGGGCTTCCCAGGTGCTACGGTGGTAAGGAACCCATCTGCCAATGCAGGAGATGAAAGAGATGTGGGTTCAATCCATAGGTCTGAGAAGATCTGCTGGAGAAGGAAATAGCAACCCACTCTAATACTCTTGCCTAGGAGAATCTCAGGAGCTCAGGAGCCTGGTGGACTACAGTCCATGGGGTCACAAAAGAGTTGGATATGATCAAGCAACTGATCATGCACTCTAAGTCTTTAACTGAAACAAAGGCAAATATCTAGCCAGTTAGCCGTATATGAAAGCAGGATGAATTATTTATATAATCAAAAGGAATTAGGCAGCTCTTCCTTCAGCTAGCTTAAACTAGATTCAATTTAGGTTTTCTAAAACACATTTTTAGTATAGACACCTAGAAGGATGTCTGACACAAAGTAGGCAGTCAATGGTCATAACAGTTGATGTATTAATGCACTATGAGGTAAGCATTTTTTAAGAATTTTTAGGTGATTAATACATTTAATCCATATAATGCATTTGAATGTCAAAGTACCTTTCCTTCCTCTAACAAGTTTTCTAGCATATTTCTCAATGAGCTCTTTTATTTCCCCTCAAGGGCATGAGGGAATTTCTGAGCTCCCTTCCTTCACTGGAACTAGATCAATTTAGGAGAAAGTGAAAGTGTTAGTTGTTCAGTCATTTTCAAGTCTTTGTGACCCCACAGACTGAAGCCTGCCAGGATCCTCTGTCCACGGAATTTTCTAGGCAAGAATACTGGAGTGGGTAGCCATGCCCCTTTCTTGGTGGTCTTACTGACCAGGGATGGAACCTGGGTCTATTGCAAATACAGGAAGATTCTTTAACATTTGAACCAACAGGAAGCCCCAGTTTGGGAAAACTAAACATTAACTCTCTCCCCTGAGTCCTTCAACATTCATGAAATATGTCAGTTTGGTAGAAGCCTATGGAGCAGTTTCTTTTTCTAAATCTGAAACTTAACCCCGAATGGGAATTTCTAATTCAAAGATACTTTTGCTATCAATTTAACTAAATTTATGATTAGTATTTATGAGTTAGAGTATCTAATATATTAAATATAACCAGTAGCTATCTTTCAAACTAAGTTTCTACTGCCTTTGGGCTTCCCAGGTGCTACGGTGGTAAGGAACCCATCTGCCAATGCAGGAGATGAAAGAGATGTGGGTTCAATCCATAGGTCTGAGAAGATCTGCTGGAGAAGGAAATAGCAACCCACTCTAATACTCTTGCCTAGGAGAATCTCAGGAGCTCAGGAGCCTGGTGGACTACAGTCCATGGGGTCACAAAAGAGTTGGATATGATCAAGCAACTGAGCATGCACTCTAAGTCTTTAACTGAAACAAAGGCAAATATCTAGCCAGTTAGCCGTATATGAAAGCAGGATGAATTATTTATATAATCAAAAGGAATTAGGCAGCTCTTCCTTCAGCTAGCTTAAACTAGATTCAATTTAGGTTTTCTAAAACACATTTTTAGTATAGACACCTAGAAGGATGTCTGACACAAAGTAGGCAGTCAATGGTCATAACAGTTGATGTATTAATGCACTATGAGGTAAGCATTTTTTTTAAGAATTTTTAGGTGATTAATACATTTAATCCATATAATGCATTTGAATGTCAAAGTACCTTTCCTTCCTCTAACAAGTTTTCTAGCATATTTCTCAATGAGCTCTTTTATTTCCCCTCAAGGGCATGAGGGAATTTCTGAGCTCCCTTCCTTCACTGGAACTAGATCAATTTAGGAGAAAGTGAAAGTGTTAGTTGTTCAGTCATTTTCAAGTCTTTGTGACCCCACAGACTGAAGCCTGCCAGGATCCTCTGTCCACGGAATTTTCTAGGCAAGAATACTGGAGTGGGTAGCCATGCCCCTTTCTTGGTGGTCTTACTGACCAGGGATGGAACCTGGGTCTATTGCAAATACAGGAAGATTCTTTAACATTTGAACCAACAGGAAGCCCCAGTTTGGGAAAACTAAACATTAACTCTCTCCCCTGAGTCCTTCAACATTCATGAAATATGTCAGTTTGGTAGAAGCCTATGGAGCAGTTTCTTTTCTAAATCTGAAACTTAACAGAGGGAATAGCCTCTTTCTCATCAGATTCCTTTCAAGCTGTCTCAAGGAACTGGGATGGAAGTCGATAATGTAGAACACTTATGTTTCATCACCAGCTTTCTGAAATCTCTTGGGTAATCACTGCCATTTTCTTCACCTCCAATGATGAATCATTATTATTATTTTAAAGAAAAAATTTGACCTAATTTTAATTTTTTTGGCCTCTTTTTTATTTTTTACTTATTTATTTATTTATTTTCATCCTTCTTTATCCTTCAGCCTTGTGGGCATTGCAGTGGCCTCTCTCGTTGCAGAGCATGGGCTCTGGGCACATGCACTCCAGAGTGCTGGCTCCTAATTGGACACACTGGTCTAGCTGCTCCACGGCACATGGGATCTTCCCGGGCCAGGGATCAAACCAGTGCCCCTTACACTGCAAGGTGGACTCTTTACCCACTGGACCAGCAAGGAAGCCTGATCATTATTATTTTTTCCTTCTACTTTCTAAGATGTAGGGATCTTTGTGAACCGCTGTTCTCTCTAAACACAGACCCATGGCTTATCCTAATCATTCTCAACTGCAGCATCTCCCTAGGGGGCAGTAGGTAATATTAGGAGT
The DNA here is from genome assembly GCA_022376925.1 of Tragulus kanchil. Classification (NCBI taxonomy): domain Eukaryota; kingdom Metazoa; phylum Chordata; class Mammalia; order Artiodactyla; family Tragulidae; genus Tragulus; species Tragulus kanchil. The sequence goes on from JAIOJX010000023.1 coordinate 133,604,343, forward strand.
CTTCAGATGTCACAGTAACTGCTACAGAACACTGACATTTTGGGTGCGACATCTAAGGATGCAATTCACTGCTTATTGAACAAAATTGTCTCCACAGAAGGTGGACTGCATCTCCCAAAATGATAATAGCAGACACAATGAAACAGTCAGATGAAATGCTAAAGAAAGTGCAGGGTTGGAAATAAGATTAATAAACCTGAATGTACATTCATATATGATTGGAAATGTTATGTTGTTCAGTCATTTTCAAGTCTTTGTGACCCCACAGACTGAAGCCTGCCAGGATCTGTCCACGGAATTTTCTAGGCAAGAAATGTGGAGTGGGTAGCCCTGCCCCTTTCTTGGTGGTCTTACTGACCAGGGATGGAACCTGGGTCTATTGCAAATACAGGAAGATTCTTTAACATTTGAACCAACAGGAAGCCCCAGTTTGGGAAAACTAAACATTAACTCTCTCCTGAGTCCTTCAACATTCATGAAATATGTCAGTTTGGTAGAAGCCTATGGAGCAGTTTCTTTTCTAAATCTGAAACTTAACAGAGGGAATAGCCTCTTTCTCATCAGATTCCTTTCAAGCTGTCTCAAGGAACTGGGATGGAAGTCGATAATGTAGAACACTTATGTTTCATCACCAGCTTTCTGAAATCTCTTGGGTAATCACTGCCATTTTCTTCACCTCCAATGATGAATCATTATTATTATTTTAAAGAAAAAATTTGACCTAATTTTAATTTTTTTGGCCTCTTTTTTATTTTTTACTTATTTATTTATTTATTTTCATCCTTCTTTATCCTTCAGCCTTGTGGGCATTGCAGTGGCCTCTCTCGTTGCAGAGCATGGGCTCTGGGCACATGCACTCCAGAGTGCTGGCTCCTAATTGGACACACTGGTCTAGCTGCTCCACGGCACATGGGATCTTCCCGGGCCAGGGATCAAACCAGTGCCCCTTACACTGCAAGGTGGACTCTTTACCCACTGGACCAGCAAGGAAGCCTGATCATTATTATTTTTTCCTTCTACTTTCTAAGATGTAGGGATCTTTGTGAACCGCTGTTCTCTCTAAACACAGACCCATGGCTTATCCTAATCATTCTCAACTGCAGCATCTCCCTAGGGGGCAGTAGGTAATATTAGGAGTCTTCAGATGTCACAGTAACTGCTACAGAACACTGACATTTTGGGTGCGACATCTAAGGATGCAATTCACTGCTTATTGAACAAAATTGTCTCCACAGAAGGTGGACTGCATCTCCTAAAATGATAATAGCAGACACAATGAAACAGTCAGATGAAATGCTAAAGAAAGTGCAGGGTTGGAAATAAGATTAATAAACCTGAATGTACATTCATATATGATAAAGTGCTTGACAACATGATCCTGCTGATGAGTCACTGCTTCTTACCTACTTAGCACATCCCCTGGCCCCTCATAACCTTGCCCTCACATCCGCACAGTCTCCATCAGCAGAACACTCCACCTGCTCCTTACACTTGCCCATTTGAAGCTTATTTTAACCCTACAAAGGTGTCAAGCTCTCCCAGGAACTGCTGTATTTTGACACACATGATTTCCTCCACTTGGGCCATTCATTCGGTTTACAATCAATCATATTAGACTCATCAGGGGCTTCCCATGTGGTGCAGTGGTAAAGAATCTACCTGCCAATGCAAGAGAGGCAGGAGACATGCCTTCAATCCCTGGGTCAGGGAGATCCTTTGGAGAAGGAAATGGCAACTCACTCAGTATTCTTGCCTGGGAAATCCCATGGATAGAGGAGCCTGCGAGGCTACAGTCCATAGGGTCATAAGAGTCTGACATGACATTTATATCAGTTTGCATTTCTACTCATCTCAGAAAACAGTTTTTGACCTGCTCAGGTGGACTTTCACAGTCCTTCCTTTGAGTGGAGAGAACTGGATACATCATCTTTGTGTCTCGTTACATTGATCATAATAATTGACTTACATTAGAAATTAACAAAGAATTAACAAGTTCTTAAAGAGAGGTGGTTTAATCTATGTATCTTCAATTGCTAGCAAAGTGTATAACCTGTAGTTGTTTATCTGAGAATTTTCTGTCCAAAAAGCAAATTAAAAGAGAGTGAGGAGAACTTCTAATCCAGACAAGATGGTCTCTACTACTCTTTCCTTTCTGATTCTCCCTGTTCAGTACAACTATAAATCCTGAAAATCATCCAAGAGGCAGCCAAAGGAAAACTTGAAAAGTCAGGAAGAATATATACTGGCTTGGGATGCCAGGACTAATGGAACATCATATTAGCTAGGTGTCAAATATGCTTCAACTCAACACACAGTAACTTGGGCCTGGCGTGTCCCTAACCCCAACCTCACAGCAGAATAAGGCCCAGATATGCTCATTCCTCCTCCAGGCTGTGTGCAAAACCTCCCCAAAGCAAAGGGTGAATTTTGCACCACTCTCAAGGGAGCAGATGGAGTTCCACTAACAAAGGAACAAACAACAGAGGAAGCAAAAAAAACAAACAAACAAACAAACAACAAACCAGCAGATTTAAGTGCTATCTTGCCACTAATTGCCTTAAATGTAAACATCTAAACATACCAATCAACAAGGGAGGCTTGCAGAGCAGAATAAAAATAGTATGAACCAACAATGGGTTGTTTGCAAGAAATTAACTTCATACCTAATACCATAGGTGTATTAAAGTAAAAGTATGAAAAAATAGTATCGTGAAAAGATTAACTGGAAAATGGAAGTAGCTAAATACTATCTGCTGAAGCAGACTTTCAGGCAAAGAAGTTTTCTACTGACAAAGTAGGAAATTACAGATGATGGAAAGATCAATCTACCAAAAAGAGATAATAATCTTATGTCTGGACCCAGTAAATAACAGAGCCTCAGCATATATAAAGAAACAAGAGACAGAGCTGAAAGAAAGAACAGATACCCCCAAACAAACAAAATTTGGGACTTTAATATTTTCCTGTCAGCAACTGATAGCATGGCTAAACAAAAACAGCACAGACATAGAAAAGCTAACAACATAATCCACCGCCGAGATCTAATGGACACATACAGGGCATGGCATCCCCAAAATACAGCATATTCTCACATTCCAACTGAATATTCATCAAGGAAGACAATATCCTGGACCATAAGACACACATCAACACGTTTATAAGAATGAAAATCATACAGAGTACATTCTCTGAGCACAGGGTCATCAAATAAGAAATCAATAACAGAAAGACAACAGGAAATTCTCTAAACATGTGAGTAGATAAATAAATAGTCATGGATATAAGAAACAGTCACACAAAAGTATAGATCTAAATGAAAATAAAAATGCACTGTATCAAAATTGATGGGATATGGCTAAACCAATTCTGAGAGGAAAAGGGCAGCACTAAGTGTATAGAGTAGAACAAAGAAAGACCTTAAACCTACTTCCTATCTAAAGAACCTGGGGTGTGGGAGAGACATTCAAGAGGGAAGGAACATGTGTATACCCTTCAGTGACCCATGGTGATGTATGGCAGAGACCCACACACCATTGTACAGCAACTATCCTCCAATTAAAAATAAGTAATTTTTTTAAATAACAGTAAAACAAATATAAAGAAAGCTGAAGGAAAGAAATAGTGACAGAGCAGAAAAAAATGAAATTGAAAACAGAAACTCAATAGAGAAAAATCAATGAAATAGAAATCGTGATCTTTGGAAAAATCAACAAAATGGATAAACACCTGACAAAGGAATGACAAAAAATACAAAAAGGAAAATACAAGTAGTCAATATCAAGACTGAACTAGGAGATATTCCTTATAGATCTTGTAGCCACTAAAGAAAAATACAATGAAAATCATTATGCCCATAAATTTATAAACCTTTGGAAACCACAAATCACCAAAGCTCAGTCAAGATGAAAATGATATCCTGCATAGCTTTATGTTCATTACATAAATTGAAATGGAATTCAAAACTCTCAGGCCTAGGTTTTCATTGGATAATTCAATAAAACATTTAAAGAACAATTAATGCCAATTTTACACGATCTCTTCAAGAAGATCAATGTACATTACATAATTCAGTTAGTGAGGCTATGTGTAACCTGATACCAAACCCAGACAATGATTATAGAAAAGAAGGAATACTAGGGAGTATCTTTCACGGACTTCGAGCCAAAAAATTCAAATAAATATATACAGATCAAACTCAAAACTCATGAAAATAAATATACACCATGATTGAGTATCATGTATTCTAAATATTCAAGGACAGTCAGTATTCTAAATCCATCACTGATATCTACCATATCAACAAAATAAAGAGGAAAAATTTTGACCTTTCACATTATGCAGAATAAGCATTGGATACAATGTTAACATTCATTCATAATGAAAAAGAATAAAGCTCATGAAGTGAAACATACTACAGCTTGCTAAAGTGCATCTATATAAATTCTATAGCTAACATTATCTTAGTGGTGAAACTGAATATGACTCTCAAGGTTTTTACTCAGCAAGCATGTCCATCTCACACATTTATTCATGAGTACAGGAGTTCAACTCAGTATCATAGGCATGAAAAAAAAAAAAAAGACATACACTTTGCAAAGTAAGAAATAAAACTATCTCCATTTGCAAATGATATTAATTGTCTATATGAAATAGCCCAAGGAATCAAAAAAAAAAAATTCCCAGAACTAAGAAACAAGTTGCAGAAGGGTTACAGGATACAAGATCAACAGAAATCAGTTGCATTTCTATGTACTAAAAATGAACACAAAGAAATTTAATTTAAAACATAATACACTGTGCAAGTATTCTGAAGTAAATACTTATATGTACACTTGAAAGAACATAAATAGGATCTGTATCTAGAAATTTATGAAGCATTGATGAAACAAATGAAAGAAGACCTGTGTAAGTAAGAGAAATACTGTGTTCATAGAATGAAGAATTAACACAGTAAAATACTTATCTCCTCCAAACTGGCCTATAAATATCATTATGCCCATAAATTTATAAACCTTTGGAAACCACAAATCACCAAAGCTCAGTCAAGATGAAAATGATATCCTGCATAGCTTTATGTTCATTACATAAATTGAAATGGAATTCAAAACTCTCAGGCCTAGGTTTTCATTGGATAATTCAATAAAACATTTAAAGAACAATTAATGCCAATTTTACACGATCTCTTCAAGAAGATCAATGTACATTACATAATTCAGTTAGTGAGGCTATGTGTAACCTGATACCAAACCCAGACAATGATTATAGAAAAGAAGGAATACTAGGGAGTATCTTTCACGGACTTCGAGCCAAAAAATTCAAATAAATATATACAGATCAAACTCAAAACTCATGAAAATAAATATACACCATGATTGAGTATCATGTATTCTAAATATTCAAGGACAGTCAGTATTCTAAATCCATCACTGATATCTACCATATCAACAAAATAAAGAGGAAAAATTTTGACCTTTCACATTATGCAGAATAAGCATTGGATACAATGTTAACATTCATTCATAATGAAAAAGAATAAAGCTCATGAAGTGAAACATACTACAGCTTGCTAAAGTGCATCTATATAAATTCTATAGCTAACATTATCTTAGTGGTGAAACTGAATATGACTCTCAAGGTTTTTACTCAGCAAGCATGTCCATCTCACACATTTATTCATGAGTACAGGAGTTCAACTCAGTATCATAGGCATGAAAAAAAAAAAAGACATACACTTTGCAAAGTAAGAAATAAAACTATCTCCATTTGCAAATGATATTAATTGTCTATATGAAATAGCCCAAGGAATCAAAAAAAAAAATTCCCAGAACTAAGAAACAAGTTGCAGAAGGGTTACAGGATACAAGATCAACAGAAATCAGTTGCATTTCTATGTACTAAAAATGAACACAAAGAAATTTAATTTAAAACATAATACACTGTGCAAGTATTCTGAAGTAAATACTTATATGTACACTTGAAAGAACATAAATAGGATCTGTATCTAGAAATTTATGAAGCATTGATGAAACAAATGAAAGAAGACCTGTGTAAGTAAAGAGAAATACTGTGTTCATAGAATGAAGAATTAACACAGTAAAATACTTATCTCCTCCAAACTGGCCTATAAATATCATGTAATTATTTAAATGTATAGTATGTTTTTTGGTTGACATAGAAAAGCTTATTCTAAAGTGTTTATGGAAAAGCACAAGTCTTATAATAACTAAAATGATTTTGGAAAAGGAAAAGAAAACAGGAAGTATCACTATCCATTATTAATAAGCCTTAGTATGTAGCTAGCTACAGTAACCATGACAGCATGTACTGACAGGAAAATAGACATGAGATAATGGAACAGAATATAAAATCCAGTAATATGCCCAGTTTGTACTGAAAGGGTAGAACCAATACAATGGAGTAAGTGTAGTCATTACAACCACTGGTGCTGAAGCAATTGAGCATCCAGAGACAATAGACAGACTGACGGACAAATACACAAATACATAGGTGGTACTTAGAGAGATGGGCTTCCCTGATGCCGCAAAGAATACACCCACCAGTGCAGGAGACAAAGTTTCCATCCATGGGTGGGGAAGATCTCCTAGAATAGGAAATGGCAAACTACTCCAGTATTCCTGCCTGGAAAACCCCAAGGACAGAGCAGCCTGGCAGGCTATAGTTCATGAAGTTGCAAAAGAGTCAGGTGCACCTTAGAGACTAAACAAAAAACAAGAGAGATAGATAAACTTCACCCTCAACTTCATATCTATTGTATAAAAATCTTAATCAAAATGAATCATACTGATGTCCAATAAACACATGAAAAGATGCTTATCATCACTAATTATTAGAGAAATGCAAATCAAAAGTATAATGAAGTATCACCTCATCACAGTCAGAATGACCCTCATCAGAAAATCTACAAACAATAAATGCTGGAGAGGGTGTGGAGAAAAAGGAACTCTCCTGCACAGTTGTAGGAATGCAAATTGATGCAGCCACTATGGAAAACAGCGTGGAGGGTCCTCAAGAACAAGCAAAGAAATTATCAGTTGCATTTCTATGTACTAAAAATGAACACAAAGAAATTTAATTTAAAACATAATACTGTGCAAGTATTCTGAAGTAAATACTTATATGTACACTTGAAAGAACATAAATAGGATCTGTATCTAGAAATTTATGAAGCATTGATGAAACAAATGAAAGAAGACCTGTGTAAGTAAAGAGAAATACTGTGTTCATAGAATGAAGAATTAACACAGTAAAATACTTATCTCCTCCAAACTGGCCTATAAATATCATGTAATTATTTAAATGTATAGTATGTTTTTTGGTTGACATAGAAAAGCTTATTCTAAAGTGTTTATGGAAAAGCACAAGTCTTATAATAACTAAAATGATTTTGAAAAAGGAAAAGAAAACAGGAAGTATCACTATCCATTATTAATAAGCCTTAGTATGTAGCTAGCTACAGTAACCATGACAGCATGTACTGACAGGAAAATAGACATGAGATAATGGAACAGAATATAAAATCCAGTAATATGCCCAGTTTGTACTGAAAGGGTAGAACCAATACAATGGAGTAAGTGTAGTCATTACAACCACTGGTGCTGAAGCAATTGAGCATCCAGAGACAATAGACAGACTGACGGACAAATACACAAATACATAGGTGGTACTTAGAGAGATGGGCTTCCCTGATGCCGCAAAGAATACACCCACCAGTGCAGGAGACAAAGTTTCCATCCATGGGTGGGGAAGATCTCCTAGAATAGGAAATGGCAAACTACTCCAGTATTCCTGCCTGGAAAACCCCAAGGACAGAGCAGCCTGGCAGGCTATAGTTCATGAAGTTGCAAAAGAGTCAGGTGCACCTTAGAGACTAAACAAAAAACAAGAGAGATAGATAAACTTCAACCTCAACTTCATATCTATTGTATAAAAATCTTAATCAAAATGAATCATACTGATGTCCAATAAACACATGAAAAGATGCTTATCATCACTAATTATTAGAGAAATGCAAATCAAAAGTATAATGAAGTATCACCTCATCACAGTCAGAATGACCCTCATCAGAAAATCTACAAACAATAAATGCTGGAGAGGGTGTGGAGAAAAAGGAACTCTCCTGCACAGTTGTAGGAATGCAAATTGATGCAGCCACTATGGAAAACAGCGTGGAGGGTCCTCAAAAAAACTAAAAATAGGCTTTTTATATGATCCATCAACTCCACTTTTGGGCATATATACAGAAAAGACAAAAACGAATTTGAAAAGAATAGATGCACACTGAAGTTCATCTTGAGGATGGGGGTGGATAGCTGGATAGCTGAACCTGCACAGGGAATAAAATTGTACTGAAGTTAGCACACACACACACACACACACACACACACACACACACACGACACACAGAAGTAAACTGGGGGAACTTTGAACAGCACTGAATCAATGGACTGCATCTATGTCAATGTCAAGGTCCTCCTGGTGACAGATATTACATTGCACTTTTGTAAAATATTAATGAGGAGAAACTAAGAAAAGTGCATATGGGCTCTCTCTTGAATCTAAAATAATCTCAATACAAATTTTAATTAGAAAGTAGAAGTGGTTTTGTTGACTGTTGGTAGCCCCGCCTCTCTTTTGCATTGTATCTGCTTAATTGTGCTTGCAAAGATTCACCATAGCAGCAGCAGACTATCTTTTTAAATAACAGAAATAGAAAAAGATCAGACTTGTGGCTATCAGACAAGGTGAGGGAGAGGATTTTGAAAAAATAATTGGTCAAAAAGTAAAGATTTCCAGTTTTAAGATAAATGTAGATGTAATAGATAGCATAATACTATGGTTATACGGTTGTATGACTTATATGAATGTTAAGAAAGTAGACTCAAAGAGGTCTCATCACAAGGAACAAGTTTTTGTTCTCTCTTCCTATTGTATGAAGGATGCTGAACTTACTGTAGTAATAACTTCACATATATGGTGAAGTGATACATATATGGTGTATATACATACCCTAAAATTATCTAATGATATATGCATCAATGATATCTTAATAAAATGGGAAAAACAACTTAATTAAAAGAAACATTAAACATAGGAAGGTAAAAAAAGGGGAAATCAATGGTAGACTATAACCAAAGATTAAGGAAGAGCTCAAATTCAGAAAGAAAATACATCAAGAATAAATGGATGAAACAGAGTAAAATCAAACAGCAGAGCACAACCACAGAAAATCAAAACAAGTGAAACCAAATTATATATAACTATATATATATATGTGTGTGTGTGTGTATGTGTATGTGGGTGTATATTCATACACACATCCTAGACACCAGCTGAAAATAATCTCATATTTTATACTCTACCGGGAATAGTTTTTGACTTGAGTCTTAATTTTCTTTTTTGCAAGAATGTGTGTATCTTCCATTATCAAAAGAAACAAATGATAAAGAAAGCTGAAATTTATGCAATGATTTGCATTCTTTTAGGTTATTATACAGTATGAAAATCATGAGATCAAAACCTGCATGTATCATATAAGAGAAATTTGGAGACACTTTTCCAAAGTTTATAAATGTTTAAATAGAATTTATCTTATTAGAAGCAAGGTAGAATCACTTGATGAATTGGTGGGATAGACAGCTTAATGCATCTCACTGCTTCTTCAAAGCAACCTCACTTCCAGCTGCAAACGGCTCCTCAGAAGATCTGGGCAGAAGGGGAACGACATTGATGCATGTGACACATCTTTAGAACCTCAATCCTCAGGGACCTGTCTGAAATTTGCATTTTATCTTGTCATATTTCCAGGGAAACTCAGCCAAAGTACACGTCCTACTGCTCTGTTGGGTACAGTTTTGACTCAGAGGCCTGGACAGTTTATCATGAGGCTTCAGGTACCCCAGTTTGCAAAGCAGAGCTTTGAGGATGTAAGTGGTTCTTTGTTCAGTAGAGTTTTTTTTTTTTTTTTCAAAGTTTAACAATGACAACTTTATTAAACATTTCTAATAATATTGCCCAAATAGGTAAAGTAGAAAAAACCAAACTATACCAAGACATAAATTAAAGCTGTAATCATATTGACAGATATTAAAACATGACCTTCAGAATATTCAGTAGAGCTTTGATCTAAAATTTTAGCATTTAATACATTGTTATTTCTAGTAAAAATAATAATAAGGTGTGGTTACATTATAGCCATAATTCCTTCCAAACATGTATAGGGCAGCCAGGAGCTTAAATAATGATATAAAATAATATCATCCTGTTTGCCAAACTATTCTGGTATGGAAAAAAGGGATGGATTAGAGTGATTCCTTAGACAGAATTACTCATTTTCCTTGTTATGATTCACTGACAATCAAGCAATTTTCAGATTTTAATGTTTCTATAAACACATTGTTATATAAAGAGAGCTAGTTTAGCATGACACTTGTACTAATTATAAAAGAAAAGCATTCTGTGTGTATAATTCTCTGATTTGCTCATCATGACACCACCCACGAGAGAGTTTGATTCATTGTCTATAAACACGCCTTCTTTTCTCTTCCTTCTTATAATTCTGTAAGTTCTAGACCTTTTAACCTTTTGTCTATCCTAACACCACACAGGGAAGCCTCCTTCAAATGCAGTCTACTAGCAAATTCCACAGCCTGTGGAACTGTTCCATTCTTACTTCATATTTTGGGGTAAATAATGGCCATATTTTGGCATTTAGAACCTCAGATTCTAAAGTGAGTTTTAAAGGAGATGTGAAAGTTATCTAAAATTTTTTGTTAGAAAAGAACCTGAGAAAAGGATACAGGGTATGTATGAGGACACTCACTACACAGCATGAAGAAATGTAGGAGGAAAAACAAGTTTTCATCAATTTAGAGACCAGCAAAACAAAGACAATTTGTCAATACTAGAAAATATTGGTAAGCTATTTAAATTATAGTCCATTTATAACTAATGGTGTCCACAGAAGCTCAAGATATAGTGACATATAAAAGTAATTTGCCAATATGTATGTATTTCATGATTTTGTTTGACTTTATATATACTCTCATGAAGACATATACTTGTATATGCATATTTTCATAACATACACTACTTAATATCATTAAACAATACAAAAACTGAAAGCAGAAGGCCTAAAAAAGATGAGGAAGATAGAGTTTTTTTTTTTATTTTTTTTATCTGCTTCTTTTTTTTTTTAATTAATTAATTTATTTATTTATTTTTGTACATGTATGTTCCCAGATAAATCAGATGCATATCCCTTGACCCTCCCCCCACCCAGGTCCCCCCATCCCTCCAGACCATTGCTCCAAGTGGTTGTAGGTACTCCTATTCCCCTAGCACAATGACAATAGCTATCTTTTCTACACATGACAGTATAGGTTCCCATGTTACTCCCTCCCATTGTTCGGTCTCCACAATGTCTTTATGTCTATTCTCTGTTTTTCATGAGTTCACTGTGTGTGTTATCATGACCATCTTACTAGATCCCATATATATGAGTTAGTATACTATACTTGTCTTTCTCTTTTTGACTTACTTCACTTTTTATGATAGGTTCTAAAGCCAGCCACCTCATTAGGACTGAGTCTTCTGCATTTCTTTTAACAGCTGAGTAGTATTCCATTGTATATATGTACCAGAGCTTCTGGATCCATTCATTTGTCAATGGACATCTAGGTTGCTTCCATGTTCTGGCTATTGTATAGAGAGCTGCAATGAACATTGGGGTACAGGTGCCTCTTTCAGTTTTGATTTCATCAGGATATAGGCCTAATAGTGGGATTGCTGGGTCATAGGGTGCTTCTATTTTTAGTTTTTTAAGGAATCTCCATATTGTCTTCCATAGAGGTTGTATTAATTTACATTCCCACCAGCAATGCAAGAGGGTTCCCTTTTCTCCACACCCTCTCCAGCATTTGTTGTCTGTCGATTTGTGGATGATGGCCATTCTGACAGGTGTGAGGTGGTATCTCATTGTGGTTTTAATTTGCATTTCTCTGATAATAAGCGAGGTTGAGCACCGTTTCATGTATTTTTGGACCATTTGTATGTCCTCTTTGGAGAGGCGTCTCTTTAGATCTTTTTCCCATTTTTTGATTGGGCTGCTCATTTTCCCTGTGCTGAGTTGTCTGAGTTGCTTGTAGATTTTGGAGATTAATTCTTTGTCTGTTGTTTCATTTGCTATGATTTTCTCCCACTCTGTGGGGTGTCTGTTCAGCTTTTTTGTAGTTTCTTTTGCTGTACAAAAGCTTGTAAGTTTCATGAGGTCCCATATGTTCATTTTTCTTTTCAGTTCTGCTATTTTAGTTGGTGGGTCAGAGAAGATCTTGCTTTGATTGATGTCCTTGAGGGTTTTGCCTATATTCTCCTACATGTATGTTCCCAGATAAATCAGATGCATATCCCTTGACCCTCCCCCCACCCAGGTCCCCCCCCCCCATCCCTCCAGACCATTGCTCCAAGTGGTTGTAGGTACTCCTATTCCCCTAGCACAATGACAATAGCTATCTTTTCTACACATGACAGTATAGGTTCCCATGTTACTCCCTCCCATTGTTCGGTCTCCACAATGTCTTTATGTCTATTCTCTGTTTTTTCATGAGTTCACTGTGTGTGTTATCATGACCATCTTACTAGATCCCATATATATGAGTTAGTATACTATACTTGTCTTTCTCTTTTTGACTTACTTCACTTTTTATGATAGGTTCTAAAGCCAGCCACCTCATTAGGACTGAGTCTTCTGCATTTCTTTTAACAGCTGAGTAGTATTCCATTGTATATATGTACCAGAGCTTCTGGATCCATTCATTTGTCAATGGACATCTAGGTTGCTTCCATGTTCTGGCTATTGTATAGAGAGCTGCAATGAACATTGGGGTACAGGTGCCTCTTTCAGTTTTGATTTCATCAGGATATAGGCCTAATAGTGGGATTGCTGGGTCATAGGGTGCTTCTATTTTTAGTTTTTTAAGGAATCTCCATATTGTCTTCCATAGAGGTTGTATTAATTTACATTCCCACCAGCAATGCAAGAGGGTTCCCTTTTCTCCACACCCTCTCCAGCATTTGTTGTCTGTCGATTTGTGGATGATGGCCATTCTGACAGGTGTGAGGTGGTATCTCATTGTGGTTTTAATTTGCATTTCTCTGATAATAAGCGAGGTTGAGCACCGTTTCATGTATTTTTGGACCATTTGTATGTCCTCTTTGGAGAGGCGTCTCTTTAGATCTTTTTCCCATTTTTTGATTGGGCTGCTCATTTTCCCTGTGCTGAGTTGTCTGAGTTGCTTGTAGATTTTGGAGATTAATTCTTTGTCTGTTGTTTCATTTGCTATGATTTTCTCCCACTCTGTGGGGTGTCTGTTCAGCTTTTTTGTAGTTTCTTTTGCTGTACAAAAGCTTGTAAGTTTCATGAGGTCCCATATGTTCATTTTTCTTTTCAGTTCTGCTATTTTAGTTGGTGGGTCAGAGAAGATCTTGCTTTGATTGATGTCCTTGAGGGTTTTGCCTATATTCTCCTCTAAGAGTTTGATGGTTTCTGGTCTTACATTGAGGTCTTTAATCCATTTTGAGTTGATCTTAGTGTATGGCGTCAGGGAATGTTCCAATTTCATTTTTTTGCATGTAGCTGTCCAATTCTCCCAGCACCACTTGTTAAAGAGGCTGTCTTTGTCCCATTTTATAGTTTCTCCTCCTTTATCAAAAATAAGGTACCCATAGGTGCATGGGTTGATCTCTGGGTTCTCAATCTTGTTCCATTGATCTATAGTTCTGTTTTTGTGCCAGTACCATACTGTCTTGATAACTGTTGCTTTGTAGTAGAGTCTGAAGTTAGGGAGGCTGATCCCTCCAACTCCATTCTTCTTCCTCAGGATTGCTTTGGCTATTCGAGGTCTTCTGTGTTTCCATATGAACTGTGTTATTATTTGGTCTAGTTCTGTGAAAAATGTCAGTGGTAGTTGAATAGGTATTGCATTGAATCTGTAGATGATATTTGGAAGTATGGTCATTTTCACAATATTGATTCTTCCGACCCAGGAACATGGAATATCTCTCCATCTGTTTAAGTCTTCTTTAATGTCTCTCATGAGTGTCTTGTAATTTTCTGTGTACAATTCTTTTGTTTCTTTGGGTAGGTTTATTCCTAGATATTTGATTCTTTTGGTTGCAATGGTGAAGGGGACTGCCTCTTTGATTTCATTTTCTGATTTTTCATTGTTTGTGTATAGGAATGCCAGTGACTTCTGTGTGTTGACTTTATATCCTGCAAATTTGCTGAATTCATTGATTAGTTCTAGTAGCTTTGTAACCGTGTCTTTGGGATTTTCTATGTATAATATCATGTCGTCTGCAAAAAGAGAGAGCTTGACTCTTCCTTTCCAATCTGGATTCCTTTGATTTCTTTCTCTTGTCTTATTGCTGTTGCTAGGACTTCCAGGACTATGTTGAATAGCAGTGGTGAAAGTGGGCACCCCTGTATTGTTCCTGATCTTAGAGGGAATGCTTTCAGTTTTTCACCATTAACAATAATGTTCGCTGTAGGTTTCTCATAGATGGCTTTCACTATGTTGAGATAGGTTCCTTCTATGCCCATTTTCTGAAGAGTTTTGATCATAAATGGATGTTGTACTTTGTCGAAGGCTTTTTCTGCATCTATTGAGATGATCATGTGATTTTTGTCTCTCAATTTGTTGATATGGTGTATGGCGTCAGGGAATGTTCCAATTTCATTTTTTTGCATGTAGCTGTCCAATTCTCCCAGCACCACTTGTTAAAGAGGCTGTCTTTGTCCCATTTTATAGTTTCTCCTCCTTTATCAAAAATAAGGTACCCATAGGTGCATGGGTTGATCTCTGGGTTCTCAATCTTGTTCCATTGATCTATAGTTCTGTTTTTGTGCCAGTACCATACTGTCTTGATAACTGTTGCTTTGTAGTAGAGTCTGAAGTTAGGGAGGCTGATCCCTCCAACTCCATTCTTCTTCCTCAGGATTGCTTTGGCTATTCGAGGTCTTCTGTGTTTCCATATGAACTGTGTTATTATTTGGTCTAGTTCTGTGAAAAATGTCAGTGGTAGTTGAATAGGTATTGCATTGAATCTGTAGATGATATTTGGAAGTATGGTCATTTTCACAATATTGATTCTTCCGACCCAGGAACATGGAATATCTCTCCATCTGTTTAAGTCTTCTTTAATGTCTCTCATGAGTGTCTTGTAATTTTCTGTGTACAATTCTTTTGTTTCTTTGGGTAGGTTTATTCCTAGATATTTGATTCTTTTGGTTGCAATGGTGAAGGGGACTGCCTCTTTGATTTCATTTTCTGATTTTTCATTGTTTGTGTATAGGAATGCCAGTGACTTCTGTGTGTTGACTTTATATCCTGCAAATTTGCTGAATTCATTGATTAGTTCTAGTAGCTTTGTAACCGTGTCTTTGGGATTTTCTATGTATAATATCATGTCGTCTGCAAAAAGAGAGAGCTTGACTTCTTCCTTTCCAATCTGGATTCCTTTGATTTCTTTCTCTTGTCTTATTGCTGTTGCTAGGACTTCCAGGACTATGTTGAATAGCAGTGGTGAAAGTGGGCACCCCTGTATTGTTCCTGATCTTAGAGGGAATGCTTTCAGTTTTTCACCATTAACAATAATGTTCGCTGTAGGTTTCTCATAGATGGCTTTCACTATGTTGAGATAGGTTCCTTCTATGCCCATTTTCTGAAGAGTTTTGATCATAAATGGATGTTGTACTTTGTCGAAGGCTTTTTCTGCATCTATTGAGATGATCATGTGATTTTTGTCTTTCAACTTGTTGATATGGTGTATCACGTTGATTGATTTGCGGATGTTGAAGAAGCCTTGCATGCCTGGGATGAACCCAACTTGATCGTGATGTATGAGTTTTTTGACATGTCGTTGAATTCTGTTTGCTAGGATTTTGTTGAGGATCTTGGCATCTAAGTTCATCAGTGAAATTGGCCTATAGTTTTCCTTTTTTGTGTTGTCTTTGCCTGGTTTGGGTATCAGGGTGATGGTGGCCTCGTAGAATGTGTTTGGGAGTTTTCCTTCCTGTGCAATTTTTTGAAAGAGTTTTAGAAGGACAGGCATTAGCTCTTCTTTAAATGTTTGGTAGAATTCGGCTGTGAAGCCATCTGGTCCTGGGCTTTTATTTTTGGGTAGATTTTTAATCACAAAGTTGATTTCTGAGCTTGTGATTGGGTTGTTCAAAGTTTCTGTTTCTTCCTGGCTCAGTCTTGGGAGATTAATCCTCCAAGAAACTGTCCATTTCTTCCAAGTTGTCCAGTTTGTTGCCATAGAGTTGCTCATAATAGTCTCTTAGAATCCTTTGGATTTCTGCATTATCTGTTGTAATCTCTCCTTTTCATTTTTGATTTTGTTGATCTGGTTCTTCTCTCTCTTTTTCTTAATGAGTCTGGCCAGTGGCTTGTCAATTTTGTTTACCTTTTCAAAGAACCAGCTTTTTGTTTTATTTATCTTTACTATTGTTTCTTTTGTTTCTTTCTCATTTATTTCTGCTCTGATCTTTATGATTTCTCTTCTTCTGCTGGCTCTGGGATGTTTTTGTTCTTCTTTCTCCAACTGTTTTAAGCGGAGGGTTAGGTCATCTGCTTCATATTTCTTTCTCTTGTCTTATTGCTGTTGCTAGGACTTCCAGGACTATGTTGAATAGCAGTGGTGAAAGTGGGCACCCCTGTATTGTTCCTGATCTTAGAGGGAATGCTTTCAGTTTTTCACCATTAACAATAATGTTCGCTGTAGGTTTCTCATAGATGGCTTTCACTATGTTGAGATAGGTTCCTTCTATGCCCATTTTCTGAAGAGTTTTGATCATAAATGGATGTTGTACTTTGTCGAAGGCTTTTTCTGCATCTATTGAGATGATCATGTGATTTTTGTCTTTCAACTTGTTGATATGGTGTATCACGTTGATTGATTTGCGGATGTTGAAGAAGCCTTGCATGCCTGGGATGAACCCAACTTGATCGTGATGTATGAGTTTTTTGACATGTCGTTGAATTCTGTTTGCTAGGATTTTGTTGAGGATCTTGGCATCTAAGTTCATCAGTGAAATTGGCCTATAGTTTTCCTTTTTTGTGTTGTCTTTGCCTGGTTTGGGTATCAGGGTGATGGTGGCCTCGTAGAATGTGTTTGGGAGTTTTCCTTCCTGTGCAATTTTTGAAAGAGTTTTAGAAGGACAGGCATTAGCTCTTCTTTAAATGTTTGGTAGAATTCGGCTGTGAAGCCATCTGGTCCTGGGCTTTTATTTTTGGGTAGATTTTTAATCACAAAGTTGATTTCTGAGCTTGTGATTGGGTTGTTCAAAGTTTCTGTTTCTTCCTGGCTCAGTCTTGGGAGATTAATCCTTTCCAAGAAACTGTCCATTTCTTCCAAGTTGTCCAGTTTGTTGCCATAGAGTTGCTCATAATAGTCTCTTAGAATCCTTTGGATTTCTGCATTATCTGTTGTAATCTCTCCTTTTTCATTTTTGATTTTGTTGATCTGGTTCTTCTCTCTCTTTTTTTTAATGAGTCTGGCCAGTGGCTTGTCAATTTTGTTTACCTTTTCAAAGAACCAGCTTTTTGTTTTATTTATCTTTACTATTGTTTCTTTTGTTTCTTTCTCATTTATTTCTGCTCTGATCTTTATGATTTCTCTTCTTCTGCTGGCTCTGGGATGTTTTTGTTCTTCTTTCTCCAACTGTTTTAAGCGGAGGGTTAGGTCATCTGCTTCATATTTTCCTAGTTTCTTGAGGTGGGATTGTATTGCTATAAATTTCCCCCTTAGAACTGCTTTTGCTGTATCCCATAGGTTTTGCACTGTCGTGTGTTCATTGTCATTTTCTTCTAGGAATTGTTTAATTTCTCCTTTGATTTCCTCAATGATCAGTTGGTTTTTTAGGTATGTATTGTTTAATCTCCATGTGTTTCTGTTTTTAGGGTTTTTTTTCTGGTAGTTGATCTCCAGTCTCATTGCATTGTGGTCCGAGAAGATGGTTGATATAATTTCGGTTTTCTTGAACTGACTGAGGTTAGATTTGTGGCCCAAGATGTGGTCTATCCTGGAGAATGTTCCATGAGCGCTTGAGAAGAAAGTGTATTCTTCTGCTTTTGGATGGAACGTCCTAAAGATATCGATGAGGTCCATCTTTTCCAGTGTGGCATTTAAGGCTTGTGTTTCTTTATTAATTTTCTGTTTTGTTGATCTGTCCATTGGTGTGAGAAGAGTGTTAAAGTTTCCTACTATTATTGTGTTATTGTTGATTTCTTCTTTTATGTCTGAAAGTACCTGTCTTATGTATTGAGGTGCCCCTGTGTTGGGTGCGTAGATATTCATGACTGTTATGTCTTCCTCTTGGATAGATCCCTTAATCATGATGTAGTGACCTGCCTTGTCTCTTAGAATCTTCTTTACTTTAAAGTCTATTTTGTCTGATATAAGGATTGCTACTCCAGCTTTCTTTTGATTTCCATTTGCATGAAATATCTTTTTCCAGCCTTTCACTTTCAGTCTATGAGTGTCTCTAGGTCTGAAGTGGGTCTCTTGTAAACAGCATATATATGGGTCTTGCTTCTGGATCCATTCAGCCAGCCTGTGTCGTTTGGTTGGAGCATTTAGTCCATTTACATTCAAAGTAATTATTGATACGAATGTTCCTATTGTCATCTTCTTAGAAATTTGGGGTTTGATTTGTAAGGCTTCTCCTACTCTTGTAGAAGATAGAGTTTTATATTCACTTCTTAAGCATTCTCTTTATCCATAATGGTAAAGTTATACTTGATTATTTTTTTTAGCATTTACTTACTGTGTAGAAAGTCCTGGACTAAGAATTTGATAGAAAACAGAAACAGACGTTACTCAACCGCTGACACAGACTGAATGAACAGGTATTAAAACTATCTGTACTTTGAACAGCTGGACCCTGCGTGAAGTTCTGAGTGTGGCAAATTCCGAGTGGGTGTGGGTAGACCATTTGGGAGACCATCATGATGGTTCCAGGAAGGATCACAGAGACTGGGGCTCAGACAGAGGCAAAGGAATCAGGACACTTTGTGGAACCAGGTAGCATTCATAACATGGGTTTTGGCCAATCAGAATGGCCACCAAAGAGTTTATAAATAATATTTGTTACAGAGCATGTGGAGACAAGGGAATTCACCTATACTGCTGGTGTGAATATAAATTGGTACAGCCACTATGGAGAACAGTATGGAGGCTTCCCCAAAAAGCTAAAATTAGAGTTGCCAAATGCTCCAGCAATCCTACTTCTGGGCTTTCATCTAGACAAACCTCTCATTCAAATAGATATCTGCACCCCTATGCCCATTAACACAGGAACAGATAAAAATGAAAGACAAATAACACATGACATTGCTTATAGATGGAATCTAAAATATGACACAAATGAATCAGAACCTGTGAATCAGAAACAGGCACAGAGAGAACAGACTGTGCTTGCCTAGGGGGAGGGAGAGTGGGTGAGGGCTGGACTGGGAGTCTGTGGTTAGCAGATGGAAACTAGTGCATACAGGATGAATAAACAACAAGGTCCTACTGTACAGCACAGGGAACTATGCTCACTATGTTATCATAAACTGATAATGAAAAAGAAGGTATGTAAATATATGACTGAATCATTCTGCACCAGAAATTAATGCACTGTAAATTAATTATACTTTAATATATAATAATAATAATAAGGGTGTTGGATGCCTAATAGGATATGATGGAATAGAACCTCCCCAGCATATCTTTTAGTTTCCTGACTCCCTCAGTGGATGAATGGTAGAAATGCTCACTGATTTGGGAAAGACTGGGGCAAAACCCAACCTGAAGAGTAAAAAAAGAAAAGTTTTAGAAGCTACACTGATTAGGCAGGTGTCTTAAACAGAATATCAAGTAAGCACTGAGATATTTGAATCTGAATTTTCAGAAGGATGTTAGGTCCATCATGCCTATATAGATCATATAAGGACGAAGTCACCAGAGTATAAAATATTAACTGGAAAAAGAAGTAGACTACTCTGGCATTTTCTTGAAACTTCCAGCATCTATTAATTGAACATGGGTGGCTAAATCTGTAAAAGTTATTAATGAGGGGCAGTCAGAGGTATGGGGGAGCAACAAGATAGTTAGTGCCCTGCTTTTAAGTGCAAAAAGAGTTGTTGATATTTACTCAAACACAGGTGTTTCAATATTCATTTACATAACAAATTCTTGGCAAAGGAATCAGGACACTTTGTGGAACCAGGTAGCATTCATAACATGGGTTTTGGCCAATCAGAATGGCCACCAAAGAGTTTATAAATAATATTTGTTACAGAGCATGTGGAGACAAGGGAATTCACCTATACTGCTGGTGTGAATATAAATTGGTACAGCCACTATGGAGAACAGTATGGAGGCTTCCCCAAAAAGCTAAAATTAGAGTTGCCAAATGCTCCAGCAATCCTACTTCTGGGCTTTCATCTAGACAAACCTCTCATTCAAATAGATATCTGCACCCCTATGCCCATTAACACAGGAACAGATAAAAATGAAAGACAAATAACACATGACATTGCTTATAGATGGAATCTAAAATATGACACAAATGAATCAGAACCTGTGAATCAGAAACAGGCACAGAGAGAACAGACTGTGCTTGCCTAGGGGGAGGGAGAGTGGGTGAGGGCTGGACTGGGAGTCTGTGGTTAGCAGATGGAAACTAGTGCATACAGGATGAATAAACAACAAGGTCCTACTGTACAGCACAGGGAACTATGCTCACTATGTTATCATAAACTGATAATGAAAAAGAAGGTATGTAAATATATGACTGAATCATTCTGCACCAGAAATTAATGCACTGTAAATTAATTATACTTTAATATATAATAATAATAATAAGGGTGTTGGATGCCTAATAGGATATGATGGAATAGAACCTCCCCAGCATATCTTTTAGTTTCCTGACTCCCTCAGTGGATGAATGGTAGAAATGCTCACTGATTTGGGAAAGACTGGGGCAAAACCCAACCTGAAGAGTAAAAAAAGAAAAGTTTTAGAAGCTACACTGATTAGGCAGGTGTCTTAAACAGAATATCAAGTAAGCACTGAGATATTTGAATCTGAATTTTCAGAAGGATGTTAGGTCCATCATGCCTATATAGATCATATAAGGACGAAGTCACCAGAGTATAAAATATTAACTGGAAAAAGAAGTAGACTACTCTGGCATTTTCTTGAAACTTCCAGCATCTATTAATTGAACATGGGTGGCTAAATCTGTAAAAGTTATTAATGAGGGGCAGTCAGAGGTATGGGGGAGCAACAAGATAGTTAGTGCCCTGCTTTTAAGTGCAAAAAGAGTTGTTGATATTTACTCAAACACAGGTGTTTCAATATTCATTTACATAACAAATTCTTGGCAACAGGCATTAGTTTTAGAAAAAATCTTCCGGTCAATAAAGTGCTATGTCATATTTGCACTGTTATTCAGTGGAAACCAAACAACATTGTAAAGCAATATTCCTTCAATTAGAAAAAGTAAATTAGGGCTTCCCTGGTGGTTCAGTGGATAGAGTCTGTCTTGCAGTGCAAGGGGCACCGGTTCGATCCCTGGCCTGGGAAGATCCCACACACTGTGCAGTGGCTGGACCAGTGTGTCCAATTACCAGTCAGCACTCTGCAGCGTGTGCGCCCAGAGCCAGTGCTCTGCAACGAAAGAGGCACTGCAATGGGAAGCCCACACAGGCTGAAGAATAAAGATAGATGAAAAATAAATAAATTTTAAAAATCAATAAAAAGAGGCCAAAATTTAAAAAAAAAGTAAATTAAAGGGTTTCCTTGGTGGCTCAATGGTTAAGAATCTGCCTGCCAATGCAGGAGACACAGGTTCAGTCCCTGGACCAGGAAGATCCTACATGCTGCGGAACAACTAAGTCCTGGCTCCACGGCTACGGAGCCTGTGCTCTACTGAAGTCCAGGTGCCCTGGAGCCTGTGCTCTACACAGGAGAAGTCGCCACAATGAGAAGCTTGTTCACTGCAATGAAGAGTAAGCCCCGCATGCCACAACTAAGAAAAGCCCATGCAGCAACGCAGACCCAGCATTGCCAAAGAGTATTATTATTTTTTCTATTATGGAAGTATAGTTGATTTACAATGTTTCAGGTGGACAGTAAAGTGATTCCATTTTATACACACACACACACACACACACACACATATATATATTTTTTTTATTTATACATATATACACACACACACACATGTATTTCAGCTTCTCCATTATGGGTTATTACAAGATATTGAATCTAGTTCCTTCTCTCAGCCCACTTGTAAAGTTTTTATTTTAGTTATTTACTTAAATAAATAATGCTTAAATAAATAAATAAATAATTACAAAGAAAAAAATTTAAAAAGTGGGCTGAGATAAGAAACTACATTCAGTATCTTACAATTAACCTATATTGGAGAATAATCTAAAATTACATATATACATATATATATACAAAATGGAATCACTTTGTTGTACACCCAAAACATCATAAATTAACTATACTTCCATAACAAGAAACCAAAAAAGCAGTATGCTAACTCTGTTTTTAAACTATTCAGTAGACTTCTGTGTTGCATTAAAAAAAAAAACAAAAACAAAAAACAAAACACACCCCCAATACAGTGGTCTAAAATGATGCTTATTTTTGTTTTTAGTGCATCTGCAGTTGAGTGAGGTTGACTGGGAAGTCCTTTCTTGGCCTCTTTCATGGTCTGAGTCAGACAGTGGCTGGGACAGAGACCCCCAGGCTTGATTGCCCGGGGCGGCTAGCTTGCTGGGATAGTACAGGAAGCTGCCTACTGGCCTGGAACACAGTAAAGAGGCGTCTGAAGACTCACCATCCCACAGAAACAAGCAGAACCTGCCAGTCAGCTTCAACCTTGGCCCCCAAAGTGGCATAGTTTTAATCCCTCCATATTCCATAAGTCAAAATAAACACAAGCCAGTTCAGATGTAAGGAGGCAAAAAATTAAATTACTGGTGGGTCTGTGACAGACTTGCAGCCATCTTTAATGCGACACAGTTCAAATAAATGGCCAGATCATTTCAGAGATGAGGAGGTGTTAACATTGCTGTATGGAAAGCAGAAGTCAAGTTCAATGAACTGATAATACTCAGTGGACCTTCACTGAGTCACCTCATTTTACTTTTCACATATTTGATTTTTTTTTTGCTGAATCATCTGGCTACATATTCTTTCTCTCACTCAAAATAAACAAAACACAGAAGTGAGAGGATGAAAAAAATAGTACATTAGTCAATCATATTTTATTATAGCAGGCCCAATAGGAAACTTTCAGAATGGGTAGAGGTAGTGATATGTTATGAAGTTTAAATTAAATTTTATTTTTAAAATGGAGCAGAAAGAATTCTCTTTAAATAAACAATTGCAAAGCTAAGTTAAAATTCTCTTGAGAAAAAAGACCTTTAGAAGCCTATTTTTCTGCTTATATCAGAAAATAAGATAAATATATGTCATAATTATATTCCGTTAAAAATCAAAAAATCAAGAAGCCTAGCAAGGCATTATATACTGGAAGAAATTTAAAATCATACCTTTTCACCTTGATCAAATATTACATGCATGTATGTTACATTTGAGAGTTATGCTTGAGAGTCCCTTGGACTGCAAGGAGATCAAACTAGTCAAGCCTAAAGGAAATCAACCCTGAATATTTATTGGAAGGACTGATGCTGAAGCTGAAGCTCCAGTACTTTGGCCACCTGATGCAAAGAGATGATTCATTGGAAAGAACCCTGATGCTGGGAAAAATAGAAGGCAGAAGGTTCAAGGGGACAAAAGAGAAGATGGTTGGATGGCATCACTGACTCAATGGGCATGAGTTTGAGCAAACTCCAGAAGATGGTGAAGGACAGGGAAGCCTGATGTCCTACAGTCCATGGGTCACAAAGAGTGTGGCATGACTGAGCAGCTGAACTGAACCTGTATTTTAGAAGTATGTTGAGATTACCAAAAAATATATTATTCATATTGACATTTATTCATGAGGACTTCTTTTTCAAAGAAAGTGTGGCTCTCTCTATTTAAAACATGAATTACTTTAATAACTAAAATAAAAAATAATTTATAAATTAAATGGACTTTCCTGATCTCTCAGACAGTAAACAATCACTACAATGCAGGCGTCTGGGGTTCTGTGACAGACTTGCAGCCATCTTTAATGCGACACAGTTCAAATAAATGGCCAGATCATTTCAGAGATGAGGAGGTGTTAACATTGCTGTATGGAAAGCAGAAGTCAAGTTCAATGAACTGATAATACTCAGTGGACCTTCACTGAGTCACCTCATTTTACTTTTCACATATTTGATTTTTTTTTTTGCTGAATCATCTGGCTACATATTCTTTCTCTCACTCAAAATAAACAAAACACAGAAGTGAGAGGATGAAAAAAATAGTACATTAGTCAATCATATTTTATTATAGCAGGCCCAATAGGAAACTTTCAGAATGGGTAGAGGTAGTGATATGTTATGAAGTTTAAATTAAATTTTATTTTTAAAATGGAGCAGAAAGAATTCTCTTTAAATAAACAATTGCAAAGCTAAGTTAAAATTCTCTTGAGAAAAAAGACCTTTAGAAGCCTATTTTTCTGCTTATATCAGAAAATAAGATAAATATATGTCATAATTATATTCCGTTAAAAATCAAAAAATCAAGAAGCCTAGCAAGGCATTATATACTGGAAGAAATTTAAAATCATACCTTTTCACCTTGATCAAATATTACATGCATGTATGTTACATTTGAGAGTTATGCTTGAGATTCCCTTGGACTGCAAGGAGATCAAACTAGTCAATCCTAAAGCAAATCAACCCAGAATATTTGTTGGAAGGAATGATGCTGAAGCTGAAGCTCCAGTACTTTGGCCACCTGATGCAAAGAGATGACTCATTCGAAAAGAGCCTGATGTTGGGAAAAATAGAAGGCAGAAGGTTCAAGGGGACAAAAGAGAAGATGGTTGGATGGCATCACTGACTCAATGCGCATGAGTTTGAGCAAACTCCAGAAGATGGTGAAGGACAGGGAAGCCTGATGTCCTACAGTCCATGGGTCACAAAGAGTGTGGCATGACTGAGCAGCTGAACTGAACCTGTATTTTAGAAGTATATTGAGATTACCAAAAAATATATTATTCATATTGACATTTATTCATGAGGACTTCTTTTTCAAAGAAAGTGTGGCTCTCTCTATTTAAAACATGAATTACTTTAATAACTAAAATAAAAAATAATTTATAAATTAAATGGACTTTCCTGATCTCTCAGACAGTAAACAATCCACCTACAATGCAGGCGTCTGGGGTTCGATCCTTGGGACGGGAAGATCCCCTGCAGAAGGGAATAATTTCCCACTCCAGTATTTTTGCCTGGAGAATTCCATAGACAGAAGAGCCTGGCCAGCTACAGTGCAGGTGGCTGCAGAACTGGATGCAACTGAGCAACTAGCACATTTTTCATAAATGAAATAAAACTAAAGCACAGAGGTAAGTGACCTTTATTTATTAATACTAAGGCCAACTCCACTTTGTAGAATATAAGAGAAACCAACATACATAAGAAGGAAAACAATTTGGTATTTTGGCATACATTGTGGCAAAAATTGAACAGTTTAAATTGTTTAAAAAATATCTGAGGAAAGACTAGTAGAATTTGATTTTTCAAGCATAGAAACTTGTTAATCAATTTGCAGCTGGAGCAAAAAGCAGGGAGACAGACAGGGAAATTTGAGGAAAAAAATGAAAAGATATTATTCATCTTTTCTAAGATAAAAACTCTGAACATGAACAATTTGAGGTTCGAATTGCTTTACAAGGATTTCAGACCATAATAAATAATTCATTTCTGAACATCTGAAGCATGAGGAGGAAAATCAATAAACAAGGATTCCTTAGGATTGGGTGTAGAAAGAAAAGTTTTTATTCTGTTTGTAATGACTCCTTCCCACTTCATTGTTTAATACATTTATATCTGTCTAACATACATTTGTGTCCCATTCATCCACTGCAGACGTAACTGTGGAACAGGAGGCAGATGGATGCAGTGTGGTGAGTGAGTTTAACTTCACGTCCCACATAGCAGTGACCGACAGTTTTCCAAGCCTGGGTGTGTGTGCGTGCCTCTCCTACAGTGATGGCACGTGGGTGAGGCCCTGTCCTGTGCAATCATCTAGACTGTGATAAGTATTCCTGGGTAATAGCTGTCAGACAAGTAAAAACTGTGAGCAAGGCAAAAATGACTCAGTCATACTAAGATAAAAACTTTGGTTTTCATATCTTTCACCCACAAATTAGTAATACAAATTACACAAAGACCCTTATGGTAATATAAAATGTGATTTATGTTAATTACACAAATGGTATCTCCTGACTTTCTTGAGAACATGCCCATGTGGAACAGTACGAGAGAGCCCAGAGATAAACCCATGGTTATATGATCAATTCACTTGTGATAAAGGAGCCAAAAAGATACAAAAGGATGGAACAGTCTCTATAATGAATGTTGCTGGGGAAACCAAATGTCTCCCTGTGAAACAATAAAGCCGAACTCATATCTTACACCGGGCACAGAGATCAACTCCAAATGGATTCAAAACTTGAACATACATCTGAAGCCATGAAACACACAGAAGAAAACATGGTGAGTAATTTCTGGACAATAGCCTTGTTGATGATTTTTTGCCTTTGACATTAAAAAAAAAAAAACAAAACCCACAACAACAACAAAGTAGAAATAAACAATTGGGACTACATCAAATTTAAAAAGCTTCTGTATAGCCAAGGAAAGCATCAACTAATAAAGAGGCAAGCAACCGAATGGGAAACAGTTTTTGCAAATGACATACCTGATAAGGGGCTAATATTTAAAAGAAGCGAAGAATTCATAAGATTAAATAGAAAATAAATCGGATTTTAAAAAATGGGCAGAGGGGCTTCCCTGGTGGTCCAGTGGGTAAGGACACTGCCTTGCAGTGCAAGTGGCACTAGTTCGATCCCTGGCCTGGGAAGATCCTACGTGCCGCGGAGTGGCTGGACCGATGTGTCCAACTACCGAGCCAGAGCTCTGAGTGCATGCGCCCAGAGCCGGTGCTCTGCGACAACAGAGGCCACAGCAATGGGAGGCCCACACAAGCCAAAGAACAAAGATGGATGAAAATAGATAAATGAAAGGCCAAAAAAAAATGGCAGAAGATCTAAATAGACATTTCTAAAAACAGACCAAGATATAAAATAGCCAACACATATGTGAAAGGGTGTTCAAAATCATTAGTTATCAGGGAAATGAATGAATCATAGAATGGTTATTACAAAAAGACAGGAAATAACAAGGGCCAGTGAGGTTGTAAAAAAAAAAAAGGAAACCCTTGTGCCCTGTTGGTGGGGATGTAAATTGGTGCACTGACCATGAGAGACAGAATGGAGGCTCTTCAAAAAAGAAAAGAAAAGTACATATACCATAGGATCCAGCGATACTACATTTTGGTATTTATTCTAAGGAATTGAAATCACTGTCTAGTAAAGATATCTGTACTGCCAAGTTCATTGCAAGTTTACTTACAATAGACATACACACACACACACACACACATATATGTTAATTAAAAACAATGACAAAAACTATTAAAAAATTATACTTTGCTTACACCAATATTGTGAGAAATTTCCATTTATGACACATCCTCTCCAAAACTGATGTTGTAACTTAAATTAGGACCAACATTAAAATTTAAATTAATTAGGTGAGTAATTTCTGGACAATAGCCTTGTTGATGATTTTTTGCCTTTGACATTAAAAAAAAAAAAAACAAAACCCACAACAACAACAAAGTAGAAATAAACAATTGGGACTACATCAAATTTAAAAAGCTTCTGTATAGCCAAGGAAAGCATCAACTAATAAAGAGGCAAGCAACCGAATGGGAAACAGTTTTTGCAAATGACATACCTGATAAGGGGCTAATATTTAAAAGAAGCGAAGAATTCATAAGATTAAATAGAAAATAAATCGGATTTTAAAAAATGGGCAGAGGGGCTTCCCTGGTGGTCCAGTGGGTAAGGACACTGCCTTGCAGTGCAAGTGGCACTAGTTCGATCCCTGGCCTGGGAAGATCCTACGTGCCGCGGAGTGGCTGGACCGATGTGTCCAACTACCGAGCCAGAGCTCTGAGTGCATGCGCCCAGAGCCGGTGCTCTGCGACAACAGAGGCCACAGCAATGGGAGGCCCACACAAGCCAAAGAACAAAGATGGATGAAAATAGATAAATGAAAGGCCAAAAAAAAATGGCAGAAGATCTAAATAGACATTTCTAAAAACAGACCAAGATATAAAATAGCCAACACATATGTGAAAGGGTGTTCAAAATCATTAGTTATCAGGGAAATGAATGAATCATAGAATGGTTATTACAAAAAGACAGGAAATAACAAGGGCCAGTGAGGTTGTAAAAAAAAAAAAGGAAACCCTTGTGCCCTGTTGGTGGGGATGTAAATTGGTGCACTGACCATGAGAGACAGAATGGAGGCTCTTCAAAAAAGAAAAGAAAAGTACATATACCATAGGATCCAGCGATACTACATTTTGGTATTTATTCTAAGGAATTGAAATCACTGTCTAGTAAAGATATCTGTACTGCTAAGTTCATTGCAAGTTTACTTACAATAGACATACACACACACACACACACACATATATGTTAATTAAAAACAATGACAAAAACTATTAAAAAATTATACTTTGCTTACACCAATATTGTGAGAAATTTCCATTTATGACACATCCTCTCCAAAACTGATGTTGTCAAGCTTTTAAATTTTAGGTATCCTCATCACATTTTAAAAATTATTATTAGAGTAATGCAAATCAAAACCACTATGAGATATCACCTCACAGGTGACAAAATGGCCAGTATTGCAGCACTGTTAAATCAGGGCATGGAAGCAAACTACATATCTTCATTGTAATTTTATTTTAAATTTTCTGCAAAATAATAATATTCATCATATGTTCCTAAGCTTATTGTCATATGTTTATTTTTTGAACTGCCTATATATTACTATTGCCCACCAGCTAAAAATCACCAGGAAGACTGTTATCAAACATATTTGGGTGTTTTACTCACTGCATTAAGGAGCAGCCAGCTTCTAAGAAGCTTCCAAACAAAATATAGTTAGCAGATCCTCATAGGATTCAGACCCAAGTTCTTCCATGTGCAAGAAAAGAGTTTGTTCTGGTCTAGGTGTGACCCTAAACCAGAGACCTCTAGTGATTTGGTCTGCTGGACAAAATCCAGGAAGTGGAAGAATGGAATCCAGAAGTGCCTCCAACCTGTAAATTATCAGTAGGTACTCACAGAGATGACAGTACTGCTCTTTTTGTGCTCTGCACATCACTTTGTCAACAAAGGTCCCTATAGTCAAAGCTATGGCATTTCCAGTAGTCAGGTATGGAGGTGAGAGCTGGACTACAAAGGAGGCTGAGGGTTGAAAAACTGATTCTTTCAAACTGTGGTACTATCGAAGACTCTTGAGACAGTAAGAAGATCAAGCCAGACAATTCTAAAGGAAATCAACCTTGAATAGTCATTGCAAGGACTGATGCTGAAGCTCCAATATTTTGGCCACCTGATGCAAAGAGACGACTCATTGGAAAAGACCCTGATGCTGGGAAAGAATAAACACAAGAGGAGAAAGGGATGACAGAGGATGAGATGATTAGATAACATCACCAACTCAATGGATATAAATTTGAGCCAACTCTAGAATAATGAAGGATGGGGAATCCCGACATCCTGCCATCCATGGGGTCATAAGGTAGGACATGACTGAGTGACTTTTACTTAAATTTCATTTAAAATAAATAAAACTTTTAAAAAAGTTCATGATTTTCCTTTGTATGTTCTGGAACAGAAGTCAAGGAGTCCTTTTTTTTCCTGATATATATATGTATATATATATGCACACACACATACACACACACATACACAAGATGCGTATTTTAAATGGGTGATAAAAACTTAATGCTTAGAGAAACATCTCTCTGAGAAAACTGCCAAAATCATTTCAAATAATAAACCAATTACAGAAACTTTAGTCATGCTATAATCAGGTATACACTAGATGGCTTTCAGAATCACTTATCTGTGGGATGAGTATAATTGGCTATTATTTCAAAATGATACAGTATACACATAAAAATGCATTGATTATTGCTATCTTAGAATTACTTGCAATAGTTTATATCAATCCATACCAGAAAAAAAAACACTCTTTATGTTCTGATTTTGCAAACATAATTTTAAAGAAGGACAGAACTGGATACCATATTTTCTGTGCAAAGTTTACTTAGTAATTAAAACTTTACTGTTACAATTTCATAAAAATCTGTT
Organism: Tragulus kanchil; assembly: GCA_022376925.1. Classification (NCBI taxonomy): domain Eukaryota; kingdom Metazoa; phylum Chordata; class Mammalia; order Artiodactyla; family Tragulidae; genus Tragulus; species Tragulus kanchil. The sequence continues at coordinate 133,634,830 of JAIOJX010000023.1, forward strand.
TGCTTGACAACATGAAATATTCTGGATGCTGGCAGGAAAGTAATAAGATGGAATCAAGAAACAACTGCAAATTGAATTCCTAAAAATAAAATTAAATAAAATAGTAAGTCCAGGCCTAGACCCTATGATTTTCCTATATAGTAAAAGGATTTGTGTTTTATTATTTGACTTTACGACAGATAGAAATGTTTAAATAACCTATGGCTTTCATTTCAAAGTAAATGCCTCCTGTCTGAAAACAAATAATTTAGAATGAATTTATTAGGAATCAATGGTACAACATTCCCTCTAGTTCATTCCACTTGTTATTACACTTTCCTTAAAACTGCCAAAAAAGGGATTTAAATTTATTATTGCTCATTAAACCTGTAAAAGCCTGTGTTAATTGGATGTCAACCTTTTTTACACACCTACATGTTGACTGATAGTAAGGGCCTGATGATTTAGAGGCAACCTAAAAAATATGAAGACTATCTGCTATATTTACTAGCTTATGGAGAAATAACCTACGGGTCCTACCCCTACCAAACCACAGGCATTCAGTATGTCATAAAAGAAGCAATCACTTGTTAAAATACAGACCACAGATGTATTTCTTTATATAACTGAAAGTTAGGGATTTAAACCACCAAGATCTGAGAGAGAGGGAGTGGACCATCCTTAGAATGTATTAGGAAAGCATGTTAGATAAAAGCGTATGTCGACACTCAGTCTTGGCTGGATTAGAGAAAATCAAGCATCATAAAATCATCACACACACACACATTTAAACATGGAAGTAAAGCATATTTAAGCCTTCAGTAGCTAAAAAATCTATTGTCTTCTATAACAACTCATTAATATTTTGCTTTATAAATAGATAATTTTACAAACGTCATTACTCTTAGGAAGCTAAGCAAGTCCCATACAATTGTTTTGACAATCATGGTAAAATGACACAAGAAAACTACTCCATCCTGTCAACTCCTACTCTTCAAAAGAACTGAAGAATTTAATTAATTGGAATTTGAGTGATAGAAGCAATTTATATACTTTCCGGATTCTAGTGCATGTGTGCTCAGTCATTCAGTTGTCTGACCCTTTGAGACCCCATGGACTATAGCTCATAAGGCTCCTCTGTCCATGGGATTTCTCAGGTAAGAATACTAGGGTGGGTTGCCATTGCCTTCTCCAAGAAAGTTCTGATCCAGGGATTCAAACTGCATCTCCCGTGGCTCCTACATCAGTAGGCAGATTCTTTACCATTGAGCCACCTGGGATTGTCTAAGAAACTTGTGTGTGTCTACCATATGTTATACGAGATATCAAGCTACCTAATGCTACACTGTGAGTGTACATGAATGAATGTAACATACATATAATCTGTTATACAGGCATACTAGTGAGATACTGTGTCTTCACTTCCAGGTCGTCAGGATCAAGCAAGTATCACAATAAAGAAAGTCACAAATTTACTGGTTTCCCAGTACAAATTATATTTACTTGTATAGAAAATGTGCAGCCTTCGATTATGAGAGAAATACTAGTGGGAAAGTACATTTTTTTATTATTGAAGTATAGTTTATTTACAATGTTGTACCAATCTCTGCTGTACAGCAAAATGACCCAGTTTACATATATATTCATTCTTTTAAATCTTCTTTTCCATTATGGTTTATCCCCAACTATATGATGATTTAGAGGCAACCTAAAAAATATGAAGACTATCTGCTATATTTACTAGCTTATGGAGAAATAACCTACGGGTCCTACCCCTACCAAACCACAGGCATTCAGTATGTCATAAAAGAAGCAATCACTTGTTAAAATACAGACCACAGATGTATTTCTTTATATAACTGAAAGTTAGGGATTTAAACCACCAAGATCTGAGAGAGGGAGTGGACCATCCTTAGAATGTATTAGGAAAGCATGTTAGATAAAAGCGTATGTCGACACTCAGTCTTGGCTGGATTAGAGAAAATCAAGCATCATAAAATCATCACACACACACACATTTAAACATGGAAGTAAAGCATATTTAAGCCTTCAGTAGCTAAAAAATCTATTGTCTTCTATAACAACTCATTAATATTTTGCTTTATAAATAGATAATTTTACAAACGTCATTACTCTTAGGAAGCTAAGCAAGTCCCATACAATTGTTTTGACAATCATGGTAAAATGACACAAGAAAACTACTCCATCCTGTCAACTCCTACTCTTCAAAAGAACTGAAGAATTTAATTAATTGGAATTTGAGTGATAGAAGCAATTTATATACTTTCCGGATTCTAGTGCATGTGTGCTCAGTCATTCAGTTGTCTGACCCTTTGAGACCCCATGGACTATAGCTCATAAGGCTCCTCTGTCCATGGGATTTCTCAGGTAAGAATACTAGGGTGGGTTGCCATTGCCTTCTCCAAGAAAGTTCTGATCCAGGGATTCAAACTGCATCTCCCGTGGCTCCTACATCAGTAGGCAGATTCTTTACCATTGAGCCACCTGGGATTGTCTAAGAAACTTGTGTGTGTCTACCATATGTTATACGAGATATCAAGCTACCTAATGCTACACTGTGAGTGTACATGAATGAATGTAACATACATATAATCTGTTATACAGGCATACTAGTGAGATACTGTGTCTTCACTTCCAGGTCGTCAGGATCAAGCAAGTATCACAATAAAGAAAGTCACAAATTTACTGGTTTCCCAGTACAAATTATATTTACTTGTATAGAAAATGTGCAGCCTTCGATTATGAGAGAAATACTAGTGGGAAAGTACATTTTTTTATTATTGAAGTATAGTTTATTTACAATGTTGTACCAATCTCTGCTGTACAGCAAAATGACCCAGTTTTACATATATATTCATTCTTTTTAAATCTTCTTTTCCATTATGGTTTATCCCAGGAGACTGGATATAGTTCCCTGTGCTATATGCTTTTATGTTTCAAATCCTTTTATAAATTCTCTACAGGCCTGAATCAGCTTTAATATGTTTATATGTTAATAGTCAGAATTGACCAACTAAAACCACTGAGAAGGTCTTGGGATTTTGCTGTTGCTGTTGTTTTGTATGATGGCTGTTCCTTCAAATTAAGGCCTTAAATAGTTCAGGTGTCACAGAGAATATATTGGAAGAATTTGAAACAAAGCATTCTAAATTTTTTCAGTAGACGACATATAAGACAGAGGCAGAACTCTAATTTGAGGAACATTTGTGCCCTGGGTCGGGAAGATCCCCTGCAGGAGGGAATGGCTACCCACTCCAGTATTCTTGCCTGGAGAATTCCATGGACAGAGCAGCCTGGTGGGCTACAGTTCATGGCATTGCAGAGTTGGACACAACTGAGCATGCATGCAGATGCTCCATTTAGGGAATCTAAGTTCTTGAAACTTAAAATATTTATTTCAGATCTGTTTTCTCAGAATTGGAAACCAACACTGCCTTCTAATTTAAATTTATTATCAATTACTTTTAAATATAAAAATTTTCCAATACATTTTGTCCACTGGATTATCCTGGCAAGAATTCTGTAGTGGGTTATCATGTCCTTTCCAAGAAGATCTTCACAGCACAGAGACCATACCTGGGTCTCCTGCTTTGGCAGGCAGATTCTTTACCACTGAACCACTTGGGAAGTCACAAGTGGATAATACATTTATAGATTTCAAATAATCAACATGGGGAGTGTTGAGATTATCAGAATTTATGGTAGCGTCTGGCAAGGGGTGTAAGCATTAAATCCCAGTTTCCGTCAAAAAAAAAATAAAGGATGAAATCCATCCTTGGGCTTTCCCAGTACAAATTATATTTACTTGTATAGAAAATGTGCAGCCTTATTAGAGAGAAATACTAGTGGGAAAGTACATTTTTTTATTATTGAAGTATAGTTTATTTACAATGTTGTACCAATCTCTGCTGTACAGCAAAATGACCCAGTTTTACATATATATTCATTCTTTTTAAATCTTCTTTTCCATTATGGTTTATCCCAGGAGACTGGATATAGTTCCCTGTGCTATATGCTTTTATGTTTCAAATCCTTTTATAAATTCTCTACAGGCCTGAATCAGCTTTAATATGTTTATATGTTAATAGTCAGAATTGACCAACTAAAACCACTGAGAAGGTCTTGGGATTTTGCTGTTGCTGTTGTTTTGTATGATGGCTGTTCCTTCAAATTAAGGCCTTAAATAGTTCAGGTGTCACAGAGAATATATTGGAAGAATTTGAAACAAAGCATTCTAAATTTTTTCAGTAGACGACATATAAGACAGAGGCAGAACTCTAATTTGAGGAACATTTGTGCCCTGGGTCGGGAAGATCCCCTGCAGGAGGGAATGGCTACCCACTCCAGTATTCTTGCCTGGAGAATTCCATGGACAGAGCAGCCTGGTGGGCTACAGTTCATGGCATTGCAGAGTTGGACACAACTGAGCATGCATGCAGATGCTCCATTTAGGGAATCTAAGTTCTTGAAACTTAAAATATTTATTTCAGATCTGTTTTCTCAGAATTGGAAACCAACACTGCCTTCTAATTTAAATTTATTATCAATTACTTTTAAATATAAAAATTTTCCAATACATTTTGTCCACTGGATTATCCTGGCAAGAATTCTGTAGTGGGTTATCATGTCCTTTCCAAGAAGATCTTCACAGCACAGAGACCATACCTGGGTCTCCTGCTTTGGCAGGCAGATTCTTTACCACTGAACCACTTGGGAAGTCACAAGTGGATAATACATTTATAGATTTCAAATAATCAACATGGGGAGTGTTGAGATTATCAGAATTTATGGTAGCGTCTGGCAAGGGGTGTAAGCATTAAATCCCAGTTTCCCGTCAAAAAAAAAAAATAAAGGATGAAATCCATCCTTGGGCTACACAGAGGGCCTAGAGAAATTTAAGGCCACACAACCAGAGTTAGATGAATCCTGAGTCCTTCAAACTTTGGAAGTGCCTCAGGGATGGGAGTAGGTAATAGGACCCAACACATTGAAGAGGATCTGAAATAGAAGCCTGCTTTCTCAGTTTATCTCTGGAACTCCAGGAGGAAGCCTCCAGGGAGATTCCCAACCTCATGTGGACAGAAGCCCCAAGGAGAGACGATGGTAGGCCATCTTCAAGCTCCACCTCAGGGCTAAACTGGGCCAGACCAAGGCTTTCCCACCTGTGTGTCTGAGTTCAAGAGATGATTCACAGACTCCAGAAGCTTGAAGAGAGCTTAGTATCAAGTAAAGGACTTTATTATCAGAGGCTGTGGGGGGAACCACGAAAGCAGTAGAGCCAAGACACGTCAGAAAGATCCATGCCACAAACTCCACTTTCAGTCAAAGACCATGAGATTGAAGGGGAGAGGATGTGCCTGAGGATGCTCTCTGGTCGCCATGAGGTGACCTACTTACCACTGAGAGCAGAATAAAAGAGGAAGGAGGGAGAAGCAAGCCTAAGTACTCCTAAAGACGTCAACCTGTAAACTGAAATAGTCACAGTTATCAAGTAGTGGCAAGAACAAGTTTCTCTGAGTATTGGTGGAATGGGAAGCAGAGAAATTTGAACAATTTTATTACAGGAAGTAAGGAAGGAAATGAGGGAAGAAGAAAGAAAGGAAAAATGGAAAGAGAGAAAGAGGTAAGGAAAGGAGAGATAAAGAAGGGGAGAAAGAAGATTTGTACAGCTGAGTCCAGAGGTTTAAATTTTAAACTTTTCCCCATAATTTTGGTTTAAAATGTTTTCTTCCTAGAGATATCAATCCAAGAGTCTCACAGAATTAATTACCATTCAGTTTTATACTAAATGCCATTCTTTCATGAATAAAGCAGGAAAATATACAGAAATATCTATGCTATATATAGAACCAGATATCACTCAGTTATACTCAATGTGTTGATTTACTAAGAATTCTACAAATCATCATATACTATAATGGTTTTTATGTTTTATCAGATGTAAGCATTAAATCCCAGTTTCCGTCAAAAAAAATAAAGGATGAAATCCATCCTTGGGCTACACAGAGGGCCTAGAAATTTAAGGCCACACAACCAGAGTTAGATGAATCCTGAGTCCTTCAAACTTCGGAAGTGCCTCAGGGATGGGAGTAGGTAATAGGACCCAACACATTGAAGAGGATCTGAAATAGAAGCCTGCTTTCTCAGTTTATCTCTGGAACTCCAGGAGGAAGCCTCCAGGGAGATTCCCAACCTCATGTGGACAGAAGCCCCAAGGAGAGACGATGGTAGGCCATCTTCAAGCTCCACCTCAGGGCTAAACTGGGCCAGACCAAGGCTTTCCCACCTGTGTGTCTGAGTTCAAGAGATGATTCACAGACTCCAGAAGCTTGAAGAGAGCTTAGTATCAAGTAAAGGACTTTATTATCAGAGGCTGTGGGGGGAACCACGAAAGCAGTAGAGCCAAGACACGTCAGAAAGATCCATGCCACAAACTCCACTTTCAGTCAAAGACCATGAGATTGAAGGGGAGAGGATGTGCCTGAGGATGCTCTCTGGTCGCCATGAGGTGACCTACTTACCACTGAGAGCAGAATAAAAGAGGAAGGAGGGAGAAGCAAGCCTAAGTACTCCTAAAGACGTCAACCTGTAAACTGAAATAGTCACAGTTATCAAGTAGTGGCAAGAACAAGTTTCTCTGAGTATTGGTGGAATGGGAAGCAGAGAAATTTGAACAATTTTATTACAGGAAGTAAGGAAGGAAATGAGGGAAGAAGAAAGAAAGGAAAAATGGAAAGAGAGAAAGAGGTAAGGAAAGGAGAGATAAAGAAGGGGAGAAAGAAGATTTGTACAGCTGAGTCCAGAGGTTTAAATTTTAAACTTTTCCCCATAATTTTGGTTTAAAATGTTTTCTTCCTAGAGATATCAATCCAAGAGTCTCACAGAATTAATTACCATTCAGTTTTATACTAAATGCCATTCTTTCATGAATAAAGCAGGAAAATATACAGAAATATCTATGCTATATATAGAACCAGATATCACTCAGTTATACTCAATGTGTTGATTTACTAAGAATTCTACAAATCATCATATACTATAATGGTTTTTATGTTTTATCAGATTTTTTATCTAGGAAATGAAATCAGAAGCATTTAAGAGCTGACACTGAATTTAGCTTGCTATACTAATATTAGCTATAAATATGAAAATAAATTTACTTTATTAACTCATGTAGCAAACATAATGACATAATTGATACTATAGTATTAGTATATATTTTATATTGTTTTATTAAACATTTATGAAAATTACTTTGGGATTCATATTCATCACAACAAATTTCTTTTGAAACATTAACAATTTGATTTAACTATATAAAACCTTACTTTGAAAACTAAGTAAGAGTCAAAATATCTGTGTGCTTTTTGTGTTGTAGCTTGACCTAGGCTTCCTAAAATGTACCTAAGTTTAGATGAGATTAATTCTCTAACAGGCATTCATAAATTATAGAACATTTAAAATTTAAACCTATGATGATGAGACTTAATTTCCTCATCATCCTTAGTTTGAAGATAGGAAGTATCACAATGCAGTGTCAGCATTTTACAGACTTGTTCATCTTTCCAAGATCATATGCCAATTTTTGTGCTCTATGAGTAAATTGGTAGGAAAACATATAAAGACAGAGTCACTACTTGACTGGATGGTAATATAGCTGTAAGCTTCCCTTGGAACAAAAGGACAGAGGAAGTGACCAAAGGGTACATCACATGGTCATGACATTGAGTATTTGAAAACCTGGAGTTTAGACTCTGTGACTTATTATAATAATGTCTGTTCAGTTGCTCAGTTGTATCCGACTCTGTGACATATGGACTGTAGCCCTCCAGGCTTCTCTGTCCATAGGATTTCTTTGGGGGGGTTGGGGAGGGAGGGGGGCGGGCGGGCCACTTTTATTGGTCTTTCATTTATCTATTTTCATCCATCTTTGTTCTTTGGCCCCTTGTCGGCCTCCCATTGCAGTGGTCTCTGTTGTCACAGAGCGCCGGCTCTGGGCGCATGCGCTCCAGAGCTCCGGCTCGGTAATTGGACACATCGGTCCAGCCACTGTGTGGCACGAGGAATCTTCCCAGGCCAGGGATCGAACCAGCGTCCCTCGCGCTGCAAGGCGGTGTCCTTACCCACTGGACAACCAGGGAAAGCCCAAGAATGACGTTTTATGAGTTTAGGAAAGTGAAAAGGCTATGTCTCTCTATAAACATATACATATTTACACACACACACACACACATATACATATATATGTATATATATATGAGAGAGGTACAAATATTAAGTATTTATCCTCAAGAATACATTGGATAAATGACATTACACGGATTTCAGAAAGATAATCCATCAGGAAAAACTCCCAGATGGTGAACTGTCAAGAATTTCACTTAATGGGCAGGTTTCCCACCAGGGGCTGTTGAGAGACACATTCCCTCAACTATGGTTGCAATTAAAAATAAAATTCCAAGGAGGGAAAATACTGCAACTTCTAAGTGAAGTTCAAATAGGTGCTGAATATAGTTTTATGCTTCTGATATAATTGGGGAACTTCAAAAGATAACAATATTTCTATTTTATGGTTCTCCATTCAAAAATCCTTAAAGTAATTTCCTTAAGAGCTTTCAATTGCTTGTGTAGTCAAAAATGCAGGTCCCTAAGTGATGGTCTTCTTGGCATGCTTTATATTTCATCTCTAGTGATGGACATGGAGATGTTGATTGAACATTTTGAGTTTTAAATAGATGCATGGGAAAAAAAAATCCCTATTGCTTACAAATCACCAGGTTCACTCCCATTTTATGACTGGAGATTAGGTGTCTCTTCCTGTCATTCCTACCGGCTCCTCGTTTTTGCCTTTTCTTTTGAGAAATCACTATTGTCACTAAATCATCTGCAGGCAAGAATATTGCAGTGTGCTGCCTTTCCCTACTCCAGGGGATCTTCCAGGTCTAAGGATTAAACCTGGATGCTACTGTCTGAACCATCTGGGAAGCCTCATTAGGGGGTAAAAGTTCTTCAGTCATGTCAGACTCTTTGCCACCCATGGATGATCGATGGAATTCTCTAGTCAAGAATGCTGGAGTGGTAACCTTTCCCTTCTCCAGGCAATTTTCCCAACCCAGGAATCAAACCCAGGTCTCCCACATTGCAGGCAGATTCTTTACCATCTGAGCCACCAGGGAAGCCCCCATTAGAGTGTGGATTCTAGGAAAACCTCAAGAACTGTTCTTGCTAGGCATGAAGCAGAATTCTCCAAGCAATTAAACTTGAAATTAAAATGCACTTATGTGAAAAAATATATTTATGTATTTATATCAGTTAAATACAGTCCTGAGAATTTCACCTGATCGTATACATTGCACAAAGCTGAAAGAAGATTTAATGGTCATGTTTTCTCCATCCAGAGATCAAAGGAACAGGACATAGGCTGTCATAGGCTGACATAGGCTGAGGCTTTGCTGTCAAATTCATGGCTGTTACTAGGCCATAACGTGTCTGGTTGCTGTTTATGATTTAGCTGCTAAATTGTGTCTCTTTGCAACCCCATGTACTGTAGCCCGACAGGCTCCTCTATCCATGGGATTTTCCCATCATGGCAAGAACACTGAAGTGTGTTGTTATTTTCTTCTTCAGGGATCTTCCTGACACAGGGATCGAACCCATGTCTCCTGCACTGGCAGGTGAATTCTTTACTGAACTACCTGGGAAGCCCAGTCTAGAAACAGAGATTTTTTTCTGGGGAAATCAAGTGGTTCTCTCAGCAGAACTGAGCAAATTTCTCTGTCCTAGCATCTGGAGAGAACTATGCAGAGTCTAACACGAAACACAGCAGAATGTGGCTTGAAAAAGACACAGTAAGACCCCTACACATGAACAAGTTCCATTCTGAGAGTGTGTTCCTAAGTCCTATTTGTTTAGAAGTCCAACAGTAAGCCTAGGTACACAACTAACACAACCCACTCTATATCACTGCTCTTATGCTTGATTCTGGACACTCAGGCTTTGATATAAAAATAATGCACTACTGTACTCTATGCAGTAGTGTACAGACACAAAAGCACACCCACTTGGAGAGGATGCACGTACATGACAGTGGACATCTGATACATGACCTTATGTGACTGGACATGTGAACGCAGGTGCATTTGCATCTTTGAAAGCTGGCAACCTGAAGGTTCTTACATATAGAACTTACTGGTACATCATCACCTCACTGTGGAGGCCCGCTCATTAACACCTCTCACGTTCCTTGGACCAATGCTAAAAGCAGTCTCGTTATCTCATTTTTGCTCTGTTACTTTTTATGTGGATTCCACATAGATTGCATCCATCTACTCAAACTTCTTCTTCTGTCCTCATAACCAATGACTTCACTTACTAAGTTACCAAGGAGACTGAAGCAATCAGGGGAGAGAATTTGCAAGTTTCTGCTGCCCGTCTATTTACCTCTCTATACCCACCTTTCCTTCTCTTAGACTCTTTATGGTCAGGCTATCTGTGTTCCCAGGAACAGATTCCTGAACCAGTTTCCATGTCTTCCTACGTATCCAAGGAACTTCCTTCTGTAATCCCCATTTGTTTCTTCTGCATCATCAATTTTTCTAATGCTGCCGTGGTTCAGTCACTAAGTCATGTCTGACTCTCTGCGACCCCCATGGACTGCAGCATGTCAGACTTCCCTCTCCTTTCTCTGTCTCCACTGGTGATTACTCAAGATTCATGTTCATTCTAATTTTAGAGGAAATAAAATAGTATCTTTCCCCTAAAACAAAACAAAAAAAACAACAAGGACACTTCTCTTGATCTCAATTTCCCCTCCAGTTCGGATACCTGGCTCTTCACTGAACACTCCACACACATTTCCAGCTTTATAATCAGTTCCTTCCCAGTCATGTTCTTCCCCCAAATAGTATCTGGTTCCCTACCCAGCAACACTGGAGTGTGTTCACCTGCTTAGTGAGGACTTCCCCAAATATTCTATTTCAAATGGCAACCATAATATACCCTGTTATTCTTTATTGTTATTATCATTTAATTAAAAAAATTCTCCATGGAACTTCTCATCATTTAAAATGACATAGGTAAAACTGAATAGAACCATAACTTTAAAAGATATGTGCACTCCCGTGTTCATTGCAGCATTATTTACAATATCCAGGACATGGGAGCAATGCCAACGTCCATCAAGAGAGGTATGGATGAGGAAGATGTGGCACATATAGGCAATGGAATGTTACTCAGCCATAAACAGGAATGAAATGGCACCATTTGCAGAGAGGTGACTGAACAGAGAGATTGTCATACAGATTGAAGTTAGTTCCAAAAGAGAAAAACAAATATTCAACATTAATGTGTATATGTGGAATCTAGAAAAACTGGTATAGATGAACTTACTGTAAAGCAAAAATAGAGACACAGACAGAGGGAACAAATGTATGGATACGAAGGTGGATGGAGGGTGGGATGAACTGGAGACAGGGATGGACACACATGCACTATGGAGGTGTGCTGTGTGCTTAGGCGCCCAGGCCTGTCCAGTTCTTTGCAGCTCCATGGACTGTAGCCCTTCAGGCTCCTCTGTCCATAGGATTTCCCAAGCACGAATACAGGAGTGGGTCACCATTCCCATCTCCAGGGGATCTTCTGTACCATGAGATCGAACCAGGGTCTCCTGTAGTGCAGGTGGATTCTTTACCATTAAAAGCCACCAGGGAAGCCCATACACTACTGATACTATGAGGAAAACAGATAACTTATGAGAACCTACTGTATAGCCCAGAGAACTCTACTCAATGCTGTTTGGTTCCTGAAAGGGAAGGAACTCCAAACAAAGTGGAGATATATGTATACAAATAGCTGTCTTGTTTTGTTGTACAGCAGAAACTAATACAATATTATAAAGCAAGTGTACTTTAATAACAAGTTAAAAAGATGAAATTACATAGGTAGGTAGAGAGAGATGCTTATTTAATTAAATACCTATCTCTGTCTTCCAGAATGTTAATTCCATAAGGGCATGGGTTTTTGTCTCTTTAATGTTTTTCCTGCTATATCAACTATACTTAAAATAGCACCTGGGACAGTTAAAGCTTAAAAAAAACTCAGTGAAATAATTAAATGAGGAAACGGATATGGGAATAAAATATTCTCAAGTATTTGTACCAAATATTAGGACTTCTGTTTTTAGAAATAGACAGATAAACTACATCTTGAGTCTTCCAAAGTCAAATTCATTTTAAAGTAGGAGTATTCCATATCTCATGCTATGTGTCAATCAAGTCTGAACAGAATTCAAGTAGTAGAAATATCTACAATAAAAGGCTAAAAACATAACTTTAGACTTAGGGAAAAGTGGATTCAGAGCCAGGTCTGAATAGTTTTGGTTGCTTTCTGATGGGGAAACTGTTTAGTCTAAACTTTCATTTCCTTTTCTCAGAATTGAGGATTAAAATAGAAATCTCCTTTGAAATAAGGATAAAATAAGATGATGTATGTAAAGCTCTTAATATATACTAAAATCTGAATAAGAATACTTACTAAAAATTCTGAACTTAGGCTTAAATAATTATATTAATTTATTACTTTCTATGATAATTTTCTTCTCTAAAACATTTAGGTGAATACCAGTTGAAGCATTCTGGGGGACAGTCAGAATAGCATTCTGTGTATTTTATGGTTTGTCTCACACATTTGCACATGTTTATGAGTGTGTGTGTGTGTGTGTGTGTGTATATATATCAACTTATGTACTAGATACTTAGGCCCACATTAGTTATTTTCAACAACTCTATTTCTATTTATTGCTTTCTATACATAGATTATTAGTGTACTTGTTCAGATATAAATATATGGAACTCCCAATGCCTTTTTCAGTTTTATTTTATAAAGTGGTGATTAAAAAAAAAAACATGCACATTATGATAATATAGAAGGGTAAGTCTGATTTCTCCAACCTTTGAAATAAAGTTCTATAAACCACAACTATAGTATTGAATGGTAAAAATGAATTCATATTCCATTCAGCTCATATATTCGTAGGGTCTGCAATTCTTCATTTTCCCTCCAATGCTTTAACCCAGTAGGAATAAGTGAACAGCTTCCTGTAAAAAATATATTCTCTTCATTTAAATATTTATTTTGAGTAGAAATCCTTTACATTTGAAATTAGTAAACTTACTTTACAGAAACATCTTTCAGATGTAAATGTAGCACTCCAGTACTGGTAGCCTGCAGAGTTAAGTGAGTTACTCTGAGTCATTTTTCCTACTGTACATTTTTTTTGGCATGAGAAATTGCCCCTTTTCATTACCAAAGCCCCTGGTGCATACTATATTCTAGGTCTTATAAACTTTTCTCAACATACGTGAGCTCCAAAATAATAAGTTTATGAAATTCTGCACCATGCAAAGCAAGTTTGCAGAAAAATACCATCAGAGATGCCAGCTCCACTTAACCCATTTCATGGGCTTCTGTCACCAGACATACATAAAGGGCTTTTCAAAACAGCAATCCATGTGGTGGTCATTATATGAGGTGGCCAGACCTTGACAACAGTGTTTGTCTGGGAGGTCCTAGGAGAGTGGGGTAGCTGCAGCTCCTCAGCTTCGAACCTCCACCTACTGCTGCTGGATGTCATCTTTAGGGCTATGCTAGCTTACCTCCCCACACCAGCTTCTGCTCTGGATCACCTGCAAGTTTCTGTCTCTGGAAAATGAGATGATGGGGAAAATACCCACTTGTGATGCTTCATGACTTTAGTCTCAGAAGCAGACAAAAGTGGAAGACATAACGAAATTATAACACTCTAGGAGGACCAAGAGATGTCTAAGTGTTTTTCTAGCTATGATCATGTATTGTGAGATGTTAGTTCCTTTTTGATCATTACAGTTAATGTTGAGTGACATCTAATGAAATTTACAGCTTTCTCTTGAGATTTATCATGAAGATGGGGGATAAAAGTTACTTGAGAAAGAAGGATAAAAGAAGATGAAAGCACAGTAAAACATGAAATGTGGGAACTCTAGCATTAGTGTTATATCATGCCTATTCTTAAAAAGTTCTATTGTGGCTCAGATGGTAAATAATATGGCTGCATAATAGGAGATGTGGGTTTGATCTCTGGGTCAGGAAGATCTATTGGAGAAGGAAATGGCAACCCATTTCAGTACTCTTGTCTGGAGAATTCTATGGACAGATAAGTCTGGTGGCCTACGGTTCATGGAGTCAAGTTGAAATCAGTCATTTTCAATGAGTTCAAACACTCATAAAACTATCTTCAAGCAAAATAATAGATTTCTTCCATAGCATAATTCTCAATGTGAATATTATAATTGGTAGTGATTGTATACAATATAAATGCAACTTTTCTCTGGTTATTCAGATAATAGCCTCCCTCTTAGCTTGCTCTCACCAAGTGATCTTGATTGGGTCTGCCAGCCAGTCCCTGACTTCAGAAGTGGACATCTGACCAAATTGGGAACCATTCTAATACTCTACTCACATCATAGTGATTGGTCTTGAGATGATGAGATGAGACATTAAAGTCTTTGGTGGACATTTTTCTAGTTAGATTTATAGATAAGACACCTGTCTGGTTTAGAAGCTGTCAAGAGGCAGGCCTGTCTTTAGGACAACCAGGCTCCATAAATGAAGACAGCAGGCAGGAAGAGGTAGGGATGAACCAAGAAGGAAGAAATATTTGCAGTGACTACATATATGGGTATCAAGGTTAAATCCCCCCATCATTTCTCATACTATATTCAGGTGAATACGTAGATTAGTTTTTGTTAAATATAAGATTAAGATTAATTTGGATTTTGTGTGGAACCCAAGAGTTCAAACACAAAACTTTATCATCTTCCTTTCTCTTGTTACAATAGTTTCAATTCAAAAGAATGCTATAAATTGGTAACATATAATTTTGGGTCATTTCTCTCTGTAGGATGGAATGTGCTCAAACAAAAGTAAAATTCTCAACAGATGAAAATTTTTATAGACATTATATGGAAATAATTTGTATAAAACAACCTTTTGAAAATTAAATGAAAAATTAATACTTCTCAATTCAAATTTATACCAGCAGCAAAAAGAATGTTTAGGTAATTTAATCTGAAGAAGCAAATTATTAAGCAAATATACAGGTTTCTAGTTCCCTGGATCATTAAGCTTTTTCCTAAAAGCCATAGATAAAATATCTCAAAGCATGATTAAAGAACAAGATTCAGGGCTTCCCTGGTGGTCCAGTGCATAAGGACACCGCCTTGCAGTGCAAGGGGCGCTGGTTCCATCCCTGGCCTGGGAAGATCCCATGTGCCGCGGAATGGCTGGACCGATGTGTCCAATTACCGAGCCGGAGCTCTGGAGTGCACGTGCCTAGAGCCGGCGCTCTGCAACAACAGAGGCCACTGCGATGGGAGGCCCACACAGGTCAAAGGACAAAGATGGATGGAAATAGATAAGTGAAAGACCAATACAAGTGGCCAAAAGAAAAGAAAAAAAGAAAGAACAAGATTTATATAACTGAACATAACAGCTTTTAAATGTGAAAACAAGAATTGATTGCTAAAGTTTTGCTGAAACTAATATTATAAGACAAGCTTATTTTAACAATGTGATAGTAAAGGTCTTGACTGAAAAATAAATTCTAGGTTTCATTATGTTAGGCTTGAGATATCAAAAACAGTTATTTTTTTTCTTAGTAGTAATCGCTGACTTACTGAGAGTGCAGTTTCCTTTAGACACTACTAAATAGGCAGGAAGAGGTAGGGATGAACCAAGAAGGAAGAAATATTTGCAGTGACTACATATATGGGTATCAAGGTTAAATCCCCCCATCATTTCTCATTACTATATTCAGGTGAATACGTAGATTAGTTTTTGTTAAATATAAGATTAAGATTAATTTGGATTTTGTGTGGAAACCAAGAGTTCAAACACAAAACTTTATCATCTTCCTTTCTCTTGTTACAATTCAAAAGAATGCTATAAATTGATAACATATAATTTTGGGTCATTTCTCTCTGTAGGATGGAATGTGCTCAAACAAAAGTAAAATTCTCAACAGATGAAATTTTTTATAGACATTATATGGAAATAATTTGTATAAAACAACCTTTTAAAAATTAAATGAAAAATTAATACTTCTCAATTCAAATTTATACCAGCAGCAAAAAGAATGTTTAGGTAATTCAATCTGAAGAAGCAAATTATTAAGCAAATATACAGGTTTCTAGTTCCCTGGAACTTTAAGCTTTTTCCTAAAAGCCATAAATAAAATATCTCAAAGCATGATTAAAGAACAAGATTCAGGGCTTCCCTGGTGGTCCAGTGCGTAAGGACACCGCCTTGCAGTGCAAGGGGTGCTGGTTCCATCCCTGGCCTGGGAAGATCCCATGTGCCGCGGAATGGCTGGACCGATGTGTCCAATTACCGAGCTGGAGCTCTGGAGTGCATGTGCCTAGAGCCGGCGCTCTGCAACAACAAAGGCCACTGCGATGGGAGGCCCACACAGGTCAAAGGACAAAGATGGATGGAAATAGATAAGTGAAAGACCAATACAAGTGGCCAAAGGAAAAAAAAAAAGAAAGAAAGAACAAGATTTATATAACTGAACATAACTCAGCTTTTAAATGTAAAAACAAGAATTGATTGCTAAAGTTTTGCTGAAACTAATATTATAAGATAAGCTTATTTTAACAATGTGATAGTAAAGGTCTTGACTGAAAAATAAATTCTAGGTTTCATTATGTTAGGCTTGAGATATCAAAAACAGTTATTTTTTTTTCTTAGTAGTAATCGCTGACTTACTGAGAGTGCAGTTTCCTTTATTAGACACTTACTAAAATATTTAGGTATATGAATATGACCAGGCATAGAATTCTAAATCCAGAAAAACATTTTTTTCTAAAATAAAGGCAAAATATATTGCCTACTTGACTTCCTCCACCACAAGTAACAGGAAACTGAGATAATTTGTCTGCAGAGACTCTGCATTCACATCTGTGCTGAATGGTTGAGGGGGTCCCTCTGGAAGAATGGTCTTAGGAACAGCTCAAAAAAGGTCAAAAGCAAGCAATTCTAAAAGATGATGCTGTTAAAGTGCTTCAATCAATATGCCAGCAAATTTGAAAACCTCAGCAGTGGCTACAGATACACAGATGATACCACTCTAATGGCAGAAAGTGAAGAGGAATTAAAGAGTCTCTTGATGCAGGTGAAAGACCGAAATGAAAAGGCTGGCTTAAAACTCAACACTTAAAAACTCTAAGGAAAAAAAAAAAAACCTCTAAGGTCATGGCATCCAGTCCCATCACTGCATGGCATATCAAGAGAGAAACAATGGAAACAGTGACAGTCTTTATTTTCTTGGGCTCTAAAATCACTGCAGTGACCACAGCTATGAAATTAAAAGACACTTTCTCCTGGAAGAAAAGCTATGACAAACCTAGACAGCATATTAAAAAGCAGAGACATCACTTTGCTGACAAAGGTCCATGTAGTCAAAGCTATGGTTTTTTCAGTAGTTGTGTTATGAATGTGAGAGTTGGACCATAAAGAAGGTTGAGCATAGAAGAATTTGTGCTTTTGAACTGTGGAGTTGGAGAAGACTCTTGAGAGTCCCTTGTACTGCAAGGAGATCAAACCAGTCAATCCTAAAAGGAATTAATCCTGAATATTCATTGGAAGGGATGATTCTGAAGCAGAAGCACTAATACTTTGGTCACCTGATGGGAAGGGTTAGCTCACTGAAAAACACTCTGAGGCTGGGAAAGATTGAAGGCCAGAGGAGAACAGGGGGACAGAGGGCAAGAGGGTGACAGAGGACTGAATGATTGAATGACATCACTGACAGAATAGACATGAATTTGAGCAAATTCCAGGAAATACTGAAAGACAGGTAAGCCTGCGAAGTCAGGTGTGCTGCAGTCCATAGGGTTGCAAAGAGTTGGACATGACTGAGTGACTGACCAACAACAATTCTCCGTGGAATGGATGTACAGTAGTTTGCTTATCTTTCACTTTTACAGATGTCTGGATTGCTTCCGGTTTGGGGCAAATATGAATAAAGCTGCTATAAACATTCTCCTGCAGGTTTTTGTGTGAATAAGATTACCTATCAGCTGGTGAATGCTAAGTCATAGTTACTGAATGGTAGAATAAGACTATGTTTAGATTTTTAAGAAATTGCTATACTAGTTTCCAAAGTAGCTGTACCATATTGCATTTCCACCAGCAATAACTGAAAGCTTACTCTTATTTTATTTTTTCCATTCTTTCATTAACAAGATTCAGCTTCTTAATTCAGGCATTGTTTTTGAGATAGAGCAAAGACGCATTGTGTGAAGATCACTGAAAACTTTGAACTGAATACCTATTATTTAAATTCAAGTTATAGACCACTCAGAGAAACATCAA
The DNA here is from genome assembly GCA_022376925.1 of Tragulus kanchil. Lineage (NCBI taxonomy): Eukaryota > Metazoa > Chordata > Mammalia > Artiodactyla > Tragulidae > Tragulus > Tragulus kanchil. The sequence goes on from JAIOJX010000023.1 coordinate 133,653,238, forward strand.
TACATAAAACAAACTATCATCTCTCAGAGAACTTTGTGGAATTTGCTTTTTAAAAAAAAAAAATACACAACTTTTTATTGGAGTGGAGTCGCTTTACAATGTTGTGTTAGTTTCTGCTGTACAGCAATGTAGTCAGCTATATTTATACATACATCCTCTCTTATTGGGATTTTCATCCCATTTAGGTCACTTCTTAGCCAGTTTTTTAAATCAGGATATCACCCCTTTAAATACAAAGAGATATTTGTAAAATGCTTATAAGCTTACTGCTATTAGCATGGAAAGATATACATTACCATATGTAAAATAGATAGCCAGTGGGAGTTTGCTGTATGACTCCTGGAACTCAAATAGGGGCTGTCTGACAACCTAGAGGGGTGGAATATGGTGGGAAATGGGATGGAGGTTCAAGAGGAGGGACATAGGACTGATTGAATGACATCACTGACAGAATAGACATGAATTTGAGCAAATTCCAGGAAATACTGAAAGACAGGTAAGCCTGCGAAGTCAGGTGTGCTGCAGTCCATAGGGTTGCAAAGAGTTGGACATGACTGAGTGACTGACCAACAACAATTCTCCGTGGAATGGATGTACAGTAGTTTGCATATCTTTCACTTTTACAGATGTCTGGATTGTTTCCCGGTTTGGGGCAAATATGAATAAAGCTGCTATAAACATTCTCCTGCAGGTTTTTGTGTGAATAAGATTACCTATCAGCTGGTGAATGCTAAGTCATAGTTACTGAATGGTAGAATAAGACTATGTTTAGATTTTTAAGAAATTGCTATACTAGTTTCCAAAGTAGCTGTACCATATTGCATTTCCACCAGCAATAACTGAAAGCTTACTCTTATTTTATTTTTTCCATTCTTTCATTAACAAGATTCAGCTTCTTAATTCAGGCATTGTTTTTGAGATAGAGCAAAGACGCATTGTGTGAAGATCACTGAAAACTTTGAACTGAATACCTATTATTTAAATTCAAGTTATAGACCACTCAGAGAAACATCAATACATAAAACAAACTATCATCTCTCAGAGAACTTTGTGGAATTTGCTTTTTAAAAAAAAAAAATACACAACTTTTTATTGGAGTGGAGTCGCTTTACAATGTTGTTAGTTTCTGCTGTACAGCAATGTAGTCAGCTATATTTATACATACATCCTCTCTTATTGGGATTTTCATCCCATTTAGGTCACTTCTTAGCCAGTTTTTTAAATCAGGATATCACCCCTTTAAATACAAAGAGATATTTGTAAAATGCTTATAAGCTTACTGCTATTAGCATGGAAAGATATACATTACCATATGTAAAATAGATAGCCAGTGGGAGTTTGCTGTATGACTCCTGGAACTCAAATAGGGGCTGTCTGACAACCTAGAGGGGTGGAATATGGTGGGAAATGGGATGGAGGTTCAAGAGGGAGGGGACATATGGATACCTGTGCATGTATGGCAAAACCAACACAATACTGTAAAGCAAATATTCTTCAATTAAAAATAAATGATTTTATAAGTACAGCAATGTCTTATTTCCACTTATATTTTAAATTTGAACTGTAAAATTTTTATTAAGCTTTAGTATACCCTACCAAAATGCCTATGTATTATAAGAAGGTCTATTGAATATAAAAATCAAAGAGCTGTTTCGTGTTTTCAATTTTTAGGTAACTGTTCTTTGTTGGATTTGCACTTTTGTGGAGTTTTGGCTCAAAGACAATTACTCAAATAAATAATGTACTTTTCCCTGAATCTGAAATATCAGCTTTCTGTCTTACATGAAGTCTTTTCTAAGGGTAAAAGTTTAATGATGAAATTTATGATAACCAAAATCCTAGACAAGCAAAATCTTCTGTACTTGAACTTTACAGTGTCAGTTAAATTTTCTATTACAATCATCAGAAGGGATCACTTAAAGGTTTTTATTAAAAAAAGAAGAAGAAAACCCTTACCCATGCTACAAAATTGTAACCAGTTCTACTTTTTCCAGGTTATTTTTTGAAACTTTGTATTATGGCTTAATTCTCAAAACACTGCTGAACCGTGTGTAACTGAGGTTATGGTATAAGGGTGTATAATGTACATTCTTTCATCCACAGATGGACCTCTGCTTCTATCTCTAATCATCCTCTGATGCTGACTTAAGGGAAACCAGGAATCTAGTCACAGAGGTGGCCTCTCTGTGAGAGCTTTTCAAGAACAGAGTGAAAGGTAGCTCTAATAAAAATGGTACAGTTGGACACACTGAAATCACTGCCCAGGAGTGAGAATTAGCCATACTATAATAAACAAAATCACAAAATAGTCCCATAGACTGTAGCTGGTCAGGCTTCACTGTCCATGGAATTTCCAAGGCAAGACTACTGGAATGGGTTGTCATTTCCTTCCAGGCCAGGGGACATTCCTGGCTTGGGGAATGAACCCAGGTCTTCTGTTTGACAGGTGGATTCTTTACCACTGAGCCACCAGTGAAGCCCACAAATAGTCCCACATTAATGTATAAATTAAAAAAAATATATGATATTGTTAGCTGCCATTATGTCCAGTCCCTAAAGAAATACTGTCTTTAACTTTCAGAAACATGCACTGTAATGATGAGAGTCACACTCCTTTGTAAAATGAAAACATTAGACTTAACACACTGGGGCACAGCCATGATTACAAATACATATTTATAACTCAGGCTTCTTTCAGCTGTTGCTACACATTACAGTATTTCACGGCTCAAAAGTGATTGCCCACCTACCTCCTGATAACTGCTTTTTGTTTGCTGCCCTGTAGTTTTGCTTCCCCAGAAAGGCTTTAGCATCACTGACTCAATGCATATGAATTTGAGCAAACTCTGGGAGATAATGAAGGGCCAAGAATCCTGGCATGCTGCAGTCCATAGGGCTGCAAAGAGTTGGACATGATTAGTGACTAAACAACAACAAAGATTTATAAATAGAATCACTGTTATATTGCCCTTTGAGTCTTGCATAAAGTCTTCTAGCATAAAGTACTCCACAATTTCCTATGTTATTAGCTGTAGCAGCACTTTATTCCTTTGTGCTGCTAAGTAGCAGACCATTGTATAACATACAAATTAGTTTATACATCTGTTCATTGAAGGACATTGGGACTTTACAGTTTCGGATAATTATGAGTAAAATTGCCCTAAGTATTTGGAAAAAAAGTTTCCTGTGGATATAAATTTCAATTTTATTGGGCTCAGTCCATCAGATCATTCTGATCATACATTTCTGCATAAAATGTTTACTTTTATTTATTTTTAAGATGATATGGCTTTTATTGCCCTGTATAAAGTTCTGTGCTGTTCTGTGCTGAATTGCTGTCATGTGTGACCCTTTGTGACCCCATGGACTATAGCCTTCCAGGTTCCTCTGTCAGTGGGATTTCCCAAGCAAGAATATTGGAATGGGCTGGTATTTCCTTCTCCAGGGAATCTTCCTGACCCAGGGACTGAACCTGCATCTTCTGTTTTCTGCATTGCAGGTGGATACTTTACCCCCTGAGCCATCAGGGAAGCCTAATCATATATAATTTGGACTTCTGTTTAGTTTTTAAATGAGCTTTAATATACATAACAGAAAAGAACTTATCCTGGACAAATGAATTTTGCCAAAAAAAATCCAATTTTATGAATAAGTTATGAAACTATTATGCAGTGGACATCTGGTAGTTTCTACTTTGGCACTAAAACAAACAGAGCATTTCTGAGTATTTCTTTCACTTGTATGAGTATCTCATCCTTTTCTATGGTCACAAGTTGGGGACTGAAGCATCCGGGCAATAGGTTCTACCTATGTCCTTTGAGAGCAGACACTGCCAAGAACTTCTCAAAGTGGTTTTACTTTTAAATTCTCCCAGCAGGAATAGTTGAATTTCAGTTGCTTCAAGTCTTCCTTAGTACTTTCCTTTTGCTCCTTGTGTCCTGAGATCTCATTCCTCACTTACTCTGAGTATGTTTCCTTTTAGAAGACTGCGAATTCTTTGCTCAGATGGCTGTTCCATTTTAAATCCAGTAACAGGTGACAATTGCTGCTGTCTGCAGCCTCACCAGGACTTGAAGTCTATAACTTTCTTTACATGGCATTGTGATGTTCTGTAATGGCATCTCACTGTGCTTTTTATGTTTCCCAAGTTACCAATGATGTTGAATAACTATTTCATATGCTTCTCTGGTGACGTGTCAGAAAACTTGTGCCTAATTTTAGTATGATACTTCATTAAAATGGAGGTTCATAATTTCTAAATTCTTGATAGAAATACTTTATCAGCTATATACTTAGCAAATATATTCTCCAATCTGTCTTAATTTTTTTTTTGCTTTCAACAATGTCTTCTATCGTGAAAAAGTTGTGCTGAATTTTATCTATCATGCTTTTTCTTTCATAAGTCACACTTTTCTTATCAAGTATAAGAAATATTGCCCAGTCAGAGGTTCCAAAGGGTTTTCTCTTAATACATTTTTTTTTTCTGGAAGTTATATAGCTTTAGGTTTTCACTTGGGTTTATAATTCATACTTTTTCTATATGGTACGAGGGTTGGGATATTATGCCTTTCTTTTCTGCGTACAGATGTCAAATTTTTCCAGGATCACTACCAGATTAAAAAAAACCCCTTTCCCTAATAAGCTTACATTGTACAGAAATAGTCAACAAACAATAAAAATAAATAATTTTTGTGTAGTAAATAAGAAGACCATAAGTCCTATGGCCAAAAGGAAACTAAATATATAATAGCAAAAAATACAGAGGGTAGGAAAAAGGATTTCACATTTAGATTAATTAATAAGATGAGTTTAGAAATGGCAGGCTCCAGTGCATGGGGTCACAGAGAGTCAGATCTGACTGAGCAACTTTCACTTCAGTTCATTTCAATGTTGTGTTTGGATTACTTTTTATCTTTTGTATGTATGTATGTGTATATATATATATATATATATATATATATATATATAGCAGATTTTTGGCTTGTAGTTACCATGAGGTTTTAATACAGAAGTCTACACACACACACATATATATGTATATATACATATATATATATATGTGGGGGATATATGTTCTGTGTATGATTGTCTTAAGCTGCTAGTCTGTTAATTTCAGTCATTTCAAATATCCTGCATGTATACTCTTTTCTTCTCATGAATGTTGACTTCATCATCATATTTGTATGTGAATTATTCCCACCTTTATTGTATATTTGCCTTTATCAACAGTATGCAAAAGAAAAAAATTACAGGCCAATATTACTGATGAAGATAGACATAAAAATCTTCAACAAAATACCAGAAAATCAAATCCAACAACACATTAAAAGGATCATACACCACGACGAAGTGAGATTTATCCCAGAAATACAGTATTTCAATGCTCACAAATCAGTGTCATAGACAAAAAAAAACTGGAGAATAAAAGGCATATGATCATCAACTGTTGAAGAAAGATTTTACCAAAATTGAACCCTCCTTTATCATAAAAATACTCTAGAAATTGGGCAGAAATGGAATATGCCTCAACATAATAAAGTCTGCATATGACAGACCCACAGCTAATATCATAATAGTGAAAAACTAAAAATATTTGCTCTATAATCAGGAACATATCAAGGGTGTTCACATTACTGCCTGTATTTAACAAAGTTTTGAAAGACCTAGTCATGGTAATCAGAGAAGAAAAAGAAATAAAAAGAATCCAAATTGGAAAAGAGGCAAAACTTTCACTGTTTGTAAATGACATAATACTATTAATATACACAGAAAATCCTAAAGAGTTCATTAATGAATTTGGTAAAGCTGAAGAATACAAAATTAACACAAAGAAATGTTTCACATTTCTCTTCTTTCATAACAATGAAAGAATAGAAATATAAATTAAGGAAACAATTCCATTTACCATCACAACAAAAATAAAATACCAAGGAATAAACCTACCTGAGGAGGCAAAATATTTGTACTCCAAAACCTATAAGATGCTGATGAAAGAATTCAAAGACAACACAAACAGATGGAAAGATATACCATGTTCTTGGACTGAACAAGTGAATATTGTAAAAATGACTATACTATCCATGGTAACACAAAGGTTCAATGCAATCTCTATCAAATTACCAATGGCATTTTTTTGACAGACAGACCTAAATCAAAAAAGAAAATCTTAAAATTTTTATGAAAACAAAAGTGAGCCCTAATAGCCAAAAATATCTTGAGAAAGAAAAACAGAACTAGAGAAAAGCAGACTTCCTAACTTCAGACTATACTACAAAGCTACAGTTATAAAGAAGTTATAGTACTAGCATAAAGACTTATAGATCAAAGGAACAGAATACAAAGCCCCAAAATTAACCCACACACCTATTTTCACTTTATGACAAAGCAAGTAAAAATATACAATGAAAAAAAGCAGTCACTTCAATAAGTGGGACTGGGAAAAATGGAGCAGCCACATGTAAAAGAATGAAATTAGAATATTCTCTAACACCACAAAAAATAAACTAAAAATGGTTTAAGACCTAGATGTAAGATAAGATGCTCCGTGTATCAAAAAAACTGGAGAATAAAAGGCATATGATCATCAACTGTTGAAGAAAGATTTTACCAAAATTGAACCCTCCTTTATCATAAAAATACTCTAGAAATTGGGCAGAAATGGAATATGCCTCAACATAATAAAGTCTGCATATGACAGACCCACAGCTAATATCATAATAGTGAAAAACTAAAAATATTTGCTCTATAATCAGGAACATATCAAGGGTGTTCACATTACTGCCTGTATTTAACAAAGTTTTGAAAGACCTAGTCATGGTAATCAGAGAAGAAAAAGAAATAAAAAGAATCCAAATTGGAAAAGAGGCAAAACTTTCACTGTTTGTAAATGACATAATACTATTAATATACACAGAAAATCCTAAAGAGTTCATTAATGAATTTGGTAAAGCTGAAGAATACAAAATTAACACAAAGAAATGTTTCACATTTCTCTTCTTTCATAACAATGAAAGAATAGAAATATAAATTAAGGAAACAATTCCATTTACCATCACAACAAAAATAAAATACCAAGGAATAAACCTACCTGAGGAGGCAAAATATTTGTACTCCAAAACCTATAAGATGCTGATGAAAGAATTCAAAGACAACACAAACAGATGGAAAGATATACCATGTTCTTGGACTGAACAAGTGAATATTGTAAAAATGACTATACTATCCATGGTAACACAAAGGTTCAATGCAATCTCTATCAAATTACCAATGGCATTTTTTTGACAGACAGACCTAAATCAAAAAAGAAAATCTTAAAATTTTTATGAAAACAAAAGTGAGCCCTAATAGCCAAAAATATCTTGAGAAAGAAAAACAGAACTAGAGAAAAGCAGACTTCCTAACTTCAGACTATACTACAAAGCTACAGTTATAAAGAAGTTATAGTACTAGCATAAAGACTTATAGATCAAAGGAACAGAATACAAAGCCCCAAAATTAACCCACACACCTATTTTCACTTTATGACAAAGCAAGTAAAAATATACAATGAAAAAAAGCAGTCACTTCAATAAGTGGGACTGGGAAAAATGGAGCAGCCACATGTAAAAGAATGAAATTAGAGTATTCTCTAACACCACAAAAAATAAACTAAAAATGGTTTAAGACCTAGATGTAAGATAAGATGATGGCTCCGATGGAAAGAAATTGCTTGCAATGCAGGCGACTCAGGTTCGATCCCTGGGTTAGGAAGATCCCATCGAACAGGAAATGGCAACCCACGCCAGTATTCTTGCCTGGAGGATTCCATGGACAGAGGAGCCCGGTGGGCTACAGTTCATGGAATCACAAAGGGTTGGACATAACTAAGTGACTAACACTGGTAAGATAAGGCACTATAAAATATTTAGCAGAAGACATAGGTAGAGCACTCTGACATAAATCACAGCAATAATTTTTTGGATCTATCATCTGGAGTAATGAAAACAAAAATAGATAAATGTGATCTAATCAAATGTAAATGTCTTGTACAGCAAAGGAAAACATAAACGAAAGCAAAAGGAGACCCACAGAATAGGAAAAAATATTGGCAAACAATGTAACCAACAAGGACCTTATTCCCAAAACACAGAAATATCACCTTAAGCTCAAAAAAATCTATCAACATATGGGCAGAAAATCGAAACTTCTCCAAAGAAAACATACATATGGTCACAGCACATGAGAAGTACAGGGAAGTACTACCTCACAATGGTGTCAATTCAGAATGGCCATCATAATAAAGTCTACAAATAATAAATGCCAGAGAGGGTGTGGAGAAAAGGGAATCCTCATACACTGTCAGAGGAAATGTAAATTGGTGCAGCTACTATAGCTAAAAACATGAATGTTCCTTATAAAACTAAAAATGGTTACCATATGATCCAGCAATCTTACTCCTGGGCATATACCTGAACAAAACTAATAATTCAAAGATACATGTACCCCAGCAGTATTCACTGCAGCATTGTTTACAATAACCAGGATGTGGAAACAACATAAATGTTCATTGACAGATGAATGGATAAAGAAGACGTAATACATATACACAATGGAACATTAGTCAGCCATAGAAAAATAAAATGAAATAATGCCATTTGGGGCAACATGGATGGACCTATAGATTATCATATTAGTGAGGTAAATCAAAGACAAATATCATATAATATCATTTATATGTGACATCCCAAAAAATCATCCAAATAAATATATATAAAACAGACTTGCAGACACAGAAAAGAAAGTTATGCTTGCCAAACAGTGGGAGGATAAATGAGGAGTTTGGGATTAATATATATACATATAATTACCAAGGACCTAGTGTATAGCACAGAGAACTCTACTCAGTACTTCGTAACAACCTATATGGGAAAATAAATCTAAGGAAGAAGAGATATATGTTTATGTATAACTAAAACATTTTGCTACACACTTGAAACATACACATTTCAAATTAATTGCACTCCAATATAAAATAAAAACTGAGAAAAATCATTTTTTCTAATGAAGTGTCTCAAAGAAACTATTCAAAGAGACCTTCTAATTATGCTTCATACTAGAATGATAATGAAAGCTGGAATGTATCTACTTTCACTTATTTAGGTGAATTACTAAGAAAAGATAAAGAGTACTATATATACTTGTTCCCAAATGCCATCTAAGGAAAGTAACTTTTTATTTTCTTGCATATATTTTTTGAAAATATCTTTGAAAAATAAGAGCCAACCAACTATAGTAGAGTTAATATTTCACAATAAAATATTTAGGCCTCACTAATGAAGAAATCAAATTACCTTATTTCTAATTTGGACCATAATGTATTTTGTTGTTTCTTTGAATCAATAATGTTTTGTTTATAAAGTCATTCAAATATTAGACTGAAAATAGCATTATGCTCTCTTGAGAGCCAATACTTACCTTTAATCAAAGAATACTGAATCAGCTCATATGATTAATGTCTTTCAATTACACTGTTTAACAGATGAAAATATTTCTTTGTTTTTCCTCAAAAAATATAATGAACATTAAAAAGGTTAGGATTACAATGTTTGCTGAAATGTTTTAATTCAAGAATGATCAATAGATTTTAATTATCAGTGTCCAAATAAGGAAGACCACACGTACTGACTGGAACCATGACAAAAGTGCCTATTGCTAATGTTGAAACTGTATGAAAACTTTAATCTTCCTAATTTTGTAGAATAGTTGGACCTTCTTTCTGTGTCTTTTGAATCAAAAAGAATTTTTTAAGTCTATATTAATGTCACTACCTGAAGTTGATGACTTATCTGCTGAAAAAAATAAATACAATAAACAAATCATCAGAAGCAAATTATTATAAATGCTATCACTGAAAATTACTGTGAGCATCACACATTTATACTATCAACAATGATAAATTTTGGGAAAATATAATCTAAACCAAGGACCTAGTGTATAGCACAGAGAACTCTACTCAGTACTTCGTAACAACCTATATGGGAAAATAAATCTAAGGAAGAAGAGATATATGTTTATGTATAACTAAAACATTTTGCTACACACTTGAAACATACACATTTCAAATTAATTGCACTCCAATATAAAATAAAAACTGAGAAAAATCATTTTTTCTAATGAAGTGTCTCAAAGAAACTATTCAAAGAGACCTTCTAATTATGCTTCATACTAGAATGATAATGAAAGCTGGAATGTATCTACTTTCACTTATTTAGGTGAATTACTAAGAAAAGATAAAGAGTACTATATATACTTGTTCCCAAATGCCATCTAAGGAAAGTAACTTTTTATTTTCTTGCATATATTTTTTGAAAATATCTTTGAAAAATAAGAGCCAACCAACTATAGTAGAGTTAATATTTCACAATAAAATATTTAGGCCTCACTAATGAAGAAATCAAATTACCTTATTTCTAATTTGGACCATAATGTATTTTGTTGTTTCTTTGAATCAATAATGTTTTGTTTATAAAGTCATTCAAATATTAGACTGAAAATAGCATTATGCTCTCTTGAGAGCCAATACTTACCTTTAATCAAAGAATACTGAATCAGCTCATATGATTAATGTCTTTCAATTACACTGTTTAACAGATGAAAATATTTCTTTGTTTTTCCTCAAAAAATATAATGAACATTAAAAAGGTTAGGATTACAATGTTTGCTGAAATGTTTTAATTCAAGAATGATCAATAGATTTTAATTATCAGTGTCCAAATAAGGAAGACCACACGTACTGACTGGAACCATGACAAAAGTGCCTATTGCTAATGTTGAAACTGTATGAAAACTTTAATCTTCCTAATTTTGTAGAATAGTTGGACCTTCTTTCTGTGTCTTTTGAATCAAAAAGAATTTTTTAAGTCTATATTAATGTCACTACCTGAAGTTGATGACTTATCTGCTGAAAAAAATAAATACAATAAACAAATCATCAGAAGCAAATTATTATAAATGCTATCACTGAAAATTACTGTGAGCATCACACATTTATACTAAATAAACCAATGCTTTGAAAATGTACTTTAATAGCCGAGATAGTTGATATTATTTATTTTCATAACTATTTTTAATTACTTTACAATAGTAGTATTCAAAATAGATCTTTTAAAAATTGGGTATACTTGCAAAAGGAGAAGAGGGCAACAGAGGATAAGATGGTTGGATGGAATCACCAATTCAATGGACATGAGCTTGCACAAACTCTGGGAGATGGTAAGACACAGGGAAACCTGGCAAGCTGCAGTCCATATGGGGTCATGAAGTGTGAGACAGATTTGGAAGCTGAATAATAACCTATTTTGCTATAGTTCCCTTCTAAGAGACTGATAAGAATAAAGTTACAAAATATAAAATGAAAGGAATGAAACATTTATCAAAATAATTTAACAGTGATATATCCATTAAGTAAAATGCATTGATTAAATTCTAATTACCAACCTCACAAAAATGGTTTCTTCTAGTTCAAAGTTTACCTATGTATGCATTGATATTATGTATAAAATTTTCAATTCAGAAAAGATAAAATTCTGTATCTGTAGAAACTTTTGGAACATAAACCAGAAGTCAGGTTAGTAAGACCATGACTCAATCAAAAATAAATAAATAAAAGTGGCTGAAGAGGCTAAAATCTAGAGCTCACTTCAATAAGCACTGGAACTACAAAAGAATCTGTGTGGCCAAAGCACTATGGGGGGAGAGGGGAAGTCCACTAGACTTACACTATATTATGAAGCTACAGTAATCAAAATAGCATGGTACTGGTACAAAAAATGGACACACAGATCAATGGAAGAGGAAAGAGAAGCCAAAAATAAAGGAAGACCACACGTACTGACTGGAACCATGACAAAAGTGCCTATTGCTAATGTTGAAACTGTATGAAAACTTTAATCTTCCTAATTTTGTAGAATAGTTGGACCTTCTTTCTGTGTCTTTTGAATCAAAAAGAATTTTTTAAGTCTATATTAATGTCACTACCTGAAGTTGATGACTTATCTGCTGAAAAAAATAAATACAATAAACAAATCATCAGAAGCAAATTATTATAAATGCTATCACCGAAAATTACTGTGAGCATCACACATTTATACTAAATAAACCAATGCTTTGAAAATGTACTTTAATAGCGGAGATAGTTGATATTATTTATTTTCATAACTATTTTTAATTACTTTACAATAGTAGTATTCAAAATAGATCTTTTAAAAATTGGGTATACTTGCAAAAGGAGAAGAGGGCAACAGAGGATAAGATGGTTGGATGGAATCACCAATTCAATGGACATGAGCTTGCACAAACTCTGGGAGATGGTAAGACACAGGGAAACCTGGCAAGCTGCAGTCCATATGGGGTCATGAAGTGTGAGACAGATTTGGAAGCTGAATAATAACCTATTTTGCTATAGTTCCCTTCTAAGAGACTGATAAGAATAAAGTTACAAAATATAAAATGAAAGGAATGAAACATTTATCAAAATAATTTAACAGTGATATATCCATTAAGTAAAATGCATTGATTAAATTCTAATTACCAACCTCACAAAAATGGTTTCTTCTAGTTCAAAGTTTACCTATGTATGCATTGATATTATGTATAAAATTTTCAATTCAGAAAAGATAAAATTCTGTATCTGTAGAAACTTTTGGAACATAAACCAGAAGTCAGGTTAGTAAGACCATGACTCAATCAAAAATAAATAAATAAAAGTGGCTGAAGAGGCTAAAATCTAGAGCTCACTTCAATAAGCACTGGAACTACAAAAGAATCTGTGTGGCCAAAGCACTATGGGGGGAGAGGGGAAGTCCACTAGACTTACACTATATTATGAAGCTACAGTAATCAAAATAGCATGGTACTGGTACAAAAAATGGACACACAGATCAATGGAAGAGGAAAGAGAAGCCAAAAATAAATCCACACACTTATAGTCAAATAATCTATGATGATATTTGACAATATTCAAATATTAAAAGGTAATGCTACTAAAGTGCTACACTTAATATGATAGTAAACTTGGAAAACTCAGCAGTGGACACAGGACTGGAAAAGGTGAATTTTCATTCCAGTACCAAAGAAGGGCAATGCCAAAGAATGTTCAAACAACTGCACAATGGCACTCATTTCATGTGCTAGCAAAGTAATGCTCAGAATCCTCCAAGCTAGGCTTCAACAGTATGTGAACTGAGAACTTTCAGATGTACAAGATGGATTTAGAAAAGGCAGAGGAGCCAGACATCAAATTACCAACATTTGTTGGATCATAGAGAAAGCAAGAGAATTACAGAAAAAAATCTACTTCTGTTTCATTGATTAAGCTAAAGCCTTTGACTGTGGATCACAACAAACTGTGGAAAACTCTTAAAGAGATGGGAATACCAGACCACCTGACATACCTCCTGAGAAACCTGCATGCAGGACAAGATGTAACAGAACTAGACATGGAACAATAGACTCGTTGCAAATTGGGAAAGGAGTATGTCAAGGCTGTATATTGTCACCCTGCTTATTTAACTAATATGTAGAGTATATCACGCTGACAGCCAGTCTGGATGAAACACAGCTGGAATCAAGATTTCTGGGAAAAATAGCAGTAACTTCAGGTATGCAGATGACTCTTGTGGCAGAAAGCAAAGAGGAACTCAAGAGTTTCTTGATAGATACATGTAATAGAATGGGATTAGAACATTTTCTCACTTAATATATAAAACTCAAAATAGATTATCAGTCTAAATGTAAGATCTGAAATCATAACATTCCTGGGAAAAAACAGACAAAACACTCTTTGACATAAATTATAACAATATTATTTTGACCTCTCCCCATAGAAAGGAAATCAAAGAAAAAGTTTTCTTTTTTTTTTTTTAATTTTATTTATTTAGCTTTTGGGGTGTGGGGTGGAGAGGGAGGGGGATGGGCGGGCCACTTCCATTGGTCTTCTATTTCTCCATTTTCATCCGTCTTTGTTCTTTGGCTCCTGTGGGCCTCCCATTGCGGTGGCCTCTGTTGTCGCAGAGTGCCAGCTCTGGGCGCACCCGCGCACCAGAGCTCCGGCTCGGTAATTGGACACATCAGTCCAGCCGCTCCGCGGCACATGGGATCTTCCCAGGCCAGGAATCGAACTGGCCCTCATTTCATTGTGCTAAAGCAAAGTGGAAAAGGTGAATTTTCATTCCAGTACCAAAGAAGGGCAATGCCAAAGAATGTTCAAACAACTGCACAATGGCACTCATTTCATGTGCTAGCAAAGTAATGCTCAGAATCCTCCAAGCTAGGCTTCAACAGTATGTGAACTGAGAACTTTCAGATGTACAAGATGGATTTAGAAAAGGCAGAGGAGCCAGACATCAAATTACCAACATTTGTTGGATCATAGAGAAAGCAAGAGAATTACAGAAAAAAATCTACTTCTGTTTCATTGATTAAGCTAAAGCCTTTGACTGTGGATCACAACAAACTGTGGAAAACTCTTAAAGAGATGGGAATACCAGACCACCTGACATACCTCCTGAGAAACCTGCATGCAGGACAAGATGTAACAGAACTAGACATGGAACAATAGACTCGTTGCAAATTGGGAAAGGAGTATGTCAAGGCTGTATATTGTCACCCTGCTTATTTAACTAATATGTAGAGTATATCACGCTGACAGCCAGTCTGGATGAAACACAGCTGGAATCAAGATTTCTGGGAAAAATAGCAGTAACTTCAGGTATGCAGATGACTCTTGTGGCAGAAAGCAAAGAGGAACTCAAGAGTTTCTTGATAGATACATGTAATAGAATGGGATTAGAACATTTTCTCACTTAATATATAAAACTCAAAATAGATTATCAGTCTAAATGTAAGATCTGAAATCATAACATTCCTGGGAAAAAACAGACAAAACACTCTTTGACATAAATTATAACAATATTATTTTGACCTCTCCCCATAGAAAGGAAATCAAAGAAAAAGTTTTCTTTTTTTTTTTTTTAATTTTATTTATTTAGCTTTTGGGGTGTGGGGTGGAGAGGGAGGGGGATGGGCGGGCCACTTCCATTGGTCTTCTATTTCTCCATTTTCATCCGTCTTTGTTCTTTGGCTCCTGTGGGCCTCCCATTGCGGTGGCCTCTGTTGTCGCAGAGTGCCAGCTCTGGGCGCACCCACGCCCCAGAGCTCCGGCTCGGTAATTGGACACATCAGTCCAGCCGCTCCGCGGCACATGGGATCTTCCCAGGCCAGGAATCGAACTGGCGCCCCTTGCACTGCAAGGCAGTGTCCTTACCCACTGGACCACCAGGGAAAGCCCAAAGAAAAAGTTTTCAATGTGACAGAATTAAACTTAAAAGATTTTGCACAGCAAAGGAAGCTACTGACAAAAGGAAGAGACCACTCATATCTGTAATATGTAATATGACTAGCAAGGATTTGATATCCAAAATATGTAGACAGTTCATACAATTCAATATCAAACAACAAAAAAACTAATTAAAAAGATCTAATAGACATTTTTCCAAACAAGATACACAGATGGCTAATAGGCACATGACAGTCCCTTGCACTGCAAGGAGATCAAACCAATCAATTCCTTAAAGGAAATCAACCGTGAATATTCATTGGAAGGACTGATGCTGAACCTAAAGTTCCAATATTTTGGCCTCTTGATGTGAATGGACAACTCACTGGAAAACATCCTGATGTTAGGAAAAATAGAAGGCAAAAGGAGAAGGGGATGACAAGACAAGATGGTTTGATGGCATCATTGAGTCAATGGCCATGAGGTTGAGCAAGCTCTAGGAAATGGTGAAGGGCAGCGAAGCCTGGCTTGCTGCAGGCCATGGGATCACAAAGAGTTGGACATGACTGAGCGAATGAGCTGAACTGAATAGGCACATAAAAAAGCTGTATACCACTAATCATCAGAGAAATGCATATTAACACCATAATGAAATACCACCTCACACCTGTCACAATGGCTATAATCAGAAAGATCACAAATCACAACTGTTGGTGAGGGTGCGGAGAAGACACTACTGTGTTGGTGGGAATATAAAATGGTACAGCCACTATGGAAAACAATACAGAGATTCTCCAAAACAGTGGAACTAGACATGCTATATGATCTAGAAATTCTACTCTTGGGTATATATCCAAAGAAAAGAAAAACACAAATTTGAAAAGATACATGCATCCCAACGTTCCCAGCAATGTTGTTTACAATAGCCACGATATGGAGCAATCCTGTGTCCCATCAACAGATGAATGGATTAAAAAATACACACATAAGAACACATAAATATACATGGTGAAGTATTAGCCATAAAAAATGAAATTATACCATTTGCAATACTGTAGATGGACCTAGATGTTATTATGCTCAGTGAAATAAGTCAGACAGAGAAAGACAAATGTTGTATGTCACCATTTAAATGTGGAATCTAAATGACAAACAAATATATATAACAAAACAGAAACAGACTCACAGATACAGAGAACAAACTAGTGGTTACCCGTGGAGAGACAGCAGACGGAAGGAGCCAGATAAGTGTGTGGGATCAATAGATACAAACTATTAGATATAAGTAAGACAAAAGGATATATTGTACAACACAAGGAAATACAGCCCATATTTTGCAATAACCTTAAATGGAGCATAATCTATATGAATACTGCATCACTGCTGTATACCTAAGATCATAAAATATTATACTGTAAGGCTATATAGTTAAAACCACTTATTATTATAGAAACAATATGAGAAACTACAAAGTCACTGGAAGTAAAGGCCTCTTGATGTGAATGGACAACTCACTGGAAAACATCCTGATGTTAGGAAAAATAGAAGGCAAAAGGAGAAGGGGATGACAAGACAAGATGGTTTGATGGCATCATTGAGTCAATGGCCATGAGGTTGAGCAAGCTCTAGGAAATGGTGAAGGGCAGCGAAGCCTGGCTTGCTGCAGGCCATGGGATCACAAAGAGTTGGACATGACTGAGCGAATGAGCTGAACATAAAAAAGCTGTATACCACTAATCATCAGAGAAATGCATATTAACACCATAATGAAATACCACCTCACACCTGTCACAATGGCTATAATCAGAAAGATCACAAATCACAACTGTTGGTGAGGGTGCGGAGAAGACACTACTGTGTTGGTGGGAATATAAAATGGTACAGCCACTATGGAAAACAATACAGAGATTCTCCAAAACAGTGGAACTAGACATGCTATATGATCTAGAAATTCTACTCTTGGGTATATATCCAAAGAAAAGAAAAACACAAATTTGAAAAGATACATGCATCCCAACGTTCACAGCAATGTTGTTTACAATAGCCACGATATGGAGCAATCCTGTGTCCCATCAACAGATGAATGGATTAAAAAATACACACATAAGAACACATAAATATACATGGTGAAGTATTAGCCATAAAAAATGAAATTATACCATTTGCAATACTGTAGATGGACCTAGATGTTATTATGCTCAGTGAAATAAGTCAGACAGAGAAAGACAAATGTTGTATGTCACCATTTAAATGTGGAATCTAAATGACAAACAAATATATATAACAAAACAGAAACAGACTCACAGATACAGAGAACAAACTAGTGGTTACCCGTGGAGAGACAGCAGACGGAAGGAGCCAGATAAGTGTGTGGGATCAATAGATACAAACTATTAGATATAAGTAAGACAAAAGGATATATTGTACAACACAAGGAAATACAGCCCATATTTTGCAATAACCTTAAATGGAGCATAATCTATATGAATACTGCATCACTGCTGTATACCTAAGATCATAAAATATTATACTGTAAGGCTATATAGTTAAAAACCACTTATTATTATAGAAACAATATGAGAAACTACAAAGTCACTGGAAGTAAAGGCCAACTGTGTAAAAATGAAATTATGTATGCTACAGAATATATATGATTTAAAGTATATTTTGTTGTGAAATGTCACTATAATTTCTGCTTCTTACAATGAACAGAAAATAATCCAAGCGTTTATGATTTTGTGAATGTTATTCAGCTAGTGTGTATTTTGGCATTGACATGCATGCAAGAAATTAGCTTGGTAAGGAACGATCAGCTAACTTGAATTGGAAGCTCTAAAATACACCTCTTGAATTCCAGAGAACTTTAAAAAAGTGACCAAAGGTACACAGCAGCAGTGACAGTAGCAAAGCTAGAACTCATAGATCCTTTTCAAATCAATGAATATTTTTGAGATTATTTTAGGTGTCAAATTTTCAAATGTAAACTTTAAATTGGGTATAAATGTCCATGTTAGAGAGGAGATGCAATGGAAATTAACATTATAAGTATAGATAATACCAGGAAAGCCATACCCCGATAGTTAATTCACACTTAGTTCGAATGTGTTAATTAGTTAAATTATAAATTTAAGGGGTTATTACCCTTACATGCATAGCAATGTAAACTGATACTTTAAAGAAAGAGCATAAAACTGATGGTAGTTGTCAGTTTATTAACGTAGAACAAACATGTTTTATTTAAAATTTTTTTCTAGATCTTTTTAAGCTTTAAAAGTGTTATATCAATAAAAATATTCCACAACTGCCTGAGGAGGACCTCACATCCCTGCAGAAGAATTCAGCACTCAGAAAATTAAATTGAAGTCTATAAGCAAACAGATGATTTATATGCCATTTATAAATAAATTAGGCTCTTTATAAATCACAAGTACTTTCATCTAAATAGCTCCCATATATCAACTACAAAAACTAAGTGAATCGATTTTCATTTGGGACCATAGCTCTGGAATATACACAGAATTAAATTAGAAAATGTGTTATTGATAAAAAATAATATGACTGCCCTATATTTCAAATCTCTAACATCGACACATTCTCCCATCATTTCAACAGTTTTCAGTTTTATAGAGCTCACCTTATCACACTTGTTACCATACCCGGGCCACGAGCACCTGAAGCACTATCAAGTAATTACAAATGCCACAAGAACACATTCAGATACAGCTCTCTATATAGGTACAATTTGAATTTTCAAAAAAAAAAATTGCAGGGGAAATTTGAAGATATATTGAAGTCACTATAGTTTTTGGTTGATGCATACTTTCTTCTGACTTTGGAGAAGAATTGATACTTTTGAAATGTGGTGTTGGAGAAGACTCTTGAGTGTCCCTTGGACAGCAAGGAGAATCAAACCAGTCAATCCTAAAGGAAATCAACCTCGAATATTCATTGGAAGGACTGATACTGAAGCTGAAGCTCCAATACTTTGGCCACCTGATGCGAAGAGCCAACTCATTGGAAAAGACCCTGATGCTGGGAAAGATTGAAGGCAGGAGGAGAAAGGGGTGACAGAAGATAAGACAGATGGCTGGCA
This sequence comes from Tragulus kanchil, assembly GCA_022376925.1. Classification (NCBI taxonomy): domain Eukaryota; kingdom Metazoa; phylum Chordata; class Mammalia; order Artiodactyla; family Tragulidae; genus Tragulus; species Tragulus kanchil. Next base: position 133,672,644 of record JAIOJX010000023.1, read on the forward strand.
ACACTGACTCCATGGACATGAGTTTGAGCGAACTCTGGGAGACAGTGAAGGACTGGGAAGCCTGGTGTGCTGTAGTTCATTCACACTTAGTTCGAATGTGTTAATTAGTTAAATTATAAATTTAAGGGGTTATTACCCTTACATGCATAGCAATGTAAACTGATACTTTAAAGAAAGAGCATAAAACTGATGGTAGTTGTCAGTTTATTAACGTAGAACAAACATGTTTTATTTAAAATTTTTTTCTAGATCTTTTTAAGCTTTAAAAGTGTTATATCAATAAAAATATTCCACAACTGCCTGAGGAGGACCTCACATCCCTGCAGAAGAATTCAGCACTCAGAAAATTAAATTGAAGTCTATAAGCAAACAGATGATTTATATGCCATTTATAAATAAATTAGGCTCTTTATAAATCACAAGTACTTTCATCTAAATAGCTCCCATATATCAACTACAAAAACTAAGTGAATCGATTTTCATTTGGGACCATAGCTCTGGAATATACACAGAATTAAATTAGAAAATGTGTTATTGATAAAAAATAATATGACTGCCCTATATTTCAAATCTCTAACATCGACACATTCTCCCATCATTTCAACAGTTTTCAGTTTTATAGAGCTCACCTTATCACACTTGTTACCATACCCGGGCCACGAGCACCTGAAGCACTATCAAGTAATTACAAATGCCACAAGAACACATTCAGATACAGCTCTCTATATAGGTACAATTTGAATTTTCAAAAAAAAAAATTGCAGGGGAAATTTGAAGATATATTGAAGTCACTATAGTTTTTGGTTGATGCATACTTTCTTCTGACTTTGGAGAAGAATTGATACTTTTGAAATGTGGTGTTGGAGAAGACTCTTGAGTGTCCCTTGGACAGCAAGGAGAATCAAACCAGTCAATCCTAAAGGAAATCAACCTCGAATATTCATTGGAAGGACTGATACTGAAGCTGAAGCTCCAATACTTTGGCCACCTGATGCGAAGAGCCAACTCATTGGAAAAGACCCTGATGCTGGGAAAGATTGAAGGCAGGAGGAGAAAGGGGTGACAGAAGATAAGACAGATGGCTGGCAACACTGACTCCATGGACATGAGTTTGAGCGAACTCTGGGAGACAGTGAAGGACTGGGAAGCCTGGTGTGCTGTAGTTCATGGGGTCACAAAGAGTCGGACACAACTTAGCAACTGAACAGTGAACAATGTTTTCTTCAATAGATACTGAATGCATAATTAATTACCATTAGCTCCATTTTCAAAAGTTATAATTTATAAGGAGATTCTTATAGTCAAAGTGGCGGAAGGCCAATATTTTAGAATTTAAAAAATCCATTAAATGTTAAAGGTACATAAAAGTTAAAACAGCAATGGCTTCAATTAATTCCAATTTGGCACTGCTTCTCAAAATATTGAATCCTGGCAGACAGAGAAAACTTAGAAAATATTTAAACTATTTCAAAATAAATCTTTTGCCATTAAGAGGTTAGAGTGGTCCCCACTTATCTATTCTGATCAATAAACTTACTAATGCAGAAAATTTCAATGATTAGAATGCTTTCTTCTGAGTTATAAAGAATACAATCTTTGTGATACGTTTTTGTGATTGTATAATAGTCTGCCTATGAAACTTAGTTTCCTTTAGATTTTATAAATCATAGAAATATTCTTCCCCATTCCTGCTAAGCATGAATACCATTTTTTTCCCATCAACTGCTGCTGTTTGGTGTGGTAATGTGAAATGCAGGGACCTGGCAGGATTCACACAACTCCCCAAACCTTAGCTCAGTTTTCGTGGGCAGTCATTCATTGGTCTCTAGAACCTAAATCACTTCTTCCAATTCATTGTGCACATTATTCTGCCCTCCACACACCAATTCAAGTGACAAGAAAACACAGCATATGCATTACCTCCTTATTCTGTCCGGCTTAGCAGAGACTTGCTCTGAAAGGCAGGTGCTGGGGCTGAAAGCACAGTCTGTGTTCATGGTGCCTTATTTGTTCTTACCAGAGCTTTAGTGAAGACGGCTTTCCGGCTTGATGTATGTATTTTGGAGGATTTAAAGAATGTTCTGTTTGAAATGTAGTTGGAGATATTAATGAAAGTTTGACTCTATTCTCCATATTTTTGTGTGAGTTGTAATGAAAAATAAAGTTTGTAAGGAAGTTTGTTCATCCCTGAGAAATGGAAAAGATTTCCTTTTAAATACATTTTACTTTGAAATGGGAAGACAGAAGTCCCAGGTTGGAACATTTCTTGATACTGTTTGTTTCAGCTTAGGAAGACTGTGGTATCACCCTTGCATTGAAATACTTCTTCTCCCCACCTACAGCCCTCCTCAAACTCTCAACCGTCTCCATAAAAAGCCAATCAATGTTTTATTATATTTTTGTTATTTTTTTCCACAGAGTTTTGTTGTTTCCTACCGCACATTGGCCTGAATCCACCATAGATATACACAATGTTTTATTTTTATGAAAAGAAGTTTAAATCACACAGTTGTGAATAGGCTAAATACAGTAACAGATTAAAACCTAAGTTAAGGCAAGATATATTCAGACTGTAGTCATGAAGAGCAGACGCATGGACTGTAGCCTGTGAGGTTCCTCTGTTCATGGAATTCTCCAGGCAGGAATACTGGAGTGTGTAGCCATTCCCTTCTCCAGAGATCCTGTGGACCCAGGGATCAAATGGGGGTCTCCCACATTGCAAACAGATTTTGTTTTACCATCTGAGTCACCAGGGAAACCCACTGATAACACACGAACATGTAAAGAAGCTGTATGGAACTGAACAACTAGACATTTAAAATTTACCATCAAAATGGACAGAGTAAAAGAGGACAGAATTTAATGATATTAAGGAAGAGTTACTTTCTATAAAGCCCATTTTATGCAACTATCTTTACCATCACCCTCTTTCTGAATTTGCTTTAACCTAGGCATCATTTTGATGAGCATGAAATCTCACATCCCTATTTAATCATGTTTAACAGTTTCAAGTGAATGAAATATACAAAAAAATTTTAAGATATGAAATAGTGTTACTTTTTTCAAAATGTTATGTGCCCCCATCTAGCACTATTTCATTTGGACAAAAAAGAGAGCAAAACTCAAGAACCTAGCATGTAATTTTAAAATATTTGAAATGCCTTTTTAAGTGTGGCAAGGAAATAGGTTTTAGATATAGAAAGAAATGTGTACTTTCATGGAGGAGTTAATTCATTTGTTATCCTGAATAGCAAAGCCACAGAAATGGCAAAATAATTAACATTTGTTAGCACCAGCCCCTCAAGCAGAAACTGGTAACCCTCTTTGCCATTACATAGTATGTATTTACCATTTTTATAAACACTTGCCACATTGTAACATATTTCTAGGCTTGTTATACAATAATGTACATTGCTTACAAAAATATAATGTGTCCAAATTCAAAAAAAAAAAGAAAAGGGAGGGCGATGAGATAATCCTAATGAAAGAACTATTACTATTTTTCATTTTTAATATAATATAGTGTAGCCATGTGAATTATAGAAACCCTTTGAGTCCTCAGATTTCAACTCTATCAGAATGTGACCCATTTGAGCAACTGACATGAAAACTCAGCAAAGCGGAAATACTTATCACAGATATGATGGTTAACTTTGAGGATTTGGGAGATTAGAAATGAGGAAACCTGGTAAGTACAATTATCAAAAAAAAAACAGAAATGAAAGAAATAACAAGGACTGGAGTGTGTAGCCATTCCCTTCTCCAGAGATCCTGTGGACCCAGGGATCAAATGGGGGTCTCCCACATTGCAAACAGATTTTGTTTTACCATCTGAGTCACCAGGGAAACCCACTGATAACACACGAACATGTAAAGAAGCTGTATGGAACTGAACAACTAGACATTTAAAATTTACCATCAAAATGGACAGAGTAAAAGAGGACAGAATTTAATGATATTAAGGAAGAGTTACTTTCTATAAAGCCCATTTTATGCAACTATCTTTACCATCACCCTCTTTCTGAATTTGCTTTAACCTAGGCATCATTTTGATGAGCATGAAATCTCACATCCCTATTTAATCATGTTTAACAGTTTCAAGTGAATGAAATATACAAAAAAATTTTAAGATATGCAATAGTGTTACTTTTTTCAAAATGTTATGTGCCCCCATCTAGCACTATTTCATTTGGACAAAAAAGAGAGCAAAACTCAAGAACCTAGCATGTAATTTTAAAATATTTGAAATGCCTTTTTAAGTGTGGCAAGGAAATAGGTTTTAGATATAGAAAGAAATGTGTACTTTCATGGAGGAGTTAATTCATTTGTTATCCTGAATAGCAAAGCCACAGAAATGGCAAAATAATTAACATTTGTTAGCACCAGCCCCTCAAGCAGAAACTGGTAACCCTCTTTGCCATTACATAGTATGTATTTACCATTTTTATAAACACTTGCCACATTGTAACATATTTCTAGGCTTGTTATACAATAATGTACATTGCTTACAAAAATATAATGTGTCCAAATTCAAAAAAAAAAAGAAAAGGGAGGGCGATGAGATAATCCTAATGAAAGAACTATTACTATTTTTCATTTTTAATATAATATAGTGTAGCCATGTGAATTATAGAAACCCTTTGAGTCCTCAGATTTCAACTCTATCAGAATGTGACCCATTTGAGCAACTGACATGAAAACTCAGCAAAGCGGAAATACTTATCACAGATATGATGGTTAACTTTGAGGATTTGGGGAGATTAGAAATGAGGAAACCTGGTAAGTACAATTATCAAAAAAAAAGACAGAAATGAAAGATGTAGTATAAAGTCAAAGTAGCTAAAACCAGTCTGACAAAAGCCAACTAACATTTAGAGTGTAGAAACTGCTGACTTTAATGCACAACGTGAGTATTGTCAGTCAAGTTTTATTTGGGTCAAATGAGGACTACAGCCTGGGAGCAGCATCTCAGACAGCTCTGAGAAACGCCTCCAGAAAGGCAGGGGGTGAGGTGAGTATATATGTGATTTTGGTGAAGGAGGAGTGCAGTGTGATCAAGCATGTGTGTTTTTTTTTTTTTTTGGAGAAGGTCACTGCTAGTCAAAAGGAGCAGTCGTCACCACGAAGGATTTTAGTTCTTTTCTAGATAGGAGGAGATATAAGAGCTGAGCTCATAAAATCAGCTCCTGAACGTATCTAACTGTCGGAAGGCTTGTCCTGCCAGTTTTCCCCAAAGCACAGAAGGCCCCATTTCTGCTCCCCACCCTGGATGCCTTTCAGTCAGCAGTCGCAGCAGCACGTGATTTAAACCATAGAGATGGTGGGCTCCCCTGGTGCCTCAGTTGGTAAAGAATCTGCCTGCAATGCAGGAGACCCAGGTTCAATCCCTGGGAGGGGAAGATCCCCCAGAGAAAGGAATGGCTATCCACTCCAGCATTCTTGCCTGAAAAATTCCATGAGCAGAGGATCCTGGTTGGCCATAGCCCATGGGGGTCACAAAGAATTGGACACAACTGAGTGACTAACATACACACACGCACAGGTGGATGGTAAGTGCCCATGACAATTGCTGATTTGTAGCTGAAGTATTTTGAAACTCTCCTAGTAAATGAATGTTATTATTTAACCTTTAAAAGAACACATTAAATGAAGAATGACTCTCATTTACATTTTACAGACTGGAAAAGAGCATTGAACATACATAACCTTCTCCAAGTCCCATAGCTAGGAACTTCAGAGCTCACAGCGGTTTCATCAAGCTTGGATGAGCTCTCTGGAGCTAGACTGTCGATCAGGGCAACTGATCAACAAGACACAACCTCACTGAATGAACCATGGTTTTTCTCTTACATGACATTTTATAACCACTTATTTATTCCATAAGGTTGACTCTAAGTGTCGGTGAGGCATTGACACACACACAGACTCGACATCCTGCCACCCTCCTGCTAGGTACATCATGAATTAATGAAAACTTTAATTTTTTTCCATGATGTGGTTAGGTCATCGTATACTGGCAAATGTTTAATGACTATTTTTTTCAGATTTCTGAAAAAGTCCTTACTTATGGAATTTGCTTATTTCCATGGTGTAAACTGATTTTAAGCTACCAAAGTGTCAGTTGCTCAGTTGTGTCTGACTCTTTGTGACCCCAGTCTCCTCTGTCCGTGGAATTCTCTAGGTTGAATACTAGAATGGGTAGCCATTTTCTTCTCCAGGGAAATTTCCTGATCCAAGGATAAGACCCAGGTCTCCTGCATTGCAGGCAGATTTTTCACTGTCTGAGCCACCAGGGAAGCTCCATGCTACCAAAATTACACAATTAAGTGCAGATTTGCGAAGCTGGTGTCAATCAGGTTTATCACTACAACATGAGTTTTATCTAATGTCCTTCTGGTGATTATTATTTCAAATCAACTTGACTTGTCAGTAATAATATTTGTACTGGTGAAATGCAAGCCAAGCTTCGGGCAACAAGGAATTAACATTAACCCAGAAAATCTCATCCAAAAAACTGATATGCTGAGCACATCAACAAAGTACTCTAATAAAATGCTACAATAAATGTCATAATGCTAATATTTCCAATAATTTTATCATCCTAAAATATTTAAGGGGGGCATTGGCTGGTTTTGAAATTCATGCAAATGCCTAATTAAATAATTAGTCCTAAGTATTGTGTTTAGGAATATTCCAATTATGTTTTGCAAACTGCAAGATAAAATATCCACCAAAACATTTCTGGGTCCCATTGGAGACTGATCTTTCTAAAACTCTTATTCCTTCTACAAAATCCCCTGTGGTAATCTCCATTGTGCACAGTAACAAATACACACAAATATTTGAGTCATTGGTAAACTACAAATCACAAAAATGAAAATGATAGCGATATTTGACACAACCTCACTGAATGAACCATGGTTTTTCTCTTACATGACATTTTATAACCACTTGTTTATTCCATAAGGTTGACTCTAAGTGTCGGTGAGGCATTGACACACACACAGACTCGACATCCTGCCACCCTCCTGCTAGGTACATCATGAATTAATGAAAACTTTAATTTTTTTCCATGATGTGGTTAGGTCATCGTATACTGGCAAATGTTTAATGACTATTTTTTTCAGATTTCTGAAAAAGTCCTTACTTATGGAATTTGCTTATTTCCATGGTGTAAACTGATTTTAAGCTACCAAAGTGTCAGTTGCTCAGTTGTGTCTGACTCTTTGTGACCCCAGTCTCCTCTGTCCGTGGAATTCTCTAGGTTGAATACTAGAATGGGTAGCCATTTTCTTCTCCAGGGAAATTTCCTGATCCAAGGATAAGACCCAGGTCTCCTGCATTGCAGGCAGATTTTTCACTGTCTGAGCCACCAGGGAAGCTCCATGCTACCAAAATTACACAATTAAGTGCAGATTTGCGAAGCTGGTGTCAATCAGGTTTATCACTACAACATGAGTTTTATCTAATGTCCTTCTGGTGATTATTATTTCAAATCAACTTGACTTGTCAGTAATAATATTTGTACTGGTGAAATGCAAGCCAAGCTTCGGGCAACAAGGAATTAACATTAACCCAGAAAATCTCATCCAAAAAACTGATATGCTGAGCACATCAACAAAGTACTCTAATAAAATGCTACAATAAATGTCATAATGCTAATATTTCCAATAATTTTATCATCCTAAAATATTTAAGGGGGGCATTGGCTGGTTTTGAAATTCATGCAAATGCCTAATTAAATAATTAGTCCTAAGTATTGTGTTTAGGAATATTCCAATTATGTTTTGCAAACTGCAAGATAAAATATCCACCAAAACATTTCTGGGTCCCATTGGAGACTGATCTTTCTAAAACTCTTATTCCTTCTACAAAATCCCCTGTGGTAATCTCCATTGTGCACAGTAACAAATACACACAAATATTTGAGTCATTGGTAAACTACAAATCACAAAAATGAAAATGATAGCGATATTTTCAAATTGAGATATATTTGTAGCAGTCCACCAATATTATACCAAAATGATCAAAATCTTTCATTCTACATAGAGCTAAGTCAATCTGCCTAACAAAAATAGTTTTGTTCCAGTAGGAAACCAATGGAGTTTATTAACTACAAAGTGAGGACTATATATAATTTAGGTTTTAAGACTCTCAGAAAAACTCAGGCAGCAAAGATAATCACTGAAAAGCTTTGTAAGTAATACTCTGTTTCCATCCATTTTAATTGAAATCATAAATCTCACATTTTCATGTTTCTTGGGTACCTAAAAAATATGCTTACTAAGACAAGCTGTATTTCTAGATTCTTTACAATTTAACTACAGCGATAGTGATAATAATCCAAACCATTTTAAGATTGCCGAAATTTTAGACTAAACTTCTTTTTTGCAAATGATATTACTAAGATACATAAGAGTATATATTAAAGCTTATCATAATTATATATGAGGACATGAGATGATTTTGTAATTTTGCTATCTAGCTTTGCAAAGTAAAAAGTAATTACTCCTGGAAAACTTTCCATTATGTCTGGATAAACAAGCTTCTTTTATTGTTTTAAGATATAGAGACTGTTCCCCAAAACCAAATTTAAACCTGATGAGAATGCTTATAATGCTATATGCTTGGTTCGCTTCAGGTACTGCATCAATAATGTTTCTTTGAAGTAATTTACAAGAAAATGAGAGCTTTACTAACATTGCTTGGAATAATCTTCCCAGATACTTATTAATTCACTCTACCTAATTATACACTCTACAATTGATTCTTTCACACAGATTTTGAGAAATAAAATACAAATTTTTGAACTTTAATCTTATTACTAAGTATTGTGTTTAGGAATATTCCAATTATGTTTTGCAAACTGCAAGATAAAATATCCACCAAAACATTTCTGGGTCCCATTGGAGACTGATCTTTCTAAAACTCTTATTCCTTCTACAAAATCCCCTGTGGTAATCTCCATTGTGCACAGTAACAAATACACACAAATATTTGAGTCATTGGTAAACTACAAATCACAAAAATGAAAATGATAGCGATATTTTCAAATTGAGATATATTTGTAGCAGTCCACCAATATTATACCAAAATGATCAAAATCTTTCATTCTACATAGAGCTAAGTCAATCTGCCTAACAAAAATAGTTTTGTTCCAGTAGGAAACCAATGGAGTTTATTAACTACAAAGTGAGGACTATATATAATTTAGGTTTTAAGACTCTCAGAAAAACTCAGGCAGCAAAGATAATCACTGAAAAGCTTTGTAAGTAATACTCTGTTTCCATCCATTTTAATTGAAATCATAAATCTCACATTTTCATGTTTCTTGGGTACCTAAAAAATATGCTTACTAAGACAAGCTGTATTTCTAGATTCTTTACAATTTAACTACAGCGATAGTGATAATAATCCAAACCATTTTAAGATTGCCGAAATTTTAGACTAAACTTCTTTTTTGCAAATGATATTACTAAGATACATAAGAGTATATATTAAAGCTTATCATAATTATATATGAGGACATGAGATGATTTTGTAATTTTGCTATCTAGCTTTGCAAAGTAAAAAGTAATTACTCCTGGAAAACTTTCCATTATGTCTGGATAAACAAGCTTCTTTTATTGTTTTAAGATATAGAGACTGTTCCCCAAAACCAAATTTAAACCTGATGAGAATGCTTATAATGCTATATGCTTGGTTCACTTCAGGTACTGCATCAATAATGTTTCTTTGAAGTAATTTACAAGAAAATGAGAGCTTTACTAACATTGCTTGGAATAATCTTCCCAGATACTTATTAATTCACTCTACCTAATTATACACTCTACAATTGATTCTTTCACACAGATTTTGAGAAATAAAAAAGCAAATACATAAACTTTTTTTAAAGAAGAACTTTAATTCTTTATTGATGGGATACTGTATGTATGCTAGGTCACTTCAGTCACATCCAACTCTGTGTGACCCTGTGGAATGCAGCTGGCCAGGCTCTTCTCTCCATGGGGTTGCCCAAGCAAGGATGCTGGAGTGGGTTGGCATGCCCTTCTCCAGGGCATTGTCCTGATCTAGAGATTGAACTGCAGCCTCTGGTGTCTCTTGCATTGGCAGGTGGGTTCTTTTATCATTAGGGCCACCTTGGAGCCTCAGTGGAATACTACTCTAACATAAAAAAGAATGAAACAAAATTTCTCTTTCAAAAAAATGTATATATTTATTTTTGTTGCTCAGAATATGTGTGAAAGAACGAGCCGAATATGTATTGTATTTAGGTGTATGTAATGTATTTAGATGGAGTGAGTTTTACGGTAAAGTAGTATTCTTTGGGTTTCACTGGTGGTTCAGATAGTAAAGAATCTGCCTGCAGTGCAGGAGACCTGGGTTTGAGCTTTGGTTTGGGAAGATGACTTGGAGAAAGGAATGACTACCCACTCTTGTCGGGAGAAATTCCTTAACATAGGAGCCTGATGGGCTACCATCCATGAGGTTGCAAAGAGTTGGATATGACTGAGAGATTATGTCTGACAGTATTCCATTACCTGTATATACCACACTTTCTTCATCCAATCTTTGGTTAATGGACACTTAGGTTTCTTCCATATCTCAACTACTGTAATTGATGTTGAAATGAATATTAGGGTCCTTGTGTATTTTTGAATCAGTTTTTTTTTTTTTTTTTTTTTTACACATATATACCTAGGAGTGGAATTACTGGGTCACGTTAGTTCTATTTTTAGTTTTTGAGGAACTTCCATAATTTTCTCCATAGCGGCCGTCCAAATTTACATTCCCACCAACACTGAAGGAAGGTTCCCTTTTCTCCACACCCTCACCAACATTTGTTATTTGTATTCTTTCTGTGATGGCCATTCTGACAGGTGTGAACTGCTACTTCATTGTAGTTTTGACTTACATTTCCCTGATGACTAGCAATATTGAGCATCTTCTCATGTGCCTGTTGACCATCTGTGTTTTTTTCTTTGGAAAAATGTCTATTCAGTTCTATTTTTCAATCAGGCCATAAAAAAGAATGAAATTTTGCCATTCGTCTCAACATGGACAGACTTGGAAAACATTATACTAAGTGAGGCAGGTCAAACAAAGATAGACAAATACTGTACGGTATCATTTACAAGTGGAATCTAAAAAACACAAAACACTTGTGAATATAATGAAAAAAAATCACACTGGCATAGAGGGCAAGCTAGTGGTTATCACAGGAAGGAAGGAAGTAGGGAAGTGCAATACAGAGGTAGGAGATTAACAAGTGCAAACTATTAGGCATAAAATAAGCTATAAGGATATACTGTACAACACAGGGATCATAACAATATTTTATAGTAACTATAACTGGGATAGATAACTTTTAAAATTTGTGAATCATTATGTTGTACATCCATACCATATAATATTGTACTTTAAGAAAAAAAGTTGTGATATGCCTATTCTATATTGCAAGATATATTACATTTTTTTTTTCAAGCAGATCTGATGCTCAGAGGAAGGTATTTTTGCTCACTACTCTATTCCCAATTTCAGTAAGACAGAAAATTGAGAAATACTATTGATTTATTCAAAGGTAAAAGAAAGGAACACAGCTACAACTCAGTAACCATAAAGCTCAACTCCAAGGGTATGTAGATTGAATAGAGTCACAAGATTCCAGAGGAAACCATTGTATATGATGTTAGAATAAACCCTCAAAAAGCCTGCAGAACACCCCAGCAGCCTTCCTCTCCATGAGGACATCAGACACACACACACACACACATGCATGCACACACAGCTATTTCCCCACTCCATAACCACAGAGGAATCCATACCTACCCTAGCCTGACCTCAACTCAAAAAAAGTGCAAAGAAAAAAAAAAAAAGAAAGGAGAGAAAGAGAAGCATAAGCTAAAATTAGATGAATAATACATAATGAAGATTATCAAGAAAATGCACGACTATTACAGAGAAAAATGTAACAGATAAAAAATGTAACCGAACACTTTAACTTTTCTATTAACATGAAAATTTTTAAATTGTAAAAAAATGAGGTATAATGCTTCAGAAAAGAGATTATGATATAGCAAGTAGAGGTTAAAATGGAGTTGGTCTTACTCAGGGTAGATGAAATAAAAACAAAAGATGTGCAGAGAAGAAGATCATCTCAGAAAAATGATGTGTTAATAAACACAACTGAAAAGAGCTATTGCAGCCAAACTTGAAGATCCTGAGGAAATAAAATAGAAAAAAGCTCATGTATAAAAGTGATTTTATAGAAGATGATTGACAAGCAAAGTAGAAAAATGAAATCCAAAATACACAGATGCTGATCTTAAAGAAGAGATCTAATTGAATAAAATACCAAGCAAATCAAGTATGCTAAGATAAATGTAGGCATGCTTTCCTGAAATAAAGGACAAAATTATACCCCTTAATTGTATAATATTCCCCAGGAAAAAATGACTAAACAAAGATCAACTTCAAAGCTGATACTGATAATATTACTAAGCATTATGGCTAAATGCTGCTCCCTAAATATCCAAACATAAAACAAGGCAAATAATCTTTCAAGTTTGGTCTAATTGTCACCACAGCAGCAACAACAACAACAACAACAAAATATATGTGCAGGGATTCATGAGCAATACAGTGACTGTCTCGAGTGTCTTCACTATAAAGCTAATAGAATAATGTTCCCAGACACATGAAAAGTCAAGGCATAGAGATCACACGGCACTTTCTGATAAAATGATCTGACAGTGTGCTGACTATGAGATAAATTAATCACCCTAGAAATATAAATGTTAAACTACTGATGGGCATTACATTCCTTAAATGTGGAACTAGGACTCACTGACAGAGGGAATTTACAGTAATGGGCTTCCCTTGTGGCTCAGATGGTAAATAATCTGCTTGTCATGCAGGAGACGCAGGTTCTGTCCCTGGGTTGAAACGATCCCGTGGAGAAGGGAATGGCTACCCACTCCAGTATTCTTGTCTGGAGAATCCTATGGACAGAGGAGCCTGGTGGGCTACAGTCCAGGAGTCTGCAAAGAGTTAGACATGACTGAGGAACTAACACTACACCATTTAAAAGAAAATGAAAATAAAATTAAATAGTAAAATTTATAATCTAACTAAAAAAAGACAAGAATATGGAAAAATAAGGGGAGAACATATATGTATGTTTGTGTATTTCCTTACCTAATGAAGCGATAGAGTCTGAAAACACCTAAAATAGAAACATGTAGTGGTAAGAAATGTAACCTACAACCACTTAATATTTTCAGCTCTACCAAGTGAGCACATGTGTGTGTGTCCACTCCTGTGTATGTACATACACGCCTGCTTGCAGGTATGGGTTTTTAGCAGTTATATTTTTGTGGTAGAAAAACATTCATATGAAATTTAGCAGTTCCTTCATCCTAGATTCTTTTTTAAATGACAGTAAAATTATTTACTAAGATTTATTTGCTCAAGATCTGTTTTATAATATCTATTTGCCTTGAAAGCTTTAACAAAGTCTTGTTCTGTTGTTAATTATATATCAATACACAAAGAAAAATGAGTTAAGAAATTCACAAAATCTTCTAAACAACAGAACATATTTCATGACTTAACAGATTTTTTTCCTGATAAGATATTAGTTGCTCATTTTTTAGAAATAAGATTTTTGAGAAAGTAAATTGAATATGAGAATAAAATAAAAATCACAATTTTTACAGTGGAAATACTTAAATTTTGTCATAAATAATGATGCTTTGTAGCTATCTTAGAAAACAATGTAACTGGAATTCTTACAACTGGTTTGCCTGTTCTAAAAACTCTACATTTTTAAATTCCAAGGGTGCTAATCGATTTGGCAAATTTCTGAAATGACAGAAATGTTACTATCTTTTTTTTAAGAAACTAGCAATAATTGTGGATCAGATGGTGAAGAATCTGCCTGCAATGCGGGAGACCCCCTGGAGAAGGGAATGGCAGCCCACTCCAGTATTCTTGCCTGGAGAATCCCATGGGCAAGTGGAACTCGGTGGGCTACAGTCCATGGGGTCGCAAAGAGTCAGACGCGACTGAAGGACTAACACTTTCACTTTTATCTACAAATAATCTTAAATTTACATTTCAACATTTTGAAAGAGTACATAAAGATGCAGGTAATATACAAGCCATGCTGATCAATGCAAATTTACTCATCTTATTAGAAAAGGACTTAAATCAAAAACATTATTTTTAAATTGGTTGCACTTAAGTGATATAAATTCTTTACATTGTTTTAAAGACTATTTTTCTGAAATGGCAGTCCATAACATAACACACACACATATATATACATATATATGTATATATATGAATTTACATGAAGTGTATATACTCAAATACATAGGGAATGGCTACTCATTCCAGTAAATCCCATGGACAGAGGAGCCTGGTGGGCTACTGTCCATGGGGTCAGAAAATGTCAGACACAATTGAGCAACTCACATTTTCACTTTCATACACTCAAATGTACTTTTGTTATGAAACATACATGATACACAAGTATGTGTATGTGTGCACACGGCATCCCCCATTAGGCAACTCGACCTTCTTTAAATCATTTTTAGCAGCAAGTAAGAGCTTCCTGCCATCATTGCCTTTTGAAATTTGTAGTTATTCTCATATTTTTGCTGTTCTAGAGACTTGAGATATTTGGAAGCACTAAATGAAAGGACAAGGAGCCTGGATTAGTGATCTGAACTCAAGAGCTAGACAAGGATCACTCAAGATACATGTTGAGTCTGTAAGCAGTGGCTGTGAATGGCACTGGCCCTGCCACCCAAACCTAAAGTTACTCATACTTTGATGAGGGATGAACATCTTTCTTTGTGGATGAAATGAGCTCTATCTATCTTGGGGTCAGCAATGGAAGAAACTACGGATTTATAAGTAACTAAGCTATGGAGTCACTTTTGAGTAACCATAGAGAAAATTCATTCCTTTAATATCCATCAGTGCTTGCTGACTAGCAAGCAGCCTCAGTGAATGGCTGCATGGGCAGGCTCTGCACCTGGTGGAACCAGACTGTGTAGGTGTGAAGCCCCCAACACCACTCAGTGGCTGTGCCATTTAAGCTATGCATCTGAACACTCTGTGCCTTGGTTTCCTCACCTGTAATGAGGTCAGAAAGAGCATTTGAAGGCCAACCACAGTGATATTCACACAGTCTCAGGATGGTACCTGGCACATCCATATGTGCTATAATGTATCTTCAATTAATAAAATATGTACATGAAAATGTAAAAAAGTGTTATCTTTTAAAACCAACTCCACAAAGTTTTAAAAGTAATTTTTCTCATGTCTCACACAACAGCACAAAAATAGCTAGATAAACTCCTGCTTCGCAGTGACACCCTATCCAAGGGCCATCTGGTAATCTTGTCAGTGTTGTTTGTTCTCACTTTTATCATTTGCTGGCATGTAATGAAAAGTTAAGTTAGAGGGAGACCAAAATAGAAATGATCTTTTCAAGTAGAACTCCTGACAAAGATAAAATGATGATGACCAAAAATACAAACTCAATAGCTCAAATTTGTATTTGTAATCTGCAAAGAAATCAGTGATGTATATTATAGTATGGTAGGTCCCCAGGTAAAATGTCCATATTTTAATCCTCAGAATCTTTGTTCTGACATTGAAATTTGTAGTTCACACGGCATCCCCATTAGGCAACTCGACCTTCTTTAAATCATTTTTAGCAGCAAGTAAGAGCTTCCTGCCATCATTGCCTTTTGAAATTTGTAGTTATTCTCATATTTGCTGTTCTAGAGACTTGAGATATTTGGAAGCACTAAATGAAAGGACAAGGAGCCTGGATTAGTGATCTGAACTCAAGAGCTAGACAAGGATCACTCAAGATACATGTTGAGTCTGTAAGCAGTGGCTGTGAATGGCACTGGCCCTGCCACCCAAACCTAAAGTTACTCATACTTTGATGAGGGATGAACATCTTTCTTTGTGGATGAAATGAGCTCTATCTATCTTGGGGTCAGCAATGGAAGAAACTACGGATTTATAAGTAACTAAGCTATGGAGTCACTTTTGAGTAACCATAGAGAAAATTCATTCCTTTAATATCCATCAGTGCTTGCTGACTAGCAAGCAGCCTCAGTGAATGGCTGCATGGGCAGGCTCTGCACCTGGTGGAACCAGACTGTGTAGGTGTGAAGCCCCCAACACCACTCAGTGGCTGTGCCATTTAAGCTATGCATCTGAACACTCTGTGCCTTGGTTTCCTCACCTGTAATGAGGTCAGAAAGAGCATTTGAAGGCCAACCACAGTGATATTCACACAGTCTCAGGATGGTACCTGGCACATCCATATGTGCTATAATGTATCTTCAATTAATAAAATATGTACATGAAAATGTAAAAAAGTGTTATCTTTTAAAACCAACTCCACAAAGTTTTAAAAGTAATTTTTCTCATGTCTCACACAACAGCCCAAAATAGCTAGATAAACTCCTGCTTCGCAGTGACACCCTATCCAAGGGCCATCTGGTAATCTTGTCAGTGTTGTTTGTTCTCACTTTTATCATTTGCTGGCATGTAATGAAAAGTTAAGTTAGAGGGAGACCAAAATAGAAATGATCTTTTCAAGTAGAACTCCTGACAAAGATAAAATGATGATGACCAAAAATACAAACTCAATAGCTCAAATTTGTATTTGTAATCTGCAAAGAAATCAGTGATGTATATTATAGTATGGTAGGTCCCCAGGTAAAAATGTCCATATTTTAATCCTCAGAATCTTTGAATACATAACTATAAGTGGTAACACAGACTTTATAGGTTTGATCCAGTTAAAGATGTTGATGGAGGGATCATTCTAGATGACTTGGTGTGTCTAATGTAATCACAAAGAGAATCACTAGCTATGGAAACACAATATTTTTGACCTGTTCTTTATAATCATTTAAGATACATTCTCATGGAAAAGATAATAATTTTAAAAAAGATAATAATAAAAAATGACCAAAATGAAACATTTACATTTTTAAGTGTTTTTTTCATTGACCATTGAGATATTGGCTGCTTTACATAAACAAGGGATTTTTTCTGGTGTCTCAGACTATAAAGAATCTGTCTGCAATTTGGGAGGCTTGAGTTAGATACCTGGAAGATCTCCTAAAGAAGGGAATAACTACTCACTCCAATATTCTTGCCTGGGAAATTCCATGGATGGAGGAGCCTGGGGGGCTACAGTCCATGGGGTCACAAAGAGTTGGATATGACTAAACAACTAACAGTTAATTTACAAAGCAGCAACAATAGGCACCATTAATGTTACTTGATTGTTTAGTCACTGAGTTGCACCTGACTTGATTATCGATCACTTGATTACCATGCTCTTTTTGAAGAGAACTATTTTCACATGCCAATTATAGTTTTAGGGCTTATATACTGAACAAACTTATGTTACCCACTTTTATTCATGAACTTACTCTCAAGATAAAACAATAAAGCAAATATAAACGTTTTCCAGTATCATATATAATGTAACAAGTTTAAATATAGTCAAATGTATTTCTCGTGTATTATAGAACAACACACATATAACTAGATAAACTCAAACATAGTAACACTTCTTGCATAATATTATCAACTATACAAGCATTATTAAAAGTAATTATCACATTTTTAAGCTGGTTTGCTCAAATCAGGATTCACAACCCATTCATTGAATTTGCACGCTAGATTTTTCTTTTAATCTAAATTCCCCTCTTGCATTTTTTTTTCTTGCTAGTTGTTATGAAAAAGAAGAAAAAGAAAAAGAATATTCTCCCTGTAGTGTGATCTACCATCTGGGTTTGGCTGATTGGATCCCACTGTTTGTATAATATGTTCCTCTATCCTTCGGCATACTAGCATTCAGATGGAGAGGCTTGGTCAGATTTAGGTTTGATGTTTTGTCAACAGTATAACATACATGGTGCTATATATTTCCACTGACATCATATCAGAAAAACACATAATATTCACTTCTCGCTGTTTCCTAGATCATAAGATTGATCAATGGGTTCAAGTTTTCAGATGATTGTAAAACTCCCCTTGGTTTTCCATTTAATGGTTTTAGAAGTCATTGATTATACATTGCCTTATTCAGGGTTCCACAAATGCTGTATTGTAATTAGATCACTTATTAACCAAATTCTCCTAGACAGGAGACACCGTTTTACCACCTTTTGTTGCCAAAGGCATAGTTCACATGTCAGAGTCAGCACAAAGTGTGCTTGTCTTGACTTCTTGCCTTATCTCATCTTTGGTGAATGAGAGCCTATTCAAGCTGACATTAGTGCCCTTTTAAAGTGAATTCAGTGATTTTTCAGATATCCCTTGACATTTGGATGATGATAGTGCTCAGTTTTATTTGTATATGCCTTGCTCCAGATTTAAACTCAGCCACCCAGCTAAGGAATACTGGTTGCCCTGAATGAGAAATGACATTAGAAACCACAATGTAGATATTTAGGGTATCAACACTACTGAGTTATCATTTATTCTGGATCTTTGTAAAGAGTACAAGTAAGAAATGTACATATACCTATGCATGTGTTTATAATGAATATCATAATTTGTTTATTTTATATTATTTAAAATGAAAATATATTGTGAATTCATACTTAAATCTCCAATTTAAATTTAGAATTATATCTTCAATTTAAATTTTGAATGATAATATTTTATCTAGTTGTTTTTGAATGTTTTCATTTTTTTCTCTTACAACATAAGACTCTTACTTGCAATGATATTAATATAATTACTTTTTCTCACATTCACACATATGTCTAAATATGCATATATACACGTACATACAATTCAGACATATATATTTACAGATAGATTAATATACCTAATTCAGAGTAACATAAATACTATCAAGTAAACATGGTTATGGAAAAATACTCAAATCTTTCTTACAGTTCATTTTGCTCTTGGCTAATAATTCACTAGAGATCTTTAAAATACCTGGGAACATTTACTCTGTGTGACTAAGCCATTGACTGCATACACACCCAGGGAAATGCATTTGGGTCTGTTTGCTTTTGTTTTTGGAATTACTTTTTTAATGTTAGCTTCATTTTGTTTTATAATTGCACAAATATTTACTCAGTTTCAATATCAAGCAAAAAATGTAGATTCAAAGATACTGAGTTACTGACTGTATTTCTTTTGTATATATATTTTAAGCATTCATTTTATCCATGCATTTCTTTTTTTTGAAGAAAGAAATGTAGATTATACATAACTGAATCACTTCGCTGTACAGAAACTTACACAATGCTCTAAACTGACTATACTTCAAGAAATAAGTAGTTTTGAAAGGCATAGTTCACATGTCAGAGTCAGCACAAAGTGTGCTTGTCTTGACTTCTTGCCTTATCTCATCTTTGGTGAATGAGAGCCTATTCAAGCTGACATTAGTGCCCTTTTAAAGTGAATTCAGTGATTTTTCAGATATCCCTTGACATTTGGATGATGATAGTGCTCAGTTTTATTTGTATATGCCTTGCTCCAGATTTAAACTCAGCCACCCAGCTAAGGAATACTGGTTGCCCTGAATGAGAAATGACATTAGAAACCACAATGTAGATATTTAGGGTATCAACACTACTGAGTTATCATTTATTCTGGATCTTTGTAAAGAGTACAAGTAAGAAATGTACATATACCTATGCATGTGTTTATAATGAATATCATAATTTGTTTATTTTATATTATTTAAAATGAAAATATATTGTGAATTCATACTTAAATCTCCAATTTAAATTTAGAATTATATCTTCAATTTAAATTTTGAATGATAATATTTTATCTAGTTGTTTTTGAATGTTTTCATTTTTTTCTCTTACAACATAAGACTCTTACTTGCAATGATATTAATATAATTACTTTTTCTCACATTCACACATATGTCTAAATATGCATATATACACGTACATACAATTCAGACATATATATTTACAGATAGATTAATATACCTAATTCAGAGTAACATAAATACTATCAAGTAAACATGGTTATGGAAAAATACTCAAATCTTTCTTACAGTTCATTTTGCTCTTGGCTAATAATTCACTAGAGATCTTTAAAATACCTGGGAACATTTACTCTGTGTGACTAAGCCATTGACTGCATACACACCCAGGGAAATGCATTTGGGTCTGTTTGCTTTTGTTTTTGGAATTACTTTTTTAATGTTAGCTTCATTTTGTTTTATAATTGCACAAATATTTACTCAGTTTCAATATCAAGCAAAAAATGTAGATTCAAAGATACTGAGTTACTGACTGTATTTCTTTTGTATATATATTTTTAAGCATTCATTTTATCCATGCATTTCTTTTTTTTGAAGAAAGAAATGTAGATTATACATAACTGAATCACTTCGCTGTACAGAAACTTACACAATGCTCTAAACTGACTATACTTCAAGAAATAAGTAGTTTTGAAAATCGTTGCTATCCTGAGAGTTGCTGTTTCTTTTCTTTTTGTTCTTTTTTTCTTTCTTTCTCTCTCCCTTTCTATCTTTCTCTCTGTCCCTCTCTCTCTTCTTTTCTCTATGTGTTAGTTCTATACAGCTCATCTTTCCTCCATTATTTTTTCAGGGTTTTCCATCTTAGGAAAGTTTCTCATACTGCTAATGTGTGGAGAATTCACCAGTGTTTTCTTCTAGTAGAAAGTCATTTTATTCTGTCTGATATACATAGATTTTATGCTTGGCAGGTATCTGCTATAATTATTTTGACAGCAAGTGACTATTTCTTTCCCTTGATGCTCTGAACTATCAACCAAGCTATACAGCTTTGTCTACACAGCTGACAGGTCTAAAAGTTGGTACTAACCATGGCTAAAAGTACTTGGAGAGAGGTAGTACATGGCGCCACTGTGGTTTTCTTATGAAAGGCCTTATCAAGCAGCAGGGGTGCTGCTGAAGAGGGAGGTGGGCTGCCCACCCAACGCCAATGCTTCCTCTCTGAGGACATCTCCGGAGGAAATCAGTGTGAGGTACAGTAGTTGAGCCCCTTGTGCGCTCACACCTCTTCCCCCTAACTGTGTCCCTCTAACCTCCTAATCAGTGTGCACCCACTTAGGACTAAGCAAGAGTCTACCTATATTTGTAGCTCAGACCACACCTTTGTCCATATAACAGAGATGCCACCATGCACAGCTACTTTGTGTGACTAAATACCTGGGAACATTTACTCTGTGTGACTAAGCCATTGACTGCATACACACCCAGGGAAATGCATTTGGGTCTGTTTGCTTTTGTTTTTGGAATTACTTTTTTAATGTTAGCTTCATTTTGTTTTATAATTGCACAAATATTTACTCAGTTTCAATATCAAGCAAAAAATGTAGATTCAAAGATACTGAGTTACTGACTGTATTTCTTTTGTATATATATTTTAAGCATTCATTTTATCCATGCATTTCTTTTTTTTGAAGAAAGAAATGTAGATTATACATAACTGAATCACTTCGCTGTACAGAAACTTACACAATGCTCTAAACTGACTATACTTCAAGAAATAAGTAGTTTTGAAAATCGTTGCTATCCTGAGAGTTGCTGTTTCTTTTCTTTTTGTTCTTTTTTTCTTTCTTTCTCTCTCCCTTTCTATCTTTCTCTCTGTCCCTCTCTCTCTTCTTTTCTCTATGTGTTAGTTCTATACAGCTCATCTTTCCTCCATTATTTTTTCAGGGTTTTCCATCTTAGGAAAGTTTCTCATACTGCTAATGTGTGGAGAATTCACCAGTGTTTTCTTCTAGTAGAAAGTCATTTTATTCTGTCTGATATACATAGATTTTATGCTTGGCAGGTATCTGCTATAATTATTTTGACAGCAAGTGACTATTTCTTTCCCTTGATGCTCTGAACTATCAACCAAGCTATACAGCTTTGTCTACACAGCTGACAGGTCTAAAAGTTGGTACTAACCATGGCTAAAAGTACTTGGAGAGAGGTAGTACATGGCGCCACTGTGGTTTTCTTATGAAAGGCCTTATCAAGCAGCAGGGGTGCTGCTGAAGAGGGAGGTGGGCTGCCCACCCAACGCCAATGCTTCCTCTCTGAGGACATCTCCGGAGGAAATCAGTGTGAGGTACAGTAGTTGAGCCCCTTGTGCGCTCACACCTCTTCCCCCTAACTGTGTCCCTCTAACCTCCTAATCAGTGTGCACCCACTTAGGACTAAGCAAGAGTCTACCTATATTTGTAGCTCAGACCACACCTTTGTCCATATAACAGAGATGCCACCATGCACAGCCTAAAAGTCTACCTACTCGGAGGACTAGTCCTCAGTTTTTCTCTCACTCTCAGGTCATTTGTTATCACTTACATGTGATGCTCTGCTCACCAAATCCAGTTCACAAGAAAGCATGAAACCAGAACCACAGTGACAGTCTAGGGGGGTGACAAAATCAAAAAGCTCTGCTCATCTAGTGAGGACAGAGCTAACCTAAGAGTGGACTTTCTGTAAACCTTCCCAGGTGGATTTGAACTACTGTGCTGTTTCTTTTGGAGACTAGAAAAGAACACATTTTCCATATCAACAAAAGCTGACCAACAGGTATAGTATGTATTGATCTCTTTTGGTAATGATATTGCATCCAGCACGGAACAGCACTAGAGTTTCACTTACTTAATTTTATGGTAGTTCTCGGCCACCCACCAGGATCCATCTGTTTACTTTTCAAAAACCTATGAATGAATTAAATGGAGGCCATAACAGAGTGCAGCACCTCTCAAGTCTTTATGTCTTTGAGTAGCATTCACCTTTGGTATCCCACTCAGGAGGTCATTTCGCTTCCAATAACATTTTTTCCAGTTGAAGGGGTTGTGGAGTTTTTGGGTCCCTCACATTTCTATTCCTTCAGTTACAATTACAACCCCAAAGATCAGGGAATTGGTACGATACTGTGTGTCTTATCTGTATTAGGTAAGTCCTGGGTAGTTGGTGAAAAGTCGAGTACTTCTCCAGATGCACTGGATCCCCTTTGAGAGGATCTTGGACCAAGAGTCCACTTATTATCTGACCATAATTTACCTTCAGTTCAACGGTTAACATATAATAGCACTCTGGTTCTCCTAGAATAACTGTCAGCTCAAGTTCTATATCTGATAACCCTGAAAAGATCTGGGAGGTCCCCTTCCTAGTATACAGTCTTAAAGGTCACCAGCTTTACATTGGAGAGAGATAGGGAGGTAATAATTTGGTACAGATCCAGTGGTTTCTTAGGTTCCTTCCACAGAAGAACTCAATTATCTTTTAATCAACACTATCTAGGCATGAGAAATTCTAACTCTGGATACTAGAAAACAAATTATGGTTTTCCATTGTGGAGCTAATACTGGCTTTCTGTCCAGAGAATTTTTATGATTTTTGATTGTAGCTTCACTTCTCCCTACCACTACGGTTCAAAGGCCATAGCATCGTTAGTTGCCACCACAGATTCTTGCATCAGTGCATGCGGGGCAGTGGTCACCATGTGAGTAATTCCATCCACTTTGTTCCTGATGGTTTGTTGTTCAGTCGGTAAGTCAAGTCCAACTCTGTTGTGAATCCATGAACTATACTCCATGGATAGGTTCCTCTATTCATGAATACTGGAGAATACTGAATACTCCAGTACTGGCAAGAATACTGGAGTGGGTTTCCACTCCCTTCTCCAGGCGATCTTCCCAACCGAGCGATCAGACCTGCATCTCCCGCATTGGCAGGTGGATTCTTTGCTACTGAGCCATCAGGGAAGGCCCTCCTGAGGTTTGGCTAGCAGCTAATCTTTCCAATTTGATGATATCTGAGATGGTTAATTTTATGTGTTAACTTGGTGAGGCCATGGTACCCATTCTGCCAAACATTATTCTACACATTTCTGTGAAGGTAATTTCTAGATGAAATTAACAAATTAGTAGATTTTGAATTAAGCTAGTTACATAATATGGTTGGATTTCATCTGATTAGGTAAGGGCTTTACTAGAAACATGACTTTTCCACGTTTTTTATATGTAAACAGAGCTCACATTTAGGGTCCCTCACATCTAAACTCATAATGCAAATTAGCAAAGCCTCCAGGGTTAAGGGAAAAAAAGACCAAATAAAAAAAAAAAAGGACAAAAATCCTAACTTACTGGGCATATATCCAGTGAAAACCATGGTTTGAAAGGCTACATATATGCCAATGTTTATAGCAGCACTATTTACAATAACCGAGATGTGGAAGTAACCTAAATGTCCATCAACAGTTGAATGGATAAAAAACATGTGATACATTGAATATTACTCATAAAAAGACTGAGATAATACCATTTGCAGCAACATGGACCTAGAAATTATCATACTAAGTAATTCAGAAAGAAAAAGACAAATATGATATTGCTTCCATGTGGAATATAATAGAAATTTATATGAACAAACTTATTTACAAAAAAGAAACACACTCATATCTTTAAATCAAACTTATGATTACTAAAGGAGAAATATGGGAGGAAGTGATAAATTAAGTGTTTGGAATTAACATATACGTACTTCTATATATAATAGATAATACATAACAGATAATCAACAAGATTGTATAGCACAAAGAAGTACACTGAATATTCTGAAATAAACTATATGGGGAAAGAATCTAAAGAAGAATGGATATATGTATATTTATACCTAAATCCCTTTGATGTACATCTGAAACACAATATTGTAAGTCAACTATACTCCAGTGAAATAATACAGAAACTAACTTAATTTCCTTTTTGGAGAGGGGCCTCGTAAATATAGAAGAAAAATGGCAGAATCCCTTCCATCTTGAAGAGAGAGAGAGAGAGAGAGACAGAGAGAGAGAGAGTGTGTTAAGTTTAATAAATAAAGATGTCAGGGAATGTGGCTGTTACAGGTTCTTTCCACTGGTATTTCTACTTCTCTCCTCTTCTGTAATACAGCAACAATGCACTTTCTAAGTCTTTTGAGGTTGGTGGATCTTTGACTAGTTTTGGTCCATGAGCTTGGAACAGGACTGACATTTCTCACTTCAGGCTGGACAGTCAATTGTTAACACATATCCTTTCTTCTCTTTTCTCCCTCTACTGGTAGTATTTGAAATGTTCACTCTGATTCTCCCTCTTGGAAACCCTAGGGAATACAACGACCACTGTTGCAGGTGATGGCTACAATCTTCAAGGGAAGCTAGCATCTGTGATTTTTAAACCATAAAGGTGTGGGAACTGTTTGATACCACAACACAAAATAGAGGATACTGACCTACACAGAGTGTGCAGGCCACCTCACACCTAGAGTGGACTGGTGAGGATGAAGTCCACGGGGCCAGGCCTAGGACCTCATTTCTACGCTAGGAGAGCACAGGGCAGTGCTGTCTGTAGAGAGACCAAGCCCAACACTGTGAAATCCTAAACGAATACATTCTAGACCTAACCTTTGTCCATGAATTTCATGGGCATGCTGACAATCATGAAATGAAGACGACCTATTTAAACAAGGTTATGGACAGCATAACCTGATCTAAGTCAAGATCAATTTACTACCTTATAGACATCACACATTTTTAAAGATGTTAATATACTTTAATTTAAAGGGAAGAATACTTTGAACATATAAACCAATTTTCCTTTCTTTTCGTTCACTGAAAAAGGAGACTCCTTTCGTGTACCTTTACTCACTATAGTGTTCAGCAACCACTGAATGTAGACTTATGATTTCTGGAACAAATACATAATTACCTCTAAAATTCTTTGTAAAGAGAAGCAATTGATAAATAATAAAAATTGACAGGAACACGAAGGTCTATGTGATTTGTATACTGAAAGTGTGAACATAAATGGAAAACAAGTGGTTATTTAAAATTCATTATCAAAGTCTAAGAAGAAACTTAATAATTTTACTACTGCTCACTGTATTCATCTATTCTTACTTACCATTTCAGAGTGACTACAATAAAATATATCATTTTTTTTTTCACGTATCTATCATGGTTACTTGGAATTCAAAGACAGGAAATCCCAACTTGGATTTTGGCCTCAGTCATAATTTATCAACTCATCTATCAGAAATAAGCTTCATATAGGAGATAAACACAAGTGGTTTCCATGAAATTGTTAGTGAAATCCATCACTAATATATATTAATCTTGAAATTTTGATGATTTAGTAAGCAATCACTTTATGAAATTAAATTGTCACAACATTTTTTTTTTCATTTTCTAGAAAGCATATCACGATGATAATTAAATGTGGAGTCTTTTATTTGATGGAGTGCCCTGTTATCTACATTGGAAAGATAAAGATAAAATGCTCTGTGAATGAGTTTAATGATTCTGAACATTTCTCATCTTGAACTCATCAAATTTTCAATATTCTTTTTCCCTCTTCTAAGTTCTCTGACCATCGGTTTTCTATCACAAGTAGATGAATGACAATTCTAGAAATCGGCAAGGCCATTTTAGCTGATGAAAGCACAGGGCAGTGCTGTCTGTAGAGAGACCAAGCCCAACACTGTGAAATCCTAAACGAATACATTCTAGACCTAACCTTTGTCCATGAATTTCATGGGCATGCTGACAATCATGAAATGAAGACGACCTATTTAAACAAGGTTATGGACAGCATAACCTGATCTAAGTCAAGATCAATTTACTACCTTATAGACATCACACATTTTTAAAGATGTTAATATACTTTAATTTAAAGGGAAGAATACTTTGAACATATAAACCAATTTTCCTTTCTTTTCGTTCACTGAAAAAGGAGACTCCTTTCGTGTACCTTTACTCACTATAGTGTTCAGCAACCACTGAATGTAGACTTATGATTTCTGGAACAAATACATAATTACCTCTAAAATTCTTTGTAAAGAGAAGCAATTGATAAATAATAAAAATTGACAGGAACACGAAGGTCTATGTGATTTGTATACTGAAAGTGTGAACATAAATGGAAAACAAGTGGTTATTTAAAATTCATTATCAAAGTCTAAGAAGAAACTTAATAATTTTACTACTGCTCACTGTATTCATCTATTCTTACTTACCATTTCAGAGTGACTACAATAAAATATATCATTTTTTTTTTCACGTATCTATCATGGTTACTTGGAATTCAAAGACAGGAAATCCCAACTTGGATTTTGGCCTCAGTCATAATTTATCAACTCATCTATCAGAAATAAGCTTCATATAGGAGATAAACACAAGTGGTTTCCATGAAATTGTTAGTGAAATCCATCACTAATATATATTAATCTTGAAATTTTGATGATTTAGTAAGCAATCACTTTATGAAATTAAATTGTCACAACATTTTTTTTTTCATTTTCTAGAAAGCATATCACGATGATAATTAAATGTGGAGTCTTTTATTTGATGGAGTGCCCTGTTATCTACATTGGAAAGATAAAGATAAAATGCTCTGTGAATGAGTTTAATGATTCTGAACATTTCTCATCTTGAACTCATCAAATTTTCAATATTCTTTTTCCCTCTTCTAAGTTCTCTGACCATCGGTTTTCTATCACAAGTAGATGAATGACAATTCTAGAAATCGGCAAGGCCATTTTAGCTGATGAAAGCAAAAATGGATTTCTTGCCTTGGTACTTCAAAGTTAACTGAGTGTTTCATTGAGATAAAATACTCGTTTTTCCGTATTTTTATATTCTGATTCTATGCTATATATTTGAAAAAAATCTTAGAGAATCAGGCAATAGTTTAAAGTTTTAAAATATAGAGAAGCCATATAATAACTATTATAGGTCAATATTTGGTCTGTATAAGGGTTCTGCCTAATTTAGTTAATTAAAGCTGGGTCTTACTTACATAAATTTATTTAAATTACTTGTAAATGTAAAGAATACATAAATACTTTTGATTTTAGGTGACCCAAGGCATGCATGCCTCATTTGGAAATAGTTATAGGCTGAATTGATGCTGAAGCTGAAGCTCTGATACTCTGGTCATCTAATGTGAGAAGCCAACTCATTGGAAGAGACCCTGATGCTTGGAAAGATTGAAGGCAAAAGGAGAAGAGGGAGGCAGAGGTTGAGATGGTAAGATAGCATCACCAACTCAATGGACATGAATTTGAATAAACTCTGAGAGATAGTAAAGGACAAGGAAGACTGGCATATTGCAGTCCATGGGGTCACAAAAGTCAGGACTCAGCGACTAAACAACAAAAACATGGGCTGAACTGTGTCCCTCTCAGGATTAAATTATTTGCAGAAAACATTATGTGAAATGCTGAGCTGGAATATTCACAAGCTGGAATCAAGACAGACTGGAAAAATATCTACAACCTCAGATATGCAGATGCCACCACTCTAAAGGGCAGAAAGTAAAGAGGAATGAAAAACCTCTTGATGAGGGTGAAAGAGGAGAGTGAAAAAGCTGGCTTAAAACTCAACCTTCAAAAAAGCTAAAATCATGGTATCCAGTCCCATTACTTCATTCTATTGACGGGGGAAAAGTGTAAACAATGACAGACCTTATTTTCTTGGGTTTCAAAACCACTGTAGATGGTGACTTCATGCATGAAATTAAGAGGTTTTCTCCTTGGAAGGAAAGCTATGACAAACCTAGAAAGCATATTCAAAAGTAGAGACATCATTCTGGTGACAAAGGTCCATATAGTTAAAGCTATCATTTTTCCAGTAGTCCTTTATGGATGTGAGAGTTGGACCTAAAGAAAGCTGACTGCTGAGAAATTGATATTTTCCAATTGTGGTGCTGAAGAAGACACTTGAGAGTCCCCTGGATTGCAAGGACATCAAACCAGTCAATCCTAAAGGAAATCAACCCTGAATCTTCATTGGAAGAACTAATGCTGAAGCTGAAGCTCCAATCCTTTGGCCACCTGATGCAAAGAGATAACTTATTTGAAAAGATCCTGATGCTGGGACAAATTGAGAGCAGGAGAAGACGGGGGTGGCAGAGGATGAGATGGCTGGATGGCATCACTGGCTCCATGGATATAAGTTTGAGCAAACTCTGGCAAATAGTGAAGGACAGGGCAGCCGGGAGTGTTGCAGTCCATGGGGCCTTAAAAAAGAGTCAGATGTGACTGAGCAACTGAACAATAAATGCATATGTTGGTCCTATAAGTCTCTAAGGCTTTCTTTATTTTTTTCCTTGATAATTCAAATGACTTGTTTTCTTGATGGATGACTCTTTATTCTGCTTAATAAAGTCTGCTAGGGAGCCTTGATACTGAATGTTTCAATTCATTGATATAATCTTCAGCTCTAGAATTTCTATTAGTATTTCCTAGGGTTTCTATCTCTGCTGCTGTTTTCACTTTGTTCATTCATCATTTTCCTGACTTCATTGAGCTATGTTCCCTCGGGAGTTCAAAGACCTTTTTATTACATGATTTTTCTAGTGGTAAATATAAAACATACTATTTTAACCATACTTAATTGTACAATTCAGGAGTGCTAAGCACATTCACATTGTTGTGGAACTCTAAACTGTCCATCTCTCAAATTTTCACCTTCCTAAACTGAAACTCTTTCCCCATTACCCCGGCTCAACCCCTTGACCCTTGATACTCCCCAGAATTTTCTAAAACCTTTTCCTAAACTGCATTTTTAAGGCTAATTTAATATACGGGTGACTTCATACATGAAATTAAGAGGTTTTCTCCTTGGAAGGAAAGCTATGACAAACCTAGAAAGCATATTCAAAAGTAGAGACATCATTCTGGTGACAAAGGTCCATATAGTTAAAGCTATCATTTTTCCAGTAGTCCTTTATGGATGTGAGAGTTGGACCTAAAGAAAGCTGACTGCTGAGAAATTGATTTTTTCCAATTGTGGTGCTGAAGAAGACACTTGAGAGTCCCCTGGATTGCAAGGACATCAAACCAGTCAATCCTAAAGGAAATCAACCCTGAATCTTCATTGGAAGAACTAATGCTGAAGCTGAAGCTCCAATCCTTTGGCCACCTGATGCAAAGAGATAACTTATTTGAAAAGATCCTGATGCTGGGACAAATTGAGAGCAGGAGAAGACGGGGGTGGCAGAGGATGAGATGGCTGGATGGCATCACTGGCTCCATGGATATAAGTTTGAGCAAACTCTGGCAAATAGTGAAGGACAGGGCAGCCGGGAGTGTTGCAGTCCATGGGGCCTTAAAAAAGAGTCAGATGTGACTGAGCAACTGAACAATAAATGCATATGTTGGTCCTATAAGTCTCTAAGGCTTTCTTTATTTTTTCCTTGATAATTCAAATGACTTGTTTTCTTGATGGATGACTCTTTATTCTGCTTAATAAAGTCTGCTAGGAGCCTTGATACTGAATGTTTCAATTCATTGATATAATCTTCAGCTCTAGAATTTCTATTAGTATTTCCTAGGGTTTCTATCTCTGCTGCTGTTTTCACTTTGTTCATTCATCATTTTCCTGACTTCATTGAGCTATGTTCCCTCGGGAGTTCAAAGACCTTTTTATTACATGATTTTTCTAGTGGTAAATATAAAACATACTATTTTAACCATACTTAATTGTACAATTCAGGAGTGCTAAGCACATTCACATTGTTGTGGAACTCTAAACTGTCCATCTCTCAAATTTTCACCTTCCTAAACTGAAACTCTTTCCCCATTACCCCGGCTCAACCCCTTGACCCTTGGTATCTACTACCTCTATGAATTTGGATATTCTAAATATCTCTTATAGATGGAATCAAGTACTTGTCTGCACTTACTGTATCAGAATGCATTTTTAAGGCTAATTTAATATACATTCTACAAATAACTTGGGCTTTCCAGGTGGCACTAGTGGTAAAGAACCCATCTGCCAATGCAGGATATGTAAGAGACTCAGGTTCGATCCCTGGGTTGGGCAGATCTCTTCAAGGAGGGCACAGCAGCCCACTCCAGTATTCTTGCCTAGAGAATGGTATGAATGGGAAAGACTGCAGGCTACAGTTCACACGGTCACAAGTTAATTGGACATGACTGGAGCGACCCAGCCCACATGTGGAGACTGTACCTTCTTTTTTCTTTTTTTCTCCTTTGTCAGGTAATTCGCAGTTCTCTATTTCTTTAGGTTGATTCCTGGAGATTTATTTTACTTTTTGATTGGACTATGTCTGCTTCTTTGCATGCCTTATTATTTTATTTTTGTATTGTATTGCATTGCATTGCACTGCATTGCTTACATTTGGGCATTTGAAAAAAACAGCCACTTCTCCCAGTCTTTATGAACAGATTTCATACAGGAGAAGATCTCCATCAATTATTCTAACCAAAGATTCCTGGGGCCTCTCAAATCTTTTCTGGGGAAGCATCATCTTGTGTGATGAGCCTATAATTCCTGGATGAGAGGGACCTGCAGGTTTCTTTGTCAGGAGACCTTCATCACTTGCCCTCTTCTCTTGTCTGCCAGCAGTACCAGTTTCTCTGGTCCCACCAGAGCTAGTGAGCTGCCAGACATGGAAGGTACTCTGTTCCCCATCAGGGCTTTGTCATGAAAGACAGAAATCAATCCTTTGGGAAATCTTCACCAAAGTGGGAACTGGGGGCACATGTTTCATTCTTTTTTCTTCTGTTAAAAGTCTGGCTAAGCTGTTCCATGGGATTGCTGCCTCAACATCTGTTTCATTTGGCCAAGCAACTGGGAGAGATATTCTGACACTAGTCTCTCACTCAAACACACTCCTGAGATAAAAGCCTGCAGGTA
This sequence comes from Tragulus kanchil, assembly GCA_022376925.1. Lineage (NCBI taxonomy): Eukaryota > Metazoa > Chordata > Mammalia > Artiodactyla > Tragulidae > Tragulus > Tragulus kanchil. Next base: position 133,704,362 of record JAIOJX010000023.1, read on the forward strand.
AGTTCCTGAGGGGACTCGTGATAAGCAGTCCTGCCACCTCAAGGGCCTTTCCTTGTTCCCTTAATACAAAGATCCCCATACCCCTTGACCTTACTACCTCTATGAATTTGGATATTCTAAATATCTCTTATAGATGGAATCAAGTACTTGTCTGCACTTACTGTATCAGAATGCATTTTTAAGGCTAATTTAATATACATTCTACAAATAACTTGGGCTTTCCAGGTGGCACTAGTGGTAAAGAACCCATCTGCCAATGCAGGATATGTAAGAGACTCAGGTTCGATCCCTGGGTTGGGCAGATCTCTTCAAGGAGGGCACAGCAGCCCACTCCAGTATTCTTGCCTAGAGAATGGTATGAATGGGAAAGACTGCAGGCTACAGTTCACACGGTCACAAGTTAATTGGACATGACTGGAGCGACCCAGCCCACATGTGGAGACTGTACCTTCTTTTTTCTTTTTTTCTCCTTTGTCAGGTAATTCGCAGTTCTCTATTTCTTTAGGTTGATTCCTGGAGATTTATTTTACTTTTTGATTGGACTATGTCTGCTTCTTTGCATGCCTTATTATTTTATTTTTGTATTGTATTGCATTGCATTGCACTGCATTGCTTACATTTGGGCATTTGAAAAAAACAGCCACTTCTCCCAGTCTTTATGAACGGATTTCATACAGGAGAAGATCTCCATCAATTATTCTAACCAAAGATTCCTGGGGCCTCTCAAATCTTTTCTGGGGAAGCATCATCTTGTGTGATGAGCCTATAATTCCTGGATGAGAGGGACCTGCAGGTTTCTTTGTCAGGAGACCTTCATCACTTGCCCTCTTCTCTTGTCTGCCAGCAGTACCAGTTTCTCTGGTCCCACCAGAGCTGGTGAGCTGCCAGACATGGAAGGTACTCTGTTCCCCATCAGGGCTTTGTCATGAAAGACAGAAATCAATCCTTTGGGAAATCTTCACCAAAGTGGGAACTGGGGGCACATGTTTCATTCTTTTTTCTTCTGTTAAAAGTCTGGCTAAGCTGTTCCATGGGATTGCTGCCTCAACATCTGTTTCATTTGGCCAAGCAACTGGGAGAGATATTCTGACACTAGTCTCTCACTCAAACACACTCCTGAGATAAAAGCCTGCAGGTAAGTTCCTGAGGGGACTCGTGATAAGCAGTCCTGCCACCTCCAAGGGCCTTTCCCTTGTTCCCTTAATACAAAGATCCCCATAGAGCATATCGTACCCCATTCCTGTTGGCTTGAAATGACCACTCTGACCTTAGTCCAGGAACCCCAAAGCACTCCACTGACAGACCTCGCAACCCAGGGGACACTCAAGTGTATTCTTCAGCACCACAATTGGAAAAGGCATTTGTCCGAACACCTGTCTTCCTGTCAGCACCAGCCCTAGCCTTGATCTTCCTATGTGGCCCCAAGAGATGTGCACCTCCACTGGTACCTGTAAATAATAACCCTCTCTACTTCAATTTCTCTGTCATCTTTGGTTGAACCACTGCTCCCCTTCCAGCACCCTGGGGCTCTTCTTAACAAATGTTAATCTGACAAAATTTTAATAGATCCTTGAAAAAGAAGACACAAATTGGGTATCTCTCCCAACACCACACTGAGTTGTGCTGACTTGGAGGAAGGGCTTTAATAAGTGAGAGACAATAACTTTTATTGCCCATTTCAATGCATTTATTCTGGTTTTGCACTTGCCTTGGATACTGTGACTTCTTCAATGGTTTTTGGAGTTCTCAAAAGATTTTTGGGTCAGGTACAGTTGTTAAGTCAGTGGATCTGTAGGAGAATAAGGCTTGGGTCATCTCATTATTCCATCATTGCTCACCTGAATTAACCATTTTTAAAGAAGAAAAACTAACAACAGCCAGAGAGAAACATCATGTGACCTTAGGGAGGACACACAGTTTGAATGACAATCGACTTATTTCAGAAATCATCCAGGCCAGAAGGTAGCAGCACCCTATTTTACATATGCTATTAAACAACAACAACAACTGTCAACTGAAAATTTTATATTCAGTGAATATATTCCTTAGGAATGAAAGGAAATTTAAGACATTCTCTGATGAAGGAAAACTAAAAGAATTATTTCCAATCAAACCTCTCCTAAAAATGTGGTAAAGAAAATTCTTAAAATAGAAGGAAAATTATAAAGAATAAAACAGGAAATCTAAGAAATGAGCAAGAACAATGAAAACCGTTACATATGGGTAAAAGGAATAGATTACAGTTAAATATAGGTAAAAGGAATAGATTTTCCTTTTATCTCAAGTTTTAAAAAATTATATTTGATGGTTAGAGCAAGAGTTAACCTTTTCTGATGCTTACAGAATATAACTGGAATATGTAAGACAATTATATTTTACTAGAAATTGCTGTGAGAAATTCCTATTGATTTTTTTAAGCCACAAGGCTATAAAAGTCTACATTTAAAACCTATTTGTGGTTAAGGAAACTGAGGGTCTACAACCTAAGGTTGATTTATTCTACTGCTCTAGATGAAGTAATAATAGTTACACATTGTACACCTGATTTGGAATTGCTCTTACTGAATATGTATTGGTCAAACACGTAAGAAACATGTTTCAGAATAAATGCACGATGATTTTTAGAGAATTTTATAGTAATTTTTTGTACATTTTAATTTACCTAATTCATTGAGTCAATTGATGCCTTGGAACTGTGATGTTGGAAAAGACTCCTGAGAGTCCCCTGGACTGCAGGAAAATTAAACCGAAAATAAAAAAGGAGGTGACTATTCATTGGAAAGACTGATGCCCAAGCTCCTATACTCTGGCCACCTGATACAAAGAGTTGACTCTTTGGAAAAGGCCTTGATGCTGGGAAAAACAAGGCAGAAGGAGAAGGGGAAGACAGAGGAAAAAGATGTTTGGATGCAGGGCTTCCCCTGGTGGTCCAGTGGGTAAAGACACCGCCTTGCAGTGCAAGGGGCGCCAGTTCGAGCCCTGGCCTGGGAAGATCCCACGTGCCGCGGAGCGGCTGGACCCATGTGTCCAATCACCGAGCCGGAGCTCTGGAGCGCATGCACCTAGAGCCAGCGCTCTGCAACAACAGGCGCCACCGCAATGGGAGGCCCGCAGGAGCCAAAGAACAAAGACGGATGAAAACAGAGAAATGAAAGACCAATAGAAGTGGCCCGCCCACTCCACTCCCTCCCCAACCCGACCCCCGCCCAAAATAAATAAATAAATAAATCTTAAAAAAAAAAAAAAAAAAAGATGTTTGGATGGCATCACAGACTCAATGGACACGCGTCTGAGCAAGTTCTGGGAGATGGTCAAAAACTGGGAAGATTAGTATGCTGTAGTCCATGGGGTTGCAAAGAGTTGGACGTGACTGAGTGACTGAACTGAACTTGTGTCAATTAATTCAGAAGGCTCACTTTGTAAGGATATCATCAGGAATATTTTTCAGTGCACTATCCTGCAAAAAACTGTAACAAATCCATGGCAAGCGAGGAAAGATGAGAAATAGGAAGACAGATACAATTTTCACAGAAAGGAAGATTATAAAAGGACCATAAAGTGGGTTAAATGTAAATCTAGTGCATGAACATTATCTGCTAGATTCCAACTTAGCATCCAATTATAAACCTGTCTTTCACTACCCGTCAGACTCCACGTAGGGACATTTGTCTCTGCAATGTGTCACAGCAGGCAGCCATCCACATCACCACGGCTTGACTTAATGAGAACCCTGTCCATGCACCCTCCTGCCAGCTTGTGCACACATCATTCCTTAGCACCAGCCTTCAATCCAACAACAGACGCCTGCATCTTATGTAGCCATTTCTTTAGAATATCCTACAAATGCCACTTCTAAAAACTTAACATAAAGAGAGTCAGTTCTTCTAGGTCTCACCGATGGATAAATTACAAAGGTTTGATAAAGACGCTTCAAACTTTACCTTGTACAAAATATGATATCACAAACTTTACTTAATCTACCAGGATGCTGCTTACACATAAATATTGACTAATTCTACAACATGGGGCTTACTCAAATAATCAAGATTGTTCTTTTACGTGTAATGTCGTATCCTTTTTGTACCCATAGATGCAGGACCTCCCATACTGTAAGTCTGTCACAGATTTTAGATTCATCTTTAGTACATAATAAATGTTCAATGAATAAATAAAAAACATACATTTCTCTTTAATCCATGTTACTGGGATAAAGTCTTGTGGTTAGTGATACAACCTATTCTCATTGACAGAAGATCATTCTTTGGGAACTGTTGATAAACTGTAGAACTAAATAATTTAAAGGAAAGGGAAGGTTTAGAGTAAATCACTCCCTTAGTGGTGCATCAAGTTCTGAAAGTTAAGCAATCTCATTAAAGGAACATATACATCCCAATAATTCATGGTCTATACATGAATATTCAACAGAAGTAATTCAAAAAAATTGATGTCTTATATACTGAGCAATATTTATATCTACATCAATCTCTCAATTTTCTTAGTTTCTATTGAGTCTCAAGACACAACAATGTTTTGTCCTTTTGCTTCAAGACCACAAAGCTGAGGAATTCACAGATAAAACTTTAATGGGAGCAGGCACGCTAAGGGCCATAGTAAAGAATGCATTTTGAGGAATGAGCCTTTAATGTGCTGATGGGTTTTGTGAGTTTATATATAGAGGGACAACACAAGAGATGGCTTTCAACAACACAAGAGATGACTCTACACATGAACATCACCAGATGGTCCATACCAAAATCAGGTTGATTATATATTCTTTGCAGCCAAAGATAGAGAAGCTCTATAAAGTCAACAAAAACAAGACATGGAGTTAACTGTGGCTCAGATCATTAGCTCTTTTATTGCAAAATTCAGGCTCCTCATTGCAAAATTGAAGAAAGTAGGGAAAACCATTAGGCCATTCAGGTATGACCTAAGTAAATCCCTTATGCTTATACAGTGGAGGTGATGAAGAGATTCAAGGGACTACATTCAGTAGACAGAATGCCTGAAAAACTATGAATGGAGGTAAGCAACATTGTACAGGGGGCAGTGACCAAAACTATTCCCACAAATAAGAAATTCAAGAAAGCAAAGTAATTGTATGAGGAGACCTTGCAAACAATTGAGGAAAGAAGACAAGCAAAATGCAAAGGAGAAAGGGAAAGATATACCGATCTGAATGCAGGGTTCCAGACAATAGCAAGAAGAGCAAAGAAAGCCACAAAATTAAAGAGCTCCTGTTCCTTGAAAGAAAAGCTGTCATATATCTAAACACCACATTAAAAAGCAGAGATTATCACTTTGCCAGGAAAAGGTCCACATAGTCAAAGCTATGGTCTTTCCAATATTCGTGTGTGGACATGATAGTTAGACCAAAAGAAGGCTGAGCACAGAAGAACTGATGCTTTTGAACTGTGGTGTTGGAGAAGACTCTTGAGAGTTCCTTGGAGAGCAAGGAGATCAGACCAGTCAATCCTAAAGGAAATCAACCCTGAAGATTCACTGAAAGGACTGATACTGAAGCTGAGGCTCCAATACTTCGGCCACATGATGCAAAGAGCCTACACACTGGAAAAGACCCTGATGCTGGGAAAGACTGAGCACAAGAGGAGAAGGGGCTAACAGGAACAGATAGTTGGATGGCATCACTTACTCAATGGACATTCATTTGAGCAAACTCTGGGAGATGGTGAAGGACAGGGAAGCCTGGCTGTGCTGCAGTTCATGGGGTCGCAAAGAGTTGGACACATCTTAGTGACTGAACAACAATAATACATAAAAAGAGTGTTTGTAAAAAAAATATATATATATACATATATGTATATGTATATATATGTATATGCATATATATATATATGTGTATATGTGTGTGTGTGTGTGTGTGTGTGTGTGTGTGTGTGTGTATGGCTTCCCAGATGCTGCTAGAGGTAAAGAACCTGCCTGCCAGTGCAGGAGACATAAGAGATTTGGGTTTGAGCCCTGAGTCAGGAATATCCCCTATAGAAGGCAATGGCAACACATTCTAATATTCTTTCCTGGGGGAAATTTCCCTGGACACAGGAGCCTGGCAGGCTATACTCAATGGGGTCACAAAAGTTGGAGACAATTGAAGTGACCTAGCACACATTTACATGTGACAAGATAAGAAGAGCCCTGCTGAAACTTGAAAGTAATTCCAGGGAATTTTCAGAAGTAAACACCATAAAGGAAAACAATTACTGATAGGCATTCAAAGATTGTGCTACATCTATTCACCTTTATAACAGAAAAATGAACCTGCAGTAGTGTTAAAGAAAGGAGAAACTGTTCAGATTTTGCTAAACACCATAAAGGCTAAATATACCGATCTGAATGCAGGGTTCCAGACAATAGCAAGAAGAGCAAAGAAAGCCACAAAATTAAAGAGCTCCTGTTCCTTGAAAGAAAAGCTGTCATATATCTAAACACCACATTAAAAAGCAGAGATTATCACTTTGCCAGGAAAAGGTCCACATAGTCAAAGCCATGGTCTTTCCAGTATTCGTGTGTGGACATGATAGTTAGACCAAAAGAAGGCTGAGCACAGAAGAACTGATGCTTTTGAACTGTGGTGTTGGAGAAGACTCTTGAGAGTTCCTTGGACAGCAAGGAGATGAGACCAGTCAATCCTAAAGGAAATCAACCCTGAAGATTCACTGAAAGGACTGATACTGAAGCTGAGGCTCCAATACTTCGGCCACATGATGCAAAGAGCCTACACACTGGAAAAGACCCTGATGCTGGGAAAGACTGAGCACAAGAGGAGAAGGGGCTAACAGGAACAGATAGTTGGATGGCATCACTTACTCAATGGACATTCATTTGAGCAAACTCTGGGAGATGGTGAAGGACAGGGAAGCCTGGCTGTGCTGCAGTTCATGGGGTCGCAAAGAGTTGGACACATCTTAGTGACTGAACAGCAATAATACATAAGAAGAGTGTTTGTAAAAAAAAAATATATATATATATACATATATGTATATGTATATATATGTATATGCATATATATATGTGTGTATGTGTGTGTGTGTGTGTGTGTGTGTGTGTGTGTGTGTGTGTATGGCTTCCCAGATGCTGCTAGAGGTAAAGAACCTGCCTGCCAGTGCAGGAGACATAAGAGATTTGGGTTTGAGCCCTGAGTCAGGAATATCCCCTATAGAAGGCAATGGCAACACATTCTAATATTCTTTCCTGGGGAATTCCATGGACACAGGAGCCTGGCAGGCTATACTCAATGGGGTCACAAAAAGTTGGAGACAATTGAAGTGACCTAGCACACATTTACATGTGACAAGATAAGAAGAGCCCTGCTGAAACTTGAAAGTAATTTCCAGGGAATTTTCAGAAGTAAACACCATAAAGGAAAACAATTACTGATAGGCATTCAAAGATTGTGCTACATCTATTCACCTTTATAACAGAAAAAATGAACCTGCAGTAGTGTTAAAGAAAGGAGATACCTGTTCAGATTTTCTGCCTCAATCCAATCAGTTGGTAGATAAATGAAAAACACACTTAATCACAGTCATTTATCAGCTAAAAAGGAGTTTGGAATGCATACCAGACTCTTCTCTCTATGCATTTGAGAATATGAAACTTTCAGATATAGCAATATTCAAAGTTTTCTCTCCATTTCTATGCTTTCCCTTTGTATATTTGCTTTATCAAGTTTCAAGCATTTAGTGAAAATTTATCGTGGAATTTCCTCAATGTAGCTATTCTGAAAATATCATCATGTTGCCTTTATTGGTCTCGCCATGTTGTGTCTACAGAAAAGAAAAGGGGAATTCAAAGGAGAGTACCAAAGATGTAATTTTACAGTATATCCATGCCAAGAACCCTGGTGGCTCAGATGGTAAAGAATCCACCCGCAATGAGGAAGACCTGGGTTCCATCCCTGGGTTGCAAAGATCCCCTGGAGAAGGGAACAGCTACCCTCTTCAGTATTCTTGTCTGGAGAATTCCATGGACAGAGCAGCCTGGTGACCTACAGTCCATGGGCTCACAAGAAGTCAGACATGACTGAGCAACTAAGCACAGCACATGCCAAGAACTAGTGCAGTATCAGTGTTCCAATTCTGTCTTCCAATAGTAACATGAAATGTTGGCATATTTTTAAAGTTTAAGGGGAAAAGATCCTGCTTTTTTTTAATGCCAGAGTAAATGAGGAATAGGAACATTAAAATTAACATTGCAATGATGCTTAATAAAGACTGTATCCATCCACTGGACCTTTAGGAGACCTTAGAATGTATAACTGTATAAAGTCTTTACTATGCAAGTAATGTCATCTTGAATAAGATGAGATTTAGTTGGGGAGACAAGTGAAATACGTAAAAAGAAAAACTTGCCATGAGCACAGAAATAAGCACTCTAATTCTGCTTGAGAAACCTGGCAAGGATTTCTTGGAGGATATTAATTTTGCTCTATAATTTAAAGCATGAAAAAGTTTACTGGCTAGAAGTAAAAGACTACTTTTGCTTAAATTGTAAACAGCATTTCTGCCCAGTGGTCTATTAAGTAAGAATCCTGGATGTGTGTTTTTGTGTTCTATAGATAGTTTTCTAATAGTTAAAAAAATAAACATATTTATAAAAGTAGAAAACAGTGTTATTATTTTATTTAACATTTCTTTATATTAAATATTTAATGCCCATGAATTAGTCATTGAATTAATATTAAATAAGCATTAAATATTAAAAACATTAAATTTCAAGGGAAAATTCAGTTGAAAGACTTCTTCAACTTTAGGATACCTAAAATTAATTAACTCGAGCAGGATTTTATTTGAAAGAATGTAGGTCAAGTTGTACTATAAACTGAATCAGGGGAAAAATTGACTTTTATGAGTGCAATATTCAGGTACACATTCTAAACTACTATACTCCACATTGATTTTTTGCTTTTATTTATATACATCATTCAGAAATCAGAACAGTTTGACAACATATCAAAGAAGAGCCAGCTCTTCTAATATTTGTCTTGGCAAAAAAAATAAAAATAAAAAAATCAAAGCAATACGAACCGGTAGGTATGAAATTGTAAATGTCCAACCTGGAACCTGTCTATTTCCTATCAGCCAGGCTTTTTTGCATTTCTTGAGGGAAGAGATAGGTGGGCTCCTCTCAAAAGAGGAGAAAACACAAACACTGACCAGAGTTTGAGAGGGACTGCAAAAACCACTTTCATAAACAAAGGGAACCAGAAGTTCAACTATGGGAGGGGAAGCTAAACATTTAAGAAACAGTAATGTCATAAAGAACTAGGTGATATTATATAGATAAAAGACTAGCAATTTATAAATTTCAAAAACAGTTTTAGTGACATATAAATGTATACTGTCATATAATGTAGTATTATTTTTCAACTCAATATAGATGATATTAAGGTTTATCCAGATAAGAAAACCTATCCTCTATAAGCTATAATCATGAACAGATATGAATATTAAACAGCAAGTGAGTGTGTTTGAAAGTAAGCTGTTATTCTTTTCTTAGGGAAGTACTTCTCACTGAGAAACATAGAGCAATTGAATTGTAGGCAATTAATAGTACCAGCACTACTTCTTTGATGCATTAAATATTATTAAAATTTTTCTAGGTGGCTTTTAGAAAAAGTTATGGGCTACAGTTGCTTTACAATGGTGTACCAGATTCTGCTTTACAGTGAAATTAGGCAACCATATGCCCCACACATCTCCTTCCTTCTGCCATCTCCATGAAGCCTCACTTGTCTGCGAAGGATTGGAGAAAAGGGGAAGAGCTCAGACTTTCCAGATTTCTGAGGGAATTCTGTAGGCAGCCCTGGTCAGTGGAAAATCTACCAACACCCCAGACTGCAGAGTGGCAGCTTCTTCAACTTTAGGATACCTAAAATTAATTAACTCGAGCAGGATTTTATTTGAAAGAATGTAGGTCAAGTTGTACTATAAACTGAATCAGGGGAAAAATTGACTTTTATGAGTGCAATATTCAGGTACACATTCTAAACTACTATACTCCACATTGATTTTTTGCTTTTATTTATATACATCATTCAGAAATCAGAACAGTTTGACAACATATCAAAGAAGAGCCAGCTCTTCTAATATTTGTCTTGGCAAAAAAAATAAAAATAAAAAAATCAAAGCAATACGAACCGGTAGGTATGAAATTGTAAATGTCCAACCTGGAACCTGTCTATTTCCTATCAGCCAGGCTTTTTTGCATTTCTTGAGGGAAGAGATAGGTGGGCTCCTCTCAAAAGAGGAGAAAACACAAACACTGACCAGAGTTTGAGAGGGACTGCAAAAACCACTTTCATAAACAAAGGGAACCAGAAGTTCAACTATGGGAGGGGAAGCTAAACATTTAAGAAACAGTAATGTCATAAAGAACTAGGTGATATTATATAGATAAAAGACTAGCAATTTATAAATTTCAAAAACAGTTTTAGTGACATATAAATGTATACTGTCATATAATGTAGTATTATTTTTCAACTCAATATAGATGATATTAAGGTTTATCCAGATAAGAAAACCTATCCCTCTATAAGCTATAATCATGAACAGAAATGAATATTAAACAGCAAGTGAGTGTGTTTGAAAGTAAGCTGTTATTCTTTTCTTAGGGAAGTACTTCTCACTGAGAAACATAGAGCAATTGAATTGTAGGCAATTAATAGTACCAGCACTACTTCTTTGATGCATTAAATATTATTAAAATTTTTCTAGGTGGCTTTTAGAAAAAGTTATGGGCTACAGTTGCTTTACAATGGTGTACCAGATTCTGCTTTACAGTGAAATTAGGCAACCATATGCACACACACATCTCCTTCCTTCTGCCATCTCCATGAAGCCTCACTTGTCTGCGAAGGATTGGAGAAAAGGGGAAGAGCTCAGACTTTCCAGATTTCTGAGGGAATTCTGTAGGCAGCCCTGGTCAGTGGAAAATCTACCAACACCCCAGACTGCAGAGTGGCAGCTGCCCATCAACCCAGAAAGCCCTGGACATGTAGGTGTTGGTCCAGCCCTAACATTTGTGATGCTTAGCTTTGCAACATCTCTGTAGTAACATCTGATTCATCATGGCCAAATACCCACCCAGTTCAGTATTTTCCTTCAGCAAGTATGTCAGTCTGAAATCATTTCTGACATGAGTTCTTCAAATTAATCTATGTTTTATGAGTAGGCACAGTAGCTTATAGAGACACAGAGAACATAATACAACCCTCTGCAAAGATGTGTTATTAAAGAGGATTCTTTATTGACTGACTTCTGAGCATGGCAAAGCACAGTATTTAAGGCCCAAGGAACAAAGCTTAGTTTCAACACAAAACACTTTTTAACCTGTATCCTGTTATAATAGAGATGATATTATTTCTGTATTCTGAAATCAGACACAAAACTGTCCTTGCATTCAAAGTTCACTCATAAAATATGAGTAGAAATAAAAATCTTATGACCAGAATTAATAAAGCACAGACATATACAGCTGCAGTTTTACTCCCTACATCTGGACCACAATTTTAAATTTCCAGGTGTGCCTTCACCTGGAGCTTTATCAAGGACACACAGACATTTTTCCATACTACATTAAACTTAAAACACAGCCTTTTATTGTTATTTATGTAGAGCATGTCATGCATGTAGACTAGAAGGCCAGCTGTCAAGTGTGATTTAGAGACTTGATGATGCTGGAGATACTTCTCACTGAGAAACATAGAGCAATTGAATTGTAGGCAATTAATAGTACCAGCACTACTTCTTTGATGCATTAAATATTATTAAAATTTTTCTAGGTGGCTTTTAGAAAAGTTATGGGCTACAGTTGCTTTACAATGGTGTACCAGATTCTGCTTTACAGTGAAATTAGGCAACCATATGCACACACACATCTCCTTCCTTCTGCCATCTCCATGAAGCCTCACTTGTCTGCGAAGGATTGGAGAAAAGGGGAAGAGCTCAGACTTTCCAGATTTCTGAGGGAATTCTGTAGGCAGCCCTGGTCAGTGGAAAATCTACCAACACCCCAGACTGCAGAGTGGCAGCTGCCCATCAACCCAGAAAGCCCTGGACATGTAGGTGTTGGTCCAGCCCTAACATTTGTGATGCTTAGCTTTGCAACATCTCTGTAGTAACATCTGATTCATCATGGCCAAATACCCACCCAGTTCAGTATTTTCCTTCAGCAAGTATGTCAGTCTGAAATCATTTCTGACATGAGTTCTTCAAATTAATCTATGTTTTATGAGTAGGCACAGTAGCTTATAGAGACACAGAGAACATAATACAACCCTCTGCAAAGATGTGTTATTAAAGAGGATTCTTTATTGACTGACTTCTGAGCATGGCAAAGCACAGTATTTAAGGCCCAAGGAACAAAGCTTAGTTTCAACACAAAACACTTTTTAACCTGTATCCTGTTATAATAGAGATGATATTATTTCTGTATTCTGAAATCAGACACAAAACTGTCCTTGCATTCAAAGTTCACTCATAAAATATGAGTAGAAATAAAAATCTTATGACCAGAATTAATAAAGCACAGACATATACAGCTGCAGTTTTACTCCCTACATCTGGACCACAATTTTAAATTTCCAGGCGTGCCTTCACCTGGAGCTTTATCAAGGACACACAGACATTTTTCCATACTACATTAAACTTAAAACACAGCCTTTTATTGTTATTTATGTAGAGCATGTCATGCATGTAGACTAGAAGGCCAGCTGTCAAGTGTGATTTAGAGACTTGATGATGCTGGAGATACTTCCCCACTGTCTTATTGTAGACTGAAAATACACCTATTGGACTCACTGCTTTGGGTAAAAAAGCACTGTTCTTTGAAAATCCCTTAACAATATGTTTGCAAGAAGAAAACCATAGACTCTCCAGTCACTGTTTGTATGTTAACAAGCACCTCGTCGTCACCTGGCACAGCAAAAATACCACTGGCCTCCCGAAGAGGTCCAGGTCTTCAATGGAACCTGGGAATGTTGTGTCACGTGCAACATGGTGGTTCAGGAAGCAGCTGATTTCAAGAGATGGAGAATACCCTAGTCTTACCTGACTGAGTAGAGGTGTGTGTATATCTACACGTATGTGTGCATGCATGTTAAGTCCCTTCAGTTGTGTCTGACTCTTTGCAACCCTATAAACTGTAGCCCACCAGGCTCCTCTGTCCATGTAATTCTCCAGGCAAGAAAACTAGAAAAGGGTTGCTGCACCTCCTCCAGGGGATCTTCCCCACCCAGGGATCGAACACACATCTCTTGTGTCTCCTGCATTGGCCAGCAGGTTCTTTACCACTAGCGCCACCTAGGAAACCATGTATATCCATACAGGTCCTTAAACATGGTAGAGGGAAACAGAAGAGTCAGGGTCAGAGAGGCCAAAGTGGCAGTCACTGGTGCCTCTGAAAATGTAAGAGGTATGAACCTAGGAATCTAGGAGGATCTAGCAGATGGAAAAGGCAGGAATACAGATCTTCTGTGAGAGCCTGGAGAAAGCATCACAGCTCTGCCAACCCCAGTGAGACCCACTGTCCATGGGGTTCTCCAATGAGAATACTGGAGTGGGTAGCCATTCTCATCTGAACTCCAGAACTGCAAGACAGTAAATATGTGCTGTGAAAGTTACACCCACTGGGGAGGGGTGGGAGCCTGGGGGCAGTTCAGACTGCAGGTTTGGCTGAGGAGGTGTGAGAGGCTCAGTGACATGGGTGGGAATCTAAGACAAGATCTGTACTGCTGCTTGGGGGGTTTGCACACCTCTGGATGGCTATTGTCATGCATGTAGACTAGAAGGCCAGCTGTCAAGTGTGATTTAGAGACTTGATGATGCTGGAGATACTTCCCCACTGTCTTATTGTAGACTGAAAATACACCTATTGGACTCACTGCTTTGGGTAAAAAAGCACTGTTCTTTGAAAATCCCTTAACAATATGTTTGCAAGAAGAAAACCATAGACTCTCCAGTCACTGTTTGTATGTTAACAAGCACCTCGTCGTCACCTGGCACAGCAAAAATACCACTGGCCTCCCGAAGAGGTCCAGGTCTTCAATGGAACCTGGGAATGTTGTGTCACGTGCAACATGGTGGTTCAGGAAGCAGCTGATTTCAAGAGATGGAGAATACCCTAGTCTTACCTGACTGAGTAGAGGTGTGTGTATATCTACACGTATGTGTGCATGCATGTTAAGTCCCTTCAGTTGTGTCTGACTCTTTGCAACCCTATAAACTGTAGCCCACCAGGCTCCTCTGTCCATGTAATTCTCCAGGCAAGAAAACTAGAAAAGGGTTGCTGCACCTCCTCCAGGGGATCTTCCCCACCCAGGGATCGAACACACATCTCTTGTGTCTCCTGCATTGGCCAGCAGGTTCTTTACCACTAGCGCCACCTAGGAAACCATGTATATCCATACAGGTCCTTAAACATGGTAGAGGGAAACAGAAGAGTCAGGGTCAGAGAGGCCAAAGTGGCAGTCACTGGTGCCTCTGAAAATGTAAGAGGTATGAACCTAGGAATCTAGGAGGATCTAGCAGATGGAAAAGGCAGGAATACAGATCTTCTGTGAGAGCCTGGAGAAAGCATCACAGCTCTGCCAACCCCAGTGAGACCCACTGTCCATGGGGTTCTCCAATGAGAATACTGGAGTGGGTAGCCATTCTCATCTGAACTCCAGAACTGCAAGACAGTAAATATGTGCTGTGAAAGTTACACCCACTGGGGAGGGGTGGGAGCCTGGGGGCAGTTCAGACTGCAGGTTTGGCTGAGGGAGGTGTGAGAGGCTCAGTGACATGGGTGGGAATCTAAGACAAGATCTGTACTGCTGCTTGCTGACAAGGCCAAACCCAGACAGGAAGTTAGCACACCTCTGGATGGCTATTGCTGGAGTAGTTCTAGTAAGATGAACAATGAGAGAAGAAAGAGCTAATCCAAATGAAAATGTATTTCCTTTTCCAAAATTAAAAGGAAAAGGAAAAGAATGATATTATTCTTATTACACATTAAGAATGATATTATTCTTACTATGCATTATTGTTGGAGATTTAGCTTAAACAGACTTGTATATGGAGCTTTCCTGGTGATTCAGATGTTTAAGAATCTACCTGCAATGTGGGGGACTTGGGTTTGATTCTTAGTTCAGGAAGATCCTCTGGAGAAGGAAATGACAACTCACTCCAGTTTTCTTGCCTGGACAATTCCATGGACAGAGGAGCCTAATGGGCTACGGAAAACGGCGTCACCTAAGAGCCACACACAACTGAGTGAATAACACAAAGACTTGTAAACTCACACTCAAACACCCAGCAAGATTCAAAATATATTGGTTAAACTAGATATGCCTTTTAAAAAAATAATATGCTCTTATAAACCAAGAAGTCTTAGATTGTGTATAGAGCATATAAAATGCATTGCTATGGGACAGCTCAGCTATAGTAGAACTGACAGATATTATGCCTTCTACTAGTTAGATTACAAAATTAAGTACAGGAAGGTGGAAGGATTTTTTAAAAGTTTCACAATTACGAGCTGATAAATCCAGGATTTCCAGCTAGAGAGCCCAGGATTTGCCAACAATTTTGATTCATCCAAGGGAATCAATTTAATTAGTCAGGGCCTTGAAAATGTAAGAGGTATGAACCTAGGAATCACAGCATCTGTCCTGTGAGAGCCTGGAGAAAGCATCACAGCTCTGCCAACCCCAGTGAGACCCACTGTCCATGGGGTTCTCCAATGAGAATACTGGAGTGGGTAGCCATTCTCATCTGAACTCCAGAACTGCAAGACAGTAAATATGTGCTGTGAAAGTTACACCCACTGGGGAGGGGTGGGAGCCTGGGGGCAGTTCAGACTGCAGGTTTGGCTGAGCGAGGTGTGAGAGGCTCAGTGACATGGGTGGGAATCTAAGACAAGATCTGTACTGCTGCTTGCTGACAAGGCCAAACCCAGACAGGAAGTTAGCACACCTCTGGATGGCTATTGCTGGAGTAGTTCTAGTAAGATGAACAATGAGAGAAGAAAGAGCTAATCCAAATGAAAATGTATTTCCTTTCCCAAAATTAAAAGGAAAAGGAAAAGAATGATATTATTCTTATTACACATTAAGAATGATATTATTCTTACTATGCATTATTGTTGGAGATTTAGCTTAAACAGACTTGTATATGGAGCTTTCCTGGCGATTCAGATGTTTAAGAATCTACCTGCAATGTGGGGGACTTGGGTTTGATTCTTAGTTCAGGAAGATCCTCTGGAGAAGGAAATGACAACTCACTCCGGTTTTCTTGCCTGGACAATTCCATGGACAGAGGAGCCTAATGGGCTACGGAAAACGGCGTCACATAAGAGCCACACGCAACTGAGTGAATAACACAAAGACTTGTAAACTCACACTCAAACACCCAGCAAGATTCAAAATATATTGGTTAAACTAGATATGCCTTTTAAAAAAATAATATGCTCTTATAAACCAAGAAGTCTTAGATTGTGTATAGAGCATATAAAATGCATTGCTATGGGACAGCTCAGCTATAGTAGAACTGACAGATATTATGCCTTCTACTAGTTAGATTACAAAATTAAGTACAGGAAGGTGGAAGGACTTTTTAAAAGTTTCACAATTACGAGCTGATAAATCCAGGATTTCCAGCTAGAGAGCCCAGGATTTGCCAACAATTTTGATTCATCCAAGGGAATCTAATTATGAAAATTGTGACTGCCCAAATGTCCAAAGACAGAAATCAGTGAGCCTAGGAATGTAGATGAGAAATCATGCCTTTATTCTTATTAATATCTATTTGAAATTTAGTATTTTCCTTTTAATGAATCCAGGCAATATATAACATTACTATTATGAGCACCTGTAATTTTGTCAACAAAATAAATCACAATACTTTTACATAGCTTTTAATTAATACAAAATCTCAAGTATTATTTACATTTACCACTAGCTTTAAATGATCAAAATCATGGCTATTCTTCACTGGGTCATGCATTACTAAAATTTATACATACTACTATATACCACATTTTTCTCAAAGGGCAGGTGTGAAATCAAGAATGCTAGGAGAAATATCAATAACCTCAGATATGCAGATGATACCACCCTAATGGCAGAAAGTGAAGAGGAACTAAAGAGCCTCTTGAAGAGATTAAGAGGAGAGTGAAAAGGCTGGCTTAAAACTCAACATTCAAAAAACTAAGATCATGGCATCCAGTTACTTTTCTTCATGGCAAATAGATGGGCAAAAAAGTGTAAATCATGACAGGCTTTAATTTCTTGGGCTCCAAAATCACTGTGGACAGTGACTGCAACCATGAAATTGAAAGACATTTGATCCTAGAAGAAAAGCTATGACAAACCTAGACAGCATACTCAAAAGCAGAGACATCACATCGCCAAGAAAAGGCCCATATAGTCAACGCTATGGTTTTTCTAGTAGTCATGTATGGATGTGAGAGCTGGGCCACAAAGAAGGCTGCGTGTCAAAGAAATGATGCATTTTGAACCATGTTGTTGGAGAAGACTCTTGCGAGTCTCCTGGACAGAAAGGAGATCGAAGCAGTCAATCCCAAAGAAAATCAACCCTGAATCTTCATTAGAAGGACTGATGCTGAAGCTGAAGCTCCAGTACTTTGGCCACCTGATGCAAAGAGCCAACTCATTGGAACAGACCTGGATGCTAGAAAAGACTGAAGGCAAGAAGAGAAGGGGACAACAGAGAATAAAATGGTTGGATGACATCACTGACTCAATGGACAAGAATGTGAGCAAACTCCAGGAGGTAGTGAAGGACAGGGGAGCCTGGTGTGCTGCAGCCCACAGGCTTGCAAAGAGTTGGGCACGACTGAGTGATTGAACAACCACATGTTTATGTTTTGATATTTATTTCAATAACCATAGCTGCGTTCATATTTTATATTTTAGTTTAAGCATGTATGTATATATGTATACATATGTTGTTGTTTTTTACGATTAATAACTCTTATGAGACTGGTCACTCCTCTTTAGTAGGCTATCAAAGGCATCCACAGCGGAAACATAAAATGATCAGGGGCCCCACTCAGCAAGTCGTCTTTCTACACTGTTGAAAGTGGAAGTGTTTGTTGCTCAGTCGTGTCTGACTGACTCCATGGACTGGACCCTGCTCGGCTCTTCTGTCCATGGAATTTTCCAGGCAAGAATACTGGAGGGGTTTGCCATTACTTGACTATTATTAAGGTATTACATTTACTAAGTATTCTTTTTTTTTTTTTTTTTGGTAACTTGGTTCATTACTTTACAAAATGAAAATGTTTCCATTTAAATCAATTTTGAATGCAGCCTCAGCTCTATTTGGACAAATTTTGTTTTGCCTTTGACTGTTCAATTACATGCATATAAATTACCCTTTTATCATTATAATGCATGCACAAAACCTGATTATCAAATATGCACCTGATAAAATAGATATTAAATAAAGCCCTCAAGACTCATTTCTCCAATCTTAATAAATACAATTTATCACCGTCCACTGGGAATTGTAAACATAGGAAGGAAGACACATAGTAATAAGTTATGTCCACATCAGAGATAAAATGAATAACACATTCCACAGGAGAATGACAATATTATGGCAACTTGGGGAAGAAAAATTTTTTTCAGACTACTATTAAATGGAATTGTAATCTCTTCTTATTTTCCCCAGATATGGTAAACTAAGCAAATGATTACCTTGATTTCTTTGACAACATTCAATATTCTGATAGCAAAGATTTAAGTTTTGCCTGGTAATGCAGAGCAAACAATATTTGATAAGGGACCTAAAAGCCATTTCACCACTGATCAGCTTCACCTCACAGAGGTTCTTCTTTCAGTCCACTGCTCTGTCTTAAAGCCCTTTCGCAAACTCCAGGAGGTAGTGAAGGACAGGAGCCTGGTGTGCTGCAGCCCACAGGCTTGCAAAGAGTTGGGCACGACTGAGTGATTGAACAACCACATGTTTATGTTTTGATATTTATTTCAATAACCATAGCTGCGTTCATATTTTATATTTTAGTTTAAGCATGTATGTATATATGTATACATATGTTGTTGTTTTTTACGATTAATAACTCTTATGAGACTGGTCACTCCTCTTTAGTAGGCTATCAAAGGCATCCACAGCGGAAACATAAAATGATCAGGGGCCCCACTCAGCAAGTCGTCTTTCTACACTGTTGAAAGTGGAAGTGTTTGTTGCTCAGTCGTGTCTGACTGACTCCATGGACTGGACCCTGCTCGGCTCTTCTGTCCATGGAATTTTCCAGGCAAGAATACTGGAGGGGTTTGCCATTACTTGACTATTATTAAGGTATTACATTTACTAAGTATTCTTTTTTTTTTTTTTTTTGGTAACTTGGTTCATTACTTTACAAAATGAAAATGTTTCCATTTAAATCAATTTTGAATGCAGCCTCAGCTCTATTTGGACAAATTTTGTTTTGCCTTTGACTGTTCAATTACATGCATATAAATTACCCTTTTATCATTATAATGCATGCACAAAACCTGATTATCAAATATGCACCTGATAAAATAGATATTAAATAAAGCCCTCAAGACTCATTTCTCCAATCTTAATAAATACAATTTATCACCGTCCACTGGGAATTGTAAACATAGGAAGGAAGACACATAGTAATAAGTTATGTCCACATCAGAGATAAAATGAATAACACATTCCACAGGAGAATGACAATATTATGGCAACTTGGGGAAGAAAAATTTTTTTCAGACTACTATTAAATGGAATTGTAATCTCTTCTTATTTTCCCCAGATATGGTAAACTAAGCAAATGATTACCTTGATTTCTTTGACAACATTCAATATTCTGATAGCAAAGATTTAAGTTTTGCCTGGTAATGCAGAGCAAACAATATTTGATAAGGGACCTAAAAGCCATTTCACCACTGATCAGCTTCACCTCACAGAGGTTCTTCTTTCAGTCCACTGCTCTGTCTTAAAGCCCTTTCACTCAGCAACCTCATGATTAAAAAAAAAGCTCCCCTGAAACTCATCTCTAGTCACTCTCAGTCATAGGTGAGTAAACAAATGCGTCAATGCACAGAAATCCCAATTACTGTTTCCTCCTCCACACAGAAGGAAAATGGAGAGTGGATTTCTATCTCCCCTCAGCAAAATGGGGCCGCATCAAAACTGGTCAGAAATTTTGATATGACTCTTCTTTTGTTTCTCTTCTTTTCTGTTGTTCACATTTTAAGACGAATGTGGAAGGAAACGGAAGGAGTCCAATGAAGAGACAGATATGGGAAGGATGATTTGTGGACAAAGATGAAAGAGACTGAAGTTGGTCCAGCACAAAGCATGCTGAAAAAAGTGAATAATTGTTTTCAATTGTTCAGTGAATACTTACAGGGCATCAGTGACTTCACACATATGAAATTAAGCAAACTGCAGGAGATGGTGAAGGATAGGGAAACCTGGCCCGCTGCAGTACCTGGGATCACAAAGGGTTGGACCTCACTTAACAACTGAACAACAAACATTTTCAGTGATAAAGCATTATGTGAATACAGATCACCTGATATCAATAGACATAGATCCCTATTTTAGTATAAAAATATACTGCAAATAAAGGGAAATTCACCCTCATTGCCCTCACCCCCAGTTTTAGCATGTTTCCTGAATAGAAAGCCTGGCAATGTAGACCCTCCACGGTGCTCAAGGTGATGGATTAACCCAGTATTCAGGAAGAAGAAAGAACTGGGGCTGCCGACTGTATCAGGCAAAATTGCTCTGGCGGCACCTCAGATGAGTTTGGCACAAGTGATGACAACACACACTGCTTTCCCACACAACCAGGGTGCAGAGTGGCTACAAGGCTGTTGGATTCAGTGGCACTGAGATATCCCCAGTGGTCCCCTCCGTCTCTGCTCTGCTGTGCTCTGCAGTCAGTTTAGACTCTTTAAAAAAGATTCCCGAGCACCTTGCTCAGAGGCTTCTTAGCGAGCAGAACAGCGATATTGATAAGGGACCTAAAGGGCCAAAATTTCACCACTGATCAGCTTCACCTCACAGAGGTTCTTCTTTCAGTCCACTGCTCTGTCTTAAAGCCCTTTCACTCAGCAACCTCATGATTAAAAAAGCTCCCCTGAAACTCATCTCTAGTCACTCTCAGTCATAGGTGAGTAAACAAATGCGTCAATGCACAGAAATCCCAATTACTGTTTCCTCCTCCACACAGAAGGAAAATGGAGAGTGGATTTCTATCTCCTCTCAGCAAAATGGGGCCGCATCAAAACTGGTCAGAAATTTTGATATGACTCTTCTTTTGTTTCTCTTCTTTTCTGTTGTTCACATTTTAAGACGAATGTGGAAGGAAACGGAAGGAGTCCAATGAAGAGACAGATATGGGAAGGATGATTTGTGGACAAAGATGAAAGAGACTGAAGTTGGTCCAGCACAAAGCATGCTGAAAAAAGTGAATAATTGTTTTCAATTGTTCAGTGAATACTTACAGGGCATCAGTGACTTCACACATATGAAATTAAGCAAACTGCAGGAGATGGTGAAGGATAGGGAAACCGGGCCCCGCTGCAGTACCTGGGATCACAAAGGGTTGGACCTCACTTAACAACTGAACAACAAACATTTTCAGTGATAAAGCATTATGTGAATACAGATCACCTGATATCAATAGACATAGATCCCTATTTTAGTATAAAAATATACTGCAAATAAAGGGAAATTCACCCTCATTGCCCTCACCCCCAGTTTTAGCATGTTTCCTGAATAGAAAGCCTGGCAATGTAGACCCTCCACGGTGCTCAAGGTGATGGATTAACCCAGTATTCAGGAAGAAGAAAGAACTGGGGCTGCCGACTGTATCAGGCAAAATTGCTCTGGCGGCACCTCAGATGAGTTTGGCACAAGTGATGACAACACACACTGCTTTCCCACACAACCAGGGTGCAGAGTGGCTACAAGGCTGTTGGATTCAGTGGCACTGAGATATCCCCAGTGGTCCCCTCCGTCTCTGCTCTGCTGTGCTCTGCAGTCAGTTTAGACTCTTTAAAAAAGATTCCCGAGCACCTTGCTCAGAGGCTTCTTAGAGAGCAGAACAGCGACAGCTCCTTTTGGTGTCCTTTGTTCCCAAGAAGGTCTTCATAGGCATACTTACTTATTGGTCAGAACTTCATTCCATGCCCACATCTATGTTCATCAGTGGCAAGGAAAATGAAAATCCTACGACTGCTCCGAGTCACCCTCGAGTCAAGCTGTGCAGTAGAGGATAGATTCATTTGACATTTTACTCTTCTAGTAGCATGGAGAAGAGAGAGTTATGCCATTGGAAAACATCAACACCGGGTAAGAAGTCATTTATAGGGACCGCCCTGGTGCTGCAGTGGATAAGAATCTGCTTGCCAGTGTAGGGGATATGGGTTTGATCCCTGGTGAGGGAAGATTCCATATGCTGCAGGACAATTAATCCCGTGTGATACAACTACAAACCTGCACTCTAGAGCCCATGTGGTACAACTGAGATCTGCACACCCTAGAGCCTGTGCTCCACCAGAAGAGAAGCCACTGCAGTGAGAAGCCCACGCATGGCAACTAAACATTAGCCCCTGCTCACTGCAACTAGAGAGCCCGCACAACAGTGAAGGACCAGTTTAACCAAAAATAAATAAATAATAATTTTTTTAAAGTTTTTTATAAGCAGGAACAATGGACAAATTGTTAGCTGTGAAACCTAACTTTCTTCTCATAGGAAACAACATTTAATAAAATTTGGAGATATTTTTAATTAAATTCTTACTAGTTGCAGGGTATGCTCATACTACTATTAACTCATCCCATCCTCACCATTACTGAACAGAAGTGTCACTATGATCCCTATTTTACAAAGGAGGCACTTAAAGCAGAGAGAGGTTAGGCAGATTTCTCAAGGTCACACATTAATAAGTACCAGGACCAGAACTTCAACCTTAGTAGTTTTGGTTGCATAGTCCAAGTGCTTAAAGACTCTGATATCACTTATTAAAGACTTATATATCACTTTGATATATATCAAATAGCACATAGGTATATTTATTTATGTCTTACATTAAATGAAGGATTTAAAATTAAAGACTTGGGAAAACGGAGACCCTCCGGCTTTCAAAGTTTAAAACAATGGCTTATTTGGGAATATTTTTGCTTCCAAAAGATAAAATTGCTCTATAAAATATAAGAAAGGTCTGCCAGTGGGCACTAGTAGCTTAACAAGTTAATGAAGAATTACTGATCTGAACAGAAGGGATAAAGGCAGGTTTCCAGGGCCTGTCTGGGCATGTGTGGCTTGAAGCACCAGCAAGAGAGGACCCCAGAATATAAGTAAAAGAAGAAACAATACAAGAGTTCACAGGCATTACATTTTAGGTGCAAATACTCTCCGCTACTGAAAATGGAATAAGAGAATCCTAGGAGCAAATGTTACAAGCAAAAGAAAATCTCTGGAAGATGAAAAGTATCATTCAATCCAAATGTAAAATCAAACCATTCCTATAATAATTTTGAAAACACACTGTTTTACAAACAAAACAAAAATAAAAGTGCAAATAAGGAGTGAAACAACAGAAGCAGCAGAAATGACAGATACAAAACTTCACCCACCAGGAATCAGATGGCCACTGATACTGGCAACACTGTATGGACTTAATGGCAGACCACACGCATGCATCGGACTTCCCTGGTGATTTAGTGGTAAAGACACTGCCTGCCACTGCAGAAAACATGGGTTTGATCCCTGATCTGGGAAGATTCCCTGAAAGAAGGAAATGGCAACCCATTCCAGTATTCTTGCCCAGAGAACCCCACTGACAGAGGAGCCTGACAGGCTACAGTCCATAGGGTGACACAGAGTTAGACACAAGTCAGTGACTGAACAACAACAACAAATACATATGTATCCATTTTTCACAACTCTGTAACAAATCACGACTGTCAGTGGCTTTAATACAGCACCCATTTAGACTCCTGGATCCCTATAGATGAGAAGTCGGGACATGGAATGACTCAAAGAGGTCTTCTGCTTAGTCTCCAAGACCAAAGTCAAGCTGTGGCTGGGCTGTGTTCTCTTATGGAAGCTCCAAGGGATGATGAACTCACCTCCAAACTACTTCATGTTGTTGGTCAGATTCCATTCCTTGGGGTTGCAGGACTGAGAACCCTATTGCTTACTACTGTCAGAAGCCTTCTTCAGGACATACTAGGGGCCTCTGTCTGCCCAGTGTGGGCCCCTACATTTCATGCCAGCAAGTCAAACCCTTTTCATACTTCGAATTCCTCAACTTCCTCTGCAGCTGCTCTCTCTAATCTCTCCTGTGTGAGCCAGAGGAAGTTTTCTGCATTGAAGAGCTCATGTGATGAGACTGGGCTCATCAGATAATCCAGGATAACCTCCTTATGTTAAGGCCTGTGACTTTGTCTCCATCTGCAAAGCCCCTCTTGTACTTTCATACAAAGTGCTCACAGGTTCCATGGATGAAGGCATGGACATTTAGGGGTCACTCCTACCACCATGACTAAAGGGAGTATCATTTTCAGTAGAAAACATCCACATGACATTACAGAGACAACAGGAGGTAGGTAGGAACCAGAGCATATGGCACAGGGCAGAGAGGACCACAAACATCTCGTCCCATGCTACAGGACCAGGAGAGGAAAGCCGTGTTTGAAGACGTGGTGTCTGAGTTTTCCAGACTAGAAAAGGCATCCAGGAGGGTCTGTGAGCCCCAGGAAAGGCAGAGAGAAGGGGGTCACTGACGGGAACAGTGCCGCAAGCCTGCAACCCAGAGAAATTCCTGGGACAGGGTGGAGGAATGAAAGATGCACATGCAGGGGGGCAGCAGCAATAATGAGTGCTGATCTCTTACATCAAGAACAAATGGAAACCAGTGAAACAGCTGTCACGTTAGATTCTCCAACCCAGGAAAAATTTTCAAAAATGAAGGTATTTAAATATGTATTAGCGTAAAAGAGAACTGTCACCATGTTGTGTTGGTTTCTGCCATACCACAACACAGTCTAATCCCATAGCACGTGGAACTCTGCTCAGTGTTACATGGCAGTCTCGATGGGAGGGTCGGGTGGGGAGAATGGATACATATATATATGTATGACTGAGGCCCTTTGCTCTTCACCTGATACTATCACATGGTTAATTGGCTGCTATACCTCAATACAAAATAAAAAGTTAAAAAGTACAAAATGAAGGTAAACATCTCCTTTCAACACAAGCATAGGTGAGTGAAACTTGATTCTGGTTAAGATCTCTGACAAGAGACTGACTTGCAAAATAATCCTTTTATGTTAGATCAAACCTATTCATTCGCCAAGAAGACAGACTTAGGAAATGAAAAAGATAGGAGAATAAATGAATAAGATAAAAAATAAATATCATAAAGAAGACCAACAAAGCCTAAAGCTGATTCTAGAAAGTATTAAATTCAATAAATTCTTGATGAAACTGAACAGCAGAAACAAAAAAGTACATAATAAAAAATAAACCTCACTGATAAGAGTGGGAAATCAATAGGGCTTCCACGGATATTTAACTGATAAAATAAGGACATTTATAAATAGTCTTAAGGTAGTAAATTTGAAAAGTTATAGGCAATGCTTAAAGGCCTAGGGAAACACACCCTATCAAAATTCTGAGCAAAAAGAAAATTACACATCTTATACTTGTTAAAAACATTAAATTTCATAGTTGTATGCTTTCCATTAATTTCAGGTTCACATTAATTTCAGGTTCATGTAGTTTTACCAGTGAATCTTTTTTTTAAATTTATTTTAATTGAAGGATAATTGATTTACAACGTTGTGTTGGTTTCTGCTACACATCAGCATGAATCAGCCACAGGTATACATATGTTCCCCTCCCTCTGGAATCTCTCTCCCACCTCCCACCCCTTTGCAACCCTCTAGGTTGTCACAGAACACTGGTTTCAGTTCCCTGAGTCATAGAGAAAATTCCTATTGACTATTTTACATTTGGTAGTGTAAATATTTCCATGCTGCTCTCAAATTTTCCCACCCTTTCCTTCCCCCACTGCGTCCACAAGTGTGCTGTCTATGTCTGTCTCCACCACTGCCCTGCAAACAGGTTCATTAGTGCAGTCCTTCTAGAGTCCATATATATGTGCTAATAGACAATATTTGTTTTTCAACTACAAATCTTATCATACGTCTAAGAAAAACATATTGCCTATTTTATACTTATTTCAAGAGAATATAAAAAGTGGAAACGCTTATTCATCCATTTCATGAGACAAGCAAAACTTTAGGATAAAAATCTATTACAGTTCTAAGGAGAAAGTGACAGACATATCTGTAGGCAGACAAAGATTCCAAAATCCTGAAGAAAATATGAATCATTGCTGGAAAGATAAATACTTACTTAGAAAAATAAGTTACATTTCTAAAGCTGATACCATATAGAAATAAAGCAAAAATATACCTTTTATAAGTGAGAGAAACGAATGTGAAGATATACTATATACCATAATCACTGATTAAAATATTAACATTTAGAGATGTCTATGTTCCTTGAATTGTTCTCTGCAAGAACAATTCCAATCATAGTACTGGAAAAAAAAAATTTCCGATGACATTAGGCATGTTGAGTTTAATACAATTATGGAAATACAAAGGGGAAGAGTAGACAAAACATTCTAGAAGAATATATCGAGAGCTAGTTTAAAACTTGCATAATAAAGGCAATGCTTTGCTCATCTGATGTAAACAGCTGATCCACTGGAAAAGATCCTGATGCTGGGAAAGACTGAGGGCAGGTGGAGAAGCGGGTAACAAAGGATGAGATGGTTGGATGGCATCACCAATTCCACAGACCTGACTCTGAGCAAACTTCGGGAGATAGGGAGGGGCAGGGAAGTCTGATGCACTGCATTTCATGGGGTCGCAAAGAGTTGGACTTAGCAGCTGAACAACAACAAACATATGCAGTGGGTCCTGGCTCAGGGACTGACAGGAGAAACGGAATGAAATAAGAGCCCCAGCCTAGACATATATTTCTATAAACCCAGGCAGCATTGCCCAGCAGTGAGGGGAAACCTGCTCACCTGTTGTCTTTATAATTTGAGACTCCTTACTCTTTACACCAGATGGCACAGTAGTCAAGAACATGCTGGCCAATGCAGGAGACTCACATGTGATCCCTGGGTCAGGAAGATCCTCTGGTGGAGGAAACAGCAACCCACTGCAGTATACTTGCCTGGGAAATTCCATGGACAGAGGAGTCTGGCAAGCAGCAGTCCACTGGGTCACAAGAGTGGGACATAACTGGTGCATCTGTGCGTGCTTAGTCACTTCAGTCATGTCTGATTCTTTGGGACCCTAGGCACTGTAGCTGGCCAGGCTCCTCTGCCAGTGGGATTCTCCAGGCAAGAATACTGGAGTGGATTGTCAAGCTCTCCTCCAGGAGATTTTATGTTTACATATCCTTTACACATAAAGAAATACGAGTATAAAACCATAATACTTACTTAGAAAAATAAGTTACATTTCTAAAGCTGATACCATATAGAAATAAAGCAAAATATACATTATATAAGTGAGAGAAACGAATGTGAAGATATACTATATACCATAATCACTGATTAAAATATTAACATTTAGAGATGTCTATGTTCCTTGAATTGTTCTCTGCAAGAACAATTCCAATCATAGTACTGGAAAAAAAAAATTTCCGATGACATTAGGCATGTTGAGTTTAATACAATTATGGAAATACAAAGGGGAAGAGTAGACAAAACATTCTAGAAGAATATATCGAGAGCTAGTTTAAAACTTGCATAATAAAGGCAATGCTTTGCTCATCTGATGTAAACAGCTGATCCACTGGAAAAGATCCTGATGCTGGGAAAGACTGAGGGCAGGTGGAGAAGCGGGTAACAAAGGATGAGATGGTTGGATGGCATCACCAATTCCACAGACCTGACTCTGAGCAAACTTCGGGAGATAGGGAGGGGCAGGGAAGTCTGATGCACTGCATTTCATGGGGTCGCAAAGAGTTGGACTTAGCAGCTGAACAACAACAAACATATGCAGTGGGTCCTGGCTCAGGGACTGACAGGAGAAACGGAATGAAATAAGAGCCCCAGCCTAGACATATATTTCTATAAACCCAGGCAGCATTGCCCAGCAGTGAGGGGAAACCTGCTCACCTGTTGTCTTTATAATTTGAGACTCCTTACTCTTTACACCAGATGGCACAGTAGTCAAGAACATGCTGGCCAATGCAGGAGACTCACATGTGATCCCTGGGTCAGGAAGATCCTCTGGTGGAGGAAACAGCAACCCACTGCAGTATACTTGCCTGGGAAATTCCATGGACAGAGGAGTCTGGCAAGCAGCAGTCCACTGGGTCACAAGAGTGGGACATAACTGGTGCATCTGTGCGTGCTTAGTCACTTCAGTCATGTCTGATTCTTTGGGACCCTAGGCACTGTAGCTGGCCAGGCTCCTCTGCCAGTGGGATTCTCCAGGCAAGAATACTGGAGTGGATTGTCAAGCTCTCCTCCAGGAGATTTTATGTTTACATATCCTTTACACATAAAGAAATACGAGAAAAAAATAACCTTGACTCATCTCAACATTCACAAAAACTTAATTCCAGGCGAATACAGATCTAATATAAAAGCAATACAAAGCTTTTAAAATATATGAGAATATCTTCACTATTTGGGTGGAAAGTATCTTTTAAACCAGACACAAATTTATCAACCATAAGGAAAATATGATTAATTATATTAAAAATAAGAATTTCTGTTTATCAAGATACTAGAAAAGGCAAGACAAGAATAAGAAATATTTCTGGCAGATGTAATCAACAAAGTCATCTAAGGAAACAATTTATGAAGAACTTCTCCAAACCAACCTCCCCAAAGGAAAAACACTTAAGAGACTTGAGCAGACTCTTCATGATGGAGGGTTTCCAAACAGAAATGTTTTTGACCTAATTAGTGAAACCAAGTCCCCTAAAACTGAGTTTCCCTGCTGAGATTTAAGTTAATGATTCTTCTCTCTATTCAAAACATTATTCCCCTTCTGGTCCACTCTGACCTCAATTCTGTGCTCACTACACACTCATAAACTAGAGTTAGATGATAAAATTTTTGTCAACAGCATTGTTAAGGGCTAAAATCGCTGCTACAGACATCACCATTATGGTACAAAGTCAGGTTGTCTCTCGGTGGCAAGATGAGCTCACAGACCCCCTAGCCATAGACCACCTGACCTGAGAATAGCAAACCAAAGACACTGTTACTCCAGATACCAAAATTAGGAAATGTCACAAGGTAATGATTAGCTCAGCCTCTTCCTTCTTTCCCTTAAACACACACACAGTGAAACAACAACAAAACCTCCAAGAGCAACGGGGAGTGGGTCTGAGGCTGATCTTTCACCCCTTTGCTTGACACCTGCAATAAACCCTTACTTTGTTGCAAACTCCCACTGCTAAGTTTGACTTTTCTTGGCTTGGTTACATTAGTCAAAGAGAGATGTTTAGTCTCAATATTAACTAAGGAAACGATGACTAAATCCACGAAGCAGTGTTACTAGCTAACCATCACAGCTGAAAGAAAGGAGAAGTGATACAACAGAGGCACACTTAAGCTTTGGGACCTAGGAGATTTTAGGGTTTACAAGAATACTGGAGTGGATTGTCAAGCTCTCCTCCAGGAGATTTTATGTTTACATATCCTTTACACATAAAGAAATACGAGAAAAAAATAACCTTGACTCATCTCAACATTCACAAAAACTTAATTCCAGGCGAATACAGATCTAATATAAAAGCAATACAAAGCTTTTAAAATATATGAGAATATCTTCACTATTTGGGTGGAAAGTATCTTTTAAACCAGACACAAATTTATCAACCATAAGGAAAATATGATTAATTATATTAAAAATAAGAATTTCTGTTTATCAAGATACTAGAAAAGGCAAGACAAGAATAAGAAATATTTCTGGCAGATGTAATCAACAAAGTCATCTAAGGAAACAATTTATGAAGAACTTCTCCAAACCAACCTCCCCAAAGGAAAAACACTTAAGAGACTTGAGCAGACTCTTCATGATGGAGGGTTTCCAAACAGAAATGTTTTTGACCTAATTAGTGAAACCAAGTCCCCTAAAACTGAGTTTCCCTGCTGAGATTTAAGTTAATGATTCTTCTCTCTATTCAAAACATTTTTCCCCCTTCTGGTCCACTCTGACCTCAATTCTGTGCTCACTACACACTCATAAACTAGAGTTAGATGATAAAATTTTTGTCAACAGCATTGTTAAGGGCTAAAATCGCTGCTACAGACATCACCATTATGGTACAAAGTCAGGTTGTCTCTCGGTGGCAAGATGAGCTCACAGACCCCCTAGCCATAGACCACCTGACCTGAGAATAGCAAACCAAAGACACTGTTACTCCAGATACCAAAATTAGGAAATGTCACAAGGTAATGATTAGCTCAGCCTCTTCCTTCTTTCCCTTAAACACACACACAGTGAAACAACAACAAAACCTCCAAGAGCAACGGGGAGTGGGTCTGAGGCTGATCTTTCACCCCTTTGCTTGACACCTGCAATAAACCCTTACTTTGTTGCAAACTCCCACTGCTAAGTTTGACTTTTCTTGGCTTGGTTACATTAGTCAAAGAGAGATGTTTAGTCTCAATATTAACTAAGGAAACGATGACTAAATCCACGAAGCAGTGTTACTACTTGCTAACCATCACAGCTGAAAGAAAGGAGAAGTGATACAACAGAGGCACACTTAAGCGTTTGACCATGCCAGTAACTTAGTCTGACCAATGTGGTACACAGTTTGGCAATTTATGTTTTCTCTATGCAGTGATACTTTTATCTTATGATCCAGAAAATGCACTCTTGGCTATAACCCCATCAGAGATGCTTCCACGTGTGCATAGCACAAAGTAGCGGATTCTCTAAAGTGTAACACTGAGCTGAAAAAAACATAAGACCATTCATACCATGTAATTCCCTTCATTTTAGATTTTAGGGAAACACGTTCAAGAAAAAAATGACCCTAAAAATCAGCAAGAAAGTGATGAGCCTGGAAACCAGAAAGGAGCTTTCTTCTAGGGTAAAAAAGTAACACAGTGTGATCAGAAGGAAGTAAGGTAGCATTTCCAATATACAGATAACTTTGTAATTCTTTTTTAAGATGTTGATTATGTTAATGTTCTCTCTGAAGTCGGTGAGTGCACACTTCTCTGCAAGATCTTATTGTGTATATGTCTCTGTATAGGCCACCTATTATAATGTAGATTTGACACAGACATCATATAAACAGCTGGGGTGCAGCTATGTCCTTCATAAGTGAAAATTTATTTAAATCAGAGTGGAGGTTTGGTTTGTAACTGTGGGACGTCCTATCTCAGGGGTATCCTGGATCTCATGAAATCAATCTCTCTCGACATTCAGAAATGCACATGCTGTCCAGGGAGCACTAGTCTCCACTGCTGAAGCAATATGCGCAGCACAAGTACTCCTTTAGCTGTTGGATTTATTTCAGGGTTATTTACATCATGTTGATGGCACCTTTTCATATGTGCTAGACTAAATGATTATTTGTTTATGACAGAACGCTGAAAACCATGCTCTCTGCCTAGTCCCTGTTCACCCTTTTTCCACTCCTTTTCTCCAGTGATTCCTCAGCTAAATTCCAGTATTTTTGTTCCACTGGAGAAAACAGGTCCTCCTAGCTGTGACTGACTGGTCTGTCACCAACACTATGTGAATTTAGCAGTTCCTGTCAATAGAGGTTTTGGTCCTTCATCTTGAAAACATTTGACTCTATGAATGCGCAAGTGTTAACACTGATTTGTCCATTACCCCAAAAGGGAACCAATCACAGCTGAAAGAAAGGAGAAGTGATACAACAGAGGCACACTCTTGACCATGCCAGTAACTTAGTCTGACCAATGTGGTACACAGTTTGGCAATTTATGTTTTCTCTATGCAGTGATACTTTTATCTTATGATCCAGAAAATGCACTCTTGGCTATAACCCCATCAGAGATGCTTCCACGTGTGCATAGCACAAAGTAGCGGATTCTCTAAAGTGTAACACTGAGCTGAAAAAAACATAAGACCATTCATACCATGTAATTCCCTTCATTTTAGATTTTAGGGAAACACGTTCAAGAAAAAAATGACCCTAAAAATCAGCAAGAAAGTGATGAGCCTGGAAACCAGAAAGGAGCTTTCTTCTAGGGTAAAAAAGTAACACAGTGTGATCAGAAGGAAGTAAGGTAGCATTTCCAATATACAGATAACTTTGTAATTCTTTTTTAAGATGTTGATTATGTTAATGTTCTCTCTGAAGTCGGTGAGTGCACACTTCTCTGCAAGATCTTATTGTGTATATGTCTCTGTATAGGCCACCTATTATAATGTAGATTTGACACAGACATCATATAAACAGCTGGGGTGCAGCTATGTCCTTCATAAGTGAAAATTTATTTAAATCAGAGTGGAGGTTTGGTTTGTAACTGTGGGACGTCCTATCTCAGGGGTATCCTGGATCTCATGAAATCAATCTCTCTCGACATTCAGAAATGCACATGCTGTCCAGGGAGCACTAGTCTCCACTGCTGAAGCAATATCCCAGCACAAGTACTCCTTTAGCTGTTGGATTTATTTCAGGGTTATTTACATCATGTTGATGGCACCTTTTCATATGTGCTAGACTAAATGATTATTTGTTTATGACAGAACGCTGAAAACCATGCTCTCTGCCTAGTCCCTGTTCACCCTTTTTCCACTCCTTTTCTCCAGTGATTCCTCAGCTAAATTCCAGTATTTTTGTTCCACTGGAGAAAACAGGTCCTCCTAGCTGTGACTGACTGGTCTGTCACCAACACTATGTGAATTTAGCAGTTCCTGTCAATAGAGGTTTTGGTCCTTCATCTTGAAAACATTTGACTCTATGAATGCGCAAGTGTTAACACTGATTTGTCCATTACCCCAAAAGGGTTTAACACTTGTTTGTACCCAGCTAGAATGACAGAAACATTGCCACAGACAACCACCAACAGCACACTTGGCATTCGATTAATATTAACGTAAAGTTGACACGCAGGGGAAAAGGAGCTGGCAGGGGCACTCAGGACGAGCCGCAATGCCGGCACAGAGAGACACCTGGATTTGCACACTGTCTGCAGATGGAAACCGCGTGGACGGCAACGATGCCTCCTCCCATTTGGAGACATACTTTGAGCTCGGAGACCTCCACCCAGTTAGCAACACTGAGCGCAAAGCCTTACAGAAGGGGGCATGCTGACACCCAGAAAATTTAACATGCTGAGTCTGCACACGCCACCCCTTTAACAAGACTCTCCAGAAATCATGGTTTGGGGGTTGTCCACACCTAGGGTTTGTTGTGTTCCAAGATGAAAGATAAGTCAAATAGCATATGCTTGAGTGGAACTTGACATACATGGGATTTCACTCTCAATTATACTACAATGATAAAGAAAGCAAAATATTATTGACTGAAATGTACATTTCATACTATTACAATTTGTGCTGCCATAATAGAATACTACAGGCTAGGTGATTTCAAAAAACAGAAATATATTTCCTTACCATTTTGGAGACTGAAATCCATGACCAAGGTACCTGCTGGGCTACCTGCTGATGAGCTCTCTCCTTGGCATGAAGACGGATGCTTTCTTGACATGTCCTCATGGGGCCTCTTCTCTGTGTTAAGAGAGAAATCTATGATGCCTCTTCCTCCTTCTAACAGGATGGCAGGACTACCAGGATTAAGGCCACCGTCACCTCGTTTAACTAAAGTCCAGAATCTCCTTAAAGGCCCTATCTCTAAATGCAGCCACACTGCACGCAAGTGTGCTCAATCATGTCCAACTCTTTCTGACCCCATGGAGTGTAGCCTGCCACGTTCCTCTGTCTATGGAATTCTCCAGGCAGAAAAACACTGGAATGTGTTGCCTTTTCCTCCTCCAGGAGATCTTCTTGACCCAGGGACTGAACCCACGTCTCCTGTGTCTCCTGTACCAGCACCACCAGAAAAGCCACATTGACGGTTAGGATTTCAACATACTAACTTTAGAGTGACACAATTCAGTCCATGACACCCCAAAATGGAAATAACAAGAATTATTTATCCCTAGAAATTTGACATGCATTTGAATTATTATTATTTTATTAAAATATTTCCATTTTTATAGAAAATATTCAAGGCACCAAAATGCCGGCACAGAGAGACACCTGGATTTGCACACTGTCTGCAGATGGAAACGCGTGGACGGCAACGATGCCTCCTCCCATTTGGAGACATACTTTGAGCTCGGAGACCTCCACCCAGTTAGCAACACTGAGCGCAAAGCCTTACAGAAGGGGGCATGCTGACACCCAGAAAATTTAACATGCTGAGTCTGCACACGCCACCCCTTTAACAAGACTCTCCAGAAATCATGGTTTGGGGGTTGTCCACACCTAGGGTTTGTTGTGTTCCAAGATGAAAGATAAGTCAAATAGCATATGCTTGAGTGGAACTTGACATACATGGGATTTCACTCTCAATTATACTACAATGATAAAGAAAGCAAAATATTATTGACTGAAATGTACATTTCATACTATTACAATTTGTGCTGCCATAATAGAATACTACAGGCTAGGTGATTTCAAAAAACAGAAATATATTTCCTTACCATTTTGGAGACTGAAATCCATGACCAAGGTACCTGCTGGGCTACCTGCTGATGAGCTCTCTCCTTGGCATGAAGACGGATGCTTTCTTGACATGTCCTCATGGGGCCTCTTCTCTGTGTTAAGAGAGAAATCTATGATGCCTCTTCCTCCTTCTAACAGGATGGCAGGACTACCAGGATTAAGGCCACCGTCACCTCGTTTAACTAAAGTCCAGAATCTCCTTAAAGGCCCTATCTCTAAATGCAGCCACACTGCACGCAAGTGTGCTCAATCATGTCCAACTCTTTCTGACCCCATGGAGTGTAGCCTGCCACGTTCCTCTGTCTATGGAATTCTCCAGGCAGAAAAACACTGGAATGTGTTGCCTTTTCCTCCTCCAGGAGATCTTCTTGACCCAGGGACTGAACCCACGTCTCCTGTGTCTCCTGTACCAGCACCACCAGAAAAGCCACATTGACGGTTAGGATTTCAACATACTAACTTTAGAGTGACACAATTCAGTCCATGACACCCCAAAATGGAAATAACAAGAATTATTTATCCCTAGAAATTTGACATGCATTTGAATTATTATTATTTTATTAAAATATTTCCATTTTTATAGAAAATATTCAAGTTTTTAAATGCCTTATATTTACTAAATAAAGACTGATACAAATATTTCTCAAGAACCTCTGAAAATAAAAGAGGGAAATTTGACATGAACTGGCCAGTAACAGAAGGTAGTCACAGGGTTTTCTACCACAAAACAAGGTTCAAAGAAAATCAGAAGCGATACAGGGCTTTCCCTTTCCCAGACTGAATGGCAGTTTTATGACGTGACTCAGCCATAGGCGATGAGTGGTTCTACTACAACATCGCCCATTTCCTTGTCTATTTCATTGGCTTTTTGATCTAGGAGTGTAACCATTGATCACAGCCTCACTTTCATCAAATCTGGCATTTTAGCAAAAGCTAAAGTAGCTAAAAACACATTGTGCTTTAATGTTGAATTTGGAAGCTGATGTAAATATGAACAAAATCAGAACACTGTTCAAACACTGAATGTCAGGCAGTTCTGTGACAAATAGGATTAAAAAACCCCAAGTTCTTGATACACTTTGATTGCAAGGAAGATGTAAAATCGTGTGGTAGAGATATATGAAATATTATCAATTATAGTGTCTTATGTCCAATTCTTTTCCACCCCATGGACTGTAGCATATCAGGCTCCCCTGTCCATGGGATTCTCCAGGCAAGAATACTGGAGTGGGTTGCCATCTCCTTCTCCAGGAGATCTTCCAGACCCACAGCCTGAACCTGCACCTCTTGCATCTCCTGCATTGGCAGTCAGGTTCTTTACCACTAGCACCACCTGGGAAGCCTGCTAGAGATACTAGAGCTAACAAAGTAAGAATACATTCCCTGACTTCATGAATCTGGCTTTTATCTTTGATTAGTAACAATATATTGCGATTGGTAATATAGAAAGATACAATTAAATGATATGACTTGTTCCCTATTTTAAATGAGCTCATGCAAATATTTCTCAAGAACCTCTGAAAATAAAAGAGGGAAATTTGACATGAACTGGCCAGTAACAGAAGGTAGTCACAGGGTTTTCTACCACAAAACAAGGTTCAAAGAAAATCAGAAGCGATACAGGGCTTTCCCTTTCCCAGACTGAATGGCAGTTTTATGACGTGACTCAGCCATAGGTGATGAGCGGTTCCACTACAACACCGCCCATTTCCTCGTCTATTTCATTGGCTTTTTGATCTAGGAGTGTAACCATTGATCACAGCCTCACTTTCATCAAATCTGCCATTTTAGCAAAGGCTAAAGTAGCTAAAAACACATTGTGCTTTAATGTTGAATTTGGAAGCTGATGTAAATATGAACAAAATCAGAACACTGTTCAAACACTGAATGTCAGGCAGTTCTGTGACAAATAGGATTAAAAAACCCCAAGTTCTTGATACACTTTGATTGCAAGGAAGATGTAAAATCGTGTGGTAGAGATATATGAAATATTATCAATTATAGTGTCTTATGTCCAATTCTTTTCCACCCCATGGACTGTAGCATATCAGGCTCCCCTGTCCATGGGATTCTCCAGGCAAGAATACTGGAGTGGATTGCCATTTCCTTCTCCAGGAGATCTTCCAGACCCACAGACTGAACCTGGACCTCTTGCATCTCCTGCATTGGCAGTCAGGTTCTTTACCACTAGCACCACCTGGGAAGCCTGCTAGAGATACTAGAGCTAACAAAGTAAGAATACATTCCCTGACTTCATCAATCTGGCTTTTATCTTTGATTAGTAACAATATATTGCGATTGGTAATATAGAAAGATACAATTAAATGATATGACTTGTTCCCTATTTTAAATGAGCTCATGCAAATGAGAACTTTCACAAGTACAAGCTTGGTTTCAAAAAGGCAAAGGAACCAGAGATCAAATTTCCAACATTCTTTGGATCATACAGAAGACAAGGGAATTCCAGAAAAATATCTGTTTCTGCTTTGCTGTCTATGGTAAAGTCTTTGACTGTGTGGATCACAACAAACTGTGGAAAAATCTTACAGAGACAGGAAAACCAGACTACCTTACCTGCCTCCTAAGAAACATGCGTGCACATCAAGAGCAACAATTAGAAGCAGACATGGAACAATGGGCTGGTTCCAAATTGGTAAAGGAGTACATCAAAGTTGTATATTGTCACCCTGCTTATTTAACTTAAATGCAGAGTGTCTCATGTGTGATGCCAGTCTGAAGGACTCACAAGATGGAATCAAGATTGATATGCAGATAGATGATAACAACCCTAATGGCCCAAAGTGAACAGGAACTAAAGAGTCTCTTAATGAGGGTTAAAGATAGGGATGAAAATGCCTGTTTAAACTCTACATTCAATAAACTAAGATTATGGCATCTGGTCTTTCCACTTCATGGCAAATAGAAGGGGAAAAAGTGGAAGTAGTAACAGAGTTTATTCTCTTGGGGCCTAAAATCATTGTGATTGGGATTTCAGCCATGAAAAATATGCTTGCTTCTTGCAAAGAAAGTTATGACAAACTTAGTGTATTTAAAAAGCAGAGACATCACTTTGCAGACAAAGGAGCATATAGTTGAAGCTATGGTTTTTCCACTAGTCATGTATGGATGTGAGAGTTGGACAATAAAGAAGATTGAGCATGAATGAATGGATGCTTTTGAACTGTGGTGCCGGAGGAGACTTAACCCCTTGGGCAGCAAGATCAATATGCTTCTCCAGGAGATCTTCCACCAGCTGAACCTGCACCTCTTGCATCTCCTGCATTGGCAGTCAGGTTCTTTACCACTAGCACCACCTGGGAAGCCTGCTAGAGATACTAGAGCTAACAAAGTAAGAATACATTCCCTGACTTCATGAATCTGGCTTTTATCTTTGATTAGTAACAATATATTGCGATTGGTAATATAGAAAGATACAATTAAATGATATGACTTGTTCCCTATTTTAAATGAGCTCATGCAAATGAGAACTTTCACAAGTACAAGCTTGGTTTCAAAAAGGCAAAGGAACCAGAGATCAAATTTCCAACATTCTTTGGATCATACAGAAGACAAGGGAATTCCAGAAAAATATCTGTTTCTGCTTTGCTGTCTATGGTAAAGTCTTTGACTGTGTGGATCACAACAAACTGTGGAAAAATCTTACAGAGACAGGAAAACCAGACTACCTTACCTGCCTCCTAAGAAACATGCGTGCACATCAAGAGCAACAATTAGAAGCAGACATGGAACAATGGGCTGGTTCCAAATTGGTAAAGGAGTACATCAAAGTTGTATATTGTCACCCTGCTTATTTAACTTAAATGCAGAGTATCTCATGTGTGATGCCAGGCTGAAGGACTCACAAGATGGAATCAAGATTGATATGCAGATGATAACAACCCTAATGGCCCAAAGTGAACAGGAACTAAAGAGTCTCTTAATGAGGGTTAAAGATAGGGATGAAAATGCCTGTTTAAACTCTACATTCAATAAACTAAGATTATGGCATCTGGTCTTTCCACTTCATGGCAAATAGAAGGGGAAAAAGTGGAAGTAGTAACAGAGTTTATTCTCTTGGGGCCTAAAATCATTGTGATGGGGATTTCAGCCATGAAAAATATGCTTGCTTCTTGCAAAGAAAGTTATGACAAACTTAGTGTATTTAAAAAGCAGAGACATCACTTTGCAGACAAAGGAGCATATAGTTGAAGCTATGGTTTTTCCACTAGTCATGTATGGATGTGAGAGTTGGACAATAAAGAAGATTGAGCATGAATGAATGGATGCTTTTGAACTGTGGTGCCGGAGGAGACTTAACCCCTTGGGCAGCAAGATCAATCCAGTCAATCGTAAAGGAAATCAACTCTGAATGTTCACTAGAAGGGATCGATGCTGAACTCCAGTACTTTGGCCACCTGATGAGAAGAGTCAGCTCATTGGAAAAGATCCTAATGCTGGCAAAGTCTGAGAGCAGGAGGAGAAGGGGGTGACAGAGAACGAGATGATTGGATGGCATCACCATCTCAATGGACATGAATATGAGCAAACTCTGAGTGATAGGGAAAGATAGGAAAGCCTGGGGAGCTTCAGTCCATGGTGTCACAAAGAGTGGGACATGACTTAGTAACTGAACAACAGTGCAAATGAATTTCATGGTGTGGAGCCAGAGGAAGGTAAATCACTTTAATGATAATTTTAGTTCAGTTCAGTCGCTCAGCTGTGTCCGACTCTTTGCAACCCCACAGGCTGCAACACGACCAGGCTTCCCTGTCCTTCACCATCTCCTGGAGCTTGCTCAAACTCAAGTCCATTGAGTCGGTGATGCCATCCAACTATCTCATCCTCTGTCATCCCCTTTCTCCTTCTGCCTTCTATTTTCCCCAACATCAGGGTCTTTTCCAATAAGTCATCTCTTCCCATCAGGTGGCCAAAGTATTGGAACTTCAGCTTCTGCATCATTTCTTTCCACTCAATATTCAGGGCTGATTTCCTTTAGGACTGACCATAATTTTGGCACTAGCTAGTCCAGTTCTGGCTGTACTAACTCTGAATACGATTTTGTTTTTCTATAGGCTTTGTCGGGGAGTAAACTTTGTTGCCTCAAAATGTGTTTGTTTGGCATGATAATTATTTTAGGCTGATTACTCTAATGAACCAGAAAAATCAGGAAGTTTTTCTTTTTAACCTTAATAATTTTAAAATAATTTAGATAGGGAGCCTTCACCAAGAAGACAGCTGTCACCTAAGGTAACTGTTTTTTCACAGGACATGTTCGTCAAACTTTTCCTCTTTTCTTCTCCTGGGGAGGGTCTTCCCTTGTGAACACAAGAGGACAGAGTGGGAGGAAGTGAGAGAACAGCATGGAAACATATGCATTACCCTATATAAAAGACAACAAGCGAGAATTTGCTGTGTAAAACAGGGAGCCCAATCTGGTGTTCTGAGACAGCCCAGAATGGTGGAATTGGGAGGACATAAGAAAGGGTGGGGGGCTTCCCCTGGTGGTCCAGTGGGTAAGGACACCGCCTTGCAGTGCAAGGGGCGCCGGTTCGAGCCCTGGCCTGGGATACGTCGAGGACTGATTTCCATCACCGGCCGGAGCGGCTGCGCCGAGCTGTGTCTGGCAAGCGACCGAGGGAGGCCAAGGAGCAGAACGGATGATGAAAATAGACATAAGACCAAAGAAGTGGCCTGCGCACAGACCCATCCGTGGCGAGCCCAACCCGAGCCAAAGAAGAAGATGAATGAAATTAGAGAAATAAAAGAAAAGAAGGTGGGCTTCCAGGTAGGGACACTGTCCTGTCTGCAATCATGTTGAGCTGGACTGAAGCCAATACAATAAGTAGAGAATGTCTCCAATAACGATTATATAGTTTTCAAGCTATAATTACACTTTGATAAATTATATATATATATATATATATATATATATTATACAGTATGTGAAGCCAGACTTAATCCATTTGAAGCTCTAAAATTAGATTTAGTGAACCAAAATTATTTGCCACAATAGAAATAAGCTGATAATTGCTTATTACAAAAGTAGTTTAGTAAGCTGTATAGCTTTGAAAAGGTAATTTACCGCTTACTGCTAAATAGACCATGAAAAAAACCCTTTTCCTACAACAATCAGCATATAGGAAGTACATAATGAAATTATATATGCCAATTGTATAGGAAACATTACTTGAACATTTTAGAAATTGTAATAAATGGATCCTGGTTGAATAGCTTTTGCAAGATTTTTAAAGCATTTAACTGTGAATATGAAAGACCATCAAAAAAGAAAATTTAAGAAATTGATTTTCAATTTTTCAAGATTTAAAAATTTGTTTCCTTCTCTTAAGACAGCTATCATTTTAATTAAGTCCTTAAAACAGCTTTGTGAGGAAAGTATTATTATGCCCAAACTTTAGCTGAGGAAACAGGCTTGGACAACTTAAATAAAACCTTTTTAAAGTCACCCAGGTAGTAGGTAGTTGAGCTAGAATTTGAACCTAATTTTGTCTGTCTCCTTATCCTATATACTTTTTCCATTATAATGAACATTTTTAAAAAAATTAGTTTAAAGGCTTGCTATGTATTGAATGTCATTTAGGCTACTGCTACATAAGAAAATGAG
The DNA here is from genome assembly GCA_022376925.1 of Tragulus kanchil. Taxonomy (NCBI): domain Eukaryota; kingdom Metazoa; phylum Chordata; class Mammalia; order Artiodactyla; family Tragulidae; genus Tragulus; species Tragulus kanchil. The sequence continues at coordinate 133,745,765 of JAIOJX010000023.1, forward strand.
CAGACGTAACAAGTTTTTATAATACAAGTTTTCCAAAAGTTCTTTCTCTTCAATGAAAAGAAAGGAGTTGATCTTTTCAATTATTCAGAATGTCTCCATCTTTTATCCATTATTTTCCACTGGTTATTTACTCATCTTTTTCACCATGAACAACTGTAAACTGATTAAAAAAAAAAAAACAAAAAAACACTGAAGCGTACATAGAGAATCACTGTCCCCTTAATTATCCCCTAGTCAACATTCTGTTAAAGAAAATTCCTATGGAACATATGTAACATATGACTTTTAACTTACATATAACAGAAAATTATTTCCAGCTACATTTCGTTGATACAATCTTGGCTAAATGTGTTTTTTTGGTAGCTGATGTGATCTTATGTTGCTAAGTAATCTATACACAAGGAAACCTCAGAAGTAGACACTTTAACCATGATATGCTCATTGTTGTTGCTGTTTGGTCACTCAGTTGTATCTGACTCTTTACCACCCCAAAACTGCAGTACGCCTCTGAATATAATAAAACAGCTGATGTCTATTCTGTAAGTATTTTTGTGAGTAAAAGTATCTAATAAATATAGCATTACACAGTAAAAAGAATAATAGTAAATAAAAATAACTTAGATAGGGAACCTGCCCCAAGACAGTTGCTACCTAAGGTAACTGTTTCTCCACAGGACATGTTGACCAACTTTTGCTCCTCTCTTCCCTGGGAAGTTCTTCCTTCTTTGAAGTCCCTATTAGCTACTAGCTATGAAATTTAACTGTGAATATGAAAGACCATCAAAAAGAAAATTTAAGAAATTGATTTTCAATTTTTCAAGATTTAAAATTTGTTTCCTTCTCTTAAGACAGCTATCATTTTAATTAAGTCCTTAAAACAGCTTTGTGAGGAAAGTATTATTATGACCAAACTTTAGCTGAGGAAACAGGCTTGGACAACTTAAATAAAACCTTTTTAAAGTCACCCAGGTAGTAGGTAGTTGAGCTAGAATTTGAACCTAATTTTGTCTGTCTCCTTATCCTATATACTTTTTCCATTATAATGAACATTTTTAAAAAAATTAGTTTAAAGGCTTGCTATGTATTGAATGTCATTTAGGCTACTGCTACATAAGAAAATGAGCAGACGTAACAAGTTTTTATAATACAAGTTTTCCAAAAGTTCTTACTCTTCAATGAAAAGAAAGGAGTTGATCTTTTCAATTATTCAGAATGTCTCCATCTTTTATCCATTATTTTCCACTGGTTATTTACTCATCTTTTTCACCATGAACAACTGTAAACTGATTAAAAAAAAAAAAAAAAAAAAAAAAAACACTGAAGCGTACATAGAGAATCACTGTCCCCTTAATTATCCCCTAGTCAACATTCTGTTAAAGAAAATTCCTATGGAACATATGTAACATATGACTTTTAACTTACATATAACAGAAAATTATTTCCAGCTACATTTCGTTGATACAATCTTGGCTAAATGTGTTTTTTTGGTAGCTGATGTGATCTTATGTTGCTAAGTAATCTATACACAAGGAAACCTCAGAAGTAGACACTTTAACCATGATATGCTCATTGTTGTTGCTGTTTGGTCACTCAGTTGTATCTGACTCTTTACCACCCCAAAAACTGCAGTACGCCTCTGAATATAATAAAACAGCTGATGTCTATTCTGTAAGTATTTTTGTGAGTAAAAGTATCTAATAAATATAGCATTACACAGTAAAAAGAATAATAGTAAATAAAAATAACTTAGATAGGGAACCTGCGCCCAGAAGACAGTTGCTACCTAAGGTAACTGTTTCTCCACAGGACATGTTGACCAACTTTTGCTCCTCTCTTCCCCTGGGGAAGTTCTTCCTTCCCCTTTGAAGTCCCTATTAGCTACTAGCTATGAAATTCAGGTGTCTGATTCTCCTGAGGGCTTCATATTCCTTTTTTTTTTTTTTAACATGTATTTCTTTATTTATTTGGCTGTGCCCGATCTTAGTACTTTTTAGTTGCACCATGTAGGGTTGAGTTCCCTGACCAGGAACTGAACTCCAGCCCCTCTGCTCTGAGAGCATGGAGCCTTAGCCACTGGACCACCTGGGAAGTTTCAGGGCTTCATCATCGTATAGAGTCCCTTTTCATGTGAATTTAAATTATATTATCTCAAACAAAAAGCTGGTTCTTTGAAAAGGTAAACAAAACTGACAAGCCTCTGGCCAGACTCATCAAGAGAAAGAGAGAGAAGAACCAGATCAACAAAATCAAAAACGAAAAAGGAGAGATTACAACAGATAATGCAGAAATCCAAAGGATTCTAAGGGACTATTATGAACAACTCTATGGCAACAAACTGGACAACTTGGAAGAAATGGACAGTTTCTTGGGGAAGATCATCCCAAGACTGAGCTAGGAAGAAAGAGAAACTTTGAACAACCCAATCACAAGCTCAGAAATCGAATCTGTGATTAAAAATCTACCCAAAAATAAAAGCCCAGGGCCAGATGGCTTCACAAGTGAATTCTACCAAACATTTAAAGAAGAGCTAATGCCTGTCCTTCTAAAACTCTTCCAAAAAATTGCACAGGAAGGAAAACTTCCAAACACATTCTACAAGGCCACCATCACCCTGATACACAAACCAGACAAAGACAACACAAAAAAGGAAAATTACAGACCAATTTCTCTGATGAACTTAGATGCCAAGATCCTCAACAAAATCCTAGCAAACAGAATTCAACGACACATCAAAAAACTCATACATCATGATCAAGTCGGGTTCATCCCAGGCATGCAAGGATTCTTCAATATCCGCAAATTAATCAATGTGATACACCATATCAACAAATTGAGAGACAAAAATTGCATGATCATCTCAATAGATGCAGAAAAAGCCTTCGACAAAGTACAACACCCGTTTATGATAAAAACTCTTCAGAAAGTGGGCATAGAAGGAACCTATCTCAACATAGTGAAAGCCATATATGAGAAGCCCACAGCGAACATTATCCTCAACGGTGAAAAACTGAAAGCATTCCCTCTAAGATCAGGAACAAGACAGGGGTGTCCACTTTCACCACTACTACTCAACATCATCCTGGAAGTCCTAGCAACGGCAATAAGATAAGAGAAAGAAATCAAAGGAATCCAGACTGGAAAGGAAGAAGTCAAGCACTCTCTTTTTGCAGACGACATGATATTATACATAGAAAAACCCAAAGACACGGTTACAAAGCTACTAGAGCTAATCAACGAATTCAGCAAAATCACAGGATACAAAGTCAACACACAGAATTCACTGGCATTCCTATACACAAACAATGAAAAATCAGAAAATGAAATCAAAGAGGCAATCCCCTTCACCATTGCAACCAAAAGAATCAAGTATCTAGGAATAAACCTACCCCAAGAAACAAAAGAATTGTACACAGAAAATTACAAGACATTCATGAAAGAAATTAAAGAAGATTTAAACAGATGGAGAGATATTCCATGTTCCTGGGTCGGAAGAATCAATATTGTGAAAATGACCATACTATCAAATATCATCTACAGATTCAATGCAATACGTATTCAACTTCCATTGACATTTTTTACTGAACTAGACCAAAGAATCACACAGTTCATATGGAAACACAAAAGAACTTGAATAGCCAAAGCAATCCTGAGAAAGAAAAATGGAGTTGGAGGAATCAGCCTCCCCAACTTCAGACTCTACTACAAAGCAACAGTCATCAAGACAGTATGGTACTGGCACAAAAACAGAACTATAGACCAATGGAACAAGATAGAGAACCCAGAGACAAACCCACGCACCTATGGGTACCTTATTTATTTATTTATTTTTTACATTACTTTCCTTAACTTTATTTTTACATTAAGCCAGTATCTGTCATGTAGGCAACACAAACCTTACAGTAAATTTACACAGGCTTGTAGTCCAATTTAGACTCTAGCTTCTTAGAATCAGCCACTTTTCTGACTGCTTTCATGAAATCTTCCTGTACCACAAAATCATGATCAGCACGAATCGCAAACATACCAATTTCACCATGCTTTGTAATGGGACCTGCATGGATTTTCAGTATATCTAACCTTGCTTGTTCATCTGGTAAATCTAAATCAATATGTATTTTTCTATCTAATCTGCCTGGACGAAGCAAAGCAGGATCCAGTGTATCTGGTCTATTGGTAGCCATGATCATTTTAACTCTATGCAGAGTATCAAATCCATCCATTTGATTCAGTAGCTCCATTAAAGTTCTCTGAATCTCTCTATATGCTGAAGTACCCTCAGAAAACCAACGACCACCAATAGCATCTATTTCATCCACAAAAATAATGCACGGCTGATGGTCCCTAGCATAATTAAACATTTCTCTGACCAAACGAGCACTTTCACCAATGTACTTGTCTACAATATTACCAGATACAACCTTTAAGAAATTGCAGTCCAGCTGGCTAGCCACAGCTCGTGCTAGCAGTGTTTTTCCTGTACCTTTGGCTATAACAAACAGCCTTTTGGTTTTCCCACCTACCCCAAGAAACAAAAGAATTGTACACAGTAAAAATTCATGAAAGAAATTAAAGAAGATTTAAACAGATGGAGAGATATTCCATGTTCCTGGGTCGGAAGAATCAATATTGTGAAAATGACCATACTATCAAATATCATCTACAGATTCAATGCAATACGTATTCAACTTCCATTGACATTTTTTACTGAACTAGACCAAAGAATCACACAGTTCATATGGAAACACAAAAGAACTTGAATAGCCAAAGCAATCCTGAGAAAGAAAAATGGAGTTGGAGGAATCAGCCTCCCCAACTTCAGACTACTACAAAGCAACAGTCATCAAGACAGTATGGTACTGGCACAAAAACAGAACTTTAGACCAATGGAACAAGATAGAGAACCCAGAGACAAACCCACGCACCTATGGGTACCTTATTTATTTATTTATTTTTTACATTACTTTCCTTAACTTTATTTTTACATTAAGCCAGTATCTGTCATGTAGGCAACAAAAACCTTACAGTAAATTTACACAGGCTTGTAGTCCAATTTAGACTCTAGCTTCTTAGAATCAGCCACTTTTCTGACTGCTTTCATGAAATCTTCCTGTACCACAAAATCATGATCAGCACGAATCGCAAACATACCAATTTCACCATGCTTTGTAATGGGACCTGCATGGATTTTCAGTATATCTAACCTTGCTTGTTCATCTGGTAAATCTAAATCAATATGTATTTTTCTATCTAATCTGCCTGGACGAAGCAAAGCAGGATCCAGTGTATCTGGTCTATTGGTAGCCATGATCATTTTAACTCTATGCAGAGTATCAAATCCATCCATTTGATTCAGTAGCTCCATTAAAGTTCTCTGAATCTCTCTATATGCTGAAGTACCCTCAGAAAACCAACGACCACCAATAGCATCTATTTCATCCACAAAAACAATGCACGGCTGATGGTCCCTAGCATAATTAAACATTTCTCTGACCAAACGAGCACTTTCACCAATGTACTTGTCTACAATATTACTAGATACAACCTTTAAGAAATTGCAGTCCAGCTGGCTAGCCACAGCTCGTGCTAGCAGTGTTTTTCCTGTACCTGGTGGTCCATATAACAAACAGCCTTTTGGAGGTATTATTCCTACACGCTGGAATAACTCTGGGTTTGTAAGAGGCAATTCTATTACCTCTCTTAACTCTTAAATCTGTTCTGACAGCCCTCCAATCTCAGAATAAGAAACATTCCCAGGGTCCCCATGAGACATGTTATAAACCAGTGGATACACTTCTCTTGGCAAGTACCTCATAATAGTTAGTGTAGTCATATCCAAAGCAACTCTTGTTCCTGGCTTCAGCTTACTTTTGTCAAGCTGTCGACGACAACCCACAACATATCTTGGTCCATTTGTAGCATTAGCGATGAATTTTTCTTCAGTTAACTGCTTTAGTACTTCACCCACAATCTGCCCAACACTTTGTAGAGCCTTCAGATCATTTTCAGATTTTTCATACTGCTTGGTAAGTTCTTTTAATTGTTCCCTTAACTTCTTGAGGCGGCCATCTATCTCTTTGTGCTCCAGCAGCTTCTTCTGGGTACCTTATTTTTGACAAAGGAGGCGAAACTATAAAATGGGACAAAGACAGCCTCTTCAACAAGTGGTGCTGGGAAAATTGGACAGCTGCATGCAAAAAAATGAAGTTGGAACATTCCCTGACACCATACACTAAGATCAACTCAAAATGGATTAAAGACCTAAATGTAAGACCAGAAACCATCAAACTCTTAGAGGAGAATATAGGCAAAACCCTCAAGGACATCAATCAAAGCAAGATCTCTGACCCACCTACTAAAATAGTGGAACTGAAAATAAAAGTCAACACGTGGGACCTCATGAAACTTAAAAGCTTTTGTATAGCAAAAGAAATCACAAAAAAGCTCAACAGACACCCCACAGAGTGGGAGAAAATCATAGCAAATGAAACAACAGACTTTTCTTCTTTAAAAATTTGATTCAGTAGCTCCATTAAAGTTCTCTGAATCTCTCTATATGCTGAAGTACCCTCAGAAAACCAACGACCACCAATAGCATCTATTTCATCCACAAAAACAATGCACGGCTGATGGTCCCTAGCATAATTAAACATTTCTCTGACCAAACGAGCACTTTCACCAATGTACTTGTCTACAATATTACTAGATACAACCTTTAAGAAATTGCAGTCCAGCTGGCTAGCCACAGCTCGTGCTAGCAGTGTTTTTCCTGTACCTGGTGGTCCATATAACAAACAGCCTTTTGGAGGTATTATTCCTACACGCTGGAATAACTCTGGGTTTGTAAGAGGCAATTCTATTACCTCTCTTAACTCTTAAATCTGTTCTGACAGCCCTCCAATCTCAGAATAAGAAACATTCCCAGGGTCCCCATGAGACATGTTATAAACCAGTGGATACACTTCTCTTGGCAAGTACCTCATAATAGTTAGTGTAGTCATATCCAAAGCAACTCTTGTTCCTGGCTTCAGCTTACTTTTGTCAAGCTGTCGACGACAACCCACAACATATCTTGGTCCATTTGTAGCATTAGCGATGAATTTTTCTTCAGTTAACTGCTTTAGTACTTCACCCACAATCTGCCCAACACTTTGTAGAGCCTTCAGATCATTTTCAGATTTTTCATACTGCTTGGTAAGTTCTTTTAATTGTTCCCTTAACTTCTTGAGGCGGCCGTCTATCTCTTTGTGCTCCAGCAGCTTCTTCTGGGTACCTTATTTTTGACAAAGGAGGCGAAACTATAAAATGGGACAAAGACAGCCTCTTCAACAAGTGGTGCTGGGAAAATTGGACAGCTGCATGCAAAAAAATGAAGTTGGAACATTCCCTGACACCATACACTAAGATCAACTCAAAATGGATTAAAGACCTAAATGTAAGACCAGAAACCATCAAACTCTTAGAGGAGAATATAGGCAAAACCCTCAAGGACATCAATCAAAGCAAGATCTCTGACCCACCTACTAAAATAGTGGAACTGAAAATAAAAGTCAACACGTGGGACCTCATGAAACTTAAAAGCTTTTGTATAGCAAAAGAAATCACAAAAAAGCTCAACAGACACCCCACAGAGTGGGAGAAAATCATAGCAAATGAAACAACAGACAAAGAATTAATCTCCAAAATCTACAAGCAACTCAGACAACTCAGCACAGGAAAAACGAACAATCCAATCAAAAAATGGGAAAAAGATCTAAAGAGATGCCTCTCCAAAGAGGACATACAGATGGCCCAAAAGCACATGAAACGATGCTCAACCTCGCTTATTATTAGAGAAATGCAAATTAAAACTACAATGAGATATCACCTCACACCGGTCAGGATGGCCATCATCAATAAATCTGCAGACAATAAATGCTGGAGAGGGTGCGGAGAAAAGGGAACCCTCTTGCATTGCTGGTGGGAATATAAATTGATACAGCCTCTATGGAAGACAGTCTGGAGATTCCTTCAAAAACTAAAAATAGAAGCACCCAACGACCCAGCAATCCCACTATTAGGCTTATATCCTGATGAAATCAAAACTGAAAGAAGCACCTGTACCTCAATGTTCATTGCAGCTCTCTATACAATAGCCAGAGCATGGAAGCAACCTAGATGTCCTTCGACGAATGAATGGATACAGAAGCCCTGGTACATATATACAATGGAATACTACTCAGCTGTTCAAAGAAATGCAGAAGTCTCAGTGCTCATGAAGTGGCTGGCTCTAGAACCTATCCTAAAAAGTGAAGTAAGTCAAAAAGAGAAAGACAAATACAGTATACTAACACACATATATGGAATCTAGTAGGATAGTCTTGATAACACATGCAGGGAACTCATGGAAAAACAGAGCATAGACATAGGGACATTGTGGGGAAGAAATAGGGAGGGGGAAGCATGGAGGGAGTAACATGGAAACCTATACTGTCATGTGTGGAAAAGATAGCTAGTGTCATTGTGCTAAGGGAATAGGAGTGCTTACAATGGCTTGGGGCGATGGTCTGGAGGGGTGGGATGGGGGAACTGGGGAGGTGGGGACCATGGATATGCATATGACTGATCTGGGAACATACATGTCTGTGAACAACAAAACTCTGTAAAACTTTTAGAATAAAGAATAATAAAAAGTTATATTATCTCCTGTTAATGTCTCATGTAAATTTAATTATTAGATCAACCAAAAGAAATGGGAAGGGTAGAAGAAAATTTTTCTTTCCTGACACCATATAAGAAATGTAAATTCAATGCATACCGGAGATAAACCTAAATCAATTGAAAGAGTCCATAGTGATAATCTACTTCAATTTTGATGGAATACAAACTGTTTATCATTCCTAGGAAGAGACCATTCATAACTTCTTGAAATGATTATTTGACATATAATTAACTCATGATTTTCTGGGAAAATTATTTCAAAATTATTTCTATATTACAAATAGATTATTTAAATTATTACATGAACACATGCTCAAATTTTAAAAGAAAAAATGTGAGATAATTCATTGTATAAGAAGAAATGTCACTCACAATTCCTTCAGAAAAAAGAATCTTATATGTAAATTTACGCATACAAATTTAATTTTATAAAACTTTAATCATTATATTCATTAGCTTCATTATATTCCTATTTTACCCTTACAATATATTAAGAAATTCCTAACATATCAAAGATATAACTTTTCAGTGGTTTGTCAGCCACTCCTGCTGATAGTTTAAAACAACTTTACACCTGGCCCCTCAGACTGAATTCCTGATTTGCTAATCAAGCAAACATCAACCACACATGAAAAACACTGGACATCAGAACTGTCCTATGTCCTGACCAATTGCAAGTGGGAAATTGCAGGGGAGTTTAGACACCTCTTGGTGAGAACCGCAGACATCTTTCGGAGGCCATGTCACATACATGTGAATTAGTCTAGGTCCTTGTTACCAATAGTACAGAAAATAGAGCATCAGCAATCTCCAAGACAGTGACTATATATTATATAATATATATATATATACATATTAATATAATATAGGGCTCCCTAGGTGACTCAGAAGGTAAAGAATTTGCCTAGAGTGCTTGAGACCTGGGATCAGTTCCTGGGTTGGGAAGATCCTTCAGAATTGGAAATGACAACCCACTCCAGTATTCTTGCCTGACAGGGCAGGCTGTAGTCCATGAAGTCACAAAGAGTCAGATATGACTGAACGACTAATATGACAGCGAAAGTAAATGTAATACCCACTGTAAAAATTTTTTTTAAAGATTTTTTTGGTGTGGACCATTTTTTAAGGTCTTTATTGAATTTGTTACAATATTGCCTTCTGTTTTGTGTTTTGATTTTTTGATCAAAAGTTATGTGGGATCTCAGCTCCCTGTTTAGAGATCAAACCCTTGCACCCTGCAATGACAGGGGGAGTTTTAACCACTGGACTGCCAGGGAAGTATGCCCCACCTTAAAACTTTGATGGAAGCTCAACTCAGTGTTAGTTCTGAGTGGGTTTTCTGTCTTATTAACAACATGAAGCATACCATTACCATTATGTTTAGATTTTACTTCTGTACCTTCTCTGAAATACATTATAGAATACCACAAATTAAAAATTAAAACATCATGTAGAAAATAATTCTTAAACTATACAAGTTCTAGACTATACTTGAACCTTTTTTTTTAATACTCAAAATCTATTAAATTACATTTCTTAGACTGGAATAATTTGAGATAAAGAATATTAAACTTGGTTTTCCTTATTTACTATTTAAACATCCAGGTGATTTCAGCCACTCCTGCTGATAGTTTAAAACAACTTTACACCTGGCCCCTCAGACTGAATTCCTGATTTGCTAATCAAGCAAACATCAACCACACATGAAAAACACTGGACATCAGAACTGTCCTATGTCCTGACCAATTGCAAGTGGGAAATTGCAGGGGAGTTTAGACACCTCTTGGTGAGAACCGCAGACATCTTTCGGAGGCCATGTCACATACATGTGAATTAGTCTAGGTCCTTGTTACCAATAGTACAGAAAATAGAGCATCAGCAATCTCCAAGACAGTGACTATATATTATATAATATATATATATATACATATTAATATAATATAGGGCTCCCTAGGTGACTCAGAAGGTAAAGAATTTGCCTAGAGTGCTTGAGACCTGGGATCAGTTCCTGGGTTGGGAAGATCCTTCAGAATTGGAAATGACAACCCACTCCAGTATTCTTGCCTGACAGGGCAGGCTGTAGTCCATGAAGTCACCAAGAGTCAGATATGACTGAACGACTAATATGACAGCGAAAGTAAATGTAATACCCACTGTAAAAATTTTTTTTAAAGATTTTTTTGGTGTGGACCATTTTTTAAGGTCTTTATTGAATTTGTTACAATATTGCCTTCTGTTTTGTGTTTTGATTTTTTGATCAAAAGTTATGTGGGATCTCAGCTCCCTGTTTAGAGATCAAACCCTTGCACCCTGCAATGACAGGGGGAGTTTTAACCACTGGACTGCCAGGGAAGTATGCCCCACCTTAAAACTTTGATGGAAGCTCAACTCAGTGTTAGTTCTGAGTGGGTTTTCTGTCTTATTAACAACATGAAGCATACCATTACCATTATGTTTAGATTTTACTTCTGTACCTTCTCTGAAATACATTATAGAATACCACAAATTAAAAATTAAAACATCATGTAGAAAATAATTCTTAAACTATACAAGTTCTAGACTATACTTGAACCTTTTTTAATACTCAAAATCTATTAAATTACATTTCTTAGACTGGAATAATTTGAGATAAAGAATATTAAACTTGGTTTTCCTTATTTACTGTTTAAACATCCAGGTGATTTAGTGTGATTTAAAATTTTAAGAGACAATATCATGACAACATTAAAGAATAGAAAATGGAATGCAAATGCATACAGGATTAACTTTAGGTTAAATCACTTTGATCAATTTTCTGTTTTAAACCCATTTAATATCAAGCTTATATCCAAGGACTTCTATTTCTGGCATGTTTCCTTTCCTGGTATGGGGCTTCCTGGGCCGCACTAGTGAACAAGCACCCACCTACCAGTGCAGAAATATTACAGATGCAGGTTCAGTCTCTGGGTTGGGAAGATTCTCTGAAGGGGGGAATAACAACCCACTCCAGTATTCTTGCCTGGAGAATCCCATGGACAGAGGAGCCTTCAGTCCATAGTCACACAGAGTTGGACATGACTGAAGTAATTTAGTATCTCAAGCAAGCACACTTTCCCCAAGGAATAGTGTTTATATCACTATCTAGTTTCTGGTTATTATAGTTGTTTTGAATTCTGACACAGAATACTGACCTCTGAAACCTCTTCTTTATTAAAAATGGCTTGAAATTTCTCTCTTCCTATTGTATTAAATTAGGATGTTACATCTTCAAATACTACACTAGTGTGTATGCCTCGCAATAAAGTTTCTATTCTATGCTCAAAGGATTCATAATGCACCCCCCCAAAAAACCCCAAAAACTGACTGTCAAGGGGACAATATGTGAAGTTACCAAGGGATAAAATTTATTTCAATCCTTTAATGCCTCTCTCCAGCCAACCAAGTAAATGCTGGTCAGAGGCAGGACATTGAAGTCCAAAAAAACATAGTGTTAGATAAAGATTTTACCTGTCCAGAAGTATGCCCCACCTTAAAACTTTGATGGAGGCTCAACTCAGTGTTAGGTCTGAGTGGGTTTTCTGTCTTATTAACAACATGAAGCATACCATTACCATTATGTTTAGATTTTACTTCTGTACCTTCTCTGAAATACATTATAGAATACCACAAATTAAAAATTAAAACATCATGTAGAAAATAATTCTTAAACTATACAAGTTCTAGACTATACTTGAACCTTTTTTTTTAATACTCAAAATCTATTAAATTACATTTCTTAGACTGGAATAATTTGAGATAAAGAATATTAAACTTGGTTTTCCTTATTTACTATTTAAACATCCAGGTGATTTAGTGTGATTTAAAATTTTAAGAGACAATATCATGACAACATTAAAGAATAGAAAATGGAATGCAAATGCATACAGGATTAACTTTAGGTTAAATCACTTTGATCAATTTTCTGTTTTAAACCCATTTAATATCAAGCTTATATCCAAGGACTTCTATTTCTGGCATGTTTCCTTTCCCTGGTATGGGGCTTCCTGGGCGGCACTAGTGATCAAGAACCCACCTATCAGTGCAGAAATATTACAGATGCAGGTTCAGTCTCTGGGTTGGGAAGATTCTCTGAAGGGGGGAATAACAACCCACTCCAGTATTCTTGCCTGGAGAATCCCATGGACAGAGGAGCCTTCAGTCCATAGTCACACAGAGTTGGACATGACTGAAGTAATTTAGTATCTCAAGCAAGCACACTTTCCCCAAGGAATAGTGTTTATATCACTATCTAGTTTCTGGTTATTATAGTTGTTTTGAATTCTGACACAGAATACTGACCTCTGAAACCTCTTCTTTATTAAAAATGGCTTGAAATTTCTCTCTTCCTATTGTATTAAATTAGGATGTTACATCTTCAAATACTACACTAGTGTGTATGCCTCGCAATAAAGTTTCTATTCTATGCTCAAAGGATTCATAATGCAACCCCCCAAAAAACCCCAAAAACTGACTGTCAAGGGGACAATATGTGAAGTTACCAAGGGATAAAATTTATTTCAATCCTTTAATGCCTCTCTCCAGCCAACCAAGTAAATGCTGAGGAATCTCAGCAGATATAATCATTCTATTTGTTCTTCCAGGATTTTAATTCATCTTCATAACTAGAAGAAAGAGGTGAGGGGTTAAACCACAGAGATTTTCCTAGACATCAAGTGACAAATGAAAATAAAATTTGATTATGCCATCTCTCATCTCTAAAATGTAGCAGTGACTCCATAGGCTCCAAGGACAAAGATAAAATAAAATCCTTCCCAAAGCTGAAAATCTCCTCAGCTTTGCACCTCTCCTCCTGGGTGTTCTTTCAGCTCCAGGGCTATGCAGTGGTTCTTGCTGATCCAAGGTCTTTGCAAACCCTGTTTCTCCATTGGAAATGCTCCCCACCTGTTCTCTAATTAAATTTTATCATCTTCTAATTTCAGTGCAAGCTTTTCTTTCAAACTACGAACACAGCTCTTTGTTCTAGACTCCTGTGAGACCATGTTTCACAATTTCAAAATACGTATCTCAGCTTGTATATATTATTGGTATAATGTCAACTAATTACATTTTTAATAATATATATCTTAGTTTTATACATTGCTGGTATAATGTGAATTTCATAGTTTCCAAATAAATAGCTGTTTGTATATATTATTGCCTTAATGTCAATTTCCCTGCCTAGTATGTTAGCTCCTTGGGAAGAGGTACATATTAACCACCAGAAACAAGATCCTGGTCCTTTGAATGGCCTAAACATGTGATGCTGATACTGCACAGTTCAAGTTGAAGCAGGGATACTTATGGTAGATCATTTATCTCCTCAAAATCAGATCTCACATTTCCAGCTTGCCCTGATCTCTGACACTGTTAAACAGTTTTAAAAAGGGAGAAGCAAAGAGGAAAAACTGCTCAGAAAATAAATTAAAACCTTGGCGTGTGTCACCTCCTTACTCTGAGATGTTGTGAGAAATTCTATGAAACTATTTTCAAATTATAATGCCAACATATCCTGGGATGATTCAGAGAGTGAACTCCTGAAGAGTAAGTAAACAGGCCTCCTACTTCAGGTCAAACACATGGAGTTCATGAGTGACTTCTGGGTCTAAGGCCAAAAATGTTTTCAACAATAAATCTTATTTGAATTATCATCTGTGTGCCAAACACTCAGTTGCTTGTTTTGAGCAGAGTTCCCTTTGCTATACAGTAGGGCCCTGCTGGTTAACCATTTGTAAATATTAGTGCATACATGTCTACCCCAAGCATCCTAGAAGGGATTTTTGTACATTATGATAGGAGTTTGCTCTTGTTCTGACACCTGTGAAAAGACACTGATTCACTCTAAGCAAGAGTGTGAAATTACTAACCCCTATTAAATACTTCACTGCAGTTACTCTGTGAAGAACACATTACAAAAAAGCAAGATTGAGGTCAAGGACAGCACCTTCCCAAAGCTGAAAATCTCCTCAGGCACCTCTCCTCCTGGGTGTTCTTTCAGCTCCAGGGCTATGCAGTGGTTCTTGCTGATCCAAGGTCTTTGCAAACCCTGTTTCTCCATTGGAAATGCTCCCCACCTGTTCTCTAATTAAATTTTATCATCTTCTAATTTCAGTGCAAGCTTTTCTTTCAAACTACGAACACAGCTCTTTGTTCTAGACTCCTGTGAGACCATGTTTCACAATTTCAAAATACGTATCTCAGCTTGTATATATTATTGGTATAATGTCAACTAATTACATTTTTAATAATATATATCTTAGTTTTTATACATTGCTGGTATAATGTGAATTTCATAGTTTCCAAATAAATAGCTGTTTGTATATATTATTGCCTTAATGTCAATTTCCCTGCCTAGTATGTTAGCTCCTTGGGAAGAGGTACATATTAACCACCAGAAACAAGATCCTGGTCCTTTGAATGGCCTAAACATGTGATGCTGATACTGCACAGTTCAAGTTGAAGCAGGGATACTTATGGTAGATCATTTATCTCCTCAAAATCAGATCTCACATTTCCAGCTTGCCCTGATCTCTGACACTGTTAAACAGTTTTAAAAAGGGAGAAGCAAAGAGGAAAAACTGCTCAGAAAATAAATTAAAACCTTGGCGTGTGTCACCTCCTTACTCTGAGATGTTGTGAGAAATTCTATGAAACTATTTTCAAATTATAATGCCAACATATCCTGGGATGATTCAGGGAGTGAACTCCTGAAGAGTAAGTAAACAGGCCTCCTACTTCAGGTCAAACACATGGAGTTCATGAGTGACTTCTGGGTCTAAGGCCAAAAATGTTTTCAACAATAAATCTTATTTGAATTATCATCTGTGTGCCAAACACTCAGTTGCTTGTTTTGAGCAGAGTTCCCTTTGCTATACAGTAGGGCCCTGCTGGTTAACCATTTGTAAATATTAGTGCATACATGTCTACCCCAAGCATCCTAGAAGGGATTTTTGTACATTATGATAGGAGTTTGCTCTTGTTCTGACACCTGTGAAAAGACACTGATTCACTCTAAGCAAGAGTGTGAAATTACTAACCCCTATTAAATACTTCACTGCAGTTACTCTGTGAAGAACACATTACAAAAAAGCAAGATTGAGGTCAAGGACAGCACAAGTGGTTGTGTAGCTTCATTCCTTATGAGACTTGTGACCACAGAGAAATGGTGGTGATGATGATGGATAGTAATGTGTGTTTGCAACAGATACTTGGGGGTGTGGATGGGGACAAAAGTACAAAGGGCTTCCCTGGTGGCTCAGAGGTAAAGAATGTCTGCCAGTGCAGGAGACACAAGAGACATGGGTTCGATCCCTGGGTTAGAAAAAACCCCTGGAGAAGGAAATGGCAATCCACTTCATTATTCTTGTCTGGAGAATCCCATGGATATAGTCCATGGGGTCCCCAAAGAGTTGGACACAACTTAGTGACTAAACATTAATACCCAAAGGACAAAAATTAATGGTTGGACAATTCTGAGTCCACCTTGAACTTCTTTTAGAGCCAAACACTAAGAAAGCTTAGGTTGTGTATAGCAGCCATCTATAATACTAAATAGCATAGTACTAAAAAGCAAACATCATCATACTACTGAACATGCTTTTGAGACAGTACTGGTATAGATAGGTTGTTGATGAGGGAAATTACTTTATGGAGGAAGTATAATGGTCTCTTCCTTCCAAAAAAAAAAAAAAAAAGAGAGTTGAGAAGGTTATGAGCCATTACATAAAGGCACTTAGAAGATTTAGACACATTAAACAGTTTATATGGACTTAGTGTTACAGCTGGATGATTATTATTTCATAGACCTGTAAAAAGGTCCACTTATTAGCTAACTTGATTCTAGTACTTTTTTCTCTCTTACTGTTATTTCCTTACTTTTGGGTCTGGGTTTTTTTTTTGTTTGTTTGTTTGTTTTCAATCTTCTTGTATATTTATTGTATGCAGTCAGATATCTGCTGACATTTTTCTTTGGGTTGTATCTTTGCATACCGTGTACCCTCTTGACATTTAATTACTGAAGAGGAGCAAGAAGCCTCACTGACCAAGAAAATTACAGGAAAGGTTATAATATGTCCAGTAAGAAGGGGGTGACAGAGGATGAGATGGTTGGATGGTATCACCAACTCAATGGATGTGACCTCAAGCAAACTCTGGGAAACGGTGAAGGACAGGGATACCTGGCATGCTGCAGGTCACAAAGAGTTGGACGTGACTTACCGACTGAACAAGAACAAATGAAATAAATAAAATATTCTGAAACTGGTGATGGGGCATTTGACCCATGTTAATACCCATCATTCTTACTGCTTTCATATATCACTTATGTAAACTTCCTAAGAATATACCATTTTCTTCATATAGTAATTGAGAAATCCAAGGTATAGAGATATTCGGTAAATTGTTCTATATCAAAAAGCTGGACTGGGGGCTTCCCTGGCGGTCCAGTGGGTAAGGACACCGCCTTGCAGTGCAAGAGGCGCCAGTTCGATCCCTGGCCTGGGAAGATCCCACGTGCCGCGGAGCGGCTGGACCCATGTGTCCAATTACCGAGCCCGAGCTCTGGAGCGCATGCGTCCAGAGCCAGTGCTCTGCAACAACAGAGGCCACCGCGATGGGAGGCCCACAGGAGCCAAAGAACAAAGACGGATGAAAATAGAGAAATGAAAGACCAATGGAAGTGGTCCGCCCACTCCCCTCCCTCCCCAACCAGACCCCTGCCCAAAAATAAATAATAATAAAATAAAAAAATCTTTAAAAAAAAAAAAAAAAAAAGCTGGACTGTAGACCACCAGGCTCCTCTATACATGGAATTCTCCAGGCAAGACTAATGGAGTGTGTTGCCATGCCCTCCTGCAGGGGATCTTCCCAACTTAGGGATCAAACCCAGGTCTCCTGCATTGCAGGTAGATTCTTTTACAGTCTGAGTCACCAGGAAAACCCATCAAAAAGCTAGCAGATGATAAACTCAGTCTCTCTAATCCCACGCCTGCATTTGGCAACCTAAAATAATTAATGTTTACTGTTACAAAAACAAATACCCACTGAGTAAATTTTAAAGACCTAATTATTGACTTTATTCACCTATTCCTGAAGCATTCCACCCAGCAGACAGAAAGGAGTTCCTAGGAGCTGTGCAGAACAACAGATGTTTATCGAAGGGAGCAGGGTCAAGGATGTCATGCCAGCAAGGAAGACTCTGTTTGTGCCAAAGTCACTCTCCTTTAGGGGACAGTAGGTGTCTATCAGGCAGATAGCCTCACCTACTGTTGACCAGGTCATTTCTGACAGGTTGAAGATTACTTTTCTGGAGGAAGCGAAACTTTGAGTTAAGTGTCCATTTGCTGGGGCTTAGAGAAGTGACCGCATTGGGGCCTGCTGTCTTGGTTTTAACACTAGGTATTTTATGATGCCATATACTGCACCTTTAACACTATATCTTTTTTTTTTTTTTTTTTAATTTTGTCCTCTTTAACTGGTTTTTATTTATTTATTTTCATCCATCTTTATTTTTCCACCTGTGTAGGCCTCCCATCATAGTGGCCTCTCTCCTTGCAGGGCACTGGCTCTGGGCACATGCCCTCCAGAGTCCTGGTTCCTAATTGGACACACCAGCCCAGCCACTCTGTGGCACGTGGGACCTTCCTGGGCCAGGGATCGAAACAGTGCCCCTTGCACTGCAAGGCCGACTCTTTACCCACTGGATCACCAGGGAAGCCTTAATACAACATCTTGAAGTAGGTTTAAACACCTTTCTAAACACTGGTGTGTATGCCAACTGCTGAATTCAGGTCACTCAGAAGACAATTGCCATAGAAAGCCCTCCCCAAGGAAGATTTCTGGAAGTATTACAAGATGGATTTTGTGGCAAGAAATGTATCCATGAATGTTTCAAAAAGTAATTAGATTTTATTCTTCTCAGTTTACTATGTTGTACTGATCTGTCTCTGGTATCTATAGGAATGCAACTCAGAAAATCCATCCTACATAATCAGAAAAGCTGTTTGAAATGTTAGGAAAAAAACATGGTATGTTTGAGGTGCCAGAGAACTAAAAATGGAATGAAAATGAAGCAAGAACCAGAAGCATGAAATAGTAAAAGTCACATTTGGGGTCACTTACATCCTACAGCCAAATGCACATTCTTCCTGAGATGCCCAAAGAACTGAAAAGCTGAGCAGAATCACTGCAAAGTTTGTAATGCCTGGAAGGCAAGTGGAAGTTCAAGGCTCACCTACAAAAAGCATCTGTAGTCACCCCGTCTACCACCTTTAGTTCAAGACCCAGAAAAGTTACAGCAAAAGTGAACTGGAGATAACAGGACACGATCGAGGTGCCGGAGAATGACCTGGTGGACAAGGCCCGGCAGATCAAAATCCACAACCTGCCCGCCTTTTACGACAGCGAGCTCTTCAGGATGCACAAGTTCACCCAGAGCCGAAGCGCAAGGTGATCCTGCAGCAGTTCCAGTGGCCGCGCGGGTCGGCCCTTCCCAGAGCTGCGTTTTCCGCCCCGCCGGCAGCCACCGCACCTGCGGGTCCCAGACCCGCGGCACAGCCCCGGCCTCCGCGGAGGGGACGGCCGTGGAGGCCCGTGGGAGCGGCACCAGCCCGGTGGCTCCACTGTTCCATCCGGCCCCTCCCTGTACAATAGTTGTATGTTCCGTAGTTCTTTCTGTGGTTTTAATGCATAATAAAGTGGAGACAATTTAAAAGAAAATTAAAAGAAAAAAAGAGACAGAACCAGATTCAAGCAATTGAAAGCATGGAAGATAATAAAAGACAAGTTTAGGAAATTCTGCAAATATCAAGAGGGAAAAAGAAAAAGAAATCTAGGCATATCATAATTAAACATATATACAAATATATATACACAAGCAAACATCTTTAAGAGAAAAAACGTATTTTTACATAATAATCATGAACAGTACACCGAAACAACATAAGTGATAAGGCCTTAAACTACTTTTTGTTGTGCTCAAAAACTTCTAACAAGAATGTATAACCAGTTAAAACAAACAAGAATGTACCATGAATTTTCAAATAATTAGATTATCTAGTTTACTATGTTGTACTGATCTGTCTCTGGTATCTATAGGAATGCAACTCAGAAAATCCATCCTACATAATCAGAAAAGCTGTTTGAAATGTTAGGAAAAAACATGGTATGTTTGAGGTGCCAGAGAACTAAAATGGAATGAAAATGAAGCAAGAACCAGAAGCATGAAATAGTAAAAGTCACATTTGGGGTCACTTACATCCTACAGCCAAATGCACATTCTTCCTGAGATGCCCAAAGAACTGAAAAGCTGAGCAGAATCACTGCAAAGTTTGTAATGCCTGGAAGGCAAGTGGAAGTTCAAGGCTCACCTACAAAAAGCATCTGTAGTCTCCCCGTCTACCACCTTTAGTTCAAGACCCAGAAAAGTTACAGCAAAAGTGAACTGGAGATAACAGGACACGATCGAGGTGCCGGAGAATGACCTGGTGGACAAGGCCCGGCAGATCAAAATCCACAACCTGCCCGCCTTTTACGACAGCGAGCTCTTCAGGATGCACAAGTTCACCCAGAGCCGAAGCGCAAGGTGATCCTGCAGCAGTTCCAGTGGCCGCGCGGGTCGGCCCTTCCCAGAGCTGCGTTTTCCGCCCCGCCGGCAGCCACCGCACCTGCGGGTCCCAGACCCGCGGCACAGCCCCGGCCTCCGCGGAGGGGACGGCCGTGGAGGCCCGCGGGAGCGGCACCAGCCCGGTGGCTCCACTGTTCCATCCGGCCCCTCCCTGTACAATAGTTGTATGTTCCGTAGTTCTTTCTGTGGTTTTAATGCATAATAAAGTGGAGACAATTTAAAAGAAAATTAAAAGAAAAAAAGAGACAGAACCAGATTCAAGCAATTGAAAGCATGGAAGATAATAAAAGACAAGTTTAGGAAATTCTGCAAATATCAAGAGGGAAAAAGAAAAAGAAATCTAGGCATATCATAATTAAACATATATACAAATATATATACACAAGCAAACATCTTTAAGAGAAAAAACGTATTTTTACATAATAATCATGAACAGTACACCGAAACAACATAAGTGATAAGGCCTTAAACTACTTTTTGTTGTGCTCAAAAACTTCTAACAAGAATGTATAACCAGTTAAAACAAACAAGAACCATTGGGGGGGTGGGGGGGAAGGATGTTCAGAAGACAAAAAAATGGAGAGAAGTTGTTACCAGTAAAATGTATACTAAAGGAAACATGGTATTCAGAAGAAAAATGATCCTAGAAGGGCATATTGAAATGTAAGAAAGAATAAAGGATAACAAAAGTTAAATGTGCATGAAATGGAAAATGCACTTTTTAGTTAAAGAAATAAAATAACAAAATATTTTGTAGAGAAAGTTAATGCCGATATATGACTATTTTCTTCTAGCACACTGAGTAGTCTTTTACGAAAGCAATATTCATGCAGATAATAACTATTCTGAACAAAATACCCAAACATGCTTATGCTTAAGGGAAGATAAAAATCCCAAACTAATCAACATTTCAAGAACTAAAGAAGGTAACCCATTCTTAACAGAAAATAAAATCAACATCCCAAGACACTGACATTAGCAGCTAGCAGGAAAAGATTTCAAAGTCACTATTACAATTATGCTTGATGAGGTAAAGGAAGATATCTTCTCAGTGACTTGAAGACTAGTGAGTCTCAGGAGAGAAATAGTACTCATGAAAAAGAATTCAGTGGAAATTCTAGAGATAAAGAACACAATTTCTGAAATTTAAAAATATAATTGGAAGTAGATAATAACTGAAAGGAGATAACAAGAAAACAAACTGAATGAATCTGAAGAAAGACCAATAGAAATTGCCTTATTTAAACAAAAATAAATGATGGCTTGGGGAATTATTGAATAGTATCAAAATTGTGAACGTGCAAGCTCTTAGTGCTCCAGAGAGAAAACAGAGAAGAAAATTAGAAAGAATACCCTCTGAATTTTTCATAATTTGGTGAAAAATAAATTTCCTTATTATAAAGGATAGCAATCTCTAAATAAACCAGATATGAAGAAATCCATGCTTAGTTTCATCACACTTGAACATATGAAAAGCAAAGATAAAGGAAAATTTTTTAAAAAAAGCAGAAAAAGAACTTGACAGGGAATCGATGATTCCAAGTATTTGCTCATTTCTCATCAAAAGCTTTGGGAGCCAGAAAGTGGCAAAACTACGTCTCTGAGGTACTAAAGGAAAAATGTGCTTGCATAAAATTTATCAGGCACATATTATGTGCAAAATATGAACATAGGTGAGAATCATAACCCTAGACATAGAGATGGCCAGGAGGCACACAAGAAAGATGTTCAATATTATTAATTATTAGAGAAATGCAAATCAAAACTACAATGAGAATAGCACCAGCCAGAATGGCTTTCATTAAAAAAAACGAAAAAGAAAAAAAGAAATGGCTGTAGAGGGTGTGGAGAGAAGGGAATCCACCTACAGTGTTAGTAGGAATATAAATTGGTACAGCCACTATGGAGAACAGAATGGAGATTCCTTAAAAAATTAAAAATAGAGCTACCATACAACCTTGCAATCCCACCCCTGGCCATATATCCTGAGAAAAACATATATCTGAAAGGATATATTCACCCCTATGTTCATTGCAGCACAGTTTACAATAGCCAAGACACAGAAGCCATCTAAATTGTCCACTGACGGAGGGATGGATAAAGAAGAGATATGGTATATATAGAATATTATAGGACATACAATGGAATATAACTCAGCCGTTAAAAAGAATGTCATTTAAAGTGACATCGCTAGACCCAGACATTGTCATACTGTGTGAAGTCAGTCATAAAAGGAGAAATATTACATGACATTGCTTACATGTGGAATCAAAAAAAAAAAAAATAAATAACACAAATGAACTTACTTACAAAACAGAAAGACTCAGACTTTGAGAATAAACATATGGTTGCTAGAGGGAGGGATAGAGTCCCCCTTCCCCTTTAAACTCCCTTGTACTTCCCATTCTATCCCACTACTCTAGGTTGTCAGGGAGCACCAGGTTTCAGCTCCCTAATCCATACAGTGACTGCCTATGGGCTATTTCACATATGGTAATGTATACATTTCCATGCTACTGTATTTGTCCCACACTCTCCCTCTCTCATTGGTCATTGTACCTTTAGAGGCATTTTTGTTTCTTCCAAGCTACTGAATTTATTAGCTTAAATGTATTCATAATGTTTTCTTATTTTCCCTCTCCTATCTATAAACTCTACAGTGATATTAACTCCTATTACTAATATTGCTAAGTTCTGACCTTTTTCTTGATCCACCTGGCTTGCAGTTTACAGATTTTATTGATCTTTAACAGCGAGCTTTAGACTTCCACCGATTTTCTGTTACTGTTTTCCATTTCATGTTTTCTCATATCTTTATGCACCAGGTTTCATTTGCTCTAAAGAAATCAGAGTGAAAAGAGAGGCCATTATCTTCTTTCTGCACATGATCCATACATGCTATAATTTTCCATCTAAGTACCACTGTGGCTTTCCCCCCCACCATCGGAAGAAGTTCACTGACTTCATTTAAATGATAATCATTAGGACTCAAACTGAGAAGAAATCTGCAGCCCACAGCTCTGTTTACACAGCCAACAGGGTAATGGCCCAACTCCTCTTGCTTTCCCAAATGTCACTCCTATAATTACCCTGCTGATCTTTCTTGCCTTAATTATGATTTTCTAATTTTCTGATCTTGGAGATTTTCTGTAGTTTCTTGAGAAACACACACATACAACTCATAACTTAGGTTCTGTTAGCATTCATAGCTTTGGGATGAGATTTGGAATTTTCAGAGATTTTTCCCACTAATAGCAGAAAGAGGCTTTCTTATCCACCCTTTTATGTATTTTATGACTAAGGCAGGTACACCTGTGTGGATGGTCCTTGGAAGAGCAGAGACCTCTGTGGCCTCATGTTCAGTTCACTCAGATGAGATACAAGTCATGATCTGGTTATTTTCTCAAGTTTATCAATCAAGTAAATTATTCCAACCCCTCAAACTAATGAAAGAATAAAGAAAGGACAGGAGTTGTACATTACGGAGCTTGATCAGCACAAAATGAAGCATCTGAGATTGAGAAAAAGTGTCTGTCTGTCCAAGATTCCCTATTTGATTTCTCTATGAACCTATTGGGACTAAAGTCTTCCTGGAAGCAAGTGGGGTCGCTCCTTCCCTCACGTTCCTAAATCCACACTGTCAGTACCAACAAATTCTCTTTTTACATTCCACTGAGATTCTCTAAGATTAGATTTTGCCTTAAAAATTCTCTGAAATGCATCTGAATATTAATCCTACTAACCTGAGGAGTTAATTTTTCAGTTTCTAAAACTCAACATTCAAAAACTTAGATCATGGCAGCCAGTCCCATCACTTCATAGCAATTAAATGGGCTAACGATGGAAATAGTGACAGACTTTATTTTCTTGGGTTCCACAATTACTGCAGATGGTGACTGCAGCCATGAAATTAAAACATGCTTACTCCTTGGAAGAAAAGCTATGACAAACCTAGACAGCAAATAAAAAGCAGAGACATCTGTTTGCCAACAAAAAGTTCATATAGTCAAAGCTATGATTTTCCCAGTAGTCATGTATACATGTGAAAGCTGGACCATAAAGAAGGCTGAGCACAAAAGAACTGATGCCTTTGAACAGTGCCATTGTAGAAGGCTCTTGAGAGTGCGTTGAACAGCAAGGAAATCAACCCTGAATATTCACTGACTGAAGATGAATCTCCAATTCTTTGGCCACCTGATGCGAAGAGACAATTCATTGGGAAAAGGGGCTGATGTTGGGGAAAATAGAAGGCAAATAGAGAAGGGGACGACAGAGGATGAGATGGCTGAATGGCATCACTGAGTCCATGGACATGGATTTGAGCATGCTCTGGGAAATGGTCAAGGACAGGGAAGCCTGGTGTGTGCAGTCCATGGGAAACTGCTGAGCAACTCCACAGGACAAACCTCTGTGGCCTCATGTTCAGTTCACTCAGATGAGATACAAGTCATGATCTGGTTATTTTCTCAAGTTTATCAATCAAGTAAATTATTCCAACCCCTCAAACTAATGAAAGAATAAAGAAAGGACAGGAGTTGTACATTACGGAGCTTGATCAGCACAAAATGAAGCATCTGAGATTGAGAAAAAGTGTCTGTCTGTCCAAGATTCCCTATTTGATTTCTCTATGAACCTATTGGGACTAAAGTCTTCCTGGAAGCAAGTGGGGTCGCTCCTTCCCTCACGTTCCTAAATCCACACTGTCAGTACCAACAAATTCTCTTTTTACATTCCACTGAGATTCTCTAAGATTAGATTTTGCCTTAAAAATTCTCTGAAATGCATCTGAGTATTAATCCTACTCACCTGAGGAGTTAATTTTTCAGTTTCTAAAACTCAACATTCAAAAACTTAGATCATGGCAGCCAGTCCCATCACTTCATAGCAATTAAATGGGCTAACGATGGAAATAGTGACAGACTTTATTTTCTTGGGTTCCACAATTACTGCAGATGGTGACTGCAGCCATGAAATTAAAACATGCTTACTCCTTGGAAGAAAAGCTATGACAAACCTAGACAGCAAATAAAAAGCAGAGACATCTGTTTGCCAACAAAAAGTTCATATAGTCAAAGCTATGATTTTCCCAGTAGTCATGTATACATGTGAAAGCTGGACCATAAAGAAGGCTGAGCACAAAAGAACTGATGCCTTTGAACAGTGCCATTGTAGAAGGCTCTTGAGAGTGCGTTGAACAGCAAGGAAATCAACCCTGAATATTCACTGACTGAAGATGAATCTCCAATTCTTTGGCCACCTGATGCGAAGAGACAATTCATTGGGAAAAGGGGCTGATGTTGGGGAAAATAGAAGGCAAATAGAGAAGGGGACGACAGAGGATGAGATGGCTGAATGGCATCACTGAGTCCATGGACATGGATTTGAGCATGCTCTGGGAAATGGTCAAGGACAGGGAAGCCTGGTGTGTGCAGTCCATGAGGTCACAAAAAGTTGAACACTGCTGAGCAACTGAACCAAACTTATTAACCTGAGGATCACTCCATATTCAAACCTGTAACTTCATCTCCTACTGTATTTCTCAATTCATATCATTATGTGCCCATAATAGACTCATATACATCATATTATAACAGAAAATGATACCATAAAGACACTAATAAAAGCACACAATGATAAAGTAGGACTATAACAAACCCTAAAACATGCCCCCCAATCTTAGAGCAAAATCAAGGCCTGAGAAGCAAACTTGTTTGCAGGTTCAATGTCAAAGAAAGTAAATCCTGAAATAGCAACTTTTCCTTCAGCTCTAGAGATGTGGATGAACCTAGAGCCTGCTATACAAAGTGAAGTAAGTCAGAAAATGAAAAATAAATACAGTATATTAATGCATATATATGGAATCTAGAGCAATGGTACCGATGAATCTATCTATAGGGCAGGAATAGAGACCCAGATGTAGAGAAGAGTTTTGTGGACACAGTAGGGGAGGGAGGGAGTGGTGTGAATGGAGCAAGTAGCATGAACATATATACATTATCATGGGTCAGATGGATAGCTGGCGAGAAGTTGTTGTGTACCACAGGGAGCACAGCCTGGTGCTCTATGAGGACCTGGAGGGGTGAGGTGGGGAGAGGGGAGGGAGACCCAGGAGAGAAGGGATGTATGTATAATTATGGCTGATTTGCACTGTTGTATGGCAAAAACTAACACATTCGAAAAGTTTTGAAAACAAAAATAACGTTTCCTTTGAATGCTTCTAAGACTCTGGTCTCTTTTTGTTCCCATCTCCTTCTTTTGCCTAGTTTGAGCTGGAAAAGTTCTGAGCACCCAGTTAGAACTGGAATTACTGTAATCAGGGCTTCATGGAATTGGTAGTACTTCTTAGACAGCTAATGTCTCACTAACTCAATGTTTAGTCTCAAATTGGCCTTCTTAAAGGCAAATAGAGAAGGGGACGACAGAGGATGAGATGGCTGAATGGCATCACCGAGTCCATGGACATGAATTTGAGCATGCTCTGGGAAATGGTCAAGGACAGGGAAGCCTGGTGTGTGCAGTCCATGAGGTCACAAAAAGTTGAACACTGCTGAGCAACTGAACCAAACTTATTAACCTGAGGATCACTCCATATTCAAACCTGTAACTTCATCTCCTACTGTATTTCTCAATTCATATCATTATGTGCCCATGATAGACTCATATACATCATATTATAACAGAAAATGATACCATAAAGACACTAATAAAAGCACACAATGATAAAGTAGGACTATAACAAACCCTAAAACATGCCCCCCAATCTTAGAGCAAAATCAAGGCCTGAGAAGCAAACTTGTTTGCAGGTTCAATGTCAAAGAAAGTAAATCCTGAAATAGCAACTTTTCCTTCAGCTCTAGAGATGTGGATGAACCTAGAGCCTGCTATACAAAGTGAAGTAAGTCAGAAAATGAAAAATAAATACAGTATATTAATGCATATATATGGAATCTAGAGCAATGGTACCGATGAATCTATCTACAGGGCAGGAATAGAGACCCAGATGTAGAGAAGAGTTTTGTGGACACAGTAGGGGAGGGAGGGAGTGGTGTGAATGGAGCAAGTAGCATGAACATATATACATTATCATGGGTCAGATGGATAGCTGGCGAGAAGTTGTTGTGTAGCACAGGGAGCACAGCCTGGTGCTCTATGAGGACCTGGAGGGGTGAGGTGGGGAGAGGGGAGGGAGACCCAGGAGAGAAGGGATGTATGTATAATTATGGCTGATTTGCACTGTTGTATGGCAAAAACTAACACATTCGAAAAGTTTTGAAAACAAAAATAACGTTTCCTTTGAACGCTTCTAAGACTCTGGTCTCTTTTTGTTCCCATCTCCTTCTTTTGCCTAGTTTGAGCTGGAAAAGTTCTGAGCACCCAGTTAGAACTGGAATTACTGTAATCAGGGCTTCATGGAATTGGTAGTACTTCTTAGACAGCTAATGTCTCACTAACTCAATGTTTAGTCTCAAATTGGCCTTTCTTAAAGACACCAAATAATAATTAGGGTATATACAGTATCAAAGTACTGAAAACTCTCAACCATGAAAATGAGAAAATAAGGCAAATGTCAATCCTTAGAGTTTTTATTCAGTAAAGTTATATTTTACAAACTTAGCAGTTAATGTCAGCAAAGACTGTTTAAACACAAAGGTAAATCAGGGTAGATAAAAATGGTTTGTTTACATTCACTAGGCTGCCGGCCACATAATGCCAGTTGTCTAGCATCAAAGTCAGTAAATGTAAAGTTGAATGGGGGGAACATTCTAGAAAAAGATTATCTTGGTATATAGAAACCTTTTAATCTACATTTCACCTTTAAAATCTGGAGATTTGACTTTTTGGTTTGGGGGAAGGGCTTCTTTTTCACTGAGCACTAAATTCAGTATGAAACTGGTATCATGTTTCTGCATTACATATAAATACCCAATAGAAACAACATTAATGTTGCAGGGAGTAATTCAGCGATAACTCCTGGTTTTGTTGTTTAGACAGTAAGATACATCTAACTATTTTTTGACTCCATGGGCCCCACTAGGATCCTCTGTTCATGAGATTTCTCAGGCAAAAACACTGGAGTAGGTAGTCATTTCTTTCTCCAGGTGATTTTCCAGACCCAGGGACTGAACCCACATCTCCTGCAGCTCCTGCATTAGCAGGCAGATTCTTCACCACTGAGCCACCGCAGAAGCCCAGAAGTAGTCTCAGAAGCATTCTCAGGCAGCTATTCAAATCCTTAAAAAATAATAATTAGGCAGTCTAATAATACTGCATATTACTATCAAAAATGTCTAGAAGTTTGTACACACACACGTATGCTCCGTATTATATATGTATGGTACTTAAATGTATGAATCATCTGTTAAAAAATAAATCTAGAAGACCTGGACAAGAAACTAATAAAGGAAGCAAATAACGTTCAACTACGTAATATCTTGATTCATGGATACATAAAGCTTTTCTTTTTTGTACATTTGAAATTTGTCTTTATTGGGCCTCTGTATGGTGGACTTTATGAACTCAGCATTGCTGAGGCACAAAGCCTTCAAAGTTAAACCTCAAATGATATTAAATCTATATAACTTAATATGTCACAAAAGCTCACAGAAATTTAGTTTACCATCTTGACCATGTAAGAAGTTTTTCACCGTATTTGTATTTGTTTTCCCAATTTTTATTCTATTTGTTTGTTTATTATGGATTAAAGGCTGATTTGTTAGTTATTAGGCCTTTTATACTAGGTTCAGAAAACTGCTGCTCACCTGACTTACTCCAAGAACCAGAGCACGATGCTCTGCACAATTACTACTTAGCAGTGAGCAGTGGGGACTCCATGATTTCTCCTCATTGGCCTGCTTTAAAAGAGGAGGAGGGTTTGCCCATCCGGTGATTCTGGCCTAACACTGGCTACTCCCCAGTAGGGACAGCCTGCCTCTGAAACAGGGAAGTTTTATGAAGACAGGAAACAGAGGAAATGCCAAACAATTTTTTTCCTCCAAGTTCCCAAACTAGAGCAGTCTGTTTCTTCTGGAGGAAGTACAGTGCTGTGAAATGCTAGAAACAATGCACTAACCATGCTTCCACAGCATGGAAGGACAAACGTGCAGAGCGAGGTGTCCCCTCCAATAATGCAACTATCTTTCAGTTAAAAAGTTTGGAAGGCAAGCAATAGCTCAAAGATGGTAAGTAAGGTACAAATAGCTGTGTTGTTTCCTAGAATACTAAATATTGTAGACACTAACATAGTATCTAGCAGTGGGGTTACAGGGCATTCACATACACTTTCTCTGTTGTGGTGGTTCAGTTTCTAAGCTGTGTCTGACTCTTTGTGACCCACGGACTGCAATATACCAAGCTTCCCTATCATTCACTATTGCAGGAGTTTGCCCAAATTCATGTTCATTGAGTCATTGATGCTGTCTAACCATCTCATCCTCTGTTGCCCCCTTCTCTCTTTGCCTTCAATCTTTCCCAACATCAGGATCTTTTCCAGTGAGTGGGCACACCTTCTCTAGTGCAAGGTATTGTATATCCTGGACTTTGACTTAATAATCAACTCTTCTTGTTCAGGATTTTCCCCACTGCACCACTTTGACTCATAAAAATACGGCATTAGTTATACTATAAGTATAATGAAATTGCCTAATGCCTAATTTGTCTGATTTGGTGGTATGTTTCATCATGAGTGAAGAGCATACCAAAATGTATTAAATTCACTGAAAACTCAATTTTATCTAATTCATATGATGAAAACTATCCCAAACAGTTTAGAAAATGAAATAGCCTATGTATTAGCCAATTAATAAATGATGAGAATAAATCACCTAGAAGGAATATCAAACATAACTTTAACATCTTTGAATAAATGAGCAGGAACTAGAGAAACTAAAAGACTAGATCATGTTTTAATCTATTTTAGTTAACAAATATCTTATTAAAACAGAAAGATCTAGAAAGTAAAAATATTAAATACAGGTACTGGAAGAAGATTCAAGTTATTAAATGTATATATATATATAATGATGGGATATTTTCTCATATAGAAAATATATCTTCTGAATATGAGAATACATAATTTAGGAAACTATCATTTTATGTAAGATGATATAAATAAGAAGCTGAGAAAAATCTGGGGGAAAACAGACCAAGTGAGTAGAAAGAATCAGTAATAATTTAATGAGTAACAAAATAGGCAAAGATTGGAGACAACAGATTAGATATTGGCAATCTGATAAATTTACCTTTTCCCTATGTGTCTCTATTGAGCTACAGAGTGAAGCATTGTGAATTCTGTTTAAGAATTTTTTTCAGAGCAAAATCAAGTTTCTGTGCCCTGCTATCTTCCTTCTTCAACGTCCAATTTTTCTTAGGAAAATAACCCATTGTCTTAAGCTACCTTAGGAAATGAATCCATGGCTTTACATTAGGTAGGGGACAAACCAGAATAAATATTAAATTTTGCAGATTCCGTTAAAACTAGCTTTGGCAGTATGACTCAGACCACTTTGAAGAAGTATCTTTAAAGGAAAAACAAAGAGGGGATCCTGAAAAGATGATTTGGGGGATGTAGCTTTTTGAATCTTTTCCAATACAACAGAAAAAAAAAAAAAAAAAACAGAAAAGGAAGACTGAACAATAAAGACCAAAGTCCATATTCAACATCTACAAAAGATCCATGAAGCAAAATTTTCCCTCAAATTCCCAAAAATAAGGTCACGGTAAGGAGCCACCAGTAGATACCTTCATGATATCAGTTTTAAGAGGCCACGGCAGAGAACTGCTTAGGAAAACCCAGATACACACTGTCAGGCCTGAGAATTCTAGAAACAAACAGGCAGGTAGGGGTCCCCATGACTGGAGCTTGCAGGGGCTCCCTCATGCTGGCTTCCAATGAGCCTTCATAAGGTCATCAAAAAAATTGGAATGTCCCAACATTTTAGGGCTCTGCTGGCTTGGCTTAGAGATACATTTAGAAAATGAAATAGCCTATTAGCCAATTAATAAATGATGAGAATAAATCACCTAGAAGGAATATCAAACATAACTTTAACATCTTTGAATAAATGAGCAGGAACTAGAGAAACTAAAAGACTAGATCATGTTTTAATCTATTTTAGTTAACAAATATCTTATTAAAACAGAAAGATCTAGAAAGTAAAAATATTAAATACAGGTACTGGAAGAAGATTCAAGTTATTAAATGTATATATATATATAATGATGGGATATTTTCTCATATAGAAAATATATCTTCTGAATATGAGAATACATAATTTAGGAAACTATCATTTTATGTAAGATGATATAAATAAGAAGCTGAGAAAAATCTGGGGGAAAACAGACCAAGTGAGTAGAAAGAATCAGTAATAATTTAATGAGTAACAAAATAGGCAAAGATTGGAGACAACAGATTAGATATTGGCAATCTGATAAATTTACCTTTTCCCTATGTGTCTCTATTGAGCTACAGAGTGAAGCATTGTGAATTCTGTTTAAGAATTTTTTTCAGAGCAAAATCAAGTTTCTGTGCCCTGCTAGCTTCCTTCTTCAACGTCCAATTTTTCTTAGGAAAATAACCCATTGTCTTAAGCTACCTTAGGAAATGAATCCATGGCTTTACATTAGGTAGGGGACAAACCAGAATAAATATTAAATTTTGCAGATTCCGTTAAAACTAGCTTTGGCAGTATGACTCAGACCACTTTGAAGAAGTATCTTTAAAGGAAAAACAAAGAGGGGATCCTGAAAAGATGATTTGGGGGATGTAGCTTTTTGAATCTTTTCCAATACAACAGAAAAAAAAAAAAAAAAAACAGAAAAGGAAGACTGAACAATAAAGACCAAAGTCCATATTCAACATCTACAAAAGATCCATGAAGCAAAATTTTCCCTCAAATTCCCAAAAATAAGGTCACGGTAAGGAGCCACCAGTAGATACCTTCATGATATCAGTTTTAAGAGGCCACGGCAGAGAACTGCTTAGGAAAACCCAGATACACACTGTCAGGCCTGAGAATTCTAGAAACAAACAGGCAGGTAGGGGTCCCCATGACTGGAGCTTGCAGGGGCTCCCTCATGCTGGCTTCCAATGAGCCTTCATAAGGTCATCAAAGGTATTAACAGTATTGGAATGTCCCAACATTTTAGGGCTCTGCTGGCTCTTGAGCTGGGTGAGAAGATACTTGGAGGCACCTGACTCTTCAGATTCCAGATGTGCAGTTTACCCTGTGACTGTGACTATTTTCTGAGTTTAAGAAAAGTCACTGGTTTTTAGTTTGTCCAGCTTTTGTTGTAGCCAAACAAGAGTGTTGGAAGTGATGGTATCTAAGGACCTTACAGGCTGAAGCTGAGAGCAGAAGTCACCGGCATCTTGTTGAACTTTGCAAAAGCACAGGAAAAGGAATTCTGGAGACTTTCAAATTAAAAAGAAATCCTATAATATGCCTCACTCAGAAAACATTTTTTCATTGTTTTTAAACTAACAAAAATTAAATTTAGTCCTCAGAGTTCTGGTAAGAAATAAGTGAATATTATAACAATAATAGCCCTATATAAGATTAAGTCATTCCAGAAAAATAGACCTAAAAATAATTATGTAATATTCCAAAATGACATTTAAAATGTTATAAGAAATATTTTTTAAATGAAGTCAATGCCAAGTGGAACTATATGAAACTTGGCTCTGTATTTTTCCAAGTTTCCTGTAAATGTGCTATCATACCTTCATAATTAAAAAAGTAAATAAATGAAGAAAACACCAAAAATGTTTTATTGCATTTTAGGAAACAGACAGAAATACAGGAAAAATATCATTTTAGAACTGAAGGTCAAACTCAAAGCAATCCAATAAAGCAAAATGCTACAGAAAATTATTAAGGATTACCAGGAGATGGTAAGGTGTGAATGTAAAACAGTAGATTCAAGACTGATAGATGATGACTGACAAAGAAGTTTCAATATGTGCAATTGGGTTATCTTTTAAAATAAAATCCGAGTCAATGAAGAGAAGGGACAGCTAAAGGAGAGCCTCCTGATAGAGCAATGGATACCTACATTCCTACACAGTTTCCTTGCTATATACACACAGACTCTGAAAGGGCTCAATAAGTCAAATCTTCATAAGCCAATCAACACTGAAATAAATTCTAACAAAATGGCTTAACATTAAAGAATCTAAGAATAAATCTTACAACCTTTTACCACACAGACAGAAAACACAACTTATTTATAAGGGATATAGAATCAGTTTGCCACCGATCCCTTTGTCAACAAAGCTTTCTATCAGAATAATATGGAACAATACATTTAAGGTAAGCAAGAAAAACACTTAGGTGAATAATTTGCAACAGTCAAACTGTCTTTACGGCTAGAGACAAAATTTCATCACTATGGAGGATCTCGGGAAATTGTGCTTCCACAAACTGAATTCGTCTTTATCACTTCAATATTTTCATGCTGGACATTCAAAATAACTGGGCATGCATTAACTTAAGACTGACGATGAGCCTGAGAGATACAACTTTACATATAGAACTAAAATTACAATATACATGTATGTGGAAGATATAAGTGAATATTATAACAATAATAGCCCTATATAAGATTAAGTCATTCCAGAAAAATAGACCTAAAAATAATTATGTAATATTCCAAAATGACATTTAAAATGTTATAAGAAATATTTTTTAAATGAAGTCAATGCCAAGTGGAACTATATGAAACTTGGCTCTGTATTTTTCCAAGTTTCCTGTAAATGTGCTATCATACCTTCATAATTAAAAAAGTAAATAAATGAAGAAAACACCAAAAATGTTTTATTGCATTTTAGGAAACAGACAGAAATACAGGAAAAATATCATTTTAGAACTGAAGGTCAAACTCAAAGCAATCCAATAAAGCAAAATGCTACAGAAAATTATTAAGGATTACCAGGAGATGGTAAGGTGTGAATGTAAAACAGTAGATTCAAGACTGATAGATGATGACTGACAAAGAAGTTTCAATATGTGCAATTGGGTTATCTTTTAAAATAAAATCAGAGTCAATGAAGAGAAGGGACAGCTAAAGGAGAGCCTCCTGATAGAGCAATGGATACCTACATTCCTACACAGTTTCCTTGCTATATACACACAGACTCTGAAAGGGCTCAATAAGTCAAATCTTCATAAGCCAATCAACACTGAAATAAATTCTAACAAAATGGCTTAACATTAAAGAATCTAAGAATAAATCTTACAACCTTTTACCACACAGACAGAAAACACAACTTATTTATAAGGGATATAGAATCAGTTTGCCACCGATCCCTTTGTCAACAAAGCTTTCTATCAGAATAATATGGAACAATACATTTAAGGTAAGCAAGAAAAACACTTAGGTGAATAATTTACAACAGTCAAACTGTCTTTAAGGCTAGAGACAAAATTTCATCACTATGGAGGATCTCGGGAAATTGTGCTTCCACAAACTGAATTCGTCTTTATCACTTCAATATTTTCATGCTGGACATTCAAAATAACTGGGCATGCATTAACTTAAGACTGACGATGAGCCTGAGAGATACAACTTTACATATAGAACTAAAATTACAATATACATGTATGTGGAAGATTATATAGTTTACAACAGTTACCTTCTCTGACAATGCACAGCTGTGAAAAATGAAGTGAGAATGTGAAGAACATATGTCAGTCAAATTACTGTTGCTTATGAAAATGTCATCTGAAAAAGCTTTACCTGTAATATGAAATAGAACTTATCAGTAATCAATGATATTCTACTTCTCTCCTTCACAATGTTCTTTGCTTTGTATGTGTGTGTGTATATATATATATATATATACACATATACATATATATATATATACACATACACACAGAGTTTGGAATTTTTAAATATACCAATTAAAGATGGAAGGAATTAAACACCCATAAATAGTGAATTTAAAAAGGATATAAAATTTTGTATTCAGATTCCACTATAAAGACCCAGAAATTATAACCAATCTGGTAAACATCAATCCACAGATGCCTGGTAGTGGTCTTTAATTTCTCCTTCCCTCTAAAGAAAATCAGGGTGTCTTGGAAAATTACTGATTGTAGGAATAGAGCAAGGAATATATAAGAAAAATGTTTCATTTTAGACACCAGACAGAAGCAAACTATAAAGCAACATTGGGTGAAGACATGAAGGATTTGGGAATAAATTATAAAAGTTTCCATTGATCAAAGTATGGTCAACATAAGTCATCGAAAGCTAATACCTGGGTCAAAGTAATTCAACTTTGTTTTAATTCATTACTCATTAACCTTCCAAAATAATACTGAACTGGTAGCCTCTATATAGTCACCTTCTTGAAAAACGCTTATTAGGTACGCTGGGTCTACAATCTCCAGAAAACACAACTTATTTATAAGGGATATAGAATCAGTTTGCCACCGATCCCTTTGTCAACAAAGCTTTCTATCAGAATAATATGGAACAATCCATTTAAGGCAAGCAAGAAAAACACTTAGGTGAATAATTTCAACAGTCAAACTGTCTTTACGGCTAGAGACAAAATTTCATCACTATGGAGGATCTCGGGAAATTGTGCTTCCACAAACTGAATTCGTCTTTATCACTTCAATATTTTCATGCTGGACATTCAAAATAACTGGGCATGCATTAACTTAAGACTGACGATGAGCCTGAGAGATACAACTTTACATATAGAACTAAAATTACAATATACATGTATGTGGAAGATTATATAGTTTAAAAAGTTACCTTCTCTGACAATGCACAGCTGTGAAAAATGAAGTGAGAATGTGAAGAACATATGTCAGTCAAATTACTGTTGCTTATGAAAATGTCATCTGAAAAAGCTTTACCTGTAATATGAAATAGAACTTATCAGTAATCAATGATATTCTACTTCTCTCCTTCACAATGTTCTTTGCTTTGTATGTGTGTGTGTATATATATATATATATATACACATATACATATATATATATATACACATACACACAGAGTTTGGAATTTTTAAATATACCAATTAAAGATGGAAGGAATTAAACACCCATAAATAGTGAATTTAAAAAGGATATAAAATTTTGTATTCAGATTCCACTATAAAGACCCAGAAATTATAACCAATCTGGTAAACATCAATCCACAGATGCCTGGTAGTGGTCTTTAATTTCTCCTTCCCTCTAAAGAAAATCAGGGTGTCTTGGAAAATTACTGATTGTAGGAATAGAGCAAGGAATATATAAGAAAAATGTTTCATTTTAGACACCAGACAGAAGCAAACTATAAAGCAACATTGGGTGAAGACATGAAGGATTTGGGAATAAATTATAAAAGTTTCCATTGATCAAAGTATGGTCAACATAAGTCATCGAAAGCTAATACCTGGGTCAAAATAATTCAACTTTGTTTTAATTCATTACTCATTAACCTTCCAAAATAATACTGAACTGGTAGCCTCTATATAGCACCTGACAACCTTTTCTTTAACTAGTAAATAAAGTTATTTAACATTCATCTTTCTGACCTATTCAGACTTTACCTCTGGGTAACCAAATGGTAGACTGAGGTTTGATCCCTGGGTGAGGAAGAACCCCTGAAGAAGGGAATGGCTACCCACTCCAGTATTCTTGCCTGGAAAATCTCACAGACAGAGAAGCTTGGTGGGCTACAGTCCATGGGATCACAGAGAGCTGGATATGACTGAGCACACACACACACACTCACAACCAAGTAGTACATGAGAGACAATTTCCTTTTAGAGAAGTATTCTAGAAGCTATACGGAAGTAGAGTAATTGAATTGTCATACTGTCACTGTTCAACTCCTAATACATTAGTTAATTGTGTGGGTCAAACATCCATGGGCATTGTGTGGTCGCTAAGGAAAACCTCAGCAGCTGGCCAATCCTGAAAAAGCATTATTCCCTCATCAGACACAGCCTCTAGATTCATTGCACAATTCACATGAACTCAGAGGAAGGAGGAACAAGGGAAACAGCACAAGGGAAATGCAATCAGCAAAATTTTGACTCTAAAAACTTGACAAAACATCATCAGGGTTCCACAACAAATCACTTGCAAGCCAAAAATTAAAAGTGAGAAAGATAGAGGGAATGACACTGATTTAAAGAAAGTAGTATGACACACTGATAAACTTGAGCAGGAAAAGGCAACCCACCGCAGTGTTCTTGCCTGGAGAATTCCATGGACAGAGCAGCATGCATACTACAGTCCATGGAGCCTCAAAGAGTCAGGCATGACTGAGTGACCAAGTTTGCACATGCACTCACACACAGAGTGGTAAACTAAATTCTAACAAGTTTAGATGTATTCATTTAAGTGCTAAATCTGTGAGGAGAAATTAGTTTTATACAGGTGATACTAGTGGTAAAGAGCCCACCTGCCAATGTAATAAGAGATAAGGGTTCAAGCTTCCCTGGTGGTCCAGTGGGTAAAGAGCCCACCGTGCAGTGCAAGGGGCAGCAGTTCCATCCCTGGCCCAGGAAGATCCCACGTGCCACCGAGTGGCTGGACCGATGTGTCCAATTACAAGCCAGCGCTCTGGAGCACATGTGCCCAGAGTCAGTGCTCTGCGAGGAGAGAGGCCACTACAATGGGAGGCCCACACAGGCCAAAGAAAAAAGACAGATGAAAATAAATAAATAAAAACAATAAAAGAGGCCAAAATTAAAAAAAAAAAAGAGAGAGAGAGAGATAAGGGTTTGATTCCTGTGTTGGAAAGCTCCCCTAGAGAAGGAAATGGCAACCCATTCCAGTTTTCCTGCCTGGAAAATTCCATGGACAGAGGCAGCCTGGTGGGCTATTGTCCCCTTGGTCACAAAGAGTTGGACATGACTGAAATGACTTAGCATGCATGCATGCCCACAAAATCACTCTTTAGAGAGGGAGTAAGGTTTAGGGTTTTGAGGTGACAAAACAGATCTTCTATGATATATGACAAGATTATCTCTTAATTGGGTGATAGTTACAATGCCTTATGGTAGTTGATTAATGGTATATTTGATTTATACAAATTTCTTTGTTTGTATCTTATTAATTATAAAGTAATTTAAGAGAGATTTTCTAAATCTACCTCCCTTCATGTTGGCTGCCGGGACTTGAGAAGTCAAATAGAACCACAGAGTGTTAGGAAGACCAGAACTACAGCAAGATGACTCCATCCCTTATTTGCCTAGGTTTTAAATCCTTTAGAACAGCTAGAATGAAACTGATCTCTTGCTTGTGCCAGTGTTACTCTATATTTTATAATTACTGAAGGCAAACCTAATTCCAACTAGTACAGATTCTCTGACAAAATTAACTTAAAGAGGGTTCTTATAGTTTGTTAAACAGTTCAACTGGCAAGACTGTTAAGACCTATTTAGATCCTACTGTCTTTGTCTAATGCACAAATATGGGTAGCGAAGCAATAAATGTGACACTGTACCACAATAGATCTCTCATTAATGTTTAGTAGAAAAGGTTTCAGAAGTATGCAACTAAAGAGAAGCTACATTTTGATCAGTAGAGTGAGGAAGATAGGAAAAACAGCACAGTATATAGAAAGGAAAATTCATTAAAAATGTAGCACTGATAATGTTATGGCCTGGTGGTCGAGTGGGTAAAGAGCCCACCGTGCAGTACAAGGGCAGCAGTTCCATCCCTGGCCCAGGAAGATCCCACGTGCCACCGAGTGGCTGGACCGATGTGTTTTCCAAAATTCCCAAGCCAGTGCTCTGGAGCCCAAAAGGGGGGGCCCCCCAAAAAAAAGCAGTGAATATAAAACTTGAGGAGAAGAGGGGCCCACACAGGCCAAAGAAAAAAGATGAAAATAAATAAATAAAAACAATAAAAGAGGCCAAAATTTAAAAAAAAAAAGAGAGAGAGATAAGGGTTTGATTCCTGGGTTGGAAAGCTCCCCTAGAGAAGGAAATGGCAACCCATTCCAGTTTTCCTGCCTGGAAAATTCCATGGACAGAGGCAGCCTGGTGGGCTATTGTCCCCTTGGTCACAAAGAGTTGGACATGACTGAAATGACTTAGCATGCATGCATGCCCACAAAATCACTCTTTAGAGGGGGAGTAAGGTTTAGGGTTTTGAGGTGACAAAACAGATCTTCTATGATATATGACAAGATTATCTCTTAATTGGGTGATAGTTACAATGCCTTATGGTAGTTGATTAATGGTATATTTGATTTATACAAATTTCTTTGTTTGTATCTTATTAATTATAAAGTAATTTAAGAGAGATTTTCTAAATCTACCTCCCTTCATGTTGGCTGCCGGGACTTGAGAAGTCAAATAGAACCACAGAGTGTTAGGAAGACCAGAACTACAGCAAGATGACTCCATCCCTTATTTGCCTAGGTTTTAAATCCTTTAGAACAGCTAGAATGAAACTGATCTCTTGCTTGTGCCAGTGTTACTCTATATTTTATAATTACTGAAGGCAAACCTAATTCCAACTAGTACAGATTCTCTGACAAAATTAACTTAAAGAGGGTTCTTATAGTTTGTTAAACAGTTCAACTGGCAAGACTGTTAAGACCTATTTAGATCCTACTGTCTTTGTCTAATGCACAAATATGGGTAGCGAAGCAATAAATGTGACACTGTACCACAATAGATCTCTCATTAATGTTTAGTAGAAAAGGTTTCAGAAGTATGCAACTAAAGAGAAGCTACATTTTGATCAGTAGAGTGAGGAAGATAGGAAAAACAGCACAGTATATAGAAAGGAAAATTCATTATTCACACTGCAAGTCTTTGAGATTAGAATCTTGGTATAAGGGCATTTTGCTCGAAAGACAAGACATGTAGCACTGATAATGTTATGGACATATATCAACATTTAGAACAGTTATATGATCAGAGATTACAAAAATAAATAAACAGAAGTTTAGCAGAGGTAGGAAGATCTCAAACTATGTTCTGGTGATACTGTCATAATTGGTCCCATTGTGAAAAGAAAAATCAATATGGTTACTCTAGAAAGCTCTTTCATGGGCTTTTCGTTTGTTTGTTTAATACTCTCCGAGAATTGAAAGAAATTCACCACCAGAACAAACAATGACGGCTTAAGCAGCCCCATAAGAGAAGGCCAGGCAGCTGAAATAAGTACTTAAGAGGGTTACGAAATACTATACCACAGGAATATTTTACACTGTTTGTTTTATGGTGTTCTCAACTATGATTCAAGTGTATAATAAGAAATAAGTTAAAATAATGTAACAATATTATATATCACATAATAAACAATAGTGTAATAAAATACTGATCATGTTTTTCTTCTCAGTGAGAGATAATGATTTTTAAACCAGGAACAATGTATCAATATTATTATAAATATAGAGTCTGAATCCAAAAAGCAGTGGGATAATAAAGCACATTGTATATAGACCTTTTCTGGAGCCAAAGAAGTTCCACTTTATGGTAACTGAAGTACTTATATATGTGAATTCCAAACCATTGTGGTTGCCTGTGTGTGTGCTTAGTCACTCAGCTGTGTCAGACTCTTGTGACCCCATGGACTGTAACCATCGAGGCCCCTCTGTCCGTGGAATTCTCCAGGTGAGAATACTGGAGTGGGTAGCCATTCCCTTTTCCAGGGGATCTTCCCGACCCAAGGATCAAACATGAGCCTCAAAAAGAAAAACAAACAAACAAACAAACCCGAGTCTCCTACATATTAAGCAGACTCTTTACCCTCTGAGCCACTCTGGAAGCTCAGAGTACTTATATAAGTACTCTGTGACTTCCAAATCAATGTGGTTAAACTGGGGTTAGGTGTGCGTGCTGACAGAAAAATCAGAGCACAGATGTCGGCAGTGTTCCACCTACCTCATCCTCTAGGACGCAGACACTCACAGGTGACGCCCCTTTGCAATCATACCACATATGGCCTTGTAGAAATTTCTTTACTTCCCTGTGCATTTCTCTGTGACATTTATTCTTCAAAAACATTCTCTTAACGTCTGCATTTCCCTTTTTGAATACCCATAACTTACTGAGCCATGTAGGAATCCTGTGTCTCATGACCCAGAGCATTCCTTCAAGACTAAGGACTCAGTTGCCAATCTCTGTCCATGTTCAGGAAACCAGGACCCTGTAGGCACCTGTTTCAGAGCCTTTCTGGGTCCCTGGTTTCTTGTTGGCAGGAAATAGGCTTCATTCAGCCTCCAAGGGCTTCCCAGGTGATGATAGTGGTAAACAATCTGCCTACAATTTCAGGAGACACAAGTTCAGTCCCTGGGACAGGAAGATCTCCTGGAGTAGGACATGCTCCAATATTCCTGCCTAGAAAATTCTGAGGATGGAGGAACCTGGCAGGCTACAATTCATGCAATTGAAAAGAGTCAGACATGACCGAGTGACTGAGCACACACTCACACAGCCTCCATGACCTTCCCTGAGTTTCAAATGGCCGGCTTAAACAGTTGTTCATCAGGAAAGGAAGGGGGTGCAGAGACCCAGGAGGAATATTCAAGAAACAGCAGGGCAGCCAGAGGCAGAGTCTTGATTTCCTTTAAGAGCGCCGGGCAGACACGGAAACCTCTACCGCAGAAGATGACCTTATTTGGAGGTGGGGTCTCCACAGAGGTAATCAAGTTCAAATGAGGTGTTAAGGTGGGTCCTAATCCAACATGACTGTTGGGCTTATGAAAAGAAGAAATTTGGGCACAGAGAGAGACACACGCAGGAGGAAGTCACTCGCTGTGTCAGACTCTTGTGACCCCATGGACTGTAACCATCGAGGCCCCTCTGTCCGTGGAATTCTCCAGGTGAGAATACTGGAGTGGGTAGCCATTCCCTTTTCCAGGGGATCTTCCCGACCCAAGGATCAAACATGAGCCTCAAAAAGAAAAAAAAAAAAAAAACAAACCCGAGTCCCCTACATATTAAGCAGACTCTTTACCCTCTGAGCCACTCTGGAAGCTCAGAGTACTTATATAAGTACTCTGTGACTTCCAAATCAATGAGGTTAAACTGGGGTTAGGTGTGCGTGCTGACAGAAAAATCAGAGCACAGATGTCGTCAGTGTTCCACCTACCTCATCCTCTAGGACGCAGACACTCACAGGTGACGCCCCTTTGCAATCATACCACATATGGCCTTGTAGAAATTTCTTTACTTTCCCTGTGCATTTCTCTGTGACATTTATTCTTCAAAAACATTCTCTTAACGTCTGCATTTCCCTTTTTGAATACCCATAATTTACTGAGCCATGTAGGAATCCTGTGTCTCATGACCCAGAGCATTCCTTTAAGACTAAGGACTCAGTTGCCAATCTCTACCCATGTTCAAGAAACCAGGACCCTGTGGGGCACCTGTTTCAAAGCCTTTCTGGGTCCCTGGTTTCTTGTTGGCAGGAAATAGGCTTCATTCAGCCTCCAAGGGCTTCCCAGGTGATGATAGTGGTAAACAATCTGCCTACAATTTCAGGAGACACAAGTTCAGTCCCTGGGACAGGAAGATCTCCTGGAGTAGGACATGCTCCAATATTCCTGCCTAGAAAATTCTGAGGATGGAGGAACCTGGCAGGCTACAATTCATGCAATTGAAAAGAGTCAGACATGACCGAGTGACTGAGCACACACTCACACAGCCTCCATGACCTTCCCTGAGTTTCAAATGGCCGGCTTAAACAGTTGTTCATCAGGAAAGGAAGGGGGTGCAGAGACCCAGGAGGAATATTCAAGAAACAGCAGGGCAGCCAGAGGCAGAGTCTTGGTTTCCTTTAAGAGCGCCCGGGCAGACACGGAAACCTCTACCGCAGAAGATGACCTTATTTGGAGGTGGGGTCTCCACAGAGGTAATCAAGTTCAAATGAGGTGTTAAGGTGGGTCCTAATCCAACATGACTGTTGGGCTTATGAAAAGAAGAAATTTGGGCACAGAGAGAGACACACGCAGGAGGAAGATGATGGGAAGGGACCCAGGGAGAAGATGGCCATTGACAAGCCACGAAGAGGGACGTGGAGGCTACTTCCTACTCACAGGCTCGGAAGGAACCAGCCCTGCTGACCCTTTAATTCCAGACTCCCACCCTCCAGATTGTGAGACAAGAATCTGTCTTAAAAGACCCTGGCTTTGTAGTACTTTGTTATCACAATCCTAGAAAAATATACCACGAAGAACTGTCATTTATCCTCCACGCATGAAGACTAGCTTCCCAGGTGGGCTCAGTGTTAAGTAATCTGCCTGCCAATGTAGGAGAGTGAGGTTTGACCTCTGAGTGGGGAAGATCCCCTGAAGAAAATGGCACCCACTCCAGTGTTCTTGCCTGGAGAATCCCATGGACAGAGGAGCCTGGCCGGCTACAGCTCAGGGGGTCGCAAAGAGTCTAAGCACGCACATACACAGGCACATCTCCTCACAGCAAAAAGCCATTGGACAATGTTGAGGAGACAACAAACACAGCCCAATTTACAGGTTAAAAATAAGGACTATTTCTGTCTGCCTTTTAGAGGATTAAAGCAAAAGCAGAAATTAGGAACTGAAAGAGGAGAGTTGTTAGGCAGGAATTATGAAAATTATGAAAATAAAGGAAACAAATGCTGGAGAGGAAATTTTTAACTGCCTTCCTTACCTCCTGAAGCCAGGGAGGTGTTCCAGGGAGGGGATGGCCCGAGGGAGACTGGAGTTCTCAGAGTCAAGAACAGAGTGGATTCCCAGGGTGCAGCAGGTAGACCATTCTCCAGCAGAAAACCTCAGGAAAGCTCCGGAGCTCTGCTTCGGGCCTTTCTCGGAATTCTGAGGATGGAGGAACCTGGCAGGCTACAATTCATGCAATTGAAAAGAGTCAGACATGACCGAGTGACTGAGCACACACTCACACAGCCTCCATGACCTTCCCTGAGTTTCAAATGGCCGGCTTAAACAGTT
This sequence comes from Tragulus kanchil, assembly GCA_022376925.1. NCBI lineage: Eukaryota > Metazoa > Chordata > Mammalia > Artiodactyla > Tragulidae > Tragulus > Tragulus kanchil. Next base: position 133,789,998 of record JAIOJX010000023.1, read on the forward strand.
GTTCATCAGGAAAGGAAGGGGGTGCAGAGACCCAGGAGGAATATTCAAGAAACAGCAGGGCAGCCAGAGGCAGAGTCTTGGTTTCCTTTAAGAGCGCCCGGGCAGACACGGAAACCTCTACCGCAGAAGATGACCTTATTTGGAGGTGGGGTCTCCACAGAGGTAATCAAGTTCAAATGAGGTGTTAAGGTGGGTCCTAATCCAACATGACTGTTGGGCTTATGAAAAGAAGAAATTTGGGCACAGAGAGAGACACACGCAGGAGGAAGATGATGGGAAGGGACCCAGGGAGAAGATGGCCATTGACAAGCCACGAAGAGGGACGTGGAGGCTACTTCCTACTCACAGGCTCGGAAGGAACCAGCCCTGCTGACCCTTTAATTCCAGACTCCCACCCTCCAGATTGTGAGACAAGAATCTGTCTTAAAAGACCCTGGCTTTGTAGTACTTTGTTATCACAATCCTAGAAAAATATACCACGAAGAACTGTCATTTATCCTCCACGCATGAAGACTAGCTTCCCAGGTGGGCTCAGTGTTAAGTAATCTGCCTGCCAATGTAGGAGAGTGAGGTTTGACCTCTGAGTGGGAAGATCCCCTGAAGAAAATGGCACCCACTCCAGTGTTCTTGCCTGGAGAATCCCATGGACAGAGGAGCCTGGCCGGCTACAGCTCAGGGGGTCGCAAAGAGTCTAAGCACGCACATACACAGGCACATCTCCTCACAGCAAAAAGCCATTGGACAATGTTGAGGAGACAACAAACACAGCCCAATTTACAGGTTAAAAATAAGGACTATTTCTGTCTGCCTTTTAGAGGATTAAAGCAAAAGCAGAAATTAGGAACTGAAAGAGGAGAGTTGTTAGGCAGGAATTATGAAAATTATGAAAATAAAGGAAACAAATGCCGGAGAGGAAATTTTTAACTGCCTTCCTTACCTCCTGAAGCCAGGGAGGTGTTCCAGGGAGGGGATGGCCCGAGGGAGACTGGAGTTCTCAGAGTCAAGAACAGAGTGGATTCCCAGGGTGCAGCAGGTAGACCATTCTCCAGCAGAAAACCTTACGCAGGAAAGCTCCGGAGCTCTGCTTCGGGCCTTTCTCGCGTCTCCAGACTAGTGAGGGCTCTGCCTTTATCAGAGGAAACCTCCTGAGACTGAAATAAGCCCCACCTGAAAGAAAACCCAGAGGCAACGTTTCCTCTCAAGCACAGCTGGGCATAGTTTGCAATCTATTTGCATTTCCATCAGATGGCGAAAAACAAGGGTCACTCAAGGGGCACCAATTAAAAGAGAAAGCCTTTGCTAAGAGGTGGGGCAAAGGCAGCTTTTCTTAAAGACCATCCTTGCTTATCCAGTAAATAATAAACAAGAATTTGCAGAAGAGGACCATTACACAGTTATTTTAACTGTTTTCCATGTGTTTGTAAAGCTGGAGGAAAGACTGAAAACAGCATCAACAATAACAAAGCCAGACATTGAATGCAGGCTTAATCCCTGGGTCAGGAAGATCCCCTGGAGGAGAAAATGCCAAGCCACTCCAGTATTCTTGCCTGGAGACTCCCATGGACAGAGGAACCTAGCGTGTTACAGTCCACAGGGTCTCAAAAGAGACATGACTTCATGACGAAACAAGAGCTGTAAAACTGTTGTTGTTCTTCTTGATGTGTGTGTGCTCTGTTGCTTCAGCCATGTCGGACTCGTTTGCAACCCCATGGACTGCAGCCCAGCAGGCCCCTCATCCATGGGGCTCTTCAGGCAAGAATACTGGAGTGGGTTGCCATCCCCTCCTCAAGGAATCTTCCCAACCCCGGAGCAAACCCTGACCCTGGATCAAACCTGGTCTCCAGGTTTTAAGCAGATGCTTTATGCACTGAGCCACCTGGGAGGCCTGCTCTTCTTGCAAGTAGTGCATTAATATACTTTGAAACAAAACAAGATATTTCCGTTCTTGGAGAAGCTGACTACAAGCTCTTTGGCACCATAATATTACTGTCAACTGGATAAATGTTCCAAAGTTCATTTCCTCTGTTGTTTACTTTCCTTGACTATTTTAAAAGTACTTTCATGCCACCAAATTTGCTGTATGTCTGCATTATTGCCAAGTTATGTCTGTGAAGTGTTTTTAAAAAGAAAGAATAAAAGCAAAATACCCATTATTTAATGATTATTTCTCTAAATACGTATTTATTATTTTTGATAATAAATGAAGTTATACAGTGAAGAGTATAGCTTCATTTAGCACAATACCATGAAACCCAAGGAACTTCAGTTCACTTAGAGAGAAAAGCTCAATACGAGTATTATTGTCAATGCTTTCCCCAACTGCGGGTTTGAGGAAGAATTTCAAGAAAAAACACATGTCTAATTAGAGAGACATTCCTCCTTGGTGAATAATGGTTAAGGCCAAAAGCTTAAAGAGAAAGCAACAAATGGAGACTCAAACTGCAGTTCTAAGGTGCAAATCTATTAAGAACAGTTATTTAAGACTGATATTCTGAGGAAATTTTAATTCCAAAGATTAATTTTCTTATTCCTTCAGTGTGAATTCGGGAAGTCAAGAAAAATCCCTATCTCTCTCAGGAAATGGGCCGTATTTCTGGTTTCTGCTAATATCACTGGAGAATGACCTTTCTCAGATAATTAAGTTTTCCTGTTAACTGAAGTCTAACACCTTACTACATCTGAATGTTATTTAATAAAATGAACTTTGAAGTGTCTTTGCTTAATAAAATACACCTGGAATCAACTAAAAGTCTAATCCCCAGGTCATAATTTTGAAAGTCAATTGGTGTTTTGCTCACTCTGAGACAGGAGGGGTGGACCGCTGTAGGATCTAGGGGTGAATGTTATCAAGTTCAAGAAGATGATCCAAAACATTACTTCTTTAAATAAAAAGGAAGCATACTGTGAGGTATTAGGACTTTTTAAAATTTTTTAAAATCTTCACCTCATTACTGTAATGTTTATTTCTTCAAAACATTGTATAAATATTCTGTTGAATTAGGGACAAAAATCACTTATTGCAAATTTCTGCTAGGTACTAATATTTAATAAGACATTCATTGTCATTCTAGAATATAGTTTCCAGCTGTTGAGGCTAGAGAACTCCATTGTGGCAGGAATCTTCTGTACTGCACACTCGTGTATCCAAAATATGTAGCATAGTGCTTAGCACGTTTCATGCCACCAAATTTGCTGTATGTCTGCATTATTGCCAAGTTATGTCTGTGAAGTGTTTTTATAAGAAAGAATAAAAGCAAAATACCCATTATTTAATGATTATTTCTCTAAATACGTATTTATTATTTTTGATAATAAATGAAGTTATACAGTGAAGAGTATAGCTTCATTTAGCACAATACCATGAAACCCAAGGAACTTCAGTTCACTTAGAGAGAAAAGCTCAATACGAGTATTATTGTCAATGCTTTCCCCAACTGCGGGTTTGAGGAAGAATTTCAAGAAAAAACACATGTCTAATTAGAGAGACATTCCTCCTTGGTGAATAATGGTTAAGGCCAAAAGCTTAAAGAGAAAGCAACAAATGGAGACTCAAACTGCAGTTCTAAGGTGCAAATCTATTAAGAACAGTTATTTAAGACTGATATTCTGAGGAAATTTTAATTCCAAAGATTAATTTTCTTATTCCTTCAGTGTGAATTCGGGAAGTCAAGAAAAATCCCTATCTCTCTCAGGAAATGGGCCGTATTTCTGGTTTCTGCTAATATCACTGGAGAATGACCTTTCTCAGATAATTAAGTTTTCCTGTTAACTGAAGTCTAACACCTTACTACATCTGAATGTTATTTAATAAAATGAACTTTGAAGTGTCTTTGCTTAATAAAATACACCTGGAATCAACTAAAAGTCTAATCCCCAGGTCATAATTTTGAAAGTCAATTGGTGTTTTGCTCACTCTGAGACAGGAGGGGTGGACCGCTGTAGGATCTAGGGGTGAATGTTATCAAGTTCAAGAAGATGATCCGAAACATTACTTCTTTAAATAAAAAGGAAGCATACTGTGAGGTATTAGGACTTTTTAAAATTTTTTAAAATCTTCACCTCATTACTGTAATGTTTATTTCTTCAAAACATTGTATAAATATTCTGTTGAATTAGGGACAAAAATCACTTATTGCAAATTTCTGCTAGGTACTAATATTTAATAAGACATTCATTGTCATTCTAGAATATAGTTTCCAGCTGTTGAGGCTAGAGAACTCCATTGTGGCAGGAATCTTCTGTACTGCACACTCGTGTATCCAAAATATGTAGCATAGTGCTTAGCACGTGACTGAAATGATCTTGCATTTCTTGAACCAATGTTCTCTGCAGTTTAGCCATCAGGTTCAAATATTCTCCAGTATGTTGTAATCTAGTCTCTACTGGTCAGGTCTTTAAACTCTCTGTGTCTCCCTTTCCTCATTATTAGAGTGATGATCATGGCAGTTCCTATTTCACAGGGTCATGGAGGGGAATTACTGCATTTCACATGCATACATTCATGCATTAGAATCCTATATTGAAGATACACATGTGTGATTACTCAGTTGTGTCCAGCTCTTTGCAGCCCCATGGACTGTAGCCCACCAGGCTCCTCTGTCCATGGGATTTCCCAGACAAGAATACTGGATCAGGGTGCCATTTCTTCCGCCAGGGGTTCTTCCCAACTCAGGGATCAAACCCAGTTCCCCTGTGTCTTCGGCACTTGCATGTGGATTTTTTACTGCTGAGCCACCTGGAAACCCTAATATTGCAGATAGGAAATGTTAAAATCATTGAATATTTTATTCATTGTTATTGAAGAGCTGAGACTGTACTCTGAAATATCCGAGGAAAAGGAGAATGCATGGTCCTCCTACCACTAGGGTCCTGTGGGGGACTGTACAGTAAAGGCCTGGGAGGGGTGCATGGTTAGAGAGCTGCTGGTGTCAAAGTGCCCTGTAGACATTTGCTTTCCTTATCGTCACTGGACCTCTCTCCATTCTGCTCTCATGGTTCTTGCTGCTAACTGCCCTGGCTCTGAACCATTTTTCCATTATTTGGGACTTCTTTGCTCTGATCTCCTTGGGTTTGCTGTTTTCCTTTGTTTTTCATTTATCTCTTTCTGGTATTTTTATCACTATTACATGTCAGTTCTATGTACTCGATGCACGTATTGCCAGAAAGTCAGTCTCCAGATAATTGAGGTCTTCCTGTACATTAGTCCCTTGGGGATTCTTAGATGATGTCTCCTGGCTTTAGTTAGATGAGCTGGTAAATCTTTACAGCACTATCTGATTGGGTGGGGATTTTGCAAATTTCTGCTAGGTACTAATATTTAATAAGACATTCATTGTCATTCTAGAATATAGTTTCCAGCTGTTGAGGCTAGAGAACTCCATTGTGGCAGGAATCTTCTGTACTGCACACTCGTGTATCCAAAATATGTAGCATAGTGCTTAGCACGTGACTGAAATGATCTTGCATTTCTTGAACCAATGTTCTCTGCAGTTTAGCCATCAGGTTCAAATATTCTCCAGTATGTTGTAATCTAGTCTCTACTGGTCAGGTCTTTAAACTCTCTGTGTCTCCCTTTCCTCATTATTAGAGTGATGATCATGGCAGTTCCTATTTCACAGGGTCATGGAGGGGAATTACTGCATTTCACATGCATACATTCATGCATTAGAATCCTATATTGAAGATACACATGTGTGATTACTCAGTTGTGTCCAGCTCTTTGCAGCCCCATGGACTGTAGCCCACCAGGCTCCTCTGTCCATGGGATTTCCCAGACAAGAATACTGGATCAGGGTGCCATTTCTTCCGCCAGGGGTTCTTCCCAACTCAGGGATCAAACCCAGTTCCCCTGTGTCTTCGGCACTTGCATGTGGATTTTTTACTGCTGAGCCACCTGGAAACCCTAATATTGCAGATAGGAAATGTTAAAATCATTGAATATTTTATTCATTGTTATTGAAGAGCTGAGACTGTACTCTGAAATATCCGAGGAAAAGGAGAATGCATGGTCCTCCTACCACTAGGGTCCTGTGGGGGACTGTACAGTAAAGGCCTGGGAGGGGTGCATGGTTAGAGAGCTGCTGGTGTCAAAGTGCCCTGTAGACATTTGCTTTCCTTATCGTCACTGGACCTCTCTCCATTCTGCTCTCATGGTTCTTGCTGCTAACTGCCCTGGCTCTGAACCATTTTTCCATTATTTGGGACTTCTTTGCTCTGATCTCCTTGGGTTTGCTGTTTTCCTTTGTTTTTCATTTATCTCTTTCTGGTATTTTTATCACTATTACATGTCAGTTCTATGTACTCGATGCACGTATTGCCAGAAAGTCAGTCTCCAGATAATTGAGGTCTTCCTGTACATTAGTCCCTTGGGGATTCTTAGATGATGTCTCCTGGCTTTAGTTAGATGAGCTGGTAAATCTTTACAGCACTATCTGATTGTGGGCTAACACCAGGTTACTAGCATATCATATAATTAAATAGTTTCTCCATATTTTAACACCCAGATGCTGTAATGAATCTTGAAGATGGTGCACACAGGCACACCAATTTATTTCTTAATGCATTTTTTATGGCAGCCATTGCAGGAGGCTGAAACTGGTCCTGACTGAGTGCATCTGATGTCATTAAGGCATAATAGAATTAATGAATAATCAGTACATAAATGTCCAAAACTCAACACAACAAAATTGAGTAATATAAACATCATAATATATTTGCTACATCCTTATTGCTCTTCTAATAATAACTCTTATCAGGCACTGTATTGTCTATTCTGCAGAATTATAGGGCTAAAAGTGTCTGACAGAATAAAAGTTGCCTAAAACTTTGAGAAACTGACTTACACCTCTTAATATATCTCTCCATCTCTCTCTCACCTAAAAGCAAAATTGATACAAGTCGGTTGGGTAGTGAGATTTAATGTGAGTGGTTTTCACACTACATAAAGTGCCCCTCAAATGTCCTCTAGTGAATGCACAACAAAAATATTAGTAAACACTTTATCTCATTTAAACTTACATTTGGAGGTATTTAAAATTAAGTATAATATTAATGTGTTAATGCACCTACATAGTTGATAAATCAAAACCATTTATATGTCAGTGTATACTAATTGTTTCTGATGGAATACACTATCAAAAAGATTCAGAGATCAATCAAATGGGAAGAACTGAGAACTACAATATATGGTTGATATATAGTAGTCATTTTTTCCAAAATCCATTCTGAGCTTCCATTAACGTGTATGCCTCTGTTGCTGTGCATACACATGATAATGAAATATCATGTGTAAATAAGTAAAAAATAAAGTAAAATAGATGACTGGCTAAAGAAAGCCATACTGAAAATATGCTCTCAGGGCTGTGAAGAAAATAATGCAGATTAAAATAATAGAGGAAATATAACTTCTGTTCCTGGCATTTGTAAGTTAAACAAATATTGATAAAAATAAAATGCAATCAGTCTCCAGATAATTGAGGTCCCTGTACATTAGTCCCTTGGGGATTCTTAGATGATGTCTCCTGGCTTTAGTTAGATGAGCTGGTAAATCTTTACAGCACTATCTGATTGTGGGCTAACACCAGGTTACTAGCATATCATATAATTAAATAGTTTCTCCATATTTTAACACCCAGATGCTGTAATGAATCTTGAAGATGGTGCACACAGGCACACCAATTTATTTCTTAATGCATTTTTTATGGCAGCCATTGCAGGAGGCTGAAACTGGTCCTGACTGAGTGCATCTGATGTCATTAAGGCATAATAGAATTAATGAATAATCAGTACATAAATGTCCAAAACTCAACACAACAAAATTGAGTAATATAAACATCATAATATATTTGCTACATCCTTATTGCTCTTCTAATAATAACTCTTATCAGGCACTGTATTGTCTATTCTGCAGAATTATAGGGCTAAAAGTGTCTGACAGAATAAAAGTTGCCTAACACTTTGAGAAACTGACTTACACCTCTTAATATATCTCTCCATCTCTCTCTCACCTAAAAGCAAAATTGATACAAGTCGGTTGGGTAGTGAGATTTAATGTGAGTGGTTTTCACACTACATAAAGTGCCCCTCAAATGTCCTCTAGTGAATGCACAACAAAAATATTAGTAAACACTTTATCTCATTTAAACTTACATTTGGAGGTATTTAAAATTAAGTATAATATTAATGTGTTAATGCACCTACATAGTTGATAAATCAAAACCATTTATATGTCAGTGTATACTAATTGTTTCTGATGGAATACACTACCAAAAAGATTCAGAGATCAATCAAATGGGAAGAACTGAGAACTACAATATATGGTTGATATATAGTAGTCATTTTTTCCAAAATCCATTCTGAGCTTCCATTAACGTGTATGCCTCTGTTGCTGTGCATACACATGATAATGAAATATCATGTGTAAATAAGTAAAAAATAAAGTAAAATAGATGACTGGCTAAAGAAAGCCATACTGAAAATATGCTCTCAGGGCTGTGAAGAAAATAATGCAGATTAAAATAATAGAGGAAATATAACTTCTGTTCCTGGCATTTGTATCATGTCTGTTTGAAAAACAGAAGGATAATTTTATACATATTGTATAACATATGTGATTTTAATTCTTCAAGCCAGATACACTGCCAATCTGTCTGCAAACACATTTTTAATCCTGAAAAAGAAATGTGTTAAGAATTTTAAGTTGTATATAAATGGATACATAAAAGTCAATTCTGGCATTTTGCTTTTCCTTTACTTCAAAATTTGACTTAAATAAATGGGCATCTAATCCAACAGTTCTAAACATTTTTATGATGACATATCTTGTCAGTACTTTGCTCACTATATTTGTGCCATGATGACATCATACATAGCAATATGTAGCATTTAAATGAAATATTACTTTGTATGTTAACTAGTCAGTCAGTCATTGACAGGTGGAAAAATTAAAACGAGAAACTGATTGCCCCAAAGTGTTGTAATTAGCTGAAAGCATTTCTACAACCTCAGTCAGGTTTCTTTCTCCTATTACTCTGTTGCTTTAATACAAAACATATGCATGTATCAGTGTCTCTTTGTGCATGCATGCTCCAACATTTCTGTTTTTTTTCTTTTTTCTTTATTAAAGTTTGTTGAATTTTATTATGAGTAGATAAATCTTTAAGTGTACTTATACAAAGTGAGCACATCTGTTAATCAGCATACATGTTAAGAAATTACATATCACTAGCATCTGAGAAGACATGTTTTATTTCCCAGTCACTAAACCCCTACAATAAATCACTGGCCTGAATATTAACAACAGACATTATTTTTTCCTGTTTTGGAACTTCATGTTAATGATATAATTTCTGTGTACTATTTGTGTCTGGCTTCTTTAAAACAACATGATGTCTGTGAGATCCATACATATTATGGCATGTAATTATAGACAACTCATTTTAACCACTATCCAGTTTTTATTTTATGAAAATACCATGATGTATTCATCCACTCTACTCTGGATAGGCATTTGGGTTGATTCCAGTGTTGATTAATAATTTGGTGCAGAGCATTCTTGTATGTGCCTCTTGTCACACATACATTTATGCACACACTTTTACTCTGTATATTGCAAGTAATGAGATTTCTGGATTGAGCAGAGAGTGTTGAGCTGTATTGGATGCCGCCAGGCTTCTAACATGATAGTGTGAGTTTATTGCTGTTTAGTAGTACAGCACAATTCAAGCTTATCATTTGATCATTGTCATTCTGCTAGTTAACTGTTTCATAATGTAATAAAAGAGGAATGCTAAATTTCCAACACAGGCATCCTTTGGTTTTCTTGCACTTCCCTCTTTTGTGCTTGGTGGGTATCAATGTTTTTTACGAATTTCAGTTTTGTGGCAACCCTGTATCAATCAAGTCTATGGACACCCTTTTCAAATGTTTGATTCCCTCAGCTCTTGCTTCCTGGATTTCAAACACCTTCCCCACTCACCCACACACATCCTTTAGCATTCCGTACTAAAATGAGAGACAAAACTCAGCCAGTTGGAAGTTAAGGTGCTTATTAGTGACTGAGCTCACAATAATTGACATGCAGGTTTACACAGCTTATAACACATAACTAACACTTATTAACAAGGTTTTATTTATGGGGAGGATAGCCCAGTATAATTCTTTGTTTGGGAAAATCCACTCGAGAAGGGCTGGGCTGCCCACTCCAATATTCTTGCCTGGAGAATTCCCTGAGCAAAAGAGCTTCCTAGGTGGCGCTAGTGGTAAAGAATCCTCCTGTCAGGCTGTCCTGGTGGTCCAGTGGGTAAGGACACCACCTTGCAGCGCAAGGGGCGCCAGTTCGATTCCTGGCCTGGGAAGATTCCACGTGCTGCGCAGCGGTTGGACCGACGTGTCCAACTACTGAAACGGAGCTCTGGAGTGCATGTGTCCAGAGGCAGTGCTCTGCAGTGACAGAGGCCACTGCGATGGGAGGCCCACACAGGCCAAAGTGGCCAAAAAAAAGAAAAAAAAATCCTCCTGCCAACGCAGGAGACTTAAGTGATACATGTTCCATTCCTGGGTTTAGAAGGTCCCCTGGAAGAGGGCTTGGCAACCCACTCCAGTATTCTTGCCTGGAGAATTCTATGGACAGAGGTGCCTGGTGGGCTACAGTCCACAGCATCTCAATGAGTCGGACAGGACTGAAGCAACTTAGTCCACACACATTATACACACACACACACACACACACACACACACACACACACACAATTTAATCCTTGATCTAATCTAGTCTGTTTCTTTCCAGCCTAGTATTGATCTTCCCAGCATTGCTACTTCCTATCCTAGTCTGAGGGAGCATTTGACATCTTTTACTTTTCATTCCACAGAAAAACATTTTATTAGGATAAAATTCTGTACATCAATAGAAATAAAAGTACAAGGGGTATACAGAATGATGTAGTAAATTTTATCCTTTGGTTTTTGCCCGACATATTTTTTTTGACATCTTTTTTTAATTGAACAAACTGTATCTAACCTTATGCCCTATACAATAAATCCCTACCTGGGTTTATTCCAACTAGAGACTAAGGTGCTAACACAGTTATGACCCATTTGTCATTTAACCATTTTTTCCCTGAAAATATTATTAATGTCGTCTAGGATTTGAGAAAATAACTCGATGCTTTCTAGAGCAGGCTCTGATACTCGGAAGGACGTAAGTGTACACAGAGGCACAGCTTCTTTTAGTGTGGGGAAGGCTCCTGTAGTCTCAGTGTGCACGATTCTATTATGACCTCATCTCTACAACAATAATAAACTCCCTTCCTAGTTATTTAAGATCAGTTTTCTATACTTGCCAAGCTCTTTTCTGACTTATTTGCCCATCTCCCTTCTTCCTGAATTTCTGTTCCCTGTGTCATTGCAACTCTAACTACTTATAACTCTTTAAATCTCATCTTGACAATTATCTACCTAGAGAATGAAGACTGGAAAATGTAACTCAGTAGAGAGTCATAATTTGACTGTGAAAGCGATTCGGTCCAGCGGTTGGACCGCGTGTCCAACTACTGAAACGGAGCTCTGGAGTGCATGTGTCCAGAGGCAGTGCTCTGCAGTGACAGAGGCCACTGCGATGGGAGGCCACACAGGCCAAAGTGGCCAAAAAGAAACATCCTCCTGCCAACGCAGGAGACTTAAGTGATACATGTTCCATTCCTGGGTTTAGAAGGTCCCCTGGAAGAGGGCTTGGCAACCCACTCCAGTATTCTTGCCTGGAGAATTCTATGGACAGAGGTGCCTGGTGGGCTACAGTCCACAGCATCTCAATGAGTCGGACAGGACTGAAGCAACTTAGTCCACACACATTATACACACACACACACACACACACACACACACACACACACACAATTTAATCCTTGATCTAATCTAGTCTGTTTCTTTCCAGCCTAGTATTGATCTTCCCAGCATTGCTACTTCCTATCCTAGTCTGAGGGAGCATTTGACATCTTTTACTTTTCATTCCACAGAAAAACATTTTATTAGGATAAAATTCTGTACATCAATAGAAATAAAAGTACAAGGGGTATACAGAATGATGTAGTAAATTTTATCCTTTGGTTTTTGCCCGACATATTTTTTTTGACATCTTTTTTTAATTGAACAAACTGTATCTAACCTTATGCCCTATACAATAAATCCCTACCTGGGTTTATTCCAACTAGAGACTAAGGTGCTAACACAGTTATGACCCATTTGTCATTTAACCATTTTTTCCCTGAAAATATTATTAATGTCGTCTAGGATTTGAGAAAATAACTCGATGCTTTCTAGAGCAGGCTCTGATACTCGGAAGGACGTAAGTGTACACAGAGGCACAGCTTCTTTTAGTGTGGGGAAGGCTCCTGTAGTCTCAGTGTGCACGATTCTATTATGACCTCATCTCTACAACAATAATAAACTCCCTTCCTAGTTATTTAAGATCAGTTTTCTATACTTGCCAAGCTCTTTTCTGACTTATTTGCCCATCTCCCTTCTTCCTGAATTTCTGTTCCCTGTGTCATTGCAACTCTAACTACTTATAACTCTTTAAATCTCATCTTGACAATTATCTACCTAGAGAATGAAGACTGGAAAATGTAACTCAGTAGAGAGTCATAATTTGTTTCTTTTCAATTCCTCCTAAAGAAAATGAATATCACAGCATGATATTGCCATCAATAAATTTCATTTATTTAATTGCCAGAAGGCTGACAGTAAGTTCAAAAATAATAGAGTATGTGCTTAATGAATGGAGGAAAAAATTAGAATTCATGGAAGTTTGATGTCAATTAAGTTTCTAGCAGTATTGTTTAATTAAATAGAACTACTAAAAATAAAATCAATATGAAAGTAAGCTCAATAAACATCGGTCAATTCAGTGCATCTTGTACATTAAGGGGTAATAATCCTCCATTTGTCATTGACCTGTTCCTCTGCTGTAGAAGAAATATGTCAGCATGAGAGTTGAATCAATAATGAGATGATAGAAACCAGATATTAATATATTTGATGTCATTGAAATAGGCTGCTACAATGATTCCTGTTTCCCTCACAAAATCAATGTAAATATCTGACATAGATACCTCTGCTAATTCTCTCTAAAGTTTTGCCTGAAGAAAGGGTTACAAATAGGCTTTGAGAAGGCATAGAATAGTCACTAAATAAAAGAAGTAACTAAACCTTAGATCCTGCCTACATTTATTCTCAATGAATCTCTTTTACTCAGTCATACAGAATCTAGGAATTACTCATGTGCTTAGTTGCTCAGTCATGTCCAACTCCCTGTAGCCCCATGGACTATAGCCTGCCAGACTCCTCTGTCCAAGGGATTTTTCAGGCAAGAATACCGGAATGGGTTGCCTTTTTCTCCTCCAGGGAATCTTCCTGACCCAAGGATTGAACCTGCAGTGGAATGTTTCCTGCATTGGAATGTGGGTTCTTTATCACTAGCAGCATCTGCTATAAATTATTCATATAGGGTAATTTGTAGAGATCATCAGTCACAGAAATGATGTTTAAAAATAGTTTGCTGATTGTTTTTCTTGTCTCTAAATTTCTCTGTTTTTCAGAGATATCATATCCAGACATAAGGAATCAATTCATAAGAATAAAATCTGTTTTGAGAGATAAACAACACCTGGTAGACCCAATTCAGCATTACAAGGGAATATACTATTGACATAGAACACAAGAAGTTGGAATTCACAGATGTAGTGCTCTCTGAGGGAAATCAAACAGAAAACAGGTAAAACTATTTATCTGAAACATTTTATCTGAAACAATTTATCTGAAGTCACACAAGAAGCACAGTAACTAATGGTGATAGAAATCAGAAGAGAGGTTCCTTGAGGAGGGATCCTGGTGAGAAAGTATGGGAGGTAGCTATCTGGGATAACAGCCACAGTGCTAATATCCTGCTGGAGTGTGGGACATAAGACTGCATTTGTCAATACTGATTTGACCTATGATCTGTACATGACAATGTATGTTCACCATTTGTTCTTATTGTTGCTTAGTCCCTCAGTCATATCTGATTCTTTGCCACCCGCTCCTCTGTCCATGGGATTCCCCAAGAATATTGGTATGGGTTGCCATTTCCTTCTCTAGGGGATCTTCCTGGCCCAGAGATAGACATTGTGTTTCCTGCTTTGGTAAGTGGATTCTTTACCACTGGGGAAGCCCTATGTTCACCATATCTCCATATATAACATATAAACTTTGGATATACAACAGAATACTGGGTGTTTTTGTTTCGACAGTCTCTGATTGAGGAAGTGAGTGGACTGGAATGGAGGTGTGCAGAGGAAAGGTTATATCCACATTGGTTCTGTATTAACTACAGTGGACAGTGTTCACCTTTTATTTTCATTTGGCCAGGATTATCTCCACATATGGGCTTCCCAGGTGGCTCAGTGGGTGAAGAATCCATCTGTCAATGCAGGGGATACAAGAGACGCAGATTAGATCACTGGGTCTAGAAGATCCCCTGAAGAAGGAAATCCCATTGACAGAGGAGCCTGGAAGGCTACAATCCAAGGGGTTGCAAAGAGTCAGACATGGCTTAGCAACTAAACAAACAGCAAAAACTGACATAGAGCATTATATTAGTTTCAGAGGTACAATGATTCAGTATTTGTATATACCACTAAATGATCAGCACAATAGGTCTTTAATTAACAGTAATCTTTTGAGGTCCTGACCACCTGGTCTTTGTTGCAGAAACCCCTATGTTTCCTGGCTCTTCCCTTATGTCTTAGGATAAGTCCCCAGAGCTACCTGACATGCTGTGTCCCAACCTCAAGTCCTTAGTTTTGTCTGCCAAATAAAGCATAGCTTTAAGTTGTGTATTTTTAAAAGTTGACATGAGGATGATGATTTTTTTTTTTTTAATGGAAAGATCTAGAGGCTCTCCTAGAGGACTGTAGGGAAGGAGGCTAACGTGCCAACTCTCTTGTCCCCCACAATCAGAAGGACTGCTTAGCCTCCTTTGTTGACCTCAACCCCTCCACAGTAGCACTGTATTCATTTCACCCAGGACACTTTACAGCAGCGAAAAGCTGAGACCCCGAGTCTAGCACTTCAGGTAGCAGCCAAGTGCAAAAGTAGACCCTGTCTGTCTGGGCAGCACAAACGCAGGAGAAGGAGGAACCTCCTTGGGAGAAATAACAATGTATGTTCACCATTTGTTCTTATTGTTGCTTAGTCCCTCAGTCATATCTGATTCTTTGCCACCCGCTCCTCTGTCCATGGGATTCCCCAAGAATATTGGTATGGGTTGCCATTTCCTTCTCTAGGGGATCTTCCTGGCCCAGAGATAGACATTGTGTTTCCTGCTTTGGTAAGTGGATTCTTTACCACTGGGGAAGCCCTATGTTCACCATATCTCCATATATAACATATAAACTTTGGATATACAACAGAATACTGGGTGTTTTTGTTTCGACAGTCTCTGATTGAGGAAGTGAGTGGACTGGAATGGAGGTGTGCAGAGGAAAGGTTATATCCACATTGGTTCTGTATTAACTACAGTGGACAGTGTTCACCTTTTATTTTCATTTGGCCTGGATTATCTCCACATATGGGCTTCCCAGGTGGCTCAGTGGGTGAAGAATCCATCTGTCAATGCAGGGGATACAAGAGACGCAGATTAGATCACTGGGTCTAGAAGATCCCCTGAAGAAGGAAATCCCATTGACAGAGGAGCCTGGAAGGCTACAATCCAAGGGGTTGCAAAGAGTCAGACATGGCTTAGCAACTAAACAAACAGCAAAAACTGACATAGAGCATTATATTAGTTTCAGAGGTACAATGATTCAGTATTTGTATATACCACTAAATGATCAGCACAATAGGTCTTTAATTAACAGTAATCTTTTGAGGTCCTGACCACCTGGTCTTTGTTGCAGAAACCCCTATGTTTCCTGGCTCTTCCCTTATGTCTTAGGATAAGTCCCCAGAGCTACCTGACATGCTGTGTCCCAACCTCAAGTCCTTAGTTTTGTCTGCCAAATAAAGCATAGCTTTAAGTTGTGTATTTTTAAAAGTTGACATGAGGATGATGATTTTTTTTTTTTTAATGGAAAGATCTAGAGGCTCTCCTAGAGGACTGTAGGGAAGGAGGCTAACGTGCCAACTCTCTTGTCCCCCACAATCAGAAGGACTGCTTAGCCTCCTTTGTTGACCTCAACCCCTCCACAGTAGCACTGTATTCATTTCACCCAGGACACTTTACAGCAGCGAAAAGCTGAGACCCCGAGTCTAGCACTTCAGGTAGCAGCCAAGTGCAAAAGTAGACCCTGTCTGTCTGGGCAGCACAAACGCAGGAGAAGGAGGAACCTCCTTGGGAGAAATAATGATTCCAGGCTTCTTTCATCTTTCTGTGGTGGAGTGTGCTCAGTGAAGGAGGCAGATGGTAGATGCTCTGGGTGTCCTAAGTCCAATGCCACCAGGATAAAAGGAATATTTCCTCAGAATTTTATAAGATGTTTGGTTTCTGGTGGGTGTTCGATATGTAGAAACGACACAGCAGTTATTTGAGTGGCATTATAGAGTGACAGGCAAGGGTTGGGATTCTGCAGGCAGGCTGTCTGGTGTCTCCTGGCTCCTCCACATCTTGGACAGATAACTTTAGGCTTTTGACCTGGGCTCTCTGTGCTCAATCTCTCCTTATGTACACTGGCTGTGAGATTAATTGTACCAAAGGGAAGAAGAGGGTCCACAGTGCCCCTCCCCTGAACACTGCTGTGGCTACTTCCTTATTGCTGTTCCCAACTCCCAAATGTCATTCTAGTCAGACAGCATAAACTCAACAGGTATCTGTTACACAATGAAGTGAAGAGTGCTTGGGAAAGGAAAAGAAAGTGTCTAGCAATAATAGATATGCCATCAGCCCTCTAAATCTGCAGGTTTAACCAACCGCACATCAAAAATAGTACAAATAAACTAACAAAAAATTCCCCAAATTAAAACGTGGCTTTGCTCTGGGTTGGCCACTATTTACATAGCATGTACATTGTTTTTACAACACTTTACATAGCATTTGCGTTGAATTAAGTATTTTAAGTAACAGAGAGATTGGCTTCAAGTGTATGGGAAGAAGGACAAAGGTTATTTGTGAATAGGAGGAAAATGGTTCTTAAGAAGTCAGGGGGAAGTTGATCAGGAAGATAAGTGATGGGACCAAGTACATGTGGAAGGCGATTCTCTTATGACCATCTCTGTCTCAGTCCCCAGTAGAGTGTACCTGTGCTTCAAGGAAGGTCCAGACTCCAGTGTCAAGACTGCAGCAAAATATCCCCGTCCCTCTTGAAAAGTCTCCTTAGTCTTTGCTCTACTGATTTTTCAATAAACTCAGCCTTCTGTACCTGAGGATCTTGAGCATCTGTATAACTACATTCATAAGGAGGCCATTAGTGATGTTAACAAACATAATGTCAGTGTCTTAGAGAGACTAGAAACTAGAAAACAGTGAAGTGGATGTAAGGTAATAAAATGAATTTGGAATAATATATTTTTTAATTTGTTAAGAATTAAATTTACTAGAGTGGGAAATAGTGGTTAGGAGGATGTTTTGTGCTTTATAAATGAGAAATCAAATAATTTTACAAATAGTAGTCCCTCCAGGAATTCATTTCAAGACCCCCAAGGCTATAAAAATCCACTGATGGTCAAGTCCCTTGTGTATAATGGTGTATATTTGCATATAACCTACTAACACCCTTCCATCGACTTTAAATCATCTCTAGATAACTTATGATAGCTAATACAATGTAAATGCTATGCAAATGGTGGTAAATACAATGTATATACTATATAAATCATTGCTGGCATGCAGCAAATCCATATTTGGCTCTTTGGAGCTTTCTGGAATTTTCTTTTCAAATATTTTTGATCCAAGTTGCCTGAATCCACATATGCCAGACCCATGGATACAGAAGGCTAACTTTACTGAAAAATCAGTAGAGCAAAGACTGAAGACAGAGGGGAGTGTGAGACTTTTCAAGTGGGGAGGGCATATATGCTGCAGTCCTAGGAGGGTACATTCTGCCAGGGGCTGAGACAGAGATGGTCTTAAGAGACTCACCTTCTGTATGTATTTGATACCATGACTGATCTGTGGGATCAATTTTCCCCTGACTTTTTGATAAACATTCTCTTCCTACTTACACCTAGGTATGCTTCCTCAGGGAATATACCTATCCAAATGAAATGACAGTTCTCAATTCTGGCTGCAGTTCTAAAAATAATGAATGATTCGTATGACTGGGTACTAAACTACTCTGCAATTGGAAGATTTCCAATTCCTCATTTTCAAGAAAGTTTAGTAGTACCTAATAGAACTATCAGCTGGCATAACATTAAAAATAATGGAATAATTGATCCCACAGAGATTATTAGTGTATCACTTGGAAAGAGGTTCTCAGAATTTGTAACAAGATATAATAGTAATACTGATGAGTAACTGTCAGCAAGTCCAAGCTCACTCTGTTTGCTGCATAACTACATTCATAAGGAGGCCATTAGTGATGTTAACAAACATAATGTCAGTGTCTTAGAGACTAGAAACTAGAAAACAGTGAAGTGGATGTAAGGTAATAAAATGAATTTGGAATAATATATTTTTTAATTTGTTAAGAATTAAATTTACTAGAGTGGGAAATAGTGGTTAGGAGGATGTTTTGTGCTTTATAAATGAGAAATCAAATAATTTTACAAATAGTAGTCCCTCCAGGAATTCATTTCAAGACCCCAAGGCTATAAAAATCCACTGATGGTCAAGTCCCTTGTGTATAATGGTGTATATTTGCATATAACCTACTAACACCCTTCCATCGACTTTAAATCATCTCTAGATAACTTATGATAGCTAATACAATGTAAATGCTATGCAAATGGTGGTAAATACAATGTATATACTATATAAATCATTGCTGGCATGCAGCAAATCCATATTTGGCTCTTTGGAGCTTTCTGGAATTTTCTTTTCAAATATTTTTGATCCAAGTTGCCTGAATCCACATATGCCAGACCCATGGATACAGAAGGCTAACTTTACTGAAAAATCAGTAGAGCAAAGACTGAAGACAGAGGGGAGTGTGAGACTTTTCAAGTGGGGAGGGCATATATGCTGCAGTCCTAGGAGGGTACATTCTGCCAGGGGCTGAGACAGAGATGGTCTTAAGAGACTCACCTTCTGTATGTATTTGATACCATGACTGATCTGTGGGATCAATTTTCCCCTGACTTTTTGATAAACATTCTCTTCCTACTTACACCTAGGTATGCTTCCTCAGGAATATACCTATCCAAATGAAATGACAGTTCTCAATTCTGGCTGCAGTTCTAAAAATAATGAATGATTCGTATGACTGGGTACTAAACTACTCTGCAATTGGAAGATTTCCAATTCCTCATTTTCAAGAAAGTTTAGTAGTACCTAATAGAACTATCAGCTGGTATAACATTAAAAATAATGGAATAATTGATCCCACAGAGATTATTAGTGTATCACTTGGAAAGAGGTTCTCAGAATTTGTAACAAGATATAAATATAGTAATGGAACTGATGAGGTAACTGTCAGCAAGTCCAAGCTCACTCTGTTTGCTGCACGCCTGCTCAATGCATCCTAGAGATGAGATGTGAAGGCAAGGAAGAGACTTTTAGCCAGCTGATGGAGAAGATAGCAGGCTAGCACTTCAAAATAACCACCTTCTCAGGACCTGGTTGCCAAGTTCCTTTATGGATCAGAGATGGGAGGGAGTGATGAAGAGGAAACAAAAAAAAAACATTCAGTCTTTGCAAATACCCCTAGAACGGCAAGCCTCAGGCAAGGGAATGTGTTAGTTCCACCTCCCTACAATCCATCACAGATGGACTGCTCAGGTTATCGCCCTGAGACAGGTCATTATGTATGTTTATAATAACAAAAATGGGTTAAACTCACAGAAGCAGATTCAGTGTAAATTTAAAATTAACCCTTTCTACGTTACGTGATCCTTCTAGCATGTGAATCATTGAGTTTATTTTTTTGTTATTTTAAAAAAATTTTGGCCTCCTTTCATTGATTTTTCACCCATTCATTTTCATCCATCTTTATTCTTTGGCCTGTGTGGGCCTCCCATCACACTGGCCTCTCTCATTGCAGAGCACTGGCTCCTAATTGGACACACCAGTCCAGCCGCCCCTCAGCATGTAGGATCTTTCTAGGCCAGGGATTGAACCGGTGCCCCTTGCACTGCAAGGCAGTCTCTTTACCCACTGGACCACTAGGGAAGCCCCTCATTGAGCTTATTTGAAAGCTTCATTTTTCTAATTAAAATGTTCCACAAATGTTTTCTATGTATTTAATCTTAAATTGGTCAGCTTGATTCATTTGTGGTACGAAAACCAATAGCAACAACAATTAAAACTAAAAAAACCCCCTGATACCTAGAGACTTACGGTAATAGGAAACTTACAAAATAGTAACCAATTTCATCTTGTATATGAGTATGCACTTATTACCAATTAATAAGCTAATTTAAGAATAACTACATTACTATAAGGTAAACTTCTTTTGGAACAAAGAAATGGAAATACAGCTTCATGATGATAAAATGGACATGTCAACATTATGATTATAAAGACCAGCTTGCTGACTGAATTCATTTTTTATTTTGTTAAATATTAAAAGCATATATAATTTAAATTGTCTATATATGTACATCATCATAAACTGAATCAATTTCAACCATGCAAACACACGATAAAAATTTTTGATTTAAAGTTAATTTTTTTTAAAACTTCCAGTTTAGAAAAAATTGTTATTTTTATCAGGCATACAAACCACCTTCTCAGGACCTGGGCCAAGTTCCTTTATGGATCAGAGATGGGAGGGAGTGATGAAGAGGAAACAAAAAACATTCAGTCTTTGCAAATACCCTAGAACGGCAAGCCTCAGGCAAGGGAATGTGTTAGTTCCACCTCCCTACAATCCATCACAGATGGACTGCTCAGGTTATCGCCCTGAGACAGGTCATTATGTATGTTTATAATAACAAAAATGGGTTAAACTCACAGAAGCAGATTCAGTGTAAATTTAAAATTAACCCTTTCTACGTTACGTGATCCTTCTAGCATGTGAATCATTGAGTTTATTTTTTTGTTATTTTAAAAAAATTTTGGCCTCCTTTCATTGATTTTTCACCCATTCATTTTCATCCATCTTTATTCTTTGGCCTGTGTGGGCCTCCCATCACACTGGCCTCTCTCATTGCAGAGCACTGGCTCCTAATTGGACACACCAGTCCAGCCGCCCCTCAGCATGTAGGATCTTTCTAGGCCAGGGATTGAACCGGTGCCCCTTGCACTGCAAGGCAGTCTCTTTACCCACTGGACCACTAGGGAAGCCCCTCATTGAGCTTATTTGAAAGCTTCATTTTTCTAATTAAAATGTTCCACAAATGTTTTCTATGTATTTAATCTTAAATTGGTCAGCTTGATTCATTTGTGGTACGAAAACCAATAGCAACAACAATTAAAACTAAAAAAACCCCCTGATACCTAGAGACTTACGGTAATAGGAAACTTACAAAATAGTAACCAATTTCATCTTGTATATGAGTATGCACTTATTACCAATTAATAAGCTAATTTAAGAATAACTACATTACTATAAGGTAAACTTCTTTTGGAACAAAGAAATGGAAATACAGCTTCATGATGATAAAATGGACATGTCAACATTATGATTATAAAGACCAGCTTGCTGACTGAATTCATTTTTTATTTTGTTAAATATTAAAAGCATATATAATTTAAATTGTCTATATATGTACATCATCATAAACTGAATCAATTTCAACCATGCAAACACACGATAAAAATTTTTGATTTAAAGTTAATTTTTTTTAAAACTTCCAGTTTAGAAAAAATTGTTATTTTTATCAGGCATACAAAATAATCTATTGAAGACCACTGTGTAAGGTCTGGTCCCGAGGCCCCCTCCCCCACTTCCTACCCCCTCCCCGACACAAGAAAGACTTTGACTAGGAGGCCCCTCGTGCCAGATTGAACAAGGCCAATGAAAAACAGCCATGACACCAACGGAGGACCACCCTGCCCCCGCCAGAAGTTCTCACTGGACAAAGGAGAGATCAAACTGCCCAATTTGCGAACGCCCCAACACCTGGCCTCAACCAATCAGGTTGACGGTGCCCCAACCTGGCCAGGGGCTCGGCTGACCACGTCACCTTACCTATAAAGGGGGCCCTCCCAGTCTTTGTGTGCGCTTTCCCTCACTCCCTCTCTCCTCTCCTCCCCGTGAGGGACGCCCGAAAGCGCCCGTCCAATAAAGCCTGCTCTGCCTCGCCAATTCCGGTCCTCCTCTCTCATTTTAAAACACCCGGCGGGGACCAACCTTACACACTGATATGAAGTATTAGCAAAGTGGTTGGACATAAACAAGAAACGTATTTCTTGAATAGGAACACATTATTAAGTCACGTGGGCACAGCACTGTGTGCAGTGGGCTCAGATCTGTGTCATGTGGACAGTTTTCATTATTGCTATGTATTCTGGGTCAAGGAGCAGACAGTTATATTCAGAGCTCAGTTGATGATGGTGTCTTTTAGGTTGTCTTTTTTTTTTTTTTTTTTTCCCCTCTCAAGTGTTCGGAATTTTCAAATTACTACTGCAGAGTTACAAACAAAAAGGCATTATGAGAAATGCATTGCCTGATTTTAGTTCCCGTCGATTAAATATAAATGAAGTCATGGTTTTTAAATCTGCAAAATCACATTCTTAATTGGAATACTGGTTTACTTATTGTATTCTCATCCTTGACATGCTTTAATTGATACATAACAAAATTAAAATATATCCGTGGGACACAGAGAAGTGAATCGTTAGTTAATTGTAAAAATGAAATATCTATCTCATTGAGACTCACTTGTAATAGACTTGATGACAAGTAGAGCACTTTATTAACTTCACGGATGTGTGCCGAGTAAACCCAATAATTAAAATGCTCATTCACAGAAACAACTTATTTATATGCAGTTCTGGCTGTCAAGCTTAACAATCATTAAATTGAGAACAATACATATGAGTATTACAGCCGGGTTCACAACATGATTCAAAACTGCTATGGGATTATATAGTCATATTTGGTGGGCTTTAGATAAAACTGAGAGAAGATGGATAATTCTGGCAATATATTTCATACTTCAATCATACTTGAAGAAAAACATTCTCACACAATTCCTCCAATTGCAGATTTTGCCACAGCAGAAGTGTGATGTATTCTCAAAATTAATTATATTTAAACATGTTTTCATACTGTTACATACTTATATAAGTCTCCTACACCTGAAACAGAGACTGAATAATTATTTTCCTATGGGAAATGTACTACAGTCTGTTTATATAAAGACAGAAGACGAAAACCTTCACAAATCAAAGAAAATGAAGATACGTATTTACTGCTTTACCCTACCTTTGGTGCACTGCATTCATCTTTAATTGGTATTTTCTATTTAGCCCAATCAATCCTGAAAAAAGCTATAGTCCAATTCGTTATTCTAAGCTTGCTAAAATATTTGTTAATCTTCCATTTGTTAATCTCTCCATGATGAAATATATGTGCTTTACTCTTCTAGTGCATGTTACATATTTAATTAATAGAATAACAACATTTTCTTTTTGGAATACGACACAGCCAGGTTATTCTCTGCTTTAGAACAACTACCTGTAACTTGATTTTCCATAGGAATTTTAGACTCAAATACTCAGTTGTATTGCTTGACTGAAAATATTCAGAACTGTCATGTAGAAAATTTTTATCCCCACCACTCATGGTAAAGATTCATATAACCAGATGATTGCCAATGTATACTTATGACTGAATGATGTAATATTAAATGAGCTAAGTGAGGTGAAACCCCAATTCCTCAATCACATTTTTAAATAAAACAATTTTTCCCAATAAACCTTAGTATGAACATAAGAACAGCAACAGTCACAGAAACCCCGTATCACTCATAGAGAATACTACTTGTATTTTTACTCATAAAATGATGTTAAATTTAATAATATGGAAGAAAACTTGCTGATCAATACATTTGTAAGATATAATTCCAGTTGAAAAGAGGTTTTTCCCAGGTCTGAGAAACTGTTTTGTGTAAGTAATCATCTTGCAAATATTCCTGGTTAAGATTAAAGAATTATTTCCCTCCCAATGCTAGGCATATACCCTGAGGAAATCAAAATCGAAAGAGATGCATGTACCCCATTGTTCATTACAGCACTATTTACAATAGCTAGGACATGGAAGCAAACTAGATGTCCATCGACAGATGAATGAATAAAGAAGCTGTGGTACATATATACAATGGAATATTACTCAGCCATAGAAAGAAATGCACTTGAATCAGTTCTAATCAGGTGGATGAATCTAGAACCTACTATATAGAGTGAAGTATGTCAGAGAAAGAAAGATTAATATTGCACACTGACACATATATATGGAACCTAGAAAGATGGTACTGATAAAGGAATATGCAGAGCAGCAATGGAGAGTTGGACATGTCTTATAGACATTGGGGTAAGGGAGGGGAATATTCAGTGGAACGGCTCAAACAGGGGCTCTTTATAGGTAGATGGGGCTCGGGCCCATTCATCTTAATTGGTATTTTCTATTTAGCCCAATCAATCCTGAAAAAAGCTATAGTCCAATTCGTTATTCTAAGCTTGCTAAAATATTTGTTAATCTTCCATTTGTTAATCTCTCCATGATGAAATATATGTGCTTTACTCTTCTAGTGCATGTTACATATTTAATTAATAGAATAACAACATTTTCTTTTTGGAATACGACACAGCCAGGTTATTCTCTGCTTTAGAACAACTACCTGTAACTTGATTTTCCATAGGAATTTTAGACTCAAATACTCAGTTGTATTGCTTGACTGAAAATATTCAGAACTGTCATGTAGAAAATTTTTATCCCCACCACTCATGGTAAAGATTCATATAACCAGATGATTGCCAATGTATACTTATGACTGAATGATGTAATATTAAATGAGCTAAGTGAGGTGAAACCCCAATTCCTCAATCACATTTTTAAATAAAACAATTTTTCCCAATAAACCTTAGTATGAACATAAGAACAGCAACAGTCACAGAAACCCCGTATCACTCATAGAGAATACTACTTGTATTTTTACTCATAAAAATGATGTTAAATTTAATAATATGGAAGAAAACTTGCTGATCAATACATTTGTAAGATATAATTCCAGTTGAAAAGAGGTTTTTCCCAGGTCTGAGAAACTGTTTTGTGTAAGTAATCATCTTGCAAATATTCCTGGTTAAGATTAAAGAATTATTTCCCTCCCAATGCTAGGCATATACCCTGAGGAAATCAAAATCGAAAGAGATGCATGTACCCCATTGTTCATTACAGCACTATTTACAATAGCTAGGACATGGAAGCAAACTAGATGTCCATCGACAGATGAATGAATAAAGAAGCTGTGGTACATATATACAATGGAATATTACTCAGCCATAGAAAGAAATGCACTTGAATCAGTTCTAATCAGGTGGATGAATCTAGAACCTACTATATAGAGTGAAGTATGTCAGAGAAAGAAAGATTAATATTGCACACTGACACATATATATGGAACCTAGAAAGATGGTACTGATAAAGGAATATGCAGAGCAGCAATGGAGAGTTGGACATGTCTTATAGACATTGGGGTAAGGGAGGGGAATATTCAGTGGAACTAGGGGATCTCAAACAGGGGCTCTGTGGTGATCTGGAGGGGTGAGATGAGGAGGGAGCATGGGGGGGTTGGTTCGGGTGGGGAGGG
The DNA here is from genome assembly GCA_022376925.1 of Tragulus kanchil. Taxonomy (NCBI): domain Eukaryota; kingdom Metazoa; phylum Chordata; class Mammalia; order Artiodactyla; family Tragulidae; genus Tragulus; species Tragulus kanchil. The sequence goes on from JAIOJX010000023.1 coordinate 133,815,879, forward strand.
TGTGGGTATACCTATGGTGGATTTGGATTGATGTGTGGCAGTAAACAACAAAACTCTGTAAACAACTTAAAAAAAAATTCCCTCACCTCTATGCACTTTCCATATTTTAAAACCTTTTTTATGATTTAAGAATATGTCAATAAGAGAGCACACATCTTTTCAAGGATTAGGAAGCATAATTTTTAGAATGAATGATATGTTTCCATCACTGTTAATTAACACAGCAAATTCATTCATTTTATAGCATTTTCAGCAGTTGGAAAAAATAATTTTCATTGATATCTAAATAGCACATAAAATTAGAAGATGAAGATAAACTGGATGGAATCTTAAAAAGTACACAATAGAATTTGGAAAACAAATGAGAAAACATGGTGTACAAAAAAAGGAGAAAAAATTATTCTTTAATGTTTCAAATTCCATTGTTTTTATTTATTTATTTATTTTTTAAAAGATATATTTAGTTATTTTGGGCGGGGGTCGGGTTGGGGAGGGAGGGGAGCGGGCAGGCCACTTGTATTGGTCTTTCATTTCTCTATTTTCATCTGTCTTTGTTCTTTGGCTCCTGTGGGCCTCCCATTGCGGTGGCGTCTGTCCTCGCAGAGCACCGGCTCTGGGCACACGTGCTCCAGAGCTCTGGCTCGGTAATTGGACACATCAGTCCAGCCGCTCCGCAGCACGTGGGATCTTCCCAGGCCAGGGATTGAACTGGCGCCCCTTGCACTGCAAGGTGGTGTCCTTACCCACTGGACCACCAGGGAAAGCCCTCCATTGGTTTTAAATCTTACATCTTGAGAAGGAACCATTGATATAAAAACAGTGATCCTCAAATTTGGAAGTCTAAAGAATCCTTTTTAAACTAGTCAATTTTATTAAGGTGTCCCTAGAGCTTTTGTTTATGTGTGTTATATCTATAGTTATTTATGATTTTTATAATTTAAAATAATAATTTAAAAATATTTCCCAGTATATTTCAAATAATGCACTCATTTAAAGTTAACATAAATAAACTATTTTCACAGAATAGAAGATATTTCTCAAAACTACACAAAAATTTGATTAGAAGGGAGATTGTTTCACATTCTCCAATCTCATCTCATTAATGTCTGACTCAACAAAATACAGCTCAATTCTCATAGCTATTTGGTTGAACCAAAAGTTCCTTTTATTTTTATTTTTATAAAAATCAGACATTTTTCACCAAGAACTACATTGAACAACATATTTTCCATTTTGTTTCACTATCTTCTGCTATTTTCCAGACAACTGCACAATTCTATCTTCCCAACACTTTTTAACTTTTTGAGCAAAGAACTGTTCCAAGTGCCTTTTATGGTCTTCCAGAGAATTAGAATTTTTTCCATTAAGAGAATTTTAAAAAGACTGGAATAAATAGGCATCCAGTTGTGCAATGTTTGGTAAATATGACGGATGAATTGGAACTTCCCAGCCAAGCTCTAACAGTTTTTGCTTGATCATCAGAGATCATGTGGTCTTGTGTTATTCTAGTGGAAGATGATGCATTTTCTGTAACTAATTTTGAAAGCTTTTCATGGAGTGATGCTTTCAGTTGGTCTATTTAAGGGCAGACTGGTTGGAATTAATCCTTTGGTTTTCAAAAGTAACTCAGAAGACTCGCTTCCCATCCCACCATATCACACAGTATCACCTTCTTTGGATAAAGACTGGCCTTGGTGTAGTTTGTGGTGGTTCATTTTTTTTTTTTTTTTGCCCCATGATCTCTTCTGTTTCCCATTATTGCATGTATTTAACAAGTTCCTAAGAGATTGTTCTAGACAGACTTCGATTTGGTGGTTTTTTTTAACATTACTTTTTCATGTAATTTTCTAAGGATTATATCTGCTTACTTTGTTTTTCACAACATTCAGGTAAAGAATATGCCAGTTGTTGTTCAGAGACTTGTTTATTTCTTTTAGAAGTCCTATTCATGCCTAGAGACTTTAGTACAGTTTTAATTAAAATTAAATGAACATTTTTTGAGCAATGTGATACCATTTACTATATTATAATTGCATTAAATTAAGCCAGCCAGTGATCCTCTTGAAACTTCAGCTCTTAGTGTACATACACTAAATCCAGACTCTATGTTTCCTAAATTAAAATGGAAAATTTCATTAGTCTACCTAATGCCTGCATAAGTGTGGGAGGCAGGCAGACTTTTTGGAGAGAAAATTAAAAAGAAAGACTCTCATTTTCATCTTTTCATCTGGGGGTGAAAATGTGAGCTGAAATCAATGAATAATCCCATTGTCATTTCATTTGTTTCTGAAATATCTTTGCCACATTTACCCAAAGAAAGATGTATGAGTAATTTTTTTTAACAAAACATGATCTTCCTTATGAGCTATTCAAACAATACTTTTAGCTGAAATATCCAACTTCATTTTAAAACAAGTATCAACATATAGCCAACTCCATTAGTTGGATACTTAGGCTAACTTTGTTATACTTAACAAATTTTTGCCTATAAAGGTCCATGTAGTCAAAGCTATGGTTTTTCCACTAGCCTTGAATAGATGTGAGAGCTGGACCATAAAGAAGGCTGAGTGCCAATACTTTCAAATGCTAACACCTGATGCTTTCCAATTGTAGTGCTGGAGAAGACTCTTGAGAGTCTCTTGGCCAGCAAGGGGACCAAACTAGTCAGTCCTAAAGGAAATGAAGCCTGAATATTCATTGGAAGGGCTAATGCTGAAGCTTAAACTCCAGGACTTTGGCCACCTGATGCAAAGACCCAACACACTGGAAAACGTACTGATGTTGGGAAAGATTGAAGACAAAAGAAGGGGACAGCAGAGCTTAGATAGCTAGATAGCATAGCCAGCTCAATGGACAAGAGTTCGAGTAAACTCTGGGAGATAGTGAAGGACATGGAAGCCTGGTGTGCTGCAGTTCATGGGGTCGCAAAAGTCTAACACAACTTAGCAATCAAGTAAAACATTACTTTGTTTTTCACAACATTCAGGTAAAGAATATGCCAGTTGTTGTTCAGAGACTTGTTTATTTCTTTTAGAAGTCCTATTCATGCCTAGAGACTTTAGTACAGTTTTAATTAAAATTAAATGAACATTTTTTGAGCAATGTGATACCATTTACTATATTATAATTGCATTAAATTAAGCCAGCCAGTGATCCTCTTGAAACTTCAGCTCTTAGTGTACATACACTAAATCCAGATTCTATGTTTCCTAAATTAAAATGGAAAATTTCATTAGTCTACCTAATGCCTGCATAAGTGTGGGAGGCAGGCAGACTTTTTGGAGAGAAAATTAAAAAGAAAGACTCTCATTTTCATCTTTTCATCTGGGGGTGAAAATGTGAGCTGAAATCAATGAATAATCCCATTGTCATTTCATTTGTTTCTGAAATATCTTTGCCACATTTACCCAAAGAAAGATGTATGAGTAATTTTTTTTAACAAAACATGATCTTCCTTATGAGCTATTCAAACAATACTTTTAGCTGAAATATCCAACTTCATTTTAAAACAAGTATCAACATATAGCCAACTCCATTAGTTCGATACTTAAGCTATCTTTGTTACACTTAACAAATTTTTGCCTATAAAGGTCCATGTAGTCAAAGCTATGGTTTTTCCACTAGCCTTGAATAGATGTGAGAGCTGGACCATAAAGAAGGCTGAGTGCCAATACTTTCAAATGCTAACACCTGATGCTTTCCAATTGTAGTGCTGGAGAAGACTCTTGAGAGTCTCTTGGCCAGCAAGGGGACCAAACTAGTCAGTCCTAAAGGAAATGAAGCCTGAATATTCATTGGAAGGGCTAATGCTGAAGCTTAAACTCCAGGACTTTGGCCACCTGATGCAAAGACCCAACACACTGGAAAACGTACTGATGTTGGGAAAGATTGAAGACAAAAGAAGGGGACAGCAGAGCTTAGATAGCTAGATAGCATAGCCAGCTCAATGGACAAGAGTTCGAGTAAACTCTGGGAGATAGTGAAGGACATGGAAGCCTGGTGTGCTGCAGTTCATGGGGTCGCAAAGAGTCTAACACAACTTAGCAACTAAACAACAACAACCAACCAAACAAAATGGACTTAGAAAAGTGTTCTCTAAAAACAGAACTCATTCCTATGGAGGTGACGTACTGTATTCTTAAAAAGGTATTAATAACAGAATAACATGCAACTCAAAATATGATACAAAAGATAGTACTGTGCTTTGTAATATGCCAAAAGATTAACTAAGCTACCGACTATTATCCAGAAGTTTCTGAAGATAGTCTCATCTGAATTCATTCTAACATACATTTGCTCCTTCTTTTCCACAGAAACAAAGTAACTTTATTTATAATGTAAATATAAAAAATTATATTTCATTATTTTAAGTTAAGCTCTTCATCAAATCGTTATGAGAGAAAAATAGTCACTCAAAAGCAATGTTCTATAAACTTATCTCACCTAGTGAATGGCTACTCACTCCAGTACTGTTGTCTGGAGAATTCCATGGACAAATGAGCCTGACAGGTTGCATTCCATGGGGTGGCAAAGAGTTGGACACAATCGAGCAACTTTCACTTTTATGGGCATTCATTGTTTTCTTTATATCATATTATAGTATATCACATATTAGAAGATTAATAAATCACTTTATCTCCTTTGTCTGTGACTTCTTCATTGGGCAGCACAAAAATATAAACAGGTATATGTACTGGAAAAAAATGTAAATTAAAAGCATACTGCTTCCATTTTATGAACTGAACTTCAAAGCAAATAAGGTCTGTGACAAAATTACCCAATTATTTTAATTTGGGGACTTAGACTTAATGATCCCAAACTCAATTTAACTAACCGAAATTATATTAATCAGGCATGATTTAAATTTTTTGGTTGTTTTGAAAAATAAAGTTTAACCTCAAAGTCATGTTTGTCAACACTAATATGTATAAAAATAAGATTTTCCAAAAAGTGAGGGTTAATAGTATAAAAATTTGTTCAGAATTGATGCTACCATCCTAAAAAATACGGATTTTTATTAAAACCTCCTTTCTAAAGCAAGATGGATTGTCTATTAGATTTTGCATAGCCAGCTCAATGGACAAGAGTTCGAGTAAACTCTGGGAGATAGTGAAGGACATGGAAGCCTGGTGTGCTGCAGTTCATGGGGTCGCAAAGAGTCTAACACAACTTAGCAACTAAACAACAACAACCAACCAAACAAAATGGACTTAGAAAAGTGTTCTCTAAAAACAGAACTCATTCCTATGGAGGTGACGTACTGTATTCTTAAAAAGGTATTAATAACAGAATAACATGCAACTCAAAATATGATACAAAAGATAGTACTGTGCTTTGTAATATGCCAAAAGATTAACTAAGCTACCGACTATTATCCAGAAGTTTCTGAAGATAGTCTCATCTGAATTCATTCTAACATACATTTGCTCCTTCTTTTCCACAGAAACAAAGTAACTTTATTTATAATGTAAATATAAAAAATTATATTTCATTATTTTAAGTTAAGCTCTTCATCAAATCGTTATGAGAGAAAATAGTCACTCAAAAGCAATGTTCTATAAACTTATCTCACCTAGTGAATGGCTACTCACTCCAGTACTGTTGTCTGGAGAATTCCATGGACAAATGAGCCTGACAGGTTGCATTCCATGGGGTGGCAAAGAGTTGGACACAATCGAGCAACTTTCACTTTTATGGGCATTCATTGTTTTCTTTATATCATATTATAGTATATCACATATTAGAAGATTAATAAATCACTTTATCTCCTTTGTCTGTGACTTCTTCATTGGGCAGCACAAAAATATAAACAGGTATATGTACTGGAAAAAAATGTAAATTAAAAGCATACTGCTTCCATTTTATGAACTGAACTTCAAAGCAAATAAGGTCTGTGACAAAATTACCCAATTATTTTAATTTGGGGACTTAGACTTAATGATCCCAAACTCAATTTAACTAACCGAAATTATATTAATCAGGCATGATTTAAATTTTTTGGTTGTTTTGAAAAATAAAGTTTAACCTCAAAGTCATGTTTGTCAACACTAATATGTATAAAAATAAGATTTTCCAAAAAGTGAGGGTTAATAGTATAAAAATTTGTTCAGAATTGATGCTACCATCCTAAAAAATACGGATTTTTATTAAAACCTCCTTTCTAAAGCAAGATGGATTATCTATTAGATTTTGCATAAAATGTTGACAGGATAATAACTATAAAAAAGGCAAAATTATAGTAAAAACTGATCAGTACTCTAGGAATTAACAAAAGCTTCCTTTTGTGGGGTTTCCCTAGTGGGATCAGACAGTAAAGAATCTTCCTGCAATGAAGCAGAGCCAGGTTCTATATCTGGGTTGGGAAGATCCCCTGGAAAAGGGAATAGCAACCCACTCCAGTATTCTTGCCTGGAGAATTCCATGTTCTATATGACTTCTGTTATTGTCTCCAAAATTGTGTGGTGACTTTTGACTGATACAGCATCTTATATGTACTTGTTTAGAAAATGCATGATATGAGCTTTATACATGCATCTAGGTTATTAATACCTTTAAAATTATTAAGAGAGCTTGACATTAGGAAAGGTCTTTTAATTTGTGTGACTCTGATTTGATGTTCTGATCCTTTGTGTTATATCAGATGGATTCTGGAAGCAAGACTGCCTTTGAGACTTTGAAGGCATAACGACGGAGACACCAAGGGGTTTCCCATTTGTTCTCTATCATAGTAGACGACTTAGGAAAAATGACAGTTGAAGGAGAATTTGTATTATATTATAGACCTAGGTTCTACTTCTTTGTGATTCCTTGCTTGAATACCAGTAAGGCAAAAGTTGTATTCTTACAGATTGGAAGTCTCAGTATACACTTACTTGGTGACAAACAAATACTGAAGTTTCATAATATGTTGGTATAGTCTTTGAGTTACAACTGAAAACCTATGAGGGCAAGTAAGCATATGACATTAACTATGTCATAATAACTGCTTCTCAGGGGAAGCGTTTTTGTGGGGTGGAAAAGACCATTGGTGTGATACCTTAGTGACAAATGGTGTATAAACACTGATGAAATTCAAAGATCAAACGATACTGTGATGTTCTGGAAATTAAAAGTGCCAACGTAACCAAACATAACAATCTAATTATGAGAAATTCATTCTTTCTCAAGGCACTGAAACTTCAGAGACTAGCAAGTCTGTTTGATTTGGGTAAAGCCGTCATTCTCATTTAGAAATATTATTGAGCCCCTTTCCCAAAATCAAGAACAAAAGGGGGCTTCCCCTGGTGGTCCAGTGGGTAAGGACACCGCCTTGCAGTGCAAGGGGCACCAGTTCGATCCCTGGCCTGGGAAGATCCCACGTGCCGCGGAGCGGCTGGACACATGTGTCCAATTACCGAGCCGGAGCTCTGGAGCGCATGCGCCCAGAGCCAGTGCTCTGCAACTACAGACGCCACCGCGATGGGAGGCCCACAGGAGCCAAAGAACAAAGATGGATGAAAATAGAGAAATGAAAGACCAATTGAAGTGGCCCGCCCATCCCCCTCCCTCCCCACCCCACCCCCCAAAGATACATAAATAAAATTAAAAAAAAAAAAGAATTAAAAAAAAAAGAATAAAAGGTCTGGGTTTGCATGTGATCTGGGTATAAACAACTAAATATCTTATAGGGTAAAGGGCACAGGACTCCTAAGTAGGTACTTAATGAACTATGTGCTCAGAAAATATTAATAGTAGACCATGCTGACAAGTAGGAACCTTTGTCCTAAATTGAAAAATGCTACCAAGTGGTGACTTTTTGGTTTCAAGAGTCTAAGTTCCATGAGAACGTCATTCATTACACCTAACATGAAAGGTTAGCTTGGCAGTAGTCAAAATTGCTCTCATCACAAAGTGTTAGTCATTCAGTCATGTTTCACTCTTTGCAACCCTATGGACTATAGCCCCCTGGGCTCCTCTATCCATGAGATTCTCAAGGCAAGAATACTGCAGTGGGTTGCCATTTCCTTCTTCGGGTGATCTTCCCAAGCCGGGGATTGAATCTTGATTTCCTGCATGACAGGCAGATTCTTTATTGTCTGAGCTATCACACAGAAGTGTGTTAGAAACTGTTGAGGTCAGAAAATTCCAGAGATTGAATCTTGGTCTCCTTTCATCACCTCATACCAGGTAGAGCTAGTGGTAAAGAGCCTGTGTGAAAATGCAGGCAGATGCAAGAGACATGGTTTAATCCGTGAGTAACCAAACAATAACAATCTAATTATGAGAAATTCATTCTTTCTCAAGGCACTGAAACTTCAGAGACTAGCAAGTCTGTTTGATTTGGGTAAAGCCGTCATTCTCATTTAGAAATATTATTGAGCCCCTTTCCCAAAATCAAGAACAAAAGGGGGCTTCCCCTGGTGGTCCAGTGGGTAAGGACACCGCCTTGCAGTGCAAGGGGCACCAGTTCGATCCCTGGCCTGGGAAGATCCCACGTGCCGCGGAGCGGCTGGACACATGTGTCCAATTACCGAGCCGGAGCTCTGGAGCGCATGCGCCCAGAGCCAGTGCTCTGCAACTACAGACGCCACCGCGATGGGAGGCCCACAGGAGCCAAAGAACAAAGATGGATGAAAATAGAGAAATGAAAGACCAATTGAAGTGGCCCGCCCACCCCCCCCCCCCCACCCCACCCCCCAAAGATACATAAATAAAATTAAAAAAAAAAAAAGAATTAAAAAAAAAAGAATAAAAGGTCTGGGTTTGCATGTGATCTGGGTATAAACAACTAAATATCTTATAGGGTAAAGGGCACAGGACTCCTAAGTAGGTACTTAATGAACTATGTGCTCAGAAAATATTAATAGTAGACCATGCTGACAAGTAGGAACCTTTGTCCTAAATTGAAAAATGCTACCAAGTGGTGACTTTTTGGTTTCAAGAGTCTAAGTTCCATGAGAACGTCATTCATTACACCTAACATGAAAGGTTAGCTTGGCAGTAGTCAAAATTGCTCTCATCACAAAGTGTTAGTCATTCAGTCATGTTTCACTCTTTGCAACCCTATGGACTATAGCCCCCTGGGCTCCTCTATCCATGAGATTCTCAAGGCAAGAATACTGCAGTGGGTTGCCATTTCCTTCTTCGGGTGATCTTCCCAAGCCGGGGATTGAATCTTGATTTCCTGCATGACAGGCAGATTCTTTATTGTCTGAGCTATCACACAGAAGTGTGTTAGAAACTGTTGAGGTCAGAAAATTCCAGAGATTGAATCTTGGTCTCCTTTCATCACCTCATACCAGGTAGAGCTAGTGGTAAAGAGCCTGTGTGAAAATGCAGGCAGATGCAAGAGACATGGTTTAATCCGTGAGTCAGGAAGATTCCCTGGAGTAGGAAATGGCAACCCACTCTAGTATTCCTGGAGGATTCCATGGACAGAAGAGCTTGGTGAGCTACAGTCCATGGGGTCCCAAAGAGTTGGACATGACTCAGCACACACCATGATCACCACATAAAAACTGTCTTTCATTTTCCTTGCTGTGTTTTTCTAGACATGGATTCAAATTTACATATAAGCAATATGTGTGTTGTTGTTCAGTCACTCAGTCATGTCTGACTCTTTGCAACCCCATGGACTGCAGCACACCAGGCTTCCCTGTCCTTCACCATCTCTGGGAGCTTGCTCAAACTCATGTCCATTGACTCAGTGATACTATCCAACCATCTCGTCCTCTGTTGTTGCCTTCTCCTTTTGCCTTCTATTTTCGCCAACATCAGTGTCTTCTCCAATGATTTGTCTCTTTGCTTTAGGTGACCAAAATATTGGAGCTTCAACTTCAGCATCAGTCTTTCCAATGAATATTCAAGGGTAGATTTCCTTTAGGATTGACAGATTTGATCTCCTTGCGGTCCAAAGGACTCTCAAGAGCATTCTCCAACACCATAGTTCAAAGGCATTTATTCTTCAGCACTCAGTCTTCTTTATGGTCCAACTCTCACATCCATACATGACTACTGGGAAAACCATAGTTTATATTATATGGACTTTTGTCAGCAAGGTGATATCTCTGCTTTGGAATATACTGTCTAGGTTTGCCATAGCTTTTCTTCCAGGAAACAATGTCTTCTTATTTCATGGCTGCAATCATCATGTGCAGTGATTTTAGAGCCCAAGAAAATAAAGTCTGTTAGTGTTTCTATTGTTTACCTATCTATTTGCTATGAAGTGGTGGGATGATCTTCTTTTTTTCAATGTTAAGTTTTAGGCTAACTTTTTACTCTCCTTTTTCACCTTCGTCAAGAGTCCCACTTCTCTTTAGCCCCTCTTGGCATTCTTCCATGAGGTGTATCTTCTGCATACCTGGAGTTATTAGTATTTCTCACAGCAATCTTGATTCCAGGTTGTACTTCATCCAGATCAGCATTTCACATAATATATTCTGCATATAAATTAAATAAGCAGGGTAACAATATTCAACCTTGACATACTCCTTTCCCAATTTGGAACCAGTCTGCTGTTCCATGTCCAGTTTGAACTGTTGCTTCTTGTTGCATACAGGTTTCTAGTATTCCTGGAGGATTCCATGGACAGAAGAGCTTGGTGAGCTACAGTCCATGGGGTCCCAAAGAGTTGGACATGACTCAGCACACACCATGATCACCACATAAAAACTGTCTTTCATTTTCCTTGCTGTGTTTTTCTAGACATGGATTCAAATTTACATATAAGCAATATGTGTGTTGTTGTTCAGTCACTCAGTCATGTCTGACTCTTTGCAACCCCATGGACTGCAGCACACCAGGCTTCCCTGTCCTTCACCATCTCTGGGAGCTTGCTCAAACTCATGTCCATTGACTCAGTGATACTATCCAACCATCTCGTCCTCTGTTGTTGCCTTCTCCTTTTGCCTTCTATTTTCGCCAACATCAGTGTCTTCTCCAATGATTTGTCTCTTTGCTTTAGGTGACCAAAATATTGGAGCTTCAACTTCAGCATCAGTCTTTCCAATGAATATTCAAGGGTAGATTTCCTTTAGGATTGACAGATTTGATCTCCTTGCGGTCCAAAGGACTCTCAAGAGCATTCTCCAACACCATAGTTCAAAGGCATTTATTCTTCAGCACTCAGTCTTCTTTATGGTCCAACTCTCACATCCATACATGACTACTGGGAAAACCATAGTTTATATTATATGGACTTTTGTCAGCAAGGTGATATCTCTGCTTTGGAATATACTGTCTAGGTTTGCCATAGCTTTTCTTCCAGGAAACAATGTCTTCTTATTTCATGGCTGCAATCATCATGTGCAGTGATTTTAGAGCCCAAGAAAATAAAGTCTGTTAGTGTTTCTATTGTTTACCTATCTATTTGCTATGAAGTGGTGGGATGATCTTCTTTTTTTCAATGTTAAGTTTTAGGCTAACTTTTTACTCTCCTTTTTCACCTTCATCAAGAGTCCCACTTCTCTTTAGCCCCTCTTGGCATTCTTCCATGAGGTGTATCTTCTGCATACCTGGAGTTATTGATATTTCTCCCAGCAATCTTGATTCCAGCTTGTGCTTCATCCAGATCAGCATTTCATATGATGTACTCTGTATATAAATTAAATAAGCAGGGTGACAATATTCAACCTTGACATACTCCTTTCCCAATTTGGAACCAGTCTGCTGTTCCATGTCCAGTTTGAACTGTTGCTTCTTGTTCTGCATACAGGTTTCACAGGAGGCAGGTAAGATGGTCTGGTATTCCCATCTCTTTAAGAAGTTTCCACAGTTTGTTATGATCCACACAGTAAAAGACTTTGGCATAGTCGGTGAAGCAGAAGTAGATGTTTTCATGGAATTCTCTTGGTTTTTCCATGATCCAATGGATGTTGACAATTTGATCTCTGGTTCCTCTGTCTTTTTAAAATCCACTTTGTATATGTGGAAGTTCTCGATTCATCTATTGTTGAAACCTAGCTTGGAGGATTTTGAGCATTACATTGCTAGCATGTGAAATTATTGCAATTAATGAGCTATGTGCTCAGATAATATTAATAGTAGACCATGTTGAGAGGTAGGAACCAGACATGTAAACCATGACCCTTGAAAAAGTACATTAGTAAGTGTCCTCTAAAGTGTGTTAGTTGCTCAGTCATATCTCTTGTCACCCCATGGACTATAGCCCTCAGGTTCCTCTGTTCAGGGGATTTCCCAGGCAAGAATCCTATAGTAGGTAGCCATCTCCCTCTCCATGGGATTGTTCCAACCCGGGGATCAAACACAGTTCTCTTGCTTAGAAGACAGACTCTTTATAATCTGAACCAAGTGTTCTCTTGGGGTAATTCTAGCTGTTTGTAAATTTAAGCTGCTCTGAACGAAACTCCATTACTCAGTCAGAAGGAAAATGTTGATTGCTTTCCTAATTGTATAATTGTATAATATCTCCACTGAAGTGGGACAGGACAGAAGCATAAACTAGTCTGATGTTACGATTGTCTTTGTGGGTAAGCAGTGTTTCTGCTGATCTGGAAAGACCAACCATGGCGGGAGCTGGAGGTTAATCGAGGTGTGTGTGCTCAGTTGTGTCTAATTCTTTGGGACCCCATGGACTGTAGCCTGTTAGGCTCATTTGTCTATGGAATTCTCCAGGCAAGAATATGGGAATGGATTCTTATTTCAGAGGATCTTCCTCACCAAGAGAATTAACCCACATTTCTTGTGTCTGTCTGCACTTGCAGGTGGGTTCTTTACCACTATCACTACCTGGGAAGCCCAGGTAAAAAAAGACAATAAATAGAAAAAAAGTAGGAGATCTTTAGTGTGGGATGAAGTTCTTAGAATTCTATTACAAGCAGGACAAATATTCCATTTACTCCAAGGACATGAAGCACTAGAACAACACTCCTACTTGTCTTAGATCTGGTACTAACAAACAGTGTTGGGGAAAACTTCTGGACCTGTTCACTCTGGAGAAAGAAAAATTGACTATTGGTGAATCACAAGTTATACCTAAGTTATATTCAATAATTCTGAGTAAAGGAGTGAGAAGGCATCTTCAGATGATGCTTATAAGAGACAAAAGCAGCTGATTCACAGTATATCACATGAATTCATGTGCTTAATGATCAGATTAGCCAGAGGAAATATTACCAAGAAATGTGACACAGCAGAAGGCTGAACGACAGAGATTCTGCATTCTGGGTGGTCATAAATAAAGCTAGAAAGTGGGATTGCTAAGACAGCAGCCTTAATGTGCTTTAAAACAAAGTGAAGCTACCTAGCCAGTGTTATCACCACTGATCTCTGAAAGAAACATAGACTTTACTTAAAGCCAATGGGAATGGACTGTTAATATAGTCACACAAGAGATGGATTCAGATGTGATTTGGCGGTTAAATTTACTGTTGTTGAATACTGAACATGTTAGCTGCTCAGTTGTACCCAACAATTTGTGACCCCATGAACTGTAGCCCATCAGGCTCCTGTGTCCATAGGATTTCCCAGGCAAGAATACTCTGGTGGGTTGCCATTTCCTTTTCTAGGGGATCTTCCCAATCCAGGGATTGAACCTAGGTCTCCTGCATTGCAGGGGGATTCTTTATCATTTGAGCCACCATGGAAGCCCCAAATTACTGTTATATTCCCTCTATTCAGTTGGAATGAGAAGACTAATGTCCTTTCCAACTAGAGGTGTTATAGGGGCAAGAATGTCCCTAAAGGACAGTCTCATGGGACACTGTGTGTGTGTGTGTATGTGTGTGTGTGTGTGTGTGTGAAAAGAAGTTTTTCAAATGGTATGAGATTCACTGGTGTGTAAGGGAGTGGTCTATCTGATGGATTGGTTAGCCCTGGTCTGCTGTGAGCTGGGTGTGTTATGAGCCGCTCTTATGGTGCTAATCAGTTTTAGTTTTTTAGGTTTCTCATCATGATGTAAAGAATGCAGGAGGGAGATCTCTTCCTAGAGATAGGTCACAGTTGGAAAACTGGTCTGGAGGGACAACAAATACCTAATTTACTGAATTAACAGGATAATGACTCTGTTGGAATGTCATCCCTGTGGACAATGCTGAGGGCAGAGTGGAGTGCATGTGAAGTGGCCAGAAATTTGGAGGCGAAGGAAGACCAACCGTGGGAAGTCTATGCTAAACCAAGCATGGCAGTCTGTCATGGGACAGTGTAGTTTTCATTGTATTCTGGATTAAAGTAAAATTTGTGTTACCAATGGTACAACTGGCTGTGAATGAACAAATGAAAGGAAAAAAAAAAAAAAAACACTTATAAATGGAGAGGGGAATGGCAGAAAATAAGATGGTTGGATAGCATCACCAATTCAATGGACATGAGTGTGAGCAAACTCCAGGAGATAGGCAAGGACAGGGAAGCCTGGGTGTTCCAGTCCATGGGACTGCAGAGTCAGACGTGACTTAGCCACTGAACAACAGCAACAACAACAATATTAGGGGAGGTAGTATTGTTACATTGTGTCAATTGTAAACCCCTGTTTTTTAGTGTAGTTACATTCACAAACCAGATAGAATTTAGACTTGACAAAATAATATAAATTCTAGTCACCACTGTCATCACTGACAGTGATGTTGTTGAGGTGTGGTATGTTGGAAAGGAATGGAAAAAGACTCTTTAAATAAACACTGTATGGTGTGGCATATATTAGGTTAATATCTCCAGAATGGTTATCGGGTGTAACAAAGTATTTGTACATTCATTAGCAGACTTAAATAAAAACCAGACTTAAATGGACACAGGGCTAATAAACTAGTGCCTTCAGGCCAGATTTGACTAGTAATGCACTTTTATATGGCCCAAGAGGTAAGTATGGTTTTAAGATTTTTAAACCATTATAAACAAACAAATGAGGCTTCCCTGGTGACTCAGTGGATAAGAAGCTGCCTGCCAATGCAGGAGACATGGATTTGATCCCAGGGCCAGGAAGGTCCTCTGGAGAAGGAGACAGAAGATAGAACCCACTCCAGTTTTCTTGCCTGGACAATTATATGGACAGAGGAGCCTGGTGGGCTATAGTCCAGGGGGTCACAAAGCGTGGGACATGACTTAGATACTGAACATACACACACAGCAAAACAAAGAAGAATGTATGATAAAGACTGTGGCCTGCAAAGCCTTGAGCATTCACTCGCTGGCTGTGCTAGGCTAATCTATGCCCTTTGTCCCCCTAAATGTCCATACCCTAATCACCAGAATCTGAGAATGTGAGAATGTCACCTTACACAGCAAGCTAGAGGACACTGCAGATGTGATTTAGGATGCTAAATGGAGAGAGCATCTGGGGTTACCTGCATAGGTCTCAGGTCATCACAGGGTCCTCATGAGAAGAAAGTAGATGCGAAGATGAAGGCAAAAGGCCACAGTGACCATGTGGCTTCCAGAGGCTGAAAAAGCTGAGGGAATGAACTCTCCCCTCAGGGTCTCAGTGGACCAGCCCTGAGGACACTCTGACTTTGGCTCTGTTAGACTCAATTTAAACCTCTGTCTCTCAGGACTGTAGCAGGAAACAAAATGTGTGTTGTTTTAAACCCCTGTTTTTAGTGTAGTTACATTCACAAACCAGATAGAATTTAGACTTGACAAAATAATATAAATTCTAGTCACCACTGTCATCACTGACAGTGATGTTGTTGAGGTGTGGTATGTTGGAAAGGAATGGAAAAAGACTCTTTAAATAAACACTGTATGGTGTGGCATATATTAGGTTAATATCTCCAGAATGGTTATCGGGTGTAACAAAGTATTTGTACATTCATTAGCAGACTTAAATAAAAACCAGACTTAAATGGACACAGGGCTAATAAACTAGTGCCTTCAGGCCAGATTTGACTAGTAATGCACTTTTATATGGCCCAAGAGGTAAGTATGGTTTTAAGATTTTTAAACCATTATAAACAAACAAATGAGGCTTCCCTGGTGACTCAGTGGATAAGAAGCTGCCTGCCAATGCAGGAGACATGGATTTGATCCCAGGGCCAGGAAGGTCCTCTGGAGAAGGAGACAGAAGATAGAACCCACTCCAGTTTTCTTGCCTGGACAATTATATGGACAGAGGAGCCTGGTGGGCTATAGTCCAGGGGGTCACAAAGCGTGGGACATGACTTAGATACTGAACATACACACACAGCAAAACAAAGAAGAATGTATGATAAAGACTGTGGCCTGCAAAGCCTTGAGCATTCACTCGCTGGCTGTGCTAGGCTAATCTATGCCCTTTGTCCCCCTAAATGTCCATACCCTAATCACCAGAATCTGAGAATGTGAGAATGTCACCTTACACAGCAAGCTAGAGGACACTGCAGATGTGATTTAGGATGCTAAATGGAGAGAGCATCTGGGGTTACCTGCATAGGTCTCAGGTCATCACAGGGTCCTCATGAGAAGAAAGTAGATGCGAAGATGAAGGCAAAAGGCCACAGTGACCATGTGGCTTCCAGAGGCTGAAAAAGCTGAGGGAATGAACTCTCCCCTCAGGGTCTCAGTGGACCAGCCCTGAGGACACTCTGACTTTGGCTCTGTTAGACTCAATTTAAACCTCTGTCTCTCAGGACTGTAGCAGGAAACAAAATGTGTGTTGTTTTAAACCATTCAATGAGCAGTGGTTTGTTACAGCAGTGGCAAAAAAACTCACACAGAAGTCATTTTCAGAAACAGCTTGCTGGCTCCTGTGACACATGGCGATGTCGAGGACAAGAAAATGCTTTAGAAGTCTGATTTAAACCCCCAAATAACAGAATACCTATGGAAATGGATTTCCTAGGAAAGCATTAAAATTTTGCTTCAGGAAAAATACACAGTTAAATGTCTCCATCATCACATGTATACAGTTTCAAGACAATAGGGGAAAAAGATAATAGAAGAAAGTATTTTTTCTGCTGAAAGAACATCAAAAGACCTGTGAGGGGAAATGGTCAAGGTGAACAAAGTTTGTAGAGGGGAATCCTACTCATGACTGGATTCAAAAAATGGTGATCACTGGAATGTTAGCAGGCATATTTTTAAATAAAGTACTAGAGAAAATACTGAAAACTAATCAAGAGAAATATTTTGCAAGGGAATATTGAGCAACTTGAGAAAAGAGCTGTCATGGAAGTTCTTAAGCAGTGTACCTGCAAACCATTTTCTCCTTATATGATGGAATTGTTCTCATAACCAACCAACTTAGACTATTTCAAATAGAGCCTGTGTTTATGCTCAGTTGCTCAGTCACGTCCAATTCTTCACAATCCCATGGACTGCAGCCCACTAGGATCCTCTGTCCAAGGGATTTCCCAGCAAGAATACTGGAGTAGGTTGCCATTTCCTAATCCAGGGGATCTTCCTGACCCAGGGATCAAACCCAATTGTCATAAAGAAGGGTCACCTTACACAGCAAGCTAGAGGACACTGCAGATGTGATTGAGGATGCTAAATGGAGAGAGCATCTGGGGTTACCTGCATAGGTCTCAGGTCATCACAGGGTCCTCATGAGAAGAAAGTAGATGCGAAGATGAAGGCAAAAGGCCACAGTGACCATGTGGCTTCCAGAGGCTGAAAAAGCTGAGGGAATGAACTCTCCCCTCAGGGTCTCAGTGGACCAGCCCTGAGGACACTCTGACTTTGGCTCTGTTAGACTCAATTTAAACCTCTGTCTCTCAGGACTGTAGCAGGAAACAAAATGTGTGTTGTTTTAAACCATTCAATGAGCAGTGGTTTGTTACAGCAGTGGCAAAAAAACTCACACAGAAGTCATTTTCAGAAACAGCTTGCTGGCTCCTGTGACACATGGCGATGTCGAGGACAAGAAAATGCTTTAGAAGTCTGATTTAAACCCCCAAATAACAGAATACCTATGGAAATGGATTTCCTAGGAAAGCATTAAAATTTTGCTTCAGGAAAAATACACAGTTAAATGTCTCCATCATCACATGTATACAGTTTCAAGACAATAGGGGAAAAAGATAATAGAAGAAAGTATTTTTGCTGCTGAAAGAACATCAAAAGACCTGTGAGGGGAAATGGTCAAGGTGAACAAAGTTTGTAGAGGGGAATCCTACTCATGACTGGATTCAAAAAATGGTGATCACTGGAATGTTAGCAGGCATATTTTTAAATAAAGTACTAGAGAAAATACTGAAAACTAATCAAGAGAAATATTTTGCAAGGGAATATTGAGCAACTTGAGAAAAGAGCTGTCATGGAAGTTCTTAAGCAGTGTACCTGCAAACCATTTTCTCCTTATATGATGGAATTGTTCTCATAACCAACCAACTTAGACTATTTCAAATAGAGCCTGTGTTTATGCTCAGTTGCTCAGTCACGTCCAATTCTTCACAATCCCATGGACTGCAGCCCACTAGGATCCTCTGTCCAAGGGATTTCCCAGCAAGAATACTGGAGTAGGTTGCCATTTCCTAATCCAGGGGATCTTCCTGACCCAGGGATCAAACCCATGTCTATTGTGTCTCTTGCATTTGCAGGTGGATTCTTTATAAGTGTGGCATCTGGGAAGCCCCTGTTCTTTTAAATACTGGAGCCCCCAAACATATGAATAGAGGAAAGAGAAACATGTGATGGATGCATCATGGGTTCCTGATTGAAAACATCATGTATATTTAAAAAATGTTGAAAATAAGAAAACACACACACACACACACCTTTAGTGGATAATCTCTAAACTCTATGCCTTTTTTTTTTAAAGCGGACTCATAGAAGTATTTTATTTAATCATGTGTGTACTGAAATAACTTAGAACCCTCAAAGTATTTTCCAAGCACAAATAAATTAAAAGGATCCATTTGTCTATGTAAAATACTTTTCTGGTAAACATACCTTAATTTTGGAGAGCTTTAAAATATGCAAACCTCAAGTTTAGAGATACTGTACCTAGGATTCTAGTTCCATAAACATTCAGAAAAATGGTTTTTATATCTTACTGCATGACTATCCATAATCATGATAGTGCACTCTCAGAGACCATTCAGTTCAAAGCAGGAATAAGACCCGTTACGGCAAACCCAGTTTTATTTGTATCAGTAGCTCCTGCCCTGATGATAATACAAGGGTTAAGAAATCAATTTAGCCTTTCTAATTTAATCTGTTATATTATCTTCTATTGATCTTTCCTAATGCAGACGTATTGCTGGCAAAACATAGTGGAGATTTGTTTGACCTCTTTATTGTTGTAGGATATGGCAATTAATTTTTAAATTGAGATTCCAATTAACTTTCTGCTCTTACAATATTTTACTTGAATCTTCCTTTAAACTTCCACTAAGGTCACCAGAAAAAAGATCATCTAAGTATGACTGTATTAAAAGGTAGAAGTAAAGAAAGCAGTTCTTATGTTGTGTACCAAATTGAGGTTACTCTAGGTTAACCGAATCTGATTCCTTGGAGAGATAAAGATGCTCTAAATCACGAAGAATTAATCAGAAAATTCTAATTGAAAAACAGGACCTCAGCAGTCTATTATAAAAGAGGAGAAAGTGCCAAATTAGCACAACAGATCACAGAAATCTGAGAGACATTTTACAGATCACTGCAA
Source organism: Tragulus kanchil (assembly GCA_022376925.1). Lineage (NCBI taxonomy): Eukaryota > Metazoa > Chordata > Mammalia > Artiodactyla > Tragulidae > Tragulus > Tragulus kanchil. The sequence continues at coordinate 133,835,392 of JAIOJX010000023.1, forward strand.
TCATGACCCTTGTAAAAGTGGCGTTGGAGAGAAAAACTAAGAAGAAAGCCCAAAAGAGCAAGGTTGCAGGATGAGGGCCACCCTAGGAGAGCTGCTAACAAAAAGAAATTGAGTTTCACAATTGGAGGTGTTCTGCATGTGAAATATTCAGACGTCTCTGCAGATGCTAAAACAGGGGGTGAGTTCTCAGTAATTACTGAAGGGCATCTGAGAGGAAGGCGACAGGACAATGCTACAGACACAGGAGTGGACAGAGAAGAGCTCTGTCCCAGGACAGGTTTGGAGCAATCCCATGTGTGCCAGCCATTCAGGGTAGACATTTAAAAGTGTATCACACCGTTTTCCTCTTTCACTGCTGATATCTCTGGCTTTTACTGACCTTGAATAAGGGGCAGATGAAAACGAGGATGGAAAGTAAGAAGTGAAAGGGCAATCATGAAAAGCCCTGGTAGGCAAAAATGGGAAAGGGCACATGACTATCCATAATCATGATAGTGCACTCTCAGAGACCATTCAGTTCAAAGCAGGAATAAGACCCGTTACGGCAAACCCAGTTTTATTTGTATCAGTAGCTCCTGCCCTGATGATAATACAAGGGTTAAGAAATCAATTTAGCCTTTCTAATTTAATCTGTTATATTATCTTCTATTGATCTTTCCTAATGCAGACGTATTGCTGGCAAAACATAGTGGAGATTTGTTTGACCTCTTTATTGTTGTAGGATATGGCAATTAATTTTTAAATTGAGATTCCAATTAACTTTCTGCTCTTACAATATTTTACTTGAATCTTCCTTTAAACTTCCACTAAGGTCACCAGAAAAAAGATCATCTAAGTATGACTGTATTAAAAGGTAGAAGTAAAGAAAGCAGTTCTTATGTTGTGTACCAAATTGAGGTTACTCTAGGTTAACCGAATCTGATTCCTTGGAGAGATAAAGATGCTCTAAATCACGAAGAATTAATCAGAAAATTCTAATTGAAAAACAGGACCTCAGCAGTCTATTATAAAAGAGGAGAAAGTGCCAAATTAGCACAACAGATCACAGAAATCTGAGAGACATTTTACAGATCACTGCAATCATGACCCTTGTAAAAGTGGCGTTGGAGAGAAAAAAAACTAAGAAGAAAGCCCAAAAGAGCAAGGTTGCAGGATGAGGGCCACCCTAGGAGAGCTGCTAACAAAAAGAAATTGAGTTTCACAATTGGAGGTGTTCTGCATGTGAAATATTCAGACGTCTCTGCAGATGCTAAAACAGGGGGTGAGTTCTCAGTAATTACTGAAGGGCATCTGAGAGGAAGGCGACAGGACAATGCTACAGACACAGGAGTGGACAGAGAAGAGCTCTGTCCCAGGACAGGTTTGGAGCAATCCCATGTGTGCCAGCCATTCAGGGTAGACATTTAAAAGTGTATCACACCGTTTTCCTCTTTCACTGCTGATATCTCTGGCTTTTACTGACCTTGAATAAGGGGCAGATGAAAACGAGGATGGAAAGTAAGAAGTGAAAGGGCAATCATGAAAAAGCCCCTGGTAGGCAAAAATACAGCCACAGGACAGAAACAGGGGACCGAACTCTGATAGCAATTCAAATATTCAAATTGTTCAGTTCAGGGGGTCTGGAAGAGAGAAGGGAAAGAAGGGTGGGGTTTGCAAGTCCAAGGGTACCCCACTTTCATACCTCAGCATCTCTGCCTGGGGTCATTTATATGTACAAAATGACGGACAGGAATTAGACTGGAGTGTGACTTCAAGTTTTTACTAATTTGGTGTCTCTAAATCTAGAAATTCTAGGCAAGTTTGACTGAAGTGAATGGTCTTTAGAGTTTATTATTTAAACATTTACTTTAGAAAAGGAAAAATTCTGGTATGATTTAGTCTTCAGATTATAGTCTTCAACCTGCTTTTGAGCATTCCTTTATAGATGTCCTTATCCCAAGTGTATCTAAATGTTTGCATATAGAGAATTGTGTGCCTTGGATCAGACTACATATTAATCTAAGATATAATTCAAATATCAACATTTATTGTACAAAAGGTTAATAATCACTGAATTACTATATATAGTGACAAATTACTATATTTCACCACTACACTGAACTGCTTTTTTGGTATATTCCTAATACATGCCAGTTTTTAATTTCACTTAAATCTACTCAGCTATAGCCTTGAGAAGATTCTGAAGTCCTCAGATTCTTCCATTTCTACAGACAAGTTAGCAGAGGTTAATTTAGCACATTTCAGGGCTGCCATATATTTCATGGTAATAGTTCTATCTCTCAGAAATCGTCAAGCCAATCTTAGTAGTAAATATATTTACTTTATCAGGAAAAAAATGATTTGAAAGCAACCTGACTAGTTCATATTTCCTGGAGAAGATAGAAATTTTAATTTATATATATTTGTATGAGACAATATTTGAACAGGGATTTAAATGGAAAATACCATGACCTAGCAGAAGACCCCCCTTTTCTGTCCTTTCTTCATTTATTTCCATAATATTATGCTTATTTCCCTTGGGGCAGATAGAATACAGTCTACTCCTAGGAGCTGTCTTAAATTTAGTTGTGGCTCACACCGTTTTCCTCTTTCACTGCTGATATCTCTGGCTTTTACTGACCTTGAATAAGGGGCAGATGAAAACGAGGATGGAAAGTAAGAAGTGAAAGGGCAATCATGAAAAGCCATGGTAGGCAAAAATACAGCCACGGGACAGAAACAGGGGACCGAACTCTGATAGCAATTCAAATATTCAAATTGTTCAGTTCAGGGGGTCTGGAAGAGAGAAGGGAAAGAAGGGTGGGGTTTGCAAGTCCAAGGGTACCCCACTTTCACACCTCAGCATCTCTGCCTGGGGTCATTTATATGTACAAAATGACGGACAGGAATTAGACTGGAGTGTGACTTCAAGTTTTTACTAATTTGGTGTCTCTAAATCTAGAAATTCTAGGCAAGTTTGACTGAAGTGAATGGTCTTTAGAGTTTATTATTTAAACATTTACTTTAGAAAAGGAAAAATTCTGGTATGATTTAGTCTTCAGATTATAGTCTTCAACCTGCTTTTGAGCATTCCTTTATAGATGTCCTTATCCCAAGTGTATCTAAATGTTTGCATATAGAGAATTGTGTGCCTTGGATCAGACTACATATTAATCTAAGATATAATTCAAATATCAACATGTATTGTACAAAAGGTTAATAATCACTGAATTACTATATATAGTGACAAATTACTATATTTCACCACTACACTGAACTGCTTTTTTGGTATATTCCTAATACATGCCAGTTTTTAATTTCACTTAAATCTACTCAGCTATAGCCTTGAGAAGATTCTGAAGTCCTCAGATTCTTCCATTTCTACAGACAAGTTAGCAGAGGTTAATTTAGCACATTTCAGGGCTGCCATATATTTCATGGTAATAGTTCTATCTCTCAGAAATCGTCAAGCCAATCTTAGTAGTAAATATATTTACTTTATCAGGAAAAAAATGATTTGAAAGCAACCTGACTAGTTCATATTTCCTGGAGAAGATAGAAATTTTAATTTATATATATTTGTATGAGACAATATTTGAACAGGGATTTAAATGGAAAATACCATGACCTAGCAGAAGACCCCCCTTTTCTGTCCTTTCTTCATTTATTTCCATAATATTATGCTTATTTCCCTTGGGGCAGATAGAATACAGTCTACTCCTAGGAGCTGTCTTATACATATGTCAGTTGTGGCTTCCCAACTAAATCCTAAGTTCCTTCTATTAGGATATGTAGCAAGATACCTTAAATTTCAGCATGCCACCCAATGCATTTATTTAAAATTTAAGCTCTTTATTTTCAGAGTATACTGTGTAATAGTTACCTGAAATGTGAAGGTATCTTCATATGCTCTCACAGGAGCCTTTAGTTGAGCAAGGAAACTCATCAAGTAGTTGAATTAACAAATAGTCTTCTGAGTGTTCATTTTTCCAGGAATTTCTACAGAGTGAGATAGCACCTCCCTCTTCTCAGGGCCCTGACATCTAGCAGGAAGCCTACAATCAAACACAAAGGCAGACTCATGAACACAAATATTAACCACAGAATTAACATGTAGATTTAACTGTGATGCAACTTAGGAAACAAAAAGAACAGTTGGGTAGAAATATCCATCAAATTTTATTGGAACTAAACATATGAAATATTTGATACATGGGAGATGAAACTGTACAATTAAAAAAAATAGGCAAGACCTGAAAGTTGAGAGCTGTTTTATTCAGTGGAAATTTTTAGGAGTTAAGCCCAGGAGGCAGGATCTCAAGTGACCCTGGGAGAACTAGCCCACGGAGGTGAGGAGAGAAGCCAGGTCATACAGAAGTTTGCAACAAAAGACAGGTAAGTCTGAACATCAGAATTATTTTGTGAATTAAAGAAAACTAGATCACTCCGAGTTAAGAAATTTAGCACTTTTCTACGAATGGGAAGATGCAAGAGTCTGGGCTCACTGAAATCATCCCTTTCCAATACATCTCAGCTATCTGGGGCCAGTAGCCTGTTTTCACCACCTGGACTTCCTTGGGGCTCAGCATAGGGAGTGGCTGCAGTCTGATGGCTGCTGACAGGGTCCTTCAGGTCGTATCCTGGGGCCAGTCCTGATTTCCAACCACCTGGACAATATTTGAACAGGGATTTAAATGGAAAATACCATGACCTAGCAGAAGACCCCCTTTTCTGTCCTTTCTTCATTTATTTCCATAATATTATGCTTATTTCTTGGGGCAGATAGAATACAGTCTACTCCTAGGAGCTGTCTTATACATATGTCAGTTGTGGCTTCCCAACTAAATCCTAAGTTCCTTCTATTAGGATATGTAGCAAGATACCTTAAATTTCAGCATGCCACCCAATGCATTTATTTAAAATTTAAGCTCTTTATTTTCAGAGTATACTGTGTAATAGTTACCTGAAATGTGAAGGTATCTTCATATGCTCTCACAGGAGCCTTTAGTTGAGCAAGGAAACTCATCAAGTAGTTGAATTAACAAATAGTCTTCTGAGTGTTCATTTTTCCAGGAATTTCTACAGAGTGAGATAGCACCTCCCTCTTCTCAGGGCCCTGACATCTAGCAGGAAGCCTACAATCAAACACAAAGGCAGACTCATGAACACAAATATTAACCACAGAATTAACATGTAGATTTAACTGTGATGCAACTTAGGAAACAAAAAGAACAGTTGGGTAGAAATATCCATCAAATTTTATTGGAACTAAACATATGAAATATTTGATACATGGGAGATGAAACTGTACAATTAAAAAAAATAGGCAAGACCTGAAAGTTGAGAGCTGTTTTATTCAGTGGAAATTTTTAGGAGTTAAGCCCAGGAGGCAGGATCTCAAGTGACCCTGGGAGAACTAGCCCACGGAGGTGAGGAGAGAAGCCAGGTCATACAGAAGTTTGCAACAAAAGACAGGTAAGTCTGAACATCAGAATTATTTTGTGAATTAAAGAAAACTAGATCACTCCGAGTTAAGAAATTTAGCACTTTTCTACGAATGGGAAGATGCAAGAGTCTGGGCTCACTGAAATCATCCCTTTCCAATACATCTCAGCTATCTGGGGCCAGTAGCCTGTTTTCACCACCTGGACTTCCTTGGGGCTCAGCATAGGGAGTGGCTGCAGTCTGATGGCTGCTGAGCTCAGGTGTTCGTGTCCTCCCTGAGTATACTTGAGGCTCAGGAATTCACATTGGGACGGCCAGAATCACAGAGGACTGTGACATCCTTGTTTACTGATATGGCAGGAAATACTCCATTTCTCAACAGAATAGACTTTTCAAAGAGGGACACGAGATTATTTCAAACAAAGGTGTCTGCTTAGGAAAACTAATACAGATCATGTATAGACTGTTGTAAAATGACGCACTGTTTCCTTGCTTGAAACCCAATGCTAAATTACACTGAATGCTTAGGGTGACTAAAGTAAAAGAAAGGTGACTCAGAGGAACAGTGAAGTTCCGAATTAGGGTTATTCAGAGATGACTGGGGGTCACTCTACAGTCTAAAAAGGAGAATGAATAGGTGATATGACTATGCCTGATAATTTTTATTGCTGTGTACTACATACTATATGTGTGTTAGCATGTGTGTATACAGGTGGTATCCATAAAGGTCCTTTTTTACAAATTTTTTCCTAAAGTATATAGCGTCTATATATAATATGGGCTTCTCTAGTAGCCTAGACAGTAAAGAATCTGCCTTCAATGCAGGAGACCTGGATCGGGAAGATCCCAGGGAGAAGGGAATGGCAACCCACTCCAGTATTCTTGTCTGGAGAATCCCATGGACATAGAAGCCCGATGAGTTACAGTCCATGGGGTCACAAAGAGTTGGACATGACTGAGCAACTTTCACTTTTCATATATATAGATAGATAGATTGATGGATATAGGTATACATATATAGATATAGATATATAGATATAAATACATAAAATAAAAAATATAATGGTATATATAAAGTATGTATACTTTAGGCAAAAATAAAAAACAACAAAAATACCCTTTATGGATGCCATCTATAATTAAAAGTTTTAAGCCTACAAAGACAGTATCTGACTGTGTGAAAAGGGTAAACATGAACTTGCCTAACTTTTCTGAATGGGAAGATGCAAGAGTCTGGGCTCACTGAAATCATCCCTTTCCAATACATCTCAGCTATCTGGGGCCAGTAGCCTGTTTTCACCACCTGGACTTCCTTGGGGCTCAGCATAGGGAGTGGCTGCAGTCTGATGGCTGCTGAGCTCAGGTGTTCGTGTCCTCCCTGAGTATACTTGAGGCTCAGGAATTCACATTGGGACGGCCAGAATCACAGAGGACTGTGACATCCTTGTTTACTGATATGGCAGGAAATACTCCATTTCTCAACAGAATAGACTTTTCAAAGAGGGACACGAGATTATTTCAAACAAAGGTGTCTGCTTAGGAAAACTAATACAGATCATGTATAGACTGTTGTAAAATGACGCACTGTTTCCTTGCTTGAAACCCAATGCTAAATTACACTGAATGCTTAGGGTGACTAAAGTAAAAGAAAGGTGACTCAGAGGAACAGTGAAGTTCCGAATTAGGGTTATTCAGAGATGACTGGGGGTCACTCTACAGTCTAAAAAGGAGAATGAATAGGTGATATGACTATGCCTGATAATTTTTATTGCTGTGTACTACATACTATATGTGTGTTAGCATGTGTGTATACAGGTGGTATCCATAAAGGTCCTTTTACAAATTTTTCCTAAAGTATATAGCGTCTATATATAATATGGGCTTCTCTAGTAGCCTAGACAGTAAAGAATCTGCCTTCAATGCAGGAGACCTGGATCGGGAAGATCCCAGGGAGAAGGGAATGGCAACCCACTCCAGTATTCTTGTCTGGAGAATCCCATGGACATAGAAGCCCGATGAGTTACAGTCCATGGGGTCACAAAGAGTTGGACATGACTGAGCAACTTTCACTTTTCATATATATAGATAGATAGATTGATGGATATAGGTATACATATATAGATATAGATATATAGATATAAATACATAAAATAAAAAATATAATGGTATATATAAAGTATGTATACTTTAGGCAAAAATAAAAAACAACAAAAATACCCTTTATGGATGCCATCTATAATTAAAAGTTTTAAGCCTACAAAAGACATATTGTATCTGACTGTGTGAAAAGGGTAAACATGAACTTGCCTAACTGGTGATTTCAACATTCAAATGCATAGACATATACACCACATATATAACTTTGTGTGTGTGTATCAACGTGTATATTTATAAGATAATGCATATATCCTATGTGAAGTATATAATAAAATAAAACAACTACCTTAAAACGTAGAATTTTTTCCATTCTAATTGAAAATCAGAGCATAACTATAATGCGAAGAAAACACATAAATCTGAGAAACTACTCAGAATATTCTCATACGGTTGTAATAAACGATGACTGTGAAAGCTGACGTCTTCGCCTCCTTCCTTGGGAGCCTGTGGGAGAATCAAAGGAGTGGAGTAAGCGCCATGGAACAGATGTTGTGAGAATTCTGAGGGGCACTGAACAGTTTTACTCCACTTTGTTTTTAGTTGGAAATATTCCTCTTAAAGCATAAAGGTCTTTAATTAGATACTAGAGGAAAAGAATTATAACCCAAGAGAAAATTTTTTTAGCAGATGGTGGTTGAAAAATTTCACTGTAACAAACAAGGCAAGGGTGTAAAAGAGAAACAGTGGGGCCCAAAGTGTCCCAAATCTATATTTTTATCTTTGAAAATATGCAATCTTCCTGTAGTAATCCTTAAGCATATCTATCATTACTGTTTTCCAATATTACCAAGTAAAATTTTCTTTTGGGGGACTAGACATTCTTTATACTATATAATACACTAAATTATACTCCCTTTTTCACCAGCGTTTATTGCCTAGAAGATATATAATGGGGCTTGACATAAAAACTGAAAATTGAATAGGTGCACTGGTTTTATCTCTAATTTGTTAATGAGTTTTCAAACTCATTATGTGACTACATAATATACTTAATGAAGAAAGTATCAATTATAAAAAAGAAAATGCATTCTGAGAAGACTATAATTAGAAGTTATGCTAGAGTCTTTCATAAGCATGATTTTAACATTTAAATTGGAAATCTATTTACATTAAATATCTTTATCATAAAAATATCTGAGTTGTTTTAATCACAGCATAAAACATTATCTTCTAAGTCTAAATAAATACGGACTTCAAAATACCCAGTATTTTGAATGTAGTGATCATGTTTTAGAAAACTGAAGAACTGCATGTAGCTCCATTCAGTCATAATCAACTATGTGAACGGTAAGCCTCATAATAAAGCCTAGGTATTCTTACTGGGTAAGCAAGCAGGTTGAAATCAGGGCTTCTTTCCTGCTGCTTGCGCAGAAAGGAAAATGGTGAGGAGAGGGCTAGTCGGTGAGACATGGAGTATTTCCTGCCTTCGCGGTAAACAAGGATGTCACAGTCATCAGCAATTTCATCTTTCCCATCTGAGCTGGTGAGCCCCAAGGGCACTCAAGGAGAAGAATACCAGCCATCTAACAGCCACGAGACTGAGGTCACTCCCTGGGAACACAGCACTGGCCCCAGACAGCTGAAATGCAGATGAAAGGAATGTTTAAGACTCTTGGATCTTCCCACACCGGGGCTTCCCAGGTGGTTCAAACTCATCCGTGGGTTGGGATGATCCCCTGGAGAAGTGAATGGCAGTATTCCTGCCTGGATAATTCCACAGACAGAGGAGCCTGGTGGGCTACAATCTATGGGCTTGCAAAGTGTCAGAAACGACTGAACACCTATGTCATACACAGAAAAGCACTAAATTCCTTAATTTTGGATATATATATGTTTAATTCTCAAAAATACTTTTGACATTCAGATTACCTGCCCTCTCTTGCAAACTTCTATATAAACTGCCTTCTCCCTGTGCCTCCTCACAGCAGTTCTCTCGGGGTTCCTTGAGATGCTGCCTTCCAGGCTTGAAGTCCTATAAAATGCCACCAAATAAAACATGACTCTCAGCTTCAGGTTGGGAATGTTTTTTAAGTTGACCTCCCCAGCTATGCAGACAGTGGGCTCCTGGGTTTTGTGCTAGCAGTCATCATTACCTGCTCTGTCTCAGGTCATCTGCCTCTGAACAGATGATTTGTCACATAGCTTTCTGCTTTCCGAGGCTGCCAGTCCCCGAGACAAAATAATCACCTAAGTCTCAACTGCCACAGGAGAACAAAAATGACCCGTGTAATTGTAATGCTTCTGACGATAAAGTTCTGAATGAATTTTTGGAGAACATGACAATGAATCACAGTCTTTTACTGAGCCAATCACAGCTCAAACAGCAACCTAAACAAAACAAATACAAACAGCAAAAGTGTTGTAGTGAAAAGAAAAAAAGAGGAATGAGTTTTCTTTCCTGAAAACAAAGAAGATAAACAGAAGAATGAGCAGGTCTGATCACTCCTAGTTTTTATTTTAACTGTTCCTAATCTGTAGTCTGTAACTAAATTTGATTTTCTGTCCCTTAACTCAGCATGAGATACATTTTGCACCTTTTATTCTTTGACTTCGATTTACAGCATTCTTTGCACACTTGCCCTTGCAGATTTTCCTCTTTTGACATTACAGAAAGAAAGCCACAGTGCAATACACAAAAGACAACAGACCCAACTCCCAGGCCACTAGACTGCCATACCCAGTTACTGGGCTATCAGACCCCAGCCTATGACTGTTTTTGAAACAATGCAAGAGAACCCTGACAGCAAGTCCTCATCTTAAATAAGTCCCCAGATTCTTCAGGGAAGTGCGGCACAGTTCTTAAGACCTGAGCCTGTCGTGTCTCCCCTCTGTTGGCTGCGGATTACAGCCACCATTCTATTTCCTCCAAACTCCATATTTGGTGGACAGAGCAGCCAATATATTGGCAGGAACAAAAACAAGAAAGCATTTTCAAGAACCAATTTTAGTTGTGGTTTAGTCACTAAATCATATACCACTCTTTGTGACCCCATGGACACAGCATGGCAGGCTCCCCTGTCTGTCACTATCTCCTGGAGTTTGCTTAAACTCATGTCCATTGAGTCAATGATGCCATCCAACCATCTCATTCTCTGTCTCCCTTGTCTCCTCCTGCCCTCAATCTTTCTCAGCATCAGAGTCTTTTCCAGTGATTCAGCTCTCTGCATCAGATGGGCAAAGTACTGGAGCTTCAGCTTCATCATTTGTCCTTCCAATAAATATTCAGGGTTAATTTCCTTTAGAACTGACTGGTTTGATCTCCTTGTAGTCCAAGGGACTCTAAAGAGTCTTTTTCAGCATCACAGTTTGAAAGCATCGATTCTTTGGCACTCAGCCTTCTTTATGATTCAACTCTCACATCTGTGCTTGACTACTGGAAAAACCATAGCTTTGACTATATTAGCTTTTATCAGCAAAATGATGTCTCTGCTATTTAATACACTGTCTAGGTTTGTCATAACTTTTCTTCCAAGAAGCAAGTGTCTTTTAATTTTGCGGCTGCAGTCACTCTCCACAGTGACTTTGGAGCCCAAGAAAATAAAGTCTGTCACTGTTTCCATGTTTCCCCCATCTATTTGCCATGAAATGATGCCATGATCATAGTTTTTTGAAATTTGATGACATCTCAAAATGCCAGTCAAACTTTTCAATAAGAAAAGAACCAGAGAGTTTCTGTGAGAGAATAATAATTTCCATACATTCCAGAGGATAATGCATATGCTTGAGAACTTTTCCCTGTAACATTTTACTTTTAAAAGTTTCAAGCACAGAGAAAAGCTGTGAAAATTGTTACAATAAAGACTACGTGTATGCACCAACCAGATGTAGCATCACATTGTATCAGGCTTGCTTCTCAAGTATCTATCTTGTATCCATTCTTCTATCCATCCATTACTCCATCTTATTTTCTGTTATATTTTAAATCTAAGAAGTCAGTAGATTTCCTCTGAATACTTTGAATTACATAGTTTAATGTTTACTGATAGTTTTGATATAAAATTTACTCATAATAAAATGAACAAATATTTTCTGTGTTCATTGAGCTTTGACAATTACACACATACGTATCACACATATCAGGGGGTTTTCCCCAGTTGCTCACTGGTACAGAGTCTGCCTGCAGTGCAGGAGACCCAGGTTTGATTCCTGGGTGGGGAAGATACCTGGAGGAGGGCATGGCAACCCAGTCCAATATTCTTGCCTGGGAAATCCCATGGACAGAGGAGCCTGGAGGGCTATGGTCCATAGGGTCGCAAAGAGTCAGATATGACTGCAGTGACTGAGCACACATGCACATACACCTTCAAATTTATCATGAACAATCAGGGAGAGTGAATTTCAGATTTTCAATGTTTAGGAAAAACAGTAAGGCTAAAAATGGGATTTAAGGAGCAGTATTTCAAAGTTGAGTTTTATCAGAAAATCTCTCTGAAGGATTTTCTGCATCTCTGAAATTATTTAAACAACGTGACATGACCTAGAAAGGGACCAGCCAGGAGAATAAGAGGATGAAGGATTTTCTGCATGCTCTGAACATATTAAACAGAACGAATTTTCTTAGGTTTGTCATAACTTTTCTTCCAAGAAGCAAGTGTTTTTTTGCCAGTCACTCTCCACAGTGACTTTGGAGCCCAAGAAAATAAAGTCTGTCACTGTTTCCATGTTTCCCCCATCTATTTGCCATGAAATGATGCCATGATCATAGTTTTTTGAAATTTGATGACATCTCAAAATGCCAGTCAAACTTTTCAATAAGAAAAGAACCAGAGAGTTTCTGTGAGAGAATAATAATTTCCATACATTCCAGAGGATAATGCATATGCTTGAGAACTTTTCCCTGTAACATTTTACTTTTAAAAGTTTCAAGCACAGAGAAAAGCTGTGAAAATTGTTACAATAAAGACTACGTGTATGCACCAACCAGATGTAGCATCACATTGTATCAGGCTTGCTTCTCAAGTATCTATCTTGTATCCATTCTTCTATCCATCCATTACTCCATCTTATTTTCTGTTATATTTTAAATCTAAGAAGTCAGTAGATTTCCTCTGAATACTTTGAATTACATAGTTTAATGTTTACTGATAGTTTTGATATAAAATTTACTCATAATAAAATGAACAAATATTTTCTGTGTTCATTGAGCTTTGACAATTACACACATACGTATCACACATATCAGGGGTTTCCCTAGTTGCTCACTGGTACAGAGTCTGCCTGCAGTGCAGGAGACCCAGGTTTGATTCCTGGGTGGGGAAGATACCTGGAGGAGGGCATGGCAACCCAGTCCAATATTCTTGCCTGGGAAATCCCATGGACAGAGGAGCCTGGAGGGCTATGGTCCATAGGGTCGCAAAGAGTCAGATATGACTGCAGTGACTGAGCACACATGCACATACACCTTCAAATTTATCATGAACAATCAGGGAGAGTGAATTTCAGATTTTCAATGTTTAGGAAAAACAGTAAGGCTAAAAATGGGATTTAAGGAGCAGTATTTCAAAGCTGGAGTTTTATCAGAAAATCTCTCTGAAGGATTTTCTGCATCTCTGAAATTATTTAAACAACGTGACATGACCTAGAAAGGGACCAGCCAGGAGAATAAGAGGATGAAGTGCATGTTGACCAATTACCAAAATGGCAACAGTCATGAGGGAAGCCACTGGAACCCATGAATGGAAAAATAACAAGAACAAAAATGTTTTTCAGGTTGCAACATAAAGTAACTCTTTGAGAGAAATTCTCCAGATGACAGAAGAATCATTCTTGAACTTTAGAAAAACAATTCAAAATAGTTCAACTTTGACAGACTTGGTAACTGACAGCAGTATGTGTCTTACGAGAAGGATGGGGAACTTTGGATTCTCTAAACTTTACTGTATGACTCCAAGCAATTTAGAGAACTTCTCCCTAGAATCCAAGCTGCATATATTCATTAGGTGTGTTTCATATCATTCCAGTAATTGCAGACAACATTTGACAATTTTTATTTTATTTTTTTAGAACAACTTAAGATTCACAATAAAGTTTAGGGAAAGGTGCAGAGATTTTCCATATACTCCCTGACCCCTTCCAAGTGGATTAACCCCTCTCCCTCATTACTAACACCTCCCATTGGTGGTGGATTGGTTTACAATTGATGAACTCACACTGACACATCATAGTCACCGACAATCCATAGTCTACCCTACGGTTCACTCTTAGTGTTGTGCATTCTATGGGTTTGGAAGGATGTATCATGTCATGAATTATCATTACAGCTTCATGCCGTGTTTTCTCATTGCACCAAACCCCACTGTGTTCTGCCTATTCATTCTTCCCCTTTCCCTCAACCATGGACACCTAATGATTTCTTTTTTTACTGTCTCCAGAGTTTTGCCTTTTCCGGAATGTCATATAGTTGTAATTATATAATTTGTAGGGTTTGCAGGTTGGTTTCATTCATTTAGTAATATGTATTTGTTTTTAAGACTCCCCAGGTCTTTTCATGACTTGATAGAGCATTTCTTTTCAGTGCTGAATAATAGTTGATTTTTCTGAATATATCCCAGTTTATCCATTTACTTACTGAAGGACTTCTTCCAAGTTTTGGCAAACATGAATAAAGCTGCTATAAACATCCTTGTGCATTTGTTTTTCTGTGGATTTAAGTATTGAATTCCTCTGGGCAAGTACAAAGCACAATTTCTGGATTTTGTATGATAAAAGCATGTTTAATTTTATAACAGACTACCAAACTGGCTGTAGTGTTTTACATTCCCACCATTGTGAAGGAAAGTTCGTGCTGTTCAACATCCTTGCCCACATTTGGGATTTGCCACTGTTCCAGATTTTCGATGTTCTGATGGGTATGCAGCAGTATCTAATTTTCATGAGTTATGATGTGGATTTTCACCTGTGCTTATCTGCTATCTGTGTATCTTCTTTACTGAGATATCTATGGATCATATTTTAACTGCTGCTTTTCTTTCTTTTTTGGGGGCGGGGGGTGGGGTGAGGCAGGGGTGGGGTGGGGAGGGGGGTGCAGGTGGGCCTTTCATTTATCTTGGTCTTTCATTTATCTATTTTCATCCATCTTTGTTCTTTGGGCCGTGTGGGCCTCCCATCGCAGTGGCCTCTGTTGTCACAGAGCACTGGCTCTGGGTGCATGTGCTCCAGAGCTCCGGCTTGGTAATTGGACACATGGGTCCAGCCGCTCCGCAGCACGTGGGATCTTCCCAGGCCAGGGATCGAACCGGCACCCCTTGCACTGCAAGGCGGTGTCCTTACCCACTGGACCATCACGGAAGCCCTGCTGCTTTTCTTAATGGTGGAAAAAACAGGGTCTGAACTTCCTTGGTGGCTCAGACCATAAAGAATCTACCTGCAATGCAGGAGACTTGGTTTTAATCCCTGGGTCAGGAAGATCCCCTGGAGAAGGAAATGGAAACCCACTTCAGTATTCTTGCCTGGAAAATGCCATGGACAAAGGAGCTTGGCAGGCTACAGTCCATAGTGTCACAAAGAGCCAGACATGACAGAGTGATGATAAAAAAATAAACAAGAGTTCATTGTATATTTAGGATATCAGTCCTTCATCAGATGTGCCTTTTGGTAGTGTTTTCTCCCAGTCTGTGATTTGTCTTCTCCTTCTCTTGACATTATCTCTCACAGAGCAGAAGGTTTTAACTTTAATGAAGTCAAGGTTATCCATTATTTCTTTCATGAATAAAGCTGCTATAAACATCCTTGTGCATTTGTTTTTCTGTGGATTTAAGTATTGAATTCCTCTGGGTAAGTACAAAGCACAATTTCTGGATTTTGTATGATAAAAGCATGTTTAATTTTATAACAGACTACCAAACTGACTGTAGTGTTTTACATTCCCACCATTGTGAAGGAAAGTTCGTGCTGTTCAACATCCTTGCCCACATTTGGGATTTGCCACTGTTCCAGATTTTCGATGTTCTGATGGGTATGCAGCAGTATCTAATTTTCATGAGTTATGATGTGGATTTTCACATGTGCTTATCTGCTATCTGTGTATCTTCTTTACTGAGATATCTATGGATCATATTTTAACTGCTGCTTTTCTTTCTTTTTGGGGGGCGGGGGGGGGGGTGAGGCAGGGTGGGGTGGGGAGGAGGGGCGGTGGGCCTTTCATTTATCTTGGTCTTTCATTTATCTATTTTCATCCATCTTTGTTCTTTGGGCCGTGTGGGCCTCCCATCGCAGTGGCCTCTGTTGTCACAGAGCACTGGCTCTGGGTGCATGTGCTCCAGAGCTCCGGCTTGGTAATTGGACACATGGGTCCAGCCGCTCCGCAGCACGTGGGATCTTCCCAGGCCAGGGATCGAACCGGCACCCCTTGCACTGCAAGGCGGTGTCCTTACCCACTGGACCATCACGGAAGCCCTGCTGCTTTTCTTAATGGTGGAAAAAACAGGGTCTGAACTTCCTTGGTGGCTCAGACCATAAAGAATCTACCTGCAATGCAGGAGACTTGGTTTTAATCCCTGGGTCAGGAAGATCCCCTGGAGAAGGAAATGGAAACCCACTTCAGTATTCTTGCCTGGAAAATGCCATGGACAAAGGAGCTTGGCAGGCTACAGTCCATAGTGTCACAAAGAGCCAGACATGACAGAGTGATGATAAAAAAATAAACAAGAGTTCATTGTATATTTAGGATATCAGTCCTTCATCAGATGTGCCTTTTGGTAGTGTTTTCTCCCAGTCTGTGATTTGTCTTCTCCTTCTCTTGACATTATCTCTCACAGAGCAGAAGGTTTTAACTTTAATGAAGTCAAGGTTATCCATTATTTCTTTCATGAATAAGGGCCTTTGATGTTAAAGACAAAGGTCATCATCATAACCAAGTCATCAAAGTTTTCTTCTATGTTTTCTTCTAGAACTTTTAGAGTTTTGCATTTTTATTTAGGTCTCTGATCTATTTTGAGTTTTTGTGAAGACTTTAAAGATCTTCATCTAGTTTCTTTCTCTCTTTCTCTCTCTCTCTCTCTCTTTTTGGCATGTGGATGTCTAGTCATTTCAGCATCATTTACTGAAAACACTCTGTTTGCTTCATTGGTTCCACTGTGGTGTCTTTGTTCCTTTGTCAAAGGTCAGCTGCCTGTACTTACATGGGTTGGCAATTGTTTTTAAACTATATAGGAGTCATTGACTTCTAGTCTCCAGTAGCTGTTAGTTCATTTTGTTCCCAGTATAAACTCTTTGTCACCTTCACCAACTATTTCCTTGCTGGTGAAGGAACAGTTCCATAGACCCTACCATATGCTTTATATTTTTGTTATATTCCCAAATACAGCTACCAACTTCTATATGGATTATTTATCCCTAACAAACTACCCCCAACTTTAGGAACCTTAAACAATCATTCACTTAATTCCAGGTGTGAAGGTTTACACTTTGGACTGTTGTCAGTTGAGCTGCTTCCTCTTCAGGCATTTGGGCTTCCTTCCATTGGAATGATGGGTTGGCTGGAGATACTGGCATGTTTTCCCACATGCTCTCATCTCATAAGAGCCTAACCTTATTTTTTAACATGGTCTTGAAAACAATTTTTAGAAATAAGAGGGGAAGAGACTTACAGCTCAAGGGATTTTCAAGGTACAGCTTGCCACATATACTATTAATAATATACCAATGGCCAGAAAAGGGGGCAAGCCCTTTTCAGGGCAAGCCCTTTTCCGAGCAAGCCCAGAGTCAAACTGGAAGGATATAAAAAAAGGGTATATATAGGAGGTGTGGTCCATACATGACAATGTACGACAGATAACCTTCAGAAGCAGTAGAAGCCAATGGAGCACTGTGAATAAGGGAAGGTCATTGTGGTTACTTTCTTCTCTTTGACATTATCTCTCACAGAGCAGAAGGTTTTAACTTTAATGAAGTCAAGGTTATCCATTATTTCTTTCATGAATAAGGGCCTTTGATGTTAAAGACAAAGGTCATCATCATAACCAAGTCATCAAAGTTTTCTTCTATGTTTTCTTCTAGAACTTTTAGAGTTTTGCATTTTTATTTAGGTCTCTGATCTATTTTGAGTTTTTGTGAAGACTTTAAAGATCTTCATCTAGTTTCTTTCTCTCTTTCTCTCTCTCTCTCTCTCTTTTTGGCATGTGGATGTCTAGTCATTTCAGCATCATTTACTGAAAACACTCTGTTTGCTTCATTGGTTCCACTGTGGTGTCTTTGTTCCTTTGTCAAAGGTCAGCTGCCTGTACTTACATGGGTTGGCAATTGTTTTTAAACTATATAGGAGTCATTGACTTCTAGTCTCCAGTAGCTGTTAGTTCATTTTGTTCCCAGTATAAACTCTTTGTCACCTTCACCAACTATTTCCTTGCTGGTGAAGGAACAGTTCCATAGACCCTACCATATGCTTTATATTTTTGTTATATTCCCAAATACAGCTACCAACTTCTATATGGATTATTTATCCCTAACAAACTACCCCCAACTTTAGGAACCTTAAACAATCATTCACTTAATTCCAGGTGTGAAGGTTTACACTTTGGACTGTTGTCAGTTGAGCTGCTTCCTCTTCAGGCATTTGGGCTTCCTTCCATTGGAATGATGGGTTGGCTGGAGATACTGGCATGTTTTCCCACATGCTCTCATCTCATAAGAGCCTAACCTTATTTTTTAACATGGTCTTGAAAACAATTTTTAGAAATAAGAGGGGAAGAGACTTACAGCTCAAGGGATTTTCAAGGTACAGCTTGCCACATATACTATTAATAATATACCAATGGCCAGAAAAGGGGGCAAGCCCTTTTCAGGGCAAGCCCTTTTCCGAGCAAGCCCAGAGTCAAACTGGAAGGATATAAAAAAAGGGTATATATAGGAGGTGTGGTCCATACATGACAATGTACGACAGATAACCTTCAGAAGCAGTAGAAGCCAATGGAGCACTGTGAATAAGGGAAGGTCATTGTGGTTACTTTAATAGGTTGTACATATAAACCCTCACTACAGTAGTAACTTATTAGTACTGTACCTTATTTCTGAAGAGCCTTGACCACCCCAAAATCATCACGATGTCTCACAGTGTGACGACAGTTTGTTCAGAAGCTTCAGTGATGCAAGATGTAACAGGCTATCCACCTACCTTGGTAAGAAATATGAATGCTAGAAAGTAGGGAATTAAGCTTGGAAACAATGAGTGGCTTGGCATCTCTGTGAATTTTCTGGAGGTCCTACATCAGGCTCTTCTCTCAGAAGTGAAAGATGAGATTCTGTCTGTTGTACTGTCTAACAATTGGCAACAGCACATCATTAGGTGGTCCTTTTCAGAGATTTCTGATGAGACATTTTACTGTGTCCTTCCTGTTGCTCTTCTTTATCCACTGAAGAATCTGTCAGGCTTCCTACTACAAGTGGTTCCCAGGACAAAAGAATAGGCTTTTTCCTATTGCAGGGGAGGCTGAACTTCAGTTTCAAATAGAGTCCAGACTATCCGTGGTAGGTTTGTAAGCTTAAGAGTACCTGTGATATGCTCTGCAAAAGAAACACCATGTTGTATTTTGTTGAAAACCAATGTTCTCTTTAGAGATAATTATTCAAATTTTGAGAAACAGCTCCTTGCTGAGTCCAACAAGAAAGACCTAGCTGGAGAACACCAAGTGATGATTGAACTGACCAGCCCCAAAGAATGTGGATTTTATCTTATCTTTTAAATCCTACAGCTCTTTGCATGCAGCCAAACTCCATCATGAAATGAATCTGGTATATTTCAAAAGGAGCAGACAGCAGTTACTGACAGTAATGTACCAGCACAAGAAAGATACACTGGCTGCTCATATTTGTAATAGACCTATTCTGCTTATAGTTTTCAATATATAGTTATGTAATAGAACCTGCTATTTGTCAGAAATGAATGGCCACAAGGTAGTATTACCACCCAGGAGAAGCCCTGAAAATCAGTAGGGAGGAAAATCATCTTGGAAGATATAACTTCCAATAGTCTATCAAGGTTTTTTACTTTGCTCGGAAAGTGACATGGACAGGGCTATATTCACAGGTTTTTAATGATCAGTGACAAGTCAGGTTGCAAGATGATAAGAAGTTTGAGAGAAAAAAAGACTGAAAGTCTGGCCACCAGGAATACTTAAGTGGAGATAAGAAAGAAGCCCTCTCAGAGTATACTCAGACTTGGGCAATATTTCTAAGTTCAGCAGGACTCCCTCTTGAAAGAATACTCTCACAATAAAATACAATAGGCATGGTGGTTCTTTTGCTGAACACATCACATTGCTTTTCAGCAGAACACAGCATGGTGTTTCTTTTGCTGAGCGTATCTCAAGTACTATTGAACTTAGAAACCTACCATGGATAGTCAAAATTCCATTGTTTCTGCTGGGAACTGTGGATTTACATCAGCCGTTTTTTCGAAAGCATGAGCGTTAGCTAAAAAGATCATGAACAAAATCACAAATCATCAAATATTACACATCAAATTGCTTTCTGCCTAAAATACCTAAAATGGCTTATTTCCATCTTTATAGCATAATTTGTATACATTAATTTTGAAATAAAGAACTTCTGTACTATAACACTACTATTTTCTCACTTTAACCCAGTTCTGCAAATAAATGCTTAATATTTACTAGCCTTTTTCATTTACTCTCCTCTAAACAGACCTTAGGCTTCCCTGATGGCTCAATGGTAAAGAACTGTCTGTCAATGAAGAAGACATGAGTTTGACCCCTGGGTTGGGAAGAACCCTTGGAGGATGGCATTTCAGCCCACGCTAGTATTCTTGCCTTGAGAATCCCATGGACAGAGGAACCTAACAGGCTCACAAAGGAGTCCATGGGGTTACAGAGTCAGACATGACTGAGTGACTAAACAATATCAACAAACAAATCTTATGTGGACTTACTTCCATGTTAGTCTGTGAAAGTTACTGCCATGAGAAGCAAATAAAACTATTACCTCTTTTGGAAAAGCTATTTTAGCCAAGATGTTCTCTTTTTCCTCAAGATTCATGATTTTTAGCTCATTAGTTGTTTCTACATGTTATCAAATATATCTTTCCTCTTCATACAATATTTCATAGATTTTTTAAACATTGACCTACCATAAAAAACACCACAGAAATTATGTTTTTTCTTTTTGATTTTTGTCTTGTACACAAATGGTGGCATAATAAGAGATTTTTAGTATACATGTATGTTCAGTAAATATTTGTGGAATGCTTTAGTGAGTTAAGTTTGAAAATTTAAGTTTAAGCTATCAATCTTAGGTTACAGCACAAAATCTAGCCTAATATTTCTGATTAGAGTAAAAAATTATACACATACACACAAACACATACACTCACACATATATTTCATTTAATAAAATTTTAAACCACTATGAATGCAATGCTTAAACAATTTAGCTTATAAAAATTTGTATAAATACCAGCAGTAGAAATATATATATTTATATTGATTCACATTAATATATGAAATTCACATTATATAATAGAGACAGATAACAGGAAAGGTGCAATTATTCAAATAAAACAAGTGTAAAAATGATATTTTTGATATATGGGAGAATTTGAACATGGACTAGATATAGTTTGTATTAAACAATATTTTTCAATGGGCTAGAGTATTATTATCATTATATTAAAAAAGAATAATATCTTGAGAGAAATATTAAAACATATTAGGTTATTCATATTACAGTGATTTGTTTCCTTGAAGTTGTTTAAAATTCTCAAATAATAATGGATCAATACAGTATTGGTATGATTGTAGCAACTACTATGGATTAGAAATAGTAGCAAAGGGGAACACTGGCTATTCTCTCTCGTCTTGTGTGTGTTTGAGTGTATTTGCCCTTGAACATTTCTGTAATACAATGTTTAAAATAGTCATTTATATATAATAAATAATAATTTAGTATGAGAACATAAAACAATCATTAAAAAAAAACCTAAGGGGACAGGTAATCTTACAAAAACCTACTTGAGTTACAATAAGGTATATGATATTTACTATATAAAGAGAATAAAAACACCAAGCTCCCTATATTTTCTTATATGTGTTAAGGAGAAGAAAACAAATGAGCTCAGAAGGTGACAAATTAATTATTTAATAAAAAAGATATTTTTATGTTGGAACAATTTGACATTTGTTTTGAATTGCAATGCTTTTCTATTCTTTCACTCAAATGAAAGGTCATTTCAGTTATTTCCCTTGAAATTGGATTTTTGTGTAGAAGCATATTTATAAGAACATTAATGTCACATTAGTACTTACATTTTAATCATTTATTACTAAAAACGACCTTGCTGCCTGGTCAGTATTCTTTTTGTTCACCAAAAATGGTAGTGTATACACATACACAAATATATGACAAGAATGAGTATTGGGGGGACTTACATGGTGGTCCAGTAGCTATGACTCTGCACTTTTTCAATGTAGGATACCCAGGTGTGATCCCTGGTCAGGGAACTAGATCCCACATGCTGCAACTAAGAGTTCACATGTTGTAACTAAAGCTCCTGTGAGCTGCCACTAAGACCCAGTGTAACTAAATAAATAATTTTTTTAAAAGAATGGGTATTCTTTCTCATACTTGTCTTTTTTCATATTTACCTTGATTGACAGCTATGATTTTATAAGTGCAAGTCAAATCTTTCTCTATTTCATTGTATATGGAAACTTTTGCTTATCTTGAAAATTTTGCTCTGTCCTCACAATTCAGAGCTAATACTTATTAGATATGCATATTATTATATAGAAATAACAAGAAATTTGGTATCTTTTCTTGGATTTTTCTAACATTGTCTTTGGCATATTGCAGTTGAAGAAATTCACAATTCAATAAAGAGAAACAAAAGATTATATCCAGCCTTTTGAAATTTCAAAAATACTGCAGTGGGGCTTCCCTGATGGTCCAGTGGGTAAAGAGTCAGCCTTTCAGTGCAAGGGACACCAGTTTGATGCCTGGCCCGGGAAGATCCCACGTGCCATGGGGCGGCTGGACTGGTGTGTCCAATCACTGAACCAGTGCTCTGCAGTGCATGTGCCCAGAGCTGGTGTGCTACAAGAAGAGAAACCACTGCGATGGGAGGCCCACACAGGACAAAGAATAAAGACGGATGGAAACAAATAAATAAAAAACCAATAAAAGAGGCCAAAATTAAAAAAAAAAAAATACTGCAGTTGTAGTTCTTTTTGTCATGTTCAAGTGAGTTACCATGGAAAGGTGGGGAGAAAGACAAGATTAGCAATAACTTGCTTTTCTTAGCGACAAAACACATTTTTTGTCATATTTGTGTTTGTAAGAACACATTTTTCATGCTTCTTCTTTGAATAAATTGTAAATAACCAGGCTCATTTCCACAACAGAGATGGGAAATACACATGAATTATATATCACATCTGAAAAGATTTAGATGCCTCCCAACTTTCTGTTAATTCTACAGTCAAGATGCAATCTTTTACTATTCAGATATCATCGGAGAAAAAGGAAATTTTGTCCCAGAAAAATATCAAAGTGAAGCAAGTTTCATCAGTTGGAACTGTAAGACTAGAGCAAATTACCAAATTTATTTAGAAATTACTTAACTTTATTTAGAAATTACTTAAACTTAAAAAAAATTGGACAGGTAGAAGAGAATTATGAGATAAATATTTTCAGATAGAAATATATCCTCATATAATGTCTCAAGTATATATAAAACTCAATTTTGTCTTTAGGAAAAATAAAATTAATAGAGTTCTGAGAAGGTTTTCTTGTATTTAGAGCACTATTATTAGTTAAGCAATTTCTTTTTCTTAAATTTTGGCCTCTTTTTATTGGTTTCTTATTTATTTATTTATTTTCATCCATGTTTATTCTTTGGTCTGTGTGGGCCTCCCATTGTAGCAGCCTCTCTCGATACACAGCACTAGCTCTGGGCACACGCACCCCAGAGCACTGCCTGGTAATAGGACACACTGGCCCAGCCACTCTGCAGTACATGGGATCTTCCCAGGCCAGAGATTGAACTGGTGCCCCTTGCACTGCAAGATAGACTCTCTACCCACTGGACCACTAGGGAAGCCCTAGTTAACCAATTTCTTAAGCCTAAATATATTTTATAATGATGTGCTGTGTTAACATTCATTCGAATTTCTATTTCTTTTATTTCTATTATAGTCTTTTAAATGAACTCCCTTTCCTTGCTTCCCTATTTCCGATATAGTAGCATCATTCTGTTTAATGTTGTGTTAGTTTCAGGTATACTGCACAGTGATTCAGTATATTTCTATCCCTGTGGAGGAGGGCATGGCAACCCACTCCAATATTCTTGGCCTGGAGAATCCCATGGACAGACGAGCCTGGCACGTTACAGTCCATGGGGTCACAGAGTCTAACACAACTGAAGCGACTGAGTACGCATGCATCTATCTGTCTGTCTGTCTATCAATCTATTCTTTTGCAGATTCTTTTCCCTTATAGATGACTGGATAAGATGCAGATACAATGGGGCTTCCCTGGTAGTTCAGTTGGTAAAGAATCCACCTGCAATGCAAGAGACCCCAGTTCGATTCCTGGGTAAGGGAGATCCCCCGGAGAAAGGAACAGTTACCCCTTCCAGTAGAACTGCCTGCAGAATTCCACAGACAGAGGAGCCTGGAGGACTATAGTCCATGGGTTGGAGTTGGACAAGACTGAGCGCTTTCACTTTTACATATATACAATGGAAGGCTATTCAGCCATAAAAATAGAACAAATTAATGTCATTTGCAGTAACATGGCTGGACCAAGAGATTATCATACAAAGTGAAGTCAGAAAAATACCACATGATATTACTTACATGTGGAATCTAAAAAATATACAGATCAACTTATTTGCAAAACTGCAGTATCATTTTAGTGCTCTCTCTGTGCTATGCTCGGTTGTGTCCAACTTTAGCAACCCAGTGGACAGTAGTCTGCTAGGCTCCTCTGTCCGTGGGATTTTCCAGGCAAGAATACTGGAGTGGGTTGTTACTTCCTTCTCTAGCAAATCTTTCTGAAGAAGGGTTCAAACCCTCGTTTCCTGTGTTGGCAGGTGGATTCTTACTGCTGAGCCACCAGGGATGTTGGCATAGGCATGGTTTAATAGTTTCTCTCATCATGTGTAGTTTTGTTTGCCTGTTTATTGATCAAAGAAATAGATACATAACTTAGAAGATTCTAGAATGAACAAGTTTCTTAAATTTCAGAAAGAAACTGTTGTTCATTCTAGAATTTTCAAAGTTATGTATATATATATATAACATAAATATATGTATATCATTAACCTGATTTAGTTATTCTAGTCTATAAACCCTTATTTGTGAATAATTTGCTTGTACTTCTTATTGATTTTTACACTTTTAACAACCTATAATTTTCTGTGTTGATAGGTGAGATTTACCAGTTTACACAATGCTGCATATCTCTTCACCCTCCTCTTTCCCAATTATGGTTTTATCTTCTGTTCTTCCATAGATCATCACTGAAACTTGAAACCATACATTTATATTTCTGCTTCCATTGCCATCTTATCTTGGCTTAGTTTCAGCATATTCCTATGGTTTTCTGAAGTGTCAATCTCCCCGTTCATTCTGCTGAATCCTCTGTCTAATGTTGAAGTCTTTCAGAGTTTTGTACCCTGTGTTCAAAACTGTGATGCTTCCTCTCTCTCCTGTCACCCAGGTGACATCTGAAGACTTCTCTTTCTCTCTCCTGCGGATCCACAGTTCTGGGATCTCATATGTAATCCTTGACATATTCAATTTTTTTGGAAAACATCCAAAAACATCCTTAAGTAGGTAACTGTTTAAATAAAAGAACTACATAGAAGAAAATTCTTCTTACACTTGTTAAATCTGTTCTCACACCTTATTCCGTTCAGTTGCTCAATTGTGTCCAACTCCTGGAGACCCCATGGACGGCAGCACACCAGGCTTCCCTATCCTTCACCATCTCCTGGAGCATGCTCAAACTCATGTTCATTGAATCAATGATGCCATCCAACCATCTCGTCTTCTGTCATCCCCTTCTCCTTCTGCCTTTCATTTTTCCCAGCATCAGGGTCTCTTCACAACTGATTAATGAAGTACAATTCTAAGTTCAATACAAATTTCCATAAGAATTGTGAACATTTGTCTCTATTTTCCAGTGTTCAAATTTTATTAATGAGATTCTGATACCTGTCTTATTCTCATTATTTTTCAGTGTATCCATTTTTTTGTTTGAATACCTTGAGGGTATTCTTTAATTTTGTATGACCTTTCACCATTTTTTTTACTAGAGTTAGATTTGTTAAGAATTAAATATATAATAATAGTTTCACATAATTCAAGGCTACAAAGATTTTGGTTTCAAAAATACAAGGTTTGATGTAGGGTGAATAAGTAAATTTTTCAACAAACTGGGGCATTTGAAAAGATAAAAAGAAGCATACTTACTATTAATAATTATGACAGGATAACCAGGTCAACCAGGACATTGCAAAGCAAAGCAGTTTGTCCTAATTATAAGAATCATGAATGTTATCTCCTATATTTGAAGATTTCTTATAAAAAATAAGGAATCATTTAAGGTATAATGTAAGATTAAAGATACTTTTTGTTTGAGAAAAAAATTCCTCTCTTTTCTCTTTAGTATATTTCTGGAGTCCTTTTGTTAGCTACTGATATCCTGGAATTTTTTTTTTTTTAATCATCTATTTTCTATCTTTTTTCTTTTTTTTCTATAGAATTTACTGGAAAGTGAGGAGTAATTGATGAATTTGAACATGGTAGTCATATTTGCTGACGCACTCTTCACTCCAAAGTAGGTCACAGCTCACCATCATCTCCTGATGCCAGAGGATCTCCAGATGGGCCCTGCCTATTGTAGGGAGGAAGCCAATTCTGACACCATGTTGGAAGTGTTTCTTTAACTGGCTTTTCGTTGCTTTTGTTATTATAATCATACTTAATAGCTAGCCTCAGAGGATCTTCCCCTCTGTTGGACTGTAAACTGACATGCTTTTATTAAGCTCATAGAGCTGTTTGTCATAGTCTGACTCTGTACATCTGTGAATAGCTACAACAAAAAGAAGAGATTAACACACCCCTTCCAAAGGCTGACCCTTCTAGGAGATGTTTTGCAAGACTGAAGATTCTTTTGCTTTACTACTTCACTTCCTCTCATTCTCTATTCTACATTTTGACTTCAGTTCTTCATTGCTTCTCTCCCTCTGGCTCAATAAAAGAACCTGGCATCTGACTGCAACAAGACAGTTAGTTGATGGTGCAAGCCTGCCGTCTTTTTGGTCAGGTGGCTTTCCAAATAAAGTTATTTTCCTTGCCTCAACACTTCATCTGTCAGACTCACTGGCCTACAGTGCGGTGAGGAGAGTGAGTTTGGCCTTGGTAACATGTCTGCCTTCTGATCCTTAGCAGCAACACCACCCCTTTACTATGAACTCCTTAATTATGAGGAGTTATGAGGGCATTAGGCTGCTGTGGTCCCCATTGACTGGTAAAGCAATAAAACTATTTATTTCTACTTCACCCAAAACTCTGTCTCTGGGATTTTATTTATTTATTAATTTATTATTTATTTTGGCTGTGCTGGGTCTTCCTTATGGTCTAGTTGCAGTGCAGGCTTATCTGTGGTATGTGAGAAGTTAGTTTCCCAGCCAGGAATCAGACCTGGGCCCTGTACGTAGGTACTACTGAGTCTTATCCATGGGGCTACCATGGAAGTCTCCGTCTCTGAGATTTAAGTTGGCATTGGGGTACAGAGGCCAGATTCAGCTTCCAAATTGCCCTGATGCAAGCCATTTATCTGGCACTTGGGAAATATTGGAGAAACAATGATTACAAAGACTAGAGAATGAAGTGAACTTGTTGGGTACTGTCAACTAAAAAATTAGTCACTACATGAAAGTAGAGAGTGTTTTGATTTGGTAAGAATGTTAAGGACTCTGAGCCCAGGAGGCAGGATTTCAAGAGCCCTGAGAAAAATGCTCTGAGGAGGCAGGAGAGGGAGTCAGGCTGTACACAAGTCTGCAACAAAGGGGCAGGCAGTCTGAACATCAAAGGTTATTACTAAGTAAGGGACACCAGGTATCAAGCTAAGGAATTTAGCAGGTTTTTCTATGCATGGGAAGAAGCAAGCCTCTGGGCTCACTGAATTCATTTCTTTCATAGGCGCCTCAGCTATCTGGGGCTAAATCCAGTCTTGATTGTTTATGTCCTTAATTCCTTGTTCACCTGCCCTCCCAAGCTCCTCAGCAATCACCGTGAGGGGTTGCAGGCATTGTGTTCCCTTTGGGGAGCCCTCATTCACATTTGGAGGCCAGAAATTTCTGATGGCTGTGATATTTCTTGCCCACCAATACAGCAGGAAATAGTTCATTTTCACAGGACTAATGAGGAATTAGAAAGAAAAAGATAAACATGAGAATAACAAACAGGAAAACGAGAGGGTCTTCTTGACACCATAGGAAAAGAATCTTACATCCTGAAATAGAGGCCAGAAAAAAGCTTCAAGACAGCATTTGCTTGCAAGGGGAGTGTTGCTCCAGAGAAAGCTGAATGCCAACCATTGATACTGTATCAAATTCAGGACCCTGATTGGGAAGAGGTGGAATTATCAGACACAGGATAGGGAAATCTGGGTAACTCAACAACAAAAGTCTAGGCCTTCTCGTCGTGAAAGGCTAGTGATTTTAGATTCTTTGAAGATGATACAGATATCTCTGCCTATCAAGCCAGAAATGGTCCTCTTCAACCTTCTCACAGCCTTTCTCTTGTGTTACCATAGGTCTAGGTACTACTGAGTCTTATCCATGGGGCTACCATGGAAGTCTCCGTCTCTGAGATTTAAGTTGGCATTGGGGTACAGAGGCCAGATTCAGCTTCCAAATTGCCCTGATGCAAGCCATTTATCTGGCACTTGGGAAATATTGGAGAAACAATGATTACAAAGACTAGAGAATGAAGTGAACTTGTTGGGTACTGTCAACTAAAAAATTAGTCACTACATGAAAGTAGAGAGTGTTTTGATTTGGTAAGAATGTTAAGGACTCTGAGCCCAGGAGGCAGGATTTCAAGAGCCCTGAGAAAAATGCTCTGAGGAGGCAGGAGAGGGAGTCAGGCTGTACACAAGTCTGCAACAAAGGGGCAGGCAGTCTGAACATCAAAGGTTATTACTAAGTAAGGGACACCAGGTATCAAGCTAAGGAATTTAGCAGGTTTTTCTATGCATGGGAAGAAGCAAGCCTCTGGGCTCACTGAATTCATTTCTTTCATAGGCGCCTCAGCTATCTGGGGCTAAATCCAGTCTTGATTGTTTATGTCCTTAATTCCTTGTTCACCTGCCCTCCCAAGCTCCTCAGCAATCACTGTGAGGGGTTGCAGGCATTGTGTTCCCTTTGGGGAGCCCTCATTCACATTTGGAGGCCAGAAATTTCTGATGGCTGTGATATTTCTTGCCCACCAATACAGCAGGAAATAGTTCATTTTCACAGGACTAATGAGGAATTAGAAAGAAAAAGATAAACATGAGAATAACAAACAGGAAAACGAGAGGGTCTTCTTGACACCATAGGAAAAGAATCTTACATCCTGAAATAGAGGCCAGAAAAAAGCTTCAAGACAGCATTTGCTTGCAAGGGGAGTGTTGCTCCAGAGAAAGCTGAATGCCAACCATTGATACTGTATCAAATTCAGGACCCTGATTGGGAAGAGGTGGAATTATCAGACACAGGATAGGGAAATCTGGGTAACTCAACAACAAAAGTCTAGGCCTTCTCGTCGTGAAAGGCTAGTGATTTTAGATTCTTTGAAGATGATACAGATATCTCTGCCTATCAAGCCAGAAATGGTCCTCTTCAACCTTCTCACAGCCTTTCTCTTGTGTTACCAGAACAACCACCAGGAATAAGTCTCACTATAAGCAGGTAAGTGCTGAATTTTGCTAAGAAGAGAAAAGGGTTATCCTCTGATACATCTGATACATGTATTCGCAACACACTAGCCTGAAAAGTTACCATCCATGGCCTATGAAGCAAAAATGCCAAACCTACCATGAGAAATGCTGAAGGAAGGCACAGAAAGACTCAAAGAAATGGCTATGATAACATATACTAGATAAAGTCAGAAAACCTATGTGACGAATATAGTGCATGAATGGCCCTAGAAGACACTTCATTGATCAAAGTCAGAGAGACGTCCGAGCGATATGAATTCTGAAAGCATCAGTTGTGAATGCTTTCTGTAGGACATATGTGATGGTGTGATGTGCCATTATAGAACTGAGCTTTCTGTTAACAACAGGTTTGATGAATCTGGAAAAATAGAGGTCAAATGGAAGTGCTTTACCAACAGAAATGAAAGGCCAGCATGACTATTATAAAGCAAGGGAAATTTAGCATTTCAATCCCTGTCATTATCTATAGAGAGCAAGCTGTGTATGTGCTCAGTTGCTCAGTCTGACTCTTTGTGACCCTTTGGACTGTATAGCCTTGGTAGCAAGCTCTTCTGTCCATGGGATTTTCCAGGCAAGAATGCTGGAGTGGGCTGCCATGCCCCCCATGCAGGGGACCTGTGTCTCTTAGGTCTCCTGCACTGGCAGGAAGATTCTTTATCGCTGTACCACTTGGGAGTCCCCAAGGGATGGTTAATGACACCATAGGAAAAGAATCTTACATCCTGAAATAGAGGCCAGAAAAGGCTTCAAGACAGCATTTGCTTGCAAGGGGAGTGTTGCTCCAGAGAAAGCTGAATGCCAACCATTGATACTGTATCAAATTCAGGACCCTGATTGGGAAGAGGTGGAATTATCAGACACAGGATAGGGAAATCTGGGTAACTCAACAACAAAAGTCTAGGCCTTCTCGTCGTGAAAGGCTAGTGATTTTAGATTCTTTGAAGATGATACAGATATCTCTGCCTATCAAGCCAGAAATGGTCCTCTTCAACCTTCTCACAGCCTTTCTCTTGTGTTACCAGAACAACCACCAGGAATAAGTCTCACTATAAGCAGGTAAGTGCTGAATTTTGCTAAGAAGAGAAAAAGGGTTATCCTCTGATACATCTGATACATGTATTCGCAACACACTAGCCTGAAAAGTTACCATCCATGGCCTATGAAGCAAAAATGCCAAACCTACCATGAGAAATGCTGAAGGAAGGCACAGAAAGACTCAAAGAAATGGCTATGATAACATATACTAGATAAAGTCAGAAAACCTATGTGACGAATATAGTGCATGAATGGCCCTAGAAGACACTTCATTGATCAAAGTCAGAGAGACGTCCGAGCGATATGAATTCTGAAAGCATCAGTTGTGAATGCTTTCTGTAGGACATATGTGATGGTGTGATGTGCCATTATAGAACTGAGCTTTCTGTTAACAACAGGTTTGATGAATCTGGAAAAATAGAGGTCAAATGGAAGTGCTTTACCAACAGAAATGAAAGGCCAGCATGACTATTATAAAGCAAGGGAAATTTAGCATTTCAATCCCTGTCATTATCTATAGAGAGCAAGCTGTGTATGTGCTCAGTTGCTCAGTCTGACTCTTTGTGACCCTTTGGACTGTATAGCCTTGGTAGCAAGCTCTTCTGTCCATGGGATTTTCCAGGCAAGAATGCTGGAGTGGGCTGCCATGCCCCCCATGCAGGGGACCTGTGTCTCTTAGGTCTCCTGCACTGGCAGGAAGATTCTTTATCGCTGTACCACTTGGGAAGTCCCCATGGAGAGCAAAGGGATGGTTAATAAAACAGCATTCTTGTGGTATAATCAATGAGTATCTGGCTAGAATGTGCTTCAGCAGAACTCAAGGATGAGTAATCAGGAACCACAGCCAGTAGGTCCAAAAAAAAGTTTTGCTAATTTCATGGATCTGAGCCAGGGTTCAGACCAGGAAACTACAGAGTGAAGAGAAGCCTAGTTCAAAGATGCAAGAATCATTTACTACCACGGCAAGGCCTTTTTATAATGAGTTCTGAATCTCTTCCAAGGGGATATGGCCTTTTACTTTGGCATTAATATCTTGGGAAGGAGGAATGGCAAGGCATTTAAAAACTATTGGACTCAGGGTCTAAATTAACATTGATACTAGAAAATCCAAAGCATGGTATGAATTTCTATTGAGTGGGTGGGTATGGGTTCTTTGTAATAAGTTCAGTCTGTGGTCAAGTCTACCTTGCAGTACATTCAATAAATCTACAAGAGCCCCTGGTGGTCTGTGATGACCAAATATATAACTGAAATAGATACAATCAATAAAAAGTCAAAACTTCACATCAGTTTTTTGGTCTCTGTGATACGAGTTATTACAGGTAGAGGTCAATTACAAGTCTCTGAAACATCTCCCTCTTATTCAGAAAGAAAATAAATCAAAAGAATTCCATATACTGAGGCAGTAGCAAGAATCAGTAGTAATCTTATAGACATAAAGTGAAAAGTAAAAATTAAGTCACTCAGTCATGTTCACCTCTTTGTGACTCCCATAGATGAGCCATAGAATTCTCCAGGCAAGAATATTGGAGTGGGTAGCCTATCCCTTCTCCAAGGGATCTTCCCAATTCAGGGACTGAACCCAGGTCTCCCACAATGTAGGCGAATTCTTTACCAGCTGAGCTATCAGGGAAGTCAAAAGAACAGCATTAATCCACCAGTGTGGTCTATCCAAAGCCAGTTAGGTCCAGGTTAACATTTAAGTGCCTCTGCCATAAGGAACATGTGGCATAGCTGAATAAATGCTATTATACTTATCTGTAGAGGGGAAATATGCTACGTCAAGCGCACTGAAGCTTACAAAGAAGAATCACAACTAGACCTTTGATGTCAAGATCATCTGTAGTAGACATCTGTAAACTTTTTGCAAAGCAGATCCCATCTTAATATTGGGCCCCGAGATATTAAGAGAACTCATGGTCTGAACTACCCTTCATGAAGTCTTCTGTGACCGCATGGACCATAACCTACAGGTTCCTACTGTTCATGGGATTCTCCAGGCAAGAATGCTGAAGTGAGTTGCCATTCCCTTCTCCAGAGGACCTTCCCCACTCAGGAACTGAACTCACATCTCTCCCATTAGCAGGCAGATTCTATACCACTGAACCAGCAGTGAAGTTCACCCTTTATGAACTAGGTGCTATCATATCAAGGAAATCCTAAGGCCAAATTGGATCAGTAGCAACCATGAAAAGAAGGGAGTGATGTATTTTGCACCAAGCTGAACACAATCATGGAATAGACATTTCATAAACAGCTGACTCAGATGTTATCAGTTACTATTACACTGGCACCTCTCCATCAGCTCAGCTCTTGTATATGAGTACGGACATTGGCCCCACCTAGAGGGTCCTGAAAAATAACACAGAGGGAAATTCTCCCAGTGAGTACTAATTACTCCAGTAGACAGGATAATTTATCTATGATGGCAGAGCCCAAAGTTAAGCTTGGGGTTAAGTACACAGGCATCCAGTCATGAAAGCCGAAACCTAGTTACGACCAGCATCGAGACAATTTTGGCAGCTGAGACAAATGCAAGTCTCCCAATACGGCACCTCTCCTCTCAGAGACCAGTCATTTGGTGGCGTGCTCAGTCACTTCAGTTTTTTCTGACTCATGGACTGAAGCCCACCAGGCTCCTTTGTCCATGGAATTCTCCAGACAAGAATACTGGAGTAGGTTGCCATTTCCTCTTCCAGGGGATTTTCTTGACCCAGGGATAGAAGGTGACTATTTTTTATCCCATTTACCCTGTGAGTGAGTAAAGGCAGTGATTCAACCTGGCTGGAAACACATCCCTTTTAGGCATGAGTTTGCCTTTCTGTCACTTGGTGCTTGAGCATCATGCTTTCTGAGAACTTAAAAATGTCAATCAGTTTGTTTTCCTACCAGCATGGGATTTCAGTGTTTAAGTTACATTAAACTATGGAAGCTACTTTGCAGAAAAGTAGCTATGGCAGTTGGCACATGATGGGTGACCCACTGGTCTCCTATCCTATCCCACAACACAGAAGCTGCTGGCCTCCTGGAGCAGTGGACCAACTCTTTGCCCAACAGGTGGAAGGATGTGGCAGGGATAGCCCCTACTGTCAATTCCAGTGACCCTCTAAGAGAATGTGTCCTCAATACTGTCAATCTCAGCCCTATGGGCTTAGAGATGCTTGTTCCTAGAGTGTGGATGCCCCTAGCAAGGGGCCAAGCAAACCAGGAAGTAAGCCACATCTGATCACTTCAGATTTCTGATGCTAAGAGACCAGCAAGCAAGAAGAATCTGAATTCCAGAAGGAACAATTAAAGCCAGTCATCAGGGAAAGACAGGGCTTCTTTACAGGACACAGGCAGGGAAAAGGCTTTTCCTAATCTGTGCATTTTTTGGTGTGTTCCTTGACATCTGCTTACCCTATCTGACCATAAATGGACAAGGAAAAGAGCCAGAGACCCTGACTGAGACAGCATGCTGTAAAGGCACTCAGATCTCTCAGGGATTAGGTCAATGCCACCCTAACAGGTAAACAACCTAGACAAGCAAAGCCATATTCTGGTGGCAGGGGATGGGGGGGATAAGAAAGGGGTGATGGAGTTAGTACCTAAGACTTCCTGCAGCAGTAGGAGCTGCTATTTATCATCCTCTTTCAACTCCCAGTAAATAAGCTTTTTATATAAAAAAAAAAAACAAATGGACTCTGACATTCAGGATTAGAGCAAAACCTCATATCATTGGCAACTGGTAATTCCTCTCCCAAAACTTGACCAAAAATAACTTTTTTATTCAAGTTCAAACCTAGGCAGTAATTCCAAAGAGTGATCCTCAATTATAATCTCACGTGGAAGCCTCCTCTTGGAATTTGCTCCCTGGGAACCCCCTCTGTAACAGTGGGAAAGGTAAATTCCTAATTTGATGACATGTATTTCTATATGTGTGTGTATGCTCAGTTACCTCCAACTTTTGCAAGTTCATGGATAGCCTGCCAGGCTCCTCTGTCTATGGGTTCTGGGCAAGAAGCCTGAAGTGGGTTGCCATTTTCTCCTCCAGGGGATTTTTCTAACTGAGAGATCAAACCTGATTGGCAGGCTGATTCTTCACCACTGTGCCACCTGGGAAGCCTGTGCATTTCTACGCACATGTTTAAATGCACTAAGATACTTTGACTCAGTACCCCAAGTACCATGTAAATGTATACACAACATATTTCAAATTACTATTCTTAATTGTCATTAATGCAAACACATAATTTTCATTTGCAGATTTTTTTTTTCTACAGAGGATCCAATATGCATGGATTTCAGATCACTTGAATATTATTGAATAAGATCTTTATAATGAAATGGCCCCTTCATGGGTCACAGCCTTGTCACGGAAAAGGGATTTGAATAACTCAATGGAGCTATGAGCCATGCCATGCAGGGCCACCCAAGACAGATGGGTCATAATCAAAGCAATGGTTTGCCCTTGTATGGATATGAGAGTTGGAATATAAAGATGGATGAGCACTGAAGAACTGATATTTTGAACTCTAGTGCTGGAGAAGCCTCGAGATTCACTTGCACAAGTAGGAGATCAAACCAGTCAATCCTAGAGGAAATCAACTCTGGACATTCATTGGAACGTCTGGGGCTGAAGCTGAATCTCCAATACTTTGGCTGCCTGATACCAAGAGCTGACTCGATGGAAAAGACCAATTCTGCAGCAGTAGGAGCTGCTATTTATCATCCTCTTTCAACTCCCAGTAAATAAGCTTTTTATAAAAAAAAAAAAAAACAAATGGACTCTGACATTCAGGATTAGAGCAAAACCTCATATCATTGGCAACTGGTAATTCCTCTCCCAAAACTTGACCAAAAATAACTTTTTTATTCAAGTTCAAACCTAGGCAGTAATTCCAAAGAGTGATCCTCAATTATAATCTCACGTGGAAGCCTCCTCTTGGAATTTGCTCCCTGGGAACCCCCTCTGTAACAGTGGGAAAGGTAAATTCCTAATTTGATGACATGTATTTCTATATGTGTGTGTATGCTCAGTTACCTCCAACTTTTGCAAGTTCATGGATAGCCTGCCAGGCTCCTCTGTCTATGGGTTCTGGGCAAGAAGCCTGAAGTGGGTTGCCATTTTCTCCTCCAGGGGAT
The DNA here is from genome assembly GCA_022376925.1 of Tragulus kanchil. Classification (NCBI taxonomy): domain Eukaryota; kingdom Metazoa; phylum Chordata; class Mammalia; order Artiodactyla; family Tragulidae; genus Tragulus; species Tragulus kanchil. The sequence goes on from JAIOJX010000023.1 coordinate 133,871,074, forward strand.
TTTTCTAACTGAGAGATCAAACCTGATTGGCAGGCTGATTCTTCACCACTGTGCCACCTGGGAAGCCTGTGCATTTCTACGCACATGTTTAAATGCACTAAGATACTTTGACTCAGTACCCCAAGTACCATGTAAATGTATACACAACATATTTCAAATTACTATTCTTAATTGTCATTAATGCAAACACATAATTTTCATTTGCAGATTTTTTTTTTCTACAGAGGATCCAATATGCATGGATTTCAGATCACTTGAATATTATTGAATAAGATCTTTATAATGAAATGGCCCCTTCATGGGTCACAGCCTTGTCACGGAAAAGGGATTTGAATAACTCAATGGAGCTATGAGCCATGCCATGCAGGGCCACCCAAGACAGATGGGTCATAATCAAAGCAATGGTTTGCCCTTGTATGGATATGAGAGTTGGAATATAAAGATGGATGAGCACTGAAGAACTGATATTTTGAACTCTAGTGCTGGAGAAGCCTCGAGATTCACTTGCACAAGTAGGAGATCAAACCAGTCAATCCTAGAGGAAATCAACTCTGGACATTCATTGGAACGTCTGGGGCTGAAGCTGAATCTCCAATACTTTGGCTGCCTGATACCAAGAGCTGACTCGATGGAAAAGACCCTGATGCTAGGAAAAGTTGAAGGCAAAAGGAGAAGAGGGTGGCAGAGGATGAGATGCTAGATAGCTTCACTGATTCAGTGAACACCAAGCTGAGCAAATACCAGGAGATAGTGAAGGACAGGGAGTCCTGGCATGCTACAGTCCATGGGATCACAAAGAGTTGGGCACAAGTTAGCAACTGAACACAACAAAAATCGACCAGGAAATAAGTTCAATGGAGCTGAATGAACTTGATTATAAAATAAATCATACAATTCAAATAAGGTAAAATAATTGGACTCAGATTTATACAAAGATAATTTTTCTTACTTTATTTTGCTTTGTTTTGGTACAAATCACTATTAAATACATGAAATACTAACATCTATAAATATAACTGGTTTTTGTGCGTGGTAATATTTTTCAGAAAAATGTGACCTGAGATGATCTCAATTAGCTGCAAATCCTGACCTGAAGAGATATGAGGTTACTTGTCATCTGAATTTATGCCTCTTGCTTGAATATTCATATACTTTCCTATGATAATACTAAGATATTTGATTATGGCATGTTGACCCTAAGCCTCCTTGTAACATTACAAAGAATACCACAAATGCATCATTTTCTCTTTTTCTGCTCTGATAATTTCTGAATTCTGAAATAAATCTGGTGAGATTTAATTTCTAGGATGGTTATATTTAAAATAAGCCTTATAAATATATTATTTTTTAAAACAGCAGTAAAACCTAGTCCTCTTAGGAGCATTATTTAATGCAATGTAATATATTTTATTTCTAAAACAAGGATATTATTTTAGAATTTTTGGAAGCAATCATAGAAAAAAATTAGGCATTATACACTGAAATAATGCACTTGCAGCAACAAGGATGGACCTGGAGATTATCATATTAAATGAAGTATGTCAGACAAAGACAAATATTGTATGATATTGCTTACAGAGAGATTCTTAAAAAATTATAAAAGTGAGCTTACACTGAAGACTGAATCTCCAATACTTTGGCCTTGGCACTGATTCATTGGAACGTCTGGGGCTGAAGCTGAATCTCCAATACTTTGGCTGCCTGATACCAAGAGCTGACTCGATGGAAAAGACCCTGATGCTAGGAAAAGTTGAAGGCAAAAGGAGAAGAGGGTGGCAGAGGATGAGATGCTAGATAGCTTCACTGATTCAGTGAACACCAAGCTGAGCAAATACCAGGAGATAGTGAAGGACAGGGAGTCCTGGCATGCTACAGTCCATGGGATCACAAAGAGTTGGGCACAAGTTAGCAACTGAACACAACAAAAATCGACCAGGAAATAAGTTCAATGGAGCTGAATGAACTTGATTATAAAATAAATCATACAATTCAAATAAGGTAAAATAATTGGACTCAGATTTATACAAAGATAATTTTTCTTACTTTATTTTGCTTTGTTTTGGTACAAATCACTATTAAATACATGAAATACTAACATCTATAAATATATGTGGTTTTTTTGTGCGTGGTAATATTTTTCAGAAAAATGTGACCTGAGATGATCTCAATTAGCTGCAAATCCTGACCTGAAGAGATATGAGGTTACTTGTCATCTGAATTTATGCCTCTTGCTTGAATATTCATATACTTTCCTATGATAATACTAAGATATTTGATTATGGCATGTTGACCCTAAGCCTCCTTGTAACATTACAAAGAATACCACAAATGCATCATTTTCTCTTTTTCTGCTCTGATAATTTCTGAATTCTGAAATAAATCTGGTGAGATTTAATTTCTAGGATGGTTATATTTAAAATAAGCCTTATAAATATATTATTTTTTAAAACAGCAGTAAAACCTAGTCCTCTTAGGAGCATTATTTAATGCAATGTAATATATTTTATTTCTAAAACAAGGATATTATTTTAGAATTTTTGGAAGCAATCATAGAAAAAAATTAGGCATTATACACTGAAATAATGCACTTGCAGCAACAAGGATGGACCTGGAGATTATCATATTAAATGAAGTATGTCAGACAAAGACAAATATTGTATGATATTGCTTACAGAGAGATTCTTAAAAAATTATAAAAGTGAGCTTATTTACAAAACAGAAACACACAAAAACTTAGAAAATAATTTATGGCTATCAAAAAGGGTGGGTGGGTGAAGGAAAGACTGGGAGTTTGGGATGGACATGTATACACTGCTTTATTTAAAACAGATAACCAACAAGGACCTATTATATGGCACAGGGAATTCTGCTCAATACCCTTTAATAACTTCTATGGACAAATAATTTGAAAAAGAATGGATGTGTATATGGGTACAAGTGGATCACTCTCCCATACACCTGAAACTATCACAACATTGTTAATCAACTATACTCCAATGTGAAATAAAAACCTTTTTATAAAAAAAAAGATAAATATGGATTATATAATATAGACAATAATTTAGAGAGGCAGAGGGGGAAAAGAGCACACAGAATAAAACTATTAGGTACTAACGGTGACCAAAATTCTAGAGCCTATAGATACGGCTTTCTTAATCAGCTCTGAGTACATAGCACCTTGGCTAGCATCACTGCAATGGACATGCAGGCTCCGGGAGATGCTGAGGGCCAGGGAAGCTTGGTGTGTGGCAGTGCATGGGGTGGGGAAGAGCCGGGCATGACTTGGTGACTGAACAACCACAATCAGCTTCTTTTTTTTTTCCTTTCTTTCTTTTTTTAAATTTTTTATAATTTTGGCCTCTTTTATTGGTTTTTCCATTCGTTTATTTTTCATCCATCTTTATTCCTTGGCATGTGTGGGCCACCCATTTCAGTGGCCTCACTAGTTGCAGAGCACTGGCTCTGAGCACATGTGCTCCAGAGCACCGGCTCATAACTGGACACACCCGTCCAGCCACTCCATGGCACGTGGGATCTTCCCAGGATAGGGATCAAACTGGTGCCCCTTGCACTGCAAGGTGGACTCTACCCACTGGACCACCAGGGAAGCCCACACAATCAGTTTCTTACATACAACCAAGCATAAGTGGTAGAATCACTGATTTTTTTACAATGTCAATACATTGTTTTTTTTACCTAAGCTTGGACTTGAAATGGTGAAATGGTGAGGGGGTCTGGGTGGAGAGATTCTTCTGAATGAAGGATAACTAGTGGGACACAGTACAAAAAGATCATGATAAGAAAAAATAATCACTGACTTCTCAGCAGCTACCAAAGTATAAATTAACCTCCCCCTATAACCTTCAACTATACCTTTGTAAATAAATTCAATCTTAATATTAAACCCCCTCTTACTGACCCCACTATTTGTTACATAAACCTCTCTGTTTAGTGCTATTCTGCCATCATTAATCTTTATTTTTTTAGGTTGCTATTTTAGACTATTTATGCCATTTTATTGAAGGCATGATATATATGCCTAAATGCAGCATATGTGTAACATGCAAAATACATGCTTTTTTTCTGTATTTGGCATGGAAATTTGGACACAGACCCAGAGAGAAAATGGACCATATAACAGCACAGGGAGAAGATGGTCATCTACAACTGTTGAGATCTTGATTTCAGACCTCAAGCCTCTATAACTGTACAAAAATAAAATTCTGTTGTTTACCATCCAGTTGGTGGTACTTTGCTACGACAGCTTTAACAACTGGAGCATCCTGCAATGGACATGCAGGCTGGGAGATGCTGAGGGCCAGGGAAGCTTGGTGTGTGGCAGTGCATGGGGTGGGGAAGAGCCGGGCATGACTTGGTGACTGAACAACCACAATCAGCTTCTTTTTTTTTTCCTTTCTTTCTTTTTTTAAATTTTTTATAATTTTGGCCTCTTTTATTGGTTTTTCCATTCGTTTATTTTTCATCCATCTTTATTCCTTGGCATGTGTGGGCCACCCATTTCAGTGGCCTCACTAGTTGCAGAGCACTGGCTCTGAGCACATGTGCTCCAGAGCACCGGCTCATAACTGGACACACCCGTCCAGCCACTCCATGGCACGTGGGATCTTCCCAGGATAGGGATCAAACTGGTGCCCCTTGCACTGCAAGGTGGACTCTACCCACTGGACCACCAGGGAAGCCCACACAATCAGTTTCTTACATACAACCAAGCATAAGTGGTAGAATCACTGATTTTTTTACAATGTCAATACATTGTTTTTTTTACCTAAGCTTGGACTTGAAATGGTGAAATGGTGAGGGGGTCTGGGTGGAGAGATTCTTCTGAATGAAGGATAACTAGTGGGACACAGTACAAAAAGATCATGATAAGAAAAAATAATCACTGACTTCTCAGCAGCTACCAAAGTATAAATTAAGCTCTCTCTATAACCTTCAACTATACCTTTGTAAATAAATTCAATCTTAATATTAAACCCCCTCTTACTGACCCCACTATTTGTTACATAAACCTCTCTGTTTAGTGCTATTCTGCCATCATTAATCTTTATTTTTTTAGGTTGCTATTTTAGACTATTTATGCCATTTTATTGAAGGCATGATATATATGCCTAAATGCAGCATATGTGTAACATGCAAAATACATGCTTTTTTTCTGTATTTGGCATGGAAATTTGGACACAGACCCAGAGAGAAAATGGACCATATAACAGCACAGGGAGAAGATGGTCATCTACAACTGTTGAGATCTTGATTTCAGACCTCAAGCCTCTATAACTGTACAAAAATAAAATTCTGTTGTTTACCATCCAGTTGGTGGTACTTTGCTACGACAGCTTTAACAACTGGAGCAGTCAAGTTCCATTGTGGGCTACAAGTCAAAGGACACACTTAGTCAGTTTTATCAGTATTTAGCAGTGAAATATTGTCCACAGCCTCAAATGTGTCTGCTTCCCTTTCCTCATCAGTTTTGCTCCAGCTATCCATACCTACAGACTTTTGCATATTAGATTCTCCCGTCCAATATTCCGTGGAAGGCTTATGTGTCATTAAGTTTAATGAGAACAATTGGACAGATTATTATGTTTTGTTAAACAACTTTCCCATTACAAATATTCATAAAATCGATGTTACATGCTTCTGTTGCAACTTTTACAAATTTATACAATCTCATTTATATTCAGTAACAATGTCTGAATGAACATATTGGGTAGGGTTTATTTTAAGATCCAAATGCCTTAATTTTTCTCTTCAAGAATAAACCTTCCTAGGGCTTCCATGGTGGTTCACTGGGTAAAGAGTCCACCTTGCACTGCAAGGGACAATGGTTCGATCCCTGGCCCCGGAGGATCTCACAGGCTATGAAGCAGCTGGATCGGTGTCCAATTACGAGCCAGCGTTCTGGAGCGCATGCACCCAGAGCTGGTGCTCTGTAGTGAGAGAGGCTGCTGTGATGGGAGGCCCACACATGCCAAAGAAAAAAGATGGATGAAAATAATAAATAACTAAGAAAAAGTTTATGGCATGAAGTTAAAAGACAAACAAACAAACAAACGAACACCTGCCTAGTGTTTGGGGAGTTTGACTCTGATGAGTCATTTTCTGATGACTCAGAAAAATTAATCTTCCTTTAGCCAAGAACAGTTATTAAACACATGAAGTAGAGGATTTCCAACTTGGTGGCCATCACCAAATTCAGAAGTTACTATGAGGGCATGAATTCAAGCTTTATTACAACCATATATTAACCAGTATGTACAATGGATATTCATTCATGGTAGAACCCGTAGACTAGTTTTGTTGTTCAACCATGAAGCTGTGTCCCACTCTTTACATCACCATGGACTCCAGCATGCCAGGCTTCCCCGTCCTTCACTATCTCCCAGAGTTTGCTCAGATTCATGTCCATTGACTGGGTGATGCCATCGAATCATCTTACCCTCTGTTGTCTCCTTCTCTGCCTTCCCCCAGTCTTTCCCAGTATCAGGGTTTTCCAGTGAGTTGGCTCTGATCATAAAGTGGCCCCAGTATTGGAGCATCATTCCTTAAAATGAATATTCAGGGTTGATTTTGCTCCAGCTATCCATACCTACAGACTTTTGCATATTAGATTCTCCCGTCCAATATTCCGTGGAAGGCTTATGTGTCATTAAGTTTAATGAGAACAATTGGACAGATTATTATGTTTTGTTAAACAACTTTCCCATTACAAATATTCATAAAATCGATGTTACATGCTTCTGTTGCAACTTTTACAAATTTATACAATCTCATTTATATTCAGTAACAATGTCTGAATGAACATATTGGGTAGGGTTTATTTTAAGATCCAAATGCCTTAATTTTTCTCTTCAAGAATAAACCTTCCTAGGGCTTCCATGGTGGTTCACTGGGTAAAGAGTCCACCTTGCACTGCAAGGGACAATGGTTCGATCCCTGGCCCCGGAGGATCTCACAGGCTATGAAGCAGCTGGATCGGTGTCCAATTACGAGCCAGCGTTCTGGAGCGCATGCACCCAGAGCTGGTGCTCTGTAGTGAGAGAGGCTGCTGTGATGGGAGGCCCACACATGCCAAAGAAAAAAGATGGATGAAAATAATAAATAACTAAGAAAAAGTTTATGGCATGAAGTTAAAAGACAAACAAACAAACAAACGAACACCTGCCTAGTGTTTGGGGAGTTTGACTCTGATGAGTCATTTTCTGATGACTCAGAAAAATTAATCTTCCTTTAGCCAAGAACAGTTATTAAACACATGAAGTAGAGGATTTCCAACTTGGTGGCCATCACCAAATTCAGAAGTTACTATGAGGGCATGAATTCAAGCTTTATTACAACCATATATTAACCAGTATGTACAATGGATATTCATTCATGGTAGAACCCGTAGACTAGTTTTGTTGTTCAACCATGAAGCTGTGTCCCACTCTTTACATCACCATGGACTCCAGCATGCCAGGCTTCCCCGTCCTTCACTATCTCCCAGAGTTTGCTCAGATTCATGTCCATTGACTGGGTGATGCCATCGAATCATCTTACCCTCTGTTGTCTCCTTCTCTGCCTTCCCCCAGTCTTTCCCAGTATCAGGGTTTTTTCCAGTGAGTTGGCTCTGATCATAAAGTGGCCCAAGTATTGGAGCATCATTCCTTAAAATGAATATTCAGGGTTGATTTTCTTCAGGATTGATTGGCTTGATTTCCTTGCAGTCCCAGGGACTCTCACGAGTTTTTTCCAGCTCCATAATTCAAAGGCATCAATTCTTCAGCGCTCATCCTTCTTTATCATCTAAATCTCACATCCATACATGACTACTGGGAAAATCATAATTTGACTATATGAACCTTTGTTGGCAGAGTGACGTCTTTGTTTTTTAATACGCTAAATTTGCCATAGATTTCCTTCCAAGGTCCAAGCATCATTTGCCTTTTCTTAGCTCAGTGATCTGGGAGAATCACTGGGAGGAGATTTGACCCAACACCTACCCACCTCTGAGGCTTCCCAGGTGGCTCAATCAGTAAAGAATCCACCTGCCAATGCAGGAGATACAGGATACATGGGTTTGATCCCTGAATTGGGAAGATACCCTGAGGAAGAAATAGCAACCTTTGCCAGTATTCATGTCTGGGAAATCACATGGACAGAGGAGCCCGGTGGGCTACTAGTCCATGGAGTTGCAAAGAGTGAAACACGATTGAGCAACTGCACACATCTGTCTCTAGGAATACAACTGGTATCCAGTCAGTCACCCTACCTCAGTTTGACTCTGTTCTCATTTCACTTTCCTGAATATTAATGAACATCAAAGCATCTGCAACGCTTCCTGTCTATGGCCCACTGACCTCTTACAATTAAGTATATGCTTAATTTATTTTAAATATAATATATACATATAATTGTATATTAAACAGCAACATCAGCAAAGAGGTATGTAATAGGATACACAGGTGAGAAGAAAATATTATTCTCTAATATACCAATATATAATAATTAGAATTTTCAGATTAGTTTTCCCCTGAGAGACACCTATAATAACCATAATTGATACAGGTCATAGAGTAACTGAGAACATAAACCATGGTCAAAATTTTAAAAATCAGGAAATGACCAGGGACTACGCCCAAATTGGTGAGTGATTTGAGAATGAGTGCCTGTGAACTGGAAGCAGAAAAAAAGTCACCTGTAGGTGTTTTAAGTGAGAACAGAGGACCAAGGAATGTAAGTGTTCAGAATAGCACAGATGAGGAATGTGTTCAGGAAGCTGGGTTCAGCATGATAATCAGGTGACTGGATTTAAGGCTGATTTAAGTATGATAGCATCCTTCTCTCCAACAAATTACACTTACCATTAATAGAACAATTATTTCAGTCCCAGTTAAATAATCTGAGAAGTCTACCAAACTAGAAAGTCATAAACCCTGCACTTAATACATGCTCTCCTAGTTTTAAAGTCTTTGATATTTTTACTTTGCTATAACACTGTGACTATATTTCAAAATATAATCATTTCTGAGGGTGACCAGAGAGCATACACTTTCTAGACAACTTGCAAACTGAAGATATGTGATAAATTGTGAGTTCACTGTGGGAAATCACGGCAGATTTTGACAGACTTTTATGTGTATGTCTAATATGTCTTATGGCAATGTTTCTTGAGAATATGCCCTTAAGAATAATAATACTTGTAAAAATGTGAAGATTTTACTGTTGCTTTTAAGAACAGATGTGACAATATGACCGTAATATCAATACAAACGTTCATTATAGCTAATTAAATTTTTATTGTGATTGAGGAATGGGCAATTTTGTGCCTTTTAAAGATGGATGTCAGGGTAAGAAAAAGCAGCAGACTTTAAGTCATAACTGACAACCAGGTCTGGTTTTGTATGAAGGAAGGAGTGAGGGCTAAGGCTCAGGAACAATCAGAATGTGCGGGCGTGCTCAGTCATTTCAGTCGTGTTCGACTCTTTGTGACATTATGAACTGCTTGCGGCCAGGCTCCTCTGTCCATTGGGATCCTCCAGGCAAGGATACTGGAGTGGGTTACTGTACTGTCCTTCAGGGAATCTTCTGACTCAGGGATAAAACCCCTGTCTCTTGTCTCCTATGTGTCCTGCATTGACAGGGGGTTCTTTGCTTCTAGTGCCACCTGGGAAGACTGACAATCAGGATGCTTTACACTTATTAACAGCCATGAACAGCTCTGGGGGACAAGGAGGTGAGCTCCAGAAAGGAGGGCTGGGGAAGCGGATGTATGAGAGACAGAGCTGGAAGATACCCAAGTCTTTACAGCAAGCCCTGACAGCAGTGAAAACAGTCAGAAATACACCATTCAGAAACCGTAGGTGAAACTCAAAAACAAAGAATTCCTTGGTCAACACATCAAATGCAGCCTAAATTTTACTGTATTAATATTTATCTTATGAAAGTGGTATCAAATTAATATATAGCTTAATAAAATATGTTATTAGTAACACTATTTTAAACTTCTGATTTTAATTTAAAAAAAAATGTAAAGAATAGATGTATTTGTAAAAACAAAGTTACTAAACACTAAGCAGAAGAAACATTCAACACCCCACCTCCTAGCACTAGCCTTTGGTAGTATTTGGTGAATATCATCCTGGTTTTCAATGTATGCAGGCTCACATACATTGAAGTGACTTAGAGAATGAACTTATGGCTGTCAGGGGTTAAGGATAGAAGGAGCAATAACTTTGGAGTTTGGGATGGACATATACACACTGTTATATTTAAAGTGTATAACAATAAGGCTCCCACCATAAACAGCATGGAACTCTGCTCAGTGTTTATGTGGCAGCCTGGATGGAAGAGAAGTTTGAGGGAGAATGGATACATGCGGATGTATGGCCGAGTGCCTTCCCTGTTCACCTGAATCTATCAGAACATTGTTGTTGTTGTTTTTAATTTTCTTGGCCACTTGTATTGGTCTTTCATTTATCTATTTTCATCCTTCTTTGTTCGAGCTCTGTGTGGACCTCCCATCGCAGCAGCCTTTCCCGCTGCAGAGCACCGGCTCTGGGCACATGCGCTCCAGAGCTCCGGCTCAGTAATTGGACACATCGGTCCAGCCACTCTGTGGCACGTGGGATCTTCCCAGGCCAGGGATCGAACTGGCGCCCCTTGCACTGCAAGGCGGTGTCCTTACCCACTGGACCACCAGGGAAGCCCAGAACATTGTTTTTTTCTCAGCTATACCCTAATACAAAATGAAAAGTTTAAAAAAACTTTAAAATTTCAATAAATAATATTAGAAGTCCCCCAAATACTAGTTTGCAAAAGGTATCTTCAACATAAAAACATGAAGAATACATGATTCATTTCATTATTTTTTTCTGTGACAAACTTCAATTTAATATCTTGGCTATTAACTCACTGCAATGAAATATAAGGACATGCATTTCTGTCCAATTCACCTAAACTATAAATGTGCGCACGCTCAGTTGTACAATGGTTTTGGACTCTTTGCAACTCTATGGACTGTAGCCCATCAGGCCCCTCTGTCCATGGGATTTCCCAGGCAAGAATTGTGGAGTGGGTTGCCAATTCCTGCTCCAGGGGATCTTCACGACAAAGGGATCAAACCCAAGTCTTCTGCATCTTCTCCACTGGCAGGCTGATTCTTTACCACGGAGCCAGCTGGGCAGCCCCAAATTATAAGTACTGATTACTTATTAGAAAACCTTTTCACAGTTGCCAGGATTTTGTCTCCATTTCTGTAACTATAACGTATAGAATTCTTCAGCTGTATTGTATATTTTCACAATTCATGATCATAATCAGAGCTTTTAGCATATTTTCCTATTCCTCAGTTCTTTGATTCATGTTCGGATTGGTTAGATACCATTATTAAGAATTAGTTTATTTCAAGAAGAGCTAAAATGCACTATACTTTTTGGGTTAGTAAAAGCCCCAATACCTGTCTGCTATCTCTTACTTGAAAGACATTTTGGGAGCATATTCTCTTTCATCCGGAACTTTGTAGATGTTTTTATATAATCTTCTTTCATAAAATCTTATTAGAGGGAAATCTAAGGCCAGCCTGAATTTTTCTCATTTACAGATTACTTTAATAGTTAGTTTCCCTTGGATTTCTTTAGAGTTTCTTTCTTATTATATTTCAGCAAATTTACCTGGATCTACCCCCCTCATTCTGTATTGTTTTGACCTCATACAGAGGTTATATTTTGATCCACAGTCTCAGATACTTCTGTTCTGGAAAAGTTGAAACATAACTTTCTTCTGTGTTCTTCTATGTTCTTGTACAGAATAATTCTTTTAATATTTCTAAATCCACTTTTTGTTCTAATTCTTTGGGCATAATTTTTGTGTTCATCACATCTTTTTCTTCTATTTTTCAGATTTATCATATTCTATCTTATTATTTATTTTTAGTTATTTTCTGTTTTGACCATGTATCCCTTATGTTGGTCTGGTCTTCCATACATGTGAATATTTCTTAGTTCAATATTTTCAATATTTTTTCTTTTTAAATATTTGTTACAGAAAATTACAACCATATAGAAAGTAGAAAGTATATTATAATAATCCCCATTTTACCACTGAGCTGTAATAATTACCAACTCCTGATCTGTATTCTCTGTTTATATAATTACCAACCCAAACTGGATTATTTGGAAGTGATTCAAAAATCAGGACCGGCTTCCTAAGTGTGTAACCCATGTAGTCATACAAGTTTTATGCTTCAACTGCCCACACTTGGTTTAATGCTTTGATATCACAGTACTAAAACTTGTTAACAGTTTTTGGAGTATAAACCCTACAGTAAAGTAGTCAGTCCTCGTCCCCATTAGCTCTGATCTGAGATACTTTGTCCATTTTAGAGTCTACAAGTGACCTCAGAGTAAGATTTAGTCCTTTAAGATAGGGTGATGAGATTATTGCTAATGATAACAGGTGACAAGTCACTAAGTTGTTTCCAACTCTTTTGCAGTCGCATGGACTGTAGCCTTCCAGGCTCCTCTGTCCATGTGATTTCTCAGGCAAGGATACTGGAGGGGTTGCCATTTCCTTCTCTAGGGGATCTTCCCAGCAGGGATAGAATGCACACAAAAGTGAATAAAAATATTTTCCATATTTATCTACCTACTTGTGTATATATATCAAAACAATTATCTTTTAAAACACTGAGAAAAAATGTTTACCTACATTTATCCATCTTCTTGTGTGTATGCATACATATACATTTGTACGTGTATGTTGTAAGAGTATACGTATTTTTAAATAAATACGTGATAAAACATGAATCAACATATTAACAGATTTTATTATTTATGGTAGAATTTCACCTTTCTTCAGTATGCTTATCCATAGTACTACGTTACTAAATAAATATATAATAGAAGTTGAATAAAAAAAATACAACAAAAGCTTCCTGAGGAACTATAATGAAAAAATTGTGGATTAAGCACTGCACTGCTTTTTTTGAAGAACAGCTTTGAGAGAAACACATGATGGCATTGGTTCTGTGGGAAGCAAAAAAACTTCAGAAATAATCTGATCCTAAGGCTTTATTTGACCCATAAAGATGTAAGTCATTCATTATGAATATGTGCCTCCTCACTGAGCTGAATAGGGCAGATTTCTGCAAGGATATTCAGAGTCAAAAGCTTTATGGATAATTTGTATTATCTTCCTGCCCTTAAAGACTGATGATCAACATGCAGAGGGACCAGTAGTCATGTGTGATAGCTTCACTGGTAGAGAAGAGGTTTCCATGCTATGGGAGCCTAAGCACATACCACCCCTGAGGCACGTGGGAAGTGACCATTTTACTATACATACAGAATTAACAGAAACGTCCACCCCAGTAAGGGCTCCGGGCCTTGGAGAGGACAGAAATGCCATGTTATGTCAGCACTCTGCAAAGGGAGACACACAAAAGGAACCAGGAGTTTAATGGAATGTTATTTAATATTCTAGGAACACATTTCCCTGGAAGAGGAGGGACCATGAAACTGACATGTATACCTCACACTGCAAGCCCATGATATATTCTGAATGGAGCCATTGATTTTAGTTCTGGTTTCTTAATGCTTAGGAAGCAATCCAAGCTGGTATATATTGATCACTGCTTCAAATGAGTTGAGTTAAGTAAGGCACTGAGAAACTTCACTCACAACAACCCTAAGAAGAGGGGCAACTTGCAAGAATAATTCTGGTTAACTACTGCATTATCCACGGCAATACTGTGCTCGGTCACTTCAGTTGTGTTTGACTCTTTGAGAGACCCCATGGACGGTAGCCTGCCAGGCTCCTCTATCCATGGGATTTCCCAGGCAGGAGTACTGGAGTTGGTTGCCATTTACTTCTCCAGGGGATCTTCCCAACCCAAGGACCAAACTCAAGTCTTCTACATCTTCTGCATTGCAGGCAGATTCTTTTCTGCTGAGTCACTGCGGAAGCCCACAGTAATATTAGGATGAAAAAAAAAAAAAAAAGCCACAAAATGATGTCAGATAGCTAGGAGAATCATTAAAAGAATTTTGATTAGTTGGGATGATATCTAGATCACACTAATGTAAAACAAACAAACAAAATCTCAGGAGCCTAAGGTAACAACAATTTATTTCTGACTCAGGACATGGATCCATTCTTCTACCTATCGGGTTATCCTGGTCCATGTCTTCCGCACAGATAAAGCTTTAGCTGAATAGGGCAGATTTCTGCAAGGATATTCAGAGTCAAAAGCTTTATGGATAATTTGTATTATCTTCCTGCCCTTAAAGACTGATGATCAACATGCAGAGGGACCAGTAGTCATGTGTGATAGCTTCACTGGTAGAGAAGAGGTTTCCATGCTATGGGAGCCTAAGCACATACCACCCCTGAGGCACGTGGGAAGTGACCATTTTACTATACATACAGAATTAACAGAAACGTCCACCCCAGTAAGGGCTCCGGGCCTTGGAGAGGACAGAAATGCCATGTTATGTCAGCACTCTGCAAAGGGAGACACACAAAAGGAACCAGGAGTTTAATGGAATGTTATTTAATATTCTAGGAACACATTTCCCTGGAAGAGGAGGGACCATGAAACTGACATGTATACCTCACACTGCAAGCCCATGATATATTCTGAATGGAGCCATTGATTTTAGTTCTGGTTTCTTAATGCTTAGGAAGCAATCCAAGCTGGTATATATTGATCACTGCTTCAAATGAGTTGAGTTAAGTAAGGCACTGAGAAACTTCACTCACAACAACCCTAAGAAGAGGGGCAACTTGCAAGAATAATTCTGGTTAACTACTGCATTATCCACGGCAATACTGTGCTCGGTCACTTCAGTTGTGTTTGACTCTTTGAGAGACCCCATGGACGGTAGCCTGCCAGGCTCCTCTATCCATGGGATTTCCCAGGCAGGAGTACTGGAGTTGGTTGCCATTTACTTCTCCAGGGGATCTTCCCAACCCAAGGACCAAACTCAAGTCTTCTACATCTTCTGCATTGCAGGCAGATTCTTTTCTGCTGAGTCACTGCGGAAGCCCACAGTAATATTAGGATGAAAAAAAAAAAAAAAGCCACAAAATGATGTCAGATAGCTAGGAGAATCATTAAAAGAATTTTGATTAGTTGGGATGATATCTAGATCACACTAATGTAAAACAAACAAACAAAATCTCAGGAGCCTAAGGTAACAACAATTTATTTCTGACTCAGGACATGGATCCATTCTTCTACCTATCGGGTTTATCCTGGTCCATCGTCTTCCTGCTATACAGCCTGATAAAACAGCCACTGTGGGGAGTAGCATCTATCACCACGATGGAGGGAAGGAGAGAGAGGACCACGCCTGACACATTTCACACATTTCACTGACCCACTTCCCTTCAGCTCACATTTCAAGGGCTGAAAACAGTCATGTGCCTGTGACCAGCTTCCAGGTCTCATGTCAATGCAATTCTCTGTCATGCTCGGGGAGGAGAAACGGAATATTTGAAACAGTACCAGGACCACCATCGAAAGGAGCTACTTTCATCTACAATATTGTCAACTTTAAGGAAAAAAAGAAACACAAATATCTGAAATACCTGCTCTTTCTCTCTTTTTTTTTGGCCTTGCTGCATGGTTTTCTTGTTCTTAGTTCTCTGCCCAGGGACTGAACCTGGGCCATGGCAATGAAGGCACTGAGTTCTAGCTACTGAACTACCAGGGAGTTCCCTTCTTGCATTACTTGCTTACCACAACATAAAGTTGGAGACAGGCTAGTTTTTTATCTATAGCAAGACCTACTGCTGTCAGATCAGAATCAGTGTTCTCATATTCCAAAGATTGTTCTCTTCACTAGGATGCATTAGTGAACAATAGAGGTAGAGTTTCTTCTATACATAAGGCTTACATTTTAGTGACAGAAAATAAATAGACAACAAATAATACATTATTGTCTTAACAGTGTATGTGTGTGTTAGTCACTTAGTTGTGTCTGAGTCTTTGTGACCCTGTGGACTGGAACTCACTGGCTCCTCTGTCCATGAAATTCTCCAAGCAAGAAATACTGGAGTGGTTTGCCATTCCCTTCTTCAAGGAATATTCCTGACTTAGAGATTGAACCTGGGTCTCCTGCACTGCAGGCTGATTCTTTAATGACTTAACCCTTAGGGAAGTCCACTGTCTTTTTTTTTTTTTGCAATTTTTTATTCCACTGTCTTATTTTAAGTAAATATAAATGGCATGAAATAAAATAAAAAGTAAAACAGGTTTGAAAGGAACAGAGAATTTCGAGAGAAGGTGGTAGATTGTAACTTAAGGTATGAGAATGTTAGCTATTATCAGGAAGCAAACTATGAAGAAAAACAATTTCTTTTCATATTGTTTACAGATAAAAACCTTCTTGATAATACAGATAGCCAGTGTCCAAACCATAATATGGGACAGGAAAAGGAATGTTAAGAAAACATAAAATGGAAGGAGAAATATAAGTGTGATATAGCAGAGTCAGAGCTGGGAAGAATATAAATATGAAGTCATAGTCACAATGGAGAGGCAGATTCTGAAGTTACTTTGAGAATATAAAAAGACGCTGGTGTTCCACTGGGTAAAGTTGGGAGATAAATTAGGTTTTTTTCTGAATTATAGCTAGATGATTTATATGATCAGGCCAAAATTTCAAAGGTGTAACAAAAGTTGTAATAAAAATAACTGTTAGAAAAAAGAAGTAATGTTCTCTCTCCCATCCTGTGCAGAGATGTGTGTGCCCCTGAGAGGGGCTAGTTTCTCAAAGAGAAAGTGTATGTTTTGTTTCCTAATTCACCAGGGCTGAGGGACAGATGGAATGATGGGCTACAGTGGTAAAAAGAGAGGCGGTGTTTTGTTAACAGAAGGAATGCTCACTTCAGGCTC
Source organism: Tragulus kanchil (assembly GCA_022376925.1). Classification (NCBI taxonomy): domain Eukaryota; kingdom Metazoa; phylum Chordata; class Mammalia; order Artiodactyla; family Tragulidae; genus Tragulus; species Tragulus kanchil. The sequence goes on from JAIOJX010000023.1 coordinate 133,887,971, forward strand.
AGGGCTAGACTTTCTTAATATTTTGGGCAAGATACACTTTAAGTGATAGCCCAGAGGTTAACGGGGTTCTTGCAGAGTTAAAATATTTGGACCTCATGCATGAGTCTAACCATACCTGAAGGGTGAAAAAATAGCATACAAATTCACTTCTACCACACTATCGAAATTTGTAAAACACAACCACTACTGTGCACGCTAGGTCACTTCATTTGTGTCAGACCCTGCGACCTCAGGGACTGTAGCCTGCCTGCATCATCTGTCCATGGCATTTTCCTAGCAAGAATAGGTGAGTTGCCATTTCCTCCTTCAGGGTATCTTCCTGACACAGGGATCGAATCTGTGTCTCTTATGCTTCCTGCACTGGCAGGCAGGTTCATTACCACCAGCACCACCTGGGAAGCCCCAACACACCTGCAGGGCATGCAAAAGCTACCACTCTGAAGAAATATGTCAAAGCAAAACAGTCCCTTTATCTTCTGCAGGGCAGGAAGAAACAGGCAGGATGGCAAAGAGCCCAGTGGGAACCATAGTGCTCTAAAAGTCAATAATAGAGTGCAACAACATAACTATTTAAATATTGTTAAAGAAAGACACATAGTCAATGCAGGTATTTGATGTTTTACCAAAAAAAGAAACAACATTGACATATCAGAGGTTCAAAGACATATATGAAATAAATGTTCTTTTTAGCTGAAGTCTTGTTAATGTACCAAAAAAGTGGACCAATGTATACATCTCAAGTTATCAGTTCAATGTCTTTTGGAAATTGTATACACCCATAAAGCCATTATCCAAAATAAGATATAGAATATGTCCATCATTATGGAGAGCTTCCTCATACTTCTTTCTATTAAACACTGTCTTCTCCACCTATCTCCAAAATAGATTATGTTCTCGCTCTACCTATTTCTGTTTCTTTCTCTCTTCTTTTTTTTCTTTCTTTTTGTCTTTCTACCTATATCTATGTATCTATTAGTTGTGCTTGGCTTCATTAGTCTATAACATTTATTCACATTATTGAGTATACCAGTGGTTTGTTTTTTTACTATTGAAAAGTTTTCCATTGTATTATTATATCACAGGCTGTTTATCCATTTCCTTGTACTGGGCATTTGAGCTGTTTTCAGCTTCTGGATAATATGAATTGTGATGGTAATTCTCATACAAGGCTTTTTGTGCATATGTGTTTGTATTTGTTATGTAAAAACATTTAAGTGTGATATGGTGGATCATCCTGTGGCTATGTTTATACTTTGTTACAAACTTTCCTATTTCTTAATTTTAAAATTAGACTCAAAACTCCACATCAATTTACACATTTTGTTTTCATGAAGAGTTTTGTTGAAATTGAAAAAAGTAATGAGTACTGGAAAAAACCTCCCCAAAAGGAGAACATTTAGTCCCCATCATAATAAGACAGCAAATAAAGCAGCATTCCATTTAGCCCATTTCTGAGAAAAACAGAGGAGGCTCATCTGGTCTGAAAAAGGGGAAGAGAGTTCTGTGAGATGGTGCTTCTTATGAAGCCTGTGAAGATGGAGAGAAAAGGGTTTATTCCTTTTCAAGGTGGATCACAGAAAAAGAAAAAGAAAAAAAAGTGCTGCGGGCAAAAAATAACTACAAAGCCAAACAAACACTTGTTGATTGCCTGTGGTTTTGATCAGTCTAGTGAATTCCAGGCACCACCTATGAGACACAGGTTTTCATTTCTTCTCTGGTGAAAAGATCCACTTTTTAATAATCCCACTGGCACACTGGCCCTAGGTTGCTCAGCAAAACTGATGGGGCTGGCCATCTGTGCTCCGAAATTTTCTGATCCTGATCAAAATGAACTAGTTCTGTCTTCTGCTCATGTTTTGGTTGGGCTGCTTGGTTGGGTTTTAAAAAATATATATATTTAACCACATGTTTAGAGAAATAAAATCAAAACTACAATGAGATACCACCTCACACCAGTCAGAATGCTCATCATCAAAAAATCAGCAAACAATAAATGCTGGAGAGGGTGTGGAGAAAAAGGACCTCCCCCAACACTCTGCATGGGAATGAACTGGTATAACCACTACAAAAAAAGTATGGAGGTTCCTTAAAAAACTGAAAATAGAGTTACCATACGATCCAGCAAGGCTACTCCTGACATATATCATGAGAAAATTCTAATTTAAAATGATACATGGGGCTTCCCTGGTGGTCCAGTGGGTAAGGACACTGTCTTGCAGTACAAGGAGCGCCGGTTTGATCCCTGGCCTGGGAAGATCCCACGTGCTGCGGATCAGCTGGATGGATATGTCCAATTACCGAGCTGGAGCTCTGGAGCTCATGTGCCCAGAGCCAATGCTCTGCGACAACAGAGGCCATTGTGATGGGAGGCCCACATGGGCCAAAGAGCAAAGATGGATGAAAATAGATTAATGAAAGACCGATAGAAGTGGCCCGCCCTCCCCTTCCCCCAAAAGAAAAATTAAGAAAAAAAAAAGATACATATACTCCAATGTTTATAGTAGCACTATTTACACTAGTCAAAACATGGAAGCCACCTAAATGTCCATTGATAGATGAATGGGTAAAGAATATATGGTACATATATACAATGGAATACTACTCAGCCATTAAGAAGAATGAGATAATGCCATTTGCAGCAACATGGATAGACCTGGAGATTATCATACTAAATGATGTAAGTCAGACAGAGAAAGACAACTATAATATGATATCATGAACATGAGGAATCTAAGAAAAATTATATATATGTACTTATTTACAAAACAAAAACAGGTTCACAGACTTGGAAAAGGAATTTATAGTATAGCAGTGGGAGAAATAGGGGAAGACAGATTGGGAGTTTGGGATTAAGATATACACACTACTCTATTTAAAATACATTATATCAGCAAGGACCCAGTGTACAGCACAGGGAACACTGCTCAATATTCTGTGATAACCTAAAAGGGGAAATAATTTGAAAAAGAATAGATATATGTATATATATAAATGAAAATAAAAGTGAACTATAAGGAGCTCTCATCTTTTAGTGGCTTAGGGAGTCATAATCTTCCTAAACTCCATACAGAAGGGGAAAGTGTGGAGTCTGACAGGAGTAGTGGAGGTTTGAAAGGGAATGTTCACACACCACTGTGGCAAACACTCCACCATATTTTACAGAGCTCTGATACCTGCCTGGCATTTCTTGGTCCTATACACATTTTTGATTGAGTCTCATAAGGCAACGGTAATTACACTGTGATTCTTTTCTCACTTACAACACAGAGCTGAATTGTTTGCTCTAAGGAAAACAGCCACGCCTGCTTGCTTCCCTTTTCATTATACAGAAATAGTCAATAGTATATGACAGCTGGAATGTGAACATATTTTATAGCCAATGGAGAAAGTTTTGTTTAAAATTCAGTTCTCATGAGGTGGATGAACCTAGAGTCTGTTCTACGAGGCCATTGTGATGGGAGGCCCACATGGGCCAAAGAGCAAAGATGGATGAAAATAGATTAATGAAAGACCGATAGAAGTGGCCCGCCCTCCCCTTCCCCCAAAAGAAAAATTAAGAAAAAAAAAAGATACATATACTCCAATGTTTATAGTAGCACTATTTACACTAGTCAAAACATGGAAGCCACCTAAATGTCCATTGATAGATGAATGGGTAAAGAATATATGGTACATATATACAATGGAATACTACTCAGCCATTAAGAAGAATGAGATAATGCCATTTGCAGCAACATGGATAGACCTGGAGATTATCATACTAAATGATGTAAGTCAGACAGAGAAAGACAACTATAATATGATATCATGAACATGAGGAATCTAAGAAAAATTATATATATGTACTTATTTACAAAACAAAAACAGGTTCACAGACTTGGAAAAGGAATTTATAGTATAGCAGTGGGAGAAATAGGGGAAGACAGATTGGGAGTTTGGGATTAAGATATACACACTACTCTATTTAAAATACATTATATCAGCAAGGACCCAGTGTACAGCACAGGGAACACTGCTCAATATTCTGTGATAACCTAAAAGGGGAAATAATTTGAAAAAGAATAGATATATGTATATATATAAATGAAAATAAAAGTGAACTATAAGGAGCTCTCATCTTTTAGTGGCTTAGGGAGTCATAATCTTCCTAAACTCCATACAGAAGGGGAAAGTGTGGAGTCTGACAGGAGTAGTGGAGGTTTGAAAGGGAATGTTCACACACCACTGTGGCAAACACTCCACCATATTTTACAGAGCTCTGATACCTGCCTGGCATTTCTTGGTCCTATACACATTTTTGATTGAGTCTCATAAGGCAACGGTAATTACACTGTGATTCTTTTCTCACTTACAACACAGAGCTGAATTGTTTGCTCTAAGGAAAACAGCCACGCCTGCTTGCTTCCCTTTTCATTATACAGAAATAGTCAATAGTATATGACAGCTGGAATGTGAACATATTTTATAGCCAATGGAGAAAGTTTTGTTTAAAAAATTCAGTTCTCATGAGGTGGATGAACCTAGAGTCTGTTCTACAGAGTGAAGTAAATCAGAAAGAGAAAGATAAACATTGTATATTAACAATTAACTTGTATAATTGTGTACAATATACAATTAACAAATATTGCTCTCTATATAATTAACAAATACTGTATATATAACATTGTATATTAAGAATCTAGATAAATGGTACTGATGCACCTATTTACAGGGCAAGAATAGAGACATGGACATAGAGAACAGACTCTGAACACAACAAGGGAAGGAGAGATTGGGAAAAATTGAGAGCAGCACCTCACGTACACACTATCATGTGTAAAATGGATAGCTAGTGGGAAGCTGCTGTATATAAAGACACATAGCAATGGAGTTACAGAAAAACTCACTGACTGTGCTAAAACCTTTCACAGTGTAGCTCACAACAAACTGGACAATTCTTCAAGACATTGGGAATACTGACAATCTAACCTGTCTTCTGAGAAACTGGTATGTGGATCAAGAAGCAACAGTTAGAATTGAACATGAAAAGACTGATTGGTTCAAAATTGGGAAAGGAGTATGACAAGGCTGTATACTGTCATTCTGGTTGTTTATTAGTAACTTAAATGCAGAGTGCATCATGCAAAATACCAGGCTGGATGAATCACAAGTGGTAATCAAGATCTCCATGAAAAATATCAAGAACCTTGGCTATGCAGATGATCCTACTCTAATAGGAAAAGTGAAGAAGAAATAAAAGCTTCTTGATGAAGGTAAAAGAGGGAGTGAAAAGCTGGCCCCTAAAACTAAACTCTCATCAGTGGCTTAGGACATAACTTCCTAAACTCCATACAGAAGGAAAGTGTGAGTCTGACAGGAGTAGTGGAGGTTTGAAAGGGAATGTTCACACACCACTGTGGCAAACACTCCACCATATTTTACAGAGCTCTGATACCTGCCTGGCATTTCTTGGTCCTATACACATTTTTGATTGAGTCTCATAAGGCAACGGTAATTACACTGTGATTCTTTTCTCAGTTACAACACAGAGCTGAATTGTTTGCTCTAAGGAAAACAGCCACGCCTGCTTGCTTCCCTTTTCATTATACAGAAATAGTCAATAGTATATGACAGCTGGAATGTGAACATATTTTATAGCCAATGGAGAAAGTTTTGTTTAAAAAATTCAGTTCTCATGAGGTGGATGAACCTAGAGTCTGTTCTACAGAGTGAAGTAAATCAGAAAGAGAAAGATAAACATTGTATATTAACAATTAACTTGTATAATTGTGTACAATATACAATTAACAAATATTGCTCTCTATATAATTAACAAATACTGTATATATAACATTGTATATTAAGAATCTAGATAAATGGTACTGATGCACCTATTTACAGGGCAAGAATAGAGACATGGACATAGAGAACAGACTCTGAACACAACAAGGGAAGGAGAGATTGGGAAAAATTGAGAGCAGCACCTCACGTACACACTATCATGTGTAAAATGGATAGCTAGTGGGAAGCTGCTGTATATAAAGACACATAGCAATGGAGTTACAGAAAAACTCACTGACTGTGCTAAAACCTTTCACAGTGTAGCTCACAACAAACTGGACAATTCTTCAAGACATTGGGAATACTGACAATCTAACCTGTCTTCTGAGAAACTGGTATGTGGATCAAGAAGCAACAGTTAGAATTGAACATGAAAAGACTGATTGGTTCAAAATTGGGAAAGGAGTATGACAAGGCTGTATACTGTCATTCTGGTTGTTTATTAGTAACTTAAATGCAGAGTGCATCATGCAAAATACCAGGCTGGATGAATCACAAGTGGTAATCAAGATCTCCATGAAAAATATCAAGAACCTTGGCTATGCAGATGATCCTACTCTAATAGGAAAAAGTGAAGAAGAAATAAAAAGCTTCTTGATGAAGGTAAAAGAGGGGAGTGAAAAAGCTGGCATAAAACTCAACATTAAAGAAACTAAGATTGCAGCATCTAGCTCCATCACGTCACAGCAAATAGAACGAGAAAACGTGGAGGCAGTGACAGATCTTCTTTTGGGGGGTTCCAAGATCACTGTGGATGGTGACTGCAGCCATGAAACTAAAAGACAATTTGCTCCTTGGAAGGAGAGCTATGCCAAACCTAGACAGTGTATTAAAAAGCAGAGACATTACGTTGCTGACAAAGGTCTGTATTGTTAAAGCTGAAGTCTTTGCAGTAGTCATGTATGAATGTGAGAGCTGGACCACAAAGAAGGGTGAGGACCAAAGAATTGATGCTTTTGAACTGTGGTGCTGGAGAAGACTCTCAAGAGCCCCTTGGAGTGCAAGGAGATCAAATCAGTCAATCCTAAAGGAAATCAATTCTGAATATTCATTGGAATAACTGTTGCTGAAACTGAAGCTCCAGTACTTTGGTCACCTGATAGGAAAAAGTGACTCACTGTAAAAAACCCTGTTGTTGGAAAAGATTGATGGCATGAAAGGAGAGGAGGGCAGCAGAGGATGAGATGATTAGACAGCATCACTGACACAGGGGACGTGAGTCTGAGCACACTCGGGGAGGAAACGAAGGACAAGGAAGCCTGGCGTGCTGCACTCCATGGATTACAGAGTCACTTAGTAAGCAACACTTAGTAACTGAACGACAACAAAATATTCTGTTCCTGTTATCTGAACTCACACTAAAGTGGCTTTGATTCAGTATATTTTTATCCTCATAGTTTCAAGTGGACTATCAACACATGGATATATAGAGTAATATTATTGGCAAACTTTAAATTATACTAATGACAAGATTTTCTCCATAACGACTGAGAATTAACTTCATGAGTCTACAATATTAAATCAAATTAATTTCCCTTAATAAAGTAGGTTTTTCAATTTAGGTAACTCTTCTTATTTCAGCCGAAGTAGACATAATTACTGCCTCATAATTGGGACTCAGTTTATTACCAAAACTTAAATACCTGTTTAAATGTCTTCTTATTTAATGTCTTCTTATTTAAGTTCAATTGAACTTGCAGGCTCATACCAAATACTAAATATTTCAAAAAAATTCGCAAGCATCCAAGTCAACAAAAATATTTTTTGGTTATAGATTTAGCAATGAAACAGGTTATGAACAGGTTATAAATTAAGCAGGAAAGTCTTCATTTTTTTCATAAGAATGTTTCACCTTTAAAAAGAAAAATAAGGAATGATTGTATAAAAGCAGAAACATCTCTTTGTTCTCTAGGATCCCCAGAAGACACATCTTAGAGCCATGCATTTTATCAATGTTTAAATGTCACAGATATTGCTACAGTATCTCATACAATTTTATTTTGTTCTGGGATTCATTAAAAGTCTTGGAATATATTTACATACATCTAAATATAGCTAAACTAACATTTATTTTACCAAGATCAACTATATAGACAATTTTAGTTCAGAATTCATTAAGTATATGGTTATAGGTTTGAAACAGGATCAATTCTAAAACATTACATTTTATTGTTCAAAAAAAAAAAAAAATCTCAAAATGACAATCATCCAGGATCATCCTGTCCTCTGGGTACATTGGCTGGTTTACACTGCCTGTTAGTATTATAAACATCAAACTAAAGGCAATTAAATAATAACAGATAATTTGACATAAGAACTGTGATAGACTTGTTGGTGGAAACTTCTACCTGTTCCATTAAATCTTGGTTATTTTCTTTTGGGGGGAGGGAGGGGGGCGGGTGGGCCACTTCTATTGGTCTTTCATTTATCTATTTTCATCCATTTTTGTTCTTTGGCCCGTGTGGGCCTCACATCGCAGAGGCCTCTGTTGTCACAGAGCACAGGCTTTGGGCGCATGTGCCCCAGAGCTGCGGCTGGTAATTGAACACATAGATCCAGCCACTCCACGGCACGTGGGATCTTCCCAGGCCAGGGATCGGACCGGCGCCCCTTGCACTGCAAGGCGGTGTCCTTACCCACTGGACCACCAGGGAAGCCCCATTTTCTATTTTTTGTACCTGTTTAACATCCTTCTTTATGAAACTTAATTTGTTATTATCCTATTTAACACTAAGATTGTTCTTAGCCAAGAAATCAAGGCCATTTGTAGTCTTTAATAAGATTGAGTAATGGAAAGCAATTTTAATATTACCAGCAGCTTATATTATTCTAGAAAAGGCAAATATTTGGAGAAATGCATTTTAAAAAAAACCAAATATTAATGCTATTAATGTCCATGTTTTTATTCAATGATCCTCCCCTAGGGGCTTTAGAGAAATAAAAATACTAAATATGGTTTTCACATATTCTGTTTGCCCTCAACATTCTGTAAATACTTGAATTAAGAAAAATTTCAAATTGATGAGGAAGCAGAAAAAATAGAGAAATCTCTCCATAGAAGTATTGTGTTAAATACAGAACACAGATACTTTGTGAGCAATTTTTCTGGTTTGCAATGTGTAGGAAAAGTGTTAAATGTAGTAACTTTGCTATTCTAATAGTAATTTATAGAGCCTTGGATCCTAAAAGTTTCCTTGGCTATTTCTATAAATCCCTCCCCAAACCAGTATCATACTGTGTGCCACATCATGGAATCCTGAGCCTTTTCCTTGTTTTCTTTGTGAGAAATTACTCAGAAATGATCATAGGCAAAGCCTTTTCTCTTCACACAGAAACACACTGCAGTTAGTAACTGATAAATATGAGTGTGCATATTTATTTTAGCAGGGCATCCGATTGAGGAAAACTTTATATTCTAAATTATTTGCTTGTGTTTTAATGACAAAATCTGGAAGAGATAATAAGCAAGAGGTGGGAAGACAGGGAAGAGAAATGAGGTGGGAAAGAGTTGAATTTACTTCTCATTTTAGGTTTAAGGGTCTTAATTATTATACCAATATATTTTTGATAAAATATAATAAACTAACTAGAGTAGAATGTTTACAATGTATAGTACTGACAACTTCAATAGTTATTTCCAAAGTTTCTTTTTACTAAGTAAATTCTATGGTTACTTGCAAGGATTTTATGCTTTTGATGAATTGGTTCTATTTGAAACTCCAGCAATAGCCTGTCACAAAGAGTGAGTCAGAAAGAATAAAGAAATGTCCAATATTAACACATATATGGGGAACCTAGAAAAATGATACAAATGAATCTATTTACATGGCAAGGGAAAAAGAATGTCAAGGCTGTATATTGTCACCTTGCTTATTTAACTTACATGCAGAGTATATCATGAGAAATGCTGGTCTGGATAAGACACAAGCTGGAATCAAGATTGTCAGGAAAAATGTCAATAACCTCAGGTATGCAGAGGACACCTACCTCCCTTATGGTGGAAAGTAAACAGGAACTAAAGAGCCTCTTGATGAAGGTGAAAGAGGAGAGTGAAAAAGCTGGCACAAATCTCAACATTCAAAAAACAATGATCATGGCATCCTATCCCATCATTTCATGACAAATAGGGAAACAATGGAAACAGTAACAGACATCATTTTCTTGGGTTCCAAAATGACTGAAGACAGTGACCGCAGCCATGAAATTAAAAGACACTTAGAAGAAAAGCAGTGACAAACCTAGCACATTAAAAAGCAGAGACATATTCTAATAGTAATTTATAGAGCCTTGGATTGTTTCCTTGGCTATTTCTATAAATCCTCCCCAAACCAGTATCATACTGTGTGCCACATCATGGAATCCTGAGCCTTTTCCTTGTTTTCTTTGTGAGAAATTACTCAGAAATGATCATAGGCAAAGCCTTTTCTCTTCACACAGAAACACACTGCAGTTAGTAACTGATAAATATGAGTGTGCATATTTATTTTAGCAGGGCATCCGATTGAGGAAAACTTTATATTCTAAATTATTTGCTTGTGTTTTAATGACAAAATCTGGAAGAGATAATAAGCAAGAGGTGGGAAGACAGGGAAGAGAAATGAGGTGGGAAAGAGTTGAATTTACTTCTCATTTTAGGTTTAAGGGTCTTAATTATTATACCAATATATTTTTGATAAAATATAATAAACTAACTAGAGTAGAATGTTTACAATGTATAGTACTGACAACTTCAATAGTTATTTCCAAAGTTTCTTTTTACTAAGTAAATTCTATGGTTACTTGCAAGGATTTTATGCTTTTGATGAATTGGTTCTATTTGAAACTCCAGCAATAGCCTGTCACAAAGAGTGAGTCAGAAAGAATAAAGAAATGTCCAATATTAACACATATATGGGGAACCTAGAAAAATGATACAAATGAATCTATTTACATGGCAAGGGAAAAAGAATGTCAAGGCTGTATATTGTCACCTTGCTTATTTAACTTACATGCAGAGTATATCATGAGAAATGCTGGTCTGGATAAGACACAAGCTGGAATCAAGATTGTCAGGAAAAATGTCAATAACCTCAGGTATGCAGAGGACACCTACCTCCCTTATGGTGGAAAGTAAACAGGAACTAAAGAGCCTCTTGATGAAGGTGAAAGAGGAGAGTGAAAAAGCTGGCACAAATCTCAACATTCAAAAAACAATGATCATGGCATCCTATCCCATCATTTCATGACAAATAGGGAAACAATGGAAACAGTAACAGACATCATTTTCTTGGGTTCCAAAATGACTGAAGACAGTGACCGCAGCCATGAAATTAAAAGACACTTAGAAGAAAAGCAGTGACAAACCTAGCACATTAAAAAGCAGAGACATCACTTTGCTGACAAAAGTCTGTCTAGTCAAAGCTATGGTTTTTCAAGCAGTCATGTATGGATGAGCGAGTTGGACCATAAAGAAGGCTGAGCACTGAAGATCTAATGCCTCTGAATGGTGGAGAAGGCTCTTGACAGTTCCTTGGACTGCAAGAAGAGCCTGTGGAATGCAAGGAGATCAAACCAGTCAATCCTAAAGGAAATCAACCCTAAAGATTCACTGGAAGGACTGATGCTGAAACTGCCAATACTTTGGCCACCTGATGCAAACAGACGACTCATTGGAAAAGACTGATGCTGGAAAAACTAGATTGTAGATGGAGAACGGGATGACAGAGAATGAGATGGTTTGATGGTAGCACTGATTCAACGGACGTGAGTTTGAGCAAGCCCTGGGAGATGGTGCAGAACAGGGAAGGCTGGCGTGCCTCAGTCCAGGGGCACAAGTCACAAAGAGTCAGACACAAACTGACTGACTGATTGACTGACAGGGCAGAAGTAGAGATGAAGACATAGAGGACAGACATGTGGCTACAGAGTGGGAAGGGGAATGGAGTGAATTGGGAGAGTAGAATTGACATATACACTGTGCATATGTGCATGCTCAATTGTCCAGTCATATCCTATTCTTTGTGACCCTATGGACTGTAGCCCATTCTTTTCTGGGCTATTCTGTGGACTATTCTTTCCTGGGAAATCACATGGAGAGGATCAAGCTCTCACCATGTGATTTCCCAGAAAAGAACCGTGGTTGCTATTTTCTACTGCAGGGGATCTTTCTGACCCATGGGTTGAAATGGAGTCTCCTGCATCTCCTGAATTGGCAGGCAAATTCTTACCACTGATCCATCTGGGAAGAATCACCCATGGAAAATAGCTCTGACTGCTTGTCAGGAAAATGTCAAGAACCTCAGGTATGCAGAGGACACCTACCTCCCTTAGGGTGGAAAGGAAACAGGAACTAAAGAGCCTCTTGATGAAGGTGAAAGAGGAGAGGGAAAAGCTGGCACAAATCTCAACATTCAAAAAACAATGATCATGGCATCCTATCCCATCATTTCATGACAAATAGGGAAACAATGGAAACAGTAACAGACATCATTTTCTTGGGTTCCAAAATGACTGAAGACAGTGACCGCAGCCATGAAATTAAAAGACACTTAGAAGAAAAGCAGTGACAAACCTAGCACATTAAAAAGCAGAGACATCACTTTGCTGACAAAAGTCTGTCTAGTCAAAGCTATGGTTTTTCAAGCAGTCATGTATGGATGAGCGAGTTGGACCATAAAGAAGGCTGAGCACTGAAGATCTAATGCCTCTGAATGGTGGAGAAGGCTCTTGACAGTTCCTTGGACTGCAAGAAGAGCCTGTGGAATGCAAGGAGATCAAACCAGTCAATCCTAAAGGAAATCAACCCTAAAGATTCACTGGAAGGACTGATGCTGAAACTGCCAATACTTTGGCCACCTGATGCAAACAGACGACTCATTGGAAAAGACTGATGCTGGAAAAACTAGATTGTAGATGGAGAACGGGATGACAGAGAATGAGATGGTTTGATGGTAGCACTGATTCAACGGACGTGAGTTTGAGCAAGCCCTGGGAGATGGTGCAGAACAGGGAAGGCTGGCGTGCCTCAGTCCAGGGGCACAAGTCACAAAGAGTCAGACACAAACTGACTGACTGATTGACTGACAGGGCAGAAGTAGAGATGAAGACATAGAGGACAGACATGTGGCTACAGAGTGGGAAGGGGAATGGAGTGAATTGGGAGAGTAGAATTGACATATACACTGTGCATATGTGCATGCTCAATTGTCCAGTCATATCCTATTCTTTGTGACCCTATGGACTGTAGCCCATTCTTTTCTGGGCTATTCTGTGGACTATTCTTTCCTGGGAAATCACATGGAGAGGATCAAGCTCTCACCATGTGATTTCCCAGAAAAGAACCGTGGTTGCTATTTTCTACTGCAGGGGATCTTTCTGACCCATGGGTTGAAATGGAGTCTCCTGCATCTCCTGAATTGGCAGGCAAATTCTTACCACTGATCCATCTGGGAAGCCCCAGACATACACACTACCATGTGTAAAATAGCTACTGGGAAGCTGCTGTGGGGAGAAGGGATCTGACCTCAGTGCTCTGTGGTGGCCTAGAGGGGTGGGATGGGTGTGGGGTTGGAGGGGGGTTTAAGAGGGAGAGGATATACATATACACACATCTCTATATGTGCATATGTTATCCATCTATATATCTATCTATATATGTTCTGTTGCACAGAAGAAACACAAGATTGTAAGGCAACTGTACCCCAACATTGAAAAAAAGCCCAGTGCAATTACAGTGATGTTAACATACCACTTCAAGTGGAACGGGCTGAGTTCATTTAACACAAATTAAATTGTCCCTGTCAAGTAAAATATAAACCCCCAAATAGGAAACCAGTTCATACATAAAGATATCTATCTGATGTAAGGGCAGTGCCTTTGAAGCAGTTCCATCTAAGGACTGAGGAATACTGATCATGGAAACATTTTCCATAATTCTGAAACAGTTTCACTTCCAGGAATTGCCTGCTTCCTAATGTTCAATTCTTCATACATTCTTTTAGCATAACAGTCACATGCTTCTCTTTCCTATCATACACAGCACAGAGTTACAAATATACTTTGGAACAGACCGAAACTCAGTGCAACTTTTCTAAACCTCTACGTCTGGCTATGCACTTTCAGTTTTTTCATCTCGAGCGAGGCTGGGGGGGGGTGCCTCAGTCCAGGGGCACAAGTCACAAAGAGTCAGACACAAACTGACTGACTGATTGACTGACAGGGCAGAAGTAGAGATGAAGACATAGAGGACAGACATGTGGCTACAGAGTGGGAAGGGGAATGGAGTGAATTGGGAGAGTAGAATTGACATATACACTGTGCATATGTGCATGCTCAATTGTCCAGTCATATCCTATTCTTTGTGACCCTATGGACTGTAGCCCATTCTTTTCTGGGCTATTCTGTGGACTATTCTTTCCTGGGAAATCACATGGAGAGGATCAAGCTCTCACCATGTGATTTCCCAGAAAAGAACCGTGGTTGCTATTTTCTACTGCAGGGGATCTTTCTGACCCATGGGTTGAAATGGAGTCTCCTGCATCTCCTGAATTGGCAGGCAAATTCTTACCACTGATCCATCTGGGAAGCCCCAGACATACACACTACCATGTGTAAAATAGCTACTGGGAAGCTGCTGTGGGGAGAAGGGATCTGACCTCAGTGCTCTGTGGTGGCCTAGAGGGGTGGGATGGGTGTGGGGTTGGAGGGGGGTTTAAGAGGGAGAGGATATACATATACACACATCTCTATATGTGCATATGTTATCCATCTATATATCTATCTATATATGTTCTGTTGCACAGAAGAAACACAAGATTGTAAGGCAACTGTACCCCAACATTGAAAAAAAGCCCAGTGCAATTACAGTGATGTTAACATACCACTTCAAGTGGAACGGGCTGAGTTCATTTAACACAAATTAAATTGTCCCTGTCAAGTAAAATATAAACCCCCAAATAGGAAACCAGTTCATACATAAAGATATCTATCTGATGTAAGGGCAGTGCCTTTGAAGCAGTTCCATCTAAGGACTGAGGAATACTGATCATGGAAACATTTTCCATAATTCTGAAACAGTTTCACTTCCAGGAATTGCCTGCTTCCTAATGTTCAATTCTTCATACATTCTTTTAGCATAACAGTCACATGCTTCTCTTTCCTATCATACACAGCACAGAGTTACAAATATACTTTGGAACAGACCGAAACTCAGTGCAACTTTTCTAAACCTCTACGTCTGGCTATGCACTTTCAGTTTTGTTTTGTTTTTCAAATTCACTAGTCCTTTTTTCCAGGCAGATTAGTTCTTTACATCCTCATGCTCTCCCGAGGCCCACCATGATGCCAGTGTTCTTATGAAGGTCCTGATACACTTACAGTCTACCTTTTGAGATTCAGCCCACAATGTTTTCTCCTACCAAGTAACAGTGATCACAGTATTTTATCTGGTGAAAATGAAGTTACTGATCATTTGTTTATCCTAGTAATCATATAAATTTATAAAAATAATTACTCCTCCACTCAATTAATATATACTTGTTACTTTTATTTGAATATACAAATATACACTTACTTATGTTTCACTATATTGTAGTTTAAATGTACAAATAGGTATATATTACAAATAAGATATATGAATAAAAACAATATGCAGAACAGAATTTGTAAAATGATGGAGGACTGAAATATCTATGAAAAAATTTTATTAGAAGTATTTTAAATGTTTAAAATGGAAAATTTCCAGTAAATTTTTGTGTATCTGTTTCCTCTAAGACTGAGAATCTGTGACTTTATTTTTACATATGTATGTGTATATGTGTGTCTCTAATATCCAAAGAAAAATTTTAATATATTAGGTACATTTAATTTTTTTCATTTTAGTTCTATTTTTCATGATGTAAGACCCTTGATCTAAACAATGGTGTAAATATTTCTGCAAGGAGTATTTAGGAAAGATGTTCTGTAGAATGTGCGTGGTCAGTTGCTCTTTGTGACTGCATGGACTATAATCTGCCAGGCTCCTCTCTCTGTCCATGGGATTTCTTAGGCAAAAATACTGGTGTGGGTTGCCATTTCCTCCTCCAGGGGGTTCTGTAGAATATATCTTTAAAAATAAGTATCGCATATGAACAAGTCGTGAGGTTTTAGCTCTCTTTTCACCAGATTTTTAGCTGTAAATTTCCTTGGTTTTCTACAGAAACTTAAATTAATCTCATTATGAGGGCATGTTTGAACTTGATTAATAGGCAATAATAAATCTCTACAGCTTTCTCTAAGAATTCAAATATGTATAAATCATTTGTGTTTTAATAATCCTATTACATTAGAAATTTTCCAATATAATATCAGTGTTTTTCACAGTTTTACATCTCTGCTAAGTTTTTTTTTTTTTTGAACATGCATGTATGCTCAGTTGTTCAGTCATGTCAGACTCTTTGAGACCGCATGGGCCACAGGCCACCAGGCTCCTCTGATCATGGGCTTTCCCAGTCAAGAATACTGGAATGGGTTGCCACTTCCTTCTCCAGAGGATCTTCCCAACCCAGGGATCAAACCTGCATTTCCTGCACTGGGCAGGAGGATTCTTTACCACTGAGCCATGTTGGAAGCTCCCTTGATTGTTAAATAGAGGCTAACGTTAGCTGATAGTTTCTGGTCACAATCTTCTTGAAAATAAAACCAACACAGAAGATCACAAAACCTACTTCTGTATACAACACCATAGCCATTAAATAAATGTTTATGAAAATTGTAAAATGATGGAGGACTGAAATATCTATGAAAATTTTATTAGAAGTATTTTAAATGTTTAAAATGGAAAATTTCCAGTAAATTTTTGTGTATCTGTTTCCTCTAAGACTGAGAATCTGTGACTTTATTTTTACATATGTATGTGTATATGTGTGTCTCTAATATCCAAAGAAAAATTTTAATATATTAGGTACATTTAATTTTTTTCATTTTAGTTCTATTTTTCATGATGTAAGACCCTTGATCTAAACAATGGTGTAAATATTTCTGCAAGGAGTATTTAGGAAAGATGTTCTGTAGAATGTGCGTGGTCAGTTGCTCTTTGTGACTGCATGGACTATAATCTGCCAGGCTCCTCTCTCTGTCCATGGGATTTCTTAGGCAAGAATACTGGTGTGGGTTGCCATTTCCTCCTCCAGGGGGTTCTGTAGAATATATCTTTAAAAATAAGTATCGCATACGAACAAGTTGTGAGGTTTTAGCTCTCTTTTCACCAGATTTTTAGCTGTAAATTTCCTTGGTTTTCTACAGAAACTTAAATTAATCTCATTATGAGGGCATGTTTGAACTTGATTAATAGGCAATAATATATCTCTACAGCTTTCTCTAAGAATTCAAATATGTATAAATCATTTGTGTTTTAATAATCCTATTACATTAGAAATTTTCCAATATAATATCAGTGTTTTTCACAGTTTTACATCTCTGCTAAGTTTTTTTTTTTTTTGAACATGCATGTATGCTCAGTTGTTCAGTCATGTCAGACTCTTTGAGACCGCATGGGCCACAGGCCACCAGGCTCCTCTGATCATGGGCTTTCCCAGTCAAGAATACTGGAATGGGTTGCCACTTCCTTCTCCAGAGGATCTTCCCAACCCAGGGATCAAACCTGCATTTCCTGCACTGGGCAGGAGGATTCTTTACCACTGAGCCATGTTGGAAGCTCCCTTGATTGTTAAATAGAGGCTAACGTTAGCTGATAGTTTCTGGTCACAATCTTCTTGAAAATAAAACCAACACAGAAGATCACAAAACCTACTTCTGTATACCACATACCAGCTGAGCCTTTCCAACTATGGGTGTTCCATATACATGTCTTGCATTAGTATTCTTCCAGCTGCCATGTATGGAAACCATAAAGAAGGGTGAGCACTGAAGAACTGAAGCTTTCAAACTGTGATGTTGGAGAAAACTCTTGAGAGAGTCCCTTGGATAGCAAGGAGATCAAACCAGTCAATCCTAAAGGAAATCAACTCTGAACATTTATTGGTAGGACTGATCCTGAAACTGAGGCCACCGGATGTGAAAAGTCCAACTCATTGGAAAAAAACCCTTTATGCTGGGAAGAACTGAATGAATGAGGAAAGGGGGCGATAGAGGATGAGATGGTTGGATGGCATCACTGACTCAATGGACTTGAGTTTGAGCGAACTCTGGGAGACAGTGAAGGACAGGGAAGCCTCATGTGCTGCAATTAATGGGATCACAAAGAGTTGGACACAACTGAGCAACTGAACAATGAGAACTGTCATAAGAAGTAGTTATAGACTGAGGGACTTCAGATAACAGCAATTTATCATCTCACAGAGCTGGAAGTTGGAAATCAAAGTCAAGGGGTCAGCAGGGTTGTTCAGCAGGAAGCTTAAGGGTGAATCTATTCGTCACTTTTCTCCTAGTCTCTGGTGGCTGCTGGCATCCTTGGTGCTCTCTGGTGTGGAGATGCACCACACCTATCTTGGCTTCCATCTGCACATTGTACTCACCCGCGTGTGTCTCTGTGCATGTCTCTCCTCAGCTTCCTAGAAGGACACTGGCCATATCAACATAGGGCCCATTCCACCAGGCTCCTCTGATCATGGGCTTTCCCAGCAAGAATACTGGAATGGGTTGCCACTTCCTTCTCCAGAGGATCTTCCCAACCCAGGGATCAAACCTGCATTTCCTGCACTGGCAGGAGGATTCTTTACCACTGAGCCATGTTGGAAGCTCCCTGGATTGTTAAATAGAGGCTAACGTTAGCTGATAGTTTCTGGTCACAATCTTCTTGAAAATAAAACCAACACAGAAGATCACAAAACCTACTTCTGTATACCACATACCAGCTGAGCCTTTCCAACTATGGGTGTTCCATATACATGTCTTGCATTAGTATTCTTCCAGCTGCCATGTATGGAAACCATAAAGAAGGGTGAGCACTGAAGAACTGAAGCTTTCAAACTGTGATGTTGGAGAAAACTCTTGAGAGAGTCCCTTGGATAGCAAGGAGATCAAACCAGTCAATCCTAAAGGAAATCAACTCTGAACATTTATTGGTAGGACTGATCCTGAAACTGAGGCCACCGGATGTGAAAAGTCCAACTCATTGGAAAAAACCTTGATGCTGGGAAGAACTGAATGAATGAGGAAAGGGGGCGATAGAGGATGAGATGGTTGGATGGCATCACTGACTCAATGGACTTGAGTTTGAGCGAACTCTGGGAGACAGTGAAGGACAGGGAAGCCTCATGTGCTGCAATTAATGGGATAACAAAGAGTTGGACACAACTGAGCAACTGAACAATGAGAACTGTCATAAGAAGTAGTTATAGACTGAGGGACTTCAGATAACAGCAATTTATCATCTCACAGAGCTGGAAGCTGGAAATCAAAGTCAAGGGGTCAGCAGGGTTGTTCAGCAGGAAGCTTAAGGGTGAATCTATTCGTCACTTTTCTCCTAGTCTCTGGTGGCTGCTGGCATCCTTGGTGCTCTCTGGTGTGGAGATGCACCACACCTATCTTGGCTTCCATCTGCACATTGCACTCACCCGCGTGTGTCTCTGTGCATGTCTCTCCTCAGCTTCCTAGAAGGACACTGGCCATATCAACATAGGGCCCATTCCACTCAGGTATAGGCTTCCCTGATGGTCAGTGGTAAAGAATCCTCCTGCCAAATGCAGGAGATGAGGTATCAATTGCCCCTGAAAGAAGAAATGGCAACCCACTCTTGCATGGACAACCCCATGGAGAGGGGGGCCTGGTGGGTGGTCCATGGGGTCACAAAGGTGTCAGACATGACTGAGCCACGAACACTACTACTCAAGTATGACCTCATCTAAGCTAATCGCGTCTTCAACAAGGTCACACCCACAAGGTCCAAGTAGATGCAACTCTATGCGTACTATTAATGAATGTCTGGGAGTAGAGGAGCTTGGCGGGCTAGAGTCCACAGGATCGCAAAGAGTTGGACATGACTGGAGACTTATCATGCATGTGGGACACATAGATTGTTACATTTCATTCCACCGTTTTTCCCTGTAGCTTATTTTGATTTTCTAAACTTTAAAATAGAAAGTGTATTAATCTACATTCATGAACAATCTCTTACATTACAAGAAATAGCTATACTGCATATTTTTCACATATCTCTTTACACATTAATTATAAATTGAGTACCACTCTTGATCATTCTTTGAAGTTTCCTGCTCAGATATCCTAATGGTTCACATTCATTAAAAACCTTTAATATTACAGACTTCACAGATTACATTAATTTATGGAATCTTTCATGATCTGTATGAGATTCACTTGAATGTATGAGGTAGATGAACTTATCACAGTCAAAACTTCTTCAGTGTCCTCTATGATTCCTGATTCTTTAAGTAGATCTTTCAAGTCAGGCTGAGATATAATACAAAACAAAAAAAATATCATTTCATTATTATTAAATCTTATGCTTATTGTACAGCTGGAGAATTTCATTCTTTATTAGTGTCTTTTTAAAATTCCATACAAATTTTATTTATTTATTTTTTATAGGGTTTGTTGTTTACTGCCACACATTGACCCAAATCTGCCATAGGTATACATATGTCAAGACACTCTTATACATATAAGAGTGTCACTCTTAATTTGTTTCTATTTATATAAAATGCCAAAAATGGAATGATTACCAACGTTTGAAATATACTTGCAGTGACTCATATTTCCCAAGTGTTCTTAGGTTTTAATTAGTTAACTCTGTGACAACTTCCTTTTTATTTTGTATTTGAATAAAGTGCAGTAAATTAAAACTATAAGTTTCAATATTTTGATTTTAGTTTTAGTTATAAAATCAGTGTATCACAAATAAAAATGAAGAATTATTAATAATCACTCCAAATGAATATAGAGGTATATAACTACTTTAATTTTTGCTCCATAATATAAATTTATTAAGTATTGAAAACAGAAGATACTAAGGAGCTAAAAATGGTTCTATTTAAGAGAAAATTAGGGCTTCCCTGGTGGTCCAGTGGGTAAGCACACCACCTTGCAGTGCAAGGGACGCCAGTTTGATCCCTGGCCTGGGAAGATCCCACGTGCCAGAGTGGCTGGACCCATGTGTCCAATTACCAGCCAGAGCTCTGGCGCATGGGCCACTATTATTTTTCACCTGTAGCTTATTTTGATTTTCTAAACTTTAAAATAGAAAGTGTATTAATCTACATTCATGAACAATCTCTTACATTACAAGAAATAGCTATACTGCATATTTTTCACATATCTCTTTACACATTAATTATAAATTGAGTACCACTCTTGATCATTCTTTGAAGTTTCCTGCTCAGATATCCTAATGGTTCACATTCATTAAAAACCTTTAATATTACAGACTTCACAGATTACATTAATTTATGGAATCTTTCATGATCTGTATGAGATTCACTTGAATGTATGAGGTAGATGAACTTATCACAGTCAAAACTTCTTCAGTGTCCTCTATGATTCCTGATTCTTTAAGTAGATCTTTCAAGTCAGGCTGAGATATAATACAAAACAAAAAAAATATCATTTCATTATTATTAAATCTTATGCTTATTGTACAGCTGGAGAATTTCATTCTTTATTAGTGTCTTTTTAAAATTCCATACAAATTTTATTTATTTATTTTTTATAGGGTTTGTTGTTTACTGCCACACATTGACCCAAATCTGCCATAGGTATACATATGTCAAGACACTCTTATACATATAAGAGTGTCACTCTTAATTTGTTTCTATTTATATAAAATGCCAAAAATGGAATGATTACCAACGTTTGAAATATACTTGCAGTGACTCATATTTCCCAAGTGTTCTTAGGTTTTAATTAGTTAACTCTGTGACAACTTCCTTTTTATTTTGTATTTGAATAAAGTGCAGTAAATTAAAACTATAAGTTTCAATATTTTGATTTTAGTTTTAGTTATAAAATCAGTGTATCACAAATAAAAATGAAGAATTATTAATAATCACTCCAAATGAATATAGAGGTATATAACTACTTTAATTTTTGCTCCATAATATAAATTTATTAAGTATTGAAAACAGAAGATACTAAGGAGCTAAAAATGGTTCTATTTAAGAGAAAATTAGGGCTTCCCTGGTGGTCCAGTGGGTAAGCACACCACCTTGCAGTGCAAGGGACGCCAGTTTGATCCCTGGCCTGGGAAGATCCCAAGTGCCGCAGAGTGGCTGGACCCATGTGTCCAATTACCCAGCCGGAGCTCTGGGGCGCATGCGCCCAGAGCAGGTGCTCTGCGACAACAGAGGCCACTGTGATGGGAGGCCCACACGGGCCAAAGAACAAAGATGGATGAAACTGAATAAACGAAAGACCAATAGAAGTGGCCCATCCGCCCCGCTCCCTCCCTACCCCATCCCCCCCCAAAACAATATATATATAAAAAAAGAGAAAATTAGTTGATGAATGAAATTGAGAGTCTTATTATTTATTTTACTTAATAACTGTTATATAATAACAGTTTAAAATTAATCATGCTTAGAAAATCAACTGTTCAGAAATCTTATTTCTATTTACTGCTATAAAAATGTGTTTATTAAAAGGAAAAAGCATCTGTATTTTATTTATTTTATTTTGTTTTTGTAACAATTTTAGGCAGGAAAGAGAAATTACAGTATCTTAGAAGGCATTTGCATTATAAAAAATGGAAGCATAGCACTGTGAGGAAGTTCAAGACAAGCAATACATATATTTGAGGAAATATAAAAATATATTTGGTGAGGTCCTTTTTCATAACCAAAAATAAATGGTGTTTTGGGAAACAGGGATGGGAATGTAACTTTGTGACAGAAAAAAATAATGGAAATAATGGCATCAAGGAGTGAACACTTGTATTAGAGAAACAGCAACTGGACATTGTGGGAAAACAAACCAGTGAAGGTTTTTTTGGCTCTGGCTGAGCCAGGAGAAAAGTAAATTGGTAATGAGAAATATGCTAGAATGATCTACGAAACAAAACCAAGTAACTGAGGTTTTAATTAGTTAACTCTGTGACAACTTCCTTTTTATTTTGTATTTGAATAAAGTGCAGTAAATTAAAACTATAAGTTTCAATATTTTGATTTTAGTTTTAGTTATAAAATCAGTGTATCACAAATAAAAATGAAGAATTATTAATAATCACTCCAAATGAATATAGAGGTATATAACTACTTTAATTTTTGCTCCATAATATAAATTTATTAAGTATTGAAAACAGAAGATACTAAGGAGCTAAAAATGGTTCTATTTAAGAGAAAATTAGGGCTTCCCTGGTGGTCCAGTGGGTAAGCACACCACCTTGCAGTGCAAGGGACGCCAGTTTGATCCCTGGCCTGGGAAGATCCCAAGTGCCGCAGAGTGGCTGGACCCATGTGTCCAATTACCGAGCCAGAGCTCTGGGGCGCATGCGCCCAGAGCAGGTGCTCTGCGACAACAGAGGCCACTGTGATGGGAGGCCCACACGGGCCAAAGAACAAAGATGGATGAAACTGAATAAACGAAAGACCAATAGAAGTGGCCCATCCGCCCCGCTCCCTCCCTACCCCATCCCCCCCCAAAACAATATATATATAAAAAAAGAGAAAATTAGTTGATGAATGAAATTGAGAGTCTTATTATTTATTTTACTTAATAACTGTTATATAATAACAGTTTAAAATTAATCATGCTTAGAAAATCAACTGTTCAGAAATCTTATTTCTATTTACTGCTATAAAAATGTGTTTATTAAAAGGAAAAAGCATCTGTATTTTATTTATTTTATTTTGTTTTTGTAACAATTTTAGGCAGGAAAGAGAAATTACAGTATCTTAGAAGGCATTTGCATTATAAAAAATGGAAGCATAGCACTGTGAGGAAGTTCAAGACAAGCAATACATATTTTTGAGGAAATATAAAAATATATTTGGTGAGGTCCTTTTTCATAACCAAAAATAAATGGTGTTTTGGGAAACAGGGATGGGAATGTAACTTTGTGACAGAAAAAAATAATGGAAATAATGGCATCAAGGAGTGAACACTTGTATTAGAGAAACAGCAACTGGACATTGTGGGAAAACAAACCAGTGAAGGTTTTTTTGGCTCTGGCTGAGCCAGGAGAAAAGTAAATTGGTAATGAGAAATATGCTAGAATGATCTACGACAAACAAGTAATTTGATTCGCATAGGCTTATTAGCTGGGGATGCACTGATTGGCAACAGGTGAGTGATCTGCTATGGACTTTGGAACTCCGGGTCTGTGCAGATTCCTTAACTTCTTGCCGATTTAGTTACCCTCCAGCTTCAACATGCCCTTTCCATCCTCAGAGCCACAAGAATAATCATTGAATAGGGCTGTGACTGAAACCAGCCCGGGCTAATATCATCACCTGTAAACACCTGGAGGCCTCAGCACTGAATACAAGCTGACTGGTAATTGTGTTCAGGGCTTTGACCCAAGAGGTCTTGAGACCCCGTTTCCCACCCTCTCTTTCTATCTATGTGTGTGTGTATTTCTGAAAGTCTCGTCACACCCGGTATTCTCTATGCACCTGGCTGACGAGCCGCAGCAGACATGATTTAAGCATTCCTAGACATTAAAAATTGTTATTCACATTGTAATGTATTTTAAGGGATAATTTCCGCATGATACTATCATGTGACTGCCATCTGATATTCCTGAGATAATGCTGTGCTCTACATGGTACACTGTAGTAGCTAAGTTGTGTGCGGCCCTTTTCTGATGCCATGGACCACCAGGTTCCTCTGCTCATGGGATTTCCCAAGCAAGCATACTGGAGAGGTTTGCTGTTTTCTCCTCCAGGGGACCTAGACAACCCAGGGACTGGACCCACGTCTCCTGTGTCTCCTACATTGAGAGGTAAATTCTTTTAATTTTTATTTTTAAATATTTCTTTTGGTGGGGGCAGGGCAGGTTGGGGAGGGAGAGGGGTGGACGGGCCACTTCTATTGGTCTTTCATTTCTCCATTTTCATCCATTTTTGTTCTTTGGCCCATGTGGGCCTCCCATCACAGTGGCCTCTGTTGTAGCAGAGCACCGGCTCTGGGCGCATGTGCCCCAGAGCTCCGGCTGGGTAATTGGACACATGGGTCCAGCTGCTCTATGGCACGTGGGATCTTCCTAGGCCAGGGATTGAACCGGCGCCCCTTGCACTACAAGGCGGTGTCCTTACCCACTAGACCACCAGGGAAGCCGAGAGGTGAATTCGTAACCACTGAGATACCTGGTAAGCCCTCTGCATAGTACATACATACTGTCAATAACGGCTTTTCAGCATTTTGCAACAGGCACAATAAATAAGTTTCTCGGGCGAAATGAGAATAATCTCTTTCATCTGGAGTTATATTGACTTAGTGAATGCACTTCACACCTACTACAAAGCTCCATTTGGTTAGGTAACAAGTGGAAAACAGATATTTGTATTCTCCTAGAGAAAAAATTTAATTCCTATGGGCATTTGAAACTAAAGCTAAATGTTTCTGCTTATGTTTGAGTTTAAAAGTCTATTTACAATGCTAGGAGTTTTAATATTTTTACAAATACAACATTTGCATCGTTTTCAGAATGGAATAAACTATTTCAGAAGTATTTAGGGCAGAAAAATTATTTTTAAAGAAAATAAATAGGGCTTCCCCTGGTGGTCCAGTGGGTAAGGACACTGCCTTGCAGTGCAAGGGGCGCCGGTTCGATCCCTGGCCTGGGAAGATCCCACGTGCCGCGGAGCGGCTGGACCGATGTGTCCAATTACCGAGCCGGAGCTCTGGAGCGCATGCGCCCAGAGCCGGTGCTCTGCAGCGAGAGAGGCCACTGCGATGGGAGGCCCACAGGAGCCAAGATGAAAACGGAGAAATGAAAGAACAATAGAAGTGGCCCGCCCGCTCCCCTCCCTCCCCAACCCGACTCCCGCCCAAAAATAAATAAATAAAAAAAAAAAAAAAAAAAAAGAAAATAAATAGTGCTTCCCCTGGTGGTCCAGTGAGTAAGGACACCGCCTTGTAGTGCAAGGGGCGCCGGTTCAATCCCTGGCCTGGGAAGATCCCACGTGCCACAGAGCGGCTGGACCCATGTGTCCAATTACCCAGCCGGAGCTCTGGGGCACATGCGCCCAGAGCCGGTGCTCTGCGATGAAAGACGCCACCGTGATGGGAGGCCCACAGGAGCCAAAGAACAAGGACAGATGAAAATAGAGAAATGAAAGACCAGTAGAAGTGGCCCGCCTGCCCCCTTCCCTCCCCAGTCCGACCCCCGCCCAAAAATAAATAAATAAATAAATCTTTAAAAAAAAAAGAAATATCTATTTATCCTAATCATATATCATTGTTGATTAATTTGTGCCTAAAGCTTTTGCTTCTTGCTCTATTATACTTTTTAGTGACAAGCATCTTTTCAGGCATGACTCATTAATCATTTAATTAGTTTATTAAAAAGTTACTTTCTTGTCATAGTCAGTATGAGATTAAAAAGGACTTTAATTGATAACAGGAGAATTTTTTTTGAAGTTTAATTTAAAAAGAGGCAATGTAAGTGGGAGCAAGAATTTTAAAAAATTTTTCAAAAAAATAAAAACCTCAAAGGAAACTGAGATGAGAAAAATCTAAATTAGGCATTAATAAGATTTCAGTAGCTTTGATTTTTCTAAGTTCTCAGCTTTTATTACCAGTTATAAAAACAGTGCATGATAAGGAAATAAGAAGGTCATATCATGTAAACTCAGAATTTTTATGATTGGTAATGCTAATATAAAGAATACAATTTTGAGAAGCATACTTATAATACATGAATTTAAATATTTTTTTCTTGGTGAGACTTTCAAAGGTATTGCTGAAATTACAAAAACCTCTAGAAAATATGATATTAAGCTAAAACTCAGCATAATGTATTGATTTTATGTATAATTCATTGCAACTTTGGCCTTCCCAGGTGACTCAGTGGTAAAGACTCTGCCCACCATTGCAGGAGATGCAGAAGACTCAAGTTCAATCTGAAACTTGTCAGGAGAAGGAAAGGAAAACCCACTCCAGTATTCTGTAAATGAAAGAACAATAGAAGTGGCCCGCCGCTCCCTCCCTCCCCAACCCGACTCCGCCCAAAAATAAATAAATAAAAAAAAAAAAAAAAGTGGCTTCCCTGGTGGTCCAGTGGGTAAGGACACTGCCTTGTAGTGCAAGGCGCGGTTCAATCCCTGGCCTGGGAAGATCCCACGTGCCACAGAGCGGCTGGACCCATGTGTCCAATTACGAGCTCGATGCCCGCCTGAAAACGCCACCGTGATGGGAGGCCCACAGGAGCCAAGAACAAGGACAGATGAAAATAGAAAATGAAAGACCAGTAGAAGTGGCCCCCTTCATCCAATAAATAAATAATAAATTTTAAAAAGAAATATCTATTTATCCTAATCATATATCATTGTTGATTAATTTGTGCCTAAAGCTTTTGCTTCTTGCTCTATTATACTTTTTAGTGACAAGCATCTTTTCAGGCATGACTCATTAATCATTTAATTAGTTTATTAAAAAGTTACTTTCTTGTCATAGTCAGTATGAGATTAAAAAGGACTTTAATTGATAACAGGAGAATTTTTTTTGAAGTTTAATTTAAAAAGAGGCAATGTAAGTGGGAGCAAGAATTTTAAAAAATTTTTCAAAAAAATAAAAACCTCAAAGGAAACTGAGATGAGAAAAATCTAAATTAGGCATTAATAAGATTTCAGTAGCTTTGATTTTTCTAAGTTCTCAGCTTTTATTACCAGTTATAAAAACAGTGCATGATAAGGAAATAAGAAGGTCATATCACGTAAACTCAGAATTTTTATGATTGGTAATGCTAATATAAAGAATACAATTTTGAGAAGCATACTTATAATACATGAATTTAAATATTTTTTTCTTGGTGAGACTTTCAAAGGTATTGCTGAAATTACAAAAACCTCTAGAAAATATGATATTAAGCTAAAACTCAGCATAATGTATTGATTTTATGTATAATTCATTGCAACTTTGGCCTTCCCAGGTGACTCAGTGGTAAAGACTCTGCCCACCATTGCAGGAGATGCAGAAGACTCAAGTTCAATCTCTGGGTTGAGAAACTTGTCAGGAGAAGGAAAGGAAAACCCACTCCAGTATTCTTGCCTTAAATCCCATGGACAGAGGATCCTAGCAGGCTACTGTCCATGGGGTCACAAAAGGGTTAGGTACAATTGAGCAGATTGTTGCATCTTTATGTTTTAGCTAAATGTGAGTCATTTTGTCGTAGGCAAGACTGACAGAACTAAATTTGTTGATTAATAACATGTAACTTTGGGAAATTCTCCAGTCAAGACTATTGGACTCTGTTTTTTTCTGAGGCTCTGAGAGAGTTTGTTTCTTTGCCTTTTTCCAGGTCCTAGATGCTGCCTCATTCCTTGGTTTCTGGAACCATCCATCTTCATGGTCTGTGATTGCATCACAAAGACTGCTTCTCTCATGATGTCTCCTTCCTTGATTTCCTCTTATGCAGACCCTCATGACCATATGGCCCCTTCTGACTCCCAAAATCCAGGACAAGGTCTCCATCCTAACATCCTCAGCTTAACCACATGTGTAAATTCCCACTTTCCACATAAAGAAAGTCATTAATAAAGAATTAAATTGCAAAATAAAGCTTGTGAATCATAAATCTTACGTAGGGTAAAACTTTACTAAAAGTTCAATGACATAAGGAATGAGAGGTCATGAAAAGGCAGAGTGGGGTCTGGGTTATGCATGTGACTTCTGCTGATCTTTCTTCCTACATCAGACACCCTGTAGCACACAATGGTAGACACCATCTCTAAGTGAGTTTTGTCAGACACTACACGGAGAATTTAGGTTATGAAACACCTCATTTTAACACCCAGGTGTTAAAATGAATGAAAAAATATATTTTTGAGAGAAGCTTTCTATTTTCTAGAGAATGATAACTCATAAACCCACAAGTTTCAGGACTGTCATAAGTGATTATAAACCAAGGATATTCTACTAGGAGGCTTTCAGAGATAATGGTTCTCCTTCTGACACATATTTTAATAATCAGAAGGGCAGTTATCACCATGTTTACAAGGACATCCTGAAGGATATCACCATTGAAAGTTCATTAGAGGGACTGATGCTGAACCTGAAGTTTCAATACTTTGGCCACCTGTTATGTTTTTTGTATAATTCATTGCAACTTTGGCCTTCCCAGGTGACTCAGTGGTAAAGACTCTGCCCACCATTGCAGGAGATGCAGAAGACTCAAGTTCAATCTCTGGGTTGAGAAACTTGTCAGGAGAAGGAAAGGAAAACCCACTCCAGTATTCTTGCCTTAAATCCCATGGACAGAGGGTCCTAGCAGGCTACTGTCCATGGGGTCACAAAAGGGTTAGGTACAATTGAGCAGATTGTTGCATCTTTATGTTTTAGCTAAATGTGAGTCATTTTGTCGTAGGCAAGACTGACAGAACTAAATTTGTTGATTAATAACATGTAACTTTGGGAAATTCTCCAGTCAAGACTATTGGACTCTGTTTTTTTCTGAGGCTCTGAGAGAGTTTGTTTCTTTGCCTTTTTCCAGGTCCTAGATGCTGCCTCATTCCTTGGTTTCTGGAACCATCCATCTTCATGGTCTGTGATTGCATCACAAAGACTGCTTCTCTCATGATGTCTCCTTCCTTGATTTCCTCTTATGCAGACCCTCATGACCATATGGCCCCTTCTGACTCCCAAAATCCAGGACAAGGTCTCCATCCTAACATCCTCAGCTTAACCACATGTGTAAATTCCCACTTTCCACATAAAGAAAGTCATTAATAAAGAATTAAATTGCAAAATAAAGCTTGTGAATCATAAATCTTACGTAGGGTAAAACTTTACTAAAAGTTCAATGACATAAGGAATGAGAGGTCATGAAAAGGCAGAGTGGGGTCTGGGTTATGCATGTGACTTCTGCTGATCTTTCTTCCTACATCAGACACCCTGTAGCACACAATGGTAGACACCATCTCTAAGTGAGTTTTGTCAGACACTACACGGAGAATTTAGGTTATGAAACACCTCATTTTAACACCCAGGTGTTAAAATGAATGAAAAAATATATTTTTGAGAGAAGCTTTCTATTTTCTAGAGAATGATAACTCATAAACCCACAAGTTTCAGGACTGTCATAAGTGATTATAAACCAAGGATATTCTACTAGGAGGCTTTCAGAGATAATGGTTCTCCTTCTGACACATATTTTAATAATCAGAAGGGCAGTTATCACCATGTTTACAAGGACATCCTGAAGGATATCACCATTGAAAGTTCATTAGAGGGACTGATGCTGAACCTGAAGTTTCAATACTTTGGCCACCTGATGCAAAGAGCTGTCTTACTGGAACAGACTCTGATGCTGGGAAAGATTGAAGGCTAAAGGATAAGGTGGAAGCAGAGATGAGATGCTTGGTTAGCATCACTGACTCAGTGGACATGGATTTGAGCAAACTCAGGGAGATAGTAGGGGACAGAGGTGCCTGGCATGCTGCAGTCCAAAAACAAACAAGGACATCAGATTGGAACCCTTCTTTCTTTCCCACTATACCCCTTCTTTATAACTGGAAAGACATAATTACAAGCCAGCTGCTTTAATGCCTTTCTCCTCAATGTCATTATACTATAAGTGGTAAGATTGGAAAGCCTAGAATAAGAAAGGTTTAATTTATATCCCAGCTTATATAGTAGTTGTGTGTGCACACTTAGTTGCTTAGTTATGTCCAATGCAACCCCATGGACTGTAGCCTGCCAGGCTCCCCTGTCCATGGGATTCTTCAGGCAAGAATACTGGAGTGGGCTGCCATGCCCTCCTCCAGGGGACCCTTCCAACCTAGGGATTGAACCTGTCTCTCTTATATCTCCTATATTGACAGGTAGATTATTTTTTTATAATTAAAAAAAAATTGGGGGGCGGGGCACTTCTATTGATCTTTCATCTTGTTTATCTTTGTTCTTTGGCTTGTGTGGGCCTCCCATCACAGTGGTCTCCCTCGCTGCAGAGCACTGGCTCTGGGCACATGCGCTCCAGAGCTCCGTCTAGGTAATTGGACACATCAGTCCAGCTGCTCCTCAGCATGTGGGATCCTCCCAGGCCAGGGAATGAATCGGGGCCCCTTGCACTGCAAGGCGGTGTCCTTACCCACTGGACCACTAGGGAAGCTCTGACAGGTGGATTCTTTACCACTGTATCACCTTGGAAGTCCATTTATTAGTTATCTAGCTTTAAAAGTTATTCATAATTTGTTTTGCATTCAGTTTTCTGACATGAAGACCTTCTCAGGCGGTGCTGATGGTAAAGAACCCACCTCCCTGAAGCAGGAGACAAAAGAGACACACGTTCAATACCTGGGTTGGGAAGATCCCCGGAGAAGAAAATGGCAACCCACTCCAGTGTTCTTGCCTGGAGAATCCCTTGGAGAGAGAAGCCTGGAAGGCTACAGTCTATTTGATTGCAAAAAGTCAGACATGAATGAATGGCTTAAGGGACTGATGCTGAACCTAAGTTTCAATACTTTGGCCACCTGATGCAAAGAGCTGTCTTACTGGAACAGACTCTGATGCTGGGAAAGATTGAAGGCTAAAGGATAAGGTGGAAGCAGAGATGAGATGCTTGGTTAGCATCACTGACTCAGTGGACATGGATTTGAGCAAACTCAGGGAGATAGTAGGGGACAGAGGTGCCTGGCATGCTGCAGTCCAAAAACAAACAAGGACATCAGATTGGAACCCTTCTTTCTTTCCCCACTATACCCCTTCTTTATAACTGGAAAGACATAATTACAAGCCAGCTGCTTTAATGCCTTTCTCCTCAATGTCATTATACTATAAGTGGTAAGATTGGAAAGCCTAGAATAAGAAAGGTTTAATTTATATCCCAGCTTATATAGTAGTTGTGTGTGCACACTTAGTTGCTTAGTTATGTCCAATGCAACCCCATGGACTGTAGCCTGCCAGGCTCCCCTGTCCATGGGATTCTTCAGGCAAGAATACTGGAGTGGGCTGCCATGCCCTCCTCCAGGGGACCCTTCCAACCTAGGGATTGAACCTGTCTCTCTTATATCTCCTATATTGACAGGTAGATTATTTTTTTATAATTAAAAAAATTGGGGGGGGCACTTCTATTGATCTTTCATCTTGTTTATCTTTGTTC
The DNA here is from genome assembly GCA_022376925.1 of Tragulus kanchil. Classification (NCBI taxonomy): domain Eukaryota; kingdom Metazoa; phylum Chordata; class Mammalia; order Artiodactyla; family Tragulidae; genus Tragulus; species Tragulus kanchil. The sequence goes on from JAIOJX010000023.1 coordinate 133,919,976, forward strand.
TTTGGCTTGTGTGGGCCTCCCATCACAGTGGTCTCCCTCGCTGCAGAGCACTGGCTCTGGGCACATGCGCTCCAGAGCTCCGTCTAGGTAATTGGACACATCAGTCCAGCTGCTCCTCAGCATGTGGGATCCTCCCAGGCCAGGGAATGAATCGGGGCCCCTTGCACTGCAAGGCGGTGTCCTTACCCACTGGACCACTAGGGAAGCTCTGACAGGTGGATTCTTTACCACTGTATCACCTTGGAAGTCCATTTATTAGTTATCTAGCTTTAAAAGTTATTCATAATTTGTTTTGCATTCAGTTTTCTGACATGAAGACCTTCTCAGGCGGTGCTGATGGTAAAGAACCCACCTCCCTGAAGCAGGAGACAAAAGAGACACACGTTCAATACCTGGGTTGGGAAGATCCCCGGAGAAGAAAATGGCAACCCACTCCAGTGTTCTTGCCTGGAGAATCCCTTGGAGAGAGAAGCCTGGAAGGCTACAGTCCATTTGATTGCAAAAAGTCAGACATGAATGAATGGCTTAACCTGTGCATGCATTCTGACATGAAATATGAATGATAATAATAAAATAATACAGAGCTCATAGATATGACTTAAAAGTTAAATTTAAAAGTTTTTGCGTTACGAAACTGAACGTCCATCATTCTATTCCTGAGTCCACAATAATATGTATCCGTATCTGATTAAACAGGTCTTCATGTTTTTTTTTTTTTTTTTAAGATTTATTTATTTATTTTGGGCAGGGGTCGGGTTGGGGAGGGAGGGGAGTGGGCGGGCCACTTCTATTGGTCTTTCATTTGTCTATTTTCATCCATCTTTGTTCTTTGGCCCATGTGGGCCTCCCATCGCGGTGGCCTCTGCTGTTGCAGAGCACTGGCTCTGGGCGCATGCGCTCCAGAGCTCCGGCTCAGTAATTGGACACATCGGTCCAGCTGCTCCGCGGCACATGGGATCTTCCCAGGCCAGGGTTCGAACCGGCGCCCCTTGCACTGCAAGGCGGTGTCCTTAGCCACTGGACCACCAGGGGAAGCCCAGGTCTTCATGTTTTATGTAACATTATTTTACATATATGCATGCTCAGTCACTCAGTCATGTCCAACTCTTTGAGAGCCTATGGACTGCAGCCTGCCAGGCTCCTCTGTTCATGGACTTCTCCAGGCAATAATGCTGGTATGGGTTGCCATTTCCTTCTCCAGAGGATCTTCCTGACCCAGTGATTGGAACTGCATTTCCTGCCCCAGCAGGCAGATCCTTTACCGCTGCACCACCTGGGAAGCCCCACATTTCTAAATATCCACCACTTGCTGTTGCCTCTCTGTGCTGGGCTTTAATAATAACAACTGTCATGGGTTCATCTCATAGCTTACTCTGCCCATGTCCTACACACTGAGGGCTTACCATTCACCACTGGAAACACGTTCATTTTTACCTGGAAGACCTTCTCAGGCGGTGCTGATGGTAAAGAACCCACCTCCCTGAAGCAGGAGACAAAAGAGACACACGTTCAATACCTGGGTTGGGAAGATCCCCGGAGAAGAAAATGGCAACCCACTCCAGTGTTCTTGCCTGGAGAATCCCTTGGAGAGAGAAGCCTGGAAGGCTACAGTCTATTTGATTGCAAAAAGTCAGACATGAATGAATGGCTTAACCTGTGCATGCATTCTGACATGAAATATGAATGATAATAATAAAATAATACAGAGCTCATAGATATGACTTAAAAGTTAAATTTAAAAGTTTTTGCGTTACGAAACTGAACGTCCATCATTCTATTCCTGAGTCCACAATAATATGTATCTGTATCTGATTAAACAGGTCTTCATGTTTTTTTTTTTTTAAGATTTATTTATTTATTTTGGGCAGGGGTCGGGTTGGGGAGGGAGGGGAGTGGGCGGGCCACTTCTATTGGTCTTTCATTTGTCTATTTTCATCCATCTTTGTTCTTTGGCCCGTGTGGGCCTCCCATCGGTGGCCTCTGCTGTTGCAGAGCACTGGCTCTGGGCGCATGCGCTCCAGAGCTCCGGCTCAGTAATTGGACACATCGGTCCAGCTGCTCCGCGGCACATGGGATCTTCCCAGGCCAGGGATGGAACCGGCGCCCCTTGCACTGCAAGGCGGTGTCCTTAGCCACTGGACCACCAGGGGAAGCCCAGGTCTTCATGTTTTATGTAACATTATTTTACATATATGCATGCTCAGTCACTCAGTCATGTCCAACTCTTTGAGAGCCTATGGACTGCAGCCTGCCAGGCTCCTCTGTTCATGGACTTCTCCAGGCAATAATGCTGGTATGGGTTGCCATTTCCTTCTCCAGAGGATCTTCCTGACCCAGTGATTGGAACTGCATTTCCTGCCCCAGCAGGCAGATCCTTTACCGCTGCACCACCTGGGAAGCCCCACATTTCTAAATATCCACCACTTGCTGTTGCCTCTCTGTGCTGGGCTTTAATAATAACAACTGTCATGGGTTCATCTCATAGCTTACTCTGCCCATGTCCTACACACTGAGGGCTTACCATTCACCACTGGAAACAACAGGCAGGCTTATGCTTATGACTGTGACTTATGACTTTCACATTTTAGATTGAGACGGAGACTGCTGCCACCAGGGCACTGGCTTGAGAAACTAACAGCAATTAGAAGGATTAGAATCTAATTACTGGGAGGAAATGGAACAGATTCATGGTAAGCACTTGCTGGTACCATTGCTGTATCCAGACTGATCTTTTCTCAATTCAAAACCACATGTATTTAAACATAGTTAAAATTATGCTTTTGTGTGTCATATGAATTTAATGACTTGTAAATAATGGGTTTCCTCAATGCCCTTTTTGAAAATCTATGTTTGTTATATGCCTGCGTGCTAAGTTGCTTCAGTTTAATTCAACTTTTCTTGACTCTATAGACTGTAGCGCTCCAGGCTTCTCTGTCCAAGGGATTCTCCTGGCAAAAATACTGGAGTGGGTTGCCATGCTTTCCTCCAGGGGATCTTCCTGATCCAGAGATTAAAATCAGTTCCCCTTCATTGCAGGCAGATGTTTCATTGTTTGAGCCACCAGGAAGTCAAGCCTCCCACATACTGAGTCCTAAATAACTTAACTATTGCTGTTACTAATTCTTTCTTTCCTATGTCTTCTGTGACATGGTGATACGTTAGTAGGTCAACTATGTTATTATTATGTTTTTCCATTTTAATGCTACCACAAACTGAATCCCTTCCTTCTCACTATAAATCCCCACTTGTTTCTTTAATGACAATGGGTAGAGAGGAAGAGAATGAGAGAGGGGTATAAAAGACTTCTGACCATTAAGGATTAACTGCTGTAAAACCTGCCATTTGGCCACAAACAAATGGAGAAAACAAACAAAAACTTAAGCAAAGGTTTTCAAACATTAGACAACAGGCAACAAAGGGCTGCCAACCCTGACAAAAAGACAATGAAGTGATCGTATTATTTCAACAGATTACTTCCTAGTATTAACCAGGTTTCAAGTTATCACTTAGGGCTTCTCTAGTGCCTCAGGGTAAGAAGGCACCTGCTAATACAGGAGACATGGGTTCAATTCTTGGGTCATGAAGATCCTCTGGAGAAGAAAATGGTAACCCACTTCACCTGGCATGCTACAGTCCATGGGATCTCAAAGAGTCAAACATGACTTAGCGACTGAACAACAACGGATTTATCACTTAGAGCTGGGAAAACACAACAGCGTGGGTGCCTTGCTGCATTTCAGAGACAGAAATAGTTTGGAGAGACTGGCCCTGTCAGAATTTTCAGGCAAGGACTGAGAGTGCACTGGAGTCTCCAGAAGCTGAGGATGCGGGTGTGAGAGGATAGTCTAAAAGCAGTGGGTTGTATGGTGCACACAGGGCTGGAAGTTACGTCCTCAGCAGTAAAATGGGATACCTCTTTTACAGAGGAACTGAGTAGAGCTCTCGTCGTGGAACTACCTTCATAGGGGCCAAAGGGGTTTTCTTCTAACTACTCAGGGTCTGCCATAGACAAAGACTACACGCAGGAGTCTAAGGAGAAAATCTGACCCTCACACTCCATAGGAACATTCCAACTGAAATTCAAAAGTGTTTTACAAAACCCAGTACAATGCAGCACTCAAAACATAAATTCTATCAGAAAATCACACTTCATTACTAATTATATCTTAATAAAGCTGGAAAACAAAGAAAAATAATAAAGGATTTAATTACTCCTTTTACAGCAATTACATAGTGATAGCAAACCTAGCTAGCTATATATCAATGACTCGATAACACTGAAAAATAAACTTAAGTAACCTAGGATACTCTGTTGACAAAAAGACACATGGAAACTAGTGATTTTTTTAAAAAAAATTCTGATGGAGATTTGACTAAAATGGTTATGTTTACTTCCAGTAAAATGCAAACTGGAATGGCACTGTCATTGTTTAATATGAAATATAAGGCTATAAAATAATCCACCTAGGATCCACTTCTGGTTGAATTTTAATTTTTGAAAAATCAAAATCAGATTTTGTTGCAGGTCTCTTTTCCCTAGAACACAGTCTGATGGCAGAGCTCATACAGTATCACGGATTAGTTAACTTTAGAATGCCAATGAAGCAAACACAAAGGCTCTGTAACATAGACAAGGATGTGCCTCTGCTCATAAGAGCAGTTTAAACTCTCTCTCAAGAATGGCTTGAACTTTGTGTCTTTCTGTTGAAACAGCATCACTTTTGACAAAGGCAGAATAATTTTATATAATGAATATAATTTGTATTTTGTAATTTTAATCTCAAGAATATTAGCTGGACTTGAGAACTATTTAGACACCACGCTGTGAACTATAAGAATGAAGATGAAAGCCAGGAATGCCTGCAGTGAAAAAACCCGGTTAGGTGTCCATTCCTGTTGGAGAGACAGAAATAGTTTGGAGAGACTGGCCCTGTCAGAATTTTCAGGCAAGGACTGAGAGTGCACTGGAGTCTCCAGAAGCTGAGGATGCGGGTGTGAGAGGATAGCCTAAAAGCAGTGGGTTGTATGGTGCACACAGGGCTGGAAGTTACGTCCTCAGCAGTAAAATGGGATACCTCTTTTACAGAGGAACTGAGTAGAGCTCTCGTCGTGGAACTACCTTCATAGGGGCCAAAGGGGTTTTCTTCTAACTACTCAGGGTCTGCCATAGACAAAGACTACACGCAGGAGTCTAAGGAGAAAATCTGACCCTCACACTCCATAGGAACATTCCAACTGAAATTCAAAAGTGTTTTACAAAACCCAGTACAATGCAGCACTCAAAACATAAATTCTATCAGAAAATCACACTTCATTACTAATTATATCTTAATAAAGCTGGAAAACAAAGAAAAATAATAAAGGATTTAATTACTCCTTTTACAGCAATTACATAGTGATAGCAAACCTAGCTAGCTATATATCAATGACTCGATAACACTGAAAAATAAACTTAAGTAACCTAGGATACTCTGTTGACAAAAAGACACATGGAAACTAGTGATTTTTTAAAAAAAAATTCTGATGGAGATTTGACTAAAATGGTTATGTTTACTTCCAGTAAAATGCAAACTGGAATGGCACTGTCATTGTTTAATATGAAATATAAGGCTATAAAATAATCCACCTAGGATCCACTTCTGGTTGAATTTTAATTTTTGAAAAATCAAAATCAGATTTTGTTGCAGGTCTCTTTTCCCTAGAACACAGTCTGATGGCAGAGCTCATACAGTATCACGGATTAGTTAACTTTAGAATGCCAATGAAGCAAACACAAAGGCTCTGTAACATAGACAAGGATGTGCCTCTGCTCATAAGAGCAGTTTAAACTCTCTCTCAAGAATGGCTTGAACTTTGTGTCTTTCTGTTGAAACAGCATCACTTTTGACAAAGGCAGAATAATTTTATATAATGAATATAATTTGTATTTTGTAATTTTAATCTCAAGAATATTAGCTGGACTTGAGAACTATTTAGACACCACGCTGTGAACTATAAGAATGAAGATGAAAGCCAGGAATGCCTGCAGTGAAAAACCCGGTTAGGTGTCCATTCCTGTTGGCTCAGATCTTGAGGAAGAATCTGCTGGCAAAGCAGGAGATCAGGGTTCAATCCCTGTGTTGGGAAGACCCCTGGAGAAAAGAATGACAACCCACTTCAGTTTTCTTGTCTAAGAAATTGTATGGACAGAGGAGCCTGGTGGGCTACAGTCCATGGGGTCACACAGAGTCAAACATGACTGCCTGGGCTACTAACACACTCAGGTGGTAGGTGCTGGAGGCAGCAAAGACCTGGTGATGAGTATTGACCTTCACCCACGTGCACTGGCTCAGCCAAGCCCAGGTTGGAGGTCCGTTTTGGAAGAGCAATACAGCCACTTGTCCAAGTAAGACTTTGCACCACTTTGTGTAGTCAGTAGAAGCAGATTTTCATGGGAAGTGGAAAACCAATTATTAGAGAAATGCAGAGCAAAAGTATAATGAGATCCCACCTCCCACCAGTCAGGATGGCCATTATTAGAAACTCTACAATAACAAATGTTGGAGAGGACGTGGAGACAAGTGAACCCTCCTGCACTGTTGGTGGGAAGGTACGCTGACACAGCCACTATGGAGAACAGTATGGAAGTTCCTCAGTAAACTGGAAGCAGAACTACCATATGACGCAGCAATCCCACTCTGGAGCATATATCCATACCAAAATCTGAAAAGGCACATGCACCTCTATGCAATCAAGACATGGGAGCAACTCCCTGACCCACCTAGGATCCACTTCTGGTTGAATTTTAATTTTTGAAAAATCAAAATCAGATTTTGTTGCAGGTCTCTTTTCCCTAGAACACAGTCTGATGGCAGAGCTCATACAGTATCACGGATTAGTTAACTTTAGAATGCCAATGAAGCAAACACAAAGGCTCTGTAACATAGACAAGGATGTGCCTCTGCTCATAAGAGCAGTTTAAACTCTCTCTCAAGAATGGCTTGAACTTTGTGTCTTTCTGTTGAAACAGCATCACTTTTGACAAAGGCAGAATAATTTTATATAATGAATATAATTTGTATTTTGTAATTTTAATCTCAAGAATATTAGCTGGACTTGAGAACTATTTAGACACCACGCTGTGAACTATAAGAATGAAGATGAAAGCCAGGAATGCCTGCAGTGAAAAAACCCGGTTAGGTGTCCATTCCTGTTGGCTCAGATCTTGAGGAAGAATCTGCTGGCAAAGCAGGAGATCAGGGTTCAATCCCTGTGTTGGGAAGACCCCTGGAGAAAAGAATGACAACCCACTTCATTTTTCTTGTCTAAGAAATTGTATGGACAGAGGAGCCTGGTGGGCTACAGTCCATGGGGTCACACAGAGTCAAACATGACTGCCTGGGCTACTAACACACTCAGGTGGTAGGTGCTGGAGGCAGCAAAGACCTGGTGATGAGTATTGACCTTCACCCACGTGCACTGGCTCAGCCAAGCCCAGGTTGGAGGTCCGTTTTGGAAGAGCAATACAGCCACTTGTCCAAGTAAGACTTTGCACCACTTTGTGTAGTCACTAGAAGCAGATTTTCATGGGAAGTGGAAAACCAATTATTAGAGAAATGCAGAGCAAAAGTATAATGAGATCCCACCTCCCACCAGTCAGGATGGCCATTATTAGAAACTCTACAATAACAAATGTTGGAGAGGACGTGGAGACAAGTGAACCCTCCTGCACTGTTGGTGGGAAGGTACGCTGACACAGCCACTATGGAGAACAGTATGGAAGTTCCTCAGTAAACTGGAAGCAGAACTACCATATGACGCAGCAATCCCACTCTGGAGCATATATCCATACGAAAATCTGAAAAGGCACATGCACCTCTATGCTCACAATAGCCAAGACATGGGAGCAATCCAAATGTCCACCGACAGAACTATTTTTTGCTGCTTTATAACTGTGTCATATATTCAAGCTAAAATGTGTCTTTCTAATTTATTGCTAACATTATTTTAGTCTAAATTTTTCCATTTATAAAACTAGTAAATAAACAATGGGTGAGTGTGAAGCAGTAGATGTTTGTGGAATTCATGGGAGAGAAAATATGGATAAAATCTTCACCATACAATTTCCTATCTATAGAGGAATATTAATAGGATTGGATTTAAACAATAGATTATTCATAGGATGCTATGGAATTTAACATTTTAAGAAGTTATATGATTAAATTTCAATCATATAATGTCTTTAAAATGCACAGGAAAATATCAAGCCCAGGACAAGTCTTTAAAACACATTTACTACTGATTTGGGGCACTAAAACTTTTAAAGAATACAAAGCATCTTTAGAAATATAGTGCAATTATCTGTATCCCATTATCCTTTCTCCACAGTTCAGTGCCCTTAATTCCAATGGTATGTTTTAGGAATTATAAAATTAATTATGGATTTAAAAATATATAATTTCAAAATTACATGATCATATGTATGTCATTTATTTTACATACGAGTAACGTTCTCCATGTAGTTAAGTAATCTACAAACTCCAAATTCATTGTGACTGTGAAAATTCTTACAAAAAGAAATTTCATCAATTTCCTCAAAAATTTGAAAAATATTTTAAACTTAACCACTTGTCCAAGTAAGACTTTGCACCACTTTGTGTAGTCAGTAGAAGCAGATTTTCATGGGAAGTGGAAAACCAATTATTAGAGAAATGCAGAGCAAAAGTATAATGAGATCCCACCTCCCACCAGTCAGGATGGCCATTATTAGAAACTCTACAATAACAAATGTTGGAGAGGACGTGGAGACAAGTGAACCCTCCTGCACTGTTGGTGGGAAGGTACGCTGACACAGCCACTATGGAGAACAGTATGGAAGTTCCTCAGTAAACTGGAAGCAGAACTACCATATGACGCAGCAATCCCACTCTGGAGCATATATCCATACGAAAATCTGAAAAGGCACATGCACCTCTATGCTCACAATAGCCAAGACATGGGAGCAATCCAAATGTCCACCGACAGAACTATTTTTTGCTGCTTTATAACTGTGTCATATATTCAAGCTAAAATGTGTCTTTCTAATTTATTGCTAACATTATTTTAGTCTAAATTTTTCCATTTATAAAACTAGTAAATAAACAATGGGTGAGTGTGAAGCAGTAGATGTTTGTGGAATTCATGGGAGAGAAAATATGGATAAAATCTTCACCATACAATTTCCTATCTATAGAGGAATATTAATAGGATTGGATTTAAACAATAGATTATTCATAGGATGCTATGGAATTTAACATTTTAAGAAGTTATATGATTAAATTTCAATCATATAATGTCTTTAAAATGCACAGGAAAATATCAAGCCCAGGACAAGTCTTTAAAACACATTTACTACTGATTTGGGGCACTAAAACTTTTAAAGAATACAAAGCATCTTTAGAAATATAGTGCAATTATCTGTATCCCATTATCCTTTCTCCACAGTTCAGTGCCCTTAATTCCAAGGGTATGTTTTAGGAATTATAAAATTAATTATGGATTTAAAAATATATAATTTCAAAATTACATGATCATATGTATGTCATTTATTTTACATATGAGTAACGTTCTCCATGTAGTTAAGTAATCTACAAACTCCAAATTCATTGTGACTGTGAAAATTCTTACAAAAAGAAATTTCATCAATTTCCTCAAAAATTTGAAAAAATATTTTTAAACTTAAACTCACTTTTTAAGTGGAAAAATATTTAATCCTTTGAATTCTATACTTAGGAGATAACATATTGCTATGATCAAATACTATTGAATTGAATCTACTAAAAATAAACATTAATTATGGAAAATAAATATTAATTACAGCCATTATCATTATGGAAAGGATTAACTCTAACAGTTATGCTAGTCAGCAAGGAATAGAAAACTATCAGATTTAGAGGCATTTTATTTATTGACTTCATGCCACCTTAAGTCAATTTTTAGAGAGTAGCTGGAAATTGTAAAATGAGAATAGACCATAAAATAAATGATAGATATTCAAGGAAATTATAGTCAACGTCAGGAAAAAATTTAATTCCTAAGACTTCAGAAGAATTACATTTGGTATTAAATGAATACATATTACAATTCAATGTAATAAATTAACAATATAATGTATTTCCAAACCTGATTCATGAAGGAAACAGGAACACATCTTCCTGGCACTTAGAAGTGAGACTTCTTTCAGACTTTCTTCCTGGAAATTGTAAAATCAAAATCAGCACAGAGTATATCTGGTAGTAAATTTGTGAAATAACACTAAAAATGGAAAGAGCCGGTGCCTTCTAACTAGCCTGTAAATGACAATACTCTATTTTAAGAATATATGTGTCCACAAAAGAAATTTGAATCAAGTTGAAAGAGTCTTGATTGAACAAAGTTCATCTAAGCTCCTAGCAACAGAGAGCATCTCAGTGCCTCTAGACTTCAGAATTCTGGGCAAATGCCTCCCTTTTATAAAGAGTGTATTTATAGGCTTAATTTTGAGACATCCAATTTATATTATTATCAGTTGAGTATAATCTCTGTGAGTGCAAGATTTTTGTCTGTCATGTTAACTGTCATATTCCCAAGTATCCAGACTAATGCCTGGCTTAGACTGAGCTCTCAGTCCATGCCCTGCTGATGTGCTGACAGAATGCCATGCAAAATTACATGATCATATGTATGTCATTTATTTTACATACGAGTAACGTTCTCCATGTAGTTAAGTAATCTACAAACTCCAAATTCATTGTGACTGTGAAAATTCTTACAAAAAGAAATTTCATCAATTTCCTCAAAAATTTGAAAAAATATTTTTAAACTTAAACTCACTTTTTAAGTGGAAAAATATTTAATCCTTTGAATTCTATACTTAGGAGACAACATATTGCTATGATCAAATACTATTGAATTGAATCTACTAAAAATAAACATTAATTATGGAAAATAAATATTAATTACAGCCATTATCATTATGGAAAGGATTAACTCTAACAGTTATGCTAGTCAGCAAGGAATAGAAAACTATCAGATTTAGAGGCATTTTATTTATTGACTTCATGCCACCTTAAGTCAATTTTTAGAGAGTAGCTGGAAATTGTAAAATGAGAATAGACCATAAAACAAATGATAGATATTCAAGGAAATTATAGTCAACGTCAGGAAAAAATTTAATTCCTAAGACTTCAGAAGAATTACATTTGGTATTAAATGAATACATATTACAATTCAATGTAATAAATTAACAATATAATGTATTTCCAAACCTGATTCATGAAGGAAACAGGAACACATCTTCCTGGCACTTAGAAGTGAGACTTCTTTCAGACTTTCTTCCTGGAAATTGTAAAATCAAAATCAGCACAGAGTATATCTGGTAGTAAATTTGTGAAATAACACTAAAAATGGAAAGAGCCGGTGCCTTCTAACTAGCCTGTAAATGACAATACTCTATTTTAAGAATATATGTGTCCACAAAAGAAATTTGAATCAAGTTGAAAGAGTCTTGATTGAACAAAGTTCATCTAAGCTCCTAGCAACAGAGAGCATCTCAGTGCCTCTAGACTTCAGAATCCTGGGCAAATGCCTCCCTTTTATAAAGAGTGTATTTATAGGCTTAATTTTGAGACATCCAATTTATATTATTATCAGTTGAGTATAATCTCTGTGAGTGCAAGATTTTTGTCTGTCATGTTAACTGTCATATTCCCAAGTATCCAGACTAATGCCTGGCTTAGACTGAGCTCTCAGTCCATGCCCTGCTGATGTGCTGACAGAATGCCATGAGTACATCAACAGTTCTTGACATTATTTTTAACAAGGAGAAAATGTACTGATGTACCTTCCTTAATATTTGAATTTGGTTGATAATAACAATTGTTAATGCTGTAACTACTGAAAAAATTCATCAAGAAATGTGCCTTTGGGTTTCCCTGGTGGTCCAGTGGGTAAAGAGTCCACCTTGCAGTTCAAGGGACACTGGTTCAATCCCTGGCCAGGGAAGATCCCACGCGCCTGGAGCAGCTGGACTGGTGTGTCTAATTATGAGCCAGAGCTCTGGAGCACATGCTCCCAGAGCCAGTGCTCTGCAACAAGAAAGGCCACTGCAACTGGAGGCCCACACAGGCTGAAAAATAAAGATGGATAAAAATAAATAATTAAAAAACAGTAAGAGAGGCCAAATTTTCTAAAAAAGAAAAAAAAAAAGAAATGTGCCTTCAAAAAAAAATGTTAGCCTTATGTTGTATAGATAAATGTTGCTGTTCAGATGATAAGTATGGATAAATAGGCAATGTTTTTCAAACTTTCAGAGCCAACAGTTAAAGTAATCCCTAAACAATTCCAAAACTATACAGGATAGAAACTTCAGAGGTCCAACATTATCACAACTTTAAAAAAAAAAAGTATAACTACTATAACGAGTAATGTTTCTCAACCATTTATTTGGCAAATTTTAAAATATTGGTAACAGCCTGTACTGATGAAACAACCAACTATATCTGGTAGTAAGTTTTTGAAATAACACTAAAAATGGAAAGAGCCGGTGCCTTCTAACTAGCCTGTAAATGACAATACTCTATTTTAAGAATATATGTGTCCACAAAAGAAATTTGAATCAAGTTGAAAGAGTCTTGATTGAACAAAGTTCATCTAAGCTCCTAGCAACAGAGAGCATCTCAGTGCCTCTAGACTTCAGAATTCTGGGCAAATGCCTCCCTTTTATAAAGAGTGTATTTATAGGCTTAATTTTGAGACATCCAATTTATATTATTATCAGTTGAGTATAATCTCTGTGAGTGCAAGATTTTTGTCTGTCATGTTAACTGTCATATTCCCAAGTATCCAGACTAATGCCTGGCTTAGACTGAGCTCTCAGTCCATGCCCTGCTGATGTGCTGACAGAATGCCATGAGTACATCAACAGTTCTTGACATTATTTTTAACAAGGAGAAAATGTACTGATGTACCTTCCTTAATATTTGAATTTGGTTGATAATAACAATTGTTAATGCTGTAACTACTGAAAAAATTCATCAAGAAATGTGCCTTTGGGTTTCCCTGGTGGTCCAGTGGGTAAAGAGTCCACCTTGCAGTTCAAGGGACACTGGTTCAATCCCTGGCCAGGGAAGATCCCACGCGCCTGGAGCAGCTGGACTGGTGTGTCTAATTATGAGCCAGAGCTCTGGAGCACATGCTCCCAGAGCCAGTGCTCTGCAACAAGAAAGGCCACTGCAACTGGAGGCCCACACAGGCTGAAAAATAAAGATGGATAAAAATAAATAATTAAAAAACAGTAAGAGAGGCCAAATTTTCTAAAAAAGAAAAAAAAAAAAAGAAATGTGCCTTCAAAAAAAAATGTTAGCCTTATGTTGTATAGATAAATGTTGCTGTTCAGATGATAAGTATGGATAAATAGGCAATGTTTTTTCAAACTTTCAGAGCCAACAGTTAAAGTAATCCCTAAACAATTCCAAAACTATACAGGATAGAAACTTCAGAGGTCCAACATTATCACAACTTTAAAAAAAAAAAGTATAACTACTATAACGAGTAATGTTTCTCAACCATTTATTTGGCAAATTTTTAAAATATTGGTAACAGCCTGTACTGATGAACAAAGTGATTGGGGGTGACAGAATTCCAGCTCAGTGATTTCAAATTCTAAAAGATGATGCTGTTAAAGTGCTACACTCCATATGCCAGCAAATTTGGAAAACTCAGCAGTGGCCACAAGACTGGAAAAGATCAATTTTCATTCCAGTCCCAAAGAAGTGCTGCTGCTTCGTCGCTTCAGTCATGTCCGACTCTTTGACCCCATGGACGACAGTCTGTCAGTCCATGAAATTCCTCAGGCAAAAATACAGGAGTGAATTGCATTGCCCTTCTCCAGGGGGATCTTCCCAATCCAGGGATTGTACCCAGGTCTCCTGCAATGCAGGCAGATTCCTTACCACTGAGTCATCAGAGAAGCCCTATATATATCTGAGACCCCATGGACTTGCCAGGCTTCTCCATCCATGGAATTTATCAGGCAAGAATACTGGAGTGGGGTTGCCATTTCCTTCTCCCCCAAAGAAGTACAATGCCAAAGAATGTTCAAACTACTACACAATTGCACTCATTTCACATGCCAGCAAGGTCACACTCAATATCCTCCAAGTTAAGCTTCAACAGTCTATGAACAGAGAACTTTCAGATGCACACGCTGGATTTAGAAAAGGCATAGGAACCAGAGTTCAAATTGCCAGTAACCGCTGGATCATTGAAAAAAGTAAGAGAATTCCAGAAAAACCTCTACTTGTACTTCACTGACTGCACTAAAGCCTTTGACTGTGTGAATCACAACAAACCGAGGAAAATTCTGAAAGTGATGAGAATAACAGATCACTTTACCTGCCTCCTGCAAAACCAGTATGCAGGTTAGTAAGCGACATTTAGAAGTGGACATGAAACAGTGGACTGATTTCAAATTGGCAAAGGAGTACGTCAAGGCTGTATATTGTCACCCTGCTTATTTATCTTCTATGTAAAGCACATCATGCAAAATGGTGGTCTGGATGAAGCACAAGCTGTCATCAAAGATTGACAGGAGAAATATCAATAACCTCTGATATACAGCTGATACTATCCTTCTTGTTGGCTTTCTGCCAACAAGAAAGTAAAGAGTCTCTTGATGAAGGTGAAAGAGGACAGTGAAAAAACTGGCTTAAAAATCAACATTCAGAAAACTAAGATCATGGTATCAGGTCTGATCACTTCATGTCAAATAGACTGGCAAATAATAGAAACAGTGACAGACTTTATTTTCTTGGACTCCAAAATCACTGTGCACGGTGATTGCAGCCATGACATGAAAAGATGTTTGCTCCCTGGAGGAACTATGACAAACTTAGTGTACTAAAAAGCAGAGACATCAATTTGCCAACAAAGGTCCACATAGTGAAAGATATGGTTTTCCCAGTAGTCATGCATGGATGTGAGAGGTGAACTATAAAGAAGTGTGAGTGCTGAAAACTGATGTGTTTGAACTGTGGTGTTGGAGATGACTCTCAGAGTCCTTTGGACAGGAAAGAGATGAAACCTGTCAATCCTAAAGGAAATCAAACCTGAATATTCATTGGAAGGGCTGATGCTGAAGCTAAAGCTCCAATATTTTGGCCACCTGATGAGAAGAGACTATGCATTGGAAAATACCCTGATGTTGGGAAAAACAGAAGGCAGAAGAAGGAAATGACAGAATGAGATGGTTGGATGGCATCACTGAGTCAACAGACATGAGTTTCAGCAAACTCCAGAATATTTTTAAGGACAGGGAAATCCGGCATGCTGTAGTCCATGGGGTTGCAAAGAATCAGACACGACTGAGTGACTGAACTGAACTGAGTACTGGTTAGGATATGAGATATATGTCTCTATATATCTCTATATATACACACACATACATACATAAAACAGGGCTATCCGGTGCTCAATCAGTAAAGAATTTGTCTGCAATCCATAGGAGATCTGGGTTCCATCTCTGGGTTGGGAAGATTCCATGCTGAAGGAAATGGCTACCCATTCCAGTATTCTTGCCTGGGAAATTCCATGGACAAAGGAACCTGGCTACAGTACATGGTGTCACAGAGTCACAACTAACACTTTCGTATATTTATATATGTATATAGAGAGAGACAGAGAAAGAGATAGATGTATGCTATCATTGAAAACAGGCACAAGCTGTCATCAAAGATTGACAGGAGAAATATCAATAACCTCTGATATACAGCTGATACTATCCTTCTTGTTGGCTTTCTGCCAACAAGAAGTAAAGAGTCTCTTGATGAAGGTGAAAGAGGACAGTGAAAAAACTGGCTTAAAAATCAACATTCAGAAAACTAAGATCATGGTATCAGGTCTGATCACTTCATGTCAAATAGACTGGCAAATAATAGAAACAGTGACAGACTTTATTTTCTTGGACTCCAAAATCACTGTGCACGGTGATTGCAGCCATGACATGAAAAGATGTTTGCTCCCTGGAGGAACTATGACAAACTTAGTGTACTAAAAAGCAGAGACATCAATTTGCCAACAAAGGTCCACATAGTGAAAGATATGGTTTTCCCAGTAGTCATGCATGGATGTGAGAGGTGAACTATAAAGAAGTGTGAGTGCTGAAAACTGATGTGTTTGAACTGTGGTGTTGGAGATGACTCTGAGAGTCCTTTGGACAGGAAAGAGATGAAACCTGTCAATCCTAAAGGAAATCAAACCTGAATATTCATTGGAAGGGCTGATGCTGAAGCTAAAGCTCCAATATTTTGGCCACCTGATGAGAAGAGACTATGCATTGGAAAATACCCTGATGTTGGGAAAAACAGAAGGCAGAAGGAGAAGGAAATGACAGAATGAGATGGTTGGATGGCATCACTGAGTCAACAGACATGAGTTTCAGCAAACTCCAGAATATTTTTAAGGACAGGGAAATCCGGCATGCTG
The DNA here is from genome assembly GCA_022376925.1 of Tragulus kanchil. NCBI lineage: Eukaryota > Metazoa > Chordata > Mammalia > Artiodactyla > Tragulidae > Tragulus > Tragulus kanchil. The sequence continues at coordinate 133,936,455 of JAIOJX010000023.1, forward strand.
TAGTCCATGGGGTTGCAAAGAATCAGACACGACTGAGTGACTGAACTGAACTGAGTACTGGTTAGGATATGAGATATATGTCTCTATATATCTCTCTATATATACACACACATACATACATAAAACAGGGCTATCCGGTGCTCAATCAGTAAAGAATTTGTCTGCAATCCATAGGAGATCTGGGTTCCATCTCTGGGTTGGGAAGATTCCATGCTGAAGGAAATGGCTACCCATTCCAGTATTCTTGCCTGGGAAATTCCATGGACAAAGGAACCTGGCTACAGTACATGGTGTCACAGAGTCACAACTAACACTTTCGTATATTTATATATGTATATAGAGAGAGACAGAGAAAGAGATAGATGTATGCACATCTATCTGTCTATCTACCTATATACACACAGAGAGATGCACAAATGCACAGCATATGACTGCAGAATAAAATTTTCAATAAACAATAATGTTTCAAGGGTACTGGATACATACTTTATATCAAACAGCATGGGAATATGAACATGGTTATCTGATACATAATAATAAATTTCAGAAAAATATATATAATACAAACTTCTTTGGAAATGTGTAGCATGCATGCATATACATATGTGCATATATATATATAAATATGGATGTGTGTATGTATAGATGTGTGAGACACATGTATAAGTGCACTCATGTGTGTGTGTTTATTTAAATAGGTGTTCCTTACAAAGTGGTTTCTTTGGGAAATTGAATGAGGAGAGATATGCACACAAGTTCTTTTTACAAAAAGAATCTGTTATAAATTAAATATTTTACATTAAAAAAAATGACTTGGGAGCTTCTCTGGTAGCTCAGTGGTAAAGAGTTCGCCTGCCAAAGCAGGAGACACAGGTTCAACCCCCTGATCCGGGAAGATCCCACGTGCTGCAGAGAAACTAAGTCCGGGAGCTACAGCTATTGAGCCGGCCTGTGTTCTTGAGCCTCAGGGCCACAACTATTGAGCCCATGTGCTGCAACTACTGAAGCCTGTGTACCGTAGAACTCGAGTTCCACAATAAGAGAAGTCACTGCAACAAGAAGCCTAGTCACCTTAACTAGAGAGTAACCCCCACTCCCTGCAACTAGAGAAGAGCCTGCGGCAGCAGTGAAAACCCAGAATAGTCAAAAATAAATAAATAAATAATTTTTATAAAAGAACTTACCCTAAAAAATGAATATGAAGTCAATTTAAGAAAACTGCAGCAAAGAAAAAAATCAACATTGATTTATCAACTACTGGACTATTTTATGGTTGCTTGCCTGACCTTATCAAAATAGGAGATTGAAGACATTTGTATAAATAAACCTGTCCTTTTGTGATGTTTCTATTTGAATCTTCCCAAACTCAGTTGTAAAAATAAGAGTTTTACTTAAAAACTAAAGGAAACTTCTTTGCACCTTTAAAAAAATTATAAGCTAACAGAAAAAATAAAAGTACAGTAAAATCAGTCTCTTCTGAACCACTTGAGAGTAATTTTCTGACCTGATGTCTCATTTTTCCTCTTTACCTCTGACAAACAGGTTGTTTTCCTAAACAACAAAAAATTCCCTTGTCAAAATCAGCTAATTAACATACATAGCATGTGATCCTAGGGTGAAATTATGTGTCAGTAATTCCTTTCAGTTCAAAAGGGTCCAGCTGAGGGTCATGGAGCATACCGTTGCCTTGTTCGCTTTTCTTGGTTTTTATGGCTTTGCTTTTTTGAATATTATAGGGAATTTATCTGTAATGTCCCTCAAGTCACATTTGTCTGATGTTTTACCATGACTGGATTCAACCTATGTATCTTAGGCAAGAATATCAGAGCCATTTCACTCCAAATGTTGCTGTAGCTTCGTTGCATGTACAGGTTGGCACAACATTCCAGCTTTACTGATGAAATCCACATGCTCACTTTATTCAATATGGCACATACTGTCTGCTAGACTTCTCCACTATGAAGCTATGCCTCCTATCACAGCTGGCAAACATTTTTCTCGGAGATGCATTATAATTACATAACTCCCTACATACTTCATTAAAATCTTGATTTATTTAGCTATGTCTACATGTGATTGTGATACCCTCTTTCTTTGAATGGGCTACTTTTAATTACTATTATTGTCTATTTTGATCCTCAGATTGACCCAGATTTGAGCAGGGAATCCTATTATTTTGTGTCCTTTTTCATATCCCCCCCTTTTTTTTTTCATAAGCAATGTCTTTCTTTCTAATAGGAGATATTCCATCTTCTTTTGTATTTTCTTTGCCCTAGACCATGAATCATCAATTTCTCCAAAAAGCTGTCTTTTTGTTTGGGGGGACAGTTGTTAAATTGAAAACAAGTTATGGCCACTAGATGTGCTAATTTCTATTCCATTCCCCAAGCCATCTCAGTGGATACAGAGGCTGTATGTGAACATATCCATAGAAGGACATATGTGCACATTCATGTTAATATCTACAGTTATTCCTATATCTCTATATATTAAAGGTCATGAGTTCACAGTGAAATATCCCACTTAGATCCAACCACAAGGTCCATTCTAGTTTTCCCTCTGAGTTTCTCCCCCCAAATGCAGTCTCCTCCCTGCACTTGTGAATGGCTCTGTGTCAGGATGTGCTTGTCACCCTGCCTGGGCCCTGACAGCCGGGCAAGGTTTCCCTACACTCTGCCCTTGTCAAAATCAGCTAATTAACATACATAGCATGTGATCCTAGGGTGAAATTATGTGTCAGTAATTCCTTTCAGTTCAAAAGGGTCCAGTTGAGGGTCATGGAGCGTACTGTTGCCTTGTTCGCTTTTCTTGGTTTTTATGACTTTGCTTTTTTGAATATTATAGGGAATGTATCTGTAATGTCCCTCAAGTCACATTTGTCTGATGTTTTACCATGACTGGATTCAACCTATGTATCTTAGGCAAGAATATCAGAGCCATTTCACTCCAAATGTTGCTGTAGCCTCGTTGCATGTACAGGTTGGCACAACATTCCAGCTTTACTGATGAAATCCACATGCTCACTTTATTCAATATGGCACATACTGTCTGCTAGACTTCTCCACTATGAAGCTATGCCTCCTATCACAGTTAGCAAACATTTTTCTCGGAGATGCATTATAATTACATAACTCCCTACATACTTCATTAAAATCTTGATTTATTTAGCTATGTCTACATGTGATTGTGATACCCTCTTTCTTTGAATGGGCTACTTTTAATTACTATTATTGTCTATTTTGATCCTCAGATTGACCCAGATTTGAGCAGGGAATCCTATTATTTTGTGTCCTTTTTCATATCCCCCCCCTTTTTTTTTCATAAGCAATGTCTTTCTTTCTAATAGGAGATATTCCATCTTCTTTTGTATTTTCTTTGCCCTAGACCGTGAATCATCAATTTCTCCAAAAAGCTGTCCTTTTGTCTGGGGGGACAGTTGTTAAATTGAAAACAAGTTATGGCCACTAGATATGCTAATTTCTATTCCATTCCCCAAGCCATCTCAGTGGATACAGAGGCTGTATGTAAATATATCCATAGAAGGACATATGTGCACATTCATGTTAATATCTACAGTTATTCCTATATCTCTATATATTAAAGGTCATGAGTTCACAGTGAAATATCCCACTTAGATCCAACCACAAGGTCCATTCTAGTTTTCCCTCTGAATTTCTCCTCCCAAATGCAGTCTCCTCCCTGCACTTGTGAATGGCTCTGTGTCAGGATGTGCTTGTCACCCTGCCTGGGCCCTGACAGCCGGGCAAGGTGCCCCCTACACCTCTGCCTCTCCCATGGTGACCTTGTTCTGAGGCCCTCATTCAGGGCTGCTGTCTCCATGGTAACTGGACAGTCTCCTAGGAGAATTTCCTCCTCTTCACAGTCCTCTCCCTTTCTGAGCCACCCTTCTGCCTGGGGGCCCTGATGGCTTTCCCCAACTCTGACCCTAAGTGACTCTAAATGTCACACCCCCACCTTAGCATGGAAGCACTCCCCTCCCAGTTCAGACATTTGCTCCCTAGGTGAAGACCCTTCCCTGTGTGCTTTTCCTATAACTACATGCTGAACCTTGAGTAAATTTTCCCAGCCCAGCTGGGCCCTGCCCTGGACTCTGAGCCACTGTGCCCTCCATCTTTCCTGCTTTGCTCCACCTAAGAGTTTCACACTTGAATTTCTCAGGAAAGGAACAGAAGACCGTGAAGAAGAGAGAGAGCTGGATGAAGTGGAAGATTTGTGGTTTTGAATCTTTATCTTCTTTTTCTACTCTTCCTGTAAAGTGATGAGTCTTCCCAGCTCCTCAGGAGTCCATCTATCTGTTCAATAAATGCACACTGAGCCCTTATCATTCACAAAAGGTTTAGATTAGTTCTTTTTTTAAGTTTTTACATTGGTTCATTTAAAAAAGAGATCCATTTCTGTCAGATATAAGATTTAGAATGTCATGCCAAACTAAATAAAAAATCTATAACTGATGCCCTGAGATTAGGATGTGCTATTTCATTGATAACTAATCACTTTGGAAAACATTAATTAAATGAACGCCCATCCATTATTTTTCTGTTTGTGAGTTTATATTGTAGAAAATCAGCCATTACTCAACTGTAGACTAATTTTGAGCCAGAATTTATTTTAAACAGCTATTTCCTACTTTATCCTTCATCAAATAACTATTTGAGCTTAAATTGACTTTGACTATCATAACAATAATGGTGTATACTTATGTCACTGTGTGCAAGCAAAGATAACCTAATTTGCATATTAATTCTACTAAGGAGGTATTTTTATTATCATTTTCAACAGATGGATAAACTGAAGTGTTGCGGTAAAGTGATTTTTCCAAGCTCCCTGATCTTGTGATGAAGCATGGAATTAAATCTGAGATGTTACAGTTGCTTACTTGAAATTCTTAATCACTTTGTATGATCTGATACCCAATCCAATTCTCATCAGAAATTCTATTTCAATATTTTTATTATTAAAATATAATGAATCTCAAACATATAAAACAGTGAGCATTATACAATTTCTTTTATAATGTCCCTACTGTTTTGAACTTTTGCATTGCATTCTTTTATAATAACTTCTATCTGTGATTGAAGACCCAGGACAGAAATCACTACTTCCTTCTGAGAAACAACATTGCATACTTGTCTGACTACTGACTTGTAAGTTATATATCCTATATATTCAAGCGCAAAATATTCAAATGAAGCTGAATATCTTTAATAGATTTGTAACTAAGTTTTTTGTAATTTGTCTCTTTAGATCCATTTTGGATTTAAATGCCCATTCACCTTAACTTTTTCTAGGCTATTCTTATGAAGGCACTTTAGAATGATAAGGTAGTTATTTCTTACACAACAGAGTGAAAAATGAGTGAGTTTAACTTTTGGAGAATGGTCATTCTGTAAGAATTCCTGCAAGCAGTTAGAAGAAGGAGTTTGCTCCAACTGATATAGGTTAGATTATATTTATCTATAAGTGAAAGTGTCATTTTCTTCTGTGCATTCTGGCATGGATATTCTAAGTATTCCATATCTGAGGAACAGAACTCCTCTCCTTTGTACGTGCTAAGTCACTTCAGTCATGTCTGATTCTTTTGCCACCCCATGGACTGTAGCCCACCAAGCTCCTCAGTGGATGGGATTTCCCAGGCAAGAATACTGGAGTATATTTATCACATATATCTGCAAGGAATTTTTTTTAACAACCTAGTTTGGAAACGGTTCTAAAAAGCACTGTGGTAACTGAGAGAAATCTGTTTCCATGCAATTTTTTCAAATATTTGTAGAAAACATGACAATATTACTTATAGTAATTTACTACACAGTAATTTATATTCCACATGCATAGAGTACCCGCAAATAAAATTTAGTATTGACAGGTAGATTCTTAACCACTGGACCACCAGGGAGGTCCCTTAGGCAAGCCTCTTCTTAATCACCTCTAATCTATGCATTTCCTGTTGTTCCTTGCCTTTCAAGGCTTTGATGTATTTGAAGGTATGTTGCAGAATGTCCCACAATTTAGGTTCATCTGATGTCTTCTCATAAATAGAGTGCGGTTATGAAATGGAAGAGAGAATATCCTAAAATCATTATTTTTCCCTTGGCATGCTGTGCTTTCTAGATATGAGTCATTAAGTTCAGCCTGCACTTGGGGAAAAGGGAGCCAAGTTTCACATCCTGGTGGAAGAAATAGCAAAGAATCTGTGGACATTTGTTAAATATGCCACAGTAATAAATACACATTTAGGGGAAGATCATTTTAGGCTATGCAAATATTCTATTTATTCTTAAAGTCGGCTGACTAAGTTTAACAACCATGGGTGATTGTGCCCATTGGAATTATTACTCTAGTGCTCAACTGGTGATTCTTTTTCTCTTTACTTTACATTTATTAACTGGAATTCATTGGTAAGGTAGAGTTAATCTCTTTGCATCTGTTTATTCATTTTGTCATTTTACTATCAGGAGTGACTGAACTATTTTTTTAAATCATTCTTTTGGTTATAATTCAATACAATCATATTTATTTTGTTGCTCATGTTTTTCCTGGTTTCGTTATTGTCAGGTCTTTTAGGGAGAGCTCTCCTTTCACTTTTAGCAATTCCTTATTTTTGCAAGGACAAGATGTTCCAGACTTACCTTGTGTATGTGCTGCATCGAAGCAAACATTTCTTCAAAGAAATGGTTCCTTTCACTGGAGAAAGGTATTTCAAAACCAAATCTAAATAGCACAGATGTTATTTGCCATTGGGACGTACAGTTCTCAAAGGACAGACAGAGGAAACAATGTCTACATTTCTAACAATGTAGATATTTGTGCTAACCCCCAAAATACATGTATCTATATTTCTATAATATTTTACATGTATATAATATAATGTATATTAAACACGGAATATAGATTACACATGTATCTATATTACATTTTTAAAAATAAACAGGAGTTCATAGTGGTATCTCTCTTATTCAGCACAAGTTTTGATCAATATTTTTTCTGTTGCTTGCCTGCAACTTCTTTATTTAGCAGTGAGAAATCAGTCTTCCTTAACTGACAATACATTTACTTTAGAATGTGTTTGAAGATTTTTTGATTTGTTCCTTGCCTTTGAAGGCTTTGATGTATTTGAAGGTATGTTGCAGAATGTCCCACAATTTAGGTTCATCTGATGTCTTCTCATAAATAGAGTGCGGTTATGAAATGGAAGAGAGAATATCCTAAAATCATTATTTTTCCCTTGGCATGCTGTGCTTTCTAGATATGAGTCATTAAGTTCAGCCTGCACTTGGGGAAAAGGGAGCCAAGTTTCACATCCTGGTGGAAGAAATAGCAAAGAATCTGTGGACATTTGTTAAATATGCCACAGTAATAAATACACATTTAGGGGAAGATCATTTTAGGCTATGCAAATATTCTATTTATTCTTAAAGTCGGCTGACTAAGTTTAACAACCATGGGTGATTGTGCCCATTGGAATTATTACTCTAGTGCTCAACTGGTGATTCTTTTTCTCTTTACTTTACATTTATTAACTGGAATTCATTGGTAAGGTAGAGTTAATCTCTTTGCATCTGTTTATTCATTTTGTCATTTTACTATCAGGAGTGACTGAACTATTTTTTTAAATCATTCTTTTGGTTATAATTCAATACAATCATATTTATTTTGTTGCTCATGTTTTTCCTGGTTTCGTTATTGTCAGGTCTTTTAGGGAGAGCTCTCCTTTCACTTTTAGCAATTCCTTATTTTTGCAAGGACAAGATGTTCCAGACTTACCTTGTGTATGTGCTGCATCGAAGCAAACATTTCTTCAAAGAAATGGTTCCTTTCACTGGAGAAAGGTATTTCAAAACCAAATCTAAATAGCACAGATGTTATTTGCCATTGGGACGTACAGTTCTCAAAGGACAGACAGAGGAAACAATGTCTACATTTCTAACAATGTAGATATTTGTGCTAACCCCCAAAATACATGTATCTATATTTCTATAATATTTTACATGTATATAATATAATGTATATTAAACACGGAATATAGATTACACATGTATCTATATTACATTTTTAAAAATAAACAGGAGTTCATAGTGGTATCTCTCTTATTCAGCACAAGTTTTGATCAATATTTTTTCTGTTGCTTGCCTGCAACTTCTTTATTTAGCAGTGAGAAATCAGTCTTCCTTAACTGACAATACATTTACTTTAGAATGTGTTTGAAGACTTTTCAGAATGATACTACACCACTTAGAAACAAATTCGCCAACAACTTTTTTTTTTAAAATCCTTTGCCTTGACTGTCACAATATTCACTCAAAACAGTGCTTTCCAAAGTTTCTTAATTCTGCTCTTTTCCTTGCTGTCTTTATGTGAGGCGTATTACAGTCATCCTAACATAGCTAAAATAGTTTGTTAGCAACTGAATTTCATTCTGGGTTTTTCCAATATCTGGCTTGATGTTTCTGTGGGTATCATTGTCTCTGTTTGTTTCTAAAGGTGAACACTCGCCCCGGGGGTGGCCAGATGCAGAGCGGGGCTGCTGGGAGGGAGCTGGTTGGGAGAGGATCGTTTCAGGGCCGAGACCTGGGGGGAGGTTGCTGGTGGCCCAGAGGTCCCTTCCAGATGGTGACCAAGAGGTGGCCCTGCATCCAGGTGGACGCAGCGGCACCCTGAACAGATTCCGGAGGAGCTTGCCCTCTGCACACAGAGGGGCAGGCTGGCCACCGCCCCACTGAGGTCACCCACTGCCGCTCGCAGGACACATGGAAGGGTCCCTGCCTTTTTCCCTCCCTCTGTCCCAGTCTTGTGGACAAGGCTGGCTCAGACAGCGCTGCAGCAGCTAGGGTAATAGTCAAGCCCCGGGGCTGAGGCGCATCAGCAAGCGCCAGCTAAACTCTGGAATGGGAGGCGAAAGCCTAGTGTCTCCAAAGACCTCGCGAAGTGGGGTCTGCGGTGGGAAGGACGGAGGCATAGGAGGCCAAGGGCCGGTGTGCGGGACTCACCTGGAGGCACCCGGTCCTGGAAGCCCCTCTCGCTGCTCCGAGCGCTCACTGTTCTGAACCTTGCACCCAGCGGGAGGGGTCGTGCCGACTGGCACGTGGCTCCCAGGTGGAGCACGCGGCTCCCCGGGGCTGGCACGTGGCTCCGGGGCGTGGCTTCCCGAGGTTGGCGGCACATAGTACTGCACGAGGCACCGTTGCGCCCGGGAGGTGTCGCGAGAGTTGCAAGCAGAGTCCAGCACAGGTGCAGCTCTGATTCGGAGCTGAAGTGCCGCCGTGCTCTCACCTGCTTGAAACCCTGCCGGCTTGTCAGGCTGCTCGGCCGTGGCCCGAGGCGCTGGAAAAAGCCGCCCGCCGTGGCTTCACGTTCCTTCAGGCCTCTGCGGCGGAGCAGGAGGTCGGATGCCCGCGCCACCTCAATGCAACCCTGGGAGGATGTCAGCCACACCATGAAGGTCACGGACATAACCCCGCGGGCCATGGGGCACCCTTAGGTGTCCTCACCCTCTCCATGAGGGACCCCTCCCACGGCTCAGGACCTCGTAGGCCACCTGGGCCTTCTGTCCGCGGACACGGCCCTAGTCAGAGGAGGCAGGCTTTTCTGCGGCCCAGACAGAGCGTCTGCAGGAGGTGGCTGTGCTACACATCCAAGAAGACCCCAAGTTCTTCCCAGGCTCCTTGAAGGTAAGGATGGCAGAAGTTTTGTGCTGGTTGCAGGTGCGCTGCAGATTCTGTCGGCCAAAAGGTCAGCACACACCGCCCGGCCGTGAGGGTGGCGCGTGGGGTCTGGGCCGAGTGGGAAGAGATGCACTTGGACCCTGCATGGAGCCCCCAGGGCCACTCGCAGATGCCGCAGGCCCAGCCTCCCAGACTCCAGCAGCACACAGGGGTTCTCCTAGCTTCTCGGAGGGTGGGGACAGGGCCCGAGGGGTGGGATGGAGGCCTTCAGGAGGCTGTGAGACCCCCTGGGGCCACGTCCCCTTGGGCAGGAGTTTCAGGCAGAGAGCTCCAGCTCTGGCTTCTGCTCCGCGGGGCTCAGAACCTGGGCTGCATCCCAGGTGGATCCTTTGCAAGTGGCTTAATGAACATCACCCGGTCGAGACTGTCGCCCTTCCAGGTGTGGAATTTCTTCTTATTTTTTCTGTGGCTTCAGTCCCCTGATCAGTTAAATATCTGTTGTTTAGTTGCTAAGTTGTGTCTCTTTTTGCGACCCTATGGACTTTTGTCCATGGGATTCTCCAGGCAAGAATACTGGAGTGGGCTGCCCTTCCCCTCTCCAGAGGATCTTCCTGACTCAGGGATCGAACTGGTTCAAGTCACCTGCATTGGCAGGCGAACTCTTTACCCCTGCATCACATGGGAAGCCCAAGTGTTGTTAAATGCATATCTGTAACTGTTTTTCCACCCTGTAAAGGTAAAAGAGAGGCTTATTTTTACTTTTAAAATATTAGCTGAAAGCAGAATTCTTTTCCACTTATGTTTTTTAAGGTTTTTAAAATAACATTTATTTCTTTAAAAGTTAACATATGCATGATAGGAAATCAAAAAGCACAAGAAGCAAAAAACAAAGTCGTTCATAATCACAATCATTTTACTGTTTCATGTGACCGTCTAGGTCTCATTTGTAAATTTTCACAATCAAGTATCCATTTTTATGTAATTAAGGTTATACAGTCATGTATCATGCTGTTTCACATATCATGAATATTTACCACTTCAAAGTCCCAAAGCTATGCCTATTTTGATAACTAAGAATACACTACATCAACTCAATCAGGTGACAAGCATTGTTTAATCAAACTAGTAAAATTCTCAAATATTTATAGAAATAGTTATGGCAGTTGGCATTTGTCATGGTTTTATGGCTGCATTTGTATGGTGTTCAGTTACTGTTGGAAAATATATGTCGTTTTCAGTCTCTTGATGCCATGAGTAATCTGAGCCCCAAATCGTTTCTGATATTACCAGTGTATCAGATGTAGTGATAGATTGTGTTTGACCTGTGAGATAAAACTTGCCCTTTAAAGTCTTATGGCATCAGTTGAAAATTATGAGCAGAAATTTGAGAGGAGTTAAAGTTACAGAGGTAGACGGCATAGCAGGCAAGTGAGATTGAAATTGTGAAATAGAGGTGGATACGGAAGGGAAAATTGTCACTCCAGCATGGACCGTGTAAAGAGTTTGCAGTGGGGAGGCCTGAACATTACATCTTAGAAGAAGGAAATAAACATTTAAAAGAATGTGGGAGATTGGTAAATGTCATGTATCATGTACATTTCATGGAATTACATGCTGACAGGGAGGAGAAATTGTTGGAGGATGCTGAATATGCACATTAAGTGAGAGTTTCATGTAAGAAGGAGCTATGGAAACCTAATTTTCAGGAGTGGGGGGTAGATTTCGTAGACTGTCTTGAACCAGAGTAAAGTTAAGCAAACTTTAGATATGTTATAAACTTTCTTTTTACTAGAAATTTCACTGGACCCCAGCTTGGGTGATGGTTTGTCATAGTACTCTAAACTATTAATACATTTAATGGTTTTCTTTTTTTTTTTTTTTTTTTAATTCTTTTTATTTTTTATTTTTTATTTTTTTGGGGAGGGCTGGGTGGGGAGAGAGGGGGCCGGGCGGGCCACTTCTATTGGTCTTTTGTTTCTCTCTGTTCATCCGTCTTTGTTCTTTGGCTCGTGTGGGCCTCCCATCGTGGTGGCGTTTGTCATTGCAGAGCGCTGGCTCTAGGTGCATGCACTCCAGAGCTCCAGCTCAGTAGTTGGACACATTGGTCCGACCGCTCCGCGGCACGTGGGATTTTCCCAGGCCAGGGATCGACCTCCCATCCGTGGTTTGGCCCGGGTTATGTTTTATTGGCAGAGCCCGCTTTGGCTTTTCTAGGAGCATGCACTCCGAGTCAAGCATTGTTTAATAAAACTAGTAAAATTCTCAAATATTTATAGAAATAGTTATGGCAGTTGGCATTTGTCATGGTTTTATGGCTGCATTTGTATGGTGTTCAGTTACTGTTGGAAAATATATGTCGTTTTCAGTCTCTTGATGCCATGAGTAATCTGAGCCCCAAATCGTTTCTGATATTACCAGTGTATCAGATGTAGTGATAGATTGTGTTTGACCTGTGAGATAAAACTTGCCCTTTAAAGTCTTATGGCATCAGTTGAAAATTATGAGCAGAAATTTGAGAGGAGTTAAAGTTACAGAGGTAGACGGCATAGCAGGCAAGTGAGATTGAAATTGTGAAATAGAGGTGGATACGGAAGGGAAAATTGTCACTCCAGCATGGACCGTGTAAAGAGTTTGCAGTGGGGAGGCCTGAACATTACATCTTAGAAGAAGGAAATAAACATTTAAAAGAATGTGGGAGATTGGTAAATGTCATGTATCATGTACATTTCATGGAATTACATGCTGACAGGGAGGAGAAATTGTTGGAGGATGCTGAATATGCACATTAAGTGAGAGTTTCATGTAAGAAGGAGCTATGGAAACCTAATTTTCAGGAGTGGGGGGTAGATTTCGTAGACTGTCTTGAACCAGAGTAAAGTTAAGCAAACTTTAGATATGTTATAAACTTTCTTTTTACTAGAAATTTCACTGGACCCCAGCTTGGGTGATGGTTTGTCATAGTACTCTAAACTATTAATACATTTAATGGTTTTCTTTTTTTTTTTTTTTTTTTTTTTTTTTTTTTTTTTTGGGGGGGGGTGGGGGGGGGAGAGAGGGGGCCGGGCGGGCCACTTCTATTGGTCTTTTGTTTCTCTCTGTTCATCCGTCTTTGTTCTTTGGCTCGTGTGGGCCTCCCATCGTGGTGGCGTTTGTCATTGCAGAGCGCTGGCTCTAGGTGCATGCACTCCAGAGCTCCAGCTCAGTAGTTGGACACATTGGTCCGACCGCTCCGCGGCACGTGGGATTTTCCCAGGCCAGGGATCGAACCGGTGCCCCTTGCACTGCAAGGCGGTGGCCTTACCCACTGGACCACCAGGGGAAGCCCTTAATGGTTTTCTAATTTGGGTTCAGCAAGCACTCATCTCATTTTATAATCATGAGCTGTTATGTGACAAAAAGCCAGGAAACTATTTTCCTTGTATGGAAAGCATGGGAGCTCTCATCTAAAGTGTATTTGGAGAATGTGTATGACCAATATTTGATAGTCATTTTAAAAATTACAAGTTGGTACAGAGTTAAAATAACATAGTAAACACTTTTTGATGTGACTAGAAGTTACTTTATGTAGGCTCCTTTATAATTTTTTAATTTAAAAATTATTAGATATGATAAATATTAGGCAAAAAATGCTGTCTTGCAAATTGAATTGTAGAAAATTATATTTAGAAAACATCTCTGTAAACCAAGTGAAAGTGATGTCTGATTTGCTGCCTCATGGCCTGTAGCCTGCCAGGTTCCCCTGTCCATAGGATTTCCCAGGCAGGAATACTGCAGGGTAAGCCATTTCCTCCTCTAGGGGACCTTTCCAACCCTGGGAAAATTCCCATCTCCTGCATTGGAGCCACCAAGGAAGCCCCCTGTAAACCAAGGAGACACCCTTTTCTTCTAGTAACCCAGAATATACTCTTCTCCATAACAGACCAAAACTTCATTCCACTCTTAAGTCTTAAAAGGCAAAGATACTGATTATATCTATATATAACTATCTATGTCTATGTAAGATTATATCTATATATAGTTATCTATATCAACCAGTTTTTTTTTTTACTGGAGACTGGGCAATTAATTTGAGAGCCCATCCTCAAATTAGGGTTTTCTTTTTTATTACTGATTATCACTGGTTATGAGGAAAAAAACATATTATTTCCACCATCACTTAAATATCTGTTTGTCCTGAGCCTAAAAGAGTCAAGTACACAAAAAGTCTGAAAATCTACTCTTGTCAAAACAAGTGACGGTGATGACGTTACCGTTGTTCACTAACTTTTTATAGACATTAGATGTCAGGAGACAGGCTGCTCCCAGGGGAGCACCCATGTTTCCGGACCGCCCGCGCACGTGGGATCTTCCCAGGCCAGGGATCGAACTGGTGCCCCTTGCACTGCAAGGCGGTGGCCTTACCCACTGGACCACCAGGGGAAGCCCTTAATGGTTTTCTAATTTGGGTTCAGCAAGCACTCATCTCATTTTATAATCATGAGCTGTTATGTGACAAAAAGCCAGGAAACTATTTTCCTTGTATGGAAAGCATGGGAGCTCTCATCTAAAGTGTATTTGGAGAATGTGTATGACCAATATTTGATAGTCATTTTAAAAATTACAAGTTGGTACAGAGTTAAAATAACATAGTAAACACTTTTTGATGTGACTAGAAGTTACTTTATGTAGGCTCCTTTATAATTTTTTAATTTAAAAATTATTAGATATGATAAATATTAGGCAAAAAATGCTGTCTTGCAAATTGAATTGTAGAAAATTATATTTAGAAAACATCTCTGTAAACCAAGTGAAAGTGATGTCTGATTTGCTGCCTCATGGCCTGTAGCCTGCCAGGTTCCCCTGTCCATAGGATTTCCCAGGCAGGAATACTGCAGGGTAAGCCATTTCCTCCTCTAGGGACCTTTCCAACCCTGGGAAAATTCCCATCTCCTGCATTGGAGCCACCAAGGAAGCCCCCTGTAAACCAAGGAGACACCCTTTTCTTCTAGTAACCCAGAATATACTCTTCTCCATAACAGACCAAAACTTCATTCCACTCTTAAGTCTTAAAAGGCAAAGATACTGATTATATCTATATATAACTATCTATGTCTATGTAAGATTATATCTATATATAGTTATCTATATCAACCAGATTTTTTTTTTTACTGGAGACTGGGCAATTAATTTGAGAGCCCATCCTCAAATTAGGGTTTTCTTTTTTATTACTGATTATCACTGGTTATGAGGAAAAAAACGTATTATTTCCACCATCACTTAAATATCTGTTTGTCCTGAGCCTAAAAGAGTCAAGTACACAAAAAGTCTGAAAATCTACTCTTGTCAAAACAAGTGACGGTGATGACGTTACCGTTGTTCACTAACTTTTTATAGACATTAGATGTCAGGAGACAGGCTGCTGGGGGTTTGTGAAGAGGAGGCAGTGACTCCATGATAGTAAACATAAGGAAGATTGTGTAGGAGCTTTAGAAGTGTGACGCTGGTTATGTACCCTTTCTGAGGTGTACATCGATCGGTACTGTGCAGTTGGAGAGTGGATTCGTTCACTGGGGTTGCTATCACAGACATTACAGGCTCAGTGACAGCAGAAATCTGTTTCTCATTATTCTGGGTGCTGAAAGTCCTCAGTAGAGGTATGAGCAGAGTTTCTCCTGAGGCTGCTCTTTTGTGGATGGTTATGTTCTCTTTAGGGCTTTCCAGGTGGCTCAGTGGTTAAAGAATCTGCCTGTCAGTGTAGGAGAAGCAGGAAATGAAGGTTCGAGACATGGGTCCGGAAAATCCCCTGGAGGTGGAAATGGCAACCCCGTCCGGTATTGTTGCCAGGAAAAACCCATGGACAGAGGGGCATGCCAGGCTGCAGTCCATGGGGTCACAAAAGTATTGAACACAACTGAGCACAGTATACATGTTCTCTTTACTTCTGCATTTGGTCAGCCCTCTGCATGAAATGTGCAAAGACAATTGAGCCCATTATAGAGCGGTATAGGAGGTATCCAGAGGATATATATACAGATACATTACTATTCTAGAATGATTGTCACAAAGGGACTATCATTTATTTGTAGGACATCTGGGAATGGTATAAAAATTTAGTTTCTAAAGATAACCTTGTGCTGTAAAATATATTTATTTATACAGAGTATTTCTGCATTGAATACCAGATGATTTTGTTCAGAAAAATAGGTCTGAAAAAGAGAATTAATCTGTAGAGCTGGTAAGAAAACACTTTTTAATGGGTGAGAATGCGTGCAGTTGTCATATGCTGCAAGCTGTTTTGTATCCTGTGCACTTAAATACAATGTAAAGTCTGGCATTTCTAAAATTTTCTTACTTTAGCAGCTTGTAAAAACAATTTTGCTTGATAGTAGCTTTAGAAATAATCCATGTAGTGAAAAGAAATGTGAATCTGATTATTTCACTTTGTTGTAACTGTTCTTTAGTTATTCAGTCATGTCCAACTCTGCAACGCCATGGACGGAGCTTGCCAGGCTCCTTGCTCCGTGGGATCCTTCAGGCAAGAATACTGGAGTGGGTTGCCATTTCCTCCTCCAGAGGATATTCCCAACTCAGGAATAATAGCATGAGCCAATTTCTTAAAGTCAATTAATACCTTCTCTCTTTCTCTTTATTCTGTTTTTCTGGGGAACCTTAATGCAGTCATTATCGAGAAAGTGAATTAGTGTAGATAAAGACCTCTGGCCATTCCACCTTAATGGAAAAACTTAGCACCCAATTGTGCTGAACACAGAGAAGATTTCCCTCTTCCATGTCCTCCAGGGACATGCTGATGAGGCTGTGATGTTACAACTGCCTCCCCTCTTGCTGCTACCATATTAGACAGAAATGCATTTGAGTAAGTTCTTGGTGGAATATGTTGCACATATTTCCTCCTTTGCATTTACTTCGTGGTATCTATTAATGAACCAAAAATTTTCTATTTTAAATAGTCCAATTTATCATTTTTCCATTTATAATTAGTGTTTTTTTGGGGTGGGTGGGGTGGGGTGGGGAGGTGGAGGGGCGGGTGGGCCGCTTCTATTGGTCTTTCATTTGTCTATTTTTCATCCATCTCTGTTCTTTGAGATGGATGGCGGTATCCTTACCCACTGGACCACCAGGGAAGCCCCTAGTGTTTTTTTATTTAATAAATCTTTACCTGTCTTGGGTTCATAAATAATTTTCTATGTTTTATTAAAATGCTTTAAGGTCCTGGTAATGTAAGTGTGGGGAAATCAAGCAGATTCCTTAAAGCAAGTATAAAATTGGAAAAAATTAGTTAAAACATTTCAGTGCGGCTTCCCTGGTGGAAGTGGGTAAAAACTCCCCCTTGCACTGCAAGGGGCACCAGTTTGATCCCTGGCAGGGGAAGATCCCACGTGCCATGGAACGGCTGGACCGGTGTGTCCAATTATGAGCCAGCGGTCTACAGTGCATGTGCCCAGAGCTGGTGCTCTGTTACAGGAGAGGCCACTGCAATGGGAGGCCCACACAGGCCAAAGAACAAAGATGGATGAAAATAAATAAATGAAAGACCAATAAAAGTGACCAAAAAATAAAAAAAAAAAAAAAGCAAAAATAAAACCCATTTCAGTGCACGAGAAATTGACCAAAGGTGAGAAGTTGAGCCATGCGTGTAACATGGAAACTGCTCAAGGGAAGTTTGAGACCTTCTTGCCTGGATGCTTTCCTAATTGTCCTAGCTCAGGCTCAGACACCTGCCCTCTTTCTGGCTGGAAAGAATAGACTCACTTCATTGTTTCTGAGAGAGCAGCTAAGCAGTTGTGGGAGTGAGAGGGCCACAGTTACATTCAGCATATAATTTCTCTGTACATCCTGCTGACTGCAGACCAGTGCATGTTGGGTGCACCAGGTAACCTAAAGAAACTTAAAGCCTGAATAAATTTGTAAACTTGTTGAACCATTGAATTTGATACCTCAAACTGCAGTCGACTCAGAAGGCAAAAGGATCTCATTGACATAAAATAGCCTACTGCTCAGCTCACTGCTGGGTTTTCACCATTGAGGATGATATCATCTGTGGATTTGTCACAGAAGTCTTTTATTATGTTGAGGTATGTTCCTTCTATGCCCACTTTCAGGAGTTTTGAGCATAAATGGATACTGAATTTTATCAGTTTGTTACTCTATTTGTTCTTTGTTTTCTATGTTGTATCAGCCAGTCTCAGTCCTTTGGATTTCCATGTAAGTGGTAGAATCTGCAGGACCTTCAGATGGAAATATGGCTGGAATTGCTCTGAGGCTGCAGAGCCATTGGAAGAGTAAATATCTTTAAAATATCATCTTTCAGTATATGAAGGACGTCTCTATCTCTGTATCTGCATATATCCTTTTCTAAGTCTTTAATGTCCCTTCACAATGTTTTGTTGTTCTCGGCATGCAGGTGTTGAAAATATTGTGTTAGTGTATTACTAAGTTTTTCCCGGTTTGGAGGTCACTATAGGTGGCATTTTAAAAGTTCTTTTGCAGATTGTTTGCTGCTAGTATAAAGGACTCAGATTCATTATGCTCTCTTGGCTTTAACTTGGGGACCCATGGGATGATCGCTTACAAGTTCCAGTACCTTTTCTGAATGAAATTTGCATGACGACTTAATCTTTCCCTGAGACCTGTAGTGGAAGTGCTGGTCCACACAGCAACCCCAGCAGACTCCACACTGCCACACAATTCTGCCTCGCACAGAACTGTGTTCCTTCATCCCAGGCTAGGAAGGTCACCCTTCTCCCACTGCCTGGCTCTTTGTCACTTTGAAGTCATGGAGAATCTTCAGAACTAAAACTCCTGCCTGCTCTGTGGGCAGAGTCCTCCTGTTTCTGCCAAACGGATAGTGTTGATTAGAAAGATGTGTCATTACCATGTGTATCTCTTTGTGCAGTAGTGACTAATGAGAAGGCTGAAGCAACAAGGTATCTGTCTCCCTTGGAGTGCCCCCATCCTGAGAGAAGCGGCTGCCACTTTGCTGTTTCCGTGACCAAGCAAGGGGGCTTTACTGTATGACTTAAAAGTTGTACAGCCAAGGATTGCCCAGGTGGTCTAGTGGTTAAGACTCGCTCTTTCAGTGCAGGGGTTATGAGTTTGACCCCTGGTCAGGGAAGTAAGATCGTAATTGTTACATGATGCAGCCACCTTAAGTAATTCTTATTAAAACAAACAAAAAACAATCTTGCAAGCCATGAGGGGAATCTTAATATATTTCTCACTTTACAGATCAGCCCCACTGCGTTTGTAATTACTGGACGCTCCTTCCAAATTCTGAAAGGACGTCTTATTAGAATTCTAGCTTTCCATTGTGTTGTGCATTTTGTTTGTTAATATTTTCCTCATGTTTTTACTGAGAAGGTGGTAAAGAGAGTGTTGGTTTCTGTTGTAGAAATGTGTGCGGAAGGGGAAAGGCGAGGGGAGGTATCAATTGGGAGTTTGGGATTTGCTTATACACACTACTGTATTTAAAATAGATAATCAACAAGGACCTACTGTCTAAAACAGGGAATTTTGGTAAATATTCTGTAATAAAATAAATGGGGAAGAATTTGAAAAATCATATATATATATGTGTGTGTGTGTGTGTATGTATATATATATATATATATATTTATATATATATGAATCACTTTGCTGTATACCTGAAAGTAGCACATTATAAGTCAGCTGTAGTGCAATATAAAATAAAAATGTGAAAAGTAATGTGTGTAATGCCCAGTACAAGGTAAGCTACCCAAGCTTGACTACTACCTAAAAGGAGAATAAAAGTTAAAGGTAAAGGGGAAAGAAATAAATTGAAATGAGAGGAAAACCCTGCACAAAGGCAGAGGAAATTTGAAAGTAAAATTTTCTATCTTCTAATTGGTATATTTTGCTATTTTTCATATAGCTTTGTGTGTCTCTTAAAATCACTTTTATGAAAAAAACATAAATGTGGAAATGAAGTATAATTATAGTATATAAATTTTATCCATTATATGAAAACAGTAACGATTAATTATATTTTATTTGAATTTTGGTACATATTTTTCCATATAAAATTTCTAATTAGTGGTTTAGTGGTCATTTACTATATTATGTCAAATATAAGGTACTTGAAAAATAAGCTATAAAAATGGAAGCAAATAATATTACTGCTGATGTATGACATCTCAGTTTTAATGGATTAAAAATGTTTTTATAATACTCATCTGGGACCCTGAGCTCTGTAATCTGTTTTTAGAGAGAAAGTATTAGTTACAATTTTTTTTAAACCTACCTACAGCATGTTAAAGGTGGCACAGTTTCCTGTGACAGACCCATTAGTGTTAAGAAAACCGTGCTTACCTAAAAATTGAGAATTAAGTTTGAACTGGCAGAAAAAACTGAGAACTTAAGTCCAGGAGAGAGTAGCTCCGATAACTCTGAGAGGCTACCCATGAGGGGTGAGAGAGGTGCTGGAATATATAGGGGTTTTTACAACAAAGACCAGTAGTTGGAGCATCAAAAGAACATTGTGGCTGTTCCATTGCCAAGTCATGTCCAGCTCTTTGTGACCCGTGGACGGCAGCACAGCAGGCTTCCCTGTCCCTCGCCTTCTCTCTGAGTTTGCTCAAACTCATGTCCATTGAATTGCTGAGACTATCCACCCTGCTAATTTTTCCACTGAGTCGGCTCTTCACAGTAGGTGGCCAAAGATTTGGAGCTTCAGCTTTAGCATCACAAGAATATTGTTCAATAAAGAAAACCAGACATTTCAAGTTAATGAATTTAGGGCTTCTCTGGGGCAAGTGTCCTGTGCTTTCTATCCTGAGTCCTCTCAAAGTGTAACATTGTTGGGAGAAGCTGCAGGGACTGAGGGCTTGATGGAGAGCATCCTGTTTCTATCCTGAGTTCCCTCAGGGCTCTCTGCTGGGGAAGCTGCAATGTGCAGGTTTGATGGTTGCAGCAGCCTTTGCTTACTGATAGGTCAGGTTACATTTTTCTTTCACTATAGCAATGCCTTTGTTATTGTCTTGCTGGTCATCTCAGGACCAGCAAGACAATAGCAAAGGCATTCCTATAGATGCGTATGTTCTTTATGCATCTCTCAGAGACCTCTGTGTGGACTGTGTTGATATAAAAATGTATCAGTTTTTTTTTTTTTTTTAACCCAGCAAACAAAAGAGTGCAGATGGATGTATCTTGATTGTGATCACCCCTGAAAGGTTTATCTCTGGATAAACAACATTGGAAAGACAGATGGCGAAGCTCTAATACTTTGGCCATATGATGCAAAGAGCTGACTCAGTGGAAGAGACGCTGATGCTGGGAAAGATTGAGGGCAGGAGGAGAAGGGGGCGGCAGAGGATGAGATGGTTGGATGGCATCATCGACTCGATGCACGTGAGTTTGAGAAAACTCTGGGAGATAGTGAAGGACAGAGAGGCCTCGTGTGCTGCAGTCCACGGGGCTGCCAAGAGTTAGACATGACCCAGTGATGGAACAACAGCAGTGAAACAGCCTAAATCTCGGTCCTGACCCACCCTGGTGAGGTCCAGTGTCCTGATCCTTCCTCCAATGGCACAGCCACATACTGAAAAGGTCTGCTATTTGTGGGTACATCTTGCCCTACTGGGCATCCTCGTTGTTTTAGTGAATGTGCAGCACGTGTGCAGGAAGATTCACAGCTCACCTGATGGCTGTGAATCTGGGGCAAAACCCCGTGGCGGGAATCCAGTATCTCCTCTGTAGCGTCTCCACTTCTCTGTCTCTACTTGTGTTACCTGGAGCCTCCTAAGGGCTTTCTGACAGTGTGAACTCTCTGTTTGTGAAAGAATACATTGTTCAATAAAGAAAACCAGACATTTCAAGTTAATGAATTTAGGGCTTCTCTGGGGCAAGTGTCCTGTGCTTTCTATCCTGAGTCCTCTCAAAGTGTAACATTGTTGGGAGAAGCTGCAGGGACTGAGGGCTTGATGGAGAGCATCCTGTTTCTATCCTGAGTTCCCTCAGGGCTCTCTGCTGGGGAAGCTGCAATGTGCAGGTTTGATGGTTGCAGCAGCCTTTGCTTACTGATAGGTCAGGTTACATTTTTCTTTCACTATAGCAATGCCTTTGTTATTGTCTTGCTGGTCATCTCAGGACCAGCAAGACAATAGCAAAGGCATTCCTATAGATGCGTATGTTCTTTATGCATCTCTCAGAGACCTCTGTGTGGACTGTGTTGATATAAAAATGTATCAGTTTTTTTTTTTTTTTTAACCCAGCAAACAAAAGAGTGCAGATGGATGTATCTTGATTGTGATCACCCCTGAAAGGTTTATCTCTGGATAAACAACATTGGAAAGACAGATGGCGAAGCTCTAATACTTTGGCCATATGATGCAAAGAGCTGACTCAGTGGAAGAGACGCTGATGCTGGGAAAGATTGAGGGCAGGAGGAGAAGGGGGCGGCAGAGGATGAGATGGTTGGATGGCATCATCGACTCGATGCACGTGAGTTTGAGAAAACTCTGGGAGATAGTGAAGGACAGAGAGGCCTCGTGTGCTGCAGTCCACGGGGCTGCCAAGAGTTAGACATGACCCAGTGATGGAACAACAGCAGTGAAACAGCCTAAATCTCGGTCCTGACCCACCCTGGTGAGGTCCAGTGTCCTGATCCTTCCTCCAATGGCACAGCCACATACTGAAAAGGTCTGCTATTTGTGGGTACATCTTGCCCTACTGGGCATCCTCGTTGTTTTAGTGAATGTGCAGCACGTGTGCAGGAAGATTCACAGCTCACCTGATGGCTGTGAATCTGGGGCAAAACCCCGTGGCGGGAATCCAGTATCTCCTCTGTAGCGTCTCCACTTCTCTGTCTCTACTTGTGTTACCTGGAGCCTCCTAAGGGCTTTCTGACAGTGTGAACTCTCTGTTTGTGAAAGAATACATTTTTCCAAGAAGCTCATTATTTTCAACTCCCATTCTGGTGTATTTGGGAGGGCAGAGAACTTCCACTGAAGTTCTGTGAGTTTTCACTGATGGTTTTCGGCATGACATGCCTTAGAGAGTTCACAGAGATGCTACCTGGGTCTGGAAGCAAAGGCTCAGAGAGCACTCCTCACATTTTCAACTGGAGTGTTTCAGGCTTAGAACATAAAATCCTAGTCAAGTTTCAGTTCATCTGTTTTTTAATTCTTTCCTAAATTAACAGTTTAGAAATAAGTAGTGCTTTTTAAAAGCGGGAGAATTTGCTAGTTCCTTTTTTCTTGTCCTCAGTGATTAATACTTTGCCAGAGTGCTCTGGAAAGCTTATATCTCATGATCTTCTGACAGTTAGATCACAGATGGAATGTCTTTGCTAGATGTCTTATTTTACGAAAAATACTCTTATTCCCCAGTCTTGCTTTTTATGGCAGCTATTTTTCCAGGATGGATAATAAGTTTCTTGTGATTTTTCTCTATAGCATGTAAAAATTTATTTGGAGAAAGAACATTTTAAATGAAGTATATTTGACAGACACATTGCTAAAATTGGCTTTCCTTGAACTTACATGCCGGACTTATTAATGTCTCATATCAGTATAGGTCACTGCCAGTTACTCTGAAACATTTTGCATTGACCCCCACCAAATTCCATAAATAAATGTTGAAATTTGGTGGTAGAAAAGAAATATCTTCCTTATATTTTCTTGTTATTTCTTTGAAATCAAATCCTAGATAAACTAGAAATATATGTTTGCTAACTAGTGAATTATGTGCATTCAACTAAAGAATTGAAGTCCGTCCGACCCACCCTGGTGAGGTCCAGTGTCCTGATCCTTCCTCCAATGGCACAGCCACATACTGAAAAGGTCTGCTATTTGTGGGTACATCTTGCCCTACTGGGCATCCTCGTTGTTTTAGTGAATGTGCAGCACGTGTGCAGGAAGATTCACAGCTCACCTGATGGCTGTGAATCTGGGGCAAAACCCCGTGGCGGGAATCCAGTATCTCCTCTGTAGCGTCTCCACTTCTCTGTCTCTACTTGTGTTACCTGGAGCCTCCTAAGGGCTTTCTGACAGTGTGAACTCTCTGTTTGTGAAAGAATACATTTTTCCAAGAAGCTCATTATTTTCAACTCCCATTCTGGTGTATTTGGGAGGGCAGAGAACTTCCACTGAAGTTCTGTGAGTTTTCACTGATGGTTTTCGGCATGACATGCCTTAGAGAGTTCACAGAGATGCTACCTGGGTCTGGAAGCAAAGGCTCAGAGAGCACTCCTCACATTTTCAACTGGAGTGTTTCAGGCTTAGAACATAAAATCCTAGTCAAGTTTCAGTTCATCTGTTTTTTAATTCTTTCCTAAATTAACAGTTTAGAAATAAGTAGTGCTTTTTAAAAGCGGGAGAATTTGCTAGTTCCTTTTTTCTTGTCCTCAGTGATTAATACTTTGCCAGAGTGCTCTGGAAAGCTTATATCTCATGATCTTCTGACAGTTAGATCACAGATGGAATGTCTTTGCTAGATGTCTTATTTTACGAAAAATACTCTTATTCCCCAGTCTTGCTTTTTATGGCAGCTATTTTTCCAGGATGGATAATAAGTTTCTTGTGATTTTCTCTATAGCATGTAAAAATTTATTTGGAGAAAGAACATTTTAAATGAAGTATATTTGACAGACACATTGCTAAAATTGGCTTTCCTTGAACTTACATGCCGGACTTATTAATGTCTCATATCAGTATAGGTCACTGCCAGTTACTCTGAAACATTTTGCATTGACCCCCACCAAATTCCATAAATAAATGTTGAAATTTGGTGGTAGAAAAGAAATATCTTCCTTATATTTTCTTGTTATTTCTTTGAAATCAAATCCTAGATAAACTAGAAATATATGTTTGCTAACTAGTGAATTATGTGCATTCAACTAAAGAATTGAAGAAGAAAATTATATGCATCCAACTAACGTTTGCACAAGGCAAAATTGCGATATATATACCTCAAAGAATTGTGAGAATTTAGATGATAAAAAAAATTATAATTCAAGTTAATGATACAAATGTCAACTTGGGGCCTGGAAGAAGATACGATCTGTACCAATGCCTTTAGTTAAAATAAAATATTTACCATATTCAAGCATTTCTCTAGGACTTAGAAGAAGATGCCAGAAGAGGCACAATCCTTATCTAAATAAATCATCAACTTATTGGAAAAAATACTGAGGCATAAACAGAAAAGCACAGAACAGCCCATACAATTAAATTAAAGAAGGTTAGGGACTCCTTAAGAGATTGCTTGCTCTAAGGAGGAAAAAAGGAATGAATAAGTTACCTCTTGGACATTACATATTAGGAGAAATTGTTAGCAAGATTTTCTTATTCTCATAGTAATAGCTGATGGGTAATTAGGTTAAATGAGTTAAAAGATCAGAGAGTTAGTAGCTTCAAAAAATGATGATGGACAAGAAGGGAAATGTAATCATACATTATCTGTCAGCATTGAACAACTTTTACTAATGTTGCAAATGCTGAGCATGAACTTTTTTTCAAAATTTTGGCTTCTTTTATTGGTTTTTTATTTGTTTTCATCCATCTTTATTCTTTGGCCCGTGTGGGCCATGCGCTCCAGAGCACTGGCTCGCAATTGGACACACCGATCCAGCTTCTCCAGGGCATGAGGGATTTTCCTAGGTCAGGGATCAAACCAGTGCCCCCCTACACTGCAAGGTGGACTCTTTACCCACTGGGCCACCAGGGAAGCCCAGCCATAAACTTTTAAAATTCTTTTTAAAAAAGTACTTGTCATTTATTTTTGTCTGGGCTGGGTCTTTGTTGCTGCTCTAGAGCTTTCTTCCATTTGGAGCCTCTCTTTGTTGTAGTGCATAGACTTTTCACTACAGTGGCCTCCCCTACTGTGTGCCCAGTGAGAGGGCTTAGTAGTTGAGGTGCAGGAGCTTAGTTTTAGTTGCCCTGAGGCATTTGGAATCCTTGACCAGGTATCAAACCCTTGTCCTCTGCACTGGCAAGCAGACTACCCACCACTGGGTCTCCAGGGAAGTCCTAACCGTAAATTTTAACCTAATACTAGTGGAGACGAGCAGAGGGAACATGTGTTTCGGGATAAGGTACAATGATATAAATGTCATTGGGGCCTGGAAGAAGATACGATCTGTACCAATGCCTTTAGTTAAAATAAAATATTTACCATATTCAAGCATTTCTCTAGGACTTAGAAGAAGATGCCAGAAGAGGCACAATCCTTATCTAAATAAATCATCAACTTATTGGAAAAAATACTGAGGCATAAACAGAAAAGCACAGAACAGCCCATACAATTAAATTAAAGAAGGTTAGGGACTCCTTAAGAGATTGCTTGCTCTAAGGAGGAAAAAAGGAATGAATAAGTTACCTCTTGGACATTACATATTAGGAGAAATTGTTAGCAAGATTTTCTTATTCTCATAGTAATAGCTGATGGGTAATTAGGTTAAATGAGTTAAAAGATCAGAGAGTTAGTAGCTTCAAAAAATGATGATGGACAAGAAGGGAAATGTAATCATACATTATCTGTCAGCATTGAACAACTTTTACTAATGTTGCAAATGCTGAGCATGAACTTTTTTTCAAAATTTTGGCTTCTTTTATTGGTTTTTTATTTGTTTTCATCCATCTTTATTCTTTGGCCCGTGTGGGCCATGCGCTCACACGCACAGGCTCGCAATTGCACACACCGATCCAGCTTCTCCAGGGCATGAGGGATTTTCCTAGGTCAGGGATCAAACCAGTGCCCCCCTACACTGCAAGGTGGACTCTTTACCCACTGGGCCACCAGGGAAGCCCAGCCATAAACTTTTAAAATTCTTTTTAAAAAAGTACTTGTCATTTATTTTTGTCTGGGCTGGGTCTTTGTTGCTGCTCTAGAGCTTTCTTCCATTTGGAGCCTCTCTTTGTTGTAGTGCATAGACTTTTCACTACAGTGGCCTCCCCTACTGTGTGCCCAGTGAGAGGGCTTAGTAGTTGAGGTGCAGGAGCTTAGTTTTAGTTGCCCTGAGGCATTTGGAATCCTTGACCAGGTATCAAACCCTTGTCCTCTGCACTGGCAAGCAGACTACCCACCACTGGGTCTCCAGGGAAGTCCTAACCGTAAATTTTAACCTAATACTAGTGGAGACGAGCAGAGGGAACATGTGTTTCGGGATAAGGTACAATGATATAAAAGAGCTAGATGTCCTTTTTTTGTAATTTGGAAGATATTCTATACTGTCTAATGTAGACAAACTATTTGGCTATAAGGCTATTTGCTTGGCTTCTTGAATTTTGTATTCCAGTGATAAACATGAAAAATAAACAAATTTAAAAATAAGAGATTTATGCACACAAGTGATAACTAGCATTCCTGAAAGTTTAGTAACAAAAGATTAGAAATTGAGGAAAAATAGCTTGAAATGATTGTTGTTGTTTAGTTGCTTAGTTCTACCTGACTCTATGACCCCACGGACTGTAGCCTGCTAGGCTCCTCTTTCGATGGGACTTCTTTGGATTCCGTGGGAGTTCCCAGGCCTGCCAGGCTCTTTCAGTGGGATTTCTCAGGTATCTCATGGGATACTTGAGTGGGTTGCCATTTCCTTCTCCAGGGAATCTTACAAACCCAGGGACTGAACTCATGTCTCCTGCATTGCAAGCAGATTCTTTACCACTGAGCCACCTGAGAAGCCCTTAAAATGATTACAAGTTATTATTTCTTTTTGGATTTGAATATATGAGCATATCTGGAGACAGAAGGAAAGGAAACAGTGGTGGTAGAAATATTAAGATAGAAAAAAAATTTTGACTAAATAAGTGAACAAGTTCCTGGACAGCAGGAAAGACTAGAATATACGATACATCCATTTCATCCTATTTCTTTGCTGACTTCCCTGGTGTCGCAAACAGTAAAGAAACTGCCTGCAATGAGGGAGACCTCAGTTCCATCTCTGAGTTGGGAAGATCCCCTAGAGAAGGGATAGCCTTCTTGCCTTCTAGTATTCTTCTTCTTCTTCTTTTTTAAGTACTTATTTATTTACTTGGTTGCTCTGGCTCTTAGTTGCAGCATTTGGGATTCAGTTCCCTGACAGGGGTGGAACCCAGGCCTCCTGCATTGGGAGCCTGGAGTCTTAGCCACTGGACCACCAGAAAAGTCACACCTTCCAGTATTCTTGCCTGGAGTAATTTTTGTCCAAAATGTGTTTCGGGATAAGGTACAATGATATAAAAGAGCTAGATGTCCTTTTTTTGTAATTTGGAAGATATTCTATACTGTCTAATGTAGACAAACTATTTGGCTATAAGGCTATTTGCTTGGCTTCTTGAATTTTGTATTCCAGTGATAAACATGAAAAATAAACAAATTTAAAAATAAGAGATTTATGCACACAAGTGATAACTAGCATTCCTGAAAGTTTAGTAACAAAAGATTAGAAATTGAGGAAAAATAGCTTGAAATGATTGTTGTTGTTTAGTTGCTTAGTTCTACCTGACTCTATGACCCCACGGACTGTAGCCTGCTAGGCTCCTCTTTCGATGGGACTTCTTTGGATTCCGTGGGAGTTCCCAGGCCTGCCAGGCTCTTTCAGTGGGATTTCTCAGGTATCTCATGGGATACTTGAGTGGGTTGCCATTTCCTTCTCCAGGGAATCTTACAAACCCAGGGACTGAACTCATGTCTCCTGCATTGCAAGCAGATTCTTTACCACTGAGCCACCTGAGAAGCCCTTAAAATGATTACAAGTTATTATTTCTTTTTGGATTTGAATATATGAGCATATCTGGAGACAGAAGGAAAGGAAACAGTGGTGGTAGAAATATTAAGATAGAAAAAAAATTTTGACTAAATAAGTGAACAAGTTCCTGGACAGCAGGAAAGACTAGAATATACAATACATCCATTTCATCCTATTTCTTTGCTGACTTCCCTGGTGTCGCAAACAGTAAAGAAACTGCCTGCAATGAGGGAGACCTCAGTTCCATCTCTGAGTTGGGAAGATCCCCTAGAGAAGGGATAGCCTTCTTGCCTTCTAGTATTCTTCTTCTTCTTCTTTTTTAAGTACTTATTTATTTACTTGGTTGCTCTGGCTCTTAGTTGCAGCATTTGGGATTCAGTTCCCTGACAGGGGTGGAACCCAGGCCTCCTGCATTGGGAGCCTGGAGTCTTAGCCACTGGACCACCAGAAAAGTCACACCTTCCAGTATTCTTGCCTGGAGAATTCCATGGCTGGCCTAGGATGTCGCAAAGAGTCGAACACAATTGAATGACTTTCACTTTCGCTTTTCACCTTCAACTATTGTTTAAAAACAGTGAAGAAAAATATCTGCCACCTTCCTTTTTTTCCCACCAACTCATTCCACTTCTATTTGTGCATTTATAAGCTTTAAGCACAATGTTGTGTTTGAATGCAGAGTTGGTCTATGTCTAGTCACAGAAAAGTTATTGGTTGAAGTGGAGTCAGGAGTATCATGTGATGTGTGTGAAGATATTTAGGAAGAGGTGTCTAAATGCAGTGTGTAGGGTGCATATGAAAGAGAAAAGAGGTTCAGAGAGATGCTTCTAAGTCCTGGGGAGATGGCTCTCCCTGAAATCACTGAGGAGATGAGACTTGGAAAAACTAAGGGCAGCAGGTAACGCCTCATATTGTAGAAGGAGGAAGATGAAAGATACCAGGATAAAGGGGAATGTTTCTGAGGAAAATTAATAGTATTTTTCTTTTTAGATCCTTAGATTTTTTTGGAATGGTTCATGTTCTGGTTATAAGAAACGGAATTCCCAAGATAATCTTTTTCAGTTTTCTTGTACAAGTTCTTCGTTTTGTGAACTCAGAAAGATCAAACATTTTACATATCATTTCCTGCATCAGCCTTTCTTGTGGACACCATATTTTACCCTCTTTTTTCCTCCAGTAGCACTTAAAGAATCTATCTTTGCATGTCTGGTAATTTCCTTCTTTAAAAATTAAACTGAAAGTGTTAGTCACTCAGTCATCTCAGATTATTTGCGACCCTATGAACTGTAGGCTGCTAGGCTCCTCCGGTCATGGGGTTCTTCAGATGAGAATACTGCAGTGGGTATTCCCTTCTGCAGGAGATCTTCCAGACCCAGGGCTTGAACCTGGTCTCCCATATTGCAGGCAGATTCTTTACCACCTGAGCCACCGAGGAAGCATCAAAATAAAACTGACTTCCTTCCAAATCATGCATACACATGATAGAGAAAATGGCTGTGCTTTTAATACCTACTTTCTGCAGAAAATTCATTGCTAATTAATCTATTAGACATTTTTCAATATCCCACAAATTGTATGTTTGCAACAACATTTATTTACTTCCTGTTACCCAAGCAGTAAGTTAAAGCCTGTCTTATTTTCTTTCAGGAGATTTCTATTGAGTAAAATAGAGCAGATTCATCTGCTTGTGTGTTTCTGCAGGTGCAAGAAAATGAATTGTTAAACACAGGTTTGTTGGCCGAGACAGACCTGGTTGCTGTTGTGGTTTTTCTGTTCATTAAATGCGGCCTCAGGATGCCATTTGTTTTTCATGAGGAGGTGATATTACGTGGCCCAAAGGAGTCTTGTGAAGACTGTTCTCCCTGAAGGCGGGTGTGCAGTCTCACTTATTTTTCTTTCCTACACCTGACATGAGACCTCACACCTCCTGAGCAAGTCCACCAGTGACATTCCCAGGCTGGATGATTATGCTCTGTGATGTCTAAGGGTGGCGTGTGGCATGAGTTGGAGGCTCCTAATAAGTGCGCCTTCCTTTCCCCTGACTGTTTAGTTGCTAGGTCGTGTTTAACTCCTTTGCAACCCCGAGGACTGTAGCCTGTCAGGCTCTCTGTCCATAGAGTTTCCCATGTGAGAATACAGGAGTAAGTAGCCATTTCCTTCTAGAGGGGGTCTTCCTGACCCGGGGGTCAAACCTGCATCGTATGAGTCTCCTGCATTGGCAAGCAGATTCGTAACTCCTGAGCCACCTGATGCCTTCTTTGTTCTATTTCTTTGAAAGGGTATGTTATCCCTTTGTGTCTTACCCCAATGCACTTTTAAGATTCTGTTCTTTCTCTCTCTCTCTCTTTTTAAACTTTTTGGCAGCCCCGTATGGCTTGTGGGACCTTAGTTCCCTAATAAGGGACGACACCCGCAATCCCCTGCAGTGGAACCTTGTACTCTTAATCACTAGACCTCCAGGAAAGTCCCCTATTATTTCTCTTATGGAGGAAAAAAAAAAAGGATTTTTAAACTGTTGATTTATATTGTTTTAAAAAGGTGTGGTTCTGTCTGTAAACTGGAAACTGTATAATCTTATAGCCTTTAGAGGCTGGATAGTTAAGTCCTTGCAGGACTTAACTGCAAGGGTGATGGGCCAAGCTAGATGCATGTGGAGAATATGGCAAGTTTGTGAGGTTAAGATAGGGCTGTCCGAGAAGTCAAGGAAAGGCTATAACATGAAGATGAGAAATGAGGATACAGTTTATTTTAAAAATCTTGAATACTCGCTATATGCCAGGCATTCTTCTGGTGATGAGACCTTATAGGTAACTCCCATTTCATTGAGTTCACATCTAGTTTAGGGAAAGAAGGATTAAACAACCTAGATGTCCATTGACAAAAGGAATGGATAAAGCAAATTTAGTACATTTATCACAGCAGAATGTTACTCAGCCATAAAAAGGAATGCGTTTGAGTCAGTGCTAATGAGGTGGATGAATCTAGAACCTATTATACAGAGTAAAGTAAGTCAGAAAGAGAAAAACAAATACCATGTGTTAACACGTATATATGGAATCTAGAATGATGATACTGATGGACCTATTTAAAGAACAGACTTGTAGATACGGGGAGGGAAGGAGAGAGTGGGACAGATTGTGTGAGTAGCACTGAAACATACCCATCACCAAATGATAGCCAGTGGGA
Organism: Tragulus kanchil; assembly: GCA_022376925.1. Classification (NCBI taxonomy): domain Eukaryota; kingdom Metazoa; phylum Chordata; class Mammalia; order Artiodactyla; family Tragulidae; genus Tragulus; species Tragulus kanchil. Next base: position 133,968,000 of record JAIOJX010000023.1, read on the forward strand.
GTCTGCTGTATGATGTAGAGAGTGCAGTAGATAGCTCAGGGATGCTGTGTGACAACCTAGAAGGGAGGGATGATGGCTGATTCACATTGATGTATGGCAGAAACCAACTCAGCATTGGAAAGCAGTTATCCTTTCATAACAAATAATTTTTAAAGGGCTTCCACAAACAATTTTTGTACAGGTTCTTTCTGAAGAAATCCATAGTCTTGGAGAATAAAATGAGATTTCATTTAGTGCCAGTTCTTGGAATGAGAAAGAGCACTTGCAGCCATACTGGACCTTCAAAAAGATAAAGCAAGAAATATGAACTGTGCTGAGTGGGAAGTGAGCCTCTATACCCTGCAAAGGAATTTGGATTTTAATTTATTGAAATTGGGAATCTGGCACAAATGTGCTGTACAGATTCCAGAGAGGTTGGAATGAAGCCATGAAGGTAAATTACCAGGCTTTAATATTATTAATTTTGCCAAATTCTTCTGGCAGGGAATTAGAGGTGTAGTTAAGTCCTTGCAGACTTAACTGAAGGTAGCCTTGGGGCTGGATGTATCTGCAGAAAATATGGGGCAAGTTCAAGTGAGGTTAAGATAGGGCTGTCCGAGAAGTCAAGGAAAGGCTATAACATGAAGATGAGAAATGAGGATACAGTTTATTTTAAAAATCTTGAATACTCGCTATATGCCAGGCATTCTTCTGGTGATGAGACCTTATAGGTAACTCCCATTTCATTGAGTTCACATCTAGTTTAGGGAAAGAAGGATTAAACAACCTAGATGTCCATTGACAAAAGGAATGGATAAAGCAAATTTAGTACATTTATCACAGCAGAATGTTACTCAGCCATAAAAGGAATGCGTTTGAGTCAGTGCTAATGAGGTGGATGAATCTAGAACCTATTATACAGAGTAAAGTAAGTCAGAAAGAGAAAAACAAATACCATGTGTTAACACGTATATATGGAATCTAGAATGATGATACTGATGGACCTATTTAAAGAACAGACTTGTAGATACGGGGAGGGAAGGAGAGAGTGGGACAGATTGTGTGAGTAGCACTGAAACATACCCATCACCAAATGATAGCCAGTGGGAGTCTGCTGTATGATGTAGAGAGTGCAGTAGATAGCTCAGGGATGCTGTGTGACAACCTAGAAGGGAGGGATGATGGCTGATTCACATTGATGTATGGCAGAAACCAACTCAGCATTGGAAAGCAGTTATCCTTTCATAACAAATAATTTTTAAAGGGCTTCCACAAACAATTTTTGTACAGGTTCTTTCTGAAGAAATCCATAGTCTTGGAGAATAAAATGAGATTTCATTTAGTGCCAGTTCTTGGAATGAGAAAGAGCACTTGCAGCCATACTGGACCTTCAAAAAGATAAAGCAAGAAATATGAACTGTGCTGAGTGGGAAGTGAGCCTCTATACCCTGCAAAGGAATTTGGATTTTAATTTATTGAAATTGGGAATCTGGCACGAATGTGCTGTACAGATTCCAGAGAGGTTGGAATGAAGCCATGAAGGTAAATTACCAGGCTTTAATATTATTAATTAATTCTTTGGTCAGACAATTATTGATTGCTTACAATGTGCTAGGGAGAAGGTGAAATCATTTTTAAAGCAAACTTTAACAATAAAAGTTAGAGTGAATCACAGGATTAGTGAAGGTCGGGTTAACAAGACTGTCATCATTTACATCTGAGGCGTATAGGAGGAAGATCATGTTTCAGAGGTTTGAGACTGGCTCATCAGGATGGTGGAGTGGTGGAGATGAGATCTCAGAGTCAGACATCTGAAATGTTGAATTATTTCAGAGAGGAAACTTGTACGTCAGAGTGGAATAGCCAAGATGGACAGGTCAGGACACAGCTGGGAAATTCAGACAGAAAAGACACGGTGAGCTGTGTGACCATGTAGAACAGAAGTCCTGCTACACCAAGAGAAGCACTTGAATGCTCAGTCTGAGATAAGGGGCTTTGTAGAGATAAGAGCAGAGAGGACATCAAGAGAAGCAGGGAGGCCTCAGGAGCTTCAGCACAGCCACGCGGCCGAGCACAGCCAGCATCCTCTTTTGAGACAGTAAGTGACAGCTGGCATGGGTGCTGGGGATTTGTGTGTGGTGTGCATGTGTGGGTGTGCAGAAGTGATGATTGTGCACAACAGCTAGGCCATCTGACATGCTTTTGCCGCAGATGTTCATAGGGTTACATTGCAGGATGGAGGGGACAAATATGTATGTCTATGGCCGATTCATATTGATGTAAAGCAGAAACCCATCACAATATGGAACATACTTATCCTTCAATTAAATAAAACATTATCACCAGGACATCCTGCTGTGTGTGCAGTGACCTTTCGAAGAAATCCATAGTCTTGGAGAATAAAATGAGATTTCATTTAGTGCCAGTTCTTGGAATGAGAAAGAGCACTTGCAGCCATACTGGACCTTCAAAAAGATAAAGCAAGAAATATGAACTGTGCTGAGTGGGAAGTGAGCCTCTATACCCTGCAAAGGAATTTGGATTTTAATTTATTGAAATTGGGAATCTGGCACAAATGTGCTGTACAGATTCCAGAGAGGTTGGAATGAAGCCATGAAGGTAAATTACCAGGCTTTAATATTATTAATTAATTCTTTGGTCAGACAATTATTGATTGCTTACAATGTGCTAGGGAGAAGGTGAAATCATTTTTAAAGCAAACTTTAACAATAAAAGTTAGAGTGAATCACAGGATTAGTGAAGGTCGGGTTAACAAGACTGTCATCATTTACATCTGAGGCGTATAGGAGGAAGATCATGTTTCAGAGGTTTGAGACTGGCTCATCAGGATGGTGGAGTGGTGGAGATGAGATCTCAGAGTCAGACATCTGAAATGTTGAATTATTTCAGAGAGGAAACTTGTACGTCAGAGTGGAATAGCCAAGATGGACAGGTCAGGACACAGCTGGGAAATTCAGACAGAAAAGACACGGTGAGCTGTGTGACCATGTAGAACAGAAGTCCTGCTACACCAAGAGAAGCACTTGAATGCTCAGTCTGAGATAAGGGGCTTTGTAGAGATAAGAGCAGAGAGGACATCAAGAGAAGCAGGGAGGCCTCAGGAGCTTCAGCACAGCCACGCGGCCGAGCACAGCCAGCATCCTCTTTTGAGACAGTAAGTGACAGCTGGCATGGGTGCTGGGGATTTGTGTGTGGTGTGCATGTGTGGGTGTGCAGAAGTGATGATTGTGCACAACAGCTAGGCCATCTGACATGCTTTTGCCGCAGATGTTCATAGGGTTACATTGCAGGATGGAGGGGACAAATATGTATGTCTATGGCCGATTCATATTGATGTAAAGCAGAAACCCATCACAATATGGTAACATACTTATCCTTCAATTAAATAAAACATTATCACCAGGACATCCTGCTGTGTGTGCAGTGACCTTTAATTTCCAGCATCCTGCAGTCTTGTTCACCCCAGTCTTGAGATGATGGCTGGAATTTCCCATGCTGACCATGTTTTATGCTTTGTGGAGAATTTGGAAAATGCAAAGGGTGACTCTTACCTTTGAAGCCAGAAGAATGTTTTTTGGGACCTTCTTGAGTGAAAAGGTTAAGAGACCTACAAATGTGTGTGGCTGCAAGACTCATGTATACAGATCCTATCTGTGATCCCTGGGTGTTTATGAGGAAGTTTAAGGTATTTTTCACCTTTTCTGCCTCCTTTCTATCCTCCCTCCTTGCCTCACTCACTCATTCTTCTTTCCTTCCTTTTTAACAAGAGATGCATTTTTTCCCTGTGAGTTAGCATAGTATTAAGGATATTGGAATAAATGTATTCTGGCATTAGCAATTTCTCAGACTTGTATAAAAATGGCATGCAAGGACCAAAGAAAAGAGGAGACTTAGAAAGGAGATATGAACCTCACAGCTGGCCCCAGTGACTCTTCCTAATCAAGTGAGAGAATACAAAGAAAGTCACTTTTAACCTAGATGCTTTAGTAGTGTTTTTCGCACCTATAAAGGAGAGATAAACACCCAGGGTGGTGAGAAGAAAGGAAGAAAACTGTGAAAACATGATGCTCTTGAAAAGAATTTGCTAGTTTTGTGGTGTTGGAACATAGGATGTAATAATGGCTTCTGTTTTTCGTTGCCTTGCCTGAGGGATTTGTTTCCTCACCTGGGATTGAACCTGCCCACCTGCAGTGGAAGCCCAGAGTCCCAAACACTGAACTGCCAGGAAATTTGTGGGTGTGGTGATATGATTTGAGGAGATGTAGGCTTTTCTTAGATTGTGGATGGGACCTCCTTTACCAGGCAAAGTAGTTGATATTAATACTTCACACTGAAAAGGCGCTTACAGCCTATTCTGTTTATTTATTCAGCTGAATGCTGAAGAATTGATGCTTTCAAATTGTGCTAGAGAAGACTCTTGAGAGTCCCTTGGACTGCACGGAGATCAAACCAGTCAACCCTAAGGGAAATCAGCCCTGAATATTCATTTTCGAAGGATCGATGCTGAAGCTGAAGCTCCAGTACTTCACCTAATGTGAAGAGCTGAGTCATTGGAAAAGACCCTGATGCTGAGAAAGACTGAGGGCAGGAGGAGAAGGGGCAACAAAGGATGAGATGGTAAGATAGCATCACTGAGTAAATGGACATGCATCTGAGCAAACTCTGGGAGAAAGTGAAGGACAGGGAAGTCCTTTGAAGCCAGAAGAATGTTTTTTGGGACCTTCTTGAGTGAAAAGGTTAAGAGACCTACAAATGTGTGTGGCTGCAAGACTCATGTATACAGATCCTATCTGTGATCCCTGGGTGTTTATGAGGAAGTTTAAGGTATTTTTCACCTTTTCTGCCTCCTTTCTATCCTCCCTCCTTGCCTCACTCACTCATTCTTCTTTCCTTCCTTTTTAACAAGAGATGCATTTTTTCCCTGTGAGTTAGCATAGTATTAAGGATATTGGAATAAATGTATTCTGGCATTAGCAATTTCTCAGACTTGTATAAAAATGGCATGCAAGGACCAAAGAAAAGAGGAGACTTAGAAAGGAGATATGAACCTCACAGCTGGCCCCAGTGACTCTTCCTAATCAAGTGAGAGAATACAAAGAAAGTCACTTTTAACCTAGATGCTTTAGTAGTGTTTTTCGCACCTATAAAGGAGAGATAAACACCCAGGGTGGTGAGAAGAAAGGAAGAAAACTGTGAAAACATGATGCTCTTGAAAAGAATTTGCTAGTTTTGTGGTGTTGGAACATAGGATGTAATAATGGCTTCTGTTTTTCGTTGCCTTGCCTGAGGGATTTGTTTCCTCACCTGGGATTGAACCTGCCCACCTGCAGTGGAAGCCCAGAGTCCCAAACACTGAACTGCCAGGAAATTTGTGGGTGTGGTGATATGATTTGAGGAGATGTAGGCTTTTCTTAGATTGTGGATGGGACCTCCTTTACCAGGCAAAGTAGTTGATATTAATACTTCACACTGAAAAGGCGCTTACAGCCTATTCTGTTTATTTATTCAGCTGAATGCTGAAGAATTGATGCTTTCAAATTGTGCTAGAGAAGACTCTTGAGAGTCCCTTGGACTGCACGGAGATCAAACCAGTCAACCCTAAGGGAAATCAGCCCTGAATATTCATTTTCGAAGGATCGATGCTGAAGCTGAAGCTCCAGTACTTCACCTAATGTGAAGAGCTGAGTCATTGGAAAAGACCCTGATGCTGAGAAAGACTGAGGGCAGGAGGAGAAGGGGCAACAAAGGATGAGATGGTAAGATAGCATCACTGAGTAAATGGACATGCATCTGAGCAAACTCTGGGAGAAAGTGAAGGACAGGGAAGTCTGGTGTACTTCTGTCCATGGAGTTGCAAAGAGTTTGATACAACTTCACTACTGAACAGCAAGAAAAACATGGTCCCTATTGTGTGTGTATATGATTTTTATTCCTATTTGTTTTCTGAAACCTGGTGTTTAGATTTGGTGGTAAATCCAAAGGGCATGGCATGGAGTATACTACAAGATAAGGAAGAGGACTGAGCGGGCAGGTGCTTCTTCAGTAGAATGACCAGGAAGTGAAGGATGCAGGATATCATGGACTTCCTTTGGGTATCTGGGAAGATAAGTACTTCATTTACATGTTTTTAATAAACTCTTCACTGTCTACTCAGTACCCAGAACAAAGAGACACTCAGACTAAAATGCTGAGAAGAGACAATACCACTCTAGGAACCAAGCCAGCCAAAAAGCCTGGATAAATTGGGCATACAGTCAGAAAAGGCCATTTCCACTGCATTGAATGTCCTTGGGTGCTCACCTTTCACTTCAGTGCATGTCCTGTGGAGCTTCACCTCTTCTGAGGTTTCTCATAGCATGCAGACTCTTGCAGGAGTGCTGCAGCAGATACTCATGACCAGGAGTGAGAGCAGGCTAGCCTGAGTGGCAGAAGATGGAGAAGATGAATGTCAGGAACAGCTCTGGTACCAGTCACAGCCTTGTTATTCCATGAAGAGTCTGTGCTCAGTGGTGTCTGCCTGTTGGCACCAACATGAACTGTAGCCTGCCAGGCTCCTCTGTCCATGGGATTCTCCAGGCAAGAATACTGGCGTGGGTCACCATTTCCTCCTTCAAGGGATATTCCTGACCCAGGATTTGAGCCTCTGTTTCCTGCATTGCAGGAGTATTTACTGCTGAGCCACCTGGGAAGCCCCACAACCCTCCATTATGTTACCAGATCTTCCATAGAAACTGTGTCTTCTGTGACCTTGCACATCTGTATATTTGTGCCTTAGCTATCACCACTGGGGACGGACCTCAGCCAGAGGGGAGAAAATCTCTTGGTAACCACTTCTCAGGGCCAACCCACTGGCTGATGGTCCTGAGAAGTATCAGTCTCTGTGAAAGCGCTGCACGGGAATGAGCACTTGTTGGCTTCAGGGTTGATGTCAGTATTCACTCTTATGGTAGTTATCTTCATTTATTCTCAGACTCTGCTTCGATGTGGTTCCCTAAGAAACACCAGACAAGAAAAGCAGTATGTATGTTAGAGAATTTGGTATGGATGTGTTCACACTGCCATATTTAAAATAAGTAAATGAGCATCAAGAATGTACTGTAGAGGACTTACTGCTCAATGTTATGTATCAATCTGATGGGAGGGGAGTTTGGGGGACAATGGATACCTGTACATGTGTGGTTGACCCCTTCACTATTCACTTGAAACTATCACAACATTTTTTTTTTTAATATTTATTTATTTATTTATTTTGGGCGGGGGTCGGGTTGGGGAGGGAGGGGAGCAGGTGGGCCACTTCTATTGGTCTTCCATTTCTCTGTTTTCATCCGTCTTTGTTCTTTGGCCCATGTGGGCCTCCCATCGCGGTGGCGTCTGTCGTCGCAGAGCGCCGGCTCTGGGCGCATGCGCTCCAGAGCGCTGGCTTGATAATTGGACACATCGGTCTAGCCGCTCCGTGGCACGTGGGATCTTCCCAGGCCAGGGATCGAACTATCGCCCCTTGCACTGCAAGGCGGTGTCCTTACCCACTGGACCACCAGGGGAAGCCCACAACATTTTAAATTAGCTATACCAAGTACAAATGAGAGCTTCCCTTGTGGCTCAGCAGTAAAGAATCCACCTGCAATGCAAGAGACGCAGGAGACATGTGTTTGTTTCCTGAGTCAGGAAGATCCCCTGGAGGAGGGCATGGCAACCCCTCCATATTCTTGCCTGGAGTCCACCTGGGATATTCCTGACCCAGGATTTGAGCCTCTGTTTCCTGCATTGCAGGAGTATTTACTGCTGAGCCACCTGGGAAGCCCCACAACCCTCCATTATGTTACCAGATCTTCCATAGAAACTGTGTCTTCTGTGACCTTGCACATCTGTATATTTGTGCCTTAGCTATCACCACTGGGGACGGACCTCAGCCAGAGGGGAGAAAATCTCTTGGTAACCACTTCTCAGGGCCAACCCACTGGCTGATGGTCCTGAGAAGTATCAGTCTCTGTGAAAGCGCTGCACGGGAATGAGCACTTGTTGGCTTCAGGGTTGATGTCAGTATTCACTCTTATGGTAGTTATCTTCATTTATTCTCAGACTCTGCTTCGATGTGGTTCCCTAAGAAACACCAGACAAGAAAAGCAGTATGTATGTTAGAGAATTTGGTATGGATGTGTTCACACTGCCATATTTAAAATAAGTAAATGAGCATCAAGAATGTACTGTAGAGGACTTACTGCTCAATGTTATGTATCAATCTGATGGGAGGGGAGTTTGGGGGACAATGGATACCTGTACATGTGTGGTTGACCCCTTCACTATTCACTTGAAACTATCACAACATTTTTTTTTTTAATATTTATTTATTTATTTATTTTGGGCGGGGGTCGGGTTGGGGAGGGAGGGGAGCAGGTGGGCCACTTCTATTGGTCTTCCATTTCTCTGTTTTCATCCGTCTTTGTTCTTTGGCCCATGTGGGCCTCCCATCGCGGTGGCGTCTGTCGTCGCAGAGCGCCGGCTCTGGGCACATGCGCTCCAGAGCGCTGGCTTGATAATTGGACACATCGGTCTAGCCGCTCCGTGGCACGTGGGATCTTCCCAGGCCAGGGATCGAACTATCGCCCCTTGCACTGCAAGGCGGTGTCCTTACCCACTGGACCACCAGGGGAAGCCCACAACATTTTAAATTAGCTATACCAAGTACAAATGAGAGCTTCCCTTGTGGCTCAGCAGTAAAGAATCCACCTGCAATGCAAGAGACGCAGGAGACATGTGTTTGTTTCCTGAGTCAGGAAGATCCCCTGGAGGAGGGCATGGCAACCCCCTCCATATTCTTGCCTGGAGACTCCCATGGACAGAGGAGCCTGGTGGGCTAGCGCCCATGGGATCACAAAGAGTTGGACATGACTGAGCGCACATGTAGCAATACAAACTAATTTTTGTTTTTTCTAAAAGCAGCATTTAGTCGAATTCCAAAATGCTATACAGCTATAGACAGTACTGAGAAGATGGGATTTTATGCCCAGGAAGTTCAGAATGACTGCAGTTACAGATGAATTGTTACCCTGGGCAGTCTGCTCAAATGGTCGTATTGTTAGAACCTTCTAACTTAGTGTGTTTATATTTCCAGGTTCTCTCCATTCTTAATTTTATATCATCAGCAGTTTTCCCTGTTAAAAATAAAGATTCCACACAAACTGTTAACTTTTTAAAAAATTATTATTATTAAATTTATTTCTTTATTTTAAAGTTTTTACAGAGTTTTGTTGTTCACAGACATGCATGTTCCCAGATCAGTCATACGCATATCCTTGGTCCCTGTTAACTTTCTTTTGCAAGTCATTTTCATATGATGTTTATATAACCAGTTGAACTAGAAAAGGTAATTTGTTATCAAAAAGCTGCCATTGATAGTGAGTTTCCTCTCACTCTGAATTTCATCACAGTGGCTTTGTAGAGGATTTTCTCAGATGTTGAAATTCCTTTGCCACTTTCCAAGAAGTGTGGAAATCAAAAGTGTATCCAGTATATATTTCCAAATATTTGACATCCATGATAAGCCTTTACTGTTTTGTGTGTGTGTGTGTGTGTGTGTATGTGTGTGTGTGTGTGTGTGTTTTAAGTCACTTCAGTTGTCTATGGGCTGTGGCCAACCAGATTCCTCTGTCCGTGGGATTCTCCAGGCAAGTATACTGGAGTGGGTTGACATGCTGTTCTCTAGGGCGTTTGCAATTAAAAGTTAATAAATAAGCATAGCAGCATATTGTTGTTCAGTTGCTAAGTTGTATCCAACTCTTCGTGACCCCATGGAGTATAGTCTGCCAGGCGTCTCTGTCCATGGGATTCTCCAGGAAAGAATAGTAGAGTAGGTTGCCAATTTCTTCTCCAGGAGATTTTGCCAACCCAAGGATCCAACCTGCGGCTCATGCATTGGCAGGCAGATTCTTTAAGTGGTAGGCTTACCACTGAGCCACCAGGGAAGCCCCAAAGAGTTTAGTGAAATATTAAAGCATCCCAGCAGATTTTAAATTATTGGATTATATTTCTTTGTTGGTGGTTTCTCTCTCATAGTATTTCAGAGATTAAATGAAAAAAGGAAAGTTGACATTTTCACACATTTTCTGTTGTGGAAGAAAATGATGGTATTATAGACCATGAAGAAAAATTTTCATATGGATGATTTTTATGATGATACTTGATAAAATCTGAGAGCTTAATGCTGAGTTATAACACAGTAAGTTCCATGGAAAATGCATTGAATTATAAGGCAGACAACAAATAGTCCCTAGTTAGCAGAAAAGGCACTCATCATAGCCACATTATTTTCACACAGTGCGTATTCCATCATGCTTTGGAATCCACATTTGAAATGCAGAGCAGAAATGAGATATAATATTTGGAAGTGGTACAAGACCCTCATACAATTGAGTCATTAGATTTCTTTTCCTATTTAAAGGAACATGACTGTATTCTATAACATGAATTATTACTCCCAGTAGAATTTATGGCAACCATATCTGTGCCAATTCTGGAGTGAAAATAACAATGAAAATAGAATAAAAATCTAACAAAACACTGTGTGTGTGTGTGTGTGTGTGTGTGTGGATTTGATTGTTATGCAAATATTAAGGCTTACACAGTATGTGGTTATTGTTTCTACATATTCCTGTATAAAGCAATTTTAGGAATCATCTGTTTCAATATATAAGAAGCATATGGTGTTAAATTCAGAATATTTTTGTATGTTGAGTAATATCATACAGAAAGCCTATAAAACAACAAAATCCAGTTTAAAATGAAAGAAAATAATTTACCAACTAAATCTTTCCCCAAAAATGTAATCTGGTATTTTAGGTTGCCTTTGAAGTATATTTAGAACATCAAGTACTACTGTTTAGATTTCATACAAAATTTGAGAAGAGGTTATTACTAATATATATTTCCTATCCCCATCTTAACAGGAACTCAAGTTGAATTTAAATAATTTCATGTTTGTCATTTCTTATTTTATATATGACAGGTATCTTGCAATTAACGTGAGCAAAACTGAACTTAATATTTCCTAACCTACTAGTCTTAAAGCATCCCAGCAGATTTTAAATTATTGGATTATATTTCTTTGTTGGTGGTTTCTCTCTCATAGTATTTCAGAGATTAAATGAAAAAAGGAAAGTTGACATTTTCACACATTTTCTGTTGTGGAAGAAAATGATGGTATTATAGACCATGAAGAAAAATTTTCATATGGATGATTTTTATGATGATACTTGATAAAATCTGAGAGCTTAATGCTGAGTTATAACACAGTAAGTTCCATGGAAAATGCATTGAATTATAAGGCAGACAACAAATAGTCCCTAGTTAGCAGAAAAGGCACTCATCATAGCCACATTATTTTCACACAGTGCGTATTCCATCATGCTTTGGAATCCACATTTGAAATGCAGAGCAGAAATGAGATATAATATTTGGAAGTGGTACAAGACCCTCATACAATTGAGTCATTAGATTTCTTTTCCTATTTAAAGGAACATGACTGTATTCTATAACATGAATTATTACTCCCAGTAGAATTTATGGCAACCATATCTGTGCCAATTCTGGAGTGAAAATAACAATGAAAATAGAATAAAAATCTAACAAAACACTGTGTGTGTGTGTGTGTGTGTGTGTGGATTTGATTGTTATGCAAATATTAAGGCTTACACAGTATGTGGTTATTGTTTCTACATATTCCTGTATAAAGCAATTTTAGGAATCATCTGTTTCAATATATAAGAAGCATATGGTGTCAAATTCAGAATATTTTTGTATGTTGAGTAATATCATACAGAAAGCCTATAAAACAACAAAATCCAGTTTAAAATGAAAGAAAATAATTTACCAACTAAATCTTTCCCCAAAAATGTAATCTGGTATTTTAGGTTGCCTTTGAAGTATATTTAGAACATCAAGTACTACTGTTTAGATTTCATACAAAATTTGAGAAGAGGTTATTACTAATATATATTTCCTATCCCCATCTTAACAGGAACTCAAGTTGAATTTAAATAATTTCATGTTTGTCATTTCTTATTTTATATATGACAGGTATCTTGCAATTAACGTGAGCAAAACTGAACTTAATATTTCCTAACCTACTAGTCTTAAGTTCACCTGCATTTTACTGAATAGTGCTAGTAGTCAGTCTCTTAAAAATATATGACTTACGTCTGATTATTTTTTTATTATCCAGTGTTCAGTCTGTCTGCAAGTCCACATGATAAAAATCCTGAACAAACTGAGGATAGAGTAAATATTCCTCAACAAAGGCCAAATATGACAAGCTCACAGCTAACATAGTACTTAACTGTGGAAAGCTAAGGGCTTCTTCTCTAAGAGGAGTAAGACAGGATTGCTTCCTCTCACCAGTTAAAGTCTTACCAGAGCAATTATACAAGAATAATATATAAAAGACATTCAAATTTGAAAGGAAACATTACAGTTGTCCCTACTTATAGTGACCTGATAATATGTGTAGGAAACATTAAAGACTCTGGCCCCAAACTACTATAACAAATAAACCAATTCAGTAAAGTTGCAGGATGCAAAATTAATTCAGAGAATATTTGTTGCATTTCTGTATATTGACCACTGTGGTCTCAGAAAGAAATAAATGATGTTGGGGAAACTGAGTAGCCAGGAGCTTAAGAAAGAACCTGGGACCTTATCTCACATCACACAGAATAATCAATTCAAAATGAATTAAACACTTGAATGTAAAATCTGAAAGCATAAAACTTCTACAGGGAAACATACTGGGTAAACTCTTTGATGTCATTCTTGGAAATAAGGTTTTTTTTTGTTTTATTTTTTTCAATTTAAAATCAAAGGCAAAGGGAAGAAGCAAACGAGGGTGGCAGAGGATGAGATGGTTGGATGGCATGACCGATTCTATAGACAGAAAGCCTATAAAACAACAAAATCCAGTTTAAAATGAAAGAAAATAATTTACCAACTAAATCTTTCCCCAAAAATGTAATCTGGTATTTTAGGTTGCCTTTGAAGTATATTTAGAACATCAAGTACTACTGTTTAGATTTCATACAAAATTTGAGAAGAGGTTATTACTAATATATATTTCCTATCCCCATCTTAACAGGAACTCAAGTTGAATTTAAATAATTTCATGTTTGTCATTTCTTATTTTATATATGACAGGTATCTTGCAATTAACGTGAGCAAAACTGAACTTAATATTTCCTAACCTACTAGTCTTAAGTTCACCTGCATTTTACTGAATAGTGCTAGTAGTCAGTCTCTTAAAAATATATGACTTACGTCTGATTATTTTTTTATTATCCAGTGTTCAGTCTGTCTGCAAGTCCACATGATAAAAATCCTGAACAAACTGAGGATAGAGTAAATATTCCTCAACAAAGGCCAAATATGACAAGCTCACAGCTAACATAGTACTTAACTGTGGAAAGCTAAGGGCTTCTTCTCTAAGAGGAGTAAGACAGGATTGCTTCCTCTCACCAGTTAAAGTCTTACCAGAGCAATTATACAAGAATAATATATAAAAGACATTCAAATTTGAAAGGAAACATTACAGTTGTCCCTACTTATAGTGACCTGATAATATGTGTAGGAAACATTAAAGACTCTGGCCCCAAACTACTATAACAAATAAACCAATTCAGTAAAGTTGCAGGATGCAAAATTAATTCAGAGAATATTTGTTGCATTTCTGTATATTGACCACTGTGGTCTCAGAAAGAAATAAATGATGTTGGGGAAACTGAGTAGCCAGGAGCTTAAGAAAGAACCTGGGACCTTATCTCACATCACACAGAATAATCAATTCAAAATGAATTAAACACTTGAATGTAAAATCTGAAAGCATAAAACTTCTACAGGGAAACATACTGGGTAAACTCTTCGATGTCATTCTTGGAAATAAGGTTTTTTTTTGTTTTATTTTTTTCAATTTAAAATCAAAGGCAAAGGGAAGAAGCAAACGAGGGTGGCAGAGGATGAGATGGTTGGATGGCATGACCGATTCTATAGACATGAGCTTGGGTGAACTGTGGGAGATGGTGAGGGACAGGGAGGCCTGATGTGCTGCAGGCCACGGGGTTGCAAAGAGTCAGATGCAGCTTAGTGACTGAAAAACGACAAAAAGCGAAAATGAACAAGTGGGAATAAATCAAACTAAAATGTTTCTGCAAGCCATAAACACAATGAAAAAGAAACCTACAGAGTGGGAGACAGTATTTGTAATCCATATATCTGATAAAAGCTTCATATCCAAAATGTATAAGGAACTAAATAGCAAAAACCATCTGATTAAAGAATGGATTGAGGAATTGAATGCAGTTTCTTTTTCTTTTCAAAAGAAGACATAGAGATGTGCAACAGGTACATGAAAATACTGAATGTCATTAATCATCAAGGAAATGCAAATCAAAATCATGAGATACTATCTCACACCTGTTATCAGAAAGAAGAAGAGAGAAAACTTGTAAATTTGTGTGGTCACTATAGAAAAGTTTAAATAAAAACAATTGAAAATAGAACTACCATAGGATTCAGTAGTCCCACTTCTAGCTATAAATGCAGAGGAAATAAACACAAGATCTTGAAAGATCTCTCCCCTTTCATTAGAGCATTATATAACAGTAGCCAAGCTATGAAAACACCGTAAGGATCATGAGTAGATGAATGGATAAAGATGATGTGGTAATAGACATACAGTGGAAAGTTACTCACCTGTGAGAAAAGAGGAAAGCTGCCCATTTGTGACAACATAGATGGACCTGGAGGACATATGCTAAGGAAAACATGTCAGAGAGAGAAAGACAAATCTATGTGATACACCTTATACATGAAATCTAAAAAAAAAAAGCTGAACTTACAGAAACAGAGAGTAGAATGGTAGTTAAAAGACATGGAAATGGAAACAGTGGAGAGATGTTGGCCAAGCAGTACAAACTTTCAGTTATAAGATGAGCAGGTTATGGAGATCTAACTTACAGCAAGATTGTGGTCTGATTGTGGTTAATAACACTCTATTATATACTTGAAAGCTGTTAAAGAGAGTAGCTCTTAAATATTCTCACCACAAAAAGACATGGTAGTTATATGGTGTGATGGAGGTTTTAGCTGATACTATGATGGTAATAATTTTGCAATATAAAATATATCAAGTCCATATATTTTACACCTTAAATATGTGTAGTGTTATGTGTTAAATATATATATATATATATATATACACACACACACACATATATATATATATATATATATATACATAAAGCTAGTAAGATGCTTTAATTCATTCATCTTTATTAAGGATCTACATCCCAATTATCTACTGCCTGATATATTTATTTCATCCACTAATCATGCTGAGAAAGAAAATTTGTCTTGTACACCAGTCCACTCTCAATATATGATAGGCAGGTACAAATATTTGTAGATTGAGTTTATGAATACATTTTTATCTAGCTCTTATCTTCATTTGAAGTGCTTTCTTCATGGAAACAAAGCACCTCTCTTATGTCTTACAATATAGAAAGTAAGAAGTATTCAATTTCTTTGTGTTCCTAGTACCTAACATAATGCTCATTGTATTGAAAGACAATACAAATGTTTGTTTTCTAACTTAATAAATTTAAAACAATTGAAAATAGAACTACCATAGGATTCAGTAGTCCCACTTCTAGCTATAAATGCAGAGGAAATAAACACAAGATCTTGAAAGATCTCTCCCCTTTCATTAGAGCATTATATAACAGTAGCCAAGCTATGAAAACACCGTAAGGATCATGAGTAGATGAATGGATAAAGATGATGTGGTAATAGACATACAGTGGAAAGTTACTCACCTGTGAGAAAAGAGGAAAGCTGCCCATTTGTGACAACATAGATGGACCTGGAGGACATATGCTAAGGAAAACATGTCAGAGAGAGAAAGACAAATCTATGTGATACACCTTATACATGAAATCTAAAAAAAAAAGCTGAACTTACAGAAACAGAGAGTAGAATGGTAGTTAAAAGACATGGAAATGGAAACAGTGGAGAGATGTTGGCCAAGCAGTACAAACTTTCAGTTATAAGATGAGCAGGTTATGGAGATCTAACTTGCAGCAAGATTGTGGTCTGATTGTGGTTAATAACACTCTATTATATACTTGAAAGCTGTTAAAGAGAGTAGCTCTTAAATATTCTCACCACAAAAAGACATGGTAGTTATATGGTGTGATGGAGGTTTTAGCTGATACTATGATGGTAATAATTTTGCAATATAAAATATATCAAGTCCATATATTTTACACCTTAAATATGTGTAGTGTTATGTGTTAAATATATATATATATATATACACACACACACACACATATATATATATATATATATATATATATACATAAAGCTAGTAAGATACTTTAATTCATTCATCTTTATTAAGGATCTACATCCCAATTATCTACTGCCTGATATATTTATTTCATCCACTAATCATGCTGAGAAAGAAAATTTGTCTTGTACACCAGTCCACTCTCAATATATGATAGGCAGGTACAAATATTTGTAGATTGAGTTTATGAATACATTTTTATCTAGCTCTTATCTTCATTTGAAGTGCTTTCTTCATGGAAACAAAGCACCTCTCTTATGTCTTACAATATAGAAAGTAAGAAGTATTCAATTTCTTTGTGTTCCTAGTACCTAACATAATGCTCATTGTATTGAAAGACAATACAAATGTTTGTTTTCTAACTTAATAAATTTAAAACCTGTTGCTCTAGTTTCATATAGACGATCAAAGAATTGCTAGGGTGTTATCACTTTCATTTGTTTAGACCCCTGAGAAATGATGGTAGGTGTTTTGAGATGTGCATGGCACAATTCTCATAAAAGATTCAAAGTCAATTATACTTGTACTAATTAAAACACATACATAAATATCTGTAAAATTCAAATTCAAAAGTCACTTAAGTTTTTAACAAATTCAATAAAGTTAATTCAGGTTTCTAAACTGATATAGGTTAAAAATAGCATGTACCTGATAGCTTCCCATTATTCAGGTAAAAATATGGTTCTAAAATAAGATATGATTGTATATATACCACAGCTTCTTTATCTATTCATATCTTATTTTAGAATGATATTTTTATCTGAATTATGAGAAGTTATCAGGTAAATGTTATCTTTTAAAATATTTTTATAGCATTTTTTGTTTTGCCTCTAAGTCATTTATTGTTCATTCATCCTTATTCTCTGGCATGTGTGGGCCTCCCACTGAAGTGGCCTCTCTCCTTGCAGATCATTGACTTTGTGCACATGTTCTCCAGAGCACTGGCTCGTAACTGGGCACACCAGTCCAGCCACACCATGGCACGTGGGATCTTCCTGGGCCAGGGATCAAACCAGTGCCCTTTGCACTGTGTGGCGGATTCTTTACCCACTGGACTACCAGGGAAGCCCCTTAAATGCTGCATTTTTTTAAGTTTTTTTTTTTTTTGGCTACTTCTATGGGTCTTTCATTTGTTTATTTTCATCCATCTTTGTTCTTTGGCCTGTGTAGGCCTCCCATCGCAGTGACCTCTCTTGCCGCAGAGCACCAGCTCTGGGCACATGCACTCCAGACTTGGTAGTTGGACACATCGGTCCAGCCGCTCCGCGGCACGTGGGATCTTCTCAGGCTGGGGATCAAACCAGCACCCCTTGCACTGCAAGGTGATGTCCTTACCCATTGGACAACCAGGGAATTTTTATTCAGCCATAGAAAGGAATGCATTTGACTCAGTTCTAATAAGATGAATTAACCTAGAGCCTATTATACAGAGTGAAGTAAGTCAGAAAGAGAAAGATAAATATTGTATACTAATACATATATATGCAATCCAAAAAGATGGTACTGATGAATTTATATACACGATAGCAATTGAGAAACAGACATAGAGAACAGACTTATGGACTTTGTGGGGAGGGAGAAGTGGGTGAGATGTATGAAAAGAGTAACATGGAAACATACTTTGCCATATGTAACATAGATAACCAGTAGGAATTTGTTGTTAGACTAAGGGAATTCAACCTAGAAGGGTGGGATGGCAGGGGAGACGGGAGGGAAATTCAGGAGGGAGGGCACCTATGTATACCTGTGGCCGATTCGTGTTAATTTTTGGCAGTAAACAGCACAACTCTGTAAAGCTGTTATCCTTCAGTTAAAAAGAATAAAATTAAAATAAAATAAGATATGACTGTAGACAATAGGAGGCTGAATATCTTCTCAGTAATAGCAAAGAGTGCCTGTCTTCATTAGTAAGATGGCAGTTAGTCCCGGCCACAAGGCAGAATCAGACAATTTGAGAATTTAGATTATACCTGACTCCAAAAATTCATAAAATGATTATTTGTTAGGAAGAATAGTCTCAGGATGAAGGAATTGATATTTAATTTATAATTATACATAAGGTATTAATCTTGTAATGATATATATGGTATTGTATATATGATACTTCTGTGTATAAGGTAATTATGTTGTCTGTCCTCCATACCCATGGAATTTGTATAAGGGACTTGAGCTTAAGTAGATTTTGTTTTTCTGGCAGGAGAAGTGATGGAAGTCTAGAACCAATCCCCCATGGATACTGTATAAAATCTCTATAAGACACTCACATAAGGTACTGATATTGGGATATGTCACATTTATATAGGTATACATCTTCAGCCATGCTACAACTTTAATGTGTTTTTGTCGTTGATATTGTTTAGTCGCTAAGTCATGTCTGACTCTTTTGTGATGCCATCGACTGTAGCCCACCTGGCTCCTCTGTCCAAAAATTCTCCAGGCAAGAATACTAGCGTCGATTGCCACTTCCTTCTCTCTTCCTGATCCAGCGACTGAACCCATGTCTCCTGCACTTGCAGCAGGATTTCTTTTCGTTTCTTTTCTTTTTAACCACTGAGCCACCTGGAAAACCCAGTGTGTTCTATTCTTTCACATAAATTGCCAGCCTATCCGAAGCATCTTCCCCTTACATTTATAAATTTGTACACATAGGGAATGGAGTGGTTGATTCAACATAAATCCCACTATGGTTGAAATTCAGTTTGAATTCCATAGGTTGTTAAAATTATTTCATCTGCAACTCAGCTATTTGTTATGAATATCACACGTCTTTTATTAATTGCACAGTGATGATGCTTTTGAAGTAAAATGCTTAAAACACCAAAAAGAGGAAAAGAGAGTTTGAAATTTGGATATGAAGACAGGCTTAAAGGTGTGAAAGGTGTGAAACTCCATTCAAGATAAAGGTGTGAAACTCCATTCAAGAATCAGTCTCTAGGGAAATAGGTGAGACTTGAGCAATAGGAGAGAGGCTGCTAAATGGGAATTGCTAATGTCTTTTTTCACTTAGTGTATTTTCTCTCCTCTAAATAACTCAGGATCTTTTAACTCCCAGTGAAAATTTAATCCTAAAACATCAGAGAGACACATTATATGTCTTTTGTTCTACTTTTACAGGGCATCATATAACATTATAAATTAAATGATAATGAGTATGCTGTAATATAATTTATGAAAATAAGCTTTGTTTCATTTTATGCCTCTCAATTTTAAATAAGCAATTAAACTAACAGGTCCATTCAAATGCTATCTGATTGCTTTTTAAAAATTCTTTCTTAAACAGAACAGATTTCATGTTTTATGCCCTATTAATTCTTGTGCAACTTTGGCAATTAACATTTTTTTTCTGCTCTTAGATATTCTTGTATTTATCTAATACCATGATTAGATTATAAGTCCTTTAAAGTCTTAATTTTAAGCCCCACTTATTTTTCTTTCCCCTCCGTAAAAGAGTTTTTTCGCTAAGTCATGTCTGACTCTTTTGTGATGCCATCGACTGTAGCCCACCTGGCTCCTCTGTCCAAAAATTCTCCAGGCAAGAATACTAGCGTCGATTGCCACTTCCTTCTCTCTTCCTGATCCAGCGACTGAACCCATGTCTCCTGCACTTGCAGCAGGATTTCTTTTCGTTTCTTTTCTTTTTAACCACTGAGCCACCTGGAAAACCCAGTGTGTTCTATTCTTTCACATAAATTGCCAGCCTATCCGAAGCATCTTCCCCTTACATTTATAAATTTGTACACATAGGGAATGGAGTGGTTGATTCAACATAAATCCCACTATGGTTGAAATTCAGTTTGAATTCCATAGGTTGTTAAAATTATTTCATCTGCAACTCAGCTATTTGTTATGAATATCACACGTCTTTTATTAATTGCACAGTGATGATGCTTTTGAAGTAAAATGCTTAAAACACCAAAAAGAGGAAAAGAGAGTTTGAAATTTGGATATGAAGACAGGCTTAAAGGTGTGAAAGGTGTGAAACTCCATTCAAGATAAAGGTGTGAAACTCCATTCAAGAATCAGTCTCTAGGGAAATAGGTGAGACTTGAGCAATAGGAGAGAGGCTGCTAAATGGGAATTGCTAATGTCTTTTTTCACTTAGTGTATTTTCTCTCCTCTAAATAACTCAGGATCTTTTAACTCCCAGTGAAAATTTAATCCTAAAACATCAGAGAGACACATTATATGTCTTTTGTTCTACTTTTACAGGGCATCATATAACATTATAAATTAAATGATAATGAGTATGCTGTAATATAATTTATGAAAATAAGCTTTGTTTCATTTTATGCCTCTCAATTTTAAATAAGCAATTAAACTAACAGGTCCATTCAAATGCTATCTGATTGCTTTTTAAAAATTCTTTCTTAAACAGAACAGATTTCATGTTTTTATGCCCTATTAATTCTTGTGCAACTTTGGCAATTAACATTTTTTTTCTGCTCTTAGATATTCTTGTATTTCTCTAATACCATGATTAGATTATAAGTCCTTTAAAGTCTTAATTTTAAGCATTTCTCCTCCCTACTGTGTATTGTATTCCATGTTTATCAACCGCTCAGTAAATAGAAGTGTTTAATCACAATGATTAAATAAGACTCAGAGTTTTAAATAATGTAAATATATTAGTATTTTCACTAATTTACTTGCCTAGATTCTGATGAAAAAGGAAAGATTCACCCTGACTACAACTGTTTCCTAACAGCTATCATTCTGATTTTAATTGGTATGAGAAATAGAAGCAGCAGACACATTTATTTATTGAAAAGCATTACCATTTACATCTATTGTGATTAAAGTCAAATGAACAGGTATATTTTTAGAGTAAAATTTATATTTCTCTTCATTTAAATATCAAATTGTCATCAACTATTATGTAAGTTGGAAACTATTAAAGAGGGTTATGCTTTCTTTCTTTTAAGTATGACATAACAGCATCTTAATATCATGTTGGCTTATTATTTTCAATTTGGAGAAACATGGAAATATTCATTTTTGCAAAGCCTAGAACAGTTTTTGGGAAATGAGAGAAAATAAATTTAGAGAACAAATTTAGATTTATAGGTAAATTACTTAAACTCAGTTATTATATAACTTTATATCCCTCCTCAGTATGTAATAGACACAGAAAAGGACACAAGAATGCTTAGTAAATTTTACATTTCAGCAAATATTTCCTAAAAAATAATATTTAGGATTTTTTTTTTTTTTGCATTTCCATTTGCCAGTGTATTTTGTGTCCTCCTGCACTAGTCCACCATGTAACTCGAAGCAGATTTATCTCCTCTGCAGGCTTTTTAAACCTTTGCTTTGCTCAGCTTCCCAACAACTGTCTGAATGTAAGGGAGGCAATTTGCAGTGATTCCTTTAACACATACACATATGTGAGCTGTTTTCTAGAGGTCACAGTTCTTGACCTGATGAAGTTTATAATTTGAAAATTTAGAAATACAGGAGATACAGCAGAATATTTCAGCTTCTTAGGGGATTTTTGTCTTGAAACAAATGATTTTGGTTAGCTATGAGTTCGTCTTATGGGAATA
This sequence comes from Tragulus kanchil, assembly GCA_022376925.1. Classification (NCBI taxonomy): domain Eukaryota; kingdom Metazoa; phylum Chordata; class Mammalia; order Artiodactyla; family Tragulidae; genus Tragulus; species Tragulus kanchil. Next base: position 133,989,933 of record JAIOJX010000023.1, read on the forward strand.
TATACATTATTGGTTTGTATGGATGCAATTTACAGATGTAATAGGGAGGTGCGCATGCTCAGTCACTTCCGCCATATCTGACTCCTTGCAGCCCTGTAGACTGTAGCTTGCCAGGGTCCTCAGTTCATGGGATTCTCCAGGCAAAAATACTGGAGTGGACTGTAAATTTGTGGGTTCATATGGTAATTTGTTTAACATCTTGAGGAACTAGTAAACATTTTCCAAAGTGTCTGCACAGTTGTATCTCTCCACTGGCAATGTCTGAGTGTTCCAATCTCCATGTTCACTACAACACTTGTTACTGTCTTTTTGTTTAAAGCCATTCACTGGGTGGGAAATTGGTATATCCTTCGGATATTCATGTGGATTTTCCACATAACAAATGCTGAACTTATTTTAACCTGATAATTATCTGTTTGTATATCTTCTTTGAAGAACTGTCTATTAAAATTTTTTTCTCATTTTTGATTATGTTATTTTTCTTTTATAGTTTAGGAGTACTTTTTTAATATATATATTCTGGATAAAAATATTTAAAAATATGTCTTCTGCAGATATTTTCTCCTATTCTAAGACTTGCCTTTTTCACTTTCATGACAGTATTATTTGCACCATATTTTTAAAAAATTTTGATGTAGTCCATATTGTTTTACTTATGTTGTTTTGTAGTTTTCTTGATCTGTTTAGGAAGGCTTTGCCTAACTCAAGATCACAAAGATTTACTTCTGTATTTTTTCTAAAAGTGTGTTACTCTTAACTCATACATATAGCCTGTGGTTGATTTTGAGTTAGTTTTTGTGTAGGGTGAAATGAAAAGGGCCACCTGTATTCTTTGATCTGTTTAGTATTCAGTTGTTCCAGCACGGTTTGTTTAAAAGATTATCCTTATTGCATTAAAGTTTCCTGACATCCTTTTCAAAAGCAATTGACCAAAAATGTGTGGGTTTATTTCTGAGTTCATAGTTTCACTCTGTCGATCTATATGCTAATTTATATGCCAACTCCACACTGACTTGATGACTCATTGACTGTAGCAAGTTTTGGAATTGGGAAGAATGAATTCTGTGACTTTGTTCTCATTTCTTAAGATGGCTTTTGTGGTTCTGTGTTTCTTGCAATTCCACATGAATTTTCAGATAAATCTGTCATTTTCTGAAAACAGGAAGAAAAAAGCTAGGATTTTGATTGGTATTTTATTCAGTTGGTAGATTAATTTAAAAAGTATTGCCTTCATAACAGTAACAAGGGTTATAATCAATGTTCATGGAATGCCTTTTCATTTATTTATATATCTTTAATTTCTTTTAGTAATCTTTTATAGATTTTAGTGTATAAGTCTTACACTGTTAAATTTATTTATTAAAAATTTTACTATTTATTCCTATATATATGTTCTTAATTTGATGATATTATAAATGCAGTTTTCTTAATTATTTGAACTTTTAATTATGTGTAGAAATAAAATCAATTTTTGTATATTGATATCAATATATGCATATATCCTTTAGATTTTTTAATTGGAAGGTAATTTCTTTACAACATTGTATTACTTTCTGCTATACATCAACATGAACCAGTCATAGGTATACATATGTCCCCTCCATCTACCACCTCGCCTCCACCTCCCACTTCATCCCTTTAGGTTTTTAAATATAGTTTACGTGTTTCTTATTTGATGTCTGCTACCATTGCTTTTCATTTGTTCAAAGGATATTCACGACTATTTTCTACTGTCTATAACATATCTTAATTATTCAAGCTTATAGATATTCAAAATAAATGCTTTCATGTAATAAATACATGTTGAAACACATAGGAAACATGTTTGTTTGAAAGAGACTATTAAAATACCATAGAGAGCAAAATACGTAAGTGTTCAATTTTATAGATAACTTAAATAGTCGTACAATCTGGACAAAATTTATTTGTAATGAAAATTTGAAAAATGTTTTTATTTGCCTACATCTTCAGTTTTTGTGCAAAACTGTGAGCTTTTAGCCCCTCTCTCATCCTGGGACAATGCTGCTCCACGGCACTTAGTCATACACAGTAGATCCCATGTGCCCCACTGTAAGAGCAAAAAAATCCCCAATTGTTAAAACATTAAAGAGAGATAACAGTGCTTAGAGATCTGATTATTTTTTCTTAATTTACCAACATGTCTGTTGCTTACATAGGCCTGTTCATGTCTTCTTGATCTGCCACAGTTTTGAATTCAGTTTGCTTGTATTCTAAGCATAGAACTTATGAGTTAGGGGGACATGAAAAGTCAGTTTTCATTCATTCTGTAGTAAGACTAGACGGTGTCCCCTTGGCTTTATGAATAGGTGGGCTGTATTTAAGCTGTAGAGGAATTCTGCCTAGGAGCATGCCCTGTCCTGGGGCCTCGAAGACCACTTTTCTTTGCACTGTCCAGTGTCCACTGGGTGCCTTGATTATCCCATTGTTAGCCAGATCTGTTTCTCTTAAAATCTCTCACCTGAAATTGATCATGTGTCTTCCTGTTTCTGATATCTTAAATGCCTAAAACCATCCCCAACCTCTTTTAGCTTCTCAAATGTATTCTGAAACACTTTCACTTTGTGCGTTTGTGTGCTTAGTCACACACAATTCTTTGCAACTGCATGGACTGTACCCTGCCAGGCTTCTCTGTCCATGGAATTTTCTAGGCAAAAATACTGGAATTGATTGCCATTTTCTACTCAGGGCAACTTCCCAACCCAGGGACCAAACCCATGTCTCCTGTGTCTTTTTGCATTGCAAGTGTATTCTTTATTACCACTGAGCCACCTGGGAAGCCCCTTTAATTTTGTATTTACTGACAAATATGTTTAATTGTTTAATATTCTCCTTTATGAAATTTTCTAGTAATGTCCAAAAGTTCTCTGACTTTTAAAATGTACATTCTTTGAAAGTTATTTCTAGTTTTGTTTTTTTTTTTTTTGTAGAAGATTGCATATATTTAAGGATTATTTTTTTCTCCCACCTTTCATGGGAATCATTAAGGCCACTTAAATATAAAAAATTACTAAAGCAGAAAATAAAAGTACATTAGCATTTAGTGAAGACCAGTAGAGGGTATTGGATGGCAATTCATTATTTTCCATGTTTTGGTATAGTCATTGAAGTGTGTAAAATTAAAGATGTGAAATGACAGTTAATTCACATCTTATGTTGTAACGCCTTAGTTTTCATCATGCCTTTTAAAAAATGAAAGCTAATATTAAGAAATATTGAGAGAGTAAACCTGGGAAATAGGAATCTAAAGTTGATACCTAAAACTGTCAGCCACTAAACTATGATTAAATATATTAGACCAAGCACTGTTTTATTAGCTGTATTACAAGGGGGATGACATATTGAAAATCTTTAACATTGGATTCTTGTCAGTAGTGAAAAATCTCACATTAACGCAAAATCTTCCTCTCCACCCTAAGAGTTATTTATCACATGAAGTAGATTGAAGTTGGTGACCAGATGACCCATAAAGTAGATTGATTTTGACAGAAAACTGCCTGGATAAAAAATGAGCCAGACAGAAAGATGAATTATCGTCTGGACTGGAACCTGGTTACAGACATCGCTGTTTAGAAGAACATAGTGTGGTGCTCTCTCATGTGGAGAAGTCCAAGATCAGGGTGTCCGCAGATTCAGTGTCTTTTGAGAGCTTGTTTCCTGCTTCACAGGAGCTGTCTTTGTGCTGTGTCTTTATATGGTGCAAGGGGCAGGGGAGCTCCCTGGGACCTCTTCAATTAAGTGACATGTGACATGTGTGCTCAGTCACTCAGTCCTGTCTGACTCCTTGTGACCCCATGGACTGTAGCCTGCCGGGCTCCTCTGTCCATGGGATTCTCCAGGCAAGAATACTGGAGTGGATTACCATTTCTCTTTTCAGGGGATCTTCATGACCAAAGGGATCAAGTCCATGTCTCTTTTATCTCCTGTGTTGGCAGGTGGATTCTTTGCCACTGTGCCATCTTTAATTAGGAACTGATCCCATTCAACTCCATGTCCTAATCACATACCGAGGACACCAACTGCAAATACTACTACATTGGGGCTTAGATTTCAACATGATTTGGGAAAGACACTCAGTCCATTGCAAATGGACAGTATAATACACACCTGTGTGTTTATTGACTGACTAGTACATGTGTGGTGAAGGCAGTGAAACACATTCCAGTATGCTTGCCTGGAGAATCTTATGGACAGAGGAGACTGGTGGGCTACAGGCTATGGAGTTGCAAAGGGTCAGATGTGACTGAACAACTAAGCATGAAGTACATGTGTATGTATTAGGGTGCTCAGGCTACCACAGCAAAATGCAATTAGACTGAGTGGCTTAAACCACTGAAATTACTGTCTACAGTTCTGGAGCAGGGGAAGTTCAGAATATGGGCACCCAAAGAGTCAAGCTGAGGAGAGAGCTCTTTCTCTGGCTTGTGGACCTCTGCCTGCTCGCTGTGTCCTCAAAAGGATAGAGACAGGGCAAACTTCCCAGTCTCTTGTTAGGGGCTCTTATCCCATAATGCCGGCTCCACTATAATGATCTCATCTAAGCCTAAATACCTCCCAAAGGCCCATCTCCAAATGCCGTTGCTTTGGGGATTGTGTCTTTGGCATATGAATGTTTGGAATGTAGTAGTAAATGAGTGTGTGTGTGGATACATAGCATATGCTATATAATATACATATGTGCGTGTATAATACAGTTTTTTATTTATTTTTAATTGAAGGATAATTGTTCTACAATATTATGTTGGTTTCTGCCACTATTATGTTGGTTTCTGCCAAACATCAGTATGAATTAGTCACAGGTAGACCTGTATCTCCTCCCTCTTGAACCTCTCTCTGATTTCCCACCCATCCCAGTCCTCTAGGTTGTTACAGAACTCCAGTCTGAGTTCCCTGAATCATACAGCAAATTCCCTTTGTCTATCTATTTAGATATGGTAATGTATGTTTCCATGCTACACTCTCCATCTACTCCATCATCTCCTTACTCCCCCTGCATGTCCTTAAGTCTGTTTTCCGTGTCCGTGTCTCTATAATACAGGTTTTTTTCCTATAATACAGTTTTTAAAAAAAAATTTTTTTATAATACAGTTTTTAATTGTGGCCCTTCTTCATCCTTTTCCTAGGCATCACTAATTTAGAACAGATATTATCTCCTCCAGTATAGAGTGAGAATGCATTCATTTAGAGTTTAATTTCTTCAAAATGTAACAATGATCTCATAAAACTGATTTTGTTTCTTGTTACATTGTGGGGTTTATGTCTGTGTTACTGTAGGTTTGGGGCTTCTCAGGTGATACAGTGGTAAAGAATCTGCCACCTGCCTCCTGAGAAACCTGTATGGAGGACAAGGAGCAACAGATAGAACTGGACATGGAACAATGGACTGGTTCCAAATTGGAAAAGGAGTGCATCAAGGCTGTATACTGTTACTCTGCTTAATTAACTTATGTGCAAAATACATCATGTGAAATGCCAGCCTGGATGAAGCACAAGCTAGAATCAAGATTGCCAGGAGGAATATCAGTAACCTCAGGTATGCGGATGACACAGCCCTTATGACAGAAAGCAAAAAGGAACTAAAGAGACTCTTGATGAAGGTGAAGGAGGAGAGTGAAAAAGCTGACTATTAATTGTTTTCCTTTTTAAAGTATTTCATACTTCACCTCTAATTTACTTTGGAAATAAAAGCTACCTGCACATTTTCATTAGAGTAAAGACACTGTCTACCATAGGTAAACTGAAATGTGAATAATGAAGTCCTGTAAACACAGCCATACTTCAGCAGGTTGAGTCCAAATTCCCTTTAAATTGGGAGTATGTTGGATGCTTCACTGTGGTCTCTACCAGCAATTTTCTAGCCGCACTATCTCAGCGAAGTCAGACCCATCTTCAGAGTGTGGGTCACATGTGCATCAGCAGACTTGTTAAAGCTCAGGGGGTTGAACCTCTCTCTGATTTCCCACCCATCCCAGTCCTCTAGGTTGTTACAGAACTCCAGTCTGAGTTCCCTGAATCATACAGCAAATTCCCTTTGTCTATCTATTTAGATATGGTAATGTATGTTTCCATGCTACACTCTCCATCTACTCCATCATCTCCTTACTCCCCCTGCATGTCCTTAAGTCTGTTTTCCGTGTCCGTGTCTCTATAATACAGGTTTTTTTCCTATAATACAGTTTTTTAAAAAAAATTTTTTTATAATACAGTTTTTAATTGTGGCCCTTCTTCATCCTTTTCCTAGGCATCACTAATTTAGAACAGATATTATCTCCTCCAGTATAGAGTGAGAATGCATTCATTTAGAGTTTAATTTCTTCAAAATGTAACAATGATCTCATAAAACTGATTTTGTTTCTTGTTACATTGTGGGGTTTATGTCTGTGTTACTGTAGGTTTGGGGCTTCTCAGGTGATACAGTGGTAAAGAATCTGCCACCTGCCTCCTGAGAAACCTGTATGGAGGACAAGGAGCAACAGATAGAACTGGACATGGAACAATGGACTGGTTCCAAATTGGAAAAGGAGTGCATCAAGGCTGTATACTGTTACTCTGCTTAATTAACTTATGTGCAAAATACATCATGTGAAATGCCAGCCTGGATGAAGCACAAGCTAGAATCAAGATTGCCAGGAGGAATATCAGTAACCTCAGGTATGCGGATGACACAGCCCTTATGACAGAAAGCAAAAAGGAACTAAAGAGACTCTTGATGAAGGTGAAGGAGGAGAGTGAAAAAGCTGACTATTAATTGTTTTCCTTTTTAAAGTATTTCATACTTCACCTCTAATTTACTTTGGAAATAAAAGCTACCTGCACATTTTCATTAGAGTAAAGACACTGTCTACCACAGGTAAACTGAAATGTGAATAATGAAGTCCTGTAAACACAGCCATACTTCAGCAGGTTGAGTCCAAATTCCCTTTAAATTGGGAGTATGTTGGATGCTTCACTGTGGTCTCTACCAGCAATTTTCTAGCCGCACTATCTCAGCGAAGTCAGACCCATCTTCAGAGTGTGGGTCACATGTGCATCAGCAGACTTGTTAAAGCTCAGAGTGGGGTGACAGCTGCCGACCTTGCTAAGTATAGATTTCATTTTCATTACCAGCAGGTGAACTGCTCCGTGAGTCTTTTATTAAGGTCAGTCTGATTCAATAGCCTGCAATCTCCTTGAAGCCAGTCTGCTTTCTCTCTTTTTTTTCCCGCTTATTTTATTGCTATTGTTTGTTAACCAGGTAAACGCCATAAGCAGATGTTTGTCCTGGGGAAGATATCAGACTTTCATCTTGATGTTTCCTGTGCATTATTTCCAGGACATTTTCAAATTACAAGTGTGCTCTAATAATGGTTTTGAGATTTTTCTGGATTATTTAGGTCATTTATGGATTAATTCCTAGTAATTCAGACACATTAACTGAAATTGCAATTGGCTGTTTCCCCAATCTATTTCCTTTTATAATACATCAGCTCTAATTTGATATCCTTAAGGCCATAGCCTATTTTCATTAGGGAGATTCTCTTCCAACCTTAAAATCCTTTTATCCGAGACTAATATTTAATAGGGACAAAGAGAAGCTCAGTTTGGAAAGACATTGGAAAGAATGGAAACATGGTGGAGAACAGCAAGACACATGGAGTTAAGGAAAGTGCAGAATGCAGAGCTTATTATGATCATTTTCATTATGTAAATATGACATACAAGTTCTGTTTGATTTTGATTTGGTTTCCTGTTTCTTCATGCTAGCCAAAGAGAAGAAATTTATCTTATCACTGAATGAAGGAATTTGCCATGAGGAAAGGAGAGAGAGAAATTAAGGGAGAAATAAAAAAAAAAAATATTTCTTTCAGTTCTGTCACTTAAACTGAAGTACTTTAAAACATCTCTGTAGATAGAAACTTGTCTTTTTTTTTCCTTTCTAGCCATACTTGTTCTGACTGCAATAAATATTTCAAGAGATACAGGACACCTTCTTTTAATTATTAAGTGGCTCTTTTCCTCAGTCTCCCAGCTCATTTGAAATAGGATATTTTTTAGATGTGATGCAGGAGAGAGAGGTTGTATATAAGGAAGTATTTTAATTGAAGTGTTTATTCTGCCTGATTTTGAGTAAAATAAATAATGTTATTTCAAGGGAGTTGAATGTTTTATTTTTCCTGAAGAATGACATAAAGTGAAAAACTACCCTTTATTCTGCCTTTGAATCTATCAGCATCCCTGCCCCTCTGAAATGACGTTGACTTATTTTACAGCTAGAATCGCAATGCAGTACACCTCAGGTGAAAACAGATTTGTTTTGATAGTCATATTCAAGAGGAGTTCTGAGAATAAGCATCAGCTTCTTCACTAAATTTTGGAGATTTTCATGTTCATATATTTTTAGTACATAATATTATGGTAACATTCTTACCTGGAAAATCCCAGTGACAGAGTTGCCTGGCAGGCTACAGTCCATGGGATCTCAAAAGAGTCAGATACAACTTAGTGACTAAACAACAACAACCAACAAGCATCTTTGAAAATTATTGACCATCTCCAGTTATGCTTTCATTTCCTTAGGTTTCATTTTGGATTGTACCTTTTTCTATATCTGAAAAGTATGAAAGATCGCTTATGCATTACTCCCATATTTACAAGTATATCTTGTATTTTGACGATTGTCATCTTAGGGGTGTTTTATAAATTTGTTGGACTGAGGTCACCACAAAACACTGAGTAGAGTTTCCTGAGCTGTACAGAAGACTCTCATTAGTTATCTATTTTATACATCGTATCAATAGCATATATATATATATATATATATATATCGATTCCAGTTTCCCAATTCATCCCAGCCCCTCCACCTGCTTGGAATCCATATGTTTGTTCTCTGTGTTTGTGTCTCTATTTCTGTTTTGCAAGTAAAATAATTTATATCGTTTTCTAGATCTCACATCTATGCATTAATATATAATATCTGTTTTTCTTCTTTTTTTTGGCTTACTTGATACTATATGACAGACTCTAGGTCTGTCCACATCTCTGCAAATGACCCAATTTTGTTCTTTTTATGCTTGTTCTTTTTAATAATATTCTATTATACATATGTACTATTATATATAATATATGAATATTATATACTACTATATATATTAATATATATATATACACACCAGATCTTTATCCATTCCTCTGTTGATGGGCATTTTAAGTTTCCCATTTCTGTGATGCATTCTTTTGTTTAACTGAGCATTTTATGTGCTTCCATTTTATCTTCTCCCTAGTATGTCAGCTATACGTCTCTTGTTTTGTTTTAGTGGTCACTATAGGGCTTGTAATAATGCATATTGAACTAATCTGTATCTATCTCAAACAACTCTTCCACACCTTATGGGTGGACTGTCCTTATAACAGAGTTAAACAAACTGTCATTTGTAAGATTGATTAAAAATAGAAAGAAGTACGTTACCAAATCTAATGCTTTCTCTTTTCTGTAAACCCTGGCTTCTGTCCCATATAATTTTTTTTCTTTCCTGAAGAACTTCTTCTTTTTTTTTTTTTAAAGATTTATTTATTTATTTATTTTTGGGCGAGGGTCGGGTTGGAGAGGGAGGGGAGCGGGCGGGCCACTGCTATTGGTCTTTCATTTCTCCATTTTCATCCGTCTTTGTTCTTTGGCTCCTGTGGGCCTCCCATCCCGGTGGTATCTGTCGTTGTAGAGTGCCGGCTCTGGGCGCATGCAAGTCAGAGCTCCGGCTCGGTAATTGAACACATTAGTCCAGCCGCTACGCGGCACATGGGATCTTCCCAGGCCAGGGATTGAACTGGCGCCCCTTGCACTGCAAGGCGGTATCCTTACCCACTGGACCACCAGGGGAAGACCCTGAAGAACTTCTTTTAAGAATTTATTCTGCATCAGGTCTTCTAATAATGGATTCCTTTATATTTTGATTTTATGATAATGTGGTTGTTATTTTCAAAAGATAATTTTGCCTGGTATAGAATTCTGTGAGAGCTAGACCATAAAGAAGGCTGAGTGCCAAAGAATTGATGCCTTTGAACTGTGGTGTTGGAGAAGACTCTTGGGAGTCCCTTGGACTACAAGGAGATTGAACCAGTTAATCTTAAAGGAAATCAACTCTGAATATTCATTAGAAGGAATGATGCTGAAGCTCAAGGTCCAATACTTTGGCCATCTGATGCGAACAGACTACTTATTGGAAAAGAGCTTGATAGAAGGCAAAAGGAGAAGGAGACGACAGAAGACGAGATGATTGGATGGCATCACTGAGTCAGTGGACATGAATTTGAGCAGGCTCTGGGAGATGATGAAGGACAGGGAAACCTGGTGCGCTGCAGTCCATGGGGTTGCAAAGAGTCAGACACAACTGAGTGACTGAACTGAATAGAATTCTGCATTGGTAATTTACATTTCAGTATTTTAAATATTTCACTCAAATGTCTCTTTCTTTCATGCTTTCTTATAAGAAATCTGCTGTGTGATTCTTATCTGTTTTGCTTTACGATCAAGCCATGTTTTTCTTTTGACCTTCCTTGGGTATTCATTTATGTTGGGCTATCTAAAATTTGAATGTTGCAATAAACTTAAAAAAAATTCATCCAGTTTTACCTTTATACAAATATTTTTCTGTACAAAGAATGAGTAGTTTTGTTGTTGTTATTTATTCTCTTTTCCTCTGAACTTCTTGGTTTGACTGTCTTATTATTAATTTGTGAAGTTCTTGACCATTAGTGATTTAAAGATTCTTCTGTTAATTTCTCCTTTTCTCCTTCCAATACTCCAAATACACTTATGCTATGCCTTTTGAAATTGCAGTGAAAATCATCTGTTTGTTTACCGAGAGTATTTCCTGGACTCTATTATATGAATGTCAGTATTAACACATTGTTGACTAGAGATATATTAACACTACATGTGTTAGTTTCAGCAAAAATCTCCTGGTGAATAATATGCTAAATGAAAGGTAATTGACACAGAGATTTTTTTATAGATGATTTCTCTATGTAAATGCCCCATTGCATATCATATGCTTTGACCCTGTGATTTTCTGGCATTTTGTATATTTATATTTCAGAAATGGCAGTTGAAAAAGAATACTTTAATGGACAAGTCAGTAAAACTAGATAAAATTAAATGAAGAGATAGTGAATGTTTTAAACTTTGTCAGTTGTTTACAGATATACCAGTAGATACACCAGATGTCAAGCACTATAAAGGATTTTTTTTTTCTGGTTTGGAATCAGGCTTTATTTAAATAAAAAGTTAAGGAAAAAGTAGGAGTATCTCTCATCTGATATGCAATACTTTAAAGCCGTTGAACAGCCCCTGAAACTGCCTAGCAATTATGAGACATGTCATCTTAAAAACGATATTAATCTTATTAAACTTAAAAAAGTGTCATCCAGATTTTAACATATACAAATCTTTTCTGTACAAAGCATGTGTGTAGTGTTAGTTGTTCAGTTATATCTGGCTCTTTGCTACTACATGGTCTGTAGTCCGCCGAATTCCGCGTCCATGGGATTCTCCAGACAAGAATACTGGAGTTGCCTACCATTGTCTTCTCCCTGGGGATCTTCCCAACTCAGGGAAAAGCCTGGATATTCTCTATTGCAGGCAGATTCTTTATAGTCTGAGCCACCAGGGAAGCCCATAAAACATATAATTATAGTTTGTTTTATGAATGATTCTTTAGAAATAGTAGATTTATTTTTCTTAATTTGAAACAATCAGAAAGTGAATATAGGTGTGGGATGTATGTTGATTGATTGATTTATTTATTTTTGTTTAAGATTCTACTTTTGAACTTTCCATAGTGGTCTTTGTGCATGGAAATTGCTGTTACAATTATTGTTTTATTTATAAAGGTTTTTCTTAGATTTGAAATTACAGCTAGTGTTAGTAGAACCTGACAGTCTGAATTTCTCGCTTACAATCAGCTTGTAGCCACAGATCAGAAATACCCAGTTTATTATTGGTTTCAGTAGCCAAAACTCAGCAGCTCATGTTCTAATTACTCCTAAGCACCACTCCTTGAAAGTTGTACCTTGGGGTAGCCTTTTTACTGACTTACACGTGCTTGACCCATTTCAACTCACAGTAGAAATGCTTCTTCTCAGTCCTCAGCCTGAGCTTCTCTGCGTTATGTGTAAGCAGTGGTGACTGTCATAGTTCAGTCCAGCATTTGGTCTTCCCAGCCCTAGCTCCACCCCACTTTGGAATCAAAGGGGACAATTAACTTTATTAAGAGAAAATACAACATGGTTTTTAAACCTTTTTACTAAAAAGAAACTGTTCTGTATCCCAAAACAAAAGGAACCAGTAACAATGAGGCTCACAAAAGACTGCCTGCCATGGTGGATGCCATCCTAGGGGACTGCTGTAATTTGAAGTGAAAGCCATCAAATTACAGCAGAAGAAAGCACAGCAGGAAATAATGACAGCCCGGAAACTTTGGGTCAGTGATGAACAGGGAGGGTTGGGACAGATGATTTCTTGGTCAAAGTGAAGAGTGTATATGTATGTGAGAGGAAGATATAGACAGACAAGGAGACAGAGAAGGAGGGAGAGAGACAGGGAGAGACAGAGATAGAGAGAGATGCAGAGTTCCAAACACTATAAAAAATCATGGACCAAAGCAATCCTACTCCTGCACATATACCAAGAGAAACTCATAATTCAGAAAGATACATACACCCAGTGTTCACAGCACCATTATTTACAGTAACCAAGACATGGAAACAACCTGTCTGTCCATCAAAGGAGAACGGATAATGAGGTTGTGACATGTATATATAATGGAATATTACTCCACCATAAAGGGGGCAAAATTGGGTCATTTGTAGAGGTGTAGTGGACATAGAGACTGTCCTACAGAGTGAATTAAGTCAAAGAGAAAAACAAATATCATATATAAACACATGTATGTGAAACCTGAAACAATGGAATAGACAATTATATTAACAAAGCAGAAATGAAGACAGAGATGTAAAGAATGAATGCATGGATACCAAGGGGGAAAGAGGGTGGGATGAGTTGGGAGATTGGAATTGACATGTATACACTATTACTACTATGTATAAATAGATAACTAACGGAAACCTACTGGGAACTCAGCGAACTCAGTGTTCTGTGGTGACCTAAATGGGAAAGAAATCCAAAAGTAGAGAGGATATATATGTTGGTATAGTTGATTCACTTTGCTGTACAGCAGAAACTAGCATTAACATTGTAAGGAAACTATACTTCAATACAATTAACAAATAAAAATAAAAGATCAGCCTGTGGATATTTTTTAAAGTCATGCATAGAGTAAGTTCTGCATGCATACATGCTTAGTTGCACAGTCATGTCCAACTCTTTGCAACCCTTTGGACTATAGCCTGCCAGGTCCCTCTATCTTCGGTATTTCTCAGGCAGGAATACTGGAGTGGGTTGCCATTTCCTACTACAGGGGATATTCCTGGCCTAGGGATCAAACTCATGTCTCGTCTCCAGCATTGAAGCAGGTTCTTTACCTGTTGAGCCATCATGGAAGCCCCAACAAAAGGTCTAGGTTCAAGAAACTGTAGTTTGAGAGAACCAAGAATACTGTTCAGTAAAGAGCTAATCTGTAATTTTGCCTGCCTTGAGGCTTCTGGTGGAGGAATGGATACAGTACTGGCAAGAGGGACAAGAAAATAAGATTGTGGGAGATGGGGAGAGTTCCCTGTGGTGTGTGTTTCATGCAGAAGAATCCTGGAAGACCGCTGAATGTGAGCTGCAGGGCTTTTGATTCGTGAAAAGCCAGACACATGGGAAGACACGCATATTCTTAATTACACATAAAATCTTATGTTCAGTTTTTGTGGTAGGCTAGGGAAGAATTAGAAGAAAGAGAAAGAAAATGACTAGATTCAATCAGGGGAAAAATGGGCATATAATAGGTTTTTATAATGGCTTCCCTGATGTATTAATCTTTCTCCTAACTCTTACTTTATTTCCAACTTTTAATATCCACATCAGTTTTTTTTTTCTGTCTACTGAAAAGTGAGATTAAATGAGAGCTAGGCAAATTTAATTGTGATATTATGATTACCATGGAATAAAAACAAAAAATTTCTGGGGATCCAAGTCTTTTGCAGAAATGAAGACAGAGATGTAAAGAATGAATGCATGGATACCAAGGGGGAAAGAGGGTGGGATGAGTTGGGAGATTGGAATTGACATGTATACACTATTACTACTATGTATAAATAGATAACTAACGGAAACCTACTGGGAACTCAGCGAACTCAGTGTTCTGTGGTGACCTAAATGGGAAAGAAATCCAAAAGTAGAGAGGATATATATGTTGGTATAGTTGATTCACTTTGCTGTACAGCAGAAACTAGCATTAACATTGTAAGGAAACTATACTTCAATACAATTAACAAATAAAAATAAAAGATCAGCCTGTGGATATTTTTTAAAGTCATGCATAGAGTAAGTTCTGCATGCATACATGCTTAGTTGCACAGTCATGTCCAACTCTTTGCAACCCTTTGGACTATAGCCTGCCAGGTCCCTCTATCTTCGGTATTTCTCAGGCAGGAATACTGGAGTGGGTTGCCATTTCCTACTACAGGGGATATTCCTGGCCTAGGGATCAAACTCATGTCTCGTCTCCAGCATTGAAGCAGGTTCTTTACCTGTTGAGCCATCATGGAAGCCCCAACAAAAGGTCTAGGTTCAAGAAACTGTAGTTTGAGAGAACCAAGAATACTGTTCAGTAAAGAGCTAATCTGTAATTTTGCCTGCCTTGAGGCTTCTGGTGGAGGAATGGATACAGTACTGGCAAGAGGGACAAGAAAATAAGATTGTGAGAGATGGGGAGAGTTCCCTGTGGTGTGTGTTTCATGCAGAAGAATCCTGGAAGACCGCTGAATGTGAGCTGCAGGGCTTTTGATTCGTGAAAAGCCAGACACATGGGAAGACACGCATATTCTTAATTACACATAAAATCTTATGTTCAGTTTTTGTGGTAGGCTAGGGAAGAATTAGAAGAAAGAGAAAGAAAATGACTAGATTCAATCAGGGGAAAAATGGGCATATAATAGGTTTTTATAATGGCTTCCCTGATGTATTAATCTTTCTCCTAACTCTTACTTTATTTCCAACTTTTAATATCCACATCAGTTTTTTTTTTCTGTCTACTGAAAAGTGAGATTAAATGAGAGCTAGGCAAATTTAATTGTGATATTATGATTACCATGGATATACAATCTGAATCATTTTTAGAAGAAGTAATTCTAAAAATGAAATAGCTATTGTCTTCCCTACCAAGAACAGGACTGTGTAGTAGGCACAAGTCAGATGTATGTAGGAAATTGTGAACTTTGAAAATTTCTAAATTAGTTGATAATTGAATTCCACAGCACGTCAGCTGGGTGCATAGAGAATAGTGGGTGTGACGAGACGTGAAGAAATACACACACACGTACAGAGAGAGAGAGAGGATGGGAACAGGAGGGTCAAGGCCCTGAACACATTCACCAGTCCGCTTTTACTGAGAGCTTAAGCATTCAGGTGTTTGCAGGGAATGGTATTAGCACGGGCTGGGAGTCAGTCATGGCTTAGATCAATAATTACCCCGGTGACTCTACGTTGCTTACGTTATCTCCTTAATGGAAAGGGCGCACTACAGCTGGGGGTCACTTAGACCAGCAAGAAGTTAAGGGGTCTGTTCTGTGTGTGCACCCAGTGCTTAACCTGTGCTGACCCAGCCTTCTAAAGTCCACAGCAGATGTCCCACCTGCTGTTGATAAGTATGACCTCAGCTAATGAGCCCATGTGAATCGTTTCAACTTGGTTTTGTCTCAGTTCTTTCATTTCCAAGGTGCTTTTCTCCTGACTCGGCCAAAGCTGCAGAAACTTCCACTGGTTTGTTTCCCCACAATTGAATAGGTCAGTCTAACATTTGCTTTGTGTACACTCTGTGTCTGGACCAGCTGCTTTCCTGTTTTCAGGTAAACCTTTACCATGTAAGTGTGTGTGTGATCAGTCATGTCCAAATCTTCAACCTCATGGACTATAACCCACCTGGCTCCTCAGTCTATGGAATTTTTCTAGGCAAACAATAATGGAGTGGGTTTCCTACCCTAGGGGATCTTGCTGACCCAGGAATCAAACCTGCATCTCTTGAATTGCCTGCATTGACAGACAGATTCTTTACCACTAGTACCACCTGGGAAGCTCCATATAATATATAAGTATTTGTTTGATACATTAATTATTATGGGCTTCCCCGGAGGCCTAGTGGCAAATAATTCGCCTGCTGATGCAGGAATTGTGGGTTTGATTCCTGGGTCAGGAAGATCCTCTGGAGAAGGCAATGGCATCCCATTCCAATATTCCTGCCTGGGTCATCCTATGGGTAGAGAAGCCTGGTGGGTTGCAGTCTATGGGATCACAGAAGAGTCAGATATGACTTAGCAACTAAACAACAATAATATTATGTATTATAGGAAAACAATATATTCTAGTTACATATTATCCATAAGAATGAATGATTGGAAATGTTATTTTACTTCAGTCCAGTGTAGCTCAGATATTTCAAATAATCCTCTTTCCAAAAGCCAAGTAGAGATTTTCTCAAAATTCTCCTTTAGGTGTTCTTCCTTTTCTCCTAGTTTATCCCCTTTGTGTGTCATTCACACAAATTCATTCTGATGTCTTAAAATTCTTATTTTATGATGAATAGCCTATCTTACCCAGATGGAGACTTTAAGAAATAGTATTCAGAAAAGTAACATTTCATAACTACTGAACTTGAATAATATTACTTCCGTGGTTCACAGAAACCACAGAACAATGTATAGCATGAAATATTGAAATGATTATAATCATTATTTTAAAAGTGATGAGTTTCTTATTGATTATAGTAATGGATTGAGTTAAGGGCATTTTCTTCATACCCTAAGAAGTTCAACATATAATGAAGTATAATACTGAGGAAAAGTCATAGACGAAAACAATTTCTCACTGCAGAAATTCAGGCTGTATTATTATAATCATATAAAATATCGAAAAAGCCCTTCCAGTAATATGATGGTTAGTTAATTTCTAGATCACTATGTATGCGTGCATGCTAAGTTGCTTCAGTTGTGTCTGACTCTTTGCAACCCCATGGATTGTAGAGCCTGCGACACTTCTCTGTCCAGGGAATTCTCCAGGCAGGGATACTGGAGTGGGCTGCTATTACCTCCTCCAGGGGATCTTCCCAACCCAGGGATCAAGCCCAGGTCTCTTGTCTCCTGCATTGGCAGGAGGGTTCTTTTTTTTCTTTTTAAACATTTATTTATTTATTTATTTTGGCGGGGGTTGGGGGTGGGCAGGTCACTTCCACTGGTCTTTCGTTTGTCTAGTTTCATCCGTCTTTGTTCTTTGGCCCGTGTGGGCCTCCCATCGCGGTGGCCTCTGTTGTCGCAGAGCACCGGCTCTGGGCGCATGCGCTCCAGAGCTCCGGCTTGGTAATTGGACACATGGGTCCAGCCGCTCCGTGGCACGTGGGATCTTCCCAGGCCAGGGATCGAACCGGCACCCCTTGCACTGCAAGGCGGTGTCCTTACCCATTGGACCACCAGGGAAGCCCAGCAGGAGAGTTCTTGACCAATAGTACCACCTGGGAAGCCCTATTAAATTACGATGTGCAGTATTATATTTTAATGAAAATCTTGTATTGAGCCTGTGAGGCCCTCTGATTTTAAGAGTTTTCTATCTGGGACTTGAAGGGAAGCTTATGAGCAGCACTGGAGTGTAAGTTACAGTCACAGTTCCATGCTTCCAGCCCCCACCTCCCTGAGAGGCCACCTTGGAAGTCGCTGACTGCACCTTTCCAGTCTCTCATGCCTTCAGAAACGCCCTTTTCTTACTTATTTAAAAGCATATTCTTGGAGACATAGGAAAAATTCAGGTAGCCTTAAGTAGTGTCCATTATCCGATAGCAACATTGCTGCATGAAATAAATAATGCTTCAAGTCCTTATGAATAACGGATTAAACTAAGTAACAGAATAGTTACAAATCAGATGAATAGTAGAGTTTAAAATATCAGTCATTAAAGGACAGTTGTGTTTTAACAGTGATATCACCTAGTGGACCAAGGATCGTCCTCACTTTACCTAAACATTAATGTAATCTTTATTATTATTTTTTTTAATTTTAAACTTTTCATGTTGTATTTGGGTATAGTCAGTTAACTGTGCTTTGATAGTTTCAGGTGAACAGCTAAAGGACTCAGTCATGTATATACATGTATCCATTCTCCCCAAAACTCCCGTCCTGTCCAGGCTATAACATAGCATTGAGCAGAGTTCCATGTGCAATAGTAATCCCTATAGTTTTGTTACGTGTGTCATTATATGTTAACTATGTATGTGTGTCTCCTTAAAAACATGATTGATAACAGCATATAGCTTTTCACACCAAGTGAAAGTAAAGGCTCTGAGACTCTGTTCTGTTGGGTTTTGTCCTGTTTTGGTAGGCTTCTATTTTTGCGACTTTAAGATCCTTTTCTGTCTCTCCAAGCTATGTGGTGAAAGTGGCACTTACTTTTGTCCCTCCTTCTGATGGAATTACAAGTTAGAACCATTTTTTTATTTTACCCAGTTAAGTGTGTCTCTTGGAAACAGTGTAATGTGTAATCTTTGCTCTGCAAACTGTGTGACCAAGGCTTACTGCCTCTTGCGCTTTCTTTCTTTGTTTGGATTTGTCTGCACACTCAAGGCATCTTTTTCCCTGGCACTCCTCCCACCTAAAAACCTCCTGTTGAAGCTGTTTCTAGCCTCCACTGAATAAGAGGAGATTCAGAGCCCACAGGCATGCCCTGCCTTTGCTCTTGACCCACAAACAGCAGTTAAACAGGACACACCACACCCACCATAGGAAACTCTCTCCTTAGTGGATTTGCTTATAACACGTTCTTCTGTTCCAAACCCTGAGGGATTCAGTTTTGTCATTTTCTTATGTGCAATCAAGCACTTTACTAGAGAGAATGCTAATTATGGAGTTCGTAAAAGTATTTCGCCAAAGTGGAGAGCCATGTTTCTAACATTTCTACTTCTAAACTGCTGTAAGCTTTTGTATTGCCTCAGCAGCTTTACTAGAAGAAGCTGCAAGATTTTCATTTTGAAGTTAATCTTATTTTAGCCTCAGATGCTCTCAATTAACTGCTGTCTTTGTTTCATGAGAAATTGCCTTTGATTAGAAGATTTCTTTGTTTACATGGTTGCTGAGACCATATTGTGACAGAACAGCTAATTTGCTATCCAACTGTTTCTCTCTTACTTTAGAGATAGAGTATCACGAAGAATTTTTTCCATGGTTAAGTAATTACAGAGTAAACTATGTCAGTTTATCGAATGCAGGATTTATCTTCTATTATTCTTACCTTACACTTTTATTTAAGCTTAAGAAGACACTACTTCTTAGAATAGGATGAAAATGATTTTTAAAATATATTATGGTGGCTCAGATGGTAAAGAATCTGCCCACAGTGCAGGAGACACAGGTTTGATCCTTGGATCCGGAAGATCCCCTGGAAATGGGAATGGCTACCAACTCCAATATTCTTGCCTGGAGAATTCCATGCACAGACACTACAGTCCATGGGGTCACAAAGATTTGGACATAATTAGCAACTGACACTGTCACTTTCATTGGTATATCATTGAGCACTTTAAGGTATATATTCTTTTATAATATTTGGATATTATAAGAAGTAACATACTCTATTCAAGCTGTCTTTCACCAGTCAATAAAACAGACTGCACATCAATAATCTTATTTTCTCCGTGAAGATGATCATGAGTCAGAGGCAGTGATCAGAATATAATTTTAAAATTCATAAAATTAGAATTCATCAAATTTATATTAACTCACATGGTTTACATGAAATCACTCCTACCCAATATAAAACGGCAAAACAAAAAAATTCCATAGGAGCAAAAAATGCTAAATCAGGCTAAAATATTTGTTATTCACCAATGTTTGAACATGTAAAAATATAAAAATATTAAATATTTCCAAATTGCACCTCTATTTCATTTTATGATTTTATTAGGTTATAGTTAATTTACAATGATGTGTTAGTATCTGACATACAGCAAAGTGATTCATGTATACATACATACATATGTGTATATGTGTATGTGTGTCTACATCTATATATTCTTTTTCAAAGTCTCTTCCATTATATATTATTGTAAGATATTGACTATAGTTCCCTGTGCTATACGGTAGTTCCTTGTTGTTTACCTATTTTATACATACTGGTTCACTTCAGTTGTATCCAGTGGCTCACTTGTGTCTGACTCTGCAAACCCATGGACTTGCAGCATTCCAGGCTTCCCTGTCCGTAACATCGATTGACTCAGTGATGCCGTCCAATCGTCCCCTTCTCCCTCTGCCTTCTATTTATCCCAGCATCAGGATTTTCCAATGAGTTGTTTCTTTGCATTCAGTGCCCAAAATATTGGAGTTTCAGCTTCAGCGTCCTTCCTTCCAGTGAGTATCCAGGGTTTATTTCCTTTAGGATGGACTGTTTTGATCTCCTTGCAAGTCAAGGGACTCTCAAGAGTCTTCTACAACACCACAGTTCAAAGGCATCAATTCTTCAGTGCTCAGCATTCTTTATGGTCCAACTCTCATATCTGTACATGACTACTGGAAAAGCCATAGCTTTGACTATAAGGATCTTTGTTGGCAAAGTGATATCTTGGCATTTTAATACACTGTCTAGGTTTGTCATAGCTTTTCTTCCAAGGGGCAAATGTCTAAATTTCATGGCTGCAGTCACTGTCCACAGTGATTTTGGAGCCCAAGAAAATAAGGTCTGTCACTGATTCCATTGTTTGCTCATCTATTTGCTATGAAGCGATGGGACAAGATGCCATGATCTTTATTTTTTGAATGTTGAGTTTTAGGCCAGCTTTCTCACTCCTTTCACCTTCATCAAGAGGCTCTTTAGTTACTCTTCACTTTCTACCATAAGGGTGGTGTCATCTGCATAGGTTTTAAATTGATAGTGTTATTTTTCCTGGAAATTTTGACTCCAGCTTGTGCTTCATCCAGACTGGTATTTCACATGATGTACTCTTCATATAAGTTAAATAACTAGAGTAAGTGACAAAAATACAGCCTTGAGGTACTCCTTTCACAATTTGGAACCAGTCCATTGTTCCATGTCTGGTTCTAAGTGTGGCTTCTTGTCTTGCATACAGCTTTGTCCCTCCCTTCCTTTCCTTCCTTTCTTCCTTCCTGGAGCTACTTAGAATAGAGGATACACAATTCTAACACTACATTTACTAATTTCTATTGTATGCACACTACGAGAAATATGATATTTTATTACAAAGGAGATTATCTGAAAATAACAAGCTGATATGCATATGAGCATACAATTATTCATTGTAACATGTTATATTTAAATTGAACATGTAGACATTTTCTTTCTTGTTACTCCACTATAACAAAAGTTATCAAGTAGGTAGCCTTATAAATTCACTGTAACTCAGATATCTCAGTCTACAGATTATATTTCATTCCTATAAATGAGATCCTTTGGAAACCTAGGAGTCCTATTGTTTTATCTCTCTCTCTCTCTCTCCCTCCCTTTCTCTCTCTATACATACACATACACATATATGTATATTTCAGATTTGGTTTTATTTACTACTTTGTATTTTCTGTAAAAAGGAAACTATGTCTGCCCATATCTAGAGATGGTATATTAATATATCAAATATAGTTACATAGAGAAAATGAAATAGGACACACTTTTTGAGGGGTAAAACACAGTTATCATCATGGAAATGTTTTGTATAAGTAAAATCAGTTCAGTTCAGTTTCTTAGTCACATCTGATGCTTTGTGATCCCATGAACTGCAGCATGCCAGCCTTCCCTGTTCTTCACCATCTCCTGGAGCTTGCTCAAACTCATGCCCATTGACTCAGTGATGCCATCCAATCATCTTATCCTCTATCTTCCCCTTCTTCTGCTTTCTGTTTTTCCCACCATCAGGGTCTTTTCCAGTGAGTCATCTCTTCGCATCAGGTGGCCAAAGTATTGGAGCTTCAGCCTCAGCATCATTCCCTTTAGTGAATATTCAGGGTTGATTTCCTTTAGAATTAATTGGTTTAATTTCCTTGCTATCCAAGGGACTCTCAAGAGTCTTCTCCAACACCACATCTAGAAGGTATCAGTTCTTCAGTGCTCAGCCTTCTTTATCATCCATCTCTTATATCCATACCTGAGTACTGGAGAAACCATAGATTTAACTATATGCACCATAAAAATAGTCTACTTCATGATAGAAAATTCAGTACAGTCTTCAAATATGTTGCTCAGCACAAGAACCACTTTAAATTGTGAATAATAGCAAATGTTCTAGTAGATAATGAAGAAGGATTGATTAAAATTTAAACATATATGTTTGATTTATATAAGAATTGATGGTTTGAAAATAATGTCTTGATATGAACTTATATTGAAATTAAAAAAAAAAGTCCTTTCACAAAGCTGGAGGTATCATGCTCCCTGATTTCAAATTATATTACACAACCTATAATACTTACAAAACAGTATGATACTTGCATAACAGAGACATAGATCAATGGGACAGAATTCAGAGCCTAGAAAAAAATACACTTATGTTTGCTCAGTTCATTTATGAGAAAGTAAGTGAAAATATACAATTAGGAAAAAAAAAAAAAACAGTCTCTTCAGTTCTTCAGTAATGTTGGGAAAATTGAATAACTGCAATTAAAAAAAAAAAAACTTTGTCTACTATCATATGCTGTACACAAGAATTAAGTAAAATACATCAAAGACTTGAAACCATAAAACTCCTAGAAGAAAAACAAGGCAGAAAACTCCTAGATATGGGACTTGGATTTTTTTTTTTAATCTAGTATCAGAAGCAACAAAAGCAAAAATAAGTGGGGATACATCAAACTGAAAACCTTTTGCACAACAAAGGAAATTATCAGAATGAAAGGGAGAAGATAGGGGCAAACCATGTAACTGACAAAAGTCTAATATCCAAAATATAGAAAGAATGGATAAAACTCAGAAAATTAGCTTCATAAATGAGAAGAATATCTAAATACATATTTTTCAAAGGAGATAAATAGATGTCCAGTAGGAGCATGGAAATTTTCTTTGCATCATTGAACATCAGGAAAATCAAATCAAAACCACAGTGAGATATTGTCTCACATCGATTAAATTTGCTATGATCAAAAAGATTAGGAAAAAAAAAAAACATGACTAGAAATAACAAGTGTAGGTGAATATGTAGAGAAAATGCAGCCCTTGTGAACACTTGGGGGAATGTAAATTGGTACAACCCCTATAGAAAAACAGTATGGAAATTCATCAAAAAATTTAAAATAGAACTATGATGTAATTCAGAAATTCCACATTTGGGTACTTATTTAAAGAAAACAGAACCACTAATTTGAAAAGTTTCATGCATTCCCAAGTTCTTTGCAGCATTATTTTTAATAGCCAAGATATAGAAACAGTGTAAGTCCATGAGTGGGTGAATGGATAAAGAAATTAAATTATGCACAAAAAAATACACACGAACAGTTATTCACCCATTTCATTCTTTTTTAGGATAAAATAATCCCATTTGAGACAACATTGATGGACTTGGTGGGCATTATCCAAAGTGAAATAAGTCATACAGAGAAAGACAAATGCCATATAACCCCTCTTATGTTTGGATATATATCTCTCTGTCTATTTATCTATCTACATTCATAGAAACAGAGATCAGGAACAGATTGGTAGTTTCCAGAGGAAGACGGTAGGAAATTGGACAAATGGGTGGATTTTTTTGTTTGTTTTTAGTTTAAATAAATTGAAAAAGAAAAAGAGAAAAAAGAAAATGCCTTCTTTTTCAGTCTCACTGTGTCTTCATCAAAGGGAAATAAAAAGTTGATTGTTTAGATATTTGCCCAGTGAAGTATTTTATTCACCTTTTGAATCTTTGAGAATCATGACTTTAAATTGAATCTTCCAGTTGAAAAGCACTTCTAAACTTGCATGGAAATATAAATTATTCATTATTAAATTGAGTTGAAATGTTATATGTATGGATATTATGCCTATTTTATGATGTTCTCTGACAAATAGACCTAGGTAAATTTTAGCAGAGATTTTTGGCATGATAATACCTAAGAAAAAATGGGGAAAAAATCTCATTTTCATACATCTTGTCTATTTACTAAGATCCCAATTCCTGTATCACCATTTTATATTTTACTTTATTAATAGCAGTACATCCCTGAAGGTTAATGGAGGACTTTAAATGCTCTAAAGAGTGAAAAGTCTAAGTTTTTAACACCAACACTCAGTTTATATGAAGTGGCTTAGTTGTGTCTGACTCTTTGTGACCCATGGACAAGCCATGGAATTCTCCAGAAAAGAATACTGGAGTAGGTAGACTTTCCCTTCTTCAGAGGATCTTCCCAACCCAGGGATTGAACCCAGGTCCCCTGCATTGCAGGCAGATTTTTATCATCTGAGCCACAAGGGAAGCCCCAGTTTATGTAAAGAGCATTTTATATTTTGGTAAGGTTTTTGTGTCTTCCAAATAAGGCTTTGATGGCATGCTATTTGTATTTCACTGTAAGATCAAACTTTGTCTGTGACTCTATCAGCCTCTATTATACCTCAAATATGGGGAATGAAATAAAGAATACTTAATTAAATAAAGATAAATAGCCTTTAGCACACCTATTTAGGGAAAATTATTGTTAATTTGGTGCATAACGTTTTTTCCTACATGTACAAACATGCATTCAAATATTACTATGACAGTGGATTAAACTTTATAACTGGGACATTTAAACATTGCATATATAACAAGGTGATACAAACTTCTTTTGGACAAATAAATATTTATAAACTGTACTTTTCATTGAATTAACATAGTTTTTTATCTGGGTGAGCTGTTATTTGTCTTGCCAGGTGCCTCGAACAAGATGTATCATATTGTTTGTATAAAAATGCTATACAGTGCCACTAGAAATGTCTTTATAGTTTAATCTTAGTCTACTCCTTTCAATTATTTTCAGATACATTCTCAAATTTATCATCAATTAAAAAGTACTTATTTCTAAAATGTAACATTGTCCTGTAAGTTTGTATCAAAATGTGAAATAAGGAATTTTAATTTTATATTGTTTCTGCTCATAGCTAAACTAATATACATATTCAGCGGTATTGAACAATTTGACATTATACAGAGTGAAAAATAATTCACAATTTGAAGACAGTTACTTCATTTTGAATAATTGCATAGTTGTCTTTGACTTTTAATGTGTTTGTAAATATTACAGCGAGAGATTTGAGAGACAGAGAGAGAAATCTTTGATTAATAGCAGTACATCCCTGAAGGTTAATGGGGGACTTTAAATGCTCAAAAGAGTGAAAAGTCTATGATACAGTTTTTAACACCAACAGTCAGTTTATATGAAGTGGCTTAGTTGTGTCTGACTCTTTGTGACCCATGGACAAGCCATGGAATTCTCCAGAAAAGAATACTGGAGTAGGTAGACTTTCCCTTCTTCAGAGGCTCTTCCCAACCCAGGGATTGAACCCAGGTCCCCTGTATTGCAGGCAGATTTTTATCATCTGAGCCACAAGGGAAGCCCCAGTTTATGTAAAGAGCATTTTATATTTTGGTAAGGTTTTTGTGTCTTCCAAATAAGGCTTTGATGGCATGCTATTTGTATTTCACTGTAAGATCAAACTTTGTCTGTGACTCTATCAGCCTCTATTATACCTCAAATATGGGGAATGAAATAAAGAATACTTAATAAAATAAAGATAAATAACCTTTAGCACACCTATTTAGGGAAAATTATTGTTAATTTGGTACATAACATTTTTTCCTACATGTACAAACATGCATTCAAATATTACTATGACGATTCAACTTTATAACTGGGACATTTAAACATTGCATATATAACAAGGTGATACAAACTTCTTTTGGACAAATATTTATAAACTGTACTTTTCATTGAATTAACATAGTTTTTTATCTGGGTGAGCTGTTATTTGTCATGCCAGGTGCCTCGAAGAAGATGTATCATACTGTTTGTATAAAAATGCTATACAGTGCCACTAGAAATATCTTTATAGTTTAATCTTAGTCTACTCCTTTCAATTATTTTCAGATACATTCTCAAATTTATCATCAATTAAAAAGTACTTATTTCTAAAATGTAACATTGTCCTGTAAGTTTGTATCAAAATGTGAAATAAGGAATTTTAATTTTATATTGTTTCTGCTCGTAGCTAAACTAATATACATATTCAGCGGTATTGGACAATTTGACATTATACAGAGTGAAAAATAATTCACAATTTGAAGACAATTACTTCATTTTGAATAATTGCATAGTTGTCTTTGACTTTTAATGTGTTTGTAAATATTACAGCGAGAGATTTGAGAGACAGAGAGAGAAATCAATTGAAAGAAAGTCAGAAACAGACACAGAAAGTTTTAACCATTCATGAAGTGAAAGTATTTCTATTATAAAATAGGAACATTGGATAGTTGTTTTTTATTGACATATAGTTGACATACAGTACTATATTAGTTTCAGGTGATTTGACATTTCTATACATTGCAAACTAATTGCCATTATAAATCTAGTAACCATCTGTACCATGAAGATTATTGCAATAGTATTGACTACATTTTCTGTGCTCTACATTGCATCTTATGACTTATTTATGTTAATACTGCAAGTTTTTACTTTAATCCCTTTAATTTGTTTAACCCAACCCCTCTTCTTCCTCCTGTCTACTGTTTATCAGTTTATTCTCTGTATCTGTGAGTCTGCTTCTGTAGTATTTTATTTGTTGGTTTTGTTTATTCTAGATTCCACCTATAACTGAAATTACAAGGTGTCTCTGTTAGCCTGACTTGTTTAACTTAGCATAATACCCTTCCATGTTGTAGCAAATAGCAAGATTTTATCCTTTTTATGGCTTAGTGATATTTTATTATATACATGTACCACAACCTCTTTATCTATCTATATATGCTTAGTTGCTTCCATAGCTTGGCTATTGTAAAAAAAAAAAAAATGCTTCAGTGAACATAGGAGTGCATATATCTTTGCAAGTTTTCATTTTCTTCTGATAAATGACCAGAATTGGAATTGCTGAATCATTTGTCTGCCAGGTGCCTCGAAGAAGATGTATCATACTGTTTGTATAAAAATGCTATACAGTGCCACTAGAAATGTCTTTATAGTTTAATCTTAGTCTACTCCTTTCAATTATTTTCAGATACATTCTCGAATTTGTCATCAATTAAAAAGTACTTATTTCTAAAATGTAACATTGTCCTGTAAGTTTGTATCAAAATGTGAAATAAGGAATTTTAATTTTATATTGTTTCTGCTCATAGCTAAACTAATATACATATTCAGCGGTATTGAACAATTTGACATTATACAGAGTGAAAAATAATTCACAATTTGAAGACAGTTACTTCATTTTGAATAATTGCATAGTTGTCTTTGACTTTTAATGTGTTTGTAAATATTACAGCGAGAGATTTGAGAGACAGAGAGAGAAATCAATTGAAAGAAAGTCAGAAACAGACACAGAAAGTTTTAACCATTCATGAAGTGAAAGTATTTCTATTATAAAATAGGAACATTGGATAGTAGTTTTTTATTGACATATAGTTGACATACAGTACTATATTAGTTTCAGGTGATTTGACATTTCTATACATTACAAACTAATTGCCATTATAAATCTAGTAACCATCTGTACCATGAAGATTATTGCAATAGTATTGACTACATTTTCTGTGCTCTACATTGCATCTTATGACTTATTTATGTTAATACTGCAAGTTTTTACTTTAATCCCTTTAATTTGTTTAACCCAACCCCTCTTCTTCCTCCTGTCTACTGTTTATCAGTTTATTCTCTGTATCTGTGAGTCTGCTTCTGTAGTATTTTATTTGTTGGTTTTGTTTATTCTAGATTCCACCTATAACTGAAATTACAAGGTGTCTCTCTTAGTCTGACTTGTTTAACTTAGCATAATACCCTTCACTTCCATCCATGTTGTAGCAAATAGCAAGATTTTATCCTTTTTATGGCTTAGTGATATTTTATTATATACATGTACCACAACCTCTTTATCTATCTATATATGCTTAGTTGCTTCCATAGCTTGGCTATTGTAAAAAAAAAAAAAATGCTTCAGTGAACATAGGAGTGCATATATCTTTGCAAGTTTTCATTTTCTTCTGATAAATGACCAGAATTGGAATTGCTGAATCATATAATAGTTCAATGCTGAATTTTTTAAAGAGTCTCTGTACTAATTTCTTGAACTTGCATTGGCCGACTAGGATTCATATACAATACATATTGTTTAGTCTTCTGTAGGTTCGATAAAATTCTGAAAATACTTGGGAAGTTACTGTTTCTCTAAAGGCATTTAATGTTTCACAGAGATAGTTTCAGTGAAGCTCTTTCATGAGGCAGGAGATTGATTAAATGTTCTTTTGAATTTTTTTCAGAAAATGATTCAGTCATATTTGCTCTTATGTTTATTGTAAGTCAGTATTTATACTTCAAAACAAATGACCTTTAAGATTTTTAAAGATTATCTGATAGTTCATTTATATAGAAAAATGTAAAGCTCCCTAGGCAATGTATAAATATTATGTAAGGTAGAATAAATAAATTTTATTTTTCTTTGGTCACTGTTTTGAAGAGAAGATATAGATGTCCATAGTATATCCAAAGCAGTAGGTGAAATGTGTTAACTCCTAAATCATGGCTTTTGGTGCTCTTTCTTTGTTTAAATTAACAGCTCTGTGTCTCTGATCATCATGTTGCCTTAAGCCTGTCTATGTTCCAATACAGAGGCTGTGCATTGGGTTGGCCAGAATGTTCTGACATCTTAAAGAATTTGGCCAACTGAATATTACGTAATACTTGAGAGCCTAGTAAGACTCAGGATTAGTGTCTCTCCCTCCAGTTATTAGCTTTAAAACTGGGACAAATCATTTATTAGCTCTGAAATTAAATATCTAATACAAAATAAAAATCTATATACCTAATTTATAGAGCCCTTTTTATTTCAGATCTCTCTTACTAAAATTTTGCTGAACCTAAGTTGATTCATTACATTTGATGTTTGATTGAAATAAAATGTAAAACAAAATTTTATTTGATTTATTCACTCTGTTTAATTATTTCAAAAGACAATAGAATGTATTTTAATTTTATTTTGTTTTTGTTGTGTTAGTCACTCCAGTCATGTCCGACTCTTTGCAAAACCATGGACTGTAGCTTGCTAGGCTTCTCTGTCTCAGGCCAGAGTACTGGAGTAGATTGCCGTTTCCTTTTGAGGGGCTCTTTCGGACCCAGGAACTGACCTGGGTTTCCCACATTGCAGGGAGATTCTTTACTGTGTAAGCCACCAGGGAAACCCCGATTTTATTCTTACAGCATCCCAAATATTATACCTTTTACAAGTGAGAAAACTGAAGCACAGTAAATTTAAGTAATATGGCCCAAGGTCACAAATGTTTAGTGGCAAATGTGATATTAATAGAAGTCTAACTAAATCCAAAACATACCTTGTAAGCTAATAGCCTGTATAGTCCTGCTTTTCTTTTCAGTTATGACATTGACATGTGACCAGATTGTATTTTAAGTTCCTTCTATTCACATATTTTATTCTGTGAGACCCTAAATGCATACATTTTTAAGCAGTCGACACATCAGTGAATATTATTTACCCAACAAGAGCAACAAAGTTTTAATGCATTTTTGCAAATTGATGTTTTATGAATCAAAAAAATGTTTGGCGTACAACACATTATTTTGCTATGTGCATACATATTGTTTTGATATGTACATACATACTGTGTGGCTTATCTGGTGGCTGCCTGCAATGAAGGAGAACCAGGTTTAATCCCTGGGTTGGGAAGATCCCCTAAGAAGGGACAGCCACTGGCTAACCACTCCAGTCTTCTTTTCTAGAGTTATGGACAGAGGAGCGAGATACCATCTCTGGAGTTGCAGAGTTGGACATGACTGACCAACTAACACTTTACATATTGTGTCATTACTACCACAACCAAGCTAGTTAACATGCCCAGTTCTTTAAACAGTTCTACTTTATAGTAAGAACATTTAAGATCCAATTTCTTAGAAATTTTCAAGTGTGTAATACAATATTATTAACTATAACGACCATGCTGCACATTAGATCTTCATGACTTATTCATCAATAATAAATGTAACTTTGTAGCCTTTGACTAACATCTCCCCATATTCTAACCCCCAACTCCTGGCAACTACAACTGTACTCTCAGCATCATTCATGACTACTTCTCAATACTACAATAGAATGTATTTTAATTTTATTTTGTTTTTGTTGTGTTAGTCACTCCAGTCATGTCCGACTCTTTGCAAAACCATGAACTGTAGCTTGCTAGGCTTCTCTGTCTCAGGCCAGAGTACTGGAGTAGATTGCCGTTTCCTTTTGAGGGGCTCTTTCGGACCCAGGAACTGACCTGGGTTTCCCACATTGCAGGAGATTCTTTACTGTGTAAGCCACCAGGGAAACCCCGATTTTATTCTTACAGCATCCCAAATATTATACCTTTTACAAGTGAGAAAACTGAAGCACAGTAAATTTAAGTAATATGGCCCAAGGTCACAAATGTTTAGTGGCAAATGTGATATTAATAGAAGTCTAACTAAATCCAAAACATACCTTGTAAGCTAATAGCCTGTATAGTCCTGCTTTTCTTTTCAGTTATGACATTGACATGTGACCAGATTGTATTTTAAGTTCCTTCTATTCACATATTTTATTCTGTGAGACCCTAAATGCATACATTTTTAAGCAGTCGACACATCAGTGAATATTATTTACCCAACAAGAGCAACAAAGTTTTAATGCATTTTTGCAAATTGATGTTTTATGAATCAAAAAAAAAATGTTTGGCGTACAACACATTATTTTGCTATGTGCATACATATTGTTTTGATATGTACATACATACTGTGTGGCTTATCTGGTGGCTGCCTGCAATGAAGGAGAACCAGGTTTAATCCCTGGGTTGGGAAGATCCCCTAAGAAGGGACAGCCACTGGCTAACCACTCCAGTCTTCTTTTCTAGAGTTATGGACAGAGGAGCGAGATACCATCTCTGGAGTTGAAGAGTTGGACATGACTGACCAACTAACACTTTACATATTGTGTCATTACTACCACAACCAAGCTAGTTAACATGCCCAGTTCTTTAAACAGTTCTACTTTACAGTAAGAACATTTAAGATCCAATTTCTTAGAAATTTTCAAGTGTGTAATACAATATTATTAACTATAACGACCATGCTGCACATTAGATCTTCATGACTTATTCATCAATAATAAATGTAACTTTGTAGCCTTTGACTAACATCTCCCCATATTCTAACCCCCAACTCCTGGCAACTACAACTGTACTCTCAGCTTTTATCAGTTAACACTTTAAAGTGAGTTCATACAGTTTATTTGTCTGTCTTTGTCTGTCTGATGCATAACATGAACTAGACTTACCCATGTTGTCACAAGTGGCAGAATTTTCTCTGTTTTCTGAGTTGTAGTCTATTGTATATTTGCCACTGGACACTACATTGTTTCCATAGCTTTGTTGCTGTGAGTAATGCTACAGTGACATGGGAATATTAGTGATAATAGTATGACCAATAATGGTACCTCTTGGAGATACTGATTTCATTTTTTTGTGGCATATGCCCAGTAGTGAGACTGCTGGGTCATATGATAGTTTTATTATTAATATTTTGGAGGGAACTTTATACTGTTTTCTATAGTGACTGTACAAGCTTGCCTTCCCAGCAACAGTACCCAAGGGTTCCCTTTTCTTTACACACTTGCCAGGATCTGTTATCCCTTGTCTTTTTTATCATAAACTTTCTAACAGGTATGAGCTGATACCTTATTTTGGTTTTGGTTTGCATTTTCCATATCATTAATGATGTCAAGCTTTTTTCTTTTAAATACATAGATGTTGGTCATCTATAGTATCTTCTTTCCAGACATGTGTGGTCAGGTTATTTGCCCATTTCATAGTTGGGCTGCTTGTTTTCCTTACATTGATTTCCATGAATTCTTTATATGGTTTAGATACCCCTCACCAGATACACAGTTTGCAAAATATTTCCTTCTTTTTAATTGTTTCCTTTCCATCCTGTTGGCTGCTTACTGTATTTGGTGTAGCCTCAGTCATCTATTTTTGCTCTTTTGCCTATAATTTCGGTGTCACTTCCAAAAAATATTATTGCCAGTATCATATTCTTGATTACTATAACTTTCCAATATGTCTTGAAATTCAGTGGTGTGATGTCTGCCTCCAGTTTTGTTCTTCCTCAAAATCATGTGACTACTCAAGATCTTTTGTGGTTCGTTCCATATGAATTTCAACTTGTTTTTTGATTTTATTTTTGCTATTTCTATAAAAAATGTAACTAGGATTTTGGTAGCAAACGGATTGTATTTGTAGATCACTTCATGTAGTATGAACTTAACAGCACTAAGCCTTCTAATATGTGTACAAAGTTCTGTTTATTTGTCTTCTTTAACATCCTGCATCATTGTTTTATCATATATAATGTACAGGTCTTTCACTTCTTTGGTTATGTTTATTTTTAAGTATTTTATTATTTTTACTGCCATTGTCAATGGGACTATATTCTTACTTTTCTAGTTGGATGGATATTTGTGTATAGAAAAGGCAATTTTTTAAAATCCTGGCATTGTATTAATATACTATAAGTTTACTGAATTATTTCATTAGTTCTAATAGCTTTTTTCTTTGCCTTTTAGGGTTTTCTACATATATGATGATGTCATCTGAACCTAAGGTACTGTTATTTGGATGGGTTTTATTTTTCTTATGTTATTGCTCTGGCTAGAGCATGTTGTGTTGAATAGAAGTGGCAAAGGTAGCATTCTCATCTTGCACCAGGTTGTGCGAGAAAAGCTTTTGGTTTCTCCCAGTTGATTATAAGATTTGTTGTGAGGTTTTACATGCAGTCTTTATTGTGTTGAGGCAGTTTTATTGTATAATTTGTTGAGCTTTATCATAAGTGGATATTGAGTTGTGCTAAGTGTGTTTTATTCCTTTGTCTTTTGAGATTATAGTTTTTTTTTTTTAACATATATTAACTCCACTTTGCTTTTGGGAATTAAACTTTTTTGATGTGCTTTAGAATTTGGTCTTGCTAGTATTTTATTGATGTTGTTGTTGTTGAAGTTCATCAAGTTTATTGGCTTTCAGTTTGTATTTCTTGTGTATGTTTATCTGACTTAGGTATCATGGTGATGCTGGCTTCATAAAATGAGTTTGGATGTATTCACTCTTCTGTATCCTAGAACATTTTAAGAAGGATTGGTTTAATAATTCCTTGAATATTAAGTAGAACTCTCCAGTGTAATCATTTGTCTTGGGCTTTTTTTGTGTTGGGATATTTTTTGATTAGTGACTCAGTCTCCTTATTTGTTATTGGTCTATTCATGGTTTTTCTTTCTTAATTAAATTTTTAGAGTTACATGTTTATAAGAAGTTATTCCTTTATTTCTGGTTTGTTTAATTTTTTGGTATATAATTGAGCATAATAATCTCTTTTGATCCTTTTTATTAATATGGCATTTATATAATGTCTTCTCTTCCACTTTTGATTTTATTTCAGTTTTCTATTTTTTCCGAAATAACCTGTTTCTCAATTTTATCTTTTTAAGAAAGTTTTATATTTTTAATTTTTTTTCTTTTTTTCTGTTCTAATCTTTATTGTTTCATTCCTTCTGCTAATTTTGTGCTAACTTTGTTTTCCTTTTCAGTCTCCTTGAAGTTAAAAATTAGGTTGTTTATTTGAGGTCTTTTTTATTGAGATACAATTAATATATAACCTTGCATTGAGTGTACAGCATCATGGTTTGATATCTGTATATTTTATGAAATTGCCTTTTTTTTTAATGTGTGTGTTGATCACTCAAATTTTGGATTAGTAATGCATTGGTTGCATTCTATAAATTTTGGTATTTTCTGTTTTTATTTGAAGATATTTTTAAAATTCTCTTTTTATTTCTTCTTTGACTCAGTGGTGGTTCAAGAGAATGTTGTTAAGTTTTCATGTATTTTAGAATTTTGTGGTTTTCTTACTGTCAGTGGTTTCTAGTTTCATTCCACTGTGATAAGAAAAGATGCTTAGAATGCTATTGATCTTCTTAAATTTATTAAAATTTGTTTTGTGACTTGAATATTTGATCTGTCTTGGGGATTGTTATGGGTGCACTTAAGAAAAATGGATTTTTCTACTGTTGGAGGAAAGTTCTATATATGTCTGTTAGATATGTTTGATCAATGGTGTAATTCAAATCAGCTGTTTCCTGGATTTTTGTCTCCGTTGTTCAATATGGTGTATGGAAATCTCCTACTATTGTTGCATTGCTGTCACTTTCTCTTTTTAGGGTCTTTTACATGCCAACTGAACATTCGTAGAGGGTACACTCTTTATTAAGATACAACAAATATTAACAAATCACATATGTTTAAAAAGCTTTGAAGTTATGATTTTCTATGCTGTGGGCCTGGCCTGTTTCTCTTATAATTCTCAGTAGACTGCTCTTTAAAAATAAGGAAGGGCTCATAGAAAACTGTATCCTCTCACTTTATAATGCTAATTTCCAAGATGAGAAGGAAGGTCATTGTTCTTCTTTGTTAACCTCAATTTAATCTGTGTATCCTATAAAAAGGACATAAATATATGTGCATCAACTATTAAAGACCATTTAGAAGTACGTAATTATCACAGTGGGATTTAGCGATGATAATATGGCCAAACAATGGGTGATGCAGGCTGAAAAGTCACAAGATGTTGAGAAATCTAAGGATGGTGAACTAGAACAACATTGAATTAATCAGATAAACATTGGATGTTGAAAATTACAACTATAGCAAGAATAACTTAATATTCAATATAATTTTATATATTCTACACAATTAATACAATTTTGAGAGATTCAAACCATTTATACTTATATTCAAAAAAGTATTGTTGTAAGCCCATCAGCCAAAAGCCATTGAAAATCTGGCTATGGTTAAATACATTATTTATTTGAATTCCTGAAATGAAAAAAAATTCATTCTTTCATCAATACAGAGGGGAACTTGGAAATGTTTTAATAACAAGAGTGGAAAGAGCTTTTAAAAATAGAATTTGTTTTTATGATTCTAAGGAAGGTGGAAGAAAGTGAGAACCAGCTCTATGTGAGGCTGTCAAGTTGCCATCACATTTAGCAACTGGCTATCTCATAATTTTAGGAGGCAAAAGGAAAGACGTTGGGTTGAGATGTCATTGGTAAATAAGTGTGTCAGTAACTCCAAAGAAGGGGTTGTTATTTATTCTACAACCATGGTGTGGCTCTTGGAGAAGTATTTATATGGCTGTGTTAATATACCAATGTAAATGTTGTTTCATGATTGGTTAA
The DNA here is from genome assembly GCA_022376925.1 of Tragulus kanchil. Lineage (NCBI taxonomy): Eukaryota > Metazoa > Chordata > Mammalia > Artiodactyla > Tragulidae > Tragulus > Tragulus kanchil. Next base: position 134,025,532 of record JAIOJX010000023.1, read on the forward strand.
TAATCTCATAGTCTGTTTACCAACAGGGATGGCTTTTACTTTTCAATATTTATGCTCCCCTTTTGAGTGATTCAGATCATTGATCATTTACTGAGTCTAAAATTCTTTATTATAATCCTATCACATATTAGGATCTGAATAAGATAAACGTCTTGCCCCTCAAAGGGTGTTTAGGCTATTGGGAAAGAGAAGGACATTGATAGCAATAATAGCACTATGTCAGTAATGAGATCATTACTATTGCAACTAACCCAGCACCATTTGGTGGTTCAGAAAGTATCAAGTGCCTTTGTTGAATATTCTTCGCTGATAATGGGTAGATGTTTCTCAGGGCCAACTAATCTGTATCAGTTCAAATGCTGTAATGAAGCTAAGTTGAGGGTCAAGTTTCCTCAAATGTACAAACACTTTCAGGAAAGAAAATTCTGCGTTCCTATTCTAAACCTCTTGGAATTTATATTTGCTCGTAAAGGTGCTGTAATTAGCATTTTGCATCAGGTTTGACTTTGAGGGCGATGAATGAATATGCAGACAGAAGGACCAGTCGGCCTTGTGATTAATTGAAGTGGCTGATGCTCTGTGAAAAGGAGGCTTGAGGCCAACAGGACTTCTGACAGAGGAGTGCTCCGGGGCCCTGCGTGGTTCAGATGCTGCATCTTTATTTGAGATAACCTCTATGATTATTTTCTGCCAGTTTACACCTCAAGCATTCATTTTACCATAAAAATATTTATAACATCCTTTCTCCTGATGAACAAACTTTGATATTAATGTCATTGACAAAGTTGAAATGACAGATTGCTGGCTCTGATGGTGCTGATTCCTGATAGGAACACAGATGGCGCTGTTGGCAGCACTGCTTCCTGAGTCTCTTCCTTCACTTGCCACCAGTTAACCATCTCAGATTCTAGGTTAAACCAACATTTACAAATATGTATGACATGGTTTATTCTGAAGTATTTTCGTGTAAAGCACAGCAAAGGTCATATTGCAGTAAGTAAAACAGTAAGGCTTTGGACTTCATTGTTATTCTGAAACCCGTATTAATTTCAAACATAGATCAGAATAAGCTAGTTGTCATGAAAGAAGTTAGTGGACTGTACTTATCAAGAGAACAAGTATAACAGCAAAATAGACATGCAAACAAAATCGACAGTATACTCTAGTTGTTTCTTAACCTATCTTAAACACATAGTTTGCCCCCAAAGGGTGTTTAAAAGAGTGATTCAGATCATTGATCATTTACTGAGTCTAAAATTCTTTATTATAATCCTATCACATATTAGGATCTGAATAAGATAAACGTCTTGCCCTCAAAGGGTGTTTAGGCTATTGGGAAAGAGAAGGACATTGATAGCAATAATAGCACTATGTCAGTAATGAGATCATTACTATTGCAACTAACCCAGCACCATTTGGTGGTTCAGAAAGTATCAAGTGCCTTTGTTGAATATTCTTCGCTGATAATGGGTAGATGTTTCTCAGGGCCAACTAATCTGTATCAGTTCAAATGCTGTAATGAAGCTAAGTTGAGGGTCAAGTTTCCTCAAATGTACAAACACTTTCAGGAAAGAAAATTCTGCGTTCCTATTCTAAACCTCTTGGAATTTATATTTGCTCGTAAAGGTGCTGTAATTAGCATTTTGCATCAGGTTTGACTTTGAGGGCGATGAATGAATATGCAGACAGAAGGACCAGTCGGCCTTGTGATTAATTGAAGTGGCTGATGCTCTGTGAAAAGGAGGCTTGAGGCCAACAGGACTTCTGACAGAGGAGTGCTCCGGGGCCCTGCGTGGTTCAGATGCTGCATCTTTATTTTTGCATACAGCTTGAGATAACCTCTATGATTATTTTCTGCCAGTTTACACCTCAAGCATTCATTTTACCATAAAAATATTTATAACATCCTTTCTCCTGATGAACAAACTTTGATATTAATGTCATTGACAAAGTTGAAATGACAGATTGCTGGCTCTGATGGTGCTGATTCCTGATAGGAACACAGATGGCGCTGTTGGCAGCACTGCTTCCTGAGTCTCTTCCTTCACTTGCCACCAGTTAACCATCTCAGATTCTAGGTTAAACCAACATTTACAAATATGTATGACATGGTTTATTCTGAAGTATTTTCGTGTAAAGCACAGCAAAGGTCATATTGCAGTAAGTAAAACAGTAAGGCTTTGGACTTCATTGTTATTCTGAAACCCGTATTAATTTCAAACATAGATCAGAATAAGCTAGTTATCATGAAAGAAGTTAGTGGACTGTACTTATCAAGAGAACAAGTATAACAGCAAAATAGACATGCAAACAAAATCGACAGTATACTCTAGTTGTTTCTTAACCTATCTTAAACACATTTCCAAGTTTTCAGATAGATACTGACTGTACCTTCGAAATTCGAGGAAAAAGTCTTAACCAGTTTCATACCTCTTATTCTATTGTCCACTAAATTTTCCATCCTTCCTTCCTTTGGTGGTTCTTTTAATGAGGTTTAAATGAGGACCAATTGTGTTATAGACAGTATGTTAGCTTAGGTATAGAAAGAATGGGATGCCATTCTAGCTTCAAGGAACTCACTCTCCTGTGAGAAGAAAATCCTGTCTGGTTAGTTCTAACAGGAAAATATAAATATGGCGAGACTTCTGAGACATAAGACATTTTTGACGAATCATTGTATTGTTCTGATGGTTTTATTCTAAAATGCAGTGTTGTACATGCTGCATGGTTATTCTTGGGATCATTTATAGCACAGGATGCATCACAGTTTTACTAAATAAATCTATCTACTTTTTCATTCTTCTTAGAGTGGAGTGATTATCATAAGTTGTAGTTAAATTGAGAACTGCCTATTGTACAGGATGGGTGAAACCACTCTCACCTGTTCTCAGAGTGAGCATGGTGAGTCAGTCACACCTCTCACTGAACGTGGGGTAGGTTCAGTATCTTGACCACATTTCTCCAGGCAGTTAGTACCTATCAACTGTTATTAGAAATTAAGATGCAAATCATTTTTGATCCTTGATAGAGCTGATACCATCTCATGACTATATAACATGATAAAAATACTTAAAAAGCAGTTCTTGGTGCTGTTCAAGTTTATATGTGTATATATACTTTACATATATATACATAGTAACTTTCTATATATTTCAAATGCAATATAACATGTATTATACTGGATTTGCCTAGCCTGACATTAAATTTCTCTGGGCCAGTGTGTTGGGAAGTTTACAAAACTCATGCCCCATGATTCCTTTGGAAAAGCAACCCAGATGTGTTCCTTTCTAAAGGAGAAGCAAGTTCCAAGCCTCCTAAAAACCTTTCTTATGCAACTTTTTAAATGAAAACCTTTCAGAGATGTTTTCCCTGAGCTTCTCTTCCTTTGTGAGTTTCTGCTAACCCATCGTGCTTGGCACACTTTCACAAATGTTTGTGGAGTTGGGTTTTGTCAGGCTGTAGCTTTCGCCTGTTCAGTCTCCCTTCAGGCTGCCTTTACAGACAGCTGTGCTTTGTCCTTTTTCTTTGTCCAGAGGATACTAAGTGGTTCCCTGCTGTCATGCTGCTGCCAGAGCAAATTAGCTGCTGGGATCCCTGCCTCGTGCCCCAGTTACAAGGAAGGAGGGAGCTGACAGTGCGGTGCTTGCCCTGATGTGTGCGAGTCTGACGTCCGCTGGAAAGTAGTTGTTCCTGGGAAAGGCATATGTGACCAACGACATATGCTGGATGTCCTTTCAAAACTAAAAACTAGAGGAAATTTTCTGTGAGTGCCTAATTTGTTTGTGTCAGTGCATTTGTGAGATTGAACAACCAGCTCTAGGCAAAACATTTGTATAATAGTTTTGATTGAGTGTGAATTGAAGCCTGTGTTTTACATATGGGTCCTTCAATGCTTTTATGCTGTCCTTTTTGTACAGAGACTCTTGTTTCTGTGCTCATGAGAGAAATTAGGAAATATGTTTCTGCTACTGCAGAAACTGTCACCCAGTCAGTTATGACCTTCCCACCCCCCTCTGCTGGCTGTTTCTGTTTGTTTTCCTTGCGTGGAGGAACAGTAGCTAATGGTTATATACTATGTGTGGATACCTGCTGCGTTTTTTTGTTTGGTAGTATATCAACTGTTATTAGAAATTAAGATGCAAATCATTTTTGATCCTTGATAGAGCTGATACCATCTCATGACTATATAACATGATAAAAATACTTAAAAAGCAGTTCTTGGTGCTGTTCAAGTTTATGTGTGTATATATACTTTACATATATATACATAGTAACTTTCTATATATTTCAAATGCAATATAACATGTATTATACTGGATTTGCCTAGCCTGACATTAAATTTCTCTGGGCCAGTGTGTTGGGAAGTTTACAAAACTCATGCCCCATGATTCCTTTGGAAAAGCAACCCAGATGTGTTCCTTTCTAAAGGAGAAGCAAGTTCCAAGCCTCCTAAAAACCTTTCTTATGCAACTTTTTAAATGAAAACCTTTCAGAGATGTTTTCCCTGAGCTTCTCTTCCTTTGTGAGTTTCTGCTAACCCATCGTGCTTGGCACACTTTCACAAATGTTTGTGGAGTTGGGTTTTGTCAGGCTGTAGCTTTCGCCTGTTCAGTCTCCCTTCAGGCTGCCTTTACAGACAGCTGTGCTTTGTCCTTTTTCTTTGTCCAGAGGATACTAAGTGGTTCCCTGCTGTCATGCTGCTGCCAGAGCAAATTAGCTGCTGGGATCCCTGCCTCGTGCCCCAGTTACAAGGAAGGAGGGAGCTGACAGTGCGGTGCTTGCCCTGATGTGTGCGAGTCTGACGTCCGCTGGAAAGTAGTTGTTCCTGGGAAAGGCATATGTGACCAACGACATACGCTGGATGTCCTTTCAAAACTAAAAACTAGAGGAAATTTTCTGTGAGTGCCTAATTTGTTTGTGTCAGTGCATTTGTGAGATTGAACAACCAGCTCTAGGCAAAACATTTGTATAATAGTTTTGATTGAGTGTGAATTGAAGCCTGTGTTTTACATATGGGTCCTTCAATGCTTTTATGCTGTCCTTTTTGTACAGAGACTCTTGTTTCTGTGCTCATGAGAGAAATTAGGAAATATGTTTCTGCTACTGCAGAAACTGTCACCCAGTCAGTTATGACCTTCCCACCCCCCTCTGCTGGCTGTTTCTGTTTGTTTTCCTTGCGTGGAGGAACAGTAGCTAATGGTTATATACTATGTGTGGATACCTGTGCTAGAGTCTTGTACTTGTATTCTTTTGTTTTATTCTTGCTAGGCCCTGGAACATAATGAATTCTGGTGCTTAGTGTTTTCGTCTTTCAGACTTAATAAATGGGGAAAGAAAGATAGGGTAACAGGTGTCAAATAGAAGGTGGTAACTGAGCCATAATTCCAGCAGCATGGTTCATCACCTTGGCTCACTGTCAGCTGGCAGTCTGTCTCCCTGGCCTGCACCTGCAGATGCACTGGTACAGGGACACCTCCTGACTCAGCTGCCACCTGGTTATGTTGACAGGACAAGAGAGCTTGGCCCTCCTCTCCATCTGACTTCCTGTTGTCTTCCTCCTGCTGAGTTCGGCTTTGTCCCTTGCTTTGTGCTGTCACCCTTCCCCATTCCTCATCTCTGCTTCTTCATGTGAGACCAATCCTTTATCTGAGTTAAATCCTCCCACATCATCCCAACTACTGGGACCTCACATGTGCTCAGATCCTGTCTGAGCCATTCGGTAGCAATTTGAGAAGTCCATCTCTCCTTAAACATGCATCACTCAATTTAGAAATTTACCATTCATAATACATGCTTTTTAACTGAAAAGCGTATTTCTCTAGCAGTGTGATAGAATTAGCCTTCTGTCTTGTTATTCTATATTTTTCAATGTTGATTTTTTTTTGCCCTCTCATTTAGATGGAAGGATTCTGTGAGTAAAGACTGTATCTTCTATGTCCTGAAAGGCAAATATGTGACCAACGACATACGCTGGATGTCCTTTCAAAACTAAAAACTAGAGGAAATTTTCTGTGAGTGCCTAATTTGTTTGTGTCAGTGCATTTGTGAGATTGAACAACCAGCTCTAGGCAAAACATTTGTATAATAGTTTTGATTGAGTGTGAATTGAAGCCTGTGTTTTACATATGGGTCCTTCAATGCTTTTATGCTGTCCTTTTTGTACAGAGACTCTTGTTTCTGTGCTCATGAGAGAAATTAGGAAATATGTTTCTGCTACTGCAGAAACTGTCACCCAGTCAGTTATGACCTTCCCACCCCCCTCTGCTGGCTGTTTCTGTTTGTTTTCCTTGCGTGGAGGAACAGTAGCTAATGGTTATATACTATGTGTGGATACCTGTGCTAGAGTCTTGTACTTGTATTCTTTTGTTTTATTCTTGCTAGGCCCTGGAACATAATGAATTCTGGTGCTTAGTGTTTTCGTCTTTCAGACTTAATAAATGGGGAAAGAAAGATAGGGTAACAGGTGTCAAATAGAAGGTGGTAACTGAGCCATAATTCCAGCAGCTTGGTTCATCACCTTGGCTCACTGTCAGCTGGCAGTCTGTCTCCCTGGCCTGCACCTGCAGATGCACTGGTACAGGGACACCTCCTGACTCAGCTGCCACCTGGTTATGTTGACAGGACAAGAGAGCTTGGCCCTCCTCTCCATCTGACTTCCTGTTGTCTTCCTCCTGCTGAGTTCGGCTTTGTCCCTTGCTTTGTGCTGTCACCCTTCCCCATTCCTCATCTCTGCTTCTTCATGTGAGACCAATCCTTTATCTGAGTTAAATCCTCCCACATCATCCCAACTACTGGGACCTCACATGTGCTCAGATCCTGTCTGAGCCATTCGGTAGCAATTTGAGAAGTCCATCTCTCCTTAAACATGCATCACTCAATTTAGAAATTTACCATTCATAATACATGCTTTTTAACTGAAAAGCGTATTTCTCTAGCAGTGTGATAGAATTAGCCTTCTGCCTTGTTATTCTATATTTTTCAATGTTGATTTTTTTTTGCCCTCTCATTTAGATGGAAGGATTCTGTGAGTAAAGACTGTATCTTCTATGTCCGATTGAAACCCACAGAGTTTTACCCAAACTTAGCACTGCAAAACATGTCCAAAAGTGTTTGATTGATTGAACGAAAGGCAGTACTCAGTGACCTTAGGGCCAGTCTCCTGAACAAGGCACTAGATTGCCCTGCTTATTATGCTATGAGGATTGACATTAAACTTTGCAAACATGTACATGAGCGCTTCAAACTAATTCCCAATATAACTCCAGTCTGATGACATTTGGTACTAGTGCACTTTCCAGAAATTGATGGAAAATGTCAATTCTTCCCTCTGGCAGTTTTGCCAGTTTCAGCTAAAGTGAGAGAGTAGATGCTGCTGGGCAAACAAACCAGTTTCTTCCAGAAAAAACAAATGAGTTAATGAGCAAGGTGGTTTACTTCCAAAATACATGCACCCAGGAAAAGATGATACTGAAATTAGACTGAGCATCTGAACTTTGAAACATTCTTATTAATCGATTAGCAGACTGAGTTACTTTGACCAATTCATAGTTGATGTGACTTCACGGAGTACCAGGAAAAGCAAGTTAGTTTAATTTAGGGGAAAATTCCGCAATTAATTAATTTCTCAAATTAATATCCTTTAAGATCCTTATTATGTGACAATCAGTCCTCATGCTAATCAGGCACAGAAGTTGAAAACTTACACAATAACTTGTCCCCTTTCTTAAAAAATAGTCAAAATCTCATAAAGAGAATGCAGATAGTTATTGGTGATTATTGGTGTAACTGAAGTGTTTACAAACCAATCAGTGGCACAAAGCAAGAAGCTCTAAGCCTAATCTCAGAGTTCATAACAAAGATGGTTAAAGGATTTGGGCTGAAGTTTGAAGGGTGGACAGGGTTCACCAGCCAGACGCGGTGGGGTGAGGGGAGGGAATCAGCTAGTTACTTCTGCTTGATTTCATCATCTTCAATCCGTCTGAGCCATTCGGTAGCAATTTGAGAAGTCCATCTCTCCTTAAACATGCATCACTCAATTTAGAAATTTACCATTCATAATACATGCTTTTTAACTGAAAAGCGTATTTCTCTAGCAGTGTGATAGAATTAGCCTTCTGTCTTGTTATTCTATATTTTTCAATGTTGATTTTTTTTTGCCCTCTCATTTAGATGGAAGGATTCTGTGAGTAAAGACTGTATCTTCTATGTCCGATTGAAACCCACAGAGTTTTACCCAAACTTAGCACTGCAAAACATGTCCAAAAGTGTTTGATTGATTGAACGAAAGGCAGTACTCAGTGACCTTAGGGCCAGTCTCCTGAACAAGGCACTAGATTGCCCTGCTTATTATGCTATGAGGATTGACATTAAACTTTGCAAACATGTACATGAGCGCTTCAAACTAATTCCCAATATAACTCCAGTCTGATGACATTTGGTACTAGTGCACTTTCCAGAAATTGATGGAAAATGTCAATTCTTCCCTCTGGCAGTTTTGCCAGTTTCAGCTAAAGTGAGAGAGTAGATGCTGCTGGGCAAACAAACCAGTTTCTTCCAGAAAAAACAAATGAGTTAATGAGCAAGGTGGTTTACTTCCAAAATACATGCACCCAGGAAAAGATGATACTGAAATTAGACTGAGCATCTGAACTTTGAAACATTCTTATTAATCGATTAGCAGACTGAGTTACTTTGACCAATTCATAGTTGATGTGACTTCACGGAGTACCAGGAAAAGCAAGTTAGTTTAATTTAGGGGAAAATTCCGCAATTAATTAATTTCTCAAATTAATATCCTTTAAGATCCTTATTATGTGACAATCAGTCCTCATGCTAATCAGGCACAGAAGTTGAAAACTTACACAATAACTTGTCCCCTTTCTTAAAAAATAGTCAAAATCTCATAAAGAGAATGCAGATAGTTATTGGTGATTATTGGTGTAACTGAAGTGTTTACAAACCAATCAGTGGCACAAAGCAAGAAGCTCTAAGCCTAATCTCAGAGTTCATAACAAAGATGGTTAAAGGATTTGGGCTGAAGTTTGAAGGGTGGACAGGGTTCACCAGCCAGATGCGGTGGGGGTGAGGGGGGAGGGAATCAGCTAGTTTTAATTTCAAAGTCTAATATCCACAATATAGACTGTGCACATATGTAATATATGAAGTAGAGGCAGGAAGGGGGCTGATCTTCTGCAACTCAGAGGACTGATGTGCACAGTTTGGACATCTGAGGTAAACATTTAAAGGTTTTTATGCAGAAATGTATAAGATATCCCCTTATCATTTAATTGACTCTCTCTCAGGAACATTGAATCTGGAGGGTCTCTGCGTGCAGGTGGGGGTATAGTGACACAGAGAGAAAACTTTCATCAGTGTCGTATATCCTAGTGGTCCCAAACCATTTTGGAACCAGCGACTGATTTCATGGAATACAATTTATTCTACCAATGGGTGTGGGATATTTTGGGATGAATCAAGCACATTGCATCTATTGTGTACTTTATTTCTATTATTATTACATCAGCTCCACCTCACATAATTAGTCATTAGATCCCAAAGGCCGGGGACCCCTAGGATAAAGTTATGCATAATGAATGTGAGATAATTTTGGTCATCACTGAGTAACTTCATAGATGTCTGCCTCCCAATTTAAAAAATCCAGAACTTCAATATATATATATATATATATATATATTTTTAAAGATTTATTTATTTATTTATTTTGGGCGGGGGGAGGGTTGGGGAGGGAGGGGGGTGGGTGGGCCACTTCTATAGGTCTTTCATTTCTCTATTTTCATCCGTCTTTGTTCTTTGACTCCTGCGGTCTTCCCATCGCGGTGGCGTCTGTTGTCGCAGAGCAACAGCTCTGGGCGCATGCACTCCAGAGCTCCGGCTCGGTGATTGGACACATCAGTCCAGCCACTCCGTGGCACGTGGGATCTTCCCAGGTCAGGGATCGAACCGGCGCCCCTTGCACTGCAAGGAGGTGTCCTTATCCACTGGACCACCAGGGGAAGCCCAGAACTTCAATATTTATGCCGAAAGAAATTGGATAATTAAAATATAGCTCATGAAAAGAGACATAGTTTGTGCCAGGATGTCATGTTAGGAACTTTTTAGTAGAAAAACTACCTTCTAGAGAAGTGATTGTGAGCTAAGGGGACATTTTTAGATGTATTCACACATGCCATTATGTCTGTTTCAGTTCTGATCAGAGCCCTAGGACACTGTTTAAGCTGCTCTCCATTCCATGTGGCCTGGAAAGATGCAGGTTGCATTTAGATGTGAATGAAATAAATGTGAACTGATAAACTCAGCTCCATTATCATTGGAGAGGAGTCCCTTCAAGGATATAGTCAGTTTAACTTAATTCAGTTCGATATGTGAGACCGTGAGAGCAAGAGGAGGGTGTGAACTTGCCGCCCGGGCGGCCTCACAGGCCTCCCCTCCAGCATTTGTTCTGAATAGAGTGTCAGTCAATTCGAGTCCTCCACTCTCAGTTTGCAGCTATCTTGTATAATATAAAGATGATTGTTAAAGATAAAAATAAAACCTTTTTAAGCCAACCATCTGTTGATGGGCACTTGGATTGTTGTCATGTCTTGTCTATTATAAATAGTGCTTCTGTGAACATTGGGGTGCATGTATCTTTTCAAATTAGAGTTGTCCTGCTTTCTGGATATACACCCAGGGTTTGGATTGCCGGATCATATGGCAACTGTTTTTATTCTTTTTTTAAGAAACTTCCATAATGTTCTCCAAGGTGGCTGTACCAATTTACATTACACAGTGTAGCAGGGTTCCCTTTCTCCACACTTTCTCCAACATTTGTTGTTTGTAGACTTCTGATAATGGCCACTCTGACCAGTGTGAGGTGATGACTTGTTGTAGTTATGATTTGCATTTCTCTAAAAATCAGCAACATGGAGCATCTTTTCATGTGTTTATTGGCCTCCTGTGTGTCTTCCTAGGAGAAATGTCTACTTTGATCTTCTCTCTACTATTTGATTGTTTATTTTTTAATACTGAGTTGCATGTATATTTTGGAAATTAACCCCTCATTGGTTGCATTCTTTTAAAAAAATTTTATTGGAGGAATACTGCTTTATAATATTTTGCTGGTTTCTGATATACATCAGCATGAATTAGCCACAGGTATATGTATGTTGCTTCCCTCTTGAACCTCTCTCCCGTTCTTCATAAAATTATCCAGAGTACCCATCCTGAATTCTTCAAACCATACTGCCTTGCCTTCCACATGGAAATCACGGTAAAGGCTCTGGTCTAGTTCTTGCCCTGCACTCCTGTCTTCTGCCTTCTGATCACGACATGGGGCTTCCTATGTGACCCTAGGTGCTGTGACTTGCCTCTCACCTCTAGGACCTGAGAGTATAATAAACTTTGACTTCCTGAGTCTGTCCCTTCTTAGGGCCTCACTTCACTGAACATCACATAAAAACGTACAAAATAGCATAGTTACTTTAGTTTTACCTCGTTGGTGATTATTTTGACTGCATTTTCTTAAACTCTTCTCTATGCCTGTAACTATGGCACTGTTCATGTCAACAGTCATGTCCTGGTTCAATAAGGAGGGCCCCTTCTATTAATAATTAATGCCTAGTTTTACAGCCTCTTATATGTGGTTTTGATATCTCCCAACTCAGTGTTTCACTGTATATCTATTTATGTCGTGTGGGGCTTTGTTCAAATTAGGTTGAATTAATAGAGATCTTTGTGGATTGTAGCTAAAATTACTCTGTTGATTTGAAACAGATAGACAGCCATATATTTCTTCAGCAAGGATGCGTTTATTCAGGATCAGCAGAGAATTGCAATTTGGGGGATCTGCAACCATGGTGATATGTGTGCAGGTCTCCCCACAGCAGGGGGAGGAAAACACTTTCATGGGAAAGATAAGGAACTTGGAAGGGCATAATAAGCAGAGGCCCTGGGAGTCCTTGATGGGAAAGCAGAGGAGTCTTTCTCCTTCCGTTTGCCCTGGGCTATGTCACAGGGCACGAGAGCGCCTCCAAGTGGTCACATGATTTATTTAATTGAGGTTTCTGTTAATTTTTTTTTTTTACAACCCCTAAAAAACGTCAAGTATCCGGGTTAGATGTAGGCTTAATAATTTTTGGCTTTGAGATTTGGAGTAAAATTATGTTAACTGTCTGAATGTTAGTTTTCTCATCTGTATTGACTTTCTATTGCCATTTTAATGGGTTATTGTAAGTAGCGTGGCTTTTATTATTTTATGCTTTTAGAGGTCAGAATTCCTAAAATCAAGGGGTCAAGTGGACTGCATTACTTTTGGAAGTTCCAGGAGAGAATCCATTTCCTTGCTTTTTCAGCTTCCAGAACAGCCAGTGTCCCCAGCTTGCACCCCTCCTCCGTGTCACCCCAGCTTCTATGTCCATCAGGGCGTCTCCTTCTATGACTCTGAGTCTTCTGCCTCCTGCTCTTAAGGACATTGGGATCATATGGGGTCCAACAAGTATGCATCACTTACTCAAAACTGTGAACATCTCTTTCATTTTGCAAAGAAACTGTCACAAATTCTAGGAATTGCGACTTGAGTATCTTTCTTGGGGCAGAGGTAGACATTTCCATGTACCAGATAAGCTTTTAGAACTGGGAAAAAAACACCTTCCCTGCTTGTTTTCATAGTTTTCATTAGGCACAAATGAGAAATATTGAGAAATATTTATACAGTCAGTAAAGGCATCATTTACTAGAAATAACCCATTCTACTGCTCCTACTTCATGCATTTCTTTTTATTATATAAAATGTTTTTCTCTTTATATTGGGAATATTACATGAAGTGATTTCACTGCTATGATTCACAAAGCTTTTTATAGGATAGCACGTTTTATCACAGAACTATTTTTTTTTTCATTTCCAGAAAACTCTATTAAGAACGTATTGATAACAGATATGTATAAGTCACAAAATACAATGCAGATTTGCTTTAAAACAGCAGACACAGCAGCTGAACTCAGGAAAGTAGAGAACTGAAAGATTGTCATTTTTTTGGCCAATGATACTGTCAACTGGCTTCACACTATTACTTTCTTTATTTTTCTTAACTGCATCTGCAAACCATGCCCTGAGAGTATAGGGACAAGTTTTAAAGTACCATGAATTCTGATTTCAAGAGCAACATACTTGTCTGTTTGATATATAGACACACAAATCTAAGTGCCTGGTGGAGACACAAACCTGTCTGGGTAGATGGCTTTGTGACTATTTGCAGTTGTTAGTGCTAAGTTCAAAGACGCATATGAGAGGACTGTGATATTTTCATTGATTGATTTCATATTGCTATGTAGGTAGCACTCTGAAACACTGATATCCACAAGATATGGTCTAAAATTATTTATATTTCTATGGGTTGGCCAAAGAGTTCATTCAAGATTTTCTATAACATCTTAGAAAAACCCAAATGTATGTTTTGGCCAATTCAATATTCTTATAAGGCTCCTGCACTATGAAGTGACATTGTCATATATACTAAAAGTTTTCAAAGAGATGTTGACTGAAAGAAACCCACGAGCTAATAGTTGATAATGTTTTATTTGGTGGAGGAAACTGAAGACTTAAGCCTAGGAAGGAGTCTCTCAGATAGCTCAGAGGGGCAGCTTTCAAGAGGTGAGGAAGGAACTAGATCTATAGGAGTTTTTGCAACAAAGACCAGGTAGTTGGGTTGTCAAAAAAATATTAAATAAATCCAGGTATCTTAAGTTAAGGAATTTAATACTTTGAGATCACTGAAATCATTCCTTTGATAGGCACCTCAGCCATTGGGCTTGAGGGTGACCTTGCTAGTAAAGAATCCACCTGCAATGCAGGAGACCTAGGTTCGATCTCTGGGTTGGAAAAATCCCCTCCAGAAAGGAATGGCAACTGACCCCATTATTCAATGGACAGAGAGAGGAGAGAGCTTGGTGGGCTGAAATCCAGACAGAGTCAGACACAACTGAGTGACTAACATTTTTATCAGTCATCTGGGGCCAGTGTCCTTGGTTTTCTCACCTTGAGTCTCTTCAGGGTGCATCGTTGGGATGGTTGCTTGATTGCTGTAACATCCTTGCTTTATGGGAACTGTTGTTGCTGTCCAGCTGCTAAGGCGTATCTGACTATTGGCAGCCCCATGGACTGCAGCACACCAGGCTGCTCTGTCCTCCAGTATCACCTGAAGTTTGCTCAAGCTCATGTCCATTGATGCAGTTATGCTATCTAACCATCTCATCCTCCGCAGCCCCCTTCTTTGTCTTCCATCTTTCCCAGCATCATGATATTTTCTAATGGCATCTTTTCATTGACAGATTCAGTTTTGATTTTTACTTTTGATTTCTTTTTGCTTTAATTTTATTCTGCATATATATTATAAATATATAGAAATGTAATGCTTATATTTATATAATAAAAATGCATATGTGTATTTATATTCTCTGTGTGTGTGTGTATAATACAAACCAGTAGTTCTCTTATTGGTGTGTAGTAGATTTGTTGTAACTCTCACCACAGACGGAATGGAGAACAAGTCATCACCTGCTGTCCTTCTGGTTACCCCTCCCCAGTCTCTAGCACCAGCTGGTTTATTCTTCCACCATTGTCTTCACTCCCTACCAGTGGTAATTTAAAATGTAAAGCAGTTAGGGCACTCTCTCTCAAGAGGAACTTGCGCTTAGATCTCCAATATCCTAATCCTAAGTATTTACTCTGAAAAGATAAAAACTAATGTTCACATAAAATGATTAATGCAATAGTATACATAATTGTCCCAAACTGGAAAAATATATATCATTCAACATAAACATACTTTGGTATGTTCATAAAGTAGAATATAACTCAACAGAAAGAAGTCAAGTGGAATTTAAAATGGTGTTGATGTTCTTACCTTTATATAGAGCAGTGGTTCTTAACCTGTTTTTAAAATAGCCCAGGACTTTTCAAGAAGTCCTTAGTGAGCTCAAGGACTGTAGCCCACCAGGCTCCTCTGTCCATGGGATTCCCCAGGCAAGAATACTGGAGTAGGTAACCATTCCCTTCTCCAGGGGATCTAAGTCTAAAAAGTTAGATTCTTTTCTCTCATTATTAAGACATTATGTGCCATTTTCACTGTGTTGTTACTCGTAATGATATTGCAATAATGGTGGTGCCTTGGCACACGTCAAGGTGATAAAATTGAACTGTACTAGTAGACAATATATTTCTGACAACTGAACAGATACATTAAAAGAAAAAGAAATGCCAGCTTTCCTTGTAAATACCTTTGATTCTAGCATCCCTGAGCCTCTCGGTGCTCTACCTGCACGACCCAGAGGTGAACTCTGAGATGCTTCTGAAATACCAAGCGCCAGTGGCTGAAGGCAGCAGGGCTGTTTAAGTTCCTGAGTGAGTTGGTGTCCTCTGGCCAGAAACTATGGCTGGAGACCTTACCACTACCTCCAGGCCAGTAGTTTGGACTTTCTATAGAGAAGAACTGCAGTCTCATGAATTTCCTTCCTCTGTCTTTTCCTTCCTCTTACCTGCCTCAGGGTCAGAACTATCTCATGCTCAGACCCATGTGACTCACTTTCTTTCACAGCCATTTCTCCCAGTTAATTCCTTGCAAATCCAATCTCAAAACTTGACTAAAGTCATGTTTTACCCTCCCATTTAGCACCAGCTGGTTTATTCTTCCACCATTGTCTTCACTCCCTACCAGTGGTAATTTAAAATGTAAAGCAGTTAGGGCACTCTCTCTCAAGAGGAACTTGCGCTTAGATCTCCAATATCCTAATCCTAAGTATTTACTCTGAAAAGATAAAAACTAATGTTCACATAAAATGATTAATGCAATAGTATACATAATTGTCCCAAACTGGAAAAATATATATCATTCAACATAAACATACTTTGGTATGTTCATAAAGTAGAATATAACTCAACAGAAAGAAGTCAAGTGGAATTTAAAATGGTGTTGATGTTCTTACCTTTATATAGAGCAGTGGTTCTTAACCTGTTTTTAAAATAGCCCAGGACTTTTCAAGAAGTCCTTAGTGAGCTCAAGGACTGTAGCCCACCAGGCTCCTCTGTCCATGGGATTCCCCAGGCAAGAATACTGGAGTAGGTAACCATTCCCTTCTCCAGGGGATCTAAGTCTAAAAGTTAGATTCTTTTCTCTCATTATTAAGACATTATGTGCCATTTTCACTGTGTTGTTACTCGTAATGATATTGCAATAATGGTGGTGCCTTGGCACACGTCAAGGTGATAAAATTGAACTGTACTAGTAGACAATATATTTCTGACAACTGAACAGATACATTAAAAGAAAAAGAAATGCCAGCTTTCCTTGTAAATACCTTTGATTCTAGCATCCCTGAGCCTCTCGGTGCTCTACCTGCACGACCCAGAGGTGAACTCTGAGATGCTTCTGAAATAGCAAGCGCCAGTGGCTGAAGGCAGCAGGGCTGTTTAAGTTCCTGAGTGAGTTGGTGTCCTCTGGCCAGAAACTATGGCTGGAGACCTTACCACTACCTCCAGGCCAGTAGTTTGGACTTTCTATAGAGAAGAACTGCAGTCTCATGAATTTCCTTCCTCTGTCTTTTCCTTCCTCTTACCTGCCTCAGGGTCAGAACTATCTCATGCTCAGACCCATGTGACTCACTTTCTTTCACAGCCATTTCTCCCAGTTAATTCCTTGCAAATCCAATCTCATCATGATGTTCTTGTATTTGTAGACTTGAAGCAACCATAGAATAAGCAGTAATAGTTACTCATTTTATTAAATATTTACCACTGATTACATATTGGTTTAACATTGTGTATGAAAAAAGTGGAAGTGTACAAAAAGCATTTCAGCAAAACACAGCAGCATAGTATTGTCTCAGTGAGAAAGCTTTTGTGACTATTTAAGTTATGAGATAAACTAGTCCGTAGAAGCCTGAGAAGAGAGAGAGAGAGAGAGACAGAATGCTAGGTGCCTGAGTATCACAGACCTCGTATTCCATTTTAAGGAATTAATCTTTATTTTTTTAAACCTGTAAAGCTCAATTTTAAACACTGAAATAGCACAAACTACTTTGTATTTTAAAACATGATTCTAGCATCATTGTAATGAATGGATCCAGTAAAGTAACATTTATGATTGAAAAGTAAATTAAAAAAAAAATCCAGTAATCTAATTTTGTGCTTTAATTCAGTTGATTCCTATGAGAATGTAGAAGTGAGTTATTAGAGAGAAATCAAAGATAAAATAGCCTTCAACATGTGATTTCCATTTTGATGTTGGAGGGGGTTGTTGAATGCAAGGTATCATGTTTGGTAATTTGCTTTAGTGAATAAGTAACCAAAACAGAGGACATAGGGGGAGATTATTTTGATAGAAAAAAAAATTTAATTTTTAGAGAAGTTTTAGGTTCCTAGAAAAATAGAAGGGAAGTTACAAAAATTTCCTATATATTCCTCCCTATCTCCACTTATCCTCCCCAAAAGTGGTTCTTTTAACAGTTGATGAACCTACAATGACAATATCAGTATTACACAAAATCCATAGGTTGCCTTGGTGTTCTCTTTTGGGACTGCACATTCTGTGAGCTTTGACATATTTATAATGACACGTATCCACCAGTGGTATCACACACTTCCCTAAATTTCCTCCATGCTGTACCATTCTGCACTGCCACCAGCCGTGAATGAGAATTCCCGTGGCTCTGCATCCTCACCAGGTAGTGTCAGTGTTGCAAATTTTAGCCTTTCTGATGCGTGGATGGTGGTATCTCAATGTTGTTTTATTTTCTTGGTGACATCAGCTGCATCTTATCATGATGTTCTTGTATTTGTAGACTTGAAGCAACCATAGAATAAGCAGTAATAGTTACTCATTTTATTAAATATTTACCACTGATTACATATTGGTTTAACATTGTGTATGAAAAAAGTGGAAGTGTACAAAAAGCATTTCAGCAAAACACAGCAGCATAGTATTGTCTCAGTGAGAAAGCTTTTGTGACTATTTAAGTTATGAGATAAACTAGTCCGTAGAAGCCTGAGAAGAGAGAGAGAGAGAGAGACAGAATGCTAGGTGCCTGAGTATCACAGACCTCGTATTCCATTTTAAGGAATTAATCTTTATTTTTTAAGCCTGTAAAGCTCAATTTTAAACACTGAAATAGCACAAACTACTTTGTATTTTAAAACATGATTCTAGCATCATTGTAATGAATGGATCCAGTAAAGTAACATTTATGATTGAAAAGTAAATTAAAAAAAAAATCCAGTAATCTAATTTTGTGCTTTAATTCAGTTGATTCCTATGAGAATGTAGAAGTGAGTTATTAGAGAGAAATCAAAGATAAAATAGCCTTCAACATGTGATTTCCATTTTGATGTTGGAGGGGGTTGTTGAATGCAAGGTATCATGTTTGGTAATTTGCTTTAGTGAATAAGTAACCAAAACAGAGGACATAGGGGGAGATTATTTTGATAGAAAAAAAAATTTAATTTTTAGAGAAGTTTTAGGTTCCTAGAAAAATAGAAGGGAAGTTACAAAAATTTCCTATATATTCCTCCCTATCTCCACTTATCCTCCCCAAAAGTGGTTCTTTTAACAGTTGATGAACCTACAATGACAATATCAGTATTACACAAAATCCATAGGTTGCCTTGGTGTTCTCTTTTGGGACTGCACATTCTGTGAGCTTTGACATATTTATAATGACACGTATCCACCAGTGGTATCACACACTTCCCTAAATTTCCTCCATGCTGTACCATTCTGCATTGCCACCAGCCGTGAATGAGAATTCCCGTGGCTCTGCATCCTCACCAGGTAGTGTCAGTGTTGCAAATTTTAGCCTTTCTGATGCGTGGATGGTGGTATCTCAATGTTGTTTTATTTTCTTGGTGACATCAGCTGCATCTTATCATTTGCTTAACTGCCATCTGTGTCTCTTCTTTGGTGAAATCTTGGCCCTGTATTTCTGCCCATTATAAAAACATTTTTTTTTTTTTTTTGTCTAGTAACAGAGAAGCAATGAACTAATGAAAGTATTTTGAAAAACTGAAACTAGGGAAATAAAACTACTAAATAAAAAATATTTCTGGGTTTTGTTAAAGCAAGTAAAGTTTTCAAACTGAAAATTTTTGTGCCTTTTTTTTTTTTTTTTTGGTTTCTATTTGGCCGCTTGTCTTGGTCTTTCATCCATCCATTTTCGTCCATCTTTGTTCTTTTGGCCTGTGTGGGCCTCCCATCACAGCAGCCTCTCTCGCTGCAGAGCACTGGGTCCAGACACATGTGCTCCAGAGCACTGGCTCAGTAATTGGACACATCAGTCCAGCTGCTCCATGGCATGTGGGATCTTCCCAGGCTAGGGATCGAACCGGGCCCTTGCACTGCAGGGTGGTGTCTTTACCCACTGGACCACCAGGGAAGCCCCTTTTGTGCCTTTTTGAAAGACGGTATTAAAATATAGGATATGTGTCTTTCTTGTCATTCTATCAATAGCCAAAATATATTTTTGATACATTTCCACTGGAACTCAGCACTTTTATACTACATATCATCATAATTATTTGATAATAAGGCTTTATAAGATTTAAAATATATATGTTCTGGAATAGCTTTTTCCATTTTATTTAGGAGTTCTTTGTACTATCTCCACTTATCCTCCCCAAAAGTGGTTCTTTTAACAGTTGATGAACCTACAATGACAATATCAGTATTACACAAAATCCATAGGTTGCCTTGGTGTTCTCTTTTGGGACTGCACATTCTGTGAGCTTTGACATATTTATAATGACACGTATCCACCAGTGGTATCACACACTTCCCTAAATTTCCTCCATGCTGTACCATTCTGCATTGCCACCAGCCGTGAATGAGAATTCCCGTGGCTCTGCATCCTCACCAGGTAGTGTCAGTGTTGCAAATTTTAGCCTTTCTGATGCGTGGATGGTGGTATCTCAATGTTGTTTTATTTTCTTGGTGACATCAGCTGCATCTTATCATTTGCTTAACTGCCATCTGTGTCTCTTCTTTGGTGAAATCTTGGCCCTGTATTTCTGCCCATTATAAAAACATTTTTTTTTTTTTTTTGTCTAGTAACAGAGAAGCAATGAACTAATGAAAGTATTTTGAAAAACTGAAACTAGGGAAATAAAACTACTAAATAAAAAATATTTCTGGGTTTTGTTAAAGCAAGTAAAGTTTTCAAACTGAAAATTTTTGTGCCTTTTTTTTTTTTTTTGGTTTCTATTTGGCCGCTTGTCTTGGTCTTTCATCCATCCATTTTCGTCCATCTTTGTTCTTTTGGCCTGTGTGGGCCTCCCATCACAGCAGCCTCTCTCGCTGCAGAGCACTGGGTCCAGACACATGTGCTCCAGAGCACTGGCTCAGTAATTGGACACATCAGTCCAGCTGCTCCATGGCATGTGGGATCTTCCCAGGCTAGGGATCGAACCGGGCCCTTGCACTGCAGGGTGGTGTCTTTACCCACTGGACCACCAGGGAAGCCCCTTTTGTGCCTTTTTGAAAGACGGTATTAAAATATAGGATATGTGTCTTTCTTGTCATTCTATCAATAGCCAAAATATATTTTTGATACATTTCCACTGGAACTCAGCACTTTTATACTACATATCATCATAATTATTTGATAATAAGGCTTTATAAGATTTAAAATATATATGTTCTGGAATAGCTTTTTTTTTCCCTTATTTTTAGATGTTAGGAGTTCTTTGTATATTATGGACACAGTTCTTTTTTTTTTTTTTTTATAATCAGATACGTATTTTGCAAATATTTTCTTCCTGTCTGTATCCTGTCTTTTCATTCTCTTGATAATGCCTTTCTCGGACCACAAAATCTTATTAATCTGTATGAAATCCAGCTTATCAATTCTTTTTTCATGTTATCATGCTTTGGTGTTGTATTTAAAATGCCATATATGCAAACGTCTTTTAGATTTTCTACTATATTAACTTCTAGTATTTTTGTTTCTTTTATTTTTTTTAGTTTTTAATATGCTTGTTTTGTATAATTGTCCTGTGATTCATGTTGAGTTAATGCTTGTAATGGATTAAGGCCTTTGCAATTTTTTTTATTATTTGATGTTTTTATATTTTTATTTTTGTGCTTGTATAAAGAGCTGTTACAATTTTTGTGAGGTATCTAAATAGAGTCATGAGTTTGGAATTCATGCCAGAGGCTACTGTTTTGTGTAAACTTCTATGAATTACAGGCCTATAGTTGAAGTCATAGGGTAAGTTGGAAATACAAAAATAAAATTTATAGAGTTGAGAGAGAAAACAACTTGAGTGAAAAAAATAATGGTGTTAGTAAAAGAAGAGGGGAGAGACAACAAGTGAAAAGGAAAGGTAATAAAAATAATGCTGAGTGAGAACAAGCACATAAAAAGATCAAGCAGACAGAGATTCAAGAATGTGAAATGTTTCTGGAATTCAGAGAAGTAAAATATAACAAGACTGTTAAAGAAATAGTCTTTGCATTGGAAACTACACTTTTAGCAACAGATTTTGAGTGGATCGATTGTATAAAACTTTTATAATTAAGAGTAAATAGATTAAACATAAGTTTCTAGTTTTCATTGTATTTATGGTCTCTTCATGAGTTTGAACTGAAAAAAAAAAAAGGTACATACTTCTTGACAAGTAGACCTCTAAGCTAATTTATTAACATTTCAGTGTGTCATCAGTCTTCAAAGGTATCAACTTGTTAAAGGCTTAACATCTGGAATTGCTTATTTTTAGAAATCCTAAAATAAGTCATTCAGTAGATGTTTCAGGAAGTTTTATACATTGTCTTTCCAAGAAGACTTTAATAAATCAAACCTTTTAAGAAACAGGCAGAGACATGAGTTAGCTCTGGTCAAGGCAGCAACTGGTATTTCAGAAAGTCACAGCCCTTTTCCTTTTCCAAGAAGTTTTTAAGTAATTTAATGATTAACTGATTATCCTAAGAATCCAGTAACTATCACTGAATGTGTAGCTCACTGAGATAAAATAACCATTAGTGAATTAAAATCTGCTACACTTTCGCTTTTCTGAGGTGATTCATGGTCATTGGCCATTATCCTCAACTCTCAAAGGAGCTTCTGGCAAACACTACCGTATTCTTTCACTTTTCAGTAATTTTGCAGATGATTTACTAGAGAATTCTCATTGATTTTGTTCTTCTGGTATAATTTCATTCTTCACAAATACGTATTATTAGCATTGGTAGTTAACTTCATAACACCTTCACTAACATTGAGACCTATTACAGGTGAATCAGTGGGTAAAGTATCTGCCTGCAATGCAGGAGACACAGAAGATGTGGGTTTGATCCCTGGGTCAGGAAGATTCCCTGGAGAGGGAAATGGCAGCTCACTCCTATTGCCTGGAGAATCCCAAGGACAGAGGAGCCAGGTGGGCTACAGTCCATGGGGTAGCAAAGAGTTGGCTACAAGTGAAGTGACTGAGCACACACAGATGATACCAAATAGGATGGAATTATATTTCCCTTATTTGCAGATGAGAGTGATGACATCACCTCTTTGATCTTGAAAGCCAAGGACTACATTTTGTAACCTCATGTACAACTAATGACAAAATTATGTCAGATTCTTAGATAACTTGTTGAATGCTGCTATATGAAGTGATTTTCAGACATTACAGCTAATTGCAAAAGTAGTAAGAACATTTGTTTTCCTGTTTCATTGATCAAATAATTTGGCCCATGGGATACAAGTTAATAGATTCTGTTTCGTCCTTCCCTAAGCTGATTGCTGATATCATTGCTGATACTGAATAATCTGCTTTTTAAACATACTCAGTTTCTGTTCTTCAAAAAATAAAAGTCCTTGATATACACAGTCAGGATAGGAAGCTGTGTGGATTTGAAAATGTCCATAAACTGTAACCCTAAACTCATTCAGCCATACAGAAGAAGTACACAGTAATGTAGCTAATTTAAATGGTCACCAGGGATGCAGGCTTTGAAGTTTCAGATAATTTGATGACTTCACATCTTTAATTGCATATTTATGTACCATAAAATTAATTATTTTGTAATCCTTATTTTATTGCATGTACAAATATGCAGTGATTATCCTGTCAGACTCTCAAAAAACGAAAAATTCTGCTACACTTTCGCTTTTCTGAGGTGATTCATGGTCATTGGCCATTATCCTCAACTCTCAAAGGAGCTTCTGGCAAACACTACCGTATTCTTTCACTTTTCAGTAATTTTGCAGATGATTTACTAGAGAATTCTCATTGATTTTGTTCTTCTGGTATAATTTCATTCTTCACAAATACGTATTATTAGCATTGGTAGTTAACTTCATAACACCTTCACTAACATTGAGACCTATTACAGGTGAATCAGTGGGTAAAGTATCTGCCTGCAATGCAGGAGACACAGAAGATGTGGGTTTGATCCCTGGGTCAGGAAGATTCCCTGGAGAAGGAAATGGCAACCCACTCCAGTTCTTGCCTGGAGAATCCCACGGACAGAGGAACATGGTGGGCTACAGTCCATGGGGTAGCAAAGAGTTGGCTACAAGTGAAGTGACTGAGCACACACAGATGATACCAAATAGGATGGAATTATATTTCCCTTATTTGCAGATGAGAGTGATGACATCACCTCTTTGATCTTGAAAGCCAAGGACTACATTTTGTAACCTCATGTACAACTAATGACAAAATTATGTCAGATTCTTAGATAACTTGTTGAATGCTGCTATATGAAGTGATTTTCAGACATTACAGCTAATTGCAAAAGTAGTAAGAACATTTGTTTTCCTGTTTCATTGATCAAATAATTTGGCCCATGGGATACAAGTTAATAGATTCTGTTTCGTCCTTCCCTAAGCTGATTGCTGATATCATTGCTGATACTGAATAATCTGCTTTTTAAACATACTCAGTTTCTGTTCTTCAAAAAATAAAAGTCCTTGATATACACAGTCAGGATAGGAAGCTGTGTGGATTTGAAAATGTCCATAAACTGTAACCCTAAACTCATTCAGCCATACAGAAGAAGTACACAGTAATGTAGCTAATTTAAATGGTCACCAGGGATGCAGGCTTTGAAGTTTCAGATAATTTGATGACTTCACATCTTTAATTGCATATTTATGTACCATAAAATTAATTATTTTGTAATCCTTATTTTATTGCATGTACAAATATGCAGTGATTGACCTTTCTCCAAACTATAGTTAAAACTGCTCTAAGCTGCCTCATTAACAAGAGTGCTTAGTAATGAAGCATCAAAGAGATATAAATTGTCTCATCATTTCAAATATGTCTCTACAATGAGGGCTCATTTATTCATGTCAGCATTTGTCAGGGTCCAGAATCTCAGATATGTTAAGTCAGGGTCTTTCTATCTTCACTTGTTAGTAAATATTGAATTTAACTGTAGCTATGTAGCTTCCCCGGTGGCTCAGTGGTAGAAAATCTATCTGCCAATGCAGGAGACGCAGGTTTGATCCCTGAGTCAGGAAGAGTCATTACATGGTGACGTAATTGCTTCAAAGATACAACTGTTATTCCCTATTTCATTGAAAAGTAAAATCCCAAAGCTATATAAGTCTTCATAAGTCTTTTGTTATCTGGCCTCTGAACACCACCTAACCTTCATGCCTTATGATTGTCTCACCCAGTCAAGATCTAGTCACATAGTTATTTCAGGATTAATAAGACATTGTGTTATTATTACTTTTCCTTATGGTGTGTCAGTTGTGATCCATAGAGCTTCCTCCAGAATACTCTTCCCCATTCCTCTTCCTTATTAATGTGATAAACTAATCATTCTTCAGCTCTGATTCGATATCAGCTTCTCAGGGAGGTCTGCCTTGAACTCCTTGTTCAGTTAGGCCAAATACTACTTTGACATGTGTGATTTCACAATCTCAGCATGATCTTACCACACATCAGTTTAAGCTCTACTCTGCCTTCTCTTCTCTACCATAAAATAAGGTAGAACAGACCATGCCATTCTTTTCTGATTTCTTTCTAAGAATATACTGTGTGAGACAGGGAAAGAAGTAATGAATAGTTGTGGAAAGAAAAGAGGAAGAAAGCAGGAGAGAGTGTGTGCATGCTAAGTCACTTCAGTTGTGTGCGACTCTTTGCATTCCTATGGACTATAGCTGGCCAAGATCCTCTGTCCATGGGATTCTCCAAGAAATAATACTGGAGTGGGTTGCTATGCTGTCCTCCAGAGGATCTTCTTTTAAAGAATATACTGTGTGAGACAGGAAAGGAAGTAATGAACAGTTCTGGAAGGAAAGGGGGAAGAAAGGAGGAGAGAATAGAAAATGTATTTGTCAAAACCCTCTTTTTGGAAAGAAACAGGGTGTGTATTATATTAGTCAATAATTACGCAAAAGGAGCCATCAAAGACTTTGAGTAAGGAGGTGATAATATCAGATGTGACCTTTAGCGAGTTTAATTGATAATCTTGGAAGACTAGATTTAGAGCCTGAGGAAGAAGGAGACCTATTTTCTAGAGGCCACAGGGAGAAATTGAATCTGAATTAAGGTAATGACATCAAAATGTAAAGAAAGAGATTTATGCTGGAGGTACTCTGATCTTTGCAATTAAAGGGAGTAGATAATAATCAAAAGGAAAGAAGTTGAGATACAGGTATGTGTGAGAACAGAGGCCAAAACTGGTTTTGAACCTTTGACTTCAAAAAATTAAGAAAATAATACTGACTGAAAAATATTTAGCTATTTTCTTGCTAGATTTCCTTAGCTAAAAACATCTCAGGAAGAAATGACAAATTTGTAATATTGGTAAAACATTCCTGAGGAGACCTTTTGCTCATAAAAGGAAGTTAGGTTAAAGATGAAGATATGCACATCTTTTGAAATTCTCAGCAATCTGGTGAAATATCTAAATATATTTTTTTTTCTGCAGAAAAGCAGATACAAAGGACATATCTAATACATTTACTGAACAAAATGGCCTTTATCTTTCCATCGGCTTGACTAAACTTTAGATGTGTGTCTTTCCAGCTATAAGTCCTTGACCTCTTTTTTATTAATGCATTTACTTTGGAAAGACTACAGATACAGATTGTCTTAGATCTTCCCCTTTGCAATATAAATCTTCTCCCAGCTTCTGGTCCATTTTACAACCCAAGAAGCCTTTCTCAGGAACTCAGTATCTGCCCCCTTTGAAATGTAATCATCAAGGTCTTAGGGACCCTATCTTGTAGTCCTATGGAAAATAGAAGCCCACATTCAGAAAGCACCAGTTTGCACAAACAGGTGGCCTCATCACATTGATCGATGCCTCTGCAATGTGTCAACCAGTACTTTTCCACCATCTCAGTCCAAGAAGTAAGAATCTCCTGACTTTTGATTCAGTGTATTTGATGTCAGTCTCTCCCCTGTTATAATATCCTTGATCTTCTCTCTCATAGACTTTTAATTTTTTTTTAGGGATAACTGATTTATAAAGTGCTGATTTCTGCAATATAGTGTAAATGAGTCATAAATAGTAATTCAGTGAACATTCAGGGTCCGTGAGTCTTTATTTTGTAAATTTTTTACATTTTACTTCTTGTCAAAGTTGAAACAATGAATTTTTTTCTTATTTTATTCTTGACTTAATTTTTCTTTAATTAATTATTTTTTAATTGAATGATAATTGCTTTACAGAATTTTGTTGTTTTTCTGCCCTACCTATGACTGATCCGTGTCTTTTGAGTTGTGACTTTTCTCAGGATATGCACCTATTAGTGTGATTGCTGTGGTCACATGGTAGCTTTATTCCTAGTTTATTAAATAATCTCCACACTGTTCTCCATAGATTTAAATAAAGTCTTGGGCTCAGAGTCTGCCTGAGTTTTCACAGCCAGTGGGAGCCAAATTGCTACATAAGCTGAGAGGGTGAGAAATCAGAATCTGGTTTGCCTTTGTAATTGCCAACCAGTTGTGATGTTACTGATAACAGGAAACATACCATGATATATGTGTCTGTAGACCATCCCCTTTGATTTTTCTTTTCTCTAAGTTTGCATCAGGTTTCTTCCCTTGAAAATTTTCCTTTCAAGGCACGCAAAAGAAATAAATAATGTACTGCCTTTGAATGAGAGGGACAATCCTCACACCCTAGACCAAATAAATCACTCTTTTATTCTGCAAGGAAAAAAGGCAGATACAAAGGACATATCTAATACATTTACTGAACAAAATGGCCTTTATCTTTCCATCGGCTTGACTAAACTTTAGATGTGTGTCTTTCCAGCTATAAGTCCTTGACCTCTTTTTTATTAATGCATTTACTTTGGAAAGACTACAGATACAGATTGTCTTAGATCTTCCCCTTTGCAATATAAATCTTCTCCCAGCTTCTGGTCCATTTTACAACCCAAGAAGCCTTTCTCAGGAACTCAGTATCTGCCCCCTTTGAAATGTAATCATCAAGGTCTTAGGGACCCTATCTTGTAGTCCTATGGAAAATAGAAGCCCACATTCAGAAAGCACCAGTTTGCACAAACAGGTGGCCTCATCACATTGATCGATGCCTCTGCAATGTGTCAACCAGTACTTTTCCACCATCTCAGTCCAAGAAGTAAGAATCTCCTGACTTTTGATTCAGTGTATTTGATGTCAGTCTCTCCCCTGTTATAATATCCTTGATCTTCTCTCTCATAGACTTTTAATTTTTTTTTAGGGATAACTGATTTATAAAGTGCTGATTTCTGCAATATAGTGTAAATGAGTCATAAATAGTAATTCAGTGAACATTCAGGGTCCGTGAGTCTTTATTTTGTAAATTTTTTACATTTTACTTCTTGTCAAAGTTGAAACAATGAATTTTTTTTTCTTATTTTATTCTTGACTTAATTTTTTCTTTAATTAATTATTTTTTAATTGAATGATAATTGCTTTACAGAATTTTGTTGTTTTTCTGCCCTACCTATGACTGATCCGTGTCTTTTGAGTTGTGACTTTTCTCAGGATATGCACCTATTAGTGTGATTGCTGTGGTCACATGGTAGCTTTATTCCTAGTTTATTAAATAATCTCCACACTGTTCTCCATAGATTTAAATAAAGTCTTGGGCTCAGAGTCTGCCTGAGTTTTCACAGCCAGTGGGAGCCAAATTGCTACATAAGCTGAGAGGGTGAGAAATCAGAATCTGGTTTGCCTTTGTAATTGCCAACCAGTTGTGATGTTACTGATAACAGGAAACATACCATGATATATGTGTCTGTAGACCATCCCCTTTGATTTTTCTTTTCTCTAAGTTTGCATCAGGTTTCTTCCCTTGAAAATTTTCCTTTCAAGGCACGCAAAAGAAATAAATAATGTACTGCCTTTGAATGAGAGGGACAATCCTCACACCCCTAGACCCTTGGAGCACCTGAAATGGTCAATCAGGAATACCCATCATACCACTTTTATTCTTTAATGTATTTGGAGAATGAGAAAATAGTAAGGAGAATATATTTGCAAAGGACCTTTGCTTAAAAGTATGATATTTGCAAGTGAACCTCTATTTGGCCATTTGCTCTTTCAGAACATGCTAAAAATAAGCAGAAATGAGAAAATGTATTTAAAATGCCTCATTTAGTAGCTGAATACATAAACTCTAATTCCTTAGCAAAAATGCATTAGATAGGCAAATGTTACTCCAAATAGCATCACCATTTTGAGCAAAGAAAGCATCAGGTCTGTAATCCTACAAGGGCTAGTATAAATGTCACCAAGAATCAGTTCTTCCGGTAGCTGGAAAGCTATGAAGTCAAATGTGGGATTTAAATAAAATGATATCTCATGTGTCTAAGGGACCACACATTACCAACCCTTCAGTCAATCCTAAAGGAGATCAACTCTGTGTATTCACTTCCAATGAGTGCTGAGGGCCGAGGCTGAAGCTCCAGTACTTTGACCACTTGATGTAAAGAGCTGACTCATTGGAAAAGACCCTGATGCGAGGGACGATTGAGGGTAGAAGAAGAAAGGGGCTACAGAGGGATGAGATGGTTGGATGGTATCACTGACTCAATTGACTTGAGTTCAAGCAAGCTCAATAGGATAGTGAAGGACAGGGAAGCCTGCCATGCCACAGTCATGG
This sequence comes from Tragulus kanchil, assembly GCA_022376925.1. Lineage (NCBI taxonomy): Eukaryota > Metazoa > Chordata > Mammalia > Artiodactyla > Tragulidae > Tragulus > Tragulus kanchil. Next base: position 134,054,625 of record JAIOJX010000023.1, read on the forward strand.
TTTCACAAGGAATGGGACACAGTGACTGAACAACAACCACCTAGAAGTTTTATTAGACTATACTAAGAATATTGATGAGTGTTACACCTTTCTTTTCTACATCTATTCTCAGAGACTCTTTCTTCTTGTTAGGAGAGTACGTATTAGGTTATAAATAAGTTGCCTCTGAATAGTTTAATTATATTTATTTTATTCAATTATTTTAGTATGTTTTTTTTAAAATGCACACTTCATTCATCTTTCCTCTTCAGTCAATTTTTCTTACTGAAGATGCTTTTTGCTTTTTATAATTTTTAAAATTTTGGCTTCTTTTATTGATTTTTTATCCATTTATTTTCATCCATCTTTATTCTTTGGCCCGCGTGGGACTCTCATTGCAGTGGCCGCTCTCATTGCAGAGCACCAGCTCTGGGTGCATGTGCTTCAGAGCGCTGGCTCTTAATTGGATACACCAGCCCAGAGGCACCTTGGCACATGGGATCTTCCTGGGCCATGGATAGAACTGGTGCCCCTTGCACTACAAGGCGGACTCTCTACCCTCTGGACCACCAGGAAAGACCTGCTTTATGCTTTCAAGACTATGTCGTTTAACAAAATATATGTAAAAATCTATGCTTTTTTTCTCATTTTGAGTATAAGTATTTGACTTTTAAATTTGTGATACCTTTTTTACGTGAAATTTTATGGCTGTGATTTTACATCTGAATTTTTCTCAGAAAGAGAAATCTAAGATTCTGGAATTTGAGGTAATTCTTGGCTAACTTGGACAATCCATCGCAGCTGACTCTCCAGCCAAGTGTAGCTACATGGCTCAGCCCAGGGAACAGCTAGCTCGCCCTGATAACTAATAATAATTTTAACCTTGAGGGAGAATCATTTCCATTAGCACTGAATTTTGGAGTAGTTTAGTAATAAGTAATTGACAGAAGAATTAGCATGCTTCACAGAAAAAACCTGAGCTTGAATCCTTGGCTTTGAGGCAGTGTGACAGGCCGAGCAGAAAGGGTGCCCAGGACAGTGCAGAAGAAGCCAAGAAGAGCAGAGGCGTAACTGGTCTTGGAAGTTGGAGCAAAGGTGTCTCATGGTACATAACTGGAGAGCAACTGGCAAAGCCTTCAGCAAGAAAAACTGGAAAAATAGAAAGTGCACTTAGCTTACTTGTAGATCTGGTTTAGGAGATTTTCCCACAGAAAAACAAAATGCCACATTACAACTTTATAGCTACATGTGGTAAAACACAGGAAGGCAGATTCGCGTGTTCGATGGCAAGCAAAATTTAGAGGAAAATTTGAAGGATTTCAAGGATGAAAAATAAAATATTATTCATCTCTAGTCTCTGATGGGAAATATAACTCTCAGTTTGAAACTAGACCTGGGTCTAAAGACTAGATTAAGGGTATTGCTTAATGCCCTTTGTTAAGATTGCTGAAAGATTTAAGATACTATTTAGGAACATTTACCAGCAAGAGAAAAGGGAGCTCGAAGAATTGCTAGGGAATGCTGGTGGTAAAGAACCTGCCTGCCAGTGCAGGAGACACAGAGACCCAGGTTTGGCCCTTGGCTCAGGAAGATCTTCTGGAGGAGGGCATGGCTACCCACTCTAGTATTCTTGCCTGGAGAATCCTCATGGACAAAGGAGCCTGCCAGGCTACAGTCAATGGGGTCGCAAAGATTCAGACTCAACTGAAGCAACTTAGCATGGCCACCCTTAGTTTCTCACATATATTCCAAAAGCTCACTTGGTATCTAAAAAAAAAAAAAAAAAAAAAAATAGGGACTTTGTTTTTGGATGAGTGAGAAATCACAATCAGATTCAAAGGAAAGATACAAAAGTTTTAAAGGAGTTTTTCCAAAAACTCATCACCAGCCAGATTGGAAATAAAAAAAGAAATGACAGGTCAAAATCAAAGGGATTCCCAGCTTTTTACAAGAAAAAAATAAGATGAAAATTCTTTACAGAATGAAGCTTGGCCATTTACATGTGAGCAGTTATACATCCTGAAGATGAAAGTGTCTTTAGTGGGCAGAGCCCAAAGCTCCAAAGATGGAGACAAGTTTTTAGGGGAAATGTGTGTTAGTAAACCCTATCCAGTATGAGAAATGAGCCCTGTTCCAGGAATGTTCCCTTCCATGGAAGAGCAGAGCTGGCAACGTGACTCAGATAACCTTTAAGATGTGCATGCCCAGTTGCTCAGTCATGTCCAACTCTTTGAGACCCTATGAACTATAACCGTCCAGGCTCCTTTATCCATGGAATTATCCAGGCAGTAATAGTGAAGTGAGTTGCCATTGCCTACTCTGACCTTTAGGATGATTATGAACTAATGACTCTGTGCTTTTCCTTCCTCCTATTTTTAATTAATTTGATCCTCTAAATTACGTTGTCATCCTTTCCCAGCCTTACATATGTGCCCCGTGTTTATGCCTCTTTCTATATCTTGAGAGGAGATTATTTGATGCTCGGAGTCCTTTGGATCAGTGTAACCATACCCAGGGCCTCTTTCCTGTATGGAATGTATTCATCTCCTAAGATGCTGGAGCTAGATCCAATAAATGAGACTGAGTAGAGTTTGGGGATTGGTGAATTTGTTTTCTCTGGGGAGCAATGAAGAAATAGTAGCTGGAAGATGCACTGTGCTAGTTTAAGTGTTGCTTCTGGTGGTTTAGTCACTAAGTTGCCCCCGACTCTTTGCAACCCCATGGACTGTAGCCCACTAGGCTCCTCTGTCCATGGATTCTCCAGGCAAGAATACTGGAGTGGGTTGTCATGTCCTCCTCCAGGGGATCTTCCTAACCCAGGGATCAAACCCATATCTCCCACATTGTCCAGTGGGTTCTTTACCACTGAGCCACCAGGTAAGCCTTATTTAAGCACAGCCATAAACTGTTCTTGGCTCCTCCCATCTTTCATCATGCCCTCTGGTGAAAGTGGGGTAGCCTTCTCCATTTACAAATAGTATGTAGAAGAAATGACAGTTTGCAACTTCTAGTGTCTCAGTGTCAGAGGACTTTGCGGCAGTCATATTTGTTGCCCTGACAAGAACTATGTAAGACAGCAGTCAACTCTTCTTGAAGATGAGAAGCCACATGGAGAGTAGTTTTATCACTTTTGCTGGTAGCTAGCACCTACAGCCAGACTTTCAAGTTATGCCACATTGGTTTCCCAGTCTCGCTGACCTCCAGCAAATGAATAAGACATAAGTGAGTCTACCTGAACACAGCAAAAAAAACAGGCACCCAGCTCATAGGTTTTTGGAGGTAAATCATAAATCATAGATGCTCTAAGTCACTGAGCTTTGGAGTGAATTTTTGCACAGCAGTTACAGTGAGTGTTTGAAAAGGAATGCACGCCCACTCTTCCACAGAAACACTGTGCCCTAACATACAAGCCACACATAGCACTCACATACATAGTTCAGAGCAGATGCCCCAAGGAGTCTACAGTTCACATGGCAAAAGACTGAGTTTGATCTGAAAGTATATATTTCATTGCTCTCTCTCTTTTTTTTTAACTAGTCTATCAACTTATATTCATTCTGTGTATGTCTGTTTTGTTTCTCTTTTATATCTTGAGAGGAGATTATTTGATGCTCGGAGTCCTTTGGATCAGTGTAACCATACCCAGGGCCTCTTTCCTGTATGGAATGTATTCATCTCCTAAGATGCTGGAGCTAGATCCAATAAATGAGACTGAGTAGAGTTTGGGATTGGTGAATTTGTTTTCTCTGGGGAGCAATGAAGAAATAGTAGCTGGAAGATGCACTGTGCTAGTTTAAGTGTTGCTTCTGGTGGTTTAGTCACTAAGTTGCCCCCGACTCTTTGCAACCCCATGGACTGTAGCCCACTAGGCTCCTCTGTCCATGGATTCTCCAGGCAAGAATACTGGAGTGGGTTGTCATGTCCTCCTCCAGGGGATCTTCCTAACCCAGGGATCAAACCCATATCTCCCACATTGTCCAGTGGGTTCTTTACCACTGAGCCACCAGGTAAGCCTTATTTAAGCACAGCCATAAACTGTTCTTGGCTCCTCCCATCTTTCATCATGCCCTCTGGTGAAAGTGGGGTAGCCTTCTCCATTTACAAATAGTATGTAGAAGAAATGACAGTTTGCAACTTCTAGTGTCTCAGTGTCAGAGGACTTTGCGGCAGTCATATTTGTTGCCCTGACAAGAACTATGTAAGACAGCAGTCAACTCTTCTTGAAGATGAGAAGCCACATGGAGAGTAGTTTTATCACTTTTGCTGGTAGCTAGCACCTACAGCCAGACTTTCAAGTTATGCCACATTGGTTTCCCAGTCTCGCTGACCTCCAGCAAATGAATAAGACATAAGTGAGTCTACCTGAACACAGCAAAAAAAACAGGCACCCAGCTCATAGGTTTTGGAGGTAAATCATAAATCATAGATGCTCTAAGTCACTGAGCTTTGGAGTGAATTTTTGCACAGCAGTTACAGTGAGTGTTTGAAAAGGAATGCACGCCCACTCTTCCACAGAAACACTGTGCCCTAACATACAAGCCACACATAGCACTCACATACATAGTTCAGAGCAGATGCCCCAAGGAGTCTACAGTTCACATGGCAAAAGACTGAGTTTGATCTGAAAGTATATATTTCATTGCTCTCTCTCTTTTTTTTTAACTAGTCTATCAACTTATATTCATTCTGTGTATGTCTGTTTTGTTTCTCTCAATTTGTCGCATACTTCTGTGTGACCCATGTACCATGTTAACAGTTAATGGGCTATAGTAGATAATAAATATGGACTGAGTAAATAATTATGTGCTTTTATGCTCTACAGGTGACCTAGCAAAGAAATATGTAATTTAAATCCACATAATATTTCACCATTGTTTAAATTCACTCATGTGAAGCATCATTCAAAAAGGAAAAATATAAGAATAAGGGATATGTTAGTTATGTTTTTCAAGTGCATGGTGAGATGCACTTCAAGTGTTCCTCTAACATTGTTTAGAAAATGAATCCAGGGGCTCATAGAATTTTCTGCGACATATTTAACATAGTAAGGTGCTTCATTTCTTTATTATTGCATTATGAATAAGTTTTCCAATTAAGAAATTAAGCTTAAGGTGCGATTGAGATCAACAAAATCTTTATTAAGTGTTCTCCACGGTGAGCATCACCACACGTCATGTGCCATATCATAGTAATCAGAAACATAGTGATGGACCTGTGATGATTCTCTGTTTGATACTGCCGAGAGTGAGATCTGTGATGTTATTTATTTAGTCATGTTTCATTTTTATCATGTTGAAATGGTTATAAATGTAATACCCACCTCCTGAGATTTTTTAAAAGGATAAAGTATGATGATGCATAAGAGCTAAAAAGTATACACATATAGTAGTTAACAATCACCCAACACTGTGCTTAGTGCTGGGCGTTTAGTGTAGTAGAGGGAAATAGAGTTTATGTTTTTATGGAGCTTACATTTTTTAAAGTTTCTTTTTATTAATTTATCTGGCCCCACTGCACAGCCTGTGGAAACTTAATTCCCTGGCCAGGAATCAAACTCCTGTCCCCTGCATTGGAAGCACAGAGTGCTGATCACTGGACTTCCAGTGAATTTTCAGAGCTTACATTTTTATCATATGAGACAGATCAAGATAATGATCTTAAGAAGTAGAATGGCAGAACATTCTCAGAAAACATTGAAAATTCTGTGGAAAATATTGTTTATTTTTGAAGGAGAACAAAAAATTAATGAATAAAACAAAGATTTGAGGAGCTTAGTCCTTCATGAGAGGAGTGGACTCCAGGGTTATGATGCTTTTCTTCTGAGATGTTCCTGTTGGCATAGAGCACTGTGTCAGGAACTGAAACATTAAGTAGCTGGCTTACTAGCTTAGAGTTAGGTGATGGAGTTTAGATGCTCTGGAACCTGAGAAACAAGAGAGAAAAATACTGAAATGGAAGGAGCTGTAAAGGGGCAAATCCCCAAACCTGCTCATAACCCCCACCCCAAACATTTGGTTGTTATGTAGAATGCATAGGTGCAGAAGAAACTTTCTAGGTCATGGGAAGAGCAATAACTAGAAAGCTGTATGGAATATAGAAAGATGGTATTGATGAGCCTATCTTCAGGGCTGCAATGGAGAAGCAGTCATAGAGAACACACTTGTGGACACAGTGGGGGAAGAAGAGGGTGGGACACAGAGAGAATATAATGGAAACATATACATTACCATACATAAACTAGGTAGCCAGTGGGAATTTGCTGTATGACATAGGGTCCTCAAAGCTGGTGCTCTCAATACCTTAGGGGATGGGAGGGGAGGGAGATAGGAGGGACATTCAAGAGGGAGGGGTATGTGTATACCTGTGGTGGATTCATGATGATGTATGGCAGAAACCAGTACAATACTGCAAAGCAACTATCTTCCAATGAAATAAATATATATATATATACATATATATACACACACACACATATATACATGTACACACACACACACACACACACACACATATATATATATATACACACACACACACATATATTCCCCACTCTGGGTTGAGCAGAATTACAGAGGAAAATACTGGAACTCAATGTATGAAAAAAGTATCACCGGAAATATTCAGTATATAAAATTACTAAATGTTCATGAAAATAGTAAGAGGGGCCCCATATTAAAGAGAAAATCAATATAAATCAACCCACATATAGCGAAGAATTTGGAATTAGCATTTTGAAAAAACAAAAACAAAAACAAAAAAAACTCTTGTAAATAGATTCAGAAAATGAAAAAAAAAAAAAAAAAGGCAGAGAAATGACGTTATTGTTCACCAAAGATGGGAGAGTATTTTTACATACCACCAAGGAGTACTGCCAGTACTAATTCATGTTGACAGGTTAAGAAGCATAAAGGTCCTGATTATTTAAGGACCCATAGCATATGCCATTGGGAGGTCAGTGTGACCTCTACAAGGTCAGAGGTGAGGGCTGAAAACCAAAATCAACTCAGAAAACTAAACTCATGGCTAGGCTTCTGGAGTAAAGAGAAGTCTTTTTTATCTTTTTTGAAAATTTTTTATTTTACTTTTTACTTTTACAAAGTTTTATTGTTTATAGATATGTATGATCCCAGATTAGTCATATATGTATCCCCCCCCATCCCACCCCTCCAGGCCATCTCACAGCACCCCTGTAGGATCCCCTTTTCTCACAGTGAAATGGCAATAGCTATTTTTTCACATATGACAGTATAGGTTTCCATGCTACTCCCGTTATGCCTCCCACCCACTGTTCATTCCCCACAATGTCCATATGTCTACTGTCCATGTCTGTTTTTCCATTACCTTACTGCATGTGCTATCACTACCATCTTACTAGATTCCATATTTATGTGTTAGTATATTGTACTTGTCCTTCTCTTTTTGACTTACTTCACTTTTTATGATAGGTTCTCGATCCAGCCACCTCATTAGGACTGATTCTTCTGCATTTCTTTTTACGTCTGTGTAGTAGTCCATTGTATATATGTACCAGAGCTTCCTTATCCATTCATTCATTGATGGACATCTAGGTTGCTTCCATGTTCTAGCTGCAGTGAACATTGGGGTACAGGTGCTTCTTTCAGTTTTGATTTCATCAGGGTATAAGCCTAATATTGGGATTGCTGGGTTGTATTGTGTGTCTATTTTTAGTTTTTTAAGGAATCTCCATACTGTCTTCCACAGTGGCTGTATCAATTTACATTCCCACCAGCAATGCAAGAGTGTTCCCTTTTCTCTGCATCCTCTCCAGCATTTATTGTCTATAGATGATGATGACCATTCTGACGGGTGTGAGGTGATATCTCATTGTAGTTTTGATTTGCATTTCTCTAATTATAAGCGATGTTGAGCATCATTTCATGTGTTTTTTGGCCATCTATATGTCCTCATTGGAGAGTTGTCCGTTTAGGTCCTTCTCCTGTTTTTTGATTGGGTTGTTCATTTTTCCGATGTTGAGTTGTCTGAGTTGCTTGTAGATTTTGGAGATTAATTCTTTGTTTGTTGTTTCATTTGCTATGATTATTTTCTACCACTCCATGGGTTGTCTGTTCAGCTTTTTTTGTAGTTTCTTTTGCTGTACAAAAGCTTTTAAGTTTCATTAGGTCCCACATGTTCATTTTTGGTTTTAGTTCCGCTTTTCTAGTAGGTGGGTCATGGAAGATCTTGCTTTGATTGATGTCCTTGAGGGTTTTGCCTATATTTCCTCTAAGAGTTTTAGGGTTTCTGGTCTTCCCCTCCAGGCACCCCCTGTAGGATCCCCTTTTCTCACAGTGAAATGGCAATAGCTATTTTTTCACATATGACAGTATAGGTTTCCATGCTACTCCCGTTATGCCTCCCACCCACTGTTCATTCCCCACAATGTCCATATGTCTACTGTCCATGTCTGTTTTTCCATTACCTTACTGCATGTGCTATCACTACCATCTTACTAGATTCCATATTTATGTGTTAGTATATTGTACTTGTCCTTCTCTTTTTGACTTACTTCACTTTTTATGATAGGTTCTCGATCCAGCCACCTCATTAGGACTGATTCTTCTGCATTTCTTTTTACGTCTGTGTAGTAGTCCATTGTATATATGTACCAGAGCTTCCTTATCCATTCATTCATTGATGGACATCTAGGTTGCTTCCATGTTCTAGCTGCAGTGAACATTGGGGTACAGGTGCTTCTTTCAGTTTTGATTTCATCAGGGTATAAGCCTAATATTGGGATTGCTGGGTTGTATTGTGTGTCTATTTTTAGTTTTTTAAGGAATCTCCATACTGTCTTCCACAGTGGCTGTATCAATTTACATTCCCACCAGCAATGCAAGAGTGTTCCCTTTTCTCTGCATCCTCTCCAGCATTTATTGTCTATAGATGATGATGACCATTCTGACGGGTGTGAGGTGATATCTCATTGTAGTTTTGATTTGCATTTCTCTAATTATAAGCGATGTTGAGCATCATTTCATGTGTTTTTTGGCCATCTATATGTCCTCATTGGAGAGTTGTCCGTTTAGGTCCTTCTCCTGTTTTTTGATTGGGTTGTTCATTTTTCCGATGTTGAGTTGTCTGAGTTGCTTGTAGATTTTGGAGATTAATTCTTTGTTTGTTGTTTCATTTGCTATGATTATTTTCTACCACTCCATGGGTTGTCTGTTCAGCTTTTTTTGTAGTTTCTTTTGCTGTACAAAAGCTTTTAAGTTTCATTAGGTCCCACATGTTCATTTTTGGTTTTAGTTCCGCTTTTCTAGTAGGTGGGTCATGGAAGATCTTGCTTTGATTGATGTCCTTGAGGGTTTTGCCTATATTTCCTCTAAGAGTTTTAGGGTTTCTGGTCTTACATTTAGGTCTCTAATCTATTTTGTGTTTATCTTTGTGTATGGTGTTTGGGAATGTTCCAACTTCATTTTTTGGCATGTAGCTGTCCAATTTTCCCAGCACAACTTGTTGAAGAGGCTGTCTTTGTCCCATTTTATAGTTTCACCTCCTTTTTCAAAAATAAGGTACCCATAGGTGTGTGGGTTTATCTCTGTGTTCTCAATCTTGTTCCATTGGTCTATATTTCTATTTTTGTGCCAGTACCATACTGTCTTGATAACTGTTGCTTTGTAGTATAGTCTGAAGTTAGGGAGGCTAATCCCTGCAGCTCCATTCTTCTTCCTCAGGAGTGCCTTGGCTATTCAGGGTCTTTTCTGTTTCCATATGAACTGTGTTATTCTTTGGTCTAGTTCTGTGAAGAATGTCATTGGTAGTTTGATAGGGATCGCACTGAATCTGTAGATGATATTTGGTAGTATGGTCATTTTCACAATATTGATTCTTCTGACCCAGGAACATGGGATATCTCTCCATCTGTTTAAGCCTTCTTTAATGTCTCTCATGAGTATCTTGTAATTTTCAGTGTACAGTTCTTTTGTTTCTTTGGGTAGATTTATTCCTAGATATTTTATTCTTTTGCTTGTGATGGTGAAGGGGATTGACTCTTTGATTTCGTTTTCTGATTCTTCATTGTTTGTGTTTAGGAATGCCAGTGATTTCTGTGTATTGATTTTGCATCCCGTGACTTTGCTGAAATTGTTGATTAGCTCTAGTAGTTTTGTAATAGTTTGTTGTTTCATTTGCTATGATTATTTTCTACCACTCCATGGGTTGTCTGTTCAGCTTTTTTTGTAGTTTCTTTTGCTGTACAAAAGCTTTTAAGTTTCATTAGGTCCCACATGTTCATTTTTGGTTTTAGTTCCGCTTTTCTAGTAGGTGGGTCATGGAAGATCTTGCTTTGATTGATGTCCTTGAGGGTTTTGCCTATATTTCCTCTAAGAGTTTTAGGGTTTCTGGTCTTACATTTAGGTCTCTAATCTATTTTGTGTTTATCTTTGTGTATGGTGTTTGGGAATGTTCCAACTTCATTTTTTGGCATGTAGCTGTCCAATTTTCCCAGCACAACTTGTTGAAGAGGCTGTCTTTGTCCCATTTTATAGTTTCACCTCCTTTTTCAAAAATAAGGTACCCATAGGTGTGTGGGTTTATCTCTGTGTTCTCAATCTTGTTCCATTGGTCTATATTTCTATTTTTGTGCCAGTACCATACTGTCTTGATAACTGTTGCTTTGTAGTATAGTCTGAAGTTAGGGAGGCTAATCCCTGCAGCTCCATTCTTCTTCCTCAGGAGTGCCTTGGCTATTCAGGGTCTTTTCTGTTTCCATATGAACTGTGTTATTCTTTGGTCTAGTTCTGTGAAGAATGTCATTGGTAGTTTGATAGGGATCGCACTGAATCTGTAGATGATATTTGGTAGTATGGTCATTTTCACAATATTGATTCTTCTGACCCAGGAACATGGGATATCTCTCCATCTGTTTAAGCCTTCTTTAATGTCTCTCATGAGTATCTTGTAATTTTCAGTGTACAGTTCTTTTGTTTCTTTGGGTAGATTTATTCCTAGATATTTTATTCTTTTGCTTGTGATGGTGAAGGGGATTGACTCTTTGATTTCGTTTTCTGATTCTTCATTGTTTGTGTTTAGGAATGCCAGTGATTTCTGTGTATTGATTTTGCATCCCGTGACTTTGCTGAAATTGTTGATTAGCTCTAGTAGTTTTGTAATAGTGTCTTTGGGATTTTCTATGTATAATATTATATTGTCTGCAAATAGAGTTTGACTTCTTCCTTTCCAATCTGGAGTCCTTTTATTTCTTTCTCTTCTCTTATTCTTACTTCTTATCTAGCTGTTGCTAGAACTTTCAGGACTATGTTGAATAATAGAGGTGAAAGTGGGCACCCCTGTCTTGATTCTGTTCTTAAAGGGAATGCTTTCAGTTATTCACCATTGGGAATAATGTTCACTGTGGGCTTTTCGTGTATGACTTTCACTATGTTGAGATAGGTTGCTTCTATGCCCATTTTTTGAAGAGTTTTTATCATAAATGGGTGTTGGATTTTGTCGAAGGCTTTTTCTGCATCTATTGAGATTATCATGTGGCTTTTGTCTCTCAATTTGTTGATATGATGTATGACATTGATTGATTTGCGGATATTGAAGGATTCTTGTATGCCTGGGATGAAGCTGACTTGATTATGATGTATGAGCTTTTTGATGTGTTGTTAAATTCTGTTTGCTAGGATTTTGTTGAGGATTTTGGCATCTAAATTCATCAGTGAAATTGCCTTTAGTGTTCTTTTTTTGTGTTGTCTTTGCCTGGTTTTGGTATCAGGGTGATGGCGGCCTCGTAGAATCTGTTTGGAAGTGTTCCTTCCTGTGCAAAGTTTTGGAAGAGTTTTAGAAGGGCAGGCATTAGCTCTTCTCTAAATGTTTGGTAGAATTCACCTGTGAAACCATCTGGCCCTGGACTTTTATTTTTAGGTAAATTTTTAATCACAAATTCGACTTCTGAGCTTGTGATTGGGTTGTTCATAGTTTCTATTTCTTCCTGGTTCAGTCTTGGGAGAGTAATCTTCTCCAAGAAACTGTCCATTTCTTCCAAGTTGTCCAGTTTGTTGCCATATAGTTGTTCATAATAGTCTTTTAGAATCCTTTGGATTTCTGCATTATCCATTGTAATCTCTCCTTTTTCATTTTTGATTTTGTTGATCTGGTTCTCCTCTCTTTTTCTCTTGATGAGTCTGGCCAGTGGTTTGTCAATTTTATTTACCTTTTTGAAGAACCAGCTTTTTGTTTTATTTATCTTTACTATTGTTTCTGTCATTTCTTTCTCATTTATTTATGCTCGGATCGTTATGATTTCTCTTCTTCTGCTGGCTTTGGGATGCTTTTGTTCTTCTTTCTCCAACTGTTGTAAGCGGAGGGTTAGGTCATCTGCTTCATATTTTCCTAGTTTCTTGAGGTGGGATTGTATTGCTATAAATTTCCCTCTTAGAACTTCTTTTGCAGTGTCCCATAGGTTTTGCACTGTCGTGTGTTCATTGTCATTTCTTCTAGGAATTTTTAAATTTCTCCTTTGATTTCCTCAGTAATCAGTTGGTTTTTTAGGTATGTATTGTTTAATATCCATGTGCTTGTGTTTTTAGCAGTTTTTATCCTGTAGTCAATCTCTAGTCTCATTGCATTGTGGTCCGAGAAGACGGTTGATATAATTTCAGTTTTCTTGAATTGACTGAGGTTTGATTTGTGGCCCAAGATGTGGTCTAGCCTGGAGAATGTTCCATGAGCACTTGAGAAGAACATGTATTCTTCTGCTTTTGGATGGAAGGTCCTAAAGATATCAATGAGGTCCATCTTCATTTAAGGCTTGTGTTTCTTTAGTAATTTTCTGTTTGGATGATCTGTCCATTGGTGTGAGAGGAGTCTTAAAGTCTCCTACTATGATTGTGTTAGTGTCAATGTCTTCTTTTCTGTCTGAAAGTGTTTGTCTTATGTATTGGGGTGTTCCTGTGTTGGGTACATAGATATTTATGATTGTTATGTCTTCCTCTTGGATCGATCCCTTAATCATTATGTAGTGTCCTGCCTCGTCTCTTCTAATCTTTTTATTTTAAGGTCTATTTTGTCTGATATGAAGATTGCTACTCCAGCTTTCTTTTGATTTCCATTCCCATGGAATATCTTTTTCCAGCCTCTCACTTTCAGTCTATGAGTGTCTCTAGGTCTGAAGTGAGTTTCCTGGAGGCAGCATATGTATGGGTCATGTTTTTGAATCCATTCAGCCACTCTGTGTCTTTTGGTTGGGGCATTTAGTCCATTTACATTCAAAGCAATTCTTGATACAATTGATCCTATTGTCATCTTCTTAGATGTTATGATGGCTTTGTTTTGTAGATCTTCTTCTTCTCTTATACTTGTTGCCTATATAAGTCCCTTTAACACTTGTTATAAGGCTGGTTTGGTGTTACTAAATTCTCTTAGTTTTTGCTTATCTGTAAAGCTTTTGATTTCTCCATCAATTTTGAATGAGATCCTTGCAGGGTAGAGGATTCTTGGTTGCAGATTATTCTCTTTTAGCCGTTTAAATGTATCCTGCCATTCCCTTCTGGCCTGCGGAGTTTCTGTTGAAAGATCAGCTGTTAAACGTATGGGCTTTCCCTTGTATGTCACTAGTTACTTTTCCCTTGCTGCTTTGAGAATTCTGTCCTTGTGCTTAATTTGTGTTGGCTTCATTAATATGTGTCTTGGTGTGTTTCTTCTTGGGTTTATTCTGTATGGTACTCTTTGCACTTCTTGGACTTGATTGTCTATTTCTTTTCCCATGTTGGGGAAATTTTCAACTAGAATCTCTTCAAAACTTTTTTTTTATATCCTTTATTTCTTCTTCTTCTGGAGCCACTATAATTTTGAATATTGGTGCGTTTGATATTATCCCAGAGGTCTCTGAGGCTATCCTCTGCTCTTTTCATTCTTTGAGCTTGATTCTGTTCTTTGGCAGTTACTTCCACCATTCTATCTTCCAGCTCACTTATCCGGTCTTCTGTCTCAGATACTCTGCTCTTGATTCCTTCTACAGTGTTTTTAAGTTCAGCAGTTGAGTTGTTTGTCTCTGTTTGTTGTTTTTTAAGTTCTTGTATTTCATTATTCAGTGTGTTAGTTGATTCTTGCAATGTCTCTAAAATTCTGTTTTTGGTGTTTTGGATCATTGTTACTATGATTCTTCTGAATTTGCTTTCAGAAAGTTTGTCTAATTTCTCCTTGTTTATTTGAACTTGTATATTTGTAGGTTGTTCCTTCACTTGTGTGGTATTTCTCTGCCATTTCATTGTTATTATTAATTTTTTAACTAACTATGTTTAGGGTTTCCTTTTCACAGACTTTGAGTTACGTCTGTCAGAGTTTGTTGTCTGGATGAGGTGTCTTATTCTGAGTGATGCTGGTGGTTGGACGATGTCAGGACTTGCATACAAGTGCTTGCCTTTGTTGGAGTTCTCGCTGTTTAATGCTCTCTAGTGTTAGGTGTTCTCTGGTATTGTTGGGTTTTGGAGTCAGTGCTCCCTCGCTAAAGCCCCTGGGCTTGTTGCCTTACCAGGCAATGAAGATTTCATGGCTGGTTTGGTGTTACTAAATTCTCTTAGTTTTGCTTATCTGTAAAGCTTTTGCCAAGGGCCCGGGAGGATTCTTGGTTGCAGATTATTCTCTTTAGCCGTTTAAATGTATCCTGCCATTCCCTTCTGGCTCATGGAGTTTCTGTTGAAAGATCAGCTGTTAAACGTATGGGCTTTCTTGTATGTCACTAGTTACTTTTCCTTGCTGCTTTGAGAATTCTGTCCTTGTGCTTAATTTGTGTTGGCTTCATTAATATGTGTCTTGGTGTGTTTCTTCTTGGGTTTATTCTGTATGGTACTCTTTGCACTTCTTGGACTTGATTGTCTATTTCTTTTCCCATGTTGGGGAAATTTTCAACTAGAATCTCTTCAAAACTTTTTTTTTATATCCTTTATTTCTTCTTCTTCTGGAGCCACTATAATTTTGAATATTGGTGCGTTTGATATTATCCCAGAGGTCTCTGAGGCTATCCTCTGCTCTTTTCATTCTTTGAGCTTGATTCTGTTCTTTGGCAGTTACTTCCACCATTCTATCTTCCAGCTCACTTATCCGGTCTTCTGTCTCAGATACTCTGCTCTTGATTCCTTCTACAGTGTTTTTAAGTTCAGCAGTTGAGTTGTTTGTCTCTGTTTGTTGTTTTTTAAGTTCTTGTATTTCATTATTCAGTGTGTTAGTTGATTCTTGCAATGTCTCTAAAATTCTGTTTTTGGTGTTTTGGATCATTGTTACTATGATTCTTCTGAATTTGCTTTCAGAAAGTTTGTCTAATTTCTCCTTGTTTATTTGAACTTGTATATTTGTAGGTTGTTCCTTCACTTGTGTGGTATTTCTCTGCCATTTCATTGTTATTATTAATTTTTTAACTAACTATGTTTAGGGTTTCCTTTTCACAGACTTTGAGTTACGTCTGTCAGAGTTTGTTGTCTGGATGAGGTGTCTTATTCTGAGTGATGCTGGTGGTTGGACGATGTCAGGACTTGCATACAAGTGCTTGCCTTTGTTGGAGTTCTCGCTGTTTAATGCTCTCTAGTGTTAGGTGTTCTCTGGTATTGTTGGGTTTTGGAGTCAGTGCTCCCTCGCTAAAGCCCCTGGGCTTGTTGCCTTACCAGGCAATGAAGATTTCATGGCTGGTTTGTTATGGCATTAAATAGTATTAAAACATATATACACAAATGAGAAACGGAGGGTATACCTTTGACAAATGGCAATTAAAATACCATTCGAATACTATCTGGCATATTGAATTATACACACAAACATATACAGCCATAATATAACCCAAACATTCAAACCAAAAATACAGTACAATACGTTAGCATGGTGAATAGAGAAAACCAAGAATGATATCCACCAGTTAATCACCAATCTGACTAGAGCACAAGTTGGAGAATAATGCTAGAGCAGGGTCCCAGTTGGCGATAAGGCAATGAGGACAAACCAGACTAAGAAATATGGTGGGGATAGGGAAAAATACAAAGGGAGGATAGAAGAGAAATATAGAATAATATTGCAAAGTTAAATATAGGGAGATAAAGATTTATATGTATTAGAGTTTAGTGCTATAGGAAAGGAGTATCAGAGAAAGCAAAGAAATAGTTGTAGAGGAAGTAGTAATATATATGAAAAGTTTAAAAATTAAAAGAGTTAAGTATATAAAGAAATATAGAAAAACAGAGCCAAAACAATAAAAACAAACAAACCCCCCGCAGAACCTTAAAAGGCCAATGTGGAACCAGAAGTTTATACCAAAATTAAATGTGTGGTTCAAAAGAAAAAAAAATGTGTAGACTTAAATATAATCTGTCTTACTGATAAGATTCGTAGCTTCAGTAGAGTTCAGTGGAAGAAACAAAGAAACAAACAAAAATAGGGTGGAGGAAGGCTGAGCGATTTGAAAAAAGGGAAGAAAATGAGTGAAAAAAGAGCAAAAAGAGCAATAAAAAAAAGAATAAAAACTAAAATGAAAAAAAAAAAAAATCCAGCAGTAATTCCAGCTACAGACAAAAACGTGAAAATAGTGAATGTTTATGTTCTGTCTCTTGCTGACTATTCAGGAATTATCAGTCTTTTTCTTTCCTCTTGCAGTGGTTGGATCTGAAGACCTCTTTTTTGAGGGAAGGGGCGGGTTGGGAAGAGAGGGGGCAGGCGGGCCACTTCTGTTGGTCTTTCATTTATCCATTTTTCATCCATCTTTTTTCCTTGGCCTGTGTGAGCCTCCCATCGCAGTGGCCTGTCGCAGAGCATCAACTCTGGGCACATGTGCTCCAGAGCTCTGGCTCGGGAATTGGACACATCTGTACAGCTGCTCCACAGCACATGGGATCTTCCCAGGCCAGGCAGGGATCGAACTGGCACGCCTTGCACTGCAAGACAGTGTCCTTACACACTGGACCACCAGGAAAACCCTGAAGGCCTCTTTTATTGCTTGTTTATTTCTGCCTATTCCAGAACCAAAAGGCGCACCTAGGCTGGCCCTGTTAGTTTCGACTATTGGAGAATAATGCAGAAGGGTCCCAGTTGGCGATAAGGCAATGAGGACAAACCAGACTAAGAAATATGGTGGGGATAGGGAAAAATACAAAGGGAGGATAGAAGAGAAATATAGAATAATATTGCAAAGTTAAATATAGGGAGATAAAGATTTATATGTATTAGAGTTTAGTGCTATAGGAAAGGAGTATCAGAGAAAGCAAAGAAATAGTTGTAGAGGAAGTAGTAATATATATGAAAAGTTTAAAAATTAAAAGAGTTAAGTATATAAAGAAATATAGAAAAACAGAGCCAAAACAATAAAAACAAACAAACCCCCCGCAGAACCTTAAAAGGCCAATGTGGAACCAGAAGTTTATACCAAAATTAAATGTGTGGTTCAAAAGAAAAAAAAATGTGTAGACTTAAATATAATCTGTCTTACTGATAAGATTCGTAGCTTCAGTAGAGTTCAGTGGAAGAAACAAAGAAACAAACAAAAATAGGGTGGAGGAAGGCTGAGCGATTTGAAAAAAGGGAAGAAAATGAGTGAAAAAAGAGCAAAAAGAGCAATAAAAAAAAGAATAAAAACTAAAATGAAAAAAAAAAAAATCCAGCAGTAATTCCAGCTACAGACAAAAACGTGAAAATAGTGAATGTTTATGTTCTGTCTCTTGCTGACTATTCAGGAATTATCAGTCTTTTTCTTTCCTCTTGCAGTGGTTGGATCTGAAGACCTCTTTTTTTTTGAGGGAAGGGGGCGGGTTGGGAAGAGAGGGGGCAGGCGGGCCACTTCTGTTGGTCTTTCATTTATCCATTTTTCATCCATCTTTTTTCCTTGGCCTGTGTGAGCCTCCCATCGCAGTGGCCTGTCGCAGAGCATCAACTCTGGGCACATGTGCTCCAGAGCTCTGGCTCGGTAATTGGACACATCTGTACAGCTGCTCCACAGCACATGGGATCTTCCCAGGCCAGGCAGGGATCGAACTGGCACGCCTTGCACTGCAAGACAGTGTCCTTACACACTGGACCACCAGGAAAACCCTGAAGGCCTCTTTTATTGCTTGTTTATTTCTGCCTATTCCAGAACCAAAAGGCGCACCTAGGCTGGCCCTGTTAGTTTCTTAATCCCTAATCCAGACCCCTTTGTTGCTGGATGGAGCTATATTCCCTCCCTGTAGTTTGACCTGCAGCCAAACTACAGTAGGGATGATGGTGTGTCTCTCACAAAGGATTTATTCCCACACAGTCTATGAGAAGCACTTCCACAGTGTCCCGACCCTGCTGCAGGCCACCGTCAACCCCCGCCACTGCAGGAGACATTAGATTACTCAAGAGGTGAGTCTGGCTCAGTCTCATGCAGGATTGTTATTCCCCTCTCCTGGATCACAGTGCGCTTAGAGTTTCCAGTCCTCCTTGGTGGCTCTGTGGTCGGGTTAATGGTAACCTCCTCCAAAGGAAACTGAGTGCCCTCCTTCCAAGGAGTGCTCAAGGTACTACTTCTAGCTTAAGGGGCACTTGGATCCTCTAAAGCAGGTCTGGCTCAGTCCCTTGTGGGCATCACCGCTTCTTTCCCGGGTCTTGATTTGCAACAGGCTTTGAGTATTTGGCCCACCCAGCTTCTCTGACAGGTATGAGGTTTGACTTTCAAAAGCACGATTGTGCCCCTCCTACTGTCTTGTTTGGGCTTCTCCTTTGTCCTTCGATGGGGTTATCTTTTTTGTGATTGGATCCAACCTCCTCCTGTCGATGGTTTTTCAGGAACTTGTTACAATTCAGGCTATTTTGCAGGAAAGCTGAGTGCACATCTTTCTATGCCGCCATCTTAGCTCCACCTGCTAGAGAAGTTTTGGTGTTTGCTTACTGCTGCTGGAAGTTACTAACAAAAACTTTCTTTTTGAGGGAAGGGGGCGGGTTGGGAAGAGAGGGGGCAGGCGGGCCACTTCTATTGGTCTTTCATTTATCAATTTTCATCCATCTTTTTTCCTTGGCCTGTGTGAGCCTCCCATCGCAGTGGCCTGTCGCAGAGCATCAACTCTGGGCACATGTGCTCCAGAGCTCTGGCTCGGTAATTGGACACATCTGTACAGCTGCTCCACAGCACATGGGATCTTCCCAGGCCAGGCAGGGATCGAACTGGCACGCCTTGCACTGCAAGACAGTGTCCTTACACACTGGACCACCAGGAAAACCCTGAAGGCCTCTTTTATTGCTTGTTTATTTCTGCCTATTCCAGAACCAAAAGGCGCACCTAGGCTGGCCCTGTTAGTTTCTTAATCCCTAATCCAGACCCCTTTGTTGCTGGATGGAGCTATATTCCCTCCCTGTAGTTTGACCTGCAGCCAAACTACAGTAGGGATGATGGTGTGTCTCTCACAAAGGATTTATTCCCACACAGTCTATGAGAAGCACTTCCACAGTGTCCCCGACCCTGCTGCAGGCCACCGTCAACCCCCGCCACTGCAGGAGACATTAGATTACTCAAGAGGTGAGTCTGGCTCAGTCTCATGCAGGATTGTTATTCCCCTCTCCTGGATCACAGTGCGCTTAGAGTTTCCAGTCCTCCTTGGTGGCTCTGTGGTCGGGTTAATGGTAACCTCCTCCAAAGGAAACTGAGTGCCCTCCTTCCAAGGAGTGCTCAAGGTACTACTTCTAGCTTAAGGGGCACTTGGATCCTCTAAAGCAGGTCTGGCTCAGTCCCTTGTGGGCATCACCGCTTCTTTCCCGGGTCTTGATTTGCAACAGGCTTTGAGTATTTGGCCCACCCAGCTTCTCTGACAGGTATGAGGTTTGACTTTCAAAAGCACGATTGTGCCCCTCCTACTGTCTTGTTTGGGCTTCTCCTTTGTCCTTCGATGGGGTTATCTTTTTTGTGATTGGATCCAACCTCCTCCTGTCGATGGTTTTTCAGGAACTTGTTACAATTCAGGCTATTTTGCAGGAAAGCTGAGTGCACATCTTTCTATGCCGCCATCTTAGCTCCACCTGCTAGAGAAGTTTTGGTGTTTGCTTACTGCTGCTGGAAGTTACTAACTTAAAAAAAATCCCATTGACTCTATTTAATATGTCTTTTGCTTTTTGTTTGTTTTTGAGAATATATTGCAAAGGATAACAGGTTTTAAAACAGAGGATAATTAATGATTCTTAGATCATAATATGCCCTCGAGACATTTTTTCAAAAAGTTAATTATTACGTGAGAAAAGAAATTGAACTAAAGTCATTGTGCTAAATATTAGGCATTTTAAAATGATATGTTATTTAGTTAGTTTTTAGGAAGAAAGTTAATGGAACAAAACCTTATATAAATTTATACAATTTACGAAAATATTGTACTCTCTTTAGATATTCATGTGAGAAAGATATGACCTTTCTTTCAAAAAGCATAATAGATGTCTAAATAAAATGTACATTTTCAAAGGATTTTTGAAAGCTTTATCTTAAACTTTTTTCAGATATTTTTGTCTTAAGTGTCCAAAATATATTCAGAATATGAAACTGACATATTTGTTACTTTAGTGACTAACTTCCATATTTGTTAGTTACTTTAATGACTAATTAAATTTGTTAGTTACTTTATTAGTCTCAGTAACCAACTTATTTATAAGCTAGCTTGTGATGATTTTTTTCTGTGAATACTTTAAATATTAAAATTACCTTATAAATGAATATAGACACTTTTAAATTAGGGGAACATGTGGAAAACATTGAGATAAAATGTCAACAAATGTGTGGCTGACAGCTCTTTTTCCATACTTCTGTGTCTATAACTATAGCTGCAACATACAAATTGAGAAAGTATGCCAGGCCTAAGTAGACTGATGACATGCAGCTGAGTGAGCTGCAGAACCCTAGAGAAGCACATCCTCTAGGCCATGTTCACAGTGAGTCAGGGAAAGGTCTACAGGTAGGTTAGCTCATGTTCACACCCTCAGCTGACCTCCTGTCTTGTGATGTTGCTTATGCTAGTGGGGGAGTGACTTGAAAGAGAGCAGAATGTGTTTCCACAAAGTATGCCATGTGGCATATTTTGAGCTTAAAGGCACTTGAAAAAATGTAGATAGAAGAGGGACAATCTGACCTCCCTGTTGTTCTTCCTCATGGTAAATGGCACAAGGGATGGAGCAAAGGAAATCAATGACTATTTCTAGAAGCTTAGGAGAAATTTCCAATGGGAACCCAAAAGCAAATTCACAGTCCAGTTCAAAGAACTAAGGCTTACAAATGTTTTTCTCCTAGTAATTTAACCTGGAAAGGCATAGAGGAGAATTCTTACCTTCCTCTGTGCCCCAGACATCACAGACAGACTTCACAAGGCTGAGGTGGTAGGAATATTGCCTCTTGCTGGTTTTCTGTCAGTAGTCTCAGATCTCAGCAGTGTCTCCAGGTTGAGTGGTGTCACCCAGCCCAGGACAGCCTGTGCTCCAAGCCAGACACACTGGGGGAGGCACAACTTTAGTGCAATCTTCTCAGGGTCTTAAGCTGATGTAAAACAGATTAGCAGGAATAAAGGCTGAATAAAGAAGGTTGAGGGTTGAATACTTGATACTTTCAAATTGTGGTGCTGGATAAGACACTTGAGAGTCCCTTGGACTGCAAGGAGATCAAACCAGTCAATCCTAAAGGAAATCAACCCTGAATATTCATTGGTAGGACTGATGCTGGGATTGGAAGGACTGATGCTGGGGCTGAAGCTCCAGTACTCTGGCCACCTGATGTGAAGAGCTTACTCAGTGGAGAAGACCCTGATGTGGAGAAGGTTTAAGGGCAGAAGTAGAGGGGGACAGCAGAAGATGAGATGGTTGAATAGTATCTCTGACACAGTGGACATAAGTTTGAGCAAAATCTGGGAGATCGCGAAGGACAGGGAAGCCTGGCATGCTCCAGTCCATGGGGTCATGAAGAGTTGGACATGACTAAGCTACTGAACAACATTAAACGACAAATAACCCTCACAGCAAAATGAAGATCTGAAGCCTGAATGTGTCTGAATGCTTATAAACTGGGTTGAACAAAGAGCAGGGATTGTGAACAAGTAACTAAAAGTTACAAGGAGACCAAAGGAGGACTAGATTATGTCAGCAAGATCTGTCTGTGCAAGTTCCTCTCTGCCTCGATTTCCTGCCTCTGATGATAAAGTGGTTTCCTCCTGGTTTACGTAGAGCATCTTCCATGTGGGAGTTTGCATCTCCTGTTTTCAGCAGATAAGGGGAGATCTGAATTTTCCTTTTGTACTTGCTATTTTCAAGTGCCTTGAGCTTAGAATAGTCAGTATGTCAAACCAGCTTCGTCTGGAGCATATTCTCTAAAACTTTCAGTACAAAACTACGCACAGAGGTCTTCCACTTGTCTTTAAAGTTGAAAGTCTGGTATTTGCTTTTATTACATTCAAGGGTAAAACAATCCTGAATTCCTGAATCCAGTCTTCCTAATGATGAGTAATTTTAGGTGGAATCTGGACTAATTATTAGTAGAAATTATATGATATCTTTGACTCCTGAGGCCCTTTTTGAAACACAGAAGTTCAAGAAAATAATCATATAATCAGTTTGTCATTATGATTTGTACTGAAGTAACAGCAGAAGAGTTGAAAAATTAAGGCATACGGTAGCAGGACACAAGAGAAAAGGTCAGGGAGTTATAACATGTGTGAGGCATCTGGATCTAAATTATAGACATTGTGATCATGCGTGTAAGTTGCTTCAGTCATGTCCAGCTCTTTGTGACACCATGGACTGCAGACTCCTCTGTCCGTGGAATTCTGCAGGCAAGAATACTGGCATGGGTTGCCATGGCCTCCTCCAGGGGATCTTTCTGATCCAGGGATCCAACAGCATCTCCTTTGTCTCTTGCACTGGCAAGTGGATTCTTTGCCATTAGCATTACTGTGGAAACCCAGACATTGTAATACTTACCCAGTAATCCAAATATCCAGTCTCAAGCCTGAAAACTCCATAGTTCTAGGTTCTTGTGCGACTTGCTTATAATGGTATACTGTTACATCTCATTTTTCAGGTAACAGAAAGGAGCCACTTTTATACTTTGTACAGTATCTAATTTAACCCTGTTGTTCATAGCCAAGACCTGGTTTTCCAGCAAGTTTGTTCTACTTTTCTCATGTAATTCTTTTTTTTTTTCTTTTCCTCATCATGCCTTTTTTTATTTATATTTATTTTCATTCATCTTTTTATTCTTTGGTATGTGTGGCCATTCCACCGCAGTGCCCCCCCCGCCCCCGTCCCCACCATGTAATTCTTTATATTCACACAAAGCATGCTCTTTATAGAAGGATTTGCCATTGGATTATATACAAATTATATCCTATGTGTCGCATACATTTTATTCTTCAGTTAAAACACTTATTCTCCATACAATGACCCTAGAAGTATTTTGCTTCATTTAAGAAAGGAAAAGATGTTTCATATACATAGCCTCTTAAAATTCTTCAGCTTTGCAAATGAGCTGCAATTGCTCATTGCCCTGGCTGTGAGTTACAGGAACCTTAAGTTAAAATCCAACAAATGTCACACTAATTTATTCCATTTGTTTAGACCAATGGATGATGGCTATTCCACACATTAAAAAGTGGAGTACATGTTGTCATTCTAAAGCTGTGGACTTTTTCAGACTTAAACTCCCAGCTAGAATATTGTACTGTCTTTTTTCTCTAAAATTAGACTGGCAGCAAACATTTATGTGAGTTACTAAGCCTGACATCCAATTAACACAGCCTTTACAGGTTTAATGAGCAGTGATAAATTTCCATCCTTTCTTTGGCACATTTTAATTAGTAGTAATTATGAGTAGAGTGACCTGAAAAGATTGTTGTCCCATAGAATCACAGTAAATTTGTATAATTTATGTTTTCAGAGACAGAATGTGTTTTTATGACTTGAAGAACTAAAAGCCATTTGAGCCATTTTAGTAGCCTTGTAAAATTGTCTATATAGCAAAGGTAACTAAACGTTGGACATTCATATTTTACTAACATCAGAGGAGATGCTTCATAAATCTTGTTTATCACAGATCATTTCTTCAGAGTCAGAATTTTGCAATTTATGCACAAACTGAATCAAATTTATATATATATATAATATGTATAATACATGTAAGTTGTATATAAACTGCATGTATATACAGATTTTTATCTTATTAATAATGATGATATGAATTTACTATAATCCTTAATGCTATTTTAGAGTATAATTATTCATGCCTTGAGGAATAGAAGAAGATGCATGCTTATACAAAGATGTTTGTGAGTGGAGTGTTCGGCTGCTCAGTCATATCCACTCTTTGCTGCACCGTAGACTGTAGGCCACCAGGCTCTCTGTCCATGGGAGTTCCCAGGCAAGAATATTGGAATGGGCTGCCACTTCTTTCTCCAGGAGATATTCCTGACCCAGGGATCAAACCCAGGTCTCCTGCATTGAAGGCAGATTCTTTACCATCTGAGCCACCAAGGAAGCCCCAGGAGTAAGAGCAATATGTTCCAGTCACAAGACTGCCCTTGTCAGTGGGGGCACTGATGTAAAGTACCCATGAACCTCTCCCTCAGTCTTTTCTGTCATCCTTTACAAAAGATCCTGGCTTTTCTGTAGGATGTTGCCACGTATGGCTGTATTTTACGCATATGGCTGGAACATCACTCTTGTTCAGCAACTCTTCTGCAACAGGACCTGACACTTTCATCAGTCCCCCTGTATGTGCCTCCCTGTGAAGCGAAGTGAGGATGAGGAGTGAGCTATGGCTCATCGTAACCAAGAAGAGGCAGCAAAATTGATGCTGCATGACCTCCGAGGGGCAGTTAGAAAAGGCACTGCCAGGTCTGCTTACTGGAGTGTTTTCCTTGCAACCCTGGGCTACTGTATCTGAAATCTGACTGCGCTGGGGCTGACACGCCAGAGACCATGTGGGAAGACCCCACTGAGAGGCTCACCACACAAAGTGAGAGGTGCCTACCAGCTCTCCGCTACCCTAGCCTCAGCCACAACATAAATGTGACTGCAGGCAAGACCCTAACCAAGCAGTTCAGTCCAGTCCATCTTGAATTGCTGGGGCATAGAAAATGTAAGAGATTTTAACACATAAGTTGTCTTTATGTCACTAAATGCTGGCAGGATTGGTTGTGTAGCATTAGATAACTAGAAAGGAATTATTGTATAACGTCAAGCATCGAGCTGTGCTCTGCAAGTGTGTCTGGGATACATCCTGTGTTCTGGGGTAAGTTTTTCTTTGGGATTCCACTCTTCTGTCTCCCTTTACTTCTCAGTGCTACTGCTTAATAGAAATATGAAAACATGGTTTTAAATGTAAACACACAAAGGAGGATATTATAATTGCACAACTGTCTTGACTCTACTGCAGGTACATTCTGTCGACTTAAAAATGCATAATGTGGATGTTGTGAGTTAAGTTTTGTTTTGTTTTTTTTTTATTTGGAGGAGGGCATTCATATGAGGATTGCAGCCCAGGAGACAGCACCTCAGATAGCTCTGAGAAACTGTTCCAAAAAGGCAGCGGGGAAGGATAGTCATATATGTGATTTTTGATTAAGAGGGAGTACATACAATCAAGAAGGCTCATTTTTGAGAAAGTTTCTGCTGGTCTTGTGAAGCTTCTCCTAGTCACGAGAAATAGTCATCACCAAGAAGAGTTTCAGTGCTTTTCTAGATATGAGGAGATACGAGAATTGGGCTCATAAAATCAACTCTTGAGAATGTCTGTCTGAAGACTCGTCCTGCTGGTTTTCCCGGAGCACAGATGCCTTGCTCCTGCTCTTGACCCCAAACTCCTTCTGGGAGTAGTTGGAGGTCAGCAGCTGCAGCAGCATAATTTAAACCTTGTAGAGGCAGGTGGCAAGTGCCTATGGTAGTTCCAGTTTTGCGGGTGACAATTCTGAGCACATTCTGAGATCCAAAGGCTTCTGTGGGCCCATCTCAAATTCCAGCCATGATGCACTTGGCTGCTGGTGGGTCACTTAACACCTGTGCTCATCTAGTGCCTCTGCAGAGAGACAGTAATACTTAGCTGTATCACAGGGGTGTTGTATGGTTTAGACAGGACTGTACTCTGAAAATGTAGGATACTATAATTTCAAGGTAACATTATAAACATTCTCACCCATTTTCCTTTATGACCATATGGTGTGCGGGCTCAGAGGACCTGGCTTCTACTCTGCAGACTTTCCAGTATTTAAATTGTCACCTTACATAACTAGAAAGGAATTATTGTATAACGTCAAGCATCGAGCTGTGCTCTGCAAGTGTGTCTGGGATACATCCTGTGTTCTGGGGTAAGTTTTTCTTTGGGATTCCACTCTTCTGTCTCCCTTTACTTCTCAGTGCTACTGCTTAATAGAAATATGAAAACATGGTTTTAAATGTAAACACACAAAGGAGGATATTATAATTGCACAACTGTCTTGACTCTACTGCAGGTACATTCTGTCGACTTAAAAATGCATAATGTGGATGTTGTGAGTTAAGTTTTGTTTTGTTTATTTTTATTTGGAGGAGGGCATTCATATGAGGATTGCAGCCCAGGAGACAGCACCTCAGATAGCTCTGAGAAACTGTTCCAAAAAGGCAGCGGGGAAGGATAGTCATATATGTGATTTTTGATTAAGAGGGAGTACATACAATCAAGAAGGCTCATTTTTGAGAAAGTTTCTGCTGGTCTTGTGAAGCTTCTCCTAGTCACGAGAAATAGTCATCACCAAGAAGAGTTTCAGTGCTTTTCTAGATATGAGGAGATACGAGAATTGGGCTCATAAAATCAACTCTTGAGAATGTCTGTCTGAAGACTCGTCCTGCTGGTTTTCCCGGAGCACAGATGCCTTGCTCCTGCTCTTGACCCCAAACTCCTTCTGGGAGTAGTTGGAGGTCAGCAGCTGCAGCAGCATAATTTAAACCTTGTAGAGGCAGGTGGCAAGTGCCTATGGTAGTTCCAGTTTTGCGGGTGACAATTCTGAGCACATTCTGAGATCCAAAGGCTTCTGTGGGCCCATCTCAAATTCCAGCCATGATGCACTTGGCTGCTGGTGGGTCACTTAACATCTGTGCCCATCTTTTTCCTCTGCAGAGAGACAGTAATACTTAGCTGTATCACAGGGGTGTTGTATGGTTTAGACAGGACTGTACTCTGAAAATGTAGGATACTATAATTTCAAGGTAACATTATAAACATTCTCACCCATTTTCCTTTATGACCATATGGTGTGCGGGCTCAGAGGACCTGGCTTCTACTCTGCAGACTTTCCAGTATTTAAATTGTCACCTTACAGCCTACCTTCTCCCTTATTTACCGGATGAGCTCTGCCAAGGTTGGGGTAACTGAAGATCCAGGTCTCATCTAGACATGGGTGCTGTTTCAGGCTTTATTTCCTTGACTTTTTTTCTGGAAATTTGCAATGTTTTATGAAGCTTTATTGGTTCCAATTTATCTTAAATATGCAAGAGAATTTTTGCTCTCCAGTACCTATAAGCAGCTTGCATCAGGGAACAATTTGCTATGGAAATATAATGTTCTGGTTAAGTCTTAGTCACATTGTTGTAGTAGGAACACCCTAAGGAGTCTTGCTCCTTCGGTTATTGATATTAATTTCTTGGCTACAGAATGTGTGTTTCCTTAATAGAGTCTTGCATTATCTATACAGAAAATCATTTCTTAAGGAGCTGAATTAGCCCACATTTAATTTCAGGGTAATACACCTGGGTTGAACACGTAAGAAATGTTGGTAATAATCATTTAATATAATCTAACCAAGTGATATTTTAACATGATTTTGCCAATATTAAGGGAGAATTAATGCATATTTTTATTGTACTTCAAATCTGTAATCAATTTAAATAGCAATATCAGTCCAAATTCAGCAGTGTTTAAATTGGGCTGACTGCTCCCTACCTCCATACCCATTAGGGAGCTTAAAATAAGACAGAATGTGAATTATCTCTTAAATGAGAAATGTAATCTCCTGTAGTTTGTCACTGAACTAGATACGGTTGCAAGGAATAAGCCTTTTATTCTTTATCCCTAATTTGAATGCTCAGTATATCCCTAGACCAGGAGACTTACAAGAAATTACATCATTTATGTTTCACCTATTGGATTACTCAAGTGTCCTTAATTGTAACATTGTGCTTCCACAATGTCTTTGTACTTGTTTAATACTACATCTAAACATCTTATCAGGGCACACATTGAGTTCAGTATCCAATAAACTATGAAACAAAAGATACTCAAGTTTTCATGTCCTGTCTTTCTACTTTGGGGGAGGGTGTTCTAAAGATTTAATGTGTCTTGTTATTTTTAAAGTTAAAATATCCTGGCTACAGCTGGAGACACCTGATCAAATACTCTGGGGCTTTCATTGGTGGCTGTGAGGGATATGTAGTGGGTTCTTGCATCCCTGTATCTCTCCACCTGCCCCAACTTTTCCACCATCACTGGTCCATAGACCTCGGAGCTTCTGCCTTTGTAGGGGCCACCAGCCTGTTTCATTAAGATTAAAGGCAGGGGTGTAGTTCTCTGAAAAGGACATTAAGTCTTAGGAGACTTGCCCAGCTGGAGTCAGGCCATGAGAGGTGGCATAGAGCAACACCTTCTGGTGGGAGAGAGAAACTGTATCCCAAGGAAAATAGGATGAATGGGTTTTCTAAAGCCCTTGCCTTTCTCTTTATACAGACCATACAAGCTTAAGGTTCTTTTTTTTTGGCCACTTCTATTGGTCTTTCATTTATTTCCATCTTTGTTCTTTGGCCTGTGTGGGCTTCCCATTGCAGTGGCCTCTCTCATCACAGAGCACCGGCTCTGGGCGCACGTGCTCCAGAGCACAGGCTCAGTAGTTGGACATATTGGTCCAGCTGCTCCGCAGCATGTGGGATCTTCCCAGGCTAGGGAACAAACCGGCACCCCTTGCACTGCATGGTGGCGTTCTTACCCACTGGAGCACCAGGGAAGCCCAAACTTAAGGTTCTTATAATCAAAATCAATACTGACTGCTAGGTGAACAGGAATCCCAGTTTATACATGTCCGACCCAGACTCCCATGTACACAGTACTATATTTAAAATGGATAGCCAACAAGGTACTACCTTATAGCACAGGGCACTTCATTCCATGTTTGAGGCAGGCTGGATGTGAGGGGAGTTTGTGGGAAGATGGATACATGTGTATGTGTGTCTGAATCTCTTCATTGTCCTCCTGAAACTATCATAGCATTGGTAATCAGTTACTCCTCAATACAAAAGGTTTTTTTAAAGAAGGAATTCCAAATTATAGACAAAATACACACTCACACCCTTCAACTGCCATTACTATACAATGTACATCTCCCTTTACAAATCTAAACAAATAAAGCAAATCCCATTGCAACTTTCAGGAAAATTATATTGTGAAGGTTAAGTTAATAAGGACAAAGGACAAAGTCAAGGGTCTTGCACTTTGTTATAGGGTAACTGGAAGCTACAGCAGTTTCTGTGAGATCTTGTCATTATTCTCAGTGAAGAGATAAATTTGAAGCTAGGTTTAATGTGTCAACTAAAAAATGCACAGCATGAGGGTTGCAAGTTAAGTTTTATCTGAGGCAAAATGAGGCCTACAGTCTGAGAGACAGCCCCTCAGATAGCTCTGAGAGATTGCCACTAAGAGGTTGTCGGCGAAGGTCAATACGTAAGATTTTGGTGAAGTGCAAGTTCACAGCAATCAAGTGCTTACCTTGCAGGAGTTTTTCTGGTAGTGATGAGGAGCTGATGTTACCATGAAGGGATTTAGTATTTTTCTAAATATGAGGAGGTGGAATGATTGGGACCCTGAAATCACTTTCTGAAAATATCTGTCCAAAAACCTGTTTGACCAGTTTCCCTGGAGCACAGAGTGCCTCAGTCTCCCATCCTGGACTCCCATCAGGGTGTGTTGAAAGTAAACAGCTGCAGCCGCACTGGGTTCAATTGCCACAGAGGCAGATGGAAAATGTCCTTGGCAAATGCCAATTTTCAGTCAACAAATGGTTTCAGGGTTATGTATTAAGATAACTGAGGAGGCAAATGCATATAAAATCAATAAGTAAATAGATAAAAATACACTTTAATGGGATTTGCCTTCCGGTTCTTATATCAAATTAAACAATGTTTCCGACCCAGACTCCCATGTACACAGTACTATATTTAAAATGGATAGCCAACAAGGTACTACCTTATAGCACAGGGCACTTCATTCCATGTTTGAGGCAGGCTGGATGTGAGGGGAGTTTGTGGGAAGATGGATACATGTGTATGTGTGTCTGAATCTCTTCATTGTCCTCCTGAAACTATCATAGCATTGGTAATCAGTTACTCCTCAATACAAAAGGTTTTTTTAAAGAAGGAATTCCAAATTATAGACAAAATACACACTCACACCCTTCAACTGCCATTACTATACAATGTACATCTCCCTTTACAAATCTAAACAAATAAAGCAAATCCCATTGCAACTTTCAGGAAAATTATATTGTGAAGGTTAAGTTAATAAGGACAAAGGACAAAGTCAAGGGTCTTGCACTTTGTTATAGGGTAACTGGAAGCTACAGCAGTTTCTGTGAGATCTTGTCATTATTCTCAGTGAAGAGATAAATTTGAAGCTAGGTTTAATGTGTCAACTAAAAAATGCACAGCATGAGGGTTGCAAGTTAAGTTTTATCTGAGGCAAAATGAGGCCTACAGTCTGAGAGACAGCCCCTCAGATAGCTCTGAGAGATTGCCACTAAGAGGTTGTCGGCGAAGGTCAATACGTAAGATTTTGGTGAAGTGCAAGTTCACAGCAATCAAGTGCTTACCTTGCAGGAGTTTTTCTGGTAGTGATGAGGAGCTGATGTTACCATGAAGGGATTTAGTATTTTTCTAAATATGAGGAGGTGGAATGATTGGGACCCTGAAATCACTTTCTGAAAATATCTGTCCAAAAACCTGTTTGACCAGTTTCCCTGGAGCACAGAGTGCCTCAGTCTCCCATCCTGGACTCCCATCAGGGTGTGTTGAAAGTAAACAGCTGCAGCCGCACTGGGTTCAATTGCCACAGAGGCAGATGGAAAATGTCCTTGGCAAATGCCAATTTTCAGTCAACAAATGGTTTCAGGGTTATGTATTAAGATAACTGAGGAGGCAAATGCATATAAAATCAATAAGTAAATAGATAAAAATACACTTTAATGGGATTTGCCTTCCAAGGGAAAGGTTTAAATTTTAGCATTTTATTAAATTTTGCATCTGTGGGTCTTTGCAACAGAGTAGGAACAATCCCCAATATCTTACATGTTAAGTAACCCTGACTATTATCATCTACATAAGTTATAAGTTATTCTGTTATTCCTACCATAAGTATAAAGTCATGTGATCATACTGGACTTTCCAGGTGGCACAGTGGTAAAGAACCCACCTGTCAGTGCAGAAGATGCAAGAGATGTGGGTTTGATCCCTAGGTTGGGAAGATGCCCTGGAGAGGAACTGGCATTCCACTCCAGTATTCTTACCTGGAGAATACCATGGACAGACTAGCCTGGAGGGCTGTAGTCCAAGGAGTCTCAAACAGTCGAACACGACTGAGGATGCGTGCATGGTCATAAAGTCATAGCCATGCCTTCTGAAGCTCTATTGGTTTTGTCCTTATAAGACCAAATTTCGTAATACCAAAAAACAAAATAACATTAACAAACAGATCATGCGTTTTCACATGAAATAGGTTCATGATGTATGTCACCAAAGATAGAGAGTGAATCAAGTCAAGAGTGAATTGAAAATGGATTTAGGACTTTCTGACTTCCAGTAATGCTTTCAGTAAACAAATCAACCTTGTTGATTTTGTTCGAGTGTTCTGAAAGCACTGCCTTTGAATTTAACATACTAGAATTTTTACTGAGAAAGTATTAAATAGATAGAAATGCCTAAGGATTTGGCCATTGCAGTTAGAATTAATGAAGAAGTTGTGACATTATACTAATTCTTGAGGATATTTCTCAGTTCTTTAAAAGTAAGTATGTTTTGTATATCAAGATCATTTATTAATATCAGTAAGAAACCTCTAGTTGTCAAGAGAGAGCAACTTATGCAAATCTGCAGTAAAAACTTGTCATATTGCTTTGTGTATTATTTGCTATTCCTACGTGCTTTTCCATGTACAGAACATGCAAGTATCAGATGTTAATCACATTGTCTCCTTCTGGCCAGTTCTTTAATCTGTATTGCCTGCTACATAGTAAAATCCAAAAGAACTGTGGTATTATCCCCTTGAACTCTATCACAGTGACTGGCACTCGTGGAGTGGCTGGACCGATGTGTCCAACTACTGAGCCAGAGCTCTGGAGCACATGCGCCCAGAGCCAGTGCTCTGCAATGAGAGAGTCCACTGCGATGGGAAGCCCAAACAGGCCAAAGAACAAAGATGGATGAAAATAAATAAATGAAACACCAATAGAAGTGCCTCTTAACCCCTCCAAAAAAAGAACAATGGCTGGCACTTACTAGGGTTTTCCAGGTAGCGCTAGTGGTAAAGAACTGGCCTGCCAATGCAAATGCAGGTAGATGGAAGAGATATGGGTTCAATCCATGGGTCAGGATGATTCCTTGGAGTTAATTTAAAAGAATATTTAATTTAATCAAGTTATATATTTAGAAGACTTGACTTTTCGCGAGTCCTCCATGCATGAGATATGGGTCTTTTATGTTTTTATTGCTTTCAATCAGGACATTATTTCAAAGATATACATGTCCTTTGAATTTCTGTTTTGGCTTTCCAGAATTTTACTTATGCTTTTCTTAGAAACCTAAAGTTCACATGCTTAATGCTTTTCCTAATGTTTTGATTCTGCTGTTGAAAACAGACAAATTCTTTGGTTGTTATAGATTTAGTACAAGTAATGCCAAGACATTTTTCACTTATATTTGATTTGGAATTTCAAAAAATCAATTGTTTTTTCCTGTGCTTGATAATTAAAGTAGAGGAAAAACTGAATTTCATTCTTAGGTTTATTTTTTATAAAAACAAGTACATTTAAAATGTAGTATATTTCAAAATTTTATTACTGGTGTCACAGTGATGAATGCCTTTGGGAGGCTTAGCAGATGAAATTCTTAGTGTACTGTAGTCATAACCTATATTGTGCTAGTAAATAATATTCCAGTGGAGGTCACCTAGCCCAGGGCCTGACAAGGGTGACAGTTTAAGAATTTGCCTACCAACTCAGGAGACTCAAGTTTGATCCTTGGGTGGGGAAGATCTCCTGGTGAAGGAAATGACAACCTGCTTCAGTTTTCATGCCTGGGACATTGCATGGGCAGAGGAGCCTAGAAGACTGTAATACATGGGATCTCAAAAGAGTCTTAAAGGACTTAGCGACTGAGCAACTGGGCATATATACTAGGGTGGATCTTATGTTACAGGATTAAGTATACTAGGATGGGTCTTATGTTACAGGATTAAGTCATATACTAGGGTGGGTCTTATATTACAGGATTAAGTTATATACTAGAATGTATATACTAGAATGGGTCTTATGTTTCAAGAGTAAATCATATACTAGGATGTATATACTAGGGTAGGTCTTATGTTGCAGAATTAAGTCATCTGTTTGTAGATCTGGACATTTGATTTTGAGAGTCTCCCAGAGGGAATCCAGCTGTTAGCTCACAATCTTTGATTTTAGGCACTTTTAAATGCTCAATTTTATCACTTATTTGGGAGGATAAATGAAAAAGTTGGGATAATTCAAAGATATACATGTCCTTATGAATTTCTTTTTTTTTTGCTTTCAATCAGGACATTATTTCAAAGATATACATGTCCTTTGAATTTCTGTTTTGGCTTTCCAGAATTTTACTTATGCTTTTCTTAGAAACCTAAAGTTCACATGCTTAATGCTTTTCCTAATGTTTTGATTCTGCTGTTGAAAACAGACAAATTCTTTGGTTGTTATAGATTTAGTACAAGTAATGCCAAGACATTTTTCACTTATATTTGATTTGGAATTTCAAAAAATCAATTGTTTTTTCCTGTGCTTGATAATTAAAGTAGAGGAAAAACTGAATTTCATTCTTAGGTTTATTTTTTATAAAAACAAGTACATTTAAAATGTAGTATATTTCAAAATTTTATTACTGGTGTCACAGTGATGAATGCCTTTGGGAGGCTTAGCAGATGAAATTCTTAGTGTACTGTAGTCATAACCTATATTGTGCTAGTAAATAATATTCCAGTGGAGGTCACCTAGCCCAGGGCCTGACAAGGGTGACAGTTTAAGAATTTGCCTACCAACTCAGGAGACTCAAGTTTGATCCTTGGGGGGGGAAGATCTCCTGGTGAAGGAAATGACAACCTGCTTCAGTTTTCATGCCTGGGACATTGCATGGGCAGAGGAGCCTAGAAGACTGTAATACATGGGATCTCAAAAGAGTCTTAAAGGACTTAGCGACTGAGCAACTGGGCATATATACTAGGGTGGATCTTATGTTACAGGATTAAGTATACTAGGATGGGTCTTATGTTACAGGATTAAGTCATATACTAGGGTGGGTCTTATATTACAGGATTAAGTTATATACTAGAATGTATATACTAGAATGGGTCTTATGTTTCAAGAGTAAATCATATACTAGGATGTATATACTAGGGTAGGTCTTATGTTGCAGAATTAAGTCATCTGTTTGTAGATCTGGACATTTGATTTTGAGAGTCTCCCAGAGGGAATCCAGCTGTTAGCTCACAATCTTTGATTTTAGGCACTTTTAAATGCTCAATTTTATCACTTATTTGGGAGGATAAATGAAAAAGTTGGGATAAGTCATTTTCTTTGGGTGAAGACAAATGTATGAATGCAGATTATTTTGACTAACTTTTCAGTGGTTTCCGGTTTTCACATATTTATAAACAATTTTGGGGTAGCATCCTTTTTACAGGTGATAGATCTCATGTATCTGATTCTTATCATTCCCATTCAATTACTAGGGAATTGTAGTCATTAACATTGGGGTAGAATAAGGTAGCCTTTTGGTTTCCATGGACTGAAGTTACAGTGAAGATTGAGTCCTGAAATGGAAGCAAAATAAAATACTTCAACTGGAAAGTAAGAATGGTCTAAACTATCACTATTCACACTAAAAGTCATATATGAATGAACCCACAATAAAAAGGTTCATATATGAAGCATTTGGGTTGATTTGACAGACACGCTGAGTGATTAGATAAATAAAATCAGACGTCTGGTGTTGCCACAGCATGGGTGTGTATGCATGCACCCACTCAGGTGTGCCCAGTTCCTTGTGACTCCAGAGACTGTAGCCTGCCAGACTTCTCTGTCCAGGAGTTCTCCAGGCAAGAATACTGGAGTGGGTTGCCATTCCCTTCTCCCGGGGATCTTACCAACCCTACGATTGAACCCATGTCTCCTGCGACTCCTGCATTGGCAGATAGATTCTTTACCACTGAGCCACCAGGGAAGCCCCAAGGATCTCTTATAAAGAAGAGGAGAGAGACATTTAAAAAAAAGGCCGTGTGACATGAATTTCTAGTTCTAATCATTGTGTTCTATGATTTCAAAGTAGGAAATAAACCCCTCCTGATTCTACTCTGTGGATGCCAAAGATTTAAAATAGTTGAAGTTAAAAAGAGAACGTCACATAATTGAATGTAGTCTTGTTCTCCTTTTTCCTTCTGATATATATTTTTAAGATGAAGCTTTATGTAAAGTAAAATGTCCAAGTTATTTGAATTTCGCCTAATTTGTAATGAAATATTCTTTGTATATAATACTATCACTGCACTAATTAAAGATCTTGTTTCTGTGAGAAGATTAGGTAATGGAAAATATACCTTTATTCTGGGTTGATTTTGTTCCAATAAGTGAGAAAAAGCATTTACACTGGGAAGTTATTGCACCTCAGTGCTTTTAGCAGTATTTAAAAATACAGTGTAAGTACTATGATTTCAATTCCTTATATAAGCTCTCTTACCTAATGGTTAATGACTGATCTAAATGAAATCTTAGCTCTGAGTTTTAAAGTGCATTTTACATTTTTTCACGTGTATAATTTGATGTTATAGTTTTGTCTGTTTTTGCAAGTTTGGTGAAAAATAAAAGTTGTAATTTATATAATATAAATTGATAGATAACTTGAAACCAAAACTGGATGTTATAAAGTAAAATTTAGTTTTGCTGAAAACATGTCTTTTAACTAAAGCAAGCAAAAACTAAAAAGAAATTTATAAGAATTTTTATTGCTTTTATACTTTCAAAGGACTGTAGTTGGGATTAATGATACCATAGCATAAAATATTCAAAATATGACTATCTGCTAAGAAAATATCTCTAAATACAGTTAAAATAATTTAATTCTAGACAAAAACATCACTTACTAAATTCTATGGCTTTATTCAATATTGGTTCACTTCAACTTTGTCCAGGAGTTCTCCAGGCAAGAATACTGGAGTGGGTTGCCATTCCCTTCTCCCGGGATCTTACCAACCCTACGATTGAACCCATGTCTCCTGCGACTCCTGCATTGGCAGATAGATTCTTTACCACTGAGCCACCAGGGAAGCCCCAAGGATCTCTTATAAAGAAGAGGAGAGAGACATTTAAAAAAAAGGCCGTGTGACATGAATTTCTAGTTCTAATCATTGTGTTCTATGATTTCAAAGTAGGAAATAAACCCCTCCTGATTCTACTCTGTGGATGCCAAAGATTTAAAATAGTTGAAGTTAAAAAGAGAACGTCACATAATTGAATGTAGTCTTGTTCTCCTTTTCCTTCTGATATATATTTGTAAGATGAAGCTTTATGTAAAGTAAAATGTCCAAGTTATTTGAATTTCGCCTAATTTGTAATGAAATATTCTTTGTATATAATACTATCACTGCACTAATTAAAGATCTTGTTTCTGTGAGAAGATTAGGTAATGGAAAATATACCTTTATTCTGGGTTGATTTTGTTCCAATAAGTGAGAAAAAGCATTTACACTGGGAAGTTATTGCACCTCAGTGCTTTTAGCAGTATTTAAAAATACAGTGTAAGTACTATGATTTCAATTCCTTATATAAGCTCTCTTACCTAATGGTTAATGACTGATCTAAATGAAATCTTAGCTCTGAGTTTTAAAGTGCATTTTACATTTTTTCACGTGTATAATTTGATGTTATAGTTTTGTCTGTTTTTGCAAGTTTGGTGAAAAAATAAAAGTTGTAATTTATATAATATAAATTGATAGATAACTTGAAACCAAAACTGGATGTTATAAAGTAAAATTTAGTTTTGCTGAAAACATGTCTTTTAACTAAAGCAAGCAAAAACTAAAAAGAAATTTATAAGAATTTTTATTGCTTTTATACTTTCAAAGGACTGTAGTTGGGATTAATGATACCATAGCATAAAATATTCAAAATATGACTATCTGCTAAGAAAATATCTCTAAATACAGTTAAAATAATTTAATTCTAGACAAAAACATCACTTACTAAATTCTATGGCTTTATTCAATATTGGTTCACTATTCGCAACTGTATTGGTTCTCTATTGCTGCTGTAACCACATTACCACAAATATCGTGCTTAAATCAAGACAAATATATTATTTTATAGTTCTGTGGGCTAGAAGTCATACTGAGGTGAATCGGTGTTTGTTATTGTTGTTTTCATTCAGTCATTAATCTGCTTTGTCACTCCATGTACTGCAGCATGCCAGGTTGTCCTTCACTATATCCCGGATTTTGCTCAGATTCATGTCCGTTGAGTTGGTAGTGCTATTTAACCCTTTTATCCTAAGATGTGGGTGTTCACTGTTGCCATCTCCTGCTTGACCACTTGCAATTTTCCTTGATTCATGGACCTAGCATTCCAGTTTCCTATGTTCTTTATAGCACCAGACTTTACTTTCACCATCAGACACATGCACAAAACTGAATGTCATTTCTGCTTTGGCCCAGCCGCTTCATTCTCTCTAAAGCTATTAGTAATTGCCCTCCTTGCTTTCCCAGTAGCATATTGGACACTTTCTGACCTGGGGTGCTCATCTTCAGGTGTAATACCTTTTTGCCTTTTCATGCTGTCCATGGAGTTCTCACAGCAAGAAGACTGGAGTGCTTTGTTGTTCCATCCTCCAGTGGACTGTGTTTGTCAGAACTCTCTACTATGACCCATCCAACTTAAGTGGTATGGTATGGCATGGCTCATAGCTTCATTGAGTTATGCAAATGGCTTTGCCAGAAAGGCTATGATCCATGAAGGGGAAATCAAGGTTTAGCAGTGGGTTGCTCTCTGCATGTTCCAGGAGTGAATCTGTGTCTTGGTCTCTTCCAGCTTCTAGAGTTTGTCTACCTTCTTGACTCGTGACTCCTTCCTCCATCTTCTCAGGCAGCAATGTTTCATCTCATGTCCTCTTCTTTTATCATTACATCCCTCTCTGACTCCAGCTCCCCTTCTGTCCCAAGATCTACTTTAGGACACTTATGATTACATTTTGCCTCCCTGGATAACATAGGATAATTCCCCTCTTTTAAGACCGTCTGATTACCCAGGATACTTCCATTTTCTATTTCAATGCTCATTTGCCACTAAAATAATATATCACTGATTCCAAAGACTAAAATGTGGACATTTTGGGGGACCATAATTTGGCCTACTGCATTTTTCATTTTGATGTAAACATTATTGATTCTGTGTTTTTTGTTCAAGAACTGTGGCAATAATCACTACTTTTTCCTGGTGTCTTTAGTGTTTCTCTCTGTTTTATTAGTATTGGATTGCTCATAAAGTTTGTTCAAGTTTTCATAACCTCTTATGGAAAAACCCAAAGGAACTTTTTGGCCAACCCAATACAGAGAGATGACCCATGAATATTCAAGTAGTGGCATATTTCACAATGGGAAAAGGGAGGATAAATGCACAGTTAGTGAATACCAGACTACCATTTGAAAAATTGCTCTTTTCTCTCTGGACCAACATAGCAATTTATTTTGAAAATATTTAACAGTGACCAATACATGTACATAAAGATTATTTCACAGGAGAGTTACTTAATGGAGAAGGATTGAAGATGAACTACAGATCAAATGTGTTAAAGTGGCTCTTTTGACAAAATGTAGATGTGGGCTAGTATCTAAAAGCACAAAGGATGAATTTTAGGAAAAGTAAGCCTTATAGTAACAGGATAATTGACCTTGGATTGTTGCTTAAATTTGGTTTATTATTAGCTCAATATTTGTGTCATCAAAAGAGAGAAGTTATGGCTGTAACAGATACTTGGAAAAAAACCTAGAAATGCCCCACTGGACACTGTCTGTGAACTTGTGTGAACTGGCAAACACACAAGCAGATTTGTAAAACGTGGAAAATGGTCCATTGGTTCACAGTGTATCGTAGGTGGCCCATGTGTCCTCCTCTGTTGTTCCTTTTTGGGGTATTATCTCGTCCCCACAGTTTTCCCATTGCCCTCTCCATGTGCAGGGGCACATCAGCTGGTTATGAAATCATAACAAACCAGAATTTGTCCACAAGTCTAAGCCACAGTGGATGCAAGTATGTCAGGTAACTTGTGGAGAAAAGATTGTTTTTAGAATTCCAGCTGCTGTTTATCCTTAAGCCTGTCATGTTTTGGGTGGATGATCTCAGGTGAACCTCCTGTCAGGGTCCCATCACAGAACCTGCTCTGCGGGGACCACTGTCTTCTGCAGTTGACTTCTTCCTATGACAGGATCAGGTCTATTGTGCCCTGAGACACTGAGCATTAGACATCCCTGAAGTCTGCTTACATAAGCGGATCAAGCAGACAGCTGAACAGCACACTCCACTGGTACGTGGCTTGCTGCGTAGGCAGGCCTCCTATCCACACATCTTTCAGAGCACAGAGACAGGTGATAGTAGCCCTCAGCGTGTGCAGTCCTCCTGAAATAAAGGGCATGCTGTTGGGACACCACCTACCATGGGGACATTTCCCCATAAGACTCAGACCACAAACATGCTCTGGGAGAATGAGATCACCTTAACAGCTTAAAAGCAATTTTGAAAACTCATCTGGGCTGCCAAGAAAACAAACAGAAAGCCCAAAACTTCCAAGAAACTGTGATAAAAACGAAATCATCATAATATGATGCTTTTCAGCAAGGTTCACTGAAAGGAAGCCGGAGGCCGTATCTGTGGAATGCTCAAGGAGAGAAAGTGTGCACAAGGCTGCTAAATAAATTAAACAAGTTAGAACTCATCAATATTCTACACCTGAGTCTTTCCATAGATGACATACAGTTGTCAAAAGATGGTCTCTTCAAAATAGGATCAGTCATACACAGTTTTAAAGGGAAACTCCCTAAAACTTTAAAGTTCAGATCATCTCAGTTAATTTAAACCAGTGTATCAGTGCATTAAAAAATCTGTCATACTAATACATTAAAGACATTTATTCATCTCCATAAATACTAAAAAGTCATTTTGAAAAATCATTATGTATTGAAACCAAAAACACTCAATAAGGTTAAATAGATACTTTCTTCCTCTGATACATATGATGTAGAGTGTTAGTGTATTGTATGTTAACTCTAAAGAGTAGCATCTTTCCTAAAGGGTGAAATGGAATATTCTCCCTAAATAGGAAATAGGAAGAATGCTAACTATCACCATGGATATTTTAATATTGTTTTGAGCGAATTTACCAAGATAGTGATAGAAGACAACAAAATTATCTTAAAGGTATAACTTCCTGGTAAAAACAATATTTAAAACTATCTGTATTGAACAGGATATGATGGTATGCCTTAGCAATTCAGGAGAAACAATTTTAAAATATCACAAACAATTACAGCATCTATTTTAGTACTATTTTTAGAATCCTATAATGGTCAGTAGCCTTTACATACTTAAGTAACAACCAGTAGGATATTTTAGTAGAAGATGAGACCTGTATAAATTATAAATTAAAATGATAGAAAAATTTCTTAAGAAATAATGGGTAAATCTGTATCAGAAAGTTCTTAAACTGTTTTGAAATTTGTGTCTGTCTACTTGTAAAAAGAAAAATTTGGGACTTCCTTGGTGGTCCAGTGGGGAAAGAGTCTGCCTTGCAGTGCAGGGGGCATCGGTTCAATCCCTGGCCCAGGAAGACCCCACATGCTGCGAAGCGGCTGGACCAGTGTGTCCAATTACAAGCCAGCACCCTGGAGCGCATGTGCCAAAGGCCAGTGCTCTGCAACGAGAGAGGCCACTGCAATGGGAGCCTGACATATACCAAAGAATAAAGAGATGGATGAAAATAAATACAAAAATAGAAGAGGAATGATAAAGGAAAATATTTAATAAAAAAATTGGAAATTACAGCCTGTTCTTGGTTAGAAGAACTCCACATCATAAATATGTTTATCTCAACTAATTAAAAACTGCATTGCTTTATTCAACACTCCAGTAAAAATGCCAACACAGATTTTCTCTCTCCCCACGCTAGGTAGGTTGCTTTTACAAATATGGAAAAACAAATATAGAGTAATGGTTAGGAAAATCTAAAAATGGGCACATGAAGAGGTTCTAGTCCTACCAAATATTGAAATCCATTGTGAATATAAAACCTTTGAATTCAAATAGTCTAGTTGAAAAAATAAAACCTTTGCCAAACAGAGTGGGGGCAAATCTTTCCTAAAGGGTGAAATGGAATATTCTCCCTAAATAGGAAATAGGAAGAATGCTAACTATCACCATGGATATTTTAATATTGTTTTGAGCGAATTTACCAAGATAGTGATAGAAGACAACAAAATTATCTTAAAGGTATAACTTCCTGGTAAAAACAATATTTAAAACTATCTGTATTGAACAGGATATGATGGTATGCCTTAGCAATTCAGGAGAAACAATTTTAAAATATCACAAACAATTACAGCATCTATTTTAGTACTATTTTTAGAATCCTATAATGGTCAGTAGCCTTTACATACTTAAGTAACAACCAGTAGGATATTTTAGTAGAAGATGAGACCTGTATAAATTATAAATTAAAATGATAGAAAAATTTCTTAAGAAATAATGGGTAAATCTGTATCAGAAAGTTCTTAAACTGTTTTGAAATTTGTGTCTGTCTACTTGTAAAAAGAAAAATTTGGGACTTCCTTGGTGGTCCAGTGGGGAAAGAGTCTGCCTTGCAGTGCAGGGGGCATCGGTTCAATCCCTGGCCCAGGAAGACCCCACATGCTGCGAAGCGGCTGGACCAGTGTGTCCAATTACAAGCCAGCACCCTGGAGCGCATGTGCCAAAGGCCAGTGCTCTGCAACGAGAGAGGCCACTGCAATGGGAGCCTGACATATACCAAAGAATAAAGAGATGGATGAAAATAAATACAAAAATAGAAGAGGAATGATAAAGGAAAATATTTAATAAAAAAATTGGAAATTACAGCCTGTTCTTGGTTAGAAGAACTCCACATCATAAATATGTTTATCTCAACTAATTAAAAACTGCATTGCTTTATTCAACACTCCAGTAAAAATGCCAACACAGATTTTCTCTCTCCCCACGCTAGGTAGGTTGCTTTTACAAATATGGAAAAACAAATATAGAGTAATGGTTAGGAAAATCTAAAAATGGGCACATGAAGAGGTTCT
This sequence comes from Tragulus kanchil, assembly GCA_022376925.1. NCBI lineage: Eukaryota > Metazoa > Chordata > Mammalia > Artiodactyla > Tragulidae > Tragulus > Tragulus kanchil. The sequence goes on from JAIOJX010000023.1 coordinate 134,097,190, forward strand.
AGTCCTACCAAATATTGAAATCCATTGTGAATATAAAACCTTTGAATTCAAATAGTCTAGTATTGGTTCATTTACATAAAACTAGTGAAGTAGTTCAAGTTCACAAATATTTCTGAGATTTTACCTTATTTTCAAATTAACAAAGAATCCTAATATGTTTTCAAAGATACTGATAGAAGACAGAAGACTCCTAGGTCAGAGATCACTATTATTATTTGTGTCTATTCCTCAGGTCTCATAATCACAGGACTATGTGACATAAGACAGACAGGGTGCCCTAGGAGAGAGGAACCCTGAGCTGGGAACCAAAATCTTTCATTATAGGTAATGAGTATGTCAAGCCTTTGCTCCAGAAGAGAGCTTTTCTCTGTCCAGAGGGGTTTGATGTGCAAACGCCCTTGAGAAGACAGTACAGAACAAAAGACTGTTAGTGTCTCACTCCTAAGATATGCAGACATTCAGAGATTGATAGGGAATTGCATCTAAACAAATCTATGTGAGAGTTTAGTTGATCACATATATGATGTCTCAAATCTCTGAGGGACAATAGCTTTTTTTTTTTTTTGGCCACTTCTATTGGTCTTTTGTTTATTTATCTTTGTTCTTTGGCCCATGTGGGCCTCCTATTGCAGTGGCCTTTCTCGCTACAGAGCACTGGCTCCGGGCACATGCGCTCCAGAGGTCCGGCTTGGTAGTTGGACACATCGGTCTAGCCGCTCCACAGCACTTGGAATCTTTCCAGGCCAGGGATCGATCCAGTGCCTCTTGCACTGCAAGGCGGTGTCCTTACCCACTGGACCACCAGGGAAGCCCAGGACAGTGGCTTTTTAAATTGACTGATGTTTGAGCAAATGTATAGCTACTGCTTAATGAGGTAATTGGTTCCTTAACTTATTACATAAGATAAATTCCCAGTGTGTTAGAAATCTGAATGTAACATTAAAACCATTTATCCATCTGAAGGGAAAACAAAAGCCACAAAATTCCTTTGAGGTGAGGAATGGAGACAGCGTTGCTGTGCTCAAAATATGGAATAAAGGAAGAAAAAAGTGTAGACAAAATTTCATAAACCTAAAACTTTTTTTTTTTTTTATGATAGAACATGACAACAGTGACCATAATTGGCAGCAGTATGGGCTCCTGGGTTTTAACTTTTTATTTTTAATGTTGTAATAAAGAATTTCAGTGTTGGAATTTGAAGCTTGGAATTTAAATGACTTATAGCTTGTTTCCATTGGACATTGTATGCAATTTATTTTTTAAGATTTTTTTGAAGTGGACCATTTTTAAAGTTTTTTGTTGAATTTACAGTATTGCTTCTGTTTTATGTTTTGGAATTTCTGGGTTTGAGGCATGTGGTATCTTAGCTCCTGATCAAGCGTCACGTTGGAAGGTGAAGTTTTAACCACTTGACCTTCAGGGAAGTCACAAACACAGTATTGCAATTTAAAACAAATAAGTCTTAAGCTATATTGAAAATCTGTGTGATTCATAAAAATTCCAACTTTACCTACTGAGAAAGCATAGCAGCGATTATATTCCATTCCCAATATTATTTTGGGGGCCACAAGTTTTATTTCTAAGTAATGTATTTTGCCATGAGTCACAAGGGTTCCTTGGAGAAGTGCCTGGTGCTGATCTGTGTCAGGAAAGGTTCATGGTGAGCCAGAAAAATAACTGGTGAACTGAAAACATAGAGAGGAAAAATTTGAATAGGGTCACATTAAAGGGGCTTGAGAGTGGCTTTTGACCACCATGGTACAAAGGTGGGGATATAATTTGGTAAAACAATTTTAGTTTGAAATGAAATATTTGATGAGATTTTAATATGAGTCTGAAAGAAACAGACATAGTGTTCATACAAACATCCTTTCTTAGAAATAACAGTAGCTCACATGCATCAATGATGTTCTGTTGTTTCATCATTGCATTATTTAACCCAAAGAAAGAAGGAAGGAAGGGGTAGAGAGGGGAAGGATAAAAGGGAAGAAGTAATTGGAAGAAAATTCATAGAAAGTTCTATTAATTATTCAATTATTTGTAGGGAGAAAGAGCTGCCCTTGAAAGACTGCCTAAAAGAGTTAGACTCTTAGGTCTAGATGGATCAACATTGATATTCATAGACTTTAATAGGCATACCTGCCTATGAAAAAATTTGAAAGTTTAAAGACATATCACATCTGTATTTGTTCACCAAGTCTAGAGCATTAATAAGGTTGAGAGAAGTAATTTAAAATCATTCAAAGGAACATGTCATTTTAAGTACATTTTTAGCAGTGATAGTTGAGACTAAGGCTATAAATAGCATGAAAAAAGACAGGCTAGAGATTACAGTCACTATATCAGGCAAATAAAAAGTATCGAGCTAAGATAAACCAAATTCTAGAGTAGGACCGAAAAGGTCATTTTTTTCTTTGGCTCAAAAAATATTGGTTATTTAGTTTATAGACAGGATCAGAGGAAAGAGAAAGAAAAGTGAAAATAACAAAGATAACATATCTTAAAACCTAAATGGTCTCACAAAGACATGATAAGGCAGTGACTTCAGTTTTTGTAGCTACATAAAGGAATGTTCCAATCTCAGCTTTTTAACTTGTCAGCTTTCAGCAATTTTCTTAACCTCACTGAACTTCAGGATTTTCATATGAAAAAATGAAAATGAAACTAACCCATGCATGGGATAGAATGAAGATAAAAAATGCCTAAATGAGACACTTACAAGGTGATTTGTTAAACAAGTGGAGCATTGCAACCTGACAGTGGACAATTTCACACTGTAAGGAGTGTCACAGGCGCAATTGTCTTGAATAATATGGAGATACCTAGAATACACGAAGATTGCTTAGTGCATTTGTAGGGTTTCCAAACTTCTTAATATTCTCGCTCCCTCTACCTCTTGATGGCTCCTTAGGGCAATCTTAGAAGGTGCTCCAGAATTGGAATTGGTATCCTCATTTTTACAAATGGTTAAAACTTAGACAATTATGTCCAGGATTGCAGAGTGGTTAAGTGGAACTCAGATGTGGTCTTTAGACTTGTGAGTCTTTCTATTTAAATGTCTGGTGATGTAGAATAGATATTAGCACTGTTTAAATGCTCCTCTCTTCAGTTTCTTTGCCCTAAATTAGTCCACAGAGATACTATATGAGTTACCATTCTACTCTATGAAACCTCATCTAGCAACTTCAGCCTTTCATGGTCCTGTTACTAGAAGTTCTTCTCAGTGAACTGGTCACTTGAAAGATACCTCTTCCACTTGCAGTAGTAATTTTAACATTGCCTACCATAATATACTTTTCAACAAGGAGTATACCATCTTCACCTTTAAACTGTAGCAAATTTATGAAAAACAAATCCACTAAGTATATAATTGTGCTGTTGTGTTGTGCTCAGTCATGTCTGACGCTTTGCAATCCCATGGACTATATAGCCCATCAAGGCTCTTCTGTCCATGGGATTTCCCAGGCAAGAATACTGCAGTGAATTGTCATTTACTCCTCCAGGGTATCTACCCAACCCAGGGATCGAACCCAAGTCTCTTGAGTCTCCTGCATTGGTGGATTCTTTACCACTGAGCTGCTTGGGAAGCCCCCAGCTGTATAATTAGAATCTGCATATGTAATTTAAATTATCTGGTTAATTCTGTGGGTTAGTAAAGTGCCACTTCTCTGCTGAGACACTAAATTCAGCTGACCCCAAACTACAAATATTTTCTCTGATGATCTAAATAACAGAAAAAAAATATTAGTACATGAACTTTCTCTTAAATAAAATGTGAAGTTCCTTTTTTGTTTGGTGCCTTCACAGCCAAAGTTAAAGGAGGACTGGGCAGGAAATGAGGGTATGTGTTCATCCCAGCTAACAGAATCAGGGACTACTTTAAGACTTCAGAATGTGCTTTAAGGTGCCTTCACAGACCAAATGTTTTTAAGGCTTAGTGCATTTGTAGGGTTTCCAAACTTCTTAATATTCTCGCTCCTCTACCTCTTGATGGCTCCTTAGGGCAATCTTAGAAGGTGCTCCAGAATTGGAATTGGTATCCTCATTTTACAAATGGTTAAAACTTAGACAATTATGTCCAGGATTGCAGAGTGGTTAAGTGGAACTCAGATGTGGTCTTTAGACTTGTGAGTCTTTCTATTTAAATGTCTGGTGATGTAAAATAGATATTAGCACTGTTTAAATGCTCCTCTCTTCAGTTTCTTTGCCCTAAATTAGTCCACAGAGATACTATATGAGTTACCATTCTACTCTATGAAACCTCATCTAGCAACTTCAGCCTTTCATGGTCCTGTTACTAGAAGTTCTTCTCAGTGAACTGGTCACTTGAAAGATACCTCTTCCACTTGCAGTAGTAATTTTAACATTGCCTACCATAATATACTTTTCAACAAGGAGTATACCATCTTCACCTTTAAACTGTAGCAAATTTATGAAAAACAAATCCACTAAGTATATAATTGTGCTGTTGTGTTGTGCTCAGTCATGTCTGACGCTTTGCAATCCCATGGACTATATAGCCCATCAAGGCTCTTCTGTCCATGGGATTTCCCAGGCAAGAATACTGCAGTGAATTGTCATTTACTCCTCCAGGGTATCTACCCAACCCAGGGATCGAACCCAAGTCTCTTGAGTCTCCTGCATTGGTGGATTCTTTACCACTGAGCTGCTTGGGAAGCCCCCAGCTGTATAATTAGAATCTGCATATGTAATTTAAATTATCTGGTTAATTCTGTGGGTTAGTAAAGTGCCACTTCTCTGCTGAGACACTAAATTCAGCTGACCCCAAACTACAAATATTTTCTCTGATGATCTAAATAACAGAAAAAAAATATTAGTACATGAACTTTCTCTTAAATAAAATGTGAAGTTCCTTTTTTGTTTGGTGCCTTCACAGCCAAAGTTAAAGGAGGACTGGGCAGGAAATGAGGGTATGTGTTCATCCCAGCTAACAGAATCAGGGACTACTTTAAGACTTCAGAATGTGCTTCTAAATTTAAAATAAGGTGTTTTTTTTTTTTTTTCCCACAATGTAAAATATTTAGTGATAGTTAAAAGTCAGAATAAACATGACAAATGGAAAAAAGATAATTATGAAGAGGACAGAATGTTTTCATTCAGTGAAATCTCTCTCCTTAAGAACTGGTAAAGCAAAACGTTATTTCTAAAAGCAGGAATCGTTCTTTTATTGAACCTTTACTGGTAGGTTCAAACCTAGAGTTTAGCATTGATTCAATAAAGGATTAATTTCTTCTTGTGCTTTCTGAGTTAAAATATTCTATCAAGCTTAAGAAGAATTCTGAAAGAAAGCTATTGACTTGACCAAATAAATAAACAACTACACAGTCAATCAAATAAAATAGAATTCTTAAGCTCTTTCATCCTTTCAAGGAGAGAAAGATAAAAATCTAACAATCAGCATTTATTCTCCTATTCAGCTACATCTAATTTATCAATTTCTCTAAATTTCTCTCAGACAGTGTATTAGCAGACATTGTCTCTTTCTCTATACATGTTTATTCTCTTAAATCAATTTCTGTGTTGTAAAGAAACCCAGTTACAATATATAAAATTTAATATACATTAAAAACTAAAGCTATAAAACAATAAAATCTATGTTAAAACACTTGGTAAAATATTGTGGGAAGAACTTGTTAGAATTTTATGTTCTTTATCACATTTTCATAGTATAGTCATGTTTTGTGTGTGTGTTAAGCCACGTCAGTCCTATCTTACTCCTTGTGACCCCATGAACTGTAGCCCACCGGTTCCTCTGTCCATGGGATCCTCCAGGCAGGAACACTAGAGTAGGTTGCCATGCCATCTTCCAGGGGACCTTCCTGACTGAGAGATCAAATCCTAGTCTCTTATGTCTTCCGTATTGGCAGGTGAGTTCTTTACCTCTGCCAGATGGGAAGCCCATAGCTATGTTGCTAATATATACCTATACATAATCTAAATATTATATAGACAGGTATTTTAAATAAATTTTAATTGTCTCTGGAAAACCTCAGAGTTTTACAAATGTATCAGTTTATTAATATAGTTAGGAAACATGTAGCAAGTAAATTTGATGATTAAATCTGATTTGTTGGGCTTCCCTGGTGGTCCAGTGGGTAAAGAGTCTGCCTTGCAGTGCACGGGGCACCAGTTTGATCCCTGGCCCAGGAAGATCCCTCGTGCTGCGGGGTGACTGGACCAGTGTGTCCATTTATGAGCCAGTGTTCTGCAGCGCATGTGCCCAGAGCCACTGCTCTGCAAGGAGAGAGGCCACTGCAATGGGAGGCCCACACAGGCCAAAGAATAAAGATGGATGAAAATAAATAAGTAAAAAACCAATAAAAGAGGCCCCCCAAATTAAAAAAAAAATCTGATATATTGACTTGTCTATTAATTGGAACATATAGGAGCATGATGGCACTGTAAAATAGAAGAATAACTCACATATTTAAAGTAAGAGTTGAAATATTTTCACATATATGCATTTAATTAAATATTTATTCATGGATATGTAAACTCCAGAAATCTGAATATTTCTGCTGGCGCTTACCCACAAGTGACATGAGTTCAATCCCTGGTTCAGGAGAATCCTGCAGAAGAGTATAGCAACCCACTCCAGTATTCTTGCCTGGAGAATCCAGGCATTGTCTCTTTCTCTATACATGTTTATTCTCTTAAATCAATTTCTGTGTTGTAAAGAAACCCAGTTACAATATATAAAATTTAATATACATTAAAAACTAAAGCTATAAAACAATAAAATCTATGTTAAAACACTTGGTAAAATATTGTGGGAAGAACTTGTTAGAATTTTATGTTCTTTATCACATTTTCATAGTATAGTCATGTTTTGTGTGTGTGTTAAGCCACGTCAGTCCTATCTTACTCCTTGTGACCCCATGAACTGTAGCCCACCGGTTCCTCTGTCCATGGGATCCTCCAGGCAGGAACACTAGAGTAGGTTGCCATGCCATCTTCCAGGGGACCTTCCTGACTGAGAGATCAAATCCTAGTCTCTTATGTCTTCCGTATTGGCAGGTGAGTTCTTTACCTCTGCCAGATGGGAAGCCCATAGCTATGTTGCTAATATATACCTATACATAATCTAAATATTATATAGACAGGTATTTTAAATAAATTTTAATTGTCTCTGGAAAACCTCAGAGTTTTACAAATGTATCAGTTTATTAATATAGTTAGGAAACATGTAGCAAGTAAATTTGATGATTAAATCTGATTTGTTGGGCTTCCTGGTGGTCCAGTGGGTAAAGAGTCTGCCTTGCAGTGCACGGGGCACCAGTTTGATCCCTGGCCCAGGAAGATCCCTCGTGCTGCGGGGTGACTGGACCAGTGTGTCCATTTATGAGCCAGTGTTCTGCAGCGCATGTGCCCAGAGCCACTGCTCTGCAAGGAGAGAGGCCACTGCAATGGGAGGCCCACACAGGCCAAAGAATAAAGATGGATGAAAATAAATAAGTAAAAAACCAATAAAAGAGGCCCCCCAAATTAAAAAAAAAATCTGATATATTGACTTGTCTATTAATTGGAACATATAGGAGCATGATGGCACTGTAAAATAGAAGAATAACTCACATATTTAAAGTAAGAGTTGAAATATTTTCACATATATGCATTTAATTAAATATTTATTCATGGATATGTAAACTCCAGAAATCTGAATATTTCTGCTGGCGCTTACCCACAAGTGACATGAGTTCAATCCCTGGTTCAGGAGAATCCCCTGCAGAAGAGTATAGCAACCCACTCCAGTATTCTTGCCTGGAGAATCCCAGGGACAGAGGAGCTTGGCATGCTGCAGTCCATGGGGTCACGAAGAGTCAGACACAACTGAAAAACTGAGCACAACAGAGTACATACTGTGTGTTTATATGATCATAGTTTTTTTCCCTGGTAACCACTGTTCCCTTACCATGTGATAAGAGAGTCACAGGATCATAGAAACACCAGTGATCATTTGTCAGATGTTACTGCATGTTGCCCATATGTGTAAGAACCAAGATGAAATCATGTGCCTAACTTTATGTGAATAGTTAGAATGCAGGGTTATGAATTCCCAAATCTATATTTTTTATGGAGACTTATTCAATATAAAAAATGTGAAATTAATTAGGATTTAAGAAATCATTTTCATCAATGCTATTGCAATTAGAAAGCTCAAGATGTCCAATTTGATTTAAAATGGAATGCATTTAAGAATCAAATTTGACTATAACATTTGGAAAGAAAAGCTCATAATGGCAAGTCAATTTAAAGTATCTTGCTTATATGGGAGAAGAATCTAAAAAGAGAGTAGACGTATATGTACGTGTAATTGATTCATTTTGCTTTAACGTGAAACACAGCATTGTGGATTAACTAACTGCAATAAAAGTAATAAAAAAAAAATTAAGGTCATTGCAGCCTTTGATATTAGAAAATGACAGATCCTATATTGAAATGTAAATATTAATTAAAAAAAAGAATTTTAGTCACCTGGATATCTTTTATTTAAAATTTTTTGGCCTCTTTTATTGGGCCTTCATTTATTTATTTTCAACCATCTTAATTCTTTGGCCAGTGTGAACCTCCCATTGTAGTGGCCTCTTTTGTTGCAGAGCACTGGCTCTGGGTGCATGTACTCCAGAGCACTGGCTCGTAATTGGACACACCAGCCCAGTCGCTCCTTGGCTTGTGGGATCTTCCCGTGCCAGGGATCAAACCAGTGCCCCTTGCACAGCAAGGCAGACTCTTTACCTACTGGACCACCAGAGAAGCCCCTGGCTGTCTTATATAATAAATTTCTTTAAAAATCTTATTTAATAGATATCTTTACTTAGATTAAGTTGAAAATGTATAGTATTAAACATGAGATATATTTTAGACATATTTCTGAAAGGTTTATGTGTGTGTGTTTGCTTTTTAGGAGTTTTAAGTACAATTCTTCTAAAACCTGGTCTTTTCTGGTGTTCCCTTACCATGTGATAAGAGAGTCACAGGATCATAGAAACACCAGTGATCATTTGTCAGATGTTACTGCATGTTGCCCATATGTGTAAGAACCAAGATGAAATCATGTGCCTAACTTTATGTGAATAGTTAGAATGCAGGGTTATGAATTCCCAAATCTATATTTTTTATGGAGACTTATTCAATATAAAAAATGTGAAATTAATTAGGATTTAAGAAATCATTTTCATCAATGCTATTGCAATTAGAAAGCTCAAGATGTCCAATTTGATTTAAAATGGAATGCATTTAAGAATCAAATTTGACTATAACATTTGGAAAGAAAAGCTCATAATGGCAAGTCAATTTAAAGTATCTTGCTTATATGGGAGAAGAATCTAAAAAGAGAGTAGACGTATATATACGTGTAATTGATTCATTTTGCTTTAACGTGAAACACAGCATTGTGGATTAACTAACTGCAATAAAAGTAATAAAAAAAAAATTAAGGTCATTGCAGCCTTTGATATTAGAAAATGACAGATCCTATATTGAAATGTAAATATTAATTAAAAAAAAGAATTTTAGTCACCTGGATATCTTTTATTTAAAATTTTTTGGCCTCTTTTATTGGGCCTTCATTTATTTATTTTCAACCATCTTAATTCTTTGGCCAGTGTGAACCTCCCATTGTAGTGGCCTCTTTTGTTGCAGAGCACTGGCTCTGGGTGCATGTACTCCAGAGCACTGGCTCGTAATTGGACACACCAGCCCAGTCGCTCCTTGGCTTGTGGGATCTTCCCGTGCCAGGGATCAAACCAGTGCCCCTTGCACAGCAAGGCAGACTCTTTACCTACTGGACCACCAGAGAAGCCCCTGGCTGTCTTATATAATAAATTTCTTTAAAAATCTTATTTAATAGATATCTTTACTTAGATTAAGTTGAAAATGTATAGTATTAAACATGAGATATATTTTAGACATATTTCTGAAAGGTTTATGTGTGTGTGTTTGCTTTTTAGGAGTTTTAAGTACAATTCTTCTAAAACCTGGTCTTTTCTGGTGTTCAGAACAAACCTAAATATAGATGTTAGAGAAACTTTATATCTTCAAATTGCATGAATCCAGTTACATGAAAATTATTATTAACCTAGATGCTTGGAGATATTGCCTGAAAACTGTTTTAGCATTTATTTGTAAATCTTTGCATGGAAATGTGCTTTTACACCTCTTAGGCAGGTCGATAAAAGTGGAATGGCTCAGTTATAGCTAGTTGGGTTACATTTTTAAGGAACTGACACATTCTTCTGCAAATGGTTGTTAGTGAGTAAAAGTTCAGTCTTTTTCCAGGTATAAACGTTCTGAAGCTTTCTTAAATTCATCTATTAGTTTTGCTAGCTTTTTAGAAGCTTCAAGAGGATTTTCTATGTTGCTGATGATATTATATGCGAATGAAGACCATTTTGTTTTTTCCTGTCCAGTCTGGTGACTTTATTTCTTCCAGTACCTTATTGCAGCAACTAGGACCTAATGTAAAATATTGAATATAAGTGCTTATGATAGATGGTTTTGTCTCATTCCTCATTATAAAGGAAAGCCATCAGTGCTTTTGATATTGTGATCTTAGCCATTGAATTTTATACTTTATTTTTACCACTTTATTAGGTTGAGAAATGTCTCACTATCCAATTTTACTGAAATATTTAGTTAAAAATGGATATTGGATTTTCTAAAATTCATTTGCTGGACTGTTGACTTGATCATATGACTTTTCACTGTTTGTATTGTGTTGTGAATTATACCGATTTCCAAGTAATCATTCCTTATATTTCTGGGATAAACTCGGTCATGATTCATTATCATTTTTGTGTGTTTGTGCTTTGGCAGGCGGATTCTTTCCTGCTGAGCTACCAGGGAAGCCCTACTGTTTTATTGGTCCTCTCTAATTATTGGTCAGATTTAACTGACTTATTTGTTTGTTTATTTCTATGTTTTTAGCCTGGCAACTTTTGATTGGTTGACAGGCATTTCACCTTTTAGTGTTCCGTGTTGGTTTATTTCTTCTCCTAATTCTTTGTGTATTGTCCTCTTTTTGTCCTAGGGGCATTTCTTCGTGCATTTTCTGACCACTACTTTAGTCTCTGTAGAATCTGAACATACTCGAAGATCTCTGTGCAGATCTCCTCTCTGTTACAGTTCACAGCAGTCTCCAACTATCTAGAATCCCAACAAATGCCAACCAATATACCACTCTACCAGTTTGGGGACTTTCTCCTTGTATTTTGCCCTGAAAACATTTCTAAGTCAAGGATTACTGTCTTTTGTTGCCTCATGTCCATTGTCTTGAGAGTCCTTATATTGTAACTTTTTCCCAATTTCTTCATTACTTTAGGTAGGGTAGTAAATCCAGTTCCCTTTATTCTACATTGTCTAAAAATATACATTCCTGTAACTTACTTTCTCACTTATATCTGTTGATAGATACAGATATAAATATTTACTATATTGCTTCAGTTAAAATATAACATACATTGATTTAAGAGTCATATTAATCATATATATATTAATGCTAAGATAAATGAATTGGTATGGTGATAGAATGAAAACTGGCTGTAGTATATAAAAATATATGAAATACACACACACACACACACACTACAGCTAGCTTGTGATCTAGCATCTTATCAGTCTATCCCTTTCCTTCCTATTGAATGAATGATGTTTTATTTATACAACAGACATTTGGTTGGAGAGGAACAATAGTTGTAGTAAGTAATGCTTTTCAGTTTTGTTTCTGTAACACATTTTTATTCACGTATTCCTTGTTTGTAAATAACCATAATTGCTCAATTTAATGAGCTCTTACCATACACTATTAATAGGAACTCAGTTTTGGATAGGTCTGACATTTTTATTTTTTAAAGCCCCTATCTATTAGAGTACACATCTGTCATTGAAAGCCTATGTTCTACATGATGGATGATGAATTATGAAATAAACTTAGACAACATATAGGCAATTAGTGGAAATTCAGAGTGTCACTCAATTCCATTCTTTGAATTACTCCTGGACCAAGACAAGCTAATCGAGTTATAATTAATTTAATTATCACCTCTATAAGCTGTCAGAGGCTTCACCGCTTTGGAGTTTGAAAGGGCCAAACACTTGTTTTACCTAAGAACATAATAGAAATCACTGGCTGCAAACTTTTAGTGATTAACAAGATTTTAGTCTGTCAATCCTTAGAGGTAATTTCCTTTTAGACATGCATTCAGTTTGACTTTATGAATAAAATAACACAAACGTCTAATTACATGGACACAGATGTGGGGATAAATTTAAAAATAGAATATAAGTCAAACAGGTTAAATGGAGGAAGATGATGCGATGAGCCTAAAGCCTTAATTCTTCTTAGATTGTCTCTGGCACTCAATTCAGACTTTATTTTTATGCTTATTTTAGCTGTGTTTATCCTTACAGTTATTCCAAGGCTCAGATGGTAAAGAATCTACCTACAATGCAGGAGGCCTGGATTTGATCCCTGAGTTGGGAAGATCCCTTGAAGAAAGAAATAGCTACCGAATCTAGTATTCTTGCCATGAGAATTCCATAGACAGAGGAACCTCGCAGGCTACAGACCTTGGGATTACAAAGAGTTGGACACAACTGAGCAGCTAATATGCACACGGGCACACAGACATACACACACACACACACAGACACACACAGACACACACACACACACACACAGTGTCCCTGCAAACAGTCCATGCTCTTAAGTCTTTTCCTTGCAATCTAATTTGCTAACATAATTTATCTTATTCTTCCATTGTTACTGGTAACCACATGGTGCATTGTTTCCTCTCTTACTCCCACTAACAGTCTGTGTACATCGTTTATAAGACTCGTTACTTTTAAAATCAATATGTACTTCACTGCATTGTTCTCAGCATTTCTGTAAACTTAGTAGTATAAATAATTATTTGCCATTATACTTGACCTTTGTACCCCCATGCTATCGGCCTACTGAAACAAAAATACATATTTTTGTTATTGAATTGTTATATAAGTTCTACCTAAGGAGGTAAGCAATTATTCTACATGACTGCCATACACAACCTTTGCCACTAAAAAAATATTTATGCCAAAATCATCTTTTTAAATGTTACTCTATTCATTTATTTATTTGTTTTTACCTGTGTAGGTCTTCCTTGCTGCTAGCGCTTTCTCTAGTGGCGAACAGGGTCTACTCTCTAGTTGTGGTGTGCAGATTTCTTGTTGTGACTTCTCTGTGGCGGAGCATAGGCTCTAGCTCTTAGTCTTCAGTATGTGTGGCTGATTGGCTCTAGAGCATGGGCACAGTAGATGTGGCACATAGGTTTAATTGCCCTAGGGCATATGAAATCTTTCTGGATCAGGGATTGAACCTGTGTTCCCTGCCTTGGCAGGTGGATTCTTAACAAGTGGACCCCAGGGAGATCCCTACATCATCTTCAAAAACATAGTTATAATCATGCCTTTCACTTGTTCAAAAATAAAATGGTAAGGGAGCGGAAAGTACTAAAATTATCTTACATCAAATTATCCTCTGTGGTATAGTAATGTATTGATATGAAAAAATTTTCATGCATAATTGATGGTGAGCCTCTATAAAAGAAAATGCTTGTTTTTGTGTGATATATAAGTACCACTATATTTTAGTCTTGATTTATTAATTATACAATGACTTTATTTTTTTAAAGATTTTATTTATTTTTTTATTTATTTTGGGCGGGGGTCAGGTTGGGGAGGGAGGGAAGCAGACGGGCCACTTCTATTGGTCTTTCATTTCTCTGTTTTCATCCGTCTTTGTTCTTTGGCTCCTGTGGGCCTCCCATCGCGGTGGCCTCTGTTGTTGCAGAGCACCAGCTCTGGGCACATGCGCTCCAGAGCTCCGGCTCGGTGATTGGACACATCCGTCCAGCCGCTCCGCGGCACGTGGGATCTTCCCAGGCCAGGGCTCGAACCAACGCCCCTTGCACTGCAAGGCGGTGTCCTTACCCACTGGACCACCAGGGGAAGCCCTACAATGACTTTTAACTTAAAATCATCTATTATAAAGAGGGCTTCCCAGGTGGCACAATGATAAAGAACTCACCTCCCATATAGGATTTTCAGTATATAAGCAACCGTATTTTAAATCTCAAGCACAGATTGAAGTATCTTTTTCGTGAATTTTAAGTATGATTGTTACTGTTGTTTAGTTGCTAAGTCATGTCTGACTCTTTGTGACCCCATGGACTACCACACACCAGACTTCCCTGTCCTTCAATATCTCTTGGAAATACATGCATGCTTTCAGCTAAAAAAATAAATAAGCCTTAATTTAAACATCAAACTGATAACATCTGCTGTATGAAACATGATACAAATACTTACTAGAAATGACATATTGAAATTGGCAAAGGCTAAACTATTAGAAGGATTTATTTAAAAAGGCATCTTTGTAAGCCTTTTCAAATGATGAGGAATAAGGTGTTTTCTCTGATAATTTCTTTTGTGTTGCCAAGTAGATCATGTGGGCTCTAGAGCATGGGCACAGTAGATGTGGCACATAGGTTTAATTGCCCTAGGGCATATGAAATCTTTCTGGATCAGGGATTGAACCTGTGTTCCCTGCCTTGGCAGGTGGATTCTTAACAAGTGGACCCCAGGGAGATCCCTACATCATCTTCAAAAACATAGTTATAATCATGCCTTTCACTTGTTCAAAAATAAAATGGTAAGGGAGCGGAAAGTACTAAAATTATCTTACATCAAATTATCCTCTGTGGTATAGTAATGTATTGATATGAAAAAATTTTCATGCATAATTGATGGTGAGCCTCTATAAAAGAAAATGCTTGTTTTTGTGTGATATATAAGTACCACTATATTTTAGTCTTGATTTATTAATTATACAATGACTTTATTTTTTTAAAGATTTTATTTATTTTTTTATTTATTTTGGGCGGGGGTCAGGTTGGGGAGGGAGGGAAGCAGACGGGCCACTTCTATTGGTCTTTCATTTCTCTGTTTTCATCCGTCTTTGTTCTTTGGCTCCTGTGGGCCTCCCATCGCGGTGGCCTCTGTTGTTGCAGAGCACCAGCTCTGGGCACATGCGCTCCAGAGCTCCGGCTCGGTGATTGGACACATCCGTCCAGCCGCTCCGCGGCACGTGGGATCTTCCCAGGCCAGGGCTCGAACCAACGCCCCTTGCACTGCAAGGCGGTGTCCTTACCCACTGGACCACCAGGGGAAGCCCTACAATGACTTTTAACTTAAAATCATCTATTATAAAGAGGGCTTCCCAGGTGGCACAATGATAAAGAACTCACCTCCCATATAGGATTTTCAGTATATAAGCAACCGTATTTTAAATCTCAAGCACAGATTGAAGTATCTTTTTCGTGAATTTTAAGTATGATTGTTACTGTTGTTTAGTTGCTAAGTCATGTCTGACTCTTTGTGACCCCATGGACTACCACACACCAGACTTCCCTGTCCTTCAATATCTCTTGGAAATACATGCATGCTTTCAGCTAAAAAAATAAATAAGCCTTAATTTAAACATCAAACTGATAACATCTGCTGTATGAAACATGATACAAATACTTACTAGAAATGACATATTGAAATTGGCAAAGGCTAAACTATTAGAAGGATTTATTTAAAAAGGCATCTTTGTAAGCCTTTTCAAATGATGAGGAATAAGGTGTTTTCTCTGATAATTTCTTTTGTGTTGCCAAGTAGATCATGTTTCCATGAAGGGCTGCTTCAAGGAAAAGCAGACACAATACTGCTTAATGATTAATGGTCTGACAGTTTTATCTTACAAAGCAGGAAACATTCTGATTAGAAAACATATAAATTTAAAATATCCTCTACCCCTATGGAAATTTGATAGTTTAGAATGATTTGTGCTTTGTGGAGAATCTTTCTGTATCCAGTGGAAGTACATATTTAGGCTGACAATGTTAAAAATGGGAGCATCTACTCATACCCAGATATGTGCTTTTTAGAATTTCTCTAGAATATTCTTGGGAAAATAAATATGTCTGTTGATGAACTAATACACATCTTGGAAAAACATCAGTAGTTTTCCATCAATTTCACCTTCCATATTGACACACAGTATGTGATGCTGAATCTGTCAAAAGTGGAAACAATGAATGGTGCCTCTGTAGTCTGCACCAGCTTCTAATGGCTCATATTTTATGGGCTGCCTAAACCATTCATCTTTTCTGATGCTGAAAAAATGGTAAACAGGCTAGTAATCAAACAATATAAGGGGGCAGTGTTTGCAAAGATTAAAAGTGATCAAACCAGGGCTTCCCTGATAGTTCAGTGATCAAAGAGTCCACCTTGCAGTGCAAGGGGTGCCAGTTCGATCCCTGGCCTGGGAAGATCCCACGTGCTGCAGAGTGGCTGGACTGATGTGTCCAATTACAAGCCAGTGCTCTGGAGGACATGCACCCAGAGCCAGAGCTCTGCAACGGGAGAGGCCACTGCCATGGGAGGCCCACATACACCAAAGAATAAAAGATGGATGAAAAATAAATATAAATAAAAAAGAGGCATGATGGAGAGAGAAGCAAAACTGAAAAAAAGTGATCAAACCAGTCATTCCTTAAAGAAATGAACCCTGAATATTCATTGGAAGGACTGATGCTGAAGCCAAAGCTCCAATACTTTGGCCACCTGATACAAAGAACTGACCTTCCCTTTTTACTTACAAATACTTACTAGAAATGACATATTGAAATTGGCAAAGGCTAAACTATTAGAAGGATTTATTTAAAAAGGCATCTTTGTAAGCCTTTTCAAATGATGAGGAATAAGGTGTTTTCTCTGATAATTTCTTTTGTGTTGCCAAGTAGATCATG
Source organism: Tragulus kanchil (assembly GCA_022376925.1). Taxonomy (NCBI): domain Eukaryota; kingdom Metazoa; phylum Chordata; class Mammalia; order Artiodactyla; family Tragulidae; genus Tragulus; species Tragulus kanchil. The sequence continues at coordinate 134,114,040 of JAIOJX010000023.1, forward strand.
TTTCCATGAAGGGCTGCTTCAAGGAAAAGCAGACACAATACTGCTTAATGATTAATGGTCTGACAGTTTTATCTTACAAAGCAGGAAACATTCTGATTAGAAAACATATAAATTTAAAATATCCTCTACCCCTATGGAAATTTGATAGTTTAGAATGATTTGTGCTTTGTGGAGAATCTTTCTGTATCCAGTGGAAGTACATATTTAGGCTGACAATGTTAAAAATGGGAGCATCTACTCATACCCAGATATGTGCTTTTTAGAATTTCTCTAGAATATTCTTGGGAAAATAAATATGTCTGTTGATGAACTAATACACATCTTGGAAAAACATCAGTAGTTTTCCATCAATTTCACCTTCCATATTGACACACAGTATGTGATGCTGAATCTGTCAAAAGTGGAAACAATGAATGGTGCCTCTGTAGTCTGCACCAGCTTCTAATGGCTCATATTTTATGGGCTGCCTAAACCATTCATCTTTTCTGATGCTGAAAAAATGGTAAACAGGCTAGTAATCAAACAATATAAGGGGGCAGTGTTTGCAAAGATTAAAAGTGATCAAACCAGGGCTTCCCTGATAGTTCAGTGATCAAAGAGTCCACCTTGCAGTGCAAGGGGTGCCAGTTCGATCCCTGGCCTGGGAAGATCCCACGTGCTGCAGAGTGGCTGGACTGATGTGTCCAATTACAAGCCAGTGCTCTGGAGGACATGCACCCAGAGCCAGAGCTCTGCAACGGGAGAGGCCACTGCCATGGGAGGCCCACATACACCAAAGAATAAAAGATGGATGAAAAATAAATATAAATAAAAAAGAGGCATGATGGAGAGAGAAGCAAAACTGAAAAAAAGTGATCAAACCAGTCATTCCTTAAAGAAATGAACCCTGAATATTCATTGGAAGGACTGATGCTGAAGCCAAAGCTCCAATACTTTGGCCACCTGATACAAAGAACTGACTCATTGGAAAAGACCCTAATGTTGGGAAAGATGGAAGGCAAAAGGAAAAAGAGTGGCAGAGGATGAGATGGTTAGATAGTATCACTGGCTCAGTGGACATGAGTTTGAGTTTGATCAAGCTCCAGGATATCGTGAAGGATAGGAAATCCTGGTATTCTACTGGTGTCCATGGCATCCCAAGGTGTTGGGCACAACTTAATGACTGAACAACAACAAATAGAGTTAACAAATTACCTGAGAGAGAAAAGTCAAATACATCGTATCTTCTGTTATCATGTCTGTTTTTGTTTCCATCGACATTCCTCTAAAACTTGTGATGAGAAAAGGGCCCCAGGAGCCTTGACACACATGAAACAAGAGGATGATCAAACATGACTTCATTAAGTGTCATTTGACCCGTGAGGAGTGTTGACACTTCTGACTGACGTGTGGATTTGTGTTCTGGGCATGGCCACTGTGAAGGAAATGGCTCCATGAAGGCACAGTTTATCAATTACCTCTATAGTTTAAATATATATGTTATTAATAATTGCTACTGTTAATCAATATTATCAATGTCCAGTGCTTATAACATACAGCGATATATTAATATGTACGCATGCTCAGTCACTCAGTCACGTCTGACTCCTTGTGACCCCATGGACTGTAGATCACCAGGCTCTTCTGTCCATGAGATTTCCAAGCAAGAATACTGGAGTGGGATGCTATTTGCTCCTCTAGGGGATCTTCCTGATCCAGGGATGGAGCATGCATCTCTTGCATCTCCTGCTTTAACAGGCAGATTCTTTACCACTGCACTACCTGGGAAGCTGATATATTAATGAAGATTATATGAACTAATTATACAGGAATATGGTAATTGTACAATGATAACTTACATACACACATATCCAGAATAGTTCTAGTACTCTCTGTGGTACAGCTGATATATTCAATTCAAGTTATGATTAAGCATGTCAGTTTGTGTGCTTTTCATTAAAGTAAGTTGATGATCATCAGCTAATTTTAATGAAGGATTTTTTTTTATTTTTAAATTTAAGTATAGTTGATTTATAATTGTGCATTCGCCTCAGGTGTACAACAAAGTGATTCAATTATACATATATATTTCATGTTCTTTTCATGTATACGTTATTACAAAATATTGAGTACAGTTCCCTGTGCTATGCAGTAGGTCCTTGTTGGTTATCTATTTTGTATATGTATATGTTTATCTTAAACTCCTAATTTATCCCTCCTCTAACCTTTCCCCTTTGGTAACCCTAAGTTTGTTTTCTGTGTCTATGGGCCTATTTCTGATTTGTATATAAGTTGATTTGTATTGTTCTTTTTTATTCTACATGTAAGTGATATTATATTTGACTAAGTTCACTCAGTATGATAAACTGGATCCATCTATGTTGTTACAAATGGCATTATTTCATTCTTTCATGTGGCTAAATAATTACAATCTACCTTTCTTCCTTAGAACTACAGTTGATTGCATCCTTACTTTTTACTTACATAATGAAAAGAATTAAGTTGCAAAGCTTAGGACTTTTACACTTTATGGTATTTAGAGCAGTCTGTCTTGATGTTCACTGCTGATTATTCAGCATGGTTGTATCTAAAGTTGAATAGTAATGTCAGTGACTAAAAACATTCTTTACCCACTGTAGTGTTAATAATTTTACCAAATTTCCATCAAATACACAATCGTTATAGGAAGGCTTAAGATTATGAACCACTTTCAAAACAGAGTTCTTATAAATTAGCTTGATTTAAAGTTACCTTCTATATATAACAGAATAACTCAACATGAATGCCCTGGAATACTCATTTTGTATCTGTCTACTATTAATGAATATGCATTAAAGTACGGCTACTTATTTCCACTAAACCACCTTGTAAACAGATACTTACTTTACATTTGTAAATTGCCTACTAATGCAGAGTTTGAGGATGGAAAAGGGCAAAAAAGTTCACATAATAAAGATATTGATTAATAGGAAGAAGCGTCTCGTCCGATCATGTTAGAACTCTCATCTCCATTAACATCTACCCTACCTGACTGTGCCCAGAGAAGCCTCTTTATATAATTCAGCCTAACTTCTTGATCTTGAGTTAAAACCTAAGATGACTTATATGTCATTACAGGTCAGAGAGGGTCTAATTTGCAGTGTCAGTGGCAAATATTTCAGTATCTAATGAAGTAGCTTCTATCTTTTCATTCATTCAGACATGAAATAATCTACCACTAATTTTGTATTTGACAAGATTTCTACTGGACCTATTTAAGGATTTTAAAAAATCCATCAGATCAGTTGTTTCATGAAAAGAAAAAAGCAACACATGAATGTTAATGTATTTACTGAACTCTGGACAGGGTTTATCAATGCATTTCCCAAATTTGTATATAAGTTGATTTGTATTGTTCTTTTTTATTCTACATGTAAGTGATATTATATTTGACTAAGTTCACTCAGTATGATAAACTGGATCCATCTATGTTGTTACAAATGGCATTATTTCATTCTTTCATGTGGCTAAATAATTACAATCTACCTTTCTTCCTTAGAACTACAGTTGATTGCATCCTTACTTTTTACTTACATAATGAAAAGAATTAAGTTGCAAAGCTTAGGACTTTTACACTTTATGGTATTTAGAGCAGTCTGTCTTGATGTTCACTGCTGATTATTCAGCATGGTTGTATCTAAAGTTGAATAGTAATGTCAGTGACTAAAAACATTCTTTACCCACTGTAGTGTTAATAATTTTACCAAATTTCCATCAAATACACAATCGTTATAGGAAGGCTTAAGATTATGAACCACTTTCAAAACAGAGTTCTTATAAATTAGCTTGATTTAAAGTTACCTTCTATATATAACAGAATAACTCAACATGAATGCCCTGGAATACTCATTTTGTATCTGTCTACTATTAATGAATATGCATTAAAGTACGGCTACTTATTTCCACTAAACCACCTTGTAAACAGATACTTACTTTACATTTGTAAATTGCCTACTAATGCAGAGTTTGAGGATGGAAAAGGGCAAAAAAGTTCACATAATAAAGATATTGATTAATAGGAAGAAGCGTCTCGTCCGATCATGTTAGAACTCTCATCTCCATTAACATCTACCCTACCTGACTGTGCCCAGAGAAGCCTCTTTATATAATTCAGCCTAACTTCTTGATCTTGAGTTAAAACCTAAGATGACTTATATGTCATTACAGGTCAGAGAGGGTCTAATTTGCAGTGTCAGTGGCAAATATTTCAGTATCTAATGAAGTAGCTTCTATCTTTTCATTCATTCAGACATGAAATAATCTACCACTAATTTTGTATTTGACAAGATTTCTACTGGACCTATTTAAGGATTTTAAAAAATCCATCAGATCAGTTGTTTCATGAAAAGAAAAAAGCAACACATGAATGTTAATGTATTTACTGAACTCTGGACAGGGTTTATAAGTAATACAATGCATTTCCCAAACAGCTGACTCTCTTTCCTGGTGGCTCCCACGGTAAAGAATCTGCCAGTGATGCAGGAGACCAGGTTCGATCCGTAGGTGAGAAAGATCCTCTGGAGAAAGAAATGGCTACCCACTCCAGTATTCTTGCCTGGAAAGTTTCGTTGACAGAGGATCCTGATGGGCTACAGTCCACAGGGTTGCAAAGGGTCTATAACTGAGTAGCTAACACACTGTTATTTTCAAACAGCTAACAAATTCAAATAAAAATTTTAAGCCTGGATTCTCAACTTAATCCAGGATGCAAAGAGTCAGACATGACTGAGCAACTGCCACACGTGTAGTATCGTACACATGAAAGCATGGTTAAGTATTGTTTAACAATTTTGAGGTCCTCTGTAATGCTCTATAAGGTTACTCCTGATTTCCAAGGATCTTCTCCGCACCAATCCACTGTGAAAAATACTCAAGACCAGTGTAAATTTCTATAGTGATTTTCTAATTTATGGACATATTAGTAGCTTCTGAGTTCACTAGTAATTAGAAGAAACAATTTTTAATTCATATTTAGACTTGTATTTGCTATTACCAATGGTTTTAACTATAGAGATTAATTTCTGAAGTATGGGACTAAACAAAAACAATAACTCCAGCTTAATTTAATGAATTTGTTAGTTAAGTTTGCTGTTCCCTGTGTGCTCAGTCACATCTGATTATTTGCAGCCCCATGGACTATAGCCTGCCAGGCTCCTCTGTCCATAGAGTTTTCCAAGCAAGAATACTGGAGTGAGTTCCTTCTCCAGGAATCTTCCCACCCCAGGGATGGAACCAGTGTCTTTTGCATCTCCTGTACCTCAGGACGATTCTTTACCACGACACCATTTGGGAAGGGTTAAGATTCATACAGAAAAGAAAAAAAAAAGGTCAAAAACACTTACAAGGAAAAACATAGAACTTAATACTAGAAAGACAAATACTTGTCATCACATTTCATTCCTTAAATTAAAACATTTTGAATAGTTTTAATTCACAGTTTTACTTTCATATCTTTATTTTTATTACTTTAAATATCCTTATTTCATTTCTGCTTATCTAAAGTAATGGATAAATCAGTAAAGTCATAGATCTTTCAAAATGCATCAGAAATGTTTAGGAGAAAATTAGAATCATAGATAAAGGAGCTCTCTGATTGAAAAAGGTCAGAAATGCCTGTCTGGTTTTCTTGTTTTTATCGTTTTTTCCCATAGATACTAGAAAATATACTTGTAACGATTAACATTGACACATTTTATTCTATCATCTATGCCAGAACACTAAACAAACACTAAGGGAAATTACAGCAGAGATATATGATACATGAAATATATTTTAAAGATGGTTACATTCATTATAAAATAGACAAAAACTTGATCGAAATCACCATAAACTAAACCCGAGGTGTTCACAAGAACCATTTACTTAAATTGTGACTGCTCTCCATGGACCTCCTTCCCACTGTATGCTCTCCTGACCCTTTTATGTCTTATTGAAGAGCTTTATTGAGATGTAGTTCGCACACCATACAATTCACCCACTTCAAGTGGTTTTCAGTATATTCACAGATCTTTTCATTTTTATTTCTTCTTTTTCCTGCTATTTTAGTAGCTTTCTCCTGACCTACATCTTATTTTAAAAAGTATTTTTATTAGAAAGCTAATGATATGAAATGACCTGGTATTCCTATTGGTAAAGTGCCACAAAGAACCAGCCCTAACTGAGGTGTATTGTGTTACACTGGGTGCCTGTTATGACTTCACTTTATTAAAACTCATATAGTCTAAGGATAGGAGAAATAGAAAGATGTCTTGAGGATAATAAGAAAATATTACTCGACGTGTTTGGCTGCAGTAGAGATGGCATCCAAATTAAAAGTACTAAAGGGAAGTCCATGGAGTCCCTTTATGCTGTGGGTAGCAGTAGTTTTCTTGAAACGGAAACCCATAAATGCCTGCCTTGAATTTACCTACTGTAGTAAATTTATTTATCAGACAGTACTAACGTTACAGCAATTCAGGCTTTTATGCATTCCTGATCACCACGTGGAAGTGGATATAATATGGGGGCACAAGGAAAAACATAGAACTTAATACTAGAAAGACAAATACTTGTCATCACATTTCATTCCTTAAATTAAAACATTTTGAATAGTTTTAATTCACAGTTTTACTTTCATATCTTTATTTTTATTACTTTAAATATCCTTATTTCATTTCTGCTTATCTAAAGTAATGGATAAATCAGTAAAGTCATAGATCTTTCAAAATGCATCAGAAATGTTTAGGAGAAAATTAGAATCATAGATAAAGGAGCTCTCTGATTGAAAAAGGTCAGAAATGCCTGTCTGGTTTTCTTGTTTTTATCGTTTTTTCCCATAGATACTAGAAAATATACTTGTAACGATTAACATTGACACATTTTATTCTATCATCTATGCCAGAACACTAAACAAACACTAAGGGAAATTACAGCAGAGATATATGATACATGAAATATATTTTAAAGATGGTTACATTCATTATAAAATAGACAAAAACTTGATCGAAATCACCATAAACTAAACCCGAGGTGTTCACAAGAACCATTTACTTAAATTGTGACTGCTCTCCATGGACCTCCTTCCCACTGTATGCTCTCCTGACCCTTTTATGTCTTATTGAAGAGCTTTATTGAGATGTAGTTCGCACACCATACAATTCACCCACTTCAAGTGGTTTTCAGTATATTCACAGATCTTTTCATTTTTATTTCTTCTTTTTCCTGCTATTTTAGTAGCTTTCTCCTGACCTACATCTTATTTTAAAAAGTATTTTTATTAGAAAGCTAATGATATGAAATGACCTGGTATTCCTATTGGTAAAGTGCCACAAAGAACCAGCCCTAACTGAGGTGTATTGTGTTACACTGGGTGCCTGTTATGACTTCACTTTATTAAAACTCATATAGTCTAAGGATAGGAGAAATAGAAAGATGTCTTGAGGATAATAAGAAAATATTACTCGACGTGTTTGGCTGCAGTAGAGATGGCATCCAAATTAAAAGTACTAAAGGGAAGTCCATGGAGTCCCTTTATGCTGTGGGTAGCAGTAGTTTTCTTGAAACGGAAACCCATAAATGCCTGCCTTGAATTTACCTACTGTAGTAAATTTATTTATCAGACAGTACTAACGTTACAGCAATTCAGGCTTTTATGCATTCCTGATCACCACGTGGAAGTGGATATAATATGGGGGCATAAATTAGGTTTTCTATTATAGAAACCATGTGGCCTTAGTCTGTGAAGCAAAAATAACCCCTATTTCACATAGATTCATAATTTTTATGTTGTTGATAATCTCTCACACCTTTAGCAAGTGATGCTTAACCTGCATATTGGATCATTCTAGAACCTACAAATGCTAAAATCCTTTTAAGTGTTTCTCGTCTAACTATTTGAGTCTATTTTGTAGTGTCTCTGAAACTAATTTGCAAGTGTTAAAGTCATCTTAATCTCTCCTGAATATCAGTTATACCGTGCATAATGAAGAAAGTCACAGAGAGATATACTTTAGTGGTTAGAAGCTGCATGCCGTATCGTTTTACATGAAATCATCTAGAACCAAATCTTAATTATAGCGTTAGCCTACTTTCAATAGGATGTTTTTATTCACTAAAATAATGGAGAGGTAAGTTGTTATAGAGATAGTAATTAACATACATATTAATGACACATTTTATTCTTCTCTGTCACAGGTTTCTCAAACAGTAGAATGTGTAATTTAGGCATTGGGCATTAAGTTAATCTGTGAGTGTGTTTTATATGGGGTGGAAAATCAAAGATATATAAGTATCCCTGTTAGAAATTGAAATATTCCTCTAGGAAAGAAAAAAAAAAAACTATTAAACTGCATCTTAAAATGTATGGAAATAATTCTATGGGGAAAAATAAATCAACCAAAGAGTATTAGAATACTTTTCAACCATATGATGGCATGTCTACTGAACTAATGATAAATGTTCATAGATTATCTCTGTAGACCCGAATATCTTGAAGGAAGACATAAGAATAAATCAACATCAGGTCTGAATCTTGATGTGTCTAGCCTTTCTTAGAAATCTGACTTAGTATTATGGGATAGGTTGAACATCATTTTGTTGATAGTACTCTAGACAGTAAATATACTGGTGGCTTAGTCAATAAATAATCTGCCTGCAGTGCAGGAGACCTGGGTTCAATTCCTGGGTCAGAAAGGTCCTCTGGAGAAGGAAATCACAACCCATTTCTGTATTCTTGCTTGGGAAATCCCATGGACAGAGAAGCCTGGCAGGCTACAGTCCATGAGTTTGCAAGAGTCGGACACAACTTAGTGACTAAATCACCAGCACCATGCAACATACTAACTCTCCTCTGGCCTACATTTCCTCTAAACTAATATTAAAAATATATCTGGTAGTTATTCAGAAAAAGTACGTTTACTCTGCAAAGCTGTGCCTGAGGAATGAAAGAGAAATAGGTGTTTGAGTTAAAATACCCACATGAACATACATGCACAGAGGCATACACCTTCTACTAATTCTTTTATATAGTACTTTTTCTTCTTTTTTTGATTGAAATCCTTGACATCAGGGCCTGATGATATCTCATTGGTATTATATTGTGTTTGTTCTTATTATTGCACTGCCTTGAGTAATGTGTTCCTATGTGAGTGAACACAGAGCCAGAAGCTGCTGCACCTCTGCAAAATCAAAACTCTGTTCTTCGGCTCCTTATGTCTTGGAAAATAGGGAGATCATTCATTCCAGGATATTATTTTAAGGTCATTTCTCTAAGTAATACAATAAGTTGCTGTTGAATGGATATAGGTTAAGGAGGGGGAAATGTAAATGAATCCTGTCTTCAAGTAACTCATCCCTTTAAAGTCTATTAGGGCTTAATAGTCATAAAAGGAGAAGGAAAATAGGGAAATTAAGTTTATTACGATCTTGATCCATACTCATAGACCCTGGTGAATAATTCAAGTGAGTTAGAATTGACCCCATAGAGAATTCCATTGTCTAATGGATTGTAATAAAGTAAAATCAATGCTGCTGGCAGCCCTGTCTTTATTTTCCTGTCCTACCAGAGAGCCTAAATGACATCTTACATATAAACATGTGAAGACAGATTATAACCTCCACATTCACAGAAGGGGAAAACAGAGAAAGTAGATTTGCCCTAATGACTAGATAAGCAGTAATGGGGAAGGGGACTTCTCTGTGGTAAGATTCACATCTGTCTTATGAAGACTCTTGGTGTACACTCAGAAATGGGATATCTAGGACTGATGAGGCAGTCACTAAGCATTGTGATGTCTTCACTATTTCAAAAAAACAAGAAAAATTATCCTCCACCTATGCAGCCCAGGACAGTGTTCCTACTTTGCAGCAGTAACCACCACGGGTCAGTTAACTCCTCTGATTGACTGAACTAACACTGGTCTCGTGGTTTGTTTGTGAGGATCCTAACTAACCTGAATCCCTAGGAAGATATACCTGAGGCCTTCTCTTACTGGATCGTGGAGGTGGTGTATCTTCATCTCCACCTGGAATTTCTCGACATTAGGTCAGGGCATCTTCCTCACTGACTGTTTTAATGCTTAGCATACCAGAGTGGAGCATCACAACTTGAAAAACTTCATCATGATGTTTCAGTAATTCTCCACTACCAAAATCAACTGAGTTCTGATGCAGGGTTTGTAAACCTACATAAAAACCACTCTCATTTTCTATCCATTTTCTCTCATATTCTATCCATATATATATATGGATGTATAGCTGATTGAATTTCTATAGAGCAGAAGCTAATACAACATTGTGAAACAACTATTATCCGATAAAAATAATTAAAAAAGAATAGAAGGGCAGAGCTTAGCAAATCGAACTTCCTGTGACATTGAAAGTGTCTCTTTATTTTTTATAAAGAGGAAGCTATTTAAGGAGGGGAAATGTAAATGAATCCTGTCTTCAAGTAACTCATCCCTTTAAAGTCTATTAGGGCTTAATAGTCATAAAAGGAGAAGGAAAATAGGAAATTAAGTTTATTACGATCTTGATCCATACTCATAGACCCTGGTGAATAATTCAAGTGAGTTAGAATTGACCCCATAGAGAATTCCATTGTCTAATGGATTGTAATAAAGTAAAATCAATGCTGCTGGCAGCCCTGTCTTTATTTTCCTGTCCTACCAGAGAGCCTAAATGACATCTTACATATAAACATGTGAAGACAGATTATAACCTCCACATTCACAGAAGGGGAAAACAGAGAAAGTAGATTTGCCCTAATGACTAGATAAGCAGTAATGGGGAAGGGGACTTCTCTGTGGTAAGATTCACATCTGTCTTATGAAGACTCTTGGTGTACACTCAGAAATGGGATATCTAGGACTGATGAGGCAGTCACTAAGCATTGTGATGTCTTCACTATTTCAAAAAAACAAGAAAAATTATCCTCCACCTATGCAGCCCAGGACAGTGTTCCTACTTTGCAGCAGTAACCACCACGGGTCAGTTAACTCCTCTGATTGACTGAACTAACACTGGTCTCGTGGTTTGTTTGTGAGGATCCTAACTAACCTGAATCCCTAGGAAGATATACCTGAGGCCTTCTCTTACTGGATCGTGGAGGTGGTGTATCTTCATCTCCACCTGGAATTTCTCGACATTAGGTCAGGGCATCTTCCTCACTGACTGTTTTAATGCTTAGCATACCAGAGTGGAGCATCACAACTTGAAAAACTTCATCATGATGTTTCAGTAATTCTCCACTACCAAAATCAACTGAGTTCTGATGCAGGGTTTGTAAACCTACATAAAAACCACTCTCATTTTCTATCCATTTTCTCTCATATTCTATCCATATATATATATGGATGTATAGCTGATTGAATTTCTATAGAGCAGAAGCTAATACAACATTGTGAAACAACTATTATCCAATAAAAATAATTAAAAAAAAAGAATAGAAGGGCAGAGCTTAGCAAATCGAACTTCCTGTGACATTGAAAGTGTCTCTTTATTTTTTTTATAAAAGAGGGAAGCTATTTAAGGAGAAATGCACTTAAATTGACATTACTATTAAGGAGGAAGCATGTACAAAAAATAAGAGCATTTCACACAAGCAGCATTAGATCTGAATGACTTATGCTCCGTGTAGCTACATATGCACACATAGTGTTCCCTATGAGGAAGAGGATCTTAACATTTTTATGCAGAATATTACAGACCTGGATTACCTCAAGATAAAAGAGGAAAACATGTATCGCCAGAAAGGAACACATTTGCCAGCAGCTCGCGCTGGCACCTTGGCATAACCTGGAGACACCACTGCTGCTCCCAAGTGCAGTGAAGCTGAGCATGTTTCTTCCAAACATAGTTGAATCGCCCCTAGCTAGCAAGTTGTTTAATGACATATTGGGCCCATATGTTTAAAAGCAGGAAATTATTGAGAAGAGTGCAATCTATAATTATCTTTTCTGTTACCAGCTAGCACGTTGCAAATCATCTTTTCGAGGATACTCATTCTCCACACAATATTCGTCAAACCTTAGCTTTTTTTCTTATTTTGATGAAAATGAACCTGACATAACTCAATATGATGTTTTAATACCATGGCTCTTTGATCATTTATGACATCATACTTTTGGAGGCTTATTAAAGTGAGCATTCCTGGACTGATTCCAGACCTGAAAACCAAAATCTCTGGAGTATTTAAAGATAGATACATGTATTGTTACTGAGTCATTTTGCTGTACATCTGTGAAACTGTCACAACACTGTTAATAAGCTGTACTCCTGATCTAGAGGAGTAGGAATGCGGAGGGAAATGGGGCTAAGAGAAAGGGGATATGTGTAAAATTATGACTGATTTGAGTGCTTGTATGGTAGAAACCAAGACAGCATTGTAAAAATTAAGAAATAAAAACAGTAAAAACTTTGAAAAAATAAATTTTACTGCCAAGACAGATGGTACTTATAGGCACGTAAACAAAGACATGTTTTACCTCCTTTACTCCACAAAAAAAAAAAAAAAAAGGAGAAAACTCAAAACAGGAGTCTGTATCTATTTATCTTTATTACAAGGAGACTTTAAGGATAGTGGAATTCCCGGGTGGCTCAGAGGTCATGGACCTGTCTGCCAATGAGACATGAGTTCGATCTCTGGGTCAGGAAAATCTTTTGAAGGAGGAAAGGGCAACTCACTCCAGCATTCTTGCCTGGAAAATCCCATGGATAGAGGAGCCTGGTGGACTACAGTTCATGGGGTTTCAAAAGAGTCATATACAACTTAGCAGCCAGACAACAACCATGAGGATCAGTAAATTCGGCAATCACTGTTTGCTGGGTTCAGGGCAGATGGTCACCTGCAGAAAAGGCTGGGCAGATTTGGATTAAGTTGTTGCCTAGTAGAGTTCTGTATTCACAGGCTCAATTTACTCAAAGAAAATCTCCCCTGCTACTAAAGTGATGGTGCTTTTGTTCTCAAAGGAAATAGCGGGCAGACCTTTTCCCTCCTCTCCTTGTAGTACCTTGTGTACTGCAAGATGAAGGGAATCAAGGAGGACTGCGGCAGCTCCAGTCAGGAATCCTGGCTTTTCTCCAGTTTTGCACAGCTGAAACTTAATTGGCTCATCCCGATTGTTTTATCTTAGCTTGGGGGTCTTGGGATGCAAGGAACGCAGAAGTGCAGACTTGTAGGCATTTACTTTAAAAAAAAAATGCAGTGATAAGGATATATAAGAAACTCTTCGTCAGCCTTGGAGTCAAAACTCTTGGACTTCGAACCATGCTCCTCATCTTCCCAGATCAAATATTTCATTGGTACTAGCAGCTCTAGTAACTGAATAGAAGCTGCAAGAGTTCAGTTTTCTGTAAATTTCCACTCTTGTTAGGGAGCAGCTGACAAGCAGAGGGGACCCCTGTTTCCTATCATAGAGTTAAGAATTTGGTTTTGGCATCACTCACTGTGTTTGTTTTATCTGCTACTCTCTCTGCTTCTATTGCTACCTTGCATTTTGTTGTTGTTGGTTAGTCCCTAAGTGTCTGATTCTTTTGTGAACCCATGGATTGTAACCTGCCAGGCTTCTCTATCCATGGGATTCCACACAAGAATACTGGAGTGGGTAGCCATTTCCTCCTCCAGGGGGTCTTTCTGACCCAGGGATTGTACCCTTGTCTTCTGCATTGACAGACAGATTCTTTACTGCTGAGCCATCTGGGAAGCCCACCCTGCATTTTGCAGGTTCCTTATCTTCCATATTTGAACCTTTTAGAAATAGGGTATGATTGGATCACTTTGTTTTGGTCACTATAGAAGTCCATTAATGAAAAGGTATCTCTGTCAGAAGACTCTATTGAGTTCAGAACTTCCCTATGTTTTGTGTGGGGCTGTTTGCTAGGCTCAGGTGGAGCCTGGGGTGGCCAGAGATAAGGTAAGTGTCTCACAAGAGAACTCCCTGCAAGGACACTAACAGACAGTTACTTTGACGGCTTTCTTTGGGGAAGGACTTGCACTTCGAAGCTATTTGTTTGGGTTTTCATTAATAAAGGAGACAGAAAGTGAAGGGAGGGCTGTTCTTCATTGCTAGTTGTTCTCATTGCTTGCATGGGCAATTCATTCCATATATATAAAAAATAAATCTGTTGAGACATAGGTGGTTGGTGAGTTCTCCAGGAGTTGTGAGTTTATGATATTATTTAGCCTTCTGTGTTAGGCACTTGGGGTTTCCCTGGTGGCTCACCAGAATCTGCGTCCCAAGCAGGAGACAAGGGTTAGTTCCCCGGGTTGGGAAGATTCCTTTGAGAAGGAAATGGCAACCCAGTCTAGTGTTATTGCCTGGGAAATCTCATAAAGGCAGCAGCCAGGAAGGCTCTGGGGTGGCAAGAGTTGGACACAACTGAGGACTAAACAACATTAGGTATTTTGGGTTTGTAAATGGTAAGTTCTCCAGATTTTCTGTGATTTAGGGAGGTGATGCTATCACATCATGTTTCTCAGAAACCAGAGCAACTACATAACAGATAACAAGCTCTCTTCATTAAATAGGTTGCTTCTGTCAAACGGCAACTTTTATCACAATAATAAACATTCCTATAATTACTATTTATGGTCTGACCCTCTCATTTCCTCCTCCTTGGTTTCTTATTTTCCTTTACAACCTGTGAATATTTCTTAGCAAAAGCTACAAAGCAAAGAAGTATGATTTTCATAAAAGCCTGCAAAGAAAAGTTTTACGTCTTAAATTCCATAAAACCAAGCTGTGATTCCATTAATGCACTGCTCAGTTCTTTTGAGTAATAAGTGGAGGAGAAGCCTGCTATCAACATAGTTCCATGATGGGACTTAGCGGATGAGTGTGGAATACTGCGTGTGTGTTCAGCCCTGCCTGAGTCTTCGTGACCCCCATGGACTGTAGACCACCAGGCTCCTCTGTCCATGGGATTTTCCAGGCAAGAGTCCTGGAGTGGGTTGTCATTTCCTCCTCCAAGTGATCTTTCTGACCCAGGAATCGAACAGGAGAGGCCTGCATTGGGAGGCTGATTCTTTACCACAGAGCCACCGTAGCTCCCTAGCAGTCAGGTCACGCTTTCAAATGTGTCTGCTTCCTTGTAATCATGTTGCGCCTTCAAAAGTATCTGTATTTTATTTTTCAAAGCAGCAAAATATTACATATACACATTTCACATAATATTTACTGATCTGGATAGAATATATTTACAGCTTCATATCATTTGGTGGTTCATATGGTAAAGAATCCATCTGCAGTCCAGGAGACTTGAGTTCTTTCCCTGGGTTGGGAAGATCCCCTGGAGAGGAGCACTCCAGTGTTCTGGCCTGGAGAATCCCATGGCTTGTCCACGGGTTACAAAGAGTTGGACATGACTGAGTGACTTTCACTTTTGACTTAAATCATCTTAGGCAGTTGTCCTCAAACTGTGGTCTCGGGGGCTGCAAGGATCCTGCGATAAAATAAATCCATGGGGTCAAAACTATTTTCATGATGCAACTAAGATGTTATCTTCTTTGTTCATTGCACTGACATTTGTAAAATGGTGCAGAAGCAATAACTCCTTTGTGTGACTCATGGCGATGTCATCAACTGTACTTATGAGTAAAATTCAGGGTAAAATTCAGTTTTGCTGAAGGATGCCCAGGATGCGACAATTCAAGTTATGTTTTATTAAATCGTGACCTGTGATACATACATTGTTAATGCTCTGTATGCTGGGGAAAGGGAAATGTCATCAATGTATATTTCTTAGCAAAAGCTACAAAGCAAAGAAGTATGATTTTCATAAAAGCCTGCAAAGAAAAGTTTTACGTCTTAAATTCCATAAAACCAAGCTGTGATTCCATTAATGCACTGCTCAGTTCTTTTGAGTAATAAGTGGAGGAGAAGCCTGCTATCAACATAGTTCCATGATGGGACTTAGCGGATGAGTGTGGAATACTGCGTGTGTGTTCAGCCCTGCCTGAGTCTTCGTGACCCCCATGGACTGTAGACCACCAGGCTCCTCTGTCCATGGGATTTTCCAGGCAAGAGTCCTGGAGTGGGTTGTCATTTCCTCCTCCAAGTGATCTTTCTGACCCAGGAATCGAACAGGAGAGGCCTGCATTGGGAGGCTGATTCTTTACCACAGAGCCACCGTAGCTCCCTAGCAGTCAGGTCACGCTTTCAAATGTGTCTGCTTCCTTGTAATCATGTTGCGCCTTCAAAAGTATCTGTATTTTATTTTTCAAAGCAGCAAAATATTACATATACACATTTCACATAATATTTACTGATCTGGATAGAATATATTTACAGCTTCATATCATTTGGTGGTTCATATGGTAAAGAATCCATCTGCAGTCCAGGAGACTTGAGTTCTTTCCCTGGGTTGGGAAGATCCCCTGGAGAGGAGCACTCCAGTGTTCTGGCCTGGAGAATCCCATGGCTTGTCCACGGGTTACAAAGAGTTGGACATGACTGAGTGACTTTCACTTTTGACTTAAATCATCTTAGGCAGTTGTCCTCAAACTGTGGTCTCGGGGGCTGCAAGGATCCTGCGATAAAATAAATCCATGGGGTCAAAACTATTTTCATGATGCAACTAAGATGTTATCTTCTTTGTTCATTGCACTGACATTTGTAAAATGGTGCAGAAGCAATAACTCCTTTGTGTGACTCATGGCGATGTCATCAACTGTACTTATGAGTAAAATTCAGGGTAAAATTCAGTTTTGCTGAAGGATGCCCAGGATGCGACAATTCAAGTTATGTTTTATTAAATCTTGACCTGTGATACATACATTGTTAATGCTCTGTATGCTGAAAGAGGAAGTAAGTGTATGGGACTTTTTATTGATGAAACACAATAGTTGTCTCAAGAACACTGTGTGATTGAGTTAATGAAACCAGTTGCTGTTTTCAGAGAATACAATGTAACCTCAGAGAATGATAAACTATAATTTTTCTGATTTGGGTATGTGGAATGCATTTTCTTGGAAATGAAGTGATTCTATCATGTCAAGATAACACTTGACAGTATTTGTTGCCAGGGATAGAATTTGAGCTTTCAAAGAAAATCAGATTTTGGAAAAATTGTATCTGCCACTGTGAATTTGACAACTTATCTGTACCTAACACTTTTCTGATGAGAAGAGTAGTGATATTCAAAAATGTGATATTTTGGTATCAGATAATGAAAGCTGTCAACATTTGGAAAATATGAAGAACACATCAAGCCAATATTTTTCAAATGACCCGTGCATTATGTTGGAAAACTATACATAGTGTAAGAGCCTTTCACAAGCAAAAATGACCAAAGGATTTTAATGGAACACAGTACAAAGAGTTTGTTGATACAATTGTAGATTCCATATTGCAATATTTTTTAAAAGTACCATTTGTCAAGAGACTTGCTATCGTATAAAAAATAAATACAGATAGAGTATCTCATTACATGAATGCAGTTTCAGTCTCATGACTATGATTCATGAAATTAAATTATTGAATATTCATATTGAAAATATGGAACACACAGATTGCTCCTATGTTCTTTACTAAGTTCTTTTCTTTGAAGTATATCTTGACTTAGTGAAATATTGGAGGTTTCTAAGATAGTTCTGCTTTTCTACTAACTGATATAAATCAGTCAATCAATAAATTATATATTTCAGTTAAATTTATACTGCATACTCATATAATATATGGGCTTCCCAGAGGAGACATAGGTTAATACAGGAGACACAAGAGACCCAGGTTCAATCTCTGGGTCAGAAAGATCCCCTGGAGAAGCACATTAGAATATGCTCCAGTATTCTGACCTGGAGAATCCTGTGAACAGAGGAGCCTGGTGATCTGAAGTCCACAGGATCACACAGAGTCAGATATGATTCAGCATATAGCACACACTACATACAATATAACGTATCTACTACTTGGTAAACTGCTATATGATTACACTATTTAATGTTCAGTCACTGTAAACCTATTTGCAAATATGTGAGTGGGTGTTTATGTGTTTGGTTTTATTACAATCACAGGCATATGGATAGAGCCTATAAAACTGTAGATATACATTGGAACCTATAATGAAAAATAAGCATTTTATAAGAATTATTTCAATACTAAGTCACTAAGAGTTTGCTTTGCTTTTAATCTTGTTATGGTATGTTTTAAATGTCAAAACTAGTCGAGTATTTATTATTGCTGTTGTTAAATTTAGAATCAGATGCAAAACATGAATTGATTTTAAAAGATTTTTCAAAAAATAATGATTTCCTTTTCATCATTCCTATGGACCAGATTATTTTAGAATAAAAATAAACTATTGGTATACAATTTGTCAGTCATAATGTCTGAAAAAATAGATAACTGGTGAGTGACTTAACCTCTTTGTGAATTATGTGCAATGACATTGTAATATAATTGTTTAGATTTTATTTTTATTCTTTATTTTATAGGTTTTACAGAGTTTTGTTGTTCACAGACATGTATGTTCCCAGATCAGTCATATGCATATCCATGGTCCCCACCCCCCAGTTTCCCCCGTCCCACCCCTCCAGACCATCGCCCCAAGCCATTGTGAGCACTCCTATTCCCTTAGCACAGTGACAATAGCTATCTTTTCCACACATGACAGTATAGGTTTCCATGTTACTCCCTCTGTTTAGATTTTTTGAAGATTATTATCATCTAAATGATTATAGATGAACTGGCACAAAGCCTAAGAGTTTGGATCCAGGATTTGCAGCCAGGTAAACTGGTTGCAATTTTATATAATTTACTTTTCGGTAACAAAAGTCCATAACGGATTCACCAGTATAAGAATAGAATGAATTAAAAGCTATTTTCCTCATTTAGAACAGCAGTCAGAAAGCTTTTTGTTAAAATGATAATGTCACTAGGGAAAGGCTTTGTCCCTAACCTGTGAACAGAGGAGCCTGGTGATCTGAAGTCCACAGGATCACACAGAGTCAGATATGATTCAGCATATAGCACACACTACATACAATATAACGTATCTACTACTTGGTAAACTGCTATATGATTACACTATTTAATGTTCAGTCACTGTAAACCTATTTGCAAATATGTGAGTGGGTGTTTATGTGTTTGGTTTTATTACAATCACAGGCATATGGATAGAGCCTATAAAACTGTAGATATACATTGGAACCTATAATGAAAAATAAGCATTTTATAAGAATTATTTCAATACTAAGTCACTAAGAGTTTGCTTTGCTTTTAATCTTGTTATGGTATGTTTTAAATGTCAAAACTAGTCGAGTATTTATTATTGCTGTTGTTAAATTTAGAATCAGATGCAAAACATGAATTGATTTTAAAAGATTTTTCAAAAAATAATGATTTCCTTTTCATCATTCCTATGGACCAGATTATTTTAGAATAAAAATAAACTATTGGTATACAATTTGTCAGTCATAATGTCTGAAAAAATAGATAACTGGTGAGTGACTTAACCTCTTTGTGAATTATGTGCAATGACATTGTAATATAATTGTTTAGATTTTATTTTTATTCTTTATTTTATAGGTTTTACAGAGTTTTGTTGTTCACAGACATGTATGTTCCCAGATCAGTCATATGCATATCCATGGTCCCCACCCCCCAGTTTCCCCCATCCCACCCCTCCAGACCATCGCCCCAAGCCATTGTGAGCACTCCTATTCCCTTAGCACAGTGACAATAGCTATCTTTTCCACACATGACAGTATAGGTTTCCATGTTACTCCCTCTGTTTAGATTTTTTGAAGATTATTATCATCTAAATGATTATAGATGAACTGGCACAAAGCCTAAGAGTTTGGATCCAGGATTTGCAGCCAGGTAAACTGGTTGCAATTTTATATAATTTACTTTTCGGTAACAAAAGTCCATAACGGATTCACCAGTATAAGAATAGAATGAATTAAAAAGCTATTTTCCTCTTTATTTTACTTTAGAACAGCAGTCAGAAAGCTTTTTTGTTAAAATGATAATGTCACTAGGGAAGTATGTTTGGCTTTGTGGGCCCTATGGTCCATGATGCAGCTACAAAACTTTGTTGCAGGATGAAAAAAGTCAAGGGAAATAAGTCAATAAATGTGTGAGGCTGTGTCTCAGTACAACTGTATTTACAAAAGCAGTCAGCTGGTATATCTCATCCAAGAATTTATGGTTTCCCAATGCCAGCTCTAATAAAATGATCAACCTTGTCACTTGGACCCTGGCACAGAGACTTAGGAAGTACTTGGCTTAATGCTACTCATTGATGTTTGCAGCATTCTTTTGTTTGTTTTTTAGATTTTTTTTTTTTTTTGATGTGGACCATTTTTAATGTCTTTATTGAATTTGTTATATTTTTGTTTCTGTTGTTTGTGTTTTGGCTTTTTGGCCATAAGGCGAGTGAGATAACCATTGGACGTCTAGGTAAGTCCCAATGTTTGTAGTGTTCTTACTGTTCTAGAAGGAGAATGCCAGGTACTTCCCCAGCATGTGGGAATCAGTGATCTCAATTCAAGCCGAAGATATCAATGTATTCTTCACCATGAACAGATTAGATGGAGGGCGGGATGCAGCATAAAGATCCATATAGTCAAAGCTATAGGTTTTCGAAAGGTAGTCATGCATGGATGTGAGAATTGGACCATAAAGAAGGCTGGGCACCAAAGAACTGATGCTTTTGAACTATGGTGTTGGAGAAGACTCTTGGAAGTCTCTTGGACTGCAAGGAGATCAGACCAGTCAATCCTTTAGTCAATCCTAAATAAAACACCGTGAATATTCATGGAAAGGCTGTTGATTAAGCTGAAGCTCCACTACTTTGGCCACATGATGAGAACAGCTGACTCATTCGAACAGACCCTGGATGGTGGGAAAGATTGAGGGTAGGAGGAGAAGGGGGCAGCAGAGGATGAGATGGTTGGATATCCTGGACATGAAGCCATAGATCATGGTAGGAACCTCCTTCTACTTAGTCAGTCCCCCACCCAAGCTCATGTGAGTGTTTCCTGCACTGCTCCCTTCAGATCTGGGGGCATGACTGCTCCCTACTGTATGACACCAGCATACTGCCCTATCTCATTTGGCTCCCTGTACCCTACCCCAACCTTGTAAAGAATTTTTTGGTTACATTCTCCTTAAATTGCCCCAATTTGAATGACACATATTTTTTTTCTTCTTGGAACATTGATAACTCAGTTTTTGTACAAATAGGAGAAAAAAAAGAATATTTGTCTTTACCCAGAGGTAGATGGGGTTTCCCAGGTGACTCGGTGGTAAAGAATAGCCAGAGTTCAATCCCTTGGTCAGAAAGATCCCCTGGAGTAGGAAATGGCAACCAGCTCCAGTATTCTTGCCTGGGAAATCCCACAAACAGAGAATCCCGGTGGGCTATAGTCAACAGGCTTGCAAAGAGACAGACATGACTGAACATGCATGCACAGAAGCAGATAAGGGCTGTATAAATGAGACTTGCAGTTTTGTAATTTATATGCATTACCAAGATTTTCATTGCTTCATTAGAAACGGAAAAAATGAAAAAGGCAGTGCCTTTGTGTTTTACACACAGGTACACAGCATGCACTGCCTGGGGTCATTTTAGGATAGGGATTAACTGAGGGATTCTAGCATCTGGTTGCTTTGATTTAAATCTGACCTTCACCACTTGCTGACTGTATAACACTGAATAAATAATCCTCTAATTTCTTATTTATAAAATGCAGAAAATAAGATGACCTGTCATTTACTCATTTTTACTAATAAATGATAATGACGCAGTCTTTTGAACTGGGAAACTCTTGGAAGTCTCTTGGACTGCAAGGAGATCAATCACCTTTAGTCAATCCTAAATAAAACACCGTGAATATTCATGGAAAGGCTGTTGATTAAGCTGAAGCTCCACTACTTTGGCCACATGATGAGAACAGCTGACTCATTCGAACAGACCCTGGATGGTGGGAAAGATTGAGGGTAGGAGGAGAAGGGGGCAGCAGAGGATGAGATGGTTGGATATCCTGGACATGAAGCCATAGATCATGGTAGGAACCTCCTTCTACTTAGTCAGTCCCCCACCCAAGCTCATGTGAGTGTTTCCTGCACTGCTCCCTTCAGATCTGGGGGCATGACTGCTCCCTACTGTATGACACCAGCATACTGCCCTATCTCATTTGGCTCCCTGTACCCTACCCCAACCTTGTAAAGAATTTTTTGGTTACATTCTCCTTAAATTGCCCCAATTTGAATGACACATATTTTTTTTCTTCTTGGAACATTGATAACTCAGTTTTTGTACAAATAGGAGAAAAAAAAGAATATTTGTCTTTACCCAGAGGTAGATGGGGTTTCCCAGGTGACTCGGTGGTAAAGAATAGCCAGAGTTCAATCCCTTGGTCAGAAAGATCCCCTGGAGTAGGAAATGGCAACCAGCTCCAGTATTCTTGCCTGGGAAATCCCACAAACAGAGAATCCCGGTGGGCTATAGTCAACAGGCTTGCAAAGAGACAGACATGACTGAACATGCATGCACAGAAGCAGATAAGGGCTGTATAAATGAGACTTGCAGTTTTGTAATTTATATGCATTACCAAGATTTTCATTGCTTCATTAGAAACGGAAAAAAAAAATGAAAAAGGCAGTGCCTTTGTGTTTTACACACAGGTACACAGCATGCACTGCCTGGGGTCATTTTAGGATAGGGATTAACTGAGGGATTCTAGCATCTGGTTGCTTTGATTTAAATCTGACCTTCACCACTTGCTGACTGTATAACACTGAATAAATAATCCTCTAATTTCTTATTTATAAAATGCAGAAAATAAGATGACCTGTCATTTACTCATTTTTACTAATAGTATTAATAAATAACGGTAATATCATAAAGGTGAATTGAAGTTGAATCAATGGCATTTGTTTTGTTCCTTTTTCTCCCATTTTATTGAATTAGTTTATTTGGGCTGAGAGAATTAAATTCTTCTAATATGAATTGCTAAACTTGAGGCTTTAATGCACTCAGGGTTCTTAGAACACCTGGCATCTTACCCAGATTATATTTTAAAAATCCCATTATTTTATAAAAGAATCATTTTGGTTTTGGTTAGAAGCCATTAGATATTTTAGGAAGTTGTATAAATTTTCTGAGTCTACTTAGAAGTTTAGACTACAAATGCTGATTTTATAGTCACAAAGATGTATACACTTAAGTAAAACTGCAGTTTTGCATATTTATATACATGTATATATTGTTTGAGTATGGGTACCTTTATCGTCTTAATGTGGCTTTTTTCTCTGTCCATGTTGTGTGCCATTTAGGATTTTTGTTCCCTGATCAGAAATCAAACTTGTGCACCCTGCACTGGGAATGTGAATTCTTAACCACTGGACCACCAGGGAAGTCCTTCATATTTACATATTTAAGGCAAATTTGTAAAATGGTTCTATTGATGTTTTAGACAAACTCCACTTGAATGAAACTGTATTTTCACATACATAGGTGATAATTCAGACAGTATCCTACAGATTTGTTTCTCTGAATATTACAAAGGATATTTTAACTAGTGGATATTAATAATCTGAAAAGGTTCCAAAATTGATTTAAAAGTTCCTATATTTGATTGTTCAGTTCATTTAAAAATGTCCTCACATTAAAGCATATTTTCCTGAGGACAGCCATTCAGACAAATGTGACGTGTTTATCTCGTGGATTTGGTCTGCATTTCCCTCATGGCTAGTGATGCTGAGCATCTTTTCACATACCGTTTGGCCATTTGGACATCCTCTCTGAAAAACATTTATTCAGTTCCTCTGTCTTTTTTTCAGTTGGATTTTTTTGGGCTGTGTTACTGAGTTGTGTGAATTTTTTTATATATTTGGGCATTAAATCCTTATATGTAGTTTACAGATATTTTTTTCCCATTCTGTAGGTAGATCTTTGTTGGTTGTTTCTTTTGCTGTGGGGAATTTTTGTTTGTTTTTGCTTTGATGTAGACCCATTTTTAAAAAGTTTTGCTGTTGTTGCTTGTGCTTTTGGTGATATATCCAAAATTCATTGCCGATACTTATGCCAATGATCGTCTTCCCTATGTTTTCTGCTAGGAGATAACAGTTATTGGCAAGGGTTTGCAGAAAAGGGCACCTTTGTACACTAAATGATGCAATTTAATGCACTCAGGGTTCTTAGAACACCTGGCATCTTACCCAGATTATATTTTAAAAATCCCATTATTTTATAAAAGAATCATTTTGGTTTTGGTTAGAAGCCATTAGATATTTTAGGAAGTTGTATAAATTTTCTGAGTCTACTTAGAAGTTTAGACTACAAATGCTGATTTTATAGTCACAAAGATGTATACACTTAAGTAAAACTGCAGTTTTGCATATTTATATACATGTATATATTGTTTGAGTATGGGTACCTTTATCGTCTTAATGTGGCTTTTTTCTCTGTCCATGTTGTGTGCCATTTAGGATTTTTGTTCCCTGATCAGAAATCAAACTTGTGCACCCTGCACTGGGAATGTGAATTCTTAACCACTGGACCACCAGGGAAGTCCTTCATATTTACATATTTAAGGCAAATTTGTAAAATGGTTCTATTGATGTTTTAGACAAACTCCACTTGAATGAAACTGTATTTTCACATACATAGGTGATAATTCAGACAGTATCCTACAGATTTGTTTCTCTGAATATTACAAAGGATATTTTAACTAGTGGATATTAATAATCTGAAAAGGTTCCAAAATTGATTTAAAAGTTCCTATATTTGATTGTTCAGTTCATTTAAAAATGTCCTCACATTAAAGCATATTTTCCTGAGGACAGCCATTCAGACAAATGTGACGTGTTTATCTCGTGGATTTGGTCTGCATTTCCCTCATGGCTAGTGATGCTGAGCATCTTTTCACATACCGTTTGGCCATTTGGACATCCTCTCTGAAAAACATTTATTCAGTTCCTCTGTCTTTTTTTCAGTTGGATTTTTTTGGGCTGTGTTACTGAGTTGTGTGAATTTTTTTATATATTTGGGCATTAAATCCTTATATGTAGTTTACAGATATTTTTTTCCCATTCTGTAGGTAGATCTTTGTTGGTTGTTTCTTTTGCTGTGGGGAATTTTTGTTTGTTTTTGCTTTGATGTAGACCCATTTTTAAAAAGTTTTGCTGTTGTTGCTTGTGCTTTTGGTGATATATCCAAAATTCATTGCCGATACTTATGCCAATGATCGTCTTCCCTATGTTTTCTGCTAGGAGATAACAGTTATTGGCAAGGGTTTGCAGAAAAGGGCACCTTTGTACACCAATGATGAATGTAAATAGATTTAGCAACTACAGAAAACAGTATGGAGTTTCTTCAAAAAATTAAAAATAGGATTACCATATGATCCAGTGATCTTGCTTATGGAATATTTCCAAAGGAAGTAAAAGCAGGCTATCTAAAAGATGTTTGTACTCCTATGTCATTATAATATTATTCATAATAACCAAGATATGAAAACAATCCAAATATCTGTCAGTGTATGAATAGGTAAAAAAATATGTGATACACACACATATAATGCACTATTTTTCAACCATAAGAAAGAAGAGGATCCTCTCATTTACAACATGGATGGAACTTGAGAAAATTATGCTAATTGGCTAAATCTAATGAGAAAAATAAACAGTGTATGATGTCACTTATATGTGAAATCTAAAAAAGCCATATTCAGCAAGCCAAGAGTAGAATGGTGGTTACCAGGGGCTGGTGGATAGGAAAATTAAGGAGATGTTTTTGAAGAGTACAAACTCTAAATTAGAAGATTAATAAGTTTTGGTGATCTAATCTACAGCAGAGTGATTATAGTCAATGACACTGTATTAAAAACAGAAAAGTTAGGGCTTCCCTGATGTTCCAGTGGGTAAGGACACCGCCTTGCAGTGCAAGGGGCGGTGGTTCAATCCCAGGCCCAGGAAGATGACACGTGCCATGGAGCACCTGGATCGATATGTCCAATTACCAAGCCGGAGCTCTGGAGCGCGTGCGCCCAGAACTGGTGCTCTGTGACAACAGAGGCCACTGCAATGGTAGGCCCACACAAGCCAAAGAACAGAGATGGAAATAAATGAAAGAACAATGGAAGTGGCAAAAGAAAGAAAAGAAAAGAAAAATAAAAAACCCAGAGAAGATTTGGCACCCTCCTGGTCTTCATCATCTTCCCTTTTCTTTCAACAGCCATGGACTAAGACCTTGATCCCACTGGTGCACATAGACACTTGAGAGATGAAGCCTTAATGCTTCTCTTTTGTGGCAGAAAGAGAGGATTATGTTGCCCAATGTAGAATCAAGAGCATTTGTGTTTGGTCTGATTTTGTTTTCTGTATCCACTTCTTACTTTCCTTGTTGTAGTGTGCAGTTCACTTGAAGTGATGTGAGCTAAGTCACAGTCACACTGGATGGGAATAATAACACATGGCTTGACACCATTAAAGCTGCTTGCAGTTGGGGGCTTCCCTGATGGCCCACTGGTAAGGAATCCACCTTGCAGTGCAAGGGGCATCAGTTTGATCCTTGGCCTGGAAAGATCCCACGTGCCGTGGAGTGGCTGAACCGGTATGTCCAATTAGGAGTCAGTGCTCTGGAGCGCATGTGCCCAGAGCCAGTGATCTGCAATAAGGGACACTAATGCGATGGGAGGTCCACACAGGCCAGAGAACAAAGATGGAAATAAATGAAAGAACAATGGAAGTGGCAAAAGAAAGAAAAGAAAAGAAAAATAAAAAACCCAGAGAAGATTTGGCACCCTCCTGGTCTTCATCATCTTCCCTTTTCTTTCAACAGCCATGGACTAAGACCTTGATCCCACTGGTGCACATAGACACTTGAGAGATGAAGCCTTAATGCTTCTCTTTTGTGGCAGAAAGAGAGGATTATGTTGCCCAATGTAGAATCAAGAGCATTTGTGTTTGGTCTGATTTTGTTTTCTGTATCCACTTCTTACTTTCCTTGTTGTAGTGTGCAGTTCACTTGAAGTGATGTGAGCTAAGTCACAGTCACACTGGATGGGAATAATAACACATGGCTTGACACCATTAAAGCTGCTTGCAGTTGGGGGCTTCCCTGATGGCCCACTGGTAAGGAATCCACCTTGCAGTGCAAGGGGCATCAGTTTGATCCTTGGCCTGGAAAGATCCCACGTGCCGTGGAGTGGCTGAACCGGTATGTCCAATTAGGAGTCAGTGCTCTGGAGCGCATGTGCCCAGAGCCAGTGATCTGCAATAAGGGACACTAATGCGATGGGAGGTCCACACAGGCCAGAGAATAAAGATGGATGAAAATAAATAAACAATAAAAGAGGCCAAATTAAAAAAAAAAAAAAAGATACTTGCATTTTAAAAGCAGAACATGTAACTGGAGCCTTGTGTCCTCAGTGACAATTTCTGTTGTTGTTTCTGGGCTCTTATGCTGCTCATCAGAGCAGCTGACTTCTTTAATTTCATAAAGCAGCTGTTGTGCATCATGTTTATGTACATTGCCATCGTGCAACTTTAGAAGCCATTATGATCTATTTTTAAGGCCAGTCTCATATTCCTCTGTAGATTTTATGGGCATGGACTTCTGTCTTTGTCATAGCCTGAAATGACAAGGTAAACCAAATGAAATCATGATACACGTATCTGACTTTGCATTTTATGAGTTGTGGACAGAACTGTGTTCTTTCTTCTCCACTTAATATAAACCTTTGAGGGCTTCCCTGGTGGTTCAGTGGGTAAGGACACCGCCTTGCAGTGCAAGGGGCACCGGTTTGATCCCTGGCCTGGGAAGATCCCATGTGCCGCGGAGTGGCTGGACCGATGTGTCCAATTACAGAGCCGGAGCTCTGGCGCACATGCGCCCAGAGCCGGTGCTCTGCCACGACAGAGGCCACCACGATGGGAGGCCCACAGGAGCCAAAGAACAAAGACGGATGAAAATAGAGAAATGAAAGAACAATAGAAGTGGCCTGCCCATCCTCCTCCCTCCCCACCCCACCCCCCCAAGAAGATAAATAAATAAAATAAATGTTTAAAAAATAAATAAATAAACCTTTGAAAATCTACATGTGAGCATTTTTTAGGACATGGAGTTTATGTGCTCCCTCAGAACCCACTCTGCTTTTAACCTCTTTTGATTTTTCCCCTCTTTTGTTTGTTGTTGATAAACATCAAAACACTTTCCTTCTCCTTGTTTGACAGGCCTTTGTTTGAAATTAATTTTTGTTGGAATAGAATTAATTTGCAATATTATGTTAGTTTCTGCTCTTACAGAAAATGTGAGTCAGTTATACATATACATATATCCACTCTTTTTAAAATTCTCTTCCTATATAGGTCATTACAGAGTAATGAGTAGCATTCCCTGTGGTATACAGTGGGTCCTTATTAATTATCGGTTTTATATAGAGTTGTATGTGTATGTAAGTTCTAATCTCCCAATTTATCCCTCCCTTCCTTTGTCCCTTGGTAAGCATAAACTTGATTTCTGTATCTATGACTTTTATTTTAGTTTTATAAATCGGTTCATTTGTAGAATTTTGTAGATTTTACATATAAGTGATATGACACAATGTTTTTCTGTCTCCGAGTTACTTATCAAGGTCTGACAGTCTCCAGGTCCATCCATATTGCTGCAGATGGCATTGTTTTATTCTTTTTAATGACTGAGTAACATTCCATTACAAATATATATGGCATGCCTTTGTGTGGGTTGCTCCCAACTTTCAGATTTGGATGAAAAACCCAACTTGGCACCTGATAAGTCACTTATGGACTAACTCAGTCTCCTGGAATTAGAAGCAAGCTAGTCCCCGAGGGGTGAAACTTCAGCCCAGGTGAACCTCACCCCAAGTTCCCCTCTAGGATGAGAAAAAGGCTCTGAGCAAAATCGTTGCTCTCCCGTCTCCCTTTCCCCTTGACTTCTTCATGGTCTTCATGGTTCAGCCCACCCTTCCTAAAGGGGAAGATGTTGTCTTGGGTGCCATACTGTGGACATCCCCAGGTGCCAAGGCTCTCAGTGAAATGTTCTTGACCATTACTTAGTGAGGTCTGAGTTCTAGCAGTCTGTGAGCACCTAAGTTCTTCCACAGCCAGGTGAACCAGTGAGTCCAGAAGCTGGCCTTCCCTAGCTGAGACTGGAGGTGACTGCCCTGGAGCAGAGAACCTAACTAATGGATAGCCCAGTTCCTGACCTTCCACAACTGTGGAGTGATATATGTCTTAATTTTAGGCTGCTCAGGGCTGGAGTGATGTTGCTACACACAATATTTACCAATAACAACTTGAGTTTAGTTCTGTGATTCTCTTCTACTGCATTCTGCAGACTTCCAATTTCTAACACAGCCTTTGTCAAAAGGAAGTTTTTCTGGCTACAGAGGCACCGACACTAGCTCTTCTTCTCTTGCCCACAGAGCTGTGCGGTGTTATGTGGCTTAGCCTGTTTGGGGCTGCTGTTCACATTTGTGATGAAAGGACCTCTTTCCATGGGCCCCATGTGGAAAGTACTCACCTAACTAGATCTCTGGGCAGTGGAATGTTCTGTGCAGGGGTGCTGTCCTAATGAACAAATTTTATGTTTACACTATGAAGACCCGTGCATGTGATTTTCATCATGTCCAGTGTGAAGGTTAATTTGATATGTCCAATTCACCTAGCATAGTTTTGGATTATTATTTTTATTTGTAAAGATATACTTCTATCTTATGCCATTATTGAAGTTAGTTGCTCAGTCATGTCTGACTCGTTGTGATCCCATGGACTGTAGCCTGTCTCCTCTCTCCATGGAATTTTCTAGGCAAGAATACTGGAAAAAATTGCTATTCCCTTCTCTAGAGGATCTTCCAGACCCAGGGATCGAACCTCAGAACCCAGGCCTCCCACACTGCAGGCAGATTTTTACTGTTTGAGGCAGCAGTGAAGCCCTACTTCTACCTTGTATTCCTCTTTAATTGTGTGCACTGATTTGCAGGACTGATAATTCTGTACCACTGATATATTTGTATCTACCTGTGAACATTCACCTTAATTTTTAGAAATTTGTTTTAAGTGCGTGCCAATCATTATCTCTATGGACATATGTTTGAACATTTTTGGGGTTTTTTTGTTTCCTTTTTGGTGTGAGGTCTGAGTTCTAGCAGTCTGTGAGCACCTAAGTTCTTCCACAGCCAGGTGAACCAGTGAGTCCAGAAGCTGGCCTTCCCTAGCTGAGACTGGAGGTGACTGCCCTGGAGCAGAGAACCTAACTAATGGATAGCCCAGTTCCTGACCTTCCACAACTGTGGAGTGATATATGTCTTAATTTTAGGCTGCTCAGGGCTGGAGTGATGTTGCTACACACAATATTTACCAATAACAACTTGAGTTTAGTTCTGTGATTCTCTTCTACTGCATTCTGCAGACTTCCAATTTCTAACACAGCCTTTGTCAAAAGGAAGTTTTTCTGGCTACAGAGGCACCGACACTAGCTCTTCTTCTCTTGCCCACAGAGCTGTGCGGTGTTATGTGGCTTAGCCTGTTTGGGGCTGCTGTTCACATTTGTGATGAAAGGACCTCTTTCCATGGGCCCCATGTGGAAAGTACTCACCTAACTAGATCTCTGGGCAGTGGAATGTTCTGTGCAGGGGTGCTGTCCTAATGAACAAATTTTATGTTTACACTATGAAGACCCGTGCATGTGATTTTCATCATGTCCAGTGTGAAGGTTAATTTGATATGTCCAATTCACCTAGCATAGTTTTGGATTATTATTTTTATTTGTAAAGATATACTTCTATCTTATGCCATTATTGAAGTTAGTTGCTCAGTCATGTCTGACTCGTTGTGATCCCATGGACTGTAGCCTGTCTCCTCTCTCCATGGAATTTTCTAGGCAAGAATACTGGAAAAAATTGCTATTCCCTTCTCTAGAGGATCTTCCAGACCCAGGGATCGAACCTCAGAACCCAGGCCTCCCACACTGCAGGCAGATTTTTTACTGTTTGAGGCAGCAGTGAAGCCCTACTTCTACCTTGTATTCCTCTTTAATTGTGTGCACTGATTTGCAGGACTGATAATTCTGTACCACTGATATATTTGTATCTACCTGTGAACATTCACCTTAATTTTTAGAAATTTGTTTTTAAGTGCGTGCCAATCATTATCTCTATGGACATATGTTTGAACATTTGTGTTTCTGGTGTGAAACAGTTGATTTCTGTGAATCTAGACCTAGTTGTATTGCTAATGTTGAGAGACATGTCTCCACAGAGTCTTACATGTCTTTACGTCATCTTGGCAGATGGTAGTGATGAACTTGTCTGCAGGGCAGCAATGGAGATGCAGACAGAGAACAGTCTTATGGACACAGTGACATTGCGGAGAGTGGAATGAATGGAGAGAATAGCATGGAAACATGTACATTACCCTATGTGAAAAGATAGTCAGGGGGAATTTGCTATATGAGTGAAGGAGGTCGACCCAGTGCTCCGTGACAACCTAGTGGGGTAGGAGAGAGGTCCGGGAGGGAAGGAACATGTATATATATATATATAGCTTATACAGGGTGATGTATGGCAGAAACAACACACTATCAGAAAACAATTATCCTCCAATTGCAAATAAATAAATTAATTTTTAAAAAAGAGACACGTTTCCATAGGTCTTCCACATGCATGTCCACCTTCTTGGTAGAGGCACTGATTTTCTTCTGAAATATCTTCTTAAGGATGTCTGAGGGTTGAGCAGACCTGCAAGATAAAGACAGTGTCTTCTGCTTGAGCATTCAGTAGACTGTGTTGTCTAGGATGATATACAACAAACTCTTTTTTAAGCAAAGCTTATTTCACTGTTTCCAGCCTGTGGCAGGCAGAGCCTCTGAGTCTGTGCTGTCTCAGCCATGACAAAGGCCTGCTGGTGCACAGTGTTAGCCTGGGTGTGTCTGCGTCATCTCCTGGGACGTGAGTACATAACTAAGGCCAGGACTGCCAGGCATTCTCATCTTGCAGCCTAAAGTCCTGTTGGCAGCAGCCTGAATGAAATGTTGTAGGAAACACATGTGGGCATGTTACATAGAATGGTCAGTAGTCTAAGGTACTAGAGGGAAAAATTTCCAGTGACTAAGAGGGTATAGAAATGGGTATTGTCGGGAGACGTTTTCCATGCTTTCTTATTAACATAGGAGAGTGAGGGGACCACCTCTCCCACCACTTCATCAAGAACATTCACAGGTTACTACCTGTACAACCTTAATTTTTAGTTGTAAGTTCATCATTATCTCTATGGACATATGTTTGAACATTTGTGTTTCTGGTGTGAAACAGTTGATTTCTGTGAATCTAGACCTAGTTGTATTGCTAATGTTGAGAGACATGTCTCCACAGAGTCTTACATGTCTTTACGTCATCTTGGCAGATGGTAGTGATGAACTTGTCTGCAGGGCAGCAATGGAGATGCAGACAGAGAACAGTCTTATGGACACAGTGACATTGCGGAGAGTGGAATGAATGGAGAGAATAGCATGGAAACATGTACATTACCCTATGTGAAAAGATAGTCAGGGGGAATTTGCTATATGAGTGAAGGAGGTCGACCCAGTGCTCCGTGACAACCTAGTGGGGTAGGAGAGAGGTCCGGGAGGGAAGGAACATGTATATATATATATATAGCTTATACAGGGTGATGTATGGCAGAAACAACACACTATCAGAAAACAATTATCCTCCAATTGCAAATAAATAAATTAATTTTTAAAAAAGAGACACGTTTCCATAGGTCTTCCACATGCATGTCCACCTTCTTGGTAGAGGCACTGATTTTCTTCTGAAATATCTTCTTAAGGATGTCTGAGGGTTGAGCAGACCTGCAAGATAAAGACAGTGTCTTCTGCTTGAGCATTCAGTAGACTGTGTTGTCTAGGATGATATACAACAAACTCTTTTTCAAGCAAAGCTTATTTCACTGTTTCCAGCCTGTGGCAGGCAGAGCCTCTGAGTCTGTGCTGTCTCAGCCATGACAAAGGCCTGCTGGTGCACAGTGTTAGCCTGGGTGTGTCTGCGTCATCTCCTGGGACGTGAGTACATAACTAAGGCCAGGACTGCCAGGCATTCTCATCTTGCAGCCTAAAGTCCTGTTGGCAGCAGCCTGAATGAAATGTTGTAGGAAACACATGTGGGCATGTTACATAGAATGGTCAGTAGTCTAAGGTACTAGAGGGAAAAATTTCCAGTGACTAAGAGGGTATAGAAATGGGTATTGTCGGGAGACGTTTTCCATGCTTTCTTATTAACATAGGAGAGTGAGGGGACCACCTCTCCCACCACTTCATCAAGAACATTCACTATTGGAGTGAAGTGACTGTGATGCATATGTAGAGTCTAGGTGTATATATTGTTTATAATCAGAATAGTTTTCAATTTTTGTTACAAGTTTCATGTTAATTTGTAGTGCATATTTTAAAATATTAACCTATGTGTTTGGTAGGTACTTTGATGCTGACTCTTTTAGTGAGTTATTTTATTTTCTTCCTTTTAAATAACCATTTGCTTATTTTTGGCTAGGCTGGGTCTTTGCTGCTTGGACTTTCTCTAGTTGTGGCGAGTGGGAGCTACTCTCTAGTTGTGGTACACAGGCTTCTCATTTCAGTGATTTCTCTTGTTGCAGAACGTGAGGACGTGCAGGCTTCAGTAGCTGAAGTGCATGAGCTTAGTTGCCCCATGGTATGTGGAATGCTTCCAGACCAGGGATTGAACCCATGTCCCCTGCATTGGCAGGCAGGTTCCCAATCACTGGATCACCAGGAAAGTCCAATATTTTCATTTTTTTTAAATGTTAACTTTTAACTTCAGTGCAGATAACATGTTCTGTATAATCGCAGTTCTTAAGATTTGGTGAGATGACCTTTATGGCCCATGGTCTGTTCAGTTTTGGTAATGGTTCCATGCACATTAAAAGAATGTATTTTTGGACTTCATAAGGATGGTATTTATATATGTTTCTTGGGTTAGGTAAAGTCTGTAATTTGTTACCAACTTTTCTATGGCCTTAGTGATTTGATTTTAGTATCTGATCAATCAATTACAGAAAATGATGTATTGAAAGATTTCACATCGTTGTGAATTTGTCTTTTCACAATTTAATCTATCAACATTTGCTGTTTATATAATGAAGTTATATTAGTGAATTGAACTAATACATCATCATGAAGTGACCCAGAAGTTCTATTTGTTCAATATTAATAGAGCTATACCAGCTTACTCTTTGATAGTGTTTGTATGATTTATTTTTCTTCATTCTTTTATTGCAAAACTTTTAATTTGGCTGTTTATTTAGCTCTGCTTCCTGTAACCAGCATATTGTGTTTCTGCCTTTTTTTTTTTTTTTTTTTGGTCTATCCAGTATTCATTTTTCATCTGAAGCATTTACTCCATTTATATTTTGTATAAGTTTTTATAGGCTTAGGTTTAGCTACACTGTCTTATTTTGTTTTCAGTAATTGTCCTGCTGGTGTTATTTTTCTTTCGCTTTTCTTTCTTGCCTGGGTATTTCTAAATGAATCTTTTATTGGTTCATTTGATCATTTACCTGAGCAAATTTTATGGTAGTTCCAAAAATGTTTTACCAAAAGCTTAAAAAAAACTCCCTACATTGTG
Source organism: Tragulus kanchil (assembly GCA_022376925.1). Lineage (NCBI taxonomy): Eukaryota > Metazoa > Chordata > Mammalia > Artiodactyla > Tragulidae > Tragulus > Tragulus kanchil. The sequence goes on from JAIOJX010000023.1 coordinate 134,148,640, forward strand.
GGTAATATCTGGACCATTCTAAAAGACTCTTGCTCTGTTTTGCTCTGCCTTGCTAAGTCACTTCAGCCATATCCAGTTCTTTGTGATTGTAACCCACCAGGTTCCTCTGTCCATGGAATTCTTCAGGCAAGAATATTGTATGGGCAGCCATTCCCTTCTCCTGGGGAATCTTCCTGACCCAGGAAAAGTTTCAAAAGTATTTTACCAAAACCTTTCAAAAAATTTCATTGTGGATAATATCTGGACCATATTAAAAGAGTTTTAGCTTGTGGTAATTAATTTTTGTCTTTATGTATCATTTTCCAGTTTTTTATTAATAGAATGAGGTTCAGGGCTTCCCTGGTGGCCCAGTGTGTAAAAAGTCCACCTTGCAGTGCAAGGGGCACCGGGTCAATCCCTGGCCCGGGAAGACCCCACGTGCCGCGGAGCAGCTGGACTGACGTGTCCAACTACTGAGCTGGAGCTCTGGAGTGCATGCGCCCAGAGCTGGTGCTCTGCACTGCAGTGGGAGGTTCCCACAGGCCAAAAAATAAACATGGATGAAAATAAATGGATACAAAATTCAATAAAAGAGGTCAAAATTAAAAAGAAAACAGAATGAGGTTCAGAGAAGTGGCAAATAAAATTACATGGGAATACACTTACATGAGTAAAGGGAAATGGAATGACATATTCAATGAAGTTGTCAGAATTAGATTTCAGAAAGCTTACTTTCATCTCAAATTGAGACTATTTCTCTGAGTAATCCCACAGTGGAATTGAGTTCCTTTTTGTGAGTTGAGCTCTGCTGCATGACCTGATTTAGCTGTGGAGAACACCCTCAAGGAACACTTGGGATGCAGGGAATTTCTCCCTCCTTCTCCACATCAAGTCCATACCAGGCACTGAACATTTGCAGTTGAAAAGTAAGGGGAATATGTGGCCTCATTGGACCTGGTAGAATAGCCATTTAAGCCAGTTATTATCCACTTTGAAGTAAGAAAGTTTTGTTTAAAAGTCCCCTGGTGTTGATGAATTGGTGTTTGACTGAGGACTTTGATTTCCCTAAGGCTTTCAGCACTTCATATTTCCTCCTGCTTCCTTAACTTTTCCTCTTTTTATGTTGCAATATTATCCTTCATAAAGGGTGGTAAGCAGGTTGCCACTTTGTTATTGTTGAAGTGCTAAATTGTGTCCGACTTTTTATGACCCCATGGACTACAGCACACCAGGCTTCCCTTCTCCTGGGGAATCTTCCTGACCCAGGAAAAGTTTCAAAAGTATTTTACCAAAACCTTTCAAAAAATTTCATTGTGGATAATATCTGGACCATATTAAAAGAGTTTTAGCTTGTGGTAATTAATTTTTGTCTTTATGTATCATTTTCCAGTTTTTTATTAATAGAATGAGGTTCAGGGCTTCCCTGGTGGCCCAGTGTGTAAAAAGTCCACCTTGCAGTGCAAGGGGCACCGGGTCAATCCCTGGCCCGGGAAGACCCCACGTGCCGCGGAGCAGCTGGACTGACGTGTCCAACTACTGAGCTGGAGCTCTGGAGTGCATGCGCCCAGAGCTGGTGCTCTGCACTGCAGTGGGAGGTTCCCACAGGCCAAAAAATAAACATGGATGAAAATAAATGGATACAAAATTCAATAAAAGAGGTCAAAATTAAAAAAAAAAAAAACAGAATGAGGTTCAGAGAAGTGGCAAATAAAATTACATGGGAATACACTTACATGAGTAAAGGGAAATGGAATGACATATTCAATGAAGTTGTCAGAATTAGATTTCAGAAAGCTTACTTTCATCTCAAATTGAGACTATTTCTCTGAGTAATCCCACAGTGGAATTGAGTTCCTTTTTGTGAGTTGAGCTCTGCTGCATGACCTGATTTAGCTGTGGAGAACACCCTCAAGGAACACTTGGGATGCAGGGAATTTCTCCCTCCTTCTCCACATCAAGTCCATACCAGGCACTGAACATTTGCAGTTGAAAAGTAAGGGGAATATGTGGCCTCATTGGACCTGGTAGAATAGCCATTTAAGCCAGTTATTATCCACTTTGAAGTAAGAAAGTTTTGTTTAAAAGTCCCCTGGTGTTGATGAATTGGTGTTTGACTGAGGACTTTGATTTCCCTAAGGCTTTCAGCACTTCATATTTCCTCCTGCTTCCTTAACTTTTCCTCTTTTTATGTTGCAATATTATCCTTCATAAAGGGTGGTAAGCAGGTTGCCACTTTGTTATTGTTGAAGTGCTAAATTGTGTCCGACTTTTTATGACCCCATGGACTACAGCACACCAGGCTTCCCTGTCCTTCACTATCTCCTGGAGTTTGCTCCAACTCATGTCCATTGAGTCAGTGATGCTATCCAACCATCTCATCCTCTGCTGCCCCCTTCTCCTTTTAGTTACCAATATGCTCTGATAATTATCTTACCCTTAAGAGCCTGTGATGTTCTCAGTTAGAACATTAAAAATATATGTTTTAGGGCTTCCCTGGTGGTCCAGTGGGTAAGGACACCACTTTTCAGTTCAGGGGGAGCCGGTTCAATCCCTGGCCTGGGAGGATCCCACGTGCCATGGAGCGGCTGGATCGATGTGTCCAACTCTGGAGCCGGAGCTCTGGGGCACATGCGCCCAGAGCCGGTGCTCTGCAATGAGGGAGTTCACTGTGATAGGAGGCCCACACACACCAAAGAACAAAGATAAATAAATGAAAGATCCATAGAAGTGGCCAAAAAAAAAAAGAAAAGAAAAAATCTATGTTCTAAAATAGACAAAAGTTTAATTTTAGATCCCATGACACAACTCTTGGTTTTCAGTTGATGATTGTATTAGTGAAAAGAAATGACCTTTATTCATCAAAGATATAACTATAAGTTTGGGGGCATTAATGCTTATTATATAATAGTAAGTACTTTCAAAATATGCTAGAAAGTATTTTACATGGATATCAGCAAAATAGTTTTATTTTTAATTGCCTCCAATCTAGATTAAAAGCTGATTAAATGCAATATTTCTAAATTGCTATAATTTTAACTTACATTTATTAATTGAATTTCTTAGTTCCATAAAGTTGTTCATTAATCGAGAACCTCAAGTAAATCAAGAATTTGAACCTATTGGCATCTGTCCCTCCTATCAATTCTGTTTTGTTTTAAAAGAAACAAAAAGGAGATAATGTTTAAAAGTCCCCTGGTGTTGATGAATTGGTGTTTGACTGAGGACTTTGATTTCCCTAAGGCTTTCAGCACTTCATATTTCCTCCTGCTTCCTTAACTTTTCCTCTTTTTATGTTGCAATATTATCCTTCATAAAGGGTGGTAAGCAGGTTGCCACTTTGTTATTGTTGAAGTGCTAAATTGTGTCCGACTTTTTATGACCCCATGGACTACAGCACACCAGGCTTCCCTGTCCTTCACTATCTCCTGGAGTTTGCTCCAACTCATGTCCATTGAGTCAGTGATGCTATCCAACCATCTCATCCTCTGCTGCCCCCTTCTCCTTTTAGTTACCAATATGCTCTGATAATTATCTTACCCTTAAGAGCCTGTGATGTTCTCAGTTAGAACATTAAAAATATATGTTTTAGGGCTTCCCTGGTGGTCCAGTGGGTAAGGACACCACTTTTCAGTTCAGGGGGAGCCGGTTCAATCCCTGGCCTGGGAGGATCCCACGTGCCATGGAGCGGCTGGATCGATGTGTCCAACTCTGGAGCCGGAGCTCTGGGGCACATGCGCCCAGAGCCGGTGCTCTGCAATGAGGGAGTTCACTGTGATAGGAGGCCCACACACACCAAAGAACAAAGATAAATAAATGAAAGATCCATAGAAGTGGCCAAAAAAAAAAAGAAAAGAAAAAATCTATGTTCTAAAATAGACAAAAGTTTAATTTTAGATCCCATGACACAACTCTTGGTTTTCAGTTGATGATTGTATTAGTGAAAAGAAATGACCTTTATTCATCAAAGATATAACTATAAGTTTGGGGGCATTAATGCTTATTATATAATAGTAAGTACTTTCAAAATATGCTAGAAAGTATTTTACATGGATATCAGCAAAATAGTTTTATTTTTAATTGCCTCCAATCTAGATTAAAAGCTGATTAAATGCAATATTTCTAAATTGCTATAATTTTAACTTACATTTATTAATTGAATTTCTTAGTTCCATAAAGTTGTTCATTAATCGAGAACCTCAAGTAAATCAAGAATTTGAACCTATTGGCATCTGTCCCTCCTATCAATTCTGTTTTGTTTTAAAAGAAACAAAAAAGGAGATAATAGAAGTCCTATACTTTCCAGCTAAATGTAGCCAATTAATGTTAACTGTGAATTTAAACAAATTTTCACATATATGAACAAAAATCAAACTCTATTGTGTAGAATTCCATAAACATCTTTTAAGACTAAATAACAAAATTTTTTAGATATTTCTTCCCAAAGATATGATTATATTTAAAGGTAGCAGAATTCTAGAGGTAAAATTTTCTAAAAAAAAATTTAGCTCTACTTGAGGTAGTATATGACCATAGATATCAAAATGATTGATTATCTTTTAAATAACTTTAAATATTACTTCTATTGTATACCTCTGTTTATATATTTATATATATATATATATATATATTTATAATACATCCTAATATATTGTAATATAAACTAGGTATGCATAAAGCATATTCAACATTATGATAATAATGAAAAAAAAGTAATTCTACCCCTATAAGAAGAAATTTTGAGAGTGGTGACCATCCATATTAGATTTACATCAGCTTTATAGGTCCTTTGTCACTGTGGCATATTTATGAGGCTGTTAATTTTTAAGTGCCCGGGGGTTATAGCATACTTGATGTGACCCTTACATTCTAAGTCAAGACCATTACAAGTTACAATGATTATATGCCATTCAAAAATTATACTAAAATTTAGCTTCCTATGCTTTAATGGAAGTCTGTGAAAAAGAATGACCACTTAATGTCTTAGGAAAAAAGGTCATAAATAAAAGATGGAATTGAATAATATATTTGAAGTGCCAAATTTAATGTTATCACTAGCATGCAAATAATTGCACATCATTAGATTTATTTTTAAACATTAAGTTTGCATTCAATAGAATAAGATTTTCCAAAAAAGTACATTTTAATTTAATTTCTAGCACATAAAATATAATGGAAACCCAAATCAAATCTCAACTTTATAGTGTCTTGACCATCACCAAAAAGTACTGCTGAAATAAGTATATTGATATATAAAAGTAATATGGAAATGCCCTAGGCTTTTGATATTAGGTAGACAGTGGGGTATTTATTTGACTGACCTTTTGTGTATTAATTTATCTTGTCATTAACAATAATTGCAAAAAAGCCTATCCTTTGCCTCAGATAATAATAAAACAGCTAAATTTTAAAAAATGTATTTAATAATCTCTGATCTGAGCACTTCACTAACTTAAAAACTTATTTCTGATGTTTTTCCAAAAAAATGGGTGCTTATCATCTATTGCTTCAGTAACCACTGTAAGGTCAACACTCTTATTTTGTTTTTCTTGCTCTCTGTCTGTCTCTCTCTCTTCTGGTCTGTACATTTAGAAGAAAAGTAATGTGGTACTTTATGTGATAAATAGCATTGCAAATGCAAATAAAAGTTATAATTTTATTGAATCTCCATACTGCTTTTGAATCATATATGTGAAAGCTTATAAGACATTTCAGATAATGGAAGGATAGTTAAAGATTCATGAAAATCAGTTTTGAATGTATAGATGAAACGTTCTCAAACTTTAGTTAACATTAGCATCACACATATCCTAAAGTTTGAGAACGTTTCATCTATACATTCAAAACTGATACATTCAAAACTTTAAGATATATTATCATTATTTGTGCTTTCCCTGTTGGCCCGATGGTAAAGAATTTGCCTGTAGTGCAGGAGACCCAGGTTTGATCTGTGGGACGGGACGGGAAGATCCCTGGAGTAGGAAATAGAAACCTAATCCAATATTCTTGCCTGTAGAGTTCTAAGGATACCATTACAAGTTACAATGTTTTGCCATAAATTAAAAGCTTCCTATGCTTTAATGGAAGTCTGTGAAAAAGAATGACCACTTAATGTCTTAGGAAAAAAGGTCATAAATAAAAGATGGAATTGAATAATATATTTGAAGTGCCAAATTTAATGTTATCACTAGCATGCAAATAATTGCACATCATTAGATTTATTTTTAAACATTAAGTTTGCATTCAATAGAATAAGATTTTCCAAAAAAGTACATTTTAATTTAATTTCTAGCACATAAAATATAATGGAAACCCAAATCAAATCTCAACTTTATAGTGTCTTGACCATCACCAAAAAGTACTGCTGAAATAAGTATATTGATATATAAAAGTAATATGGAAATGCCCTAGGCTTTTGATATTAGGTAGACAGTGGGGTATTTATTTGACTGACCTTTTGTGTATTAATTTATCTTGTCATTAACAATAATTGCAAAAAAGCCTATCCTTTGCCTCAGATAATAATAAAACAGCTAAATTTTAAAAAATGTATTTAATAATCTCTGATCTGAGCACTTCACTAACTTAAAAACTTATTTCTGATGTTTTTCCAAAAAAATGGGTGCTTATCATCTATTGCTTCAGTAACCACTGTAAGGTCAACACTCTTATTTTGTTTTTCTTGCTCTCTGTCTGTCTCTCTCTCTTCTGGTCTGTACATTTAGAAGAAAAGTAATGTGGTACTTTATGTGATAAATAGCATTGCAAATGCAAATAAAAGTTATAATTTTATTGAATCTCCATACTGCTTTTGAATCATATATGTGAAAGCTTATAAGACATTTCAGATAATGGAAGGATAGTTAAAGATTCATGAAAATCAGTTTTGAATGTATAGATGAAACGTTCTCAAACTTTAGTTAACATTAGCATCACACATATCCTAAAGTTTGAGAACGTTTCATCTATACATTCAAAACTGATACATTCAAAACTTTAAGATATATTATCATTATTTGTGCTTTCCCTGTTGGCCCGATGGTAAAGAATTTGCCTGTAGTGCAGGAGACCCAGGTTTGATCTGTGGGACGGGACGGGAAGATCCCCTGGAGTAGGAAATAGAAACCTAATCCAATATTCTTGCCTGTAGAGTTCTAAGGATAGAGTAGTCTTGAGAATTCCATGGACAGAGGAGCCTGGCAGGCTACAGTCCATGAGGTTGCGAAGAGTCAGACATGACTTAGCAATTGAACAACCACCTGATTAGAAGATTTTATATTCTTTCTTCTTTGTTGTTGTTTTTTTTCCCTCTGGTCAAACATCTGGTGTGGTTTTGTTTGGGAACAGGATCTTGACAGTAACAGAAATTGGTGCCAGGTGCCATCCTAGGAAACAACTCTAAAATACAGCACCTTGAGCTTCTTTGGATTTGTCCTTGTACTGAGGCCCTTGCAAATTTGAAATAGGATAATAGTGGTCCATGACACACAGTGATTTCATCACTTGCCAACACTGAGATAAAGTTTCCACTGAAACAAGTTCCCCAGGGGAACCAGGAAGCTAGAATTGAGGGACAGTGACTACAGAAATGACTGTATGTGATGAGGGTATGTGTCAAGCATTAGCTCTTTAAAATCTCACCTCAAATTACAGTCCGAGGCTCAGAGTACATGTGTAGTATTTATGAAAGGTTTCTTTATTACTGATAGCCACTGGGCTTAATCCTGCTGAATATTTTTTGAATGTAATTTTGTACTTTGCAGGCTTAAAACACAGTTATTTTTTTAAAAAATAGATTATTATTTAGTTTTATTTTAAAGACTTTACTGAGGTTGTTACAACACCCCTTCTTTTTTATGTTCTGTTTTTTTGGCCATGAGGGATCTTATCTACCAACCATGGATTTAACCTGAGTCCCCTCCATTGGCAGGTGAGGTCTTAACTACTGGACCAGCAGGAAAGTCCACTTAAAGCATACTTTTAATCCAATGTCTTACCAAATTTCATAGGAAATTTTATGTGTTTCTTAATAAGAACTTTGACCCTACTCCTTTGATTTAGGACATTTGGTTGGAAGCAGATTTCCTTCTCATGTTTTGTGCATATTCATATATCTTTTGTGCAAAACATAGTCCTAATCACACCTGATGGATTTCCTTTCAGGGAAATCCCCATTCTCCTCAAACTACACCCTGAATACTCTGTTTCCATTAGACTTATAACTAGGATTATATCCTAGTATTATATTTTTACAGAGGAAGTGAAAGACTTGATACAAGAAAAAAAGGTTTATAAATCAAAATAATACAAATATCTTGCTAACTTATATTGGCAGAACCTTGAAGAGTGTATGTGGGAGTGAACACTGGGTAGAATTGAATAGAACACCAGATTCAGCCGAATTTTTCGATATGGATGTGTTTACCAGGCATTCTAGATTTTATTGGTTTACTCATTCAGCTGCAAATGGCCCTAACGGATGACTTGTTTGGTTGACTGGAATTTTACTCAGTGGCAGCCTATGGTAAAATACAGCACCTTGAGCTTCTTTGGATTTGTCCTTGTACTGAGGCCCTTGCAAATTTGAAATAGGATAATAGTGGTCCATGACACACAGTGATTTCATCACTTGCCAACACTGAGATAAAGTTTCCACTGAAACAAGTTCCCCAGGGGAACCAGGAAGCTAGAATTGAGGGACAGTGACTACAGAAATGACTGTATGTGATGAGGGTATGTGTCAAGCATTAGCTCTTTAAAATCTCACCTCAAATTACAGTCCGAGGCTCAGAGTACATGTGTAGTATTTATGAAAGGTTTCTTTATTACTGATAGCCACTGGGCTTAATCCTGCTGAATATTTTTTGAATGTAATTTTGTACTTTGCAGGCTTAAAACACAGTTATTTTTTTAAAAAATAGATTATTATTTAGTTTTATTTTAAAGACTTTACTGAGGTTGTTACAACACCCCTTCTTTTTTATGTTCTGTTTTTTTGGCCATGAGGGATCTTATCTACCAACCATGGATTTAACCTGAGTCCCCTCCATTGGCAGGTGAGGTCTTAACTACTGGACCAGCAGGAAAGTCCACTTAAAGCATACTTTTAATCCAATGTCTTACCAAATTTCATAGGAAATTTTATGTGTTTCTTAATAAGAACTTTGACCCTACTCCTTTGATTTAGGACATTTGGTTGGAAGCAGATTTCCTTCTCATGTTTTGTGCATATTCATATATCTTTTGTGCAAAACATAGTCCTAATCACACCTGATGGATTTCCTTTCAGGGAAATCCCCATTCTCCTCAAACTACACCCTGAATACTCTGTTTCCATTAGACTTATAACTAGGATTATATCCTAGTATTATATTTTTACAGAGGAAGTGAAAGACTTGATACAAGAAAAAAAGGTTTATAAATCAAAATAATACAAATATCTTGCTAACTTATATTGGCAGAACCTTGAAGAGTGTATGTGGGAGTGAACACTGGGTAGAATTGAATAGAACACCAGATTCAGCCGAATTTTTCGATATGGATGTGTTTACCAGGCATTCTAGATTTTATTGGTTTACTCATTCAGCTGCAAATGGCCCTAACGGATGACTTGTTTGGTTGACTGGAATTTTTACTCAGTGGCAGCCTATGGTTAAAAAAAAGTTTTTTTCATTGCAACCAAAAGAATCAAATATCTAGGAATAAACCTACCCAAAGAAACAAAAGAATTGTACACAGAAAATTACAAGACACTCATGAGAGACATTAAAGAAGACTTAAACAGATGGAGAGATATTCCATGTTCCTGGATTGGAAGAATCAATATTGTGAAAATGACCATACTTCCAAATATCATCTACAGATTCAATGCAATACCTATTCAACTACCACTGACATTTTTCACAGAACTAGACCAAATAATAACACAGTTCATATGGAAACACAGAAGACCTCGAATAGCCAAAGCAATCCTGAGGAAGAAAAATGGAGTTGGAGGGATCAGCCTCCCTAACTTCAGACTCTACTACAAAGCAACAGTCATCAAGACAGTATGGTACTGGCACAAAACAGAACTATAGACCAATGGAACAAGATCGAGAACCCAGAGATAAACCCACGCACCTATGGGTACCTTATTTTTGATAAAGGAGGAGAAACTATAAAATGGGACAAAGACAGTCTCTTTAACAAGTGGTGCTGGGAGAATTGGACAGCTACATGCAAAAAAATGAAATTGGAACATTCCCTGACGCCATACACTAAGATCAACTCAAAATGGATTAAAGACCTCAATGTAAGACCAGAAACCATCAAACTCTTAGAGGAGAATATAGGCAAAACCCTCAAGGACATCAATCAAAGCAAGATCTTCTCTGACCCACCAACTAAAATAGCAGAACTGAAAAGAAAAATGAACATATGGGACCTCATGAAACTTAAAAGCTTTTGTACAGCAAAAGAAATTACAAAAAAGCTGAACAGACACCCCACAGAGTGGGAGAAAATCATAGCAAATGAAACAACAGACAAAGAATTAATCTCCAAAATCTACAAGCAACTCAGACAACTCAGCACAGGGAAAATGAGCAGCCCAATCAAAAAATGGGAAAAAGATCTAAAGAGACGCCTCTCCAAAGAGGACATACAAATGGTCCAAAAGCACATGAAACGATGCTCAACCTCGCTTATTATTAGAGAAATGCAAATTAAAACCACAATGAGATACCACCTCACACCTGTCAGAATGGCCATCATCAACAAATCGACAGACAGCAAGTGCTGGAGAGGGTGTGGAGAAAAGGGAACCCTCTTGCATTGCTGGTGGGAATGTAAATTAATACAACCTCTATGGAAGACAATATGGAGATTCCTTAAAAAACTAAAAATAGAAGCACCCTATGACCCAGCAATCCCACTACTAGGCCTATATCCTGATGAAATCAAAACTGAAAGAGGCACCTGTACCCCAATGTTCATTGCAGCTCTCTATACAATAGCCAGAACATGGAAGCAACCTAGATGTCCATCGACGAATGAATGGATCCAGAAGCTCTGGTACATATATACAATGGAATACTACTCAGCTGTTAAAAGAAATGCAGAAGACTCAGTCCTAATGAGGTGGCTAGCTTCAGAAACTATCAAAAAGTTGGAGGGATCAGCCTCCTAACTCAGACTCTACTACAAAGCAACAGTTATCAAGACAGTATGGTACTGGCACCAAAACAGAAATATAGACCAATGGAACAAGATCGAGAACCCAGAGATAAACCCACGCACCTATGGGTACCTTATTTTTGATAAAGGAGGAGAAACTATAAAATGGGACAAAGACAGTCTCTTTAACAAGTGGTGCTGGGAGAATTGGACAGCTACATGCAAAAAAATGAAATTGGAACATTCCCTGACGCCATACACTAAGATCAACTCAAAATGGATTAAAGACCTCAATGTAAGACCAGAAACCATCAAACTCTTAGAGGAGAATATAGGCAAAACCCTCAAGGACATCAATCAAAGCAAGATCTTCTCTGACCCACCAACTAAAATAGCAGAACTGAAAAGAAAAATGAACATATGGGACCTCATGAAACTTAAAAGCTTTTGTACAGCAAAAGAAATTACAAAAAAGCTGAACAGACACCCCACAGAGTGGGAGAAAATCATAGCAAATGAAACAACAGACAAAGAATTAATCTCCAAAATCTACAAGCAACTCAGACAACTCAGCACAGGGAAAATGAGCAGCCCAATCAAAAAATGGGAAAAAGATCTAAAGAGACCCCTCTCCAAAGAGGACATACAAATGGTCCAAAAGCACATGAAACGATGCTCAACCTCGCTTATTATTAGAGAAATGCAAATTAAAACCACAATGAGATACCACCTCACACCTGTCAGAATGGCCATCATCAACAAATCGACAGACAGCAAGTGCTGGAGAGGGTGTGGAGAAAAGGGAACCCTCTTGCATTGCTGGTGGGAATGTAAATTAATACAACCTCTATGGAAGACAATATGGAGATTCCTTAAAAAACTAAAAATAGAAGCACCCTATGACCCAGCAATCCCACTACTAGGCCTATATCCTGATGAAATCAAAACTGAAAGAGGCACCTGTACCCCAATGTTCATTGCAGCTCTCTATACAATAGCCAGAACATGGAAGCAACCTAGATGTCCATCGACGAATGAATGGATCCAGAAGCTCTGGTACATATATACAATGGAATACTACTCAGCTGTTAAAAGAAATGCAGAAGACTCAGTCCTAATGAGGTGGCTGGCTTTAGAACCTATCATAAAAAGTGAAGTAAGTCAAAAAGAGAAAGACAAGTATAGTATACTAACTCATATATATGGGATCTAGTAAGATGGTCATGATAACACATACAGTGAACTCATGAAAAAACAGAGAATAGACATAAAGACATTGTGGAGACCGAACAGTGGGAGGGAGTAACATGGGAACCTATACTGTCATGTGTAGAAAAGATAGCTATTGTCATTGTGCTAGGGGAATAGGAGTACCTACAACCACTTGGAGCAATGGTCTGGAGGGATGGTGGGGGGGGAACCTGGGTGGGGGGAGGGCCAAGGGATATGCATCTGATTGATCTGGGAACATACATGTACAAAAATAAATAAATAAATAAATAAATACATTAAAAAAAAAAGTTTTTTTAAAATCTTTTTTTGGGCCTCTTTTATTGGTTTTATATTTATTTATTTTCATGCATCTTTATTCTTTGGCCAGTGTGGGCCTCCCACCACAGTGGCCTCTCTCACTGCAGAGCGCTGGCTCTGGGACATGCACTGCAGAGCGCTGGCTCTGGGACATGCACTGCAGAGCACTGGCTCTGGGACATGCACTGCAGAGCACTGGCTGGTAATTGGACACACCGGTCCAGCTACTCTGTGGCACATGGGATCTTCCAGGGCAAGGGATCAAACCGGTGCCTCTTGCACTGCAAGGCGGACTCTTTACCCACTGGACCACCAGGGAAGCCCTAAAAAAATTCTTATATCAGAATGTTTCCTGGTATAATGTAGAGGATGGAAGCATAAGGGGATAAAAGGTGGAGTAGGTTTACTAGGTGTGAGCCACACATATGTTCCACACACTCATCTCACAAGAGGCCCGAGAGGACACTCTCTTTATCAGGCTTTGGGAATCATGAATGAGGAGATACCAGGCTCCCTGACTTGCTCTGCTCTGACCAAGGCTGTGACAGAGGGAGAGGCTGTTAAGCATAAAGGTTCTCTTACTTCAGTAGAGACCAGAGGATCCCAGGATGGTAGAGACCAAAATTTCTTAACCTCCTAAGACAAACTGATGACTACTCAATGGGCAGTGGAAAGATACTGGTCAATAAGGATGCTCCAATGCATAGAGATCACTTGTTATCACCGGGAGTGGCCTCAGTGACTATAAAAGGAAACCTAAAATAACTAGTCAAAGGGGGAAACATGTGAAGTAAGTCAAAAAGAGAAAGACAAGTATAGTATACTAACTCATATATATGGGATCTAGTAAGATGGTCATGATAACACATACAGTGAACTCATGAAAAAACAGAGAATAGACATAAAGACATTGTGGAGACCGAACAGTGGGAGGGAGTAACATGGGAACCTATACTGTCATGTGTAGAAAAGATAGCTATTGTCATTGTGCTAGGGGAATAGGAGTACCTACAACCACTTGGAGCAATGGTCTGGAGGGATGGTGGGGGAACCTGGGTGGGGGGAGGGCCAAGGGATATGCATCTGATTGATCTGGGAACATACATGTACAAAAATAAATAAATAAATAAATAAATACATTAAAAAAAAAAAGTTTTTTTAAAATCTTTTTTTGGGCCTCTTTTATTGGTTTTATATTTATTTATTTTCATGCATCTTTATTCTTTGGCCAGTGTGGGCCTCCCACCACAGTGGCCTCTCTCACTGCAGAGCGCTGGCTCTGGGACATGCACTGCAGAGCGCTGGCTCTGGGACATGCACTGCAGAGCACTGGCTCTGGGACATGCACTGCAGAGCACTGGCTGGTAATTGGACACACCGGTCCAGCTACTCTGTGGCACATGGGATCTTCCAGGGCAAGGGATCAAACCGGTGCCTCTTGCACTGCAAGGCGGACTCTTTACCCACTGGACCACCAGGGAAGCCCTAAAAAAATTCTTATATCAGAATGTTTCCTGGTATAATGTAGAGGATGGAAGCATAAGGGGATAAAAGGTGGAGTAGGTTTACTAGGTGTGAGCCACACATATGTTCCACACACTCATCTCACAAGAGGCCCGAGAGGACACTCTCTTTATCAGGCTTTGGGAATCATGAATGAGGAGATACCAGGCTCCCTGACTTGCTCTGCTCTGACCAAGGCTGTGACAGAGGGAGAGGCTGTTAAGCATAAAGGTTCTCTTACTTCAGTAGAGACCAGAGGATCCCAGGATGGTAGAGACCAAAATTTCTTAACCTCCTAAGACAAACTGATGACTACTCAATGGGCAGTGGAAAGATACTGGTCAATAAGGATGCTCCAATGCATAGAGATCACTTGTTTAGTCACTCCGTTGTGTCCTATTTTTTTTTTTTTTTTGTGGCCCCATGGACTGAAATTCAGTCACATTTCCTTTAACTGTTCTTATAGATGCTAAATTCTTTATTTCTGTAACTGGTATTAAGATCACAGCTGCTATTTATAACGTCAATTTTACTTTGCTGTCAACCAGAACCTTAACTGGAGGGGTCCTTACTAGATATTATTCAGTCATTCAGTCATGTCTGACCCTTAAGGTTTTCTGCAGACAACAAGCAGACAAAGGACATGGGTGGCATGGTCAATTGTGGAAAGAATTCTTCTCAGTTACACTCCTAGCTGTTGGGAGGACCACAAACATCATATGGCAAAGCAAATTAGGGAAGTGGGATGTTACTCTACTAGGTGGAATTAGTATTCACTGGTGGCACAGATGGTAAAGAGTCTGCCTGCAAAGCAGGAGACCTGGGTTTGATCCCTGGGTCAGGAAGCTTTCATGGAGAAGGATATGGCAGCTCAGGCCAGTATTCCTGCCTGGGAAATCCTTTGGACAGGGGAGCCTGGTGAACTAAGGTCCATGGGATCACAAAGAGTCAGACACAACTGAGCGACTTTCACTTTTCACTTTCACTAGTAAGTATGGTTGGATGGCATCCTTGAACTCAGTGAACATGAATTTGAACTAACTTCCCCGGGAGGGGGTATTGAAGGGCAGAAGGGCTTGAACTAGAATGTTTCCTGGTATAATGTAGAGGATGGAAGCATAAGGGGATAAAAGGTGGAGTAGGTTTACTAGGTGTGAGCCACACATATGTTCCACACACTCATCTCACAAGAGGCCGAGAGGACACTCTCTTTATCAGGCTTTGGGAATCATGAATGAGGAGATACCAGGCTCCCTGACTTGCTCTGCTCTGACCAAGGCTGTGACAGAGGGAGAGGCTGTTAAGCATAAAGGTTCTCTTACTTCAGTAGAGACCAGAGGATCCCAGGATGGTAGAGACCAAAATTTCTTAACCTCCTAAGACAAACTGATGACTACTCAATGGGCAGTGGAAAGATACTGGTCAATAAGGATGCTCCAATGCATAGAGATCACTTGTTTAGTCACTCCGTTGTGTCCTATTTTTTTTTTTTTTTTGTGGCCCCATGGACTGAAATTCAGTCACATTTCCTTTAACTGTTCTTATAGATGCTAAATTCTTTATTTCTGTAACTGGTATTAAGATCACAGCTGCTATTTATAACGTCAATTTTACTTTGCTGTCAACCAGAACCTTAACTGGAGGGGTCCTTACTAGATATTATTCAGTCATTCAGTCATGTCTGACCCTTAAGGTTTTCTGCAGACAACAAGCAGACAAAGGACATGGGTGGCATGGTCAATTGTGGAAAGAATTCTTCTCAGTTACACTCCTAGCTGTTGGGAGGACCACAAACATCATATGGCAAAGCAAATTAGGGAAGTGGGATGTTACTCTACTAGGTGGAATTAGTATTCACTGGTGGCACAGATGGTAAAGAGTCTGCCTGCAAAGCAGGAGACCTGGGTTTGATCCCTGGGTCAGGAAGCTTTCATGGAGAAGGATATGGCAGCTCAGGCCAGTATTCCTGCCTGGGAAATCCTTTGGACAGGGGAGCCTGGTGAACTAAGGTCCATGGGATCACAAAGAGTCAGACACAACTGAGCGACTTTCACTTTTCACTTTCACTAGTAAGTATGGTTGGATGGCATCCTTGAACTCAGTGAACATGAATTTGAACTAACTCTGGGAGCTATTGAAGGGCAGGGAAGCCCAGCATGTTGCAGTCCATGGGGTTGCCAAGTGTCAGATATGACAGACTGAGTGAATAACATCTTAGTAAGGGCCCCTCCAGTTGAGGTTCTGGTTGACAGAGAAGTAAAATTGAAGTTATAAATAGCAGCTGTGATCTTAATACCAGTTACTGAAATAAATAATTTAGTATCTATAAGAACAGTTAAAGGAAATATGACTGAACTTCAGGAACAACAGAGTAAAGAACAAATGCAGAGACCTTGAGTTGGAAGGCTGTCTAATGTGTCAAAGAACAGTAAGGGAACTGGGTGACACGTGAACTTGTCACCTAAAAGAATTTGTGAGTCCAGCTGCTTACCACTCAAAGCAGATAAACAGGCCAGGTTAGTGGAAAAGGAAAGTTTGCTTTGTTTTATATCCTGGCAACTGAAGTGGCGGGGGAGGTGATGTGTGACACACATCTTTCCAAAGGCCAATTCCCTCGATCCCCACAGACAAGCAGGGTGTGAGAGCTTTTATAGACAGAGTGTGTGTTGTGGGGGGAGCTCCATGCAGAAACAGCACAATCAACTGCAACAGTTATCATTGGTCATGAGTGATCTGGTCAACATCATCTTGATGGTTTTAGGTACAGTTAATGTTCATTTCCAGGATCCATTGGTTCCTGTTTCGTTGTGGTCAATTCTTGGAATTGTGCCAACTTGGTACAGTCTGGTCATCGTGTAGTTAACTTCACCTGGTGTTTTGGTATCTGTAAGACAGCTCACAGGATCTGACTCAGAATAGTATCTATAACCCTTGAGAAATAGCAAAAGGTCTTTGATTGTGCCTAATGGATGCATTATTATTTAATCTCTTTTGACTCTTTTCCTTTGTTTCAGCATTTCTCACTTCTCTCATTAAATTATTCTTTGACACATGTTTTCCACAGGCAACAGGCAGGGAGAAGACAAGGTGGGGTGGGGCAAGGACCATGTGATCCTGCTCCGTTTCAAACTGAGGGAAGGAATTGGGCAGAGGAAGACTACAAGATAACGGACATGCACAAATTCTGTGACTTGGGATAAACTTGATAAATGTTGGAGAGGCATTTGAAAGCCCCTTAAAAATATTAATAAAAGATAGTCTCTTATTCAGTCATTACTTCTTTTTTTTATCCTGGAGATAGAGTTAAGCTTATAAGGAAATACAAGTATAACAGAGTATTTATTGAATAATCAATTACTATAAAATACAAAGAACTCAGATATCTATCTGAAAAATATCGATTAGTGGAATTCATAAACAATGATGAACCATGCTATATTTGAAAATGTGTGTTTATGTATTTATACAAACATGCATATACAATATTCTGGACAAATATATAAGATACATTAATAGTCTTTATCTCTGTGTTGATAAAAATAATCCCCTATGTATCTTTCTTGATTGTTTCAAGTTGGAAGTATTCATAATAACAAAAAGAAAACAGCGAATGTCAACTAATGAAATAGAAAAGTAATTAGATAAATCAATATAAAAATGCCATAAATTTTATAAAATACTATAATGTTACATTTTATTTCCATATTTCCAGACATTAATTAGGATATTTTGATTTTCTCGATCCCCACAGACAAGCAGGGTTAGATTTCAGAGTGTGTGTTGTGGGGGGAGCTCCATGCAGAAACAGCACAATCAACTGCAACAGTTATCATTGGTCATGAGTGATCTGGTCAACATCATCTTGATGGTTTTAGGTACAGTTAATGTTCATTTCCAGGATCCATTGGTTCCTGTTTCGTTGTGGTCAATTCTTGGAATTGTGCCAACTTGGTACAGTCTGGTCATCGTGTAGTTAACTTCACCTGGTGTTTTGGTATCTGTAAGACAGCTCACAGGATCTGACTCAGAATAGTATCTATAACCCTTGAGAAATAGCAAAAGGTCTTTGATTGTGCCTAATGGATGCATTATTATTTAATCTCTTTTGACTCTTTTCCTTTGTTTCAGCATTTCTCACTTCTCTCATTAAATTATTCTTTGACACATGTTTTCCACAGGCAACAGGCAGGGAGAAGACAAGGTGGGGTGGGGCAAGGACCATGTGATCCTGCTCCGTTTCAAACTGAGGGAAGGAATTGGGCAGAGGAAGACTACAAGATAACGGACATGCACAAATTCTGTGACTTGGGATAAACTTGATAAATGTTGGAGAGGCATTTGAAAGCCCCTTAAAAATATTAATAAAAGATAGTCTCTTATTCAGTCATTACTTCTTTTTTTTATCCTGGAGATAGAGTTAAGCTTATAAGGAAATACAAGTATAACAGAGTATTTATTGAATAATCAATTACTATAAAATACAAAGAACTCAGATATCTATCTGAAAAATATCGATTAGTGGAATTCATAAACAATGATGAACCATGCTATATTTGAAAATGTGTGTTTATGTATTTATACAAACATGCATATACAATATTCTGGACAAATATATAAGATACATTAATAGTCTTTATCTCTGTGTTGATAAAAATAATCCCCTATGTATCTTTCTTGATTGTTTCAAGTTGGAAGTATTCATAATAACAAAAAGAAAACAGCGAATGTCAACTAATGAAATAGAAAAGTAATTAGATAAATCAATATAAAAATGCCATAAATTTTATAAAATACTATAATGTTACATTTTATTTCCATATTTCCAGACATTAATTAGGATATTTTGATTTTCTGGAACTTATCAAAATACATCTATTTGTATTTCAGTGAATTCCAGTACTTTTGGTAAGATATATGTGTTTTTTTCTTCTGGTTTGGAACACGGTCAACAAGAAAATCTAGAAGACTCTTTATCTTTTCAGATACCTGTGATTGAAGGGGATATTAAGAAACTGATTGAAGTAATCCTAAATTGCAGAGTAATATATAATATGTATTTATAAAATTTGTTTCTCTTGATATAGGCAAGATTGAGGAAATAGACTGAATTGAAAATTCTTTGCTAATAAATATAAAGCCATGAGTCAAACATATTTACAATACAAAAAATGTTAAAACTAAAAGAACTTCATTTTATTTCTGTACAATAATTTTCATAGACCACACTTAGCTTATTCAATTTTCTAGTCAGTCAGAGTCCAATTATATTTAGATGAGCTATAAACTGTCAGAAATAACTAGAGCTATATTTAAATATATGCTTCTGAAATTGGCACAGACTTTAAGACCTAGTTCAAAACCTTTAAACTGTCAGAGTACAAAGTACAAAGGCATAGTATTCATAAAAAAATATGTGGGAAACTTTGAAGGCACAAGGAAATCAATTTTATTATGTCAAGTATGTATACATGTTATAGAGAATTTCTAATTAAATTCTTTAAAGTTCTTTACTCTGTTTTATTTTTTTACACCTTTGAAGAATACCTTTGAACATTATTAAAAGTGAAATTCTATTTCCTTAGAATAAATGTAGTTATTCTGACTATGCAGTCAATTGTGCAAATGATTTATGGGCATCTGATCTACCACTTAATTTCTGTACTTTTTTCCTCTCCTGTAAGTGTATTATTGTTGATTATTGTTGCAAGGTCATGAACACAATATTTCTCTATAAAAACAGAAAGTTATGATGTGTGGCAGTAAACAACAAAACTATGTCAAGTAAAAAATAGAAAGTTATTAGGGAACTGATAAGTTGTGTTATACCAAGTTGTACCTGATAAGAATGTGATAATGTTCAAATATATTCATTTATATGTGATAAGTTGTGTACCATAAGTTTCCATAAGTATTATTTCTAGAAATTGTTATGTATAATTGGAAACAAATTCAAACAAAAAAACTTAAAATAATTTCCTGCTCAATATTATAACATTGCCATCCTCTATTTGTAACTTCCTAATGCAAAATTTATCATTGATGAAATCAATCACAAACATTGTGGTTATACACAAGCACATATATATGTATATATATTTATAGAGAGGGAGAAAAAGAGAGGAAGAGAGAGAGATGGTTTGAATTTATATGAAATACTGAGCTTTTATTTGGGGGCTTCTTGTTTTTCTAAAATATTTAAATGCTGAAGTAAATGTATTTTATTTAAAATCAAAGCACTTTTAAATATTATTCTTATTAAAGATAAAACTTAAGCATTTGATTTATCTCTTGGTAGAATTTAATGAATTTAAAACAATAGAATTTAAGCTACATTTAAACTTATATTTTATATTATTTAAATGATAATTATATTTCCTATTAGAATTTATTATATATGATTTTGTCAGAGTCCAATTATATTTAGATGAGCTATAAACTGTCAGAAATAACTAGAGCTATATTTAAATATATGCTTCTGAAATTGGCACAGACTTTAAGACCTAGTTCAAAACCTTTAAACTGTCAGAGTACAAAGTACAAAGGCATAGTATTCATAAAAAAATATGTGGGAAACTTTGAAGGCACAAGGAAATCAATTTTATTATGTCAAGTATGTATACATGTTATAGAGAATTTCTAATTAAATTCTTTAAAGTTCTTTACTCTGTTTTATTTTTTTACACCTTTGAAGAATACCTTTGAACATTATTAAAAGTGAAATTCTATTTCCTTAGAATAAATGTAGTTATTCTGACTATGCAGTCAATTGTGCAAATGATTTATGGGCATCTGATCTACCACTTAATTTCTGTACTTTTTTCCTCTCCTGTAAGTGTATTATTGTTGATTATTGTTGCAAGGTCATGAACACAATATTTCTCTATAAAAACAGAAAGTTATGATGTGTGGCAGTAAACAACAAAACTATGTCAAGTAAAAAATAGAAAGTTATTAGGGAACTGATAAGTTGTGTTATACCAAGTTGTACCTGATAAGAATGTGATAATGTTCAAATATATTCATTTATATGTGATAAGTTGTGTACCATAAGTTTCCATAAGTATTATTTCTAGAAATTGTTATGTATAATTGGAAACAAATTCAAACAAAAAAACTTAAAATAATTTCCTGCTCAATATTATAACATTGCCATCCTCTATTTGTAACTTCCTAATGCAAAATTTATCATTGATGAAATCAATCACAAACATTGTGGTTATACACAAGCACATATATATGTATATATATTTATAGAGAGGGAGAAAAAGAGAGAGGAAGAGAGAGAGATGGTTTGAATTTATATGAAATACTGAGCTTTTATTTGGGGGCTTCTTGTTTTTCTAAAATATTTAAATGCTGAAGTAAATGTATTTTATTTAAAATCAAAGCACTTTTAAATATTATTCTTATTAAAGATAAAACTTAAGCATTTGATTTATCTCTTGGTAGAATTTAATGAATTTAAAACAATAGAATTTAAGCTACATTTAAACTTATATTTTATATTATTTAAATGATAATTATATTTCCTATGTAGCAATATATTATTTTGATATATGATTTTAATTGATGTCTCTTAAAATTTTTACTGAAATATGTTTGGTGTATAACATATATCATGTGTGTACAATATAATGATTCAGAGGTTTTAAAGCCTATATTCTATTTATAGTTATTATATGATATTGGCCATAATCCCTTTGTGCTACAATATATCCTTTTAGGTAATGTTATAGCCAGTAGTTTGTACCTCTTACTCTCTGGCACCTACATTGTCCCTCTCCCTTTTCCTCTCTCCACTGGAAATCACTGGTTTGTTCTCTCTTTTTCGTTATATTCACTAGTTACTTTTTTTTTTCATTTTTATATTTTTAGATTCCACATATAAGTGATGTCATTCAGTATTTTTGTTTCTCTGTCTGACTTATTTCACTTAGCATAATGGCAAGTCTATCCATGCTATGGCAAGTGGCAAAATTTTATTCATTTTTATGGCTGAGTAGTCCTCCATTATATATATATGTACCACATCCTTTATATCCATTCATCTATTGATGGATACTTCAACTGATTCCTTATCTTGGCTATTTTAAATAGTGCTGTTATGAGCACTGGAACACATATATCTTTTAGATATATCTTTTAGATACATTTTCATGTTTTTGTATCTTTTGGGTACATCTTCATGTTCTTGATTTTATATATATATATATATATATATATATATATATATATATAACTGTCGATTTGCTGGGTCATACGGTAGTTCTGTTTTTAAGTTTTAGAGGAATCTCCGTGTTGTTTTCCATAGTGGCTATACCAATTTCCATTCCTTCCTACCAGTGTAGGACGGTTCAGTTTGCTCCACATCTTCATCAACATCTGTTACTTGTGTTCTTATTGAAGATAACCGTTTTGGCAAGTGTGAGGTGACATCTCATTGTAGTTTTGATTTGCATTTCTCTAATAATTAGCAGTGTGGAACATTTTTTCTGTGCCTGTTGGCCATTTAAAAATCTTCTTTAGAGCAATGTCTATTTAAATGTTCTAACTTTTTTTTATTATGATTTTTGAGTGTTATTAGCTATTTATGTATTTTGGAGATTAACCCCTTATCAGTCATATCATTTGCGAATGTTTCTCCTTTTCTGTAGGTTGTCTTTTTGTTCTATGCATGGTTTCCTTTGTTGTGCAGAAGTTTTCA
Organism: Tragulus kanchil; assembly: GCA_022376925.1. Classification (NCBI taxonomy): domain Eukaryota; kingdom Metazoa; phylum Chordata; class Mammalia; order Artiodactyla; family Tragulidae; genus Tragulus; species Tragulus kanchil. Next base: position 134,171,510 of record JAIOJX010000023.1, read on the forward strand.
AGCTTAATTAGCTGCCTTCTGTCTATCTTTGCTCTATTTACCTTGCCTTGGAAGACAGATCCAAAAAGTATGTTGCTACAATTCATGTCAGAGTTTTCTGCATATGTTTTCTTTTACGGGCTTTATGGTTTCCTGACTTTCAAGTTTCCTGACTTAATAGGTCTTTAATACTGATGTCTTCGGATTTTTGCTTGCTATGTTGGCCATTTTATATGTTAGAATTGGAACCCTGGTTGATTATAATAGATCCAAAAGTTATTTAGGATCTTCCATGGTTGTCCAGTGGGTAAGGACACCGCCTTGCAGTTCAAGGGGTGCCAGTTTGATCCCTGGCCTGGGAAGATTCCATATGCACATGCTGCAGAGCAGCTGGACTGATGTGTCCAACTACCGAGCCAGAGCTCTGGAGCACATGCTCCCAGAGCCAGTGCTCTGCAGCTGAGAGAGGCCACTGTGATGGGAGGCCTGCACAGGCAAAAAGAACAAAGATGGAGATAAATGAAAGAGTAACAGAAGTGCCCCCCAAAGTTATTTAAATCACAATTACATTAAAACTTTGTATAGTAATTTAAATATGGCAGTAGGTAGATGCCTGACATTTTTGTCTTCTTCACTACAGTATCACTAGGAAAAAATTACTTAAACCTCTCATTTAACATGTGTCAGCAAGAGAACAGACAAAATCTCTTTTTATTTGGTTCATGAAGAAATCAGAAAAGTCATGAACACCAAGAAAATTCCTTAGGCAGTTACTGCCAAGTAATTTTCAAGTAAAAAGCAATTTAATATTCACAAAGGTCTTGGATTGCCATTGAATAAAAAACACTGTTGTAGTGAGAAAACATCTTTGTATAATTTTCTGTGTGAAGTGTCCCATTTACTTGAATTTCCGAGGCTGTTTGCTCCTCACTGAGTGTGCCGTGGCACCTAGGAGTGAGGCAGGGAAACTGCTCACCGCAGCCCAGGAGTCGGGCATGTGTGCCTCAGGGACCTGTAAAAAACAAGACAACCCGCTCAGATTCAATCTCCTGTCAGTTATCAAAAGGTGATGCAGTTCTAAATACTGACAGAGATATTATCCTATGCAGGCTTTTTTGTTATTCTAAGTTTTAAACACTTGCTGACATTACCATTGAGTTTTAGTTGTACACACATGTAATTACACATGTGTAAGCTTTGAATGAGCATTTTTCAAAAGCTTTTCTTTTTCAAAATGCGTTCTTATTGGAATATAATGACTGTAAAGTGTTGTGTTAGTTTCTTCTATACAACATAGTGAATCAGCCGCATGTACACACATAGTGCCTCCCTTGCAAGCCTCTTCCCAGCCCACCACGTTCTACCTCTCTTAGGTCCTCACAGAGCACCAACCTGAGCTCCCTGTACTATTCAGTCAAAAGCTTTTCTTTGGATAAATGCTGTATTTCACCCAGAGGTTGACACAAGGCCCCAGTTGTGCCACGTATATGTTAACCCTTGATATGGGGCTTCCCAGGTGGTTCTACTGGTAAAGAACCCGCCTGCCAGTGCAGGAGATATAAGAAATGCACGTTCGATCCCTGGGTTGGGAAGACCCTGTGGAGGAGGAAATGGCAAGCCCCTCCAGTATTCTTCCCTGGGAAATCCCATGGACAGAGGAGACTGACGGGCTACGGTCCATGGGGTCACAAAGAGTCAGACATAACTAAACACCTGAACACACACACACACACACACACGCACACCATGTGCGTACCTAGATGCTAGCATTCCTTTGGAAGGGACTGGAGTTCCTGTTTCTAGATCTTGTGATGAACCTAGCTTTGTGTTGAAATACTAGATATAAAAAATAATGACAAAAGACTGTAAAAAGGAAGAAAGAACCTTGATTTGTCACTTGATTTCTATCATTTTTTTCTAACTGAATTTTTCTTAAAATCAGGAAATAGAGTATGATCAGTAACGTGTAATCACTTTGTTGTAGTGAGAAAACATCTTTGTCTAATTTTCTGTGTGAAGTGTCCCATTTACTTGAATTTCCGAGGCTGTTTGCTCCTCACTGAGTGTGCCGTGGCACCTAGGAGTGAGGCAGGGAAACTGCTCACCGCAGCCCAGGAGTCGGGCATGTGTGCCTCAGGGACCTGTAAAACAAGACAACCGCTCAGATTCAATCTCCTGTCAGTTATCAAAAGGTAATGCAGTTCTAAATACTGACAGAGATATTATCCTATGCAGGCTTTTTTGTTATTCTAAGTTTTAAACACTTGCTGACATTACCATTGAGTTTTAGTTGTACACACATGTAATTACACATGTGTAAGCTTTGAATGAGCATTTTTCAAAAACTTTTCTTTTTCAAAATGCGTTCTTATTGGAATATAATGACTGTAAAGTGTTGTGTTAGTTTCTTCTATACAACATAGTGAATCAGCCGCATGTACACACATAGTGCCTCCCTTGCAAGCCTCTTCCCAGCCCACCACGTTCTACCTCTCTTAGGTCCTCACAGAGCACCAACCTGAGCTCCCTGTACTATTCAGTCAAAAGCTTTTCTTTGGATAAATGCTGTATTTCACCCAGAGGTTGACACAAGGCCCCAGTTGTGCCACGTATATGTTAACCCTTGATATGGGGCTTCCCAGGTGGTTCTACTGGTAAAGAACCCGCCTGCCAGTGCAGGAGATATAAGAAATGCACGTTCGATCCCTGGGTTGGGAAGACCCTGTGGAGGAGGAAATGGCAAGCCCCTCCAGTATTCTTCCCTGGGAAATCCCATGGACAGAGGAGACTGACGGGCTACGGTCCATGGGGTCACAAAGAGTCAGACATAACTAAACACCTGAACACACACACACACACACACACGCACACCATGTGCGTACCTAGATGCTAGCATTCCTTTGGAAGGGACTGGAGTTCCTGTTTCTAGATCTTGTGATGAACCTAGCTTTGTGTTGAAATACTAGATATAAAAAATAATGACAAAAGACTGTAAAAAGGAAGAAAGAACCTTGATTTGTCACTTGATTTCTATCATTTTTTTTCTAACTACCCAGAAAGAAACTTTCTGTTTAACATTTAAAGTCAGGAAATAGAGTATGATCAGTAACGTGTAATCTTTATTTTGGAAGTGAAATGTTTTTTGTGCCTGAACAACTTCACTGAAAGTTAATAATTTTTTTTTTAATGTTGCAACTTATTCTTTTAAAATTGTTGTTTACTGTGAAACTAATTATTACTTTTTTAGTATGATTGTGTCTTAAGATAATTACTTATAGCAGCAGATAGTGTTAAAAAATAATCCACTCTACAAATCAGATATTCTGGAATCACAACTGGTCAAGGGTAGAGAGAAGACAGGTTGATAAATAATAGTGTTACCTAATAATTTAGGGAGACCTGGAGAATCATAGGGGGTTTTGTATCCCGCAATAGGCACTGACAATAACAACACAAGTCACACACACACACACACAGTGTGATACTGAATAGTAATACGCTGATATCTGTAAGTCACTTCCTTTGTTTAGAGTCAATTTTTTGTGCTTATTCAAGGAACGGGTGTCTACTTTAAGTGTCAGGTGATTTTAAAAATATATTAGACATCTTATAAATATTTGTTTTAAGTTTTAAATATCTTGCAAATTTTTCTTTGAGTATATTCTCAAAGTAAAGCCTACATACAGGATGATAATCTATCTGGTCAATTTGTTTGATGACTGAATATTTTGGACTGTCACCTCAAGTCTGTTAGGTCATACCATAATTTCTTGATGAGCATAATTTAGTACTCATCCAGAAATTTGTTTTATATAAAATAGGTATAAAACTACAAATGAAATAATTTTATGTATGACTCTAATTTGGACCATTAAAATGATATGAAAATACCTGAATTAAATAGAAGAAAAAAATTCAGGTAGCCCAAATCCTTTAATATTTAGACTTATTTCTATAATTAAGTTTTCTCGTTTGGTTTCTCAGAGCATCACATCACAACATACTACTACTGTCACACAGAGTAAAATTTCTGGTTGAGAAACAGCTTAATATATTTTGGAATATCTTAAAATAATCCTGACAAATGAATAAATACTTATAAGAAGACTCACAGGAAATTTTATCTCATCCTTTGCAACTGTTATGTAAAGAACCCAGAGAGTTCTTATCAGTATTCCAGTGTCATTCAGAGGAGACATAAAAAATATTGTTTACTTATTTTTATTTCAAATGCCTATCAGTATCCTTAGAAAGGTACTCAGGGGATTTGCTAATGACATTGAATTAAGACTGAGTCACAGCCAGTGTTTATTTCCATTTTAAAGAAACTTAATGGTATATTCAGAAGCAGAATATTTGAAAAGAACTCTGAGAGTCTGAGACTCTGAGCAGGATGTTCTACCTGAGGAGAAAATGAAAAGCTACATAAATATAGTAGCCTGCATTACAATCATGAGTTATTTGTTTAAAAAAGGAGAAAAGGAGCAGGAGGATTTATTGACAAAGTTGATAGCAGCCTATTGTTTTCAGTTGCCCATATTTAAAAATCAGGAAACTGGCAAAATTACTATATTGACCTCTGTCCTGTATGACTCACAAGTTAATTTATGATATCTTACTTCATTTAATGTTTGTAACACTCCTGTGAAATTTCTAATGCTATTTTTATACCCGCATTTGTCAAGAAAACTCTTAAGTTTCTAAGGAAACTCTCAGGCATTACCCACTAATTCCATGGAGTCCGGTTCCTCTGACCCTCAGGAAAGAGGGTTTATGCATATCTTATCTCATGTGGACTTCACAAATAAAAAGATCAAATATATTATGTAAAAAAGAAAAGTATCACAAAAGTAATTGAAATATTGAAAATTTATATTAACATAAAATATGAATTAGACATATTTGGAGAAAAATTGAATATGGGACAATCTGTTGTCAAGTCACTAGGTCATGTTCCTCTCTGTAACCCCATGCACTGCATCCCCCAGGGTTCCCTGTCCTTCAGTACTAACCAGAGTTTGCTCAAATTCATGTCCATTGAGTCAGTGATGCCATCCAGACATCATCACTTCTCTTTCTGCCTTCTATTTTTCCCAGCATCAGTATCTTTTTCAGTGAGTCATCTACATTAGTTGGCTAAAGTATTGGAGCTTTAGCTTCAGCATTAGTCCTTCCATTGAATAGTATTTACAATAGTATTGGTAAATCATTCAAACTGGTAGGAAATACATACATTTTATTTAATATTCTGAATTTTATTTTTCTTCTTTTTAGCCTAAAGGAAGGACTTTTCCGGTGACTCAGTGGTAAACAATTAGTTTGCTAATACAGGAGACACAAGAGACATTGCTTTGATTTCTGGATTAGGAAGATCCACTGGAGAAGGAAATGGCTGCCTACTCCAGTATTCTTGCCTGGAAAATCCCATGGACAGAGGAGCCTGGTGGGCTACAGTCCATGGGGTCTCAAAAGATTCAGACACGACTGAGCATACCAGTCCTAAAATAGATGATTGCTTATAGCTCTGTTTCTCTATTATTATCTCTAATTCATCATATTGTAAAAATGAGAATGAATTCTAAGAATGAAACTTAGATTGTATGTGTATGTGTGCACTTAGAAGCAAAGCTTAAAAAAAAGTCATGTTTATGCTTTGTGAACAGTAAATATAAGATTACCTAATACATAGGCTACCCTACTTCAGGATTAAGCTCAGAGCTAGGATGTGAAGCTGAGATAGAAACCCCATGTATTGCTGTTCATGAATTGCTTCAAATGAAATCATGTTCAGCATATGACATCTAAAAGATAAATCTATAACAGTGGAGTTTTAGATCCTTGCCTGGTTGAATCAGGCTCCAAGCTGATTGCTCTGTTTCTGAACCATCTCTTTATTATCCTTGAGTCTGTCACAGGGATTTTACAAGGAAGGCCTGTAACCTTCTCTCTCAATTTTGAGGAGAAACTCTTAGCACTACAGGCCAGGAAAGAGAAAAATATGGGACAATCTGTTGTCAAGTCACTAGGTCATGTTCCTCTCTGTAACCCCATGCACTGCATCCCCCAGGGTTCCCTGTCCTTCAGTACTAACCAGAGTTTGCTCAAATTCATGTCCATTGAGTCAGTGATGCCATCCAGACATCATCACTTCTCTTTCTGCCTTCTATTTTTCCCAGCATCAGTATCTTTTTCAGTGAGTCATCTACATTAGTTGGCTAAAGTATTGGAGCTTTAGCTTCAGCATTAGTCCTTCCATTGAATAGTATTTACAATAGTATTGGTAAATCATTCAAACTGGTAGGAAATACATACATTTTATTTAATATTCTGAATTTTATTTTTCTTCTTTTTAGCCTAAAGGAAGGACTTTTCCGGTGACTCAGTGGTAAACAATTAGTTTGCTAATACAGGAGACACAAGAGACATTGCTTTGATTTCTGGATTAGGAAGATCCACTGGAGAAGGAAATGGCTGCCTACTCCAGTATTCTTGCCTGGAAAATCCCATGGACAGAGGAGCCTGGTGGGCTACAGTCCATGGGGTCTCAAAAGATTCAGACACGACTGAGCATACCAGTCCTAAAATAGATGATTGCTTATAGCTCTGTTTCTCTATTATTATCTCTAATTCATCATATTGTAAAAATGAGAATGAATTCTAAGAATGAAACTTAGATTGTATGTGTATGTGTGCACTTAGAAGCAAAGCTTAAAAAAAAGTCATGTTTATGCTTTGTGAACAGTAAATATAAGATTACCTAATACATAGGCTACCCTACTTCAGGATTAAGCTCAGAGCTAGGATGTGAAGCTGAGATAGAAACCCCATGTATTGCTGTTCATGAATTGCTTCAAATGAAATCATGTTCAGCATATGACATCTAAAAGATAAATCTATAACAGTGGAGTTTTAGATCCTTGCCTGGTTGAATCAGGCTCCAAGCTGATTGCTCTGTTTCTGAACCATCTCTTTATTATCCTTGAGTCTGTCACAGGGATTTTACAAGGAAGGCCTGTAACCTTCTCTCTCAATTTTGAGGAGAAACTCTTAGCACTACCAGGCCAGGAAAGAGATCATTTCGCATCTGACTTGCTCAAGCCAAGCACAGTAAAAAGGGTCCTGTATTCAGGTGGCAGTTTTGATGGTACCTTGTGGAAGGCCAGTGTAGTTTTTGGCACTTGAAACGTTAGCTGAGTGAAAACAGGATTGATGCGCTTATTCAAGTGGTTCTCCAATTGGTCTGAAGGGTTGAGAGCGGTTTCGAAAGAAAAGGAACCATTTAAAAATAGATAAAGGTGGCTTAAGAGATTTGAAGCACAGTATCACCTTAAATGGAAAGATTAAGAGTTTAAGTGAAAGGCAAAACTTCATATGATTTAAAACTCATTTTTCCTCCAACATTAGGACATATATCAATTTTTTTAACTATAATGGGAAGATGATGTCCATATTTTATTCTTTTTTTACTATGAAATAAATGAAAAGTAATACTAAAATTTGTTTCTTTTTGCAATGAATCATTCATTTTTTATTTAGAATAAAAATTTATTATCCCTCTTTCCTTCAGAGTTCTGTAACATCATTTTTATTGCTTTTATTTTTTTAACTAGATGATAATTACTTTACAATATCACCATAGTTTCAGGCATACATCAACATGAATGGCTCTTCCTCTTCCTTGAACCTCTGTCCTACCTCTCCCTGCAGCCTGCAGTTCTAGGTTGTCACAGAGCACCAGCTTTGGGTTCCGTGCATCAAATAGCAAACTCCCCCTGACTGTTTTACACATGGTAATGTATATGCTTCAATGCTATTCTGTCAAGTCATCCCACCCTCTCCTCACCCTACTGTGTCCAAAGTCTGTTCTTTATATCTGTTTCACCTTTGCTATCCTGCAGGTAGGACCATCACTACTATCTTTCCAGATTCCATATATATGCATTAATATACAATATTTGTCTTTCTTTTTCTGACTTACTTCATTCTTTAATAGGCTCTAGGTTTATCCACCTCATTAGAATTGACTCAAATGTGTTCTTTTATATACCTGAGTAATTTTCTATTGTGTATATGTACCACAACATATTTATCCATTCATCTATGGATGGACATCTAGGTTGCTTCATGTCCTGGCTTTTGCAAATAATGTTGCAGCAATGAACATTGGCTACATGTGCAATGTACACAGAGTGTTGGGGAATATGTCTTTTCTTTCTTTTTTTTTTTTGGGCGGGGGTTGGGTTGGGGAGGGAGGGAAGCGGGCGGGCCACTTCTATTGGTCTTCCATTTCTCTATTTTTCATCCGTCTTTGTTCTTTGGCTCCTGCAGGCCTCCCATCGCGGTGGCCTCTGTCATCGCAGAGCACCGGCTCTGGGCGCATGCGCTCCAGAGCTCCGGCTCGGTGATTGGACACATGGGTCCAGCCACTCCGCAGCACGTGGGATCTTCCCAGGCCAGGGATCGAACCGGCGCCCCTTGCACTGCAAGGTGGTGTCCTTATCCACTGGACCACAAGGGGAAGCCCGGAATATGTCTTTTCTATTATGGTTTCCACAGGATATATGCCCAGTAGTGGGATTGCTGGGTTGCATGGTAGTTTTATCCTAGCATTTTAAGGAATCTCCATACTGTTCTCCATAGTGATTGTATCAGTATGAATTCCCACCAATAGTGTAAGAGGGTTCCCTTTTTTCCACACCCTCTACAGCCTTAACTGTTTGTAGACATTTTGATAGCCATTCTGACTACCATAAGGCAATATGCCTTACTGTAGTTTTTGATTTGCATTTCTCTAATAATAAGTGATGTTGAGAATTTTATTAGAGAGGGCTCAACATTAAAAAAACAAACAAACAAAACTTAAGATCATGGCATCTGGTCTCATCACTTCATGGCAAAGAGAAGAGGAAAAAGTGGAAGAAGCAGCAGATTTCATTTTATTAGGCTCCAAAATCAGTGCAGTCAGTAGCTGCAGCCATGAAATTAAAAGACACGGACTCTTTGGAAGGAAAGCTATGACACACCAAGACAGCATATTAAAAAGTAAAGACATCACTTTGTTGACAAAAGTCCATATAGTCAAAGCTATGACATTTCCAGTAATGATGGACAAATGTGGGCTTTGCAGGTGGTGTAGTTGGCAAAGAATAGGCCTGTTCAAAGTAGGAAACACAAGAGACACGGCTTCAGTCCCTGGGTCAGGAAGATCACCTGGAGGAGGAAATGGCAACCTACTCCAGTATTCTCGCCTAGAAAATCCCATGGACAGAGGAACCTGGAAGGCTTAGGCCTATGGGGTTGCGAAGAGTTGAATATGGCTGAGTATACACATACATGCATATGTGGATGTTGGAATTGAACCATAAAGACTGAATGCTGTAGAATTAATACTTTCAAACTGTGGTACTAGAGAAGACTCTTGAGATTCCCTTTGACTGCAAAGATGTAATCAATCCTAAGTGGAATCCGCCCTGAATATTCAGTGGAAGGACTGATGCTGAGTCTGAAGCTTCAACACTTTCGCCACCCGATCCAAAGAGCCAATTCTTTGAATTAGACCCCGATGCTGGGAAAGATTGAAGCCATAAGCAGAAGGGGATGCAGAGGTTGCGAGTTATATAGCATCACTGACTCTATGAATATAACTCTGAGCAAACTCCAGGAGTTAGTGGAGGACAGAGGCGCCTGGTGTGGTGCAGCCCAAGAGGTAGCAAAGAGTCAGACATGGCTTATCAACTGAACAGCAGCAACATTAAGATATCAATGCAATTATTTTTAATAGTTATTTTAGATTTTAAAGTATGGTTACTGTTATGTTTAATTTTATATGAATATATTACTGTTTACATCAAATTTTAGTTTGAATTTTTAGTGTTCTGTATAGAGGTAAAATTTTACAGAACCTTAATGGAATGCTAAATCAAATAGAAGCTCCAGTCTTTCCCAAAATATGCCTTGTTGAAGAAAAACAGATATCATAAAATGCCTTTACCTTTGGCCAATAAATTACTTTGAATTATTGTATAAGCACAATGTAAACTATGCTTCCCTGGTGGCTTAGATGTTAAAGAATATGAGTATGTTCATCAGAATATGTTGAATCTATAAAATATGCAGTAAGGAAAAGGGGAAAAGGAAAAGGATGATTTTCTTTTATTGCATGTATGGCTATTCCTTGGAGGCTACAAATTAACCTTAAAATAACATCAAGAAATTTGATATCTACAGTGCTATCTGTTCATATTCTCTATAATTTCTTAATTTAGTTATTTGTACCAAGTGGCAAAGTTGAGCATAGCAACGGTTACTCAATCACAGAATCTTGGCATATTAGATCACATGTCCCACCCCCAATTACATCTGAGGAAATTAAAATCAAGACAGTAAAGAGATGTTAATAAAGTCACTGAGAGAATTAGGAGCGTCGCTGGAATTAGCAGTTTTCTGACAAATGTCATAGAGAGGTTTATATTCATTTTCAAGAACTCTGATTCATTCATTCTCACCCGTCTTGTGCTGTCCCCTGCTCAGTCATATTGAGCTCTTTGCAACCCATTAGACTGTAGACAGCCAGGCTCCTCTGTCCAGGGGAGATTTCAGGCAGGAATACTGCAGTGAGTTGTGATTTCCTTTTTCAGGAGGTCATCTTGACCCATGGATTGAACCCACATCTCCTTTGTCTCCTGCAATGCAAGCAAATTCTTTACCACTGAGCTGTCAGGTGCACAGGAAAATTAATCAGTTATGCATATACATGTATCTACGCCCTTTTAAATTCTTTTCCCATATAGGCTATTACAGAGTATCGAGTAGGGTTCTCAGTGCTATACAGTAGGTCTTTGCTTATTTATTTTATCTATAATAGTGTATATATGTCAGTGCCAGTCTCCCAGTCTATTCCTTCTTCCCTGTTTGCCCCTTGCCTCCATGACAAGTCTGCTTTTTAACATCTGCAGCTCTGTTTTGCAAACAAATTCATCTGTTCCATTTTTTTTACATTCCACATATATTTCAAATCATATGATATTTGTCTTTCTCTTCTGACTTCATTTAGTATGATCATCTCTAGTTCTATCCATGTTGCTACAGATAACTGAGTAATATTCCACCGTGTATGTATATCACATCTTCTTTATCTGTTCCTTGGTTGATGTCCATTTAGGTTGCTTCTGTGTCCTGACTGTTGTAAATGCTGCACTGACACAACAGTTTCAACCCTCTCTGAGGTGGTGTCTCCAGAATTTTGTACAAAGTGGGCTTCGGAACTTTAGTTTGGTATAAAATGGGGATCAGATTTGGCTACTTGGTTTACAATTACATTTGCAGTGGATCCTGTGTTGTGGAACTTAGAACAACTGAGTTTTTCTAAACTTTCTTTTTATAAGCTTAAGAGAATTTAAAAGTCAACATCATTATTACCAATATTCATAGTGGAAGAATAGCATATGAAGTGTTTGGAAAGCCAATGATTGGAGGTGGTGACACACTCAAAAACAACAACAGCAAGGCTTTCTGTTTTTCCCATGTGTTATTTTGTTTAAGAGCAATAGTAAGGATATGTAGATCTGCACACATAATACATGCAGACTTAGCATCTGTCATATGCTGAAAGGTGAATTGTTGTCATGTCTTACCTGAGATATTTGCCTAACAACTCTGTCTTCTCTTTGGACGAAGGTGTCAACAGGTCCTAAGAAGTGGGTTTTGCTAAATCAGAGGGTTTCTAATGCTGATCAGGGTGATGATCACCTAGAACTCCTCCTCAGGGAAGTACATTTATAGCTAGTTATTTTAAAATTTTCTTAGTGTGCTTAAAGCCAGACCCTCACAAAGTCTGGTTACTCATTGTTCTTTGCGACTCTCTTATTTTCTATTAAAACTCACTTGACCTTCCTTAAGAGGTGTTAAGTCTGAAGTACTTCTAAGTGATGTGATATTGTCATATGTGAGGCACTCAGAATCACCACCCCAACAAAATAAAAAAAAATATTCTTTGTTATTAATTTATTTTTAATTGGAGGGAAATTGCATACAATATTGTGTTGGTTTCTGCCATATATCAATAGGAATCAGCCATAGGTATATATGTGTATATATGTCCCATCAGAGCACCGAGTTTGAGCTGGATGTATCATACAGCATATTCCCACTGGAAATCTACTTTACATATGGTAATGTGTATGTTTCAATGCTACTGTTTCACTTTGTCCCACCTTCTCCTTCCCACACTGTGTCCACAAGTCTGTTCTCTATGTCTGTGTCCCTATTCCTGCTCTGCAAATAAGTATCAGTACCATCTTTCTGGATTTCAGTGTATGAGTTAATATATAATATTTGTTCTTCTCTTTCTGATTTCCCTCTGTTTGAGACTCCAGGTTCATATACCTCACTAGAACTGATTCAAAGATGTCTTTTTATGGCTGACTAATATTCCATTTTATATATGTACCACATTTCTTTATCCATTCACCTCTTGGTCCTCATATACATTGCTTCTATGTTCTGGCTATTGTAAGTTGTCCTGCTGTGAACATTGGGGTACCTGTGTCTTTTTCAATTATGGTTTTCTTGGGGTAATTATCCAATGTGGGACTGTTGTATTTTATTTCTAGTTCTTCATGGAATCTCCATGCTGTTCTCTATAGTGGGTGTATCACTTCACATTGTTAACAACAGTGCAAGATGTTTCCCTTTTCTCCATACTTTCTCTGGCATTTATTGTTTCTAGATTTTTTTTTTTTTTGATAATGGCCATTCTGATAGGATATTTAGAAGTATTATAAATGTTGCAGGATAGAGAATCCAGAAAACTCAGTTGACTGGTCATTACGTGGTAACCCAGGAAAGATCTGAATTTCTTTTTCAAGTGCTCTGACTTTTCACCTGGCCAGTAGAAGGCCATTTCACAACATTGCAGCGGTCTGTTAGCAAATGTTGGTTTGAATTAGCAGAAAGACTGTCATAGGTGAACTTCCTGTATTAGAAAATTACAGGTTACAATTGTCAAGCCTGATAAGTCACATTTCATATGATGTACTGATATTTTAAAGTATTTACAGCTTATCCACTTGCCTATTTAAAATATCGAGGTTCTTGTTTGGGTAAGTAGTTGTATAGATGTTTTTGTTTTTGCTGAAAAAGTCTCTGTATACACACTTTTCACATATTTAAAGAATGTTTTTGCCAAAAGTGTGTCAATTGTATCTTCTAGTTACATTTTTTTTAAACTAATCATGGCTTCACCCTGGTTTGAGGAAATACATGTGTTTTTCTTACGCTTCAAAAAGCCTGTTTGTAAGAGGATTTCTGTAGTGTAAGAAGACTAGATAAAAGTTGGACTATTTTCAGCTGTCAGTTGTAATTTAGAAATTTCCACAGTATGAAATGTTAGCCATTCAATATATATGTCAATACTTGTCAATGTAATGGACTGACTCGGAGATGTAGTTTTAGGAAGCAACCAAATTAAGACAGATTTCTATCACCTACTTAGGTACGATTTCTGTAACTTTCATATCTACTGACAAAAGAACCTGGTGGGCTACAGAATATGGCGTCACAAAGAGTCAGGCACAACTGTGCAACTAAACCACCATCACCAATGTTGACTATTAATAATATTAAACTACATTAAATTATTTTCTAAAATTTTAAATAGTAATTTTTTCTCTCTCTTTTTTTTTTTTTTTGTTTTTGGGCCACTTCTATTGGCCTTTTATTTATCTATTTTCACCCATCTTTGTTCTTTGGCCTGTGTGGGCCTCCCATTGCAGTGGCCTTTCTTGCTGCTGAGCACCAGCATGGGCTCTTCACTCCAGAGCTCCAGCTCGGTAGTTGGACACATATGTCCAGCCTCTCCACGGCACGTGGGATCTTCCCAGGCCAGGGATCAAGCTGGCGCCCCTTGCACTACAAGGCAGTGTCCTTACCCACTGGACCACCAGAGAAGACCTTTAAATAGTAATTTGTATTTTACAGCCTTCTATAGTTTTATTAATTTGGACAGACTCAAATAATGTGAATTTGAATGTTGTTATTATTTAATTTGAATGCAGTTTAATTGAGCAATATATTATACAAGAATATATTGCTCATTTCAACATGCTGAAAATTACAGAGAAGATTCTCAGTCTTCCTGTTCTTTTCAAAAGAAATGTTACTTTTAAATAAATAAAAGTTGTAAAAAAGATGCCATAATTGGCTCCCTCCTCTTTATGAGTAAGAAGTTCCTAACATATACAGTGTTAAATGTAATCAAGTGCACTTTTTTGGAATTTCTTGTAAAGTAATTAGTGATAAATAGCATTTTCTATAAAACTGATTTTATTGATTAGAATCTTCCTTCCAGTATAAAGATATAAAAGGTTTTTGCATTCTGCTTCAATATATGAAATGTGTGAAAATTAAGTCATGTTCAGTGGTTGTAAAAAAAAAAAGAACATTTCCTATGTGTCTATACTGAAGACTTCAGTTTTAGTGTAGCATTTCTGTTTTTTAATAACATGTTTATAATAGTTTTTGGTAAGCACTTAAATTCTAGCATCTAAAATGGGTGCAAAGGGCTTCCCCTGGTGGTCCAGTGGGTAAGGACACCGCCTTGCAGTGCAAGGGGCGCCGATTCGATCCCTGGCCTGGGAAGATCCCACGTGCTGCGGAGCGGCTGGACTGATGTGTCCAATCACCAAGCCGGAGCTCTGGAGCGCATGCGCCCAGAGCTCGCTCTCTGCGACAACAGACGCCACCACGATGGGAGGCCCGTAGGAGCCAAAGAACAAAGACGGATGAAAAATAGAGAAATGGAAGACCAATAGAAGTGGCCCGCCCGCTCCCCTCCCTCCCCAACCCGACCCCCGCCCAAAATAAATAAATAAATAAATCTTTAAAAAAAAAAATAAATAAATAAAATGGGTGCAAAGGAAAAAGAAATAAAAAGGTTTATCTCCAAAAGATGTATCTTAGAAATGCTCTATTTACCATATGTTTTGTTATAGCGTGGTGATTTTAGTTAGGAGAATAAAAATATAAAGGTAATTTTACATTTCTTGGTAAATGACTAAATAAGAATCTAACTTTTTATTAAGCAAAACCTGCAGTTATTTATAAATAACGATATAGCTCATTACTAAACTGCCAAAAAATGGAATTTTAGAAAAAAATATCATTTGGTATTAAATAAATCAATCCTGATTCTATTGTCAGATTTGCAATGTCTTTCCTGCTTTCTGATCCACTGGGTTGTAACAAGGAAATGCTGTCACCCACTCAGCCGTGGAATTTGTATTCTGTAACTGTCTCCCTAAAAATTATTTGCTCTGTTCATTTTCATTCTGAAATCCAGCTGAAAATGGATATCTAGGGCACATTTGCGCCCTGGTTTTCTACATCACGAATCATGCAAAAAATGCTGCTGAAAAAATTATGTTCTTACCTTACCTACTACTATAACCACATCAGAGGAGAAGGATATATTCACAATGTGATTCTGTTCATGTTGAAGGATGTTTGTACCTTAACCAATAGTGGTCACAGCTATAGTGAAGTGCATTTATGAATATATAAACAGCACAACAATATTATATTGTTGGTATTTTTACTTATTGGTTACATTCTTATTATGTGAAGAGGCTGGGCTTTCTAACACAGTGTACTCAAAGTAGAAATGGAAAAGAGAGTGACTTCCTTGGTGATCCACTGGCTGCCACTGTGCTTCCAGTGCAGGGGACTTGAATTTGATCCCTGGTCAGGAAACTAGATCCCACATAACACAGTTAAGAGTTCACAAGCCACAACTAAAGAAGCCCATGTGCCACAACTAAGACCCAGCTCAGCCAAATAAATAAATTAAAAAAAAGAAGAAGAAATGGAAAAGAGGCTATTGCAGTATATTGTCCTGGGAAAGAATAGAAAGATATAACAAGTTAACTTATAAGACTGTGACCATTTTTTGTTTTATTATGTCTACAAACCTCAGAATTGTCCTTCAGCAAATAATGTACTTAAATTGTATTTATAAGGGAATTGAGTCTGAGGGATACTAAATATTTTGCCCATCTTGAATGCCAGCTTCTATGTGATGAGAGACCAAAGGACACCATCTGCCAAAAATCAGATTAAAGGCCTATAAATATTCATGATTTCAAAGAAAGGCATATCTACATGTGTTCCCCAATGAATATATAAATACATAGACACGTTTGTCCCTAAAATAAAATTAATATCAAAATGAAAATTACCAAAAAAAGAAAATACCAAGTGAATTAGCAGTTTAATTCCATCTTCTGAATCTTTTGAA
Organism: Tragulus kanchil; assembly: GCA_022376925.1. NCBI lineage: Eukaryota > Metazoa > Chordata > Mammalia > Artiodactyla > Tragulidae > Tragulus > Tragulus kanchil. Next base: position 134,187,780 of record JAIOJX010000023.1, read on the forward strand.
TTAATGCAGACCTAAAATACAAGCAAAAACTATACCAAATAGAGCACTTTTTATTAAAACTGAGAATGTAATTTATATATAACATGATATTAGTTTCAGATATACAAGATAATGATTTTGACATGTGTGTATGTTGTGAAATGATTCACAGCGTCAGCATCCATCACCGAATAGAGTTAGAAATTTGTCCTTTTGATGAAAACTTTTAAGATCTTACTCTCTTAAAAACTTTCAAATATTCAGTAGGGTATTACTAACTATACTCTACAAGCTATACATCACATCCCTGTGACTTCTTTATTTCATATTGGAAGTTTGTACCTTTTGACACACTCTCCACCCATTTTGTTCGTCCTTCGCTGCCCATTTTTGGCAACTACCAGTCTCTTCTCCATGTATGAGCTTATTTTTATTTTTATTTATCTTTTTTAGATTCCACATATTAGTGGATCGTTCAATATTCGTTTTCATGAATAGTCTTTTAAAAATGTGTTTTTAAAATGTATAAGTAATATGTTACAAATATAGTTTACATGTTTCCATTCATGTTTTTCCCTGGTGATCTTTTTTTAAGTACTTGGAACTTACTTGAAGTCATTAAATCCAAAGATCCCAAGTGATACACCAATGAGAAAAACTTAAAATATAAATGAATATGTTAGCAAGATTTATTTTCCAGGAAAACTAATTTATTACAATGCATACAGATGCTTGATAAATAGTAATTTGGTGGATGAAGCACAATTTAACAGCAATTGATAAACACTGTAACAAAATAATTAACTTAATTCTTTCCCAGTCTCATATGATGACAAGATCAAATTGAATATTCTTTTTAGAAGAAGAAGGAAATAGTAGCTCAGGTATATGAGCATGAGTTACTTTTGTAGGTTGAAATTCCACACACTGCATACTAATCTGTCACTTTCCATTCCATTCATTAGTTTTGTCAGAGGTGTGGATGTGTCTATATATTATTTAAAATTTTAAGGAATATGTCTATGCAATGGGATATCCTAAAGAATGTATTTCTAGCTTAAAGGTTTTGAGCGAAATTATTTTTAAAATGAATCTTTTGAATTAATGCAGACCTAAAATACAAGCAAAAACTATACCAAATAGAGCACTTTTTATTAAAACTGAGAATGTAATTTATATATAACATGATATTAGTTTCAGATATACAAGATAATGATTTTGACATGTGTGTATGTTGTGAAATGATTCACAGCGTCAGCATCCATCACCGAATAGAGTTAGAAATTTGTCCTTTTGATGAAAACTTTTAAGATCTTACTCTCTTAAAAACTTTCAAATATTCAGTAGGGTATTACTAACTATACTCTACAAGCTATACATCACATCCCTGTGACTTCTTTATTTCATATTGGAAGTTTGTACCTTTTGACACACTCTCCACCCATTTTGTTCGTCCTTCGCTGCCCATTTTTGGCAACTACCAGTCTCTTCTCCATGTATGAGCTTATTTTTATTTTTATTTATCTTTTTTAGATTCCACATATTAGTGGATCGTTCAATATTCGTTTTCATGAATAGTCTTTTAAAAATGTGTTTTTAAAATGTATAAGTAATATGTTACAAATATAGTTTACATGTTTCCATTCATGTTTTTCCCTGGTGATCTTTTTTTAAGTACTTGGAACTTACTTGAAGTCATTAAATCCAAAGATCCCAAGTGATACACCAATGAGAAAAACTTAAAATATAAATGAATATGTTAGCAAGATTTATTTTCCAGGAAAACTAATTTATTACAATGCATACAGATGCTTGATAAATAGTAATTTGGTGGATGAAGCACAATTTAACAGCAATTGATAAACACTGTAACAAAATAATTAACTTAATTCTTTCCCAGTCTCATATGATGACAAGATCAAATTGAATATTCTTTTTAGAAGAAGAAGGAAATAGTAGCTCAGGTATATGAGCATGAGTTACTTTTGTAGGTTGAAATTCCACACACTGCATACTAATCTGTCACTTTCCATTCCATTCATTAGTTTTGTCAGAGGTGTGGATGTGTCTATATATTATTTAAAATTTTAAGGAATATGTCTATGCAATGGGATATCCTAAAGAATGTATTTCTAGCTAGGAAGAGTTAAAATGGTTTTAGTATTACTCTGCCAGAAATTTTATTACCTGATACTATAATTTCATATATTAATTTCCTGCAGGCTTTTCATACCCACAAGATCATTAGGTTCTCCTTCTTTTTTTATCTCAATGTCCTGACCTGTTAGATACCAAAGCATCTTGATGCTACTTATTACACATTGATAGGTATTTTCTAGCCTCTCCATTATGAGATCATTGAGAACATCCTTACTGTCTTTTCTCTAGAATGGAATGTATTTATGACAAGACATTATCCTAACTTTTTTTTTATCAAGTGTATTGTGTTATTCCCATTGTATCACCTTGACCTTGAGACTCTTGACAAGCTAAGTGCTTTGTCCATTGCCCCATAACTAGTAAGCATAACATCAAGTCTTCTTTTTTCCCTCTGTATGGATATGTATTGTTGTTTAATCACTAAATCATGTCCGACCTGTTTGCAATCCCAGCCCAGGCTGCAGCCCACCAGGCTCCTCTGTCCACAGGTTGCTATTTCCCTCTCCAGGGGATGTTCTTGACCCAAGGATTCAACCAGTGTCTTTGGCATTGATCGTCAGATTTCTTTACTGCTGAGCCAACAGGAAGCCACATATGATTGTATCTCTGAATGTAAATTCCATTCATCTCTAAAATTACACAGATCATTGGTCTTTCAGTGCTCTCTGTGTATGTGTATGTATCAGGTTAGGGGTGAAGTTTCTGTGTGCCTGTAGATGTGGAGCACCACTTTGTAATTTCCTATACTGCCTATCTCGCACCTGGGGTTTGATAAATTATGTTTTAAAGGATGACACAATTGCAATTGTCCGTAACAAAATAATTAACTTAATTCTTTCCCAGTCTCATATGATGACAAGATCAAATTGAATATTCTTTTTAGAAGAAGAAGGAAATAGTAGCTCAGGTATATGAGCATGAGTTACTTTTGTAGGTTGAAATTCCACACACTGCATACTAATCTGTCACTTTCCATTCCATTCATTAGTTTTGTCAGAGGTGTGGATGTGTCTATATATTATTTAAAATTTTAAGGAATATGTCTATGCAATGGGATATCCTAAAGAATGTATTTCTAGCTAGGAAGAGTTAAAATGGTTTTAGTATTACTCTGCCAGAAATTTTATTACCTGATACTATAATTTCATATATTAATTTCCTGCAGGCTTTTCATACCCACAAGATCATTAGGTTCTCCTTCTTTTTTTATCTCAATGTCCTGACCTGTTAGATACCAAAGCATCTTGATGCTACTTATTACACATTGATAGGTATTTTCTAGCCTCTCCATTATGAGATCATTGAGAACATCCTTACTGTCTTTTCTCTAGAATGGAATGTATTTATGACAAGACATTATCCTAACTTTTTTTTTATCAAGTGTATTGTGTTATTCCCATTGTATCACCTTGACCTTGAGACTCTTGACAAGCTAAGTGCTTTGTCCATTGCCCCATAACTAGTAAGCATAACATCAAGTCTTCTTTTTTCCCTCTGTATGGATATGTATTGTTGTTTAATCACTAAATCATGTCCGACCTGTTTGCAATCCCAGCCCAGGCTGCAGCCCACCAGGCTCCTCTGTCCACAGGTTGCTATTTCCCTCTCCAGGGGATGTTCTTGACCCAAGGATTCAACCAGTGTCTTTGGCATTGATCGTCAGATTTCTTTACTGCTGAGCCAACAGGGAAGCCACATATGATTGTATCTCTGAATGTAAATTCCATTCATCTCTAAAATTACACAGATCATTGGTCTTTCAGTGCTCTCTGTGTATGTGTATGTATCAGGTTAGGGGTGAAGTTTCTGTGTGCCTGTAGATGTGGAGCACCACTTTGTAATTTCCTATACTGCTCCCATGGAAGTGAACCATCAGATCACACCTGGGGTTTGATAAATTATTTATGTTTTTTAACATTTACTATTTTTTGGAGCATATTTGATTTACAATGTTGTGTTAGTTTCAGGTGTACAACAAAGTGGTTTACATATGTCTGGGCTTCCATGGTGGCTCAGATAGTAAAGAATCTGCCTGCAGGGCAAGAATTCAGTTACTGGATTGAGAAGATACCCTGAAATAGGAAATGGCAACCCACTCCAATATTCTTACCGGGAGAATTCCATGAATAGAGGAGCCTACCAGGCTACAGTCCATGAGATAACAAAGAGTCAGATAGGACTGACCGGCATTTGCATCACTGTATTTATTTATCTATTCTTTTTCATATTCTTTTCCCTATGCTCTACAGTAGGTTCTTGTTGGTTATCTATCTTATATATAGTATGTATACATTAATCTTAAAGTAATTTATTCTTCTCTGTCCCTTTCCCTTTTAGTAATCATAAGTTTGTTTTCTAACTTCAGTTGGGTCAATATTCTGTTTAATTCACAATTATTTTAGTTGCTTTAGAGAAAGAAGTTATGCTAAAAAATAGAAAATTTAAAAATTCTTAGTTTCAAACTTAAGTGAAACATCTCTGTCTCATGCATGGTTTATATAGCGGTATTATCTCAGATTATCCTGGCATAACTTACTGTCCCTTGATCTAGGCCAGGTCTCATGAGTCCAAGAGGAGGTCCTGGAAGTGGGGGCTCACAGAGTTCTCGTGGTTTGAAACCCCAGTCCCTGCACATGCTGGACGGGATGGGAAGAAGCCAGCTTGGACAGAATGGCTCTGAGGCCCTGGATGATACAACCCTGTGTGCAGGTGGAGCAGAAGTTCTGTGAGGCAGGCTTTCGCAGTGGGATTCAGGAGACAGGATGGAGGACGCAGGTGAATCCCTTCTTCTATCAGTACATGAACTGGGATTGAATAGTTTCTACTGTTCCACTGGAAACGATCTCAGAGGACAGTGGTCAGCTGCTGCCATGGTGATGCTGTGTGTCTAAAGACTGCAAACACAGCATTTTGCAACCATGGTAAGTTTCCAGGCATACATATGTGGGACAGCCTGGGTTTAGTGCTCTAACTGACCTCATCTGCATTAGACTCTAAGCCCAGGTTGAACCCAGGCCTCCTCCATGTTGGTCTTATCCATTTGGAACCTCAGCAGTCAGACATGAGGGAGAAGAGGCTAAGCCACGGCAACATCCTACAGCGTTGAATGGCCTCGTGTCTGTTAATATCCCCATGTAAGAAAGCACAAATATCCAAATATATAATCAGTATTATAGAAAACACACTTTGCCTTCAATTTGCTGCAGATCTGTAAAGCAAAACAAATGGATACAGGTAGAGAATGAAGAAATACGACCAACATATCTACTTCCCAGGACTGGAAATCAGCTGTGGGTGTGTGAGTGTGTGTGTGTGTGTGTGTGTGTGTGTGTGTATGTGTGAGTGAGTGTGTGTGTGTGTGTGTGAAAGAGAAACTAGAAGGAGCTTCATTAAACTCTTTTCTCCATTTGCTCTTCTTTCTTCCTTCCTTTGCTTCCTTTTTTGCTTCACTGCAGTTTCTCTGGGATTCATCCAACATGACCTTAGCCCATAAATATTTGCCTTGAAACTTCCCAGGTGGCGATAGTGGTAAAGTGCAAGAGACCTGGGTTCGATCCCTCAGTCAGGAAGATCCCCTTGAGAAGGGAATGGCAACCCACTCCAGTATTCTCATCTGGAGAATTCCATGGACTGAGAAGCCTTGGAAACTATAGTCCATGAGGTTGCAAAGAGTCAGGCATGACAGTGACTGAGCACAACACACACACTTGCCTTGGACTCTGTCATCCAGGGATTATGCTCCGGGAGGGTAGGTCTGGGATTACAGAAAGACCTCAGGATGAAATTTTGGAGTTGGTCTGATGACAATAGGAGGATGATGATTTTCCCATTAATGACTGATAAGAGGATGTTGAAAACCTCTGGTAGGCAGAGGTGGCACATTATTAAAACTTTTGTTTGTGTTAAATATAGATAAAATATGAGTGATCATACAATGTGTAAACTTCCTTCTATCGTTAAATGCAGTGATCTCAAGATGTGCTGGGACTTTTGCTAATGGCATTTCAAGCTTTGCTGTAAGAATATAGTAGGTGCAGTGTAGCTAACAGCCTAAATCATGCAGTGAAATGCAGGGGACTTGCTGGTAATCTCTAAAGAAAAGTCTCCCATGTCTTCAAAGGAGAACCTCAAGCTGGTTCTATTGAAAGTAAAGTGCAGGATATGAATTACAAAAATACTGGCAAAAGACACTAAATGTGCAGTTGTGTCAAAATCAGAACCCTACCATAAATAGGTGAATGTTCTGAAAAACAACCCATAAAACCACTCACAAAAGCAGTACTTAAATACAATGTATGTTATCACGGGGCTTTCCAGGTAGTACTGGGAGTAAAGAATCCACCTGCCAATGCAGGAGATGTAAGAGACATGGGTTCAATCCCTGGATTGTTAAAATACCCTGGAGGAGGCATGGCAACACACTCCAGTGCCTTGCCTGGCAAATTTCATGAAGAGAGGAGTTTGGTAGGCTGTAGTCCATAGGGTTGCAAAGAGTTGGACATAACAGAAGCAACTTAGAAGGCATGCACACATTTTTATCATTACCTATGTGTTTATTCTATCAGTCTTGCATGATAGTACATGACCCACTAAACCCACGCTTACCACATAGGAAACCCCATCCCCCTTTGGTCCTTTTAATACCATCTGTTCTAATGATATGATTTCATTTTAACTCAGTTCAAAAATATACTTACTATTTGGTACACTGGAATAGAACTCACACCTGGAGTGTATTTATTTGGATGAATGAGCTAAGGAAATTTGAAATCCACAATGCCACCCAAATCACCTGATTGGTAATAGAAGCTCTTTCTTCCCAAAGTGAGAATGTGAAAGGGGCAACAGATATGTCAGGGCAAAACGCTGGTTAGTAATAACCACTGCTGTGTTCCAGGTGCACTCAGGGGGAAGGGAATGATGACAGTGAAGATATGTAACTCTAATTGGTGGGCATATCTTATTTTTTCATATCAAAGGAACAAAAGCTGCAGCAAGTTTTCTTATTGTTTCTATCAGATGAGGGAGAGGCAGCTAGAGAAATGAAACTATAATGACCCAAAAGCATTTAATTGAATGCAAGATTGAAAACTCAGAGACTAGGAAATTCAAAGAAGTTATATGAAGATACATCTGAAAATAAGTCTTGTAAATAGGGCCTAATGGTAATGCTCATGAGCTCTTATGCAGCATTATACTATATGCCCTATTCCCTTGACTTAAAGGATATACTTTATAGCAAAAAAAAAAAAAGGGTTAAGTTGACTCAACTAAGGACTTCCTTATGTGTCTCAATAACCCCAGTACACAGAAACATTTGTATTGATTCAATGGAGAAATGCCATTTGAAAATTTAACTACAATCTTATTAGGTGAATTTAGGACATTCTTGTTCAATTGTTAATAAATGTTGGTATGTCCCTAGTAGGTTTCCATGGTGGCTCACTGGTAAAAAAGCTGTCTGCCAATGCAGGAAATGCACACTCATTCCCTGGGTCAGGAATATCCCCTGCAGAAGGAAATGGCAAACCACTCCAGTATTCTTGCCTGGGGAATCCCATGGACAGAAAAGCGTGGTGGGCTACAATCTATGGGGTTGCAAAGAGTTAGACATGACTTAGCAGTTAAACAAGCAATGTCCCCAATGGGTCATGGAATCAAAAGCTGGAAGAAGTGTTTACTTGCTGATGATAACTCTCCGTGACAGATAGTTGAGTGTCTGTACTTCATTTTCTCACAGCTTTCTTTCTGCTGGTAAGCGGTGCTTGTATAAAAAGGGTGGATGGTTGCATTGTTTGATAGTGGGGATTTCACTGAAATTGGGAACCACGATTTCCACGTTGCCAGTCTGGTCTTGTTCTAGTGATCTGTCAGGTTCATTATTTTATTGGCCTACAATGTAGTCTACTTTGGTGCATGTTTCACATGAACTGAGAAAAATAGCCATTCTGTTATTGCTGGATGAAGTCGTCTATGGATATTAATTATATCTGGTTGATCAATGATGCCATTGGATTTAAATATGTTCTTACTGATTTTTCATATCAAAGGAACAAAAGCTGCAGCAAGTTTTCTTATTGTTTCTATCAGATGAGGGAGAGGCAGCTAGAGAAATGAAACTATAATGACCCAAAAGCATTTAATTGAATGCAAGATTGAAAACTCAGAGACTAGGAAATTCAAAGAAGTTATATGAAGATACATCTGAAAATAAGTCTTGTAAATAGGGCCTAATGGTAATGCTCATGAGCTCTTATGCAGCATTATACTATATGCCCTATTCCCTTGACTTAAAGGATATACTTTATAGCAAAAAAAAAAAAAGGGTTAAGTTGACTCAACTAAGGACTTCCTTATGTGTCTCAATAACCCCAGTACACAGAAACATTTGTATTGATTCAATGGAGAAATGCCATTTGAAAATTTAACTACAATCTTATTAGGTGAATTTAGGACATTCTTGTTCAATTGTTAATAAATGTTGGTATGTCCCTAGTAGGTTTCCATGGTGGCTCACTGGTAAAAAAGCTGTCTGCCAATGCAGGAAATGCACACTCATTCCCTGGGTCAGGAATATCCCCTGCAGAAGGAAATGGCAAACCACTCCAGTATTCTTGCCTGGGGAATCCCATGGACAGAAAAGCGTGGTGGGCTACAATCTATGGGGTTGCAAAGAGTTAGACATGACTTAGCAGTTAAACAAGCAATGTCCCCAATGGGTCATGGAATCAAAAGCTGGAAGAAGTGTTTACTTGCTGATGATAACTCTCCGTGACAGATAGTTGAGTGTCTGTACTTCATTTTCTCACAGCTTTCTTTCTGCTGGTAAGCGGTGCTTGTATAAAAAGGGTGGATGGTTGCATTGTTTGATAGTGGGGATTTCACTGAAATTGGGAACCACGATTTCCACGTTGCCAGTCTGGTCTTGTTCTAGTGATCTGTCAGGTTCATTATTTTATTGGCCTACAATGTAGTCTACTTTGGTGCATGTTTCACATGAACTGAGAAAAATAGCCATTCTGTTATTGCTGGATGAAGTCGTCTATGGATATTAATTATATCTGGTTGATCAATGATGCCATTGGATTTAAATATGTTCTTACTGATTTTTCTGCTTGCTAGATCTGTCTATTTCTGGTAGAAGGAATAGACACTTGCTAGACATGTCTATATCCGAAAGAAGAGTGTTGAAGTCTCTAACTATGATAGTATATTCATCCATTTCTCTTCAGTTTTCTCAGTTTTTGCCTCATATAATTTGATAGTCTGTTACATGAACATCAAGGGTTGTAATATCTTCTTGGACAATAAACACCTTTATCAATATGTAGCCCCTTTGTTTATCCCCAATAACATTCCTAACTGTGAAGTTCACTCTTCATGGTATCAACTCCTGCTCCCTTTTATTTAGAATTAGCAATACGTCTTTCTCTATTCCTTCACTTTTAAGCTAGATATATCTTTTTATTTGTAGAGATTTTCTTGTAGATCACATGTAGTTGGTCCTTATAATTGATTTACTTGGAAAAACTTTGTCCTTTTAATTGTCAAATTTAGATGATTGACATTTAAACAAACTATTGATATGGTGGAATTACTCTCTACCATATTTGTTACTATGTTCTCTTGTTTTCTGTTTGAGCTTTGTTGCCAATTTTATGCCTTCTGTGTTTTTAATTTGTCTATTTTTGTTTTATTTTCCTGTGCTTTTGGTGTCATATCTAATAAATCATTGCCACAGTCATGATATACATGATAGGCCCTCTATATATTTTCTTCCAAGATTTTCATAATCTGAGGTCTTAGTATTAGATCTTTAATACATTTTTAGGTTTCCCTGTATATTGTGTATATGAAGATGCAGCTTAATTCTTTTGCATGGAGGTATCCAGTTTCACAATAATGTTTGTTCAAGAGGTAAATGAGAATACTAATAACATCTGGATAGTAAAGGATTTATAAGATAGATTAATTAAAAGCAAAGCATGCATTAACAGCAAATAACAGTTGGGTTTGAAAATATAATTATTTGCATAAAATATCTCTAGAATGATAGATAAAAATCATCTAGTAGAAATATTTACTTTCAGAGAAGGGAAGTGGATGACTATCACAGACCAAGCACATAAACAGTTTTTTTAAATGGTAAGTTAAATATGAAAATGTTTCTCTTTCTAATGAGTTGCTTTCTTTTCTGGTTTTTAATTTTTTCTAGAGCTGTTATCTTGTCCCTCATCCCAAGTTTTATTGTCTCTTGTGCCTCAGGGAATTTAAAACTTTTTACAGCAAAGGATAGGACACATTAATTAATATGCACTGAATGAGTAGGAACTCAAGTGTTTCATTGCCTGAAGCAATTCCTGTGGATTTTATTAACCTTACAGATATTTTTGACCAGAATTGTCTTTATGAGGTCACTCAGTATCTCTTGCAAATAAAAATGAACATCAGCTCAGTGAATTGTTGTTGACAGTGATTGTTTATTTAAAAATATGGATATTGAGTAGAAAATGCATCTAGAATCTTTATTATGTGATACATTTTTTACAGAGACAGGTGACGATGTATTGCCTGATTTTTAGGTATATTGCTAAAATATAAGTCCTATTGAATAGCTGCAATTAGATGGACAGATTTGATTGTCATTCAGGGAACTGGGCAACTCCGTGATAGCTATTAAATAGTGTTATAAGAGTACACACACATCTTATCGGCCCCTCCTTTCCTTTCTTATCAGAAAGCCTTTCTAGTGATGCTTCCAAGACACTAAATCAAATTAATATTTCAAAATATGACTTTCTACTGCAAGGTCTCAGTGCCTTCTTAGGTAATACGCTTAAGTGTATGTTCCAAGATATTAAATCCTATGTAACTTCTACTAAAATGCTCCAGAGCTCAAAATTGAAGTCAAATGTTAATCAGAATCTTTCAGCAAGTATAGAATTTTAATGGAATTGCTTGGTTCTTGAATTAAAGCAGAAATTTAGTCCCTGAAGTATAGGGTAAAACCTTGGTGTATTAGAGGATACCTTCTCTAGTGTTCATTTAAAAAGGGCAATCAGGAACATGAAATGAATGCTACTTACACTAGCTAGTGGCATTAGGCACCTAGGTTTTAACATTAGCCTCATTTATGGATCTAATTGATTATCTCTCTTAGCCTTTGATAATAAAAACAAAAAGATGTATCTGTATCACATTTACTCATCTGTCTCTGAGAGTACATCATGACTCAGCTATATTTCTCTGAGAATCTTTCAGGATTCTAGAAAAGGAATGAGTTAATTTGAATCCTTTGTTTCTCATTTTCCTCCTTCACAATTCTAGATTTAAGTGGTAGTAAATGTATTCTTATGTTATAGCAAGGGAAAAGTAATTTGCTCTCTGAAAACTCTTTTCTGAGATTTGACATCAAGAAAAAGTAGCTGTTCAGCTTCTCAGAGTGTGTCTGAATATGTATATCTTCAAACACTAAGATTGCATTATTTTGTATAGGAAAAGCACCTTTTTGTAACTTGGGAAGAAGAAAAAAATAAATGGTAATTGCCTTATTAAACGATAGACATTTTTTCAAATGTCAGAAAATATTCCATTTTTCTTTTATCATTTATTTTTAAGGAAAAATTTTATTTCAATCTGAAAAGCAACTGTTTACTATTCTACTAATTTTGACTTGGCAAATGAGGAATCATGAATTTCCTCATAACTGAGAATTTAGGAGGTGAAACTGAAAGGCTATGAGGTGAATTCAGTGGTCAGTCATAATATTTTCTGAAGTAATTTGTATACTAAGTATTTATATATTTATTTGTGTGATTCAGTCCTCCTTGACTTTATTTGCTTCCTATACACTTATTTACAAGCAACACAAAGATGTGACACTATAAAAAAAAGAGCAGAAATTAGACATGTTTTGGTGCATCCCTTGAACCAAAATATAATCTAAATAAGTGACTTTTTACAGTATTTTATAAAAGGCATATTTGACTCTGCAAAGTATAGGATGTACCTAATCTTGTGCCATTTACAAATCACTTTGCATATTTATGCTTATATTTATATTCTTGTCTACTTATGTTGATTCTAAATTTTGTGTTCGTGCTTTTTCAAAACTACTATTGAAATGTTTTCTGGATGCAAAAGAAAAGAGGGTGGAAAAATAAGACCTTAGTGTATCTATTTCAATGTCAGTATTTTCTGTGTGTTTCTTTTGGCTTTTGAGTCATTCTAATGAATTGATGTAGGGCTTCCCTTGTAGCTCAGCTGGTAAAGAATCTGCCTGCAATGCAAGAGACCCTGGTTCGATTCCTGGATTAATTCCTCGGTCAGGAAGATCCCCTGAGAAGGGACAGGCTACCCACTCCAATATTCTTGGAGTTCCCTTGTGGTTCAGATGGTAAAGAATACAGCAGGCGGGAGACCTGAGTTTGATTCCAAGTGGCTGTGAGGGGAAGCTGCAGGGACAGCAGAGGTGGCGTCTGAACCCAGGCCTGCCCCTTTCTACCACGTTACCCTGTCAATGAAATGATGTAGAGATTAGCCTTACACACTCTAATTAGGAAATTCAAGACACGATTGGCCTTTATAACTGATTTTGTTAAGCTTTGTTTCCAAGGCTAATCTTCTTTCAAAAGCTGACCTGGGGAGTTTAACTTAAGTAATTTACCAAGATGGGTTCATGAACAGCATGGTTTACAAGGTGTAAGGAATCTGGTCTTTGGAAGCAAAAGATAGTTTCAAAGTCTTGGTTTGCTTCTTTATGGTCCAATATATTATATTAAAAGCTACCACAATCAGTCTTTGTGATCCCCAGACATTTGGCCCTCTCTTCCTCCTGTAGGCACAATCTCACCACTTACTCCAAAGAGAGAAAATTGAGAAAAGTCCAAGTCAGTTGCAGTATGATCTGAAAATTTACGATTCCTGTATGCTTCAAAGCAATCTCTAAATAGGGGACAATTTATGATGTTCTTTTCATCCTGTTTGTTATACATCTGAATTCCAATGACATGAAGAGATGTTCTGTGCTCTAAACGTAGATTAGAAATATTGTGGGGCAGAAAGGAAAAATAAATAAATGTTCCTATTGTAGAGGTAGGAGGAGAGACCTACAGAAATTACTGAACTGAAGCTGTTTTCAAATTTCAAAGTGCAGTATTTTCAAGACTTTCTGTTCTGGTCAAGGATAATGGGCTTCAATTAGGTTTAGTTTTATGGCTTCCAATGGAATTTTCAGTTGATTGTTCTTTGTTGATCTGACCTCTGGGAATTTCTTCCACTCCCAATATTCTCTTTGGCACCAAAGAAAATAGTTGCTTGAAAAATATTCCTTAGCTGATTGTGAAAAGGATTTCTAGAATTCTTGATTTTGGTCCCAATATATTTTCCTTGTCAGTATAATTATCTTAAGAAAAAAAATATATATACACATACATATCTATCTATCTATCTATATATATATATATATATATATATATATATACACATACACACACACATATATATATATATACACATACATATACATAGATAGATAGATAGCATTTTATATATAGCATTCAGTACTTTCTGTGTGCCAGACACAGGGCTACAGTGTAAGGATACAGCAAGATGGGCAACCCTGTTTATTTTATTTATTTATTTTTTATCTGCACTGTGTGGTTTGTGGGATATTAATTCCATGACCAGGGATTGAACCTGGGCTGTTGGCAATGAGAACACAGAGTCCTAAGCACTTGACTACCAAGGAAGTCCCAGAAAATAGTGAATATTTTATCCCTTGATTCCAAAGAGTCATATGAAAAATTTGATTCTTAAAGCTAAGTTTTAACTGGTCTTTATCATTCTAAAATTTTATCTTATGCTAGTTAGGTTGTATACTTCTATTGATTTTCTTTTTTGGTAAATACCTAGAATGGAATCTTAGTCAAATAATACATGTATATATAACTTTATGGAAGAATGCCATACTGCAGTTACAAAGTCACCAGCAATATCTCACTCCATCGTGTTATGGCTTGCAGGGTTAGAAAAATCACCTGGAGGAGGGCATGGCACTTCATGTATTACTGGCACTCACTCCAGTATTCTTGCCTGCAGAATCCCGTGCACAGAGGACTGTAGTCCATAGAGTCACAAAGAGTCTGACACCATTGAAGTGAATTAACATGTACACACGCATCCAGGGCACTCCTTCATAAAAGGACAAGCCATGCTTTGATAGATAAGAATTAATTTAGTCATTTGGTTCAAGGATAATGGGCTTCAATTAGGTTTAGTTTTATGGCTTCCAATGGAATTTTCAGTTGATTGTTCTTTGTTGATCTGACCTCTGGGAATTTCTTCCACTCCCAATATTCTCTTTGGCACCAAAGAAAATAGTTGCTTGAAAAATATTCCTTAGCTGATTGTGAAAAGGATTTCTAGAATTCTTGATTTTGGTCCCAATATATTTTCCTTGTCAGTATAATTATCTTAAGAAAAAAAATATATATACACATACATATCTATCTATCTATCTATATATATATATATATATATATATATATACACATACACACACACATATATATATATATACACATACATATACATAGATAGATAGATAGCATTTTATATATAGCATTCAGTACTTTCTGTGTGCCAGACACAGGGCTACAGTGTAAGGATACAGCAAGATGGGCAACCCTGTTTATTTTATTTATTTATTTTTTATCTGCACTGTGTGGTTTGTGGGATATTAATTCCATGACCAGGGATTGAACCTGGGCTGTTGGCAATGAGAACACAGAGTCCTAAGCACTTGACTACCAAGGAAGTCCCAGAAAATAGTGAATATTTTATCCCTTGATTCCAAAGAGTCATATGAAAAATTTGATTCTTAAAGCTAAGTTTTAACTGGTCTTTATCATTCTAAAATTTTATCTTATGCTAGTTAGGTTGTATACTTCTATTGATTTTCTTTTTTGGTAAATACCTAGAATGGAATCTTAGTCAAATAATACATGTATATATAACTTTATGGAAGAATGCCATACTGCAGTTACAAAGTCACCAGCAATATCTCACTCCATCGTGTTATGGCTTGCAGGGTTAGAAAAATCACCTGGAGGAGGGCATGGCACTTCATGTATTACTGGCACTCACTCCAGTATTCTTGCCTGCAGAATCCCGTGCACAGAGGACTGTAGTCCATAGAGTCACAAAGAGTCTGACACCATTGAAGTGAATTAACATGTACACACGCATCCAGGGGCACTCCTTCATAAAGAGAAAGATTAGTTTGTCCTGTTGAAACTGCACATGCTTTGATAGAGATTAGTAACAGCACGCATAATAATCAATTAGTCACAATAGGAAACTTGAAGCATAGTGACCTGTATTAATTAAGAAAGGAGATATAAGCAGTAAACCCCAAAGGATATGACTTCAACACATGTCAGTCTCTGCTGATGTATGAGAGCTCTGCCAGTCCTTTCTTAAAAGCTAGAGGGAATAGTCACCATTAAGCGGCTAGGATACAGTGACTGGACATCTTGCCAACAGCCCAGTCTTAAGGTCATAAGCTTGACCTTCAGAATATTGCCATGTGGGCATGCTGAGTTGCATCTGATACTTTGTGACCCCGTGGACAGTAACCCACCAGGCACCTCTGTTCATGGAATTTTTCAGGCAAGAAAACTGGAATGGGTAGCCTTTCCATTCTCCATGGGATCTTTGCAACCTAGGGATTGAACTTGCATCTTTTGTGTCTCCTTCATTTGTGGGCAGGCTCTTTATCAATGACACCAACCTGGGAGGCTTGGACTATTGCTATAGATATGATTTATTTGCACTTAAAATTTGGTGAGAACATTAAGGAACAAAATGTATTAACTGAAACTATGTCATTTAGCAAAGATGTTCAAAAAGGCTGTGGTCAAAACCACATGCATACATGAAGTGTCAAGCTAAAAAGAGTACTGTACTAAAATGTAAGCTGGTGTCACTGAACTGAAACTAGCCAGTTTGCACAGAATGAAGAGGAGATAAAACAAACATTAAATAGAAATAGAGAAAATATAAATGTGAAGTCTCTATATTAGTAGAGGAAGATAAAATTGTTGCCTAATGAACCCAATGCCTACAATTATTCTCGGATAAGAAGGGTTTTACAGGCACATTAACTCTTTCAAACCACTAACCAGCTAATTTGTAATTAGGGAATATTTTACAAAGGATGTAACAGAACCTGTTAAATATATTTTTAGGTATTTCTTGAAATTTGCACTATAAAGCTCTATGGGAGAGTGAATAGCATGGTTTATAGATAATGGTTGTAATACTACAAATGAAAATAAATGTTGAAAGGCTTGTGATTTTAAAACATAAATAGGATATGTTTTCTTTGTAAAACATGGGGGACTTTTAGGCTTTATGATATTCCATGCTAGCAAATATTTTACTTTATGATCAATTTAAGTATAAAAATTTCCTATTTTTTCTTTACCTCAGGTACATTTCAGAGCATTATTTGCATTTGATGGAGATATGCCTTAAGGGCTTGAGATTAATAATGAACACGAAGTTCACTACTAAGACTTATACCATCACATTTTTTTCTTTAGCCTTTTTAGGTTACATATTCAAGATTATTGCATTAAGTGACTGACATGCCAACAGCCCAGTCTTAAGGTCATAAGCTTGACCTTCAGAATATTGCCATGTGGGCATGCTGAGTTGCATCTGATACTTTGTGACCCCGTGGACAGTAACCCACCAGGCACCTCTGTTCATGGAATTTTTCAGGCAAGAAAACTGGAATGGGTAGCCTTTCCATTCTCCATGGGATCTTTGCAACCTAGGGATTGAACTTGCATCTTTTGTGTCTCCTTCATTTGTGGGCAGGCTCTTTATCAATGACACCAACCTGGGAGGCTTGGACTATTGCTATAGATATGATTTATTTGCACTTAAAATTTGGTGAGAACATTAAGGAACAAAATGTATTAACTGAAACTATGTCATTTAGCAAAGATGTTCAAAAAGGCTGTGGTCAAAACCACATGCATACATGAAGTGTCAAGCTAAAAAGAGTACTGTACTAAAATGTAAGCTGGTGTCACTGAACTGAAACTAGCCAGTTTGCACAGAATGAAGAGGAGATAAAACAAACATTAAATAGAAATAGAGAAAATATAAATGTGAAGTCTCTATATTAGTAGAGGAAGATAAAATTGTTGCCTAATGAACCCAATGCCTACAATTATTCTCGGATAAGAAGGGTTTTACAGGCACATTAACTCTTTCAAACCACTAACCAGCTAATTTGTAATTAGGGAATATTTTACAAAGGATGTAACAGAACCTGTTAAATATATTTTTAGGTATTTCTTGAAATTTGCACTATAAAGCTCTATGGGAGAGTGAATAGCATGGTTTATAGATAATGGTTGTAATACTACAAATGAAAATAAATGTTGAAAGGCTTGTGATTTTAAAACATAAATAGGATATGTTTTCTTTGTAAAACATGGGGGACTTTTAGGCTTTATGATATTCCATGCTAGCAAATATTTTACTTTATGATCAATTTAAGTATAAAAATTTCCTATTTTTTCTTTACCTCAGGTACATTTCAGAGCATTATTTGCATTTGATGGAGATATGCCTTAAGGGCTTGAGATTAATAATGAACACGAAGTTCACTACTAAGACTTATACCATCACATTTTCTAGAGATAAATAAAAATATAACAAACAAAAATAAATTTAGTTGCTCCTATTTTTCCTAGGCTTTGACCTTTTCCTATTATTCTAGTACTTTGTAATTATTTTAAGGCTATATTTAAGTAATAAAAAACACAAAATACTTTTAGTTTGATTACGAAGCAATGCCTATATAAAACTAAACTTATTTTCACCAAAACATATTTTGTAAAACATCTCCAGTTTTTCTCACGTTTGAACTACCATAAGCAATGTACATTCAAATGCCTTAAAAAGGCTGCTTTCATAATTCTCCCTCAGCAGGGAAAATTCACTTTTATTTACTCTAATTTTTCCAATATTTATGTTGAAAATTTAAGAAAGCTTTGGAATTTATTTAAGCAGATCTCCTACCTCTTCATATTTACTTAGCCTCTGAAATATAATTTGAATTTGATGTGGTTTTCTATATCTCAAAGAAAAAAATATTTGTTAGCTTCTAAAATATTTTTGGATAAAAGGAAATGCTCTGTGGTATCCAGTGAAAAAGTTCTCATGCCTTGCACCATGTTGGAATTCTTGTTGTCGCTTGATATGGAAGATAAGTACATGTGACTGTAAAAGCTCTAGTGTAGCCCTTAAGAGTAGAAACTGTCAAGTGACAAAGCTGAGAATCTGAGCTTCTCCTTTACTCTCTCAGAACTTATCTTAAAAGTTACATTTCAAATTGTCTGTTCTCTTTCAGAAATGCTAACAATGTATTTCTCAGAGGGCTTCTCCTTTACTCTCTCAGAACTTATCTTAAAAGATTAATGTCTGTTTCTTCAAATTTGCACTATAAAGCTCTATGGGAGAGTGAATAGCATGGTTTATAGATAATGGTTGTAATACTACAAATGAAAATAAATGTTGAAAGGCTTGTGATTTTAAAACATAAATAGGATATGTTTTCTTTGTAAAACATGGGGGACTTTTAGGCTTTATGATATTCCATGCTAGCAAATATTTTACTTTATGATCAATTTAAGTATAAAAATTTCCTATTTTTTCTTTACCTCAGGTACATTTCAGAGCATTATTTGCATTTGATGGAGATATGCCTTAAGGGCTTGAGATTAATAATGAACACGAAGTTCACTACTAAGACTTATACCATCACATTTTCTAGAGATAAATAAAAATATAACAAACAAAAATAAATTTAGTTGCTCCTATTTTTCCTAGGCTTTGACCTTTTCCTATTATTCTAGTACTTTGTAATTATTTTAAGGCTATATTTAAGTAATAAAAAACACAAAATACTTTTAGTTTGATTACGAAGCAATGCCTATATAAAACTAAACTTATTTTCACCAAAACATATTTTGTAAAACATCTCCAGTTTTTCTCACGTTTGAACTACCATAAGCAATGTACATTCAAATGCCTTAAAAAGGCTGCTTTCATAATTCTCCCTCAGCAGGGAAAATTCACTTTTATTTACTCTAATTTTTCCAATATTTATGTTGAAAATTTAAGAAAGCTTTGGAATTTATTTAAGCAGATCTCCTACCTCTTCATATTTACTTAGCCTCTGAAATATAATTTGAATTTGATGTGGTTTTCTATATCTCAAAGAAAAAAATATTTGTTAGCTTCTAAAATATTTTTGGATAAAAGGAAATGCTCTGTGGTATCCAGTGAAAAAGTTCTCATGCCTTGCACCATGTTGGAATTCTTGTTGTCGCTTGATATGGAAGATAAGTACATGTGACTGTAAAAGCTCTAGTGTAGCCCTTAAGAGTAGAAACTGTCAAGTGACAAAGCTGAGAATCTGAGCTTCTCCTTTACTCTCTCAGAACTTATCTTAAAAGTTACATTTCAAATTGTCTGTTCTCTTTCAGAAATGCTAACAATGTATTTCTCAGAGGGCTAACCTCAAGATTGAAACTGAGTCTTTGCTAATAAAGTCTTATCTCCAATTCCTAGCAGAAATTGAGTGTGAAGAAATAGTCATTATTTTCATTACAAAATTATTTCACTACATTTTGCTCACTGAAAATATACTATTGATTAATGTGCCACAGAATTTTACAAGGGGAAGAAAGAGGAATATCATTTTAATGTAAGCATTGTATTGAACAACACATTTTAAAGATTTATTTGCTTCTTTATTATTTATTTTGGGTGGGGGTCGGGTTGGGGAGGGAGGGGGTCGGATTGGGAGGGAGGGGGTCGAGTTGGGGAGGGAGGGGAGCAGGCGAGCCACTTCTATTGGTCTTTCATTTCTCTATTTTCATCCATCTTTGTTCTTTGGTCCGTGTGGGCCTCCCATCACTGTGGCCTCTGTTGTCGCAGAGCACCAGCTCTGGGCGCATGCGCCCCAGAGCTCCGGCTCTGTAATTGGACACATCGGTCCAGCCGCTCCGTGGCACATGGGATCTTCCCAGGCCAGGGATCGAACTGGTGCCCCTTGTACTGCAAGGCGGTGTCCTTACCCATTGGACCACCAGGGGAAGCCCTGAACAACACATTTTAAATGCCACTGGACAGAATCCTGTCAATTTAAAATTAAATTTGCTGACTTTAAGAATCAATCCCAAACTATAAAGATACTGCATTTTTAAAAATGTCATTCTCAACTCACAGTTTAATTGACACTGGTTATTTCGGACGTGAAGCATGTTAGTCTGACAACCTGTTCAATTATCTTGAAGCAAAAAATCCTGGCATTAATTCAAATATGACTATTTCTATTTTCAAACATATGCCTCTATATACTTATTTCTTTGTTGTGTGTGGCATAGATACATATATATTATAGATTAACTTTTTTCCAGAAATTGAAGGTTGATTTTTTTGAGTATAGAACTCTTGTTAAACTGAATTATATTATAAAGGGTAAATTTCTAGACATTGATTTATTTCACTTTTTGAGATTTATATTTGAATCATTTAGCCATTTATACCCTTATTATACAGTTATAGCCGTTTTCAGCAGATGGCAAAGAAATGACACATAAATTGTTCTGTTTCTCATTACCTTTCTGTACAAAAACCTATTAATCCCAGCCACTGACTGCCCACACTATACACTATCCTTTTCTTCAGAAGTAACCCTGGTTAATGTACTGGATATCTTTCAAGTGATACAAAAACAAGGTGGAAAGAGTGTGGGAACTGGATCTTCAAAAATAAAGCAAAATTTCATCTAATTAATAAAAGGAGAAAAATAGACAATGGCATAAAGCCAAGGAATAATGTTTTGTGACTTGAATAAATGAGTTTGAGACTATTCATTAAATGAAATTTTCCCTAATGTATTTAATGGTTTAGGATAAATTCAATATTTTGATTGAAAGTAACCAACTAAAGATTCTTTTTTGTTTGTTTGTTTTAAGGTTGTATATGAGTTTAAACAGCATGCTCACTGTCTAAAAATCCCCAAATATTTCACAGAGAGGGAGGAAAAAAAAAAAGTTTATCCTGAATGGCTCACATTTTTCAGAGATTTGTTGTTCAATCACCAAATTGTCTCTGACTCTTTGTGATTACATGGGTTGCAATATACCAGGATTCCCTGTCCTTCACTATCTCCTGGAATTTGCTCAAACTCATATCCATTGGATCAGTGAGGCATCCAGCCATCTCATTCTTTGCTACCGCCTTCTCCTCCTGCCTTTTCCCAGCATCAGGGTGTTTTCTGACCAGTCTGCTCTTCACACCAGGTAGCCAAAGCATTGGAGCTTTGGCTTTAGCGTCAGTCCATCCAATGAACATTCAAGGTTAATTTCTTTAGAATTCATTGGCTTGATCTCCTTGCCGGCTAAGGGACTTTCAAGAATCTTCTTCAGCACCACAATTAAAATAGACGATACAATTTGCAAAGAACTACTGCTCTAATATTTTCAACATTCCTGCCATACATTTCTGGGGTTCTGATGTTTGCTTAGTGTCTTCTAGACTCTATCACTTCATAGTAAGTACCTGATAATGAGGAAAAAAAAAAAGCAAAAATTTATAAGCTTACATAAGCATATGTGTACAGTTTACCTTGGGTAACACAAAGGTTTTAGAAGTGCCAACCTCCTTTAAAGTAAAAAATGCCTATATAACATTACAGTAGGACCTTCATTTCAGCAGCTACATGTCTTTGGATTCAACAGCTATGTATTATATAGTTATATAGTATGCATTTAGTGAAAAAAGAATCTGTGTGCAAATGGACCTGCACAGTTCAAGTGCTTGTTCAGAGATCAGTAGGATCTATGCATTGGTGTGTCATTAATTTAAGGAAATTATCAATTCTGATTGCTTCAAATTTTGCTTCTATCTCTTTCCTTCTTCTTCTGGCATTCCTGTTACACGTGTTGTAACTCTGTACTCACTTCATAGTTTTTGGATTCTCTGTTCTGTTTTATTCAGTCTGTTCAATTTTGGAAGTTTCTGTTGTTACACCTTCAAGCTCAGAGGTTCTTCACTGAATAAGGTACACTGTTAATGAACTTACCAAAGATATTCTTCATTTCTGTTATAGAGTTTTGTCTTTAACATTTCTTTTTGGCTCTTTCTGAAAATTTCCATGTTTCTGCTTATATTGTTTATCTGTGCTTGTGTGCTATCTACTTTAGCATGTTAATCACAATACTTTTAAAAATTCTTTTTCTGATAATTTTAACATCTGTCTTTCCTTCCTGTGGTTCTTATGTTTGTTTAGTCTCCTTAATTGGTTTTTACCTTTAAGTATGCATTGTAATTTTTATTGAAAGATGAACATGATGTATTTGGTAAGAATGAATTGTGATAAATAGGTCTTAAATCACAAGACGGTAAAATAAAGTTCATCTGGTGGCTCAGTGATAAAGAATCTGCTTGTTACTGCAGGAGATGTGGGTTTTATCCCTTGGTCTGGAAGATCCCCTGGAAAGGGAGATGGTGCCCCATTCCACTATTATTACTTAGGAAATCCTGTGGGCAGAGGAGCCTAGAAGGGTACAGTTTATGCGGTCGCAAAGAGTTGGATATAACTTAGCAACTAAGCAACAACAATAACAAAAGAAATGGCAAGAAAGGCAGTAATAATCTTTTTGAAGGCAACTGCATCATTAGTGGTGTGATCTATATTGCCTGTTTTATACAATTCCAGACACACAAAAAATTGTTTCATTTCACAACACCAGTACTTCTGGAACTATTTTCTCACAGAATAATGGTGCTATATCTTCTAAGTATCTCCTCATAAATGCCTGTATAAATATACCTGGAATCTTGAACTGCATGGCCCATTTTAAAAAGTTTCATTTTGAAGAGATAAGATAGAGCCTAAATCACGTATTTATAAGTGTCTCATTTTTTATTATTGTATTTCATATTATAAATAAAATTTACTCCCAATTTTGAGACATCAGAGATATGTGAGAAAGAAATACATTTTAAAAATAGTGCCCCCTTATAAATGTGGTCTAAAATCTTGAGTATCTTAGCTTGCTGTTGGAAAGTAAACATTCCTCTGTGGTCACATCCCAAAGCAGAACACATGGAATCCTGCCTGCATCCACTAATATCTGATCAAAGCTCTCCTCTTCCTTTTCCATGTCTCCTTCTAAGTTGAGGATCCCCAGATATGTACTAATTACAATAGTCAAATTAATAGATTCTTACATTGGTACGTAAACAAGAGATACACTATTTTCTCCTAGCCTGTAGATTTCAACTTAAGGAGATTTTCATCATTACGTTGGCACAGCTAGAGACTTTGCTGCAGCTTCTGGACTTTTTAAGACAATGGCACTTCTCCTCACCCTTCTGTGGTTCTTATGTTTGTTTAGTCTCCTTAATTGGTTTTTACCTTTAAGTATGCATTGTAATTTTTATTGAAAGATGAACATGATGTATTTGGTAAGAATGAATTGTGATAAATAGGTCTTAAATCACAAGACGGTAAAATAAAGTTCATCTGGTGGCTCAGTGATAAAGAATCTGCTTGTTACTGCAGGAGATGTGGGTTTTATCCCTTGGTCTGGAAGATCCCCTGGAAAGGGAGATGGTGCCCCATTCCACTATTATTACTTAGGAAATCCTGTGGGCAGAGGAGCCTAGAAGGGTACAGTTTATGCGGTCGCAAAGAGTTGGATATAACTTAGCAACTAAGCAACAACAATAACAAAAGAAATGGCAAGAAAGGCAGTAATAATCTTTTTGAAGGCAACTGCATCATTAGTGGTGTGATCTATATTGCCTGTTTTATACAATTCCAGACACACAAAAAATTGTTTCATTTCACAACACCAGTACTTCTGGAACTATTTTCTCACAGAATAATGGTGCTATATCTTCTAAGTATCTCCTCATAAATGCCTGTATAAATATACCTGGAATCTTGAACTGCATGGCCCATTTTAAAAGTTTCATTTTGAAGAGATAAGATAGAGCCTAAATCACGTATTTATAAGTGTCTCATTTTTTATTATTGTATTTCATATTATAAATAAAATTTACTCCCAATTTTGAGACATCAGAGATATGTGAGAAAGAAATACATTTTAAAAATAGTGCCCCCTTATAAATGTGGTCTAAAATCTTGAGTATCTTAGCTTGCTGTTGGAAAGTAAACATTCCTCTGTGGTCACATCCCAAAGCAGAACACATGGAATCCTGCCTGCATCCACTAATATCTGATCAAAGCTCTCCTCTTCCTTTTCCATGTCTCCTTCTAAGTTGAGGATCCCCAGATATGTACTAATTACAATAGTCAAATTAATAGATTCTTACATTGGTACGTAAACAAGAGATACACTATTTTCTCCTAGCCTGTAGATTTCAACTTAAGGAGATTTTCATCATTACGTTGGCACAGCTAGAGACTTGCCACTGCTGCAGCTTCTGGACTTTTTAAGACAATGGCACTTCTCCTCACCCTTCTCTGGAAACTTAGTATGAGATGTGCTCAGTCCTTACGTTGTGTGGGATTCTTTGTGACCCCATGGACTGTAGCCCCCCAGGCTCCTCTGTCCGTGGGATTTCCCAGGCAAAAATACTGAAGTGGGTTGCCGTTTCTTTCTTCAGAGAATCTTCCTGACATAGGGATAGAACCTGCATCTCTTGTGTCTCCTGCAATAGAGATGGATTCTTTACCACTGAGCCACCAGGGAAGCCCAATAGCTTAGTCATGGACGAATCATGTCCTGTGCCTTCTGCATGCATCACTTTTATTTACACAGCCAGGTGTTCCCCAGGACACAACCAAAACCAATATTAGATGACCAGGAGATCTCTGACTTGCTGTTTCACTCGTAGATGTACAACTCGATGTACAACTCACAGTTCTGAGATGTACAACTCACTGATGTATAACCCTTTCTGGTACAAGTGATAGAACTAGGGTCAAGTTACCACTTCTGTTTTTTGACATGCTTGAAAAGTTTTATTCCAGAGAACTTGTTATAGTTCCTAGTTAACTGGTTAGATTTGAGTCAATTCAAAAATTTGTTTCCTTTAAATATAGGGGATATGTAACATTTTTTTCTCATGAGACCTCTGGGCTTCTTATGAGAGGGGCAGCACTTAGGTTAGCCTGCCAGCTCTAACTAATTTATTTCACAGAGGTCATAACTGGAGCTTCACTAAATACTGCCATATGTGCACATGGGTAACACCAGATCTTGAGTATCTTAGCTTGCTGTTGGAAAGTAAACATCCTCTGTGGTCACATCCCAAAGCAGAACACATGGAATCCTGCCTGCATCCACTAATATCTGATCAAAGCTCTCCTCTTCCTTTTCCATGTCTCCTTCTAAGTTGAGGATCCCCAGATATGTACTAATTACAATAGTCAAATTAATAGATTCTTACATTGGTACGTAAACAAGAGATACACTATTTTCTCCTAGCCTGTAGATTTCAACTTAAGGAGATTTTCATCATTACGTTGGCACAGCTAGAGACTTGCCACTGCTGCAGCTTCTGGACTTTTTAAGACAATGGCACTTCTCCTCACCCTTCTCTGGAAACTTAGTATGAGATGTGCTCAGTCCTTACGTTGTGTGGGATTCTTTGTGACCCCATGGACTGTAGCCCCCCAGGCTCCTCTGTCCGTGGGATTTCCCAGGCAAAAATACTGAAGTGGGTTGCCGTTTCTTTCTTCAGAGAATCTTCCTGACATAGGGATAGAACCTGCATCTCTTGTGTCTCCTGCAATAGAGATGGATTCTTTACCACTGAGCCACCAGGGAAGCCCAATAGCTTAGTCATGGACGAATCATGTCCTGTGCCTTCTGCATGCATCACTTTTATTTACACAGCCAGGTGTTCCCCAGGACACAACCAAAACCAATATTAGATGACCAGGAGATCTCTGACTTGCTGTTTCACTCGTAGATGTACAACTCGATGTACAACTCACAGTTCTGAGATGTACAACTCACTGATGTATAACCCTTTCTGGTACAAGTGATAGAACTAGGGTCAAGTTACCACTTCTGTTTTTTGACATGCTTGAAAAGTTTTATTCCAGAGAACTTGTTATAGTTCCTAGTTAACTGGTTAGATTTGAGTCAATTCAAAAATTTGTTTCCTTTAAATATAGGGGATATGTAACATTTTTTTCTCATGAGACCTCTGGGCTTCTTATGAGAGGGGCAGCACTTAGGTTAGCCTGCCAGCTCTAACTAATTTATTTCACAGAGGTCATAACTGGAGCTTCACTAAGTACTGCCATATGTGCACATGGGTAACACCATGATTAGTCGGCAACAGGTGTGCATAGCAGAGGCACTAGGAACCAGGTGACACTTGGGGGGAAGAAAAATAACAATGAACAAACAGAAAAGGTTTTACCCAGAGGGACTTTTATTTTGTATGAAAAAAACATTAAACACTATATTTTTATTTAAAGTTATGTGTTTTAAAGGACTTATTTGGTGTGGAGAATAGGACATGAGAATGAAGTGGAAGGAGGGAAAACCCTTTGGAAGACTATCAACATAGTACAGGCAAAAGACAGTGGTGGTCTATGCTAAGATGCTAGAGGAAGTGAAAACTACTCATATTTCAGACCTGTTTTGAAGCTAGAGTGCATAAGATGTGAGCATAGCAGGTGCTTGGAGGAAATGAGTCGTCTAATGCATACAGTCTTCTATACATTTTTAAACTTATAGCACAGTATTACCAGTCCTCTTCAGCAACTTATTTCTTAGAAAAATGTGATTTTGACAGGTGGTGACGCTCATCAGCTGACTGAGCATCTCCCTTTCTTGAATTGCAAGTGCCGGCCAAGTTTATATTGTTCTCTGAAATTCAGGATGGGCAGTGGACAGGTATAATGAACTAAAGACTTCTCACATGTCCTGCCTAGCTGGTTACCCATGACCACCTCAGCAAACCCTAAAGAGACAGGAAAGCACAGCAAGTATTGATAGAACTCATGAAGCCCTGGTTTCCACAGAAAGACAAAGGATCTTGAAGACAGACCAGGGACAGGACTTGGGAAGCTCTACTCTGGCATTGCCTCCCTTGTCCTCTTTAAGAGCCCCACCTGATGTTTCCTTTAGACATAGTGCAATCTGGAAATGTGTAGGGTGGGGGGAAATTCCACCCTCCCCCAATGGAATATGCTCTAGACTCTCTTACTTTCAGATTTCTGTGGCTCCCAAATTTTGGATGAGTTCTTATGTTCACGAAACTATTCTTAACATACCTTTTTCATTTGCATATCAATCCTAGAACTTTTTTGCCTTCTATTAAATGTGCTCAGTCATGTTCGGTCTCTCAGTTGTGTCTCACACTCTTTGATCCCATGACTATGGATTCTTTATCACTGTGCCATGGGGGAAGCCCTCTATTAAATGGTGAGATGAATTGAATTTTTTCTGTTATCATTTCTACTATCTGTTTTCACTTATAAGATTGTGTCTCAGTTTTTTGCTATCATTCTTAATTTCAAGACTCTGCATTTTTTTCTTTTCTCTGAACTCATTTCAATGTATCTGTCTTTTAAAATTATGTCTTCTTAGCTTTCAATAAGTAGTTGCACTTGAAATCTGATTGATGCCATATCATCAGACTAATCTTCTCATCTGGGTATGTTAAACATTTTAGATTGTTTGTTGTAGGTGTCGCAGTGGTAAAGAATCTGCCTGCTAGGCAGGAATCATGGGTTCAGTTCCTGGGTCAGGAAGGTACCCTGGCGAAGGAAATGGCAACCCACTCCAGTATTCTTGGCTGGAAAATTCCATGGACAGAGGAGCCTGGCAGACTGCAATTCATAGGGTTGGAGAGAGTTGGACACAACTTAGTGAAGGAGCACACAACAGCATGGATAAAAATAACAAATGGGGGCATCCCTGGTGGTCCAGTGGGTAAAGAGTCGGCTTTGCAGTACAAGGGGCACTGGTTCAATCCCAAGCCAGGGAAGATCCCATGTACCGCGGAGTGGCTGGACCTGTGTGTCCAATTATGGAGCCAGCGTTATGGAGCGCATGCTCCCAGAGCCAGTACTCTGCAGTGATAGAGGCCCACACTGGCAGAACAATAAAGATGGATGAAAATAAATAAATAATAAACAAAACAAAGAGGCCAAAAACAGTGTTTTTTTTTTTTTAAATTAACAAATGGACCCACTGGACAAATTGTTGAACCCATAAAAACTGCTGAAAACTAGACACACAAGAGTCCCACTTAGAGGATTTTACTGTTTGAGATGAGAATGAATGCACAAATGATGAGGTCATTTTATCAAATGCTGTGTGTTAAATCCTCAGGGACTATTTCTGCAATAGATATGTAGCTCATATCCAAACAATGTTCTAATTATGTTAAATTTCAAAAATAAAAACAGGATTAGAACATTTTCATTCAATAGTTCTGTGATTAAGTGTAAAGATCATTACATTATAAATAAATTTCTAGGCAAGAAATAATTTGAAGCTACCATGTGCTACCTTCACTGCCTTGTGGTTCCTGTTGCCAACGTCATAATTTAAGTCTTGATGAAATCATACAGTATCAGTTTCCTAAATGACTTCCCTGGCAAGCCTTGATAACTTTTAACATTGTATCTGTCAAACTGAGGTTCCACATAAGCATGAATTATTTATTCCTATTGCCACTTTGAATATTGAAACATAAGCAAAAGATCTGGGTTTAAATTTCCATTTGAATATTTCTTTAAGCTTCAATTTCCTTCTCTGTAAAATGGTGAAATCTTTACTTAAAAATTTGCTTTGAAAATTATGAAGATATGCACATATACATTATCTATGTAAATTTTCTCTATCAATCTCTGATTGATGTATCTACCTATCCATCCAGCACATATTTCCTTGCCCTTATTTAAGATTGTTAAATACTTATATATTTTTTTGAGAAAAATATTAATAAGGTTGTTGCTGTTTATTTATTATGTAGTATCTGACTCTTTGCGACCCATATGACTGTATCCCACCAGGCTCCTCTGTCCAAATACTGGAATAGATTGCCATTTGCTTCTCCAGGGAGTCTTCCCAACCCAAGGATCAAACCCATGTCTCCTGGGTCTCCTTCATTGGTTTACAGGTTCTTTACCTGCTGAACTACCACCTGGGAAGCCTTTCCTAAGGTTGGCATGCAAGGAATTTTCTTATGTAGCCATAAATTAACATTTCCTACTTTCTGCCAAACTAGGCCTACTTTCTGGCCTTATCTACTATTTATTTTTCTCCCACCAAATAGGGTTTGATAGTGACAGAAATCCATCTTACCCTTTGTTTCTTTTAGCATTCTTTTCCTTTTTCTAACAAGTAATGGTTTTCCCCATCCATCCTTTATACCATAAATATTCTGTTCATCTTTACTAACATTCTTTGTAAAATCTTCACTATACATCTCAGGTTATTTCTTAACATTTTGCTTTCATTCTTATTTTTAAATCATTTTCCCACCATCTCCTTACTCAGTGATTTGATTATGTCTTCCCCATTTGAAAGACAAGAATAGGAGAGACACAAGTTGAGTGTTTAAGAAAAAGCATAGTGGAATGTATCATTTGTTAGTATACCATATATATGTATACACATACACATATGAACAAACACATATATATCTTATGAAAATTACAAGTGTTGTATTTGACCTTTCATGTCTTAAGACTCCACATTAACTATTTATGAAATGCTTAAAACATTACTCTTTTGTTTTGTTAATTTAACTTAAATGTCCTTAAGCTGAAAATACACTACTCACTTAGAATTGCATTATGTTTAAAAGTTTCCATTGTTAACTTCCAGTAGTAAGAGGTTTCTATGTACAAGAAGATTTACTTTTCTACTGAAGATTAAGAGAAACTTAAATCCCTTAGGAAAATCTCTACCAAATACACTATTTCTCTGCAGATAAAAAAGCTTAAATACATCAAAGCTAAAACTCATAGAAAAAGTATTTTTTATCAATAGTACATCTCTGCCATTTATGAAGATAACCATGGGCAATGTTAGAAAATGAAGAAAAATCATATTTGAACTAGAAACTTATTTTGTTATACTTATAATAATTTATTTAGAAAAAATAATTTACTTATCTAAAAAAATCTACTTAGACAGACAAAACAAAAACAAACTATCTTTTAAAAATTTAATTGAAAGCAATTTAAGTTCTATTGGCTTCCAGGAGAAAATGCAAATGTTAAGACATAAAGGAGTACAGTACGTTTATTCCATGCTCATTCACTTGTGTTTGACCCTTTCTGACCCCATGGACTTTGGCCTGCCAGGCTCCTTTGTCCATTTTTCCACAGCTATAGTCAATGCCAGAAGACAACTGTTTACTAAGTGGTAAAGGTAGGAATAAATGGTTGGCTTCAAGAATATTAAACCAAGTTATATTATCTTAAAATTCAAATGTAAATGTTTTAGAAATATTGACCAGCATGTACAAAATTACCACCTTAGGGGAAATAAATACAATTCAGTTCCCCAATTAAACATCCTAATTTGTTTGTATTTTAAATCTAGACATCATAAAGATAAATAAATAATGAATAGATGGTGATGTCATGGTTAGATGGTAAATGTCATAGTCATTAAATATAAAAGAAAGACTGACCAACTGAAATTTTCTTCACCAACCAACAGCAACAACAAAATTCTAAAGCTGGACATTAGGGATATAAATAAAGTATGTTTAGAGGCTGGAAGGGAGAAGCATATGGTGTTAACTTCTTCTTTAAAGTAGGAAGTTAATAGTATAACATTAAATATGTAATATAAAGATGTATCCAGTGCCATATGTGCTATAATTTCCTTTCTTGAAATAGAGGAATTTAAATTTTAGAAAGGAAATTTTATCCCATGGAGTGAAGAAAATGGATCTGAAATAAGTCTTCCCACTTTGCTTTGGCTTATTTTTTCCCTTCCATTTAATTCAAATATATGATAATTTAGTACTTTTAAATATTAAAAATAATCCTCATGATTTAAAAAACTCAAGAATTTTGAAACTAATTTGAATTATCAGTTAACATGTGCTCATTTGTGTGTGTGTGTCTGCAATATGATTTAATTACACCAGTTTTTGTGGAGAGCTTATGGAAGTAGTGTAATTACCTTAGAATTGCAGTTCATATAGCATACCTCACTCACAAACTCGTCTATATTATGCATAGTTTGACATGAGAAACTTTTTAAAGATTATATAAAATTGGTTTTTAATGCATAACTAGTTCTAAAAATCTCACTGTATCCCTCATGTTCCAAAATAATATACTGCAATGGACTTTGAACCTGATTTTTTTTCCAGCTGTTTAATTCTCCTCTTACACTTGTGAATCAAAGAAATAAAAACAACATATCTTTCTGCATAAAGAGGAGATTGAAATCTTATATTTCTACATAAGTTTGTTTCAACAGCCTGTGCTTTTACAACCAGAATATATACATTTCAGTCAGAATATTGGAGGAGATATGGTCTCAAAGATACCTGAGTTGGAAAGATCTCCTGGAGAATGGAATGGCCATCCTCTCCAGCATGCTTACTTGGAGGATCCCATTGACACAGGAGCCTGGCAGGCTACAGTCCACGGGGTCACAGAGTCAGATATGACTGAGTGAGTAGCACATCCTCTATGGTCTCCATGATATTTCTTGTCTAGATATCATCTTTCCTTTTAAGGAAAATTTGAAATCACCTTTATGGAAAGTAAAGGAAGGAAAAGAAGATGTGCAGAGAAACTATGGTTCCTTATTAAATAAATCTATTGAAAAATTTAAGTGTGTTAACATTGTCTGTTCTGTAATCATGAGGCTGGAAGGGAGAAGCATATGGTGTTAACTTCTTCTTTAAAGTAGGAAGTTAATAGTATAACATTAAATATGTAATATAAAGATGTATCCAGTGCCATATGTGCTATAATTTCCTTTCTTGAAATAGAGGAATTTAAATTTTAGAAAGGAAATTTTATCCCATGGAGTGAAGAAAATGGATCTGAAATAAGTCTTCCCACTTTGCTTTGGCTTATTTTTTCCCTTCCATTTAATTCAAATATATGATAATTTAGTACTTTTAAATATTAAAAATAATCCTCATGATTTAAAAAACTCAAGAATTTTGAAACTAATTTGAATTATCAGTTAACATGTGCTCATTTGTGTGTGTGTGTCTGCAATATGATTTAATTACACCAGTTTTTGTGGAGAGCTTATGGAAGTAGTGTAATTACCTTAGAATTGCAGTTCATATAGCATACCTCACTCACAAACTCGTCTATATTATGCATAGTTTGACATGAGAAACTTTTTAAAGATTATATAAAATTGGTTTTTAATGCATAACTAGTTCTAAAAATCTCACTGTATCCCTCATGTTCCAAAATAATATACTGCAATGGACTTTGAACCTGATTTTTTTTCCAGCTGTTTAATTCTCCTCTTACACTTGTGAATCAAAGAAATAAAAACAACATATCTTTCTGCATAAAGAGGAGATTGAAATCTTATATTTCTACATAAGTTTGTTTCAACAGCCTGTGCTTTTACAACCAGAATATATATACATTTCAGTCAGAATATTGGAGGAGATATGGTCTCAAAGATACCTGAGTTGGAAAGATCTCCTGGAGAATGGAATGGCCATCCTCTCCAGCATGCTTACTTGGAGGATCCCATTGACACAGGAGCCTGGCAGGCTACAGTCCACGGGGTCACAGAGTCAGATATGACTGAGTGAGTAGCACATCCTCTATGGTCTCCATGATATTTCTTGTCTAGATATCATCTTTCCTTTTAAGGAAAATTTGAAATCACCTTTATGGAAAGTAAAGGAAGGAAAAGAAGATGTGCAGAGAAACTATGGTTCCTTATTAAATAAATCTATTGAAAAATTTAAGTGTGTTAACATTGTCTGTTCTGTAATCATGAATTTTCTCCAGGCCTGTCTTCTTTCTCATAGTATGCTTCAGGAAGAATTGAACATTTCATAGTAAGTCAATATTTTAACCACACACAGTGTTAAGTTTTAATTTAAATAATTCTCATTATACAGTCTTTTTCTCAATTTAAGGAATGGGGTTTGTTTCAAATAAGACGAAACCTATAAAAGATATTGTAGCATAAATTTCTATCTTCTCAGCCTATACCACTGAAGGGACCAATTCTGTTCTCATTGCCTCAGTTAAATTGCAAGACTGAGGGAGACTGGGAGCTTATTTCATGTCTAGAGTAGCTGTTAATCAGTTTTATCATATAGTGATTAAGTTAGATTTATTTAGACTTGTCTCAATCCTGTTATCATATGGTGTGATAAAATCTCTTGCTTCGCGTGTTTCATCATAAACTCCGGCATGGGGAATGTCCTTAAATGCACTGCTGCAAGAAATAGGTTCTTTAAGCACTAACTGCAGTGTGCACTAACACCAGGGTGTGGAGGGTATTGGTAAATGTACTACATATTCAATCAGCTAACCTACTGGAGCATCTGCATAGGAACTCTTTGCTTTTACAATCTGAAACATAGGATGCTTAAATTTCATCATTAAATGATCACATCTCAGATTGGCCTGGGTTAACACTGAATTAAAGTAAAAGTTTTATTTAATATTTTTCTTATAAAAAGTATTGGTATACATGTATAGATATGATTTTATTGCCTATGGTAGTTTAGTTGCCAAGTCCTGTTGACTCTTGTGACCCTATGGGACTGTAGCCTGCCAGGCCTCCTTTCTATCCATTTTTGGATTTTTCCCGGCACAGGAGCATGGTCTAAAACCTGAGTTGGAAAGATCTCCTGGAGAATGGAATGGCCATCCTCTCCAGCATGCTTACTTGGAGGATCCCATTGACACAGGAGCCTGGCAGGCTACAGTCCACGGGGTCACAGAGTCAGATATGACTGAGTGAGTAGCACATCCTCTATGGTCTCCATGATATTTCTTGTCTAGATATCATCTTTCCTTTTAAGGAAAATTTGAAATCACCTTTATGGAAAGTAAAGGAAGGAAAAGAAGATGTGCAGAGAAACTATGGTTCCTTATTAAATAAATCTATTGAAAAATTTAAGTGTGTTAACATTGTCTGTTCTGTAATCATGAATTTTCTCCAGGCCTGTCTTCTTTCTCATAGTATGCTTCAGGAAGAATTGAACATTTCATAGTAAGTCAATATTTTAACCACACACAGTGTTAAGTTTTAATTTAAATAATTCTCATTATACAGTCTTTTTCTCAATTTAAGGAATGGGGTTTGTTTCAAATAAGACGAAACCTATAAAAGATATTGTAGCATAAATTTCTATCTTCTCAGCCTATACCACTGAAGGGACCAATTCTGTTCTCATTGCCTCAGTTAAATTGCAAGACTGAGGGAGACTGGGAGCTTATTTCATGTCTAGAGTAGCTGTTAATCAGTTTTTATCATATAGTGATTAAGTTAGATTTATTTAGACTTGTCTCAATCCTGTTATCATATGGTGTGATAAAATCTCTTGCTTCGCGTGTTTCATCATAAACTCCGGCATGGGGAATGTCCTTAAATGCACTGCTGCAAGAAATAGGTTCTTTAAGCACTAACTGCAGTGTGCACTAACACCAGGGTGTGGAGGGTATTGGTAAATGTACTACATATTCAATCAGCTAACCTACTGGAGCATCTGCATAGGAACTCTTTGCTTTTACAATCTGAAACATAGGATGCTTAAATTTCATCATTAAATGATCACATCTCAGATTGGCCTGGGTTAACACTGAATTAAAGTAAAAGTTTTATTTAATATTTTTCTTATAAAAAGTATTGGTATACATGTATAGATATGATTTTATTGCCTATGGTAGTTTAGTTGCCAAGTCCTGTTGACTCTTGTGACCCTATGGGACTGTAGCCTGCCAGGCTCCTCTATCCATGGGATTTTTCAGGCAAGAATACTGGACTGAGTTGGCATTTCCTTCTTCAGGTGATCTTTTGGACCCAGGCAACGGACCTGTGTCTCCTGTATTGCAGGTGGATGCTTTCCTGTTCAGCCAACAGAGAAGCCCTTTATGGCCCATAAACAGTGCTATATTTATGAAAAATTCACTTTTATTCTAAAATGTAGAAGTTAGATGATACTAGTCACATTATATGTACCTGATCTTTGGATCCCTTTGGTTATATATCAAGATAAGTTAATTGAAACATTTTTTTTATTTTGGAAAAATATGTACAGTTGATCTTTAAACAACTTGTTTGAACTGTGAAGTTCCATTTATTCAAGTTTTTTCAATAAGTATAGTTCCCTATATTTTCATTTGATAAATCTTTCAGGTAACTAAATGTAGGGGAAAGTTTTTGTTCCATTGGAAATCACAGTGTGTGGTATCAAAAGAACTAGTGTTTGAGTCTTTATTCTACTCCAACTGTTTCAGCTTCTTGCCCATGGGTGGGTCATTTTTCAAGTCCTTTGTTTTTGAGATAGACAGAGCCATGGTATATAGATTTTCTAGGGTGTGGGAGCTACTGCCTCTAACCCTTGCCATATCCAGGAACCAAGTGTATTTGAAATCCTGCTTCACATTATGTGAGTCCCTTCAGTAACAGATGATAAAGTATAATATTCAGGAATCCATGCTGGTAAAGTATGTTATCTTTTGCTTTGGTAACAAAACTCAATCTATTAATAATTTTCAGTGGAAAATTTTTTGACCCTAGCAAAATCATCTCTACTACCCCAAACAATTGTATCACGCAATGTTCTACTTGCCAACTCTTCTACGTCCTCTGCAATGAGGCAAGTCCAGCATTGTCCATATAATACTCTGAGCCACCACGCACCCGCACCCCCTGGCCCGAGGATAGAGGCCTCTGAATGGGGAGTCACCTGCCTGGGCTCAATTCTGTCTCTGCTCGTATTTATCAAATGTGTCGCATTCCATAATTCAGAAGTATATTGATATTTCTAAAATGAGACTTGTCTACAAAGTGGTGTTTATCTTGTAGAACAGTTGTGAAGATTTTCTGTGATGATTATGCAAAGATTGTAGCAGGATGCCTGGAGCATATTATATGCACCATTACTAACTAGTCAGTTTTTTTCAGTTTTATCATGTAAGCCTTCTGAACATTGTTTTATCACCATATAGCAGATTGTGAGCTGGGGAAGATAGTCCAGAATAGGTAAGAAGCCTCTTTGTCAATTGCAGAACAGGATTTGCCAAGTAATCATCCATTTAATCTATCATGTCATATTTATAAACAGGAGTTATTGTAGCTCCTATTTTGCCTGGATTTTAGTGGAGCCTTTACATCCACATTTGAGTTACAGTTTATCTGACAAACTAATAAATAATCAAAATGTTCATCTCGATTGACCGTTTAAGGTAATTTTGTTTCATGGCTAGAATTAGTATTGTTTAAAAAAAAGACTTTCTTCTTAGTTAAGCCATGCATAGTATTAGTATATGGCTTCCCCATACACTAGTGAATCCTCCTGCAATGCAGGAGACCGTGATTCTGTCCCTGAGTTAAGAAGATCCCCTGGAGAAGGAAATGGCTACCTGTTCCAGTATTCTTGCCTGGAGAATTCCATGGACAGAGGAATATGGTGAGCTACAGTTCATGGTGTTGCAAAAAGTCAGACACAGCTGAGCAACTAAACAGCAATAAGAACACAAGCATAGTTAGTATAGAGCAATGCTTGCACAGGTTGTAATAGGAGGCCATGTGTGGGTTGATATCCATTGATAATCAGAAGTTTTAAAGTTAGACACAGAAATATCTAGATGGACTATACACATTAACTACTTGAGCATCATCCATCAGTCCTCTGGAGGGAAATAAATACTGTTCGTTTTCTGGACTTCACAACTGCTGAACTGAAATCTCTGTAATCCTACCCTCACTTGTATTTCACTAGTTAGCTCTCCATTCTATCTGTTAATTAGGGATATTGGAGAAGATTGTTAATCATTCAAGAAAGCACTCATCCTATTGGTAGCATTTTCATTTTCTTTGCTTTCAGGAGCCATAAGTGCAGTGCTTTAGGTTGGTCACTAGCGGAAGAGTTTTATTCCCAGGGAGGATATGTTCTTGAGGGTTTGCTTACACAGCCCATCTGCTGCATATCCAGAATAAACTGCTCAAACTCTTCTTACTTTAAGAAAAAAAGGTGAGGTGATGGAAAATGAGGAAAAAATGACAGATTCAGGAGCACTTGGGGCATGATAGTAGTAAATGGTGTTGATATCTGCTGAAAATTCAAGCAGTACGATGGCAGGTCAAGATGTGATTTGAGTCTTTTCCATATTAGAAAACTTTGATAGAAAACTAGGCTTGACTCCAAGCTTTTATCCTGCAAGGGTTCTGATTTCTCATCAAGCATGATTAATAGTTTCATGCTTTATTGCATCACTTCATGCAGTATATTACACATTTAAATAACATGTTAATTTTTCGTTGTTAAACCATGAATTCGGTATGATTTTGCTCTTTCAGAACATGGCAGGCTGCAGGCAGCAGCGTTATGGCAGGCAGTATTATCAAGGAAAATGAATTTAAATCCTACATAGATTTATATCCTTGAGTATAAAAATCATTTTTCTATTCTAATTCCTACCCACGGTGGTTCCCTCCATCCTCTAATATTTGTTCATTAATTCAAAAAACACAAGGACACTGTAAAAACCTCCTGAGGTGCTATATAACACTATAAATAGCATATTAGCACACTATATATTTCTAAAATTAACAAAGTTATCTTGTTTCTTTTAAATCTCTATTATTAGATAGTGTGCTACTTAATTTGATGCTATCTATTTTTATAGTGATTTAGGTTTCCAAGGAATCATCTCATAAGACTTAGAATAATAACATGTATAAAATGTTGTAATAATTGTTTTCATCTATTAAAACTCTGGTTCAGTGTTACTTGCACAAACTGAACATTTCTACTTAAATATCTTGGATTTAAGTTATGGATATGGATTAAGAAACTCAGTTATATAGATAGGAAAATGTTTGACCTTAGCTTCTAAATATATGTTAATGAAAGCAGGAATCATAAATTGTAGTTATGTTACTGAGGAATGAGTAGGGCATGGTGAACCACTCCAGTATTCATCCCACAGACAGAGGAGCCTGGGGGGCTACAGTTCATAGGGTCACAAAGAGTCAGATACAATAAAGAGTCAATCAATAGTGGTGACTTGAGAATTAAGTGTATACTATATAATATATATTTCATCGTAACTAAATAGGTATGGTATGCTTCCATGATTCTCATCAAATAATGTCACACTGGGTCTTAAACCCATTTTTATCACCCAGAAGATCACATCTGTCGATATTTGATTAAAGGATCTAGCTACATAAGACAGATAAATGTGGCTGCACACTTTAACTTCTGCTTTTCTGCTACCTTGAATACAAACAGCAAAGTGTGTTCCTATCTTATCACCACTCCAAGCTTTTATCCTGCAAGGGTTCTGATTTCTCATCAAGCATGATTAATAGTTTCATGCTTTATTGCATCACTTCATGCAGTATATTACACATTTAAATAACATGTTAATTTTTCGTTGTTAAACCATGAATTCGGTATGATTTTGCTCTTTCAGAACATGGCAGGCTGCAGGCAGCAGCGTTATGGCAGGCAGTATTATCAAGGAAAATGAATTTAAATCCTACATAGATTTATATCCTTGAGTATAAAAATCATTTTTCTATTCTAATTCCTACCCACGGTGGTTCCCTCCATCCTCTAATATTTGTTCATTAATTCAAAAAACACAAGGACACTGTAAAAACCTCCTGAGGTGCTATATAACACTATAAATAGCATATTAGCACACTATATATTTCTAAAATTAACAAAGTTATCTTGTTTCTTTTAAATCTCTATTATTAGATAGTGTGCTACTTAATTTGATGCTATCTATTTTTATAGTGATTTAGGTTTCCAAGGAATCATCTCATAAGACTTAGAATAATAACATGTATAAAATGTTGTAATAATTGTTTTCATCTATTAAAACTCTGGTTCAGTGTTACTTGCACAAACTGAACATTTCTACTTAAATATCTTGGATTTAAGTTATGGATATGGATTAAGAAACTCAGTTATATAGATAGGAAAATGTTTGACCTTAGCTTCTAAATATATGTTAATGAAAGCAGGAATCATAAATTGTAGTTATGTTACTGAGGAATGAGTAGGGCATGGTGAACCACTCCAGTATTCATCCCACAGACAGAGGAGCCTGGGGGGCTACAGTTCATAGGGTCACAAAGAGTCAGATACAATAAAGAGTCAATCAATAGTGGTGACTTGAGAATTAAGTGTATACTATATAATATATATTTCATCGTAACTAAATAGGTATGGTATGCTTCCATGATTCTCATCAAATAATGTCACACTGGGTCTTAAACCCATTTTTATCACCCAGAAGATCACATCTGTCGATATTTGATTAAAGGATCTAGCTACATAAGACAGATAAATGTGGCTGCACACTTTAACTTCTGCTTTTCTGCTACCTTGAATACAAACAGCAAAGTGTGTTCCTATCTTATCACCACAGAGTCTTCTATATCAACTGGAAAATAAACTTCAAATGACGTCCAGGTTGATTAAAGTTTTTTAATCTTGTTTAAGAATAAAAAAATCTGTGATCCTCTTTGTTATATTTTTATTGAAATAACATAAACCCAAATCATCTGGACGGGAACTAGTACCTGACAGTCATTTGCATTTAGATACACAGAATCAGGCCAATACTGTAAGCTGTTCCAATAAACCAACTATGCATGTGTGCTAAGCTGTTTCAGTTGTATTTGACTCATTGCAACCCTATAGACTATAGCCCTCCTGGCTCCTCTGTCCATGGAATTCTCCAGACAAGAATACTTGAGCTGGTTGCCATTTCCTTCTCCCTGGGATCTTCCTGACCCAGGGATCAATCCCACATCTTACTTTATGTCTCCTGCATTGGCAGGTGTGTTCTTTACCACTAGTGCCACCAGGAAAGCCATAAACCAACTATAGCCAATATAGATGAAACTTGATATTTTCTTGCATTTTGGGGGAGGGAACACAAGAATATACTGTCTTTATTAATTTTGAATATCTGAAAACAGAATAGTTTATTAGCTATATAAACATAAATCTATTCTTTTTTTTAGAAAAATAGACCTTTACTGGAAATTCATTTAAGTTTCAATGTTCCTTTTATTTTTAATTAATTTATTTTAAATGAAACAAAGGTGAATATTTTCAATGATAAAAGGTACAATTAATAAAGAAGATAGACATCATAAACCACTAGACACCTTAACAGCAAGATACATAAGGCAAAAGTCAGGAGAAATATAAGGGAAAAAAGTACATAATCATAGTCAGACATATTAACATTTCTCTGAGAATATTTTATCATGTGCAGAAAAAATAAAAATAGGAGCATCTTGAATAATATCATGAATAATTTAATACATTTATATTCAGTTAATTTTAATTAATTAATATTGAATTAATTTCCATTAATCCTATACAAATATATATATATATTTAAAATTATATATCTCATATATTGTTATTAGCTGTCCATAGGACACTTAGAAAAACTGGGAGAAAGATAAATATTGCTAAATTTCAAAAAGTAGAATTCTTTCTTGTATGTGTGATTCAGTTATACCTATACACATATATTATTTTTGAAATTATTTTCCATTATAGATAATTGCAAGGTATTGACTCTAGTTGCCTATGCTATATAGTAAACCTTTGTTGCTTATTGCATATCTATTTTCTTAAATTAGGAATCTAGCTTTCTATTTATACTAAACCAAACAAGTAGAATCAAAATTTCACAGAATTTTTAGTTAGGCAAAAATTCATAAATTTTCTAAAATGTACATACTGTACATTTTATTTATATATGTGTGTACAAAAGGTTGTATACTATACTTGATAAAGGCTTGAGAAAGAACATCAAAAAAAATGAGATGGAGAAACTGGAAAATATAAAGTAAAAGAAATGAAATAGAAAAGGTGAAACAGACTAGATAAAAGTAGAAGATCCTCATGTAGTCCAGTTGTTTCTAACATGGCTGCTCATTACAAAAATATCTGGAGCTCTGGCAAAAAGAGTCAGCAATACTGGAGAACTTGCATTTTTCAAAAAAATCCAGGACAATTCTGATGTGCATTTGGATTTTATAAAGTGATTATAAGCTTTTCTATTATATGGTAATTTTGGTGATACAGAATTCTATAATTTTGCTATTGACCAATCATGATACAATGGTGTTAAGTGAGTAATAGTTATATAATCACAATATTAACATATTTTATCAGTTTTCACAGTCAATAGCCAGACAAAAAATAAAACATAATTGCAGTCACAAGCCATAATGGGAACATGATTAAGCTAGTAATGTAAAATAATTACGTACAGTTTAGGGGGTCAAGCAGAGTGATGTGGTAAGTAGAAGTGCTTACACATGTACGTGTTTTCATCTGCGAAGTCAGTCTATGTCTTTTGGTTGGTGCATTTAACCTATTTACATTTAATGTAATTATTGATATGTGCAGTCCTATTACTCTTTTCTTAATTGTTTTGGTTTATTTTTTGTAGGTAGGGCTTTTTATGCTATTGTTTTTACAAATTACATGACAAATTAAAAAGTAGTGGAACACCACTACAAATAATAATCAATTTTATTGAAATTGACTCAATGTAAAGCACATAGACAAGAGGTGATAACCTGTGAAAAGGGAAATAAATATTGCTAAATTTCAAAAAGTAGAATTCTTTCTTGTATGTGTGATTCAGTTATACCTATACACATATATTATTTTTGAAATTATTTTCCATTATAGATAATTGCAAGGTATTGACTCTAGTTGCCTATGCTATATAGTAAACCTTTGTTGCTTATTGCATATCTATTTTCTTAAATTAGGAATCTAGCTTTCTATTTATACTAAACCAAACAAGTAGAATCAAAATTTCACAGAATTTTTAGTTAGGCAAAAATTCATAAATTTTCTAAAATGTACATACTGTACATTTTATTTATATATGTGTGTACAAAAGGTTGTATACTATACTTGATAAAGGCTTGAGAAAGAACATCAAAAAAAATGAGATGGAGAAACTGGAAAATATAAAGTAAAAGAAATGAAATAGAAAAGGTGAAACAGACTAGATAAAAGTAGAAGATCCTCATGTAGTCCAGTTGTTTCTAACATGGCTGCTCATTACAAAAATATCTGGAGCTCTGGCAAAAAGAGTCAGCAATACTGGAGAACTTGCATTTTTCAAAAATCCAGGACAATTCTGATGTGCATTTGGATTTTATAAAGTGATTATAAGCTTTTCTATTATATGGTAATTTTGGTGATACAGAATTCTATAATTTTGCTATTGACCAATCATGATACAATGGTGTTAAGTGAGTAATAGTTATATAATCACAATATTAACATATTTTATCAGTTTTCACAGTCAATAGCCAGACAAAAAATAAAACATAATTGCAGTCACAAGCCATAATGGGAACATGATTAAGCTAGTAATGTAAAATAATTACGTACAGTTTAGGGGGTCAAGCAGAGTGATGTGGTAAGTAGAAGTGCTTACACATGTACGTGTTTTCATCTGCGAAGTCAGTCTATGTCTTTTGGTTGGTGCATTTAACCTATTTACATTTAATGTAATTATTGATATGTGCAGTCCTATTACTCTTTTCTTAATTGTTTTGGTTTATTTTTTGTAGGTAGGGCTTTTTATGCTATTGTTTTTACAAATTACATGACAAATTAAAAAGTAGTGGAACACCAGTACTAATAATAATCAATTTTATTGGAAATTGACTCAATGTAAAGCACATAGACAAGAGGTGATAACCTGTGAAGAAAACATTTGCACTGTAAGCTCTAAGTCTGTCTTACTGGACTGTGAGGGAGGTCCACCTAAATGTGCTTTTATGATCAAAGAGTTGAAATATTTAGTATAAAAAAACAAGATAAT
Organism: Tragulus kanchil; assembly: GCA_022376925.1. Lineage (NCBI taxonomy): Eukaryota > Metazoa > Chordata > Mammalia > Artiodactyla > Tragulidae > Tragulus > Tragulus kanchil. Next base: position 134,231,047 of record JAIOJX010000023.1, read on the forward strand.
ATGTGATTTTATTTCAGAGTGAATATTTCAAACAAGAATGATGCAAGGGGCTTCCCTGGTGGTCCAGTGGGTAAGGACACTGCCTTGCAGTGCAAGGGGTGCTGGTTCGATCCCTAGACTGGGAAGATCCCACATGCCGCGGAGCGGCTGGACTGGGAGCTCTGGAACGCATGTGCCCAGAGCTAGTGCTCTGCAGCTAGAGAGGCCACTGTGATGGAGGCCCACACAAGCCAAAAAACAAAGATGGATAAAAATAAATAAATGAAAGACCAATAGAAGTGGCCAAAAACAAAACAAAAAAGAATGATACAAGAAAATGTAAAATGTATAATAAGTTAAAACTATTAATTTCTGAAGTGTCTTAAGTTAAAAGTATTTCCTCAATGAGTAAGAGTATTAAGGTAGTTTTTGAAATACAGAAAGTAAGAATATGACAAGAAACAGTGCATTTAAAATAAATATACAAAATAAAATAAGCTATTTTCATCTCATGCCATAGAAAAGAATACCAATATATATACTTACAGAATACTAAAATAAATTATTTTAGAACTAGAAAAACTAGATTATATATATATGTATATATATATAGAAAATAGGGAATAGTAATACCCAAGAATAGAATGTAGTGACGTACAACAAATCAAATAAAAACTAAAAATATTCAAAAGCTGCAATAAGTAAGTGTGTAATTTCAGTGGAAGGAAATAGAGTAACATTAACCCCAATTGACTAAGAATTAGAGTAAGGTAGTATCAGAAATTTATACTGTTGAATGAATGTAGCTGTAAATACTGAGGAGCTAAAAAAAAAAAAAAAAGAGGGTTTGTCTTTTGTAACAATTAAAATATTCTGGGCACACTGGATATTTAAAAGTAAGAGTGAAATCATTAAAGTTCAGAAAGAAATATTGGAAGAATTTCTACCATGGCAGAGATGTCACAGATTTTCATATATATAATAAAATAATGTCAAAAGACAAATGACCAATTGATTTAAGAAAATGAGACTCATATGTCGGAAGATTGATTTCCTTAGTTTCTAAAGAGTTCCTAATACTGAATTTTAAAAACTGCAGTAAAAAAAGACAGTATGAATCGAGAAAAGCAAATGCACATCACTTTTACATATATTTTTTAAAATGCTCAGTCTCTCTTCTGGTGAGAGAAATGCAAATCAAAACTGAAAAATCACAAATTGAAAACAGTATTTTTTTTTTCATGCATTATCTTTTGTTGCATGCTACAGCAGATTACTAATGTTGTCAATTTCAGGGGAACAGCAAAGGGACTCAGGCGTACATATATATGTATCCATTCTCCCCCAATGCTTTAATGACTGTGTGAAAAGTGAAATTGTTAGTCATTCAGTCTTGTCTGACTCGGTGACTTCATGGATTGCAGCCAGCCAGGCTTCTCTGTCCATGAAATTCTCCAGGAAAAAAAGAACCCAAGAGTGATAGCCATTCCCTTTGCCTGGGATCAAGCTTGTGTATCCTGCATTGCAAGCAGATTCTTTTACCATTTGAGTCACCAGGGAAGCCCTACGGAGGGACACTCTCATCACTGACATGTGAGTGGATTATAATCTCATATGAGTATTATTCCCTCATCTTCCTAGCACCAGTGTTTGTAATTTTATGATCTTTCTGTGTACTAGAAGGGGACAAAATGAATGATTTGTTTATATTTGTTTCCTTCTGTCTGAGAATCTGATATGTGAAGCAGTGAAAAGTGTTTGCTTGTCAGTTGTTCCTAGGGATTTTTTACACTCGCAGTTTGGGAGTTGCCTCTGCATAATATGGTATACACTGTTTGACTGCCAAAGCTGGGATGGTTCATGACTTCGTATGGATTCTCTCACTTGTATGTACAGCAACATACATACAATATAGCTCTTATAGAGTTAATCAATAATAGGTACATCAAGAATCATTATACACATTGCAGAACAAAATAACATCTATAGTTTCCTGAGGGATTTCAAACCATGAAGGCAGAGAGCAGTTGAAAAACAAGACATTTAGAATATAGGTTTCATTCAGATTTTGATTAACTGAATGTGTCCAACTAAAACATGTATGCATATATGTGTGTGCACACACAAATCCGCTTGGGTGTTTTGGGGTCAGAGAAATAAATTAGTCATGAGCACGAAGTTATTATAAGCCTGTTAGAGTATGAAAATATTTATGGAATTGACATATGGTGCTTTTAGCTATGAAACTGAGTACATCATAAAAATGATTTCTAAGTTATAACCTGTTAAGAATCTCTGCAGGCTATCTACAGCATAGTTCTAGTGTTCTCGACTTTTCTATATGTGAGACAAAGAATGCAAACACATAATTTACAATTTGGTTCCCAGAAATAAACACGTATGCTTTTAAAAAATGAAATATTGATTACTTCTGATTTCATTGCTTAGTCCTGGAGATTTTTTTGAATGTTGAGTTTTAGGCCAGGTCTTTCACTCTCCTCTTTCACCTTCATCAAGAGGCTTATTAGTTCCTCTCTACTTTCTACCAGAAAGGTGGTGTCATCTGCATTTGTGAGGTTCTTAATATTTCTCCTGAAAATCTTGACTCTAGCTTGTGCTTCATCCAGACTGACTTTTCTCATGATGTACTCCTCGTCACCAGGGAAGCCCTACGGAGGGACACTCTCATCACTGACATGTGAGTGGATTATAATCTCATATGAGTATTATTCCCTCATCTTCCTAGCACCAGTGTTTGTAATTTTATGATCTTTCTGTGTACTAGAAGGGGACAAAATGAATGATTTGTTTATATTTGTTTCCTTCTGTCTGAGAATCTGATATGTGAAGCAGTGAAAAGTGTTTGCTTGTCAGTTGTTCCTAGGGATTTTTTACACTCGCAGTTTGGGAGTTGCCTCTGCATAATATGGTATACACTGTTTGACTGCCAAAGCTGGGATGGTTCATGACTTCGTATGGATTCTCTCACTTGTATGTACAGCAACATACATACAATATAGCTCTTATAGAGTTAATCAATAATAGGTACATCAAGAATCATTATACACATTGCAGAACAAAATAACATCTATAGTTTCCTGAGGGATTTCAAACCATGAAGGCAGAGAGCAGTTGAAAAACAAGACATTTAGAATATAGGTTTCATTCAGATTTTGATTAACTGAATGTGTCCAACTAAAACATGTATGCATATATGTGTGTGCACACACAATCCGCTTGGGTGTTTTGGGGTCAGAGAAATAAATTAGTCATGAGCACGAAGTTATTATAAGCCTGTTAGAGTATGAAAATATTTATGGAATTGACATATGGTGCTTTTAGCTATGAAACTGAGTACATCATAAAAATGATTTCTAAGTTATAACCTGTTAAGAATCTCTGCAGGCTATCTACAGCATAGTTCTAGTGTTCTCGACTTTTCTATATGTGAGACAAAGAATGCAAACACATAATTTACAATTTGGTTCCCAGAAATAAACACGTATGCTTTTAAAAAATGAAATATTGATTACTTCTGATTTCATTGCTTAGTCCTGGAGATTTTTTTGAATGTTGAGTTTTAGGCCAGGTCTTTCACTCTCCTCTTTCACCTTCATCAAGAGGCTTATTAGTTCCTCTCTACTTTCTACCAGAAAGGTGGTGTCATCTGCATTTGTGAGGTTCTTAATATTTCTCCTGAAAATCTTGACTCTAGCTTGTGCTTCATCCAGACTGACTTTTCTCATGATGTACTCCCTCTAGGAGTTAAATAAGTAGGGTGACAATATACAGTCTTGATATGTTCCTTTCCCAATTTGGAACCAGTCCATTGTTCCATGTCCAGATCTACCTGTTGCTTCTTGTCCTTCATACAGGAAGCTAAGGGTAAACACAAGGCACTATAAGATAACGGTAAATAACAGATATAGAATGTATTAAACATAGAGTTAAAGGAAAATAGGTGTGATCTGTAGCTTTTTCAGTGTTAGGGGGCAGAAAAGCAAACTTAGCTACAGACAAACAGAGTTAGGAGAAGTTAAAGTAAAAAACAACAGCAAAAAAATTTGAACGTTCAAGCGTGCTCACTATTGTCTTTATCTTCTTTGTTCTCAGGAAAAGGAATGAAAAAACTCATTCCTCTTTATTTGCTTTTCACTGCAACAATTAGAGATTTCTATTGTACAATAAGATCATGAGTTAATGAGGCACACTATGTGAACTATAGTCCGTATAAGAGTTTTATTTTCTCTTAAACAAAAATGACTTTTTTAAAAATTTCTAAATTAAAGTTAGTAATTAAAAATTAAATTACTTACTAAAGCAAAAATAACAACAAAACCCAGGTAAGGCATAGCATAACTTTCTTAAACTTAATCTATTTCATCTCTTTTTATAAAATTTTAAAGCTTCATGTGACATTTTCTGATAAATAACTGCTGTAATCCAAATAGGATTCAATTTTCTAAAGGTAACCTTGGTAGAATTAATTTAGTGAATGTAACTTGGTTTTAGTTAAGATCATTTATAATGTGAAATTTATGACAGTTTTGAAAGTTAAATACACTATTACAATTATCCTTTAACTAAAATATGAATACCGTATGGCTTAAATAATTTTATACAATACTGGTATTAAAACATTTCTCTTTGAGTGACTTGATCAGGTCCTAATATAGGGCTAGAGGTTACAAGTTTATTTTATATATGTGTTAGTCATATACTTTTTTGTCAAAATTCTCAGAAAGGTGGTGTCATCTGCATTTGTGAGGTTCTTAATATTTCTCCTGAAAATCTTGACTCTAGCTTGTGCTTCATCCAGACTGACTTTTCTCATGATGTACTCCCTCTAGGAGTTAAATAAGTAGGGTGACAATATACAGTCTTGATATGTTCCTTTCCCAATTTGGAACCAGTCCATTGTTCCATGTCCAGATCTACCTGTTGCTTCTTGTCCTTCATACAGGAAGCTAAGGGTAAACACAAGGCACTATAAGATAACGGTAAATAACAGATATAGAATGTATTAAACATAGAGTTAAAGGAAAATAGGTGTGATCTGTAGCTTTTTCAGTGTTAGGGGTCAGAAAAGCAAACTTAGTTACAGACATGCAGAGTTAGGAGAAGTTAAAGTAAAAAACAACAGCAAAAAAATTTGAACGTTCAAGCGTGCTCACTATTGTCTTTATCTTCTTTGTTCTCAGGAAAAGGAATGAAAAAACTCATTCCTCTTTATTTGCTTTTCACTGCAACAATTAGAGATTTCTATTGTACAATAAGATCATGAGTTAATGAGGCACACTATGTGAACTATAGTCCGTATAAGAGTTTTATTTTCTCTTAAACAAAAATGACTTTTTAAAATTACTAAATTAAAGTTAGTAATTAAAAATTAAATTACTTACTAAAGCAAAAATAACAACAAAACCCAGGTAAGGCATAGCATAACTTTCTTAAACTTAATCTATTTCATCTCTTTTTATAAAATTTTAAAGCTTCATGTGACATTTTCTGATAAATAACTGCTGTAATCCAAATAGGATTCAATTTTCTAAAGGTAACCTTGGTAGAATTAATTTAGTGAATGTAACTTGGTTTTAGTTAAGATCATTTATAATGTGAAATTTATGACAGTTTTGAAAGTTAAATACACTATTACAATTATCCTTTAACTAAAATATGAATACCGTATGGCTTAAATAATTTTATACAATACTGGTATTAAAACATTTCTCTTTGAGTGACTTGATCAGGTCCTAATATAGGGCTAGAGGTTACAAGTTTATTTTATATATGTGTTAGTTTCTTGATCATATGCAGCTTTATATATGCCTAAGATGTTTTTTTCTGCTCTGAAAATAAGGGGTGAATTTTTCTCTTTTTTTGAAGATAGATAATAGTAAATATAATATTAACATAAATGATTTACCTCTGTACTTTTTTCTACTGCACAAATGCCTCACTTTGTTTAACTATGGAAACAAAGAAGAATTTCATATGAAGTAAACTGAAAAAATTTCAGCCTTTGTTCTTGCTTCTCTTTTTTTTTTAATAAGGACATTTTCTCACATGTTGAAAAAGTTGAACATTATATCAGAATGCTCCTTTCTTTCTTGAATGCTCCTTTGTTTCTTTCTTTCTTGTACTCTTCTATTAGAGTTTGGAATCTGACTGGTGCAATCAGCTGATCCCACTTTCATTGTGCAGGCTGCCTTCTATAAGGTTCGTTCTCTCTTCTACGTGCCAGAAGCTGAACAGAAAATTCAGACCAATATACAGGTGTTAAAAGTGCATGCAATGCTGCTCTGCTGTGTTCTGCATTTCTTCCTCAAGCTTTTCATACAACCTGAGACTTTCTCCTATCCTTTGTCACTTCCACACCAAAGCACAAGTGGAAACATTTAAGTATTTTATTTTGCAACACTGCTTCTGGTCTTTCATTCATCTATTTTTCATCCATCTTCATTCCTTGACCTGTGTGGGTCTCCCATTGCAGTGGCCTCTCTCACTGCAGAGCACTGGCTCTGGGTGCATGCTCTCCAGAGCTCCAGCTGGGTAGCTGGACACATCGGTCCAGCCACTCTGCTATGGCACACGGGATCTTCCCAGGCCGGGGATCGAACCGGTGCCCCCTGCACTGCAAGGTGGTGTCTTTACCCACTGGATCACCAGGGAAGGCCCTCATTTTCTTTTGAATACAATATTTTTGTCATATAAAATCAAAACATCCCACTACAGAGATATGTAACTAATGTAAAAATATCTGTTGGGTTTCTGCAGATATGCTTCCTTTTCAAAACACGAAGTGAAATCTGGCCTGTTTTATTAGTACTACAAAAATTTTTTTTTTAAGTACTTCAGTTCACCTTTCAAATGAAACAATATGTCAAAAACTCTTCTTGAACAGAAATATGAACAGTGGAGTCAATGAAAAACAATCCCGCCTCTCTTTAGCTAGTTAAGCATCACTATCTGTAAATGTCTGAATAGTGTACTGTGCATAATAAATGCACCCTTATTAGAACCCACCCCAAAACATAAACAGTTGCAGGCTCCAAAAATGTCATGTTTGCCCACCACCCACAAAATGAAGTGTACTTACGAACTAAGGATGACCATGGAGCCTCAGAAGTTTTATTTTGTAGAACTTCGTTATACTGTTTCTTTCTTTGTGGAGACCATTTGATTCCATTGCTTTAAACTCCTCAATAAATAAACTGTCTTTATCAATGCTTTTCCCTCACCTGTGTTCTGCGTTTGTTGATTCCTAGGGGCTATTTTCTATAGTTATTTGTGAAATAGCTTCTTGGTCGCTACCCAGAAGTTCTCAGTAGTTATAAATCAATTCTTTAAAGCAATTAATTAAAAAATTTAAGGCAGTTAATCCAGCCTAAGGCCTCCAAACTCATGGATCACCAGCTGGGTTTATGGAAGCCATCTGGCATATAACGATTTTTCGTTTTTTCCTATTTAAAATTTGTAGCATAGATTGTTCAATCACGGTCTTTCTTTGAAAGATTTGGGACAAAGCATCTTGCTCCAAAAATCATTTGTATGCAGGCTAGTAAAGCTATGCGTAAAAAGTTAAGATAATGAACTCACTTGGGGGATAACATTGCATGCTATAACACTTGGAAAAAAGTCATCTTATGAATATCCCCTTAACTTCTGCCTAGCTCTCTTGATCCATTTTTCTAAGTCTCAGAAAAGTTCACGTGCTAAGTCAGAAGTACTCAAACTTCTAAGACCCAATGACATATTTTAGAAACAAGTTTTTAAACATTATATTAAAGAGAAATTTGTAGATTCTATAGTTTACTTAAGGAACATAAATAAGACAAAGCCATCAGTATAAGAGAGATTAAAAATAATAATAAATGATAGTGTTCAGTGTAAACCTTTGAGACATATTTACATTAGTAGTCATATTGAAGTAATAAGATTTTTATTATTCAACATGGAATCCACTATGAATGATGTAAATACAGAAGGTTAATATAATAAAAAAGATTCCATGTTTGATGAGAGCAAGATGACAGTTTCAGGTTACTGCCCCTCTCCTTCCTCTGTACCTGAGAAATTGGACAAGAAATTGCCCACTCACTCCCCCTGCAACCTGACACCTGCTGCCTCAGGTCACAGGTGGAAACTAATGTCACAGTGGAACAGCCCGCCCACTCCACACCGTGACTGTACACAAACTTCAAGCCATCCTTCTCCCCCCACTCCTATTTCTCTTCAGACACAACCAGAGCCTTTCTCCTTTGTGTGGTGGTGGTAGTTTAATGTTAAGTCATATCCGACTCTCTTGCGACCCTGTGGTCTGTAGTCCACCTGGTTCCTCTGTCCATGAGATTTTCCAGGCAAAGATACTGGAGTGGGTTGCCATTTCCTTTTCTGGGAGTTCTTTACTATTGATGATTTAAATATGAAAAGCTGCTTTCACCATTGTAGGGATGGGTAACCCTTTCCTTTTCCAGGGCATCTTCTCAACCGAGGGACCTAACCCAGCAACACAGGCAGATGCTTTACCGTCTGAACCACTGGGGAAGCCCAAGAATACTGGAGTGGGTAGCCTAACCCTTCTCCAGGGGATCTTCCTAACCCATGAATCAAACCAGGGTCTCCTGCATTGCAGGTAGGTTCTTTACCAGGTGAACCAAAAGGGAAGCCCTTATGAAATGATACATAGGCTTAACAGAATTTGAGCATAAAGTAGAAGCTTCTCCTAATTTGCCTATTCCTTCTCTGTTAGAATTAGTGAAAATAAGTAAGATGTAGTGTTTATGGCCCATGGAGCACTGTTGTGGGTTCTTTGTGTTTACCAGCGCCTTCTGGTGTCACCATCCGTGTTTGACAAGCACAGAGAGTGAAGTGACTCATCTAGGATCACAGAGCGAGTGACAGGTTCAGAATTCAAACACTGATAATCCAGACCCTCCTTTCAGTCAACATCCTGCATTGGTTCTTAAACATTTTTCACTTATGTGTAGTGTGGTTCAAATTAGTCTCAGGTAATAAATGTTAAAAAAGTTACCCTCCACACATTTCTATTAAGAGGAGAACAATCAACAGTTGTACAGCATGCAGGGCAGCACGGAGGAGTCACAGGGCAGGATCTGGGCCAGCTAACTGCCCCCTGGTCCTCATTTGCCTTGCCCAATCCTGTCCCACACCTACTAAAGTTTTGAAACCAAAATGCCAGCAGGGATTTACAGAATGCCTGAGGGCAGAAGTAGCTCTTTCATTGACATCCTCTCTGAAAATGGAAGTGTGGGACAAAAATATTTCAAAGTCCCCATTTTTATCTGTAAGCATCAATAAGGCTATTTGTAGGACAACCAGTAGAAAGAGATAACTAACCTTGAACAAGTCTTGTAAGTAAGTAAGCCAGCAAGGAAGTCAGGTAGCAGATCCAGACGGTGGCTGCTTCATGAAGTGTCTACACTCTGGGCTTTCAAGGTTTAGAAGGCAGGTGGTATTTCTAGAAATAGATGTTTCTTTCACTTAACAATATCTCAAGGATTTTGTTATTAAATATTGTTCTGGTTTATAGATCTATTTTATCTAAGTTATTTTTGGTTTCATTTTTTTCTGATCTTCCAAGTCAGTAGGCTCTAGATAAAAGACCTTGGGGATTGATAAAACAACTTACTATTCATTCTGTTTGCATTGATTTAAACTTATGATCAAAGCATCTATATTTGCAGCATCCAAAGTAATTAATCTCAAATAGCTTCTGAGTTTTATTTTTAGGATACCCCAGAGATTATTATTCTTCAAAGTCACAAAAAATCAAACTGTGACAGAATTCAGTTGACCAAAATGTATCTATAAAGTACATATTTCTTTGTGCATTTTTGCCACAAAGGACAAAGTAACTTGAGAGCTCATAAAATACTTAGGTCATACAGGAGATGTTATTTTTTATAGACATTTATTTAGAGTATTGTTAATATTTTCTCTTTCATTTATTTTTTGTTCTATAGTGTTTAGTGTTCTTTTTTTTGACTTGGTTAACTTTTAAATTGTTTTTTCCTTGCCAGACCCTCCTTTCAGTCAACATCCTGCATTGGTTCTTAAACATTTTTCACTTATGTGTAGTGTGGTTCAAATTAGTCTCAGGTAATAAATGTTAAAAAAGTTACCCTCCACACATTTCTATTAAGAGGAGAACAATCAACAGTTGTACAGCATGCAGGGCAGCACGGAGGAGTCACAGGGCAGGATCTGGGCCAGCTAACTGCCCCCTGGTCCTCATTTGCCTTGCCCAATCCTGTCCCACACCTACTAAAGTTTTGAAACCAAAATGCCAGCAGGGATTTACAGAATGCCTGAGGGCAGAAGTAGCTCTTTCATTGACATCCTCTCTGAAAATGGAAGTGTGGGACAAAAATATTTCAAAGTCCCCATTTTTATCTGTAAGCATCAATAAGGCTATTTGTAGGACAACCAGTAGAAAGAGATAACTAACCTTGAACAAGTCTTGTAAGTAAGTAAGCCAGCAAGGAAGTCAGGTAGCAGATCCAGACGGTGGCTGCTTCATGAAGTGTCTACACTCTGGGCTTTCAAGGTTTAGAAGGCAGGTGGTATTTCTAGAAATAGATGTTTCTTTCACTTAACAATATCTCAAGGATTTTGTTATTAAATATTGTTCTGGTTTATAGATCTATTTTATCTAAGTTATTTTTGGTTTCATTTTTTTCTGATCTTCCAAGTCAGTAGGCTCTAGATAAAAGACCTTGGGGATTGATAAAACAACTTACTATTCATTCTGTTTGCATTGATTTAAACTTATGATCAAAGCATCTATATTTGCAGCATCCAAAGTAATTAATCTCAAATAGCTTCTGAGTTTTATTTTTAGGATACCCCAGAGATTATTATTCTTCAAAGTCACAAAAAATCAAACTGTGACAGAATTCAGTTGACCAAAATGTATCTATAAAGTACATATTTCTTTGTGCATTTTTGCCACAAAGGACAAAGTAACTTGAGAGCTCATAAAATACTTAGGTCATACAGGAGATGTTATTTTTTATAGACATTTATTTAGAGTATTGTTAATATTTTCTCTTTCATTTATTTTTTGTTCTATAGTGTTTAGTGTCTGTTTCAACAAAATTGTTATTTGCATTTTTCTATTAAAACTTGACTTGGTTATAGTTTCTTTTATTGTGCAAAAGCTTTTAAGTTTCATTAGGTCCCACTTGTTTATTTTTATCTTTATTTCTGTTACTCTAGGAGGCAGGTCATAGAAGATCCTGCTTTGGATTTATGTCATCCAGTGTTCTGTCTATGTCTTCCTCTAAGAGTTTTATGATTGCTGGTCTTAGTTAGGTCTTAATCCATTATGAGTTTATCTTTGTGCATGGTGTTAGGAAATGTTCCAAGTTCATTCTTTTATATGTAGCTGTTCCATTTTCCCAGCACCACTTATTGAAGAGACTGTTTTTGTGCCATTTTTTATTTTCACTTCCTTTGTCAAAAATAAGGTACCCATGAGTGCATGGGGTTCTCTCTGGCCTCTCTATCTTGTTCCATTAGCCTTTATTTCTGTTTTTGTGTCAGTACCATACTATCTTGATGGCTCTCACTTTGTAGTATAATCTGAAGTCAGGAAGGTTGATTCCTCCAGCCCCATTCTTCTTTTTCAAGACTGCCTTTGCTATCTGGGGTCTTCTGTGTTTTCATATGAATAGTGATATTTTTTGTTCTGGTTCTGTGAAAAAATGCCATTGGTAATTTAATAGGAGTTGCAGTGAATCCATAAATTACATTTGGTATTATAGTCATTTTTACGATATTGATTCTTCCAACCCAGAAATATGGAATCTCTCTCAATCTGTTTATGTCTTTGATTTCTTTCATAAGTGTCTTCTGTGTACAGTTCTTCTGTATCCTTTGGTAGTTTTATTCCTAGATATTTTATTATTTTTATTGCAGTGGTGAGTGGGATTGCTTCCTGATTTCTCTTTCTGATTTTCCCTTGTTAGTATATATGAATGCGAGTGATTTCTGTGCATTGATTTTGTATCCTGCAACTTTGCTAAATTTGCTGATTAACTCTAGCAATTTTCTGATAGTATCTTTAGGGTTTTCTATGTATAGTATCATGTCATCTGCAGGAGAGATTTACTTCCTCTTTTCCAATCTGGGTTCATTTTATTTCATTTTCTTCTCTTACTGTTGTTGCTAGACCTTCCAGGACTATGTGAAATCATAGTGTGAAAGTGGATAGTCCTGTCTTGTTCCTGATCTTAGAAGCAATGATTTCAGTTTTTCACCACTGAGAATTATGTTGGCTATGGGATTCCCATATATGGCTTTCACTGTGTTGAGGTTGGATCCTTCTCTGCCCATTTTTTGAAGAGTTTTTATAATAAATGGGTGCTGGATTTTGTCAAAGGCTTTTTCTGCATCTATTGAAATTATCATATGACATATCATATCATATCACTATAAAGAAGGTAAAAGACAACCTTTGGAATGGGAGAAAATAATAGCAATTGAAACAACCAACAAAGAATTTCTGAAATATGCAAGCAGCTCAGACAACTCAAAACCAAAAAAAACCCCAAAAGACAAGCAACTCAATCAAAAAATGGGAAAAAGACCTAAACAGACATCTCTCCAAAGAAAACATACAGATGGCCTACAAACACATGGGAAGATGCTCACTCATTGATATAGAAATACAATTCAAAAGTAATGAGATATCACCTCACACCAGTCAGAATGGCCATCATCAAAAAGTTTACAAACAATAAAATGTTGGAGAGGGTGTGGAGAAAAGGGAGCCCTTTTGCACTATTGATGCGAATGTGAACTGATGCAGCCACTACGGAGAAGTATGGAGATTCCGCAAAAAAACTAGGAATAGAACCACTGTATAACACAGCAATCCCACTATTAGGCATATACCCTGAGGAAATCAAAATTGACAGAGACACATGTACCCCATTGTTCATTACAGCACTATTTACAATAGCTAGGACATGGAAGCAACCTAGATGTCCATCGACAGATGAATGGATAAAGAAGCCGTGGTACATATATACAGTGGAATATTACTCAGCCATAAAAAGAAATGCATTTGAATAAGTTCTAATGAGGCAGACAAATCTAGAACCTATTATACATAGTGAAGTATGTCAGAGAGAGAAAGATAAATATTGTATACTGACACGTATATATGAAGTATACAATGATGGTGCTGATAATTGAATATGCAGAGCAGCAGTGGAGTGGTGGACATGGAGAACAGTCTTATGGACATTGGGGTGAGGGAGGGGTGAGAGTAGGGGATCTCAGGGGCTCTGTTGTGACCTGGAGGGTGGGATGGGGTGTGAGATGGGAGGAGGTTTGGGCAGGGGACATATGTATACCTATGGCAGATTCAGCTCGATGTGTGACAGCAAACAACAAAACTCTGTTAAAAAAAAAAAAAAAAACTTGGTAAAGTCTGAGTTGCTCTAATGCCTTTCAGAACATTTTTCACATTCGTATAGTAACTCATTTTCATTAGGATGCTTGATCTTTGCGAAGAGTAGAACTTCTCTTCAGCTTCTGAAGTAATTAGGAAATGAGTCTTAGCACTCTTAGACAATCAGTGGATCATTGAAGAAATACTAGAGGAACCAAAGAACACAGCAAGAATTATTTATGAGCTTTAATGTCAAAGCCCATGTGTACATAGATTCAGAGTCTGGAGAAACACGTAGGGTGTTTATCGGTAATGTTTATGGGGAAAAGTTCCCAAAAGATGCACTAGCAAACACCAAAACTCAATCAAAAAATGGGAAAAAGACCTAAACAGACATCTCTCCAAAGAAAACATACAGATGGCCTACAAACACATGGGAAGATGCTCACTCATTGATATAGAAATACAATTCAAAAGTAATGAGATATCACCTCACACCAGTCAGAATGGCCATCATCAAAAAGTTTACAAACAATAAAATGTTGGAGAGGGTGTGGAGAAAAGGGAGCCCTTTTGCACTATTGATGCGAATGTGAACTGATGCAGCCACTACGGAGAAGTATGGAGATTCCGCAAAAAAACTAGGAATAGAACCACTGTATAACACAGCAATCCCACTATTAGGCATATACCCTGAGGAAATCAAAATTGACAGAGACACATGTACCCCATTGTTCATTACAGCACTATTTACAATAGCTAGGACATGGAAGCAACCTAGATGTCCATCGACAGATGAATGGATAAAGAAGCCGTGGTACATATATACAGTGGAATATTACTCAGCCATAAAAAGAAATGCATTTGAATAAGTTCTAATGAGGCAGACAAATCTAGAACCTATTATACATAGTGAAGTATGTCAGAGAGAGAAGAATAAATATTGTATACTGACACGTATATATGAAGTATACAATGATGGTGCTGATAATTGAATATGCAGAGCAGCAGTGGAGTGGTGGACATGGAGAACAGTCTTATGGACATTGGGGTGAGGGAGGGGTGAGAGTAGGGGATCTCAGGGGCTCTGTTGTGACCTGGAGGGTGGGATGGGGTGTGAGATGGGAGGAGGTTTGGGCAGGGGACATATGTATACCTATGGCAGATTCAGCTCGATGTGTGACAGCAAACAACAAAACTCTGTTAAAAAAAAAAAAAAAAACTTGGTAAAGTCTGAGTTGCTCTAATGCCTTTCAGAACATTTTTCACATTCGTATAGTAACTCATTTTCATTAGGATGCTTGATCTTTGCGAAGAGTAGAACTTCTCTTCAGCTTCTGAAGTAATTAGGAAATGAGTCTTAGCACTCTTAGACAATCAGTGGATCATTGAAGAAATACTAGAGGAACCAAAGAACACAGCAAGAATTATTTATGAGCTTTAATGTCAAAGCCCATGTGTACATAGATTCAGAGTCTGGAGAAACACGTAGGGTGTTTATCGGTAATGTTTTCACCTGAATAGGGTAGAAATCACTGAGTAAATTCTTTGAAATCCCTTTGCAAACATCAGTTCTCAGCTGCCATCAGGAAAACACCAAACATCTCATATTCCAGCTCCAGTCATTTTCAGTTCCAGTCTTGAGATCAACTTCTTGTCAGAAGATGTTATCGAGCAGCAGATAGTGAAGACAAAGTCTTCACAATGGGAAATGATCCTCAAAGAAGCCCACTGACCCCAATGATGAATAGCTTTGAACTTCACAGTGTTTGAAGTAGTGTTAAACAGCAAAAAAATGGAATTAAAAAACAGGGATAATTATTTCTCCAATTCAAATTTCTTTTTCCCTTTTAAATAATTTCCTTTTTAAATATATTTTATTCCTTGAGTGAACAATTTAAAATTAAACTGTTTCATAGTTTAGTAGAAAGACTGGATGAGGACTCAGAGCTGGGTTTTCATTTCAGAATTGTTAGAAGCTCTGCCAGGGATTCTACTTATTGGAGGGACATGCCTCCCCTTATATGATAAATGAGGTTGTGCTGGATAAGGTTTTAAATGCATGTTTGATGAAGTTCTCTAATGAACTGTGGTAGGGTAGGGAATTAGAGTATAGGAGGTTGGTGATGGTGAATTTGTGTCCACCTCTTTCTGGCCTCCTGGACTATAGCCCACTAGCCTCCTCTTTCCATGGGATTTTTAAGTAGGAATACTGTAGTGGGTTTCCATTTCCTCCTTCAGAAGATCTTTCCAATGCGGGGATCAAACCTATGTCTCCAAGCATTGCCAGCAGATGCAAACCATCAGAGAAGTCCATATAGAAGGTTAGCATGATTTGTGGTTTTTTAACTTTTTCTTTTAATGAATTTGCTTTTATATGCTTTACATGTTGGACTGATGTTTGAACTCAATTTGAGTTAGGCATTGCCAATTTGCTTCTCTTTTACACAAACATTCGCGAATGGATTTTCTCTATGAATTCAGGGAAATGAGGGCAATAATTCTGAATTTCTTTCCCAAAAGGGAAGAGACTTAATGAAAACAGAAGGTGCAGTTCAAGGAAAAAGGGTATTATTGTGTTAGGATTATTTTATGGCTTTATGATGGATCACATTGATGTTTGTCACTGGATTCAGAAGCCCAGAGTGATGAAAGGTTCTGAAATAAATAATTTGTTAGCTAACTGAACTGTGACTGCAATCTCTTTCTTCACTGGACTCTAGACACCAATTCTGAAGATGTAAAATATTAATATCAAGGACTTGGTAATTGTGTATCTGCCAGCACATTACCCCAAACCTATACTTATGATTCTGCACTGCCTTTAACCTGCTTTATGCACTATGCTTATACTTTGAGATTCAAAATAACATCTGTTCCTGTTGCAACATTTATCTCCCTTTTCACAAAAGGGAGCTTGACTTTGATAAGAACCAAAGACAGCATCAGAGAGAGATAAAGCAGCTTTAGCTTTAGAAAGCAGCATGCAGGAATATGCAAGCAAGACTTCTGGGGCCCTAGAAGGAAGGTGGAATCAGCCACAATGAGTCTTTGCAATTGCTCAGAATTTATTGCATGTACAGAGAGAACTACGTGGTTTAGGGACATGCCTCCCCTTATATGATAAATGAGGTTGTGCTGGATAAGGTTTTAAATGCATGTTTGATGAAGTTCTCTAATGAACTGTGGTAGGGTAGGGAATTAGAGTATAGGAGGTTGGTGATGGTGAATTTGTGTCCACCTCTTTCTGGCCTCCTGGACTATAGCCCACTAGCCTCCTCTTTCCATGGGATTTTTAAGTAGGAATACTGTAGTGGGTTTCCATTTCCTCCTTCAGAAGATCTTTCCAATGCGGGGATCAAACCTATGTCTCCAAGCATTGCCAGCAGATGCAAACCATCAGAGAAGTCCATATAGAAGGTTAGCATGATTTGTGGTTTTTTAACTTTTTCTTTTAATGAATTTGCTTTTATATGCTTTACATGTTGGACTGATGTTTGAACTCAATTTGAGTTAGGCATTGCCAATTTGCTTCTCTTTTACACAAACATTCGCGAATGGATTTTCTCTATGAATTCAGGGAAATGAGGGCAATAATTCTGAATTTCTTTCCCAAAAGGGAAGAGACTTAATGAAAACAGAAGGTGCAGTTCAAGGAAAAAGGGTATTATTGTGTTAGGATTATTTTATGGCTTTATGATGGATCACATTGATGTTTGTCACTGGATTCAGAAGCCCAGAGTGATGAAAGGTTCTGAAATAAATAATTTGTTAGCTAACTGAACTGTGACTGCAATCTCTTTCTTCACTGGACTCTAGACACCAATTCTGAAGATGTAAAATATTAATATCAAGGACTTGGTAATTGTGTATCTGCCAGCACATTACCCCAAACCTATACTTATGATTCTGCACTGCCTTTAACCTGCTTTATGCACTATGCTTATACTTTGAGATTCAAAATAACATCTGTTCCTGTTGCAACATTTATCTCCCTTTTCACAAAAGGGAGCTTGACTTTGATAAGAACCAAAGACAGCATCAGAGAGAGATAAAGCAGCTTTAGCTTTAGAAAGCAGCATGCAGGAATATGCAAGCAAGACTTCTGGGGCCCTAGAAGGAAGGTGGAATCAGCCACAATGAGTCTTTGCAATTGCTCAGAATTTATTGCATGTACAGAGAGAACTACGTGGTTTATTGAAAAGAGCAAGTATCAAGATACTCTCCAAGGCACGCTGTAGAGATTTGTTTCTACTCTTTGCCGAGGGCCTCCCCAGTTGAATGCTTACGGTTACACACTTCATTTACTTCTGTGGACTGTGTGTATATCTCCCTACCCCTCTGCCCTTTTGCCATTTTCTAGCTTAAGTAGCAGCAGTGACTCAGTGAAATAAGTTGCTTCAGTTGAAAATGGAACTCTCACTCACATATTAAAACACAGGCATTCACTCTCTGAAAGTTGAGATGTGGACTGGAGTTGGAATGAGGAAATAATGTATAAAGGAATGTCTTATGTTGTAGATAAAAAAATGCCCTGACTCTTCACAGCCTATTTGGGGTGGGGAAACAGATGGGGTGGCAGGAAGGGATCTTGGCAGTAGGAGGAGGTGAAGCATATTCTGGGAAATAGAATGTTAAACACGTTTTTCGTGAAGATTTCACGGATGAATGCCCACAGGTTCTTGAATGAGCCCACTAACCAGATATGGAGCAGAGTGGCTGGAGGGTGCTTCGGGTACTGTCTGTGACCAGGGGGGCTCTCTGAGACTCTTTTGTCTAGTGCCTGCTCCCACTGGGCTGGGCTTCTGACATGTCCCAGTGATTGGAGCTGAAGTGCATACACAGCTTGGCAATTCTGATTCCTTCAGGTTGAATTGTGTGTGTGTGTGTTTTTAGTCACTCAGTTGTGTTTGATTCTTTGTGACCCCATGGACTGAAGGCACCATGCTTCTCTGTCCATGGAAATTCCCAAGCAGTAATACTGGAGTGGATAGTCATTTTCTTTTCCAGGGAATCTTCCCATCCCAGAGACCAAATCCATGTCTCTTGTGTCTCCTGCACTGGAAGGTGAATTCTTTACTGCTGCATCACCTGGGAAAAACTTAGGTTAAGCTACCTTTCTCTTAACAAAGGGAAATATTGAAATGTGGGCAAATGCTTATAAGAACCAAAGACAGCATCAGAGAGAGATAAAGCAGCTTTAGCTTTAGAAAGCAGCATGCAGGAATATGCAAGCAAGACTTCTGGGGCCCTAGAAGGAAGGTGGAATCAGCCACAATGAGTCTTTGCAATTGCTCAGAATTTATTGCATGTACAGAGAGAACTACGTGGTTTATTGAAAAGAGCAAGTATCAAGATACTCTCCAAGGCACGCTGTAGAGATTTGTTTCTACTCTTTGCCGAGGGCCTCCCCAGTTGAATGCTTACGGTTACACACTTCATTTACTTCTGTGGACTGTGTGTATATCTCCCTACCCCTCTGCCCTTTTGCCATTTTCTAGCTTAAGTAGCAGCAGTGACTCAGTGAAATAAGTTGCTTCAGTTGAAAATGGAACTCTCACTCACATATTAAAACACAGGCATTCACTCTCTGAAAGTTGAGATGTGGACTGGAGTTGGAATGAGGAAATAATGTATAAAGGAATGTCTTATGTTGTAGATAAAAAAATGCCCTGACTCTTCACAGCCTATTTGGGGTGGGGAAACAGATGGGGTGGCAGGAAGGGATCTTGGCAGTAGGAGGAGGTGAAGCATATTCTGGGAAATAGAATGTTAAACACGTTTTTCGTGAAGATTTCACGGATGAATGCCCACAGGTTCTTGAATGAGCCCACTAACCAGATATGGAGCAGAGTGGCTGGAGGGTGCTTCGGGTACTGTCTGTGACCAGGGGGGCTCTCTGAGACTCTTTTGTCTAGTGCCTGCTCCCACTGGGCTGGGCTTCTGACATGTCCCAGTGATTGGAGCTGAAGTGCATACACAGCTTGGCAATTCTGATTCCTTCAGGTTGAATTGTGTGTGTGTGTGTTTTCAGTCACTCAGTTGTGTTTGATTCTTTGTGACCCCATGGACTGAAGGCACCATGCTTCTCTGTCCATGGAAATTCCCAAGCAGTAATACTGGAGTGGATAGTCATTTTCTTTTCCAGGGAATCTTCCCATCCCAGAGACCAAATCCATGTCTCTTGTGTCTCCTGCACTGGAAGGTGAATTCTTTACTGCTGCATCACCTGGGAAAAACTTAGGTTAAGCTACCTTTCTCTTAACAAAGGGAAATATTGAAATGTGGGCAAATGCTTAGAGAAAAATAAATGTTCTGTTATTTGGGGCAAAGCTATTTGAGAAAAGTACATGTTTTCTTTGAGAGGTATGTTAAAATATACCTAAGAATTACCTAAGAATTACCTAAGAATTCATTTTCCTTAACAAGTAATAACATCACTGTGTGCAAACAAATCCAAGACGTCTCTTTGAAGTGTTGACTGACTTTTATTTTCTAAATTTCAAAATATAGGCTTTTAAAAGCCCCCTAGATCATCATTCGATGAATTTGATAATTAAATCCAGAATGAAAAATATGTGGAAATACAGTTGCTAAAGCTGTAAATTTACTATATTTAGCTTAGAGAAGAATCTTATACACAAATAGCTATGGTCATTTATCCAATTGCATTTTTAAAATAAACTTCTTTTAATTTTTAATACTGTATTGGATACAAGAACTCAGACAATAATTAAGAATATTTCCTCATAATGAGTTCAGTAAATATCACATGTTAAAATTTAATTTTAAGTAAAGCAACACTTGAAGTGTTTAAACTTATGAAATCTATGAATCTTGTTCTACCTAGCATGTTTGTTTATTTATTTTAATTATTTTTCATTTTTGGCTGTGTTGGGTCTTCTTCAGTGCTGCATGGGCTTTTCTCTAGCTGCAGTAAGTGGGGGCAGCACTTCATTTCAGTACCTGAGCTTGAAGTTCTTGCAGTGGCTCCTTTTGTTGTGGAGCACAAGATCTCCGGCATGTGTGCTTCCATAGTTGCTGCTTCTGGGCTCTAGGGCACAGGCTCAGTAGCTATGGTACATGGGCTTAGTTGCTCCTTGGCATGTGGGATCTTCCCAGGCCAGGGATCGAGCCCATGTCTCCTGCATTGGCTGGCAGAGTCTTAACCACTGAGCTAACAGGGAAAACACCACCTTGTTAATTTAAAATGTAGTAGATCCTATTTTTTTTTAATAAAGATTTATTTATTTGGGTGGGGTGGGGTGGGGTGGGGAGGGAGGGGAGCAGGCGGGCTACTTCTATTGGTCTTTCATTTCTCTATTTTCATCCGTCTTTGCTCTTTTGGCCTCCCATCGCGGCGGCCTCTGTTGTCACAGAGCACCGGCTCTGGGCGCATGCGCTCCAGAGCTCCAGCTCGGTTATTGGACACAGCGGTCCAGCCGCTCCGTGGCACATGGGATCCTCCCAGGCCAGGGCTCAAACCGGTGCCCCTTGCACTGCAAGGCGGTGTCCTTACCCACTGGACCACCAGGGAAGCCCCAGTAGGTCCTATTAAAAAAGTGATTCCTCTATAATCTATAATTAGGCCTTCATATGCAAATGTCTTTCCTGATGAATTGCAAGTCCTGGATTCTTAGGTCAATGTTCTACATGATGATTAATTTTAAACACTGTTAATTCTCTATTGATCACTTCTAGACTCCTTTGGCACTTGCAAGAGAAACTCCTTTCAAATGATTTATGAGTGTTCATGTCCGTTACAAACTTTCAAAAAGTCCTTATTCTGCACCTGTTATGCTTGAGCTGCTTATATTCAGTATAACCTACACACATCCAACCCCATTATTGACATTTCTTCCATAAAACTTACATCCTCTTAGCACTGTGAATAGTAATTTTCAGTAAGATTAATGGAGATCTGTCTAGTTTATATCTTTTCTTTTCCAATGTGTATCTTTTTAATAAATTCATATCCTTTTTGTGGATGAGTTTTTCACTTGCCTCCCAAGTGAGGCCCTCTTCAGTAGAAAATGGCAATGCAGGATTTTATTTTTTCCAATGAAGACAATTTAATGGTATCTTCCTTCACATGATGTGACTTAAGGATATCACCCCTCAACTAGACAGCATTGTTACAGAGGCACTGAGGCCTTCCCCTTTAACCATGGTGTCTGTCTGTGCTTAGTCCTGTCTGACTCTTCGAGACCCCATGGACTGTAGCCCACCAGGCTCCTCTGTCCATGGAAATTTCCAAGCAAAAACACTGGGTGTTCATGTTTTCTTTCTGGAACTTCCCAATCCAGAGACAGAGCCCACGTCTTTACCACTGGCAGGTGGATTCTTTGCCACTGTACCCCTGAACAGCGGTACCGCTTGGGTGGGGTGGGGTGGGGAGGGCGGGGAGCAGGCGGGCTACTTCTATTGGTCTTTAAGTTCTCTATTTTCATCTGTCTTTGCGCTTTTAGCCTCCCATCGCGGTGGCCTCTGTTGTCGCAGAGCCCCGGCTCTGGGCGCATGCGCTCCAGAGCTCCGGCTCGGTAATTGGACACATCAGTCCAGCCGCTCCGCGGCACGTGGGATCCTCCCAGGCCAGGGCTCAAACCGGCGCCCCTTGCACTGCAAGGCGGTGTCCTTACCCACTGGACCACCAGGGAAGCCCCAGTAGGTCCTATTAAAAAAGTGATTCCTCTATAATCTATAATTAGGCCTTCATATGCAAATGTCTTTCCTGATGAATTGCAAGTCCTGGATTCTTAGGTCAATGTTCTACATGATGATTAATTTTAAACACTGTTAATTCTCTATTGATCACTTCTAGACTCCTTTGGCACTTGCAAGAGAAACTCCTTTCAAATGATTTATGAGTGTTCATGTCCGTTACAAACTTTCAAAAAGTCCTTATTCTGCACCTGTTATGCTTGAGCTGCTTATATTCAGTATAACCTACACACATCCAACCCCATTATTGACATTTCTTCCATAAAACTTACATCCTCTTAGCACTGTGAATAGTAATTTTCAGTAAGATTAATGGAGATCTGTCTAGTTTATATCTTTTCTTTTCCAATGTGTATCTTTTTAATAAATTCATATCCTTTTTGTGGATGAGTTTTTCACTTGCCTC
The DNA here is from genome assembly GCA_022376925.1 of Tragulus kanchil. Classification (NCBI taxonomy): domain Eukaryota; kingdom Metazoa; phylum Chordata; class Mammalia; order Artiodactyla; family Tragulidae; genus Tragulus; species Tragulus kanchil. The sequence goes on from JAIOJX010000023.1 coordinate 134,253,576, forward strand.
CCAAGTGAGGCCCTCTTCAGTAGAAAATGGCAATGCAGGATTTTATTTTTTCCAATGAAGACAATTTAATGGTATCTTCCTTCACATGATGTGACTTAAGGATATCACCCCTCAACTAGACAGCATTGTTACAGAGGCACTGAGGCCTTCCCTTCAACCATGGTGTCTGTCTGTGCTTAGTCCTGTCTGACTCTTCGAGACCCCATGGACTGTAGCCCACCAGGCTCCTCTGTCCATGGAAATTTCCAAGCAAAAACACTGGAGTGGGCTTCCATGTTTTACTTTCTGTGAATCTTCCCAATCCAGAGACAGAGCCCACGTCTTTACCACTGGCAGGTGGATTCTTTGCCACTGTACCCCCTGGGAAGTCCCTACCTTCAAACATAACCAGACGTTGAGCTCCTCCCATGATAAGGTAGCCTAAGAAACTGAATCCTCATAATTAAGAAATAATATTCACTCTGGCACATGAAGTCATTTTCTCTAAAGCATCCCTGTGTATTTTAGTCTTGTAAGTATTCTTTAATTAATAGATATAGTGTTCATACACAAATTCAGGGCAACTTAATATTAAATTTTACAGAAGATACAGCATTTTAGGTATTAAAATGGTGTTGAATTACCACTTAAATCACTAGAATAATTATGAATTAGAAAAGTTAAAAATGAAAAATGAGATAGCTGTATATAACAGATTAAAATCAAAAGATATAATGTATCCCAAATTTCTTTTTGGATTAATTAATCTATCATGGAAAGGAATTTTTTAAAAAATGTAGCAGTGTGTACACGTGAATCCCAAACTTCCAATCTCTCCCTCCCAGCCAAACTTCTCCCCTGGTAACCATAAATTCATTTTATAGGTCTGTGAATTTGTTTCTGTTTTGTAAATAATTTCATTTGTACCAGTTTTTTAAGGTTTGACATGTAAGTGCTATTACATGATACTAGTCTTTGACTGACTTACTTCGCTTTAGTATGATTATCTCCAGGTCCATTCATGTTGCTGCAAATAACATTCTTTTTTTCTTTTTTTTTTAAAGATTTTATTTATTTATTTACTTTGGGCAGGGGTCGGGTTTGGGAGGGAGGGGAGTGGGCGGGCCACTTCTATTGGTTTTTCATTTCTCTATTTCCATTCGTCTTTGTTCTTTGGCTCCTGTGGGCCTCCCATCGTGGTGGCGTCTGTCGTTGCAGAGCACCGGCTCTGGGCGCATGTGCTCCAGAGGTCCGGCTCGGTGATTGGACACATCAGTCCAGCCGCTCCACGGCCCGTGGGATCTTCCCAGGCCAGGGCTCGAACCGGCGCCCCTTGCACTGCAAGGCAGTGTCCTTACCCACTGGACCACCAGGGGAAGCCCTGCAAATAACATTCTTTCATTCTTTTTTGATGGCTTAGTAGTATTCCGTTGTATCAATGTACAACTTCTTTATCCATCCTGTGGACAGATGTTTAGGTTGCCTGATGCCATGGCACTATAAACAGAACAGCAATGAACATGTTTTAAGCCATGTTTTTCTCTGGATAAATGCCCTAAAGTAGGATTGCTTGATCACGTGGTAGCTCTCTAATTGTGGTAGCTCCACGTATTGATGAAACATTTTATATGATGTTCATAAACACTAGATGTTCTGGATTTTATACCATAAATATTTTATCATAAAGTTAATGTTTAGGTGTGTCTACTTTTCCTATAGAAATCATGAAGATTAATGTCATTATCACTCCATGTTTCTCTAAGGCAAAAAATCTGGGAATAATTCTCTACTTGAAAATGTACTTTAGTTTTCGTGTTCCTAATTTTCCCAGTGTACTGATTTTCACCTCGTGAGGCTCCTCCAGTCCATGGGTGCTTTGCTCTCAGCCTCGTGAGGGATCTAGGGCCGACTGTCAACCACTGCTGTATCCCTGTATTTGCTAACCCTCTTAGGCATCAAGACATCTGAGTATAAACATTTTCATGTTTTGTTTACATTTCTCATACTCTTGCTCAGTTATCACTTCTTGAATAGTAGGGATGGTCTTTTGTTCATAGGTCTCTTCCCTCTGCCTATGACTGTTCTGTTTTTCCAGAAAAAAAAAAAAAAAATCTGCCAAAATATTCTTAAAATACCTGTTGAGGTCAAAATGGGAACAAAAGAAAAAAAAAAATTCCAGGCCAACTGAGTAGGAGACTGTGATCATTTCCAACATGACATTCACTGAAATAAAAGCCATTGGTTTTCCATTCTGATGTCCATCCTGATTTAAAATAACTAAAGAGATTGACATGGATTGAGAAGCCAGTGACTTCACTGAGGATGTGTAACCTGTGAGAGATAATATATTGATAGCAGCTTGAAGTGAAAACAGAGATATATAGGATACTAATTTGATGGGAAGGAGGGAAAAGAGGAAATCTATTTTCTCTTTCATAGTCTGTGTGCTTTTAATGATTCTGCATAAATTCTTACCATCTAAGAAAATATAGAGACTGATTTAACTATATATTCTTACCGAGAGTCTGGAGTAAGCATTGTACCTTTGTATATAATTCTTTTTCTCAAAATCAGTTTGCTTTGAAGTTATTGAATCTCCCTCTCAACTACTACCTCTCAATTACTTTTGCCTTAACTAATGCTAGCAAAAATTGATTTTGGTATGTTTCTGAATTTTTATGTCCTAGGGGTCTTCCTCTGTGACTCAGAGGTAAAGAATCCACCTACAATACAGGTGACACAGCAGAGACAGTTTAGATCTCTGTATCGGGAATATCCCCTGGAAGAGGTAATGGTGACCCACTCCAGTATTCTTGTCAGAAAAATCCGATTAGAGGAGCCTGGAGGGCTGTGGTCCGTAGGGTCGCACAGAGTCAGGCAAGACTGAGTGACGGAGCACACCACCACCACCATGGTCCTAGAAAATCAGTACATTTTCTCACATTGGAGAATCTATCCTATGTAGAAGTTTTCAAATTTTATTAACTAGACTTAACCATTCATGGTAAATGATTAATGTAGGACATGCCAAGTCACATAAGCTGATTCTAAAAATGCAAGATGCCTGGAATGCATAAAACACACTTCTCTGTTTGCGGCACGTTCATCTACATACTTTTCAAAGTTGTCTTAGCTTTGGCCTGAATACACATTTGGACATTGAATGTGTTCCTCAAACCAAATTTTGGGGTTTTAAGCCTGTGGTTCAGAATGGTTGACCCAATCAGAGACCTAAATGTAAGCCCTAAAACTACACAACTTTTAGAAGAAAATTTAGGAGGAAATACTCCTTACAATATTTTTTAGGTCTGAAATCAGAAACTATAAAAGAAACACAGTGATAAGGACTATCTAATGAAAATTAATGAGTATTTCCCCTCGAAAGACAGTTAAGAAAAACAAAAGCAAACCACAGTCTAAGAAAAAATATTGGCAAAGTGTATATCTGACAAAGGACTTATATCCAGAATATATGATGTGTACTTCCAATTCAATAATAAGACAGATGGAAGGAGGAAAAGAGGAATTCTATTTTCTCTTTCATAGTATGTGTGCTTTTAATGATTCTGCATAAATTCTTACCATCTAAGAAAATATAGAGACTGATTTATCTATATTTTCTTACCGAGAGTCTGGAGTAAGCATTGTACCTTTGTATATAATTCTTTTCTCAAAATCAGTTTGCTTTGAAGTTATTGAATCTCCCTCTCAACTACTACCTCTCAATTACTTTTGCCTTAACTAATGCTAGCAAAAATTGATTTTGGTATGTTTCTGAATTTTTATGTCCTAGGGGTCTTCCTCTGTGACTCAGAGGTAAAGAATCCACCTACAATACAGGTGACACAGCAGAGACAGTTTAGATCTCTGTATCGGGAATATCCCCTGGAAGAGGTAATGGTGACCCACTCCAGTATTCTTGTCAGAAAAATCCGATTAGAGGAGCCTGGAGGGCTGTGGTCCGTAGGGTCGCACAGAGTCAGGCAAGACTGAGTGACGGAGCACACCACCACCACCATGGTCCTAGAAAATCAGTACATTTTCTCACATTGGAGAATCTATCCTATGTAGAAGTTTTCAAATTTTATTAACTAGACTTAACCATTCATGGTAAATGATTAATGTAGGACATGCCAAGTCACATAAGCTGATTCTAAAAATGCAAGATGCCTGGAATGCATAAAACACACTTCTCTGTTTGCGGCACGTTCATCTACATACTTTTCAAAGTTGTCTTAGCTTTGGCCTGAATACACATTTGGACATTGAATGTGTTCCTCAAACCAAATTTTGGGGTTTTAAGCCTGTGGTTCAGAATGGTTGACCCAATCAGAGACCTAAATGTAAGCCCTAAAACTACACAACTTTTAGAAGAAAATTTAGGAGGAAATACTCCTTACAATATTTTTTAGGTCTGAAATCAGAAACTATAAAAGAAACACAGTGATAAGGACTATCTAATGAAAATTAATGAGTATTTCCCCTCGAAAGACAGTTAAGAAAAACAAAAGCAAACCACAGTCTAAGAAAAAATATTGGCAAAGTGTATATCTGACAAAGGACTTATATCCAGAATATATGATGTGTACTTCCAATTCAATAATAAGACAGATGACTCAGTATTAAATGGGTAAATGATCTGAACAAATACTTCACTTAAGCAGGTAAAAGAATGGCTGGTAAACGTATGAAATATGCCTAATGTCCTTAGTGACTAAATACAAGTTAAATTAAATTAAAAATTAAATACAAATTACAGTGGCAATTAAATGTCACTATACATGCATTAGAGTGACTCAAATTAAAAATCATGGCGGTAGCAAGCAATACATACTGTCCTGTATTGCTGGTGGGGATGAAAATAAATGGTGTGGTCAGTTCAGACACCAGCTTTGCAGTTCCTTCCACAGGTAAATGTACAGTAACTACATGACTCAACAGTCTCTTTTTGATCCTTACATAAGATTAATTGAAACATAAACACATGAATACTTATAATCAATTTTTAAATCAGTCCATTCGTGTCCCTATCAAAATGAAAACAACTCAGTGTCCATCAACTCTATAAAAAATGTAAAAAATATGCTATTATTTGCTTTTCATCAAAACCAAAGAAGAGAAAAATACTGATACACAAAATAGCATGGATGAAACACAAAGGAGGTTTGTTTTGTGACAGAAACAAGACACACAAATGAGTACATACATACTTTATGAGTATTTATGAAACTCAATAAAAGTCATAACTGTTAGCAGATTAGTCATTTCCAGGTGAGTGAGGTATATGGAGTTACTGATCACATAGGATGGTTGTTATCCAACTTTATATATTTAAAATATCCTTCAATTGTATAATTAAAAAGAGTGTATTTCTTTGTATGTGTTACCAAGTCCAGGCTTGTGCTGCTTGTTGCAGGAGAGGTCAGTAAATTGAGAGGTGAGATGTTGGGGTTAGGGGCAGTGTCTTTTGTGGGAAGCCAGCAGAGAGAGAAGACGGTGGACTAGTGTCCCAAAGAAGCATCTTCCCTGAGTTAGAATTCAGGCTTCTTTTGTATTAAACGGAGAGAGGGCAGCTGTTTCAGATTCCTTGGCGTCAGGTCCTTTCTTCTTGCAGCTGTCCACATAGGTCTGGTAACAATATTTCTGTTAACTTCCAACAAGATAAATGTTGTATCTGTTCTGCAACTTTTTTTTTCTGTATCAGTGAGAAGTGTTATACTTTAAAGAGTCGATCCTGGGAGGCAGAGCATTGAGAATGGGCTATTATGTGTATTTCAGACCACAGGCAACATTATTTTGCTGTTTAAGCAAAGATGCAGAGCCAGCATGGCTAAGCTCAGGCAACAAAACACAAAGGATAGAGTTAAAGAATAGATTGAATATGGAGTCAGGTATGTTCTTCTCCAATTACACTTAGATCTCTGAAATCCTGGCTTTTTGTTGTTGTTCATTAGAAATTTTGTATTGTACAATGTTCTTGATTTAATGAAACACACAGAATCATCCCACCACTACCCCTTACTATAGAAAACCGACCATCACACTAGAACTTAAACTGTGTATCTTTTTGTAATCAGCCACTCCCTGTTTCTCAATGTTGGGCAACTGCTGAAATGTTTAACTATAGGTTTGATTTACAAATTTTCATATGAACAGAATGATTAATGATGCATTGTTTTGGGTTCCCTTTCTTTTTACTTAGTTAACAAAATGCACTTACAATTCATCCATGTGGTTGTGTGTGTCAGTACATATTTTTCAATTATTTCTGGATACCATCCCATTGTATCTTAATACTACAGTTTGCTTATCAATTCTTCTATGGAAGGATATCTTGATTGTAATTATTCATCTTGTCTTTTTAAATTAACCATGGGCAAATGCAAAATAAAATAGATGTAGTTATCAATTATGAACAAATCAATATTCCAGAAAAGTGATCAGTTAAATTTTCTTTTAATTCTTTTCTTAACTACATTTTTAATTTTTTATTGAAATATAATTGGTTTTCAGTGGTGTATTAGAAACATGCTTTTAATTCTTAAGTGTCTGTCCACTGTTTTTATTTCTCAAACTGGCACAGGGAGTGATGCTGTTGATACATTGACAGGGCCCCAGGGTATTCCTAGACATTCCAGGGTTTTAATAAAAAATTATAATATGGAAATATTTAAGTAGTTTTTCTAAAATAGCAAACTTAACAGATTTGCGTCAGGTTTCTTGCAGCTGTCCACATAGGTCTGTCCACCCAAGATAAATGTTGTATCTGTTCTGCAACTTTTTTCTGTATCAGTGAGAAGTGTTATACTTTAAAGAGTCGATCCTGGGAGGCAGAGCATTGAGAATGGGCTATTATGTGTATTTCAGACCACAGGCAACATTATTTTGCTGTTTAAGCAAAGATGCAGAGCCAGCATGGCTAAGCTCAGGCAACAAAACACAAAGGATAGAGTTAAAGAATAGATTGAATATGGAGTCAGGTATGTTCTTCTCCAATTACACTTAGATCTCTGAAATCCTGGCTTTTTGTTGTTGTTCATTAGAAATTTTGTATTGTACAATGTTCTTGATTTAATGAAACACACAGAATCATCCCACCACTACCCCTTACTATAGAAAACCGACCATCACACTAGAACTTAAACTGTGTATCTTTTTGTAATCAGCCACTCCCTGTTTCTCAATGTTGGGCAACTGCTGAAATGTTTAACTATAGGTTTGATTTACAAATTTTCATATGAACAGAATGATTAATGATGCATTGTTTTGGGTTCCCTTTCTTTTTACTTAGTTAACAAAATGCACTTACAATTCATCCATGTGGTTGTGTGTGTCAGTACATATTTTTCAATTATTTCTGGATACCATCCCATTGTATCTTAATACTACAGTTTGCTTATCAATTCTTCTATGGAAGGATATCTTGATTGTAATTATTCATCTTGTCTTTTTAAATTAACCATGGGCAAATGCAAAATAAAATAGATGTAGTTATCAATTATGAACAAATCAATATTCCAGAAAAGTGATCAGTTAAATTTTCTTTTAATTCTTTTCTTAACTACATTTTTAATTTTTTATTGAAATATAATTGGTTTTCAGTGGTGTATTAGAAACATGCTTTTAATTCTTAAGTGTCTGTCCACTGTTTTTATTTCTCAAACTGGCACAGGGAGTGATGCTGTTGATACATTGACAGGGCCCCAGGGTATTCCTAGACATTCCAGGGTTTTAATAAAAAAAATTATAATATGGAAATATTTAAGTAGCTACTTATTTTACATCCTCAAACTAAAAAATAGCAAACCTTAATTTTAGTTGAAGAAAGCATACTAAATCCTGTAACAAATCACTTGTGAAAAATAGTGCTTCAAAAATAATAGAAACAGGGCTTCCCTGGTGATCCAGTGGATAAGGACACCACCTTGCAGTGCAAGGGGTGCTGGTTTGATCCCTGGCCTGAAAAGATCCCATGTGCCGCGGAGCACCTGGACCAATGTGTCCAATTACCAAGCCGGAGCTCCGGAGCACATGTGCCCAGAGCCGGTGCTCTGCAGTGACAGAGGCCACTGCGGTGGGAGGCCCACACAGGCCAAAAGAACAAAGATGGATGAAAATAGATAAATTAAAAACCAATAGAAGTGTCCCCCCCCAAAAAAAAAATAATAGAAATAGTCTCAAATGAAAATATTGCTTTAGCTATTGTCAAAGGATAATATTTTGATATAAAAATGAAAAAAATGCATAGTTGTTCAGCTGTGTTTGACTTTTCGCAACCTCATGAACCATGCGACCCCACCAGGCTCCTCTGTCCATGGAATTCTCCAGACAAGGATACTGGAGTGGGCTGCCATTCTCTACTCCAGGGTATGGTCCCCACCCAGGGATTGCACCATAGTCTCCTGCAACACAGACAGATTGTCTACCATCTGAGCCACTATGTGTGCATGCTTAGTTGTTCACTTGTGTCTGACTCTTTGAGACCCCATGGCTGGTAGCCCACCAGGCTTCTCTGTGTGTGGCATTTCCCAGGGAAGAATACTGGAGTGGGTTGCCATTTCCTTTTCCATTTGAGCCATCAGGGAAGGTAAATATTGTAACATGCCTTTAATTATAATTACAAAGCACAAATACAATGGATTTTGTAGTCTCTCTACTCCTCCCTCATGTTTTATTCCCCAAGATACAGTTTTCTGTTAGCAACAACAGAAGATGCCTTAGGTGTACATATTTTATTATGGTTATTTGACTGTTAGACACTTCAATAACACCTCTCTATATATATTTTTTTGTAGTAGAAGGTGCTTCATAATTAAAAATCAGTTTTGTTTATGTGTAAGACCTTTATTTATGGTAAAGAAATCATGTATCAATTTATCATGTATGTGTATGTGTGTAATGTGTTCTATATATTTGCCCTATGCTATCCTTGAAGTACAGGTTTTAGTCACAGTAGCTTATGTAAGACATTGGATGTATATTTCTAACAGAAGAAATATAATATTTTAAAACATGCAAAAGTACTTTTATTAACCCTTTTCAAAATATGATTTTCAGGTAAAATACAAAATAGGATATTTGTGAATGTTACTAACTTCACATTCAATATGTTTATATAATAAATTAAGAATAATTTAAAAGAAGAAATTTAGGTTTTAGAATTTGGTACTTTCCTTAAAGTAACAATATATAGTGGTAGACTCTGAAGTCAGATGAAATGATTTTATCATTTATTAGGTCTATAATTTCATAAACATTAGGAAAATTTTTGCTTTGTAAACGCCCAGAGATTATATGTGTATTCTACTCATATTACGCTATCCCCTAGCACATATATACTGCTTACATTAGTTAACCTTTAATGAAGAATTAGTTTTCATGAAGTGGCCTTCTTTAATAATATTATCTTAATGGGTTCTCTTGTAGTTCCTTTGATTTAGTTCCTACTATGATATCAAGTTTTTCAGTGAGAAAACTGAGTCCTGTTGAGGTTAAATAAATACTCTGTCTTGACCAAAGTTACACAGCCAATGAATTAGAGAGCTGTTTGTTTGCTTCAGAGTAGAGCAATGTATGTATATTGCCACTCTATATAAAACAAATTCTGAAATCTGCTTTTTATTATTTATGCACTGACACACACACATACGTGGGAGATGTATGTATGTACACACATGTCTCATGGATTTTATTCAGAATATATTTCCCTTGAAGGATAAATATAATATGTTTTGTTGAATTTGTTTAAATTATATATACACAAGTATATACAAATGATACAAATGATCTCTGCAGTTGCCTCTAAACCACTATTTGAAATACCCTCTTTAATAGTTTGCACAGGAGTTGTCTGCTATGAAAGATAATTAAAACTTTTCAAGTATTGCCTTATATTACTCTAAATTGAGCACAATTTCCAAAATTGTTAATGTCAACTTATAGACTCCTTCTCAATAAACCAAAGTTATTATACAGTTAAATGTGTTTTGTTGAGATCTAAATTAGTGAGGGATGTTACAGAAGATGAAAAATAACGTATATGAAAGTTACATATTCCTGCAACTTGGCACAGAGTCTTAAAGTAATTACAGGTTAACGACAGGTCATTAATCATGCCCTGAGTGTCTTTACTTTTACTATTATCCATCTTTTCTAGGCATCCACTAGGTTCTTATTACTTTTTAGGTCATCTAAATGTCTTAATATCTCCCTCAAAAAAATTCCATCCCTATTTGAAAGTGGCTCAGTCATGTCTGATTCTTTGCAACCTCATGGCATGTAGTCTGCCAGGCTCCTCTGCCCATGCATGGAATTCTCCAGGCAGGAACACTGGAGTGGGTTTCCATTTCTTTCTCCAGGGGATCTTCCCAACCCAGGGATTGAACCCAGGTATCACCTGCATTGCAGACAGTTTCTTTGCCATCTGAGCCACAAGGGAAGCTCCATTCTCCATGTATGCTGCCATAAAAGTGAGGAAATAAGACAAGCATGAAAATATGTGTATACATGTAATATGCCTCTACATGTATATGTCCATACATGGACTGGAACACAGACAAACATGCATGTTTGCGGCATGTATATATCTACACATGAACTTGAACACAGACAAACATGCATGTTCACGGCTGCCTGTGTAAGCACACACTCATACTTAAACACACACATAAGTAGATGTACTTGGGTAACTGAGTAGTTTGGTAGTGCTCTTCAGGGTGTATGAAGATGTAAATTATAATTCTGTAACTATCTAAGAACATTCACTCCTAAATGATATTCACGAATGGAAAAATGACTTTCAGTAATAAAAAGCATGGCTCTAAATAGAGCAAAAAGGGAAAAGTGCCCAGATATTGATGACACAAGTCAACAAAAGTAGCTTGCATCCAACAAGGGGTTGATAGATGGTAAATGATAGGTACAGTCATGAAGGCATGAAGCCATTGTCTTCAACATACGTGATGCAGTGTCTGCCTCGCTAAGTTGTTGTGGGATGGACTTTAAGACATCATAGACTGTGATGGGCATCATAGACTGTGATGCACAGTTGTCTGAGGCTAGACCTCGACCCTGCTGCTCACCGGCTGTGTACTTCAGACAAAAATTTAGCCTCCATGTGTATCACTTTTATTACAAAGATAATATAGTAGATGTGGTTCTTGTCAGTATAAATGAAAATATATATGACAGAGGTTTAGAATAGTGTCTGGTAACCACTCTACTAATAATTGCTTTTATTCTATTTTACTATAATGATTATTATTTGGTTGACATAACAAATATATATCCTTTGTACGTTCACTGTTGCTCTTACCTAGCTTTAAGTAAAAGTCCATAACTACTAATGTGACTTATCAAAATAGGTAACTGTCACATACCAGTTAGCGTAAGGAATCATATGAAAAACTTAACTTTCCACTTGAATGTCTATGTCTCCTGTTTGACACCACCCTTAAGTCTTTCCTTGACAGCTGTTGCCTGGGCTAGTTTTCCCAGTGGATCAGACTAAGGGATATTTTAGCTGTTTGGGTTTACCAGGAAATGCTTATGAGCCAGTCCTCTCCACAGGGAGAGGTTGACTCCCTTGTGCTCCTACAGCATTAATTTCCAGGAACAGGTCTACCTGGCCCTCTGCACCCAACCCTTGCCACACAGCACTCAGTGAGGAAGCCAGAGAGTTTACCGTTGTGTGAATCTGGTTCCTGCGTTAGGAGTCAGTGGGAAATGGAGGATACAGAGTTTGAAATGTCTGGAGCCAGAGATTAATCTATGCAAAACCACTGCAGTTGTCAAGTTGTACAGCTGTACGCAGCACATTATATCCCAGTGATATCTAATCCAAATGGAAGTGCTCACCTCTCATGAATATGTTTATTCAGGAGCATATCCATTATAAAAGTATCCATAAACTGAATTCATCCTATGTGTACAAAAAAATGGCTCTAAATAGAGCAAAAGGAAAAGTGCCAGTAGATGACACAAGTCAACAAAAGTAGCTTGCATCCAACAAGGGGTTGATAGATGGTAAATGATAGGTACAGTCATGAAGGCATGAAGCCATTGTCTTCAACATACGTGATGCAGTGTCTGCCTCGCTAAGTTGTTGTGGGATGGACTTTAAGACATCATAGACTGTGATGGGCATCATAGACTGTGATGCACAGTTGTCTGAGGCTAGACCTCGACCCTGCTGCTCACCGGCTGTGTACTTCAGACAAAAATTTAGCCTCCATGTGTATCACTTTTATTACAAAGATAATATAGTAGATGTGGTTCTTGTCAGTATAAATGAAAATATATATGACAGAGGTTTAGAATAGTGTCTGGTAACCACTCTACTAATAATTGCTTTTATTCTATTTTACTATAATGATTATTATTTGGTTGACATAACAAATATATATCCTTTGTACGTTCACTGTTGCTCTTACCTAGCTTTAAGTAAAAGTCCATAACTACTAATGTGACTTATCAAAATAGGTAACTGTCACATACCAGTTAGCGTAAGGAATCATATGAAAAACTTAACTTTCCACTTGAATGTCTATGTCTCCTGTTTGACACCACCCTTAAGTCTTTCCTTGACAGCTGTTGCCTGGGCTAGTTTTCCCAGTGGATCAGACTAAGGGATATTTTAGCTGTTTGGGTTTACCAGGAAATGCTTATGAGCCAGTCCTCTCCACAGGGAGAGGTTGACTCCCTTGTGCTCCTACAGCATTAATTTCCAGGAACAGGTCTACCCCCCCCTCTGCACCCTACCCTTGCCTCACAGCACTCAGTGAGGAAGCCAGAGAGTTTTCCGTTGTGTGAATCTGGTTCCTGCGTTAGGAGTCAGTGGGAAATGGAGGATACAGAGTTTGAAATGTCTGGAGCCAGAGATTAATCTATGCAAAACCACTGCAGTTGTCAAGTTGTACAGCTGTACGCAGCACATTATATCCCAGTGATATCTAATCCAAATGGAAGTGCTCACCTCTCATGAATATGTTTATTCAGGGAGCATATCCATTATAAAAGTATCCATAAACTGAATTCATCCTATGTGTATTTCTATATGAGACCACAAAAGTTATTTAAACATTGAGAAATCATGTACGAAGTAAAACTTCAGATTGTACTAATTTCAGGTCATTCCTTATTAAACACATTTTGTGGAGAAGAACTGTTTGATGATACAAAACATAATAAGTCACTTGAACGTAAAATAGATTAGCTTTTCTTGTTGATGTGTCAAGAGATACTGGTAAGAATGAAAAATATATAAAACTTGTAACAGGACTTCCCTGGTGGTCCAGTGGGTAAGGACACCGCCTTGCAGTGCAAGGGACACCAGTTCGATCCCTGACCCGGGAAGATCCCACATGCCGTGGAGTGGCTGGACTGATGTGTCCAACTACTGAGCCAGAGCTCTGGAGCACATGCGCCCAGAGCCGGTGCTCTGCAGTGACAGAGGCCACTGCGATGGGAGGCCCACACAGGCCAAAGAACAAAGATGGATGGAAATAAATAAATGAAAGACCAATAGAAGTGGCCAAAAAAAAAAAGAAGTAACATACTATTTAACATAGATTTAGACAATAGATAGGTTAACAAATGTCGTTAGCTCATAGTTTTTATTTTTATTTTATTGCACCATTTATTTTTCTTGGAATATAATTGCCTTAGAATGTGTTAGTTTCTCCTCTACAAAGAAGGTTGTCAGCTGTATATACACATATGCCTTCCCTTCACGGGCCTCTCTCCCACATCTCTTCCCCCCAACCACTCTGAGTCACCACAGAGTGCTGAGCTTAACTTTCTGTGCTTTGTACTGACCTATAGACACTACTCTGTGGGAAAGTTATAGATAGTGAGAAATTGCTCTACAAGTCAGAGAGTTTTTACATCCATTCAAAGCACAAAAGAATACAACATGCCTGGCATTTTACAGTTTGCATGTGAAAAAACTTGATAAAATTTCCCCCAAGTTTGTCGACCTTACTAAAAATGTACATAGCATTACAAATGATATATGTTAAGCAGGATTTTTAACCTTTCAGCTGAAAAATGGAAGTGCTCACCTCTCATGAATATGTTTATTCAGGAGCATATCCATTATAAAAGTATCCATAAACTGAATTCATCCTATGTGTATTTCTATATGAGACCACAAAAGTTATTTAAACATTGAGAAATCATGTACGAAGTAAAACTTCAGATTGTACTAATTTCAGGTCATTCCTTATTAAACACATTTTGTGGAGAAGAACTGTTTGATGATACAAAACATAATAAGTCACTTGAACGTAAAATAGATTAGCTTTTCTTGTTGATGTGTCAAGAGATACTGGTAAGAATGAAAAATATATAAAACTTGTAACAGGACTTCCCTGGTGGTCCAGTGGGTAAGGACACCGCCTTGCAGTGCAAGGGACACCAGTTCGATCCCTGACCCGGGAAGATCCCACATGCCGTGGAGTGGCTGGACTGATGTGTCCAACTACTGAGCCAGAGCTCTGGAGCACATGCGCCCAGAGCCGGTGCTCTGCAGTGACAGAGGCCACTGCGATGGGAGGCCCACACAGGCCAAAGAACAAAGATGGATGGAAATAAATAAATGAAAGACCAATAGAAGTGGCCAAAAAAAAAAAGAAGTAACATACTATTTAACATAGATTTAGACAATAGATAGGTTAACAAATGTCGTTAGCTCATAGTTTTTATTTTTATTTTATTGCACCATTTATTTTTTCTTGGAATATAATTGCCTTAGAATGTGTTAGTTTCTCCTCTACAAAGAAGGTTGTCAGCTGTATATACACATATGCCTTCCCTTCACGGGCCTCTCTCCCACATCTCTTCCCCCCAACCACTCTGAGTCACCACAGAGTGCTGAGCTTAACTTTCTGTGCTTTGTACTGACCTATAGACACTACTCTGTGGGAAAGTTATAGATAGTGAGAAATTGCTCTACAAGTCAGAGAGTTTTTACATCCATTCAAAGCACAAAAGAATACAACATGCCTGGCATTTTACAGTTTGCATGTGAAAAAACTTGATAAAATTTCCCCCAAGTTTGTCGACCTTACTAAAAATGTACATAGCATTACAAATGATATATGTTAAGCAGGATTTTTTTTCTAACCTAAAATTAAGATAAAATGATTTCACATAATCATTCTAGGGAAAATACTTATCTGTTATGTCTTCTGGAAACAATTTTGTTCTAAATCATTATTATAGATAATACAATCATCTGTGTGTGTCTGACTCTGTGCCATACAGACTGTCACCTTCTAGACTCTTCTCTCCATAGGATTCCCAAGCAAGAATACTAGAATGGATTGCTGTTTTCTACTCCTAGGGATCTTCCCGACCCAAGGACTGAACCTTCACCTCCTACATTGCAGGCAAATTCTTCACTACGAGCCACCAGGAAAACCCTGAAAATCATATATAGCCAGATATAAATAGGGAAATTAGTGTTATATTATGTTCTGATTTTTGGTATTTGTATACTTGGCAGTTTCTTAATATTTGTAATTGGCTGTGAATTTTTAAAATAAGCGAAAAAGAAATCATGGGAACATCTTTTTAAATATTCACTTTTTAAATATAATAACTTTGTGTATTTTTTTATACTTTTGTGTTAGGTTTCCTAAGGAATAAACTTATGATTCTATTGACAAAACATTGGCCCTACAAAAACTCAATGCTCCAGGTTTAGATGTCTGAACGTTTATGAAGCTTCCAGGTGATTTAGAAGCACAGTTGGGGTTAAAAAGCATTAATATAATTATTAGAATCACAAAGATATATGACAGAGAGATGACTTTTGATTTTTTGATTGACTAAGGAGATAAACACTTATTTCACTAGTCAAAAGGAACTGGCATGCTCTCAAAATGTTTATTTCTAGATCATGTTGACGCTCATACTGACTTTGGCAATAATAACAAATTTTTCTTATATCGAGCTCACTATAGACTAAATCCTTGGAAGTTTCTTTTGTTCGTGTTCTATTTTTCAGTCAGTGTTCTCCTCACCTTTATTTGTGCCCTGGAAACTTTGGATTTCAGTGCACAAGGTGTTTACTTTCATCAGCGTAAAATATCATCTTGTCGAGTTTAGCCTGCTTCTTCACTTTGTGCTTTTCAACAACGTCATGGCCTTTCTTCTTGTGCTGACTAACCTGTGCTGTGGTGCGATGGTATATCCATGTTTCTCTCTTTTTTTTTTTTTTTTTTTAAAGATTTATTTTGTTTATTTATTTTTGGGCGGGGGTCGGGTTGGGGAGGGAGGGGAGCGGGCAGGCCACTTCTATTGGTCTTTCATTTCTCTATTTTCATCCGTATTTGTTCTTTGGCTCCTGTGGGCCTCCCATCACGGTGGCCTCTGTCGTCGCAGAGCGCCGGCTCTGGGCGCATGCGCTCCAGAGCTCCGGCTCAGTGATTGGACACATCAGTCCAGCCGCTCCGCGGCACGTGGGATCTTCCCAGGCCAGAGATGGAACCGGCGCCCCTTGCACTGCAAGGCGGTGTCCTTACCCACTGGACCACCAGGGGAAGACCTATTTCTCTTTATTTTTTCTCCATTGGTTTCATGGCCAAGAGTGCTGTTACAGTAACTGCAAAAGAATCTCCCCCATGGTACCTGCTAGAAAGATGGAGAGAAGGACGTTTGCTTTGTGCTCCTAAGATGTGTGTGGAGTAAATCCTGTTTACACAGGCACACAGGTGTGTATGTAGGTGAATGCTCTTCCCTTCACCTTTCTCTCCAGAGTGGGATTACCTGCAGCCTAGTGGTTTGGAAGAGGATAAGAAAGCTCTCATTTGTATTGAAGAATGGTACTCTTCCCTGCTATCCCAGAATAATTAGAATACATCGCTTGGACTACTCATTTGGTTTAACTTTGAGGACTTGTTGAACTTTAATCTCATTTTAAGTACTAGGAGAGGTAATTTGTAGACGTGATGAAAAAGTCTGTCTGATATACTAGACTTCAGAAACTGACCCACAGAGAAACTGATGATATTTAAAAAAAACAAAACTTATCACTGAAAAGGTTTCTAAACATCTTGATGTGAGCTCTGAGACAGATTTAGAAAAAATAGTGCAGATATTATGTTCCAGTGGTCAGATTCATACTGACTAGGATCCAGGGAGAAAAAAAAGACTTTATCTGTTGTGTCAAGAACCTCATGGTGTATAGAAAACATAATTTTAATGTGAGCATTTGCTCTTGTATTTGCTTTAAACCAAATTTCCCAGGATCCAGGAACTGAATTAGTTAACTAAAGATGTATGTTATCTTAGGAATGATCTTTATTTGTTGATATTTTAAATAGTGGTTAAATTTTTCTGATATTACTAATGTAAGTCAGTTAGCCTAGATTAAAAGCCTGCTAAAGCCTCTTACTATGTGTATGGCCAGTTCACTTGTGTGTTGTTGTGTGATGAGTCACTAAATCATGTCCAACTCTTGCGACTCCATGGACTGTGACCAGGCTCCTCTCTGTGTGATTCCCCAGGCAAGAATACTGGAGAGGGTAGCCATTTCCTTCTCTAGGGAATCTTCTAACCCAGAGATCAAACCTGGGTATTCTGCATTGTACACAGATTCTTTGCCACTGTACCACCAGGGAACCCCTTTGTAATTATTAATAAAGACTAAATGTTATCTGACACACAAAAAAACACAAGACAATGTCAACTTCTATGTATAAGTCTTATATATGTGTGTGTGTATAAAAAGATTGGCATTATCACAGTTTTGCCTGCATTGTTTGCTAAAATGAAAATTCTTAGGGCTTAATCCATATTTACTCAACCAGAATATATAAGTGAAGGACACTAGTATGAGTATGTTAGTAAGAAATCCTGGTTATTTTGCTGCATGTTATATTTTATGAACTACTATGAGTCCCATCAGGTGATACAATTTTGATACACTTGACTTTAGATCCACCTAAAAAATAGTAAAAAGGGAGGTTGGGGAGCACAGGAACTTCTTCCCATTCCCCACCACAATGAATATTATTTTTTAAAAATGTTCAAAAAAATCTTCAAATTCCTGGTGGATATTTTGCTGTCTCTTGAGAGGTTGTGTTCCCACATGACTTTTCTCTGTGGCCACGTCTTTTCTATACTTCTAAGACGTTGTCATTTTCTTAGTGTGCTCTATCTTCCATGAATTAAAGTTGATTGATTTAGCAAATAAAAATGCAGAATGTTCAGGCAAGCTTTAATTCCAGATAAACAAAATGTATTTTTGTTTTAGTAGAAATATGTCCCAGTTATTGGAAAGGACATGCTTCTACTCAGAAGGTATTTGGTGTTTATTTGAAATTTGAATGTGACAAGGCCTTGTGCGTTTTATCTGACAACCTAACTGGAGATTGGGCTTCCCAGGTGGCTCTGTGGTAGAGTCTGCTTGCCTGTGTAGGAGAAACGGATTCCATGCCTGGGTGGCGAAGATCTCCTGTAGAAGGAAATGACAGCCCATACCAATATTCTTGCCTAGGAAATCCCATGAACAGAGGAGCCTGGGGGGCTACAGTTCATGGGGTGGCAAAAGTTGGGCACAAGCGAGTGACTAAACAACAACAACAACAGCTAAGGATTATATTTCTGACATCTTTTGCTTGATATGGTCCTTGTCATTTATCATTGTAATTTCTTTAAATTTCTGCTGATACTTGCCTCTTCCATCCTATTTGAGAGGGGATGAGACAGTACATTGAACACGTTATGCACATAATGGATGCCAGTTGGCAGGTGGGTCTTGATTTCGTATGAAAAGGCTACCCCATTTTGCTGGGAGACCCAATCAGCTAGTGTCTTCAAGTGCTTTCTCATGGTCTACCTGGATATTCAAAGTCTACCTGCCAGTATTCTCTGGACCCAAAGCAAGAACAGAGCTCTATGGTCTCAGCTGAATGGAAAAAATCTTGCAATGTCCTATTTTTTTTTTTTTTATTGCTTTACAGTGTTGTAGTAGTTTCTGATGTACAATAAAATGAATCAGCTAAGAACCTGAGTCCCATCAGGTGATACAATTTTGATACACTTGACTTTAGATCCACCTAAAAAATAGTAAAAAGGGAGGTTGGGGAGCACAGGAACTTCTTCCCATTCCCCACCACAATGAATATTATTTTTTAAAAATGTTCAAAAAAATCTTCAAATTCCTGGTGGATATTTTGCTGTCTCTTGAGAGGTTGTGTTCCCACATGACTTTTCTCTGTGGCCACGTCTTTTCTATACTTCTAAGACGTTGTCATTTTCTTAGTGTGCTCTATCTTCCATGAATTAAAGTTGATTGATTTAGCAAATAAAAATGCAGAATGTTCAGGCAAGCTTTAATTCCAGATAAACAAAATGTATTTTTGTTTTAGTAGAAATATGTCCCAGTTATTGGAAAGGACATGCTTCTACTCAGAAGGTATTTGGTGTTTATTTGAAATTTGAATGTGACAAGGCCTTGTGCGTTTTATCTGACAACCTAACTGGAGATTGGGCTTCCCAGGTGGCTCTGTGGTAGAGTCTGCTTGCCTGTGTAGGAGAAACGGATTCCATGCCTGGGTGGCGAAGATCTCCTGTAGAAGGAAATGACAGCCCATACCAATATTCTTGCCTAGGAAATCCCATGAACAGAGGAGCCTGGGGGGCTACAGTTCATGGGGTGGCAAAAAGTTGGGCACAAGCGAGTGACTAAACAACAACAACAACAGCTAAGGATTATATTTCTGACATCTTTTGCTTGATATGGTCCTTGTCATTTATCATTGTAATTTCTTTAAATTTCTGCTGATACTTGCCTCTTCCATCCTATTTGAGAGGGGATGAGACAGTACATTGAACACGTTATGCACATAATGGATGCCAGTTGGCAGGTGGGTCTTGATTTCGTATGAAAAGGCTACCCCATTTTGCTGGGAGACCCAATCAGCTAGTGTCTTCAAGTGCTTTCTCATGGTCTACCTGGATATTCAAAGTCTACCTGCCAGTATTCTCTGGACCCAAAGCAAGAACAGAGCTCTATGGTCTCAGCTGAATGGAAAAAATCTTGCAATGTCCTATTTTTTTTTTTTTTATTATTGCTTTACAGTGTTGTAGTAGTTTCTGATGTACAATAAAATGAATCAGCTATAGGTATACATGTATCCCCTCCATCTGAAGCCTCCCTCCCACCCTCCACCCCCATCCCACTGCTCTAGGTCATGACAGAGCACCAAGCTAATCTTATTGTGCTTTAGGGTAGGTTTCTACTAGCTACATATTTTCCACATGGTAGTGTACATATGTCAGTCCCAGTCTCCCTAATCCATTCCACCCTCACCTTCCCCTATGAGGTGAGACATTCCCACCTTTAGCTGTATCTGGATTTCCTGAATCTAGAAATGAAATCCACTGGAATTTGGAGGCTTTCAAGCATTTATCAGCAGTGCTTTCTAAGTAGCTGGCACAGCAGAAGTGCAGAATCATTCTATACAAGGTCTTTGCAGCAGAACTGATGACCAGGAGTTCAGACAGTGCTTTAACTGCTGAGAGTGGCAGGGAGGGGAGAAGGTAAGAGCCCAGGGAGCTGTAGGTGAAAGACAAGCATCCTCACGGTTAAAACCTTTATCCAGACAAGATGGTTCACTATGATTCTTGTGCATGGGAATGATGAAGAATAAAAATCACCAAAATGTAATAGATTTTCAGGTGATGATATATCAAAAGCTCAACAAGTTCAATCTGATTTGCTAGCACCTGTAACATTTCTATTCCTAAAGCAGCTCTTGGCTAAAATAATTCATTCTGAACTAGAATCTTGAATAACTCTTCATTTTCATAGTTGTTTAATACAAGGGCATGCTAAATAAAAGATGATTCAGGTTATTTGAATGATAAGTAGAATTCTTTAAATTTCTGCTGATACTTGCCTCTTCCATCCTATTTGAGAGGGATGAGACAGTACATTGAACACGTTATGCACATAATGGATGCCAGTTGGCAGGTGGGTCTTGATTTCGTATGAAAAGGCTACCCCATTTTGCTGGGAGACCCAATCAGCTAGTGTCTTCAAGTGCTTTCTCATGGTCTACCTGGATATTCAAAGTCTACCTGCCAGTATTCTCTGGACCCAAAGCAAGAACAGAGCTCTATGGTCTCAGCTGAATGGAAAAAATCTTGCAATGTCCTATTTTTTTTTTTTTATTATTGCTTTACAGTGTTGTAGTAGTTTCTGATGTACAATAAAATGAATCAGCTATAGGTATACATGTATCCCCTCCATCTGAAGCCTCCCTCCCACCCTCCACCCCCATCCCACTGCTCTAGGTCATGACAGAGCACCAAGCTAATCTTATTGTGCTTTAGGGTAGGTTTCTACTAGCTACATATTTTCCACATGGTAGTGTACATATGTCAGTCCCAGTCTCCCTAATCCATTCCACCCTCACCTTCCCCTATGAGGTGAGACATTCCCACCTTTAGCTGTATCTGGATTTCCTGAATCTAGAAATGAAATCCACTGGAATTTGGAGGCTTTCAAGCATTTATCAGCAGTGCTTTCTAAGTAGCTGGCACAGCAGAAGTGCAGAATCATTCTATACAAGGTCTTTGCAGCAGAACTGATGACCAGGAGTTCAGACAGTGCTTTAACTGCTGAGAGTGGCAGGGAGGGGAGAAGGTAAGAGCCCAGGGAGCTGTAGGTGAAAGACAAGCATCCTCACGGTTAAAACCTTTATCCAGACAAGATGGTTCACTATGATTCTTGTGCATGGGAATGATGAAGAATAAAAATCACCAAAATGTAATAGATTTTCAGGTGATGATATATCAAAAGCTCAACAAGTTCAATCTGATTTGCTAGCACCTGTAACATTTCTATTCCTAAAGCAGCTCTTGGCTAAAATAATTCATTCTGAACTAGAATCTTGAATAACTCTTCATTTTCATAGTTGTTTAATACAAGGGCATGCTAAATAAAAAGATGATTCAGGTTATTTGAATGATAAGTAGAATTCTATTGAAATTAGAGTTTATTTTTCTCTCCATAGGAATTTGAGGCTCTGTGTGACAGGTCTGGATCTAGAGCTTGTTTTTACCACTTCTTACTTAGGTCAAATTAATCAGGGTTTGGGCTTCCCTTGTGGCTCAGTGGGAAAGAATTGCAGTGACAGTGCAGGAAATGGAAGTTTAACCCCTGGGTTGGGAAGATCCCTTGTAAAAGGAAATGACACCGCACTCCACTATCCATGCCTGGAAATCCCATGGACAGAGGAGCCTGGCAGGCTCTATTCCATGGTTGCAGAGTCAGGCGCAGCTTAGCAATTAAACAAAAGCAATAATCCAGTGTTTGCACTGTGCACTGTTAATACTCTGATATCACATGTTGGTCAGTTGATTTTCCAAAGTTAATGTTTTTGTCCATATTTACATTAGAGAATATTATATATATCCACTTGATTTCACATGTCTGTAATCATTCCTGTAGCTAAATAGAATGCACATATATTAAAATGAGATTATGACCTCAAAGTGGATATTATAATAGATTATGTGTAGACATTTTTAAAGTATATAAGTCTAATGCAGAGCTTCCCAGGTGGTGCAATGGTAAAGAATCTGCCTGCCAGTGCAGGAGCTGCAGGATGTGTGGGTTCCATAGCTGGGTTGGAACCCCAAATGATGTTTTTGGGCTTCCCAGGTGACTCTAGTATTAAAGAGCTCACCTGCCAATTTAGGAGTGCAAGAGATGTTGGTTCGACCCCTGTGTCAGGAAATCCCCTGGAGGAGGGCATGGCAACTCAGTCTAGAGTTCTCGTATGGGAAATCCCATGGACAGAGAAGCCTGGTGGGCTACAGTCCATAGGGTTGCAAAGAGTTGGACATGAATGAAGCGACTTAGCACACAGTATACCTAAGTATGAAGTATTTAATGCATTAAAACAATAATCCAAGAATATAAGCTCTGAATTGTTTTATATGAATTGTATGAAAAAGTAAGAAATAATTGTACCTGTGTAACCTACACTTCTCAGTGACTGAATATATATCATTAGAGTGTGGATATGATTTTAGTCTTTGCAAAACATGTATTTTTATGTGATTTTTGAGCCTGTTAGCTGTGGATGCTATGGTAATAGTGTTATTTTCTGAAAGGATGTGTATGTCTGCAAGGTCTGGCTTGGGTTTTTGCCTCTGGATGCGTTTATATGCAGCTTTATGGCCTCCTAAATGACACCTTGCTTCTTTCTGAAAAGGATCTGTCTCTAATTGTTCGCACACCATGCTTGTTTTGTAGGTTTCTCTACCTATGACTGCATCTCAGTGTCCCCAGAGGGCATATGTAAGTTCTTGAAATGTTTCTTAAGCCCACCTTCTGTTCTGCTGTCTCTCCTTTTATTTTTTTGGAAGCATTTATAAAGATACCCCAGGGTTTTGTTCTGTTGACTCTCAGCGTGGCTTCTTCAGCAAAGCTAATTTGCGGTGATGGCTTTGAAGTTTGGAGCTTACATGCACTTCCTTACAATGAAAATCATGCCTCATCCAGAAGTTGAATTGAAAATAGTTCTTTCCACTGATGAGTTTTATGTAATATAAAAATAATTATGAAAAATTATAACTTTTATTATGTTTATTTCTCACAAATTGAAGTAGATTTGGCCAAGGTTTTGTTGTGAGACATTTTTAAAGTATATAAGTCTAATGCAGAGCTTCCCAGGTGGTGCAATGGTAAAGAATCTGCCTGCCAGTGCAGGAGCTGCAGGATGTGTGGGTTCCATAGCTGGGTTGGAACCCCAAATGATGTTTTTGGGCTTCCCAGGTGACTCTAGTATTAAAGAGCTCACCTGCCAATTTAGGAGTGCAAGAGATGTTGGTTCGACCCCTGTGTCAGGAAATCCCCTGGAGGAGGGCATGGCAACTCAGTCTAGAGTTCTCGTATGGGAAATCCCATGGACAGAAGAGCCTGGGGGGCCACAGTTCATGAGGTTGCAAAGAGTTGGACATGAATGAAGCGACTTAGCACACAGTATACCTAAGTATGAAGTATTTAATGCATTAAAACAATAATCCAAGAATATAAGCTCTGAATTGTTTTATATGAATTGTATGAAAAAGTAAGAAATAATTGTACCTGTGTAACCTACACTTCTCAGTGACTGAATATATATCATTAGAGTGTGGATATGATTTTAGTCTTTGCAAAACATGTATTTTTATGTGATTTTTGAGCCTGTTAGCTGTGGATGCTATGGTAATAGTGTTATTTTCTGAAAGGATGTGTATGTCTGCAAGGTCTGGCTTGGGTTTTTGCCTCTGGATGCGTTTATATGCAGCTTTATGGCCTCCTAAATGACACCTTGCTTCTTTCTGAAAAGGATCTGTCTCTAATTGTTCGCACACCATGCTTGTTTTGTAGGTTTCTCTACCTATGACTGCATCTCAGTGTCCCCAGAGGGCATATGTAAGTTCTTGAAATGTTTCTTAAGCCCACCTTCTGTTCTGCTGTCTCTCCTTTTATTTTTTTGGAAGCATTTATAAAGATACCCCAGGGTTTTGTTCTGTTGACTCTCAGCGCGTGGCTTCTTCAACAAAGCTAATTTGCGGTGATGGCTTTGAAGTTTGGAGCTTACATGCACTTCCTTACAATGAAAATCATGCCTCATCCAGAAGTTGAATTGAAAATAGTTCTTTCCACTGATGAGTTTTATGTAATATAAAAATAATTATGAAAAATTATAACTTTTATTATGTTTATTTCTCACAAATTGAAGTAGATTTGAAAGATTATTTTAAATAATTGTATGTGATGTTCTTTTTTTTTTTTTTAAACCTTTATTTTACTTTTAACTTTTACAGAGTTTTGTTGTTTACAGATATGTATGTTCTCAGATTAGTCATATGTATATCCCCCCCTTCCCTCCCCTCCCGACCATCACACAGCACCCCTGAAGGATCCCCTTTTCTCACAGAGCAATGACTAGAGCTATTTTCTTCACTTATGATAGTACAGGCCTTCATGCTACTTCCTTTACGCCTCTCACCCACTGTTCCTTCCCCACAATGTCCATATGTCCACTGTCCATGTCTGTCTTTCTGTCGCTTCACTGTTGTATATTAAATTATTAAAATAATTAAAACTAGAATTGCAACTGTATATAAACATTTTTTATTGTGATATATTTGTTTAACAATGTTGCATTAGCTTCTGGTGTACAGCAAAGTTATTGTTATACATTTTTTTCTTTTTTTAAATTTTTTTTATTTTTTAAATTTTTTTTTGGGGGGGGCAGGGGTCGGGTTGGGGAGGGAGGGGAGCGGGTGGGCCACTTCTATTGGTCTTTCTCTATTTTTACTTGTCTTTGTTCTTTGGCTCCTGCGGGCCTCCCATCGCGGTGGCGTCCGTCGTAGCAGAGCGCCGGCTCTGGGCGCATGCGCGCCAGAGCTCCGGCTCGGCAATTGGACACATCAGTCCAGCCTCTCCGCGGCACGTGGGATCTTCCCAGACCAGGGATCGAACTGGCGCCCCTTGCACTGCAAGGCGGTGTCCTTACCCACTGGACCACCAGGGGAAGCCCTATTGTTAAACATTTTTACAGAGTTTTCTTGTTTACAGTTATACAGAATCCCCAAAAAGTCATAGGTATACCTCTGACCCCTCTCCCTTGAACCCTCCCTCCCTTTTCCCTCTTCCTACACCACCAGATATATGCTTAGTCCCCATGTAGGTTCCTTTAGTCTTACAAATTAATCACAGTGGTGATCTCTATTACATATGATAGTGTAGGTTTCCTTTTTGCTCTTTCCATACCTCTCACCTGATCTTCTCTCCCCCCAATGTATATTAGTCTGTTCTCAATATCTGTTTCTCCATCGTTGCTCTGCATGTGCATTTAACAGTACCATCTTACTGGATTCCATATATGTGCATTAGTGTACTGTATTGGTCCTTTTCTTTTTGACTTACTTCACTTTGTGTAATAGGTTCTAGATTCATCCACCTCATTAGCACTGATTGTTCTGCATTTTTTTTTATGGATAAGAAATGTCCCATTGTGCCACAGCTTCTTTATCCATTCATTTGTTGACGGACACCTAGGTTGTTTCCAAGTTATAGCTATTGTAAAAAGTGATGCAATAAACATTGGGGTACAGGTGTCTCTTTCAATTTTTATTTCCTTAGGTTATATGCCTAATAGTAGGATTGTTGGGTCATATGATGGCTCTATTCCTAGTTTTTTAAGGAGTCTCCCTATTGTCTTCCGTAGTGGTTGTATCAATTTACATTCCCACCAACAGTGAGGGAGTGGTCCCTTATTTCCACACCTTCTCCAGCATTTATTATCTGTAGGTTTTTTTAATAGTGGTCATTCTGACTAGTGTGAGATGATATCTCATAGTAGTTTTGATTTGTATTTCCCTAATCATAAGTGACATTGAGCATGTTTTCCTGTGTTTTGGCCATCTGTATGTCTTCTTTGGAGAGATGACTCTTTAGGTCTTTTTCCCATTTTTTGATTGGGTTCTTTGTTTTTTTGGTGTTGAGTTATCTGAGTTGCTTATGTATTATGGAGGCTAATTCTTTGTCAGTTGTTTTATTTGCTATGATTTTCTCCCATCCTGTGGGCTGTCTGTTTATCTTGTTTGTAGTTTCTTTTGTTGTGCCAAAGCTTTTAAGTTTCATTAGGTCCCACATGTTTATTTTTGGTTTTATTTCCATTTTTTCTAGAGGGTGGGGCAACTGTATATAAACAGTTTATTGATACAAAATGATTAGCCACAAATCAATTATTTTTCAGCAAAATGTATATACTGACTATCAAATTTTTGTGAGCAAAGGAGAAAAATATGAAGAAAATTTTAAAATGAAAATAAAAGATAACTGTTTCTAATATACAGTACAGCAGACTGGCTCCAAATTGGAAAAAGGAGTATATCAAGGCTCCTTATCTGTGTTTTGTGAAACTTGTATGCAGGACAAGAAGCAACAGTTAGAACTGGACATGAAACAGCAGACCGGTTCAAATAGGAAAAGGAGTATGTCAAGGCTGTATATGGTCACCCTGCTTATTTAACTTACATGCAGAGTACATCATGCAAAATGCTGGCCTGGATGAAACAAGCTGGAATCAAGATTGCACGGAGAAATATCAGTAACCTCAGATATGCAAATGACACCACCCTTATGGCAGAAAGTGTAGAGGAACTAAGGAGCCTCTTGAAGATGAAAAACATGAGTGATAAAGCTGGCTTAAAACTCAAATTCAAAAAAAACAAAAACAATAAAACAAAGATCATGGCATCCAGTCCCATCACTTCATGCCAAGTAGATAGGCAAACAGTGGAAATAGTGAAAAACTGTCTCAGTATATTAAAAAGCAGAGTAATCACTTTGCTGACCTAGGTCTATGTAGTCAGAGATATGTTTTTTCTAGTAGTCATGTATGAATGTGAGAGTTGGACCATAAAGATGGCTGAGTGCTGAAGAATTTATTCCTTCAAACTATGGCGCTGGAGAAGACTCTTGAGAGACTCTTGGACTGCGAGATCAAATCAATCAATCTGAAAGAAAATCAACCCTGAATATTCATTGGAAGGACTGATGCTGAAGCTGAAGCTCCAGTACTTTGGCCACCTGATGTCAAGAGATAACTCATTAGAAAAGACCCTTATGCTAGGAAAAATAGAAGTCAGAAAGAAAAGTGGACGACAGAGTATGAAGTGGTTGGATGGCATCACCAACTCAATGGACATGAATCTTAGCAAGCTCTGGGAGAGACCAAAGGACAGGGAAGCCTGGAGTGCTGCAGTCCTTGGGGTCACAAAGAGTCAGACATGACTGAGTGACTAACAGAACTGAATATACAGTACAAAGAAAAGAAGTCAGAAAAACATTGATAAAGTATCACAGATAGAATAATATGATGAATTCTACTTATTAAGATTCTAATAGGTGATTCTAATTATTTTGAAATAGCATGATAGTGTGTGTGTGTTTAGTCATGTCCAGCTCTTTGTACCCCATCGACTGTAGACTGTCAGAGTCCTCTGTCCATGAGATTTATTAGACAAGAACCCTGGAGTGGGTTGCTAAGTTCTCCTCCAGGTGATCTTCACAACCCAGGGACTGAACTGGCACCTCCTGCATTGGCAGGTGGATGCTTTACTACTGAGCCACTAGGGAAGGTTTTAAATATGTACTATTTAATGGAACATATGATCTTAACGTTTTGACCAGCCAAATATTTGAGGAGACCAGACAGAAACATGAGTAGCAACAAAAAAATGATCCGCAGTCTGAAGAAGAGCTTCATGGGAAATGTCGTGGTTGGATTGGGACTGTCATTCCTTCAGGAGAGATACCACGGTCAATGTTATAGCTCTTAATCATTGCTTTCTGCAGCTTGGAAAGAAGATGTTTTCATAATGCAGCCTAGCATCTACAGATTTACTCTAAAACTTTTTCACTTTGGCTTTTCTTCATACCTAAACCTTCCCGCAGGAATTCTATCATCTCTTACAAATAAATACCTCCTCATTTTGATGAGGCAGATTATTATTTCCTATTTCCACACATTTAGCTGTGCTTCACTTTTCTGTATTTGTCACTCTCATGTGTTCAAAAATAATTCAACATAATATAGGCTTGAAAATTAACCAATAAGGCATGTATTATAAATTCGCCACCACTGATGTATTTATCTCACTTTAGATGAGCAAGAAATTTGTGATGAAACCATTTTCTTTCACTTCGATCTGTAAGTGTCTTTATATTTGATTAAAGTTTCTGACTGCACACTCTTAACTTAAGAAGTCAACAAGATATGGTCAATTTGCGTTTGTTGGATCTGTTTTCAAAAAGTAATTGTCACTAACCATATATTAATTATAATGCCATCATTATCTGTGTTTATACATCAAATGTAATATTCTTATAATTTCGATATTTTCCCTCAGTTGTTGCCAAATTCATCACATTTATCTTTTCTTTCAAGCAGATTTTCAGCAGTTGAACAGTAGACAGTAATTATGATTATATTTGTTCATAGATGTTTAATTTCCTCAGTCAAAGAGGTTTATAAAATTACACCTATTTCCAGTCCATCTTTCTCCCCATTTTGCTTTCCCCTTGGAATATTCTACTTCTACTTAACAGGAAGGTGCCAGGTATTTATAAATGAAGAGCTAACCCAGTAAAGTATGAGAAATCCAACTAACCTCCATGTGATTACTGTTACACACACTTGTCTTGCTTAGAATATGCATTTAATCTCAACGTTAGTCAAAGTCAAGGTACGTGCTTTTTTTGAAGTTAAAATTTTCTTGATTCTATGTATTAAATCAGGCTTTTGTGATATATAGCACAGAAGTTTTATTTTTGTCTTTTAAAATCAAGCCTAGAATGCCATACCATCCAAATCCCTAGACCAAAATGCATTTCAATTGATAAAATTAATATTAGTTTATACAGTTTTGATCTCCTTTGTAATTGTGGTCCAATGTGACTCTCTCATATTTTGTATATATTTAAAATGCACCGCCTCTCAATTTCATCCAAAAATGAACCGTCTGTAGATTCTAAGAGAATAAAACGTATGTTGTTTTAGGCTTTCCTGTTTATTTGTTTATCATTTATTTTGTTCTATTAGAAAACTCTACAGAGTATTTGTTAGGATCTCAAGCTTTGGATCTTAGAAAACTTAGATTTAAATGCTAAATCAATTGTGATGAGAGTTCCTCTGCCTTAAACATCACTTTTTTTTTGTATTTGTCACTTTTTTAAATTCAAAAGGCTTGAAAATTAACCAATAAGGCATGTATTATAAATTCGCCACCACTGATGTATTTATCTCACTTTAGATGAGCAAGAAATTTGTGATGAAACCATTTTCTTTCACTTCGATCTGTAAGTGTCTTTATATTTGATTAAAGTTTCTGACTGCACACTCTTAACTTAAGAAGTCAACAAGATATGGTCAATTTGCGTTTGTTGGATCTGTTTTCAAAAAGTAATTGTCACTAACCATATATTAATTATAATGCCATCATTATCTGTGTTTATACATCAAATGTAATATTCTTATAATTTCGATATTTTCCCTCAGTTGTTGCCAAATTCATCACATTTATCTTTTCTTTCAAGCAGATTTTCAGCAGTTGAACAGTAGACAGTAATTATGATTATATTTGTTCATAGATGTTTAATTTCCTCAGTCAAAGAGGTTTATAAAATTACACCTATTTCCAGTCCATCTTTCTCCCCATTTTGCTTTCCCCTTGGAATATTCTACTTCTACTTAACAGGAAGGTGCCAGGTATTTATAAATGAAGAGCTAACCCAGTAAAGTATGAGAAATCCAACTAACCTCCATGTGATTACTGTTACACACACTTGTCTTGCTTAGAATATGCATTTAATCTCAACGTTAGTCAAAGTCAAGGTACGTGCTTTTTGAAGTTAAAATTTTCTTGATTCTATGTATTAAATCAGGCTTTTGTGATATATAGCACAGAAGTTTTATTTTTGTCTTTTAAAATCAAGCCTAGAATGCCATACCATCCAAATCCCTAGACCAAAATGCATTTCAATTGATAAAATTAATATTAGTTTATACAGTTTTGATCTCCTTTGTAATTGTGGTCCAATGTGACTCTCTCATATTTTGTATATATTTAAAATGCACCGCCTCTCAATTTCATCCAAAAATGAACCGTCTGTAGATTCTAAGAGAATAAAACGTATGTTGTTTTAGGCTTTCCTGTTTATTTGTTTATCATTTATTTTGTTCTATTAGAAAACTCTACAGAGTATTTGTTAGGATCTCAAGCTTTGGATCTTAGAAAACTTAGATTTAAATGCTAAATCAATTGTGATGAGAGTTCCTCTGCCTTAAACATCACTGTTAACTTCACTGAACTCTAATTAGCCCATGTGTGTTAACGTCCAGGACTGAATGGTCCAGGAATATTCACAGAAACCCTAGGTCTTACCAAGGCACAAAGGTTCAAAGACTAGAAGGAAGGCACAGAAACAGATGGATTCTGGAGAAGCCTGAATCCCTGAAGCAGAGATTCTGATTGTTCCTGTCAGTCTTGTTGGAGCTCATTTCGGATTGAGGCACTATGGTGTGGCCATCACTGAGATATCACTTTCTGGATACAATAAATATTTATGACTCTTTCCCCCTTAGAACTCCATGAATCAATGGAGATATTAACTCTTGCCTCTATCATGAAATTATATTTCTGTTACTTCTGTGATAACACATTCTACTTGCATTCTTTCTCCATCTCTGATTTTTTTCTTATTAACTCCTTCTTTGTCAACTGGCATCTAATTATTAGAGTGTATCAGGGCTCAGTCCAGGTCTGTCTCTTTTTCAGTCTACTTCATCCATGTAGATGACCTCATTCTTTGCTAGGGTAATAATTCTCACACAGAAAATTCCCGAACTGTATTTGACTCCTACCACTCCTGTGTACTTAAGGATTATATGTTCAGTGTTTGTCCAAGATGAGAATCAGTGTGATTGTATGAACCAGAATGGCAAAGCTCACTCCTGAAGTTTAGTTCTTTATTACAGCCTATTCACAATGAAGCCAGTGTCCATCTTGCCTTCAAATATGCTCATGTTTATCATACCAAACTTGCTTAACCTCAGATCTTTCTTTCATCTTCTAATGTCAAAGTCTTCTCTAGTAGGAAGACTGAATTGAAATTGCAGATCAGATCTGTAACACATCTATTTGTTCACAATTACACTAAAAATGAAATCTAAATTCCTTAATTTGCAGAGTCCCTTTTTTTTTTTTTTTTTTTTTTCATTGACAGGCTTCCCTGGTGTCTCTGAGGTAAAGAATCCATCTGCAGTGCAGCAAACTCAGGTTCAATCCTGGGTTGGAAAGATTCCCTGGAGAAGGAAATGCCAACCCACTCCAGTATTCTTGCCTGTGAAGTCCCATGGACAGAGGAGCCTGGCTGGCTACAGTTCATGGGTTGCAGAGTCGTGCACAACTGAGTAACTAAACAACAACAAGAATTATTTAGTTCTCACCCAACAATTCATCTTTCTCTTCATGTTCATGATGGTCTAGCCAAGTGTTCTGCTCTGACCTTCTCCAAATCAACAAGTTCTTCTCTACTCTCTTCACCTGTTAGCTGTCTCGTACTCATCTTTCAAGCCTCAGAAAATATCTTTTCCCCTGAGAAAATGCTCCTGCCCCTGTAATCCTAATTAGATCTTTTCTCTTTCTCCACATGTCTATGTTCTCATGTTTCCTTCATCAAGTCCATTCTTTGTAATTGTGGATGCATTTTAGGTTTATTATATCATACCAAGCCCTACCTCTACTAAGTTTCCTGATTCTTAGGGGGTCAGGGACCATTTCTCTGTCCAAAATCTCATGCACTTTTAAGTTTCTGATATTAGAGATGGTGATGATAATACTTGATTTATTGAGTAGATATAAAATTAGATGAGATTGTATGTTTAGTTTCTGCTGCAGTTTAGTCAGCTTCTGCTATTATTTAGTCAGTCATTTCATTTGTAACCCCATGAACTGTAGCTGGCCAGGCTCTTGTGTCTATGCGATTCTCCAGGCCAGAGTACTGGAGTGGGTTGCCATTTCCTTCTCCAGGGGACCTTCCCAACCCAGGAATTGAACCCAAGTTGTGTGTCTAGTGAAGCTGTCATGTCATAAGCTATTTATAACTGTATGTATTTATGAGCAACGGTCCTGTACCAAGGCATTCACCTTTTAAGAATTTAGGCAATTTTTTTCAGAAAGGTGAAAGCATGAATCACGCTACTCTGCCAGTGTTCAAGCTCAGCCTTGCTAACTTTAGCTGTGTCTTTGTGAAGACATCACCCTGCAACTTTCTGCCTTCCTTCCCTCATGTTAAAATAAGAATAACAATGTCTAACAAATACATATTTTAAGGAACAAACTATGCAGACTTCCCATGTGGTGCAAGTGTTAACCCACCTGCCAATGCAGGAGACATAAGAGACTCAGGGTTCGATCCCCAGGTCAGGAAAATCTGGAGCAGGACATGACAACCCACTCCAATATTCTTGCCTGGAGAATTTCATGGACACGGGAGCTTGTCATATTACAGTCCATGGGATCCTAAAGAGTTGGACAAAACTGAAGAAAGTTAGTACATATGAAGGTACTATGTACAGCACATGAAACATATGTATTAAACAGTCAGTGGACACCAATTTTATTATAATTATTAATTATTTTGCCTATTATAAAAATCTTTAGAAATCTTTCCTCTATATATAGTGTCAGTTCTAAACTGTCTTCTGAAAACTTTTCATTTTCTGTCTACACTTTTCTTCTACTTTCTCTTGTTTTACTCTGCATTTAAAAGTGTTTCTTTTCCAACCATGACAGTGATTTAGGTTTCCTTTTTCCTGAGCAGCCCTCTCAAGCTTTTTGTTAACACTTTTTGCAGTGAGATTTCCAGAATGAATTATGACTTCATTTTATTCTCTCCAGAATGTCATTGTTTGGCTCAGCAAAATGTGTCTGCTTCTTCTTGAGGAACTTTGAAATCTCTGCAACTTAAATCTTTCTACTGTTCCAGGACCTTTATCGTGTCAACTCGTTTTAAAATCTCTCTCTTAGTCTGAAAATATCTTACAAAATTGCAGCTCAAGTTTCTAAAGTTGCATTAATATGCTGGTGTTAAACTGCATAGATTCCTAGGCCAAACTCATCCCACACACAGACCTTAGATGCCATCAGGGTCCATCCTGACAGGTGGCTTTGTCTTCCTCTCCCACTCTTTACCCTTCCTTTGCTGGAAATGGCATTTTAATCAGCATCTGCTAAGTGCACTCTTTAAAACCGTTTTCTTACGCCCACCTTTTCTGTTCAATCTAGAATACTGAAATTAACATTTCCCCCTCCCCAAATTCTTCTCCCTCTTCAGTTTTAAAATAAGAATAACAATGTCTAAGAAATACATATGTTAAGGAACAAACTATGCAGACTTCCCATGTGGTGCAAGTGTTAACCCACCTGCCAATGCAGGAGACATAAGAGACTCAGGGTTCGATCCCCAGGTCAGGAAAATCTGGAGCAGGACATGACAACCCACTCCAATATTCTTGCCTGGAGAATTTCATGGACACGGGAGCTTGTCATATTACAGTCCATGGGATCCTAAAGAGTTGGACAAAACTGAAGAAAGTTAGTACATATGAAGGTACTATGTACAGCACATGAAACATATGTATTAAACAGTCAGTGGACACCAATTTTATTATAATTATTAATTATTTTGCCTATTATAAAAATCTTTAGAAATCTTTCCTCTATATATAGTGTCAGTTCTAAACTGTCTTCTGAAAACTTTTCATTTTCTGTCTACACTTTTCTTCTACTTTCTCTTGTTTTACTCTGCATTTAAAAGTGTTTCTTTTCCAACCATGACAGTGATTTAGGTTTCCTTTTTCCTGAGCAGCCCTCTCAAGCTTTTTGTTAACACTTTTTGCAGTGAGATTTCCAGAATGAATTATGACTTCATTTTATTCTCTCCAGAATGTCATTGTTTGGCTCAGCAAAATGTGTCTGCTTCTTCTTGAGGAACTTTGAAATCTCTGCAACTTAAATCTTTCTACTGTTCCAGGACCTTTATCGTGTCAACTCGTTTTAAAATCTCTCTCTTAGTCTGAAAATATCTTACAAAATTGCAGCTCAAGTTTCTAAAGTTGCATTAATATGCTGGTGTTAAACTGCATAGATTCCTAGGCCAAACTCATCCCACACACAGACCTTAGATGCCATCAGGGTCCATCCTGACAGGTGGCTTTGTCTTCCTCTCCCACTCTTTACCCTTCCTTTGCTGGAAATGGCATTTTAATCAGCATCTGCTAAGTGCACTCTTTAAAACCGTTTTCTTACGCCCACCTTTTCTGTTCAATCTAGAATACTGAAATTAACATTTCCCCCTCCCCAAATTCTTCTCCCTCTTCAGTTTTAAAAGCTATAATTTTCAACTCATATCCACATAATAGGAATGTATTGAAATTGAAATATGATTTTTAATTGAAAAAAATCGTCAATAGCTACTTTTGGACTTCCTTGGCTATCTTGTGGTTAAGAATCCTCCTTGGGCCATCTTGAGGTTAAGAATCTGCAAAGGGGCTTCCCCTGGTGGTCCAGTGGGTAAGGACATCGCCTTGCAGTGCAAGGGGCGCGGTTCGATCCCTGGCCTGGGAAGATCCCACGTGCCGCGGAGCGGCTGGACCCATGTGTCCAATCACCGAGCCGGAGCTCTGGAGCGCATGCGCCCAGAGCCGGCGCTCTACGACGACAGAGGCCACCGCAATGGGAGGCCCACAGGAGCCAAAGAACAAAGATGGATGAAAATGGACAAATGAAAGACCAATAGAAGTGGCCCACCCGCGCGCCTCCCTCCCCAACCCGACCCTCACCCAAAAAAAAAAAAAAAAGAATCTGCAAAGGGGGCTTCCCTGGTGGTCCAGTGGGTAAGGACACTGCCTTACAGTGCAGGGGGCACCAGTTTGATCCCTGGCCTGGGAAGATCCCATGTGCCCGTGGAGCAGCTAGACCAATGTGTCCATTTACCGAGCTGGAGCTCTGGAGCGCATGCGCCCAGAGCCGGCGCTCTACGACGACAGAGGCCACCGCAATGGGAGGCCCACAGGAGCCAAAGAACAAAGATGGATGAAAATGGACAAATGAAAGACCAATAGAAGTGGCCCACCCGCGCGCCTCCCTCCCCAACCCGACCCTCACCCAAAAAAAAAAAAAAAAAGAATCTGCAAAGGGGGCTTCCCTGGTGGTCCAGTGGGTAAGGACACTGCCTTACAGTGCAGGGGGCACCAGTTTGATCCCTGGCCTGGGAAGATCCCATGTGCCCGTGGAGCAGCTAGACCAATGTGTCCATTTACCGAGCTGGAGCTCTGGAGCGCATGCGCCCAGAGCCGGTGCTCTGTGACAACAGAGGCCACTGCGATGGGAAGCCCACCTGGGCCCAAGAATAAAGATGGATGAAAAATAGATAAATGAAAGACCAATAGAAGTGGCCCGCCTGTCCCCTTCCCTCCCCAACCTGCCCCTCCCCCTCACCCCACACACACACAAAAAGAGTCCAAAAAAAAAAATATATATATATATATAAAACCAGACTTCATCAGAAGTTACCTGCCTTTTTTTTCCCTCTGTCTTCCTTCATAGGACACCAGAGCTATTAGAGTGGTTTGTTTCTTTTGATCAGTATGTTTTCTTCTCACTGATCCATAGTATCTCTCTTGTGTTCACACAGTATATTAGGGCAACCTACTGGTATATTAGGAAGATAATTAATACTCTCAGAAATATATTTTCTCTACTTAAACATATATTATATATTAGTGTATACAGTGCATTAGGATATACAGTGCTTTTAAGTGGGGAAATTACTGTTTTATGAGTATTTCAATTGCTTATTTTTCAGCAATCTCTGTCTTCATGTTCTACTGACAGGTTTTTGTTTTTCAGGAGTATGTTACTAGACTAAACATTAAAATTGGTTGTATTATGGTACTATTTAAAAGTAATGATAAAAATAAACATGACTAACATTTGCTAAGCATATTCCATGTTGGGCACTGCTTCCAAACATGTTTCATGTATATTATTCAGTCTTACTCTCAAAGAGATTCCTTTGTGTAGGCTCTATTAAATGCTTACATTATAAATGAGGTATATAGGAAATAAAGGCGCCAAATGGTTGCATAACTCGTCAAAGGTCACACCCATGGAACCAGCATTGTCAGAATATACACACTGGCTGTGTCTATCCAAGGCCTGCTGTGTGTGTGTGAGTAGGTGGGTGTGGGTGGGTGTGGGTGTGTGTGTGTGTGGATGGCTGGCTTGATAGATTTGATTTGTTTTCAAGTGGCTTCCATAAAACCTCCTACCAAGTGTAATTAACAAATCACTTCCATTCGCTAGATTTTGTTATTTGTAGTTATTAAATTCCAAGTTAATTCATGATCTTATTACTTTTAAATCTAATCATTCCAGTTCTAAACAACCTACAAGTTTATTTTAAACATATCGAGGAAACTCAGTCATCATTAGCTCTAACAATTAAATTTTATCTTGTCAGAACTTCTCCTCCAGAATTATTCCTTTTATGAAATTTAACTTCAACTGGCCATTCCTTTATTCCTCATTCATTCATTTACTGATTCAGAAAGTTTTCTGGGACTCTGATGTGTCACACATTGCCTTAATGCTGGGCCTGTGATGATAAAATAAAGCTGAATATTCTCATGAGGCATGTGAATTGTTGTTGTTGTTTAGTTGCACTTGATCTTAGCCAAAAGGCCAAGAAGCGACGTTGTTGTTGTTTAGTTGTGAAGTCGTGTCCAACTCTTTATGACCCCATGGCCTGCAGCCTGCTAGGCTTCTTTGCCCATAGGACTTCTGTCATTTGTCCATGGGCAAGAATACTGGAGTGAGTTTCCTTTTCCTTCTCCAAGGAATCTTCCCAACTCAAGGGCTGAACTGATGTCTCCTGAATTATCAGGTAGATTCTTTACCATGAGCTACGTGGAAAGCCCATGTGAATAATTACCTTATTTTAAATCGGTGAGAATCCAAGTTTAGGTCTTAGTTGGACACAGGGTGTGGCAGTGACTTTTATGAAATATATCACATGTTTTTCATTGGTTCCTTTTTTTTAGTGGAGGGGTGGGTGGGGACTGGGTTAAAACGAGTTTTTAATATTATTCAGTCTTACTCTCAAAGAGATTCCTTTGTGTAGGCTCTATTAAATGCTTACATTATAAATGAGGTATATAGGAAATAAAGGCGCCAAATGGTTGCATAACTCGTCAAAGGTCACACCCATGGAACCAGCATTGTCAGAATATACACACTGGCTGTGTCTATCCAAGGCCTGCTGTGTGTGTGTGAGTAGGTGGGTGTGGGTGGGTGTGGGTGTGTGTGTGTGTGGATGGCTGGCTTGATAGATTTGATTTGTTTTCAAGTGGCTTCCATAAAACCTCCTACCAAGTGTAATTAACAAATCACTTCCATTCGCTAGATTTTGTTATTCGTAGTTATTAAATTCCAAGTTAATTCATGATCTTATTACTTTTAAATCTAATCATTCCAGTTCTAAACAACCTACAAGTTTATTTTAAACATATCGAGGAAACTCAGTCATCATTAGCTCTAACAATTAAATTTTATCTTGTCAGAACTTCTCCTCCAGAATTATTCCTTTTATGAAATTTAACTTCAACTGGCCATTCCTTTATTCCTCATTCATTCATTTACTGATTCAGAAAGTTTTCTGGAACTCTGATGTGTCACACATTGCCTTAATGCTGGGCCTGTGATGATAAAATAAAGCTGAATATTCTCATGAGGCATGTGAATTGTTGTTGTTGTTTAGTTGCACTTGATCTTAGCCAAAAGGCCAAGAAGCGACGTTGTTGTTGTTTAGTTGTGAAGTCGTGTCCAACTCTTTATGACCCCATGGCCTGCAGCCTGCTAGGCTTCTTTGCCCATAGGACTTCTGTCATTTGTCCATGGGCAAGAATACTGGAGTGAGTTTCCTTTTCCTTCTCCAAGGAATCTTCCCAACTCAAGGGCTGAACTGATGTCTCCTGAATTATCAGGTAGATTCTTTACCATGAGCTACGTGGAAAGCCCATGTGAATAATTACCTTATTTTAAATCGGTGAGAATCCAAGTTTAGGTCTTAGTTGGACACAGGGTGTGGCAGTGACTTTTATGAAATATATCACATGTTTTTCATTGGTTCCTTTTTTTTAGTGGAGGGGTGGGTGGGGACTGGGTTAGGGAGGGAGAGGGGTGGGCGGGTCACTTCTATTGGTCTTTCATTTATCTATTTTCATCCATCTTTGTTCTTGGGCCCATGTGGGCCTCCCATTGCGGTGGACTCTGTTGTGCAGAGCACTGGCTCTGGGCGCATGCGCTCCAGAGCTCCGGCTCGGTAATTGGACATATCGGTCCAGCCACTCCACAGCACGTGGGATCTTAACCAGGCCAGGGATTGAACTGGTGCCCCTTGCACTTCAAGGCAGTGTCCTTACCCACTGGACCACCAGGGAAGCCCTTCATTGGTTCTTTACTTGAATGTTTTAGTCAGGATTTCTTGGGAAATAAATGCTCTGCAATTCAGCTACTTTTTCTACTAAAGAAAGATCCCTGGAGAAGGAAAAATGTATGGAAACTGTTCTAATCATCATGGAAACATGCCAATTAAATGATAGAAAACATTCCCACGTGCTTCTGTCCATGGAATGTTTCATCACAATATTTCTGTTGTCTATGGATGCCTGTTACAAAAAAAATAAATAAGGGGGTTTCCCTGGTGGTCCAGTGGGTAAGGACACTGCCTTGCAGTGCAAGGGGCGCTGATCCAATCCCTGGCCTGGAAAGATCCCACGTGTCATAGAGCTGCTGGACTGTTGTGTCCAACTACTGAGCCGGGGCCCTGGAGCCAGTGGTCTGCAGTGAGAGAGGCCACTGCAATGGGAGGCCCACACAGGCCAAGGAACACAGGTGAATGAAAACAGAAAAATGAAAGACCAATAGAAGTGGCAAAAAAATAAGGATTTTGAGGCACAACTTATTAGAAAACGTTCCATAATCTGTATAATCATCTGGACATAATGTGGAGATATCTCATGACACACATTTCTCTTCCTATTGGAGACGTGGCTGAAAACCTCACTGAGAAACATCTGATAATCTGGAATGGACATGTGTAGTGAGAGAAGTAGAAGGAAGAAATACCTGGGGTTTGGTGAAGGACTGTCCTCCTGCCTTGGCTGTGCCTGAGGTCACTTTTTTTTATTTTGGTCTCTTTTATTGGTCCTTCATTTATTTATTTTCATCCATCTTAATTCTTTGGCTTACCTGGGCCTCTCTTGTTGCAGAGCACGAGCTCTGGGTAAATGCGTTCCAGAGCACTGGCTTGTAATTGGACACACAGGTCCAGCCACTCCGCGGCATATGGAATCTTCAAATGCCAGGGATCGAACCGGCACCCTTTGCACTGCAAGGTGGACTTTTTACCCACTGAACCACCAGGGAGACCCTCAGGTCACTTTTATGACTGAAATCATCAGTCAATCTTGGCTGTGGCCGAGAGAGGTCTTATCCATACAAATCTGCTTTGATAATCCAATCAGACCCCTTGTGTTATGTCACCAATAAAAACAGAAACCAGAAACTTTGCTCTGATAATAAAGATTGAGATAGCCCTTTCACTGAAAAAAAGAAAAGGAAGGAGAAGACAAAAGTGACACAATTGTAGTCATCTCCCAAGAAAAGGTACTGGCATAGAGAGATACCAAAAAATATAGAACTGAATACTGAATACTGATTACACAGAACTGAATATTTATTTGTTCGAGGAATGGTAACAATATGTTACCACTATGTTTTAAAACTATTTATTTATTTGGCTGCATTTGGCCTTAGTTGTGATAAGTGGAATCTTCATTGTGGTGCAGGGGCTTGGTTGCCCCACACTGTGTGGGATCTTAGTTCCTTGACTAGGGATCGAACCCACATCCCTTGCATAATGTGGATTCTTTACCAGTGGACCACCAGGGAAGTCCCACCCCTATTTGATTTTACATTAAAATTTTGTATATGAAAGTTTTCCCAATTAGAATGTCAGTAGAAATAAAATAAGTTCAGAGATCTAAGCATGTGTACTGTGCTCAGTCACTTCATCTGTGTCTGACTCCTTGCAGACCTATGCACTATAGCCATCCAGGCTCCTCTGTCCTTGGAATTATCCAGGCAAGAATGTTGGAGTGAGTTTCCACGCCCTCCTCACTCTGAGCATACATAAACCCAAATGGGATGTGTTGAGAGTCTTAAATGTCTAACTTGATATTGCCTTGTTTTTTTTTCTTTTTGGCTACTTCTATTGATCTTTCATTCATTTATCTTTCTTCTTTGCCCTGTGTGGGCCTCCCATTGTGGTGGTTTCTCTTGTT
Source organism: Tragulus kanchil (assembly GCA_022376925.1). Lineage (NCBI taxonomy): Eukaryota > Metazoa > Chordata > Mammalia > Artiodactyla > Tragulidae > Tragulus > Tragulus kanchil. Next base: position 134,294,546 of record JAIOJX010000023.1, read on the forward strand.
GCAGAGCACTGGTTCTGGGTGTGTGCGCCCCAGAACTCCAGCTCGGTAGTTGGACACATCAGTCCAGCCGCTCCGTGGCAGGTGGGATCTTCCCCGGCCAGGGATCGAACTGGCACCCCTTGCACTGCAAGGCGGTGTCCTTACCCACTAGACCACCAGGGAATCCCTGCCTTGTTGAATAGAAAAATTTTAAAAAAAATTAATATGCATTTGAGTAAATGAACAAAAATTTTTGAATAACATTTTGAATAAACACAAATAGATTAACTACAGTGTGTTAAGGATATGGTTTGTTACATCCTTTATACAATTTCCTTTATATGTATATATTTTTGTTTTATTTAAATATTAACATTAAAAAACTGTCATACAAGTAGAGGTAGATTAGAGGTAGAGTAAGATGATTTAATAATGACAACTATTTACATGAGTTTTCAAAAAAGCAAATTTCCAAGGACATTTGACCTTCTAACTATACTATACTAACTTCTATACTATATGAAAGCTTATAAGGTAGCTTCTAAATTAACTGTGGTCAGGGAAGGGTGGTAACTGACGTCAGAAGGTAGGGCAGGCGGTCCACTGTTAGGTGAGCCTCTGTCAGGGGAAATGAAGGAAGAGTTCACTTCTTGACTAGACAACAGGTGGAAAGAGCCTTTGTTCCCTGAATCTCATGACGTGCTCTCTCTTCTCTTGCTGTGGGTTAGTTCTGATTCAGACTCTTCCGTACGGCAGGTATTTATAGGTGCTGGACTCAAATTCGTAGAATGAACGAACCCATGAGATGTGGTTCTTTCAGCCAAAGTTGAGGTTTAGTGGTGGGGGTGTCTCCTTTGTGGGCACCAAGGTAAGGTGATGGGTTGTCTTGGAGTTGTGTTTCAGTGGCAACTGCTGGGCATTTGTTCCCTCTGGTGAAAAATTGTGGAAATGCTGGGGGTGGGTAAAGGTCACCTCTCAGGAAGACTGAAAGGACAGAGTCAATTGTATTAACAGAAAAGCTGTCTCCGGAAAGTGGTGATGTCATGCCACAGTGCATACTCCATCTGAATATTTGGGAGGAACTGAGGTGCATGTTTGCTAAGTCACTTCAGACGTGTCCAACTCTATGCGGTCATATTTACTATAGCCCTCCAGGCTCCTTTGTCCATAGGATTTTCAAGAATACTGGAATGGGTTGCTCTCCTAGAGAATCTTCCTGACCCAGAGATGGAACCCATGTCTTAGGTTTCCTGCAGTAGCAGGTAGGTTCTTTACCACTAGCACCACCTGGGAAGCCCAGGGACTGAGGATAGAAACACTGGATTTTGCTTTCTAGATATTGACCAGCAATCTAACATAACTTAAAATTTATTTTCATGAATATATCAATTCCCTAAAATTTATACATTGTATCAAATCCTATGAGTGCATACTATCTACTTTCTGCATGTCGTGTATTCCTTTCTCTCTTGGTAATCATGATACTTATACTAAACTTTTTTTTCTGGAGCCTTGGTTTTTATCTTAAATTTATCAGTTCTATTAGTGGAAATTCTCATGTGCATATCCCTAAAACAAATCTGAGCAAAAATTAGATGTTCCAAACTAAAATTGCATTTCTTCTCTGTATATGGCAAATACTTTCTTTCTCAAAGAGGCTTGTTTCCCTTTCAAGAGGGACAAGGTGAATAAAGCACAGGACTAGAGAAGCATCTTCATGAAGCACATTCATGTTACTTGAGTGCCAGCAGCGGACAGAGGTTATGAGTGAGGGCATAGAAGATTATCTCATTCATTGTGTGTTAATTATAGATTACCCTTCAAAAGCAAGTGAATACTGGTATTTTTTCGTTAGCCCACATTTTATTTAGTTCTCTTTTTAAGTTGTGTTCTTTTTAAAATTCCAGCATTAAAAGCTTAGACATATATATGTATACACTACCGTGTATGAAATAGATAATGTATAATAACATACTCTGTAGCACAGGGAACTCTACTCTCTGTCCTGTGGTGACCTAAGTGGGAAGGAGATCCAAAAACATGGGATATATGTATATACACACCTGATTTACTTTGCTATACAGCAGAAACTAACACAACATTGTAAAGCAACTTATACTCCAATAACATTTTTAAAAATTCTTAGTTACATAATGAACAGATAGAGAATGAAAAGTAGAGAGCAGAATAAGCCTCCTGAAATGGTCATGTGGCATATAGTCAAGTTTATTTTATTTTCCATGTGTGATTTTCACAAATTGGATGTATGTTTTCATGCTATTAGAAAGCCAGTTTAATGATTAATAGTCCTGGCACTATTTTCAATATGGTGACAGAAATCCTGCTTTGATAATGTCTATCTCACGGAGAACAGTGCTAACATTTTTTTCTTACCTTCCTAGGGCAGTTTCATCATTAACTATGCATTTCAAAGCTTAGTTCAGTCACGAAGAGCTACAGTGACAATCTTTACCATGGTTAGAGCTTCAATCAAGTTATCAATGAAAGGAAAAAAGAGAATCCAAAATAGTACACATACAACTCAAAATGGCCTTCAGTATACTGAATAGGAGCAAGCAGTCAAGGATACTTAGGCTTCCACACTGTACAACCTACAAGTTAGCATGCACACATCATCTGTGACTTCCCAAATTCAGAACAAGTTCCTTATTCCAAGGCTTGTCCTGCACAACTGGGATGCGTGTGTTGCAATCATTCAGGCCGCTGGTTGATTATCTGATGGAATGACCTTATGAAAAGGCAGCATAGATGCTAAGACATATGTATGATGGGTGAAAAGATTGAATGTGTATAATACTTGCCCATTTTAATGATTTGAATAATAAATAGTCACCAAGAAGGAAAAAATAGAAAAAAAGAAAAAGAAAATTGTGTGAGATTAAATAGGACATTATGTTCAGGGAAAACTCAACTTAACAAAGGGAACATTAGACAAAGCTTAAAGGAAAATCAGATTAGACAAAAAAACTGAAAAAATTAGATAAACCCAGACATAGACTCTTAAATTTGGACTGTTTTCATAAAAAAAGATATAACAGAAGTTTTAAGATGAGAAAACAGATAAGTTCATAAGCAAAGGTATATGATAAAATCTTTAAAACAAAAATCTGATCACACTGTCATAATTATATAAGGGATAGGCATGTAGGCTTCAAAAGGGTTTATAATCCAATTAAACAGTGGTGAGGGCAGTTAATATTCATATTGGAAGACAATAGAAAGATATATAGGAATATGTGCAAAAATTAGACAACATCCCATTCATGAACCATCCATGTGGAATTTGTCCTAGGAAAATTACCTAGACAAGGGAAAAAAATAACAAAGTAAAAAATAAAAATAGGGCTTCCCTGGTGGTCCGTAAGTAGAGAGTCCGCCTTGCGGTGTAAGGGGCACTGGTTCCATCCCTGGCCCGGGAAGATCCCACGTGCCATGGAGCGGCTGGACTGGTGTGTCCAGTTATGAGCCTGTGCTCTGGAGTGCATGTGTCCAGAGCTGGTGCTCTGCAACTAGAGGCCACTGCAATGGGAGGCCCACACATGCCAAAAAAGAACAAAGATGGATGAAAATAATTATAAAAATTAAAAAAAAAAGGAGCATGATGGAAAAAAAAATTAAAAATAGTCTTGAAATGAAATTTAGTATATTTTCCAAATATTTAGTATCTGGAAATAGTAGTATGAAGGGGAAAACAAATAAAAGTGAACTAAACATCTTCAAATTCTCACATCAATGATGAAGAGCATGTGTCTGCAAAATTGTAAACATATATAAAATTCCAAGCTTGTCCTGCACAACTGGGATGCGTGTGTTGCAATCATTCAGGCCGCTGGTTGATTATCTGATGGAATGACCTTATGAAAAGGCAGCATAGATGCTAAGACATATGTATGATGGGTGAAAAGATTGAATGTGTATAATACTTGCCCATTTTAATGATTTGAATAATAAATAGTCACCAAGAAGGAAAAAATAGAAAAAAAGAAAAAGAAAATTGTGTGAGATTAAATAGGACATTATGTTCAGGGAAAACTCAACTTAACAAAGGGAACATTAGACAAAGCTTAAAGGAAAATCAGATTAGACAAAAAAACTGAAAAAATTAGATAAACCCAGACATAGACTCTTAAATTTGGACTGTTTTCATAAAAAAAGATATAACAGAAGTTTTAAGATGAGAAAACAGATAAGTTCATAAGCAAAGGTATATGATAAAATCTTTAAAACAAAAATCTGATCACACTGTCATAATTATATAAGGGATAGGCATGTAGGCTTCAAAAGGGTTTATAATCCAATTAAACAGTGGTGAGGGCAGTTAATATTCATATTGGAAGACAATAGAAAGATATATAGGAATATGTGCAAAAATTAGACAACATCCCATTCATGAACCATCCATGTGGAATTTGTCCTAGGAAAATTACCTAGACAAGGGAAAAAAATAACAAAGTAAAAAATAAAAATAGGGCTTCCCTGGTGGTCCGTGAGAGAGTCCGCCTTATGTGTAAGGGGCACTGGTTCCATCCCTGGCCCGGGAAGATCCCACGTGCCATGGAGCGGCTGGACTGGTGTGTCCAGTTATGAGCCTGTGCTCTGGAGTGCATGTGTCCAGAGCTGGTGCTCTGCAACTAGAGGCCACTGCAATGGGAGGCCCACACATGCCAAAAAAGAACAAAGATGGATGAAAATAATTATAAAAATTAAAAAAAAAAGGAGCATGATGGAAAAAAAAATTAAAAATAGTCTTGAAATGAAATTTAGTATATTTTCCAAATATTTAGTATCTGGAAATAGTAGTATGAAGGGGAAAACAAATAAAAGTGAACTAAACATCTTCAAATTCTCACATCAATGATGAAGAGCATGTGTCTGCAAAAATTGTAAACATATATAAAATATGACGGCAATTACCAGTAAGCAGAGATACTTAACAGAATGTCCAGATTCACAGATGTGAAACCATACAGATAAAATTTTTGAAAAACTATTAAGCTAGGGGACTTTAAGAAATAATACAAGTAATAAATATAAGCAAAAATAAATATGGCAGAGAAGTCATAACCCAAATTATTAGATGTTTTATTTAATAGGAGTTCCTTTATTAAAAAATATGCTCCCACATTGTTATTGTTCAGTTGTTTAGTGTGTCCTACTCTTTACGACCCCATGGGCTGAACCATGACAGGCTTCCTGGCCTTTCACAGTCTTGGGAGTTTGCTCAGACTCATGTCCTTTGAGTTGGTGATGCCATCCTACATCCTACAATCTCATATTCTGTCTTCCCCTTCTCCTCCTGGCTTCAATCTTTCCCAGCATCAGGATCTTTTCTGATGGGTTTCCTCCTCACAACAGGTGGCCAAAGTATTGGAGTTTCAGCTTCAGCATCATTCCTTCCAATGAGTATTCAGGGTGGATTTCCTTTAGTACTGGTCTGATTCCCTTGTAGTCCAAGGGGCTCTCGCATTACCTTCTCATAATATGCTGCTGGTAAATAACACAACTATGTTAATAAAAAAGAAAGTACCGAATAAAATGAAGAAAAGAACACAGCATATACATCAAAAAGATAAAAGCAGCTGTGAAAATGTTAACTAATCCTAAGTAAGGTCAAAGAAATAAAAGTGTTAAGATTTCTGTTTTTAAAGATGAAATGTAATATTCTCAAAGTAGATACACCAGTTGGGAATGCTTGACCATTAAGCTGTTTTGAAAATATATAGTGCTGTAATGGAATAATGTTCCCTTCACTAAATCTCTTCACATCCCAACCCTGGAACTAGAAAAGCTAAAGCTATGTTTACACAGATTTAAAGACATTAATAAAATAATACACAACATTAAAGAACAGCAAATATTAGAACGAGCCTGAGTATCAAGGTCCTAGAACTCAAGGCAGGATTAGAAATAATAGAAAATATGTCAGAAATGAATGCTGACATTGAAAGAACACAAGAAAACAGCAACAACGAAATAATGCCTATAGACAAAGTAAAAGGTATAAGGATAAAAATGGAAGAAAAGAAACCAGGTTAAAATTAATGCAGGTGAGCTATTATATTTAGAATAAAGGGATGGTATTGTATTTAGAATAAAGATATTGTATTTAGAATAAAATAGAGAAAATCAGATAATAAGAATTATGGAAGAAAAGTCAAAGCAAGAAAATAGAATATCTAATAAAAGCTATTATTTTAAATAATTCTAAGATAAAAAAATACATTTAAACTACATATTGAGAAAAAAAGACTGTGTCCCTGGTATTATTGACTCTGAATAATCAATACCAAAGTATGCTCTAATAAACATGCTGAAATTAAAAACGAAAGAAAGAAAGAAAGAAAAAATGAATGTGTTTTGGAAGCAGTAAGAAAAATACTAGCATGTGACTTCATATAGGAAAAAAGTAGATTATCATCAGGCTTTTCAGAGTATCACTGGGATGCATTAGACATGTCAATAGAAGAGATTTTGTCCATAAATCAAATGGAAATGCAATTGATGCCTGATGTGCAGAGATGTTAATCACATATATATGAAATTTAATATCACTCTGAAAAGTTAATAAATTTTTACAAGTGTTTCAGTATAACTTTTAGTTAGTAGATGAATAAGTAAATTTACTTTTCTATTTTATTTTCATATTCCTAATAACTACCAAATTTCAATTAGGCTTTGCATGTTATTCTTGAAATGTGTCACCATGGCGTATTGTGCATGTGTGCTAAGTCCCTTCAGTCATGTCCATGTCTTTGCAGTCCCATGGACAGAGCAGAGTGGCAGGCCTGGCTCCTAGAGCCAGCCTCCTCTGGCCATAGGATTCCCCAGGGAAGAATACTAGTGGGTTGCCATGCCCTCCTCTAGGAAATCTTCCCAACCCAGGAATCGAACTCACGTCTTTTATGTCTACTGCATTGGAAGGCAGGTTCTTTACCACTAGCACAGCAAATATTAGAACGAGCCTGAGTATCAAGGTCCTAGAACTCAAGGCAGGATTAGAAATAATAGAAAATATGTCAGAAATGAATGCTGACATTGAAAGAACACAAGAAAACAGCAACAACGAAATAATGCCTATAGACAAAGTAAAAGGTATAAGGATAAAAATGGAAGAAAAGAAACCAGGTTAAAATTAATGCAGGTGAGCTATTATATTTAGAATAAAGGGATGGTATTGTATTTAGAATAAAGATATTGTATTTAGAATAAAATAGAGAAAATCAGATAATAAGAATTATGGAAGAAAAGTCAAAGCAAGAAAATAGAATATCTAATAAAAGCTATTATTTTAAATAATTCTAAGATAAAAAAATACATTTAAACTACATATTGAGAAAAAAAGACTGTGTCCCTGGTATTATTGACTCTGAATAATCAATACCAAAGTATGCTCTAATAAACATGCTGAAATAAAAAACGAAAGAAAGAAAGAAAGAAAAAATGAATGTGTTTTGGAAGCAGTAAGAAAAATACTAGCATGTGACTTCATATAGGAAAAAAGTAGATTATCATCAGGCTTTTCAGAGTATCACTGGGATGCATTAGACATGTCAATAGAAGAGATTTTGTCCATAAATCAAATGGAAATGCAATTGATGCCTGATGTGCAGAGATGTTAATCACATATATATGAAATTTAATATCACTCTGAAAAGTTAATAAATTTTTACAAGTGTTTCAGTATAACTTTTAGTTAGTAGATGAATAAGTAAATTTACTTTTCTATTTTATTTTCATATTCCTAATAACTACCAAATTTCAATTAGGCTTTGCATGTTATTCTTGAAATGTGTCACCATGGCGTATTGTGCATGTGTGCTAAGTCCCTTCAGTCATGTCCATGTCTTTGCAGTCCCATGGACAGAGCAGAGTGGCAGGCCTGGCTCCTAGAGCCAGCCTCCTCTGGCCATAGGATTCCCCAGGGAAGAATACTAGTGGGTTGCCATGCCCTCCTCTAGGAAATCTTCCCAACCCAGGAATCGAACTCACGTCTTTTATGTCTACTGCATTGGAAGGCAGGTTCTTTACCACTAGCACTATTTGGGAAGCCCACCTTGACATATACACTTAAGGGGAAAAAAGTAGTCAGACATTTACAAATGGGGAAAACTATTGGATCAACACTATTTTCTTGCCTGCTAATCCTGCTCTACCCTAGTCCACTCCAGTCTGCCCAGGTAATGAGTGTCCTGATATGTTTTATATAGTACACAGAAAGCAGACAGCTCAATATGTACTAAATTATACAGTATATATTGTTTTCAACAACACTATAAATAATAGATCTTTCTCCCAGATACCTTAAAGTTCTTCATAAATAATGAATTTTTAAGAGCTCTGGGATTAAAACCTGTTGTCAGTATGGTTTTAATGAAAGGAAGAGGGGAGTTCACAGAGGTAGCATAAACCTCTCAAAGACATTGGTCTGCATCTTGGCATCCCTCATTCTATAGTGTAGACAGAAAGAAGACAGAAAACGAGAGCCGTCCTTGAACCATCCAATTAAAATGCCCATTTAGAGCTCCAGTCCTGGCTGCAGCAACTTGAATTTCCCTGGGATGAAGGCTCCCATGGAGGACACTCTATTAATTGTCCACAGTGTGAAAGCTCTTTAGCCCCTCCTGGCTGGATGGATGTAACAACTGCAATCTGCAGCCGTGCTCTCCCAGTGATCATAAGGAACCACAAAACCAGGGTCTCCAGGCAAAGGTGCACACAAAGGATAATGACTTCTGAAGTGGTGACACATTTTATAATGCCTCCGAGCGGCTTGCCTCCAATCTGTGTGTTAGAATAATTTTGACTCCAAAGGAGAGTCAGAATCATTTCCTTTTATGTTGAAATGTGTCAGCATGGCGTATTGTGCATGTGTGCTAAGTCCCTTCAGTCATGTCCATGTCTTTGCAGTCCCATGGACAGAGCAGAGTGGCAGGCCTGGCTCCTAGAGCCAGCCTCCTCTGGCCATAGGATTCCCCAGGGAAGAATACTAGTGGGTTGCCATGCCCTCCTCTAGGAAATCTTCCCAACCCAGGAATCGAACTCACGTCTTTTATGTCTACTGCATTGGAAGGCAGGTTCTTTACCACTAGCACTATTTGGGAAGCCCACCTTGACATATACACTTAAGGGGAAAAAAGTAGTCAGACATTTACAAATGGGGAAAACTATTGGATCAACACTATTTTCTTGCCTGCTAATCCTGCTCTACCCTAGTCCACTCCAGTCTGCCCAGGTAATGAGTGTCCTGATATGTTTTATATAGTACACAGAAAGCAGACAGCTCAATATGTACTAAATTATACAGTATATATTGTTTTCAACAACACTATAAATAATAGATCTTTCTCCCAGATACCTTAAAGTTCTTCATAAATAATGAATTTTTAAGAGCTCTGGGATTAAAACCTGTTGTCAGTATGGTTTTAATGAAAGGAAGAGGGGAGTTCACAGAGGTAGCATAAACCTCTCAAAGACATTGGTCTGCATCTTGGCATCCCTCATTCTATAGTGTAGACAGAAAGAAGACAGAAAACGAGAGCCGTCCTTGAACCATCCAATTAAAATGCCCATTTAGAGCTCCAGTCCTGGCTGCAGCAACTTGAATTTCCCTGGGATGAAGGCTCCCATGGAGGACACTCTATTAATTGTCCACAGTGTGAAAGCTCTTTAGCCCCTCCTGGCTGGATGGATGTAACAACTGCAATCTGCAGCCGTGCTCTCCCAGTGATCATAAGGAACCACAAAACCAGGGTCTCCAGGCAAAGGTGCACACAAAGGATAATGACTTCTGAAGTGGTGACACATTTTATAATGCCTCCGAGCGGCTTGCCTCCAATCTGTGTGTTAGAATAATTTTGACTCCAAAGGAGAGTCAGAATCATTTCCTTTTATGTTGAAAGAAGTAGACGTGGACTGTGTGTAGCTCTAAAATAGTAATGATGGAGGGAAAATATGAAAAGTACTCAACCCCTTAAGGGATACACTGTGTTTGAAATCCTAACACAAAGATCCTAGCTCATTCATCTCCGGTGAAAGAAAATAATCCCACATCACAGAAGTGACTGTCAGTGCTGTCAAATATCAGTGAACAATTCATTTTCAATCGCCTACACTTTATCCCTCAAGAAGAATCGGAAAGTTGTTCAAAGTATCACTGAGTGACCCCCAAAGCTACCACAAATACTTAATGAGGTCTTCCTGGGTTCTTTTAAAATTTTGCTTTGAATGTTTTACGCCTTCATTGTTTTCTGTCTCACCAGAGTCTTTTCACTCTTGTGACTCCACTTTAATAATCTTCTTTATCATTTTGGGACTTAGTGGAAATAAAGATAGACTTTGTACATGATTTATGAAATGCGTATTGCCATAGCAACCATACTATAATTTTGAAAACAAGCATCTTTGTAAGAAACTGTATATCTAAAATGATAAGTGACAAAAAGTGGCAGAGCCATGTATTTTTAAAGCTCATTCTTTTCTCCAACACTGCTGTATTTTATTTACACTTTTAAATAGTCTATTAATTTGTACACATTCATTTAGCCTGGATTCTATAAAGTTCTAGCCATTGTTTCTGGGTTTATGTGGAAGGGTTGCCTTTTCCTGAGACACATTGATTGTATGGAGGTTAAATAACTAAATACCACTCAGTGGAAAAAGATGAAATCTTTGGGATTTCCTTCTGAGACAATGCCCAAATATTAAAAATGAAGGGGGCTTGACACTGTAAAAAGAAAAGCCAAGATCGTTGATTAAATTGCTTCACAGGGAGAAGGTGCTAGGTTCTCAGTGAGCAACGCTGTCAAGAACTCATTTATAACCAAGTCAGGCAGACAGCAGTGTATCCAAAAGCAGCTGAGACTCATGGGGGGCCCAGTGATGGAGCCATAGCAGGATAGAAGCCTGCCATTTAGATTGCTAGAATGACACAGAGATCCGGACTTAATGTCCTTCATTAAATAAATACAGCTTGCACATTCAAGATATAGCTAGATACCTTACAAGCCTCAGATGAACTGGCAATGAAAAATTGGATGTGGTCTTTGTCTACAGGGAACATAGAGTTCAGTGGAGGAGAAAACATTAGCAATTGTGTGTATGTGTATATATATATATATATATATACACATACATACATATATACATACATACACATATATACATACATACATATATATACATACATATATGCATGTGTTTGTGTATATATATATATATATATATATATATATATATATATATATATGTATTCTGACTAACTTTGTTATGAGGGATGTGATGAAAAACTGAAAAATATAATGATGGATCTAGGGGTTCATCTTATGGTGCCATATATTTTTGCCTTTTTGTACTGTCCTTGGGATTCTTGTGGCAAGAATACTGGAGAGGTTGCCATTTTCTCCTCCAGTGGACCATGTTTTGTCAGAACACTTCACTATGCCCCATCCATTTTGGGGGGCCCGGCATGGTGTGTCTCATAACTTCATTGAGTTACACAAACCCCTTTGCCATGACAAGGCTGTAATCTACGTCCCAGACATTGGGTCCTTAACAAATCTCAGGCTTTTATGTAGGTTGGTAATAGAACAAAGAACAGAAATCTATTGTTTTGTTATTGTTTTGTGGTAAACATAAGAAGAAAAATCGATGCTTTTGACTTCACATAGCTTTCTAGGTATCAAATATATAAAAGTTATCTGTAATTTATCATAAAGAAACTAATTCACTTGTTTTAAAATTGATAACATTTTTGTGAAGTGCATGGCATCAATGCTGTGTTTGTGTTTTGCTTCATTCTTTAGGTCAATTGCAATAACTGATCCAGGGGCATATTAATCAATACCTCTGTGAGTTCTTATTACTTCCCTAATGGCTCAGGGGTTTGAAAATCTGCCTTCTGTGAAGGAGGCTTGCAGGAGACCTGGGTTCAGTTCCTGGATGGGGAAGATACCCTGAAGAAGGAAACAGCAACCCACTCTAGTATTCTTGCCTGGGAAATCCCCTAGACAGAGAAACCTGACAGGCTGCAGTCCATGGGGTCACAAAGAATCCAACACAACTGAGCGACTGAACAGCAGAGAAAGCTGTGAGCTCCTGCCAACCTGTGCATTTTCTTCAGCTTTTCTGTCTAACATACAATAACCTTCTTTCTGCTTCTCTTATTCAAACCTATAAACCATTTGTGATGGATTTAACTCTCATTCACAGGGCCTTTCTTTTCAGTGGCCTACCACATGGTATGTGTCCTTTGTAGAAAACATGAAAATAACAAAACTAAACTAGTATCCACCTAATACACTAACTTTTCTGAAGAGTTGTGCAATAAATTGTATGTGTGTTTCTGTGTGTGTGTGTGTATGTGTGTGTGTGTGTGTGATAGAGAGAGAGATAGAGAAACTGGATTTCACATCACCATTTGTGATTCTGATTTATCATGGTAGACCTACAGAGTCAATCAAGCTGTAAATGTTGTCTTTCTATTCTAAATGAGATAAGCCAGACATCTGTCAGCACAAACATCTACTCATGATCATAGAGGCCCAGCTTGAATTGCATATGATATTAAAATTATGGAGGATGAAAATACATACAGGATCAAACAAAAATGAGTCTTCCTTTAAAAAGAAAGGTGTTCCCAAACATTAGATAAATAGAATATTTTGACTTGTTCAGTTTCTAAGTCGTGTCTGACTCTTTGCAACCCAATAGACTGCAACATTTCAGGCTTCCCTGTCCTTCACTATCTCCCAGAGTCTGTTCAGGTCCATGTCCATTGAGGTGGTGATGTCATCCAACCATCTCATCCTTTGCTGCACCTCTCTCCTTTGGCTGATTTTTACTTAGAGCATCCTAACATTAACGGTGAATGGTTTCTGTGAATATTTTGTAAGAACGTCACCTCTATGAAAGAGAAGGTGGATTTTTTTTTGCAACTCTAGATCAATTCTCCATTTTTCATTAAGAGTAATTGATATACATCATAGTTTTTTTTCTACAAAGTAGCGAGGCTGCTATGTAGATTCATGAATCTAAACATGCAACAGCTTATCAGATGGGTAACTAGATGGTTTTAAATTTTTTACAGAGTGGCCACACTTAATTTTAGTTTATCATTATATTGTATATGGAATTGTTCTGTACCTGTATCAGTTCTCAAAAATGAAGTAGAAATAGGCACCAAAGCATGCATGTTTAATAAGGCAAGGCTCTTTTTTGAAAGAAGTATGATTAACATTGTTTTGAATTTGGAAGCTACAAGCTAAGTCATGTCCAATTCTTTCTGCAATCCCATGGACTGTAGTCCATGAAGCTTGTTTGTCCGTGAGGTTTCCCAGGCAAGAATACTGGAATGGTTTGCCCTTTTTTTTTTCTCGCCAGGGATCGAACCTACGTTTCCTGAATTTCAGGTGCATTCTTTACCACTGAGCTACTTGGGAATCCCATATAAAATTCTCCCTCGTTGAAAATAATTCCTGGTGCATTATATGAAATGTGATCTCACTGCAGTGTTTTTTATTTATAGAGAAAAGCACATTTTTCATATGTTACAAATTCCCAAATTCAAGCAGTACTCATTAAAATGCTCTATAATTTCAAGATTTTGTATAAAATATATATAATGTTTCTTTTCCACTTAAAGACACGATGAAGTTTTTCTCATCATTGGTGGGAACTTTTTCTGGTACATTTTTAGTAATTCAAATGCCATCCAGTTACCATATTCTTTTTTTTATTCCATATATATTTTATTTCATGAAGGCCTAAGTATAAGATTCAAATAAAATTACCCTGTATCTCTACCCACCATAGTTTATTTCTTGTTTTTATATAAAGAATAGTTGATTTATAATATATTGTCAGTTTCAGGTATACAGCAAAGCGAGGGAAACCCATATAGCATTTAACTAGTCTCAAAAGAAATAATTACAACTATCAGGACATCAGGCTAACATATTCTTTATGGCAGTACTATTTTTTTTTCAATCTCTTACAAATCAATGTCTTGTTAATATCAATGTGAAAGGTCAGAATCCATAAAGAGGCAACATGGTACAATCTGGAGATAAACACATTTAGGAAACAGTCAAATCTGGATGAATATATCAGTTCCATCATTTACAAATTGTATGAGAAGTTACAAGTCTCAATTCCCCAAGGGGTGAAATCAATTTAAAACAATATGTAGCTTAATTGTAGTTGTGAGTTTCAGAGCTACTGATCCATTTACCTGCTTCCACTCTTGTAAAGTATCATTTGTCCAAGAAACATAGGTAGGTAGGTAGGTAGATAGGTAGATAGATAATATATCATGTTTGCAAAATTCCCTAATGTTGTGTTATTATCTAAATACTATTTGTAGTTTAAATACATTGAATTATAATGATAACAAGCACCATAACTACCACCAGTTTGTAATGCCATGCAGTCATGAACTTTAAAAGCCACTTTCTAAACAATTACATACTTAATTCTCAAAATTTTGCCATGAATGAGACATCTTCATTCATCATAAAAATGTTATCTGTGAAAAATCTTAGGTAACCCACCCATGTGATATAATTAGAGCACCACAGATTTAAACCCAATGATGCACACCCCAAGAGTGCTGCTCTGAGAGGTAAAAATGTTTCCTCTCTGTGATTTCCGAACATGATTTAAGGGTTAAAGTATTTAGAGGTTATGTCAGTTGAAATATTATTCTCTTTTAAATTATCAAACAACATATGGGGCCAAGCTAGATAGTAGATAGGAAGCATATGTGTCAAAGTGGTCTTTGCCTTAAAGCATTTAGCTGGTAAAATCACACATAAAAAAAATTCAAGGTCATATTATACAAGGAAAAAAATTCATCTGTCACACCCTGGTAGGGCTTCATGTATGTATGTATTAGAAAATTTTCTACTGTAAATATAAATACAAAAATAATATATGTATTGGAAGATGTGCATATAACAGAGTATTTGAATGTCAGTATTAAATATTTAATGTTAAAAATGCAAAGCAAATACTTTAAAGCAGTATTTTAGATCTTTAAACAGTGATTTGCTGAAAAACAATTCATCTTCAAGAATTAACATGTAAAATATCATCATAATACTCAGGAATGAATCATTGATATATAATGAACTGATAAAAAAAATATAAAACTTCATGTTGGGCAATGAAAGTAACTTTTTCCTGAAATGTAATACATAGCTCTTTGTAGGAAATCTACCCGAATTAAAATTTAATATAACTTATGTTCAAGTCTCAACAATGTTATAAATGCCTGAAATTAAAAAAAAATAAAGGTAGATATAATCAAGATCATTACAAGTAATATGAACATGGAGAGACTGGAGAACAAGGTCAATTGTATAAACATTCAGTGGGAAATTTTAATAAGTAGTGTAATTGTTCTTAAAATTGTATAATAATTGCAACTTTCTCAGTAGGCTGATATATATACTATAATTCTTTATAGAATTGTATAAAAGTTATCAATAGCTCTTTCAAACTTACTGGATCGTAAGAGAGAAAGATAGATGGTATCAAGATTGCTTCTGTAAAAAAAAAAAAAAATAATAGAAACCTGAGAACTGAGTACTAACTAGCAAACCTTGAAAATAAATGTTAATCTTTCATGCATGTTTTTCTTTTCAATATTATCAAGATCAGTCATTTCTGGTATCACTCAGTTCCATGGAAAAAAACATGACATAATAGTCTATTATCAGTACCTTTAAAGGATCACTGTTTCATGGCCATGACATATCTTAGTCGTATGTTGTCTCTGCATATTCCAAGGCAGCAGCATAACATCTTTGTGGTAACACATGAGCATAATTCATATACCATGGAAGCCAGAGCATCCTGGAGAATTGCCTGAATGTCTCAGTGAGGATGGGCTTCCCAAGTGGTGCTGGTCGTAAAGAATCTGCCTGCTGATGGAGAAGATGCAAGGGATGTGGTTTGATCCTTGGGTTGGGAAGATCCCCTGAAAGACAAAAATGTCACCCCTCTCCCGTATTCTTACCTGAAAAATTCCATGGAGAAGAGGACTCCACGAGGTCACAAAGCTGACGTGACTGAGCACAGGCACACACACTAGTGAGGATACAGTTCCTAGGTTTAGTGCTATGTTGCATGGCTGCTTTAAATTGTTCATTTTAATTTTCCCCTTTAAATAACAAAGCCAGACACATATTCACATGCATTCACAAAAGAAACTTGTGATAAATATAAGCCATGACAATAATCAGGCAAATTGCTTGACATTTTAAAGTAATTATTCATTTCAGTAACATGAAAATAAAATTTGAGATACAGTTAAAAATTTTTAAGGTAAACTGGGGCATAAAATTGGGAAACTTGAATAAAGTGTTTGAGACAAGAAAAAAAGTAAGCCCAAACAAGAAGCAGACAAACTTCACATGTTTGAGGAACTTGAAGTGTTTCCTTATAACTGAAGAGTGTAGTGTGTTTGGGGAAAAGGTAAGAGATGAAGGTAGAAAGATAGAGAGCTACCACACTGTGATTGCTAGCTGTGTCATTGTCAAGTCCAGTAGGAGAACTGTAACCATGACAGTGGGAATCATGAATTGGTAGATAACACACATGGGGCAGGGAAATAGACTTTGAGGTTCATTTGAGATTCAGAACAAGAAGTTGTGGCACATATACACAATGAAATATTACTCAGCCATAAAAGGAACATATTTGAGTTAATTCTAATGAGGTGAATGAACCCAGAGCCTGTTATATAGAATGAAGTATGTCAGAAAGGGAAAACAAATATTGTATATTAACACAGATATATGAAATCTAGAAAGATGCTACTTATGAACCCATTTGCAGAGTAGCAGTGAGACACCAACATAGAAAACAGACTTGTGGACAAAATAGGGAAGGAGAGAGTGAGAAAATTGAGAGAAATAGCCTGAATGTCATCTTTGTGGTAACACATGAGCATAATTCATATACCATGGAAGCCAGAGCATCCTGGAGAATTGCCTGAATGTCTCAGTGAGGATGGGCTTCCCAAGTGGTGCTGGTCGTAAAGAATCTGCCTGCTGATGGAGAAGATGCAAGGGATGTGGTTTGATCCTTGGGTTGGGAAGATCCCTGAAAGACAAAATGTCACCCTCTCCCGTATTCTTACCTGAAAAATTCCATGGAGAAGAGGACTCCACGAGGTCACAAAGCTGACGTGACTGAGCACAGGCACACACACTAGTGAGGATACAGTTCCTAGGTTTAGTGCTATGTTGCATGGCTGCTTTAAATTGTTCATTTTAATTTTCCCCTTTAAATAACAAAGCCAGACACATATTCACATGCATTCACAAAAGAAACTTGTGATAAATATAAGCCATGACAATAATCAGGCAAATTGCTTGACATTTTAAAGTAATTATTCATTTCAGTAACATGAAAATAAAATTTGAGATACAGTTAAAAATTTTTAAGGTAAACTGGGGCATAAAATTGGGAAACTTGAATAAAGTGTTTGAGACAAGAAAAAAAGTAAGCCCAAACAAGAAGCAGACAAACTTCACATGTTTGAGGAACTTGAAGTGTTTCCTTATAACTGAAGAGTGTAGTGTGTTTGGGGAAAAGGTAAGAGATGAAGGTAGAAAGATAGAGAGCTACCACACTGTGATTGCTAGCTGTGTCATTGTCAAGTCCAGTAGGAGAACTGTAACCATGACAGTGGGAATCATGAATTGGTAGATAACACACATGGGGCAGGGAAATAGACTTTGAGGTTCATTTGAGATTCAGAACAAGAAGTTGTGGCACATATACACAATGAAATATTACTCAGCCATAAAAGGAACATATTTGAGTTAATTCTAATGAGGTGAATGAACCCAGAGCCTGTTATATAGAATGAAGTATGTCAGAAAGGGAAAACAAATATTGTATATTAACACAGATATATGAAATCTAGAAAGATGCTACTTATGAACCCATTTGCAGAGTAGCAGTGGAGACACCAACATAGAAAACAGACTTGTGGACAAAATAGGGGAAGGAGAGAGTGAGAAAAATTGAGAGAAACATATATATTACTATATGAAAAATTAGCTAGCCAGTGGAAATTCGCTCTGAGTTGCAGGGAGCTCAAATTGTGTGCTCTGTGACAACCTACAAGGGTGGAAGGGGGTGGGTGGGGGGAGGGGGTTTCAGGAGGGCGGGGATATATGTATCCTTATGACTGATTCATGTTGTTGTATGGCAAAACATTGTAAAGCATTTATTCTCCAATTAAAAACAAATTTAAATAATAATCAAAGTAATGGAAGCATTACCACCAACAAGGTATTCTTATTTCTTCCAAAGTTACATACTTACAAAGATAAGAATTAGAGAATAAATTTCAGTAACCCTGAGAATTTGAGTTAATTCCAGTGTACATATGGTAAGTATCAAGTACATCAGAAAAGTAAGATGGTGAAGGAAGAGAGTAAAGAGACTTAAGCAGTTAATGCTCCAGGTTGTCAAATACGATCGAGTTTGACACAATGAAGATTAAAATAATGGAAGTCATCTATGGACTTACTAATGTTACCATGCCCAAGCTCATACTGCTTGCCAAATGGCAGGTTGGTAAATGGGAAAAGGAGTTGTTGAGGCAAAGAAGAGGGACTTTATTTGGAAAACTAAAAGAGTAAAGAGGGTGGACTAGTGTCCCAAAGAAATTTCTTGCCCAAATTTGGATGCTCGTTATCATTCTAGATCAAAGGTGGTGGGAGGAGTTAGGAGATAAAGTTAAAAGGTGGTAAGTCCCTGTGATTTTCTTTCCTGCACATAGGTCATTGTTTTTTAATTAATTAATTACCTTGAATGCATTGTGTCGTAGTCGGGGTACTCAGAATCGTCACTGCGTCACGCAGGATCTTTTGACGCTGTGCACCAATTTTCTGCTTGCAGCCACAGGCTTACCTGTTCAGAAGTGTGTGGCATCTTACTTCCCCAACCAGGCATGGAACTCAGGTCTCCTATGCTGTGAGGCAGATTCTTCACCGCTGGACCACAGGGACTTCCCTGTGCTATTGTTTACCTTAAGCTATAGCCAACACACCTTTAGTGATTAACTTGCAGCAAAAGCATATAGAATACAAAGGTTAAAGTAAGATCAAGTTTCTTTCTTTCTTTCTTTTGATGCTAGCAGTGTAATTTTTTAAAAGAATAGTGTTCTTTACCAGCGCTGTAGGGGGCCATGGTGGCTTGATGTTTGCTTTGTGTGTGTTTTCCTGAAATTTGTCTCCTTTATGAACTTGATGTAAGATAACAGTATGTCATGATGATGTGTGATGCTTTGTCTAGTATATATATATATATATATATATATATATATATATATATATATGATTAAGTCTTTGATTTCTAACAGATGGGACAGTTCTTAGAGCTTTCTGAGAATCTGCTTTCCTGGTTATAGTCCTCAATTTGGTTCAAATAACATTGTTTTTTTTTCTGCTTCTTCAAAATACTTCTAATATGGAGTCAGATTTGTTCCTCCCTGTTATGTTAATGTGACAATCACCAATAACATGAAGAAAGGAAACACCAGTGTAATGAAAGTGTGGACAGTGTATTCTAGAACTTTCCAATAGAGCTGTCTGTGAAGTTGAAAGTGGACTGTCCAGCATAGCAGCCTTAGCCACAAGTGACTCTTGAGCAAATGAAATGTGGCTAGTGTCACTGACTAAATGACATTTATTCTCATTAACTTAAATATTAGTAGCCGAGGGACTTCCCTGCTGTTCCAGTGGTGAGGACCCTACACTCCCAGTGCAGGGGCCTGGGTTTAATACCTGCTTGGGACATTAGATCCCACAAGCCTCAGTAAAGATAAAGAAATCCCCTGCGTGACCCAGCTAAGACCTAGCACAGCCAAATACATAAACAAAATAAATATAGTACCTGCAGTACTTGTGCTTATAGAACTACAACTTCAGAAATTAATATATAGTAAGAAATTGACCACATTGATATAAACTATGCTTTCAAAAGTTCTTGATAGAAGAAAGAAAATTAGAAGCAAATGTAAAAATTATAGTCATTTGAAATAATTTGTAGTTTTTCATGTATGCACCCACAATGCAATAGAAAAAGCATTATAAATGATACTGGGGAAAGTAGAGAAGAACAAGGAAAATAAATATTAATATGCTTTTCAAAAGTTAAAGTAAGATCAAGTTTCTTTCTTTCTTTCTTTTGATGCTAGCAGTGTAATTTTTTAAAAGAATAGTGTTCTTTACCAGCGCTGTAGGGGGCCATGGTGGCTTGATGTTTGCTTTGTGTGTGTTTTCCTGAAATTTGTCTCCTTTATGAACTTGATGTAAGATAACAGTATGTCATGATGATGTGTGATGCTTTGTCTAGTATATATATATATATATATATATATATATATATATATATGATTAAGTCTTTGATTTCTAACAGATGGGACAGTTCTTAGAGCTTTCTGAGAATCTGCTTTCCTGGTTATAGTCCTCAATTTGGTTCAAATAACATTGTTTTTTTTTCTGCTTCTTCAAAATACTTCTAATATGGAGTCAGATTTGTTCCTCCCTGTTATGTTAATGTGACAATCACCAATAACATGAAGAAAGGAAACACCAGTGTAATGAAAGTGTGGACAGTGTATTCTAGAACTTTCCAATAGAGCTGTCTGTGAAGTTGAAAGTGGACTGTCCAGCATAGCAGCCTTAGCCACAAGTGACTCTTGAGCAAATGAAATGTGGCTAGTGTCACTGACTAAATGACATTTATTCTCATTAACTTAAATATTAGTAGCCGAGGGACTTCCCTGCTGTTCCAGTGGTGAGGACCCTACACTCCCAGTGCAGGGGCCTGGGTTTAATACCTGCTTGGGACATTAGATCCCACAAGCCTCAGTAAAGATAAAGAAATCCCCTGCGTGACCCAGCTAAGACCTAGCACAGCCAAATACATAAACAAAATAAATATAGTACCTGCAGTACTTGTGCTTATAGAACTACAACTTCAGAAATTAATATATAGTAAGAAATTGACCACATTGATATAAACTATGCTTTCAAAAGTTCTTGATAGAAGAAAGAAAATTAGAAGCAAATGTAAAAATTATAGTCATTTGAAATAATTTGTAGTTTTTCATGTATGCACCCACAATGCAATAGAAAAAGCATTATAAATGATACTGGGGGGAAAGTAGAGAAGAACAAGGAAAATAAATATTAATATAAATGTGAAAAATATCTTAACATTTGTTGAGTAGATCTTGAATTAATTTTCTTTGAAAGTGATAAACATTATGATAAAATTAAAAATATCATGAAAGCTTTTCCTTCTGCTTTCAGTGGATATCCTGGTTATTCTCTATCTGCCCAAGCAGACCATTCCTTTTCTGACCTGCTCTGTATCAAAAGGGCTAAATCAACTGACTACATTTCAGATTTTTTGATCGTTAAATTTCCATTAAGTGTTCCATCGAGAAGAATCAGAAGATCCAAGAACAAGAAAATAGAAAATTCAGAGCATCTATTGCTCTGAGACTGCTGTCTCTCCTCCCTCAGCAATACCCACCCCTAGTCTGACAGTTTCTCTCAGCACTTCCTCTTACCACCCTGCCTCTAGTTACAGATTTTATTGGCCCCTTCAGTTGTAATGGTAAATGCTTATAACTTTCATTGTTGATTTACCTGGTACCTGATCATTATTTGTTTCCCTCAGCCTCCCCACACCTCTAAAAACATTTAATTTATTAGTCTCTTCAGTTATACCCTTTAATGGGTCAGTTGTGTTGTGTAAAGCTTAGCTAATTGGAAATGAAGCGTAGCCCCAGGAATTAGTCCCTCAAATTGAGATTCTTGCATGGAGTGTCTAATATAGTTGATAGACTCAAAGATTACCTCCTTTCATGAGAGAGATGAGATGATGATAATTCATCCACCAAGTGGCACCATATTGCTTAAATCATAACTTACTTTCTTCTGGAGTCACAAGCTCATGGATAACAACACATTAGCAAGGTGCTTGCCGGTGACTTGATTACTATAGCAATAGTGGAAGTGAAAACAATTGCCTCTAATTACCCTGAAAAGGTACTCAAAGAAGAAAATAATAAAGTAAATGTAAACCCTTGAATTCCAACTTCCAGGCTCAGATGGAGGTAAAGAGAGTGTATGGCAGCCATATAGAAACTGTTACTTATAGCACAACTAAAAAAATGGAATATTTTCATCAGAGAATTAAACTCTTAAGAAACAATCAAATTAACTAGACTTACTGTGGTGATCTTTAAACAAAACATGGAATTGTTTTGGAATACACCTATAACTAATATAATATTATATGTCAAGTTAGCTATTATATAAGTTGTATATATAGGCTTCCTCGGTGGCTCAGATGGTAATGAATCCACCTGCAATGCAGGAGACCTAAGATCAATCCCTGAATTGGGAAGATATCCTGGTGAAGGGAATGGCTACACACTCTGGTATTGTGGCCTGAAGAATTCCATGAACAGAGGAGCCTGGCAGGCAACAATCCATGGGGTCACAGAGAGTCAGACATGACTGAGCACAGCACAGAACACAACTATATGTATTGTATAATATACATAATACACACAGAGAGACTGTAGTATAAAATAAAATGAATATAAGAGTCAATAGATGTGTTTAATATCACAGATAGAAGGTTAGAAAATTAGATAGAAAGTTTGAGAATTTAAGAATAAGACAGTATGAAACATTTGGAGAGAAGCACCAAAAAAGAAATAAAAATAGAGAAAAAAGAGAAATATGAGGCAGAGTGAAAAATTCTTAAGAACTTTAAAGTTAATTAGAACTATAGAAGAAAGAGTGACAGTAAATAAAGCAGAAGTGAAGTATTAAATGATAATGGTTAACAAACTGTGAAAACTTTTGAAAGGTCTGAAATCAGCAAATCAGGAAGCAATGTGAACCCTCAGATAAAAAACAGACTTATCTAGAGATCACCAGCACTGTAGGAGGCCAGAGATGCTAAACATATTTGTGGAGAACAAATGAAAACCAAACAAGAAAAACAAAAGTACAACAGCATCCTCTTAGAAAAACTCTGAAAACACCCTCAAAGTGAAAAACAAATCTGCAACATCCTCCAAAAGTAAAAGTACAATAAGCCTTCCAAAGAGAAACTGAGAAAATTTGATACCAACAAAATTATGCTAAAGGAAACCTTAATGCAAACTCTTCATGAAAAAAGAGAATCATCCCATGGAATAGAGAGATGTGAGAAGGAATATAGAGTAGTAAAAAGAAATATGTGAGTAAACATAGAATATTAATTATATTATTATTTTTTTTAAATATATATAACTCTAATAGCAAAATGGCTATAGGGAATAAATGGGGTTAAAATGCTGTAAAATTCTTTCCTTGTCATCAGGATGGCAGGAGTAGAAAGATGCACTAGTCTCAATAAGTCAAGGATGCCTACACCAATTTCTAGGGCATTTAAAAAATAATAAAAAATCCAAAACTTACAAGCTAACTGAGGTAAAAAAAAAGGGGAGGGTATAAAAAAGAACTCTTAGTAAAACGATGGAAAGAAGAAACATAATAAGTAAAAGACAGAAAAGGGAACAAATAGAGAAATCAAGTAATAAGATGGTAAATCTAAACCAAAATCTGTTCTTAATTATATTTATTGTAAATGAACAAAATAGCATAATTTAAAGACAAAGATTTTCAAATCAAGTTATTTTTAAAAATTAGTCAAAAATATGCTTATTTTTAATGCCAGAACTGAATTAAAATTACACATAAACATTGAAATTAAAAGTATAAAAAACATGGTGCAAAAATTGCACCAAAGGGCTTCCCCGGTGGTCCAGTGGGTAAGGAGTCCAACTTGCAGTACAAGGGGCACCAGTTCGATCCCTGGCTGGGGAAGATCCCATATAACATGGAGCGGCTGGACGGGTGTGTCCAATTAGGAGCCAGTGCTCTGGAGCGCATGCACCCAGAGCCAGTGCTCTGCAGTGGGAAAGGCCACTGTCATGGGAGACCCACACAGGCCAAGGAATAAAGATGGATGAAAATAAATAAATAAAAAATCAATGAGAGGCCAAAAAAAAAAAAAAAAAAGAATCCTGCACCAAAGACCTATTAATTCTATGGTAATGCCAAACATTAAGGCAGACAACTTTGATAGATATAAAGCACTATGTAATGATTAAAACAAATCATCTCATCAGGAAAATTTTAAACCTGTATTCATCTCATTCAGTCATAAGTCATGTTCAGATCTTTGTGTCCCTGTGGACTGCAGCACACTAGGCTTCCCTGTCCTTTACTATCTCCTGGAGCTTGCTCAAATTCATGTTCATTGAGTTGGTGTTGCCATCCATCCATCTCATCCTCAGTCATCCCCTTCTCCCTGCCTTCTATTTTTCACAGTATCAGGATCTTTTCCAATGAATCGTCTCTTTGCATCAGGTAGCCAAAGTATCAGAGCTTCAGCTTCAGCATCAGTCCTTCCCATGAATATTCAGGGTTGATTTCCTTTAGGATTGACTGGTTTGATCTCCTTGCAGTCCAAGGGACTGTCAAGAGTCTTCTCCAGCATCATGATTTGAAGACATCAGTTCTTCAGCACTCAGCTAGCTCTCACATCCAAATGATTAAAATTGGGAATAAAAATGGTACATCAGTAAAGATTCCACATATATTGAAATATAACAAACAGATTTAAATTTAAAAATGTAAAGAAAGTGAGATAATTCCTAGAAATATGAGTTGATTTGTCAAGCTGATAAAAGAAAAAATGAGTACTTTCTGTCTGTTAAAGGAATTGACATAATAAATAAATAACTTTCCACAAAGAAAACTTTAGGATTGTAGAACTTCATTAGTCTATATTGCTAAATATTAAAGGAAGAAATAATTCCAAGCTTAGACTAGTTGCTTTATGTTATTAATAAGTGGAAATAATTCTCAACATTTTTAATTAGATTGTAAAATCTGACAAGAACATTACAAGAAAAGTAATTGCAAATCAATAAGTTTCATAATCATAGATTCAAAAAGCCTAAACTAAGCATTAGCAAAACAAAATTAGTAATGCATAAAAAGATGCTACTTTATGACTAAGGGATTATCATAGGAATTAAAGATTGCCATTATTCAAAAGTCAATAAAGTCCAATACGTATTTTCATCCATATTTGTTCTTCTGCCCATGTGGGCCTCCCATCGCAGTGGCCTCTGTTGTCGCAGAGCACCAGCTCTGGGTGCATGTGCTTCAGAGCTCCAACTCGGTAGTTGGGGATATTGGTCCAGCTGCTCCGCGGCACGTGGGATCCTCCCAGGCCAGGGATCAAACTGGCGCCCCTTGCACTGCAAGGCGGTGTCGTTACCCACTGGACCACCGGGAAAGCCCTCAATTATTTTTTAATTAAAAAGCTGTTTTTCCAATTTCTCATTAACTTTCTGCTTCAGATGTTTTGTCCTACCATTTTATCTTCCCTTGTGATTCTAGAACCAGAGCTTCATACTTCAGAACCAGTATGATCTTAAATTAAGCTAGGCTGTGCAATAACTTAGGCAATTATTGTATCTAATATTGTTTAAAAAGCATTAGTGATCTTTGATTCAGACTTTAAATGAAATAGACAAGGCACAAAAACCTCATGCAGCACTAAGTTTAGGTAGTGATTTGGTGCAAATACCTAGCCCACAAAACAACAGCAGGGCTGAAGTTACATGGCTCAGAGGCATATCTTTTGATTTTGTAGACTTTCCACACTCAGGGTAGTGACAACCGAAAGAGAAGAGTTTAAGTGTACATGAACCAATTCAGGAAACCTTCTTCAGCTAGATTTTCTCAGGCTTTATGACTAGCCAGACCCACAACACCTTGGGTAGACATGAGTAGCTGGTTACAGGGCTTGCCTACGCACTCAGGGCTTTCTACCACTTTCAGAGGTAGCTGCAACTCATAAGGAGGAAAGCAGAATCTCAGTCTAGTGATATTACCTAAGCACACTTTGATTCACTACCTTACAAAGTCCACACATGGATACTAGCCCCATCTACCCCCTCCAAAATTGCTAAAGCATGACATTTGACTACTAATACACAAAGTAATGTGTTTTTCTAAAAAATCACAATTATTCAATGAAATGTACACATTCTCACTCATGCCTAAAATATCAGGAGATCAATTTCAGAAACCTTAATTTTAATTCATAAGAATATATTTATAAATTAAGAATTAAAAAAACTACTGCTAATGATTTTGTATGAATTTAAGTATGTGTTGGCAGTTTTATTACAAACCCTATTATTAAGAGACTTATGATTGCAAAAATTCACTTAAGGCAGATGTTAGTGTTGAGAAAAACTATTATTTGTAAATACTGAAAGTTGAAGTATTAGTCGCTTAGTTGTGTCCAACTCTTTGTGACCCTATGGGCTGTGGACCACCAGCCTCCTCTGTCCATGGGATTTTCCAGGAAAGAATACTGAAGTAGGTTGCCATTTCCTTCTTCAGGATATCTTCCTGACCAAAGATCAAACCTGAGTCTCCTCCATTGCACGCAGATTCTTTACCATCTGAGCCATCAGGTGAGCCCATTTCTAAATATTACTCTGAAATATATTATCAGATTACTTTAAAAACAGAACAGGAAGCTTCCAATAGAGAAAGGAGAATGGAAAGAAGAAAAACAGTATTACTAATATATATAACATTTTACAACAAAGTGGTTTGCTGTAAAACACAGTATTTTTAAGGAATTTAAAGGCTATCATAGATAACTTATATTATGTAATGAATTATGGTAAGGTATTGGCTTCAAAGAACAGGAGTTTATGATATCACAGAATATTGTGGGTCAAGAGTGATTCAGCTGGGCATGTGTTCAGTTCCCAGGGCAGGTCTTAAGAATACCAGTATACTAAAGGATGCCCTCTTGTGGTGTTCAGCTGGTATGGAGCTAATCTGAGATTCCAAGCAGCTTCCTTCCTACATTTGGTACCTTGGGTGGACTGACTGGCAGAATGGGGTCAAAATATTTGTGAGTCTCAGGCAGCCCTGCATGATCTCTAATGTGGCAATCACAGGTTTCTGATGGCAGATCAGTGCTCTATATATCCACTCTTTTTCTACGAGCAAGTGTTTGAAGAAGCCTAGGCAAAGAATTCAAAGCTTATGACCTAGCTTTGGAACTTCCGTAAACTCACTCCTACCATATTCTCTTGGTCAAGCAGGTCACAAAAGCCAACTCAGATTCAGGAAAAGAAACTAGGACTGCTACCTTTCAGAGGAATAGCAAATCATTGTGGTCATTGTTCATCCTTAGAGGAGATCTTTTATTTTTATCAGTACAATTTTAGATAACATTAGATAAGAAATAAGACAATTATTTTTTTTTTAACTTTTTGATTTATTACCTTTATGACTCAGGTTGTATTATGGTTTTGGAAGCCCTTGTTCTTCAGTTGCATAGTCATGTCTGACTCTTTGCATCCCCATGAAGTGCAACACACCAGGCTCACCGACCTTCACTGACTCCCAGAATTTGCTCAGATTCGTGTCCATTGTGAGAGTGATGCCATCCAGGCTTTTACCCGCATCTTCCTGAGTCTCCTCCATTGCACGCAGATTCTTTACCATCTGAGCCATCAGGTGAGCCCATTTCTAAATATTACTCTGAAATATATTATCAGATTACTTTAAAAACAGAACAGGAAGCTTCCAATAGAGAAAGG
Source organism: Tragulus kanchil (assembly GCA_022376925.1). NCBI lineage: Eukaryota > Metazoa > Chordata > Mammalia > Artiodactyla > Tragulidae > Tragulus > Tragulus kanchil. The sequence continues at coordinate 134,322,282 of JAIOJX010000023.1, forward strand.
AGAATGGAAAGAAGAAAAACAGTATTACTAATATATATAACATTTTACAACAAAGTGGTTTGCTGTAAAACACAGTATTTTTAAGGAATTTAAAGGCTATCATAGATAACTTATATTATGTAATGAATTATGGTAAGGTATTGGCTTCAAAGAACAGGAGTTTATGATATCACAGAATATTGTGGGTCAAGAGTGATTCAGCTGGGCATGTGTTCAGTTCCCAGGGCAGGTCTTAAGAATACCAGTATACTAAAGGATGCCCTCTTGTGGTGTTCAGCTGGTATGGAGCTAATCTGAGATTCCAAGCAGCTTCCTTCCTACATTTGGTACCTTGGGTGGACTGACTGGCAGAATGGGGTCAAAATATTTGTGAGTCTCAGGCAGCCCTGCATGATCTCTAATGTGGCAATCACAGGTTTCTGATGGCAGATCAGTGCTCTATATATCCACTCTTTTTCTACGAGCAAGTGTTTGAAGAAGCCTAGGCAAAGAATTCAAAGCTTATGACCTAGCTTTGGAACTTCCGTAAACTCACTCCTACCATATTCTCTTGGTCAAGCAGGTCACAAAAGCCAACTCAGATTCAGGAAAAGAAACTAGGACTGCTACCTTTCAGAGGAATAGCAAATCATTGTGGTCATTGTTCATCCTTAGAGGAGATCTTTTATTTTTATCAGTACAATTTTAGATAACATTAGATAAGAAATAAGACAATTATTTTTTTTTTAACTTTTTGATTTATTACCTTTATGACTCAGGTTGTATTATGGTTTTGGAAGCCCTTGTTCTTCAGTTGCATAGTCATGTCTGACTCTTTGCATCCCCATGAAGTGCAACACACCAGGCTCACCCGACCTTCACTGACTCCCAGAATTTGCTCAGATTCGTGTCCATTGTGAGAGTGATGCCATCCAGCCATCTTGTCCTTTGTCACCCGCTTATCTTCCTGCCCTCAGCCTTTCCCAGCATTAGGGTCTTTTCCAATGAGTCAGCTCTTCATATTAGGTGGCTAAAAAGGGGAGCTTCAGCATCAGTCCTTCCAATAAATATTCAAGGGTGATTTCCTTGAGGATTGACTGGTTTGATTTCCTTGCAGTCCAAGAGATTCTCAGGGGCCTTCTCCAAAAATTTCTTATCTATATAATTAAATGCCTGTATTAGTAGTTTGAAAAATGTATTTTTTATTTGATTTAATTTTTTTCATTTCTCACATTTTTAAAATGTATTAATGGTACAGTAACAACAGAAACTAACCAATCTAACAAAGGTAACAGACAGATAACTTAAAAAGTGAGGCAATGTCCTTAAACGCTGCTCCTTCTTTTCCTTCAAAGCAAATGATGCTTTTTTAAATGAAGAATTCGTATATCTTAACATTGTGACTTTTTAAAAACAAAGAATTGTTTTTACTGATTTTTTAATACTGGTAACACTTCTGGTTTTTTAAAATTAATTTTTATTGAAGTTTATGTTCTATTAGTTACTGCTGTACTGCAAAGTAAATCTTTTATACATATACATATGACCACTATTTTTTAGATTTTTTCCCATATAAACCATTGGAGAATATTGAATAGAGTTTCCTTGGTACACAGTAGGTTCTTATTGCTTACCTGTTTTATGTATAGTATTGTGTGTAGATCAGTCCCAATCCCCCAGTTTATCTCTCCTCCACTTACCCACTGATAACCATATGCTTGTTTTCTGTATTCTGACTCTATTTTTGTTTTGAACTAATTTGTACCATTTTTTTTAGATTCTGCATATAAGCAATATCATATGATATTTGTAATTTTAACAGTATATCATTAAGTCACACAATTTTCATTTAATACATTTACAGATTTTTAATCTTCATTTTTTACCCAGTCTTCTCCCTATTGCTTATTATATCTAAAATTTGCCTTCGATACTGGTAGAATGTTAGCAGTACAAAGAAGTTTTGTACCCAAATCTTCTCCATATTGCTTATTATATCTAAAATTTGCCCAGAATTTGCTCAGATTCGTGTCCATTGTGAGAGTGATGCCATCCAGCCATCTTGTCCTTTGTCACCCGCTTATCTTCCTGCCCTCAGCCTTTCCCAGCATTAGGGTCTTTTCCAATGAGTCAGCTCTTCATATTAGGTGGCTAAAAAGGGGAGCTTCAGCATCAGTCCTTCCAATAAATATTCAAGGGTGATTTCCTTGAGGATTGACTGGTTTGATTTCCTTGCAGTCCAAGAGATTCTCAGGGGCCTTCTCCAAAAATTTCTTATCTATATAATTAAATGCCTGTATTAGTAGTTTGAAAAATGTATTTTTTATTTGATTTAATTTTTTTCATTTCTCACATTTTTAAAATGTATTAATGGTACAGTAACAACAGAAACTAACCAATCTAACAAAGGTAACAGACAGATAACTTAAAAAGTGAGGCAATGTCCTTAAACGCTGCTCCTTCTTTTCCTTCAAAGCAAATGATGCTTTTTTAAATGAAGAATTCGTATATCTTAACATTGTGACTTTTTAAAAACAAAGAATTGTTTTTACTGATTTTTTAATACTGGTAACACTTCTGGTTTTTTAAAATTAATTTTTATTGAAGTTTATGTTCTATTAGTTACTGCTGTACTGCAAAGTAAATCTTTTATACATATACATATGACCACTATTTTTTAGATTTTTTCCCATATAAACCATTGGAGAATATTGAATAGAGTTTCCTTGGTACACAGTAGGTTCTTATTGCTTACCTGTTTTATGTATAGTATTGTGTGTAGATCAGTCCCAATCCCCCAGTTTATCTCTCCTCCACTTACCCACTGATAACCATATGCTTGTTTTCTGTATTCTGACTCTATTTTTGTTTTGAACTAATTTGTACCATTTTTTTTAGATTCTGCATATAAGCAATATCATATGATATTTGTAATTTTAACAGTATATCATTAAGTCACACAATTTTCATTTAATACATTTACAGATTTTTAATCTTCATTTTTTACCCAGTCTTCTCCATATTGCTTATTATATCTAAAATTTGCCTTCGATACTGGTAGAATGTTAGCAGTACAAAGAAGTGCAAGGATATGAAAGTGTACCTTGCTGACAAGCTAAGAAGCTAGTCTGCCTAATTGTCAGGGATGATATTACAGTGGAAGACAAGAGAGCCCTGGGTCGGAGACAAAGGATTCTACCACTAATGGTAGATACAGCTGGCAGCACAGACTTCGTGTCCACCTAGTTGTTCTTGCTCCCCAAGTCCTATAGGACTCCCATGCCCCAGATGAATGCTGTCCAGAGAGGGACTGTGTGTTACAGCTGAGAAACCCGGAACACAGACGATCCCAAGCTTATCAGGAGGCTGATAGCAAACCTTCTCAACTTTTGCCTCAGATGGAACAATTGCATTTATTATCTTTTCTTCTTTTTTTTTTTTTTAATAAATGTGTCCTCTACCATGAAGGGAGAAGCTTTTTCTATCTTCCAAGAGATACATTATACAAATATTCTTTAAAAGACAATAAAAAAAAAAACCTCTTAATATCTTCGCTCAGAGGATGTGCAGAGATGTGAGAGCTTCATGGAGCACTGTGTCCTCACAGCAAGAGGATAAAAATGTTGTCATGGTAACTTGGAAGGAAAAAAAAAAAGGATTTTGAAAGGTTCTTATTCTCACAAGTACCTCTGAACCAAACATACCATTTGTAGAAATCAACCCATACTCTTCAGGTTGGAAGCACTGAAGTAAAAGAGTACAAATATCTTTAGTATTTTGATGTGTTTAAGAGACGTATGTGTTTATATAATGAACAAGATAAGGAAAAAATCCCTGGAATACACAAAACTATCAAATACATAGAAATACAACTGATTATTCATGAGGTATTTTATAGCATGTTTTCATTTTCTAATTAAGTATTTATTCAAACAATATTACTATAGATTGACATTGTATTCCCCCCGAAAATGTGCCTTACTGTGATTCCCAAGTAAATGGCCCTAGTGGTAACAAATCTCCCAGCCAGTGCAGGAGATGTGGCTTAATCCCTTGGTCTTTAAGATCCTCTGGAAGAGGACATGGCAATCCACTGCAGTATTACTGCCTGGAGAATCCCATGGACAGGGGAGCTTGATGGGCTACAATTCATAGGGCCGCACAGAGTCAAACCCAGCTGAAGCGATTTAGCCTGCACACATGCTTCCTTTAAGAAGAGGAGGCAGGGGAAATTGTGAGAAAAGTTTTAGCAAAAATTACTCAAGAAAAGAAAGTATGAGAGTTAGTTTGAAGGATGCTTGCTATATCCAACTGATGTTGTTATATTTAATGCCTTCATATTATTTCAGTCAGTATATCATTAAGGTATCATATCAGAAAAGCTAATATTGAGAATAAGATCATTTGCTTGATTTTTGTTCAAAACATTTCCATCAGTATATTTCAAGGAAGCTCATTTTTCATGTTTGATCTCATGAGATAGTTTCTCATCCAAAATACTAAAATGGGAAAGCATTTGAGGATAGAAATGATGAACTACACAGAACTATTTAAAGAAATTCAAATGTAACTTCTCTCATTAAGGTTAAATACTTGGATTAAAAAGTAAAATATTTTATTTTTAAAGAACAATAAAACTGTTTTAGTACCTAAGAAATGCAATGCATCAAAGTAATAAAAGCCCTGAAGTCTGAGTTATAAATATGTACAGTTTCAGTAAGTATCTGATTCTAGAGATAAAAATGACTAATATTTTCTACCCTAAGATTCCTATCTTATGTTTAGTTATTGACTATGGAAACACTTCACAACTATTATAAATATACTACATAGATCTGAGTCATTGCTAAAGTTCTAAATATAAGAAATACTCTTTTTTTCAGTTATGTTTTCCTGAAGCAGAAAAAGTGAGTGATCATACCAAATGTTTCATACCTCAGCGTTTCCAAAACAGCTTGCTAGAGCCCTTCATTCAAACCACAAAGCAGATAATCAATAGAAGTTGTGCTCTGTCTGTTGCTTCTCTACTATTCTAGCTCAGAATTGAAAGTTTCCTATCAAATTAAAGAACTTTTTCACATTTCTATTTAATTTAGGAACCACCTTTTCAAAGAATGCGGTTGTCACAAACCAAATGAGATTTAATCTGCCAAGAGCAATCTTACAGTACTAAAGTTAATTCTTTACCTGCCTGAAGAATGATGCCTTTTTGTAATTGTCTACTTACTTGAGTGCATAATCACTTAAAAATACTTCTGGGAACATGGGCCTGGAGAATCCCATGGACAGGGAGCTTGATGGGCTACAATTCATAGGGCCGCACAGAGTCAAACCCAGCTGAAGCGATTTAGCCTGCACACATGCTTCCTTTAAGAAGAGGAGGCAGGGGAAATTGTGAGAAAAGTTTTAGCAAAAATTACTCAAGAAAAGAAAGTATGAGAGTTAGTTTGAAGGATGCTTGCTATATCCAACTGATGTTGTTATATTTAATGCCTTCATATTATTTCAGTCAGTATATCATTAAGGTATCATATCAGAAAAGCTAATATTGAGAATAAGATCATTTGCTTGATTTTTGTTCAAAACATTTCCATCAGTATATTTCAAGGAAGCTCATTTTTCATGTTTGATCTCATGAGATAGTTTCTCATCCAAAATACTAAAATGGGAAAGCATTTGAGGATAGAAATGATGAACTACACAGAACTATTTAAAGAAATTCAAATGTAACTTCTCTCATTAAGGTTAAATACTTGGATTAAAAAAGTAAAATATTTTATTTTTAAAGAACAATAAAACTGTTTTAGTACCTAAGAAATGCAATGCATCAAAGTAATAAAAGCCCTGAAGTCTGAGTTATAAATATGTACAGTTTCAGTAAGTATCTGATTCTAGAGATAAAAATGACTAATATTTTCTACCCTAAGATTCCTATCTTATGTTTAGTTATTGACTATGGAAACACTTCACAACTATTATAAATATACTACATAGATCTGAGTCATTGCTAAAGTTCTAAATATAAGAAATACTCTTTTTTTCAGTTATGTTTTCCTGAAGCAGAAAAAGTGAGTGATCATACCAAATGTTTCATACCTCAGCGTTTCCAAAACAGCTTGCTAGAGCCCTTCATTCAAACCACAAAGCAGATAATCAATAGAAGTTGTGCTCTGTCTGTTGCTTCTCTACTATTCTAGCTCAGAATTGAAAGTTTCCTATCAAATTAAAGAACTTTTTCACATTTCTATTTAATTTAGGAACCACCTTTTCAAAGAATGCGGTTGTCACAAACCAAATGAGATTTAATCTGCCAAGAGCAATCTTACAGTACTAAAGTTAATTCTTTACCTGCCTGAAGAATGATGCCTTTTTGTAATTGTCTACTTACTTGAGTGCATAATCACTTAAAAATACTTCTGGGAACATGGCACCACGTGCACTGAACATCAAAGTACCTGCCCCAACTTCATGTAAAATGGTTTCCAGGTGAAGGGATTCTATGTGTGCATGCATGCTAGGTAGATTCAGTCATGTACAACTCTTGGTGACCCCATGAACTGTAGCCATCCAGGCTCCTCTGTCCATGGGATTTCCCAGGCAGGAATGCTGGAGTGGGCTGCTGTACCTTCCTCTAGGGGATCCTCCTCTTAATTAGTGGCTTTCTCAACCATTGACAGAGATCCTTTCAAGGATTCAGTGGTATTTCTTTGGATTCAGTCACTTGCATTTTTGAGGACTTGGTTGCCTTTTCCTTAACTTCATCGTTCATTCTCATCATTCTGGGCATTGGAGCAGTGAAGGTGAAGGTCAGCAGCCAGGGCGAATTTTCATTTAACACAGGACTTACCCATCTCAGAATGTGCATCATAGTTCAGTCATAGGCCAGTGAACTAAGAGCAAGACTGAATAAATTGAAGCCTTTGCCATTCTTCTGACAATCATTTTAGCTAGGTTTGCATAGGTTATATTCATTGCCTGACATCCTACACTCAGGAAATATTACCAATTGCCTAAGCAGATTCAAGCCATAAGTGGTAGCTTTGATCATGAGTTTGGATTCTTAGTAGAGATCAAATGCCCACTGTTACTATTACCTTCCCCCCAAAATGTCTGCTTTGTAGAGTCCAGGCTTGTAACATCTGCTATATGAAATAGATGTGATTTTTGATAATAGTCTGAAAATTTGATGTTGTTGGACACATTAGTTAAAGGATGAAATCTTTCTTATTACTGAATTGCAGGTTTGAGGGTTATAAAGTCACGCTGCATGGTAAAATGTTTTGAATCTGGTTAATTCACATAAATCATGTGTGCTCAGTTGCTCAGTTGTGTTTGACTCTGATCCCATGGACTGTAGCCCGCCAGGCTCCTCTGTCCATGGGATTCTCCAGGCAAGAATTCTGATGTGGGTTACAATTTTCTACTCCAAGAAATCTTTCCGATCCAGGGATTAAATCTGTGTCTCCTGAATGTCCTGAAATGGCGGGCAGATTCTTTAACACTTTGCCACCTGGGAAGCCTTCACATAAACCATAAAACAGCTCTAATCATTTTAAGGAAATACTCACAGGGTTGGCTGCATGGGCAACTGACCAGAGTGGTCATACTGTGCCTCAAGTTGGAAGGGCCACCTGCCTAGAGCTTAATAGTGACCATCATTGTGATAATTTTAATAATTTTATCTTAATTTTGTTTTTTATTATTTTATTATTTATTTTCCAATTTTATTGTGATAATTGCAATAAAATTGCATTAGGTTAAGTGTATAACATAATGCTTTGATGTATACAGATTTTGCAAAATGATTAAGTTCAGTTACTGTACCTCACAAAGTAACAAATTTTTAGTCTTATTTTTATCTCTAAAAGGAAAATTTTAAAAATCTATACACTTACCAGTCTTTACTGGATTTCCTGGTGGCTCAGATTTTAAAGATTTTGCCTGCAATGAGGAGACACAGATTCTGTCCCTGTGTCAGGAAGATCCCCTAGAGAAGGAAATAGCAACCCACTCCAGTATTCATGCCTGGGAGATCCCATGGACAGAGGAGCCTGGGTGGGCTACGGTCCATGTGACTGAGAAGAGTTGGACATGACTGAGCAACCAGCAATTTCACTTTTCACTTTTTAGCAGTTTTCAAATATAAAATACTGGAATGTTGATTAAAGTCATCTTGCTGTATATGACAACTCCAAAACTTATCTTTAAACTGTAAGTTTACATTTGTTTTGTGAATGAGGTGCGATGGAACGGGATAACCAACCTGGGGCTTGGAGCTTTGCCTCAAGCTCTCTGCTAATTCTAGGAAGGGTTTTCCAAGGCAGCTCACCCCTCTCCTAGCCTTCAGCCTCTTGTCCCCTCCCCTGACCCTGCGCACAACTGCCTTAGCCCCGGATCCCTGGCAGGGAATCAGCACAGGATATGTGTGGTGGGAGAGCTGAGGTGCAGGAGTACAACCCAGCTGAGGATGCTGGAGGTGGGTGGTTGCCCTGTGTACCATGTCTTGAAGGTCTGAGCTTGCCTGCAACTAGCCCAGTGCCCAAGGAAGACAATATACTGTTATGGAATTTCTGTTGTGTGGAAATATTACGTGTCAGGGAGAGACTGTAAAAGACAAAAAAGGCTGTATTTCTCTCAACAGCATACTTATTTTTCTGCTTTTTGTACAAGGAGTCTGTGCTTTCCTTTTGCTTTGAGCCATGAAAATCAAGCAGTCGGGGATGTTGTAAGGGCCACCTGCCTAGAGCTTAATAGTGACCATCATTGTGATAATTTTAATAATTTTATCTTAATTTTGTTTTTTATTATTTTATTATTTATTTTCCAATTTTATTGTGATAATTGCAATAAAATTGCATTAGGTTAAGTGTATAACATAATGCTTTGATGTATACAGATTTTGCAAAATGATTAAGTTCAGTTACTGTACCTCACAAAGTAACAAATTTTTAGTCTTATTTTTATCTCTAAAAGGAAAATTTTAAAAATCTATACACTTACCAGTCTTTACTGGATTTCCTGGTGGCTCAGATTTTAAAGATTTTGCCTGCAATGAGGAGACACAGATTCTGTCCCTGTGTCAGGAAGATCCCCTAGAGAAGGAAATAGCAACCCACTCCAGTATTCATGCCTGGGAGATCCCATGGACAGAGGAGCCTGGGTGGGCTACGGTCCATGTGACTGAGAAGAGTTGGACATGACTGAGCAACCAGCAATTTCACTTTTCACTTTTTAGCAGTTTTCAAATATAAAATACTGGAATGTTGATTAAAGTCATCTTGCTGTATATGACAACTCCAAAACTTATCTTTAAACTGTAAGTTTACATTTGTTTTGTGAATGAGGTGCGATGGAACGGGATAACCAACCTGGGGCTTGGAGCTTTGCCTCAAGCTCTCTGCTAATTCTAGGAAGGGTTTTCCAAGGCAGCTCACCCCTCTCCTAGCCTTCAGCCTCTTGTCCCCTCCCCTGACCCTGCGCACAACTGCCTTAGCCCCGGATCCCTGGCAGGGAATCAGCACAGGATATGTGTGGTGGGAGAGCTGAGGTGCAGGAGTACAACCCAGCTGAGGATGCTGGAGGTGGGTGGTTGCCCTGTGTACCATGTCTTGAAGGTCTGAGCTTGCCTGCAACTAGCCCAGTGCCCAAGGAAGACAATATACTGTTATGGAATTTCTGTTGTGTGGAAATATTACGTGTCAGGGAGAGACTGTAAAAGACAAAAAAGGCTGTATTTCTCTCAACAGCATACTTATTTTTCTGCTTTTTGTACAAGGAGTCTGTGCTTTCCTTTTGCTTTGAGCCATGAAAATCAAGCAGTCTAAGAGGAAAAAAAGAAAAAGAATGTGTAACATCTAAATTTTTGGAACAGGGATTTGCTATTGTTTTGATGGTACGATGAACGTAAGTTGAGAGCAGAATCAGAGAAAGAAGTAAAGAAATTCTGTACTCATTCCTTGAATGGGGAACTAAAACAGATCACCAACTCTGACTACTTTGAGTGTTCAGATAGATGCCAACATTAAAACAAAAAATAGATGGAGTCCATTGTTTCATGTATTTACAAATGAGTATCTCCTTGTTAGAATCTTTCCTCAGAATAATGGGATCATTAATTAATATGGAGATAGTGATCTCACAGTACTAATTCAGGGAGAAGTTGTCTCAGTATTCCACTGAGAATGTTTTGGGGTATATTAAATGGTTTTATTAGGTAGATGGTCTCATATTCACAATGAGTCGACTTGGAATTTTTTGACATTCCAGCTGTTTGAAAGCAATGCAGATTCAATAGGAATTATGTCTCCTATTTTGAATTTGGGTAAAAACCCAAATTCTGGGCCAGTGATGTGTGGACCTCTCCTCTCTGCTGACCTGGGGCTCCTGGGCAGCCACCACATCAGCAGGCGAAACAAAGATGCATCTGTAAACCTTTGCACTCAGACACCCATTCTGTTTTTCACAGTACAGTGAAAGTCAGTGCAGTATTCATTGGGGCTTCCCATGTGGCACATCATTAAAAAACCCCTGCCAGTGCAGAAAACATGGGTTTAATCCCTGGGTCAGGAAGATCCCCTGGAGAAGGAAATGGCAACCCACTCCACCATTCTTGCCTTCAATATTGTGCCTACACTCACAGTAATTTTCATGAGATACATTCAGCTCTTTACTCTAAAATAGGCTTTGTGTCAGATGATCTTGCCTAACTGTGGGCTAATGTAAATGGTAAGTGTTCTAAGCACATTGAAACTGGGTTGTGCTCAACTTGGATGCTTTGTGGGTCAGGAGAAGTCAGCGCATGTTTGACTTACACTTGTTTCTATTTACAGTGGGTTTATGAGACACAATCTCATCATAAGTGGAAGAAGATCTGTGATGTACTTGAATCATAAACTTGAATGAGACAGAATCCTCTCCCCTCCTCCCAGGCTCCGTCTCTGTGATGGGTAGGCTTGAGGGTCTCCCAGCAGATGCTTATTCTGGGCTGTGCTGTCCCACTGGGGTGAAACCTGGGCACGACGAGCACACCTTGTACAATACACACACCCTCGTCTCCCCTACCAACACTTTGTTAAATAAAGAGGTGTAAAATTTTGCTCTGGAATAACAATTTTAATTATATATTGCACGTTTTAAAATCTCAGCTGAATATAATGTAATTTTAGTAGCTCATTTCTCCCGAGGCATCAACACCATCCATCACTCCCGCTGCCATCTGGCTTGTCTGAACCGTGGTGATCAGCAGTTTATGTGGAAATTAAAGCATGCAGTGGGTCTCTCTTCAATGATGTTCTGAGGTCAGGGACAATATTGCTAGCGGCAGTGACGATGCATTTTTATTGCACACTTGAGAGGCATCCAGTCGACATATTTTATAGCTTTCTAGGTGAAGAGTAGACAAGGTTTTCCTTATTTGTACTGACCTGACATGGGGGTCATGCTGTATTAAAACTATCTAAGAATCATTCCCTCTCTACTGTTGTGCTTCTAAAGCTGCATTCAGATAAAAGCTTAGCAGCAGAAATTACAGGTTTTTTCTCATTCTTTCTTCCATGTGTTTATATAATATATGTAAATATACAACTACATAATAAACTGTACACATATACTTATATATATGCATATATATATATGTGTACACACATACTTTGTTATATTTGTTGTGTATTTTTATCAATCTACCTATCAGTAATTTGTTCTTATTCCCTGTTAAAAATTCAAGTGCCTCAGTAGTAGAGAATCCACCTGCCAGTGCAGGAGACACAGGAGACATGGGTTCAATCCCTGGGTCCAGAAGATCACCTGGAGAAAGAGATTGCACCCCCCTCCAGTATTCTTTCTTGGAAAATTCCATGGACAGTGGAGCCTGGCCAGCTACAGTCTGTGGGGTCTCAAAGTGTCAGATATGACTGAGTGATTGAGCAGGCAGACAAAAATGCAGAAGTTAGGACTTCCTTGGTGGTCCAGTGGTTAAGATGTCTACTTCCAGTACAAGGAGTGTGAGTTCGATTCCTTGTCAGGGAGCTAAGGTCTCACATACCTCATGGCCGAGAAACCAGAACATAAAGCAGAAACAATATTGTAACAAATTTGGTAAAGACTTGTAAAACTGCAGAAGCAAGAATGTACTAGCCATGGGACTGATTAATATATTAATCCTCTCAGGGGCAAATATGAACCTTTTTCTACATGATAGAAAGTAATTTCTTTAACAAATATATGCTTCCAGTGTTATCTGGTGAAATGTTTACATCTTGCCCTTTGAGGTTAAATTTGAATGTCTACAATCAAAGATGTAAGGAACATTCATCTAGTCTTTGCAAAGTGTTATTTACACCATAGAAATTTCCAGATTTGGAAGAGACCATGTCTTGCCCATTAGGAAAATCATGAGAGAGAAAAGTAAAATACACTGTGTAAAATAGTAATTTTAAAAGATGGTAATTATATTCTTTTCCATAGATGAATATTCACAAAAGTGAGAAGAAAGCATACAGATGTTTTTCTTCTGGTTATTCACCATTAGTCTTCTGGTTTCTCATCTGCATTTTCATATCTCACACAGCATACACACTTTCTAGTGTACACACATGTGCACGCACACTTACACACCAATGCATATTCAGAGCACAGCAGCCCTACCCCTGATACAAAGAACAGACTGATTCAAAGAAAGATGTTTCTGCCTTAACAAATATGGAGTTCATGAAAACAAAATCCAGGTATTCTTTGTGTATGAGAAGAAGTAATTTAGAACCATGTACATATTGAAATATGATGCTCAGAAAACTTAAGAGATAAAAAACGTCTCCTTATAAATTTTGAGAAATGGGCTTCCCTGGTAGTCCAGTGGGTAAAGAGTCTGCCTTGCAATGCAAGGGGCGCCGGTTTGGTCCCTGGCCTGGGAAGATCCCATATGCTGTGGAGTGGCTGGACCTGTGTGTCCAGTTAAGAGCCAGGGCTCTGGACGCATGCTCCCAAAGCCAGTGCTCTGCAACGAGAGAGGCCAACATGATGGGAGGCCCATGCAGGCCAAAGAATTAAGATGGATGGAAATGAATAAATGAAGGATCAATAGAAGAGGCCAGAAACTTAAAAAATATCTATTGAGAAATGGAAAATATTGTGATATTAGAAACAAAACTTTTCTGATATTGGAAATAAATATATTAGAAACAAATATGTACATTTAAAATAAATATTAGAAACAAATGTATATGTACATGTGTACTAATGCTTACTCTGAAAATAATAAATCATGTTTTCTCCTATGTTTCTTTAAAGTTTTATAGTTTTATATTTTACATTTAGATCTGTATTCTGTCTTATTTAATTTTTGTATGAGATTTAATATATTGTTCAAGGCTTTAGTTGGTTTGGTTTTGACTTTCTGCTTTTCTCTTAATTTTCATTGTTTCAACAGTATCTGTTGAAAAGGCTGTACTTCCTTCATTGAATTGATTCTCAGTTTAGGAAAATCATTGAGAGAGAAAAGGGTAAAATACACTGTGTAAAATAGTAATTTTAAAAGATGGTAATTATATTCTTTTCCATAGATGAATATTCACAAAAGTGAGAAGAAAGCATACAGATGTTTTTCTTCTGGTTATTCACCATTAGTCTTCTGGTTTCTCATCTGCATTTTCATATCTCACACAGCATACACACTTTCTAGTGTACACACATGTGCACGCACACTTACACACCAATGCATATTCAGAGCACAGCAGCCCTACCCCTGATACAAAGAACAGACTGATTCAAAGAAAGATGTTTCTGCCTTAACAAATATGGAGTTCATGAAAACAAAATCCAGGTATTCTTTGTGTATGAGAAGAAGTAATTTAGAACCATGTACATATTGAAATATGATGCTCAGAAAACTTAAGAGATAAAAAACGTCTCCTTATAAATTTTGAGAAATGGGCTTCCCTGGTAGTCCAGTGGGTAAAGAGTCTGCCTTGCAATGCAAGGGGCGCCGGTTTGGTCCCTGGCCTGGGAAGATCCCATATGCTGTGGAGTGGCTGGACCTGTGTGTCCAGTTAAGAGCCAGGGCTCTGGACGCATGCTCCCAAAGCCAGTGCTCTGCAACGAGAGAGGCCAACATGATGGGAGGCCCATGCAGGCCAAAGAATTAAGATGGATGGAAATGAATAAATGAAGGATCAATAGAAGAGGCCAGAAACTTAAAAAATATCTATTGAGAAATGGAAAATATTGTGATATTAGAAACAAAACTTTTCTGATATTGGAAATAAATATATTAGAAACAAATATGTACATTTAAAATAAATATTAGAAACAAATGTATATGTACATGTGTACTAATGCTTACTCTGAAAATAATAAATCATGTTTTCTCCTATGTTTCTTTAAAGTTTTATAGTTTTATATTTTACATTTAGATCTGTATTCTGTCTTATTTAATTTTTGTATGAGATTTAATATATTGTTCAAGGCTTTAGTTGGTTTGGTTTTGACTTTCTGCTTTTTCTCTTAATTTTCATTGTTTCAACAGTATCTGTTGAAAAGGCTGTACTTCCTTCATTGAATTGATTCTGTAGTTTTGTTATTGATTATGTGAGAGGTCTTTTTTTTATCATAAATAGGTGTCATATTTTGCTAGATGCATTTTCCATATAATTATGGAAATTAATCAATTTTTAGTTAATTCCTATTATTATTTTTTTAATTAACTGAGTATTTTCCTTTAGGATGGTGTGTTGGTGGATTACACTGATTTACTTTTGGATATTGAGAAAACTGCATTCTGGGAACAAAATCCACTTAGTTGTCATATGTTTTTGTTTTTATGTAGTGCTGGTATTGATTTCCTGGTATTTTGTTGAAGTTTTTTGGAGCTTTGATAATGAAGGATATAGACAGTAGTTTTTTTCTTTTGTGTGTACTGCATTTGTGTTATTTTGATATCAGGGTAATTCTGGCTGCATAAAGTGGATTGAGAAGGGTGTTCTCTTTTACTGTTTCCTGGAAGAAATTTTGTAGAATTGATGCTAACTTTTTCTATAAGCATTTGGTAGACTTTGCCAATAAGATCATCTGATAGTAAGGGTTTATTTTATGGCAGAATTTCAGTACTAACAATTATTTTACTGAGTTTAAGACAATGGAAATTATTTCATCTTGAATGAATTGTAGAAGTTTATGTTTTTCAAAAAATGGTTTGATTTCAGCTGTGTTGCCAATTTTATTTTTTCTAGTTGTTTCATTCCTTATAATCCTTTCTGTGTTTGCCTGGTCATTCTGACGTTGGTGATTTGTTTATTCTCTCATTTTTTGTTTATCAGTATTAATTTTATTGCTCCTTTCAAAGAACCAGCTTTCAGCAGAATTGATTTTCTCCATTGATTTTCTCTTCTTAATTTTATTGATCTCTGTTTTTGTGTCTATTATCTTCTTCTGCTCACTTTTGACTTATTTTTTCTTTTATAGTTTATTAAGGTAGAAGCTTAGGTAACTGAAAACTTTGCTTCTTTTTCTGATACAGTAAATCCCTGACAAACAAGTTCTGTTCCAAGAGTACGTTCACTAGTCCAGTTTGCTTGTAAGCCCAACAAAGTGTACCCATGTACCCAACTAACACAACTGACTGTATGGTACTGTACTGTGATAGGTTTATAATGCTTTTCATGAAAATAACACATAGAACAAATATATTTAAATAAAGTAAAACATTTTTATTCTTCCAACTCAGTACCTTACCAAGTGCAGTGGTACTGTACATCAGCAGGCATCCTGGGACTCGCATTGAGTGAACAGGAAAGAAGAGTTACTGACTGGAGGAGGGAGGGGGGTGGTTGATGGTAGAGATGAACGATCAGCCTTGGGGGATGGAGAGCAGCCTACAATGTCACTCATGTTTGATGTTGATGGCACAGGTTCTGATTCCTTGCTGGACTGAACTCTGTCTGCCCTCTTGAAAAAAAAAAAGACCCAGTGATGTCTGGTCATCATAGGTGGCATACTAGCGCAGGATTGCGTTCAGAATGGTTTCTCCCTCCTTGATGTAACCGTTCTACACTGGCGTCCTGTGCCTTGAAAACTGATACTGCCTCCTCGAATAAAGAAAATCCTTGCCATTTCCTCTGTCCAGATAGCTAATCTTTAGTAAAATTTCTTTACTGTTTCCTGGAAGAAATTTTGTAGAATTGATGCTAACTTTTTCTATAAGCATTTGGTAGACTTTGCCAATAAGATCATCTGATAGTAAGGGTTTATTTTATGGCAGAATTTCAGTACTAACAATTATTTTACTGAGTTTAAGACAATGGAAATTATTTCATCTTGAATGAATTGTAGAAGTTTATGTTTTTCAAAAAATGGTTTGATTTCAGCTGTGTTGCCAATTTTATTTTTCCTAGTTGTTTCATTCCTTATAATCCTTTCTGTGTTTGCCTGGTCATTCTGACGTTGGTGATTTGTTTATTCTCTCATTTTTTGTTTATCAGTATTAATTTTATTGCTCCTTTCAAAGAACCAGCTTTCAGCAGAATTGATTTTCTCCATTGATTTTCTCTTCTTAATTTTATTGATCTCTGTTTTTGTGTCTATTATCTTCTTCTGCTCACTTTTGACTTATTTTTTCTTTTATAGTTTATTAAGGTAGAAGCTTAGGTAACTGAAAACTTTGCTTCTTTTTCTGATACAGTAAATCCCTGACAAACAAGTTCTGTTCCAAGAGTACGTTCACTAGTCCAGTTTGCTTGTAAGCCCAACAAAGTGTACCCATGTACCCAACTAACACAACTGACTGTATGGTACTGTACTGTGATAGGTTTATAATGCTTTTCATGAAAATAACACATAGAACAAATATATTTAAATAAAGTAAAACATTTTTATTCTTCCAACTCAGTACCTTACCAAGTGCAGTGGTACTGTACATCAGCAGGCATCCTGGGACTCGCATTGAGTGAACAGGAAAGAAGAGTTACTGACTGGAGGAGGGAGGGGGGTGGTTGATGGTAGAGATGAACGATCAGCCTTGGGGGATGGAGAGCAGCCTACAATGTCACTCATGTTTGATGTTGATGGCACAGGTTCTGATTCCTTGCTGGACTGAACTCTGTCTGCCCTCTTGAAAAAAAAAAAGACCCAGTGATGTCTGGTCATCATAGGTGGCATACTAGCGCAGGATTGCGTTCAGAATGGTTTCTCCCTCCTTGATGTAACCGTTCTACACTGGCGTCCTGTGCCTTGAAAACTGATACTGCCTCCTCGAATAAAGAAAATCCCCTTGCCATTTCCTCTGTCCAGAAGCTCTTCCGTTCTCCAGTTACTTCTTCGTCTTGTCTCTGTTAGTCCTTTCTCTAGTCAAATTTCCACCTTTGAAGGCTTCTCTAAGGCCGGTCACATCAACTAGACTAGGATGCACTTACCCATGACTACTTAGTGCAGTCATCCTTGGAATTCTAAGACTGTCAAGCAAAACAGTTGACTTTTCGAAAGGTCAACATCAAAATTGAAATGAAGCTTTAGTTGTTGGGTCATGTCTGGCTCTTTATAACCCCATGGACTGTAGCCTGCCAGACTCCTCTTTCCATGGGATATCCCAGGAAAGAATACTGGAGTGGATTTCCCTGCACTCACTCCTAATGGGAATAGATCTCCTGCATTTTCAGGTAGATTCTTTACTGTGGGAGCCACCAGGGTAGCCCATAGCATTTCTTACCTGTACTTATTTTAACAATATGTGAAAGTAATGAATGTGTCATTGATAAACTGTGTTTAATCTAAAACATGCAGTATTTCCAGGCATAATGTCATGATCATGTGTCACTGAGATGTGTTCTCATTAATCTGCTATTGAGCTACTTTTGTTAAAATTTTTTAATGTTTTTTTTTTAATTGAAGTATAGTTAATTTATTATAAAATTATAGTTTATAGTTTTTATACATGTATGTATTTCAGTTTATTTTTCATTATGATTTATTATGAGGTATTGACTGTAGTGCCCTGTGCTATAGAGTAGGTCCTTGTTCTTCTGTTTTATATAGTGTCATATGTATCTTTTAATCCCAAATTTATCTTTTAACCCCATAATTTATCCCTCCTTTTGGTCACCATACATTTGTTTTCTGTATTTGTGAGTCTTTCTCTGTTTTGTAAATAGTTTCAGTTGCATCATATCTTTGTTCCTTTAGTATGATACTTAGTATCATCTAAGTGAAGTTCCCATACTTCACTTAGTATGACAATCTCTAGATCTATCCATGATGCTGCAAGTGGCATTATTTCATTCTTTTTATGGCTGAGTAATATTCCATTCTGTATACTTACCGCATCTTCTTTATCCATTCATCTGTTGATGGACACCTAGGTTACTTCCATGCTTTGGCTATTGTGAGTAGTGCTGCTATGAACATTGTTGTGTATGTATCTTTTCAAATTAGAGTTTTCTCTGGATGTATACCCAAGAGTGGGATTGATGGATCATGTGGTACTGAGACATTTTTAATTCATAGCATCCTTTCCTTTAAAAAATAATCTTACAGTGTATATAGTAGTGAGTTTTTGAAACCTCATAATTAACAGTAAGGTCCTTTGAGGTGATGAGGGATGAGAGAGGATAACTGAGCTTGTGAACTTCCTTCTCTTAAGTGATGGGGACTGTTCCAGTACAAGTGCCCAAGCAGTGGCAGACTGCTGTTTCCTGAGACCTAAGTTTATGCTGGTCTGATTGATGACTAGGGTAGAAACCACTTCAAAAGCTAAAGTATCCCTGGAACCAACCTTTGATTGTAGTCAAAGAGGAATTCAGAGAAGCTAAATGATCAGGACCAAGAAATGCAAATGGAAATAAGCGCCAATGCCAAAGCCAGACAGCTGAAGGAATGAGGTCTGAGGTGGGAGAGGGGTGAAGTGACAGAGAGAAGTCAAGACACTTAGCTTCTGAGAATACAGACATGGTTTTCACGTTGTTAGATATGTGGATGTATTATTGACTTGAATCAAAAGCTTATGGTCGGGCTTCCCTGGTGGTCCAGTGGGTAAGGACACCGCCTTGCAGTGCAAGGGGCGCCGGTTCGATCCCTGGCCTGGAAGGATCCCACGTGCTGCGGAGCAGCTGGACCAATGTGTCCAATTACCGAGCTGGAGCTCTAGAGCGCATGTGCCCAGAGCCGGTGCTCTGCGACAACAGAGGCCACCGCGATGGGAGGCCCACACCGGCCAAAGAACAAAGATGGATGAAAATAGAGAAATGAAAGACCAATAGAAGTGGCCTGCCAGCCCCTCTCCCTCCCCAACCTGCCCCTTCCCCCCCGGAAAAAAAAATTAAAAGTAAATAAAAATAAATAAAGCCTAAAAAAAAAAAAAGCTTGTACTCATGGCATAATTTGTGTTATTTTGATAAAACCAGATATTATAAGGGGGCACAGTTTTTCAATTAGGACTTTTTTTTAACATGGAAAAAAGCAGATAATTTCATATTTAAAGTACATGAATACATAGGCACTGATGGAAGAAATGGCAACCCACTTAAGTATTCTTGCCTGGGAAATCCTAGGACAGAGGAGCCTTGCGGGCTTCAGTCACAAAGAAATGGACAGGACTGAGTGACTAAACAGCAACACACATGGACACTCTGAAAATAGTGGATTACCAATTTAAATATGCAATAGCATACCTTTGTTCTTCTAGGAACATGTATATTACTTCCATGAATTACAAAGAGAGAACTAGGTAAAAACATTTATACACTTGATAAAAATGTTGGAAACTAATTCCCTAAAAAAATAACTATATTATATGGCAAAATTTTATACAGGGACTTTGTTGAAGAAAGCTGTCTTTTATTGCCATTATCATAATTGCACAGCAGTAATATTTTGTAAATTTTAATTACTGTGATAAAACCTTTTGTAATTATGAATGATTTACTTTTTATTGTTTGAATAATTTCAAGCCTTAACACTCTTTCAAGTTCTTTATATACTGTTACAGAATATTCCAATATCCTACTGTAGCTCCTTTATAATTTTGTTGGCTACAAAGACATTTTAGAATTAATTACCTAAAAGCTATAAAAACTGGGAATTCTTATTTTTAAGGAGAAGGCATATTACATATAATCAAGAAACATCTCAAATTCCTCTATAGAACAAGTTGGCCTAAAGCACTTGGAATGGTGTATGTTTTGTTTCTTTGTTCAAATGGATATTTCTGCAGAAGTGGTGGTGGCACTTTCTATATTCAGCAGTTTTTATCAGAATGCTGCCAGAAATATGAGACAAAATACTGTCCATTAATAAGCTGATCTATTAGACAAAATTTTAGATCGATAGTCTCTATTTAACAGAGGATAACCCTTTTTCACAAGCTACGTATATGTATATATTTTATAATGATGATAGATAGATATAGATATGGATGTACTTGGGCTGGACTGCAGCACACCAGGCTTCCCTGTTATCCAGTATTTCCTGCAGTTTGGTCAGACTCATGTCCTTTGAGTCAGTCATGCCATCCAACAACCTAATCCTCTATCATCCCCTTCTCCTGCCTTCAATCTTTCCCAGCATCAAGGTCTTTTTCAGTGAGTCATCTCTTCACATCAGGTGGCCAAAGTATTGGTGCTTCAGCTTCAGTATCAGTCCTTCCAATGAATATTCAAGGTTGATTTCCTTTAGGAGTGACTGGTTTGATCTCCTTGCCATCCAAGGGGCTCTCAAGAGTCTTCTCTAGCACCACAGTGGTGTGTGTGCCAAGTCGCTCCAGTCGTGTATGACTCTGTGTGACCCTTTGAACTGTAGCTGCCCTAGGCTTCTCTGTCCAAGAGACTCTCCAGTCTAGAATACTGGAGTGGGTTGCCATGCCCTCCTCCAGGGGATCTTCCCAAGCCAGGGCTCAGGCCCGCATCTCTTACATCTCTTGTGTTGGTGGACTTGTTGTTTACCACTAGTGGCACCTGGGATGTGCCCATGGTTTACAAAGTGTAGATAATTCATTTTGTTAACATATGACCTCCCTAGACACAAACTTTGAGATGAGGATTCTGTGTAAATAACTTTATTATATTAATTGCACTCAAGAG
Organism: Tragulus kanchil; assembly: GCA_022376925.1. NCBI lineage: Eukaryota > Metazoa > Chordata > Mammalia > Artiodactyla > Tragulidae > Tragulus > Tragulus kanchil. The sequence goes on from JAIOJX010000023.1 coordinate 134,343,317, forward strand.
AAACTGGTATGTAAGCAGAGAGAAAATAATAGCTTAGCAAGAATATGATTTTAAATAGAATCCTTCTTTCTGTGTAACACTATAGGAAACTCTATGGCACTAAATTCATCATAGATTTTGTTATGCCTTGAAGCAAGAAGGCTGAACTCTCATGTCTCCTTTTCAATCAGTCATAGCAGTATCTCATGCCATCTCAGGAAATTTCAACTCTTCAAGCAAAGCTGATACAGTAATTCCAGCATAACCTCATTTGTAAGCTTGACAAAATCTGGAAGATGGGCCTATGAAGGCATACTCAGAACTGACAGGAGGAATGTAGGACAAAAACTGTACAGAATTGGAGTCCAGATGCAATTGATAAATTCACAGAAACAAGATTAAGGTTAAAGTCTAGATGAGGTTTAAATGAGGACGATGGTCATTATCACCAACATCATCAGCACACTTAGTGGGAGTCGTGGAGGAGAATTTTGAAGCTATGAGAATGAAATATTCATTCTGAAATTTTAGATGTGAAACTTGGGATTTCCATTGCCAAATGGAACATGGCTGTGGCAATAGATATCATTAGAGCTAATTCTTAAAAACTTGAATCAGGATTGTCAGGAGAAGTATCAAAAAGCTCAGATGTGCAGATGATACCATTCTCATGGCAGAAAGCAAAAAGAAATTTAAAGAACCTTTTGATGAAGGTGAAAGAGGAGAGTGAAAAAGCTGTCTTGAACCTCACCATTCAAAAACAAAGATTATGGCATTCAGTCACATCATTTCATAGTAAATAGAAGAGGAAGAAGTGCAAACAATGAAAGATTTTCTTTTCTTGGGCTCCAAAATCATTGCAGACTGTGAATGCAGCCATGAAATTGAAAGACGGATGCTCCTTGAAAGAAAAACTATGACAAACCTGGACAGCATATTAAAAAGCAGAGTTGTCACCTCGGAGACAAAGATCCAAATAGTCAAAGCTATGGTTTTTCCAGTAGTCATGTACTGAAGTGAGAGTTGAACCATAAAAAAGCCTGAGTGCTGAGGCTTTGATGCTTCTGAATTGTAGTGCTGGAGAAGATTCTTGAGAGTTCCTTGGACACCAAGGAGATCAAACCAGTTAATCCTAAAGGAAAGTAACCCTGAATATTCATTGGAAGGACTGATACTGAAGCTAAAGCTCCAGTAGTTTGGCTATTTGATACAAGAGACGATTCATTGGAAAAGGCACTGATGCTGGGAAAAATTGAAAGCAGAAGGAGACAATAGAGGATGAGGTGATTGGATGGCATGACCAACTCAATGGACTTGAGTTTTAGCAAACTCTGGAAGCTGATGAAGGATAGGGAAGCTTTTGTCCATGGGGTCATAAACAGTCAGACAGGACTTCTTGACTGAAAAACAACAATTATTAGAAAAAATAAGAGTAGTCTTAAAAAGGGGCTAAAAGGCATACTCAGAACTGACAGGAGGAATGTAGGACAAAAACTGTACAGAATTGGAGTCCAGATGCAATTGATAAATTCACAGAAACAAGATTAAGGTTAAAGTCTAGATGAGGTTTAAATGAGGACGATGGTCATTATCACCAACATCATCAGCACACTTAGTGGGAGTCGTGGAGGAGAATTTTGAAGCTATGAGAATGAAATATTCATTCTGAAATTTTAGATGTGAAACTTGGGATTTCCATTGCCAAATGGAACATGGCTGTGGCAATAGATATCATTAGAGCTAATTCTTAAAAACTTGAATCAGGATTGTCAGGAGAAGTATCAAAAATCTCAGATGTGCAGATGATACCATTCTCATGGCAGAAAGCAAAAAGAAATTTAAAGAACCTTTTGATGAAGGTGAAAGAGGAGAGTGAAAAAGCTGTCTTGAACCTCACCATTCAAAAACAAAGATTATGGCATTCAGTCACATCATTTCATAGTAAATAGAAGAGGAAGAAGTGCAAACAATGAAAGATTTTCTTTTCTTGGGCTCCAAAATCATTGCAGACTGTGAATGCAGCCATGAAATTGAAAGACGGATGCTCCTTGAAAGAAAAACTATGACAAACCTGGACAGCATATTAAAAAGCAGAGTTGTCACCTCGGAGACAAAGATCCAAATAGTCAAAGCTATGGTTTTTCCAGTAGTCATGTACTGAAGTGAGAGTTGAACCATAAAAAAGCCTGAGTGCTGAGGCTTTGATGCTTCTGAATTGTAGTGCTGGAGAAGATTCTTGAGAGTTCCTTGGACACCAAGGAGATCAAACCAGTTAATCCTAAAGGAAAGTAACCCTGAATATTCATTGGAAGGACTGATACTGAAGCTAAAGCTCCAGTAGTTTGGCTATTTGATACAAGAGACGATTCATTGGAAAAGGCACTGATGCTGGGAAAAATTGAAAGCAGAAGGAGACAATAGAGGATGAGGTGATTGGATGGCATGACCAACTCAATGGACTTGAGTTTTAGCAAACTCTGGAAGCTGATGAAGGATAGGGAAGCTTTTGTCCATGGGGTCATAAACAGTCAGACAGGACTTCTTGACTGAAAAACAACAATTATTAGAAAAAAATAAGAGAGTAGTTCTGTTAAAGCAGTTCACCCAGTGTTGGGACTGGAAGTAGATTGTGGCGGGACACTAAAAGAGAATACTTTTAAACTAATAGAGGCGTAATGAAACTTTCAACAAATCCCAGTAGGACTAATGAGTTGAATTTGCCAAAGCAGATAGAAGGTGTCTCAAAGGATTTGAACTTAATATATCTGATCTGTCTTTTCATAGAGGAAAAAAATGAAGAAGGAAAGATTTAGGATATGTCATTCTGATCTATGTATCTTTCTTCTTGAGTTCAATTTTTCTCTGTCTCTCTAGACAATCTTGCAATATTCTTATCTTTTATCCAGTGCTTTATCCTTTCACAGAATTATCACGCTGGAAATGAACCTTTATTTCTGCATTAATTTGTTGACATTTCACTAATCATTTGCAAAATAATTCTAAAATAAAACTTTGTTTAGAGTTGCCTTGAAAGGTTATGTCAACTTATCAACAAGGAAGAAAGGCAAAGTTTATTTATCTTGTGAAGACACATTTTGTTTTTAAGGACAACTCATTTCTTTTGAAAAGTCATGGTACTTAACAGATGTGTAGAAATAATAAGGTCTGTGACTCTAGAGAGTTTGCAATTTAACTTGTAAACTTGATGTGTTAAGTCTCTTTATTTGTGACAAATATATTTTACTTTTTAATTGAGATTCCCACCTGTATCTTATATATAGAAGATATGATCACTAGGTCTCTATTCCCTGTCACTGACAGCACATATATACCTACTTCACAAAATTAAGTGTTATGATATGATTTGATCTTAAAATTTGAGAAAATTAGTTTATGTAACTCCTTTATTTTTAGCTATATCCATTCAAAAAGGAAAATAATAGAAGAGAATTACACCACATACATATACACAGTCAGTCATAATTATCTATCCCTTCCCTCTTGAGTCCTCTCCTCTTCCCATCCTGCCCTCTCAGTCAGTACAGGGCACTAGCCTGAGTCCCCTCTGTCATACAGCAGCTTCTGCCAACATTTTTAAATATAAGTCTCTGTGATCAATCCCTGTGATGCCTACAGTTTTAAAAAAGTGATGAAGGATAGGGAAGCTTTTGTCCATGGGGTCATAAACAGTCAGACAGGACTTCTTGACTGAAAAACAACAATTATTAGAAAAAAATAAGAGAGTAGTTCTGTTAAAGCAGTTCACCCAGTGTTGGGACTGGAAGTAGATTGTGGCGGGACACTAAAAGAGAATACTTTTAAACTAATAGAGGCGTAATGAAACTTTCAACAAATCCCAGTAGGACTAATGAGTTGAATTTGCCAAAGCAGATAGAAGGTGTCTCAAAGGATTTGAACTTAATATATCTGATCTGTCTTTTCATAGAGGAAAAAAATGAAGAAGGAAAGATTTAGGATATGTCATTCTGATCTATGTATCTTTCTTCTTGAGTTCAATTTTCTCTGTCTCTCTAGACAATCTTGCAATATTCTTATCTTTTATCCAGTGCTTTATCCTTTCACAGAATTATCACGCTGGAAATGAACCTTTATTTCTGCATTAATTTGTTGACATTTCACTAATCATTTGCAAAATAATTCTAAAATAAAACTTTGTTTAGAGTTGCCTTGAAAGGTTATGTCAACTTATCAACAAGGAAGAAAGGCAAAGTTTATTTATCTTGTGAAGACACATTTTGTTTTTAAGGACAACTCATTTCTTTTGAAAAGTCATGGTACTTAACAGATGTGTAGAAATAATAAGGTCTGTGACTCTAGAGAGTTTGCAATTTAACTTGTAAACTTGATGTGTTAAGTCTCTTTATTTGTGACAAATATATTTTACTTTTTAATTGAGATTCCCACCTGTATCTTATATATAGAAGATATGATCACTAGGTCTCTATTCCCTGTCACTGACAGCACATATATACCTACTTCACAAAATTAAGTGTTATGATATGATTTGATCTTAAAATTTGAGAAAATTAGTTTATGTAACTCCTTTATTTTTAGCTATATCCATTCAAAAAGGAAAATAATAGAAGAGAATTACACCACATACATATACACAGTCAGTCATAATTATCTATCCCTTCCCTCTTGAGTCCTCTCCTCTTCCCATCCTGCCCTCTCAGTCAGTACAGGGCACTAGCCTGAGTCCCCTCTGTCATACAGCAGCTTCTGCCAACATTTTTAAATATAAGTCTCTGTGATCAATCCCTGTGATGCCTACAGTTTTAAAACTAGTGCATGTGCAAAATGTTCACAGATAATTTATAGATACGAATTTATTTATGTGAAGCATCCAAGGAACTCTTATGATCCACTTTTAAATAAGGAAACTAGCCATCAGATGTGAAGTATTAGGTCTAATATAATACAGCTAGTGAGTAATCTGTGTGTGAAGCAACATTCTATGAGTTGGCATTGTCGTACTTGTTTTCCTGATTGTGGTTTCCTCTGTTTTTATGTTCAATAGTAAAGATACATTACTTTTTTAAGTTTCATTTTAGAAATCCTGACAAGAGTATTAATAAGCTTGATTCAACTTCCATTTTCATTCTAATGATGGATCATAGAATATCACTGATGGGCCTGCGGAAAGCTAACTGGTTCTGGGAATTTTACTCAGTGTTGAATACAAAATTCTGCCTTCTAGTATTGTATTCAAGGTAGTTTTTATCCACTTTATTCTTTAATGAAAGATAAGAACTGAAGAAGCCGAGAGTGGCCAATATATGCTAAATAAGATACAACTTGAAGCCTGAGGAGTCCTCATTTCTTACTTGAATAAATATAAAAAAGGAGGCATGATGCTTCCGTGATCATACATGGAGCATATTAATCATGATATTGCAGTAATTGATTCACAGTTTGTAGGTAAAATCTATTTAGCCCAGGTAATTGATAAATCACTAGAGAGTTTGCAATTTAACTTGTAAACTTCTCTTTATTTGTGACAAATATATTTTACTTTTTAATTGAGATTCCCACCTGTATCTTATATATAGAAGATATGATCACTAGGTCTCTATTCCCTGTCACTGACAGCACATATATACCTACTTCACAAAATTAAGTGTTATGATATGATTTGATCTTAAAATTTGAGAAAATTAGTTTATGTAACTCCTTTATTTTTAGCTATATCCATTCAAAAAGGAAAATAATAGAAGAGAATTACACCACATACATATACACAGTCAGTCATAATTATCTATCCCTTCCCTCTTGAGTCCTCTCCTCTTCCCATCCTGCCCTCTCAGTCAGTACAGGGCACTAGCCTGAGTCCCCTCTGTCATACAGCAGCTTCTGCCAACATTTTTAAATATAAGTCTCTGTGATCAATCCCTGTGATGCCTACAGTTTTAAAACTAGTGCATGTGCAAAATGTTCACAGATAATTTATAGATACGAATTTATTTATGTGAAGCATCCAAGGAACTCTTATGATCCACTTTTAAATAAGGAAACTAGCCATCAGATGTGAAGTATTAGGTCTAATATAATACAGCTAGTGAGTAATCTGTGTGTGAAGCAACATTCTATGAGTTGGCATTGTCGTACTTGTTTTCCTGATTGTGGTTTCCTCTGTTTTTATGTTCAATAGTAAAGATACATTACTTTTTTAAGTTTCATTTTAGAAATCCTGACAAGAGTATTAATAAGCTTGATTCAACTTCCATTTTCATTCTAATGATGGATCATAGAATATCACTGATGGGCCTGCGGAAAGCTAACTGGTTCTGGGAATTTTACTCAGTGTTGAATACAAAATTCTGCCTTCTAGTATTGTATTCAAGGTAGTTTTTATCCACTTTATTCTTTAATGAAAGATAAGAACTGAAGAAGCCGAGAGTGGCCAATATATGCTAAATAAGATACAACTTGAAGCCTGAGGAGTCCTCATTTCTTACTTGAATAAATATAAAAAAGGAGGCATGATGCTTCCGTGATCATACATGGAGCATATTAATCATGATATTGCAGTAATTGATTCACAGTTTGTAGGTAAAATCTATTTAGATCTTATCCAAATTCAATCAAAGCTGGATATTTTTATGTAGCCAACTTTTATATTATACTTTAAATAGGGGAAAACCTTTTAATTCAGATGTTATAGGAAAATCAAAAGGAAGAATTAGAAATTTGACACTTTGAAATAAAAATAACCAATTATATAAAATTACAACTGTATTGATAACAGACAAAAATCACTATCCTTTATGAATATCCAACAAAAAACTCAGAGGACTATATTAGTAACATACCAGAGTCAACCTATAAACACACATAAGAAATGTATAATATCAGTAGTGATCTAGTGCATGTCAATTAAGTCACTGAATAAGATCCATCTTTTTTCTTTTATAGACATTTTATTGCTCCAGATACAATAAAACTGAAATCTTGATATATTGCCACACCAGAGATAACTGAAAAACTATTAAACTGCAGTTTAAAGATATACATTAAAATGTTCATATCTTTTTCTGCTTTGATCCAAAATATGTCCATTTTTTCAAAATCTGTAGTAAGCTCTGTGAATTTATTTATTAAAGTTTTATTGATGATAAGTTAAAAAAAAAAAAAGAATTAACTTAGATGTCAGGTGTGACATGATGTTTTCCCCCTAAATCTTGGGTATATAGCGCCACAAATAGAGACTAAATTTTCAGGCCTTCTTTTTATATTAGATTTGCTGTGTGGCTAGGTTCTCTTTAATAAAACATGAGCAAAAATAATATTCATATAATCCACATTACTTATCTAAAAAGAAATTACATATTACATCTCTTTCCCCCTTCCTGGAGAGTGAAGATCTGGTCCAGCTTTGACAATCAGACCATGCTCATGGGTGGATGGTATTGTGGACCTAGAAAGACATTATTTGGATGTTATTTCCTTAGCCTTGATGTTTCAGATGATCTCAAAGTTACTGATGATAAACTAGAGGACGCATAGAGAAGTGAAGACAAAAGGTTATGAAATAGAAGAGAATCGGAAAGTTGGAAAAAGTAGGACTTCCTATTAGCAGTTTGCCTGCCATTGTAGGGGACACGGGTTCAATTCTTGGTCTCAGAACTAAGATCCCACATGCTTTTGTGCAACTAAATCCTGAGCATCCCAACTACTGAGTCTGCACTCTAGAGCCTGTGCCCTGCAACAAGAGTCATTAGGAAAATTAGAAATTTGGAAAGCCAACTTTTATATTATACTTTAAATAGGGAAAACCTTTTAATTCAGATGTTATAGGAAAATCCAAATTAAAAAAATATAAAATTACAACTGTATTGATAACAGACAAAAATCACTATCCTTTATGAATATCCAACAAAAAACTCAGAGGACTATATTAGTAACATACCAGAGTCAACCTATAAACACACATAAGAAATGTATAATATCAGTAGTGATCTAGTGCATGTCAATTAAGTCACTGAATAAGATCCATCTTTTTTCTTTTATAGACATTTTATTGCTCCAGATACAATAAAACTGAAATCTTGATATATTGCCACACCAGAGATAACTGAAAAACTATTAAACTGCAGTTTAAAGATATACATTAAAATGTTCATATCTTTTTCTGCTTTGATCCAAAATATGTCCATTTTTTCAAAATCTGTAGTAAGCTCTGTGAATTTATTTATTAAAGTTTTATTGATGATAAGTTAAAAAAAAAAAAAGAATTAACTTAGATGTCAGGTGTGACATGATGTTTTCCCCCTAAATCTTGGGTATATAGCGCCACAAATAGAGACTAAATTTTCAGGCCTTCTTTTTATATTAGATTTGCTGTGTGGCTAGGTTCTCTTTAATAAAACATGAGCAAAAATAATATTCATATAATCCACATTACTTATCTAAAAAGAAATTACATATTACATCTCTTTCCCCCTTCCTGGAGAGTGAAGATCTGGTCCAGCTTTGACAATCAGACCATGCTCATGGGTGGATGGTATTGTGGACCTAGAAAGACATTATTTGGATGTTATTTCCTTAGCCTTGATGTTTCAGATGATCTCAAAGTTACTGATGATAAACTAGAGGACGCATAGAGAAGTGAAGACAAAAGGTTATGAAATAGAAGAGAATCGGAAAGTTGGAAAAAGTAGGACTTCCTATTAGCAGTTTGCCTGCCATTGTAGGGGACACGGGTTCAATTCTTGGTCTCAGAACTAAGATCCCACATGCTTTTGTGCAACTAAATCCTGAGCATCCCAACTACTGAGTCTGCACTCTAGAGCCTGTGCCCTGCAACAAGAGAAACTACAGTATTGAGAAGCTCACATACCACAACTAAAGAATAGCTCTTACTCACTGCAGTGAGACCCCAGATCAGTCATAAACAAAGAAAGAAAGTTGGGAAAACATGAGTAGAAAATATCATAGTCAACTTTGGCTCTTGTAGAAAATAAGTGTTAAAAAAAAATATTATCAAAGAAACAATATGCCTGGCCCACCTGGGCCTCACACCCACACCATCAAAAAGTGTTTGCAAAACTTGCAAGCCCCACAGGACAGATGTGAAAGTGACCCATTTCAGACATGGCCATGAGGATAATTGCACAATAAAAATTCAACTACGGGGCAAAGCATGGGCAATAGACAGGCTGAACAAGAAAATTATATTCACAATGCAGAGTACTAACAACTACACAATCACTGCCAAGAAAGATATATTCAAAGAGAAGGGCCAAGGTGTTTTGGTTTTTTTTTTTTTTGGTCACTTCTATTGATCTTTCATTTATTTATCTTTGTTCTTTGACCTGTGTGGGCCTCCCATTGCAGTGGCCTCTGTTGTCGCAGAGCGCCAGCTCTGGGCGCATGCGCTCCAGAGCTCCAGCTGGGTAGTTGGACACATGGGTCCAGCCGTTTCATGGCACATGGGATCTTCCCAGGCCAGGCATCGAACTGACACTCTTTGCACTGTAAGGCGGTGTCCTTACCTACTGGACCACCAGGGAAACCCGGGCCTGGGGTTTTGAAAGTATGACCAAAGAATGCTAGGTTCTCTTTAATAAAACATGAGCAAAAATAATATTCATATAATCCACATTACTTATCTAAAAAGAAATTACATATTACATCTCTTTCCCCCTTCCTGGAGAGTGAAGATCTGGTCCAGCTTTGACAATCAGACCATGCTCATGGGTGGATGGTATTGTGGACCTAGAAAGACATTATTTGGATGTTATTTCCTTAGCCTTGATGTTTCAGATGATCTCAAAGTTACTGATGATAAACTAGAGGACGCATAGAGAAGTGAAGACAAAAGGTTATGAAATAGAAGAGAATCGGAAAGTTGGAAAAAGTAGGACTTCCTATTAGCAGTTTGCCTGCCATTGTAGGGGACACGGGTTCAATTCTTGGTCTCAGAACTAAGATCCCACATGCTTTTGTGCAACTAAATCCTGAGCATCCCAACTACTGAGTCTGCACTCTAGAGCCTGTGCCCTGCAACAAGAGAAACTACAGTATTGAGAAGCTCACATACCACAACTAAAGAATAGCTCTTACTCACTGCAGTGAGACCCCAGATCAGTCATAAACAAAGAAAGAAAGTTGGGAAAACATGAGTAGAAAATATCATAGTCAACTTTGGCTCTTGTAGAAAATAAGTGTTAAAAAAAAATATTATCAAAGAAACAATATGCCTGGCCCACCTGGGCCTCACACCCACACCATCAAAAAGTGTTTGCAAAACTTGCAAGCCCCACAGGACAGATGTGAAAGTGACCCATTTCAGACATGGCCATGAGGATAATTGCACAATAAAAATTCAACTACGGGGCAAAGCATGGGCAATAGACAGGCTGAACAAGAAAATTATATTCACAATGCAGAGTACTAACAACTACACAATCACTGCCAAGAAAGATATATTCAAAGAGAAGGGCCAAGGTGTTTTGGTTTTTTTTTTTTTTGGTCACTTCTATTGATCTTTCATTTATTTATCTTTGTTCTTTGACCTGTGTGGGCCTCCCATTGCAGTGGCCTCTGTTGTCGCAGAGCGCCAGCTCTGGGCGCATGTGCTCCAGAGCTCCAGCTGGGTAGTTGGACACATGGGTCCAGCCGCTCTGTGGCATGTGGGATGTTCCCAAGCCAGGGATCGAACTGGCACCCCTTGCACTGCAAGGTGGTGTCCTTACCCACTGGACCACCAGGGAAACCCGGGCCTGGGGTTTTGAAAGTATGACCAAAGAATTTGCTTCCTTGTTGAATCAGGGATTTTTATCAGCTCTCACTACTGTGTTTCCTTTGTATGAGTGCAGGCTGAGTGGCTTCAGTCATGTCTGACTCTTTGTGATCCCATGGCCTGTAGCCCACCAGGCTCCTCTCAGAGTACTCCAGTATTCTTGTCTGGAAATCCAATGGACAAAGGAGGCTGGAAGGCTATAGTCCCTGGGGTGACAAAGAGCTGGGCGGGACTGAGCATGCACACACTCATGCACCATGTCTGCATTTATGGAACTGAGCCATCTCTAATCATGCAGATAAATGCCAAACCATAGGGGATGGCTGAGCAGCAAGATGGGAACTTAGGTCCAGACAGGACCCAGTGGAGTAGACCTCCCTTCCTGCCCTGTAACTCTACATACCTTCTCAACCATAATATAAGAAAGACTTTTTTTCTACTTTTCTTTAGGTATGGTGGATTTCTTCTCTATACCAGCTTCAAATAGGCACCCAGTTATAAAAATGTTATGAAATAATAGTAGGAGATTGGTTGAATATGATTGGCTACATATCCAAGCTGTAGTAGCATAACTTCCTCGACCTGGATTGTAGATGTAATTGTCAGAGATCCAGCAGCCTACTTGGGCCATAATGTAACATCCAGAAAGGGAAGGATAGAGTCCAAGAAATCTGCGGTATATAACTCCTATTATAAATATGACTCATACATCATTATTTCTTGGATTTTAGTAACTTAAAACCAATGGCTTATTATACTTAAAGTTGAAATTGTAACATGACAAAATATTGTCAGTAATGAATTTTAAGTGAGATAAGATCACTAGCCAGTAAAGAAATAGTCTATATTTTAAAGTGTGGTCAATATTTAAAGTGAAACAATGGAAATTACCAATTAGTAAAAAAAAAAAAAAAAGCACAAATTAAAGACAAAACAGCAAACAATACATATGTGTATGTATGCTTGTGTAAATATTTTTCCATACTTAAATAAGTTAAATGCTTTGATATTTTTGTATAGCTTTCCTTAAAAATACAGCAGTGTTTCTTGCCATGGAGTAAGCTGCTAAATTAATCAAGTAATTTAAATGAAAAAACAGGGAAAAAGAGAGCACTATAAGTTAATACATAACATAAAAGATATGTTGAATTTCATATAAATGAATGCCATAAGAGATATGCTGAATTTTATAAAAGGACGGCTCTAAAGTATGGAGACGCTTGGTACAAATGTAAAGAATGTCAGAGAAGTGACCACTGTGTAGGTGGGAAGGAGGGACTGATGACTGGAATGCCCTGTGAAAGAGCTGCTGTCCAAGTTCTGTTTCTTAACCTGGGAAGAGGCACTGGGCCAAGCAGTAGTGACTTAATTCAGAAAGTCCACAGACTGAGAAGATGGTGGACCAGTGCCCCAATGAATCATGTTTCCTGAGTTAGAGTTCAGGCCTCTTTGGGGGGCTTCCCTCGTGGCTCAGGTGGTAAAGAATCTGTCTGCAATGATGGATTCAATCCCTAGGTTAGAAAGATACCCTGGAGAAGGGAATGGTTACCCACTCCAATATTCCTGCCTAGAGAATTCCATGGACACAGAAGCCTGGCAGGCTTATTATCCATGAAGTCACAAAGAGTCAGACACAACTGAGCAACTAAATTATTATTATTATTTCACCCTAGAAAGTGGAGAGGGTGTGTTTGTTGTTGCAAACCTCTTGGTGTTGGAGTCCTTTATTCCTTCAGCTGTCCACATAGTTCAGGTCACACTGTGCCTGTATACCACCAACAAGACAAATGTTCTTTGTTCTGCAACTTCTTATCTATATATAAATGGAAAAGTGTTATACCTTTGAAGATCAGAACCTTGAGAATGGGCTGTCCTGTGTATTTTAGGGTATAGGAACATTCTTAACTTGTAGCGAAGGAAATAGAATACGAAGGTTAAAATAAAAGAAACAGATCCAATATGGAGACAGATTTGTTCTTTGCAATTACATACCTACATCTTAAAAATAGTTTAAAAATATTAATACAAGGCACCAAGCCCAGTAGAGGACTCAGTTCTTCATCCCACTCCAAAAAACCCTTTTCTTACTTAGGAAAACCTTATGGGGAAGGTGATAATCATATTCAAAGTGCCCTCTACACATTCTCATGGTTTATAGTTACTGATTCTTGTTGTTGCTGTGGTGCAATCTAAATATTTTTTATGCTTTTCTCCCCACAACAAATCAGTAGATTTCCAATAAAACACTATTTGCTCTACCTGTCAATACCCACAGACATAATTAGGGCAAACTAGAAAGCGACTCCCTCTCTCCCGCACACGATACAGAATTGGAGTCTTGAAGTAAACTGGCAGATGTCCGTGATATTTTACATTGATGTTAACAATTACTCAAGATAAAAACAGTTCAGATTTGGCAACTTAACTATATGATTTTCTTAGTTCCTATTTTCAGCTTAGGGAAGCCCCAGGTGGTACAGTGTTAAAGAATCAACCTGTCAAGGCAGGAGACCCAAGAGACGTGGGTTTGATCTCTGGGTGAGGAAGATCTCCTGCTGAAGCAAATAGCAGCCCACTCCAGGATCCCGTGGACAGAGGAGCCTGGCAGGCTTATTATCCATGAAGTCACAAAGAGTCAGACACAACTGAGCAACTAAATTATTATTATTATTTCACCCTAGAAAGTGGAGAGGGTGTGTTTGTTGTTGCAAACCTCTTGGTGTTGGAGTCCTTTATTCCTTCAGCTGTCCACATAGTTCAGGTCACACTGTGCCTGTATACCACCAACAAGACAAATGTTCTTTGTTCTGCAACTTCTTATCTATATATAAATGGAAAAGTGTTATACCTTTGAAGATCAGAACCTTGAGAATGGGCTGTCCTGTGTATTTTAGGGTATAGGAACATTCTTAACTTGTAGCGAAGGAAATAGAATACGAAGGTTAAAATAAAAGAAACAGATCCAATATGGAGACAGATTTGTTCTTTGCAATTACATACCTACATCTTAAAAATAGTTTAAAAATATTAATACAAGGCACCAAGCCCAGTAGAGGACTCAGTTCTTCATCCCACTCCAAAAACCTTATCTTACTTAGGAAAACCTTATGGGGAAGGTGATAATCATATTCAAAGTGCCCTCTACACATTCTCATGGTTTATAGTTACTGATTCTTGTTGTTGCTGTGGTGCAATCTAAATATTTTTTATGCTTTTCTCCCCACAACAAATCAGTAGATTTCCAATAAAACACTATTTGCTCTACCTGTCAATACCCACAGACATAATTAGGGCAAACTAGAAAGCGACTCCCTCTCTCCCGCACACGATACAGAATTGGAGTCTTGAAGTAAACTGGCAGATGTCCGTGATATTTTACATTGATGTTAACAATTACTCAAGATAAAAACAGTTCAGATTTGGCAACTTAACTATATGATTTTCTTAGTTCCTATTTTCAGCTTAGGGAAGCCCCAGGTGGTACAGTGTTAAAGAATCAACCTGTCAAGGCAGGAGACCCAAGAGACGTGGGTTTGATCTCTGGGTGAGGAAGATCTCCTGCTGAAGCAAATAGCAGCCCACTCCAGGATCCCGTGGACAGAGGAGCCTCATGAGCTATATGTCCATGGGTCACACAGAGTTGGACATGCCTGAGCATCTGAGCATAACACAGCAAGTGTGATTAACAATATATTAAAACTTTGCTCAGATGTAAGAATTAATGTAAATAACCCACAATTCTTCAAATATAAAAGCTGTAAAGTTTGCTGGAATTAAATGTGTTAGCTCAAATTTGTATACATATTGAGTGCTTATAATAAAGTGCTGATAGATTTGGGAGAGTTAAAATTGAGTTTTAATCCACTCTAATACTATTAATTTTAAATTTGCCTTCTATTTGTAAAATTGCTCAGAAATACTTTTCTTTGCTTTTCACAGGGGTGCATATAAATTACTTCTGACCTACTTTTAGAAGAGAAAAAAAGAGAGAGATGTGATAGTCTCTCAGTCATGTCTGACTCTTTAAACACTCGCCTTAAATGCTAGGAATTCCTTTCTGAGACATACATTTAGATATAGTAAAATGAAACATTCCTTTTTAGGTACCTGATTAATGTGTTTACAAATAACCAAGCTGTCATTTTACAGTGAGTGTTATCTCAAAAACTCTAAAAATCTAAATAGGTCAGAGTCATTTTTAAGTGTGAATTGAATAGTACAACTGGATGTCTTCACATCACACTGCCCTGCTGATAAAGTGTAAGATTACACAGAAGTCAGATGGGGATTTCAGCAGGACCAGGAGAGAACTCAAACATACTTGTGCATTCAAACTAATGGTGGAGAAAACCCCAGGGACCAATGGGGCAGTTGATGTGCACAAAAGCTTTAAAAATTCCATCCCTTGTTAGTTTGATCGAACTACATTTAAAAAGATATGCTGAGAGGCAGTTTAAAATGAAAAGGCTCATTTGTCTCCTCCTAGACCAGAAAGTTACAGTTGCTGATGTTACGGATCAAGTAAACTGGAGTGTCATTAAGATTTCTTGGCAACTTAACTATATGATTTTCTTAGTTCCTATTTTCAGCTTAGGGAAGCCCCAGGTGGTACAGTGTTAAAGAATCAACCTGTCAAGGCAGGAGACCCAAGAGACGTGGGTTTGATCTCTGGGTGAGGAAGATCTCCTGCTGAAGCAAATAGCAGCCCACTCCAGGATCCCGTGGACAGAGGAGCCTCATGAGCTATATGTCCATGGGTCACACAGAGTTGGACATGCCTGAGCATCTGAGCATAACACAGCAAGTGTGATTAACAATATATTAAAACTTTGCTCAGATGTAAGAATTAATGTAAATAACCCACAATTCTTCAAATATAAAAGCTGTAAAGTTTGCTGGAATTAAATGTGTTAGCTCAAATTTGTATACATATTGAGTGCTTATAATAAAGTGCTGATAGATTTGGGAGAGTTAAAATTGAGTTTTAATCCACTCTAATACTATTAATTTTAAATTTGCCTTCTATTTGTAAAATTGCTCAGAAATACTTTTCTTTGCTTTTCACAGGGGTGCATATAAATTACTTCTGACCTACTTTTAGAAGAGAAAAAAAGAGAGAGATGTGATAGTCTCTCAGTCATGTCTGACTCTTTAAACACTCGCCTTAAATGCTAGGAATTCCTTTCTGAGACATACATTTAGATATAGTAAAATGAAACATTCCTTTTTAGGTACCTGATTAATGTGTTTACAAATAACCAAGCTGTCATTTTACAGTGAGTGTTATCTCAAAAACTCTAAAAATCTAAATAGGTCAGAGTCATTTTTAAGTGTGAATTGAATAGTACAACTGGATGTCTTCACATCACACTGCCCTGCTGATAAAGTGTAAGATTACACAGAAGTCAGATGGGGATTTCAGCAGGACCAGGAGAGAACTCAAACATACTTGTGCATTCAAACTAATGGTGGAGAAAACCCCAGGGACCAATGGGGCAGTTGATGTGCACAAAAGCTTTAAAAATTCCATCCCTTGTTAGTTTGATCGAACTACATTTAAAAAGATATGCTGGAGAGGCAGTTTAAAATGAAAAGGCTCATTTGTCTCCTCCTAGACCAGAAAGTTACAGTTGCTGATGTTACCTCTTAAAGAAAGGAAAGTGCATGAGAAAATTGATCTTGTCGCTGATCAAAGCATCCTAGAAATGTATTTGAAGCTGAATTGTTCCAGACTGACTTATGAGCCATAACCCACCAGGCTCCTCTGCCCACAGGATTTCTCAGGCAAGAATCCTGGAATGGGTTGCTGTTGCTGTTTCTTTCTCAGGAGGATCTTCTAGTCCCAGCATCCCCTGTACTGCAGACAGATTCTTTACTGACTGAGCCACCAGGGAAGCCCTTGTTCTGGAATACCGTCTCTCATTTACCTTCTAAGATGCAGAGTATGCCCACACCTAGAAATACTTTTATCTCAAAAAACTGTTTCATAATTTCAACATTTCTTTAGCCTACCTTAATCCATAATCTCACCGTCTGCGTTGCTCCTTCAAAGCCCATTAGCCTGATTCAAACACTTTAAGATTTACCCTGTCCTTCTGGTTTCCTTTGTTTGAGTCAGCATTTCTGTACCACTATCTGAAACTCACTCCTCCTTTTTCCTTCTTACTAAGGAGAAAGAATGAATACTTTTGTTTTCTGAATAAGAAATGACAGAAACCGTAAGACACCGTCATTCAGTTTCCCAAGAACAGATTATGAAATATGCAAAGGGGAAAAATAGACATAATTCTGCACCAGTTATGAAAAACAATCTCATAGCAAAAAAAAGCACATATATATGTGTGTGTGTATATATATATATATATATATGTGTGTGTGTGTGTGTGTGTGTGTGTGTATAGGTTAAAGGGGATGAATTTAGTACTCAAAAGTGTATACCTGTTTGACTGAATCAAGATACTTCAACAGGGCTTCCCTGGTGGTCTAGTGGATAAATAGTCTGCCTTGCAGTGCCAGAGGCACCAGTTGGATCCCTGGCCCGGGAAGATCCCACATGCTGCAGAGTCGCTGGACTGGTGTGTCCAATTACAAGCCAGTGCTCTGGAGCACATGCGCCCAGAGCCGGTGCTCTGCAACCAGAGAGGCCACTACAATGGGAGACCCACACATGCCAAAGAATAATGATGGATGAAAGTAAGTAAAGAGAGAAAAAATCAATAAAAGAGGCTAAAATTAAAAAAAAAAGAAAATTCAACAAAATAATTTAACATGTGTTCTATCTAGCTTACATTATTTTCCTTTTTTTTTTCTTTTTTTAATTTTTTGTCTCTGATACCAATCACAGTAGAATTCTAACATATAACAGGTAACTCAGAATGACTTGATCAGCAATGCTTTTAGGTAGAAATAAGAAGCATACAGTCATGGGCTATAAATTGAATAAGCTATTAAAATGTTAAAGAAACTTAAGCCAAATTGAAAGTATACATTTGAAGTGATAATTTGATTCAAAAAGTCTCTTTATGGGCTTCCCCTGGTGGTCCAGTGGGTGGGGACACCGCCTTGCAGTGCAAGGGGCGCCGGTTCGATCCCTAACCTGGGAAGATACCACGTGCCGTGGAGCAGCTGGACCGATGTGTCCAATTACTGAGCCAGAGCTCTGGAACACATGCGCCCAGAGCCAGCGCTCTGCGACGACAGAGGCCACCGCAATGGGAGGCCCACAGGAGCCAAAGAACAAAGACGGATGAAAATAGATAAATGAGGGGCTTCCCCTGGTGGTCCAGTGGGTAAGGACACTGCCTTGCAGTGCAAGGGGCGCCGGTTCAAGCCCTGGCCTGGGAAGATCCCATGTGCCACGGAGCAGCTGGACTGATGTGTCCAATTACCGAGCCAGAGCTCTGGAGTGCATGTGCCTAGAGCCGGTGCTCTGCGACAACAGAGGCCACTGCGATGGGAGGCCCACACGGGCCAAAGAACAAAGACGGATGAACATAGAGAAACGAAAGACCAATAGAAGTGGCCCGCCTGCTCCCCTCCCTCCCCAACCAGACCTCCGCCCAAAATAAATAAATAAATAAATCTTTAAAAAAAAAAAAAGAAAATAGATAAATGAAAGACCAATAGAAGTGGCCTGCCTGTCCCCCTCCCTCCCCAACCCGACCCCCCCCCAAAAAAGTTAATTATTCCATTTCTAAAGAAATTTGACTCAGTTTCAAGAATTACCAATGTATATTCTGTATATATCATACAGCAAGATGCCATAATTTTTTTTCATTCTTTTATATGTATTTTTACAGTTCCTAAGAAATTCTATAAAGCTACATAAATCTAAAATTTAAAGAGACCTGTTGCATTTTTTTCAGTTTCCATGGTAGTTTAGTAGTAAAAAATCCACCTGGCAATGCAGGAGATGTGGGTCCAATCCCTGAATGGGGAAGATCCCTGCAGGAGGAAATGGCAACCCACCCCAATATTCTTACATGGGAAATCCCACGGCAGAGGAGCCTTGTGGGCTACAGACCATGGAGCTGCAAAGAGTCGGACACGGGATGGGCAGTCACTTGATCAGCAATGCTTTTAGGTAGAAATAAGAAGCATACAGTCATGGGCTATAAATTGAATAAGCTATTAAAATGTTAAAGAAACTTAAGCCAAATTGAAAGTATACATTTGAAGTGATAATTTGATTCAAAAAGTCTCTTTATGGGCTTCCCCTGGTGGTCCAGTGGGTGGGGACACCGCCTTGCAGTGCAAGGGGCGCCGGTTCGATCCCTAACCTGGGAAGATACCACGTGCCGTGGAGCAGCTGGACCGATGTGTCCAATTACTGAGCCAGAGCTCTGGAACACATGCGCCCAGAGCCAGCGCTCTGCGACGACAGAGGCCACCGCAATGGGAGGCCCACAGGAGCCAAAGAACAAAGACGGATGAAAATAGATAAATGAGGGGCTTCCCCTGGTGGTCCAGTGGGTAAGGACACTGCCTTGCAGTGCAAGGGGCGCCGGTTCAAGCCCTGGCCTGGGAAGATCCCATGTGCCACGGAGCAGCTGGACTGATGTGTCCAATTACCGAGCCAGAGCTCTGGAGTGCATGTGCCTAGAGCCGGTGCTCTGCGACAACAGAGGCCACTGCGATGGGAGGCCCACACGGGCCAAAGAACAAAGACGGATGAACATAGAGAAACGAAAGACCAATAGAAGTGGCCCGCCTGCTCCCCTCCCTCCCCAACCAGACCTCCGCCCAAAATAAATAAATAAATAAATCTTTAAAAAAAAAAAAAGAAAATAGATAAATGAAAGACCAATAGAAGTGGCCTGCCTGTCCCCCTCCCTCCCCAACCCGACCCCCCCCCAAAAAAGTTAATTATTCCATTTCTAAAGAAATTTGACTCAGTTTCAAGAATTACCAATGTATATTCTGTATATATCATACAGCAAGATGCCATAATTTTTTTTCATTCTTTTATATGTATTTTTACAGTTCCTAAGAAATTCTATAAAGCTACATAAATCTAAAATTTAAAGAGACCTGTTGCATTTTTTTCAGTTTCCATGGTAGTTTAGTAGTAAAAAATCCACCTGGCAATGCAGGAGATGTGGGTCCAATCCCTGAATGGGGAAGATCCCTGCAGGAGGAAATGGCAACCCACCCCAATATTCTTACATGGGAAATCCCACGGCAGAGGAGCCTTGTGGGCTACAGACCATGGAGCTGCAAAGAGTCGGACACAACAGAGGACGTATGTTTGCTGCATGTCTTAAAATTTTCTACATCCAATACAAAAAGATCTTAAGGATATTTAAGACAAAAAGCATGTAATGATGCTTAAAGACTTGAAATAGATTATGTAGCATATTCCTAAATAGAATTTAGAACAGATTAGCAAGAAAGCATCACCTCATCATGAGGAAAACCTGTGTGTGTGTGTAGACGTGGTGTGTGTGTGTGCATTTGTAGACACGGTGTGTGTGTGTGTAGACATGGTGTGTATGTGGTGTGTATGTGTGTGTGTCTATTAATCAAGCTGAAACAAACTCATGTTATCTCATCTGTAATACAGAAACTGAGCAGACCTGGGAGAAGAAATTACAGGGAAACAGTTAAAGGAATAAGGGACAGTTAAAGGCTCCCTCTCATTTGACAGAGTTCCTACTCACAGAAGGATGATCCTGGTAGGTACATGTGCATCATTGTCAATATAAGGCAGTAATAGAAGCTCTCATATATTCAAATCCCTCACATATACTTGAGTTCCAGTAATTTGATGCTCAAGAATAATAATTTGCTGTCATATGAACTATTGTAATGTGAACTCATTTTGGCATCTAACATAAATCATTTCAGTTCCTGTATATTTAGTGTAATAAAAATCATGCTTTGGTTTTTTTTGTGAGAATGTGAAGGAATCAGCCTAGGTCAGTTAATAATATTCTGTTCTGCCACTTAAAGGAACTGCCAGTGCGGAAATAGGACTGAGGAGAATTATAAGGAAAAAAAGATGTAGAGAGGAAAACAAAAGGAAAAACTGAAGAGTGAAATCTGAGACCTTTAAGAAAACTGCCAAATATACTAAGAAAAATGTATGTCCAAATACATTTTATATCTGCATTTTAAAATACTGGGTATTTTTAAAAAATACTGGGTATTTTAGGTTTGCGTTTTGACACTGAGGCGTAAAACTTCTGCCATGGCAATAATAAATTTCCAGGTTTTTTTTTTTTCATCTTTTCTTTGGACATTTTCTGATTTGACAATTTCTCTGTGTGGAGGTGACTTTAAGGTTTTCTTGCCTTTATAATGTGAAGAAAATACTGTCCTGCAAGCTTTCATTTGTCTTTTGACTAAAATTTCTAATCTTTGTGAAGCCTGCTTGTCATTGTTTTTCTTTATAAATTCTGGTTTTCCTGCCTTGCTAAAAATGTTTCCTAGGTTCCAAGAATCCTTATATTTTTACATTTGGAACATAAATTTATTTAGAAATCGCTTACTATAGGTGATAGAATAAGCTTTATTTTCTCCAAATGGAAAGCCCATTATGTAAAATTATCAATGTAAACTATTACACCGAATTGAAATATCCCTTTCATATATATATTTGGGATATTTTATATTTCCCTATTTTATTTTCCTATATACACTTGCAAATAATTTTCTTTGATACTCCCCAGGAGAGAATTCTGATTGATTCTGAGCTAAATACTAGTGATAAATTTAGCAAGATGTAAAAACATAAAATTGTTCTTTTCCATTCTAGAACAGTACATGCATCTCCATCTTTAACTTAGGAAATTCTTAACAGCTGAATCTTAATAAAATAATGAATTTTCATTGTCCAGAAATTAGTGACACATGCAAGATTCTCTGAAACACACATTAGATGGTGATTGTCAAAGATATTTTATGTTTGAGGAGGAATGAATTTTATCAGACTTTATTTGATATCCAGTGAAATGTCAGACTTCCATAGTGATTGCTTAAAACTAGGGAAACAAGTAAAAAGGTCATGTTCCAAATGAATTGTGACTATTGATAGCATTTTTCATTATATATTTTTAAACTCAGTGGATTGTTTCATATATTTTTTGACATTTGAGATTGAATGAATCAAATTATGACCAAGCAATGTATTCATCTTAAATTTTTTGGTCAATTACCTAAGAATCCTTTATTCTTTTCTCTTTCTGTATCCCCAAATCTAAATTAAAAGTTTAAAGAGTTAAATGTTAAAAGATAGAAGATAGCAAATATGAAAAATTATAAATCAGAAAAGAATAATTAATATAGAACCCAGAAGCCTGATATTTGACATTTAAGCATCTTCCTCAAGACTTGATCATGAACAATTTATAGACTTAATTCTTTGTTTGATTTGACAATTTCTCTGTGTGGAGGTGACTTTAAGGTTTTCTTGCCTTTATAATGTGAAGAAAATACTGTCCTGCAAGCTTTCATTTGTCTTTTGACTAAAATTTCTAATCTTTGTGAAGCCTGCTTGTCATTGTTTTTCTTTATAAATTCTGGTTTTCCTGCCTTGCTAAAAATGTTTCCTAGGTTCCAAGAATCCTTATATTTTTACATTTGGAACATAAATTTATTTAGAAATCGCTTACTATAGGTGATAGAATAAGCTTTATTTTCTCCAAATGGAAAGCCCATTATGTAAAATTATCAATGTAAACTATTACACCGAATTGAAATATCCCTTTCATATATATATTTGGGATATTTTATATTTCCCTATTTTATTTTCCTATATACACTTGCAAATAATTTTCTTTGATACTCCCCAGGAGAGAATTCTGATTGATTCTGAGCTAAATACTAGTGATAAATTTAGCAAGATGTAAAAACATAAAATTGTTCTTTTCCATTCTAGAACAGTACATGCATCTCCATCTTTAACTTAGGAAATTCTTAACAGCTGAATCTTAATAAAATAATGAATTTTCATTGTCCAGAAATTAGTGACACATGCAAGATTCTCTGAAACACACATTAGATGGTGATTGTCAAAGATATTTTATGTTTGAGGAGGAATGAATTTTATCAGACTTTATTTGATATCCAGTGAAATGTCAGACTTCCATAGTGATTGCTTAAAACTAGGGAAACAAGTAAAAAGGTCATGTTCCAAATGAATTGTGACTATTGATAGCATTTTTCATTATATATTTTTAAACTCAGTGGATTGTTTCATATATTTTTTGACATTTGAGATTGAATGAATCAAATTATGACCAAGCAATGTATTCATCTTAAATTTTTTGGTCAATTACCTAAGAATCCTTTATTCTTTTCTCTTTCTGTATCCCCAAATCTAAATTAAAAGTTTAAAGAGTTAAATGTTAAAAGATAGAAGATAGCAAATATGAAAAATTATAAATCAGAAAAGAATAATTAATATAGAACCCAGAAGCCTGATATTTGACATTTAAGCATCTTCCTCAAGACTTGATCATGAACAATTTATAGACTTAACTACAAATGAAATGTCACAGATAATTGTTCATGTACCTTTGACATTTTATCTCAGGTTTGGTGAATCAGTTTTATAATTTGGGACACTGAGAACCAATATTCAGGGACTGGAATCTCAGAACTAGTTATTTTAAATTACTAAATGGGATATATATATATATATATATATCATTCCTTTCAGTATAAAATAGCAAACCATGACTAGAGACACAAGTTAACCTAGAGACTCTTGACATATAAAAATATGAAATGAAAATCATAATCATTATGGGTATTAATTGTAGTGGTCTTTCAATTTCCTCTTTTGAGATACTTAAAATAATATGCCATATTGTACTTCTGAACCTAAGGAGAAATGTTGTCCATTTCTGAAGACCTTTCTATATAAATTATAGAAAGTCTACATTTTGTATGTAAATATATGTGCATTTACATATATATATCTAAAGCATACATGTAACATTGATAACTGCATTGGCTAAGGTACAGACTACAGAAAGATAATATTGTACTATCCAAAATTTTGAAATGTATGACCTTTTTTTATAACTGCACAAAAAATAAACCAAATAAATTTAAGAAGAATGAAATGATATTAATAACATAAAAAATACCTGAATAATCAAAAATGAAGGACATAGTTAAGAATTTAGAAAAATCAGAATCAAGTTGATTGCTATCAGGATTCTCATTCTTTTTTCCTTTTCTCCTTCCTTCTATTTGCCTCATGCTTCTTACATGCAATCCACCAGTTTCATTTGTTTCCAAGCCCTAATCAGAACGAGGCAGTCAAAGAGAACAAGTTTACATTCTTTTACTTAAAAATATCACACCTGCTCAGTTGGAATCTTACTAGGAGTCACCCAGAGCAATATTCTAATTGAGCTGACTTGACATTCTATGGATAGACTCCTATGATTCGTGATGATCTAATATGCCAATATAAGGGGGCAAAATTATTAAAGTGTATATGTATATTTAAAGAGAGAAAATTAGAACATCTTGTGTGTGTTTGAATAATTTTCTGGTCACTTGACCTTCTCTTAGTTTAAGAAACAGCTTTTGAAATTATGGAGAGTGACTGGAAATCAATAGCTTAGAGGCCTGCTAAATAAAATGGGGAAAAGAAAAACCTCAGAAGTGTCAAAAGTGGAGATGGTTGACCTTAAATAGCAAATAAACTTGTAGTTTCTGACTCTATCTAATTTAGTCAGGTATGCATTAATATTTTAGCACATTGTTTATGGCCACAGAACACACATTCTGTAATCTTGCTCCATAATCCATCACTGTCTTGTTAGCTCTTTATACTTCATGGTGGATTTAAAAACATGTATTTTATCTAGCTTTTCAAGTTTCCTTAGGAAGCAATGAGAGAGAAAGACTGAGAAAGGGAGAGGGAGAGAGAGAAAGAGAAAGCAGAATAACATAACATCATCTATATCCTACTTGTCAATCAGCTTTAGTATTGATGATGATTATGTTGCTGGAAATTTATTAACTGAAAGTCTACATTTGTATGTAAATATATGTGCATTTACATATATATATCTAAAGCATACATGTAACATTGTTAACTGCATTGGCTAAGGTACAGACTACAGAAAGATAATATTGTACTATCCAAAATNTTGAAATGTATGACCTTTTTTTATAACTGCACAAAAAATAAACCAAATAAATTTAAGAAGAATGAAATGATATTAATAACATAAAAAATACCTGAATAATCAAAAATGAAGGACATAGTTAAGAATTTAGAAAAATCAGAATCAAGTTGATTGCTATCAGGATTCTCATTCTTTTTTCCTTTTCTCCTTCCTTCTATTTGCCTCATGCTTCTTACATGCAATCCACCAGTTTCATTTGTTTCCAAGCCCTAATCAGAACGAGGCAGTCAAAGAGAACAAGTTTACATTCTTTTACTTAAAAATATCACACCTGCTCAGTTGGAATCTTACTAGGAGTCACCCAGAGCAATATTCTAATTGAGCTGACTTGACATTCTATGGATAGACTCCTATGATTCGTGATGATCTAATATGCCAATATAAGGGGGCAAAATTATTAAAGTGTATATGTATATTTAAAGAGAGAAAATTAGAACATCTTGTGTGTGTTTGAATAATTTTCTGGTCACTTGACCTTCTCTTAGTTTAAGAAACAGCTTTTGAAATTATGGAGAGTGACTGGAAATCAATAGCTTAGAGGCCTGCTAAATAAAATGGGGAAAAGAAAAACCTCAGAAGTGTCAAAAGTGGAGATGGTTGACCTTAAATAGCAAATAAACTTGTAGTTTCTGACTCTATCTAATTTAGTCAGGTATGCATTAATATTTTAGCACATTGTTTATGGCCACAGAACACACATTCTGTAATCTTGCTCCATAATCCATCACTGTCTTGTTAGCTCTTTATACTTCATGGTGGATTTAAAAACATGTATTTTATCTAGCTTTTCAAGTTTCCTTAGGAAGCAATGAGAGAGAAAGACTGAGAAAGGGAGAGGGAGAGAGAGAAAGAGAAAAAGCAGAATAACATAACATCATCTATATCCTACTTGTCAATCAGCTTTAGTATTGATGATGATTATGTTGCTGGAAATAGGGCATGGGAGGATGACCACCTCCTAGGTCTCCAGTGGGTGCCTAGGATGGGCTGCCAAGTGACAGTCCGTGTCTTCTCATAGGAAAGAACTCCAGATCAAGCCAATGTAAAGTGAAAGCCAGTTTATTAAAAGAGGTCACGCTCCATAGATAGATTGTGCTTCATCTCAGAAACTATCACCCTGATGTAAGGGACTGGTTAGTATTTTATAGGTTAATAAATAGAAGGATTATTTGAACAAATTTGAGGAAGGTGCAGAGATTTCGAGGAATTGGACCACTGCTCAGTTTTGGTCTATTGTGGTCAAACTCAGAACTCTCATTGTCCCTGTGGGTGTGTCATTTAACTCATGCCTTACAGTGGCTCTGGTGGCCTGCAATGCAGGAGACTTGAGTTCTGTACCTGGGTCGGGAAGATCCCCTGGATAAGGGAATGGCTACCCACTCCAGTATACTTGCCTGGAGAATTTCACGGACAGAGAAATCTGGTGGGCTACAGTCCATGGGGTCACAAAAGGTTTGGACACAACTGAAGTGACTGAGCATGCCTGCACACAAACACTTCTTTATCCCAATGTTAAAGTTTCTGAATTTATTTTTCTTCTCTGAATGCTTTAACTTCTTTCCTTAACACTTATCATTTTAAAAAATAGGGATATTTTGCTCCAGTGGGTTTATTTTCCACTCATTAACCAGGCACTTTAGTTGACCAGTCTGTACTGCAACTCTTGAGAAATTTGTTGCTTTTTGGTGGTAAAAACTTTTGTCATTTTCTGGCTTTTAATAGAGACCATTGTATTCAGATATATGGCCACATACATTGATACTGCATATCTCTTATCTTTCATATTTTCTTATTTCTCTGACATTTATTTAACATTTGGAGAACTTCATTCGATTATTTTGTTCTAAGGGATTGAACAAATTTTATTTTGGAAATTTGCTATAATTTTTTTGCATCTTTGATATATTTTATTATTGATCCTTTGATATTTATACAGAAACAGTATCTCACATTTTTATGAGCACGTGTTACTTTTTTAAAAATTTTTGATCTCTGTTCCTTTCTGTCACTTTTATTATCCATGGCCTTGGTGAAATTTTTGAGGGTGATAACTTTTTCAAAAAATTTTTTTTTGAACTACAGCTGGTTTATAGTTTTGTGCTAATTTCTACTGTGCAGCCAAGTAACTCAGTTAGTCCGTGTCTTCTCATAGGAAAGAACTCCAGATCAAGGTAAAGTGAAAGCCAGTTTATTAAAAGAGGTCACGCTCCATAGATAGATTGTGCTTCATCTCAGAAACTATCACCCTGATGTAAGGGACTGGTTAGTATTTTATAGGTTAATAAATAGAAGGATTATTTGAACAAATTTGAGGAAGGTGCAGAGATTTCGAGGAATTGGACCACTGCTCAGTTTTGGTCTATTGTGGTCAAACTCAGAACTCTCATTGTCCCTGTGGGTGTGTCATTTAACTCATGCCTTACAGTGGCTCTGGTGGCCTGCAATGCAGGAGACTTGAGTTCTGTACCTGGGTCGGGAAGATCCCCTGGATAAGGGAATGGCTACCCACTCCAGTATACTTGCCTGGAGAATTTCACGGACAGAGAAATCTGGTGGGCTACAGTCCATGGGGTCACAAAAGGTTTGGACACAACTGAAGTGACTGAGCATGCCTGCACACAAACACTTCTTTATCCCAATGTTAAAGTTTCTGAATTTATTTTTCTTCTCTGAATGCTTTAACTTCTTTCCTTAACACTTATCATTTTAAAAAATAGGGATATTTTGCTCCAGTGGGTTTATTTTCCACTCATTAACCAGGCACTTTAGTTGACCAGTCTGTACTGCAACTCTTGAGAAATTTGTTGCTTTTTGGTGGTAAAAACTTTTGTCATTTTCTGGCTTTTAATAGAGACCATTGTATTCAGATATATGGCCACATACATTGATACTGCATATCTCTTATCTTTCATATTTTCTTATTTCTCTGACATTTATTTAACATTTGGAGAACTTCATTCGATTATTTTGTTCTAAGGGATTGAACAAATTTTATTTTGGAAATTTGCTATAATTTTTTTGCATCTTTGATATATTTTATTATTGATCCTTTGATATTTATACAGAAACAGTATCTCACATTTTTATGAGCACGTGTTACTTTTTTAAAAATTTTTGATCTCTGTTCCTTTCTGTCACTTTTATTATCCATGGCCTTGGTGAAATTTTTGAGGGTGATAACTTTTTCAAAAAATTTTTTTTTGAACTACAGCTGGTTTATAGTTTTGTGCTAATTTCTACTGTGCAGCAAAGTAACTCAGTTATACATATATGTATATTCTTTTCCATTATGGTTTATCACAAGATATTCAGTATAGCTCTCTGTGCTATACAGTAGAGCCTTTTCATTTCTATCCTTCTCTATGGTTGCCCCTACTAATTCAGGGTGATAACTTAAATCAGGTGGTAAGAGATATTTCACTCTCTAACGAGAATAAGGAAATTAAATGCTAGTTGGAAGCTGTCAAAATGCACCTATGACTGTTTCTGTTCATCTTTGCTTTAATGGGTAAGACTAGAAGTGAGGGTTCAAAGGGGAAATCTGGATTTGACCATTCACAGCATTTTCCTTGGAACTTTCATGTTCTCCAGGGACATATTCTGTGTTATCCTGATTTGGAGTTGATACTAGAATGCCATGCAGTGTGTGGGTCTAAGAGACAGGGAATAAAATCCGTCCAATTACACATTTCAACAATACTTTTGAATTTGCCTCCATGTTTTTCATTTTTTTTTAATCCCTAGTCTTTTATTGATTTATTTTTAACACTCAAAAGCATTTTCTATTGGGGTATAGCCAACCAACAATTTTGCAATACTTTCAGGTGAACAGTGAAGGGGCTTGGCCATACGTATACTTGTATCCATCCATTCTCCCCCAAATCCCCCTCCGTCCATGGTAGTGCATAACATTGGGCAGAGTTCCATGTGCTATGCGATAGATTTTTGTTGGTTATCTTTTTCAAACATTGCAGTGTGTACTTGTCTTTCCTATAGTCCCAAACCATTCCCTCCCCCTGCAAACATGAGTTTGTTTTCTAAGTCTGTGAGACTCTTTCTCTTTTGTAATAAGTTCATTTGTATCATTTTTTAGAATCTACATAAAAGGGATGTCATATGATGTTCCTCCTTTCTGATTTACTTCAATCAGTGAATTTTTTTTATAAAATATATTTTATTATTGATCCTTTGATATTTATACAGAAACAGTATCTCACATTTTATGAGCACGTGTTACTTTTTAAAATTTTGATCTCTGTTCCTTTCTGTCACTTTTATTATCCATGGCCTTTGTGATATTTTTGAGGGTGATAACTTTTTCAAAAAATTTTTTTTTGAACTACAGCTGGTTTATAGTTTTGTGCTAATTTCTACTGTGCAGCAAAGTAACTCAGTTATACATATATGTATATTCTTTTCCATTATGGTTTATCACAAGATATTCAGTATAGCTCTCTGTGCTATACAGTAGAGCCTTTTCATTTCTATCCTTCTCTATGGTTGCCCCTACTAATTCAGGGTGATAACTTAAATCAGGTGGTAAGAGATATTTCACTCTCTAACGAGAATAAGGAAATTAAATGCTAGTTGGAAGCTGTCAAAATGCACCTATGACTGTTTCTGTTCATCTTTGCTTTAATGGGTAAGACTAGAAGTGAGGGTTCAAAGGGAAGTCTGGATTTGACCATTCACAGCATTTTCCTTGGAACTTTCATGTTCTCCAGGGACATATTCTGTGTTATCCTGATTTGGAGTTGATACTAGAATGCCATGCAGTGTGTGGGTCTAAGAGACAGGGAATAAAATCCGTCCAATTACACATTTCAACAATACTTTTGAATTTGCCTCCATGTTTTTCATTTTTTTTTAATCCCTAGTCTTTTATTGATTTATTTTTAACACTCAAAAGCATTTTCTATTGGGGTATAGCCAACCAACAATTTTGCAATACTTTCAGGTGAACAGTGAAGGGGCTTGGCCATACGTATACTTGTATCCATCCATTCTCCCCCAAATCCCCCTCCGTCCATGGTAGTGCATAACATTGGGCAGAGTTCCATGTGCTATGCGATAGATTTTTGTTGGTTATCTTTTTCAAACATTGCAGTGTGTACTTGTCTTTCCTATAGTCCCAAACCATTCCCTCCCCCTGCAAACATGAGTTTGTTTTCTAAGTCTGTGAGACTCTTTCTCTTTTGTAATAAGTTCATTTGTATCATTTTTTAGAATCTACATAAAAGGGATGTCATATGATGTTCCTCCTTTCTGATTTACTTCAATCAGGATGACACACTCTAGGTCCATCCATATTGTTGCAAATGGCCTTATTTTATTCTTTTTAATGGCTGAGTAATAGTCACACACACACACACACACACTCACACACACACACCCTACATCTTTATCCATTCCTCTGTGTTGGACATTTAAGTGATTTCCATGTCTTGAAAACAGTGTTGCAATAAACATTGAGGAGCACTTACCTCTTTAGGCTATGCTTTTCTCTGAATACATGCTGAGGAGTGGGGTCAAAGGGTCATATGGTAGCTCTGTGCTTAGTTTTTTTAAGGAACCTCCATACAGTTCTCCATAGTGGCCGTGCCAATTTAAATTCCCACTACCAGGGCAGGAGGTTCCCCTTCTCTCCACACCCTCTCCGGCCTTTGTTGTTTGTGGATTTTTTGATGATAGCCATTCTGACCAGTATGAAGTAGTATTTCATTGTAGTTTTAATTTCTATTTCTCTAATAACTAGCTATATTGAACATCTTTTCATGTGCCTGTTTGTCATATGCATTGTCCTCTTTAGAGAAATGTCTATTCAGGTCTTCTGCCCACTTTTTGAGTGGACTGTTTTGATACTATTGAGTATCATAAGCTGTTTGTAAGTTTTGGAGACTAATTCCCTTATCAGTCACATCATTTACAAATATTTTCTCCCAGTCTGTGGGCTGTATTTTTGTTTTATTAGCTGTTTCCTTTGCTGTACAAAAACTTTTGAGATGAATTAGGTCCCATTTGTTTGTTTTTGCTTTTATTTCCATTATTCTGGGAGTTGGACTTAAAAAGATCTTGCTGTGATGTATGCCAGAGAGTGTTCTGCCTGTTTTCATCTTAGAGTTTTATAGTGTCTGGTCTGACATTTAGGTCTCTAATCCATTTTGAGCTTATTTCAGTATATGGAGTTAAGGAATGATCTAATTTCTTTCTTTTACATGTGACTGTACAGTTTTCCCAGACCCATTTGTTGAAGAGACTGTCTTTCTAACATTGTATAGTCTTGCCTCCTTTGTCATAGGTTAATTGATTATAGGTACATGGGTTTATTTCTGGGTTTTCTATTCTGTTCCACTGATCTATATTTCTGTTTTTTGTGCCAGTACCACACTGTCTTGATGACTGTAGCTTTGTAGTATAGTCTGAAGTCAGGAAACGTGATTACTCCAGCTCTATTTTTCTTTTTCAAGATAGCTTTGGCTACTTGGGGTCTTTTGTGTCTCCATACAGATTTTGAGGCTTTTTGTTCTACATCTGTGAAAAATGCCATTGGTAATTTGATAGGGATTGTGTTGAATCTATAGATTGCCTTGGGGTAGTAGAGTCATTTTGACAATATTGCTTCTTCCAATCCACAAATATGGTATATCTTTCCATCTGTTTATGTCTTCTTTGATTTCTTTCATTATCACCTTTTAGTTTTCCAAGTAAATGTGTTTTGTCTACCTAGGTAGGTTTATTCCTAGAAATTTATCCTTTTTTATGCAATATATAAATGGAATTGCTTCTTGAATTTCTCATTCTGATCTTTTGGTATTAGTGTATAGAAATATAAGAGACTTCTCTGTGTTAATCTTATAGCCTGCAACTTTACTAAATTCACAGATGAGTTCTATTAATTTTCTGGTAGCATCTTTAGTATCTTCTATATGTAGCATCATGGAATTAGCAAACAGTGACAGTTTAACTTGGATTCCCTTTACTTGTTTTTATTCTCTTATTGCTATAGCTAGGACTTCCAGAACTATGTTGAATAAAAGTGGTGAGAGTGGACATCAATGATTTGTTCCATATCTTAGAGGGAATACTTTCAGCTTTTAGCCATTGAGTGTGATGCTAGCTGTAGGTTTGTCATATATGGCTTTTATCATGTTGGGGTACGTACACTTTATCCCAAATTTCTGAAGTCTTTTTCATAAAAGGGTGCTAAATTTTGTCAACAGACCTTTCTGTATCTATTGAGATGATAATATAGTTTTTAGTCTTCAATTTTTTTGGTATGGTATATTACATGTATTGACTTGTGGATGTTGAAACATCCTTGCATCCCTGGTATGAATCCCACTTGATCATGGTGTATGATCTTTTTAATGTATTGTTAGATATGGATTGCTACTATTTTGTTGAGGATATTTGCATCTATGTTCATCAGTGATATTGACCAGTAATTTTCTTTTTTTGTAGTATCTTTTTCTGGTTTGGAACAGTTTCAGAAGAATAGGTGCTAACTTTTCTCTAAATGTTTGATAAAATTCAGTTTTAAACCCATCAGGTCCTGGGCGTTTATTTATTGGGAGGTTTTTAATCACAGTTTCAATTTCAGTGCTTGTGATTGGTCTGTTCATGTTTTCTATTTCTTCCTGGTTCAATCAAGGGAGACTGTACCTTCCTAAGAAATTGTCCATTGCTTCCATGTTGTCCAATTAATTGCCATACAGCTGTTCATAGTAGTCTCTTATGATTCTTCATATTTCTGTGGAGTCTGTTATAACTTCTCCTTTTTCACTTCTAATTTAACTGATTTGAGTCCTCTCCCTTTTTTTCTTGATGAGTCTGGCTAAAGGTTTATCAATCTTATTTATCTTTTCAAAGAAAAAGCTTTTAGTTTGATCTTTGTGATTGTTTCCTTTGTCTCTGTTTCATTGATTTCAGTTCTGATCTTTATCATTTCCTTCCTTCTACTAAACTTAGTTTTTGTTTGTTCTTCTTTCTCTAGTTGTTGTAGGTGTAAGGTTAGGTTGTTTATTAGAGATTTTTCTTGTTTCTTGAGGTAAGATTATATTGCTATAAACTTCCCTCTTAGAACTGCTTTTGCTGCATCTCATAAGTATCAAATCATTGTGTTTTCATTTTCATTTGTCTCTAGGTATTTTTTTGATTTCTTTTTTGATTTCCTCAGTGATCCAGTGATTGTTTAGTAGCATATTGTTTAGCCACCATGTTTGTCTTTCTTAGAGTTTTTTTCTTGTATTTTATTTCTAACCTCATAGCACTGTTACCAGAGAAGATGCTTGATATTATTTCAGTTTTATAAAATTTACCAAGGCTCACCTTGTGGCCCAGGTCTGGAGAATGTTCCATGTGCACTTGAGAAAAATGTGTATTCTGTTGCTTTTGGATGGAATGCTCTATAAATATTAATTAAGTCAAACTCATCTAAAGGGTCATTTAAGGCTTAGATTTCCTTATTTATTTTTCTCTGGATGATCTGTCCATAGATGTAAGTGGGGTATTAAAGTCTCCCACTATTATTGTGTTATTGTTAATTTCCCCTTTCATACTTGTTAGTAATTGTCTTACATATTGCGGTGCTC
Organism: Tragulus kanchil; assembly: GCA_022376925.1. Taxonomy (NCBI): domain Eukaryota; kingdom Metazoa; phylum Chordata; class Mammalia; order Artiodactyla; family Tragulidae; genus Tragulus; species Tragulus kanchil. The sequence goes on from JAIOJX010000023.1 coordinate 134,376,802, forward strand.
CTATGTTGGGTGCATAAATATTTATAATTGTTATATCTTCTTCTTGGATTGATCCTTTGATCATTATGTAGTGTCCTTCTCTGTCTCTTATAACGTCTTTGTTTTAAAGCCTATTTTATCTGATATGTATATTGCTACTTCAGCTTTCTTATGATTTCCATTTGCATGAAATACCATCCCCTTATTTTCAGTCTGTAAGTGTCTCTTGGTATGAAGTCGATCTCTTGCAGACAACATATATATGGGTCTTGTTTTCGTATCTACTCAGTCAGTCTATGTCTTTTGGTTGGTGCATTTTATCACGTTTACATTTGTTTTTAAAGTTTTTTTTGGGATCTTTTTTTCTTTTCAAAGAAAAGCTTTTAGTTTGATCTTTGTGATTGTTTCCTTTGTCTCTGTTTCATTGATTTCAGTTCTGATCTTTATCATTTCCTTCCTTCTACTAAACTTAGTTTTTGTTTGTTCTTCTTTCTCTAGTTGTTGTAGGTGTAAGGTTAGGTTGTTTATTAGAGATTTTTCTTGTTTCTTGAGGTAAGATTATATTGCTATAAACTTCCCTCTTAGAACTGCTTTTGCTGCATCTCATAAGTATCAAATCATTGTGTTTTCATTTTCATTTGTCTCTAGGTATTTTTTTAATTTCTTTTTTGATTTCCTCAGTGATCCAGTGATTGTTTAGTAGCATATTGTTTAGCCACCATGTTTGTCTTTCTTAGAGTTTTTTTCTTGTATTTTATTTCTAACCTCATAGCACTGTTACCAGAGAAGATGCTTGATATTATTTCAGTTTTATAAAATTTACCAAGGCTCACCTTGTGGCCCAGGTCTGGAGAATGTTCCATGTGCACTTGAGAAAAATGTGTATTCTGTTGCTTTTGGATGGAATGCTCTATAAATATTAATTAAGTCAAACTCATCTAAAGGGTCATTTAAGGCTTAGATTTCCTTATTTATTTTTTCTCTGGATGTTCTGTCCATTGATGAAAGTGGGGTATTAAAGTCTCCCACTATTATTGTGTTACTGTCAATTTCCCCTTTTATATTTGTTAGTATTTGTCTTACATATTAAGTTGCTTCTACATTGGGTGCATATATATTTACAGTTGTTATCTTCTTCTTGAATTGAACCCTTGATCATTATGTAGTGTCCTTCTCTGTCTCTTATAACGTCTTTGTTTTAAAGCCTATTTTATCTGATATGTATATTGCTACTTCAGCTTTCTTATGATTTCCATTTGCATGAAATACCATCCCCTTATTTTCAGTCTGTAAGTGTCTCTTGGTATGAAGTCGATCTCTTGCAGACAACATATATATGGGTCTTGTTTTCGTATCTACTCAGTCAGTCTATGTCTTTTGGTTGGTGCATTTTTATCACGTTTACATTTTAAAGTAATCATTGATAAGTATGATCATATCACCATTTTGTTAATTGTTTGGGGGTTTTATTAAACATTTTTCTTCTCTTGTGTTTCCTGCCTAGAGAAATTCCTTTAGCATTTGTCATACAATTGATTTAATAGTGCTGAATTCTCTTAACTTTTGCTTGCCAGTAAAGCTTTTGACTCTTCCATCAAATCTGAATGAGAGTCTTGATGGGTAGAGTGTTCTTGTCTGTAGGTTCTTTCCTTTCATTACTTGGCATATCACAACATTGCAAGAATTTCTTTAGTGGTATTGTTGTCCATCTTATGAGTCGCCCACCCAACACATATAGGATTTGATTTTATTCGGTTGCTCCCCTCCTATCATTTCATCGTGGCTTCTCCTTGGTCTTTGTGGAGTATCTTCCTTGTGTGTTCCAGTATCCTCCCCCTGATGCCAGTTCATATGCAAGTTTTGATCTTGGTGCTCTGGCAGGAGAGGACGAGTGCACATCCTTCTACTCTACCATCTGAATCTCATCTCCCATGTTTTTTATTCTTGAGGTTTTAACTTTGGATTTCTGCTTTCTGAGCTGCATCATGCTTCAGGAACATTCTGAACCACTTCTTTCATGACCTTGTGCATTAGTCACTACTCATATAACAACTTGTTGCTGTTTAGTTGCTAAGTCTTGTCCCACTCTTTGCAACCCCATGGACTGAGTCCACCCAGGCTGTTCTGACCATGTAATTTCCCAGACAAGAATACTGGAGTGGGTTGCCATTTCCTTTTCTAGGGATTCTTCCTAATCCAGGGATTGAGGGTTTCTAGGAGTTTTTTTATTTCTTCTTCTTTTGAATTGAACCCTTGATCATTATGTAGTGTCCTTCTCTGTCTCTTATAACGTCTTTGTTTTAAAGCCTATTTTATCTGATATGTATATTGCTACTTCAGCTTTCTTATGATTTCCATTTGCATGAAATACCATCCCCTTATTTTCAGTCTGTAAGTGTCTCTTGGTATGAAGTCGATCTCTTGCAGACAACATATATATGGGTCTTGTTTTCGTATCTACTCAGTCAGTCTATGTCTTTTGGTTGGTGCATTTTTATCACGTTTACATTTTAAAGTAATCATTGATAAGTATGATCATATCACCATTTTGTTAATTGTTTGGGGGTTTTATTAAACATTTTTCTTCTCTTGTGTTTCCTGCCTAGAGAAATTCCTTTAGCATTTGTCATACAATTGATTTAATAGTGCTGAATTCTCTTAACTTTTGCTTGCCAGTAAAGCTTTTGACTCTTCCATCAAATCTGAATGAGAGTCTTGATGGGTAGAGTGTTCTTGTCTGTAGGTTCTTTCCTTTCATTACTTGGCATATCACAACATTGCAAGAATTTCTTTAGTGGTATTGTTGTCCATCTTATGAGTCGCCCACCCAACACATATAGGATTTGATTTTATTCGGTTGCTCCCCTCCTATCATTTCATCGTGGCTTCTCCTTGGTCTTTGTGGAGTATCTTCCTTGTGTGTTCCAGTATCCTCGCGCTGATGCCAGTTCATATGCAAGTTTTGATCTTGGTGCTCTGGCAGGAGAGGACGAGTGCACATCCTTCTACTCTACCATCTGAATCTCATCTCCCATGTTTTTTATTCTTGAGGTTTTAACTTTGGATTTCTGCTTTCTGAGCTGCATCATGCTTCAGGAACATTCTGAACCACTTCTTTCATGACCTTGTGCATTAGTCACTACTCATATAACAACTTGTTGCTGTTTAGTTGCTAAGTCTTGTCCCACTCTTTGCAACCCCATGGACTGAGTCCACCCAGGCTGTTCTGACCATGTAATTTCCCAGACAAGAATACTGGAGTGGGTTGCCATTTCCTTTTCTAGGGATTCTTCCTAATCCAGGGATTGAGTCGGTGTCTTCTGCACTGGCAGGTAGTTTCTTTACCAATCAGCCACCAGAGAAGCCCCTTCAAACTGTGGGTCACATGTGCATCAGCAGACTTATTAAAGCAGAGTAAGGTGACAGCTGCTGACCTTGCTAAGTATAGATTTCACTTTCACTACCAGCAGGTGAACTTCTCCCTGGGTGTCTTATTAAGGTCAGTCTGATTTGATAGCCTGCAATCTCCTTGAAGTCATTCTACTTTCTCTCCCCCACTCCCATTTATATCACTATTGTTTGTTAGCCAGATATATGCCATAAGAAGACTACATGGAGGACACTTTCATATCTTTACAGTCTTTGAAAGGATGACTAAGCACTTCCCTATGTACTATAACAGTTGTTCCATTATGAATCTTTGAAAATTAGGTCAACTATAAAATACCTGTATTATCCTACAGGAAACAAAATATGTATTAACAGATAGTCACTAAGTGGAACAATAAAACCTTTTGAACAAATGCATTTAACTCCCTAAAAGTATATAGAGGGTAGGAGTGGAATATCTTAATGCTTACCTCCTGTCCATCACTTGTAATTATGAGAGAACATTTTAACCCTGATGAAAGGTGTTTTTAAATTAAATTAGATAATGCATGAGAATGCTTAGCATATAATCTGAAACATAAGCCTTAAAAAATGCATCAGCATTTCCTCCAACTGAAACTAAATAAACATACATTTATAGGTGTTGTTCAGAATTTAAATAGATACATTTATGTGTGTTCCAGTATCCTCGCGCTGATGCCAGTTCATATGCAAGTTTTGATCTTGGTGCTCTGGCAGGAGAGGACGAGTGCACATCCTTCTACTCTACCATCTGAATCTCATCTCCCATGTTTTTTATTCTTGAGGTTTTAACTTTGGATTTCTGCTTTCTGAGCTGCATCATGCTTCAGGAACATTCTGAACCACTTCTTTCATGACCTTGTGCATTAGTCACTACTCATATAACAACTTGTTGCTGTTTAGTTGCTAAGTCTTGTCCCACTCTTTGCAACCCCATGGACTGAGTCCACCCAGGCTGTTCTGACCATGTAATTTCCCAGACAAGAATACTGGAGTGGGTTGCCATTTCCTTTTCTAGGGATTCTTCCTAATCCAGGGATTGAGTCGGTGTCTTCTGCACTGGCAGGTAGTTTCTTTACCAATCAGCCACCAGAGAAGCCCCTTCAAACTGTGGGTCACATGTGCATCAGCAGACTTATTAAAGCAGAGTAAGGTGACAGCTGCTGACCTTGCTAAGTATAGATTTCACTTTCACTACCAGCAGGTGAACTTCTCCTGGGTGTCTTATTAAGGTCAGTCTGATTTGATAGCCTGCAATCTCCTTGAAGTCATTCTACTTTCTCTCCCCCACTCCCATTTATATCACTATTGTTTGTTAGCCAGATATATGCCATAAGAAGACTACATGGAGGACACTTTCATATCTTTACAGTCTTTGAAAGGATGACTAAGCACTTCCCTATGTACTATAACAGTTGTTCCATTATGAATCTTTGAAAATTAGGTCAACTATAAAATACCTGTATTATCCTACAGGAAACAAAATATGTATTAACAGATAGTCACTAAGTGGAACAATAAAACCTTTTGAACAAATGCATTTAACTCCCTAAAAGTATATAGAGGGTAGGAGTGGAATATCTTAATGCTTACCTCCTGTCCATCACTTGTAATTATGAGAGAACATTTTAACCCTGATGAAAGGTGTTTTTAAATTAAATTAGATAATGCATGAGAATGCTTAGCATATAATCTGAAACATAAGCCTTAAAAAATGCATCAGCATTTCCTCCAACTGAAACTAAATAAACATACATTTATACTTGTCAAGAATTTAAAGTAAAATTTTAGGTTTTGCAGATATGTACCTAGTACATTTTTTAAAATAGTAAGCTGTCTCCAATTTTAGCCAAATACAAAATTATGTCAGAATGATTTAACAAAAAGAATGATACTTTGAGATCATATGGCACCTAGAGGCTACATATTTCAGGTGTTATTTTAAAACTGTATAGTATATATCATGCTGTACTGTGAAAACATATCATCCATTATCTATAATGAGACTTGTCTTAACTGGAGCTTTATCTTCATCATGTGCTGCAATGTTTTTTAAAATTATCATGTCTTCAGTAATCAACTTAACATGTGTGAAGTGTATAGAAATAATTACTTGGTAATATTATTTCCAAGTCTTGATATATAAATAAAAGTCTAAAATAGAAAAATAAAATTTAATTCAAAAGTTGAAAATTTATTTAACCATTTAATGTAGCTTTATTTACTTTTTGTCCCTAATGAGGAATCTAAGCAAGTTTTGGCTTGTACAACATTAATGAGAAAAATGATATTAAAAAATAACCATTCTGAAAATATAAATACACATTAAACTTAATTATGAAAGGCAAAGAATGGAAAAAAATAATTGTTATCATAGGTGGTGGTTGAATCACTAAGTCATGTCTGACTCTTGTCAAGCTCTGGATTGTAGCCTGCCAGGCTCCTCTGTCTGTGGGATTTCCCAGACAAGAGTGGGTTCACATTTCCTCCTTCAGGGTGTCTTCCTGATCAAACCCCAGGCCTCCTGCTTTGCAGATGGAGTCTTTTCCAACTGAGTCACCAGGGAAGCCCCAAAGTTATCATTACAAGCATACAACTAAGTAGAGACTGTGGATTCTGCTGGAGAAATAAAGTGGAACAAACTTTGAACAAATGCATTTAACTCCTAAAAGTATATAGAGGGTAGGAGTGGAATATCTTAATGCTTACCTCCTGTCCATCACTTGTAATTATGAGAGAACATTTTAACCCTGATGAAAGGTGTTTTTAAATTAAATTAGATAATGCATGAGAATGCTTAGCATATAATCTGAAACATAAGCCTTAAAAAATGCATCAGCATTTCCTCCAACTGAAACTAAATAAACATACATTTATACTTGTCAAGAATTTAAAGTAAAATTTTAGGTTTTGCAGATATGTACCTAGTACATTTTTTAAAATAGTAAGCTGTCTCCAATTTTAGCCAAATACAAAATTATGTCAGAATGATTTAACAAAAAGAATGATACTTTGAGATCATATGGCACCTAGAGGCTACATATTTCAGGTGTTATTTTAAAACTGTATAGTATATATCATGCTGTACTGTGAAAACATATCATCCATTATCTATAATGAGACTTGTCTTAACTGGAGCTTTATCTTCATCATGTGCTGCAATGTTTTTTAAAATTATCATGTCTTCAGTAATCAACTTAACATGTGTGAAGTGTATAGAAATAATTACTTGGTAATATTATTTCCAAGTCTTGATATATAAATAAAAGTCTAAAATAGAAAAATAAAATTTAATTCAAAAGTTGAAAATTTATTTAACCATTTAATGTAGCTTTATTTACTTTTTGTCCCTAATGAGGAATCTAAGCAAGTTTTGGCTTGTACAACATTAATGAGAAAAATGATATTAAAAAATAACCATTCTGAAAATATAAATACACATTAAACTTAATTATGAAAGGCAAAGAATGGAAAAAAATAATTGTTATCATAGGTGGTGGTTGAATCACTAAGTCATGTCTGACTCTTGTCAAGCTCTGGATTGTAGCCTGCCAGGCTCCTCTGTCTGTGGGATTTCCCAGACAAGAGTGGGTTCACATTTCCTCCTTCAGGGTGTCTTCCTGATCAAACCCCAGGCCTCCTGCTTTGCAGGTGGAGTCTTTACCAACTGAGTCACCAGGGAAGCCCCAAAGTTATCATTACAAGCATACAACTAAGTAGAGACTGTGGATTCTGCTGGAGAAATAAAGCTGACCAACCAAGTACATTGTAATAAACTCTGTTACATAGGGAGTTTATCTGTACCTCTGCTGCACATTGCTTTATAGCAAAATTGTTAAAGATGAAAAGGAAGGACTGGATGTGTATTATAAGAAAGGGATATTGTTTATTTATTTCAGAGATTTGTCTTTATTTTTTACACATTTTAGTAAGTTTACAATATAAACGTGCTTTTGAGGGTAGCCACAGTGCTGACAACACCACAGGAAAGTGAGGATGTAGAGCAACAGGACTCTTATTCATAACTGGTGGAAATGCAATATGGTGCAGCCACTTTGCAAGACAGTTTGGTGATTTTTTACAAAACTAGGCATACACTAACTGTGTGGTCTAGAGACCATGCACCTTGGTATTTGCCCAGAGAGACTAAAAGCACAGCCAGGTAAAAACCTGGCACAGCAATGTTTATAGCAGGTTTAACTATAATTGCCTGAACTTGGATATATGTAATGAAGATGTCCTTCAGCAAGTGACTGGATAAATAAAATCTGGTTCATTCAGACAATGGATATTTTTCAGCACTAAAAAGTCATGAAAAGACATGGAAGAAACTTAAGTAAATTCTTTGAAGTGAAAGGATGCATTCTGAAAAGGCAACAAAGTATAAGTCCAAGTAGATAATAGAAGGCAAACCTGTTGAGGTATTAAAAAGATCAGTGGTTACCAACAGTTGGGTGGGGAAGGACAGATGTGATGAGGTAGAAAACGAGATTTTAAGGCAGCAACAGTACTCTGTGTGTGATATTCTAATGACATGTGCATGCCATTATACATTTGGCGGAACATAGGTAATGCACAACAGCCAGAGTGAATGGAGGGAAGGCGCTGGACCTTAAATGAGTATGGTGTGGGTCACTGCAGGTTTATGAATTTCAAAAGATGTACCACTAAAATGGGGGACATGGATTATGAGGAAGGCTGTGCTTCTGTAGTGATGGGGAGAATATGAGGAAATCTCTGTAATTTCCTCTCAAATATTGCTGTCTATCTGAAACTTCTCTAAGAGAATAATTTGTGTTGAAAAAGCACAAAAATAAGAATAGGATGCTTGAAAACAGAATAAATTATACATATTAGAAATTAAAAGTATGATTATCTAAATTTAAAATATTTTACCCTTTTAGTGGCTGAGTAATATTCTATTGTATATATGTACCACACTTTTGTATCCATTCAGAAGTGACATCTCTCAGTGAACAACTAGTTTGCTTCCATGTCCTAGCTATTGTAAATAGTGCTGCAATGGACATTGGGGTTCATGTGTCTTTTTCGTTTGTGATTTCCTTAGTGTATGTGCCCAATTGTGGGATTGTTGGGTCATATTAGCTTTATTTCTTTTTTTTTAATAGTGTCCATATTGTTCTCCATAATGGCTATATTAATTTTTATCCCCACCAACACTGCAAGAGAGTTCGCTTTTCTCCACACCCTCTACAGCATTTATTGTTCATAGATTTTTTTTTTTTGATGATGACCATTCTGACTTCTGTGAAGTGAGATGAATTGAGGGAGTAGCATTGAGGCATATACATGTAATTCCATGTTTAATTAAATAGCCAGTGGAAATTTACTGTATGATGCAGGGTGTTCAAGTCTTTGTGACAACCTAGAGGGGTAGGGTGGGGTGGAAGGTAGGAGGAAGGTTCAAGAGAAGAAGACATATATATACCTATGGCTTGTTCATGCTGATGTGTGGCAGAAATCAACACAATGTTGTGAGGCAATTATCTTCCAATTAAAATTTAAAATTTTCACGCTTTTTAAAAGATTAAAAATAAAATGTCCTTACTACTAGAAATGTTAAATATACTTTCATCTTATTTGATTATTTATAGCCCATTTCTGTGAGAAAAAGAGAGTATAATTAAACTTATTTAAGATCCAGTCACCTTATACCCCTTTTCTGATCTGTCAACATCCCAGGAAAAGCTATGATATAAAAAAGCTCAGTATAAGAATAAAAGACAAAAAAAGTAAAAGGAAATGCAAACTGGATAATGATTTTTTTCATTTTTAGTGATGGGGAGAATATGAGGAAATCTCTGTAATTTCCTCTCAAATATTGCTGTCTATCTGAAACTTCTCTAAGAGAATAATTTGTGTTGAAAAAGCACAAAAATAAGAATAGGATGCTTGAAAACAGAATAAATTATACATATTAGAAATTAAAAGTATGATTATCTAAATTTAAAATATTTTACCCTTTTAGTGGCTGAGTAATATTCTATTGTATATATGTACCACACTTTTGTATCCATTCAGAAGTGACATCTCTCAGTGAACAACTAGTTTGCTTCCATGTCCTAGCTATTGTAAATAGTGCTGCAATGGACATTGGGGTTCATGTGTCTTTTTCGTTTGTGATTTCCTTAGTGTATGTGCCCAATTGTGGGATTGTTGGGTCATATTAGCTTTATTTCTTTTTTTTTAATAGTGTCCATATTGTTCTCCATAATGGCTATATTAATTTTTATCCCCACCAACACTGCAAGAGAGTTCGCTTTTCTCCACACCCTCTACAGCATTTATTGTTCATAGATTTTTTTTTTTTGATGATGACCATTCTGACTTCTGTGAAGTGAGATGAATTGAGGGAGTAGCATTGAGGCATATACATGTAATTCCATGTTTAATTAAATAGCCAGTGGAAATTTACTGTATGATGCAGGGTGTTCAAGTCTTTGTGACAACCTAGAGGGGTAGGGTGGGGTGGAAGGTAGGAGGAAGGTTCAAGAGAAGAAGACATATATATACCTATGGCTTGTTCATGCTGATGTGTGGCAGAAATCAACACAATGTTGTGAGGCAATTATCTTCCAATTAAAATTTAAAATTTTCACGCTTTTTAAAAGATTAAAAATAAAATGTCCTTACTACTAGAAATGTTAAATATACTTTCATCTTATTTGATTATTTATAGCCCATTTCTGTGAGAAAAAGAGAGTATAATTAAACTTATTTAAGATCCAGTCACCTTATACCCCTTTTCTGATCTGTCAACATCCCAGGAAAAGCTATGATATAAAAAAGCTCAGTATAAGAATAAAAGACAAAAAAAGTAAAAGGAAATGCAAACTGGATAAATACTGAAAAAATGTAGGTCAATGATTAAGAAGATAGGGAGGATTTAACAGAGGAAACAATATATTGAAGTAGAATTTAGACCAGTAAGGTGATAAATGAAAAATAAATAGTTGTCTTTGTAATTTGTCTTTTATATTTAAATAGCCTAATATCATTACCGTGACATTAAAGAAGAATTCTCTCTGTTGTTTTTTTTTTTTTTTTTTGGAAAATACTATATGCCGACATCAATCTTTGTGTAGATACACTTGAATATTTTTTAAATCTAGCAACTTTAGAAATGGTCTTTGTGCACAGAATTTTGTAAGATGATTGTCATTCTACACCAACAATAGATTTTGACAAGTTATAAAGTGTATTTCTGTTAAGAAGTTAAACACCAAGGAATCTGCTAGGTATTGCTAAACAGAAATGCCCAATTCATTGTGTCTTGTCGGGGTCACTGCTCCTTTCTCCTGAGTCCTGTTGCACACAAGATTTTGTTTCTGCTCTCCAAAAGTCTCAGTTTCTCTCACTGCTGTGGAAGTTCTGTAATCAAATCCTGCTGTCTTTCAAAGTCAGATTCCCTGTGAATTCCCAGTCCCTTTGCCAGATCCTCAGGTTGGAAAGTCTGATGTAGTACCTAGAACTTTCACAACAGAAGTACTTACAACAGAATAACAGATGCTGAAGCTGAAGCTCCAATATTTTGGCCACCAGATGTGAACAGCTGAGTCACTGGAAAAAAACTTTGATGCTGGGAAAGATGGAGGAGAGAAAGAAAAGGGAGCAACAGAGGATGAGATGATTGGATGGCATCACCAATGCAATGGACATAAATATGAGCAATCTCCTTTGGACGACAAGAAGGAGATCAAACCAGTTGATGCTAAAGGAAAACCATCCTGAATATTCATTGGAAGGAGTGATGCTGAAGCTGAAGCTCCAGTACTTTGACCACCTGATTGAAGAGCAGACTCACTGGAAAAAACCCTAATGCCGAGGAAGACTGAGAAGGGAAGAGGAAGAAGGAGGAGACAGAGGATGAGATGGTTTGATGGAATCACTCATGCAATGAACAGGAATATGAGCAAACTCTTGCAGATAGTGAAGGACAGGGAAGCCTGCCATGCTGGAGTCCATGGGGTTGCGAATAGTCAGACAGAATTTAGAGACTGAACAACAACTACAGCACCAGCCTTTGGAATTCCCTTGTTCATTTGAGAGTAGCTATTAAAAGGGCACTTGCATATTTTCTGACAACTGCTTTTCAGATGATAAGTGGTGCCTTTTAATTACATTGTATATGGTAATTATTTTAAAAGCAACTTTAGAAATGGTCTTTGTGCACAGAATTTTGTAAGATGATTGTCATTCTACACCAACAATAGATTTTGACAAGTTATAAAGTGTATTTCTGTTAAGAAGTTAAACACCAAGGAATCTGCTAGGTATTGCTAAACAGAAATGCCCAATTCATTGTGTCTTGTCGGGGTCACTGCTCCTTTCTCCTGAGTCCTGTTGCACACAAGATTTTGTTTCTGCTCTCCAAAAGTCTCAGTTTCTCTCACTGCTGTGGAAGTTCTGTAATCAAATCCTGCTGTCTTTCAAAGTCAGATTCCCTGTGAATTCCCAGTCCCTTTGCCAGATCCTCAGGTTGGAAAGTCTGATGTAGTACCTAGAACTTTCACAACAGAAGTACTTACAACAGAATAACAGATGCTGAAGCTGAAGCTCCAATATTTTGGCCACCAGATGTGAACAGCTGAGTCACTGGAAAAAAACTTTGATGCTGGGAAAGATGGAGGAGAGAAAGAAAAGGGAGCAACAGAGGATGAGATGATTGGATGGCATCACCAATGCAATGGACATAAATATGAGCAATCTCCTTTGGACGACAAGAAGGAGATCAAACCAGTTGATGCTAAAGGAAAACCATCCTGAATATTCATTGGAAGGAGTGATGCTGAAGCTGAAGCTCCAGTACTTTGACCACCTGATTGAAGAGCAGACTCACTGGAAAAAACCCTAATGCCGAGGAAGACTGAGAAGGGAAGAGGAAGAAGGAGGAGACAGAGGATGAGATGGTTTGATGGAATCACTCATGCAATGAACAGGAATATGAGCAAACTCTTGCAGATAGTGAAGGACAGGGAAGCCTGCCATGCTGGAGTCCATGGGGTTGCGAATAGTCAGACAGAATTTAGAGACTGAACAACAACTACAGCACCAGCCTTTGGAATTCCCTTGTTCATTTGAGAGTAGCTATTAAAAGGGCACTTGCATATTTTCTGACAACTGCTTTTCAGATGATAAGTGGTGCCTTTTAATTACATTGTATATGGTAATTATTTTAAATATCCATGCAAAATCTTCATCTTAGAATCCCTTTTCAGACATGGTCTGGATGCCCTTGGCTTTCAGGGTTTTATTCCAGCTTTCAAAGTATTCTGAAAGCATAAGATAATAAAGGATCTTGAAAGTATTCCAAGTAGCCGGAAAATACAAACAACCATTTGTGGCATGGTAAAATGGCAATGCATATATTTGCATTTTGGAAGTAAAGTAGTCACTGCACACATATAAAAATAGAACATCAAATGAATAATACAGATTTCAAATTATCTGAATATTTAACTTTTTTATAGCACACAATGTAAGAAACCATCATCACTGGTAGACTGTTTTATTCAACATTAGGATATTAATAGTTTATTTTTAAGTCTAGACTTTTATTTCTGTATAAAAAAAGCATATCTTTATTCACAATGGAAACAGTTGCATCAAAATTTTACCTATAAATTACTTGTATGTTATTACAGATTTTAATCTGCTACAGTTCTGTTGACATAAAACTGAGAGAGATGAGGATTTCCAAATCTTAAGTGTATGTGTAGGTGATGGGATTCAAGAGTGCACAGTGCAAAGAGGTGGACAGCGAGGTCAGTAAGGGTCACCTGCCTGGGCATGGGCAAGCCCTCCATCACAGAAATTGTCCTGAAGCCCTGACTTACAGTAATAATAAGAACAGGTCAACTTTTATTCTGTCTTACGATTGCTTCCAAAGTTACTGCAGATGGTGTCTCTCTTATTGAGCACATGCACTGTCTATGGTGATGTACTATCAATGAAAACCAGAAAATTAAAATGCTGAGGAAGACTGAGAAGGGAAGAGGAAGAAGGAGGAGACAGAGGATGAGATGGTTTGATGGAATCACTCATGCAATGAACAGGAATATGAGCAAACTCTTGCAGATAGTGAAGGACAGGGAAGCCTGCCATGCTGGAGTCCATGGGGTTGCGAATAGTCAGACAGAATTTAGAGACTGAACAACAACTACAGCACCAGCCTTTGGAATTCCCTTGTTCATTTGAGAGTAGCTATTAAAAGGGCACTTGCATATTTTCTGACAACTGCTTTTCAGATGATAAGTGGTGCCTTTTAATTACATTGTATATGGTAATTATTTTAAATATCCATGCAAAATCTTCATCTTAGAATCCCTTTTCAGACATGGTCTGGATGCCCTTGGCTTTCAGGGTTTTATTCCAGCTTTCAAAGTATTCTGAAAGCATAAGATAATAAAGGATCTTGAAAGTATTCCAAGTAGCCGGAAAATACAAACAACCATTTGTGGCATGGTAAAATGGCAATGCATATATTTGCATTTTGGAAGTAAAGTAGTCACTGCACACATATAAAAATAGAACATCAAATGAATAATACAGATTTCAAATTATCTGAATATTTAACTTTTTTATAGCACACAATGTAAGAAACCATCATCACTGGTAGACTGTTTTATTCAACATTAGGATATTAATAGTTTATTTTTAAGTCTAGACTTTTATTTCTGTATAAAAAAAGCATATCTTTATTCACAATGGAAACAGTTGCATCAAAATTTTACCTATAAATTACTTGTATGTTATTACAGATTTTAATCTGCTACAGTTCTGTTGACATAAAACTGAGAGAGATGAGGATTTCCAAATCTTAAGTGTATGTGTAGGTGATGGGATTCAAGAGTGCACAGTGCAAAGAGGTGGACAGCGAGGTCAGTAAGGGTCACCTGCCTGGGCATGGGCAAGCCCTCCATCACAGAAATTGTCCTGAAGCCCTGACTTACAGTAATAATAAGAACAGGTCAACTTTTATTCTGTCTTACGATTGCTTCCAAAGTTACTGCAGATGGTGTCTCTCTTATTGAGCACATGCACTGTCTATGGTGATGTACTATCAATGAAAACCAGAAAATTAGCATAAATAAATAGTTGAACATTTTAAAAATAAACTTTGGCATCACTCTGAATATAAAAGTTCAGTTCAATCGCTCAGTCATGTCCGACTCTTGGCAACCCCATTGCCTGCAACACGCCAGGCTTCCCTGTCCTTCACCATCTCCCGGGGCCTACTCAAACTCATGTCCATTGACTCAATGATTCTGTCCAACCATCTTGTCCTCTGCCATCCCCTTCTCCTTCTGCCTTCTATTTTCCCCAGCATCAGGGTCTTTTTTAATGAGTCATCTCTTCGCATCAGATGGCCAAAGTGTTGGAGCTTCAGTGTTAGTATCAGTCCTCCCAATGAATATTCAAGGTTGATTTCCTTTAGGATTGATTGGTTTGATCTTGCAGTCCAAGGGACTCTCAAAAGTCATCTTGAGCATGGCAGTTCCAAGACATCAAGTCTTTGGCAGAGATGTGTTTATTGATTTATTTATGACTGTGTTGAGTCATCTTTGCTGAACAGATTTTCTGCACAGATGCCCAGAGCAGGGTGTACTCTCCAGTTGTGGTCTGTGGGTTTCTCACTGTGGTAGCTCCATTGTTGAAAAGCATGAGCCCTTGGTTCTTGGGCTTCAGTAGTTGTGGTGCCTGACTTTATTGCTTTGAAGCATGTGGGATCCTAGTGCCCAGACCAGGGATCAAACTCCTGTACCCTGCACTAGCAGGCAGATTCTTTACCTTTGAGCCAGCAGTGAAGGAATTCCCTTCCCTTTAGAGAAAACTTGTTCTGAAGAAATCATTTGGTCCCAGATTCCACTCTAAAGGGTAGTGAGGAATACTTAGGTGTTCCATGCCTTCAGATGTTGAGTACTTAGAAGTTTCCTTCTGGAGGAAAAGACATTTAATAAGTATTGCAGGGGCTTCCCCTGGTGGTCCAGTGGGTAAGGACACTGCCTTGCAGTGCAAGGGGCGCCGGTTCGATCCCTGGCCTGGGAAGATCCCACGAGCCGTGGAGCGGCTGGATCGATGTGTCCAATTACTGAACCGGACCTCTGGTGCGCATGCGCCCAGAGCCGGTGCTCTGCGACAACAGAGGCCACCGCGATGGGAGGCCCACAGGAGCCAAAAGAACAAAGATGGATGAAAATGGAGAAATGAAAGACCAACAGAAGTGGCCCACCCATCCCCCTCCCTCCCCACCCCACCCTCCAAAAGATAAATAAATAAATAAATAAAATTTAAAAAAATTAAATAAGTATTGTATATAGCATGGCCTAAAATAAATGTTTTAAATTGAGAAAGTGTGCCAGTATTTCTGGTTCTAAAGAAAAGATGCAGATATAAACAATTAATACAAACTGATAATATTTTTTTCTGTTCTATTAGATGTTTGATGAATTTATTCTCAATTAGAACATCATTATAATTTGACCAGTCCATTTTCCTTGGGATTTCATATAATGGTGCAAAGCCAAAAACATATAATAAAAGCCTTTTGCTTTTTATGTATCTATAAAACAGCATGACCATTTTTAAGAAGTTTACATGAATATTTACCCACAGGGTTCACTCATTTTATTTTTAAATATTATTTTCTCATTTTGTTTTTGTATTCTGAGGATAATAGATGCAGTTGTGGGTTTTATCCATCCACATCATAACATTTAAAAAAGTCAAAGACTCAGAATGACCCAGTTACTTAGAGCTGAAATGCATTCCCCTTATGCCATAACCATGCTCTTAGCAACATCATGCTGACACACATTAGATAGTTGGTCTGGTCTAGCATAGGTAAATGTTTGAAATCAAAATGATTTAAAAAATTAAATGACGGGTTTACATATAGCTGACACTTTTTAAAAATGTTTTCATTTCTTCTGTCAATACTTCT
Source organism: Tragulus kanchil (assembly GCA_022376925.1). Lineage (NCBI taxonomy): Eukaryota > Metazoa > Chordata > Mammalia > Artiodactyla > Tragulidae > Tragulus > Tragulus kanchil. The sequence goes on from JAIOJX010000023.1 coordinate 134,393,156, forward strand.
TTTAAGAGTGTTATTCCCCTCCTCTGGCCATAGAAATAAGAAAAGTCTGTATATAGTGTTTCAAGTTACTTTTGTCAACTTTAAAAAAATGCACAATGTGAGAGTTGTGAGTTAAGTTTTGTTTGGGACAAAATGAGCACTATAGCCCAAGAGAGAGCATTTCAGATAACTCTGAGAAACTGTTGCAAAGGGGCAGTACCGAAGGTCAGTATACATGTAATTTTAGTGAAGGAAGAGTGCATGCAATCAAGCATGTAGTTTTTTGCAGAAGTTTGCTGTTAGTCACAAGGGACAGAAGTGCACCATGAAGGGTTTTAGTGCTTTTCTAAATATGAGGAGATGCAATAATTGGCTCATAAAATCCTCTTTTGAAAATGAGTGCCTCATTTCTGCTCTCTGCCTTAACTCCTTTCAGGGGCTATTAAAAATTAGCAGCTGCAGCAGCACATGATTTAATCCTGGTAGAGGTAGATGACAATACCCATGTCAAATGAGTTCACTTCCTATGCATTGCTTTCTTCTGTTTCAAAATAGAAATGCTCTAAATAGTTATCTATGCATAGGGCTGCTTTGAATATTGAATGAAATTTCTGGGTGGTATGCACAGTGACTGGCACATATCAGATATTCACTAAACATTAACCGTCTCTGTTATTTCTGCCTCTGAGTTTGCTCTTTACTCAGATTCTTCTTCAGTGAAGTATGGCCAGTTCTCAGTTTTGCTTTGTTTCTTTTGTTTTAGCTTTTTTTTTCTTTTTCTTGTTTCAACATTTTCTTTTTAAATATTATTTTCTCATTTTGTTTTGTTTTCTGAGGATAATAGATGCAGTTGTGGGTTTTATCCATCCACATCATAACATTTAAAAAAGTCAAAGACTCAGAATGACCCAGTTACTTAGAGCTGAAATGCATTCCCCTTATGCCATAACCATGCTCTTAGCAACATCATGCTGACACACATTAGATAGTTGGTCTGGTCTAGCATAGGTAAATGTTTGAAATCAAAATGATTTAAAAATTAAATGACGGGTTTACATATAGACGACACTTTTTAAAATGTTTTCATTTCTTCTGTCAATACTTCTTTTAAGAGTGTTATTCCCCTCCTCTGGCCATAGAAATAAGAAAAGTCTGTATATAGTGTTTCAAGTTACTTTTGTCAACTTTAAAAAAATGCACAATGTGAGAGTTGTGAGTTAAGTTTTGTTTGGGACAAAATGAGCACTATAGCCCAAGAGAGAGCATTTCAGATAACTCTGAGAAACTGTTGCAAAGGGGCAGTACCGAAGGTCAGTATACATGTAATTTTAGTGAAGGAAGAGTGCATGCAATCAAGCATGTAGTTTTTTGCAGAAGTTTGCTGTTAGTCACAAGGGACAGAAGTGCACCATGAAGGGTTTTAGTGCTTTTCTAAATATGAGGAGATGCAATAATTGGCTCATAAAATCCTCTTTTGAAAATGAGTGCCTCATTTCTGCTCTCTGCCTTAACTCCTTTCAGGGGCTATTAAAAATTAGCAGCTGCAGCAGCACATGATTTAATCCTGGTAGAGGTAGATGACAATACCCATGTCAAATGAGTTCACTTCCTATGCATTGCTTTCTTCTGTTTCAAAATAGAAATGCTCTAAATAGTTATCTATGCATAGGGCTGCTTTGAATATTGAATGAAATTTCTGGGTGGTATGCACAGTGACTGGCACATATCAGATATTCACTAAACATTAACCGTCTCTGTTATTTCTGCCTCTGAGTTTGCTCTTTACTCAGATTCTTCTTCAGTGAAGTATGGCCAGTTCTCAGTTTTGCTTTGTTTCTTTTTTTAGTCCTATAAATTAGACATTATTTTTACTAATATTATTTTATCAATAATATTTGTTTTGATTTATCTTTATGTTTATCAGTTGTTTGTTCAACATTTTCTTTTCATATTTCAAATCATACTGCTGAGACCATTTAGCTTCTTCCATGTATTCTTAAAAATTGCATAAGGAGAAGGTTGCCGGTTGCAAATGCTCTTTAAATTATAGTTTAACTGGAGATGTTTGTTTCATTCTTGTAAGAGAGTTGTGTCATGTGTGCAATTCTAGGTTCGCAGATTATTTTCTGGGTGCAAATTGAAGCTGTTATTCACACTCTTTAGATTTCTGTTTATTGCTGATAAGAAGTCTGACATCAATTTTACCTCTAGATGTGCTTTTACTCTCTGAGAGATTTTAAGGCAATTCTCTTGTGTTTGATATTTTACAGTTTTCCAATAATGTAAATTCTGGTTTCCTGGGTGGTGGAGTGGTAAAGAATCAGCCTAGCAAAGCAGGAGATGCAAGTGATAGGGATTTCATCCCTGGATAGGTAAGATCCACTGGAGTAGGAAATGGCAATCCACTCCAGTGTTCTTTGCCCTGAAAAATTCCTTATAAAGAGGAACTTGGTGGACTACAGTCCATGAAGTTACAATGAGTTAGACATGACTGAATGACTGGACACACTATAATATAAACTTAATACAGTTATTCATTTTCTGCTTATGCATAAGAGATCATGGCAAACTCGGCAAACTTACCTTAAAACAACAAGATTCATGGTCTCACTGTTGCTGTAGATCAGGAGTCTAGGCATTGGATCACCAGGCTGTCTGCTCAAGGTCTCACTCAGCTAACATCAGGTGTTGCTCAGGCTGAATTCCCATCAAAAGTCCCTGGGAAAGAATTTGCCTCCAGACTTATTCAGGTGTCTGGCAACATTCAGTTTCTTGAGCCTGCAAAACCGAGGTGCCTGCATATTTCTTGTCATAGAGCCTTCACCATCAAGAATCTTCCTCTCATCTAATTCCTCTCAGTTTGCTCTTTACTCAGATTCTTCTTCAGTGAAGTATGGCCAGTTCTCAGTTTTGCTTTGTTTCTTTTTTTAGTCCTATAAATTAGACATTATTTTTACTAATATTATTTTATCAATAATATTTGTTTTGATTTATCTTTATGTTTATCAGTTGTTTGTTCAACATTTTCTTTTCATATTTCAAATCATACTGCTGAGACCATTTAGCTTCTTCCATGTATTCTTAAAAATTGCATAAGGAGAAGGTTGCCGGTTGCAAATGCTCTTTAAATTATAGTTTAACTGGAGATGTTTGTTTCATTCTTGTAAGAGAGTTGTGTCATGTGTGCAATTCTAGGTTCGCAGATTATTTTCTGGGTGCAAATTGAAGCTGTTATTCACACTCTTTAGATTTCTGTTTATTGCTGATAAGAAGTCTGACATCAATTTTACCTCTAGATGTGCTTTTACTCTCTGAGAGATTTTAAGGCAATTCTCTTGTGTTTGATATTTTACAGTTTTCCAATAATGTAAATTCTGGTTTCCTGGGTGGTGGAGTGGTAAAGAATCAGCCTAGCAAAGCAGGAGATGCAAGTGATAGGGATTTCATCCCTGGATAGGTAAGATCCACTGGAGTAGGAAATGGCAATCCACTCCAGTGTTCTTTGCCCTGAAAAATTCCTTATAAAGAGGAACTTGGTGGACTACAGTCCATGAAGTTACAATGAGTTAGACATGACTGAATGACTGGACACACTATAATATAAACTTAATACAGTTATTCATTTTCTGCTTATGCATAAGAGATCATGGCAAACTCGGCAAACTTACCTTAAAACAACAAGATTCATGGTCTCACTGTTGCTGTAGATCAGGAGTCTAGGCATTGGATCACCAGGCTGTCTGCTCAAGGTCTCACTCAGCTAACATCAGGTGTTGCTCAGGCTGAATTCCCATCAAAAGTCCCTGGGAAAGAATTTGCCTCCAGACTTATTCAGGTGTCTGGCAACATTCAGTTTCTTGAGCCTGCAAAACCGAGGTGCCTGCATATTTCTTGTCATAGAGCCTTCACCATCATCAAAGCCAGCAAAAGAATCTTCCTCTCATCTAATTCCTCTCACTTTTCAAGCCTCTTTTACCAGGAAGAATATAGTCCATATTGTGGGAGTAACGGTTTAAGTTATATTACACAGGTTTATTTCCTTATTATAAGGTCATCTGAACTAGAACCCTGGTTTCACACAATCCTTTCAGAGCATATATAAATTAGCACATGGTTGAGTAACTTGAGTGCAACACAGAGAATCTTCCTCTATATAGGGGTTTGGAAGCTTTTCAACCCTTATCTCTTCAAAATAATCTCTTATTTCCATTGGGCTATTCTCATCTCAAAATGTGGTTGAATATGTATAATATAAAATGGTTATATCTTCTATAGCTCTTGTTCTCATAGACTGTTGCCTTTGTCATTCTATAATGTTGTTGCAGCGATAGTACACAATTACAGTGAGCTCTGTGGATATTGTTTAATTGACATGAAAGAATAAGAAAATAGATGGAAATTAGAAACATGGTATAACTAGAGGTCTCCATTATACAGCTGCTTCTCTTATCCTCCCAGCAAGGAAATGACCTTAATTGTCCCAAGGAGGAGGGATTCCTAGAAGTGTTGGCTGTGTTATGTTGAGTAATATGAGCATGTGTGTTGTTACTGAATAATAATATATCTGATTGTACTTTTATTTAAAAATGATTTATCTCTTAAAAGACATTCTTCATTCTTACCATGCAATATGCTTACTGTTGTATACCACTGAACCTGTAGGATATGAAGTCTAATTTCTTAAAATTACAAATGAAACAGACTGCTTTAATACTAGGAGGCCACACATCTAACTGCTGGGTGGGGTTGTTAATCTGTACTCCGAGTCTTCAGTCTGTATTCTTGTCATTAATTTTCTCTTCAGATGTACTTATGTGATGCTTTAATGATTAATTTAATTTTTATCTTACCATTTTACTATTGTAACTGAAATGAGATCCAGCTTCTCACTGCTCAAAAGTCAGTAAAAACAAGCCAGGTTGGTAGGAAGTTTGCTTTATTGTGGTTGCTGGCAACTTGTTGGAAAGGCACATTCCTATCCCCAACACTGACATTCAGTAGGTTAGAGCCTTTATAGACAGGGGACAGGGACAACATGCAGAAATGGCAGAGTCAGCTCTGGCAGTCATCTTGGAATTGGTCATCAGTGGTCTGACCAATGTCATCTTTATTAAGTAAAGTTAGTCTTCAGTTCTTGGTTGGTTTGTTCACATTCACTGGAGGGTGATTCTCAGAATTGAGACAGCTTATATTAAGGCTCCAGGGCTTTCTTAGTGTCTTAGGGGTAGAGAAACTGCCTGCCAATTCAGGAGACTCAGGTTCAGTCCATGGGTGGGAAGATCACCTAGAGTAAGAACGGACAACTGGGCTTCCCTGGTGGTCCAGTGGGTAAAGAGTCCACCTTGAAGTGCAGGGGGCGATGGTTTGATCCTTGGCCTGGGAAGATTCCATGTGCTGTGGAGCAGCTGGGCCATGTGCCCAATTATGAGCCAGCAATCTGAGCGTATGTGCCCAGAGCCAGTGCTCTGTGGATATTGTTTAATTGACATGAAAGAATAAGAAAATAGATGGAAATTAGAAACATGGTATAACTAGAGGTCTCCATTATACAGCTGCTTCTCTTATCCTCCCAGCAAGGAAATGACCTTAATTGTCCCAAGGAGGAGGGATTCCTAGAAGTGTTGGCTGTGTTATGTTGAGTAATATGAGCATGTGTGTTGTTACTGAATAATAATATATCTGATTGTACTTTTATTTAAAAATGATTTATCTCTTAAAAGACATTCTTCATTCTTACCATGCAATATGCTTACTGTTGTATACCACTGAACCTGTAGGATATGAAGTCTAATTTCTTAAAATTACAAATGAAACAGACTGCTTTAATACTAGGAGGCCACACATCTAACTGCTGGGTGGGGTTGTTAATCTGTACTCCGAGTCTTCAGTCTGTATTCTTGTCATTAATTTTCTCTTCAGATGTACTTATGTGATGCTTTAATGATTAATTTAATTTTTATCTTACCATTTTACTATTGTAACTGAAATGAGATCCAGCTTCTCACTGCTCAAAAGTCAGTAAAAACAAGCCAGGTTGGTAGGAAGTTTGCTTTATTGTGGTTGCTGGCAACTTGTTGGAAAGGCACATTCCTATCCCCAACACTGACATTCAGTAGGTTAGAGCCTTTATAGACAGGGGACAGGGACAACATGCAGAAATGGCAGAGTCAGCTCTGGCAGTCATCTTGGAATTGGTCATCAGTGGTCTGACCAATGTCATCTTTATTAAGTAAAGTTAGTCTTCAGTTCTTGGTTGGTTTGTTCACATTCACTGGAGGGTGATTCTCAGAATTGAGACAGCTTATATTAAGGCTCCAGGGCTTTCTTAGTGTCTTAGGGGTAGAGAAACTGCCTGCCAATTCAGGAGACTCAGGTTCAGTCCATGGGTGGGAAGATCACCTAGAGTAAGAACGGACAACTGGGCTTCCCTGGTGGTCCAGTGGGTAAAGAGTCCACCTTGAAGTGCAGGGGGCGATGGTTTGATCCTTGGCCTGGGAAGATTCCATGTGCTGTGGAGCAGCTGGGCCATGTGCCCAATTATGAGCCAGCAATCTGGAGCGTATGTGCCCAGAGCCAGTGCTCTGCAGCAAGAGAGATCATTGCAATGGGAGGCCCATCATAGGCTAAAGAATAAAGATAGATGAAAATAAACAAAAGTAAATAAAAGAGTCCAAAATTGAAAAAAAAAAAAAGAAATGACAACCCATTCAAGTATTCTTGTTTGAGAAATCCCATGGACAGAGGACCCTGGAAGGCCATAGTCCATGAGGTCACAAGAGTTGGACGTGACTTAGTGACTAAACAACCACAACCATCACAGCAACAATATTTATCCATGGCTGATTGTTGAGTGCACAGTTCATATACTCACTTAGAAAATTCAATTTAATAGAAAAATGCACCCCTTAATTTGTGACAGTACAAACCTATGGACAGTACAAATTTGTTCCCTGGAAAAGTCATGCTGCCTGGAACCTCTATGCTTTATGCAAGTGTATTTCTTATACAGATCAACTAACAGTGCCTAAGTACAAATGTGACATCTGTTGGGCTAGAATTATATGTAAATCAAGTAGCCTAGAACAAAAACATTGTGTAATGTAATGAGTTTCTCTGAGAACAGTGTGCCTGACAGTAACTTTTACTCAGGTAATCTGAAGCCCAGTGTTTGTCAGAATGCTGCCAGCTCTCCAGAGAGGGGGGCTTCTCTCATGAAACGTGTGATTGTGACAGCAGGGTGGGTATTTCTCAATTAATTTATTTGCTGAGAAGGTATTCTACGCATTGGGGAGCATAATATACTCAAAGCTTTCCCTGTAGCACTGCTGAAAATTGATTTATGACAGAATCAGGATCACAGGGCCCCCAAACAGCCTCCTGAAACAGTAGCTTTCAAGATGAAAGAAAAGAAAGACAATTCAGTATTCTCATCAGGGAAGGCCTTATGCATCAGGAATGTCTCTGGAGGCTTAGCAAAATAGCCAACCTATTTCCTTTGGAAGAGATTAGAAAATTGCTAAATAACGCAGGCCACCTACATCACTATTTAAAATGGAATGATTTATGAAGAGGTGTGAAGCTGTTTAACATTATTTTGACAACATATACTTTTATTAAACTTCTGAGAGAGGAACAAAATCTCAATAATGCAGTGGAAAGAATGATAAAAAGTTAAAGCAATGGTTTTTGGTGGAGTGAGAAAATTACCTTTGTTATTTCTTTCTAGTTGAACTTATTAAAAAGACTCCACTAGTGAGACAAAATTGGAATCCTTTTTGTAAGTGCTATTGTTCAGTTATTGAGCTGTGTCTGACACTTTGCCACCCCGTGGACTGCAGCACACCAGGCTCCTCTGTACTTCACTATCTCCCTGAGTTTGCTCAAATTCATGGCGTTTGTGTTAGTGACAAAACCCATATTTTGGTGACACAATCTCCTTTTCTCTAGTTAAACAAAGGTTTCCTTATACTGCCTTAATTGCACCCTGACCTGTGCCCTCTGTTTAGTATATTTAAAGTTAGTTACCTTATATTATCACTTTGCTGACAAAAGTCTGTATAGTCAAAGCTATGGCTTTCCCAGTAGTCCTGTATGAATGTGAGAGATGGACAGTAAAGAAGGTTGAGCATCGAAGAATTGATGCCTTTGAAGTGTGGCATCAGAGAAGGCTCATGAGAGTCCCTTGGACTGCAAGGAGATCAAACCAGTCAATCCTAAAGGAAATCAACCCTTAATATTCATTGGAAGGAATGGTGCTGAAGCTGAAGCTCCAATACTTTGACCACCTGATGCAAAGGGATAGCTCATTGAAAAAGACTCTGATGATGGGAAAAATCGAAGGCAAAAGAGAAGGGGGTCACAGAGGATGAGATGGTTGGATGGCATCACTCAGTCAATGGACATGAGTTTGAGCAAGCTCTGGGAGATGGCGAAGGACAGGGAAGCCTGGCCTGCTTCAGTCTATGGGATTGCAGAGTCAGACAGGACTGAGCTACTGAACTGAACTGAACTGACCTTATACCGTGTCAGTATACACGGCCAACATTTCTCTATAGTATTAGATTGACCAAAATGTTTGTTTGGGTGTTTCTGTAAGATGTTATGGAAAAATGCAAACAAGTTCTTTATCCAATTCAATACTTAGTTTCAACTAGGTTGTTGGCATAGCCATTATTTTATCTGACAAGTAAACTCCTATTGCCATAGTTTATCTACAGCCTCCAGTGAATGTTAAGTCCAGTGTTCTGTTCCAACTTGGAAAATCAGAGCCTATGAACTTTAATTTTTGACCTATTTTAAATATAGAGTGATGGGTGTACACAACTAATGAACTTTAATTTTGACCTATTTATAAATATGTATTTCTAGTTGCAACTTGCAGCAAAACCATGTGTCTGACACTTTGCCACCCCGTGGACTGCAGCACACCAGGCTCCTCTGTACTTCACTATCTCCCTGAGTTTGCTCAAATTCATGGCGTTTGTGTTAGTGACAAAACCCATATTTTGGTGACACAATCTCCTTTTCTCTAGTTAAACAAAGGTTTCCTTATACTGCCTTAATTGCACCCTGACCTGTGCCCTCTGTTTAGTATATTTAAAGTTAGTTACCTTATATTATCACTTTGCTGACAAAAGTCTGTATAGTCAAAGCTATGGCTTTCCCAGTAGTCCTGTATGAATGTGAGAGATGGACAGTAAAGAAGGTTGAGCATCGAAGAATTGATGCCTTTGAAGTGTGGCATCAGAGAAGGCTCATGAGAGTCCCTTGGACTGCAAGGAGATCAAACCAGTCAATCCTAAAGGAAATCAACCCTTAATATTCATTGGAAGGAATGGTGCTGAAGCTGAAGCTCCAATACTTTGACCACCTGATGCAAAGGGATAGCTCATTGAAAAAGACTCTGATGATGGGAAAAATCGAAGGCAAAAGAGAAGGGGGTCACAGAGGATGAGATGGTTGGATGGCATCACTCAGTCAATGGACATGAGTTTGAGCAAGCTCTGGGAGATGGCGAAGGACAGGGAAGCCTGGCCTGCTTCAGTCTATGGGATTGCAGAGTCAGACAGGACTGAGCTACTGAACTGAACTGAACTGACCTTATACCGTGTCAGTATACACGGCCAACATTTCTCTATAGTATTAGATTGACCAAAATGTTTGTTTGGGTGTTTCTGTAAGATGTTATGGAAAAATGCAAACAAGTTCTTTATCCAATTCAATACTTAGTTTCAACTAGGTTGTTGGCATAGCCATTATTTTATCTGACAAGTAAACTCCTATTGCCATAGTTTATCTACAGCCTCCAGTGAATGTTAAGTCCAGTGTTCTGTTCCAACTTGGAAAATCAGAGCCTATGAACTTTAATTTTTGACCTATTTTAAATATAGAGTGATGGGTGTACACAACGTATAATGAAAGTTCTTTTAAATTCAAAGGGTGGTGTCAGCCAGAAGTTTATGGAAGAAACTTCCAAGAGTGTTATTACTCTAATGATCCTAGAAGTAGAATTAAAAGTAGATCTTAGATACAGAATTGCTTTCAGATAAAATTATGTCACTATGCATATGTTACCTAGACCAAGCTCTCTGCTTGCTGCATGACAGGCCAATGAATCCAAGAGATGAGGTACAGAGGCGAGGAAAATTACTTTATTTCTAAAACAGTTGACTGAGAAGATGGCAGGCCAGCTTCTCAAAATAACCATCTTATGAGGCTCTAGATGTCAGTTTCTTTTATAGATCAGAGATGTGGAGAGGTGAGGAAGGAAAATAAAACTGTTGTAGGAGAAAGCCAATTCTGATCCTATGATGGAACTGATTTTGGACTTGCTTTCCATTGCTTTTGTTATCATAATCATACAGAATGGTTTGTTTCAGAGAATCTTTAGAATGTTAAATGAAAGTGCCTTTGTTCAGGAACCAGCCCACCTGTGGATATTCTCTTCCTGCAGCATCAGACTACCCTGCCTGAGGCTGGCCATTCTACATGTTTACAAGATTAATTGCTTCCTCACTAAACACATACTTTCTTAGTTAAAAGATTTTTTTTTTCCTTTTGGTCACTTCTATTGATCTTTCATTTATTTATCTTTGTTCTTTGGCCTGCGTGGGCCTCCCATCTCAGTGGCCTCTCATTTGGAGAGCAACAGCTCTGGGCGCATGCGCTCCAGAGCTCTGGCTCGTAGTTGGGCACATCGGTCCAGCCGCTCTGCAGCACGTGGGATCTTCCCAGGCCAGGGATCTAACCAGCACCCTTGTGGGGGACCAAAATGTTTGTTTGGGTGTTTCTGTAAGATGTTATGGAAAAATGCAAACAAGTTCTTTATCCAATTCAATACTTAGTTTCAACTAGGTTGTTGGCATAGCCATTATTTTATCTGACAAGTAAACTCCTATTGCCATAGTTTATCTACAGCCTCCAGTGAATGTTAAGTCCAGTGTTCTGTTCCAACTTGGAAAATCAGAGCCTATGAACTTTAATTTTTGACCTATTTTAAATATAGAGTGATGGGTGTACACAACGTATAATGAAAGTTCTTTTAAATTCAAAGGGTGGTGTCAGCCAGAAGTTTATGGAAGAAACTTCCAAGAGTGTTATTACTCTAATGATCCTAGAAGTAGAATTAAAAGTAGATCTTAGATACAGAATTGCTTTCAGATAAAATTATGTCACTATGCATATGTTACCTAGACCAAGCTCTCTGCTTGCTGCATGACAGGCCAATGAATCCAAGAGATGAGGTACAGAGGCGAGGAAAATTACTTTATTTCTAAAACAGTTGACTGAGAAGATGGCAGGCCAGCTTCTCAAAATAACCATCTTATGAGGCTCTAGATGTCAGTTTCTTTTATAGATCAGAGATGTGGAGAGGTGAGGAAGGAAAATAAAACTGTTGTAGGAGAAAGCCAATTCTGATCCTATGATGGAACTGATTTTGGACTTGCTTTCCATTGCTTTTGTTATCATAATCATACAGAATGGTTTGTTTCAGAGAATCTTTAGAATGTTAAATGAAAGTGCCTTTGTTCAGGAACCAGCCCACCTGTGGATATTCTCTTCCTGCAGCATCAGACTACCCTGCCTGAGGCTGGCCATTCTACATGTTTACAAGATTAATTGCTTCCTCACTAAACACATACTTTCTTAGTTAAAAGATTTTTTTTTTCCTTTTGGTCACTTCTATTGATCTTTCATTTATTTATCTTTGTTCTTTGGCCTGCGTGGGCCTCCCATCTCAGTGGCCTCTCATTTGGAGAGCAACAGCTCTGGGCGCATGCGCTCCAGAGCTCTGGCTCGGTAGTTGGGCACATCGGTCCAGCCGCTCTGCAGCACGTGGGATCTTCCCAGGCCAGGGATCTAACCAGCACCCCTTGTGGACCACGAGGGAAGCACAAAAGATTCTTTATTTATATTTACTAATAATTAGCTTAGAGAAACCAAATATAGACTGTAGTTTAACCATTTAACATTATAAACTATATATGTACATAGTAAATAAAATTATCTTTTACTCAAACCAGGAAATGTTTCTATGTAGAAGATCTCTTTTTCAAATTTGGCCATGCTGCCCACCATGTGGGATCTTAGTTCCCCGACCAGGGATCGAACCCACAGACCCAGCGCTGGAAGCACAGAATCTTAACAGCTGGACCACCAGGGAAGTTCCCAGGAAATATTTCTTACAGGAAATTAGTTCTTTAAGGTGGAAACTTAAATGACTAAATTAGCATATATATTTATAATGAGAGCTAGAGAGAGACAAAAACCCAATACCAAGAATAAGAAATGAACACAACTATATGTTTTAAAGACTGTTAACAGGCTAATGGAATTCCAGTAGAGTTATTTAATACCCTAAATGATGATGCCATTAAGATGTTGCACACAGTATGTCAGCATATCTGGAAGACCCAGCAGTGGCCACAGGACTGGCAAAGGTCAATCCTCATCGCTATTCCCAACAATGGTAGCACTGAAGAATATGCTAACCATTGGACAGTTGCACTCATCTCCCATGCTAGTAAGGTCATGCTCAAAATCTTGCATGCAAGGCTTTTGCATTATGTGACCAAGAACTTCCAGATGTCCAAACTGGGTTTAGAATAGGCAGAGGACCCAGAGATCAAATTGGCAACATCAGTTGAATTATAGAAAAGGCAAGGAAATTCCAGAAAAATATCTACCTTGTTTCATCAGCTGTTCTAAAGCCTTTGACTGTGTGGCTTATAGCAAACTGTGGAAAGCTCTTACAGAGATAGGAATGCCAGACCGTCTTTCCTGTCTCCTGAGAAACCTATACGAGGGTCAAGGAGCAACAGTTAGAACCTGTATGAAACAACTGATTGGTTCAAAATTGAGAAAGGAGTACAATAGGGCTGACTGTTGTCACTCTGCTTGTTTAACCTATATGCTGAACACATCATGAGGAATGCTGAGCTGAATAAGCTGCAAGCTAGAATCAAGATAGGCAGGAGAAACACCAGCAACTTCAGGTATGTGGATGATATCACTCTAATGGCAGAAAGCAAAGAGGAACTAAACAGCCTATTGATGAGGGTGCAGGAGGGGAGTGAAAGAGCTGGCTTAAGACTAAATATTAAAACAAAACAAAACAAAACAAACAAAACAAACTAAGATCATTGCATCCAGCCCGGTTACTTCGTGGCAAATAGAAGTATAAAATATGGAAGTAGCGACAGATTTCTACTTCTTGGGCTCTAAAATCACTGTGGATGGTGACTGCAGTCATGAAATGAGAAGACAGTTGCTTCTTGCTTGGCAGGAAAGCTATGACAAACCTAGATAGTGTGATGAAAAGCAGAGACGTTAGGCTGCTGACAAAGGTCCGTACAGTCAAGGCTGTGGTCATGTACGGTTGTGAGAGCTGGACCATAAAGAAGGCAAAGCCTCAAAAAACTGATGCCTTTGAACTGTGGTGCTGGAGAAGACTCCTGAGAATCTCTTGGACTACAAGGAGATCAAACTTGTCAATCTTAAGGGAAGTCAACCCTGAATATTCACTGGAAGGACTAATACTGAAGTTGAAGCTCAAATACCTTGGCTATCTGCCGTGAAGAACCGGGGAAGGACTAATACTGAAGTTGAAGCTCAAATACTTTGGCTACCTGCTGTGAAGAACCTACTCAATGAGCAAGTCCCTGATGCTAGGAAAAATTGAGGGCAGAAGGAGAAGAGGCTGTCAGAGGATGTGATGGCTGGATGGTATTAGCAATGCAATGGACATGAACTTGGCAAACTTGAGATGGTGATAGAGAGTAGATCGCAGGGTCGGACACAACTGGGCACCAGAAACAACAACCAAAAAAAATAATGAAAGATAATAAAGAAATATCACAAACCCTGTTTAGGGCCATGACTTGAATTCATTAGATGAAAAATTTAAAAGCTCCTTAAGTTATGAGCCAGAAACCTATACGAGGGTCAAGGAGCAACAGTTAGAACCTGTATGAAACAACTGATTGGTTCAAAATTGAGAAAGGAGTACAATAGGGCTGACTGTTGTCACTCTGCTTGTTTAACCTATATGCTGAACACATCATGAGGAATGCTGAGCTGAATAAGCTGCAAGCTAGAATCAAGATAGGCAGGAGAAACACCAGCAACTTCAGGTATGTGGATGATATCACTCTAATGGCAGAAAGCAAAGAGGAACTAAACAGCCTATTGATGAGGGTGCAGGAGGGGAGTGAAAGAGCTGGCTTAAGACTAAATATTAAAACAAAACAAAACAAAACAAACAAAACAAACTAAGATCATTGCATCCAGCCCGGTTACTTCGTGGCAAATAGAAGTATAAAATATGGAAGTAGCGACAGATTTCTACTTCTTGGGCTCTAAAATCACTGTGGATGGTGACTGCAGTCATGAAATGAGAAGACAGTTGCTTCTTGCTTGGCAGGAAAGCTATGACAAACCTAGATAGTGTGATGAAAAGCAGAGACGTTAGGCTGCTGACAAAGGTCCGTACAGTCAAGGCTGTGGTCATGTACGGTTGTGAGAGCTGGACCATAAAGAAGGCAAAGCCTCAAAAAACTGATGCCTTTGAACTGTGGTGCTGGAGAAGACTCCTGAGAATCTCTTGGACTACAAGGAGATCAAACTTGTCAATCTTAAGGGAAGTCAACCCTGAATATTCACTGGAAGGACTAATACTGAAGTTGAAGCTCAAATACCTTGGCTATCTGCCGTGAAGAACCGGGGAAGGACTAATACTGAAGTTGAAGCTCAAATACTTTGGCTACCTGCTGTGAAGAACCTACTCAATGAGCAAGTCCCTGATGCTAGGAAAAATTGAGGGCAGAAGGAGAAGAGGCTGTCAGAGGATGTGATGGCTGGATGGTATTAGCAATGCAATGGACATGAACTTGGCAAACTTGAGATGGTGATAGAGAGTAGATCGCAGGGTCGGACACAACTGGGCACCAGAAACAACAACCAAAAAAAATAATGAAAGATAATAAAGAAATATCACAAACCCTGTTTAGGGCCATGACTTGAATTCATTAGATGAAATTTAAAAGCTCCTTAAGTAACAAGCTCCTAAGCTGACGAAAGAGGAAATAAAATATGTCAGCCTACTTATTTAAATGTTATATTTATAGTTATGCCATGCAGAAGACTCCAGTTTGATTCCTGGGTCGGGAAGATCTCCTGCAGAAGAGATAAGCTACCCACTCCAGTACTCTTGAACTTCCCTTGAGGCTCAGACAGTAAAGAATGCACCTGCAATGCAGGAGACGTGGGTACAATCCCTGGGTTGGGAAGATGCTCTCCGAGAAGGGAAAGGCTACCCACACCAGCATTCCTGCCTGGAAAATTTCATGGCTTGTCCATGGGTCACAAAGAGTCAGACATGACTGAGCAACTTCGTTTTTCACTTATGAATCTAACAATGAAAATAATGACAGACTCAGATGTCTTGACTGGTAAGTGCTCGAGAATTTTAAAAATATTTTAAAGAATTACAGTTTTACTCAAATTCTTCCAGGTGATAAAAGGGAAAGACACTTACTACTTTATATTGAAGTCCAGAATTTCCCAGAAAACCAGGAAAATACACTGTAAGAAATAAAACCACCAAACAATATCCATCGTGTACAAAGACACCCAAAAATTTGTTATTATGAACACATGGTTTTATCCTTTCAATTAAGTTAGAATAGTTAATATGGTGAGCGTTGTATTACATTGAGTATTGGTGTTAAATAAACTTGTCTCACAAACTCTGGAAAGTGGCATATGAGCCAGTCTGTGTTGTTAGATGCCTATAAATATACCCCAATGTGGATGAAGCAATTATCGAAGTAACAGATTGCAAATATTTACAAGCAAAATTCATCAGGCTTCTCAGTCTGAACTGAAATTTGCAAACACTGTACAAAGCAGCACACGTGGCCTGGATGGGCACTCAGAAAGCCACTCTCCTCCGCAGGACCCTGATGCTAGGAAAAATTGAGGGCAGAAGGAGAAGAGGCTGTCAGAGGATGTGATGGCTGGATGGTATTAGCAATGCAATGGACATGAACTTGGCAAACTTGAGATGGTGATAGAGAGTAGATCGCAGGGTCGGACACAACTGGGCACCAGAAACAACAACCAAAAAAAATAATGAAAGATAATAAAGAAATATCACAAACCCTGTTTAGGGCCATGACTTGAATTCATTAGATGAAATTTAAAAGCTCCTTAAGTAACAAGCTCCTAAGCTGACGAAAGAGGAAATAAAATATGTCAGCCTACTTATTTAAATGTTATATTTATAGTTATGCCATGCAGAAGACTCCAGTTTGATTCCTGGGTCGGGAAGATCTCCTGCAGAAGAGATAAGCTACCCACTCCAGTACTCTTGAACTTCCCTTGAGGCTCAGACAGTAAAGAATGCACCTGCAATGCAGGAGACGTGGGTACAATCCCTGGGTTGGGAAGATGCTCTCCGAGAAGGGAAAGGCTACCCACACCAGCATTCCTGCCTGGAAAATTTCATGGCTTGTCCATGGGTCACAAAGAGTCAGACATGACTGAGCAACTTCGTTTTTCACTTATGAATCTAACAATGAAAATAATGACAGACTCAGATGTCTTGACTGGTAAGTGCTCGAGAATTTTAAAAATATTTTAAAGAATTACAGTTTTACTCAAATTCTTCCAGGTGATAAAAGGGAAAGACACTTACTACTTTATATTGAAGTCCAGAATTTCCCAGAAAACCAGGAAAATACACTGTAAGAAATAAAACCACCAAACAATATCCATCGTGTACAAAGACACCCAAAAATTTGTTATTATGAACACATGGTTTTATCCTTTCAATTAAGTTAGAATAGTTAATATGGTGAGCGTTGTATTACATTGAGTATTGGTGTTAAATAAACTTGTCTCACAAACTCTGGAAAGTGGCATATGAGCCAGTCTGTGTTGTTAGATGCCTATAAATATACCCCAATGTGGATGAAGCAATTATCGAAGTAACAGATTGCAAATATTTACAAGCAAAATTCATCAGGCTTCTCAGTCTGAACTGAAATTTGCAAACACTGTACAAAGCAGCACACGTGCTGGCCTGGATGGGCACTCAGAAAGCCACTCTCCTCCGCAGGACCCTGCCTTGACCTCTCTCAGGAATGACCTTCGGGATGGTGGACACTTGCCACCAAATATATTCCTGGGTGAAGGGACAGGCTCAGTCATCAGAATCATGCCACACCTTTCAAAAGTACACCACTGGGCTCCCTCTGAAGAATATAAGCTAGACAGTTTTGTGCCTTGCTCTGCAGTTGGGTAAAACACAGGGATTCAGGATACAAAATTGTAGAATGACACAATACACATACTCTGGTAGAATGTACCCACTATCCCTTGCTGGCAGACTTGAGTTGGCTGACACTGTACAAATTTACTTTGCTTGATACACTATTTCTTACACATATCAGTCATTTTCTTCTCTTCTCGTAACTGGATTTTTTTTCAAGATAACTGTTTTTAGTTCTTCAAAGTTAACCAAACTAAGCAAATCTACTCGGAGGAGAATGTTGATGACTCAGGATACCATTGCTCTCATTACCAATTACACACATGATTTTAGCACACTTTATTAATCTTTTGATCTGTAAACTCAACCTCTAATTCTGGGAAGAATAAAGAGGAAAAGGAGATGAAGAAGAAGGCGACCAAGGCCAAGGGAGAGGGGAGGAGAGACTGCCTTAGGTTTTACCAACTAAAAAGACTGTTTAGATGCTATAATTCCCTGTGTTACACAGTATACCTGTTGAATATATTGTCTGCAATTTCTGGCAGCCACTGATGTTTTGAATGTCTTTTACACCCTCAGTTGTAGCTCTTTTACCAGATTCCTGTATCTTGTAATGATTCCAAAGTTGATAAATCCTGGGTGTTCCGACATCATTTGTTGTTTCCCCTTAATTCTTCTCACACTTCTTCAAAGAGTCCTTTCATTAAGATCTGTTGTATTTACAACCTCATGCAGGGTAGTAGTGGCTATGGGAAATTCTTTTAGTGGGCATAACTCCAGAGAATATATCCAACAATTATGTCTGATAATTTATGTATAATATATATATAGTACATATGTATTGTACTGATACAATATGCATGTACTATGTGTGTGTGTGTGTGTTGTGGATGTGTGGATGTGCATGCACTCTGTTCTCAGTCCTGTCTGTCTGTTTGAGACCGCATGGATTGTAGCCTTCCAGACTCTTCTGTCCATGGAATCTTTCCCAGGCAAGAATACTGAAGTGGGTTTCCTCCTTTCTCTAACTCAAGAATTGTACTTATGTTTCCTGTGTCTTCTGCATTTCAGGAAGAGCCTTTACTGGCCAAACTGACAGGGAAGACCTTATATATGTATGTATGTGTATATTGACATTGTATGTGTATGTGTGTGTATACAATATGTATATCTGTGAATATGCAATTTTACAGGAAGAACGTCCACCTAAGATATAAATTTATAGTGGTAAATAAGCTATATATAGGTTGTTTGAATTAGCAGAGATCTGGAAAGAAAAAAATTTTGAAAAACTTGGTGAAAGAAAAGAACAGAGAAATTTACAGCAGTTTGCTGTGAACTTAAAACTGTTCTGAAAAAAAATAAAATCTTAAAAATGCATCTACTCACGTATGACTTTAAGAGAGAAATATGGAAATTGTTGAGGAAGGCACAATGGGATAGTGATACAATATAAAACTATTATTTATAAACTTAACATTTTGTTTTACATGTTTTATTTGAATCTAATGGCGGTAGCAGTATGCTTATGTGTCACATGTTATATGTTATAATCTTGACATATTTTAAAATACTTATATTGTGTTAAACATATTCATTCTATTTTCTTTCTGTGAAGCATGCAGTGTACATTAATGACTGATTAATAAGTTGAAAGACCACTTGTGGAGACAGTGTGCTATTATAATTTTCATATTTGTATGTGTTCTATTGCTTAGTCATGTCTGACTCTTTGTGACCCCATGGACTGTAGCCTGCCAGGCTTCTCTGTCTATGAGATTCCCCAGGCAAGACTTTTGGAGTTGCCATTTCCTTTTCCAGGGGATCTTGCAGGCCCATGTATCAGACTTGTGGATTTTGCACTGGCAGTGGGATTCTTTACCAATGAACCACCTGGGAAGCTATGATAATATTTAGGGGTATACAAATTTGACTAATGTCTTCTATTTACTATCAGCAATTTTCTGATATATTTTGATCTCTAACAAACTACTCAATTTTTCTGTTAGCATTCTCAGTCTAACCTCATTGTAGAGTGCATATTCTCAAACTAAATAATCTAGCCTATTTCAAGCTAAAAAAATCATTTTAGGCCATTATTAAAACTATAGATTACCAAGATAACTTAAGTTTACATTATAATTTGCACCATGTATTAATGTATAGTTATGTCCTGGACAAAATGTATGCTTGAAAGGTGAGACATGCCTGTATGTTTTACCTTTTTATTTTTAAATTGGTGTGTATATTATGCTACTTTCTTTAGGCACTTTATAACCCATGTACTTTCACAGCAGAAAAACATTTTATATAATATATAAAGAAACCATTGCCTGCTGCTGTTATGTTTCAGTCACTAATTTGCGTCCAAGTCTTTGCGACCCCATTGATAGTAGCATGCCAAGCTTCCCTGGCCTTCACCCTCTCCCAGGGCTTGCTCAAACTCAGGCTCATTGAGTGCTGTGCCTCTTTTAATGTATAGATAAAAAGAGCATTCAGAAGTGGGTCAAAAAAGCAAAATCTCTTCTTCTGTTTAGAGAAGAAGCATGATTTATGAAAGCAAGCATGCAAATTGGGTTACACTTCTAGTTAATTGCTACAGTTAAAATTTGTCCTTCAAATCATAAGTTTCTCTGGGAGTTGTTTTTTCTTTAATGTTTTATTCTGAATGTCACTGCTTATGATTTCAGTGCCTATATGAAGCATATGCTGTTTCATATTTAATTCAACATTATTTGAAAAGTAAAGGAAGTTGTTATGGCAACTGAAGCTCAAAAATAATTTCATTTAAAAGACTTTAACACTTTTGATAAGGCATTTGGCTACAACATATCATATAAAATTGTTCAGTTTGAGAAAATGCTTTGAGGAAACTATGGCATAATGTTGAAACGTTTAACGTGTTTCTTTTAGTTTCCAAATCATATGATGTACAAAGTTAAATGCAATGTAAAGTATTGTGATCTTAGAATTAGTTGTTACACATCCATTTATAAAATTGTGTTCTTGAAGCAAAGTCTGGAATGGCTAGAACTGCACTGAGCATTTTTGCATTTTCCTTTCTTCTCCATACTGTATGTGGACCGCCTGTGGGCCTTCTCCCCTTCTCTGCCCCTAGAAGCCCAGCGGCTTTGTGCTGCCTGCATCAGCCTGGTTGGCAGTGACCAGATGCCTTAGTTTTAAGAGGTGGATGAATGCTCAGTTCCTAAGTTGTGTCCGGCTCTTTGTGATCCCATGGACTTCATCCTGGCAGGTTCCTCTGTCCATGAGATTTTCCCAAACAAGAATACTGTTGTGAGTTGCCATTTCCTTCTCCAGGGGATCTTCCCAACCCAGGGATCAGACCCGCATCTCTTGCATTGCAGATGGATTCTTTATCACTGAGTCACCAGAATAGCCCACCTTTTCTAACACTATAGTTTCCTGACACTAATGTAAAGTTAATATGAGTTCTACCCATGAAACCACCACCAGTTGTATCAAATCAACAGTGCATAGAATCAGCATAAACCCTAAAACCTTATAAACCCCGAAGCCACTGCTCTATTTCTGCAAAGCAAAGCACCTGTTTTTTCAGCCACTGAATAATCTTAGAAGTAAACCAAGGATTTTCCTCTGTAAAACGGAACTTAAACAATGTTTCCTTCTGGGCTGGAATTAGAAGTTGCAAAATAGAAAATGAGAAGAAAGCTTATCACTTGACACATTTACTTTGTTTGTGCTGCTGTGAACTGGTTCTGCACTTTACATGAGCCAACAATCTACAAAGGGAAGGCCAGTGGTAATAAGCACTTATGGACAAAGTTAGTTTCAATTCCCAATTGATTTGAGCTAAGGGAGACAATTTAGTTTCCCTTCTGAGAAGTCATGATTTCTATCAGCACTTCAGGGAGTGAAAAATATTTTAAGTTGCTTCTCTTTGAAACATTCACTTGCTTAAAATTCATGCAGAACCTAAAACTGTGACATATTTTCTTTCAATACACAGTTTAAAAAGAGAGATCCAAGATAGAATTACTTATGATTCCCTGATATGTCATTTATCTTACATGCTTCATTTATAATTATGAATTGTTTGTATCCTTTTATCTAATTTTCTTAATTTATTACAGTGAATAAATGCAATTGAATTCATTTGTTGTCATACATTTTGAAACAGCTTTTATTTCTTGAAGCAAAGTCTGGAATGGCTAGAACTGCACTGAGCATTTTTGCATTTTCCTTTCTTCTCCATACTGTATGTGGACCGCCTGTGGGCCTTCTCCCCTTCTCTGCCCCTAGAAGCCCAGCGGCTTTGTGCTGCCTGCATCAGCCTGGTTGGCAGTGACCAGATGCCTTAGTTTTAAGAGGTGGATGAATGCTCAGTTCCTAAGTTGTGTCCGGCTCTTTGTGATCCCATGGACTTCATCCTGGCAGGTTCCTCTGTCCATGAGATTTTCCCAAACAAGAATACTGTTGTGAGTTGCCATTTCCTTCTCCAGGGGATCTTCCCAACCCAGGGATCAGACCCGCATCTCTTGCATTGCAGATGGATTCTTTATCACTGAGTCACCAGAATAGCCCACCTTTTCTAACACTATAGTTTCCTGACACTAATGTAAAGTTAATATGAGTTCTACCCATGAAACCACCACCAGTTGTATCAAATCAACAGTGCATAGAATCAGCATAAACCCTAAAACCTTATAAACCCCGAAGCCACTGCTCTATTTCTGCAAATCCAAGTACCTCTTTTTTCAGCCACTGAATAATCTTAGAAGTAAACCAAGGATTTTCCTCTGTAAAACGGAACTTAAACAATGTTTCCTTCTGGGCTGGAATTAGAAGTTGCAAAATAGAAAATGAGAAGAAAGCTTATCACTTGACACATTTACTTTGTTTGTGCTGCTGTGAACTGGTTCTGCACTTTACATGAGCCAACAATCTACAAAGGGAAGGCCAGTGGTAATAAGCACTTATGGACAAAGTTAGTTTCAATTCCCAATTGATTTGAGCTAAGGGAGACAATTTAGTTTCCCTTCTGAGAAGTCATGATTTCTATCAGCACTTCAGGGAGTGAAAAATATTTTAAGTTGCTTCTCTTTGAAACATTCACTTGCTTAAAATTCATGCAGAACCTAAAACTGTGACATATTTTCTTTCAATACACAGTTTAAAAAGAGAGATCCAAGATAGAATTACTTATGATTCCCTGATATGTCATTTATCTTACATGCTTCATTTATAATTATGAATTGTTTGTATCCTTTTATCTAATTTTCTTAATTTATTACAGTGAATAAATCTGGATCAAATTGAATTCATTTGTTGTCATACATTTTGAAACAGCTTATCAAACCTAATTTCAGAACAAATGGTATGATTATTATTTCTCTTATCAGCAATTCTGTGTTTTTTTAAATTAATTAAGATATGTATTTATTTTTGGTTGTGCTCTGGATTTGCTGCTGTGTGCAGACTTTTCTCTAGTTATGGAAAGGCAGGTGCTACTTTCTGTTTGCATTACTTGGTCTTCTCATGGAGGTAGCTTCTCTTTTTTGCAGAGCACAGGCTTGAGATGTGAACTTCAATAGTTGCAGAGTGTGGGCTCAGCTGTTGCAGCTACAAGGCTTTAGAGAATGGGCTCTGCAGTTGTGGTGCACAAGTTTAGTTTCTCTGTGGGATCTTCTTAGACCAGGGATCAAACTCATATCTCCTACATGGCAGGCAGATTCCTTACCACTGAGCTACCAGAGAAGCCTAATTCTGTGATACTTGTATTTTAAAGAAGGGCACCTGTTTGTTTGTCTAGTAGGCTTCTTACCAAATTTTGCCCTTTTTCACATCCTTCATTATTGTACTGGAGATGTTCATTTCTTTATCTTGGTAGGCATATGTGTATGTTGTGTGTGTTTGTGTGTGTGTGTGCGCTAAGATATAAGCTTGTGGGTTGAACTACTGAATTATACCATGTCATATCAGTAGCTGTCACACAATTTTTTCTTTGCTGCTTCTAAGGTGTCATTTTATAAATCACTCAGCAATTCACTATTAATTTTAGAGGATCCTGATAGTAAATGTTTTGCAGGAATAAGGCAAAATTAATGGCTATTTGTACTATTATTTATATTCTGAGATTTTCCCACTAGGACGCCAAGCTAGAATGATTAATAATGCAATGCCATTAACTATTATAAACTCCTTTACCAGAGAAGCTATTTTAATTTTCAGTAGTTTTACATGAACACTTCACAATAGGATATTGAGAAACATTATAAAAGTGAATTGTAGGAAATAACCCATGCCTGAAAGAAAACAAGAGGAAGTATTTTTCCAACCGCAGAACTATAAATTTAATGTAGATGGAAAATTGAGGCAAATATTTCCTTTGAATAAATCACTTAAAAACCCTCAAAGAAAGAGAAAAGAACTCTTAAATAGTGCAGACTCTCTGCCTGGATGTTATCTACTAAAGATAATGTGTTTCTCTAATGAGCAAAGGGACCGAGGAGTTGCCTTTTATGTGCCTCAAATGGAGCTTTCTCTTTATGACTTTGTTGTTGTTTAGTTGTTAATTCAGTCCAACTCTGTGTGACCCTGTGGACTGTAACCCTCCAGGTTCTTCTGTCCATGAAATTCTCCAGGCAAGAACACTGGAATGGGTTGCCATTTCCTCCTCCAGACCCAAAGATCAAATCTGTGTCTCCTCTATTCTTTACCACCTGAGCTACAGGGAAGCCTTAGTAGTATGTATATATAAATCCCAAATTCCTAGTTTATCCCTTCCCACCGCTTCCCCTTTAGTAACCATAAATTTATTTTCTATATCTGAATCTATTTCCATTTTGTAATGGAATTTGTATTTGTACTATTTTTATTTATTTGTATTATTACTTTTTAGAATGTATACAGAAGTGATATCATATGACATTTGTCTTTATCTGTCCTTACTTCACTTAGTATGATAACCTCTAGGTAAATCCCTATAATTTTTAATTTAAAAATTCTCATATATCACGTGTTTACTGGCCAACTTTGCCCAGGAATTATGGTTGAAATCCAAATTAAGAAAGGAAAAACTGAATAGTATAAAGGATGTAACATAGAAGTGTTAATATGAATCAGGAATGCTGTCTGTTTACAGTTATCTTATACCATAGAGCATACTGCCCAAATCCTGGTATTCCTTTAGTTTTCTGCACTAGTGGAATGTGTCTTTATAAATAACATGTACTTATATTTCAATGTATTTGGAAGCTGTTGACTTGAAATTCTTATGTATGACAATGCAGACTTTAGTCTTACCAGGATCTTATAGATTTCATAGCTAGCTTCCAAACTTTAGTCTTAGGTCTTTAGATCTTCACAATAGGATAGAGAACATTATAAAAGTGAATTGTAGGAAATAACCCATGCCTGAAAGAAAACAAGAGGAAGTATTTTTCCAACCGCAGAACTATAAATTTAATGTAGATGGAAAATTGAGGCAAATATTTCCTTTGAATAAATCACTTAAAAACCCTCAAAGAAAGAGAAAGAACTCTTAAATAGTGCAGACTCTCTGCCTGGATGTTATCTACTAAAGATAATGTGTTTCTCTAATGAGCAAAGGGACCGAGGAGTTGCCTTTTATGTGCCTCAAATGGAGCTTTCTCTTTATGACTTTGTTGTTGTTTAGTTGTTAATTCAGTCCAACTCTGTGTGACCCTGTGGACTGTAACCCTCCAGGTTCTTCTGTCCATGAAATTCTCCAGGCAAGAACACTGGAATGGGTTGCCATTTCCTCCTCCAGACCCAAAGATCAAATCTGTGTCTCCTCTATTCTTTACCACCTGAGCTACAGGGAAGCCTTAGTAGTATGTATATATAAATCCCAAATTCCTAGTTTATCCCTTCCCACCGCTTCCCCTTTAGTAACCATAAATTTATTTTCTATATCTGAATCTATTTCCATTTTGTAATGGAATTTGTATTTGTACTATTTTTATTTATTTGTATTATTACTTTTTAGAATGTATACAGAAGTGATATCATATGACATTTGTCTTTATCTGTCCTTACTTCACTTAGTATGATAACCTCTAGGTAAATCCCTATAATTTTTAATTTAAAATTCTCATATATCACGTGTTTACTGGCCAACTTTGCCCAGGAATTATGGTTGAAATCCAAATTAAGAAAGGAAAAACTGAATAGTATAAAGGATGTAACATAGAAGTGTTAATATGAATCAGGAATGCTGTCTGTTTACAGTTATCTTATACCATAGAGCATACTGCCCAAATCCTGGTATTCCTTTAGTTTTCTGCACTAGTGGAATGTGTCTTTATAAATAACATGTACTTATATTTCAATGTATTTGGAAGCTGTTGACTTGAAATTCTTATGTATGACAATGCAGACTTTAGTCTTACCAGGATCTTATAGATTTCATAGCTAGCTTCCAAATGTGCTGACTCTAAAGAATCTTTCGAACCTAGTTGGTAAGAACAAGGGTAAAACCCTGAACAAGGCTGGACTTAGAAGCTTCCTCTCTGGGAAGTGTGCAGTTAGAGTTAGAATATCCCTGCTTATTTATCTAGTTTCCTTACTTGTAAGGTTTAAGTAGCCCGTGAATGTTAGGCTTCCAAATCTAGGACAAGGAAATAGATTTCTTTCTGAATGCTGTCATATTTTAGAGACATCCTTGAGGAACCACACTCAAAGATGTGAAGAGTTCTATATGTTCTATTATCCTAATCTGTATCTTATCTAATCTTTTAAAATAAACATCATTGTTGTTTCTGATAATTTCTGACATTTAGTAGAAGTTTACTATCTACCAAGCTCTGAGCTCTGTTTTATGTTGCCTTTCCATTTGATTTTACAAATACCTTCCCTATTGTGAAAATGAAAATGCTGATCATTAAAAATTCCAAATATGTGCCTATAGTTCGTGTCAGAGCTAATGAACATGAGAGATTGTATGCTTTCAAATGAAAGATAAATTTACCAGTAACAGGAAAAGAATGTCTGCTGCATGCCTTACAGTGTTTGGAAAGCTACAGTTATTTTCTTGATGACAGGAAAGGCCTGGCATGGGCAGAACTACTCAGAATCCTTTGTTTTTCCTGTCTAAGACTGATTATTTGATCCATTATCTATGACCCAAGTGTGCTTATAGTTGGGAAGCACTTCTTCAGTTATTTGGCAAATATTTAATGAGAATCTTCTTTGTAGCAGGCACAGAATTAAAGGCTGAGGACACTGGTAATCAGGAAAAAGTATTCCTTTCCTCACAGCAGTCTAAAAAGGCAGACCTCATTAAATTAGCATTTTTTGCATATCTTGCTAAGAGGAATCAGCAGGCAGAATGGGAAGACAGGACAAACACCAGAATCTAGTTCATGATCTCTCAGAAGACCTTTACTTTTAAGATAGTGATTCTAGATTATTTAGAGTTTAGAGCTTTGGTAAGAGTGATGATAGAATTATAAGCCAGGGGAATAATATGCATGAATGTCTGGAAGTGAGAGCATGTGTAGTTGGTGGTGATGCCACATCTCAGGGAACTGTCAGTGCAAAAATGAGATCAATGGGTGTGTGTCTCAGATGTGGTCCAGAGGAGAGGGTTGAGAGCTGAGGTTCAGGAGTTAGGAAGGTCTCACGTCAGTAAAGGGATTTTAAGCACATTCATTTATTCAGTAAATACTGTCTGCCTTTTTAAAATTTTATTTTTAGTTGGAAGATCACTGAATTTTGCAATGTTGTGCTGGTTTCCGCAACAGTGTAAACAGCAGTGAACAGCAGTGTGAATCAGCTATATGTATGCCTACATCCCCTCCCTCTTGAACTTCCATCTCCCTCCCCCACTGTACGTCTCTAAGTTGTCACAGAGCACCTGGCTGAGCTGCCTGTGTTGTATGGTAGCTTCTCACTGGCTGTTTCACGCGTGGTAATGTATATGTTTCAGTGTTACTCTCTCAATCTGTCCCACCCTCTTCCGCTGTTGCCTTTCCTTTATTTTTGTGAAAATGAAAATGCTGATCATTAAAAATTCCAAATATGTGCCTATAGTTCGTGTCAGAGCTAATGAACATGAGAGATTGTATGCTTTCAAATGAAAGATAAATTTACCAGTAACAGGAAAAGAATGTCTGCTGCATGCCTTACAGTGTTTGGAAAGCTACAGTTATTTTCTTGATGACAGGAAAGGCCTGGCATGGGCAGAACTACTCAGAATCCTTTGTTTTTCCTGTCTAAGACTGATTATTTGATCCATTATCTATGACCCAAGTGTGCTTATAGTTGGGAAGCACTTCTTCAGTTATTTGGCAAATATTTAATGAGAATCTTCTTTGTAGCAGGCACAGAATTAAAGGCTGAGGACACTGGTAATCAGGAAAAAGTATTCCTTTCCTCACAGCAGTCTAAAAAGGCAGACCTCATTAAATTAGCATTTTTTGCATATCTTGCTAAGAGGAATCAGCAGGCAGAATGGGAAGACAGGACAAACACCAGAATCTAGTTCATGATCTCTCAGAAGACCTTTACTTTTAAGATAGTGATTCTAGATTATTTAGAGTTTAGAGCTTTGGTAAGAGTGATGATAGAATTATAAGCCAGGGGAATAATATGCATGAATGTCTGGAAGTGAGAGCATGTGTAGTTGGTGGTGATGCCACATCTCAGGGAACTGTCAGTGCAAAAATGAGATCAATGGGTGTGTGTCTCAGATGTGGTCCAGAGGAGAGGGTTGAGAGCTGAGGTTCAGGAGTTAGGAAGGTCTCACGTCAGTAAAGGGATTTTAAGCACATTCATTTATTCAGTAAATACTGTCTGCCTTTTTAAAATTTTATTTTTAGTTGGAAGATCACTGAATTTTGCAATGTTGTGCTGGTTTCCGCAACAGTGTAAACAGCAGTGAACAGCAGTGTGAATCAGCTATATGTATGCCTACATCCCCTCCCTCTTGAACTTCCATCTCCCTCCCCCACTGTACGTCTCTAAGTTGTCACAGAGCACCTGGCTGAGCTGCCTGTGTTGTATGGTAGCTTCTCACTGGCTGTTTCACGCGTGGTAATGTATATGTTTCAGTGTTACTCTCTCAATCTGTCCCACCCTCTTTTTCCACTGTTGTGTCCTCAAGTCTGTTCTCTACATCTGTATCTCTATTCCTGTCCTGCAAATAAGTTCATTTGTACAATTTTTCTAGATGCCATATATATGCATTAATTTACGGTACTTGTTTTTCTCTTTCTGACTTGCTTCATTCTGTATCACAGACTCTGTGTTCATCCACCTCACTTCAGCTGACTCAAATTCATTTCTTTTATGTCTGAGTAATCTTCCATTGTATATATGTACCACAGTTTCTTTATCTGTTAGTTATGTGCTCAATAGAACATGTAGTAGGGAAAACATATACTTAGTACTCTAGTGTATGAGGGAAAGAGATAGTAAAAGGAAGTTCAGTCAGGCCTACTGTACTACTTTACAAATGAGCATTTGTTCTAGATCATATATAGATAATGAATATATGCAATGTATACATACATATATGCACATATATATTTATATGCAAACACACTCAGACATGCACAAACACACGAGGTTTGAGTGTGATGCATATTCCTTATTTGCTCATGCACAATTTCTTCTACAAAGAAACACCAGGTAAAAGCTGAAAATTGTACCTGGCTGAACCAAGTGACATAGGTATAAAGAGAAACACACCTGTATGCACACACAAGCATGCACACAATCTCCTCAGCATCTGTCAGCCACCCTTCCTTCACCAGCCATGCTCACGCACACCTGATTTTGCTATTTTCAGTCAGATTCCTGGAAGCCCTCCTTCTACCACTTCAGAAGGACTTCCAGGCTGCAGCTCCAAATGCTGACCCTCTGACACCCCTGCCACAACCCCCCTCCCCCGGGTCTTTTCCCAGGTGACATGCCATATACACTGTAGACTCTAGGTTTATCTTGAAGTTTTACAAACTGCACACTATGAGGTTCAGTTTGCTGGTTTCCAAACAAGTGTAAACAGCAGTGAACAGCAGTGTGAATCAGCTATATGTATGCCTACATCCCCTCCCTCTTGAACTTCCATCTCCCTCCCCCACTGTACGTCTCTAAGTTGTCACAGAGCACCTGGCTGAGCTGCCTGTGTTGTATGGTAGCTTCTCACTGGCTGTTTCACGCGTGGTAATGTATATGTTTCAGTGTTACTCTCTCAATCTGTCCCACCCTCTTTTTCCACTGTTGTGTCCTCAAGTCTGTTCTCTACATCTGTATCTCTATTCCTGTCCTGCAAATAAGTTCATTTGTACAATTTTTCTAGATGCCATATATATGCATTAATTTACGGTACTTGTTTTTCTCTTTCTGACTTGCTTCATTCTGTATCACAGACTCTGTGTTCATCCACCTCACTTCAGCTGACTCAAATTCATTTCTTTTATGTCTGAGTAATCTTCCATTGTATATATGTACCACAGTTTCTTTATCTGTTAGTTATGTGCTCAATAGAACATGTAGTAGGGAAAACATATACTTAGTACTCTAGTGTATGAGGGAAAGAGATAGTAAAAGGAAGTTCAGTCAGGCCTACTGTACTACTTTACAAATGAGCATTTGTTCTAGATCATATATAGATAATGAATATATGCAATGTATACATACATATATGCACATATATATTTATATGCAAACACACTCAGACATGCACAAACACACGAGGTTTGAGTGTGATGCATATTCCTTATTTGCTCATGCACAATTTCTTCTACAAAGAAACACCAGGTAAAAGCTGAAAATTGTACCTGGCTGAACCAAGTGACATAGGTATAAAGAGAAACACACCTGTATGCACACACAAGCATGCACACAATCTCCTCAGCATCTGTCAGCCACCCTTCCTTCACCAGCCATGCTCACGCACACCTGATTTTGCTATTTTCAGTCAGATTCCTGGAAGCCCTCCTTCTACCACTTCAGAAGGACTTCCAGGCTGCAGCTCCAAATGCTGACCCTCTGACACCCCTGCCACAACCCCCCTCCCCCGGGTCTTTTCCCAGGTGACATGCCATATACACTGTAGACTCTAGGTTTATCTTGAAGTTTTACAGAACCGTGCTACATGTTCTATG
The DNA here is from genome assembly GCA_022376925.1 of Tragulus kanchil. Classification (NCBI taxonomy): domain Eukaryota; kingdom Metazoa; phylum Chordata; class Mammalia; order Artiodactyla; family Tragulidae; genus Tragulus; species Tragulus kanchil. The sequence goes on from JAIOJX010000023.1 coordinate 134,423,519, forward strand.
AGGTTCTGATCTTTTCTTTAATGTATTATTGACTAAGTTTTTGAATGTTGTCTTATTTTTTTGATTTTTTTTTTAACACCAAAAACATTTTTATAGGAGTCTAGCCAATTAACAATTTTGTGATAGTTTCAAGTGAACAGTGAAGGGGCTTGGCCATACATATACATGTATCCATTCTCCCCCAGTCATGTACACACTGCCGTGTTTGAAGTAGATAACCAACAAAAATCTATCGCCTACCACATGGGACTCTGCTTAATGTTATGTACCAGCCTGGATGGGCGGGGAGTTTGAGAGTTGAATGTTGTCTTCTAACCTCATTTTTTTTCACATGAGCCTCATGGTTATTACACAATTTTGAATAATACGTGAAGATTCTTGGAACTGTGTATGTCACGCTATGGGATAAATAACTGCAGCAGTTATGTTAGACTTTGCTAGATGCCTAGGAAGAAAAGTCAGTTAGGGAAGAGAGGCAAGAAGTTTTGAGAAATGTTGAAATTTCATATGTGTTGGTCAGAGGTGGCCTCACTGATAAGTGATACTTGAGCAGTAAGAGATATAACTGTGCGTGTGGGCAGGAAAGAGATACCAGACTGAAGGAACAGGAGCTGAAAAGACCATCTTCTAATGTGTCCATTATTCAAATTCAGTTCTTCTGCAGATTTTGATAGTACAGTTGATGAGAAAAGAACTATAATGTGCAAAAACAGGAGAGTCTGTTATTTGCCTTTTTGCCGTAGTTTTTTTTTTTTTTTTTCTAAATTGGGTATGATTAAAGATTGCAGTACGACATGCTTTCAGACCCAGCCTGTGCATTAAGGAACTGCCTTGGCCATGTGTGGAAAGACTGAGTGATTCAGTTTGCTGGAGATTATTTCATTTCATGCCTACTGTACCAGTGTAATTATTAGTATTTTCCTTCACCCTTGAAAATACCCTGTTTGCACAAAAGTTATATGGCTGCATTCACTATTACCTGGAGAAGGAATGGAAACCCACTCCAGTATTCTTGCCTGGAAAATTCTATGGGCACAGTAGCTTGGCGGGCTATAGTCTAGGGGGTCAGAAAGAGTCAGACATGACTGAGCTTACATGAGCATACATACTCACTTTTATCGTTTCCTCATATAAAATCACTCAAAACCTTTTATAATATGGCTAATGGTTTATAAAAATTGACCATGGAACATTCTTTTGTAACACAACAACAAACTGAGCAAGAGAATTGAAGAAGTGCATAATTATTCAGTTGACCAGAAAATATTCATTCAATTTTTCTGTAAGATGTTATGGAAAAAAACCCAGACTAACTTTTGGCCAACCCAGTACTATCAGTGTCATGTTTTTAATCATGTTTACAGTGATGCATTGTACCAAGGATGAACTTATGGTGACATATCATAAATACCCAAAGTGCATAGTTTACATTAGAGTTCACTCTTGGCAACTGTACATTTTGTGAGTTTGGACCAATGTCTAATGATATAGATTCATCATTATTAAATCACAGGTGATATTTCTACTCCTCTAAATCCTTCGTGTCCTGCCTGCCCCCAGCCCCAACCAGAGCACAATCACTGACTTTCTTTCCTCTATACTTCATGGTTTCTAGAATGTCACTGTTGAAATCATACAGTGTGTCACCTTTTCAGATTGGTTTCTTTCACCTAGTAATATGAATTTCAGTGTCCTCCTCCATGTCTGATAGCTCCATAGGCTGATAACTCATTTTCTTTTAGTACCGAGTCATGCCCCATTGGATGGATGACCACAGTTTATCTATTCATCTATCATTTAATCTTTTTTGTTGCTGTTGTTGTTGAGATATATATTGACCGATTAAAGGATATTTTAGTTGTTTCCAAGTTTTGGATATTATCAATCAAGCACCTATAAGCATCCACGTGCAGGTTAGTATAAACATAATTTTCCGAGTTCTTTGAATAAATATCAGAAATCACGTTTACTGGATTGTGTGTTAAGACTATGTTTAGTTTGTAAGAATATGCAAAACCATTTTCCAAAGTGGCTGTCCTATTTTGCTTTCCCATCAAAATGAATGAGAGTTCCTGCTTCTCCACGTCTTCTCCAGTGCTTGATGTCTGTGTTGTGGAATCTGGCAATTCTAAGAGGAGTACAGTGAAACTAAAGTGAAAGTGAAAGTCTTACTCTCTCAGTCGTGTCTGACTCTTTTTGATGAACTATAGCCCGCCATTCTCCTCTGTCCATGGGATTCTCCAGGCAAGAATACTGGGTGGACTGCCATTCCCTTCTCCAGGGGTGACTCAGGCATCAAACCTGGGTATCCAACATTGTAGGCAGATTCTTTACCATCTGGCCCACTAAGGAAGCTCAGTGGTACCTTAATGTTGTTTTAATTTGCATTTCCCTAATGACATAGAATGTAGATCACCTTTTCATATGCTTATTTGCCATCTTCATGTGTCTTCTTTGGCAAGGTGTCCATTAAGGTCTTTGACCCAATTTTTAATCAGGTTATTTTCTTATTTTAAAATTTTAAGAGTTTGTTGTATATTTTGTGTAACAGTTCCTTATCAATCATGATTTTTGCAAATGGGCCCTCCCAATTTGTGACTTACCTTCTCGCTCTCTTGACATTGTCTTTCACAAAGAAATGTTCAATTCTGTTGAAGTCTAGTTTATCAGTTATTTCTCTCATGGAATTTCTTTTGTAGTGTCTCTAAAAAGACTTCATAGTATCCAAGGTCATCTAGAGTTTATTCTATGTAATGTTTAGGAATTTTATAAATTTTTTAAACAGATAAATATTTAAAACAGTAAATGCATGAGAATTTCCCAAATTAATGTCAAACACCAAACCACAGGATCCAGAAAGATCAGAGAATACCAAGCATACAAATGTGAAAAGAACTATATCTAACTATATTCTTTTAAATTATAGAAAATTAAATATAAAAATAAAATCATGATTGCAGACTTAGCTTACAAGGAATGTTCAAAAAAGCTCTTTAGAGAGAAAGAAAGTAACCTAGGTCAGAAATTTAGATCTACATAAAGAAAGGAAAAACATTGGAAAAGGGAAAAAAATGAAGGTAAAATAAAACTTTCATTTTTCTTATTGTTAATTAATTTGGGAAGTTTATTGGCAAAACCATTTTCCAAAGTGGCTGTCCTATTTTGCTTTCCCATCAAAATGAATGAGAGTTCCTGCTTCTCCACGTCTTCTCCAGTGCTTGATGTCTGTGTTGTGGAATCTGGCAATTCTAAGAGGAGTACAGTGAAACTAAAGTGAAAGTGAAAGTCTTACTCTCTCAGTCGTGTCTGACTCTTTTTGATGAACTATAGCCCGCCATTCTCCTCTGTCCATGGGATTCTCCAGGCAAGAATACTGGGTGGACTGCCATTCCCTTCTCCAGGGGTGACTCAGGCATCAAACCTGGGTATCCAACATTGTAGGCAGATTCTTTACCATCTGGCCCACTAAGGAAGCTCAGTGGTACCTTAATGTTGTTTTAATTTGCATTTCCCTAATGACATAGAATGTAGATCACCTTTTCATATGCTTATTTGCCATCTTCATGTGTCTTCTTTGGCAAGGTGTCCATTAAGGTCTTTGACCCAATTTTTAATCAGGTTATTTTCTTATTTTAAAATTTTAAGAGTTTGTTGTATATTTTGTGTAACAGTTCCTTATCAATCATGATTTTTGCAAATGGGCCCTCCCAATTTGTGACTTACCTTCTCGCTCTCTTGACATTGTCTTTCACAAAGAAATGTTCAATTCTGTTGAAGTCTAGTTTATCAGTTATTTCTCTCATGGAATTTCTTTTGTAGTGTCTCTAAAAAGACTTCATAGTATCCAAGGTCATCTAGAGTTTATTCTATGTAATGTTTAGGAATTTTATAAATTTTTTAAACAGATAAATATTTAAAACAGTAAATGCATGAGAATTTCCCAAATTAATGTCAAACACCAAACCACAGGATCCAGAAAGATCAGAGAATACCAAGCATACAAATGTGAAAAGAACTATATCTAACTATATTCTTTTAAATTATAGAAAATTAAATATAAAAATAAAATCATGATTGCAGACTTAGCTTACAAGGAATGTTCAAAAAAAAGCTCTTTAGAGAGAAAGAAAGTAACCTAGGTCAGAAATTTAGATCTACATAAAGAAAGGAAAAACATTGGAAAAGGGAAAAAAATGAAGGTAAAATAAAACTTTCATTTTTCTTATTGTTAATTAATTTAGTTAAAAACAATAAAGAATAATGTTCAAAATAATTACAGAAACAATGTATTTGATTATGCAGGCTCATGTATGTATATGTTTATGCTTATGCATGTTTACGTAGAAGTAAAATGAAAGAAAGCAACGATACAAGGAACAGAATGGAGGAATTAGAATAATTTTACTATAAGGTACTTGCACTATGCGTAAAGTCCTGTAGTCATATTTGAAACTGGACTTAATTATGTCATAAAAGAATATTGGAAACTCTAGGAAACCACTGAAAAAGGTTTAAAGTTTAAATGTTGTACTAATAAATACAAGAAGATAGTATCATATAAAATGTTCAATTAAAAATGAAAAAGAGACAAAGCAGACAAACATACAAACAAGGAACAGGTGCAACAAGTAAAAACAATAGCAAAAGTGGTAGATGTAAATTCAGTACTTCAGTAATTCCTTTGAATGTTAATTATCTAACTACACCAATTAAAAGACAGAACCCATCAGAGATAATCACCAAATAAAACCAAACTCCATGTTGTCTACAGGAAACTTTGTTTTATATTATAAAAAGAAGATTAACTTGGAAGAACTTGTTAAGCCAGAAATTAAAAAAAAAAAAATGTATACACAGAACCATGAGGGAATGTCAAAAGAAACAGGAATCAGTTTTAAAGAATTAGAGAAATCTGGGATAATTTGTGTGTCAAAATAATGGGTAAGAATCATACATTTTAACTTCTAGGTAAAATCAGTGAATTCACACTCATAGTTAGTAAATAACTAAACTGAAAAATTTGTGAGAACCAAATGGGGCATTTTTTCAAAATGTTAAATTCACAAATGAAGATTCTTGTAGACACCATGTTAATCAAGCCATGAAAGCTACCACTGCTGTTAATGGAACAAATCAGAATCATATGTCAACCAGTAAGATGGAGTGAAAAGAACAGCACTTCTTTGATATCCCTGAAACTTGAAAATAACTTGAATCTACTTAGCAGGAAACATAACACATTAAAATGGTGGATATTCTACAAAATAACTGACCTGTTGTTCTTTTTTTAAAAAAAAAAAATTTATATTGGAGTATAACTTATTGACAGTGTGCTATATTCGGTTTAGGAGGACAGAAAAGTGACCCAGCCATACTTATACATTTATCCATTCTCCCCTAAACTCCCCTCTCATCTAGGCTGTCATATAACATTGTGCATATATCCCTGTGCTCTGTGCTATACAGTAGGTCCTTGTTGGTTTTCCATTTTAAATATAGAAGTGTGCACAGGTCCATCCCAGAGTCCCTAAGTATTCCTTCCCATCATCCATCCTCCACCAACCAACTTCTCTAAGTATCCCTTCCTGTTCTATAAATAAGTTCATTTGTATCATTTCTTTTTTTAAAAAACCTTTATTTTGCTTTTAACTTTTACAGAGTTTTGTTGTTTACAGATATATATGTTCCCAGATTAATCATATGTATACCCCCCCTTTCCAACCCCGCCCAACCATCACACAGCACCCCTGAAGGATCCACTTTTCTCACAGAGCAATGACTATAGCTATTTTCTTCACTTATGATAGTACAGGCCTTCATGCTGCTTCCTTTATGCCTCCCACCCTCTGTTCCTTCCCCACAATGTCCATATGTCCACTGTCCATGTCTGTCTTTCCGTCGCTTCACTGTGTGTGCCATCATCAACATCCTACTAGATTCCATATGTATGTGTTAATATACTGTATTTGTCCTTCTCTTTCTGACTGACTTCACTTTTTATGATACGTTCTAGATCCAGTCACCTCATTAGGGCTGATTCTTCTGCATTTCCCTTTACAGCTGTGTAGTATTCCATTGTATCAGAGCTTCTGGATCTATTCGTTCGTCGATGGACATCTAGGTTGCTTCCATGTTCTGGCTATTGTATAGAGAGCTGCAATGAACATTGGGGTACAGGTGCTTCTTTCAGATTTGATTTCATCAGGGTATAAGCCTAATAGTGGGATTTCTGGGTCATACGGTGCTTCTATTTTTAGTTTTTTAAGAAATCTCCAGACTGTCTTCCATAGAGGCTGTATCAATCTACATTCCCACCAGCAATGCAAGAGGGTTCCCTTTTCTCGGCACCCTCTCCAGTATTTATTGTCTGTCGATTTGTGGATGATGGCCATTCTGACGAGTGTGAAGTGATATCTCATTGTAGTTTTGATTTGCATTTCTCTAATTATAAGTGAAGTTGAGCATTGCTTCATGTGCTTTTGGGCCATCTGTATGTCGTCGTTGGAGAGGTGTCTGTTTAGGTCCTTTTCCCATTTTTGGATTGGGTTGTTCATTTTTCCGGTGCTGAGTTGTTTGAGTTGCTTGTAGATTTTGGAGATTAATTCTTTGTCTGTTGTTTCATTTGCTGTGATTTTCTCCCATTCTGTGGTCTGTCTGTTCAGCTTTTTGGTGATTTCTTTTGCTGTACAAAAGCTTTTAAGCTTCATGAGGTCCCATATGTTCATTTGTCTTTTTAGTTCCGCTATCCTAGTAGGTGGGTCATGGAAGATCTTGCTTTGATTTATGTCCTTGAGTGTTTTGCCTATATTCTCCTCTAAGAGTTTGATGGTTTCTGGTCTTACATTTAGGTCTTTAATCCATTTTGAGTTGATCTTTGTGCATGGTGTCAGGGTATGTTCCAACTTCAATTTTCCCAGCACCACTTGTTGAAGAGGCTGTCTTTGTCCCATTTTATATGTTCACCTCCTTTGTCAAAAATAAGGTACCCATAGGTGCGTGGGTTTATCTCTGGGTTCTCAATCTTGTTCCATTGGTCTATATTTCTGTTTTTGTGCCAGTGCCATACTGTCTTGAGGACTGTTGCTTTGTAGTAGAGTCTGAAGTTGGGGAGGCTGATCCCTCCTGCTCCATTCTTCTTCCTCAGGATTGCTTTGGCTATTCTAGGTCTTTTGTGTTTCCATATGAACTGTGTGTATCATTTCTTGATATTTCTCTTTCTGTGTCTGATTTATCCATGTTTCTGCAAATGGCATTACTTCATTCTTTTTTTTGGCCAACTAATATCCCATTGTATCTATATACTAAATCTAATTTCTAAAGAGGCAATCGTAAAGGTCAAAGAATAGGAAAATATTCCACAAAGAAAGTACAAAGAAGGACATGACTAATAAGCTAACATGTGGCTGTGCTATTAGAGGACCTTATTGGGACAGTTTATGAAATTTCAAAGGGACTGAGAATTAAATGTAATATTTATCAATGTTTAGTTTCCTGTATTCTGTGGTTGCATTATAGTTATGTAGAAGCCTTTATTTATAGGACATACACACTAAAGTATCTGAGGACAGTGGGATAGTCAATCAGCCACAGACTCTGGGTTGGTTTTTAAAAGGTTATTTTTAATTTATTTGCATTTTTTCTGTACATTTAAATTTATTTGTCAAATACGTAATATACTTTTTAAGAGGGGGGATGTCCATATAGAAGAGAAAAGCTAGATAGGAAAAGGTGAAAATATTTGCTCTCCATCTTCCAGCCTCTATTTGCTAGTTATTTTAAAATAATTTCTGCATGTGCTCAATTAACATTTGGTTCTTTACAGCCCCAAAGCCCACCAGGTTCTTCTGTCTATGGGATTCTCCAGGCTAGAATACTGGAGTGGGTTGCCATTTCCCCCTCCAGGAGGCCTTCCCCACCCAGGGACTGAACCCAGATCTCTTATGTCTCCAACTTGGTAGGCATTTTCTTTTAACACTCACACCACCTGGGAAATCAAATTTCTGCATGAATCACATATTATTCAGTATTTAGTAGAACACATACAATTATGAATCATGACAACACAAAATGTAATAAGATTCTGCTATCTCAGTAATGATGTTATATAAGTCACTGTGACTCACTCCAGCACATGTTATTACTTCTGGACCACAGTTTGGGTGAATCCTTGTGCATCAGCTATTTAATCGTATTAACCTTAGTTTGTCTGTGAGACACTGTTTAAGGTAAAAAGGAAAATGGAAACGTGTTCATATAAAAATGACAAAAGTATACACCTGTCATATATGAAAGAAAATTGACTACTAATGTTTTACTGGGAATATATAATATTACACTGAATTTTTGCCAAATTTTAATAATCACTATTCTTGTTTGGGATTGACATATACACACTACTATATATAGGACAGGTAACTCACAAGGGTGTACTATGTACCACAGAGAACTATATTCAGTATCTTGTAATAGTCTGCAGGGTGAAAGAATCAGAAAAAGCAATTCATTGCTTTCTTTTGTCTAATTCTATGGAATAATGCTAGGAGTTGCTCGTCCCTGCCTCCCTCCCAGGGCTTCCCGGGTAGCTCAGACAGCAAAGAATCTGTCTGCAATGCAGGAGACCTGGGTTCAGTTCCTGGTTGGGAAGATCCCCTGGATAAAGAAATGGCTATCCATTCCAGTATTCTTGCCTGGAAAATTCCAGGGACAGAGGAACCTGATGGGCTTCAGTCCATGGGGTCCCGCAAGAGTCGGGCATGACTTAACAACTAAACAACAACAAAGCTTGTAAAATGAAACCTCACAATTCATAGCTCATATTTCCAATGCAATATTAAGTCATGATAGTAACAGAGAACATTTTAGTTCACTATATGCAGCAGGCATGCCCTACTCAATGAAAGTTTGTATCTTATATTGATATATACCCACAAATGAATCACATGATGAAATTATCCATTTTCTGGAGTGTTTTTGCTATGAATGTGTATTGAATGATGGTAGTTGTCTTTTCAGCATCTGTATATTCAGAATAAATTCTGTTAAGTTGAAACAATTACAATAATTATATTAAAATATATCCTAATATTGAAACATTCTGGCACTTCTTAAATAAATTCCACTGTGTATGTTGCATTATATTTAAATGTGCTGTTGTACTCTGTTTCCTAATTTATTTAAGATTATTGCAAAGATTCATGAATGAAATTAGTCTTTAGTTTTATTTTGGCACAGTGTTTTTCAGGCTTCAGCACCACTGAACATAGAAGAATTTCTTTTTAAGAGGCAGAAAAATATTTTTATCTCCTTTACAGATTGTAATGACTAAAAGCACATACAATTTAGGGAGTAAATTATGGCTGAAAGTATAAGGAGAGTGTGAAGTATGTTTTATAACTGCATAGTGTTGGGTCACCTGGTCAGGAATTTTAATGAAAAAGACAAGCCATATCTCTCTGTAATTCTGAAGGAAATTCTTTTTTCAAAGTGACTTTTTGAGGTCCCCGTATTATCCAGGATAATATAATTGGAAAGAATTGCCCCTCTGGCCTGAAAATAACAGTCGTGGAGGTAAGAATCCTTACCATTCAAAGTCAACTTGAAAATGACCCCAGAGCATTTGTTCAGAGCGACAATGAAATTTTGATAATCCTTCCGATGTCCTAACTTTTGAGCTGTTTCTGACTTCCTTTCCTCCACTCTCTTTTCCTTCCCTCTTTGATTGCTTACATTCAGATTTATACATGAAAAACTAGATGAAAACAGAAACTCAGGCACATGAGAATCGACAAAGCCCACACATAGGCATACAACACAAAATTTGTCAGCTGTCATTTTGTCTGTAATACAGGAAACTAGAAAGTAATGAAGTTCTGGCATCTTGAGGAGAGGGAGGCTATTATAGGGAAGAAAAAATCAATGTGATTTGTCTAGCTCAGGCTAACTTAGCCACATTGCTTTCTTCAATATTATGCTGTATTAATTCAACCTGAAACGAGCTATTCTGGTCATTTTAGGGCTTCTATGGTTTAATGTTTTTTCTTATATCTAATGTCTCTCTGTATTCATGGACTGCACTGTTACTGAAATATACAAGCAATGAAGTAGAATTTACTTCATCGAAATGCATTGTCCATGTTTTTGTTTTAAATTGAATGATGGTAGTTGTCTTTTCAGCATCTGTATATTCAGAATAAATTCTGTTAAGTTGAAACAATTACAATAATTATATTAAAATATATCCTAATATTGAAACATTCTGGCACTTCTTAAATAAATTCCACTGTGTATGTTGCATTATATTTAAATGTGCTGTTGTACTCTGTTTCCTAATTTATTTAAGATTATTGCAAAGATTCATGAATGAAATTAGTCTTTAGTTTTATTTTGGCACAGTTTTTTAAAGGCTTCAGCACCACTGAACATAGAAGAATTTCTTTTTAAGAGGCAGAAAAATATTTTTATCTCCTTTACAGATTGTAATGACTAAAAGCACATACAATTTAGGGAGTAAATTATGGCTGAAAGTATAAGGAGAGTGTGAAGTATGTTTTATAACTGCATAGTGTTGGGTCACCTGGTCAGGAATTTTAATGAAAAAGACAAGCCATATCTCTCTGTAATTCTGAAGGAAATTCTTTTTTCAAAGTGACTTTTTGAGGTCCCCGTATTATCCAGGATAATATAATTGGAAAGAATTGCCCCTCTGGCCTGAAAATAACAGTCGTGGAGGTAAGAATCCTTACCATTCAAAGTCAACTTGAAAATGACCCCAGAGCATTTGTTCAGAGCGACAATGAAATTTTGATAATCCTTCCGATGTCCTAACTTTTGAGCTGTTTCTGACTTCCTTTCCTCCACTCTCTTTTCCTTCCCTCTTTGATTGCTTACATTCAGATTTATACATGAAAAACTAGATGAAAACAGAAACTCAGGCACATGAGAATCGACAAAGCCCACACATAGGCATACAACACAAAATTTGTCAGCTGTCATTTTGTCTGTAATACAGGAAACTAGAAAGTAATGAAGTTCTGGCATCTTGAGGAGAGGGAGGCTATTATAGGGAAGAAAAAATCAATGTGATTTGTCTAGCTCAGGCTAACTTAGCCACATTGCTTTCTTCAATATTATGCTGTATTAATTCAACCTGAAACGAGCTATTCTGGTCATTTTAGGGCTTCTATGGTTTAATGTTTTTTCTTATATCTAATGTCTCTCTGTATTCATGGACTGCACTGTTACTGAAATATACAAGCAATGAAGTAGAATTTACTTCATCGAAATGCATTGTCCTTACTTTCAAAAGAAAAAATAATGCTAGAGATCCATGTCTTTACCCCAAAGATAAACGGTGTTAAAACTGACCTTTGGTTATGCACAGTGGCATTTTAATTATCATATTAAAATAAAACCGATTATAATTTCAGTTATCTCAATTTACTATGGGACCCTGACCTCTTTTTATATTAGTAGAATAATGCTTTTAGAATGGAAAACTAAAAGCGGTCTTGAGCTTGTAAGCGACTATCCAAGGTTAAGATATCAATGCTTATTCCCATGGTCTGTAGCACACCAGGCTTCGCTGTCCTTCACTATCTCCCACCGTTTGCTCAGAGTCATGTCCATTGAGTCAGTGATGCCATCCTACCATCTCCTCTGGCACCTCATTCTCCACCTGCCCTCAGTCTTTCCCAGAATCAGGGTCTTTTCCAATGAGTCAAATTGACACCATCCTTTTTCAGAATATTCCAGAAAATCCAAGAGAAGGGAATACTCCAAAGCTCATTTTAGTAGATATAGCTCAGAGAAAGAGCATTTGACTGAAAAACTCATGTTTCAAGGCCATGTTTACCCTAACACTAAAGCCAGGTAAGGACAGTACTAGAAAAGAGGGATTCAACATCCCTCATGAATATAGAGGCAAAGATTCTCAACAAAGTATTAACAAACTGAATTCAGTTTTAAGTATCTGTCAGGCTTTAAAATCTCTTTTTCCATTTTCTTCATCAGAAGTCATTATTTCAATAAATGCCAAAATCTCTCTGATGAAATATCATCTTAATAAAAACTAGAATCTTACTGCTTGTAGATTGCATCTGATTGATTTTGGTGTGGAGGAGGGGAGGCATTCTAAGTTTCATTCTCTTATATGAATAATCCATAGATATTTCAAAATATTTTTAAAAAATTATCAGACCCATCAGGAGATTTCCCATTCCAAATTAAAACCTTCTCCTTCTAGCATTACTCTTAAGAAGTAACTTTATATTTTTTAAAAATATAATTTTTAGAATAATGATTGTTTATTTTGTAAATCAGCTTATTTAGATGTTCCTTAGGACATGGCACAGAACTTGATAATATGTAAGTCAAGTTAGTCTACCCATCCATCCATCCAACTCTCCATATACCCATTTATCCACCCATCAGCCTTTTTTCTACTTCTTGCATTGTTCAACAAAGATCCTCAGACCTGATTTGTTATCAATAACCAAAGAGATATATCAGCATCTTTGTAATTTATATATTCTAAACAATAATTCCTAGCCTGACATCTCAATTATTTATATTAGTAGAATAATGCTTTTAGAATGGAAAACTAAAAGCGGTCTTGAGCTTGTGCGACTATCCAAGGTTAAGATATCAATGCTTATTCCCATGGTCTGTAGCACACCAGGCTTCGCTGTCCTTCACTATCTCCCACCGTTTGCTCAGAGTCATGTCCATTGAGTCAGTGATGCCATCCTACCATCTCCTCTGGCACCTCATTCTCCACCTGCCCTCAGTCTTTCCCAGAATCAGGGTCTTTTCCAATGAGTCAAATTGACACCATCCTTTTTCAGAATATTCCAGAAAATCCAAGAGAAGGAATACTCCAAAGCTCATTTTAGTAGATATAGCTCAGAGAAAGAGCATTTGACTGAAAAACTCATGTTTCAAGGCCATGTTTACCCTAACACTAAAGCCAGGTAAGGACAGTACTAGAAAAGAGGGATTCAACATCCCTCATGAATATAGAGGCAAAGATTCTCAACAAAGTATTAACAAACTGAATTCAGTTTTAAGTATCTGTCAGGCTTTAAAATCTCTTTTTCCATTTTCTTCATCAGAAGTCATTATTTCAATAAATGCCAAAATCTCTCTGATGAAATATCATCTTAATAAAAACTAGAATCTTACTGCTTGTAGATTGCATCTGATTGATTTTGGTGTGGAGGAGGGGAGGCATTCTAAGTTTCATTCTCTTATATGAATAATCCATAGATATTTCAAAATATTTTTAAAAAGTTATCAGACCCATCAGGAGATTTCCCATTCCAAATTAAAACCTTCTCCTTCTAGCATTACTCTTAAGAAGTAACTTTATATTTTTTAAAAATATAATTTTTAGAATAATGATTGTTTATTTTGTAAATCAGCTTATTTAGATGTTCCTTAGGACATGGCACAGAACTTGATAATATGTAAGTCAAGTTAGTCTACCCATCCATCCATCCAACTCTCCATATACCCATTTATCCACCCATCAGCCTTTTTTCTACTTCTTGCATTGTTCAACAAAGATCCTCAGACCTGATTTGTTATCAATAACCAAAGAGATATATCAGCATCTTTGTAATTTATATATTCTAAACAATAATTCCTAGCCTGACATCTCAATTATTTATACACAGAGAAGTATATACAGAGATTGTCAAGTGCATTGTTCATGGATACTTTAATAATCCAGACCTCACTGTTCAACTTGTTACATATTTATAAAGAAACAGTTTACACAAAAACATACAAGTGGCATTTTCATATATAAGACCTGAAACCCTGAGACATATTGTGTTGTAGCTCATTGAGTGATTTTTTTTTTTTTTAATGGAAGTGTGCTTTTTCTAAATTTTGTTCTATGACTTGTATAATATTAAAATTATTTATTAAATTATGGTAGACTTTAGGGCTTCCCTGGTGGTCCAGTGGGTAGGGACACCGCCTTGCAGTGCAAAGGGCGCCGGTTCCATCCCTGGGAAGATCCCATGTGCCGCGGAGTGACTGTGGAACGATGTGTCCAATTACCGAGCCGGAGCTCTGGAGCGCATGCGCCCAGAGCCGGTGCTCTGCGACACAGAGGCTACTGTGATGGAAGGCCCACACGGGCCAGAGAACAAAGATGGATGACAATAGATAAATGAAATACCAACAGAAGTGGCCCACCTGCCCCCCACCCCCCAAAAGAAAAATTACAGTAGATTTTATTTTTCAGTATGTACATTATTAAAGCTAATATTTACTATAACTTTAGTTTACCTGATATATTTCTTAAAAAGTTATGAACTTCTCTCTCTCAATCCCTGTATGGCCTTTGCAAGGAAAGTTATGATATCATCATAATTGAGATCAAGATCAGTCTGGAGTCAGGCTCTGTTTTGCACCAGCTGTGTGTACTTGGTCCGGGAGTCCATATCCCTGTGCCTCAGTTTATTCATGGGTAAACAGAAGCATATTTCAAATGGTTGTAATAAAGTTTAAGTTTATTCCTAGGTATGTCTAAAGCCAGATCTATAGCTAACATTATTAAATATGTATTAAATAAAATAAATGCTCTCACAATCACACTCCTAAGAAGTAACAGAGCTAGAATTCATTCAAGACTAACTTATTTTTTTTGCAAAAGAATAGCTTATTTTTAAAATGTCAAGGAAGTTCCCTGGTGATCCAGGAGCTAGGACTCTGCACTCTCACCGCCAAGCACCCTGGTTTGATTCCTGCTCGAGGAGCTAAAATCTCACAAACACGTGGCCAAAACAAAAGAAAGATAACATTAAAATTGAATGAAGTATTAAGGCTAAATATTGTCAAAAAGGCAGATTACTACAAAGAAGGATTTTAAAATCAACCAAAATTTTATTAACCAGAATTAGATGCAGCAGTAAGGTGATGTTTGTTTTAATTTGCATACAATTTCAAAGGTCATTTTCCTCTGAAATCTTACTATTTTTTTAAATGTATTTGTGAATATGCATGCTTTTATTTGTCTACATACATTCTTAGTTGTTGTTCAGTTGCTAAGTCATGTCTGACTCTGCAACCCCATGGACTGCAGCACCCCAGGCTTCCCTGTCCTTCATTATCTCCTGGATTTTGCTCAAATAGTTTTCTGTATCACTGTGAATTTTGAACATGTGACATGTGTATAGGTATTTTAGTGATGAATTTGAAGAAAATGCCAAGAATATGTCGCTTTCAACGTGCACAATCCTAATTTAATATTCAAGTCTTTGATTTGGGCCAAAATAACATATTCTGTTAGATTAATACCCATGCCACCTTATTTTGATGGATAAATGTATTACGCATGCAAAGGCAGTTTTAATCTTTAATAACAATATGTTAGATATTTTATTTATATGTTGAGAGAAATATCTTAAAGATAAAGAAAAAAATCACAGTCCACTGGCTTAAAGGATAATTGTAATAGTGGTTTTGATGATGAAACATGAAAATTAGCACTTTTTTGAATTACTCTAAAATTTTTAATATCATACTTGATAAATAAAATTAAAGCAATAACAGCAAAAATACTTTGGTACAGAAATTATAAAATGCATGGATTAAAAGCAAAGCCCTCTTTCAGCAGCTAGGTGGGATATTACAGTCCCCCAGGGGAAATTCATGCATCTCAAAATAGCAAGAGTGCTTTGGGTGAGAGGTTGCCATGGCAGCCCAGAGGGCAGGCACACCTAATTGTTCTCTCTGCAATGATTTGACAAGGTTTCTCCTCTCTTACTTAAAAACTACGGTGGAGGTCTCTTCCCTTCACAGGGCTAATTCTGTGTTCAATCGCATTAGCCCAGTAAGTCTGGAGAATGGATGGTCTGCCACCTGGATCCTCGACGTGATTGGATTGGATTCAAGCAAACTCTGCAGAGCTCAGCCAAAAAACTGTGGGGAAAGGAACCAAAATTGACACTTCACAATCTCGATGAAAATGCCCTTGGAATATTTTCCTCACAATATTCAAATATCCACAAATACAGAGTAGTTTCATTTGAAACATATGGAAATGTATGCAGTATCTTTATCTTGGGAAAAATCTAGGCAAACATTTAAAAATATTTCTCATTTAAACTTATAATGTGCCTTAATATAAACATACTTGAATCTGAACACATAGTCCTTTTTCTTCTTAACCAGCCAGTATAATTTCTTGCAGCCCATTTAATTTTAATTTTTATAAAAGAATAAGTTAGTATTTAATTTTTCAGTTTTACTGAGCAATGATTGGCAAATGAAAACAGTGTACACTTAAGTGTATAACATTATGTATACAATAAGAAATGATTACCACAGTCAAGCTAATTAATATGTCCATCCCGTCACCTCACATAGTAAGCCATGTGTGTGCCATGTATATAAGTGAGAACATTTGAGATTTACTCTCTAATAACAATATGTTAGATATTTTATTTATATGTTGAGAGAAATATCTTAAAGATAAAGAAAAAAATCACAGTCCACTGGCTTAAAGGATAATTGTAATAGTGGTTTTGATGATGAAACATGAAAATTAGCACTTTTTTGAATTACTCTAAAATTTTTAATATCATACTTGATAAATAAAATTAAAGCAATAACAGCAAAAATACTTTGGTACAGAAATTATAAAATGCATGGATTAAAAGCAAAGCCCTCTTTCAGCAGCTAGGTGGGATATTACAGTCCCCCAGGGGAAATTCATGCATCTCAAAATAGCAAGAGTGCTTTGGGTGAGAGGTTGCCATGGCAGCCCAGAGGGCAGGCACACCTAATTGTTCTCTCTGCAATGATTTGACAAGGTTTCTCCTCTCTTACTTAAAAACTACGGTGGAGGTCTCTTCCCTTCACAGGGCTAATTCTGTGTTCAATCGCATTAGCCCAGTAAGTCTGGAGAATGGATGGTCTGCCACCTGGATCCTCGACGTGATTGGATTGGATTCAAGCAAACTCTGCAGAGCTCAGCCAAAAAACTGTGGGGAAAGGAACCAAAATTGACACTTCACAATCTCGATGAAAATGCCCTTGGAATATTTTCCTCACAATATTCAAATATCCACAAATACAGAGTAGTTTCATTTGAAACATATGGAAATGTATGCAGTATCTTTATCTTGGGAAAAATCTAGGCAAACATTTAAAAATATTTCTCATTTAAACTTATAATGTGCCTTAATATAAACATACTTGAATCTGAACACATAGTCCTTTTTCTTCTTAACCAGCCAGTATAATTTCTTGCAGCCCATTTAATTTTAATTTTTATAAAAGAATAAGTTAGTATTTAATTTTTCAGTTTTACTGAGCAATGATTGGCAAATGAAAACAGTGTACACTTAAGTGTATAACATTATGTATACAATAAGAAATGATTACCACAGTCAAGCTAATTAATATGTCCATCCCGTCACCTCACATAGTAAGCCATGTGTGTGCCATGTATATAAGTGAGAACATTTGAGATTTACTCTCTTAGCAAATTTCAGGAAAATTATTTAATATAACTTTACCTGTAGTTATCATGCTAGAGATTTCATCTTGAGAACTGAAAGTTTGTACACTGTAATGAGTACCTTCCTTTCCCTGACCTCAAAGCCCCTGCTAAGCACCATTCTTTTCTCGATGAATTCATCATTTTTAGATCCCATGTAGAACTGAAGTCATGAAATGTTTGTCCTTATCTGACATTTTTCATTTAGCACAGTAGCTTCTAGGTTCACCCCTGTCATTACTAATGGCAAGATTTCCTTCTTTTAAAGACTGAATAATACAACATTGTAATCAGTCCTCTTACTTTATTTCAATTTTTATGTCAGTATAGTTGATTTACAATATTGAGTTAATTTCTTCTGTACAGCAAAGTCATCCAGTTACACATATAGACATTTTTACAATTTTCTTTTCCATTGTGGTTTAATCACAGGATATTTAATATAGTTCTCTGTGTTATACAATGGGACCTTGCTGTTTACCCATCCTATGTATAATTGTTTGAATATGCTAATCCCATACTCCCAACCATTCCCTCTCCCTCTTAGCAGCCACAAGTCTGTTCTCTATGTCTGTGAGTCAACTCGTTTGTGTCTTATTCTAGATTCCACGTATAAATGATGCCATATGCTATTTGTCTTCCTCTTCCTGACTTACTTCACTTAGTATGATGAAGTGTAGCTTCATTCATGTAGCAGAAAATGGCATTATTTCACTGGTTTATGGCTGAGAAATATTCCATTGTATATAAAACTTCATGTGCCTTAAAAAAGTTACCTTTTCTTCTTAACCAGCCAGTATAATTTCTTGCAGCCCATTTAATTTTAATTTTTATAAAAGAATAAGTTAGTATTTAATTTTTCAGTTTTACTGAGCAATGATTGGCAAATGAAAACAGTGTACACTTAAGTGTATAACATTATGTATACAATAAGAAATGATTACCACAGTCAAGCTAATTAATATGTCCATCCCGTCACCTCACATAGTAAGCCATGTGTGTGCCATGTATATAAGTGAGAACATTTGAGATTTACTCTCTTAGCAAATTTCAGGAAAATTATTTAATATAACTTTACCTGTAGTTATCATGCTAGAGATTTCATCTTGAGAACTGAAAGTTTGTACACTGTAATGAGTACCTTCCTTTCCCTGACCTCAAAGCCCCTGCTAAGCACCATTCTTTTCTCGATGAATTCATCATTTTTAGATCCCATGTAGAACTGAAGTCATGAAATGTTTGTCCTTATCTGACATTTTTCATTTAGCACAGTAGCTTCTAGGTTCACCCCTGTCATTACTAATGGCAAGATTTCCTTCTTTTTAAAGACTGAATAATACAACATTGTAATCAGTCCTCTTACTTTATTTCAATTTTTATGTCAGTATAGTTGATTTACAATATTGAGTTAATTTCTTCTGTACAGCAAAGTCATCCAGTTACACATATAGACATTTTTACAATTTTCTTTTCCATTGTGGTTTAATCACAGGATATTTAATATAGTTCTCTGTGTTATACAATGGGACCTTGCTGTTTACCCATCCTATGTATAATTGTTTGAATATGCTAATCCCATACTCCCAACCATTCCCTCTCCCTCTTAGCAGCCACAAGTCTGTTCTCTATGTCTGTGAGTCAACTCGTTTGTGTCTTATTCTAGATTCCACGTATAAATGATGCCATATGCTATTTGTCTTCCTCTTCCTGACTTACTTCACTTAGTATGATGAAGTGTAGCTTCATTCATGTAGCAGAAAATGGCATTATTTCACTGGTTTATGGCTGAGAAATATTCCATTGTATATATGTACCATATCCTTATTCATTCGTCTGTCATTGAACACTTAGGTTCTTTCTGTGTCTTGGCTATTGTAAACAATGCTGCTAAGAAAAGGTGTGCATATGTCTTTTCAAATTATAGTTTTGTCTGGATATATGCCTAGATGTGGGACTGCTGAATCGTATGATAGCTCTATTTTTAGCTTGTTGAGGACCCTCCATAGTGTTCTCCACATTCCTACCAACAGTGTGTGAAGGCTCCCTTTTCTTTACACTCTATCCAGCATTTATTATTTGCAATGATGACCTTTCTGACCAGAGTACAGAGGTACCTCATTGTAGGTTTGCTTTTTCTGTCATTTCAATATTCATCTTTGAGTCCCTTTTGCAAATGAGAGATAAAACCAATTATTGTACTATCCATTATTCAATAAAATGAAGTCCACTGTTGGGTTAATACCTTAATCAGATGACATTAGGACAAAAACAGGGAATATGAGATAATAAATTTAGTAAAAATGAAAGACTTTAAAGGATGACTATATACAGAGGTATAAATGGCTACTGCAAGGATTATAGAGTCTCAGATTTTTCATCATGATGGTGTTTCTTTCCTGGTTGCAAGTTTTAAAATTGCTTAAGTTTTATGGTCATTATGCAGAGATTCTCAAATAGTTTGGGAAGCAGATGAGAACATCCTAGAGGGTTTTCCCCGAGTTCTCAGAGACTTTGTAACACTCACTCTAGATTTGCTTGTTTTCAAGTTACTGATGATTTGGAAAAATCTGTTTATGATTCAGTGGGTAAAAAACTTTGCCTTCAGTACAGGAGACACAGGAGATGCAAGCTCATTCCCTGGGTCAAGAAGATTCCTTTGAGTAGGAAATGGCAACCCATTCTGGTATTCTTGCCTCCATGGGGTTGACAAACACTCAGATACAACTTTGCAACTAAACAACAACAGCAGCAACAACAACAGTCAGCTTAACAATGCAAAGGAGCGATAGAAGCAGATCTTCTATCAGAGTAACCATATTAACTAGTAAATTAGCCTCCAAACTCCAAAGATGTTGACAGAAGATGTTAGACTACTACTTCTCACAGGTTCTTCTAACAGACTCTTCTCACAGAAAGAAAGTACTTGGAATATGAGTGTAGTCCCACTTGTTCACTGGACCCCCAAATCCCACAGGATGATTGAGGGCAAGCCTGCACATGCATTGAGTCCAGAACAGGATATAACCCTGAGATGGAAGAGCCCACTATGATAATCCCACAAATGGCATTGATACTGTGTTTGTCCCACCCTGTTTCACTGACTAATCCCACTTTTTTACTTAACCTCTATTCCAACAAGTGTGTGAAGGCTCCCTTTCTTTACACTCTATCCAGCATTTATTTTGCAATGATGACCTTTCTGACCAGAGTACAGAGGTACCTCATTGTAGGTTTGCTTTTTCTGTCATTTCAATATTCATCTTTGAGTCCCTTTTGCAAATGAGAGATAAAACCAATTATTGTACTATCCATTATTCAATAAAATGAAGTCCACTGTTGGGTTAATACCTTAATCAGATGACATTAGGACAAAAACAGGGAATATGAGATAATAAATTTAGTAAAATGAAAGACTTTAAAGGATGACTATATACAGAGGTATAAATGGCTACTGCAAGGATTATAGAGTCTCAGATTTTTCATCATGATGGTGTTTCTTTCCTGGTTGCAAGTTTTAAAATTGCTTAAGTTTTATGGTCATTATGCAGAGATTCTCAAATAGTTTGGGAAGCAGATGAGAACATCCTAGAGGGTTTTCCCCGAGTTCTCAGAGACTTTGTAACACTCACTCTAGATTTGCTTGTTTTCAAGTTACTGATGATTTGGAAAAATCTGTTTATGATTCAGTGGGTAAAAAACTTTGCCTTCAGTACAGGAGACACAGGAGATGCAAGCTCATTCCCTGGGTCAAGAAGATTCCTTTGAGTAGGAAATGGCAACCCATTCTGGTATTCTTGCCTCCATGGGGTTGACAAACACTCAGATACAACTTTGCAACTAAACAACAACAGCAGCAACAACAACAGTCAGCTTAACAATGCAAAGGAGCGATAGAAGCAGATCTTCTATCAGAGTAACCATATTAACTAGTAAATTAGCCTCCAAACTCCAAAGATGTTGACAGAAGATGTTAGACTACTACTTCTCACAGGTTCTTCTAACAGACTCTTCTCACAGAAAGAAAGTACTTGGAATATGAGTGTAGTCCCACTTGTTCACTGGACCCCCAAATCCCACAGGATGATTGAGGGCAAGCCTGCACATGCATTGAGTCCAGAACAGGATATAACCCTGAGATGGAAGAGCCCACTATGATAATCCCACAAATGGCATTGATACTGTGTAATATAGTCCTCACCTCTCTGTTTCCACATCCCTCAGCTATCTAGAGAACTAGCTGCCCCAGGGTACTGGAGATCATAGCTTTGAGATCTTTGCACGATCTACCTGGTATGGATCTATTCAAGACCTGTGGCAGACATTTCTCAACAACATTGTGTAGAAATGCATCAGGATTTGGAAAATTTACACTTACAGTGAACAGGTGTTATTTTGGTGGAAAATTCATAAGTAAATTATGCATGAGTTAAAAAAAAAACTACCCAAAGTGCAAAATAGATTAAGAAATTTCAGTGTAACAAGGCAGAAAAAGCTATTTCCTGTATTTTCAGTTGCTCATAAGTTACCATACAGTATTACTTGAGGTTCTGCTTTTTCTAAAATGTATTTATTCTCAACAATAAATGGATAACTTACATCTTTCACACTGCTGATCAGTAATTTCTGGACAGTTGAACACATGGAATTTTTTTTCCTTCAATTAAAAAATTGGGGGAAAGGAGTGCCATGCCACATTGCATGTGAGATCTTAATCTCCTGCATGGATCAGACCTGCACCCCCTGCAGTAGAAGCATGAAATCTTAACCATAGTACCACTGTGGAAGTCCCCAAATCATTTTTTTCCTTTTTTTTTGTGGGGTGTCAGGTTGAGGAAGGAGAGGGGTGAGCGGGCCACTTCTATTGGTCTTTCATTTATCTATTTTTATCCATCTTTTGTTCTTTGGCCCATGTGGGCCTCCTATCACAGTGGCCTCTGTTGTCGCAGAGCACTGGCTCTGGGCGCATGTGCTCCAGAGCTCCAGCTCAGTATTTGGACACATTGGTCCAGCTGTTCCGCGGCACGTGGGATCTTCCCAGGCCAGGGATTGAACCAGCACCCCTTACACTGCAAAGTGGTGTCCTTACCCACTGGACCATCAGGGAAGCCACCCAAATCATTTTTAATAGAAGGCCTACACTCTGTCCTTAAAGTAGATATAAATCTTAGAATAGAGTGAAGACATTCGTATCTTCTTTTAATACAAAAGGAACACACACAGGACACAACAGTGAGCTGATTGCAAACTTGTAGATCTGGCAGAAAGAAATGGTAGTAAGAGTTGGAGGCAACTTTCATCATGCAGAGTCTCGGGAGAATATTTGGTGGACATACGCCAGGGAGGATGGTGCAAGGATTACACGCGTTAGACCAGAAGCACAACACAACAATGTATGTCTCAACGGACTTAGTGCTGAATGAGCAAAAATTAAGCAACAGAATGAAATATATGATGAAATGTGGTGGTTTAGTCACCAGGTCATGTTCAACTCTTTGTGACCCCGTAGACGGTATCCTGCCAGGCTCTTCTCTCCTTGAGATGTTCCAGGCAAGAATATTGGAATAGGTTCCCATTTTCTCCTCTAATGGATCTTCCAACCCAGGGATTGAACCCTCATCTCTTGAATTGTTGGCTGTCTCCAGATTGCAGGAAGATTCTTTACAGCTAGGATACCAGGGAAGTCCCATATAATGCAATAGCAATATATGAAACCCAAAGATACATGCTCATATGATAATTTAAATTCTAGTTATTCATTTAAAGAAATGAAAACATGTGTCTATATAAAGAGTTATTAAAAAACATTCATTCTGGCATTATTCATACTGCAAACACTGAAAATATTAATCAATGCTTTATAGCAGAGAAAAAAAATAATATTTATTTACCTTGATGAACACTGAAGAATTGATGACTTTGAATTGTGGTGTTGGAGAAAACTCTTGAGAGTCCCTTGGACTGCAAGGAGTTCAAACCAGTCAATCCTAAAGGAAATCAATCCTGAATATTAATTGGAAGCTCCAACAATTTACCCATCTGATATGAAGAGATACCTCGTTGGAAAAGACCCTGATGTTGGGAAAAATAGAAGGCAGAAGGAAAAGGGGAAAACAGAAGACAAGATGTTTGGATGGCATCACTGAGTCAATGGACATGAGTTTGAGCAAACTCCAGAAGATGGTGAAGGAGAGGGAAGCCTACTGTGCAGCAGTTCATGGGGTCTCAAAGAGGCAGACATGACTGAGTGACTGAACTGAACAG
The DNA here is from genome assembly GCA_022376925.1 of Tragulus kanchil. Classification (NCBI taxonomy): domain Eukaryota; kingdom Metazoa; phylum Chordata; class Mammalia; order Artiodactyla; family Tragulidae; genus Tragulus; species Tragulus kanchil. Next base: position 134,447,292 of record JAIOJX010000023.1, read on the forward strand.
AACTGAACTGAACCTTGACAACCCAAAGAATATATAAACATCCTAGGAAAACAAGGAAATGAGCTGATTGCAAACTTGTAGATCTGGCAGAAAGAAATGGTAGTAAGAGTTGGAGGCAACTTTCATCATGCAGAGTCTCGGGAGAATATTTGGTGGACATACGCCAGGGAGGATGGTGCAAGGATTACACGCGTTAGACCAGAAGCACAACACAACAATGTATGTCTCAACGGACTTAGTGCTGAATGAGCAAAAATTAAGCAACAGAATGAAATATATGATGAAATGTGGTGGTTTAGTCACCAGGTCATGTTCAACTCTTTGTGACCCCGTAGACGGTATCCTGCCAGGCTCTTCTCTCCTTGAGATGTTCCAGGCAAGAATATTGGAATAGGTTCCCATTTTCTCCTCTAATGGATCTTCCAACCCAGGGATTGAACCCTCATCTCTTGAATTGTTGGCTGTCTCCAGATTGCAGGAAGATTCTTTACAGCTAGGATACCAGGGAAGTCCCATATAATGCAATAGCAATATATGAAACCCAAAGATACATGCTCATATGATAATTTAAATTCTAGTTATTCATTTAAAGAAATGAAAACATGTGTCTATATAAAGAGTTATTAAAAAACATTCATTCTGGCATTATTCATACTGCAAACACTGAAAATATTAATCAATGCTTTATAGCAGAGAAAAAAAATAATATTTATTTACCTTGATGAACACTGAAGAATTGATGACTTTGAATTGTGGTGTTGGAGAAAACTCTTGAGAGTCCCTTGGACTGCAAGGAGTTCAAACCAGTCAATCCTAAAGGAAATCAATCCTGAATTTTAAATTTGGGAAGCTCCAACAATTTACCCATCTGATATGAAGAGATACCTCGTTGGAAAAGACCCTGATGTTGGGAAAAATAGAAGGCAGAAGGAAAAGGGGAAAACAGAAGACAAGATGTTTGGATGGCATCACTGAGTCAATGGACATGAGTTTGAGCAAACTCCAGAAGATGGTGAAGGAGAGGGAAGCCTACTGTGCAGCAGTTCATGGGGTCTCAAAGAGGCAGACATGACTGAGTGACTGAACTGAACAGAACTGAACTGAACCTTGACAACCCAAAGAATATATAAACATCCTATTTATAATTACAAAATCAATAATGTATGGGAATAGAAATAGAAATATTCTGATATGCATAGCTCTGAGAGTATGGCTGGTAGTAACAAGAGAAGTTGTCATAGAAAAATACGTTTCACTTTTAAATGTGACACTTTAAATTTTTTTGATGTTTATTACAATAATAATATTAGCAGTGCTTTAAAATAAGACTAGATATTTCACTCACTAGGGTATTGCACAATAGTTCTTTCTATCTGCCAGGAAAATAGATAAATATCTTTCAAGAAAACTTATTTAGATGTTTTTCTAGTGCGAGTGTTTTAGAAAAAGGATGCATTTAACCCTTATCATACATTATCTGTAGTGATTACAGATGATTACAGTGGTTATATGATTATGATAGTTACAATATTGGCTTTTGATCATCAAAAATATTTAAATCTTATTCATAGTACTTATGCAGAAAATTACAGTACTTTTAAAAGAAGGCCCACAGAATAAGTTCTTATGTACATAGTTACCTAATATGTAAATAGAAAAACTTCCCTAATTTCTTCCTCCAACCTTAGACACCTACATTTTAAAAATATGTTTTCAAGGAATATTCGTAATGACATAATGTTCATTGAGTTTCAAGGGGATATAAATTTTTATGTACATTATGGTTCTAATTTTGGCTCATGTATTTCTATGAACAAATGAACATATATTTTTATTCATAATTTATTCTGATTTATTGGTGTTTAAAAAAAGTCACTTGAAATGTTTCTTTAGGTTTCATGTAAACATCTGTACTTCTATAAAGTCTACTTTTATTTATTTTTTTTGGCCACTTCTGTTGGTCTTTCATTTATCTGTTTTCATCCATCCTTGTTCTTTGGCCTGTATGGGCCTCCCATCACAGTGGCCTCTGTCGCTGCAGAGCACCGGCTCTGGGCGGAAGGGCTCCAGAGCTCCGGCTCGGTAGTTAGACACATCGGTCCAGCTGCTCCACAGCACGTGGGATCTTCCCAGGCCAGGGATCGAACCTGCACCCCTTGCACTGCAAGGCAGTGTCCCTACCCACTGGACTACCAGGGAAGCCCTAAAGCCTACTTTTATATTTGACTGGTAAAGTGAAACAATTTTCAAGTATTTTCCTCCACTTAGTAAACTCTGAAGAATTTCTCAAGTATTGACACATTAAAATTTTAGTCACTCAATCATGTCCTTGACTGGACTGTATGTAGCCCGCCAGGCTCCTCTGTCTGTGGAACCCACCAAGCAAGAATACTGGAGTAGGTAACAATTCCCAACCCAGGTATAGAACCTGGGTCTCCTGCATTGCAGGCAGACTCTTTACAGTCTTAGCCACCCGGGAAGTCCCATTGATACATGTCAAACACAATCAATTTCCTGAAGTTTCAATATTAATTTATTAGGTAATGCTACATTATCATTAAATAATTCTATTACTATCAGTGTATTTTTTATTCAATCTAATCCAGTATTCTATGCAGCAATTCAGAGATGATAGAAAAGGATAACTTAAATTTGTGATTAATTTTTAATTCATGGATTGATCTGATAAAGCTACACTGTGAGTATCTATAACAACAAAAACATTATCATGTCTTGGAGAAACAAAAGTAAACTTTCATTTGCAGCAAGAACTACTTATTTTACATAACAAATACTGAACTTGAATAAGCAGTAGTAAAAATGAGCCTGGTATCTGGAAATTACTACTTGCCTTATTGCTCTTTTATGTGTGTGTGTTTCCTTCTGACTGAGAACAGCTTAATTGCTCTATAAACTTTAGAGAGTTTTAAAAATTGCCATAAAGCTAAATGAGATAAAAATGTATGCTAAGTAAAGTGTCATTTCATTGCCCCATTTTTTTGTTTGTTTTGTTCTCCTTTATTTTTTGAGAGGAGAAATAAAAAGGTCAGAATCATTAAAGCTTTATAGAAACTCAAATTCTACTTGACACAGTGTTTTTCTGAAAGTTTTTAAAATTCCCTAGACTCAATAGTGTGTGAATCAAAATTAAGAAAACAGAGCATTGACAAAACAGAGAAATTTCAAGGAGGAGCTGAACTGTAGTGATGGTTCTTTCTCTTGAGTTGTGTTCCTGACACTTCTACTTGCAGGATGTAACCTGTGTCAGACATTTAGGGTATCTTTTCATAGGAGCAATCATGTTTGTTTAGTTTTATAAGACTAAGTGAAAAAGGCAAACAGATGACACTGAAAGATGAACCCCAGGTCAGTAGGTGCCTAATATGCTACTGAAGAGGAGCAGAGAAATAGTTCCAGAAGGAATGAAGAGACTGAAACAAAGTGGAAACAAAGCCCAGTTGTGAATGTGTCTGGTGGAGAAAGTATGTCCGATTCTGTAAAGAACAATATTGCATAGGAACCTGGAATGTTAGGTCCATGAATCAAGGTAAATTGGAAGTGGTCAAATAGGAGATGACAAGAGTGAACATCCACATTTATGGAGTCAATGAACTAAAATGGACAGGAATGGGTGAATTTAATTCAGATGACCATTGTATCTACTACAGTGGGTAAGAGTCCCCTAAAAGAAATGGAGCAACCCTCATAGTCAACAAAAGAGTTCTAAATGCAGGACATGGGTGCAATCTCAAAAACGACAGAGTGATCTTGGTTTGTTTCCAAGGCAAACCATTCAATATCACAGTAATCCAAGACTATGCCGTAACCACTAATGCCAATGAAGCTGAACAGTTCCATAAAGCCCCACAAAATGATCTATAACACACACCACACACACACACACACACACGCACACACACACACACACACACGCACGTGCCCTTTTCATCAATAAGGTATTGGAATGAAAAAGAAGGAAGTCAAGAGATACCTGGAGTAACAGGCAAGTTTGTCCTTGGAGTACAAAATGAAGCAGGAAAAAAGGATAGCAAAGTTTTTCCAAGAGAACAAACTGCTTATAGCAAACATACTCTTCTAACAATACAGGACAAGACTCTATACAGGACATCACCAATGGTCAATAAAAAAAAAATCCAGATTATTTATATATTTTGTAACTGAAAATGGAAAAGCTCTGTACAGTTAGCAAAAACAAGACCAGAAATGACTGTGGCTCAGCTCATGAACTCCTTACTGCAAAATTCAGACTTAAATTGAAGCAAGTAGGGAAGACCACTAGGCCGTTCAGGTATGACTTAAATCAAATCTCTTATGATTATACAATGAAAGTGACAAATAAATTCAAGGGATTGCTTCAGATAGACACAGTGCCTAAAGGTTTGTAACACTGTATAGGAAACAGTGATCAAAACCATCCCCAATACAAAGAAATGTGAAAAGGCAAAATGGTTGTCTAAGGAGGCCTTATAGATAGCTGAGAAAAAAAGAAAAGCAAAAGGCAAAGGAGAAAAGGAAAGATATACATATCTGAATGTAGAGTTCAGAGAATAGAAAGAAGAAATAAGAAAGTCTTTTTAAGTGAACTATGCAAATAAAAAGAGGAAAACAGTAGAATGGGAAAGACTAGAGATCTCAAGAAAATTAGATATGAGAGAACATTCCATGTAGTGATGGGAACAATAAAGGATAAAAATAGTATGGACTTAACAGGAGCAGAAGATACTAAGGAGAGGTGGCACGAATACACCGAAGAACTGTACAAAATAGGTCTTAATGCAGGACATGGGTGCAATCTCAAAAACGACAGAGTGATCTTGGTTTGTTTCCAAGGCAAACCATTCAATATCACAGTAATCCAAGACTATGCCGTAACCACTAATGCCAATGAAGCTGAACAGTTCCATAAAGCCCCACAAAATGATCTATAACACACACCACACACACACACACACACCACACACACACACACACACACGCACGTGCCCTTTTCATCAATAAGGTATTGGAATGAAAAAGAAGGAAGTCAAGAGATACCTGGAGTAACAGGCAAGTTTGTCCTTGGAGTACAAAATGAAGCAGGAAAAAAGGATAGCAAAGTTTTTCCAAGAGAACAAACTGCTTATAGCAAACATACTCTTCTAACAATACAGGACAAGACTCTATACAGGACATCACCAATGGTCAATAAAAAAAAAATCCAGATTATTTATATATTTTGTAACTGAAAATGGAAAAGCTCTGTACAGTTAGCAAAAACAAGACCAGAAATGACTGTGGCTCAGCTCATGAACTCCTTACTGCAAAATTCAGACTTAAATTGAAGCAAGTAGGGAAGACCACTAGGCCGTTCAGGTATGACTTAAATCAAATCTCTTATGATTATACAATGAAAGTGACAAATAAATTCAAGGGATTGCTTCAGATAGACACAGTGCCTAAAGGTTTGTAACACTGTATAGGAAACAGTGATCAAAACCATCCCCAATACAAAGAAATGTGAAAAGGCAAAATGGTTGTCTAAGGAGGCCTTATAGATAGCTGAGAAAAAAAGAAAAGCAAAAGGCAAAGGAGAAAAGGAAAGATATACATATCTGAATGTAGAGTTCCAGAGAATAGAAAGAAGAAATAAGAAAGTCTTTTTAAGTGAACTATGCAAATAAAAAGAGGAAAACAGTAGAATGGGAAAGACTAGAGATCTCAAGAAAATTAGATATGAGAGAACATTCCATGTAGTGATGGGAACAATAAAGGATAAAAATAGTATGGACTTAACAGGAGCAGAAGATACTAAGGAGAGGTGGCACGAATACACCGAAGAACTGTACAAAATAGGTCTTAATGAACCAGATAACCATGATGGTGAGATCACTCACCAAGAGCCAGACATCCTGGAGTGTGAAGTCAAGTAGGCCTTAGGAAGCATGACTATGAACAAATCTAGTGGAGATGATGGAATTCCAGCTGAGCTACTTCAAATATAAAATAGATGGTGTTGTTAAAGGGCTGAGCTCAATATTCCAGCAAACTTGGAAAACTCAGCAGTGGCCCTCAGGACTGGAAAAGGTTCATCTTCATTCCACTTTCAAAGAAGGCCAATGCCAAAGAATGTTCAACCTACCACACAATTGCACTCATTTTAAATGTTAGCAAAGTAATGCTCAAAATTATTCAAGATAGACTTCAAAAGTATGTGAACTGGGAACTTCCAGAGGTACAAGGTGGATTTAGAACAGGCAGAGGAAACAGAGATCAAATTGCCAACATTGATTGAATCATAGAAAAGGCAAGAGATTTCCAGAAAAACATCTAATTCTGATTAATTGACTACACTAAAGTCTTTGGCTGTGTGGATCACAACCAACTTTGGGAAATTCTTCAAGAGATGAGTTTATCAGACCTGTCTCCTGAGAAACCTACATGGAGGTCAAGCAGCAAAAGTTAGAACTGGACATGGAACAATGGATTGTTTCCAAGTTGAGAAAGGAGTATAGCAAGGCTATGTATTTTCACTCTGCTTATTTAAATGTTATGCAGTGTACATCATGTGAAATTCTGAGTTGGGCAAAGCACAAGCTGGAATCAAGATTGCTGGGAGAAATACCAATAAACTCAGGTATGCAGATGACCAGCACCCTTATGTCAGAAAGCTAAGAGGAACTAAAAAGCATTTTGATGAAGGTGAGAGAAGAGAGTGAAACAGCTTCCTTAAAACTCAACATTCAAAATAGTAAGATCATGGCATCTGGTTCCCATCACTTCATGGCAAATAGATATGGAAACAGTATAAGCAGTGACCAACTTTATTTTCTTGAACTCCAGAATCATTGTGGATGGTGACTGCAGCCATAAAATTAGAAGACACTTGCTTCCTGGAGAAAAGCTATAACAAACCTAGACAGTATATTAAAAAGCAGAGACATCACCTCTCTGGCAAAAGTCCATATAGTTAAAGCTATAGTTTTTCCAGTAGTAATGTATGGATGTGAGAGTTGGACCATAAAGAAGGTTGAGTGCCAAAGAATTGATGCCTTCGAACTATGGCGCTGGAGAAGAGCATTGAGAGTCCCTTGAACTGTGAGGAGATCAAACCAGTCAGTCCTTAAGGAAATCAATCCTGAATATTCATCAGAAGGACGGATGCTGCAGCTGATGCTCCAATACTTTAGCCACTTGTTGGCAAGAGATGATTCACTGGAAAAGGCCCTGATGCCAAGAAAAACAGAAGGCAGAAGGAGAAGGGACAACAGAGGATGAGATGGTTGGATGGCATCACCAACTCAAGGAACCAAGTTCTGATGCCAAGATTAAACAGAGGCAGAAGATAAGGGACAACAGAAAAAATCAAATTGCCAACATTGATTGAATCATAGAAAAGGCAAGAGATTTCCAGAAAAACATCTAATTCTGATTAATTGACTACACTAAAGTCTTTGGCTGTGTGGATCACAACCAACTTTGGGAAATTCTTCAAGAGATGAGTTTATCAGACCTGTCTCCTGAGAAACCTACATGGAGGTCAAGCAGCAAAAGTTAGAACTGGACATGGAACAATGGATTGTTTCCAAGTTGAGAAAGGAGTATAGCAAGGCTATGTATTTTCACTCTGCTTATTTAAATGTTATGCAGTGTACATCATGTGAAATTCTGAGTTGGGCAAAGCACAAGCTGGAATCAAGATTGCTGGGAGAAATACCAATAAACTCAGGTATGCAGATGACCAGCACCCTTATGTCAGAAAGCTAAGAGGAACTAAAAAGCATTTTGATGAAGGTGAGAGAAGAGAGTGAAACAGCTTCCTTAAAACTCAACATTCAAAATAGTAAGATCATGGCATCTGGTTCCCATCACTTCATGGCAAATAGATATGGAAACAGTATAAGCAGTGACCAACTTTATTTTCTTGAACTCCAGAATCATTGTGGATGGTGACTGCAGCCATAAAATTAGAAGACACTTGCTTCCTGGAGAAAAGCTATAACAAACCTAGACAGTATATTAAAAAGCAGAGACATCACCTCTCTGGCAAAAGTCCATATAGTTAAAGCTATAGTTTTTCCAGTAGTAATGTATGGATGTGAGAGTTGGACCATAAAGAAGGTTGAGTGCCAAAGAATTGATGCCTTCGAACTATGGCGCTGGAGAAGAGCATTGAGAGTCCCTTGAACTGTGAGGAGATCAAACCAGTCAGTCCTTAAGGAAATCAATCCTGAATATTCATCAGAAGGACGGATGCTGCAGCTGATGCTCCAATACTTTAGCCACTTGTTGGCAAGAGATGATTCACTGGAAAAGGCCCTGATGCCAAGAAAAACAGAAGGCAGAAGGAGAAGGGGACAACAGAGGATGAGATGGTTGGATGGCATCACCAACTCAAGGAACAGGAGTTTGAGCAAGTTCTGGGAGATGATAAAGGACAGGGAAACCTGGGGTTAGGCAGTCCAAGGCATTATAGACTCAGACACGTGTGAGCAACTGACTAGCAAATAACAGTAAGACTGTGTGATGAGATTATAATGAATAGCGTCATAAACAATTCATAAATTCTACAATTATGTGTGTTTTAGGTAATGATTGTAATAATACACATGGTCAACTTAAAGATATATTCCATGTTCCTGGGTTGGAGAATCAATATGGTGAAAATGACCATACTACCAAATGTCATCTATAGATACAATGCGATCCCTATCAAACTACCAATGACATTCTTCACAGAACTAGACCAAAGAATAACATGGTTCATATGGAAACACAAAAGACCTCGAATAGCCAAAGCAATTCTGAGGAAGAAGAATGGAGCTAGAGAGATAAGCCTCCCCAACTTCAGACTCTACTACAAAGCAACAGTCCTCAAGACAGTATGGTACTGGCACAAAAATAGAAATAAAGACCAATGGAACAAGCTAGAGAACTCAGAGATAAATCCACACACCTGTGGGTACTTTATTTTTGACAAAGGAGGTGAACATATAAAATGGGACAAAGACAGCCTCTTCAACAAATGGTGCTGGGAAAATTGGACAGCTACATGCAAAAAAATGAAGTTGGAACATTCCCTGACACCATGCACAAAGATCAACTCAAAACGGATTAAAGACCTAAATGTAAGACCAGAAACTATCAGACTCTTGGAGGACAATATAGGCAAAACACTCAAGGACATAAATCAAAGCAAGATCTTCCATGACCCACCTACTAGGATAGCATAACTAAAAACAAAAATGAACATGTAGGACCTCATGAAACGTAAAAGTTTCTGTATAGCAAAAGAAATTACAATAAAGCTGAACAGACAACCCACAGAATGGGAAAAAATCATAGCAGATGAAACAACATACAAAGAATTAATCTCCAAAATCTACAAGCAACTCAGACAACTCAGCACCGGAAAAATAAACAACACAATCCAAAAATGGGAAAAGGACCTAAACAGACACCTCTCCAAAGAGGACATACAGATGGCCCAAAAACACATGAAACGATGCTCAACTTAGAGAAATGCAAATCAAAACTACAATGAGATATCACCTCACACTTGTCAAAATGGCCATCATCCACAAATCGACAGACAATAAATGCTGGAGAGGGTACTGAGAAAAGGGAACACTCCTGCATTGCTGGTGGGAATGTAGATTGATACTGCCTCTATGGAAGACAGTCTGGAGACTTCTTAAAAAAACTAAAAATAGAAGCACCATATGACCCAGCAATCCCACTATTAGGCTTATACCCTGATGAAATTAAATCTGAAAGAAGCACCTGTACCCCACTGTTCATTGCAGCTGTCTATACAATAACTAGAACATGGAAGCAACCTGGATGTCCATCGACGAACGAATGGATACAGAAGCTCTGGCACATATATACAATGGAATACTACACAGCTATAAAAAGAAATGCAGAAGAATCAGCCCTGATGAGGTGACTGGATCTAGAATGTATCCTAAAAAGTGAAGTCAGTCAGAAAGAGTAGAACAAGTACAATATATTAACACATATATATGGAATCTAGTAGGATGGTGATGATGGCACACGCAGTGAAGCGATGGAAAGACAGACATGGACAGTGGACATATGGACATTGTGGGGAAGGAACAGAGGGTGGGAGGCATAAAGGAAGCAGCATGAAGGCCTGTACTATCATAAGTGAAGAAAATAGCTATAGTCATTGCTCTTAGAAAAGCAGATCCTTCAGGGGTGCTGTGTGATGGTCTGGAGGGGTGGGATGGGGGGATATGCATATGACTAATCTGGGAACATGCGTATCTGTAAACAACAAAACTCTGTAAAAGTTAAAAGTAAAATAAAAGTTTAAAAAAAAAAACATATTCACAGAGTTATGTTTTATTTGGTAGGAATTTTTAGGGCCTTAAAGCCTTGGAGGCAGCCTCTCAAGTAATCCTGAGAGAACGGCTCCATGAAGGAAAGGAGGGAAGCTAGTTTATATAGAAGTTTTGCAAGAAAGCGTAAATAGAGTATCAAAAGATTTTTTTAATTGAAGGATAACCAGGTATCTCAAATTACAGAATTTAGTGCTTTTCTGTATATGGGAAGATTCAAGAGACTGGGCTCACTGAAATCATTCTTTTGATATGCAGCTCAGCTGTCTATGGCCAGTATCCTGTATTTTCCTATCCTGTATTTCCTCCAGGCTTACTGTGTGGAGTGGCTGCAGTCTTAGGATTGCTGGAAGGCAGGTATTCTTTCCTTCCTGTGTTCCCTCGGGGCTCACCAAGTCACTGTGGGTGGTGACTGCTTTCACTGATGACTCAGACATTCTTTGTTTCCTGATATGGCAGGGAATATTCCATTTCTCAACATTCCTTGTAAGATTGGATGTGAGCTATGGATATAGTATACAAACCATGTTTGCACAATTAAAACTAACAAAAAAACAAACACCAATGGTATAATTTGGGTTACTTTGAATCTACTGTCACTGATTTCTTGTTGTGCAAGAATACTGGGGTGGGTTGTCATTTCTTCTCAATCCAGGAACTGAACCGAGGTCATCTGCATTGTAGGCACGTTCTTTACTGACTGAACCGCCAGATCCTCACATGTTTTTTTTTTTTTTTTTAACTTGGTCTACTAATTTAAATGCTACTCTCATTCAAAAATGCTCTCAAAGAAACACTCACAATAATGTTGATTAGGTATTTGGGCAAATTTTATTGTTTTTTGACAAAAAAACTGAAAACTGAAAAAGTGGCATAAAGGAAGCAGCATGAAGGCCTGTACTATCATAAGTGAAGAAAATAGCTATAGTCATTGCTCTTAGAAAAGCAGATCCTTCAGGGGTGCTGTGTGATGGTCTGGAGGGGTGGGATGGGGGGATATGCATATGACTAATCTGGGAACATGCGTATCTGTAAACAACAAAACTCTGTAAAAGTTAAAAGTAAAATAAAAGTTTAAAAAAAAAAACATATTCACAGAGTTATGTTTTATTTGGTAGGAATTTTTAGGGCCTTAAAGCCTTGGAGGCAGCCTCTCAAGTAATCCTGAGAGAACGGCTCCATGAAGGAAAGGAGGGAAGCTAGTTTATATAGAAGTTTTGCAAGAAAGCGTAAATAGAGTATCAAAAGATTTTTTTAATTGAAGGATAACCAGGTATCTCAAATTACAGAATTTAGTGCTTTTCTGTATATGGGAAGATTCAAGAGACTGGGCTCACTGAAATCATTCTTTTGATATGCAGCTCAGCTGTCTATGGCCAGTATCCTGTATTTTCCTATCCTGTATTTCCTCCAGGCTTACTGTGTGGAGTGGCTGCAGTCTTAGGATTGCTGGAAGGCAGGTATTCTTTCCTTCCTGTGTTCCCTCGGGGCTCACCAAGTCACTGTGGGTGGTGACTGCTTTCACTGATGACTCAGACATTCTTTGTTTCCTGATATGGCAGGGAATATTCCATTTCTCAACATTCCTTGTAAGATTGGATGTGAGCTATGGATATAGTATACAAACCATGTTTGCACAATTAAAACTAACAAAAAAACAAACACCAATGGTATAATTTGGGTTACTTTGAATCTACTGTCACTGATTTCTTGTTGTGCAAGAATACTGGGGTGGGTTGTCATTTCTTCTCAATCCAGGAACTGAACCGAGGTCATCTGCATTGTAGGCACGTTCTTTACTGACTGAACCGCCAGATCCTCACATGTTTTTTTTTTTTTTTTAACTTGGTCTACTAATTTAAATGCTACTCTCATTCAAAAATGCTCTCAAAGAAACACTCACAATAATGTTGATTAGGTATTTGGGCACAGTCTGAACTAATCAAGTTGACATATAAAAATCTTTATCACATTGATCGCAGACCTAAATATAAAATGTAAAACTGTGAAAATCCTAGAGGAAAACCTGGGTGAAAATCTTAGTGTCTGTGGATTTGGTGATGAGTCATAAAAAAGAATAATCCATGAAAGACAAAGACAGAATTACATCTTTAAAATTGAAAGCTGCTCTGTGAAAGACACTATGGGCAACATCAAAAGATAAAGTGAAAAGATATTTGCAAAACCTGTACCTAAAAATATTATATCCAAAATTTAAAATTAAAAAACAGACTTTAGTTTTTTTTTTAAGGAACCTCCTTCCTGTTCTCCACAATGGCTGGATCGATATGTATTCCCATCAATAGAACAAGAGAGTTCCCTTATCTCTACTCCCTCTCTGACCTTTATTGTTGGTAGATTTTGGATGCTGGCCTTTCTGACCATTGTGATGTGAAACCTTATTGTGGTTTTAATTTACATTTCCCTAATTATAAACTGTGTTGAACATTTTTTCGTGTGCCTCTTGGCCATATGTATATATTCTTTGGAGAAATATCTATTTAGGTGTTCTGTCCAACTTTTTAGATTTTTTTTAAAAATTGACCTACATGAGTTCTATGCATTCCTGATGAAGGAATACACATGGCACAAAAGGATGAGGGGGGATGGTGACAAAAAATTGGGTAAGTAATTTGACAGACAAGATGTTCCTACCTGCTACCAATAATTGGGTAGGACAAGAGACCACAAAACTGGACACAAACCATCAGTACATGGAGCCTTCTCTGATGACAATTGCAAATGAAGTGAGTGGACATTTTAAGCAGATGATGTCACAGAGAAATCTCAGTATTCAGGTACAACCTATATATTACTGTTTGATTTATTTAGCGCATTTTATTGTTGTTCAAGCTTCCCTAGTGACTCAATGGTAAAGAATCTGCCAGACATGGGTTTCCTCCCTGGGTTGAGAAAATCCCCTGGAGAAGGAAATGTCAACCCACACCAGTATGCTTGCCTGGGAAAACTCAAGGACAAAGGATCCTGGCAGTTCATGGGGTCACAAAAGAATCAGACATGACTTAGCTACTAAACAACAAATTGTTTTTCAGTTTTTATAAGTAGAGGATATGATATCCTGAAAGAGTATTTCTCTAATATTTCACATAGTCCCTGGAATTCTGCTAACTACTTGAAAATACCTGATGCAGATAATATTCTGAAAAGTATTTGTAAAAATTGGCTAACATAAGTGGATTATATAGTTTAGTAGTGGGTGAAAATTGAGAAGACTCAGATTTTTTTCCTTATTCTTATATTCCACATTCCTGGAATTATCCAAAATACTGGACCAGAATTTACTACTATGAATCTCAAATTACTTGATGACAAGTAACAACATAGTTCAAAAAATATTTGTATAGATTATCTCATGGATTACCTGTGGATTTCAATATGCCTAGTAACCTTCCTGCAATTTAGTAAATGATACAGTAATTTTAAATTTGTATTTAATTAATCTCGTACCAAGAAAGGATTTATTGAATCCCTTTGGCACTGTTCGTATAAAAATTACAGTTTACCTTTTTAGTTATAACATATGCTGTAATATAAATTGTAGTATAAAATTCATCTATTTGGTTTTCTCTTCTTGAAGCAGTAAACTAGAATGTGCTATAAGATCAAATGGAAAATATACTTGAATCATCTCATAATTCTAATTTTTTAGTTTCCATTTGGGGCCAGCTGTTTTTTCTTTGTGTGACATTCTACACAGTAGCATCATGCTGACAGTTAATGAAAATTTAAATTCAAATGCTTCCCCCATGAAGAATTATGAAGCTGGTCATCAGAAGGTTTCAAATTGTGCTAAAAATGCAATGTTAAAAATGCAGAATCAAATCCTGAATTGGGTATCTAAGGCTTTGATCATAAAGAGACATCTTTATGTGGTGTATATGGAACTTTTAGTTTTATATAAAGTTTAAGCTATATGAATTATCTTCCAAGTTTATATTACATCTCTGTAAATAATTTTGAATATTCTAAAAGTATTGATTGAATTTATATTAGTCAATTTAAAAAACATGTAAAATCATTTAGACAGTAATAAAACTATAAAAATTTTGTGAAAGAAGGAAATTGTGAAAATAGTCGGAAAAAGGAGTAAAAGATAAAGAAAAAAAAAGAGGAATTCAGCCAAGGAATTCAATAGCAATGAACATGACAGGGACTTTGTTCTGATAGTGTTTATGTGTTCCAGACAAAAAATAAGTGAAAAGTGCAATTTTGTGTGATAATAAACTCCATAAGAAAGATAAAAATGTATTTTGGGAGAAGAAGATGAGTAAGTTGACAATTTAATGATAATAAACAAATGCCTAGATAGTATTGGGTAAGTTTTCTAGCTACGGCAGTAAGTGCATAGGTTCTTAGACAGGAGTAGGCAGATGTGATTTGGACAATAAACCTGAAAGACACAGGTATGGGATAAATTTCAAAACACAAGCAAGCAGTAGTCTTAGAGTCTATGTGGTCAGCCAAGCCAATAAGGTTTTTAGTCCAAAAAACTTTCTTGCCACTGTCTGGGAAATTTAGTAAATGATACAGTAATTTTAAATTTGTATTTAATTAATCTCGTACCAAGAAAGGATTTATTGAATCCCTTTGGCACTGTTCGTATAAAAATTACAGTTTACCTTTTTAGTTATAACATATGCTGTAATATAAATTGTAGTATAAAATTCATCTATTTGGTTTTCTCTTCTTGAAGCAGTAAACTAGAATGTGCTATAAGATCAAATGGAAAATATACTTGAATCATCTCATAATTCTAATTTTTTAGTTTCCATTTGGGGCCAGCTGTTTTTTCTTTGTGTGACATTCTACACAGTAGCATCATGCTGACAGTTAATGAAAATTTAAATTCAAATGCTTCCCCCATGAAGAATTATGAAGCTGGTCATCAGAAGGTTTCAAATTGTGCTAAAAATGCAATGTTAAAAATGCAGAATCAAATCCTGAATTGGGTATCTAAGGCTTTGATCATAATGAGACATCTTTATGTGGTGTATATGGAACTTTTAGTTTTATATAAAGTTTAAGCTATATGAATTATCTTCCAAGTTTATATTACATCTCTGTAAATAATTTTGAATATTCTAAAAGTATTGATTGAATTTATATTAGTCAATTTAAAAAACATGTAAAATCATTTAGACAGTAATAAAACTATAAAAATTTTGTGAAAGAAGGAAATTGTGAAAATAGTCGGAAAAAGGAGTAAAAGTTAAAAAAAAAAAAAAAAAAGAGGAATTCAGCCAAGGAATTCAATAGCAATGAACATGACAGGGACTTTGTTCTGATAGTGTTTATGTGTTCCAGACAAAAAATAAGTGAAAAGTGCAATTTTGTGTGATAATAAACTCCATAAGAAAGATAAAAATGTATTTTGGGAGAAGAAGATGAGTAAGTTGAGAATTTAATGATAATAAACAAATGCCTAGATAGTATTGGGTAAGTTTTCTAGCTACGGCAGTAAGTGCATAGGTTCTTAGACAGGAGTAGGCAGATGTGATTTGGACAATAAACCTGAAAGACACAGGTATGGGATAAATTTCAAAACACAAGCAAGCAGTAGTCTTAGAGTCTATGTGGTCAGCCAAGCCAATAAGTCAGTATTTTATCATGATCTAGACAATGTGTTAAAATGATCTTTCTTGCCACTGTCTGGGAAATGACAACTAAGGAGGGGTAAGCAGTCAAGTTAGGGGGAGATCTTGGTGGTCTGGGTCTTCTCTGGTGACTCAATTGGTAAAGAATCTGCCTGCAAATACAGGAAAGCACAGATTCAATCTCCGAGTCAGGAAGATCCACTGAAAAAGGAAATGGCAACCCACTCCAGTGTTCTTGCTTGGAAAATCCTATGGACAGAGAAACCTAGTCCATGGGGTCACAAGAGTTGGGCGTGATTTAGTAACTATACCACCCACCACCACCACAGTGGTATAGATACAAAGGTGAAGGGCTGCCTATGTGAGCAGCAGCCAGGGAGGTGGGAAGATGATTTTGCATAATTGATCAGAAGAAACACCACTACCTCTAAAAATTCCTTCAAATATTAAAGTTGTAAAATGTCACATGTTGAGTAGACCGAATCTGGTTAGCTTCGTAATATGGAAAACTTATGAACATACTACCTTTTCAAAGGAGAATTTTGAAACTGTATGTCTAGTTTCAACTTTCTCTTCCAAAGGCCAATAAATTATCCAAGATTCCTGGCTTATTGTAATGTCTAAGACAAGGAAATTGTGCATGTAGAATGCAGCCAATTGTAGAGGAATGCATTGAAGAGTATTGTATGTGTATGTTGAGATTCCCTGGTAGTAAAGAATCTGCCTGCCCAGCAGGAGACATGGGTTCTATAGCCCTGGTCCAAGAAGATCCCCTGGAGAAGGGTATGGCAACCCACTCCAGTGTTCTTGTCTGGAAAATACCATGGACAGTGGAGCCTGGCGGACTACAGTCCATGGGGTCATAGAAGAGTTGGATACAACTCAGTGACTAAACAACAACAATGTGTATGTTATCACTAAATTGTTCTGTCTGTAGAAGTGTACTATCAAGAGGGAATCATCATTGGAAACATAGTTTCAGGGACAAACAGAAAAACATGATGAAGACAGAATCTCTCTTCAAAGACTGTCATAGGGCTTCCCTGGTGGTCCAGTGGGTAAGGACACCGCCTTGCAGTGCAAGGGGCGCCAGTTCGATCCCTGGCCTGGGAAGATCCCACGTGCCGCGGAGCGATTGGACCGATGTGTCCAATTACCGAGCTGGAGCTCTGGAGCGCATGCACCCAGAGCCGGTGCTCTGCGACAACAGAGGCCACCACTATGGGAGGCCCACTCGGGCCAAAGAACAAAGATGGATGAAAATAGACAAAATGAAAGACCAATAGAAGTAGCCCACCTATTCCCCTCCCTCCCCACCCCACCCCCCAAAAAAATAAATAAATAAATCTTTAAAAAAATAAAAAAGACTGTCATGCTAATCTACACTTTTATTGCACATGTTTGCTCCCTAAATCTATATGGGGAAAAGCATTTCATCAAGTCTATTTCCTAAATACGTTTGAGGTAGAGTGAGGAATGCGCTGACATTACAATGCACATTGTGACTTCAATTACTACAAAAGTAGCAGTCTATTTTTAAGACCCCAAAGTGATTTTTCTCGTATTGAAAGGAAGAAATTAGAAACAGAGCAGTTAAGTGATTTTGTACAGGTCACAACCCAAGTTAATTGGATATTTGATAATAGAACCACAACAACTGATCCTTGAAATACATCATTGTAAGATCATGTTCTCTTTTCAAATAAAGCAAATAATTCTCCAAATGACATATGTTATTAGCTCACTGACTGTTTTTTGTCTTTGTTTTTTTAATCAGTTTTATGGAGATGTAATTTACATAGAAGAATATACCCAGCTTAGTTGTAGAGATGTAGTTTCTGGAAACGTTACCATCACCATATTCAACTATGAAGCCACTTCATTGCTGCCGACCCCCAAAGCTACCAGTCTCTTTGCAATCCTTGCCCACCATCAGCCTTAGACAACCACTTATTTACTTTCCATCAATACATATTTGTTTTGTCACTTCTAGAATTCTGTATAAATGACTTGTATATTGTATATTCTTTCTTTAAAAATCTAGCTATTTTTAGTTAGCATATTGATTTTGATATTCATTATTCTTTTTTTTTTTAAAGATTTATTTATTTATTTATTTTGGGCGGGGGTCGGGTTGGGGAGGGAGGGGATCGGGCGGGCCACTTCTATTGGTCTTTCATTTCTCTCTTTTTCATCCGTCCTTGTTCTTTGGCTCCTGTGGGCCTCCGATCGCGGTGGTGTCTGTTGTCAGAGAGCACCGGCTCTGGGCGCATGCGCTCCAGAGCTCCGGCTCGGTGATTGGATACATCAGTCCAGGCGCTCCGCTGCACGTGGGATCTTCCCAGGCCAGGGATCGAACTGGCTGGCGCCCCTTGCACTGCAAGGCGGTGTCCTTATCCACTGGACCACCAGGGGAAGCCCCGATATTCATTATTCTTATTGGGTGTATCAATCAGTATCACATTTATTATATTGCTAAGTGACTTCCCAGTGTATAGATATACAAATATTAATTTATTCATTCCGTTTGTTCATTCATGTATCTGAAGTCGGACATATGAGTTATTGTCTCTTTTACTAGTTTCATCAATAAAGTTGCAAAACTGTCATTTACAAGTGTTTGTATGATGTGTGCTACGATATTTTCTTGAATAAATAGCTAGTAACAGGATTTCTGGGTTATATGCTCAATTTATGTTTAACTTTATAGAGAAACTGTCAAATTGTTTATACAGTGGTGCACTCCTGACAAAGTTACATGAAGGTTGCGGTCATCTTACATCCTTGCCAATACTTTAGTTAATAACAGCATTGTAAGAAATTTTTTAAAAAACCACAACAACTGATCCTTGAAATACATCATTGTAAGATCATGTTCTCTTTCAAATAAAGCAAATAATTCTCCAAATGACATATGTTATTAGCTCACTGACTGTTTTTTGTCTTTGTTTTTTTAATCAGTTTTATGGAGATGTAATTTACATAGAAGAATATACCCAGCTTAGTTGTAGAGATGTAGTTTCTGGAAACGTTACCATCACCATATTCAACTATGAAGCCACTTCATTGCTGCCGACCCCCAAAGCTACCAGTCTCTTTGCAATCCTTGCCCACCATCAGCCTTAGACAACCACTTATTTACTTTCCATCAATACATATTTGTTTTGTCACTTCTAGAATTCTGTATAAATGACTTGTATATTGTATATTCTTTCTTTAAAAATCTAGCTATTTTTAGTTAGCATATTGATTTTGATATTCATTATTCTTTTTTTTTTTAAAGATTTATTTATTTATTTATTTTGGGCGGGGGTCGGGTTGGGGAGGGAGGGGAGCGGGCGGGCCACTTCTATTGGTCTTTCATTTCTCTCTTTTTCATCCGTCCTTGTTCTTTGGCTCCTGTGGGCCTCCGATCGCGGTGGTGTCTGTTGTCAGAGAGCACCGGCTCTGGGCGCATGCGCTCCAGAGCTCCGGCTCGGTGATTGGATACATCAGTCCAGGCGCTCCGCTGCACGTGGGATCTTCCCAGGCCAGGGATCGAACTGGCTGGCGCCCCTTGCACTGCAAGGCGGTGTCCTTATCCACTGGACCACCAGGGGAAGCCCCGATATTCATTATTCTTATTGGGTGTATCAATCAGTATCACATTTATTATATTGCTAAGTGACTTCCCAGTGTATAGATATACAAATATTAATTTATTCATTCCGTTTGTTCATTCATGTATCTGAAGTCGGACATATGAGTTATTGTCTCTTTTACTAGTTTCATCAATAAAGTTGCAAAACTGTCATTTACAAGTGTTTGTATGATGTGTGCTACGATATTTTCTTGAATAAATAGCTAGTAACAGGATTTCTGGGTTATATGCTCAATTTATGTTTAACTTTATAGAGAAACTGTCAAATTGTTTATACAGTGGTGCACTCCTGACAAAGTTACATGAAGGTTGCGGTCATCTTACATCCTTGCCAATACTAGTTATATCCAGCCTTTACCAATTAGCTGCTCTAATGGATGTAGAATACTACAGCATTTTTACTTGCATTTCTCTATTGATGTGAAGTGTCTTTGCATAGGTTTATTGACCATTTGTGCATCTTTTTTTGGTAAAGTGTCTGTTTAAATAGTTTTCCTATTTTTAATTGTGTTTTTCTTGTTAGTATTGAATTGTTAACTGTTCTTGATATATTTTTGCTATAAGTTCTTGTCAGATATAAGAATTGTGAATGTCTTCTTAATCTCTGGATTGCCTTCTGATTTTTCAAAAAAAGTCTTTTATTTCTAATTTTTAAATTGAAGTGATGGTGATTTAAAATGTATTAGTTTCAGTTATATAGCAAGGTGATTCATATATATATTCCATTTCATGTTGTTTTCAACAATGGTTTATTACAGGATGTTGTGTATATATATATATATATATATATATATATATATATATATATACACATACATACATATATGTATACATATATGTACACACAAACAATATATACATATATATGTATAATTATGACTGATTTGCATTTTTGTATGGCAGAAACTAATAAAAATTGTAAGGCAATTTTCCACTAATTAAAAAATAAAGACTTTTAAAACTGTTAATTTTTGAATCATGCAGAAATTAGAGGCTTTAAATATTTGTTTGCTAGCATTAATGTCCATTAAACATTGTGACTAAATATTAAGTATGGGAGGAGCATGAAATGTAATCAGTAAATGGCTCACTGAGTAAAAATGATGAAACTAATTATTTTCCATTGAATATCACATTTATTATATTGCTAAGTGACTTCCCAGTGTATAGATATACAAATATTAATTTATTCATTCCGTTTGTTCATTCATGTATCTGAAGTCGGACATATGAGTTATTGTCTCTTTTACTAGTTTCATCAATAAAGTTGCAAAACTGTCATTTACAAGTGTTTGTATGATGTGTGCTACGATATTTTCTTGAATAAATAGCTAGTAACAGGATTTCTGGGTTATATGCTCAATTTATGTTTAACTTTATAGAGAAACTGTCAAATTGTTTATACAGTGGTGCACTCCTGACAAAGTTACATGAAGGTTGCGGTCATCTTACATCCTTGCCAATACTAGTTATATCCAGCCTTTACCAATTAGCTGCTCTAATGGATGTAGAATACTACAGCATTTTTACTTGCATTTCTCTATTGATGTGAAGTGTCTTTGCATAGGTTTATTGACCATTTGTGCATCTTTTTTTGGTAAAGTGTCTGTTTAAATAGTTTTCCTATTTTTAATTGTGTTTTTCTTGTTAGTATTGAATTGTTAACTGTTCTTGATATATTTTTGCTATAAGTTCTTGTCAGATATAAGAATTGTGAATGTCTTCTTAATCTCTGGATTGCCTTCTGATTTTTCAAAAAAAGTCTTTTATTTCTAATTTTTAAATTGAAGTGATGGTGATTTAAAATGTATTAGTTTCAGTTATATAGCAAGGTGATTCATATATATATTCCATTTCATGTTGTTTTCAACAATGGTTTATTACAGGATGTTGTGTATATATATATATATATATGTATACATATATGTACACACAAACAATATATACATATATATGTATAATTATGACTGATTTGCATTTTTGTATGGCAGAAACTAATAAAAATTGTAAGGCAATTTTCCACTAATTAAAAAATAAAGACTTTTTAAAACTGTTAATTTTTTGAATCATGCAGAAATTAGAGGCTTTAAATATTTGTTTGCTAGCATTAATGTCCATTAAACATTGTGACTAAATATTAAGTATGGGAGGAGCATGAAATGTAATCAGTAAATGGCTCACTGAGTAAAAAATGATGAAACTAATTATTTTCTTAAATTGCTATTGAATATCTTAGAGCATATATTTTCTCTAATTTTCCCAAAATAAGTAAGCAAAATGTAAAATGCGTAAACTGGGTTTACTCACTTCAAATCTGTTTAATCACTACCATTAGTGGAAACATTATCAATATACATATTAGTAATAAACACTGAAAAGAAATTTAGAGATCATTTTACTTAATCAGGTCTGCCAGTTTAGGAATCTTTTTGACCAACCCCTGGCACGCTTGTTTGAAAAATTGGCCTCTACTCAGAGACCTCAGGGACTGGAGATTTGATTTCTCAGGACACAGTCCAGGAATCATGGCCTCTTTGGCATTTTCTGTTTGATCTTACCAAGTACTATTTTTTCCTAGATTAAATTTTTCAAGGGCAACGAACCATATGACATAGTTGCTAGAGTTCTTACTCATTTATTTAAGAAATATTTTGAGTACCTAAGTCTCCAGCTCTGTGCTGTATGTTAGAAGTAGAGCAGTGAATGCAGTGCAATTGTATTGTCTCATAAAACATGTAAGCATCAGGTAGCAATTTGCTCGTTAAGCGGGACATTGGGTAAATATTACAGTGGTCTGTAAAAAAGAGAAGCTCAGGGAGGTCCCATGTCAGCAAATTATAGGCAACCTGCTTGGTCTGGGAATTATATTTAAACTTAGTCTTGAG
This sequence comes from Tragulus kanchil, assembly GCA_022376925.1. Taxonomy (NCBI): domain Eukaryota; kingdom Metazoa; phylum Chordata; class Mammalia; order Artiodactyla; family Tragulidae; genus Tragulus; species Tragulus kanchil. The sequence continues at coordinate 134,469,793 of JAIOJX010000023.1, forward strand.
AAATGCATAGATGATGTTTAGGCTGAAAAGAGGAAAGACCATTGTACCTATTGGGAGTAGCTTGCACAAACCAGGATCCAGGGGAAAGCATGACATATTCCAACAAAGCTCATCTCTCGCTTTCATCGAGTAATTAACACCCATTTATTCCTGACATCTGTTGGCATAAAAATTATGCAGTATTATTTCAAAATGTTTCTTATTTGTAATACTCAGCACAGCAAAAATTTTACTTTGTATTATGATTTATTTGAACTATTTTCCTCACTATATCGTAGTCTCCATAATGCTTAGAACAGGGTCTATTTTTTTAAAATTTATTCTTAATTGAAGGATAATTGCTTTACAATGTTGTGTTACTTTCTGCTGTGCAAAAATGTGAAAACAACCATAAATATACATATACACCCTCTCTCTTTTCAGCCTCTTTCCCACCCCAGCCCCATCCTGTCCATCTAGGTCATCACAGAGCACCTAGCTGAGCTCCCTGTGATATGCAGCAGGTTCCCATTTGCTATCTGTTTTATACATGGTAGTGCATATTTTTCTCACAATTCAGCCCCCACCCCCAGAACTAAGTCTATTTTTATCCATCTCCATACTTCCACTCTCTGGCATAGCATGTGGCATATACCAAGTTCTATTTGATATTGTTTATCTCAAGAAAGGAAAACAAGGGCAGTGAGGGTGTGCAGTTATATGATGTGAAGTGAGACACTTAAGTCATGCAATTCCTAGTTGACCTCATTAAAAATGTTGACTTTTTTCTTCAAGGTAATTGAAACAATGAAAAATTTTCACCAGTGGGTTGATGAGGTCCCCCTTACTCACTATAGCATAGAACGTGGGTAAAAAACATCAGAGGGTTTACAGTTAATTGGTTACAGCCTGGAATATAGTAATGGAAACTTAGTGGAGAGTGGCTGAATCTGAGATTTAGAAAATAGACATACTGAGCCTATTGAAATGAGGTAGAGAGTGTGAGAAAGAAAGGTGTTGAGAATAATCTATTTACGTCTCATTTTAAAGCTAAGTAAAGGATGGCAAACCTCAGGAAAGTAAATTTCAATGATTCCCATAAGATAGGATATAAAAATTGAATACTAAATTCACAAACTCATTCAGTGGGTTTAGAGTTATGTGTAAAGAAGAGGATCTCTGCCTTTGCTTTCTGCCCAGTCCATAGACCAAAAGGTTTCCTGCTGTCCACGTGCATCACTGGTTCTTCATCTCCAGGCATCAGTGGGTTTAGAGTTATTTTTTTAAGTTTCATTCCTCATCATGTATCTCCTATTACAGGAAAAAGGCGACAAAACTGCTACTGCATGTTGTTACCTTTGCTTAATTAACAATAATTTTAAAATTATGCAGTATTATTTCAAAATGTTTCTTATTTGTAATACTCAGCACAGCAAAAATTTTACTTTGTATTATGATTTATTTGAACTATTTTCCTCACTATATCGTAGTCTCCATAATGCTTAGAACAGGGTCTATTTTTTTAAAATTTATTCTTAATTGAAGGATAATTGCTTTACAATGTTGTGTTACTTTCTGCTGTGCAAAAATGTGAAAACAACCATAAATATACATATACACCCTCTCTCTTTTCAGCCTCTTTCCCACCCCAGCCCCATCCTGTCCATCTAGGTCATCACAGAGCACCTAGCTGAGCTCCCTGTGATATGCAGCAGGTTCCCATTTGCTATCTGTTTTATACATGGTAGTGCATATTTTTCTCACAATTCAGCCCCCACCCCCAGAACTAAGTCTATTTTTATCCATCTCCATACTTCCACTCTCTGGCATAGCATGTGGCATATACCAAGTTCTATTTGATATTGTTTATCTCAAGAAAGGAAAACAAGGGCAGTGAGGGTGTGCAGTTATATGATGTGAAGTGAGACACTTAAGTCATGCAATTCCTAGTTGACCTCATTAAAAATGTTGACTTTTTTCTTCAAGGTAATTGAAACAATGAAAAATTTTCACCAGTGGGTTGATGAGGTCCCCCTTACTCACTATAGCATAGAACGTGGGTAAAAAAACATCAGAGGGTTTACAGTTAATTGGTTACAGCCTGGAATATAGTAATGGAAACTTAGTGGAGAGTGGCTGAATCTGAGATTTAGAAAATAGACATACTGAGCCTATTGAAATGAGGTAGAGAGTGTGAGAAAGAAAGGTGTTGAGAATAATCTATTTACGTCTCATTTTAAAGCTAAGTAAAGGATGGCAAACCTCAGGAAAGTAAATTTCAATGATTCCCATAAGATAGGATATAAAAATTGAATACTAAATTCACAAACTCATTCAGTGGGTTTAGAGTTATGTGTAAAGAAGAGGGATCTCTGCCTTTGCTTTCTGCCCAGTCCATAGACCAAAAGGTTTCCTGCTGTCCACGTGCATCACTGGTTCTTCATCTCCAGGCATCATTTCTTTTTCTTCTGTGATTGCTGTGGTTAGGAGTTCATCTTTCCCTTCTTTGTCGCCAAAGTTCCATTCCTCATCATGTATCTCCTATTACAGGAAAAAGGCGACAAAACTGCTACTGCATGTTGTTACTTGTAATGGATCTTAGAACCTGATTTCATTGAAATATCAAAGAACAGGTTGCCTCCCTGGTTCTCTCACAGCATTTAATCGATGTTAATCACGTCACTACTCAAGACACTGTATCATTTATTCCACTCCCTGTGAATAATGACTTCCAGGGATGCTCTCAAAGGTTTGTGTGGCTCTTCTACATTAAGGACCACAAATTGGAGTCTTACCCAGAATAAAACAATGTAAACAATAGGTATTTAAAGCTTTCTGACCTTGTAAGTTTACTAGTAAGAATTCTGTAGGATAAATAAGAAACAGCACATTTTCCAAATGTATCTTCTTTTGAACTCTTCGGTCTGTCATCACTGCATTCTTAGAACATTTTCTCTTTCATCTGGTCAAGAGTGGTAGGTAGAAGGATTGGAGAGCATTTCAAAAAGGAGAGATGGGAACAAGAACTTGGCACAAACGGAAAGCTTTGAAGATTTTGATATAGGAACTTTACACCACCAGGATTCATGTGTGATGAGTCCCTTTTGAAGTGGGTTTAGATGTCTAGATTTAGTGATGGTTGAGTCAATACAAGGGCAGCTAACTCTTATTATTTTTATTTTAATATTTAATATTTATTATTATTTTTATTTTAATATATTTGTTGCTAAGGACTAGAGAGAGAAAGCAAGGTACCAGGAGAGATTTCAGAGCTACAGTGGGACTTTTGGAAGAGAGAACATGGGTCCTTGAGAAAGAAAATTTAGACTGTTTGAATGTTCAGAGTGAAAACCCAGAGGACAAGAAGAGGGTCAAGTTTGGAGTGTGTTTCTAGAGAGAGAGAGAGGATTCTATCCAGAGCATGAAGGGAATAATACTAGTGATGGTGATTAAGAAAAAGGATTCTTCTACATAAAATGGAAGGATAGAGAAATGAATGAATGGAAGTAAGGAGTCTAATTTATGTTCTTAAAAACTTTAGTAGTTTGATTTGATGGTTGTTGTCACCTCTGTAACATGTGGAACAGAGGTAGAAGTATGGAGCATGAAATGGGAGCTACTCAATGTTGTGAGGTAAGGATGTTTGGCATAGTTGCTTCAGAATGTGATTACTGAGATAACTAAAGAAATCATAAATTTCAAGGCTGAGCATTGAGACTGATGAGCATTAGAGACCGAGATTTTTCTGCCCTTTTCAGTCATTTTATCCACTTGACTCAGCAACCAAAATGCAAGGATTTTTAAGATGAAGTCAGACTTGTCCAGAGCTGGTTCAAGCTGAGTTTCAAAAGCTTTGACAAAAGATAAATTGAGGTTGTGACCCACTGATTCTAAAATGATTAGGAACTAAAATGTATCCAGCTAAAGATGAAGGGATATGGACAAACAGAGGAGTCAATGGGATGTCTTTGAGACAGCCATCATGATTCAAGGTAGAAGGACAGGAGTTTGGGATAGAACAGGAGATAAAGGGAGATTAAAGGATGAAGCAATTTCAGCTTAAAGTAGAAGACTGAGCTTCTGGAGGCAGTGGTTCAGGTAGGTTAGAGGAGATGACTGGACAAGGACATGCAGCTAGGTATAGTTCAACCCCTGTATGCACAACACTGACTTAATTGGTTCCCTTTGAAGATTTTGATATAGGAACTTTACACCACCAGGATTCATGTTAAAATTTTGGGTTTATATGTCTAGATTTAGTGATGGTTGAGTCAATACAAGGGCAGCTAACTCTTATTATTTTTATTTTAATATTTAATATTTATTATTATTTTTATTTTAATATATTTGTTGCTAAGGACTAGAGAGAGAAAGCAAGGTACCAGGAGAGATTTCAGAGCTACAGTGGGACTTTTGGAAGAGAGAACATGGGTCCTTGAGAAAGAAAATTTAGACTGTTTGAATGTTCAGAGTGAAAACCCAGAGGACAAGAAGAGGGTCAAGTTTGGAGTGTGTTTCTAGAGAGAGAGAGAGGATTCTATCCAGAGCATGAAGGGAATAATACTAGTGATGGTGATTAAGAAAAAGGATTCTTCTACATAAAATGGAAGGATAGAGAAATGAATGAATGGAAGTAAGGAGTCTAATTTATGTTCTTAAAAACTTTAGTAGTTTGATTTGATGGTTGTTGTCACCTCTGTAACATGTGGAACAGAGGTAGAAGTATGGAGCATGAAATGGGAGCTACTCAATGTTGTGAGGTAAGGATGTTTGGCATAGTTGCTTCAGAATGTGATTACTGAGATAACTAAAGAAATCATAAATTTCAAGGCTGAGCATTGAGACTGATGAGCATTAGAGACCGAGATTTTTCTGCCCTTTTCAGTCATTTTATCCACTTGACTCAGCAACCAAAATGCAAGGATTTTTAAGATGAAGTCAGACTTGTCCAGAGCTGGTTCAAGCTGAGTTTCAAAAGCTTTGACAAAAGATAAATTGAGGTTGTGACCCACTGATTCTAAAATGATTAGGAACTAAAATGTATCCAGCTAAAGATGAAGGGATATGGACAAACAGAGGAGTCAATGGGATGTCTTTGAGACAGCCATCATGATTCAAGGTAGAAGGACAGGAGTTTGGGATAGAACAGGAGATAAAGGGAGATTAAAGGATGAAGCAATTTCAGCTTAAAGTAGAAGACTGAGCTTCTGGAGGCAGTGGTTCAGGTAGGTTAGAGGAGATGACTGGACAAGGACATGCAGCTAGGTATAGTTCAACCCCTGTATGCACAACACTGACTTAACAAGTTGTGAAATTCGACAAAGAATCAGTTCATCAGATATGCCAGGATATTCATCAAAAGATATTTTAAGTACATGACTTTTTTTTCCCCAAGAAAGCATCTAATCTTTTAGAATTATCTATCCATGTCCTTGCTTCTCTCGATTAAGAGTAATTTGAAATGCATAGAAATTATGTACTTTATATTCATGGTTTGTCTTTGAATCATTCCAAACATAAGATTAATATAATCACCTCTTTCTATCTCTGGCTTTACTCCAGACCTCAGAGAATTAATTCATTTAATTAATAGAATATTCAGTATTCATAGGAAGGCTTCTTTGAAAGTAGAAATAAATGATCTTTCATGGATATACTGATTAGATGTAACCTAGTCTCAAAATATTAAGATGTACCAAGTAAAAAAAAAAAATGAAAAAAAAATACATGAAAAAGAACTTTATATGAAATATATATTTGAGCCAGTCAAGTGAAAGAGACATTTACATTATCTTTAGAAAATATATAAGAAACATTCTTACTTTTAAACTTAACTGAGCAAGCAATACATAAACACATTCTCATTATATAGAGATCAGCAAAGAGAGTGACCAGAGCAAGATGCTGGCATAGGAATCACTAGCCCTCATACATCCTTGGAAATACAGATTTGACATGACTTAAGTAACAAAATCACTTTATGAAAGGACTGGAATCCGGTTAAGAATTTTCAGTAACTCAGACTGAAATTTTCAGAATTACCTTGTTGAAGGGTGAGTAAGGCCAGAGCCCCAAATAAAATTTGTTCAGATAATGTGTAAACAAATACCAAAGTCTGTTTCTCTCTCCTCTCCCTCTCCCTCCCCCATATGTGATTGTGATATACAATATTATTTTTATATTTTCAGTAAATATTTCCAGATACCTGTAAATAATATTTGAGAATGTGTACCGGGATTTTTTTTTTAAACTTTTCTTTTCCATTACTTCTTTCTGACTTCAATCAAAATAAATTGTTTTAGTTACTGTCATGGTTACCACTGGCTTATTAACCAAGGTTAATCTGAACATTTCAAGATTTGATGGGAAACATTTAAAATTGCATTTAATATTATTAAAATATGACTTGTGCTTGTAATGGCACCTTTTGGCACAGACACGGTGATGGATAAGCACTGGGATTCACCCTAAATCACAGTAAAAATGAAATGGCTCCCATATGTTTGACATGTTCCTCTTAGTGATTGATGCAGTTAAGCACATGATCACCAGCACCCGTAATAAGTATTGATCTTCAACATGTCTGAAAGGTGCAGATGAGTTATCATGGTCTCTTAACAGTTTAGACTTCTAAAAAAATGACTGATAGATTGGAAGGCTTTGGTATTTTTTTCCTCTGGATAAAATCTGCCTCTAAATTGTTTCTCTTCCTTTTAAGTAGCGTAGATTTAGGGCAGACTATGATAGACTAAATAAAAGGAATTGGAAATAAATACTGTTATAATACAGGGAATAATAACCTGTAGGAAATTTAGAAATAATTGTGTTACCAAGTAATGTTCACCTCTTGGCAGGCCAGTAGAGAGACAAAGAATGGCAACTTTTTCAGAAAGTCAGTAGACTGAGAAGATGGTGGATTACTGTCAGAAGAACCATCTTTCCAGGGTTAGAATTCAGGCTTCTTTTATACAGAAAGAGGAGGGGGTGTGAGAGGTTGGTGCAAACCTCTTGGTGTGGGTCAGACCCCAGAAGGGGTGTGATAATCCTTTGTTTTTCCAGCTCTCCATGTGCATCTGATCACAATGCTCCTACAAAGCCTCCAACAAGACAGTTATTTTCTGTTCTTCACCTTTAATATCTATTCAAATCAAAAACATTACGCCTTTAAAATCAGAGCCTTGAGAAAGGGTCATCTTGGATGCTTTAACATATAGACAACATCCTTTTACAGCTTGGGACAAAGATGCTGCATGGCTAAGCGCAGGCAACAGAGTCAAGGGCTAGAACTGAAGGAGTAGGTAGACCTGTTGTGGAATGTTTGGGAACAAACCTTTGTCTGCTTCAGTTTCCAGTGTTTCAGGTTCAGTTTGTTTGGCCTCACGATGTGTCAGCTCTTCCGTCTCTTTTTTTTTTTTTTTTAATTTGGGCTTCCCTGCTGGCTTAGTGGTAAAGAACCCACTTGCCAATGCAGGAGATGTGAGTTTGTGAGTCAGAGAAATTCCCTGGAGAAGGAAATGGAAACCCACTGCAGTGTTCTTGCCTAGAGAATCCCTTAGACATGGGAGCCTGGAAGGCTACAGTCCACGGAGTTGCACAGAGTTGGACAAGACTGAGCGCCCTTGTAATGCTTCCCTTCATTACCAAAAGTGAATTTGTTTGACATGTTCCTCTTAGTGATTGATGCAGTTAAGCACATGATCACCAGCACCCGTAATAAGTATTGATCTTCAACATGTCTGAAAGGTGCAGATGAGTTATCATGGTCTCTTAACAGTTTAGACTTCTAAAAAAATGACTGATAGATTGGAAGGCTTTGGTATTTTTTTCCTCTGGATAAAATCTGCCTCTAAATTGTTTCTCTTCCTTTTAAGTAGCGTAGATTTAGGGCAGACTATGATAGACTAAATAAAAGGAATTGGAAATAAATACTGTTATAATACAGGGAATAATAACCTGTAGGAAATTTAGAAATAATTGTGTTACCAAGTAATGTTCACCTCTTGGCAGGCCAGTAGAGAGACAAAGAATGGCAACTTTTTCAGAAAGTCAGTAGACTGAGAAGATGGTGGATTACTGTCAGAAGAACCATCTTTCCAGGGTTAGAATTCAGGCTTCTTTTATACAGAAAGAGGAGGGGGTGTGAGAGGTTGGTGCAAACCTCTTGGTGTGGGTCAGACCCCAGAAGGGGTGTGATAATCCTTTGTTTTTCCAGCTCTCCATGTGCATCTGATCACAATGCTCCTACAAAGCCTCCAACAAGACAGTTATTTTCTGTTCTTCACCTTTAATATCTATTCAAATCAAAAACATTACGCCTTTAAAATCAGAGCCTTGAGAAAGGGTCATCTTGGATGCTTTAACATATAGACAACATCCTTTTACAGCTTGGGACAAAGATGCTGCATGGCTAAGCGCAGGCAACAGAGTCAAGGGCTAGAACTGAAGGAGTAGGTAGACCTGTTGTGGAATGTTTGGGAACAAACCTTTGTCTGCTTCAGTTTCCAGTGTTTCAGGTTCAGTTTGTTTGGCCTCACGATGTGTCAGCTCTTCCGTCTCTTTTTTTTTTTTTTTTAATTTGGGCTTCCCTGCTGGCTTAGTGGTAAAGAACCCACTTGCCAATGCAGGAGATGTGAGTTTGTGAGTCAGAGAAATTCCCTGGAGAAGGAAATGGAAACCCACTGCAGTGTTCTTGCCTAGAGAATCCCTTAGACATGGGAGCCTGGAAGGCTACAGTCCACGGAGTTGCACAGAGTTGGACAAGACTGAGCGACCAAACCACAATTTATCGAATTGGCTGCCTTAGGTCTTAGTTGTGCAGGTGCACAGGATCTTTGATGCGTTATGCACAGGATCTTAGGTTTGCAGGATCTTTGATGTATCTGTGGGGTCCTTCATTGCTATACACAGACTGTCTAGTTGTGGCCTGTGGTCTCAGTGGTTACAGTGTGCTGGCTTAGTTGCTTCTAGACCTGTGGCATTTTAATTCCTCGACCAGGGATTGAAGCCATGTCCTCTGCATTGCAAAGCAGGTTCTTAACCACTGGACCACCAAAGAAATCCTTCTGACTGATTGTCAAGTGGACATTCTTGTAATGAAACATTTCCTCTCTGTATAATTAAAATTATTTTGCCATGATTGAGCTTCTCAGTTTTCTTGTGAAAGAATGAAACCCTGTATCTCCCACAATTCCAGATATTATTTCTATTACAGTGTTTGAAAGAAAAAAAGCTGATATTTTACTTGATTTTTAAAATATTTATATGGTAGTCACAGCATTCTTTAACGTCTGTGTTTTATTTATATATGTTGATTAATATGCATTGTTAATTATTTTTAAATGTGTAAGCAAGTTGTTATTGTTAAATGAAAGTGATTTCATTATATGATTATTTTTTTAAAACTCAAAAAATGAGAAAATAACTTCCCCAAATAGAATTCTTTGAGGTCAATATTTAACAAAATTGAATTCTTAAACATTCAAATGAATTAAGCAATGGAAATCTCTGAATATTTAGTGTAAACTACAACATTTATTTAAGTATATTTGTCTCTCAATCTGGTGAAGGTAAAGACTCTTTAGAAATAATAAAGTGAAAGTTCACCCACAAATTTAAAACCAGTTGAAATAGGAAACGAGCACAGGTATATTGTCTATGCTATGTGTAGGGGTTCTGTAATTGAAAATTTTATGAGCTCTCTTCTCTTATTTTTAATAAATAAGGGTAACTGTATTCTCCAAAGAATATAGATGAGTTCTGAGAAGAATTAGGGTTAGGCCCTCCATCACTATGGGTTTCCCATGTGACTAAGTGGTAGAGAATCCAGTTGCTAATGTAGGAGCCACAAGTTCAATCCATGGATCAGGAAGATCCCCTGGAGAAGGGAATGGGAACCCACTCCAGTATTCTTGCTGGGAAAATTCCATGGACAGAGGAGACAGGCAGGAAACAGTCCCTGGGGTCAAAAAGAACTGACCACGACTGAGCATGCATGCATGCCCTCCATCAGTGTAGTGGGGATTGAGAATAGCAAGAAATACTTCATTACCCTGGAGACATCATTGAAGGAGCAGGGCAAAACCAAATGGATTTTCAACATAACTCAGCCTTGTCTTTGTTATTTTTTTAAACTACCATTGCTGTCTTAATTTGAAGTACTTTGGGTGGTAACTTTTAAAAATACAGTCCATCTTCCCTCCATTCTCAGAAACTAATTTACATAAGTAACTGCCTTGAAGATTCAATCATCATTATGATAATAATTACTATGAATATCATAATCAGCATCTTTATAAATGGTATTTTAATTCCTGCTATTAGAATAATAATGCATCTGATGACTAGTACCTACACAAGGCGTTCATTAATTAATTAATTAATGCATTCTTTCAGTTACTGAATGCTAATGAAAGTACTGATAAAAGCAATATTGTGGGCTTTTAACAAAGAGGAATTTTTTAAGTGAATAAAGTGGCCAGTTCTCACTAAAAAGATGACATGTGACTTGAAATTATTTTCAGAATAAGAGTTAACAGGCATTTCCCAAAATTATTTCTAGATAGGAAATTATGTGTTTTAAGGAATAAGAATATGTTTATTTTTCTTTTTATACAAAAAGAAATGAAAAAGAGCTTTGATCATTCAATTGTGTTTTCTCATCCAAGTAAAACACAGCCTTAGATATATTCATGTAGCAATGTAAGTTTTCTATTGAATACATAATACATGGTCTTATGTAGCTGGCTTCTTACCTTGCACAGGCCTTTCAATAACAAAAGCATTTTCATTAATTATTGTTCCATAAACATGAAATAGGAAACGAGCACAGGTATATTGTCTATGCTATGTGTAGGGTTCTGTAATTGAAAATTTTATGAGCTCTCTTCTTATTTTTAATAAATAAGGGTAACTGTATTCTCCAAAGAATATAGATGAGTTCTGAGAAGAATTAGGGTTAGGCCCTCCATCACTATGGGTTTCCCATGTGACTAAGTGGTAGAGAATCCAGTTGCTAATGTAGGAGCCACAAGTTCAATCCATGGATCAGGAAGATCCCCTGGAGAAGGGAATGGGAACCCACTCCAGTATTCTTGCTGGGAAAATTCCATGGACAGAGGAGACAGGCAGGAAACAGTCCCTGGGGTCAAAAAGAACTGACCACGACTGAGCATGCATGCATGCCCTCCATCAGTGTAGTGGGGATTGAGAATAGCAAGAAATACTTCATTACCCTGGAGACATCATTGAAGGAGCAGGGCAAAACCAAATGGATTTTCAACATAACTCAGCCTTGTCTTTGTTATTTTTTTAAACTACCATTGCTGTCTTAATTTGAAGTACTTTGGGTGGTAACTTTTAAAAATACAGTCCATCTTCCTCCATTCTCAGAAACTAATTTACATAAGTAACTGCCTTGAAGATTCAATCATCATTATGATAATAATTACTATGAATATCATAATCAGCATCTTTATAAATGGTATTTTAATTCCTGCTATTAGAATAATAATGCATCTGATGACTAGTACCTACACAAGGCGTTCATTAATTAATTAATTAATGCATTCTTTCAGTTACTGAATGCTAATGAAAGTACTGATAAAAGCAATATTGTGGGCTTTTAACAAAGAGGAATTTTTTAAGTGAATAAAGTGGCCAGTTCTCACTAAAAAGATGACATGTGACTTGAAATTATTTTCAGAATAAGAGTTAACAGGCATTTCCCAAAATTATTTCTAGATAGGAAATTATGTGTTTTAAGGAATAAGAATATGTTTATTTTTCTTTTTATACAAAAAGAAATGAAAAAGAGCTTTGATCATTCAATTGTGTTTTCTCATCCAAGTAAAACACAGCCTTAGATATATTCATGTAGCAATGTAAGTTTTCTATTGAATACATAATACATGGTCTTATGTAGCTGGCTTCTTACCTTGCACAGGCCTTTCAATAACAAAAGCATTTTCATTAATTATTGTTCCATAAACATGAACCTATGTTCTTTAAATTGTATGAATCATCTGATAGTATTGCATGTCACTCTAAAGTTTTGACTCTAAAGTGTTTGTATTGACTGACTGTTTATGACCTAAATAATTTGAAGCAGCTAATCTGTTGTTGTAATCATTAATCTGGGAACATACATGTAAAATAAATAAATAAATAAATAAATAAGAAAAAAAATAAAAATATATATACAGTTGTTATATAATAACAATGAAAAATCAGAAAGAGAAATTAAGGAATTAATCCCATTCACCATTGAAACAAAAAGAATAAGGTATCTAGGAATAAGCCTACCTAAGGAGACAGAAGAACTGTATACATAAAATTATAAGACATCTGGCTTCCCTGGTGGTCCAGTGGGTAAAGAGTCCGCCTTGCAGTGCAAGGGGCATTGGTTTGATCCCTGGCACAGGAAGATTCATGTGCCACGGAGTGGCTGGATCAGTGTGTCTAATTACGAGCCTGATCTCTAGAGAGCATGAGTTTAGAGCCAGTACACTGCAACAAGAGAGGCCACTGCAGTGGGAGGCCCACACAGGCCAAAGAACAAAGATGGATGAAAGTAAATAAATTAAAGACCAATAAAAGTGTCCAAAATTTTTTAAAAAATTATAAGACATTGATAAAAGAAATCAACAGCATAAACAGATGGAAAGATATTCCATATTCCTGGGTAGAAATAGTCAATAATGTAGAAATGACTATACTACCAAATGCAATCTACAGATTCAATGTGATCCCTGTCAAATTATCAATGGCATTTTTCACAGAACTAGACAAAATATCACAATTTATGTGGAAACACAAAAGATCCTAAATAGCTAAAGCCATCTTGACTGACTTCAGACTATACTACAAAGCTACAGTAATCAATACAGTATGGTACTTGCACAAAAACAGAAATAGAGATCAATAGAACAAGATAGAGAGCCCAGAGACAAACCCACGCATTTAGAGGTACCTTATTTTTGACAGAGGGGGCAAGAATATACAATAGGTGAAAGATGATGTCTTCAATAAGTGGTACTTGGAAAACTGGACAGTTATGTGAAAAGAATAAACTTAGAACACTTACTAACACCATACAAAGATAAACTCAAAATGAATTAAAGTCTTAAATATAAGACAGAAACTGTAAAACTCTTATAGGAAAACAGCCAAAACACTCGATGACATAAATCGAACCAAGATCCTCTATGACCTGCCTCCTAGAGTTAATGAAATAAAAAAATAAATAAATAAACAAATGGGACCTAATTAAATTTAAAAGCCTTTACACAGCAATGGAGACTGTAAACTAGATGAAAAGACAGCCCTCAGAATGGGAGAAAATGATAGCAAATGAAGCAACTGACAAATGATTAATTTACGTAGTGCATAAGCAGTTCAGACAAGTGAATATCAATAAAATGATCCAATCAAAAAGTGGGAAAAACACATAAACAGACATTTCTCCAAAGAAGACAAAAAGATGGCGAACAAACACATGAAAAGATTTGGTGCTCAACATTGCTCATTATTAGAGAAATACATATTGAAACCACGAGATATAACCTCATACCAGTCAGAATGGTCATCATCCAAAAGTTTACAAACAATAAGTGCTGGAGAGGATGTGGAGAAAAGAAGACCCTCTTTGCTGCTGGTGGGAATGTAAAGTGTTGCAGCCACTATGGAAGACAGTATGAGGATTCCTTTTAAAAACTAGGAATAAAACCACCATATGATCCAGCAATCCCACTAGTAAGCATATATCCTGAGGAAACCAACATTGAAAAAGACACCTGTACCGCATTGTTCCCTGCAGCACTATTTACAATAGCTGGAACATGGAAGCAACCTATATGTCCATGGACAGATGATTGGATAAAGAAGCTGTGGTACATATATACAATGAACTATTACTCAGACATAAAATGGAATGCATCTGAGTCAGTTCTAATGAGGTGGATCAACCTAGAGCCTATTATACAGAGTAAAGTAAGTCAGAAAGAGAAAGAGAAATATTGTATACTGAAACATGCATATGAAATCTAGAAAGATGGTACTGATTAATTTATTTACAGGGCAGCCATGGAGAAACAGATATAGAGAACAGTCTTATGGACATGGGGGTAGGCAGGGAGGAGACAGTGAGAAGTATGGAGAGAGTAACATGGAAATTTACGTTACTGTATGTCAAACAGTTGGCCAATCAGAATTTGCTGTATTTTTCAGGGAACTCAAACAGGGACTCTGTAACAACCCAGAGGAATGGGATAGGGAGGGAGATGAGAGGAAAGTTTAAAAAGGAAGGGGCATATATATATATATATATATATAGAGAGAGAGAGAGAGAGAGAGAGATAGATATAGATATATATAGATATATATACACACACACGCGCGCACATATATATATGTATATATATATATATATATAGCTGATTCATGCTGATAGTTAGCAGAAAATGAAATTCTATACAGCAATTATCCTTCAATTAAAAAAATAAATCAGTTAAAAAATACAGTCTTATTAATATATGTCGAAACTAAGAATTGAATCTGAGGTTTCCTGTTGTTGTTAGTTTTCTAAAGTGTTTCTTCAGAGCCTAAGAATATATTTCCTCGTCAATGAATATTGAAAACTATGAGTTAAAGTTAGGTTATAATGACAAATTGGGAAAGAATACATCTTACCTTGATTTGCTGTAATAAAAGTTGCCATTTTTCAGCTATGTTGTATGCATTTTCCTGTTTATCTTCTTAAAAATGTGTCTACAACGTTAAATAAGATGGGCATTTGCAATTATTATTTATTCCCAGTAGGTATATGAAAGCATATTCATCATTTGCACAATAACAGTTAACTTTTGAACAATGCTGGCTTCCCCAATAGGAAATCCTTGTACAATTTGCAGATGGCTCTCCACATCCATGGTTCATCCATATCCGTGGATCTAGACCTGTGGATTCCACCACCTCAGATGGTAGTAGTTTGTTATTTACTATTGAAAAAATATGCATAGGAATCCTACAAAAGAACTTCTAATGAGGTGGATCAACCTAGAGCCTATTATACAGAGTAAAGTAAGTCAGAAAGAGAAAGAGAAATATTGTATACTGAAACATGCATATGAAATCTAGAAAGATGGTACTGATTAATTTATTTACAGGGCAGCCATGGAGAAACAGATATAGAGAACAGTCTTATGGACATGGGGGTAGGCAGGGAGGAGACAGTGAGAAGTATGGAGAGAGTAACATGGAAATTTACGTTACTGTATGTCAAACAGTTGGCCAATCAGAATTTGCTGTATTTTTCAGGGAACTCAAACAGGGACTCTGTAACAACCCAGAGGAATGGGATAGGGAGGGAGATGAGAGGAAAGTTTAAAAAGGAAGGGGCATATATATATATATATATATATATAGAGAGAGAGAGAGAGAGAGAGAGAGATAGATATAGATATATATAGATATATATACACACACACGCGCGCACATATATATATGTATATATATATATATATATAGCTGATTCATGCTGATAGTTAGCAGAAAATGAAATTCTATACAGCAATTATCCTTCAATTAAAAAAATAAATCAGTTAAAAAATACAGTCTTATTAATATATGTCGAAACTAAGAATTGAATCTGAGGTTTCCTGTTGTTGTTAGTTTTCTAAAGTGTTTCTTCAGAGCCTAAGAATATATTTCCTCGTCAATGAATATTGAAAACTATGAGTTAAAGTTAGGTTATAATGACAAATTGGGAAAGAATACATCTTACCTTGATTTGCTGTAATAAAAGTTGCCATTTTTCAGCTATGTTGTATGCATTTTCCTGTTTATCTTCTTAAAAATGTGTCTACAACGTTAAATAAGATGGGCATTTGCAATTATTATTTATTCCCAGTAGGTATATGAAAGCATATTCATCATTTGCACAATAACAGTTAACTTTTGAACAATGCTGGCTTCCCCAATAGGAAATCCTTGTACAATTTGCAGATGGCTCTCCACATCCATGGTTCATCCATATCCGTGGATCTAGACCTGTGGATTCCACCACCTCAGATGGTAGTAGTTTGTTATTTACTATTGAAAAAATATGCATAGGAATGAGCCCAGGCAATTCAAATTCATGTTGTCCTCAGGCTTGTTGTATAATATATTCTGTGGACAATTCATATCTATATTTTTGTTTTGAAAACTCTCCAAATCTTGTCAAAATGAAAAAAATAATGGGTAAGAGGGGTTAGAGTGAAAGTAAGAAAAAGTGATAGAATGCATACGTGTGTGTTCAAGTGTGTTCGTGTGCGTATGTGTATAAGTGTGTAAGTGTGTGCACCTGTGTGTTCATGAGTATGTGTATTAGTGTGGGCACATGTGTATTTGTGTGCATGCTCATGTGTGTGTGTTCATGTGGGTGTATATGGCTGCATCCACATATGTGTTTCTTGTGTGTTTATGCATGTGCACATGTTAATGGGTGTTCAATGTGTGGACAAGTGTAGATCATTCAAAAATCAAGTGACCATACCAATAAATAAATTTTAAAAGCAGGCATAATTGTAATAATCTTAAAGAAAGAACTTTGGGTCACTTAAGTCATTATATCCAAGGTGCCTTTTGTCCACTTGATTTTTAGACATAGATAACAGAAATAAATGACCACCACTTAAAAACCATTTACATGCATGCTTAATCACTCAATAGTTTCTGACTCTTTGTGATCGCATGGACTGTAGCCCACCAATCACCTCTCCCCATGGGATTTCCCAGGCAAGTATACTGGAGCAGGTTGCCATTTCCACTTTCAGGGAATTTTCACAAGTCTCCTGCATTCCCTGCATTGGCAGGTAGACTCTTTACCCTCTGAGCCATCAGAACAGTGCTTTAAAATTGCTTATGATTGTATGCATTTTCCTGTTTATCTTTTCTTAAAAATGTGTCTACAACGTTAAATAAGATGGGCATTTGCAATTATTATTTATTCCCAGTAGGTATATGAAAGCATATTCATCATTTGCACAATAACAGTTAACTTTTGAACAATGCTGGCTTCCCCAATAGGAAATCCTTGTACAATTTGCAGATGGCTCTCCACATCCATGGTTCATCCATATCCGTGGATCTAGACCTGTGGATTCCACCACCTCAGATGGTAGTAGTTTGTTATTTACTATTGAAAAAATATGCATAGGAATGAGCCCAGGCAATTCAAATTCATGTTGTCCTCAGGCTTGTTGTATAATATATTCTGTGGACAATTCATATCTATATTTTTGTTTTGAAAACTCTCCAAATCTTGTCAAAATGAAAAAAATAATGGGTAAGAGGGGTTAGAGTGAAAGTAAGAAAAAGTGATAGAATGCATACGTGTGTGTTCAAGTGTGTTCGTGTGCGTATGTGTATAAGTGTGTAAGTGTGTGCACCTGTGTGTTCATGAGTATGTGTATTAGTGTGGGCACATGTGTATTTGTGTGCATGCTCATGTGTGTGTGTTCATGTGGGTGTATATGGCTGCATCCACATATGTGTTTCTTGTGTGTTTATGCATGTGCACATGTTAATGGGTGTTCAATGTGTGGACAAGTGTAGATCATTCAAAAATCAAGTGACCATACCAATAAATAAATTTTAAAAGCAGGCATAATTGTAATAATCTTAAAGAAAGAACTTTGGGTCACTTAAGTCATTATATCCAAGGTGCCTTTTGTCCACTTGATTTTTAGACATAGATAACAGAAATAAATGACCACCACTTAAAAACCATTTACATGCATGCTTAATCACTCAATAGTTTCTGACTCTTTGTGATCGCATGGACTGTAGCCCACCAATCACCTCTCCCCATGGGATTTCCCAGGCAAGTATACTGGAGCAGGTTGCCATTTCCACTTTCAGGGAATTTTCACAAGTCTCCTGCATTCCCTGCATTGGCAGGTAGACTCTTTACCCTCTGAGCCATCAGAACAGTGCTTTAAAAAGCTTTGTGTGAGTATTGATTAAACTCAAAACACTCAACTTTCAGTCTAGACTTTTGTTTTGTTATAATATAAGATTTATTTAAAATATTTTACCCAGAGTATAATATTAGGTGATAGGAATATTGAATTAATATACATTTTATGAAAAAAATATACTCTTACTTATTTTCCACATCTGTACATGAGAAAATAAGGGGAAAGCTCAATAAAGAGTAGATGCCTGACCTTAAAGAATGATCTCGTGTTTTTAAAAAATGGACTTCAGAGATTTTGGAGGGTAAATCTGAATGTGATTTGCAAAATGAGGCACTGCACTAGGGGTAGAAAATAGAAAAGTGTTTGTTGAGAAAAAAAGTTGAAACACCTTGGCAAGTTATTACTTTGTGGTTTAGAAGGCTTAACTCTGGATGCCTAGGTATCTATGGAACATGGGAAGGAAATTTTAAAATGATTCCTATTCTTTTATGCATTATGCAAAATTAAAATATATTCAGAAATTCACTTTTAAATCTAATATACATTACAGACATTTGGTGGTGTATCGACTCTATATGTGTGAGAATTTTCTAATTGAGATGCTCCTATCCTGTACCTTCTAATGGACACTTACCCTTATTTCTGTATGTAGAGGGTAGATGAACATTGTGGTCCTGGATGAACATAGGCCACTACATGTTTGAGGATGCTTGGCATGTTCAAAAACAGCACTGACTTCCTTCTCAGGGGCTTCTTAATGAGGACAAGGCACCGCCTGGTGTCTTGGCACATTGGCATTCATCTTCTATTGTGGGAAACTTTTATGCTGCTGAAGAAGGTTTGGGCAAGGTGACTTCTCAGGAGAACAATCCCTCAGAAGTGAGCATGTGTGTTCTTCTTGTTACATAGTATCAGTAAGGATCACCACCCAGGCATTCTTGTGAAATCTTAAAGAATGACACCAAATGTAAGCAAAACTTAGTTGTAAAATTTGCCAATTTGGTACTTGTCTGAAACTAACCTGCACACTCTCTAAATTCCATGATGATATGCGTTCGTTAATTTATGTGTACAATATTAATTGATTAAGTTACTGATTTAGTTTTCATGATCCGGCTCTGGTACTAACCTGGCCGAGACCCTCAGCCTAAAAAGGAAGTTTTGTTTTGTTTTGTCCATCCAAGCTTGCACAGTCAAAAAGAAAATCAAAGCTCAGACTGATGTAGAGCAAGATGTATTTAATGGCCAAAGAATGGAGTAGCAGGAAATTAGTTCACAGGTCAGTTTCTCTCCCATGTTGATTTTTTGTGTGTGTGATTTTGTAATGGACTTTAATAGTATTTGTTGTTGTTGTTTAGTCACTTAAGTCATTTCTGACTCTTTTGTGACCCCATGCACTACAGTCCACCAGGTTCTTCTGTCTGTGGGATTTCCCAGGCAAGAATACTGGAATGGGTTAACATGTTCTTCTCCATGGATTGAACCTGAATTTCCCACGTCTCCTGCATTGCAGGCAATGAAGCACAGAGCTACCAGGAGATGCTAAAGAAACTTCTGGCTAGTGTTCAATACTTTTCTTAAGTGTTATTTTTAATTGGGTGATAATTGCTTTTACCAATGTTGTCTGTCTTAGTATCTATGGAACATGGGAAGGAAATTTTAAAATGATTCCTATTCTTTTATGCAAAATTAAAATATATTCAGAAATTCACTTTTAAATCTAATATGCATTACAGACATTTGGTGGTGTATCGACTCTATATGTGTGAGAATTTTCTAATTGAGATGCTCCTATCCTGTACCTTCTAATGGACACTTACCCTTATTTCTGTATGTAGAGGGTAGATGAACATTGTGGTCCTGGATGAACATAGGCCACTACATGTTTGAGGATGCTTGGCATGTTCAAAAACAGCACTGACTTCCTTCTCAGGGGCTTCTTAATGAGGACAAGGCACCGCCTGGTGTCTTGGCACATTGGCATTCATCTTCTATTGTGGGAAACTTTTATGCTGCTGAAGAAGGTTTGGGCAAGGTGACTTCTCAGGAGAACAATCCCTCAGAAGTGAGCATGTGTGTTCTTCTTGTTACATAGTATCAGTAAGGATCACCACCCAGGCATTCTTGTGAAATCTTAAAGAATGACACCAAATGTAAGCAAAACTTAGTTGTAAAATTTGCCAATTTGGTACTTGTCTGAAACTAACCTGCACACTCTCTAAATTCCATGATGATATGCGTTCGTTAATTTATGTGTACAATATTAATTGATTAAGTTACTGATTTAGTTTTCATGATCCGGCTCTGGTACTAACCTGGCCGAGACCCTCAGCCTAAAAAGGAAGTTTTGTTTTGTTTTGTCCATCCAAGCTTGCACAGTCAAAAAGAAAATCAAAGCTCAGACTGATGTAGAGCAAGATGTATTTAATGGCCAAAGAATGGAGTAGCAGGAAATTAGTTCACAGGTCAGTTTCTCTCCCATGTTGATTTTTTGTGTGTGTGATTTTGTAATGGACTTTAATAGTATTTGTTGTTGTTGTTTAGTCACTTAAGTCATTTCTGACTCTTTTGTGACCCCATGCACTACAGTCCACCAGGTTCTTCTGTCTGTGGGATTTCCCAGGCAAGAATACTGGAATGGGTTAACATGTTCTTCTCCATGGATTGAACCTGAATTTCCCACGTCTCCTGCATTGCAGGCAATGAAGCACAGAGCTACCAGGAGATGCTAAAGAAACTTCTGGCTAGTGTTCAATACTTTTCTTAAGTGTTATTTTTAATTGGGTGATAATTGCTTTTCACAACAATGTGAATCAGCCGTATATATACTTAAGTCCCCTATTTCTTGAACCTCCCTCTGACCCACCCATAACCACCCCTCTAGGTCATCATGTGGCACCAGGCTGAGCTCCCTGGGCTTTACAGGGAAACTTGGATCATCATTAAGAAAGAACATTAAAGAAAAAATAAGAGAAGGTAAAATTAAAAAAAAAAAAAAAAACCTCTTGTTTTCCTTATTCTTAATGAATCTAACAAATAGTTGTTTAAAATAATACAAGATGAATACTTTTTGGTTATATATTCATAGATACATTTGTGTATAAATTAACTGGATCATGCCTATAATACAGTGGACACAAGAGAGGAATTGGGGTGATTGTGTTATCATAAAGTACTTGCATTACCCCTGAAGTGGTATAGGGTTATTAGAAAGCATCCTTAAGTTAATAGTGAATGTGCATTGCAAATTCTAGGGCCACCACAAAAAGAAGGTATACTCATGTGCTCCAAAACTTTGGCCACCCGATGCAAAGAGCTGACTTGTGGGAAAAGAACTTGATGCTGGAAAGATTGAAGACAAAAGAAGGGTGTGGCAGAGGATGAGATGATTAGATAGCATTGATAGACTATGGTAGACAGGTTACTCTGAACAGTGTCAGATTCTTGATCTCTAGAGGAGAAGAGTTCATGTTGGGATCAAAAAGACTTGACTTTGGTCACTAAGAGTTTTGTGAGATAGAAGTTTATTAAGGAAAAAGGACAGAGAGAGAGCTTCTAGCACAGACACTGGAAGTGGGATAGAAGAGAACCCCCTTAGCCAGTTCAGGCAAGACAATTTGTATTTTCCAGTTGATTATTAAAACGAAAGATCAAAAAAATACCTTAGGGTTGTAAAAGACGTGTAGTCCCACACCCACATTAACACGAGATTAGCTAGAGGATAGTCTCCAGGCTTCAGGGCTAGGTGAGACATTTTAATATAAAGACCTTGCTAGGCCCACAACATTAGCATAAGACAGTAAATTTAGTTTCAGTTTCAGCACTGATCCTTATCATAAGGAACATTTCAGGCTAGAAAATGTTTGCCTTTCCTTTTCCTTTTTCTTCCCCTTCCTCTCCTTGGGACCCACTGGCCTTCTTGTCAGATCTGCCTATTAACCCCTTTCAGCATCACCAACTCAATGGACATGAGTTTGAGCAAACTACAGGAGAAGGAAGGACAATGAAGCCTGGCGTCCTGCAGCCCATAAGAGTCATGAAGAGTGGGACACGACTTACTTACTGAACAATGACAAGTACTGATATGCTAAGAATGGGGAGAAAAATGGAATCACATAAAATCTACAGTCAAAGTTACAAAAGGCAGCAAAACAGTGGAAGACAGAAGAAGGACAAAGAGGGCAACAAATAGAAAATTTTCACAAATGTGGTGAATATTAATATGACTGTGTCCATGTTCCCTTTCAATATGGACTAACCTAAGTGCATCAACTAAAATGTTGACATTGTCAGAGTGGGTCAGAAAACAAGGTGCAACCATATGTTGTCAACAAGAAACCCACTTCAACTATAAAAACAGATATAGTTAGAAGAAAATGGATAAAGACATGCCATGCTAAAGCATCCTTAAGTTAATAGTGAATGTGCATTGCAAATTCTAGGCCACCACAAAAGAAGGTATACTCATGTGCTCCAAAACTTTGGCCACCCGATGCAAAGAGCTGACTTGTGGGAAAAGAACTTGATGCTGGAAAGATTGAAGACAAAAGAAGGGTGTGGCAGAGGATGAGATGATTAGATAGCATTGATAGACTATGGTAGACAGGTTACTCTGAACAGTGTCAGATTCTTGATCTCTAGAGGAGAAGAGTTCATGTTGGGATCAAAAAGACTTGACTTTGGTCACTAAGAGTTTTGTGAGATAGAAGTTTATTAAGGAAAAAGGACAGAGAGAGAGCTTCTAGCACAGACACTGGAAGTGGGATAGAAGAGAACCCCCTTAGCCAGTTCAGGCAAGACAATTTGTATTTTCCAGTTGATTATTAAAACGAAAGATCAAAAAAATACCTTAGGGTTGTAAAAGACGTGTAGTCCCACACCCACATTAACACGAGATTAGCTAGAGGATAGTCTCCAGGCTTCAGGGCTAGGTGAGACATTTTAATATAAAGACCTTGCTAGGCCCACAACATTAGCATAAGACAGTAAATTTAGTTTCAGTTTCAGCACTGATCCTTATCATAAGGAACATTTCAGGCTAGAAAATGTTTGCCTTTCCTTTTCCTTTTTCTTCCCCTTCCTCTCCTTGGGACCCACTGGCCTTCTTGTCAGATCTGCCTATTAACCCCTTTCAGCATCACCAACTCAATGGACATGAGTTTGAGCAAACTACAGGAGAAGGAAGGACAATGAAGCCTGGCGTCCTGCAGCCCATAAGAGTCATGAAGAGTGGGACACGACTTACTTACTGAACAATGACAAGTACTGATATGCTAAGAATGGGGAGAAAAATGGAATCACATAAAATCTACAGTCAAAGTTACAAAAGGCAGCAAAACAGTGGAAGACAGAAGAAGGACAAAGAGGGCAACAAATAGAAAATTTTCACAAATGTGGTGAATATTAATATGACTGTGTCCATGTTCCCTTTCAATATGGACTAACCTAAGTGCATCAACTAAAATGTTGACATTGTCAGAGTGGGTCAGAAAACAAGGTGCAACCATATGTTGTCAACAAGAAACCCACTTCAACTATAAAAACAGATATAGTTAGAAGAAAATGGATAAAGACATGCCATGCTAAAACTAATAGAAAGAAAGCAGGAATAGCAGAGCCCATAGCCAGAAACGTTATCAAGGATAAAGAAGGGCATTACAAAAAAATAAAGGAATCAGTGCTTCAAGAAGTCATAACAATCCTTAATGTGTATGCACCTAACAACAGAGCATGAATATACATCAGGCACAAGTTGATAGAGCTGCAAGGAGAAATAGATGGATCCAGTATCATAGTTGGAGACTGCCACACCCCTGCATGGGGCTGGACAGTTTTAGCAGGCAAAAAGTCAGTCATCACATAGTTAAGCTCACTATCACCATCCATCAACTGAATATAATTGGCAGCCTTAGATTGCTTCGTCCAACTGCGGGATGCACTTTATTTTTGAACTCCCATGGAGTATTTACCATTCACAATTAACACTGTATGATGTAGGGAACCCAAAGAGGATGCTATGTGACAGCCTAGAGGGGCGGGATAGGGTGAGAGGAGGGTTCAAGGGGGAGGGGACCTATGGCCGTTTCATGTTAATGTATGGCAGAAGCTAACACAATATTGTAAAGTAATTATCCTCTAATTAATTTTTTTTTAAAAATAAAAGATTTGTTAGGACTGAAATCTTACAGTGTCTCCTCTGTAATCACAATGAAATTAGACAAAAAATCAATAATTTTTAAAAATAGCTGGAAAATCCCCAGATACTTGAAAACTAAACAGATATTCCTAAATAACACATGGGTTAAAGGAGAAATCTCATGATAAATGAAATATTTGGAACTAAATTAAAATGAAAATACAACTCATCCAAATTTGTTAGGATGCAGTGAAAACAGTGCATGTGAGGAAAATTACAACACTGAATGCATATATTAGAAATGAAGAAAGATCTAAAATTAGTCATTTTCACAAAATCACTTTCCACATTAGGAAACTAGAAAGAGGTGAGAAAATTAACACCTAAGCAAGAAAAAAAGAAATAAAAATTAGAGCAGAGATCAATGAAATTAAAAACATGTAGTCAATGGAAGAAAGCATTGAAACCAAAATCTGTTTCATTGAAAATATCAATTAAATTGATATGCCTCTAGCCAGTCTAATTACTATAAAAAGAAGAAGAAGAAAGATTACTAATGTTAGAAATGAAGCGAGATCACTGAAGATCCTGTAGATATTGGACAAAGGAAATCTAAAATTATATGGATTGGCAAAGTAGAAATAAAATTGTATTTGCAGATGACATGATGATCTATGGGGAAAATCCTAAAAAATGATCTTGAATCATTAATACCCTAAATGAAAGAGCAAATGTCAATAAAATGTCAATATAGCTTCCAAGGACATTAAAAAGATGAACAAAGACATACAATGAACAACTCTATGGCCAAAATTTAATTACCTAGATAAATCAATTCCTTGAAAGACACTGTCTACAAAAAACTCAGGAAAGTGTTAGTTATATTCTGGAACCAACTCCTGGGTGTGTGTGTGTGTGTGTGTGTGTGTGGTTATGTATTCTCACACATTCAAGCAATTATCAAATACAAGCCAGATATCCTGCAATTAAACTCAGTTTTGACAGACACTTTGGAGAACAGTTCAGTGGTTTCTTGTAACATTAAACATACTCTTGCCATATGATTCAATATTTATGTTTCAGGTATGCTGTGGGCTGTGCGTGCTGTGTTAATTTGTTTCAATTTTGTCTAACTTTGTGTGACCCCATGGACTGTAGTCCACCAGGCTCCTCTGCCCATGGAATTCTCCAGGTAAGAATACTAGAGTGGGTTGCCATGCCCTCCTCCAGGGGATCTTCCCAATGGAGGGATCAAATCTGCATCTCCTGTGCCTCCTACATTGACAGGTGGGTTCTTTAACTACTGGCACCACCTGGAAAGACATGTTATGCATCTTGGTATTAATATTTACTAAAATGGTATGAAAACTGCATCCACAAATACATGCATATGAATATTCATAGATATTTTAACGGCTGAAGAGACTTAGCATTCATAACTGTCAAAAGTTGGAAGCAACCAAGTTGTCTTTCAGTAGCTGATTCAGTAAATAATCAGTGGTGCATCCAGAAAATGGAATATTATTTGGTGCCAATAAAAAAAAAACGGTTATCAAGCCATTAAAGACATGGAAGAAATTTAAATGCATAGACTAAATGAAAGATGCTGATTTGAAAAGGCTACATACTGTACGATTCCGAGTCTGTGACATTCGGGAAAAGTTGAAGCCAGTTTAAAAAAAAAAAAAAAAAAAGCAGTGATCTCTCAAGTTTGGGAGGGATGTGGGAGGGATGATTAGGTGGGATATAGAAACTTTTAGGATGCTGTACCTTTTCCTTATTATGGAATGAATGTCATGCATTTTTCTAAATCCATAAAATATCCAGCAACAGGAGTGAACCCTAAGGTGAACTGTGAGTGGTGATGATGTGTTAAGATAGGTTCATCCTTTGTAACAATTGTACCATCTGGTGAAGAATGTTGATAACGGGGAGGCTGTGCATGTGTTGTGGGGAGAGGTATAAAGGAAACCTATGCACCTTTCACTAAGTTTTGATGCAAACTACACTAAAAAAAATGTCCATTAAATAAAATTGTCACACATACCTCTGTTTTGCATACATGTACACATCTTAATCAGGGAGAAGTTATGTTAAAATATTAGAGTACTCAGATAGATTGTAGGGATTAAATGTAATTTTATCAAATTGATAAGTAACAAGGATTCATTCTATAGTACAGGGAATTATATCTATTTTCTGATAACGACATTTTTCTTTGGTTGTTTAGTTGTTTACCTGGTGGTGGTGGTTGTTGTTTGGTGTGTGTTTTTACTGGAGCATTGTTTTTATATATAATCAGAGAAGATGTTAAAACTCTTCATTAATTAAATGAGAAGCTGCCAGTTTAGTCTTCATTCTTGTTGGCAATAACATATGTTACATTTTGATGCCAAAAAAATATATAAGATGAGCACAACCATTTCTTTAAGTAGTCTTTCTTCATAATCTCCAAAAGCCAGTTCATTTGAAATTTGAGAAATGTATCTGTGATTTCTGATTTTGATTATTGATATTGACTCTATCATTCTTTCCTGATTGAAATGGTATTTGTGCCAAGTAAAAAAACCGGTTATCTGATTCAGTAAATAATCAGTGGTGCATCCAGAAAATGGAATATTATTTGGTGCCAATAAAAAACGGTTATCAAGCCATTAAAGACATGGAAGAAATTTAAATGCATAGACTAAATGAAAGATGCTGATTTGAAAAGGCTACATACTGTACGATTCCGAGTCTGTGACATTCGGGAAAAGTTGAAGCCAGTTTAAAAAAAAAAAAAAAAAAAGCAGTGATCTCTCAAGTTTGGGAGGGATGTGGGAGGGATGATTAGGTGGGATATAGAAACTTTTAGGATGCTGTACCTTTTCCTTATTATGGAATGAATGTCATGCATTTTTCTAAATCCATAAAATATCCAGCAACAGGAGTGAACCCTAAGGTGAACTGTGAGTGGTGATGATGTGTTAAGATAGGTTCATCCTTTGTAACAATTGTACCATCTGGTGAAGAATGTTGATAACGGGGAGGCTGTGCATGTGTTGTGGGGAGAGGTATAAAGGAAACCTATGCACCTTTCACTAAGTTTTGATGCAAACTACACTAAAAAAAATGTCCATTAAATAAAATTGTCACACATACCTCTGTTTTGCATACATGTACACATCTTAATCAGGGAGAAGTTATGTTAAAATATTAGAGTACTCAGATAGATTGTAGGGATTAAATGTAATTTTATCAAATTGATAAGTAACAAGGATTCATTCTATAGTACAGGGAATTATATCTATTTTCTGATAACGACATTTTTCTTTGGTTGTTTAGTTGTTTACCTGGTGGTGGTGGTTGTTGTTTGGTGTGTGTTTTTACTGGAGCATTGTTTTTATATATAATCAGAGAAGATGTTAAAACTCTTCATTAATTAAATGAGAAGCTGCCAGTTTAGTCTTCATTCTTGTTGGCAATAACATATGTTACATTTTGATGCCAAAAAAATATATAAGATGAGCACAACCATTTCTTTAAGTAGTCTTTCTTCATAATCTCCAAAAGCCAGTTCATTTGAAATTTGAGAAATGTATCTGTGATTTCTGATTTTGATTATTGATATTGACTCTATCATTGCTTCTCCTCTGTTGCTCTAATTCCCTGATTGAAGTTGTAATTATTCCTGTGTCTGTATAGAGGGCTTTGCAACCAGAACATATGTTTTCTCATTCCATTTGGAGGCCAAAATGTTGACTTTTACTTTTTTGTTCACAAAGGCGCCGATGTTTATCTCACAAACGGCACTCAGAGAAAAGAAAGCCAGTATTTCAGCTTTATATATATTATATATTTATCTATAAAATAAGGCATTATTCACCCTGCTTTATAAAATAAAACTCAGGAAAGAGTTATCAGCCAAAGTGAAGAGGTAAACAGGTCTCAGGTTTCCCCTAACAGTCTGTATTTCAAGTTTCACTTCCTTATACATATATTTGAATGTATGCTATCATATGTCCTACTTTAGCCTTTGATGAAATTAATGGCATCTAAGTGAACTAGGATGGCCAGCGATGGTATGACAGTGATGGTCTCCTTGAGACGGTTGATGGTCTCTGTGGTCAGGCTCCTCTGAGCTGTCTTCTTGGCTAGCCCTCAGGCTTGGTCTATAAAAATATCCGACTTCCGGTACAAAAAGTGTCCCCACCCTTTCCCTACTCCCCATGCACTTAGAGACTTAAAACTAGCATAGTTGGGACTTCTTTGGCAGTCCAGTGGTTAAGACTCTGTGTTTCTAGCAGAGGGCTCAGGTTTGATCTCTGTCGGGAAGATAAGATTCCACATGCCTGCCCCGTGGCACAGAAGAAACTAGCATAGTTTCTAACAGCTCAGGATCAGTCCTTAGGATGAAGGCTCCAAGCCCCATTCAGTCTTCTTCTGGGAAAGCTATAGGCTGTCTTTCCAGTTTGTTCGAGCCCTCAAGACAGCACCCCTGTTTCCTACTCTCCAGGGGATATCACCAGCCTACTTTAGACAGCCACCAGTTAACAGTTCAGGTGGGCAAACCATTTAGCCAACACCTCACCCATGTTTGGTGAATTTCCACTTCTCTGAGGCTGCCCCAGTGTATCTCTTCCCCTCCTGTCCCTTCATTCTCTGTTCAAAAGGCAAAAATCGAAGTTGAGGCCACACTGGGCTTTCCTGATTGTTGCATTAGTTACAACGGAATGAAATGTCTGATCCACAGCTTGTGGCTGATTAAATTAATTCCTGTGTTTTTGATTGAAGTTGTAATTATTCCTGTGTCTGTATAGAGGGCTTTGCAACCAGAACATATGTTTTCTCATTCCATTTGGAGGCCAAAATGTTGACTTTTACTTTTTTGTTCACAAAGGCGCCGATGTTTATCTCACAAACGGCACTCAGAGAAAAGAAAGCCAGTATTTCAGCTTTATATATATTATATATTTATCTATAAAATAAGGCATTATTCACCCTGCTTTATAAAATAAAACTCAGGAAAGAGTTATCAGCCAAAGTGAAGAGGTAAACAGGTCTCAGGTTTCCCCTAACAGTCTGTATTTCAAGTTTCACTTCCTTATACATATATTTGAATGTATGCTATCATATGTCCTACTTTAGCCTTTGATGAAATTAATGGCATCTAAGTGAACTAGGATGGCCAGCGATGGTATGACAGTGATGGTCTCCTTGAGACGGTTGATGGTCTCTGTGGTCAGGCTCCTCTGAGCTGTCTTCTTGGCTAGCCCTCAGGCTTGGTCTATAAAAATATCCGACTTCCGGTACAAAAAGTGTCCCCACCCTTTCCCTACTCCCCATGCACTTAGAGACTTAAAACTAGCATAGTTGGGACTTCTTTGGCAGTCCAGTGGTTAAGACTCTGTGTTTCTAGCAGAGGGCTCAGGTTTGATCTCTGTCGGGAAGATAAGATTCCACATGCCTGCCCCGTGGCACAGAAGAAACTAGCATAGTTTCTAACAGCTCAGGATCAGTCCTTAGGATGAAGGCTCCAAGCCCCATTCAGTCTTCTTCTGGGAAAGCTATAGGCTGTCTTTCCAGTTTGTTCGAGCCCTCAAGACAGCACCCCTGTTTCCTACTCTCCAGGGGATATCACCAGCCTACTTTAGACAGCCACCAGTTAACAGTTCAGGTGGGCAAACCATTTAGCCAACACCTCACCCATGTTTGGTGAATTTCCACTTCTCTGAGGCTGCCCCAGTGTATCTCTTCCCCTCCTGTCCCTTCATTCTCTGTTCAAAAGGCAAAAATCGAAGTTGAGGCCACACTGGGCTTTCCTGATTGTTGCATTAGTTACAACGGAATGAAATGTCTGTCCCACTGTACCTAGTGTTCAGCTTTGTGTGTGCTCATACTTTACCTAACACCTGTGGAATAGGAAGATTATCCACAAACTGCAGATGAGCAGACAGAACCATACAGGAGTCGTGTAACATGTGGGGAACAGTTGCATGCCCCATGGGGCAATGGTGGGCAACTGATACCTGAGTGCTGGCTTGAGAGTGGTGGCTGTGCTGGTACTCGTGACTTTGTTCCATGCACAGGAAACCAATGACTGCCTCTCCATCATAGTCCTCAGCTTCGATGTACACACAAGTCCTGTTTTTCTGGTTCCTGGGAATGAGGACGCAGGTTGAGCCTGGGTCTTGTCAACCTCAGGATCACAGATATTGTACCCACTCCTCTTCATAAGCCCTGCTATAATCCTGTTTTATAGTATATTTCTAATTATAATGACATCCATTGAACTGTTAAAGTAACTATGTAATTTAGATGAACTTGGTGTTTCCTTTCCCTTTTTTGGAAAAGGTGTTATGGCTTTTTTTTAAAAAAGTATTTATTTATGTGTTTATCTCTCACCAGGGCTTAGTTGTGGCATGTACAATCTTCAGTCTTAGTCACAGCATGTGGGATCTAGTTCTCTGCTGAGGGATGGAGCCTGAGTCCCCTGCATTGAGCGGGCAGAGTCTTAGCCACTGGACCAACAGGAAAGTCCTGTGTTTTGGCTTTTTAATATCACTCATATCTATAGCGAAATTGAATATAGATATGTGTGTACACTTACATATGTATATGTATGTATAATATATGTATTATGTGTTTCCCAGATGACTCAGTGGTGAAACAGTGCATCTACCAAGCAGGAGACATGGGTTCCATCCCTGGGTCAGGAAGATCCTCTGAAGGAGGAAATGGCAACCCACATTAGTATTCATGCCTGGAGAATCCCATGAACAGAGGAGCCTAGCGGGCTACAGTCCATAGGGTTGCAAAGAGTCAGGTATGTCTGAAGTGGCTTAGTAGGCACCCATGCCTAACATTTATTGTATCATGATTAGAATATATAGTCCCTCCATATATTCTTTCTATAAATCACTGAAATATATATTCTATAGTATATCTACAAATCTATATCTCTCTGTCAACCTGTCTATATAGCAATGGGAGAAATGGATGTATCTTTGGAAATCACAGCAGCTATTCAGAGGCAGATGTAATAGTGCTAGTGCTTTAGTCACTAAGTTGTATCTGACCAATTTGCATCTAGAGCAAGAATGACTGGAGCGGGTTGTTGTTTCCTCCCGGGATATCTTTCCGACCGTGATTGAATCGGCATGTCCTTCTTGGAGGGTGGACTTATTTTTAACCACTGAGCCATGTGGGAAACCCCTAGATGCAATGGTTTGTGACAGTTAAATCAATTACTAGCCATTAAACAGTAAAACATCAGTGTTGTCCTGCTTGTGCTCAGCCCCTGGTGAAGAAGTGCCTACATGACCCATAAACATGCTCATTCATTACAAGCAGGCATGTCTATTAGCTGAGGACTCTACATTATTAAAATTATAACCTCCCCAAACAGTCAACTAAATTTTAATCTCTGTTTTATATGGTAGTGGAACTCTACTGCCTGGAAATAACAATGTTATAAAGAACTTTTCTGTAGATTTACAAACTGAGCAAAAGTCATAATAACTTCCTAAAGTAATTGGAATTTATTTGAGCCTAAAGTGGACTGAAAGGGTGCATTGCGCGGGCAGAGTCTTAGCCACTGGACCAACAGGAAAGTCCTGTGTTTTGGCTTTTTAATATCACTCATATCTATAGCGAAATTGAATATAGATATGTGTGTACACTTACATATGTATATGTATGTATAATATATGTATTATGTGTTTCCCAGATGACTCAGTGTTGAAACAGTGCATCTACCAAGCAGGAGACATGGGTTCCATCCCTGGGTCAGGAAGATCCTCTGAAGGAGGAAATGGCAACCCACATTAGTATTCATGCCTGGAGAATCCCATGAACAGAGGAGCCTAGCGGGCTACAGTCCATAGGGTTGCAAAGAGTCAGGTATGTCTGAAGTGGCTTAGTAGGCACCCATGCCTAACATTTATTGTATCATGATTAGAATATATAGTCCCTCCATATATTCTTTCTATAAATCACTGAAATATATATTCTATAGTATATCTACAAATCTATATCTCTCTGTCAACCTGTCTATATAGCAATGGGAGAAATGGATGTATCTTTGGAAATCACAGCAGCTATTCAGAGGCAGATGTAATAGTGCTAGTGCTTTAGTCACTAAGTTGTATCTGACCAATTTGCATCTAGAGCAAGAATGACTGGAGCGGGTTGTTGTTTCCTCCCCCGGGATATCTTTCCGACCGTGATTGAATCGGCATGTCCTTCTTGGAGGGTGGACTTATTTTTAACCACTGAGCCATGTGGGAAACCCCTAGATGCAATGGTTTGTGACAGTTAAATCAATTACTAGCCATTAAACAGTAAAACATCAGTGTTGTCCTGCTTGTGCTCAGCCCCTGGTGAAGAAGTGCCTACATGACCCATAAACATGCTCATTCATTACAAGCAGGCATGTCTATTAGCTGAGGACTCTACATTATTAAAATTATAACCTCCCCAAACAGTCAACTAAATTTTAATCTCTGTTTTTATATGGTAGTGGAACTCTACTGCCTGGAAATAACAATGTTATAAAGAACTTTTCTGTAGATTTACAAACTGAGCAAAAGTCATAATAACTTCCTAAAGTAATTGGAATTTATTTGAGCCTAAAGTGGACTGAAAGGGTAGTATCAGGGAGCTACAGATTTCCCTGTTCACTGCCCGTCATTGCTCTAGCGTTGTTGTTCAGTCGCTCAGTCATTTCCTATTCTTTGCAACTCCATGGACTGCAAAGTGCCAGGCTTCCTTGTCTTTCAGTATCACCCAGGATCTGTTCAGACTCCTGTTCACTGTGTCGGTGATGCCATCCAACCATCTCACCCTCTGTTGTCCCTTTCTCCTCCTTCCTTCAGTCTTTCCCAGCATCATATATTCTTTTCTAGTGAGTTGGCTCTTCATATCAAGTGGCCAAAATAATGGAGCTTCAGCTTCAGGATCAGTCCTTCCAATAAATATTCAGGATTGATTTCCTTTAGGATTACTGGCTGATCACCTTGCAGTCCAAGGGACTCTCAAGAGTCGTCTCCAAGACCACAGTTCGAAGGTACCAGTTCTTCACTGATCAGCCTTCTTTATGGTCCCACTCTCACATCATTACGTGATTCCTGGAAAAATCATAGTTTTGACTATATATACCTTTGTCAGCAAAGTAATGTGTCTGCTTTTTAATACACTGTCTAGGTTTGTCATAGTTTTTCTTCCAAAGATCAGATGTCTTTTAATTTCATGGCTGTAGTCACCAGCCACAGTGATTTTAGAGTCCAAGAAAATAAAATCTGTTTCCATTGTTTCCCCATCTGTTTGGCATGAAGTATTAGGACTGCATGCCATAATCTTCATTTTTTTTAATGTTGAGTTTTTTTTTTTTTTTTTTTTAAAGGAAAATTGTTGGTTAGCAATTTTCTTTTCTTTTTTTTTTTAAAGATTTATTTATTTATTTATTTTTGGGCGGGCATCAGGTTGGGGAGGGAGGGGAGCGGGTGGGCCACTTCTATTGGTCTTTCACTTCTCCATTTTCATCTGTCCTTGTTCTTTGGCTCCTGTGGGCCTCCCATCGCGGTGGCATCTGTCGTTGCAGAGCACCGGCTCTGGGTGCATGTGCTCCAGAACTCCGGCTCGGTAATTGGACACATCGGTCCAGCCGCTCCGCAGCACGTGGGATCTTCCCAGGCCAGGGATCAAACTGGCGTCCCTTGCACTGCAAGGCGGTGTCCTTACCCACTGGACCACCAGGGGAAGCCCTAATGTTGAGTTTTAAGCCAGCCTTTTCACTCTTCTCTTCATCAAGAGACTCTTTAATTCCTCTTCTCTTTCTGCCATAAGGTTAGTGTCATTTGCATATTCTTAGGTTATCGATGTTTCTTCAGCCAATCTTGATTCCAGCTCCAGTGAAAAGTAATTTAAGAATACCCCCCCCAAAAAAAAGAATACCCCAGTATTCAGCTAATATTGTTTTCCATACACATGAATTCAGGTTATTCTAGTGACAGTGGAAAAGATCAATTCTAAGAGGATGCCTTGTCCAGAAATATGCATAATAAAGGGAAACTTAGGAATCTTTGAGTTTACAATGTGTTGATTGATTTCTAAGGAAGGTTCCACTTTTTTCTGCCCTGGTGGTTTTTACACCTGAGGGAAATGCACACACAAAGTAGTATTTGTGTCTGTAAGGGGTGTGGCTTTCTTTTGTAAATCATAAACTCAATGATAAGTTTAAGAAAGTCTGTTTTAGAATATAATACAAATAGAAGATTATATATTATGATATAGATTTAGAATATAATGAATATACAGAATCTATAAATGGATTCTCTTAAAATTATTCCTGTCCTTTCCCTGAAAATCATTCTATGCCATGAGCAAAATCAATATCTTTGTTTTGAGGACCATTGCTATGGGTTTTTTGGAAATGCTAAGATTGGACTTGGGTGGCACAATGTAAAGAATGTGCCTGCAGATGCAAGAGACACAGGAGTCACAGGTTTTGGAAGGTCCCTGGGAGAAGAAATGGTAACCCACTCCAGTATTCTTATCTGAAAAGTCTCATGGACATAAAGCATGGCCGGCTACAGTCCATGGAGTCACTAAGAGTTCAACAGGACTTAGCAAATCCACACATGTTATCTTACTAGTCTTATATTAGTGAGATCTTTAAAACCCTTACAGGAGTGATTCTGTCATTTTAACAAATCTCCGTACTTTTAATTTTGTCATTTATTTGTTTATTTTATCATCGATTATTTATCCTTAATTGTAATGACATTTTTCTGAAAAACTTGTCCAATGTGTTCTTGTGTCATTCATACAGACATAGACACCAATTTCAAATCAGAGATTTATCTGCTAATTTAATTTTAAAACAAATCAATACATTATTTGTGACTGAGGTAAACTCTTAATAACTAAATGGTAATTTAAATTTAATCTGAAACACTGTGGTGTCAGCTACCAATGGGTACTTGCCAAAGGCATTTGCCATCTACCTCTGCTGAGACTGAACTCTGTGCTGCTGCAGCTGTTGACCTTCAACACCCCATGACAGGAGTTCAGCATGGAGAGCGAGGGGCTCTGTGCTCCAAGGAATCTGGTGGGATGGGCCTTTAAATGGTTAGATATTTTCTGGAACTGATTTTATGATCCCTTCATATCTAGAAAAGCACTAAATCCTTTCATGATGGTATCAGCTCCTCATGCCCAGAAGAAAACCTCTTATAATGTCAGAGATTGATTGCACTGAACCCTTGCTTCACCAAAATCTTGTCTACTGACCTTTCTGCACTAACTTTTTGGAGCAGTTTCTCAAAGCTATCTGAGACGCTGTCTCCTGGGCTACAGTCTTCATTTTGCCCCCAATAAAACTTAACTTGCAGTTCTCAAGTTGTGCATGTTTTTTTAGTTGACATATGGAATAAAATACTCTGCAATTGTATATGAACTTCAGAATCTAGAAGAAAGTAGAGCAGTTTTGGGCATAAAAACAGAGAGAATGGCCATCAGAGAAGGACACAGAATCAACAAAACCAAGGGCAATCCATATGAGCTGCTGAGAATTATTTTGAGCAAATATAATGCTATATTGCTACAACTGTTTACTAAGGATTTTGCTAAATGCTTTTCAAGCTCTGATTCATTAATATATACATCTCATCTACAGGGAACAGAACATTGATGTGCACCACTTAGAACTGCTCACTGCACTGTCAAGCATTGTTCACAGTGTTCATAGCCTTCTATCTTGTTCCTCGCTGTTCACTATTACACTCTTGGCCAATTCTTGTCGTAAAATATTTGATAATTTTAATATTGTTATTAATAGCAATAGAAGCATAAAATATTCAGAAGGGACATTTAACTTTTATTTGCTTCTGTTTTCCTGATTTTGTCCATTTATTTGTTTTGCTCTTGACAGGACTTTAATGACATGATTCAATTTCAGTATACTTTTATGAAATAATATCCACAGTCTTTGAAAAGAGGTTAAAAATTCTTGGATGGCTTCCTGTCTGTGTATCACAGATGGCTGTGGTCCTATTTGACATTACCTTTTTGGTAATTTAAATTTAATCTGAAACACGGGGCAGTTTGGGTACTTGCCAAAGGCATTTGCCATCTACCTCTGCTGAGACTGAACTCTGTGCTGCTGCAGCTGTTGACCTTCAACACCCCATGACAGGAGTTCAGCATGGAGAGCGAGGGGCTCTGTGCTCCAAGGAATCTGGTGGGATGGGCCTTTAAATGGTTAGATATTTTCTGGAACTGATTTTATGATCCCTTCATATCTAGAAAAGCACTAAATCCTTTCATGATGGTATCAGCTCCTCATGCCCAGAAGAAAACCTCTTATAATGTCAGAGATTGATTGCACTGAACCCTTGCTTCACCAAAATCTTGTCTACTGACCTTTCTGCACTAACTTTTTGGAGCAGTTTCTCAAAGCTATCTGAGACGCTGTCTCCTGGGCTACAGTCTTCATTTTGCCCCCAATAAAACTTAACTTGCAGTTCTCAAGTTGTGCATGTTTTTTTAGTTGACATATGGAATAAAATACTCTGCAATTGTATATGAACTTCAGAATCTAGAAGAAAGTAGAGCAGTTTTGGGCATAAAAACAGAGAGAATGGCCATCAGAGAAGGACACAGAATCAACAAAACCAAGGGCAATCCATATGAGCTGCTGAGAATTATTTTGAGCAAATATAATGCTATATTGCTACAACTGTTTACTAAGGATTTTGCTAAATGCTTTTCAAGCTCTGATTCATTAATATATACATCTCATCTACAGGGAACAGAACATTGATGTGCACCACTTAGAACTGCTCACTGCACTGTCAAGCA
This sequence comes from Tragulus kanchil, assembly GCA_022376925.1. Taxonomy (NCBI): domain Eukaryota; kingdom Metazoa; phylum Chordata; class Mammalia; order Artiodactyla; family Tragulidae; genus Tragulus; species Tragulus kanchil. Next base: position 134,506,705 of record JAIOJX010000023.1, read on the forward strand.
TTGTTCACAGTGTTCATAGCCTTCTATCTTGTTCCTCGCTGTTCACTATTACACTCTTGGCCAATTCTTGTCGTAAAATATTTGATAATTTTTAATATTGTTATTAATAGCAATAGAAGCATAAAATATTCAGAAGGGACATTTAACTTTTATTTGCTTCTGTTTTCCTGATTTTGTCCATTTATTTGTTTTGCTCTTGACAGGACTTTAATGACATGATTCAATTTCAGTATACTTTTATGAAATAATATCCACAGTCTTTGAAAAGAGGTTAAAAATTCTTGGATGGCTTCCTGTCTGTGTATCACAGATGGCTGTGGTCCTATTTTTTGCCCTGTAAATGACCCACAATACGTTTGAAACGCTAGCTCACTTTTATTTCTTTCATCATGCTGTTGTTCAGTCACTCAGGCATGTCCAACTCTTTGAGACCCCATGGGCTGTGGTTTTAAGTTTCCTAAGTTTGACTGTATTCCGAGTAATTTAGAAACATATTTTTCCAGTTTTGTTGAAGTATAATTGACATAACATTGTGTAAGTTTACAGATGTACTACGTCATGATTTTAAACACACATTCACACAAAAATGCACATATACATATATGTATGTATATATATATATATATATATATATATATATATATATATATATAGTGAGATGTTTATCACAATAAGGTTAGTTAACGCATCCTTCATGTCACATAACTACCTCTTTGTTGTTGTTATGATTAAGCACTTTAAATCCTAATCTCACAGCAACTTCCACAAATACAATACAAAAATGTCACCTAGATATACCATGCTGTACTTAATATCCCTGGAATTTATTTGTCTTTTAACTGAAAGTTTGTGTCCATTGACCAGCATCTTCCCATTTCTCCCATCCATCATTCCCTGGCAACTACCATTGTACTCTGTTTCTGTGAGTTGGTTGTTTTAGATTCCACATAGAATTGTCAATGGCCTTTTTAAGTTCCATTCAGATATTGGGGACTTGAGATTTGTGTTACCTAGATTTTCAATCTGTTAAATAGAAAATATTTAAATACTTAACTCCTCAAGCTCTCTGAAAGTAACCAAACTAGTAGCACAGGGGAAAAGATGGGCTTTAGAATAGAATAGAATAGGGTTCAAATGTGGACTCTAGTGCAGACTCTGTGATCTTTGTCAGATTTCAATCTGACCATTGCTCAATGCTCTCATTCATATTTGGAAAATATTAAATTAATCTGTAGGAGGGCCCTAGCATATTTCTTGACATAGGTGTTCATTTCATCCATCTCTGTTTTTCTTATATTTTACTAAATAATTTCCTAAATGTGATCTAAATCAGGAGGAATTCAGTAAAGGGCAAAGATGGGCTCTGGAGTATTGAATGAATTATTTAAATGTACCTATTGTAGGTATACGCTGTGTGTGCCTTTTATACATGTTCATAAAGTATTTTACTTTAAGGACGTTTTTATATTTTCATCAGATTAAAAGCCACCACTGTTCTCTACTGACTCAATCTATTTTATTATGAACAACTATCATCCATAAGACAGTTACTAGAGTCGCACTAGAACATCTCATCCTTCAGAAAAAAAGGGGTGCTGTATGAAATTTTAGGATTTTCTAGGTGACTCAGTGGTAAAGAATCCACCTCCAGTGCAGGAGACAAAGGAAATGTAGATCTTATCCCTGGATGTGGAAGATCCCCTGGAGAAAGAAATGGCAATCCAATCTAATATATTTGTCTGGAGAATTCCATGGACAGAGGAGCTGGTGGGCTGCAGTCCATGAGGTCACAAAGAGTCAAACATGACTGAGGGACTGAGCACATAAAATTTTATTCCTGACTTGTCACGTTTATGTCTCAGGGTTAAATTTGAGAGGGAAATATATAGTTTATATTATCACTTATTAACACTGCAAAATTACACATGCAAGAAAAATTACAAGCAGATTTTATCATCTGTTCGCCCTCACCCTCATGTGTTTTTGCTTCTGGCATATGCTTTTCTGTTGCATTAAGGCAGTACCTGGCAGCCATATTTGCTGCTTGTTAAAATGTTTTTCCTCTTTTACTGAAAAGCTCCTATTATTTTTCCCATGAATTCTTTCTCAGAGAACTGGTTTCTTCATATTTATTCTAGAGGCATTTTTGCAAATGTACCATCATTGTGTTGCAACTTGTGTCCTATTGATTGCAAAAATACATCTCCCTGGATAATGTCCTTGAATGTGAACAATGCCCCTCTCCACAGCTTCATAGGTTATGGTGCACAGAGGTACCAGTATTGTTTTGTTGAATGAACATGTGAGCGAACAGTTGGATATAGAATTGAACATCCTTTCATTTCACATTTAACAAAGTTGACAACCTGTCAGTCTGTGAGGAATTATACAGAATAAATTTTTGCCTAATTTGCAAGCATTTAATTTAAATTCTGATCCTATTATTGATTCAGTCAGTCCTCAATCTATAAACATAGGTCACTTTGATAAAACTCCGTTTTGAAAAACACCTTTGACAATTAAGAGAGCATAAAAGTGAGTAAAAACAAAAATTGTGCTGCTCTTCCTAGGATAGTGTTATTTTAAGGAAATTTGAGTAGACTTGATTTTAGATTAAACCTTTCTTGTGTGTTTATCTCCCAGTCCTTCTTCTGGGGTCAACACACTAGCAATGACAATGCTTTAACTATTCTATAGTAATGTTCTTGAGCTACTGAGTTTGCTTCATGTTATAATCTATGAGATGCAGATGTAATGTAAGCGCAGAACAATCTAAAAACAAATCTTGACCAGAAAAGAGAGCTGATTTTCATATCACCTGTTTGGATATATTCAAATCCTTAAGTAACTTGGCAAACTTTGGGGAAAAAAGTCAAGAGAGAATAAGAAAAAGACAAAACAGTTGATGAATAGATTTTTTTTTTTACTATTTGAAGGCAGGATTCTTAAACATAAATAAGGAAAAATATTTGTAGAAATAGAGAACAATTTGTGAATTGTTTTTATTTTTTCCAGATTGTATGTGAGCTTTTTTATTTTCCTCTGCCTTTTTTAGTCTGTATACGTCTATTTCTGCATTTGTCCTGTAGGAGAAGTGAAACAGAACAGTAAACTCCATGTTGTCAATCATATCGATCAAATAACCCAACTGTGTTTCTTTCACCTTGGGTTGTTTGAAACTCAAATTACATTTTCTTCAGTCCTGTATTTCCAGTCCTCAAGCTGGTCATTATGCTTACACACAACAATCTTCAACATTAAAATAACTAAGTAATCACCATTTACACACCTAACTTGTGTCCTATTGATTGCAAAATACATCTCCCTGGATAATGTCCTTGAATGTGAACAATGCCCCTCTCCACAGCTTCATAGGTTATGGTGCACAGAGGTACCAGTATTGTTTTGTTGAATGAACATGTGAGCGAACAGTTGGATATAGAATTGAACATCCTTTCATTTCACATTTAACAAAGTTGACAACCTGTCAGTCTGTGAGGAATTATACAGAATAAATTTTTGCCTAATTTGCAAGCATTTAATTTAAATTCTGATCCTATTATTGATTCAGTCAGTCCTCAATCTATAAACATAGGTCACTTTGATAAAACTCCGTTTTGAAAAACACCTTTGACAATTAAGAGAGCATAAAAGTGAGTAAAAACAAAAATTGTGCTGCTCTTCCTAGGATAGTGTTATTTTAAGGAAATTTGAGTAGACTTGATTTTAGATTAAACCTTTCTTGTGTGTTTATCTCCCAGTCCTTCTTCTGGGGTCAACACACTAGCAATGACAATGCTTTAACTATTCTATAGTAATGTTCTTGAGCTACTGAGTTTGCTTCATGTTATAATCTATGAGATGCAGATGTAATGTAAGCGCAGAACAATCTAAAAACAAATCTTGACCAGAAAAGAGAGCTGATTTTCATATCACCTGTTTGGATATATTCAAATCCTTAAGTAACTTGGCAAACTTTGGGGAAAAAAGTCAAGAGAGAATAAGAAAAAGACAAAACAGTTGATGAATAGATTTTTTTTTTTACTATTTGAAGGCAGGATTCTTAAACATAAATAAGGAAAAATATTTGTAGAAATAGAGAACAATTTGTGAATTGTTTTTTTTTTTTCCAGATTGTATGTGAGCTTTTTTATTTTCCTCTGCCTTTTTTAGTCTGTATACGTCTATTTCTGCATTTGTCCTGTAGGAGAAGTGAAACAGAACAGTAAACTCCATGTTGTCAATCATATCGATCAAATAACCCAACTGTGTTTCTTTCACCTTGGGTTGTTTGAAACTCAAATTACATTTTCTTCAGTCCTGTATTTCCAGTCCTCAAGCTGGTCATTATGCTTACACACAACAATCTTCAACATTAAAATAACTAAGTAATCACCATTTACACACCTACATGTGTTTATGTCTGTGTGAGGATGTTTGTACATGTGTGTGCTCAGTCACTAAGCTGTTTCTGATTCTTTTGCATCCCCCTGTACCACAGCCCACCAGACTTCTCTGTCCATGGGATTCTCTAGCAAGAACACTGGAGGAGATTGCCGTTTCCTCCCCCAGGGGGTCTTCCCAACCCAGAGTGAACCCACACCTCGTACTTCTCCCACATTGGCAGGCAAATTATTTACCCCTGAGTCACCTGGGAGCCCACACAGTATATGTAAATAAACTCATTTTACATAATGCCTTTTATTTAGTAACTGAATCAGATTTTACACATGACTTTCAGAAACTACACCCCCACAAAGAAACACACTTGTGCATACTGAATATATATAAATAAACTAATTTTACATGATGTTTCTAGTGTACAGGATATACTACCCTACTATGGCACTTTGAATATCGAAACTGAAGGAACTGGAGAAAGGGAAGGTCTGGGAAGGACTTTCTGACTTTTCCCTGAAACAGGTCATAAGACCCACAGTGAGACGTGCCTCCTACCTGTATCTGCATGAAAGGAGCATCATTTTCTCCAGGGACAAGGAACAGAATCCGAAAGGACAGACCTTGCTAAGTTTCCCCCAGCTGACTCTTTGCTGACCATTTTTTGGTCCTATCACTGTTTCCAGGACTCTGTTCTTCATCTAACCTGGTATGAAAGATTTTTTTACTATTTGAAGGCAGGATTCTTAAACATAAATAAGGAAAAATATTTGTAGAAATAGAGAACAATTTGTGAATTGTTTTTATTTTTTCCAGATTGTATGTGAGCTTTTTTATTTTCCTCTGCCTTTTTTAGTCTGTATACGTCTATTTCTGCATTTGTCCTGTAGGAGAAGTGAAACAGAACAGTAAACTCCATGTTGTCAATCATATCGATCAAATAACCCAACTGTGTTTCTTTCACCTTGGGTTGTTTGAAACTCAAATTACATTTTCTTCAGTCCTGTATTTCCAGTCCTCAAGCTGGTCATTATGCTTACACACAACAATCTTCAACATTAAAATAACTAAGTAATCACCATTTACACACCTACATGTGTTTATGTCTGTGTGAGGATGTTTGTACATGTGTGTGCTCAGTCACTAAGCTGTTTCTGATTCTTTTGCATCCCCCTGTACCACAGCCCACCAGACTTCTCTGTCCATGGGATTCGCTAGCAAGAACACCGCAGGAGATTGCCGTTTCCCCCCCAGGGGTCTTCCCAACCCAGAGTGAACCCACACCTCGTACTTCTCCCACATTGGCAGGCAAATTATTTACCCCTGAGTCACCTGGGAGCCCACACAGTATATGTAAATAAACTCATTTTACATAATGCCTTTTATTTAGTAACTGAATCAGATTTTACACATGACTTTCAGAAACTACACCCCCACAAAGAAACACACTTGTGCATACTGAATATATATAAATAAACTAATTTTACATGATGTTTCTAGTGTACAGGATATACTACCCTACTATGGCACTTTGAATATCGAAACTGAAGGAACTGGAGAAAGGGAAGGTCTGGGAAGGACTTTCTGACTTTTCCCTGAAACAGGTCATAAGACCCACAGTGAGACGTGCCCTCCCTACCTGTATCTGCATGAAAGGAGCATCATTTTCTCCAGGGACAAGGAACAGAATCCGAAAGGACAGACCTTGCTAAGTTTCCCCCAGCTGACTCTTTGCTGACCATTTTTTGGTCCTATCACTGTTTCCAGGACTCTGTTCTTCATCTAACCTGGTATGAAAGCACTAGGTCTAACTGTGTCTTTGAGTTTTCATTTTTTTTTGAAGGTTCCCATATCATATAACAGATATTAAATGACATTGTATGCTTTTCTCTTGTCAGTCTGTCTTTTGTTATAGAGACTCAGCTGAATACCTAAAATGGGTAGAGGAAAGATATTTTTCCTCTCCTAAATATCCTTCAGTAACTAAAACAAACTTAATGATGGAGTTTAGAAACTGGGAGTTCATTCCCACCCTTCCTAGCTCTCTCAGAACTCCCAGGGGAAGCAATTTGGTCTCTTTATTTGAGAATAGTTCTTGGTCATAAATGGAACATGGTGCTCAAAACTGAAACTATTTTGTGGCATTCTGATGGACTTTAAAGAGCTCCAATACCATAGTCGTTATGTCTCAACACAGAAAGAATTCATTAAGAGGCAAAGTGATAGATAAGTGATTTATTAGGATAGGACGTTTGAGAACTTTACAAGTGGGGTGAGCAAGTAAGGGATGCATTGCAAGAGCTTCATGGGTACAGTTTTGTAATCAAAGGAAGAGGGTCAGCAGAGAAGAACTTCTATATCTTTCTTGAGTAAATATCATGTTTCCTTCATCAACTCATCTTCTAGGCTGGGCAGGTGGTCCCTACATGGTCAGGCTAGGTCCACAAACTATTGTTTCTTTTTTTTTTTTTTTTAATTTCGCTTTACTTTCTTTTTTTTTTAAACCTTTATTTTGCTTTTAACTTTTACAGTTTTGTTGTTTACAGATATGTATGTTCCCAGATTAGTCATATGTATATCCCCCCTTCCCACCCCTCCCAACCATCACACAGCACCGCTGAAGGATCCCCTTTTCTCACAGAACAATGACTAGAGCTATTTTCTTCACTTATGATAGTACAGGCCTTCATGCTATTAGCTTACTGAGCTCACTGGGCAGGGTGTGGGGCCTGTGCTGCCATTGTTGTATTGGTTTGGGGCCTGCCTTGTGCTTCTGTTGTGTGGTTTTGTTGCTAAGCAAGCCTGACTGGTTTTTTGATTAAGTAAACCTGCCTTCTTGAGTAATCATTAATTTACAGGGGTCTCCCATATTTTTCTACTTATAAGCCCTTAGTGGGATTATCTGTTTATTCACCTACTTTGTCCCTTTACTCTGTCCCTAAGAAAACCAGCCTTCTTGCATGACCACACACAATCTTATCTCACAAACAAGCACCACAAGTACTGAAACATTACGAAAATTATGTAGTTGCTGATGAGAGTCACTGAAAACCTTATCTTGATACCTAAAATGAGGGAAATATTTCCTCAAATATCTTCAAACTAGAACTAAACAAATTATGGAGTTTAGAAACTGGGAGTTCATTCCCACCCTTCCTAGCTCTCTCAGAACTCCCAGGGGAAGCAATTTGGTCTCTTTATTTGAGAATAGTTCTTGGTCATAAATGGAACATGGTGCTCAAAACTGAAACTATTTTGTGGCATTCTGATGGACTTTAAAGAGCTCCAATACCATAGTCGTTATGTCTCAACACAGAAAGAATTCATTAAGAGGCAAAGTGATAGATAAGTGATTTATTAGGATAGGACGTTTGAGAACTTTACAAGTGGGGTGAGCAAGTAAGGGATGCATTGCAAGAGCTTCATGGGTACAGTTTTGTAATCAAAGGAAGAGGGTCAGCAGAGAAGAACTTCTATATCTTTCTTGAGTAAATATCATGTTTCCTTCATCAACTCATCTTCTAGGCTGGGCAGGTGGTCCCTACATGGTCAGGCTAGGTCCACAAACTATTGTTTCTTTTTTTTTTTTTTTTAATTTCGCTTTACTTTCTTTTTTTTTTAAACCTTTATTTTGCTTTTAACTTTTACAGTTTTGTTGTTTACAGATATGTATGTTCCCAGATTAGTCATATGTATATCCCCCCTTCCCACCCCTCCCAACCATCACACAGCACCGCTGAAGGATCCCCTTTTCTCACAGAACAATGACTAGAGCTATTTTCTTCACTTATGATAGTACAGGCCTTCATGCTATTAGCTTACTGAGCTCACTGGGCAGGGTGTGGGGCCTGTGCTGCCATTGTTGTATTGGTTTGGGGCCTGCCTTGTGCTTCTGTTGTGTGGTTTTGTTGCTAAGCAAGCCTGACTGGTTTTTTGATTAAGTAAACCTGCCTTCTTGAGTAATCATTAATTTACAGGGGTCTCCCATATTTTTCTACTTATAAGCCCTTAGTGGGATTATCTGTTTATTCACCTACTTTGTCCCTTTACTCTGTCCCTAAGAAAACCAGCCTTCTTGCATGACCACACACAATCTTATCTCACAAACAAGCACCACAAGTACTGAAACATTACGAAAATTATGTAGTTGCTGATGAGAGTCACTGAACAATATCTTCCATTTCCTTCTTATCTGGTTTGTTCTCTAATTTACAACCAAAACTTCCTTTTAACTTGAGCAACCTCTTATTAATGGAAAAATCAGGGAATGAGAAGCTTAAAACAAACATTTTGGTGTCTTTGTTAAAGTATCAAATATAAGAGGGAGAAAAGAATCCCCAGGATATGAAAACTAACAGCAAGATGGTTTCTCTTTTCCTTATTTTTAAGCTAAGTACTATGCAAAGACTTGATTTTAAAATAAATTAAGTAGTTCTTAATTATCTTTTTTTTTTAAATTTTGATGTAAAATTACCTAGAGTTGCCAAAAAAAAAAAAAAAAAAAAAATGCTGTTCAACCAGTCAGACTCAATTTCTCTGTTCCTAAAAAGACAGTTGACTGGCCTCCCTAAAGTCTTTTGATACTTAATTAGTTTATACTTGAAAAGCATTTTCAGTGTGAAGGTCTCATTCAAGTGCATAGTATTATTAATCAGTGAATGCCAGATTCAGCAGTTTTCTTGAAGTTTATAAACTCTTAGCAATTCTTTCAGCAAAATGCTAAATTATGTGTCCTTATGTTATTTATTGAGAAATCACTTTTGTACACATTTCCCAGCCTGTTTTTAAAATATGTCTGACATACCATTCTTTTCTCTCTCTTTTACAAAGAATGCAACCTAAAAGTTCATGAACACATTTCATTCACTATGTTTTTCTTGTGTTAATACCACTTCCTAGCCTGTGTTCTTTGCAGCATCATTGTAACATAACTGATGACATTAATAAAGTAGCCAAATAATGAATCAAATTGTAACCTTTTGAATTGCCACTCTATTACCAATAGATTTCTATGAGAACTACATTATTTGTAAACATATTTTATGATAAAATAGTTACTGATATTCATTGTGAAATCTCAAGATTTATAAAGATGCTGCTTTCAGTGCAAGGGAAAATGTGAAGATCATGCTTTTGGCTCCACCTGAATTGCCACTTTAGAACTGAGTTACTCTGTCCCTAAGAAAACCAGCCTTCTTGCATGACCACACACAATCTTATCTCACAAACAAGCACCACAAGTACTGAAACATTACGAAAATTATGTAGTTGCTGATGAGAGTCACTGAACAATATCTTCCATTTCCTTCTTATCTGGTTTGTTCTCTAATTTACAACCAAAACTTCCTTTTAACTTGAGCAACCTCTTATTAATGGAAAAATCAGGGAATGAGAAGCTTAAAACAAACATTTTGGTGTCTTTGTTAAAGTATCAAATATAAGAGGGAGAAAAGAATCCCCAGGATATGAAAACTAACAGCAAGATGGTTTCTCTTTTCCTTATTTTTAAGCTAAGTACTATGCAAAGACTTGATTTTAAAATAAATTAAGTAGTTCTTAATTATCTTTTTTTTTTAAATTTTGATGTAAAATTACCTAGAGTTGCCAAAAAAAAAAAAAAATGCTGTTCAACCAGTCAGACTCAATTTCTCTGTTCCTAAAAAGACAGTTGACTGGCCTCCCTAAAGTCTTTTGATACTTAATTAGTTTATACTTGAAAAGCATTTTCAGTGTGAAGGTCTCATTCAAGTGCATAGTATTATTAATCAGTGAATGCCAGATTCAGCAGTTTTCTTGAAGTTTATAAACTCTTAGCAATTCTTTCAGCAAAATGCTAAATTATGTGTCCTTATGTTATTTATTGAGAAATCACTTTTGTACACATTTCCCAGCCTGTTTTTAAAATATGTCTGACATACCATTCTTTTCTCTCTCTTTTACAAAGAATGCAACCTAAAAGTTCATGAACACATTTCATTCACTATGTTTTTCTTGTGTTAATACCACTTCCTAGCCTGTGTTCTTTGCAGCATCATTGTAACATAACTGATGACATTAATAAAGTAGCCAAATAATGAATCAAATTGTAACCTTTTGAATTGCCACTCTATTACCAATAGATTTCTATGAGAACTACATTATTTGTAAACATATTTTATGATAAAATAGTTACTGATATTCATTGTGAAATCTCAAGATTTATAAAGATGCTGCTTTCAGTGCAAGGGAAAATGTGAAGATCATGCTTTTGGCTCCACCGTGGAGCTATGATAAGTAACTGCAGGCTTTAGAACTGATGTCTCAAATGGTCTGAATTCAGTCAGAAAGAATGGCTGAATTTATTTCTTCTCTCCCCACTATATATGGAATGAAAACTTCATAGCAATATAAAAAGCAGATAAATATAAGTATGCATCTCTTCAAAAGGTATACTCTTTGGAAGTTATTTCGTCTTCAGATTTTTATTTCAAAAGCAAACATAGGAGAAGATATCACTACATTTGTGTATATTCTATGGAGACCTCTTATTCAGAAAAGAACAGTAACTCATTTATATAGCTATCTGGCTTGAGTTTGAGTCTTAGTGCTTGCCTTACTACCTCTGAGGGTATGTGACACCTACCTCAGCCATAAACACGATTTTGAGTACACTTAAATAAGTGAATGTATGCAATGTCTAAGAATAGTGACTGGCACAGTGGAATTCAGAGTTCAAGTGAATGCAAATTGATATGTGATACTAGTTTTACCATGATTTTTTTTTCTGCACTTGTCAATATGTGACTCATGAAACATATTCAATATTGTTTAATTTAAATGAAAGAGCGAGAAGGTTTAATTATTCATCAAACCAAGCAATGATCACCAACATTATCATCATCATTATCACCTTCAAACTTTCAACATGGGTAAAATACATTTGCTAAATAAATAACAATGTGCACTGTTTATCTCCATAGTACTTGTAATCAATATGAGCATTGTTTCCATTTTGCACTGGTTAATAAGTAATTCAGCATAGTAAATTTGCATAATTGCAATATGTTATGTGGGCTTCCCAGGAGGTACCAGTGGTAAAGAATCTGCCTGCCATTGCAGGAAATGTGAGTTCAGTGCCTAAGTCAAGAAGATCCCTTGAAGAAAGAAATGGGAACCCACCCCAATATTCTTGCCTGGAAAATTCCATAGACAGAGGATCCTGATGGACTACAGTCCATGGGGTTTCAAAAAGTTGGACATGACTGAGCAGGTGAAAGAGAATGTTGGGTGGCAAGAGCAGAATTGTAAATATTTTTTGTAATTATACTCACAACAAAACATGTGTCAGTGTTTCATTGGCAGGGCATATTTCAAAAATATTTGTTGATCCATTATTCAAGCAACTTCAGAAATAGCAGGTAAGATAGAGGGTTTTCACAGTACTGATAGCCTAGTTACTGACTCAGATAGAGGTGAGACAAGTGTTTATGTAATTAATTAGTATTTTAAAAGTCTGAAAACTTCATAGCAATATAAAAAGCAGATAAATATAAGTATGCATCTCTTCAAAAGGTATACTCTTTGGAAGTTATTTCGTCTTCAGATTTTTATTTCAAAAGCAAACATAGGAGAAGATATCACTACATTTGTGTATATTCTATGGAGACCTCTTATTCAGAAAAGAACAGTAACTCATTTATATAGCTATCTGGCTTGAGTTTGAGTCTTAGTGCTTGCCTTACTACCTCTGAGGGTATGTGACACCTACCTCAGCCATAAACACGATTTTGAGTACACTTAAATAAGTGAATGTATGCAATGTCTAAGAATAGTGACTGGCACAGTGGAATTCAGAGTTCAAGTGAATGCAAATTGATATGTGATACTAGTTTTACCATGATTTTTTTTTCTGCACTTGTCAATATGTGACTCATGAAACATATTCAATATTGTTTAATTTAAATGAAAGAGCGAGAAGGTTTAATTATTCATCAAACCAAGCAATGATCACCAACATTATCATCATCATTATCACCTTCAAACTTTCAACATGGGTAAAATACATTTGCTAAATAAATAACAATGTGCACTGTTTATCTCCATAGTACTTGTAATCAATATGAGCATTGTTTCCATTTTGCACTGGTTAATAAGTAATTCAGCATAGTAAATTTGCATAATTGCAATATGTTATGTGGGCTTCCCAGGAGGTACCAGTGGTAAAGAATCTGCCTGCCATTGCAGGAAATGTGAGTTCAGTGCCTAAGTCAAGAAGATCCCTTGAAGAAAGAAATGGGAACCCACCCCAATATTCTTGCCTGGAAAATTCCATAGACAGAGGATCCTGATGGACTACAGTCCATGGGGTTTCAAAAAGTTGGACATGACTGAGCAGGTGAAAGAGAATGTTGGGTGGCAAGAGCAGAATTGTAAATATTTTTTGTAATTATACTCACAACAAAACATGTGTCAGTGTTTCATTGGCAGGGCATATTTCAAAAAAATATTTGTTGATCCATTATTCGAAGCAACTTCAGAAATAGCAGGTAAGATAGAGGGTTTTCACAGTACTGATAGCCTAGTTACTGACTCAGATAGAGGTGAGACAAGTGTTTATGTAATTAATTAGTATTTTAAAAGTCTGAAATAATTCATATTAAAAAGGAAATAAAAATTCCATGCATCATTTCCAAATCACCACTTCCAGCATCTGCCTACCTTTCTGAAGCCACGGGGTGTTCTAATATGGGAACCAGAAAACATGGCGCCAGTGGTCTTACCACTGGGTGTATTCCGTTCAGCCAAATTCACATGATTCTATCAAATCTTAGTTCAACATGTATCCCCATAAGTTGTTCCTGGAACTATAAAAATACGGACACATAATATTTATATTTTTACTCTTTTTCTTAGTATACAGCTAACAACTTATTTTGGTTGTGCTGAACAAACGAGAGCTGAAGGGTATTGATGGTTGAATTAAAAACTGACATATAATTCCATTCTGCAAAATTAGTAGTGAGAAAAGTGAAAGTGTTAGTCGTTCAATCATGTCTGACTCTCCGTGACCCCATGGACTGTGAGAGTGTTGGCTTAATATTGATGAGAAATGTAACAATGTTTTTCTTTTTTAATTTTAGAATTTAATTCACCAGAGAAAAGGGGGGTATCTACACACTGACACGCTTGTTTAGTTTTCCCTCTTTTTAAGAAACGTCAGTGCTAGTATTACTGGCACTGATACTAGCTCTGTATCACTCATTCTGACAACTCCTTGTCTGTCATGCCAGTCTCTAAAGATAAAACACAACGTGTTTCCTACCTAGACAGTAGGAATTCACTTTTCCCATTGTAAGTACTACTATTAGTGTAGGAATGCTTTTTATATGTTGAATCCCTCCTTCCTAAAGATGAAAGTGATTGAGCTGCAGTGTGGGACTTGCATACCAGAGGTGCAAAGATGAAGGTGAGCTGGAAGAATAAAGCAAGGTTGCTTTTCATTCAACATCTCTCCTTCCACAACACCCAGTTATTAGCAGATCTCAGCTTCTCCTTTGCAATGTGCCTTCCTCTGGCCCCTCTTCAGTCTTTCCAGTGCTGACATCTTACCCTAAGAGATCATTATGCTGTAACTGAAATATTCAATAGTCTCTGGATAGTTATCTTTATTTTCAGAACATTTGCTTCCTTATTTGTGTAAGGAAGTCATGCTTCATATATTCACATAGAAATTCCCAGAATTTTACCATCGTATGTGTCAGTTCCTTCTTAGATGTTTTAGATGGCTCACTGTTGCCTACTTGCAGGATGGCAGATAGGTTCCATGGTAACAGCCCCAATTTTACCATCGTATGTGATAATCTGCCTACCTTTCTGAAGCCACGGGGTGTTCTAATATGGGAACCAGAAAACATGGCGCCAGTGGTCTTACCACTGGGTGTATTCCGTTCAGCCAAATTCACATGATTCTATCAAATCTTAGTTCAACATGTATCCCCATAAGTTGTTCCTGGAACTATAAAAATACGGACACATAATATTTATATTTTTACTCTTTTTCTTAGTATACAGCTAACAACTTATTTTGGTTGTGCTGAACAAACGAGAGCTGAAGGGTATTGATGGTTGAATTAAAAACTGACATATAATTCCATTCTGCAAAATTAGTAGTGAGAAAAGTGAAAGTGTTAGTCGTTCAATCATGTCTGACTCTCCGTGACCCCATGGACTGTGAGAGTGTTGGCTTAATATTGATGAGAAATGTAACAATGTTTTTCTTTTTTAATTTTAGAATTTAATTCACCAGAGAAAAGGGGGGTATCTACACACTGACACGCTTGTTTAGTTTTCCCTCTTTTTAAGAAACGTCAGTGCTAGTATTACTGGCACTGATACTAGCTCTGTATCACTCATTCTGACAACTCCTTGTCTGTCATGCCAGTCTCTAAAGATAAAACACAACGTGTTTCCTACCTAGACAGTAGGAATTCACTTTTCCCATTGTAAGTACTACTATTAGTGTAGGAATGCTTTTTATATGTTGAATCCCTCCTTCCTAAAGATGAAAGTGATTGAGCTGCAGTGTGGGACTTGCATACCAGAGGTGCAAAGATGAAGGTGAGCTGGAAGAATAAAGCAAGGTTGCTTTTCATTCAACATCTCTCCTTCCACAACACCCAGTTATTAGCAGATCTCAGCTTCTCCTTTGCAATGTGCCTTCCTCTGGCCCCTCTTCAGTCTTTCCAGTGCTGACATCTTACCCTAAGAGATCATTATGCTGTAACTGAAATATTCAATAGTCTCTGGATAGTTATCTTTATTTTCAGAACATTTGCTTCCTTATTTGTGTAAGGAAGTCATGCTTCATATATTCACATAGAAATTCCCAGAATTTTACCATCGTATGTGTCAGTTCCTTCTTAGATGTTTTTAGATGGCTCACTGTTGCCTACTTGCAGGATGGCAGATAGGTTCCATGGTAACAACCCACTCCATTCTACAGTCAGGCTTGCCTGGAGCACTGAGTGACGATTGATTAATGATGTCTGCCCGGGAGTAGTAATAGAGGCCTGCTCCTCTGTGGTGGATCTTAGACTAGTCCCAATGGCTCAGTGATAAAGAATCCACCTACCAATGCAGGAGATGCAGGAGATGCGGGTTCAAGCCCTGGGTCGGGAAGATCCCCTGGAGGAGGAAATTGCAACCCATTCCAGTGTTCTTGCCTGGAGACTGTAGCCCTTCAGGATTCTCTGTCTATGGGGTCACAAAGAGTCTGACACGGCTGCGCAGCTAAACAACAACAAAACAGAGAAAAACCTATTAATGTTCTCAAATTGTAAATGAATATATGAACATGTATCTACTTAGGCAAAATAGTTTATTATTTGAAAGAGCAATATAAATTGCACTATTACATTATTTTCTTAGCTGTGTCAATTACTACATTTGTGTGTGACTTACTGCAATATTTAGTATAAACTTCACATACCTATGACAGAGTGTCCTATCTTTGAAATGAGGACTGTGCAGTTGTTCAGAAACTGTGTAAATATGTGTAAATCATTTCTAGAAATGCCTAACACCTAGCAAGCTCTTAAGAAACATTTGCTACTATTATCATCATTATCCATCTTTATAACACCTTCAGAAGTCTTGGTTATTCATCACTTTAAGAAGAAAATTGAGAAAAATATGTTTCACACTATATTTCCTATCCTCATGTATATAAGAGCAGGTGTTTACATATACAGATGTGCATATATGCATGAATATAAAATAAATGATGTACATACATATGCAGACATACATCAGTATCTCTAAAAGGAACCTCTTTGAAAGTCTTTCCCCCATTTTGCTGACATCTTTCCCTAAGAGATCATTATGCTGTAACTGAAATATTCAATAGTCTCTGGATAGTTATCTTTCTTTTCAGAACATTTGCTTCCTTATTTGTGTAAGGAAGTCATGCTTCATATATTCACATAGAAATTCCCAGAATTTTACCATCGTATGTGTCAGTTCCTTCTTAGATGTTTTTAGATGGCTCACTGTTGCCTACTTGCAGGATGGCAGATAGGTTCCATGGTAACAGCCCACTCCATTCTACAGTCAGGCTTGCCTGGAGCACTGAGTGACGATTGATTAATGATGTCTGCCCCGGGAGTAGTAATAGAGGCCTGCTCCTCTGTGGTGGATCTTAGACTAGTCCCAATGGCTCAGTGATAAAGAATCCACCTACCAATGCAGGAGATGCAGGAGATGCGGGTTCAAGCCCTGGGTCGGGAAGATCCCCTGGAGGAGGAAATTGCAACCCATTCCAGTGTTCTTGCCTGGAGACTGTAGCCCTTCAGGATTCTCTGTCTATGGGGTCACAAAGAGTCTGACACGGCTGCGCAGCTAAACAACAACAAAACAGAGAAAAACCTATTAATGTTCTCAAATTGTAAATGAATATATGAACATGTATCTACTTAGGCAAAATAGTTTATTATTTGAAAGAGCAATATAAATTGCACTATTACATTATTTTCTTAGCTGTGTCAATTACTACATTTGTGTGTGACTTACTGCAATATTTAGTATAAACTTCACATACCTATGACAGAGTGTCCTATCTTTGAAATGAGGACTGTGCAGTTGTTCAGAAACTGTGTAAATATGTGTAAATCATTTCTAGAAATGCCTAACACCTAGCAAGCTCTTAAGAAACATTTGCTACTATTATCATCATTATCCATCTTTATAACACCTTCAGAAGTCTTGGTTATTCATCACTTTAAGAAGAAAATTGAGAAAAATATGTTTCACACTATATTTCCTATCCTCATGTATATAAGAGCAGGTGTTTACATATACAGATGTGCATATATGCATGAATATAAAATAAATGATGTACATACATATGCAGACATACATCAGTATCTCTAGTGAGAAATTACCTTTTAACCAGGGAAAGCAGTTGTCAATCATTCTACTTCTTGCCATAGCTACTAATTAATATAAAACAATTGAGTTATTAAAAATAAAGTATTTGTGGGAGAAGGAAAACATTAGGTTGGTCAAGTGTTCTTTCAGTTTTCCGTAAGCTCTTAGCAGAAAACATGGACAAACTTTTTGGCCAGCCCAATACCATCCCAGGCAGCCCTAGTGGTAAAGAATCTGCCTGCCAATGCAAGAGACCCAAGAGATAGATGTGTATTCAGTACCTCAGTTGGGAGGGTCCCCTGAAGGAGGGCATGGCAGCTCACTCCAGTGTTTTTGCCTGGATAATTCCATGGACAGAGGTGCCAAGTGGTGGGTTGCAGAGAGCTGGACATGACTGACGTGACTTAGCATGCAGTAGCCTGTCTCATGGAAGAGTAATGGCAATGCTATTTCCAGGTAACATATCAGACACCATCCCTCCTCGAGGTGTCTGTCTTTGCTGTGTGGGTTGCTTGAGATGCTCTTCCTTACCTATGTTGACCCTTTCTCCTTCAAAGCTGCCTATCTCTCATTTTCTAGGCAGTGACACCCCTGCCTTGCAGCTCACCTTATAATTTTTTTTAAAAAATTTATTTATGTATTTATTTTGGTGGGGATGGGGTGGGGAGGGAAGGGAGGAGGCGGGCCACTTCTGCTGGTCTTTCATTTATCTATTGTCATCCATCTTTGTTTTCTGGCCCGTGTGGGCCTCCCATCACAGCGGCCTCTGTGTCGCGGAGCACCGGCTCTGGGCGCATGTGCTCCAGAGCTCCCGCTCGGTCATTGGTCACATGGGTCCAGCCGCTCCTGTGGCACGTGAGATCTTCTCAGGCCAAGGATCGAACTGGCACCCCTTGCACTGCAAGGTGGTGTCCTTACCCACTGGACCACAAGGGAAGCCCCTTATGAATGTTTTACCCTGACCTCCCTTCCCTGTTCTTCCTGTCCTTGCTCCTTCCCCTGTTCTAATCGCCTTCTACCACACTGTGCACTTTACTATATGTGGTGCTTTTTAGTGAAGAATGGTTGATGTACAGTAGGTTACAGGTGCACAATAGAATGACTCACAATTTTTAAACTAGTCTGTTGCATTTTTTAGATTTCACATGTAGATTATATTATAAAGCATTTGTCTTTTGCTGTCTGACTTATTTCACTTAGCTTATTATCCCCCAAGTCCATCCATGTTTCTGAAAATGGCAGAATTTCATTTTTTATGGATAAGTATATTTCATTGTATTGGGTTGGCCAAAATGCCTGTTCAGGTTTTTCGTAACATCTTATGAATGTTAGAGATATCTCCAAGGATATATCTTCTTTATCCATTCATTCATCTGTTGATGGTCATTTAGGTTGCTTCCATGTCTTGGCTATTGTGAATCACACTGCTATAATATGGGGATGCATGTATCATTTCAAATTAGTGTGGTTTTGGTTTTTTTGGAGATATATAAATATATATATATATATAAAACTGATGGGTCATAGTAGTAGTTCTGGGCTTCCATGGTGGCTCAGAGGTAAAGAATCTGCCTGCAATGCAGGAGACTCGGGTTCCATCCCTGAATCATAAATATTATGTGGAATAGGGCATGGCAACCCCCACCCCAGTAATCTTTCCTGGAGAGTCTCATAGACAGAGGGGCCTGGTGGGTTATAGTCTGTAGGGTCACAAAGAGTCAGATAAGGCTGAAGTGACTTACCACTCACACAGGGTAATTCTATTTTCTGAGAAACCTCCACACTGTTTTCCACAGTGCCTGCACTGATGTACATTCCCACCAATGGTGTATAAAGGTTCTCTTTTCTCCACATCCTCACCAACACTCATTGTCTATGTTGCTTTTGATGATAGCCATTCTGACAGATGGGAGGTGATACCTTCTTGTGGTTTTGAATTACGTTTTCCTGATAATTTGTGACGCTGAGCATATTTCATGTGCCAGTTGGCCACCTGCATTTCCTTTTTGGAAAAACACCTATTCATTTCTTCTGCCTTTTTTTTTTTTTGCATTTTAAAAACTTTTGGGGAGGGCAGGTTGAGGAGAGGGGTGGGTGGGCCACTTCTATTGGTCTTTCACTGATCTATTTTCATCCATCTTTGTTCTTTGGCCCGTGTAGGCCTCCCATCACAGTGGCCTCTGTTGTTGCAGAGCGCCGCCTCTGGGCGCATGCGCTCCAGAGCTCCGGCTTGGTAATTGGACACATCAGTCCACCTGCTCCACGCCACGTGGGATCTTCCCAGGCCAGGAATCGAATCAGCGCCCCTTGCACTGCAAGGCGGTGTCCTTACCCACTGGACCACTAGGGAAGTCCCCCTGCCTGTCTTTTAAATATTTATCTTTTTATTGAAGTATAGCTAATGACTGCTGTAGGGCAAAGAGATTCATATATGTGTGTGTGTGTGTGTATGCATATATATATATATGTATATGTATATATATATATATGTATATTCTTTTTCATATTTTCCATTATGGTTTATCACAGGATGTTGAATACGGCACCCTGTGCTGTACAGTACAACCTTGTTATTTGTCTATCCTATGTATAATAGTTTGCACCTGCTGACTCCAGCATCCATTTCTCTCTCTCCACGCTCCTCCCTCATGGCAACCACAAGTCTCTTCTTTCTGCTTCTGATGTTGTTTCTGTTTCATAGTTTCCTTTGTGTCATATTTTAGTGTATAATGTTTGCATAAATTTCTGAGAGACTCGGTTCCATCCTCGGGGATGGCAACCCCACCCCAGTAATCTTTCCTGGAGAGTCTCATAGACAGAGGGGCCTGGTGGGTTATAGTCTGTAGGGTCACAAAGAGTCAGATAAGGCTGAAGTGACTTACCACTCACACAGGGTAATTCTATTTTCTGAGAAACCTCCACACTGTTTTCCACAGTGCCTGCACTGATGTACATTCCCACCAATGGTGTATAAAGGTTCTCTTTTCTCCACATCCTCACCAACACTCATTGTCTATGTTGCTTTTGATGATAGCCATTCTGACAGATGGGAGGTGATACCTTCTTGTGGTTTTGAATTACGTTTTCCTGATAATTTGTGACGCTGAGCATATTTCATGTGCCAGTTGGCCACCTGCATTTCCTTTTTGGAAAAACACCTATTCATTTCTTCTGCCTTTTTTTTTTTTTTTTTTGCATTTTTAAAAAACTTTTTGGGGGGAGGGGCAGGTTGAGGAGGGAGGGGGGCGGGCGGGCCACTTCTATTGGTCTTTCACTGATCTATTTTCATCCATCTTTGTTCTTTGGCCCGTGTAGGCCTCCCATCACAGTGGCCTCTGTTGTTGCAGAGCGCCGCCTCTGGGCGCATGCGCTCCAGAGCTCCGGCTTGGTAATTGGACACATCAGTCCACCTGCTCCACGCCACGTGGGATCTTCCCAGGCCAGGAATCGAATCAGCGCCCCTTGCACTGCAAGGCGGTGTCCTTACCCACTGGACCACTAGGGAAGTCCCCCTGCCTGTCTTTTAAATATTTATCTTTTTATTGAAGTATAGCTAATGACTGCTGTAGGGCAAAGAGATTCATATATGTGTGTGTGTGTGTGTATGCATATATATATATATGTATATGTATATATATATATATGTATATTCTTTTTCATATTTTCCATTATGGTTTATCACAGGATGTTGAATACGGCACCCTGTGCTGTACAGTACAACCTTGTTATTTGTCTATCCTATGTATAATAGTTTGCACCTGCTGACTCCAGCATCCATTTCTCTCCTCTCCCACGCTCCTCCCTCATGGCAACCACAAGTCTCTTCTTTCTGCTTCTGATGTTGTTTCTGTTTCATAGTTTCCTTTGTGTCATATTTTAGGTTCCACAGATATAATTGGTATCGCTCACATGGCCTTTGTCTTGGTCTTTGACTTGCTTCACTTACTATGATAGTCTTTAGTTGCATGCATTTTTAAAACCTAGTCATTTTATTCATTCCCACCCTAGAATGTAAAATCCATGACAAAAGACAATGTTTTGTTTACTTCTGTATGCACCTTGACTAAAAGACTGGCTTACACATAATAGTAGCATAAGAATTACAGGAAAACTGAATGAAAGAATGATTATTTTATTTGAAATATATATATATATCTAGTTACTCCAATAGAGGGGTCACTCCTGAATCTCCTAACTTAAATGTAGGGGGATTGATAGACTGGAGAGTTGAAGGAGGATTTTCTAAATCGACCTTATCCTTTATAAAGGGCATTTTGAAATTAATGTACTGTTTTTCTAGGAAAAGTGAAAATGTGGCACTGAAG
This sequence comes from Tragulus kanchil, assembly GCA_022376925.1. Taxonomy (NCBI): domain Eukaryota; kingdom Metazoa; phylum Chordata; class Mammalia; order Artiodactyla; family Tragulidae; genus Tragulus; species Tragulus kanchil. The sequence goes on from JAIOJX010000023.1 coordinate 134,528,331, forward strand.
GTGTTGTCGATTAGTAATTATACCAGTAAATTATTGCTGTACCCAAGTGTATCTTTTTGTATTGAGTGAATGTTTGGATTTTTTTTTTTTTTTCAAGAAGACAGTAAAATCTAAATTTTACCTCTGAACGCGTTTGCACAAGGACTCCTGAAACTCATTGTGAGGCAATGAGGAGAGCAGCTGAAGTGAACAGAGCTCATCCATACTGGACTTGGCATGAGGGCAGCATGGGGAAGAAATGCCACACTTGTGTCCCCTTTACATCAGTAAAAAGTTCTTTTCTTTGCACATCTTTGGCTGCATGATTGTTATTCACGGTTACTGTCAATTTCCTTAAGTCCACCTTGAAACATGATAGGTGAGTGGCGGACAATGGGCCATTATCTTGACAAGATAGATCTCAGCAAGCAAGAAGTCTGGTTAGATAGAAATCTAAAATCAGGGAGTAAGAATATTATTACTTTCTGTTTGATGTTACTTCCATGTCCTGTGAATCTGAATTCACATTTCTGTTTTATCCATTAAGACTGTCCTTTTCTGGCTCATCTTTTGCCAGATTATCCAAATGAATTTTGGTGAAAAGGACCATCATTTAATGCTGATTTAATATATGAGGTTTTAATACTATAGACAACATTAAGGGGACTTTATTTCAATATTTTGGCATTAAAAGCAGTCATTACAGCTGTTAAATATATAGATTTTATTCCTCCCCAAGTAATCCTTCCTATAAAGTATGTTACCAATGTTAATTAAACAGGGACCATAAAAAGTCCTTAAGTCATTTTTAGAAATGTCTTCAAAGTGGTTTTATAGTACTATTTAATATATGCTTGTAATCTGAAGAAAATACCACCGCTGCTGTTCAATCTAACAGAAGAATACAGAATTAATGATTCTGCACAGTCTGAGTTAAGACAATACCATAGTTAAAAGCAGATTTGGCCCCTGCATCTTGTACCTGGGGATTTAGGATAAATTTAGGATAGGAAATATAGGAAACTGCATTCATAAGGGGTGGGAGAAGGAGGACTGGGAGGAGGATGAAGTTGAAATGTGAAGCTGCAGTAGAAATTCAACTGATCCGGCGCTCAAAGAACAGCTCTGACTCCGGACTGGACTGTTCTTCAGAGTCGTCCCCAATGACAAAGAGGGGCGGAGCCTTTGTACTTTCTCAACCATTGGTTGAGGTTACCCTGGTGGTTCAGTGGTAAAAGAATCTGCCTGCCAATGCAGGAGGTGGGGGTTCACTCTCTGGGTCAGGAAGATCCCTTGGAGAAGGAAATGGCAATGCACTCCAGTATTCCTGCCTGGAAAATCTCCTGCACAAAGGAGCCTGGCGGGCCACAGTCCAGGGGGTTGCAAAGAGTTGGACACTACTTACAACTGAACAACAGCAACCATGTGTTGTTGGCTGCCCCCTAGAGCAGTGGTGGTGTAGATGGGGGTGCGTAACTTAGGGAGGACAGCCTCTTTGAGCCCAGGTCACTGCCCAGAGAGTGAATGAGCTAAGGAAGGAGTTTCAGTCCGAGGTGGGATGTGAGAGGCACACACTCCGCATCCACCGCAGCTCACCTGCTGCTTGTGCAGAGGCCTGGCCCCACAGGCAGGCTGGGCCTTCCTCCAAGAGAAACTTAGAAGAGGAAGGTTAATGGGACAAACTGTGCCCTTTGACACTACTGATCTAGAGGCCATAGCTTAGCCCCTGTCCCTTCCTCCTCAGCTACCTGCTCCTGACTCCCCTCACCCTTAGTTAGCACCCCAGCTGGACCTCACCCATAAGGGGCCCGATGCCTTATCAGGCTGTGACTAGTGCACTTGTCTATATATTGTCATGAATGGACAGAGGAGTGTGAGGAAAAGTTCCTATCAGTCATCAGGGTCAAATGCTTTTTTTTCCCGTGATGACCAGGCTTTAAGTACTATTTAATATATGCTTGTAATCTGAAGAAAATACCACCGCTGCTGTTCAATCTAACAGAAGAATACAGAATTAATGATTCTGCACAGTCTGAGTTAAGACAATACCATAGTTAAAAGCAGATTTGGCCCCTGCATCTTGTACCTGGGGATTTAGGATAAATTTAGGATAGGAAATATAGGAAACTGCATTCATAAGGGGTGGGAGAAGGAGGACTGGGAGGAGGATGAAGTTGAAATGTGAAGCTGCAGTAGAAATTCAACTGATCCGGCGCTCAAAGAACAGCTCTGACTCCGGACTGGACTGTTCTTCAGAGTCGTCCCCAATGACAAAGAGGGGCGGAGCCTTTGTACTTTCTCAACCATTGGTTGAGGTTACCCTGGTGGTTCAGTGGTAAAAGAATCTGCCTGCCAATGCAGGAGGTGGGGGTTCACTCTCTGGGTCAGGAAGATCCCTTGGAGAAGGAAATGGCAATGCACTCCAGTATTCCTGCCTGGAAAATCTCCTGCACAAAGGAGCCTGGCGGGCCACAGTCCAGGGGGTTGCAAAGAGTTGGACACTACTTACAACTGAACAACAGCAACCATGTGTTGTTGGCTGCCCCCTAGAGCAGTGGTGGTGTAGATGGGGGTGCGTAACTTAGGGAGGACAGCCTCTTTGAGCCCAGGTCACTGCCCAGAGAGTGAATGAGCTAAGGAAGGAGTTTCAGTCCGAGGTGGGATGTGAGAGGCACACACTCCGCATCCACCGCAGCTCACCTGCTGCTTGTGCAGAGGCCTGGCCCCACAGGCAGGCTGGGCCTTCCTCCAAGAGAAACTTAGAAGAGGAAGGTTAATGGGACAAACTGTGCCCTTTGACACTACTGATCTAGAGGCCATAGCTTAGCCCCTGTCCCTTCCTCCTCAGCTACCTGCTCCTGACTCCCCTCACCCTTAGTTAGCACCCCAGCTGGACCTCACCCATAAGGGGCCCGATGCCTTATCAGGCTGTGACTAGTGCACTTGTCTATATATTGTCATGAATGGACAGAGGAGTGTGAGGAAAAGTTCCTATCAGTCATCAGGGTGTCAAATGCTTTTTTTTTTTTTCCCCGTGATGACCAGGCTCCATTACCTGAAGGCTAGTTACTCCTTTCCTTGACTTCGTGTTTCTTACCTCAAGGAGTACCAAGTGACCAGATAGCAGCAACAGCATCAAGTGTCATATGATGTTCATGTGGGAACCTTTCCTTCTGGGGCCTGCAGAGACTAGAGGTGCAGGAAGAAAGATTCACACATTCCTCAGTGGGTCACCCCTACATTCACCTCATTTTCCACGTCTGTTTTGTTGTTCATTTGCTCAGTTGTGTCTGGCTCTTTGTGACCACATGGACTGCAGCACGCCAGGCTTCCCTCTCCTTCATTGTCTCCTGGAGTTGGCTCAAATTCATGTTCATTGAGTTAGTGATGCCATCCAGCCATCTGGTCCTCTGTCACCCCCTTCTCTTCCTGCCCTCAATCTTTCCTAGCATCAGGGTCTTTGCCAGTAAGACTACTCTTTACATCAGGTGGCCAAAATATTGGAGCTTCAACTTCAACATCAGTCCTTCCAATATTTAGGGTTGATTTCCTTTAGGATTGACTGGTTTGATCTCCTTGCAGTTGAAGGGAACTTCAACAGTCTTCTGCATTACCATAGTTTGAAATCATGAATTCTTTGATGCTCAGCCTTCTTTATGGCCCAGTTTTCATATCTGTACATGACTACTGGACAAACCATAGCTTTGACTATACAGATTTTAGTGCACTAATTATTTTAATAATCTGTACCCAGTACACCATGTATGATCTTCAAGTTGGTGCTCCCCGCTGTCCCCATTTGTTTCTAAAAGGTTGTTCCCTTGCTCTCCTAGCCCAGACATGATGAAGTACACACAGTGCCACATGGGAAGCCCCCAGTTAAATGTTTGGTGATGATTTCGTCGCTAAGTTGGGTCCCATTCTGTGACCCCATGAACTGAAGCCCACGAGGTGCCTCTGTCCATGGGATTTCCCAGGCAAGAATCCTGGAGCAGGTTGCCATTTCTTTCTCCAGGGTATCTTCCCTACCTCTTCTTAGAACTCCAATGATAGTTAGCATGTGGAACACTGTTCCTTCTTTGGGGCTGCATCAGGGTGTCAAATGCTTTTTTTCCCCGTGATGACCAGGCTCCATTACCTGAAGGCTAGTTACTCCTTTCCTTGACTTCGTGTTTCTTACCTCAAGGAGTACCAAGTGACCAGATAGCAGCAACAGCATCAAGTGTCATATGATGTTCATGTGGGAACCTTTCCTTCTGGGGCCTGCAGAGACTAGAGGTGCAGGAAGAAAGATTCACACATTCCTCAGTGGGTCACCCCTACATTCACCTCATTTTCCACGTCTGTTTTGTTGTTCATTTGCTCAGTTGTGTCTGGCTCTTTGTGACCACATGGACTGCAGCACGCCAGGCTTCCCTCTCCTTCATTGTCTCCTGGAGTTGGCTCAAATTCATGTTCATTGAGTTAGTGATGCCATCCAGCCATCTGGTCCTCTGTCACCCCCTTCTCTTCCTGCCCTCAATCTTTCCTAGCATCAGGGTCTTTGCCAGTAAGACTACTCTTTACATCAGGTGGCCAAAATATTGGAGCTTCAACTTCAACATCAGTCCTTCCAATATTTAGGGTTGATTTCCTTTAGGATTGACTGGTTTGATCTCCTTGCAGTTGAAGGGAACTTCAACAGTCTTCTGCATTACCATAGTTTGAAATCATGAATTCTTTGATGCTCAGCCTTCTTTATGGCCCAGTTTTCATATCTGTACATGACTACTGGACAAACCATAGCTTTGACTATACAGATTTTAGTGCACTAATTATTTTAATAATCTGTACCCAGTACACCATGTATGATCTTCAAGTTGGTGCTCCCCGCTGTCCCCATTTGTTTCTAAAAGGTTGTTCCCTTGCTCTCCTAGCCCAGACATGATGAAGTACACACAGTGCCACATGGGAAGCCCCCAGTTAAATGTTTGGTGATGATTTCGTCGCTAAGTTGGGTCCCATTCTGTGACCCCATGAACTGAAGCCCACGAGGTGCCTCTGTCCATGGGATTTCCCAGGCAAGAATCCTGGAGCAGGTTGCCATTTCTTTCTCCAGGGTATCTTCCCTACCTCTTCTTAGAACTCCAGTTGCCTGCACTGAAGGCAGATTCTTTACCCACTGAACTACCAAGGAATTAAATGTATAGAGAAAGAAAATATATTTGAGTATATTGTGATGGCAGAGGAATAAAGATATCTAGAGGCAAACTTGATGACTAAGAACTTAAATGTCATAAAGTGAAGAAGTTCTCTAGTTTGAAAATATTTAGGCCAAGAAGAAACAACCTCCTTTTTATTTTCATTAGCATTTGCCACTTTTTAATTTGCACCACATTTAATTGGAAACTCTTTTTAACTCCCTTGTGGTGCTAAAAATTCTGTGAGAATGTTCACCTTTGTATCTTTTGCCAAGCAGTGTTTGCATATATATAGAAATTGACTTATGATTTTGGTGAAAATTTTCAGTGATGATAGAGACAGGGAAATATCACATTTTAAAGTTTAACTTGGGGCTTTGATGGTGGTCCAGTGGATAAAGAGTCTACCTTGCAGTGCAAGGGGCACTGGTTCGATCCCTGGGCTGGGAAGAGCCCCTGTGTGGTGGAGCAGCTGGCCGGCGTGTCCAGTTACGAGCCAACGCTCTGGAACTCTGCAATGAGAGAGGCTACTGCAATGGGAGGCCCACACAGGCCAAAGAATAAAGATGGATGAAAATAAATAAATTAAAAAAAAAAAAAACAATTTTAGAGACCAAAATTTTTTTTAAAAAGTTTAAAAAATAATTTAACTTAGCTCTTATTTCTCTTTACTCTGTAGTGGTAAACATAGAAATTCCAGAAAATTAAACTGAAGATCACTGTAATATGCGTTAATCACACAAAAAGGAATAGCATAATTTAAATTTACTTTTGCTGTAATTACTTTTACTATAGTCACTTCTCAATTTTCACTGGAGAATCTTCCCCTTCTCTCAAACTGAGGAAATTTAACCAGAGGTAGACTAATAGTGAAGCATCCTAGTCATTTATTCAGAGGTCAATTTTTCAGTATTTTTATACTCCAGATATTTTTTTTTTCTTTTTAAAGCCACTCACTCTTGTTTTTCTTTTCTTTTTTTAATTTTGACCTCTTTTATTGGTTTTTTATTTATTTATTTTCATCCATCTTTATTTGTTGGCCTGTGTGGACCTCCCGTTGCAGTGCTCTTGTTGCAGAGCACCGGCTCTGGGTGTATACGCTCCAGAGTGCTGGCTTGGTAATTGGACACACCGGTCCAGCTGCTCCAGGACACATGAGATCTTACCAGCCCAGAGATCCAACTGGTGCCCGTTGCACTGCAAGGCAGACTCTTCACCCACTGGATCACCAGGGAAGCCCTACTCCATATATTTTTATCAGCTTAAAGAAGAACAGAATATATCTCCATTTCTAGACACTTTACCTTTATGCTCTGGTGTTTGTGATTTCTGACAAAAACTTGGAAAAAGACAAATCTAAATCAAAGTAAATCCTACCATATTAAGATCAAAGGTAAAACTAAATATTAAGTTTTCACTGTTAAATTTCAACATAACCACTTAAAATGTAGATAATGGAGCATAGTAGAACCTTAAAAAGCAATCTGTTTAATATCCTCTTACAGCATCATAACATTTTTTTTCTGTTTATTCACAAAGTTTATTAGTTTGTGACTCTATAGTGTTCAAATAGAAACCCTAGAGATTGTTGATGAGCTATCTTTGGTTGATGAAACTACAAACTTTCGCCAGACTTATCGTTTTCAGATACAAAGCATTAAACTAGTAAACTTGGAAGAAAAATGTTAATATGGGGAGATGAGCAAATGTTCTTGTTTTAAGTTCAGTTCTGACAGGATGATCCTCAGCTGAAGTCAATGCCTACTGGCAGCCACGTGGGGGCGCCATCTCTACCCAGCCCGATCACACCCCAGCCCACATCACAGAAAGCAGAACCACCCAGCTGAGCCTATTCAAAGACATGGATTCTTGAGAGGCAGTCACATACTATAGTCGTTTTAAGTCGCCAAACTTTAGAGCAGAGTTTAACTGAAGTAATGTCCTCCTGCCTCTTTCAAGGCAGGGCTTAGACCTGGGTCAACAGAAGGTAAACACAAGCAACTGAGCGTCTGTATTCCTCCACTTGCCTATATCGTGTATTCTCAACTAGATTGTAAGTTACCCAAGCTTCCAGGTATTGCTTTATTTTTCCCCATGCGTCTCTGTAACATTAACACAGTGCTGTGCACATGGAACTCTGATTACCTGAGGTTGCAGGCTTAGCCATAACAGAAGGAGCAAAAGTGGTCAAAGGGGGTCCTTTGGATAGAAAGATAAATGTTAAAGACATAGGAATTTTTATTATACCAATAGTAATAACCAACTTAAAAGACATTATCTATGTTTATTTATACATACACACATATGTGTGTGTGTGTGTGTGTATACACATACATACGCACATACATACATATGTGGGCTTTCCTGGTGGTTCAGACTGTAAAGAATCTGCAGTGTAGGAGGTCTGGGTTCCATCCCTGGGTCGGGAAGATCCCCTGGTGAAGGGAATGGCAACCCACTCCAATATTCTTGCCTGGAGAATTCCATGGAGAGAGAAGCCTGGCGGGCTACAGTCCATGGAGTCGCAAGAGTTGGAAACGACCGAGCGCAGATACACACACACACACACACACACACACGCACGCACACACATAATGTAGATCATCTGAGCAAAGGAATTTACAGTCAGATTTTTGTTTGTAAACAACCTAAAATAAATACCCATTTTCGTTAGGAACATTGCCATCTGTTAGACATTTATATGCGGAATTGTGAAAGAGACGAAAATGAAGTAAGCAAATAATCAATAAATAAAACGGGGTGGGGGTTCGTGGGGGGCTGACTGTCTAGAGCTGTAGCCGCCTAATAGTATTTTCTTCCCAGTCCTGCCATGTGTCCGGCAGGCACTTCATGTAGGAAGTAACAGTTACCTCCGTTCACTGCAACTAACCACGTTCAGAGCGTGGGGACTGTTTGCAGGACAGTTGACTAGTGGAACAGTAAGGAATCGCCATTCAAGTCAGAAACCTGGACGGAGGAAACAGAATGAAGATATGTCTACTTGTGATCAGGACTTATTTTTTTCAACATATAAAGAAACTGACATTATTTAAAAGATGACGGGTTTTCAATGTTTTAAGTCCAAAAGTATTTTGAGCTCTTTTAATTGTTATTTTTAGACCTGGGTCAACAGAAGGTAAACACAAGCAACTGAGCGTCTGTATTCCTCCACTTGCCTATATCGTGTATTCTCAACTAGATTGTAAGTTACCCAAGCTTCCAGGTATTGCTTTATTTTTCCCCATGCGTCTCTGTAACATTAACACAGTGCTGTGCACATGGAACTCTGATTACCTGAGGTTGCAGGCTTAGCCATAACAGAAGGAGCAAAAGTGGTCAAAGGGGGTCCTTTGGATAGAAAGATAAATGTTAAAGACATAGGAATTTTTATTATACCAATAGTAATAACCAACTTAAAAGACATTATCTATGTTTATTTATACATACACACATATGTGTGTGTGTGTGTGTGTATACACATACATACGCACATACATACATATGTGGGCTTTCCTGGTGGTTCAGACTGTAAAGAATCTGCAGTGTAGGAGGTCTGGGTTCCATCCCTGGGTCGGGAAGATCCCCTGGTGAAGGGAATGGCAACCCACTCCAATATTCTTGCCTGGAGAATTCCATGGAGAGAGAAGCCTGGCGGGCTACAGTCCATGGAGTCGCAAGAGTTGGAAACGACCGAGCGCAGATACACACACACACACACACACACACACACACACATAATGTAGATCATCTGAGCAAAGGAATTTACAGTCAGATTTTTGTTTGTAAACAACCTAAAATAAATACCCATTTTCGTTAGGAACATTGCCATCTGTTAGACATTTATATGCGGAATTGTGAAAGAGACGAAAATGAAGTAAGCAAATAATCAATAAATAAAACGGGGTGGGGGTTCGTGGGGGGCTGACTGTCTAGAGCTGTAGCCGCCTAATAGTATTTTCTTCCCAGTCCTGCCATGTGTCCGGCAGGCACTTCATGTAGGAAGTAACAGTTACCTCCGTTCACTGCAACTAACCACGTTCAGAGCGTGGGGACTGTTTGCAGGACAGTTGACTAGTGGAACAGTAAGGAATCGCCATTCAAGTCAGAAACCTGGACGGAGGAAACAGAATGAAGATATGTCTACTTGTGATCAGGACTTATTTTTTTCAACATATAAAGAAACTGACATTATTTAAAAGATGACGGGTTTTCAATGTTTTAAGTCCAAAAGTATTTTTGAGCTCTTTTTAATTGTTAATAAGTCTGTCTAGGAGACAGTAGATATTCGATATACTTAAGTATTAATAGTTCTCCAAAATCTTTACCTTCAAGGCCCATCTCTCTCCCTGTTATGTTGCTTTCCAGAATTCCTATTGCAGTGCTTTACAATTGCACTTGCTAAGACAAAAAAGGTTAGAAAATAATGCAAGTGTGTGTGTGGTGAAGAATTAAATCCGTTGCTCTCCAGATTCGAAGTTGCATTTGTATAGGATGAAAAGGGAACACTGGTCTTAATGTAAACGACATATTCAGACATTTACTAAATGTGTTTTCATAATCTTGGAACGCAAGTAGTTCACAGGGGCATATATGGCAGCACAGAGGTTTATTCATATAGTCAACCAGAAGGAACTATTCAGATCCATTTAAAAATAATAACGTGAGGAGCTGAAAGCATGCGTCTTCACACTCATCCATGTTTTTACCAAGTGAGACAGGAGAGAAGTGGGCGGCAGAGGGAAGGGAGGGGCAGACTGGAGGCGGGGGAGGGATGAAGGAGAGGCCAGTAGGCGAGAGGAGAAAATACCTTGCTGGACCCACTACCCTAGCTCTCCCAAGCATGTGGGCATCACCTCAAGTTGTAACAAAGAGATGACCGTGGCGGTTCCCTTCCGCTCGGTTCTAGACAGGCTTACACAGCGTGCGCTGCGTGCGTGCCTGTCGCCTCCTCCAGGCCCCCCTTTTCCTCCCAGAGTTAGGAGCCCCGGATCCCGGGAATCCCCCTGCTCTGTGCCAGGCACGCAGGTGCCTTGGAGACGCGGCCACAGGTTCGGCGTCTGTGGTTAGGGGCAGCGGCGCACGCCGGCTACGGAGAGAGGGAGGAGGCCCTCCGCCGAGACCGAGCAGGACCCTCGCTCGGCCTGGGGACTGCGGGAGGGGCGCGCGATACCGGAGGGACAGGTGGCCATTCAAGTCAGAAACCTGGACGGAGGAAACAGAATGAAGATATGTCTACTTGTGATCAGGACTTATTTTTTTCAACATATAAAGAAACTGACATTATTTAAAAGATGACGGGTTTTCAATGTTTTAAGTCCAAAAGTATTTTTGAGCTCTTTTTAATTGTTAATAAGTCTGTCTAGGAGACAGTAGATATTCGATATACTTAAGTATTAATAGTTCTCCAAAATCTTTACCTTCAAGGCCCATCTCTCTCCCTGTTATGTTGCTTTCCAGAATTCCTATTGCAGTGCTTTACAATTGCACTTGCTAAGACAAAAAAGGTTAGAAAATAATGCAAGTGTGTGTGTGGTGAAGAATTAAATCCGTTGCTCTCCAGATTCGAAGTTGCATTTGTATAGGATGAAAAGGGAACACTGGTCTTAATGTAAACGACATATTCAGACATTTACTAAATGTGTTTTCATAATCTTGGAACGCAAGTAGTTCACAGGGGCATATATGGCAGCACAGAGGTTTATTCATATAGTCAACCAGAAGGAACTATTCAGATCCATTTAAAAATAATAACGTGAGGAGCTGAAAGCATGCGTCTTCACACTCATCCATGTTTTTACCAAGTGAGACAGGAGAGAAGTGGGCGGCAGAGGGAAGGGAGGGGCAGACTGGAGGCGGGGGAGGGATGAAGGAGAGGCCAGTAGGCGAGAGGGAGAAAATACCTTGCTGGACCCACTACCCTAGCTCTCCCAAGCATGTGGGCATCACCTCAAGTTGTAACAAAGAGATGACCGTGGCGGTTCCCTTCCGCTCGGTTCTAGACAGGCTTACACAGCGTGCGCTGCGTGCGTGCCTGTCGCCTCCTCCAGGCCCCCCTTTTCCTCCCAGAGTTAGGAGCCCCGGATCCCGGGAATCCCCCTGCTCTGTGCCAGGCACGCAGGTGCCTTGGAGACGCGGCCACAGGTTCGGCGTCTGTGGTTAGGGGCAGCGGCGCACGCCGGCTACGGAGAGAGGGAGGAGGCCCTCCGCCGAGACCGAGCAGGACCCTCGCTCGGCCTGGGGACTGCGGGAGGGGCGCGCGATACCGGAGGGACAGGTGGCCCCGGCACGACCCGGAGCGCGGCGTGCGGACGAGCGGGGCGGGGGAGGCAGTGGCAGCACAGATCTCACCGGGCCTGGGCGCGGGCAGACCCAGGTAAGCCGCCCGGGCTCCGCGGGGTCGCTCCGGAAGCTGCTGCCCGAGTGCCCGCCCGGCCGAGCGTCGCGGTCCCGGTTCTGCTCCTGGTTCATCACGCACCTGACCTGGCGACCGGGAACCGCCAGTCTCGGTTCGCTTCCGCGCCCGCCGGCACCCCCAAGGAGCCCGCGGGAACCCCGCGAGCAGCCCGCCCCCTGGGCCCCGCGTCTCGGGCCTGTCGCCTTTGGGGTGAGCCGAGCGGGGGCGCCGACCTCCCTGCAGGTCCGAGGTCGCGCGAACGGCCCTGGCGGAGAGAGAAGATCGCGCGGGCGAGAGACGGGAACCTGGGTCCCGCGGCGGCGTCGCCCTCCTCCGCTGCCCGGCGTCACGGCGGGCTTATATAGGAGCTGGCAGCGGGGGGCTGCCCTCCCCGCCCGCCCGGGCGCCCGCACGTGGCCGGCACAGCCTCGTCCCCGCGCAGGCAGGCCCCGGGCGACGGCGGCGGGAGCCGCGCGCGCGTCTGCCACCTCGCCCTCCGCGCGCGCGCCCCGCGAGCCGGCCTCGGCGCGGGCGCCACCCTCCCTCCCCGGCGCGCGGAGCGTGAGCGCATCGCCCTCCAGGTGCGGCGATGTGCCTCTGCGCTCCTTCCGGCGCCGGGAGAGGATGGTAGCCGGAGCGCCCGGGCGTGAGAGCGTCGCCCAGGAAGGGGAGCGATTGATGGGCAGGGCGCGCACTTGGCTGAGGACCGCAGCCGGGGCGCCGCGCGAGCACAGACGGCGCGGCTCCTCCGCCTCCCGACCGGACTCCGCCGACCTCCGGAGCCGCCTGCCCCCGGGCTCCCGGGCCGCCGAGCCGCTGCCCGCGGAGGAGGGTCGGCGTGGCGCGTGAGCGCCTGGGCGTGTGCGGACCTCTCTCCAAAACAACACTTCTGCCCGGAATCCTGCGTTCCCGGACCTCCGGGAGTCCGCCGGCGCGCTGGCCGCGGAGGGACTGGAACTTGAGTTCTGGCGGGGTCTCCGAGAGGGAGCGCAGCAGGAGACGTCAGGGAAGACGCGAAAGCTGATGCGGCAGGATCAAGAGCGGACACTTTGCTTCCTGCCACTTTGCTGGGGCCAAGCCGCTTCCCAAGGCGACCTCCTGCTCACCTGCGTCCCGCCCAGCCCAACCCTCCCCACCCACGCCGAGGGGTAAATCCCCAGCCCCTCATAAGTATCCAGCACGCTATTGACTTTTTCATAACTTACGATTAGTCTCTGGAACGATCGTATTTACTCCGTGGCTCTTTAATGGAGGTCGATAGACTTAATGATTTCCTCAGCGGAGTCATTGACTTCTGAGCCAATAGCTAATGCCTTCGTCATAATTTTCTGGGGGGGAAACTAACTTTGCGTTGCTTCTGCCGACGCTCAACTCTCCGTGAATCGTGCATCTTGGTGCTGAGCACGCAACAAAAGTTTTTAGCTTCTCCTCAGTTTCTGGTGCTTCGGCTTCAAACAAGGAGAGTCTGTCAGGACACCATCTCCTGTAACTTTTCTTCTCGGTTATCATTTGCGATGAAGAGGAAACAGAAGAGATTTCTGCAGATGACTTTGTTATTCATGGTGGCTTTAATTTTCCTGCCCAATATCGGTCTCTGGTCTCTGTACAAGGAGAAGCACCTGGTGAAGTCCACGGAGCCCGGGGAGCAGCAGGTAAGTGCTAGGCAGAGGAGTGTGAGGCTGGATCCAGCCACCACAGCAGGTGTGCGGGAGCCTAGGACTGCTCCCAGCTCTCTGCAGAGCTGAGATGACAAGAAATGCAAAATAAAGTAGAAAAGCAGGATGAGAGGTCACCAGGAAGACAGAGCCGCTCACTGTTGATCTGTACCTTGATTTTGGCATGAGGTTGCTTGAGAGGTAACTGCTTATTCGTGGAAGGAGCTATATGGTACAACTTCAGTCGCAGGGACTTGTGTTTGCTTCTCATGGAGTTTGGGCGTCCACGTTAAAGCGAATCGGGACAATTAAATCGTGAATCTTGTAACGTGGTTCTCAAAAACCAAGTTACGGTTATCTATATTTTGGGTGGTTATTTTGGCTTAGCAACATTTATTTGTTTTGCCCAGCAGAAACATCAAGTCTCCCTGTCTCTCTCTCTGTTGCTAAGGTGCTGTGTGGGTCTTCAGGCAGTTACTAAGGAGGTCGTTCCGTTTCACAGTCTGGTGATAACAGCTTGTTACTAAAGCTCTCCTTCGTGTCCAAAACACCATGTGATGAATATCTGTATGTATATACAGACACACACATATATGCGTGTTTCATTAAATATGCAGTCTATTAATACGTGCATTGCTCATATCTTGACATGGATTAAAAGAACTATCTTTCTTAACAGTAAAGCAAAATATCCTTTACGGAACGTCAATGAAACTCAATATTGTTAAATTCTTTGCTTACTAATAAACTAGCTTCTGTAATTAAACTTTTACAATAGAATGCAGCCTTTTTCATGATATGAACATGACACTTCTTGAGTTAGTCTCTGTGCATCACTTTGGGAATGTTAATAACCTTAATTTCATGGATCATCACGCATGTACACTGTGTAATTTACAAAAACACAAGGCATTTAAGTAGCCCATTTGTGGTCTTGTGGATGGCAGCATTTATTACTGACAATTAAATATCCTTTCTTATAGTTAACAGAGTAGAATTTCTTTTTACACAGTGGGTGGTTAGTTGTACCGTAGGTGGAAGTAATCTGCCTTTGCATTGTGACAAGTAAGCATTACCAGTCTCCAGACGTTCAGGATAACTAGCTGTTTATGAGGAGTTTTGGTGGTCTGCAATTTTGAGAGAAAATGCTGACATATTTTCATTTCGTTGTTGATCTCTGTCATCCTTCCTAATAGGGGAGTGACTTTGATTTGAAGTATATTCTGTTTTGTCATTCCAATAAAAGAAAATGTATACTTTGAATGTGAAACTTTTTTCCTATATAGATAATTTATTTCTCCGACCCTTAAGAGAAAGTGAATTTTATTAACATTAGTTGCAATAATTAACTACATTCATTAAAATTTCCATTCTGATATGGATAAAATGGCAAAAAATGATTTTTACTTGAATTCAATTAACAGTATCCATCTGAATCATTTGCTGGAATAGCTAACATAAAGCTCTAATTAATCTTATTAATGAGATATTTACAACTTTCCCACCAGCTCTATTGATTTTGACCCGTAATGAGAAGTCTGTTCAATGGCATAGAAAGAAATAAAGTATTGCAAACCAACTGTCTGATTTATCAAACTCTAAAAGTCTCCCTGTCTCTCTCTCTGTTGCTAAGGTGCTGTGTGGGTCTTCAGGCAGTTACTAAGGAGGTGTCGTTAGGGGATAACAGCTTGTTACTAAAGCTCTCCTTCGTGTCCAAAACACCATGTGATGAATATCTGTATGTATATACAGACACACACATATATGCGTGTTTCATTAAATATGCAGTCTATTAATACGTGCATTGCTCATATCTTGACATGGATTAAAAGAACTATCTTTCTTAACAGTAAAGCAAAATATCCTTTACGGAACGTCAATGAAACTCAATATTGTTAAATTCTTTGCTTACTAATAAACTAGCTTCTGTAATTAAACTTTTACAATAGAATGCAGCCTTTTTCATGATATGAACATGACACTTCTTGAGTTAGTCTCTGTGCATCACTTTGGGAATGTTAATAACCTTAATTTCATGGATCATCACGCATGTACACTGTGTAATTTACAAAAACACAAGGCATTTAAGTAGCCCATTTGTGGTCTTGTGGATGGCAGCATTTATTACTGACAATTAAATATCCTTTCTTATAGTTAACAGAGTAGAATTTCTTTTTACACAGTGGGTGGTTAGTTGTACCGTAGGTGGAAGTAATCTGCCTTTGCATTGTGACAAGTAAGCATTACCAGTCTCCAGACGTTCAGGATAACTAGCTGTTTATGAGGAGTTTTGGTGGTCTGCAATTTTGAGAGAAAATGCTGACATATTTTCATTTCGTTGTTGATCTCTGTCATCCTTCCTAATAGGGGAGTGACTTTGATTTGAAGTATATTCTGTTTTGTCATTCCAATAAAAGAAAATGTATACTTTGAATGTGAAACTTTTTTCCTATATAGATAATTTATTTCTCCGACCCTTAAGAGAAAGTGAATTTTATTAACATTAGTTGCAATAATTAACTACATTCATTAAAATTTCCATTCTGATATGGATAAAATGGCAAAAAATGATTTTTACTTGAATTCAATTAACAGTATCCATCTGAATCATTTGCTGGAATAGCTAACATAAAGCTCTAATTAATCTTATTAATGAGATATTTACAACTTTCCCACCAGCTCTATTGATTTTGACCCGTAATGAGAAGTCTGTTCAATGGCATAGAAAGAAATAAAGTATTGCAAACCAACTGTCTGATTTATCATAATCTCTAAAATGTTTTTCTTGTTTCGGTTTCTTTCATGGTACAAATGATGTTTAATATCCGGTGAGAAATTCACGGGTATGAAAGGCACAGAGCAGCAAGAGAATGGGCTGTTTCTGAAAGTTTTATACCTTGTAGAATACATAACATAAATTGGGATCCTGGGCATTCCAGCTTGAGAGTCTTAGCAGTTTTAAAACCAAGAATAAACAAAATGCAATTCGTGCTATAAAATGTATGTCAGTTGCATACTTTAATATTTTTTAACCTAAATAATGGTTTGAAAGCTAATGCTTTCTTACACAAGTTTAAATACAGAAATTATCACTTACTGAAAAATAGAATTTGTTGTAAAGCAGGAAAAGAAAAGCTTTCATTGATTTTATTCTGTTATTAAATATGATTGGAAAGATAATTAGGATATATTGACATCATCATACAGATATTGGATAAGTAAGAGTTAAGTCATATATATGCAAATATATGCATATATGTCTATGTGTTCTTGACCAAGGAAATAGTGCCTTGTAATGATGAATTAAGCATTTTAATATTGTGATGTAACACGTAACTAATGTGTCTCCATTTCGAAGTAAGTCAGGTAAGTATATAAGTTTTCGGTTGAAGCATATAACTTGGCTGTTGGGTACTGTGCTATTTAAATCTAGTAATTTCTTTTAAAAAGACATTTTTATGAATAATTACTAACTGTTCTTCAAGAATCGTCTTTACTTTAGTTGTCATTTGGTTGTAAAATGCTCTGGGTGAGGATAATGGGTGGCTCATTGGCATCAGTCAGCACTGAAGGGATTGTAAGTGAGTCACGTGCCTGTAGGAGACTTTTTCCTATATAGATAATTTATTTCTCCGACCCTTAAGAGAAAGTGAATTTTATTAACATTAGTTGCAATAATTAACTACATTCATTAAAATTTCCATTCTGATATGGATAAAATGGCAAAAATGATTTTACTTGAATTCAATTAACAGTATCCATCTGAATCATTTGCTGGAATAGCTAACATAAAGCTCTAATTAATCTTATTAATGAGATATTTACAACTTTCCCACCAGCTCTATTGATTTTGACCCGTAATGAGAAGTCTGTTCAATGGCATAGAAAGAAATAAAGTATTGCAAACCAACTGTCTGATTTATCATAATCTCTAAAATGTTTTTCTTGTTTCGGTTTCTTTCATGGTACAAATGATGTTTAATATCCGGTGAGAAATTCACGGGTATGAAAGGCACAGAGCAGCAAGAGAATGGGCTGTTTCTGAAAGTTTTATACCTTGTAGAATACATAACATAAATTGGGATCCTGGGCATTCCAGCTTGAGAGTCTTAGCAGTTTTAAAACCAAGAATAAACAAAATGCAATTCGTGCTATAAAATGTATGTCAGTTGCATACTTTAATATTTTTTAACCTAAATAATGGTTTGAAAGCTAATGCTTTCTTACACAAGTTTAAATACAGAAATTATCACTTACTGAAAAATAGAATTTGTTGTAAAGCAGGAAAAGAAAAGCTTTCATTGATTTTATTCTGTTATTAAATATGATTGGAAAGATAATTAGGATATATTGACATCATCATACAGATATTGGATAAGTAAGAGTTAAGTCATATATATGCAAATATATGCATATATGTCTATGTGTTCTTGACCAAGGAAATAGTGCCTTGTAATGATGAATTAAGCATTTTAATATTGTGATGTAACACGTAACTAATGTGTCTCCATTTCGAAGTAAGTCAGGTAAGTATATAAGTTTTCGGTTGAAGCATATAACTTGGCTGTTGGGTACTGTGCTATTTAAATCTAGTAATTTCTTTTAAAAAGACATTTTTATGAATAATTACTAACTGTTCTTCAAGAATCGTCTTTTACTTTAGTTGTCATTTGGTTGTAAAATGCTCTGGGTGAGGATAATGGGTGGCTCATTGGCATCAGTCAGCACTGAAGGGATTGAAAGTGAGTCACGTGCCTGTAGGAGAGTCTGATTTTGCAGCTGTTTTGTGTGAAAGGGCAGGCCACGCAGGCCACCAGTGGGAAACTTCACTCGTTCAAATAGTTTAATTTATAGTGGCTTGCAGGAAATAATTTATGGAAATTCAAAATCGTGGAATAGATGATATTATTAAACTCCTCTTCGCCTGACTTTTCTCAGAGCTCACTAATAGTTTGTCTGCCACTCAGTAGAAATGGCATCAGTATGTGATGAAATGAAGGGAGGTAAGAGAGAACACTGATAGAAGCTGCGTATATTAATTGTCAGAGTTTTCAGTAGTTTCCACATATTTTTTCAAGTTCTCCATACTGTTATACGTTCATCATTTGTATTTATAGTACGTTTCCATTTAAAGTAATATTTACAGCAGTTTCTATAATATTTAAATATGTACCCCACCTATGATGCTGATGCTGAAAACATATGAAATAAAAATCCCTAAAGTGTTCATCGGAAAAGCTCCCCTCACTATACAACCAATGAGGGACAAAATATAGTCATAATAATGGAAGAATTAAGAGGCTAATTTCATTGTTTGGGCTCTGCAAAATTGGAATCAAACTACATAAATAAATATTAAGCTTTTAAGGGTTTCATGAAAATGTTATAAAAATGATGACTTTATAGAATACTGTATACCTTGTGTTTACAAGTTCTTAAATTATCAATCATAATTGTCATGTTATTTTCATTTGAGTTATATTTATTGTTTTTTTGTTGTTATTAGGATGATTTTGGTATCTCCTTTATGTGGCGTAGAGATACATGCATGCATTTTTTAAAAATTATTGATAATTTTATATTCAGCTGCAGTGAAGACTATGATTATTGTGTAATAACTAATAACTTAATTTCATTCTTTTACATTTTGAATTGCTACTTTTATTTGGTTCAGCTACATTTGAACTAAAGTTATATATTTAGATATTAATTAAGCTGTACCAAAGCAATATTTTAGAGCAAAACTACTGCATCTAGCATTTTTATACCTCTCTTTGTAACTATTTATGCAAGTATAGGTAAATACAACGGACCCCAAAGCACTCTTTCATTAAATACATTAAAGAGATTAATTTTTTAAAAGCAGCTCTAAAGTAGTTAAGCAACTAAGTTGAGATACAACTGAGTGCTCACTATAAGTGCAAAAATAATTCAAGAATATTCGTAATATGAAGGTTTTGTGTGAAAGGGCAGGCCACGCAGGCCACCAGTGGGAAACTTCACTCGTTCAAATAGTTTAATTTATAGTGGCTTGCAGGAAATAATTTATGGAAATTCAAAATCGTGGAATAGATGATATTATTAAACTCCTCTTCGCCTGACTTTTCTCAGAGCTCACTAATAGTTTGTCTGCCACTCAGTAGAAATGGCATCAGTATGTGATGAAATGAAGGGAGGTAAGAGAGAACACTGATAGAAGCTGCGTATATTAATTGTCAGAGTTTTCAGTAGTTTCCACATATTTTTTCAAGTTCTCCATACTGTTATACGTTCATCATTTGTATTTATAGTACGTTTCCATTTAAAGTAATATTTACAGCAGTTTCTATAATATTTAAATATGTACCCCACCTATGATGCTGATGCTGAAAACATATGAAATAAAAATCCCTAAAGTGTTCATCGGAAAAGCTCCCCTCACTATACAACCAATGAGGGACAAAATATAGTCATAATAATGGAAGAATTAAGAGGCTAATTTCATTGTTTGGGCTCTGCAAAATTGGAATCAAACTACATAAATAAATATTAAGCTTTTAAGGGTTTCATGAAAATGTTATAAAAATGATGACTTTATAGAATACTGTATACCTTGTGTTTACAAGTTCTTAAATTATCAATCATAATTGTCATGTTATTTTCATTTGAGTTATATTTATTGTTTTTTTGTTGTTATTAGGATGATTTTGGTATCTCCTTTATGTGGCGTAGAGATACATGCATGCATTTTTTAAAAATTATTGATAATTTTATATTCAGCTGCAGTGAAGACTATGATTATTGTGTAATAACTAATAACTTAATTTCATTCTTTTACATTTTGAATTGCTACTTTTATTTGGTTCAGCTACATTTGAACTAAAGTTATATATTTAGATATTAATTAAGCTGTACCAAAGCAATATTTTAGAGCAAAACTACTGCATCTAGCATTTTTATACCTCTCTTTGTAACTATTTATGCAAGTATAGGTAAATACAACGGACCCCAAAGCACTCTTTCATTAAATACATTAAAGAGATTAATTTTTTAAAAGCAGCTCTAAAGTAGTTAAGCAACTAAGTTGAGATACAACTGAGTGCTCACTATAAGTGCAAAAATAATTCAAGAATATTCGTAATATGAAGGTTTTGCTATTTTTGAAATAATGAATGAAACAGGGATCAAAATCTCAGAACTGTAAATCACATATTTTCAGAATTGTTCAGAATGATTTTAGAAGCTTACATTTGGCCTTTATTTTTTTCCACATGAAGTAAACCAAAACCAACACTGATTACTTAGGTCACTTTTAAGTTGTAGAACTTTCTTTTTTCTTTGTACTTTAGAATTTCTATTAATGAAGCAGGCCTCATCAAGCCTTTGCTGTAACAAGGTACATAAAGTCCTGCGAATGCATCATGGCTGTTGAAACTATTGTGAGGTAACATTTTGTTTTTAATCAGAACTACAAGTAAATTATACTTGACAGATGTTTGGCTTAACCTCTCTTTCTCTCTCTCTCTCTTTCTTTCTCTCTCTATACATATATCTTGAAATTCCTCAGCATCTTTGTCCAATTTTTCTAATATTAATCAGCAGCACACTTGTTGGGGTAGGTAGATCCATGCTTTTGGCAAGAACTTTTCTCTCTGGCATTTTAAACTGATCTCCTGATATCAGGATGTCAGATATTTGGAGCCGAGTGTTTACAGATCTATTCATGCTTTCCTTTGTCATTCTGACCATAAAGCTTCAAAAATTGTGTTTCCTCTCCAGCAAACATCTTAGCTATCGAAGCGCTAAAAAAAAAAAAAAAAAGAAAAGAAAGAAAGGTTTTCACTCCTGCTGCACTCGGAACTGTACATTATCAACATCAGCACACTAGGTGTGAAGTGATGCATTCGTTTTAAACCATACTGTTCTTAATTAACTAAGATGTAGTTTTTTAAATTAGGGTGCTAAAGGACCTTTTCTTGAATTTCCGGAAAATTCATCCTGACTTGCTCCAGGACTGCACCTCACAGACCCCTATAACAAGTGCCTTAATTATTGGCTGTGCCGTCGTTGGTCTGGAGAAGATGAACTCACCTACTTGCCCCTTAGGAAACAGTGTCGAACAGGATCTTCTGTTCATAATCTGATGAAAAGGGATATATATTTCCCTCTATCTCTCTCTCTCTCTGTGCTCATTTTTGAACAAGCTGTGCTGAGTCAATTAGCGTCTTACATATTTTTTTTCTATGTAAGAAACCAAGCCGAGGGTGGAATACAGAGGGAGAAGGATGAGAAAGTTTGATGTAATGTGTAGAGAAGATAATTGAGTTTGTTGCGTGGAAGTTTTTTGTTTTTTGGGTTTTTTTTTTCAATTTTATTTATTTATTTATTTTAAAGTTTTTACAGAGTTTTGTTGTTCACAGACATGTACGTTCCCAGATCAGTCATATGCATATCCCTGGTCCTCCCCCGACCTAGGCTGTCGCACCAAGCCCTTGTAGGAACTCCCATTCCTTTAGCGCAATGACAATAGCTATCTTTTTCACATATGATAGTATAGATTTTGTGTGGAAGTTTTGTCAAGAGTCGCCATGACAACAGGTAAAGAAGTTTGCAACCACATCTCTCCTTGGAAGACTTCATACAGATGAAAGCCAAATCAAGTACCTCCAGGATAACCTCAAAGAGGGGGTTCATAGCTACAAATAAAGAGAAGATGGTTTGAGTGTCGTGTAGCTTCAGGTCAGGATGTGTTTGGTCCAGCTTCTCATTTACACTTTGCTTGGCTTGCTTCTGATAATGAGGTAATATTCCTACCATTAGAACCATCAGACATGACCATGTTCTTCTTTGTTTTCCCTCATGTTTAAGTATGTGTTCACAAAAGTGCTGTTATAGACTCAAAGGTGAAAATGTGCAAAGAAATAGAGGGTTCTGGAAACCATCGCAAAAGTGAAGACAGACTCACATAAACTAGGTACTTGCTCTCTTAGGGCCTCTGTAAGTCACCCCACAGAGCCAACTGAGCCCAAATTAACTCAATATATAGTGGTGATGCTTGAGTTGCAGTTGGTGGTGTTTAGTCCCTAAGTTGTATCTGACATTTGCAACCCTATGGACGCTAGCCCACCAGGCTCATCTGTCCATGGGATTCTCCAGGTGAGAATACTGGAGTCGGTCGCCGTTTCCTTTTCCAGGGAATCTACCTGACCCAGGGATCAAACCTCTGTCTCTTGCATTGAAATGCAGATACGTTACCACTGAATCATCAAGTAAGTCCAGTGCTTGAATAGACAACCAAAAAGAACAAGTAAGAAACATCCATGCTGCTGAGAGTATGTATTTATACAGGCACAAAAATATCTATACTGGGTTTATTTAAAGTTGAAAAGAAGAGGCGGGCACCCAGTGGGCAGCCAGCAATGCCAGGACATGATGACCTTCACAATCTTCTAACATTCTAGTGTCTGTTACTACTAGACTCCAACATGGTGGCCAGAGGAGGGTGAACAGAGAATGGTATTCTTAGGGTTTAAGGTAAATTCCATCAATCTTTTCTTCTACTTTTCTACTTCCAGTGTAGTGGGAAAAAAATGTGGGCTGAGTTGGCAGTATTCTCCAATTAAATGTATTCATTTCACATACTTATTTAGCAACACACATACACACGTACATACATCCACACACATGGTCTCACTTATGAAGAAAAAATAAATCCACCCAACTGTTTCATTTTCTACATTTTTAAACTTTTATAACTTCTTGCTTTTTCCCATTGCTTTGAATCTTCAAAAAAAATGTTCATCAGCTGAATTTAAAGCATTAAATGTTATTAATTTAATTCTAGGGAAGTATGGAGAGAAAGACAAATGCATCTGTCTCTAGGAGTACTTCCATCATTTTTGGCAAGTGTGAAACTCACAACAAGGATTTAGCTTGTGAGAGCTACTCCAGATGGCTCAATGGTAAAGAACCTGCCTGGCAGTGTGAGAGATGCAGGAAATGCTGGTTTGATCCCTGGGTGGGGAAAATCCTTGCAGGAGGAAATGCCAACCCACTCCACTTGCTCTCTTAGGGCCTCTGTAAGTCACCCCACAGAGCCAACTGAGCCCAAATTAACTCAATATATAGTGGTGATGCTTGAGTTGCAGTTGGTGGTGTTTAGTCCCTAAGTTGTATCTGACATTTGCAACCCTATGGACGCTAGCCCACCAGGCTCATCTGTCCATGGGATTCTCCAGGTGAGAATACTGGAGTCGGTCGCCGTTTCCTTTTCCAGGGAATCTACCTGACCCAGGGATCAAACCTCTGTCTCTTGCATTGAAATGCAGATACGTTACCACTGAATCATCAAGTAAGTCCAGTGCTCGAATAGACAACCAAAAAGAACAAGTAAGAAACATCCATGCTGCTGAGAGTATGTATTTATACAGGCACAAAAATATCTATACTGGGTTTATTTAAAGTTGAAAAGAAGAGGCGGGCACCCAGTGGGCAGCCAGCAATGCCAGGACATGATGACCTTCACAATCTTCTAACATTCTAGTGTCTGTTACTACTAGACTCCAACATGGTGGCCAGAGGAGGGTGAACAGAGAATGGTATTCTTAGGGTTTAAGGTAAATTCCATCAATCTTTTCTTCTACTTTTCTACTTCCAGTGTAGTGGGAAAAAATGTGGGCTGAGTTGGCAGTATTCTCCAATTAAATGTATTCATTTCACATACTTATTTAGCAACACACATACACACGTACATACATCCACACACATGGTCTCACTTATGAAGAAAAAATAAATCCACCCAACTGTTTCATTTTCTACATTTTTAAACTTTTATAACTTCTTGCTTTTTCCCATTGCTTTGAATCTTCAAAAAAAATGTTCATCAGCTGAATTTAAAGCATTAAATGTTATTAATTTAATTCTAGGGAAGTATGGAGAGAAAGACAAATGCATCTGTCTCTAGGAGTACTTCCATCATTTTTGGCAAGTGTGAAACTCACAACAAGGATTTAGCTTGTGAGAGCTACTCCAGATGGCTCAATGGTAAAGAACCTGCCTGGCAGTGTGAGAGATGCAGGAAATGCTGGTTTGATCCCTGGGTGGGGAAAATCCTTGCAGGAGGAAATGCCAACCCACTCCAGTGTTCTTGCCTGGAAAATCCCATGGACAGAGGAGCCTGGTGGGCTGCAGTCCATGGGGTCGCCAAGTTGTCGCACAACTGAGTACTCATGTAAATCCAACACAATGTGAGAGTTGCACCAATTATAAAGAATACAGTCTATCATTGTCCAGTGATAAGAGCAAGGAAGCTCTGGCTCCCAGAGGTTGTTGGCTGTGGTGCCCAGCTCTCTCTTCCAGGGAGCAGTATGTCTCAGGACAGAGAAGGTTCATTTCTAATTTACTTAAAAGTTCTCAAATCCTCATGTATTGTTTCTTCAGTACTTGAAATCTAGAAAGCCATAAACAGGAGATTTTTCATTATCACTTTGATATTTTATAACAAAATCACCAAATTGTCAGGACCCTCACTCAAGTTTCAGTGAGTTGTTTTTGAGTGTGTTTGTTTTCTTATTCCTTAAAAGTAGTATGTCTCCCCAGCAAGAGAATCTACTTGAACTTAATTTGAGGCGAAATATCAGAATCTCCATATTTTCTTGTTCTCTTTTACTAATTAGTCCTGACTTCAGCACATAACACTTCTGGGCATTTAATGAGTCCCAGGTCTTCTTTAGGTCACTTTTCTCTAAATCAGATGGAGACGATTATGCCATGCATGTGTTGTTGCATACAGTGAAAATTAAATGTTCAGTATCTGTAAAAGCCAGTAATAAGTGTTAATGGGTATAGATCATTGTTATACATAGTATAAACGTTTATAAGGAGTCATTGCCTTTAGCAAGGTAATTAGTGTTTGCTTGATAAATATTTACAGAGATGGTTTCTCTTTGTAAGGCAATGTCATGCAGCACAGCAAAGCAATGACTATGAGACAGGATTTGCCACGGGTTGTTAAATCTTGCAGGGAGATCTTTTGAAGAAACGCATAAATGGGGTTTAGAAGCTTAGAGGAATTTTTTCCAATAATTTTTTGGTCCAATATTTAAGGACAAACTGTCAATTTTATTTTGTGTGTAATTCTTTATTGCAAAAACGAATAGTTTTTTGGTATGTTTCATTGATCATTAATCTAAAATTGAAGATTTTAATAAAAGAGGAAAAAACAGACAGCAGTATTTCTTTATAGGGACCATCATCATTTTCTAGAACAAATAAAGTCCATGCCTCACATACAAACATTTTTTTTTCCTGCATTAATTACAAGTCAGACTCTGAGAACTACTTTTGTTGTTTAACTCAGTCTTGAGAGGTATTGGATCATTCAGAAGACAAAAGTTAAAAAGCAGAGTGGAAACAATTGCTGTTATTTCTGTTAACTAGGAAACTGCCTTATAGGATTAGTGTTTCCTTCAATAGAGGTTAGAGGAATACAGCAAAAGCATATTGGATTGTACCAATTCTTAATTTTCTCAGTAGTGAATTGGAGAGATATAATGTATGTTCAGGAAATAAACAAGCAGTACACAGCAGCACTTTCTGGGTGTGTTTATGTGTGTGTGTGTGTGTGTGTGTATACATGTGTACTAGGCTTTCACAATAGACAAGGAACAGAGTGGTCTCAAGTCTTGAAACAGTCCTTTATTCCTACAGAGGGTGAATATTGAGCCCTATCTTGTTATGAAAATTAGATAAAGTTACAATTAGGTTGAGTCAGGCACTTCAAGTTCATATGATGGTCTCATCACTTTCCACTTGCATCCTCTTGGACGTTTTACATCTTTGAACCATCGTTGCTCATGTGTTGACTCAGGTATTAACTTCTAAAAAGGTAGCAGGGAGCAAATTGGATTAATATAAAATTTTTTTAAAATTTTTTTACAGTATAAACGTTTATAAGGAGTCATTGCCTTTAGCAAGGTAATTAGTGTTTGCTTGATAAATATTTACAGAGATGGTTTCTCTTTGTAAGGCAATGTCATGCAGCACAGCAAAGCAATGACTATGAGACAGGATTTGCCACGGGTTGTTAAATCTTGCAGGGAGATCTTTTGAAGAAACGCATAAATGGGGTTTAGAAGCTTAGAGGAATTTTTTCCAATAATTTTTTGGTCCAATATTTAAGGACAAACTGTCAATTTTATTTTGTGTGTAATTCTTTATTGCAAAAACGAATAGTTTTTTGGTATGTTTCATTGATCATTAATCTAAAATTGAAGATTTTAATAAAAGAGGAAAAAACAGACAGCAGTATTTCTTTATAGGGACCATCATCATTTTCTAGAACAAATAAAGTCCATGCCTCACATACAAACATTTTTTTTTTCCTGCATTAATTACAAGTCAGACTCTGAGAACTACTTTTGTTGTTTAACTCAGTCTTGAGAGGTATTGGATCATTCAGAAGACAAAAGTTAAAAAGCAGAGTGGAAACAATTGCTGTTATTTCTGTTAACTAGGAAACTGCCTTATAGGATTAGTGTTTCCTTCAATAGAGGTTAGAGGAATACAGCAAAAGCATATTGGATTGTACCAATTCTTAATTTTCTCAGTAGTGAATTGGAGAGATATAATGTATGTTCAGGAAATAAACAAGCAGTACACAGCAGCACTTTCTGGGTGTGTTTATGTGTGTGTGTGTGTGTGTGTGTATACATGTGTACTAGGCTTTCACAATAGACAAGGAACAGAGTGGTCTCAAGTCTTGAAACAGTCCTTTATTCCTACAGAGGGTGAATATTGAGCCCTATCTTGTTATGAAAATTAGATAAAGTTACAATTAGGTTGAGTCAGGCACTTCAAGTTCATATGATGGTCTCATCACTTTCCACTTGCATCCTCTTGGACGTTTTACATCTTTGAACCATCGTTGCTCATGTGTTGACTCAGGTATTAACTTCTAAAAAGGTAGCAGGGGAGCAAATTGGATTAATATATGCCAATTGTCTGGTATATAATAAGCACTCAATTGAGGGAAACTTAGCAAATAGTATTGCTGCCATTTTCTCAGTTTTTACAATACTCATTGAAGGTGGCAAATTCAATGTTGTGTACAGCTAAAAAACATATGAGTGCAAGTGAAAGTGCTGGTAATTCACTCATATCTGATACTTTGCAACCCCATAGTCTGTAGTCCACCAGGCTCTTCTGTCTCTGAGGTTCTCCAGGCCACAGTGCTGGAGTGGGTTGCCATTTTCTTCTCCAGGGGATCGTCCTGACCCAGGGCTCAAACCCCGGTCTACCATATTGTAGACAGATTCTTTACTGTCTGGGCCATCAATAAAGATATAATAAAACAGATGAAGTATACTACAACCTCCCCTTTATTTGATTTGGCTGCCCATTATTGATAAAACATAGATATGTATTGGCTATACATGCAATATTGGGTAGAACTCAGGCACTTAAGTGATGAAGAGATAAATCATTTGTCAATGAACTAATGATCCATTTAAGAAAAGACATGCATGTCACCTGCCATATGGGGATTCATTAAATTATTCTTTTAAAATATAGATTCTCTAGTTATTCTGGGTTTACAGAGGTAGAGAAAACATGTTCTTTTGTGATAGTATGTGTGGCCTGAGTGTTTTCTGTACTGGTTTTGCCCTCCAGCAATTCATTGAGACAGGTTCTTCCGTAGAAACTACTTCATAGTTAAATAAGGTGCAAAGACAAAATTTGAGACCGTGCCCACTGGGTCCATACAAAGAAAATGATGTGCTAACAGCCACATAGTTTTTTTTTTGTGGGGAAGCGGTAGGGGATGTAGGGATTCAGGCAGGCCACTTCTATGGGTCTTTGATTTCTCTATTTTCATCCATCCTTGTTCTTTGGCCCGTGTGGGCCTCCCATTGCAGTGGCCTCTGTTGTCGCAGAGCACCGGCTCTGGGCGCATGCGCTCCAGAGCTCCGGCTCGGCATTTGGACACATCGGTCCAGCCGCTCTGCGGTACGTGGGATCTTCCCAGGCCAGGGATCGAACCGGCGCCCCTTGCACTGCAAGGCGGTGTGTCCTTACCCACTGGGCCACCAGGGAAGCCCCAGCCACATAGTTTAAGGCAAGTGAAGACTCTGAAAAGGTTGTTGGGTTTGGTAGTTATTTATACTTTCCAGGTTGTAATAACACAAAATTGTAAAGGAGAAAACAAAATGTAAACGATTAAATGGAAAAACTAAGACGTAAGAGTTATTGGTGGGATTGGCATTGCTCTAAAGGGTTGGATGTGGGATCCTGGTTGGGGGGGGGTGCGAGAAGGATGTAGGCTCACCAGGGCTCAACCCGGCTGGAGTGGGTTGCCATTTTCTTCTCAGGGGATCGTCCTGACCCAGGGCTCAAACCCCGGTCTACCATATTGTAGACAGATTCTTTACTGTCTGGGCCATCAATAAAGATATAATAAAACAGATGAAGTATACTACAACCTCCCCTTTATTTGATTTGGCTGCCCATTATTGATAAAACATAGATATGTATTGGCTATACATGCAATATTGGGTAGAACTCAGGCACTTAAGTGATGAAGAGATAAATCATTTGTCAATGAACTAATGATCCATTTAAGAAAAGACATGCATGTCACCTGCCATATGGGGATTCATTAAATTATTCTTTTAAAATATAGATTCTCTAGTTATTCTGGGTTTACAGAGGTAGAGAAAACATGTTCTTTTGTGATAGTATGTGTGGCCTGAGTGTTTTCTGTACTGGTTTTGCCCTCCAGCAATTCATTGAGACAGGTTCTTCCGTAGAAACTACTTCATAGTTAAATAAGGTGCAAAGACAAAATTTGAGACCGTGCCCACTGGGTCCATACAAAGAAAATGATGTGCTAACAGCCACATAGTTTTTTTTTTGTGGGGAAGCGGTAGGGGATGTAGGGATTCAGGCAGGCCACTTCTATGGGTCTTTGATTTCTCTATTTTCATCCATCCTTGTTCTTTGGCCCGTGTGGGCCTCCCATTGCAGTGGCCTCTGTTGTCGCAGAGCACCGGCTCTGGGCGCATGCGCTCCAGAGCTCCGGCTCGGCATTTGGACACATCGGTCCAGCCGCTCTGCGGTACGTGGGATCTTCCCAGGCCAGGGATCGAACCGGCGCCCCTTGCACTGCAAGGCGGTGTGTCCTTACCCACTGGGCCACCAGGGAAGCCCCAGCCACATAGTTTAAGGCAAGTGAAGACTCTGAAAAGGTTGTTGGGTTTGGTAGTTATTTATACTTTCCAGGTTGTAATAACACAAAATTGTAAAGGAGAAAACAAAATGTAAACGATTAAATGGAAAAACTAAGACGTAAGAGTTATTGGTGGGATTGGCATTGCTCTAAAGGGTTGGATGTGGGATCCTGGTTGGCAGGAGGCAACAGAAGGCAGAAGAAGGCTGGTGCAGCAGGAGAGTGAGGACCCGGTCCTTGGCAAGGTTAAAGATGGTGGCAAAGGGCAGAAGGAGGAGAGACGCAGAAAAGCGTGTTATGAGCTAGATGGGAAATTTAGAGCCCGTGCTTTTAATAGCTTGAGAACCTCCTGGCAGCGAGGTCTGAGAATTTTTCTATGTAGTTGTCTTACTAATTTGGAGAGATAATTAAACATTTGTGAAATGTTCTATAGCATGGGGAATTATACATGTCTAACATGGATTTCCCGGTGGTACTAGTGGCAAAGAACCAGCCTACCAATGCAGGAGACACAGGATATGCGATTTGATCCCTGGGTCAGGCAGATCCTCTGGAGGAGGAAATGGCTGCTCACTCCAGTATTGTGGCCTGGAGAATCCCATGGACAGATGAGTCTGGCAAGCTGTAGTTCATAGGGGTGCAAAGTCGGAAGTGGCTGAGGCAACTTAGCACACACACATATGTATAATATATGTATATGTATATATGTGTGTATGTATACACATATATGCACATACATAAAATTATTAGGACATACACACACACACACACACACACACACACACAGATACACATACACACATATATAAACTTCTGTAATAACGATTGGAGATTGAACGAGGATGCCAAAGAAAATGCAGCCGCCTGACCATCAAAGCAACAATGTACCTGTCAAAATAGATGCAGATAATGACCAGATACACTGATCAAAGGACAAAAAGCTAGGCATTAAATATAATAAGTTGGACGTTGGGGTGGGGTGGAAGGTATTTATTATAAGGATAAGGAGATAGTAATCTTCAGTTGACAAGAATTTCAAAATAATGTAAGAATAATAAAAGTAGTAAAATGATAATAAGAAAAGCAATAAGAATAAAATATCAAAATATTAAGATTAATAAAGTTAAGGTAACACATCCTGAGCTCTTGCTATGTGCAGCATGCCATATTAAGCTCTTCTTAAATAATCACAGCAATGTGTACTGTGTAAAATTACTATCTTATGTTATAAATGCAAAGAAATTTCTTTAAAATTTATTGAGATCATACAGTGTTTATTCTACTAATACAAAGTGTTGGACTATGTATAATTTCCCATGTAATGCAACTACATTGTAAATAGCCTGGATCATAGCAGAGCAAGAAATTATGTATTAACTATGCAAGGAAATGTGCACAGTAGCTAAGGGTGTGGATGCTAGAGCTAGACTGCATAGATTTACTTCCACTTCTGTTACTTGCTCCCTTGAGCAATTTACAGTTAGTATTTCTCTTCTCTGTGTCTTACAGTTATGTCTCCAAATGGGTGTAAAAATAGTGCTTACGTGATTAAAATGGATCCAAATGGATCCATTCAGACTGAATGGATCTGAGAGTTAAATAACTTAATGTGCATAAAATGCTTGGAAACCTGGACTACCCATAGCAAGCTATTTTATTATTTTTTTCAATCTTGCTTTTTAAATTTAAGTTGTACACTGTTATATGGGTTTCCCTTGTGGGTCAGTGGTAAAGAACCTGCCTGCCAATGCAGGAGATGTGGATTTGATCTTTGGGTCAGGAAGATTCCCTAGGGAAGAAAATGACAACCGACTCTATTATTCTTGCCTGGGAAATCTCATGGACAGAGGAGCCTAACGGAGTCCCTGGGATTGCAAAAGAGTTGTTCACAACTTAGCAACTAAACAGTGACACACTATAAGTTCCAGGTGTATAATATAGTGATTCACAGTTTTAAAAGTTTATGCTCCACCTGCAGTTATAAAATATTGGCTATAACGTCCCGTGTTGTATAGTATATTCTTGTAGCTTATTTTATACCTAATTTGTACCTTTTGCTCTGCTACCGCTTTATTGTCACTCCCAGCTTCCCTTTCCCCACTGGAAACCACTAGTTTGTTCTCTGTATTTGTTGAGTCTACTTTTCCTGTTATAAACTCTAGTTTGTTGTATATTTTAGATTCCACATGTCAGTGATACAATACAGTGTTTATCTTTGTCTACCCGATTCATTTCACTTAGCATAATACTCTCCAGGTCCATCTATGTTGCTGCAAATGGCATTATTTCATTCTTTTTATGGCTGAATAGTATTCCATTACATGTATGTACCACATCCTTATCCATTCATCTGTTGATGGACATTTTAGGCTCCTTTCATATCTTGACTGTTGTAGATGCTGCTGCTATGGACATTGGACTGTGTGTATCTTTTCAAAATAATAAACTATTTTAAAGGTGTAATGCAACTACATTGAAATTATGGCGAAATTTTGCTTGCGTATAACTCTAGACTGCATAGATTTACTTCCACTTCTGTTACTTGCTCTTGAGCAATTTACAGTTAGTATTTCTCTTCTGTGTCTTACAGTTATGTCTCCAAATGGGTGTAAAAATAGTGCTTACGTGATTAAAATGGATCAAATGGATCCATTCAGACTGAATGGATCTGAGAGTTAAATAACTTAATGTGCATAAAATGCTTGGAAACCTGGACTACCCATAGCAAGCTATTTTATTATTTTTTTCAATCTTGCTTTTTAAATTTAAGTTGTACACTGTTATATGGGTTTCCCTTGTGGGTCAGTGGTAAAGAACCTGCCTGCCAATGCAGGAGATGTGGATTTGATCTTTGGGTCAGGAAGATTCCCTAGGGAAGAAAATGACAACCGACTCTATTATTCTTGCCTGGGAAATCTCATGGACAGAGGAGCCTAACGGAGTCCCTGGGATTGCAAAAGAGTTGTTCACAACTTAGCAACTAAACAGTGACACACTATAAGTTCCAGGTGTATAATATAGTGATTCACAGTTTTAAAAGTTTATGCTCCACCTGCAGTTATAAAATATTGGCTATAACGTCCCGTGTTGTATAGTATATTCTTGTAGCTTATTTTATACCTAATTTGTACCTTTTGCTCTGCTACCGCTTTATTGTCACTCCCAGCTTCCCTTTCCCCACTGGAAACCACTAGTTTGTTCTCTGTATTTGTTGAGTCTACTTTTCCTGTTATAAACTCTAGTTTGTTGTATATTTTAGATTCCACATGTCAGTGATACAATACAGTGTTTATCTTTGTCTACCCGATTCATTTCACTTAGCATAATACTCTCCAGGTCCATCTATGTTGCTGCAAATGGCATTATTTCATTCTTTTTATGGCTGAATAGTATTCCATTACATGTATGTACCACATCCTTATCCATTCATCTGTTGATGGACATTTTAGGCTCCTTTCATATCTTGACTGTTGTAGATGCTGCTGCTATGGACATTGGACTGTGTGTATCTTTTCAAAATAATAAACTATTTTAAAGGGTTGACTATTATTACCTGTTAGAATCTAGAGAATTGAAGTTGGATAAAAAGGAAAAGCAGGGACTTTCCTGGTGGCCCAGACGATAAAGGATCCGCCTGCAATGTGGGAGACCTGGGTTCGATCCCTGGGTTGTCAAGATCCCCTGGAGAAGGGAAAGGCTGCCCACTCTAGTATTCTTGTCTGGAGAAGTCTATGACTTGTCCATGGGTCGCAGAGAGTTATACACGGCTGAGCGACTTGCAATTTCTTACTTTCTTTTGAAAAGGAAAAGCACACTCTTTCACATACCCGTCATAAGGATATAATAAATATTTTGCATTCAAAAACTTATTTGAAGCACCTTTAACTTGCTTTGTCTTTTTATTTGTAGTATTGTGTGATGTGTTAGTTGCTTCAGGTGTGTCCTAATATTTGTGAATCCGTGGACTGTAGCCCACCAGGCTCCTCTGTCCATGGGATCCTCCAGGCAAGAATACTGGAGTGGGTTGCCATGCCCTCCTCCAGGGCATCTTCCCAACCCAGGGATTTAACCCGAGTCTCCTGCATTACAGGCAGGGAGGCCCCTTTAACTTCTTTTGCTTTTTTACTTGTAGTAGCCCATAGACGTTTTCCTAACTCAAACCAAGGGCTTTTAGCATCAGGTGTGTCAGGAGCAAAATAGGTTTCAACAGAGACCTTAATTCTTCCTAGCATATCCATCAGCACCAGTCTCTTATGATGACCCTTCACCCATGGTTTTTGTGCCTTTCTCTCCACATGGTGTTGATTTCTCAGTGTGTTTTCTGGCCTCAAGGGTAGTTTATAAATTGTGTCATTAAATCAGTCTAAGCTTCCAAAGAAGATTCTCTAAAAAGGTCTCTGAGGGTGAAAATTTTATTCTACTATGTCGAATAGTAGAATAGCTGGAATTTAAGGTGAATCTGAAGGTACAGTATCTGCCTGCAATGCAGGAGACCTGAGTTTGATCCTGGGTTGTCAAGATCCTGGAGAAGGGAAAGGCTGCCCACTCTAGTATTCTTGTCTGGAGAAGTCTATGACTTGTCCATGGGTCGCAGAGAGTTATACACGGCTGAGCGACTTGCAATTTCTTACTTTCTTTTGAAAAGGAAAAGCACACTCTTTCACATACCCGTCATAAGGATATAATAAATATTTTGCATTCAAAAACTTATTTGAAGCACCTTTAACTTGCTTTGTCTTTTTATTTGTAGTATTGTGTGATGTGTTAGTTGCTTCAGGTGTGTCCTAATATTTGTGAATCCGTGGACTGTAGCCCACCAGGCTCCTCTGTCCATGGGATCCTCCAGGCAAGAATACTGGAGTGGGTTGCCATGCCCTCCTCCAGGGCATCTTCCCAACCCAGGGATTTAACCCGAGTCTCCTGCATTACAGGCAGGGAGGCCCCTTTAACTTCTTTTGCTTTTTTACTTGTAGTAGCCCATAGACGTTTTCCTAACTCAAACCAAGGGCTTTTAGCATCAGGTGTGTCAGGAGCAAAATAGGTTTCAACAGAGACCTTAATTCTTCCTAGCATATCCATCAGCACCAGTCTCTTATGATGACCCTTCACCCATGGTTTTTGTGCCTTTCTCTCCACATGGTGTTGATTTCTCAGTGTGTTTTCTGGCCTCAAGGGTAGTTTATAAATTGTGTCATTAAATCAGTCTAAGCTTCCAAAGAAGATTCTCTAAAAAGGTCTCTGAGGGTGAAAATTTTATTCTACTATGTCGAATAGTAGAATAGCTGGAATTTAAGGTGAATCTGAAGGTACAGTATCTGCCTGCAATGCAGGAGACCTGAGTTTGATCCCTGGGTTGGCAGTACCCCTGGAGGAGGGCATGGCAACCCACTCCAGTATTTTTGCCTGGAGTATCCCATGAACAGAGGGGCCTGGCAGAGGGTAACAAAGAGTCAGACAACACTGAACGTACATGCAAGTGCGTTCTGGTTGCTTCTGATGGTAATATTGAATCAGGAACACCATGAGTGAGGCTTCTGCAGACGAGAGCATAGGAGTCGCTTGAGGAGCTAAGTGCCCCCAACTCCTTCCAGGGTCAAGGAAGGAGCTGCCTGGAAACACAGGCATTGACAGCTATATAAATCCAGGAATTTCAGGGAAATGAAAATGCTCCAAGTCCCCAGCTTAGTGAATTCTATCATTTGTTAGAGAGTTAAACAGTGTGCATGTGTGTGCATACTCAGTTGTGTCAGATCTTTGCAACCCTCTGGAATGTAGCTCACTAGGCTCCTCTGTCCATAGAATTATCCAGGCAAGAATACTGGAATGGGTTGCCATTTCCTTCCTTGGGGAACTTCCCAGTCCAGGGATCAAACCTATGCCTCCTGCACTGCAGGCAGCTTCTTTACCACTGAGCCACCTAGGTGAGCCTTTTGTGTTAGATTAGTACCTGTGTGTAGGATCTGTGTCCCATCTTCAGTTCCTTAGAAACGTTCAACTTTTCTTCCATGAGCCGAAGGAGATTGTGGTCTATAAGATGTTCAGCATTTTTAGGTGAAGATCTTGAGTTCTAATATGTGAAGTGTAGAGGGAAAGATAAACACCAAGCATCCGGAGGTGATCACACTCAAGGAGGGGTAGAAACACAAGCCACTCTTTCACCTGGTTTGCCCCGCCTCCTTTTCCCTGCTTAGAGCCTTCTCCCCTCCCCTTTTTCCTTTGAAAGTTTCCTTAAATACTGTATGTAGGGATTGGCTTGATGAGTGATTAGCTCTACAAATGAATGAAAACCTTGAAACACTTAAAAAAAAAGAAAAAAGCTTGAGTCTTTTGCATCTTAAAAATGTTCTGTTGAGCCTAACTGCATTTCCAGTTTTTGAAATGTATGAGAATGTGAGAAGTATTTTTTTTTTTTTTTAGCTCAAGGCTTCTGCTATTTGATCTTTCTTTGTTGCTGTTGTTTTGTTTGTAATACTGAGAGCTGCTGCCTTCTTCCTAGCTATATAATCAGAAAGTAAATATTGCTTAGTTGTGTCACCCCAAGGGGAATGATCTTTTGTAGGTATAAACTGGTACAATGGAGCCAAAACTACCAGGAAAGAATTGCCCTCTGCAATTCTGATTAGCTCTCTTCACTTTTTGCAAAATTGCCTTTTCTTACTTCCTCTTCCTTCCAGACACCCCATGCCTCCACTTTTCTCATGCTCAGCAGACAATCTGGCCTCATTCTTCACTGAAAGCATAGAATGTTCATGTTGAAGAAACCAAGATTTCAACCATAATATCGGATAAAGTACCTGCATTATTTCTCAGTTCTCTTCATGTCTTCTGTCACCATTAATCAATATTCCAGTGTTAGGCTAAATGTGGGACTTCTCTCTAGACTATGGACCTGGATCTCGATTTTTATTTTTCTGGACATTTTATATATTAACTTTTTTTCTTCTTGTTCATTTTCAACTTTTTCCACTTTGACCCATCCTTCGTATCAGTCATGCTAAGATTTCTAAAGTAAAACAAAGGAAATATCCCAGGGTCAACAATATCCATCACAAAATCTTCCCGACTTTGGCTGTCAACTTCTAGAAATACTTGCGTGCATGCTAAGTCACTTTAGTCATGAGCGACTGTTTCTGACCCCATGAACTGTAGCCCACCAGGTTCCTCTGTCCATGGGACTTTCCATACAACAATACTGGAGTGGGTTGCCATTTTTTCTGACCTAGGGATCAAACCCATTTCTCCTGCATTGGTAGGCATGTTCTTTACCACTGGTATTGCCTGGAAAGCCCCTTGTAGGAATGACAACTTGAGATAATAGATTCTGTTTTGTGGACATATTTTGTAGTTGTATCTGGTATCTTAACTTCATAGGTGTAAGACCAGTGAAAGAAATAAAAACTATGCTGTTGAATTAAAAAATAATAATCAAATGATGCCTCCCTCCACTTCCTGGATTTCTGCTGCTTCTAAACACCTCGGGTAAGTCCAGCTCCACTGGTATATATTAACTGCTTTCACTGGTGTCACAAGAAGTCTGTTGGTAGCTAATCCCCAAAGTACTTTTCACTAGTCCTGTCACTTGAGAGAATTTAAAGGATCTCTCTAACGTGAGACAGTTACCTTCATATGAAGATAAGAGGTGGTGGGTGGTGATGAGCAATGAAAGGATGGGGGAAAGCAGGTTAGAAAAGAAGAAAGAACATTGGACAGGAGAACATAGTGCTTCTTTACGAGCAGTGTTGGTTTCACCACGTGAACACCGGTTTTAATTCTCCTCTTCCTCACTGCTCATCCCAACCACCACCTTCACATGAATACATTCATCAATGTCCTAACAGATTCCTACTTCTGTCCTTTTCCTGAAAATAGTCCATTCCTCATGGTCTCTACAGTTACTTCTTGTCTGGGCCTCATCTGGGGTAGGAAGACATCTTATCCAACCCCTCATCGTTTCCTTTATTTATTTTTAATAATTAATTAATTAATTTTTATTTGGAGCTGTCCTGTGTCTTTGTTGCTGTGTGTGGGCTTTCTCAGGTTGTGGCAAGCAAAGGCTACTCTCTAGTTGCAGTGTGCATGCTTCTTATGGCAGGGGCTTCTCTTGTTGTGGAGCACAGGCTCTAGGACACGGGCTTGAGTACTTGGAGCATGTGGGCTCGATGGTTTGAGACACATGAGCTTAGTTGCCCTGAGGCATGTGGAATATTCCTGGACTAGAGATCAAACTTGTGTTCTCTGCATTGGCATGTGGTTTCTTAACCACTGGACCACCAGAGAAGTCCTCGTCATTTTCCTCATCATATTAAGGTGATAATGCTCCCATCATGCTATATAATCCAAATTCACCTTGGACAGTATTGTCCACACACGAATCTGAAATCTAGACACAGGCATTTTAAACTTTTGGCATCTGAAATGAAATCCCTTTTTCTTTCCACTCCTTACACCTGTTCTCTTGAGTCTCTTGCTTAAATGAAGCTCACCACCATCCAGCCAGGTATTAATTATAATTGAGACCTCCCTCCACTTCCTGGATTTCTGCTGCTTCTAAACACCTCAAGTCCAGCTCCACTGGTATATATTAACTGCTTTCACTGGTGTCACAAGAAGTCTGTTGGTAGCTAATCCCCAAAGTACTTTTCACTAGTCCTGTCACTTGAGAGAATTTAAAGGATCTCTCTAACGTGAGACAGTTACCTTCATATGAAGATAAGAGGTGGTGGGTGGTGATGAGCAATGAAAGGATGGGGGAAAGCAGGTTAGAAAAGAAGAAAGAACATTGGACAGGAGAACATAGTGCTTCTTTACGAGCAGTGTTGGTTTCACCACGTGAACACCGGTTTTAATTCTCCTCTTCCTCACTGCTCATCCCAACCACCACCTTCACATGAATACATTCATCAATGTCCTAACAGATTCCTACTTCTGTCCTTTTCCTGAAAATAGTCCATTCCTCATGGTCTCTACAGTTACTTCTTGTCTGGGCCTCATCTGGGGTAGGAAGACATCTTACCCAAACCCCCTCATCGTTTCCTTTATTTATTTTTAATAATTAATTAATTAATTTTTATTTGGAGCTGTCCTGTGTCTTTGTTGCTGTGTGTGGGCTTTCTCAGGTTGTGGCAAGCAAAGGCTACTCTCTAGTTGCAGTGTGCATGCTTCTTATGGCAGGGGCTTCTCTTGTTGTGGAGCACAGGCTCTAGGACACGGGCTTGAGTACTTGGAGCATGTGGGCTCGATGGTTTGAGACACATGAGCTTAGTTGCCCTGAGGCATGTGGAATATTCCTGGACTAGAGATCAAACTTGTGTTCTCTGCATTGGCATGTGGTTTCTTAACCACTGGACCACCAGAGAAGTCCTCGTCATTTTCCTCATCATATTAAGGTGATAATGCTCCCATCATGCTATATAATCCAAATTCACCTTGGACAGTATTGTCCACACACGAATCTGAAATCTAGACACAGGCATTTTAAACTTTTGGCATCTGAAATGAAATCCCTTTTTCTTTCCACTCCTTACACCTGTTCTCTTGAGTCTCTTGCTTAAATGAAGCTCACCACCATCCATCCAGGTATTAATTATAATTGAGACCTTCATCATCCTTTTTTATGGCAAAATACTATTTACTTTTGTGGGTATATTGAACCAAGTTCTGGGAAAGAGAATGAAAGCAAATAGAACTATCCCGTTTTCAAAGCTGGGTGCCTTGTTGAAGAAGATGCTGTCATGCCCACTATTTAAGTGGTCTGAAAGTTTTTAATTTGGATCATTGCGGAATTAAAGAGAACAACAACTTAGCTGTGTGATCTACATTTGTGATTGGAGATCAGAGTAGGAGATTGGATTCTGGTAGCAGGTTTTTCATAAGCACACTTCTCTCAGCATTCTTGGGGCCATCGTCATTTTTACTCTCAAATTCAACTGATTGCTCAGCACTAGCAGTTCTTCCTAAAATATCTCTCCTGAATTCATTCCCCCCCCCCAGCACCCCTGTGTCTACCCTTGTTGGGACCAACATAAACAGTTCGCTGGCTTTCTGTGGAAGATCCTGTACATGATCCTCCTGCCTCTAGCCTAGACCTCTCTCTCATCCACACTCATGGCAGCCAGAGTAGTGAATCCAAATTGCTTCTTTTTAACATTTTTATTTTGCGTTGAAGTGTAGTTGATTAACAACATTGTGTTAATTTCATGTGTACAGCCAGGTGATTCAATTATACATATATATATACATGTACCTAGCGCTTCCAAGGTGACACAGTGGTAAAGAATCTGTCTACCAATGTAGGAGATGAGGGTTTGATCCCTGAGTCTGTAAGATTCCCTGGGATAGGAAATGGCAACCTTCTCCAATATTCTTACCTGGGAAATACCATGGACAGAGGAGCCTGGCAGGCTACAGTTAATGGGGTTGCAAAGAGTCAGACACAATTGAATGACCAAGCATGCACACATACCCGTATTGTGGGTTGCCATTCCCATTGCCAGGGCATCTTCCTAACTCAGGGATCGAACCTGGTTCTCCTGCATTGCAGGCAGATTCTTTACTGTCTGAGCCACCATGGAAGCCCATACATGTATCTTTTCTTTTCCAAATTCTATTCTCTTGAGTCTCTTGCTAATCTCCCCTATCATTTAATTATAATTGAGACCTTCATCATCCTTTTTTATGGCAAAATACTATTTACTTTTGTGGGTATATTGAACCAAGTTCTGGGAAAGAGAATGAAAGCAAATAGAACTATCCCGTTTTCAAAGCTGGGTGCCTTGTTGAAGAAGATGCTGTCATGCCCACTATTTAAGTGGTCTGAAAGTTTTTAATTTGGATCATTGCGGAATTAAAGAGAACAACAACTTAGCTGTGTGATCTACATTTGTGATTGGAGATCAGAGTAGGAGATTGGATTCTGGTAGCAGGTTTTTCATAAGCACACTTCTCTCAGCATTCTTGGGGCCATCGTCATTTTTACTCTCAAATTCAACTGATTGCTCAGCACTAGCAGTTCTTCCTAAAATATCTCTCCTGAATTCATTCCCCCCCCCAGCACCCCTGTGTCTACCCTTGTTGGGACCAACATAAACAGTTCGCTGGCTTTCTGTGGAAGATCCTGTACATGATCCTCCTGCCTCTAGCCTAGACCTCTCTCTCATCCACACTCATGGCAGCCAGAGTAGTGAATCCAAATTGCTTCTTTTTAACATTTTTATTTTGCGTTGAAGTGTAGTTGATTAACAACATTGTGTTAATTTCATGTGTACAGCCAGGTGATTCAATTATACATATATATATACATGTACCTAGCGCTTCCAAGGTGACACAGTGGTAAAGAATCTGTCTACCAATGTAGGAGATGAGGGTTTGATCCCTGAGTCTGTAAGATTCCCTGGGATAGGAAATGGCAACCTTCTCCAATATTCTTACCTGGGAAATACCATGGACAGAGGAGCCTGGCAGGCTACAGTTAATGGGGTTGCAAAGAGTCAGACACAATTGAATGACCAAGCATGCACACATACCCGTATTGTGGGTTGCCATTCCCATTGCCAGGGCATCTTCCTAACTCAGGGATCGAACCTGGTTCTCCTGCATTGCAGGCAGATTCTTTACTGTCTGAGCCACCATGGAAGCCCATACATGTATCTTTTCTTTTCCAAATTCTTTTCTCATGTTGGTCATTACAGAGTATTGAGCAGAGTACTCTGTGCTATACAGTAGGACCTTGTTGATTATTCATTTTAAATGCAGCAGCATATCCATGTCAGTAAACTAACCACTATCATTAGTAAGTCTGTTCATTGATGCCTTTAAAGTTCAAATTCTTAAATATCCCTTTACTGTGTTAAACTCTTATTAATGAACCCAGAATGCTCAGTGTCAACTCCCTAAGCTCCAACAGCTTTGAACATTTTTAGGTTTCTGAGAATATTACATTTTTCCTCCTCTGGGAATTTGCATATAGTTCATCTTCATCCTTGCCTTGGTAATTTTTATTTTTCTTCAGGCTTTCTCTGGGAAAAATTTTCTCATATCTCATCTTGGACTAAGAACCTTCCTAAGTGTTTCCTAAGAAAAAACTTCTTTCTTCATCTTTATGATGGAATGTAGTCAGCATATTTTCTAACTTATTAGGTAGTCAGGAGCTCAGTCATGTCCTATTCTATGCGACTCCATGAACTGTAGCCCATGTGATCCTCAGTCCATGGAATTCTGTGGGCACGAATACTGGAGTGGGTTGCCAGTCCTTTCTCTGGGGGATGTTTCTCACTCAGGAATCAAACCTTTGTCTTCTGCATTGGCAGGTGGATTCTTTACCATCTGAGCCTTTGTGGAAGCATATTTGGGTAGTTTATTCATCAGTAATCAGTAAGTGTTTAAACTTACTCATAGGTCAAATATGGGCCCCTAAATGTATGTCCATATACTAATCCCTCGAACCTGAGCATGTTGCCTAAGTTGGAAAAAAAGTGAAAGTAAAGTGGCTCAGTCATGTCCAACTCTTTGTGAACCACCGGCGAGCCATAGAATTCTCCAAACAAGAGTACTGGAGTGAGTAGCCTTTCCATTCTCCAGGGGATTTTCCCAACCCAGGGATCAAAACCAGGTCTCCCACATTGCAGGAGGATTCTTTACCATCTGAGCCACCAGGGAGGTCCAAGAATCCTGGTGCAGGTAGCCTACCCACTCTCCAGGGAATCTTCCTGACCAGGGATCAAACCAGGGTCTCCTACGTTCCAGATGGATTCTTTACCAGCTGAACTACAAGGTAATTAGTTGGGGGGAAAAAAAGGTCTTTGCTAACTAATTAATTTAAGGATCTTGAGATGTAGGCATCATTCTGGATTTTCCTGCTAGATCCTAAACCTAGTGGCATATGTCCTTATAAGAGACACCCAGGGGAGATTTGAAGGACAGAAGAGAAGATGGGCTTCCCTGGTGACTCAGTGGTGAAGAATCCACCTGCCAATGAAGAAGATGTGGGCCTAAAATCCTAAAAATGACTCCAAGCTTAACTATTACATTTCCTCCTCGGGAATTTGCATATAGTTCATCTTCATCCTTGCCTTGGTAATTTTATTTTTCTTCAGGCTTTCTCTGGGAAAAATTTTCTCATATCTCATCTTGGACTAAGAACCTTCCTAAGTGTTTCCTAAGAAAAAACTTCTTTCTTCATCTTTATGATGGAATGTAGTCAGCATATTTTCTAACTTATTAGGTAGTCAGGAGCTCAGTCATGTCCTATTCTATGCGACTCCATGAACTGTAGCCCATGTGATCCTCAGTCCATGGAATTCTGTGGGCACGAATACTGGAGTGGGTTGCCAGTCCTTTCTCTGGGGGATGTTTCTCACTCAGGAATCAAACCTTTGTCTTCTGCATTGGCAGGTGGATTCTTTACCATCTGAGCCTTTGTGGAAGCATATTTGGGTAGTTTATTCATCAGTAATCAGTAAGTGTTTAAACTTACTCATAGGTCAAATATGGGCCCCTAAATGTATGTCCATATACTAATCCCTCGAACCTGAGCATGTTGCCTAAGTTGGAAAAAAAGTGAAAGTAAAGTGGCTCAGTCATGTCCAACTCTTTGTGAACCACCGGCGAGCCATAGAATTCTCCAAACAAGAGTACTGGAGTGAGTAGCCTTTCCATTCTCCAGGGGATTTTCCCAACCCAGGGATCAAAACCAGGTCTCCCACATTGCAGGAGGATTCTTTACCATCTGAGCCACCAGGGAGGTCCAAGAATCCTGGTGCAGGTAGCCTACCCACTCTCCAGGGAATCTTCCTGACCAGGGATCAAACCAGGGTCTCCTACGTTCCAGATGGATTCTTTACCAGCTGAACTACAAGGTAATTAGTTGGGGGGAAAAAAAGGTCTTTGCTAACTAATTAATTTAAGGATCTTGAGATGTAGGCATCATTCTGGATTTTCCTGCTAGATCCTAAACCTAGTGGCATATGTCCTTA
This sequence comes from Tragulus kanchil, assembly GCA_022376925.1. Lineage (NCBI taxonomy): Eukaryota > Metazoa > Chordata > Mammalia > Artiodactyla > Tragulidae > Tragulus > Tragulus kanchil. The sequence continues at coordinate 134,571,713 of JAIOJX010000023.1, forward strand.
TAAGAGACACCCAGGGGAGATTTGAAGGACAGAAGAGAAGATGGGCTTCCCTGGTGACTCAGTGGTGAAGAATCCACCTGCCAATGAAGAAGATGTGGGTTTAACCCCTGAGTCAGGAAGATCCCCTGGAGACAGAAATGGCAACCCTCTCCAGTATTCTTGTGTGGAAAATCACATGGACAGAGGAGCCTAGTGTGCTGCAATCCATGGGATCACAAAGAGTTGGACAAAACTGAGTGTGTGTCATACACACGTCCATTCACAGCAAATGAGTGTAAGGACGTAAGCTATGTCAAGAATTAAGGTTCCATTTACATGTTTTTGTTCTGTCAGTATGGCCCTGATAAAATAATGCTGTTATATCAACCCTTGACTGATCCTGACACTGAAAATCTTGATGACACTTCATCAAACATTTAAACATCTGGGTATGTTATAAGAGATGACCCTTTAGTGAGAAAAAGAGTCACCTTCAGACATTTCAATGAGAAGATAAAGAGCAAAATATAATAACCAAACCTAGTCTTTCTCTCATTATGTAGACACCAGTAGTAAACTCTTCCTTGAACAAGTATGATGACAATTTAGGAAAGGCTTTTTTTTTTAAAACTTTGCTAATTTAGTTAGAAAAAAAAAAAAAAAAAAAAAAACTGTAGTTGAGCTCATTAATACAAACTGCCAGGGAGCACGTACAGTAGCAGACTTCAATAAAGAAGTCAGTTTGGGAGTATAGATTGATGTACTTCAAGGGGAGTATTTTAATTTGGGCACTTCGGACCTTAAGATGTCTTAGTTTGGTTTTCAAGTGAAGTTCTTCGTTTGAACAGCTCCCCTCCTTTTGAAAACATTCTTCTTTGATTTACCTGTGTTTATTTTAATTAGCAGTTGTGTCTCAGGGCTGTAAAAGCAGGCAGAGGACAGGAGAACATTCAAGGGTAAAATGTATGAAAGAAATTAGGAAAACATTCTAAGAGCTAGAGAAGATATGACAAGCTTGATGTGGTAGAGGTATATTTAATACGGTCTTGGGGGAAAATCTCTTACTGTTCTGATAATTAAGTAGCATTGTGTTTGATGAGATGGTCCCGGAGCATTTTTCATAATGCTAAATTACTTTGAACGAGTTCCTTCTAACTCCTTTTGTTTGTACTAGTATTATGGTCAGCTTTGATTTCTGAACTTTTTATTGTGACATTTCTATCTACAAGTTACCTCACTTTGATCTTTTTTCATATCAGTTACTTTTGAGTTCATCTCAATAATGTATGAAAATGATTTTCTGAGAAGTTTTCCTGACTACATTCAGTTTTAAAAAGATGTGCAGAAATACTAGGAGGGGTTGTCTAATTCAAATCTTTTTCTTTAATATTATAGTTCAATGACATTTATAAGTCAAAATGTCATTGAAAAGGTTTTTAAAATTGGAGGAAAATAATACACGCTATGATAAGTTGATTTGTGTCCTAATATTTAGATAATAAAACAGACCTTTCTAGCCTCTGTCATCAAAAATATTTCCACTGATATTGCATTAATTATGATGGAATATGTGCATACATTTTTAAGCACCCTGTTGAAATTGAGCACTAAATTCTTTTTACTATTTACAGCACTTTAGGAATCTTACATAGTTTCTGAGTTTCTCCGATTGCATACCTCTGTTTATTCAAGACACATTCTATCTTTGTCGGTGATCTTATGGTAATATACTTACTCTGGAGGATTGAGATCAGTAGTATCTTACATGTTGACATATACAGATACTAACTTTCTGTGATTATTTTCCCATGGAAAGGTTTTTATTTTCATTTTACTGATGCAGTATATAAATTCTGATGACAATTTCTTTACAAGATACATTTTAACATATTTTAATCTAAGTACAACCATCAAATAGTTGCTTCAGAATCTTGTCCTTTTTATGAACTTAGATGGTTTGTATATATTTGTCAGTATTTCCTCATTTGTTGTGTTACTTTATTGCAAACCAGTCTTTAAGATGGGAAGAACAGCTCCCTCTTAATGTACACTTATAAATTAGTTTATTTCACTTCTTACTGGTTTGTGTCTACTTTTAATTTTTTTTAACCCATGACTAAAGTTAGATAGTGTTTTCCTTCTAACATGTGTGGCACTGAATATTCATGCATATATGTATGTGTGTGTGCTAAGTCACTTTAGTCGTGTCTGATTCTTTGTGAGCCTATGGATTGTAGCCTGCCAGGCCCTGCTGTCTATGGGATTTTCCAGGCAAGAATTTTGGAGTGGATTGATGTGCCCTTCTCCAGAGGAACTTCCCGACCCAGGGATCAAACTAGTGTCTCTGTATGGAGATACTTTAAAAAACTAAAAACTAAAAGCACCGTATGACCCAGAAATCCCATTATTAGGTATATATTCTGATGAAATCAAAACTGAAAGGTACACCCGTACCTCAGTGTTCCTTGCAGCACTCTACACAATAGCTAGAACATGGAAGCAGCCTAGATGCCCATCCACAAATGAATGGCTAAAGAAACCATGGTACATATATACAGTGGAATACTTCTCAGCTGCAAGAACAAATGCAAAAGAACAAGTCCTAATGAGGTGGATGTATCTAGAACCTGTTATACAAAGTGAAGGAAGTCAAAAAGAAAAGGACAAATACAGGATACTAACACATACATGTGGAATCCAGTAAGATGGTACTGATAAATGCACATGCAGAATGGCAATGGAGAAACAGAGTTAGAGAACAGACCATGGTCATTGCGGGGAGAGAAGACTGGACGAGGGGTATGGAAAGAGCAACAAGGAAACCTACACTATCATATGTAATAGAGAGTGCCCTGGTGATTAAGGTGTAAGACTAAAGGAACCTACATGGGGACTAAGCATCAACCTGAGGGCGTGGGAAAAGGGAGGGAGGGCTCAGGGGAGAGGGGTCAGGAATATACCTATGACTGTTTGGGGATTATGTATACCTGTAAACAAGAAAACTCTGTAAAAGTGTATAGCAATAACATATTTTAATCTAAGTACAACCATCAAATAGTTGCTTCAGAATCTTGTCCTTTTTATGAACTTAGATGGTTTGTATATATTTGTCAGTATTTCCTCATTTGTTGTGTTACTTTATTGCAAACCAGTCTTTAAGATGGGAAGAACAGCTCCCTCTTAATGTACACTTATAAATTAGTTTATTTCACTTCTTACTGGTTTGTGTCTACTTTTAATTTTTTTTAACCCATGACTAAAGTTAGATAGTGTTTTCCTTCTAACATGTGTGGCACTGAATATTCATGCATATATGTATGTGTGTGTGCTAAGTCACTTTAGTCGTGTCTGATTCTTTGTGAGCCTATGGATTGTAGCCTGCCAGGCCCTGCTGTCTATGGGATTTTCCAGGCAAGAATTTTGGAGTGGATTGATGTGCCCTTCTCCAGAGGAACTTCCCGACCCAGGGATCAAACTAGTGTCTCTGTATGGAGATACTTTAAAAAACTAAAAAATAAAAGCACCGTATGACCCAGAAATCCCATTATTAGGTATATATTCTGATGAAATCAAAACTGAAAGGTACACCCGTACCTCAGTGTTCCTTGCAGCACTCTACACAATAGCTAGAACATGGAAGCAGCCTAGATGCCCATCCACAAATGAATGGCTAAAGAAACCATGGTACATATATACAGTGGAATACTTCTCAGCTGCAAGAACAAATGCAAAAGAACAAGTCCTAATGAGGTGGATGTATCTAGAACCTGTTATACAAAGTGAAGGAAGTCAAAAAGAAAAGGACAAATACAGGATACTAACACATACATGTGGAATCCAGTAAGATGGTACTGATAAATGCACATGCAGAATGGCAATGGAGAAACAGAGTTAGAGAACAGACCATGGTCATTGCGGGGAGAGAAGACTGGACGAGGGGTATGGAAAGAGCAACAAGGAAACCTACACTATCATATGTAATAGAGAGTGCCCTGGTGATTAAGGTGTAAGACTAAAGGAACCTACATGGGGACTAAGCATCAACCTGAGGGCGTGGGAAAAGGGAGGGAGGGCTCAGGGGAGAGGGGTCAGGAATATACCTATGACTGTTTGGGGATTATGTATACCTGTAAACAAGAAAACTCTGTAAAAGTGTATAATAACAACTTCACTGTACACATGAAACTAATGCAACATTGTAAAGCAAATATACCCCAATACTAGAAAAAGAAAAAGAAAATGCAACCTTTGACAAGGCTCAAGAGGGAGATGGTATATGTGTATAAAGCAAAGAAGCAAAAAAACAACAAAAAACTAATGTCTTTTATGCCTGCATTGGCAGGTGGGTTCGTTATGTATAGCACTACCTGGGAAGCCCTGCATATATTTATGTGTATATGCACGTGTATATATGTATGCGTGTGTATTTTTACATATCTCATAGCATGTATGAATGTTGTCCGTGGTCAACATTTGATAGACATGTGAGTGCCTTGCAAGAAAGTACTGAATAATAACTTTCCTTCTTGTTTCAGCAAAAATCTTTGTGTTCTCTGGTTTAGGTGTATGAGTCCTTTTTGCTATACTCTTGAAACTAGCAAACAATTGTAAACCAACTATATTCCAATATAAAATAAAATTATAAATAAATAAATTGAGCAATGACTATCAAAAATTATATTGAATAATATGTATAGTGAATAAGAATGATTTCTTTTTTTCTTTTTTTACTATGGACCATAGTAAAAGAATCACAAAATTAAAGCATAAAGGATAAATGGGTCTTTCCAATAGCTTGTGGTGAATATTTGAGGCTAATATATATGTATTTCTAGACAAACATAAACATACAGTCCTACCATCAACAGAGTGAAATGTTTAAGGTCCCTTATCCTCATTTTAAGACATGCATGTGTGCTAAGTTGCTTCAGTTGTGTCTAACTGCATGCGATCCTATGGACTGTAGCCTGCCAGGCTCCTCTATCCATGGGATTATCCAGGCCAGAATACAGGAGTGGGTTGCCATGCCTTCCTCCCAGGGATCTTCCCAACCCAGAGATGGACCCACGTCTTTCTTCTCTTCTGCATTGCCAAGTGGGTTCTTCACCACTAGCGCCACCTGGGAGCCCACATTGTTAGACAGATATCCAAAATTACACATCTGGAGACTACTTATCAGTTTTTAAGGTTTCCCTTAAATTCTCAGTTTAATCAATATAAAATAGCATGAGATGGTCCAAATCTGATGTTGGTGATTTTCCCCTGAGACGTGTTCCACATGACCTGGTTAGTGGCATCCTGAGTGCTGGATGAAACCCGCATCTCCTGCATCCCCTGCATTGATAGGCAGCTCCGTTATTGCTGATGTCCCTGAGGAGCCCCACGGCAGATGCACATGGAATGCCTATAGACCAGGGACTGATAATCTCCATACATTTGTGTTCCATTTGTTAAAAATACCTGTTGCCAATAATAAATGTTATCTGTAGAGTTTTCAGGATCCACTCCAGTTTTAATTAAGTTGTTAAGTAGACTCTGCCTTTAACCAGCGTTTGTTGGCACTGCTAGTATTAAGAGAATGGATTTGGAGAAAAAATAATTCTGTTCTGCCATAAACCACCTGAATACATGGCTAAATTCTTAACTATTTTTAAATTTTGATCTCTTTCTTTTCTAATAGTGGTTTCTACATATTTCTCTTGCAGGGTTTGTTGTTTTACTTAAGCATATTGTCATAGGTTGACTATTACCTAAAATGTGTTAAGGACAGTTGTTGTTATTTAGTCACTAAGTCATGCCCGACTTTTTGCAGCCCATGAACTGTAGCACGCCAGGCTTCGCTGTCCTTCACTGTCTCCCTATTATGGACAATGGTGAGGAGAAATTTTATTTTCTTTCTTCAACTCCACTATTTGTTAACAGTATTGTCCAGGTTATAATAGAGCATCGGATGTCTCTGTTAAATTTGCCTGGTATCTGGGTCTATAACAGCATAGACTTTGACCTGTTCAGTAAACATGTAGTCTATCTAGTCTATTAAAATAAATATATTCAACTATAGGAATTATTTTAGAACATGCGTGTTCTTGTTTTTTTCCCTGTCAAATGACTCTGCTTTACTAACCCATGCTGATCCTTATCTTCTAGAAGCATGTGCTCAGTTGCTTAGTTATGTCTGACTCTTGCACTGTTTTTTTTTTTCTTTTGGCCACTTCTGTTGATCTTTCATTCATTTATCTTTGTTCTTTGGCCTGTGTGGGCCTCCCATCACAGTGGCCTCCCTCGCTGCAGAGCACTGGCTCTGGGCGCATGCGCTCCAGAGCGCCTGCTTGGTAGTTGGACACACTGGTCCAGCCGATCCACGGCACGCGAGATCTTCCCAGGCCAGGGTCGAATTGGTGCCCCTTGCACTGCAAGACGGTGTCCTTACCCACTGGACCACCAGGGAAGCCCATGTGTGACTCTTTTTGTATCCTTGTAGACTGTAGCCTGCCAGCTTCCTCTGTCCATGGAATTTTCCAGGCAAGAATACTGCAGTTGGTTGCTATTTTCTACTCCAGGTGATCTTTCCAACCCAGGGATCTAACCCATGTCTCCTGCATTGGCAGGCAGATTCTTTACCCCTGAGCCACCTGGCAATCTCATGTTGATCTATTATTCTAGAAAAAACAGTGCTTTAGCAAAATTCTTTCAACTGTTTGAAAATGATGAGTAAACATACAACGTGATCTCCTTCTCACATTTTGCCAGTGTGTTTTCATGCTTTTGTCATGAATTGAGCAGCTGCTTGAATTGAAATATCCAAAAAAAAAAAAAAGATTTCAGTCAGTTATTAAATTTTCTTTATTTTCAGCCAAGTCTTCACATATCCTGGCTTTAGAATAAGACATGGAAATCAATTCAGCAGCAGAAGCTCTAGTGCAAAAAATTAGTGATCAATTTCAGGTTACTCTGTGATTTTGCGTGTATTTTCAGTCAAATATTGTCTTCCCATCTACCAAATGTGATTGGTTGTCATTTCAACATGAGCAAAATAATCTTGTCTAACTTTCTTAATAAGTCAGTTGAAGAAACTAAGCAGAATTGATAGCCAAAAGTACACAGTGAGTGAACAGGCAAGCCTGGCCTGAGTTCCAGTCTTAATTTTCCTGAGGCAAATGAAGTTTTCCTTTTAAAATGTTTATAAAAACACTACTTTGCAAAGATGTTCTTAGTAATACTGTCCTTTGGGAATTCCAAAGGAAACAAGGTTCCACATGTTGCATTAGTACAACCAAAGATAAATACAAAAGCAAAAACTCTGACATGTCCCAAGGAAGACCCATCACAGTCAAATAAATTAACAAAGGAACAAAAAGCTAAGAATCCCAAGTTACCTGGTTAGAAATATCCTTAGAGTTTGCCGTGAATTACAAAGCACATCCAAGGGTATGCATTTATTTTGTCACTTGGGCAAGATCAAGCATTTAGAGGCACTAGGAGCAAACGACTGTTCATTTTTCTATTTTTTTTATGACACCACCAGAAAGCAACACATTCAGGTCACGTCACTCCAGGAGTTCTATTACTTATTATGTAATATTATACCTTTAAAATTAACTGAGTCTAAATTATAGTTAAAAAAAGGTAAATACAGACTATCTTCAGTGTTTATTTCTTTAAAAACCTAGCAAGCACTCCCTTCCTTTCCTCTTTCCCTTCCCAAACAATTTAGGTGCTAAGGTGTTCGTGGAGCCTGCTGTGGCTGTGTTGCTGGCCAAAATCTTGGCTTTCTCTGCCCATGGAAGCCTAATGAAAAATATGGAGACAGAGTTTGGAGGAAATAGAAAGGTGGATTTCATTCTCAGTTGATGGAGAGGGGAATGCAGTAGGCTCATGCCTCAAGAACTATAGTGTGCTCCCCATGAGGAGCCTTGGAGCTCATCGAAGACTAGGGCTCAAAGCCAGGAATCAGTGATGAGGAACAAAGCTATTATGATCTTGATTTCTTCCTCTTGCATTGTTTCAAAGACAGTCATAGGCTGGTGTCAGTAACCCAGTAACTGAGTCTGGCAATTTCATGGCTATCTGGTCTTCTTTCTGATATGTAACTACAAGAGGAAGATATTGTAAGGATAAACGCCAGATACAGGGTTGTATTTAGCATAGAGTCAAAGGAAAAAAAATGTGAATTGTAGCTTCTGTAGCGTTACTGGGCAAAAAAGTAAACTCATTTAGAGACATGCAGAGTTAGGAGTAGGTGAAGTAAAAATAAAAACTAGGAATGTTCAGGCCTGCTCACTGTTCTCTTTATCTTCTTTCTCAGGAAAGGGAAAGAAAATACCTCATTCCTCTTTTATTTCTTTTCACCACAGTGGTTGGTTGGCATCCTCTTTGAGATGCAGAGTAGGGAGTTAAAGCTCCATCTCATCCCCAGGGTGAGGAGGAGGCCCACAATTTTGTCACAGAAAAATTAATCAGACAATCTTAAAAACTGGAAAATTTTGCTCAAGACAGATTTGATGATTATATCCTGGGAAAAGCATCTCAGAAAGTTCTGAGAATCGGTTCCTCTGTTCATATCAGACTTTTTGCCAGTCCCTCAACTGTAGCCCACCAGGCTTCTCTGTCCATGGAGTTTTCCAGGCAAGAATACTTGAGTGAGTCACCGTTTCCTTCTCTAGGGCATCTTCCCAACCCAGAGGTTGAACCTGGGTCTCCCACAATGGAGGTAGATTCTTTACTATCTTAACCACCAGGGAAGCTGCCATTCAAAGTCAAGGTAATACGTGTTTGGAGAGAGGGCTGTGCATCAAGAGACGTATTATCGACAGTTGACATAATTCAGATCTTGGCATCATTTTGGCTCCTTACAAGATGAAGAACTTTCAAGGTAGCCTGAGTGGTAAAGAATCCGCCAGCCAATGCAGGAGATTGATCCCTGGGTCAGGAGTAACCTCTAGAGTAGGAAATGGCAACCCATTCCAGGATTCTTGCCTAGGAAATTACCTGGACAGAGGAGCTCAGTAGACTATGGTCCATGGATTCGCAAAAGAGTCAGAGACAATAAATATACAACTAAAGGACAGCAACAGTCCCACTTATGCCCCCCAACTTCCAACACACACACACACACATGCATACACATAAGTATGTTTGTGGTATCCTACCAATTGCTAGTAATAAAAAAAAAAGAAAAAAGGGAATAAAGACTGGAATAAGAAAAATGACTTGGTAAAAATGAACCTGAAAATTTTGAGTTACCAAGGTTAAACTTAAGTGAGTAAGAATGCACAAGCAGAAGGATGAAATTCAGAGTCATTTTATTAATCTTTCTAGACCAAATAAACCTGGATGTATCATATCCTTTAGGCTCTTTATCATGCCTTTCATTTTAGCAATAATTTATTCATGAGTCTCAGAGACTTTTTTTGGGCAGCATTTGAATGTATCATATCTTGACAGTTTTTCCTCTCTTCAGGCTCATCCTCCTCCATTGTAATTTATTTAAGTATTTTAGTGTTTTAGAGGATTGTGGATTAATGATGCATTTAAACTGCTTTAGAATGACCTTAGGCTAGGTAAATTACTGCAGTTCTGCCAGCCAGGAATATTTATTTTGATGGCAGTAAGCTTTTACTCTCTCATGTAACCACACGGCACACAAAATAACTGGCTTGCTGGTTTAAAATATATTCTATAAGACCTACAAACAAATTTTATTTAGAGAGAAATAACTGTTTAGAGTCTTGACCCTATTACAGGCAATATCTAATTCTATTTTTTACCATGATTGAGTGACTTTATTTTGACTCTTAAGGGTATAGCTTTGAAAGGAAGTGAGACTAGGAATAGCTGTGCTCTCAGACCTGGGCTATGCCCTTCAAGGCTGTGTGTCTCCACATCTCACACCTGCAAATAGATATATTAAATAAACCATGGACACTTTGATCACCTGGAACCTCATGTTCCTTTGTGGCACACCGGATCCATAGAGTAAGTCTCTAGACTAGCGAGCCTTACCATTCTAGTCTTAGGGTACAGCTTCTCCCATCCCCCGTCCCTTGTCTTTCCAACATGGGATATGGTCTGAAGGCAGGGACACCTAGTGGTTTGTGCTGCTGACGTCTGTGTAGACCTAGCTGGAACGTGAGGGGTGTAGTTGTGCTTGGAGTAGAAAAGCACTTAGATGTCTGTTAGTCACACAGTCATGTCCAACTCTTTGTGACCACATGGACTGTAGCCCACCGGGCTCCTCTGTCCATGAGATATTACAGGCAAGAATACTGGAATGGGTTGCCATTACCTTCTCAAGAAGATCTTCCTGACCCAAGGATTGAATCCATGTCTCCTGTTTTGCAAGCAGATTCTTTGCTGTCTAAGCCACCAGGGAACCCCACTTAGGTGAGGGAAGTCTAATTAATTAACTCCACAAATATGTCCTCCAAATGTTTTTTCTCATGAATGAATCTGCATGTGAATGCAATAGATTTTTGTGTGGCAAAGTGTAATTCTCCAAGGGTACTGATCCAGCTGACCATTTACTCTCTGTTCCTCAGCCTGTTTTAGTTCAAGTCTTACATTTTTCTGAGCTGTCTTGAATCTTTCTTTCATATTGTTTTCATCTGTTTTTATTCACCTCAGTTGGAAGCATCTGTGTGATCTTGATTTTAAAAACTATGTTATTGAGAAATAACTATTTGAACTTTCTCGTGAAAATTCAAGAGCACTTTTATTCAAGATCATGGTGACCCATTTCATGTTATAGCAAAAATATTCTTGCCAGGATACTTTGTGAATCCTCTTTCAATAACCTCTGCTACATGTCCTCAGAGTAATTGAACCACTGATCCTGTAAGACCCTTTCCCTGAGGTATTTTGGAAAGCAGTGTCTCTGTTGACTGGCTTCCTTACCGTTGATTAGTTATGAAAAAACACACACTTTTGTATTTAAAGTGGATAACCAACAAGGACCTGTGTAGCCACCTTTATGGGAGAGGAGTTTGGGGTGAATGAACACATGTATATGTATGGTTGAGTCCCTTCACTGTTCACCTGAAACTTTTTCACAATGTTATTAATTGAAAAATAAACCATGGACACTTTGACCGACCTCATGTTCCTTTGTGGCACACCGGATCCATAGAGTAAGTCTCTAGACTAGCGAGCCTTACCATTCTAGTCTTAGGGTACAGCTTCTCCCATCCCCCGTCCCTTGTCTTTCCAACATGGGATATGGTCTGAAGGCAGGGACACCTAGTGGTTTGTGCTGCTGACGTCTGTGTAGACCTAGCTGGAACGTGAGGGGTGTAGTTGTGCTTGGAGTAGAAAAGCACTTAGATGTCTGTTAGTCACACAGTCATGTCCAACTCTTTGTGACCACATGGACTGTAGCCCACCGGGCTCCTCTGTCCATGAGATATTACAGGCAAGAATACTGGAATGGGTTGCCATTACCTTCTCAAGAAGATCTTCCTGACCCAAGGATTGAATCCATGTCTCCTGTTTTGCAAGCAGATTCTTTGCTGTCTAAGCCACCAGGGAACCCCACTTAGGTGAGGGAAGTCTAATTAATTAACTCCACAAATATGTCCTCCAAATGTTTTTTCTCATGAATGAATCTGCATGTGAATGCAATAGATTTTTGTGTGGCAAAGTGTAATTCTCCAAGGGTACTGATCCAGCTGACCATTTACTCTCTGTTCCTCAGCCTGTTTTAGTTCAAGTCTTACATTTTTCTGAGCTGTCTTGAATCTTTCTTTCATATTGTTTTCATCTGTTTTTATTCACCTCAGTTGGAAGCATCTGTGTGATCTTGATTTTAAAAACTATGTTATTGAGAAATAACTATTTGAACTTTCTCGTGAAAATTCAAGAGCACTTTTATTCAAGATCATGGTGACCCATTTCATGTTATAGCAAAAATATTCTTGCCAGGATACTTTGTGAATCCTCTTTCAATAACCTCTGCTACATGTCCTCAGAGTAATTGAACCACTGATCCTGTAAGACCCTTTCCCTGAGGTATTTTGGAAAGCAGTGTCTCTGTTGACTGGCTTCCTTACCGTTGATTAGTTATGAAAAAAAACCACACACTTTTGTATTTAAAGTGGATAACCAACAAAGACCTGTGTAGCCACCTTTATGGGAGAGGAGTTTGGGGGTGAATGAACACATGTATATGTATGGTTGAGTCCCTTCACTGTTCACCTGAAACTATCACAATGTTATTAATTGACTCTACTCAAGTGTAAAATAAAAACATTAAAAAAAAGAATATTTGGTATCAAACAAGTGAAAGATGGCACATAAAAAAATGAAGCATGTGAATTTTGAGAAACATCATTGGTTATCTTCTAAATGGGCTTTCCAGGTGGTTCTAGTGGTAAAGAATTTGCTGTCAATGCAGGAGACATAAGAGACACTGGTTTGATCCCTGGGTTGGGAAGATCCCCTAGAGAAGGAACTAGTAAACCACTCCAGTATTCTTGCTTGGAGAATCCCATGGACAGAGGAGCCTGGTGGGCTGCAGTCAGTGGGGTGGCAAAGTGTCGGACATGGCTAAAGTGACTGAGCTCATAGGCACTCTTATAAAGGCTATGGGCTTGGGCAATTTTAAGGTTTAGGTATCAGCTTAAGAATAAATATGACATATTACATAATATTTTATAAAAATCTGTAAAAGTTACATGAACTAAATGAGAAAGTTTATTCTTTTATTCACATTATATCAACAAAAATGTTGCTGTTACATGCAACCTACGCTAAGAACTGAGTCTGAAAGTTAACAGATAATACATTGTGTAGTCTATATACAAAAAAGTAAACTGTAAAGATTTTCTGCAAGGGGGAAACAAAACGAAAAAGAAAATACAGACCCCACAAAACAGATAAACAAACCAGAAAACAATATTTCCCTCTTCCAGATCTCCGTGTTCATGTCAATGGTCCAGACATGTAAGAAAGTTAAAAAAAAATGGGATGAAGAATTGACCATGATATTCTCATATGTAGTTGATAAAGTGAGAAAAGAGAGCATGATCAAAGCATATATTATTCAGTTCAGTTTGTCACAGTGACACAATTAACATTTCATATAAAGCTATTGTAACAATACCAGTCATAGAAATACAGTTGCAGGAAAATAATTGAAATTAATATAGCAAAAATATGAAACCAATGAATTTTTATTGTTTTATTAAAAATATAACATTGGCTTAACTGAATTACTTACAGAAACCTTCCAATTTCATGCATTGTTGAAACATTGCTAGAGGCACCTCGATGAGAGTGGTATGAATATGTTGGGACAGAAAAGTGGGTCTAAGACAGATTTTTACCCAATATAGATACATTTTTGGTGTCCGTTGTGATGCACAGTTTGAGTTTATTACTGGGAGGCGTGAATTTGATGATGTATTTAGTCAATGGCATTGTTTGAAACAATTCAGATCTTTCATACAGCACTTTTTTTTGATGTGCCCCCAAATGGACATCTTGATGAAATACATATTCAGTTCGACTTAACAACCATTCTCACACACTTTGGGAATAGTAACTATAATCTGTACAGAATGAATGATGGGTGTTTTGAGCAGTAACTGAATTAAATTTGAATTTCTGCTAGACTAAGATATTTAATAGAATTGTGGCTTACTATTAATAATGCTAGCAGACATTGACATAAAATCTCAAACTGATCTAAGATAGACTAAATGAGTTAAAAATGTAAAGAATGGCACTTCTAAGTAGAAAGCAACTTAATATGAAACCCACTCCCAATGTGATATTCCAGTAAAATATAAATGGATTGGAACAAGAAAGTAAAAATGTTAACATGACTATGAAGAAAAATACTCACAAGGAAACCCCAGAAGTTTTTTAACTAATTTCTGGACATTATAGGTAAAGATATGTTTTTAATTAAAGAGAGACTTAAACTGATTGATCAGCACAAGGCTGTTTGTGGTTTTCTTGACAAAATTCCAACATTGAGGAATTTGATAGGAGGACTTAAGGAATACTCTGGAACTTAATACTGTGTTAAGATAGTAGGGTCATGACGTAAGTATGGTGAATTTATGTTCAAATTAAAGAATCTTGTAATAGTTTATCAAATATTAACATATATAATGCATAATTGTTAAGATGATATGTAAAATTGGTAGCTCATTTCAGAAAATAAATGTCTAAGCCAATTTTATTAATAGTACCAGTTGCTGTGTCCCTAGCAGTCAGAGGTTATTATAGTGTTTGCTGTTTCATTTAGATGTTGGAATTTTGTGCTTGTAACTTCTTATGAGTATACTTGATACTTACACTGACATTGAGGAATCCAAGGAGGATACTGTGTGTGTTTAACATATTTTATTGGCAGAGAATGAAGATATTGTGTGTGAACATTTACAGAGTAAAACAGTGAAAATTTAGATGTTTTTTGTAAATTCACAGAGCGTGCTGTGGAAGTAGGTGCCTGGAAATTAGTAGAAGACTTGACTTTCTCATCCTTGGAAGACCAACAGTAGATTCAGGCTGATTTTCTGTCAGTAAGGAAAACCACAGCAGTCAGTCAATACTGATACAGAAATTGTACACCTGAGAGAAGTTGATAAGAAAATGCCTTTCTCTAGTTTTTGTCTAAAATTCAAAATTTAAAAAAATGCTTCCTTCAGAGTACATATAATTTAAATAGAAGCCGTGTCTTTGCACAAATGCCCTTATGCTAACCTGTGACTTGCAATGAGAATGTGCAGTTGTGTTTGTTCTATGATAGGCCACTGTATGGTCAATGCTGTTGTGGATTAGTTGTTTGACTCTTTTGCAACTCGGTGTACTGTAGGCCACCAGGGTCCTCTATCCATGGGATTCTCCAGGCAAGAATACTGGAGTGGGTTGCCATTTCCTTCTCCAGCAGATCTTCCCAACCCAGGAATGAAACCCATGTCACTTGCGTGTCCTGCATTGGTGGGCAGATTCTGTACCACTGAACCACCCGGGAAGTCCATATGCACATTAAGATTTTTAATGTTACCTCTTCAGTCCTAGAGGTGGAATTGTATTCTTTTTTGTCTCATTTGCTGGCTTCACTGTGCAGGATCAGGTCTCAACTTGGACAGTGAAGATCAGGGTTATGATTCTTTAATGTAAAATATCTACCCTCAGCTTTATTTCCTTGCTACTATTTTGCCATTGGTATCAGAGAAGTCTTTTTTGTTTTTTTTTCTTTCCATAGACAGGTGAGTTTCCCTCATTGACCTTTTTTTTTTTTTTTAATTTTGACCTCTTTTATTGGTTTTCTATTTATTTATTTTCATCCATCTTTAGTTTTTGGCCTGTGTGGGCCTCCCATCTCAGTGGCCTCTCTCATTGTAGAGCACTGGCTCTGGGTGCATGTGCTCTGTTGTGCTGGTTCATAATTGGACACACCGTTCCAGCCGCTGCACAGCACGTGGGATCTTCCCAGAAAAGGGATTGTGCTGCAAAGTGGACACTTTACCCACTGGACCACCAGGGAAGCCCCAACATTGATGCTTTTATGCATACTAACATGAGGACCAATATCTCCTTCTTGTGTGGACTTGGCTGTTTGATGCTCAAAGAGTTCCTAAGTAGAAGCTAGAACCATTTGCAGTAGTTTGAATTTCATCTTCCCTCTTAAACTCTTAGTTTTCATGTTGGGCTTCATGTTCAGATAAGAGGACTGGAAGAGCTCTAGATGAATCAGGCTGATGAATTGAGGCGATTCATTGATGTGACGATGGGTGGGAATCTCCCAGAGCCCTCGGTGCTGGTGGGTGCTGGGTGTGGGGCAGTGACGGCGACTGTGGGAAGAGGCACTGATTACTGTTTAGGAAAAATGATTCCCAGAGAACTGATAGAAGGTGAAGCGTTGCTCTCAGGGTGACAGCGAAGATGTACATGAGCAGCACCCAGAGGGTTGCTTTATGAAGATAACAAGCAATTTAATCGGAAATGGTTGCTGTGGTGAGGGTTTTCCTTGGAGCTGCTTGTTTTCCGCTGATTGAGATCTCTAAAGACTTCTGCCTTTCTTTCTCCATTACAAGCAATCAGCATGAAATAGTGCACCCAGCACACTCTGACTCTGCTGGTCTCCAAGCTGTGGACATTAATCTTCTCCTCTCTACTCTATGGATTGTACTCGATGGCCTTAAAGCACCCACATGTTGAAATTGCTTCCCAACATGCTTATCCAGTCACTGCCTGGCTCCTGTATTAATGAATCCATTTGTTTAGCAGTTGCTGCTCCATGGCATGGAGGTACTTTGGTAAACTTCCAATTATATGGGAAACAGATGCTTCTTCTTTGTTTTTATTTTTCCATCCAAAGCATCCCGTTTGCATCTAAAAGACAAATCCTTGCTAGTCTCTCTGTTTTGAGAAAAAAAAAAAAAAAAAGATCTGCCAGAGTCAAACTAATGACTTCTAGATAAAAGGTGACTATTCAACTATGATGACAGCGTAGGCTTCCCTAGTGGCTCAGACAGTGAGAATCTGCCTGCAATTTGAGAGACTTGCATTTGACCCCTAAGTCAGGAAGATCTCTGGAGGAGGGCTTAGCAGCTTTGTCCAGTATTCTTGCCTAGAGAATTCCGTGAACAGAGGAGCCTGGCGTGCTTTAGTCCATGTGGTCTCAAAGAGTCAACACAGGTGAATGACTTAGCATACACACACATATTAAATAACTATCATTTAAAGTTTCTTTGTGACAACAATTCCTAATATCTCATTAATGCAGGCAGAGGATCCCATTGTGTCATTCGGTGGATGCCCCCCAAAATTGTTAACACACTTAGCACCATAGCTGCCAGTGGCAGGGTTATTCTTTTGCCTCATTTTTCTGCAAGAGCAGACACAGTCACGATTTGTAGATAAGATTTCAGTGCACTGGGTTTTCTTTTCTCCACTTTCCAGTACACTGATTGCTGCTGTTCCCATTTGTTTTGTAGTATGCATGATGTTCTGCCCGGAGACATTCATGTGTTAATTCTGAGTTTGTTAGACACCTTGATAGTGAATATGATTCTCAGACAATGCAGTGCAGAGAATGTTTGTAATTCAGAGCTTTCACTTCACATTTCTACATTTGTGAGCAATTTAGTCTTTTAATAAAGCTTCCAGGAATATATGATACTGTACCATACTGTTGTTGCTCAGTCACTAAGTTGTGTCTTGCACTTTGCAAATCCATGAACACTAGCATTCCAGGCTCCTTTATCCTCCAGTGTATCCTGGACTTTGCTCAAATTCATGCCCATTGACTCAATTATGTTATCTAACCATCTTATCCTCTGTTGCCCTCTTTTCCTCCTGCCCTCAATCTTTTCAAGAATCAGACTCTTTTCCAATGAGTCAATTCTTCACATCAGTTGGCCAACATACTGGAACTTCAGCTTCAATATCAGTCCTTCAAATGAATATTCAGAGTTGATTTCCTTTAGGGGTGACTGGTTTGATTTTTCTGCTGTCCAGGAGATTCTCAAGAGTCTTCTTCAGCACCGCAATTCAAAACCATCACTTCTTCAGTGCTCAGCCTTCCTTATGGTCCGTTTGTGACATCCATACCTGACTACTGGAACAACCACAGCTTTGACAATACAGACCTTTGTCAGCAAAGTGACATCTCTTGTGTATAGTATACACAAGGCAAAAAGTAAACTGACTGATGTCAGCCAACTTGAATGTAAGTAGAAGCATTTTTATATATTCTCTTTGATCCCCAAAGTAATATGCATTGTAAATTTTAGAACTAAGTTCATACTCTTTCACTTTTTTATCCAGTGTTTTTAGGTGACTGCAAACCTAACTCCTCAGTGGATTTCAGTGTGGAATTATTTTCATCTCTTATTGTTCTGTATTCTGGCAGGATCAGTCAGAAGACTAGAAAGATGTGACCTATTGTTTTAAAAATAAATGATACCAGGACTGAATCAAGAAAGAGGAAGGTTCATTAAAACCTTGAGGAAAAAGCCTCATCAGCAAGAGCAGACACTACTTTTTTCAGTTTTTACACTGATTGCTGTTCCCATTTGTTTTGTAGTATGCATGATGTTCTGCCCGGAGACATTCATGTGTTAATTCTGAGTTTGTTAGACACCTTGATAGTGAATATGATTCTCAGACAATGCAGTGCAGAGAATGTTTGTAATTCAGAGCTTTCACTTCACATTTCTACATTTGTGAGCAATTTAGTCTTTTAATAAAGCTTCCAGGAATATATGATACTGTACCATACTGTTGTTGCTCAGTCACTAAGTTGTGTCTTGCACTTTGCAAATCCATGAACACTAGCATTCCAGGCTCCTTTATCCTCCAGTGTATCCTGGACTTTGCTCAAATTCATGCCCATTGACTCAATTATGTTATCTAACCATCTTATCCTCTGTTGCCCTCTTTTCCTCCTGCCCTCAATCTTTTCAAGAATCAGACTCTTTTCCAATGAGTCAATTCTTCACATCAGTTGGCCAACATACTGGAACTTCAGCTTCAATATCAGTCCTTCAAATGAATATTCAGAGTTGATTTCCTTTAGGGGTGACTGGTTTGATTTTTCTGCTGTCCAGGAGATTCTCAAGAGTCTTCTTCAGCACCGCAATTCAAAACCATCACTTCTTCAGTGCTCAGCCTTCCTTATGGTCCGTTTGTGACATCCATACCTGACTACTGGAACAACCACAGCTTTGACAATACAGACCTTTGTCAGCAAAGTGACATCTCTTGTGTATAGTATACACAAGGCAAAAAGTAAACTGACTGATGTCAGCCAACTTGAATGTAAGTAGAAGCATTTTTATATATTCTCTTTGATCCCCAAAGTAATATGCATTGTAAATTTTAGAACTAAGTTCATACTCTTTCACTTTTTTATCCAGTGTTTTTAGGTGACTGCAAACCTAACTCCTCAGTGGATTTCAGTGTGGAATTATTTTCATCTCTTATTGTTCTGTATTCTGGCAGGATCAGTCAGAAGACTAGAAAGATGTGACCTATTGTTTTAAAAATAAATGATACCAGGACTGAATCAAGAAAGAGGAAGGTTCATTAAAACCTTGAGGAAGAAGCCTCATCAGTCTCTTCATATTGCTCTTGACAATGCCTGAGAAATAGCTATATATTATGTTTATTTTTAGAACCAACCAATCTCTTTTAACTTCATCTTCTAGATGAAGAAAGCAAGAATATTCTCAGATAGCTCTTGTTTTTTTCCAGATAGCTCTTTTGTGTGAGTAAGCTGAATTATTTCTTCCTATTAGAAGTTTATGTCCTGTCATTCAGTTTGGACAGATTTCTTCAGAATAAACAGAGAGAAGAAAGAATTACTGGATGTTTTGGGCCCATGTGTATACTTACTCTTTTAATGAATAATAGGTATGATCTAAAGGCATAATAAAGCAAGGCTAACAGTTTTGTTCATCTTTTTAAGTATCTGAAAGGCCATGACAATTTGATATTTCTAATCAAGTTGCTCAAGATCACTGTTTTATTTCGAGTATAAGTAGACATTTCTAATGAGCTTGAAGCATCAAGCATTCTCCTTCAAAGTTAAACACTGAGAATATGAACTCTTGACTGTATTGCCTTTGGCTCATTTGAAAGCATATTAGAGAAAAAGTTAAGCTGAGTGTTTGACTCAAAAGTTTTGTTTTGGTTTTGAAAGTAAATGAGTGCCAGAAAGCAAAATCAGAGTATGGCATTGATTATTTTTCCGTGAGCAACACACCAAAAAGTAAAGAATATTTCAAAATATGTAATGATATCAGAAAATATCTAGAGCCTATTTAAATGATTGGAATTAAATACAAATAGAATCAAAGTGCAAGTTACAAGTGAGATTTCAAAGATGGCAAGTACCTGCTTCTCTGTCCCTTGTCCACTTTTGTACACTACTTTGGCTTCTCTTATTTTATCACAATGATCTGCTTTCTATTTATGGACAGTTGGATTACTTGTAAAGCAGCTGATGTCCTTCTTTTGCATAGAAGTGGCAGCTGTCCTAAAGTTGTTGCCACAGAAAGTGTGTGTGTGTGCCAATGATTATAGTGATATTCAGGTGCATATTGCTTAAAAAAAAATGGAGATAGGAATATTCAAGTATAGAAAAAAGGACAACTATGGGATGCACACTAAGGTATAAAAAGCTGAGAAAGACAAATATCGTATATTAATGCATCTATATGGAATCTGGAAAGATGGTACTGATGACCCTACATGAAGGGCAGCAAAGGAAACAGAGACGTGGAGCACGGTCTTTTGGACTCAGTGGGAGAAAGTGAGGATGTGATGATTCGAGAGAAAAGCACTGAAACATATACATTACCATATGTAGAACAGATAGCCAGTGGCAGCTTAATATATGATGCAGAACACCCCAAGCCGGTGCTCTGTGCCGACCTGGAGGAAGGGGCTGGAGAGGGAGGTGAGTTGGGGGAATAGGAAGGAGGGGACACATGTATGCCTGGAGCTGATTCATATTTATGTATGACAGAGGCCATTCCTATATTGTAATTATCCTCCAATAAAAATAAATAAAAATCTAAAAAAATTTGCTGCCGGCCGAATCAAGATGGCAGAGTAGGAGGGTTCTAAGCTCATCTTCTCCCACGGATACACCAAAATTACAACTAAATCAAGAACAACCCTCTCTAAGAGTGACCTGAAGACTAAGAGAAGAACTAGTTTACAATTAATGATATAAAGAAAAAAAAAAAGCATTGAGGAAGAGGGACAGAGACCTGATTTAGTCATCACCAATGGTAGGTGACACATGGGAGTTTGAACTCTATACGGAGAACCCCTCTTGGGGACTGGCACAGGGAAGATGAACCTTCATAACTGGTTTTGGAAATTGCTGGGGTTTATGACCAGGAGAGCTAATGGACTATCCACAACCCAGAATCTGCTCCTAAAGACAGATACCAAGGCAGAGCCAGAAGACTGAAAAGCACCTGGCACTCCAGCCAGCCTGCCAAGATCACACCACCAGGAAATGTGAAAGGGGCACATAAGACAAACTCATAACTCCCATCACACTCAACATGGAAAAGCCGAGAGAATTTCCTCTAAGATCCAAAACAAGACAAGGATGCCCATTCTTGCCACTTTTATCCAACATGGCATGTAGAGCCCTGACCAAATCAGACAAGAAAAGTAACCAAGTCAGGCAAGAAAAAGTTGCTTAAAAAAATGGAGATAGGAATATTCAAGTATAGAAAAAAGGACAACTATGGGATGCACACTAAGGTATAAAAAGCTGAGAAAGACAAATATCGTATATTAATGCATCTATATGGAATCTGGAAAGATGGTACTGATGACCCTACATGAAGGGCAGCAAAGGAAACAGAGACGTGGAGCACGGTCTTTTGGACTCAGTGGGAGAAAGTGAGGATGTGATGATTCGAGAGAAAAGCACTGAAACATATACATTACCATATGTAGAACAGATAGCCAGTGGCAGCTTAATATATGATGCAGAACACCCCAAGCCGGTGCTCTGTGCCGACCTGGAGGAAGGGGCTGGAGAGGGAGGTGAGTTGGGGGAATAGGAAGGAGGGGACACATGTATGCCTGGAGCTGATTCATATTTATGTATGACAGAGGCCATTCCTATATTGTAATTATCCTCCAATAAAAATAAATAAAAATCTAAAAAAATTTGCTGCCGGCCGAATCAAGATGGCAGAGTAGGAGGGTTCTAAGCTCATCTTCTCCCACGGATACACCAAAATTACAACTAAATCAAGAACAACCCTCTCTAAGAGTGACCTGAAGACTAAGAGAAGAACTAGTTTACAATTAATGATATAAAGAAAAAAAAAAAAGCATTGAGGAAGAGGGACAGAGACCTGATTTAGTCATCACCAATGGTAGGTGACACATGGGAGTTTGAACTCTATACGGAGAACCCCTCTTGGGGACTGGCACAGGGAAGATGAACCTTCATAACTGGTTTTGGAAATTGCTGGGGTTTATGACCAGGAGAGCTAATGGACTATCCACAACCCAGAATCTGCTCCTAAAGACAGATACCAAGGCAGAGCCAGAAGACTGAAAAGCACCTGGCACTCCAGCCAGCCTGCCAAGATCACACCACCAGGAAATGTGAAAGGGGCACATAAGACAAACTCATAACTCCCATCACACTCAACATGGAAAAGCCGAGAGAATTTCCTCTAAGATCCAAAACAAGACAAGGATGCCCATTCTTGCCACTTTTATCCAACATGGCATGTAGAGCCCTGACCAAATCAGACAAGAAAAGTAACCAAGTCAGGCAAGAAAAAGAAAAATGTAAAAGGAATCCAAATTGGAAAGGAAGAATAAAACTGTCATTGTTGGCAGATAATATGATAAGATTTAGAGAAAACCCTAAAAGTTCTGTTTTTTAAAAAAACTATTAAAACTATTAAAACTTGAGAGTGTGGTTAGTAAAGTTTCAGGATTAAAGTTTCAAAATTAAAATACAAAAATATGTTGTATTTCTGTACACTAACAAAAAACTATCAGAAGAGGAAGTATGAAAACTCCATTTACAATTACATTAAAAGGAAAAAAAATATACCTATGGATAAATTTAAGCAAGGAGATGAAAGACTGGCACTGTGAGAACTGTAAAAAAAAAAATTGATGACAAAATTTGAGGACAGCACAAGTAAATGAAAAAAATATGCCTTGATTATTGTTTGGAAGAATTAATAGTGTCAGAATTCCATATTACCCAAAGCAATTTATGGATTTGGTGTGATTCCTATTAAAGTACACATGATATTACTCATGTAAGTTGAACGAATAATGCTAAAATTTGTATGAAACCACGAAAGACCTCAACTAGCCAAAGCACATCTTGAGACAGACTATAAAGCTGGAGATATCATGCTCCCTTACTTCCAACTCTACTACAAAGCTATAGTAATCAAAACAGTGTCATACTAGCACAAAAATAGACACACAGATGAATGGTGCAGAATGAAGAACCCAGAAATAAATGCCCAGACCTATTAATCAATTAGCAGGTCAATTAATCTATAAGATTAATCTGGTCGATTAACCTATAAGAAAGGAACCAAGACCAAGGAACCAAGGAACCATTGGGGCAAAGACAGTCTCTTCAGTAAGTGGTGTTGAGAAAACAGGACCAGATGAAAGTGTCAGAGGGTGAGCCAAGGACAGACAAAGGAGCCCAAGCTTCTCAGATGAGCTGATCTCATTGGGGCACCCCCTGCATTCACCTGACATCTCAGAAAGCACCATATCTTTTGAGAAAAGACCACATCCTGAATGAAGGGATGCATACTCATACAAAGAGCAAAATGAGAATAGAGCCACACTAATGAAGAATAAGAACTATCAAATATCAGAAAATGATATATCTCTTAATGCTTGTGATTTATCAGACTGGCAGAATCAAATCCAACATTCTGTCAAGATAATTAATCAATACTTGCTACAGTGTATCATCTGCACTAGGCAGCATACATTAAATATATTAAACATATGGCTTCCCTGGTGGTCCAGTGGATAAGGACACTACCTTGCAGTGCAAGGGGCGCTGGTTCAATCCCTGGCCTGGGACGATCCCACATGCTGTGGAGCAGCTGGACCGATGTGTCCAACTATGGAGCTGGAGCTCTGGAATATGCACCCAGAGCTGGTGCTCTGTGATGAGAGTGGCCACTGCAATGGGAGGCCCACACGAGCCAAGAAACGGAGATGGATGAAACTAAATGAATGAAAGACCAATAGAAATGCACTCCCCTCCCCCAAATATATTAAACATATAAAGGAGCAGGTTTAGTAAAAGGCCTAAGAATTTTTGAAGTAAGTAGACAGTTTTGGGGTACTCATTCTCTCTTTGGTGCACTGATTATTCTAAATTGGGTGAGTCTTGAGGATGATGACAAAAGCCATGTGGTCTTGTGCTTAAACCAAAGTAATGCAGGTATATATTGCATTCCTGGGGAAGGGAATGGCATCATATTCCAGTATTCTTGCCTGGAAAATTCCATGGACAGAGGAGCCTGATGGGCTGTAGTCCATGGGGTCGCAAGGAGTCAGACAGAACTGAGGGACTAAAAACACACACATACACATTGCATTCTTTGACTCTGGTTCCTCTTCTCTTGTGGAATAGTTCTCCTCTAGACTGCATGCTTAATTTTCTTCTAGATGTGTGACTAATGTTATGGTGGTTAGTTGCTAAGTCGTGTCTAATTCTTTGCAACCCCACAGGTTATAGCTCCATCTTGGAGCATTCACCTCTGGCTAAAGTTCCCAAGAAGACTTCACACAGGGCTTCTCTACACGTCTCAGTGCACGCCTCACTTCCAGGAACACCTGTGAAGACTTCCAAGCATGCCCTCTCCTTCCCAATCTCCCATCCCTCACTTTTGCCCTGCATTGGTTCTGAGTAGACTACAGTATAAGCCCCTCCAGCTCTGCAGTGTGAACACAGATCAGGGTTCCATTTTTTGGATGGTTCCCCAGGTAGAAAGTCAGGATGAAGGTAGGGTTTGCCTCTTCCATCTCCTTGGTTTTCCTTCCCTCAAGGGTCACAGTGTGGCACTGTGTTTTGTTCTGTGCTTACAAAATCATGCCCAGGGGCTTCTCTGGTGGCCCAGTGGGTAAGGACACCGCCTCGCAGTGCAAGGGGTGCCGGTTCGAACCCTGGCCTGAGAAGATCCCACGTGCTGCGGAGTGGCTGGACTGTTGTGTCCAATTACCGAGCCCGGGCTCTGGAGTGCATGCGCCCAGTGCGGGTGCTCTGCAATAACAGAGGCCACTGTGATGGGAGGCCTACACGGGCCAAAGAACAAAGATGAATGGAAATGGACAAATAATAGACCAATAGAAGTGGCTCGCCTGCTCCCTTCCCTCCCCACCCCACCCCCACCAAAATAAGTAAATAAATAAATCTTAAAAAAAAAAATCATGCCCATAGACTTTGTCCAGTGTTATAGTTGTTTACTGTGGCAGGGCCAGCAGGAAACATTATTCTGCCAGTGTCGGAATTAGAAGTCAGATAAAGTCATTTAAGGGACTTGTATGACCTGTCCTTCAGTATTTAATATCATATTGCTTTCATAATCATGTTTGTTCCATTTACATCAACCTACTGTGTTCCTCTTATTCTCAGACAAGTTCAAACCTCAGTGCATTTAAGTAAAACACACACATACACATTGCATTCTTTGACTCTGGTTCCTCTTCTCTTGTGGAATAGTTCTCCTCTAGACTGCATGCTTAATTTTCTTCTAGATGTGTGACTAATGTTATGGTGGTTAGTTGCTAAGTCGTGTCTAATTCTTTGCAACCCCACAGGTTATAGCTCCATCTTGGAGCATTCACCTCTGGCTAAAGTTCCCAAGAAGACTTCACACAGGGCTTCTCTACACGTCTCAGTGCACGCCTCACTTCCAGGAACACCTGTGAAGACTTCCAAGCATGCCCTCTCCTTCCCAATCTCCCATCCCTCACTTTTGCCCTGCATTGGTTCTGAGTAGACTACAGTATAAGCCCCTCCAGCTCTGCAGTGTGAACACAGATCAGGGTTCCATTTTTTGGATGGTTCCCCAGGTAGAAAGTCAGGATGAAGGTAGGGTTTGCCTCTTCCATCTCCTTGGTTTTCCTTCCCTCAAGGGTCACAGTGTGGCACTGTGTTTTGTTCTGTGCTTACAAAATCATGCCCAGGGGCTTCTCTGGTGGCCCAGTGGGTAAGGACACCGCCTCGCAGTGCAAGGGGTGCCGGTTCGAACCCTGGCCTGAGAAGATCCCACGTGCTGCGGAGTGGCTGGACTGTTGTGTCCAATTACCGAGCCCGGGCTCTGGAGTGCATGCGCCCAGTGCGGGTGCTCTGCAATAACAGAGGCCACTGTGATGGGAGGCCTACACGGGCCAAAGAACAAAGATGAATGGAAATGGACAAATAATAGACCAATAGAAGTGGCTCGCCTGCTCCCTTCCCTCCCCACCCCACCCCCACCAAAATAAGTAAATAAATAAATCTTAAAAAAAAAAAAAAATCATGCCCATAGACTTTGTCCAGTGTTATAGTTGTTTACTGTGGCAGGGCCAGCAGGAAACATTATTCTGCCAGTGTCGGAATTAGAAGTCAGATAAAGTCATTTAAGGGACTTGTATGACCTGTCCTTCAGTATTTAATATCATATTGCTTTCATAATCATGTTTGTTCCATTTACATCAACCTACTGTGTTCCTCTTATTCTCAGACAAGTTCAAACCTCAGTGCATTTAAGTAAACTCTTCTCTTTCCTTGGAATGCCTTTTTAACTCTCTTCTAACACTGAAGTCTTACGTGATTTTTAAGACCACGAACAGTGGTCCAGTGTCCACTCTAAAACTTTTCCCAGTCACTCTCAGTATATCTGAAAACCTGTGCCATCATTTGTCTGTGTCATCCCCAGGACATTGTCGGTTTTATTGGTATTTCTGTGTAAATCTTTCATCTTTCCACAACAATTATGAAATCTATAAGGGGGATCATATCATTTGTTTATGTTTTGTAGGTACTCAAAACTAAAATTACAGCATTTTTGACAGCATGTATTACAAAATAGGGCACATTATATGTCTGATGCTATTAGTTAGCCACTAGCACTGTTACTAGTGGCTACTAACTACTATGAGTGCTTAGCAGATCAACTTTGCTAGAATCTTTGCTTTAGTTACTTAATGCATTCTTTGTGATGGCCTTATGTGATAGATAGTATGAGCTCTACAACAAAGCTGAGAAAAGTGAAAGTGTTCGTTACTCAATCGTGTCTAGATCTTTGTGACCTCATGGACTGTAGCCTGCCAGGCTCTTCTATCCATGGGATTTTCCAGGCAAGAATACTGGAGTGGGTTGCCCTTTCCCTTCACCAGAGGATTTTCCCAATCCAGAGATCAAACGCAGGTCTCTGGCATTGCAGGTAGATTCGTTACTGTCTGAGCCACCATAGAGTTAAGAAATACTAAGTCACTCCCTAGGTAGCACTAGCGGTAAAGAAACTTCCTGCCAGTGCAGGAGACTCAAGCTACATAGGTTTGATCCCAGGATTTGTAAGATCTCCTGGAAAAGGAAATGGCTATCCACTCTAGTATTCTACCTGGGAAGTCCTATGGAGAAAGGAGCCTGATGGGCTAGAGTCCAGGGGGCTGCAAAAGAGTCAGACACAATTGAGCAACTAAACGATGCCATACTATAGTGATATATGCAAGTCAGAGGTTTGCAGAGACAAATTAGTCTTATTTGCTAGGTGACTTTTGAAATGTCATATTCCATTAGTAGCACATCCATACGTGGAATTGTTACAGAAGAGAATACGAATGAATGTGATTTTTCTTTGGACATAATTTTTCAACCTTTAGAGAAAAATCACTGTCTGCAATGCAGGCAGATTCTTTACCTTTTACACCACCAAGAAGGCCGAGCAGAAATTTACATTTTACTCAAACAGAGAGAAGTTTATAAATAAGACCAAGGGTTTCTGAGTGCAGATAACTTAATATATTGAAATTACATCTTATGAACAGATCAATAGCATTTTATAAAGAACACATACCCTTGGACAACAAAGAGATCAAACAAGTCAATCCTAAAGAAAATCAACCTTAAATATTCATTGAAAGGAATGATGCTGAGCTGAAGCTCCAATATTTTGCCCACCTGATGCAAAGAGCTGACTCATTGGAAAGGATTCTGATGCTGGGAAAGATTGAAGGCAGATGGAGAAGGAGATGACAGAGGATGAGGTGTTTGGATGGCATCACTGACTCAATGGATATAAGTTTGAGCAAATTTGAAAGATAGAGTGAAGGACAGGGAAGCCTGGCACTTTGCAATCCATGAGGTCACTAAGAGTTGGACATGACTTCACAACCAGACCACAACATTTTATTAATAATGAAATTTCAAATATCTTGATTTTTCTAAGTAATACGAACTTTTTTCTTCTTAAATATTTTGTCCTGTTAGTGGTATGTATGTGGTCAGTTAACTAAATATGATAATGTAAAATGTCTTAAACCTATGAGCACCATTTTTTCTGTTTACCTTATTATTATCTGAATTTTCCTCAGGACCAAATCTCTGGGCTTTAAACTAAAATCTGTTGATTCTAAATGAACACTTTCAAGTGAGTAATATTTGTTTAATGTATATAATAAAAATCAGAAAGATACTTTACAGTAGAAATGAGAAGCACTGTGTCTTCTGAAAGAACAAAAAATTTACTTTAAAAACTGTAATTTCAAAGAATTTTATAGAAAGAATAGAATCTTAAAACCACCTTTTTTTATTGTCAGACACAATTAAACGATGCCATACTAAATTTCAACGAGGTTTGCAGAGACAAATTAGTCTTATTTGCTAGGTGACTTTTGAAATGTCATATTCCATTAGTATCACATCCATACGTGGAATTGTTACAGAAGAGAATACGAATGAATGTGATTTTCTTTGGACATAATTTTTCAACCTTTAGAGAAAAATCACTGTCTGCAATGCAGGCAGATTCTTTACCTTTTACACCACCAAGAAGGCCGAGCAGAAATTTACATTTTACTCAAACAGAGAGAAGTTTATAAATAAGACCAAGGGTTTCTGAGTGCAGATAACTTAATATATTGAAATTACATCTTATGAACAGATCAATAGCATTTTATAAAGAACACATACCCTTGGACAACAAAGAGATCAAACAAGTCAATCCTAAAGAAAATCAACCTTAAATATTCATTGAAAGGAATGATGCTGAGCTGAAGCTCCAATATTTTGCCCACCTGATGCAAAGAGCTGACTCATTGGAAAGGATTCTGATGCTGGGAAAGATTGAAGGCAGATGGAGAAGGAGATGACAGAGGATGAGGTGTTTGGATGGCATCACTGACTCAATGGATATAAGTTTGAGCAAATTTGAAAGATAGAGTGAAGGACAGGGAAGCCTGGCACTTTGCAATCCATGAGGTCACTAAGAGTTGGACATGACTTCACAACCAGACCACAACATTTTATTAATAATGAAATTTCAAATATCTTGATTTTTCTAAGTAATACGAACTTTTTTCTTCTTAAATATTTTGTCCTGTTAGTGGTATGTATGTGGTCAGTTAACTAAATATGATAATGTAAAATGTCTTAAACCTATGAGCACCATTTTTTCTGTTTACCTTATTATTATCTGAATTTTCCTCAGGACCAAATCTCTGGGCTTTAAACTAAAATCTGTTGATTCTAAATGAACACTTTCAAGTGAGTAATATTTGTTTAATGTATATAATAAAAATCAGAAAGATACTTTACAGTAGAAATGAGAAGCACTGTGTCTTCTGAAAGAACAAAAAATTTACTTTAAAAACTGTAATTTCAAAGAATTTTATAGAAAGAAAATCTAGACATGCTTAAAACCACCTCCAATTGGATTATAGATTATATTCAGGGAAGACGTGCAGTTCAGTAGAACATTAATCATTTTAAAATTGCATGAAATACCATCCCTAAAAAAGTTATAAAGCCTCAGAATGAAAAGTGCTGGTAAATATGGAAAATTCTTCTTTGTTTAGCATGACTATAGGACAACTAACCAATGAACATGGCTTTTTATGAGCAATTTCAATTGCTCTTTTGGAACTTTATTGTAGACCTCTCTGTTCAACTTTGAGATAACTATATGCTTTTCTATTATTTTATAGAGACTAGAAGAGTAGTATATTTATAAATACAAGAGAGGATTTAGAATTTTTGAACCAAGATACCTTCAACTCATATGTTCTTGGTAATTGCCTCCCTGTTTTCTTTAAAGTAACTAAGATATTCTACTTCTATTTTTGCCTTCAAACTTTTTGATCTACTCACATTACTTTTTTGACAGTGATTCATCCTTCTGTAATTCAATAGCAATGTAATATATTACATTAATTATTGTGAAGTTTCTGTAAAAGTTTTAATAGATTATTAAATTTAACATTGAACATGATAGTCATTATTATCTTAAGAAATTATTAAATCCGCATCTCTAACTAAGTCTCTCAAAGTGAAAATTCCTAGCAGCACAAAGTGCATGTATTAAATGATAATGTACCTGAATAAAATAATATTCTACATTTAAGCTTAAGCACCTAAATATCTTCAAAGTGGTAAAGGGTTCTTGATTAATTGTGAAAATATAACAGTTTGTAATATTCTTCTTAATTCTTACTCTTATGACCACGCTTAGCAACTTGTCTCTAAAGATACTGTCTACTGAATACTCATTGTGCTTGTATCACAGGATTAGATTGAAAATGTGATCCAACTATGAGAACTAGTCCCTCAAATCTTTATGCTTATGATTATTTTGTGGGAAATTATTTTGTGCAGTTAAGTAAATACCAGATTTTATTTTAGTGAATTGAAGTATAGCTGATTTAAAATGTTGTGTTTGTTTCCAGTGTGCAAAAAGTGATTCAGTTGGATACGTATTTATGTATATATGTTGTTTCCCATGTCTTGGTTATTGTAAGTAATCCTGCAATGAACAAAAAGGTGAAGTTATCCTTTCAAAACCTAGCTTTGTCTGGATTTATGCTCAGGAGTGGGACGGCTGGACATGTGGCAGCTCCATTTTTAGTTTTTAGAGGAATCACCATATTGTTTTCTATAGTCTCCACAGTGTGTGGACTTTGCCTGAATTTGTATCTTAAACACTAAATGACAAAAGCAAAGACCAATATGCTATTTTAGAAGTTCAAAATTGAGTGTGCAAAACTAAATTGAAAAGTTAGTCTGAGACCTAACTCCCTTGCTGAAGTCAGACTTTTCCATGGTTGTGCTTAAACTATAGTCATAAAACTTCATATAAGAAACAAAATTTCTTCATGTAAGGAAACGAAACACCTAATTTGAGAAGTTAAATACCTAGAAATAGAAAAATTTCCAAACTATTACAGAATCAACATAATTGTGAAGAATATGGCAATGAATTTTAAAAATTACAGATAAACTGTGGTAGTTTAAAATTATGCACCCTTTGCTGTCAGAGTCCTGCACTGGTATAAAGTGGCCACAGTGATTTTTTTTTTTTAAAAATGTCAAATCACTTTATGACATCCTCTGTCTAAAATTCTTACCAGAATCCAACACAAATCTTCTGACATAGTCCACAGTCTTGAATATGAGTTAAGATAAAGTTAGCACTTAATATCGACAAAGTTCTGTGTAATTATGACTCTGCTTACAAACCTAACATTTCTTATTACTACCCTCAGAATTTTGTTATTCATAATGAAATTCTTACATTTCCTCAGAATCTATCAAGTGAAGTTTTTCAGTTTTCTTAACTCTGTACCTTTTTTTCTCCTTATTTACCATTTGGATTTAAACATAGAAATTCCTTATTTCAAAGTGCTTTATTCTTGATTCCACAAATTTTAATTAAATGCCCCTCCGTGTTTCCTCTGTACTTCCCAGAACATTGCACATCAGGTATTTTTTTGTTTTAACTGTCTGCTAAGCATATGAAAGTGCCGACTGGCTGTGCCAGATATGGAAGAAAAATTATTTTATTATTTTATTATGTAATTTTACATGTAAAATCATGTAATTTTAGCTTTGATTCTGTGAGGCAGAAAATTAATTTCTGTAACATAAGGGGTCTTAGAGATGTGTGTAAGACCTGGGACTTCAATACACCAAAGAAATACAGTAAAGCCTCCAGGCAGGAATTGCCTAAGAAAAAAGCAAAATTTAGTTTTTAGAGGAATCACCATATTGTTTTCTATAGTCTCCACAGTGTGTGGACTTTGCCTGAATTTGTATCTTAAACACTAAATGACAAAAGCAAAGACCAATATGCTATTTTAGAAGTTCAAAATTGAGTGTGCAAAACTAAATTGAAAAGTTAGTCTG
Source organism: Tragulus kanchil (assembly GCA_022376925.1). NCBI lineage: Eukaryota > Metazoa > Chordata > Mammalia > Artiodactyla > Tragulidae > Tragulus > Tragulus kanchil. Next base: position 134,603,571 of record JAIOJX010000023.1, read on the forward strand.
AGACCTAACTCCCTTGCTGAAGTCAGACTTTTCCATGGTTGTGCTTAAACTATAGTCATAAAACTTCATATAAGAAACAAAATTTCTTCATGTAAGGAAACGAAACACCTAATTTGAGAAGTTAAATACCTAGAAATAGAAAAATTTCCAAACTATTACAGAATCAACATAATTGTGAAGAATATGGCAATGAATTTTAAAAATTACAGATAAACTGTGGTAGTTTAAAATTATGCACCCTTTGCTGTCAGAGTCCTGCACTGGTATAAAGTGGCCACAGTGTTTTTTTTTTTAAAAATGTCAAATCACTTTATGACATCCTCTGTCTAAAATTCTTACCAGAATCCAACACAAATCTTCTGACATAGTCCACAGTCTTGAATATGAGTTAAGATAAAGTTAGCACTTAATATCGACAAAGTTCTGTGTAATTATGACTCTGCTTACAAACCTAACATTTCTTATTACTACCCTCAGAATTTTGTTATTCATAATGAAATTCTTACATTTCCTCAGAATCTATCAAGTGAAGTTTTTCAGTTTTCTTAACTCTGTACCTTTTTTTCTCCTTATTTACCATTTGGATTTAAACATAGAAATTCCTTATTTCAAAGTGCTTTATTCTTGATTCCACAAATTTTAATTAAATGCCCCTCCGTGTTTCCTCTGTACTTCCCAGAACATTGCACATCAGGTATTTTTTTGTTTTAACTGTCTGCTAAGCATATGAAAGTGCCGACTGGCTGTGCCAGATATGGAAGAAAAATTATTTTATTATTTTATTATGTAATTTTACATGTAAAATCATGTAATTTTAGCTTTGATTCTGTGAGGCAGAAAATTAATTTCTGTAACATAAGGGGTCTTAGAGATGTGTGTAAGACCTGGGACTTCAATACACCAAAGAAATACAGTAAAGCCTCCAGGCAGGAATTGCCTAAGAAAGAATTTAAAATAATTGTCCTAAATATGCTCAGAGAGTTATGAGAGAACAGAGAGTAACAATTTAATAATATTGCATAAACAACAAAGCAAAATGAGAAGTACAACAAAGAGATGGAAAACAGAACTAAAACAAAATGAACAGAATTTTTGGAGGTGAAGAATACTATGACTTAACTGAAAAAATGAATAGAACTTTAATATTAGGCCTGTGAAAGTAGAAGAAAGAATCAAAGAGCTTGCAAACAGACCTATTAAAATTATCCAGTCAGGGGAGCAAAAAGGGAAAGGAAGAAAAAAAAAAATTGAAAAGGAATGAAGCAAAAAAAAAAAAAAAAAAAAAAGCAGAGTATAGCTTTTTCAACACTTCACTTTCTAGAAACTTGCCTAGTTTAGGAGCCCTGGACTTGAGTAGATGGGCGCCTTCTAAGGTTGCAGGGCTACCCAATGGCTCAGTGGTAAAGAATCTCCCTGAAATGCAGGAGACACAGGTTTGATCCCTGGGTTGGGAGCAGCCGTTGAAGGAGGAAATGGCAACCCACTCCAGTAGAGTCTCATGGACAGAGGAGCCTGGTGGGCTAGAGTCAATGGGGTTGCAAAGAGTCAGACATGGCTGAGTAGCTGAGCACACAGCACGTTTTTAAGTTGTTTCCATCATCCTAATCCTGAAGTGAAAAGCCATTTTCATTTTCCTACTGATCTTTAGGGCCTCTAAAGACTTTACAGTAGTGATTTATCAACCTGCCTACTCCTTATAATTAATCATCCCAATTTTCCACAGAGATAAGAGAAGTTCTATCCTTGTGTAACTTACATCATATCTAATGGTTTACTAATTATACAAATTACAAGTATATCAATATTTGAGACATATACTGGCACATATGAAAGTGCCGACTGGCTGTGCCAGATATGGAAGAAAAATTATTTTATTATTTTATTATGTAATTTTACATGTAAAATCATGTAATTTTAGCTTTGATTCTGTGAGGCAGAAAATTAATTTCTGTAACATAAGGGGTCTTAGAGATGTGTGTAAGACCTGGGACTTCAATACACCAAAGAAATACAGTAAAGCCTCCAGGCAGGAATTGCCTAAGAAAGAATTTAAAATAATTGTCCTAAATATGCTCAGAGAGTTATGAGAGAACAGAGAGTAACAATTTAATAATATTGCATAAACAACAAAGCAAAATGAGAAGTACAACAAAGAGATGGAAAACAGAACTAAAACAAAATGAACAGAATTTTTGGAGGTGAAGAATACTATGACTTAACTGAAAAAATGAATAGAACTTTAATATTAGGCCTGTGAAAGTAGAAGAAAGAATCAAAGAGCTTGCAAACAGACCTATTAAAATTATCCAGTCAGGGGAGCAAAAAGGGAAAGGAAGAAAAAAAAAAATTGAAAAGGAATGAAGCAAAAAAAAAAAAAAAAAAAAAAGCAGAGTATAGCTTTTTCAACACTTCACTTTCTAGAAACTTGCCTAGTTTAGGAGCCCTGGACTTGAGTAGATGGGCGCCTTCTAAGGTTGCAGGGCTACCCAATGGCTCAGTGGTAAAGAATCTCCCTGAAATGCAGGAGACACAGGTTTGATCCCTGGGTTGGGAGCAGCCGTTGAAGGAGGAAATGGCAACCCACTCCAGTAGAGTCTCATGGACAGAGGAGCCTGGTGGGCTAGAGTCAATGGGGTTGCAAAGAGTCAGACATGGCTGAGTAGCTGAGCACACAGCACGTTTTTAAGTTGTTTCCATCATCCTAATCCTGAAGTGAAAAGCCATTTTCATTTTCCTACTGATCTTTAGGGCCTCTAAAGACTTTACAGTAGTGATTTATCAACCTGCCTACTCCTTATAATTAATCATCCCAATTTTCCACAGAGATAAGAGAAGTTCTATCCTTGTGTAACTTACATCATATCTAATGGTTTACTAATTATACAAATTACAAGTATATCAATATTTGAGACTATATCACAGCTTTGGCAGTGTCTGCAATGGATATGTGTGTGAGACTGTGTGTGTCTGTGTTTATGTATGTTAGTGTTTGAGTGTGTAATCACCTCATCATAACTCGTAGGGTGTGGGTATGCATTATTATCTGTTATTATTGGCACTGCTGGGTCTTGGTTGCTGCGTGGGCTTTCTCTGTTTGCTCAAGCAGGAACTACTCTCTAAAGTTCATGGGCTTTAGTAGCGAGTATGTGCTCAGTAGTTGTGGCTCCTGGGCTCTAGAGCCCAGGCGTAATAGTTGTGGTGCACAGGTTTAGTTCCTCTACAGCATGTGGGATCTTCTTGGACCAGGGATCTCCTGTGTTGGTAGGTGGATTCTTTACCTTTGGGCCACCAGGGACACGCCAATGGCATCCTTATTAGAGTTACTGTAATGTAAAGAGTCTTTCATTTTGAGGTCACTTGAATGAACAAATGATGGGGAAGGAAGGTACCGAGCCAGGTTTATTAGGAAAAGCTGTACCAGAGGTAGAATGCCAATAGGATTCTCTCTTCATTTTCAAGACTATACTTTTTATTTATTTATTTATTTGACTGCACTGGGTCATAGATGTGGCATGTGGGATCTAGTTCCCTGACCAGGGATTGAACCCAGGCCCCACTGAATTGGGAACACAGAGTCTTAACCACTGGACCACCAAGGAAGTCCCTCAAGACTATACTTTGCTTCCATCTGTGCATTAACCCTGTTCTTCTGCACCATGATTGGGTTTGTTTTCAGAAGACAGACATGGTTAACAACAACGTTTGATCCTACCCTCCTAGAGTTTTCATCAAAAACAAATTTAAGGATAGACTCTCTCATTCTTTATTTCATGTTTTAAAAGTTTTATAGGGGAAAATCATAATAGAAAATAATCAAATTGGTCAGTGATACCTGTACTCCTTGGCCAGTAAATGTGCTGAGAGGGACCCATATAAATTCATGATTTTCCCTGGTACAGCCATGCAGCCGGTAAAATAGTGATTTTCTATAGATGGCATAGTGTTTTTCTTCCATAAGATGGAAAGGGAGCTGAGAACCAAAATAATAGGTGGCAAACATAAAGAAAGTCAAAGTATTAGTTGCTCAGTACTATCTGACTCTTTGCGACTCTGTGGACTGCCTACACTTTAAAAAAGGAAAAAAAAAAAAAAAAAAACAAACCTCATATGTGAAAGAGCTTGTGTTAAGACCTCAAGGAATAAAAAACTAAATATGACAGCCTCTGACATCAAACAACATCCATCCTTTCATAAGATTGGAGAAAGCTCAGAGAAAAGCAAGCATAATTATCAAACATATGTAGGGCCCTGGGGATGTTTCCTCTTGGTTTCTTAGAAATAGGAACCAATTATTTAATATTAATATTTAAGACTACTTAAATATATAATAACCAATAATTATTTATTATTATTTTAAGATTTTTAGAATGTATTTATTATTAATTGGAGGATAATTGCTTTATAGGATTGTGTTGCTTTCTTCCATACATCAACATGAATTAGCCATAGTATACATGTGTCCCTTGCCTCTTGATCCTCCCTCCCATCTCCCATACTATCCCAACCTTTAAGGTTGTCCCAGAGCACTGTTTTGAGCTCCCTCCATCATACAGCAAATTAAACTTAAAATATTTTACACAAAAAAGTAAACTATAAACAAAGTGAAAGAAAAAACAACCCTCAGAATGGAAGAAAATAATAGCAAGTATAACAACTGAAAAAGAATTAATCTCCAAAATATTCAAGTAGTTTGTACAACTCAATATCAGAAATACAATCAAACCAATCCAGAAGTGAGCAGAAGAACTGAGTAGCTGTTTCTCCAAAGAAGATATCTTTGCAACCCCTGGCAGTAGCCTGCTGGGTGCCTCTCTCCATGGAATTCTCCAGGAAAAAATACTGGAATGTGTTGCCATTTCTTACTCCTGGGGATCTTCCCAACCCAGGGAACAAGCCTAGGTCTGTTCTATGCAGGGAAGTTCTTTATTGTTTGAATCTCCAGGGAAGCCTAAGGAAGACATACACATGGCTAATAAACACAAGAAAAAATGTTCAACATCGCTCGTTATTAGAGAAATGCAGACCAAAACTACAGTGAGGTATCACCTTATACCAGTGAGAATAGCCATCATTAAAACAAATCTACAAACACTAAATGCTGGAGAGGCTTTGGAAAAGGGAACCTGCTTGCATTACTGGTGGGAGTGTAAATTGAGACAGCTAATTTGGAGAACAGTATAGAGATTCCTTAAAATACTGGAAGGTAATTTTTAAGCTCTGTTATAGGTAAAGAAACTAGCCCCAAGGAAGGTTAAATGAGTTGTCTAGTTTCATACAGCTTTCTGGTATGGAAGTAGATTTGAATCGAGGCTTGACTAATACACAGTAAAGACCAAATATACAAGCTATCAGAAAAGGTACACATAAAATAGTGGGTGGGTTCAAAGGAAGGAGACTCACATGTATCATAGGATAAACAAGAATGGATTTATGGAAAAGGTGGTTTTAATATGAGCCTTTAGGAGTAGGCACCATTTTTTATAAAGATGAGAAGGTCATGGAAAAAATTCAGGGTTAAGAAGCCACGGTGGATACTTGGGCAACCATGAGTTATCCAAAAGAACTTAAGTACTGAAACATTTTAGGAGTGGAAAAATAAAGTTTCATTTCAATATTTTTGACAAGAAGTTAGCATAATCCTAATTTTACTATGTTAATAGAAGATAGATATATAGTAATATATGTACATATATATGCATATACATATACAAATGAAAAAAAGTAGGTTCCAGAATTATTTTTGATTTTCTGATTAATCAAATGCTTATTGGCAAAGCATGTAGATTCTGTTGGTCATTTTAAAAGTAGAGATTGATGTTTGCTGATAACTATTGTGCTGTGCAGCAGATTTTGATATTTTGATTATCTTAGTTTGATGTTGCAAAAATTGTCTCAAAACCAATTTCGTATAAATTCTTAATGAATGGTTAGAGAATGTGCTTATTTCTGGAGCTGTTCTGAAACTACGTGAAGGGAGAATAAAATGTGGAATTAAATAAATGTATTAAAATCCAAACAAATACTGTACATCAAAATATATGGTCAGTGTTGTCTACATTAGTATGAAAATACAAATTAATGTTAATGTTTTCTTTTGGCATTATCACAGATTTCTTTATTTAGGTAGAATATTTTGTCTTAATAGTTGAAGTCATGCTTCCACAAATAAAGTTGGTAAAATACAGCAACAAGCTCATCAAATCCAAGAAGGGTTCTAGGCCAGCAGTAGCCTAGCTTGAAACTATGGGCAGAGCCATTTATTATTGAAAACAAAAAAATCAGCTTCACAGGCTCAACTCTGGTAACAATTTTAGTTAAAACCATTTAATTGAATGGAAACCAGCATACGTATCCTGAGCTGTAAATATGAATAACAACAGTCCTTATTAACATCTGTTGTTAATAAACATATTTTGTTCATTGAGCAGAGGATTACTTTTATGAATCATGTACTTCCTCAGGCCCCCTGACCTTGGAGGCAACCAAGAGCTTGTATGCTGATTATGATTTGATATTCAAGACTTAGCTCACTTTGGAATGATCATCTGACACTGCCCCGGTCCCTGCCACATGGCTCTTCCCTCCAGGGTCTACAGTCTTGACCCCTAGGCGGACCATCTCTGCCTGCTCTACTGGCCCTTGTTCCCATCATCCCACTGAGCCACCCCATTGCCCTCGCCAGGCTGAGAGTCTGTCTCTTTGTTGAATGCAGTTGCCACTTCAAATGAGTATACATTTGTTTCTCCACATTCAAAAATTCAGTACTGGTGTTCAGAGAGAATTCTTTTCATTCAGTTTAGTTTCCTTTGACATTTTTCCCGGGGATCCAAGGACTATCTGTGGACACAAGATTCCAGGGAACCATTCTAAGAGAAACTACAGGTTATGTCTTTTGTTGATGGCCCAGCTCTCACATTTGTACATGATCACTGGAAAAGCCATAGGTTCAACTGTTTGGACTTTTTCAGCAAAGTGATGACTCTGTTTTTTAATCTGCTATCCAGGTTTGTCATAGCCTTTCTTCCAAGGAACAAGTGTCTTTAATTTCATGACTGTAGTCACCGTCTGTAGTGATTTTGGAGCCTAGAAAAACAAAATCTGTCTGAATAGTCAAAGCTTAGATTTTTACATTAGTCATTTGTGAGTATAATAGTTTGACCACAAAAAAGGCCAGACACACAATTGTGGTGCTGGAGAAGACTCTTGAGTGTCCCTTGGACAGCAAGTAGATCAGTCCTAAAGAAAATCAGTCCTGAATATTCATTAGAAGGACTAATGTCAAAGCTGAAGCTCCATTATTTTGGCCACCTGATGTGAAGAGTCAACTCATTAGAAAAGACACTGATTCTGGGAAAGATTGAGGCCAGGAGAACACGGAGGATGAGGTGGTTGGATGACATCATTGACTCAATGGATATGAAATTGAGCAAACTCCCAGAGACAGAGGACAGATGATCCTGGCATGCTGTAGCCCATGGAGATAAAAAGGAATCAGACATGACTTAGCAACTGAACAGCACCACTATCTTTCATTGATAATAAAGATAAAAATAAAATTGACAGGGCTTCCCTGGTGGTCCAGTGGGTACGGACACTGCCTTGTAGTGCAAGGGGCACTAGTTTGATCTCTGGCCTGGGGAGATCCCACGTGTCACGGAGCAGCTGGACCGATGTGTCCAACTACCAAACCAGAGCTCTGGAGCCAGTGCTCTGCAGCGAGAGAGGCCACTGCGATGGGAGGCCCACACAGGTCAAAGAACAAAGACGGATGAAGATAAATAGATGAAGCACCAATAGAAGTGCCCCCCCCAAAAACCCGTCCCCCAGGCTGGTCTCTTTGTTGAATGCAGTTGCCACTTCAAATGAGTATACATTTGTTTCTCCACATTCAAAAATTCAGTACTGGTGTTCAGAGAGAATTCTTTTCATTCAGTTTAGTTTCCTTTGACATTTTTCCCGGGGATCCAAGGACTATCTGTGGACACAAGATTCCAGGGAACCATTCTAAGAGAAACTACAGGTTATGTCTTTTGTTGATGGCCCAGCTCTCACATTTGTACATGATCACTGGAAAAGCCATAGGTTCAACTGTTTGGACTTTTTCAGCAAAGTGATGACTCTGTTTTTTAATCTGCTATCCAGGTTTGTCATAGCCTTTCTTCCAAGGAACAAGTGTCTTTAATTTCATGACTGTAGTCACCGTCTGTAGTGATTTTGGAGCCTAGAAAACAAAATCTGTCTGAATAGTCAAAGCTTAGATTTTTACATTAGTCATTTGTGAGTATAATAGTTTGACCACAAAAAAGGCCAGACACACAATTGTGGTGCTGGAGAAGACTCTTGAGTGTCCCTTGGACAGCAAGTAGATCAGTCCTAAAGAAAATCAGTCCTGAATATTCATTAGAAGGACTAATGTCAAAGCTGAAGCTCCATTATTTTGGCCACCTGATGTGAAGAGTCAACTCATTAGAAAAGACACTGATTCTGGGAAAGATTGAGGCCAGGAGAACACGGAGGATGAGGTGGTTGGATGACATCATTGACTCAATGGATATGAAATTGAGCAAACTCCCAGAGACAGAGGACAGATGATCCTGGCATGCTGTAGCCCATGGAGATAAAAAGGAATCAGACATGACTTAGCAACTGAACAGCACCACTATCTTTCATTGATAATAAAGATAAAAATAAAATTGACAGGGCTTCCCTGGTGGTCCAGTGGGTACGGACACTGCCTTGTAGTGCAAGGGGCACTAGTTTGATCTCTGGCCTGGGGAGATCCCACGTGTCACGGAGCAGCTGGACCGATGTGTCCAACTACCAAACCAGAGCTCTGGAGCCAGTGCTCTGCAGCGAGAGAGGCCACTGCGATGGGAGGCCCACACAGGTCAAAGAACAAAGACGGATGAAGATAAATAGATGAAGCACCAATAGAAGTGCCCCCAACCCCCCCCCAAATTGACCTTTTCAGTCTTGCTTCTAAACAGAGAAGCAGTGCTGTCATAAACATCATCAGAACAAGTGGACTCCTACAGAATATTGACTGTGGATAAAACATACTGCATTTTATACATTGTCAGCTGCCACTTGAAGTGAAGGGAACTCAGAGTGTGTCAAGCATGAGGCATAGGTGGAGGCAGAGCTTCACAGAGAGGGTGGAACTCCAGCTGGCAGCCCCTCCACTATTGCTGTCTCCGCCTTTGGGCTGGGGCTGTTCATGCATGTTTTGTTTGACTTTTCCATGTTTGTGTGCTGATCTGCTTCAGTCATGTCCACCTCTTTTGTGAGCCAGGGACTGTAGCCTGCCAGGCTCCTCTGTCCATGGAATTCTCCCAGCAGGAATACTGGATTGAGTTTCCATGCCCTTCTCCAGGGATCTTCCTGACCCGGGAATTGAACCTGCATCTCTTAACTCTCCTGCATGGGCAGGCTGATTCTTTACCACTGGTGCAAACTGGGAAGCCCTCTGTTCATAGAATATAAGCAAAAATGTTTAAAATTACACATGTTATCTTCCAAGTAAAGTAATCAGGATAATCCACGACATCTTAACTAATTTTGGCTACCTTTTAAGTACTATGCTATTAGTGATGCATTTCTATAAACACAACTGCTTGACCTCTTTCTTCTTCTTTGTAATGAGGGTGGATAATGAACCAGGCAAAACTAGTTTTAAATGAGACCAAAATCATGATTAAACACCAGGTTGATTTTGCATACAACTTTTTGATGTTTCAAATACACCTAATAAAACTACTGCAAATTAGATATTGTGAGAGAAGATAAACAAGCAAAATGAGACTCATCTATATGGTTTGCACAACAACCAGTGGGTACGGACACTGCCTTGTAGTGCAAGGGGCACTAGTTTGATCTCTGGCCTGGGGAGATCCCACGTGTCACGGAGCAGCTGGACCGATGTGTCCAACTACCAAACCAGAGCTCTGGAGCCAGTGCTCTGCAGCGAGAGAGGCCACTGCGATGGGAGGCCCACACAGGTCAAAGAACAAAGACGGATGAAGATAAATAGATGAAGCACCAATAGAAGTGCCCCCAACCCCCCCCCAAATTGACCTTTTCAGTCTTGCTTCTAAACAGAGAAGCAGTGCTGTCATAAACATCATCAGAACAAGTGGACTCCTACAGAATATTGACTGTGGATAAAACATACTGCATTTTATACATTGTCAGCTGCCACTTGAAGTGAAGGGAACTCAGAGTGTGTCAAGCATGAGGCATAGGTGGAGGCAGAGCTTCACAGAGAGGGTGGAACTCCAGCTGGCAGCCCCTCCACTATTGCTGTCTCCGCCTTTGGGCTGGGGCTGTTCATGCATGTTTTGTTTGACTTTTCCATGTTTGTGTGCTGATCTGCTTCAGTCATGTCCACCTCTTTTGTGAGCCAGGGACTGTAGCCTGCCAGGCTCCTCTGTCCATGGAATTCTCCCAGCAGGAATACTGGATTGAGTTTCCATGCCCTTCTCCAGGGATCTTCCTGACCCGGGAATTGAACCTGCATCTCTTAACTCTCCTGCATGGGCAGGCTGATTCTTTACCACTGGTGCAAACTGGGAAGCCCTCTGTTCATAGAATATAAGCAAAAATGTTTAAAATTACACATGTTATCTTCCAAGTAAAGTAATCAGGATAATCCACGACATCTTAACTAATTTTGGCTACCTTTTAAGTACTATGCTATTAGTGATGCATTTCTATAAACACAACTGCTTGACCTCTTTCTTCTTCTTTGTAATGAGGGTGGATAATGAACCAGGCAAAACTAGTTTTAAATGAGACCAAAATCATGATTAAACACCAGGTTGATTTTGCATACAACTTTTTGATGTTTCAAATACACCTAATAAAACTACTGCAAATTAGATATTGTGAGAGAAGATAAACAAGCAAAATGAGACTCATCTATATGGTTTGCACAACAAAATGTTTGTATCCATTGCCTTTATCGTCTTGCATTCATATGATACATTCACATTAAACTTTATTCTGTTTATAAACAGCTTTACATGTGAAACAGTGACATAGAGTAGAAATATAATTCTTGACTGATGTTTGGAGTAGGACTAACGTTTGATATATAGACCAAATATACAGTATCAGACACACATGTTTTTGCTGCTAGGTTACGATGTTCAACTATGCTATGTCTGGGGAAGCAGCTATTTATCATCCAAGCCAGGGCACCTTCAAGAGTAAAAGAAGGTACTACTTATGATCATGTGGGTACACCTTCATGAACCTGGAGTATTCTATATAAGCTTGGCTAGGTGATCACCTGATAGTGCTACACAAAGAGGATTTATTGTATTTGTCTACCTTTGTATTGTATTTGGGCTTCCCAGGTGGCACTTCCAATCCCAAAGAAGGGCAATACCAAAGAATGTTCTGACTACCACAGAATTGCAATCGTTTCACATGCTAGAAAAGCAATGCTCAAAATCCTCCAAGCTATGCTTCAACAATATGTAAACTGAAAATTTCCAGATATACAAGCTAGATTTAGAAAAGACAGAAGATCCAAATTGCAAACATCCATTGGATCTTAGAAAAAGCAAGAGAATTGCAGAAAAAGCTACTTCTGCTTCATTGACTGCACTAAAGCCTTTGAGTGTGTGGATTGCAACAAACTGTGGAAAATTCATAAAGTGATTGGAATACCAGATCACCTTACCTGCCTCCTGAGAAACTTGTATGCAGGTCAAGAAGCAACAGTTAGAACAAGACATGGAACAACGGACTGATCCCAAGTTGGGAACGGAGTTCGTCAAAGCTGTATATTGTCACTCTGCTTATTTAATTTCTATGCAGAGGACAAAATGCCAGGCTGGATGATAATTATTGAGAATTATTGTATGCCAGCACTAAGCCTGGTGCTTGTATGTATATTACTCATTTTTCGTTTTAAAATAGCCTTTGAGATAGGTATATATTACCTTAAATTTCTTATGAATAAATGAACTAAAGTAAGTTGTTTTTCCAAGATTTCAGAGTTTTTAAACAGTAAATCTGAGATATAAAACTGGGCTCTGTTTCTCACAACTGTGTTTTATCCTGTCTGTTTGTGTGTGCTAAGACACTTCAGTCCTATCTGACTCTTTATGCTGCTATGAAGTGTAACTACTCAGGCTGCTCTGTCCATGGGATTCTCCAGGAGAAAATACTGGAATGAATTTCCATTTCCTTCTCCAGGGAGTCTTCCCAGCCCAGGGAACCTGTGTCTCTTAAGTTTCCTGCATTTGCAGGCATGTTCTTTACCACTAGCACCACCTGGGAAGGCCTGCTACATCATTTCGCAGATTGTCTATATGTCCTATATAGCTGCCTCTAAAAAAATAATAATAATAATTCTGGCCCGATAGCTCAAACTAGAAATTGAAATAGGCTTGAACATAATTATATGTCTATCAACTATAAATTAGAGATGGAATATCAACTAGTCACCATTATAACACACTTGAACCTAATTGGACAATTCATCAGTTCGTTTGGTAAACATTTAAGCACCTAATATTCACAAGGAAACTAATTTCAATACACTGTGCTTTCTGTTATCACTGCACCCACAAGTTGATGAGGCAACATGGCCAAATTGTCCATCTGAAAGTTCAGTTTCAGTCTCAGAGTTTCTCAGGAATGCCATTTAAAAACAATTCTATCTATTTCAATCAGTAACATACACGATAGAATGCAAGCCCTCAAGCTCTGACAGCTAGGAGACAATAACACATTTTACCTGAAGCCTCAGCTTTGCATGGAAGAGCATATGATTTTCAGACAAATATTTTTTCAAGTAATCTGTCTGTGGCAAACATAATTTCATCCTGAAAAAAATGCTACTGCATCCTGTTTCTTATTGGGCTTCTCCGGTGGCTCAGTGGTAAAGAATCTGCCTGCAATCAGGAGACGCAGGAGACATGGTTTTGATCTCTGGGTTGGGAAGCTCCTCTGGAGGAGGAAATGGCATTATTCCTGTCTGGGAAATCCTATGGACAGAGGGGCCTAGTGGGCTACAGCCCATGGGGTCACAAAAGAGACATACATGATTGAAGAGACTTGGACATCAGCATTTCTTATTAATCCCATAGGTGATACCAAAAGCTTCCGTGTTCTGTTCCTGTAATGGCAGGGGAGGGGAATGAGTGAGGGTCTGGTGCAGGGGAGGCATTTGTGAAGAATTTGCCCTTGTAGAAAGGAATCAGTGACATTTTCCAAAGTCACCCTTGAAGGTTGGATGCCATTCATCAAGAGGAAAAAAAAAAAAAAACACCTACAAATAAGAAAGGCGTACCTCATTTAGGTTTTTTTTTTTTTTTTTTCCTTAAGATTTATTTATTTATTTTGGGCGGGGGTCTGGTTGGGGAGGGAGGGCAGCAGGTGGGCCACTTCTATTGGTCTTTCATTTCTCTATTTTCATCCATCTTTGTTCTTCGGCCCGTGTGGGCCTCCCATCGCGGTGGCGTCTGTCGTTGCCGAGCACTGGCTCTGGGCGCATGCACTCCAGAGCTCCGGCTCGGTAATTGGACACATGGGTCCAGCCGCTCCGCGGCACGTGGGATCTTCCCAGGCCAGGGATGGAACCGGCGCCCCTTGCACTGCAAGGCGGTGTCCTTACCCACTGGATAACCAGGGAAGCCCCCCCTCATTTAGTTTTGATCTGAGCGCTGTAGCATCTTCTCGTGGTTGCTTCCTAGAGTTAGAGTCGGGCTTTGTCTGACCGTGCCCCTCCATTGTTCAGCCTGATATTTCCAGCCTCTATATTGCACTCTGTGACTTTACTGAAACATTGTACCAGTCACCAGAGGCCTCCTCTAAGTTGGTCTGAGGACCACCGGTCCTACACCATAGTTTGTGTTTGTTGTCGTCCCTCCAAACAGTGATGCACTAGGTGTTTGAAGCCTAAGAACGATTATCACACACCTGTGTTCACACCTCCTGAGCTCACATGTTTGTATTCCTTACTCTGCGCTTTGCTGTATCAGTACTTGTTAAAGAAGGTTTGGGAGGCAGGTGCGCTAATTAACACAGAAAACCTGAGAATAGGTCCTGGTGAGCAAATTTCAGTGGTAAAGAATCTGCCTGCAATCAGGAGACATGGTTTTGATCTCTGGGTTGGGAAGCTCCTCTGGAGGAGGAAATGGCATTATTCCTGTCTGGGAAATCCTATGGACAGAGGGGCCTAGTGGGCTACAGCCCATGGGGTCACAAAGAGACATACCTGATTGAAGAGACTTGGACATCAGCACTTCTTATTAACCCCATAGGTGATACCAAACGCTTCCGTGTTCTGTTCCTGTAATGGCAGGGGAGGGGAATGAGTGAGGGTCTGGTGCAGGGGAGGCATTTGTGAAGAATTTGCCCTTGTAGAAAGGAATCAGTGACATTTTCCAAAGTCACCCTTGAAGGTTGGATGCCATTCATCAAGAGGAAAAAAAAAAAAAAACACCTACAAATAAGAAAGGCGTACCTCATTTAGGTTTTTTTTTTTTTTTTTCCTTAAGATTTATTTATTTATTTTGGGCGGGGGTCTGGTTGGGGAGGGAGGGCAGCAGGTGGGCCACTTCTATTGGTCTTTCATTTCTCTATTTTCATCCATCTTTGTTCTTCGGCCCGTGTGGGCCTCCCATCGCGGTGGCGTCTGTCGTTGCCGAGCACTGGCTCTGGGCGCATGCACTCCAGAGCTCCGGCTCGGTAATTGGACACATGGGTCCAGCCGCTCCGCGGCACGTGGGATCTTCCCAGGCCAGGGATGGAACCGGCGCCCCTTGCACTGCAAGGCGGTGTCCTTACCCACTGGATAACCAGGGAAGCCCCCCCTCATTTAGTTTTGATCTGAGCGCTGTAGCATCTTCTCGTGGTTGCTTCCTAGAGTTAGAGTCGGGCTTTGTCTGACCGTGCCCCTCCATTGTTCAGCCTGATATTTCCAGCCTCTATATTGCACTCTGTGACTTTACTGAAACATTGTACCAGTCACCAGAGGCCTCCTCTAAGTTGGTCTGAGGACCACCGGTCCTACACCATAGTTTGTGTTTGTTGTCGTCCCTCCAAACAGTGATGCACTAGGTGTTTGAAGCCTAAGAACGATTATCACACACCTGTGTTCACACCTCCTGAGCTCACATGTTTGTATTCCTTACTCTGCTCTTTGCTGTATCAGTACGTGTTAAAGAAGGTTTGGGAGGCAGGTGCGCTAATTAACACAGAAAACCTGAGAATAGGTCGCCAAAAGGGTAGGTGAGACAATTAATTTGAACAGGGAGAACTCTGGTGTTTGGTAATGATGCTGAAGCAGGCACAGACTAGCAAGACAAGAAGGATGACAAAATAGAGATTGGAATGAAAGCAGAGTCGGAAAGGGCAGAGCAGAAACGAAAGATCTTCTGTCCTAAGCAACAGGTTGTTTACAGAACCTGAGTAAATGGATATGCACGGTTAGTGTAAGAAATAATGAATAAAAATAACTCATATTTTTTGTTCTCCCAGGAGAAAATAATAGTCACACGTGTTGCCCCATGAAAGAAAAGCTGACAATAATCCAAAGTGCTTCAGAATGAACAGCATTATTGTGACACACTTGTATGTTTATGTGGATCAGGTCATCAAATAAATCGCCCTATAAAAGCTGAAAACTAAAGCTCTTGTACCTTAAAAAAGAAATCTGAAATACGTAACATGAATAAGCCCAAATAGTTCTGCTATGTGTAAAATGACTCAAACTGAGCATACATGGCCTTTCAAATGTTTTTATTGTTGTTGACCGTCATAAACAACCTGTGTCGCTTTATAGTTACCCTCCTGACTGATGCCTGCAGCCTGTCACGTGGTACAGCTCTCTTTGCCAAAGAATCAATCCATCAGGAGATCTCATTAACACCGTTTCTAAATGACTGACTTAGACGGTAATTATAAACAGAAGAAAAACAATTTCTCATCCCAGAGCTTTTACAAAATTTGAAATGAGAAATTTCATGTTTTAAATAATCTGAACATGTTATGAAAAAAAGAAAGAAAAGAAATGTGTTATTATTAATGCATGAGAGATATCCATTCCTTATTTGCAAATTGATAACCTTCCTTTCTAATAAAAGGTCAAGGAATTTAATGAGTTTGTGTTTGTTGTCGTCCCTCCAAACAGTGATGCACTAGGTGTTTGAAGCCTAAGAACGATTATCACACACCTGTGTTCACACCTCCTGAGCTCACATGTTTGTATTCCTTACTCTGCTCTTTGCTGTATCAGTACGTGTTAAAGAAGGTTTGGGAGGCAGGTGCGCTAATTAACACAGAAAACCTGAGAATAGGTCGCCAAAAGGGTAGGTGAGACAATTAATTTGAACAGGGAGAACTCTGGTGTTTGGTAATGATGCTGAAGCAGGCACAGACTAGCAAGACAAGAAGGATGACAAAATAGAGATTGGAATGAAAGCAGAGTCGGAAAGGGCAGAGCAGAAACGAAAGATCTTCTGTCCTAAGCAACAGGTTGTTTACAGAACCTGAGTAAATGGATATGCACGGTTAGTGTAAGAAATAATGAATAAAAATAACTCATATTTTTTGTTCTCCCAGGGAGAAAATAATAGTCACACGTGTTGCCCCATGAAAGAAAAGCTGACAATA
Organism: Tragulus kanchil; assembly: GCA_022376925.1. Classification (NCBI taxonomy): domain Eukaryota; kingdom Metazoa; phylum Chordata; class Mammalia; order Artiodactyla; family Tragulidae; genus Tragulus; species Tragulus kanchil. The sequence continues at coordinate 134,620,200 of JAIOJX010000023.1, forward strand.
ATCCAAAGTGCTTCAGAATGAACAGCATTATTGTGACACACTTGTATGTTTATGTGGATCAGGTCATCAAATAAATGCGCCCTATAAAAGCTGAAAACTAAAGCTCTTGTACCTTAAAAAAGAAATCTGAAATACGTAACATGAATAAGCCCAAATAGTTCTGCTATGTGTAAAATGACTCAAACTGAGCATACATGGCCTTTCAAATGTTTTTATTGTTGTTGACCGTCATAAACAACCTGTGTCGCTTTATAGTTACCCTCCTGACTGATGCCTGCAGCCTGTCACGTGGTACAGCTCTCTTTGCCAAAGAATCAATCCATCAGGAGATCTCATTAACACCGTTTCTAAATGACTGACTTAGACGGTAATTATAAACAGAAGAAAAACAATTTCTCATCCCAGAGCTTTTACAAAATTTGAAATGAGAAATTTCATGTTTTAAATAATCTGAACATGTTATGAAAAAAAGAAAGAAAAGAAATGTGTTATTATTAATGCATGAGAGATATCCATTCCTTATTTGCAAATTGATAACCTTCCTTTCTAATAAAAAGGTCAAGGAATTTAATGATTTGTAGCCATGAAGTTTCTTAGATTGGGTGCTTATCCTCATGTTAGGTTAATAAATACAAAGGCATGCACTCTAACTTCTGTGTATAGAGTTTACAATTGGTTTATGAAGCTATTTAACAAACCATAGTTTGTACAAATATCATGAGGCAGTAGGTTCTCAAATATATTTGTAGTTTCTACACTAAAGAAGTGTGAAAACGTGTGTTAGTCTCAGTCATGTCTGACTCTTTGTCTCCCCTTGAACTGTAGCTAACCAGGCGCCTCTCTCTATGGAATTCTCCAGCCCAGAATACTGAAGTGCATTGCCATTCTTTCTCCAGGGGATCTTCCCAGTCCAGGGATTAAACCCAAGTTTCCCAAATTGCAGGCAGATTCTTTACCGTCTGAGCCACTTGAAGCCCTTTACCCACTAAACTCTTTATTTCTATTGGTGTCTCTTGGCTTGATGTCTATTTTGTCTGCAATTCCTTTAGGTACACCAACTTTTTTGATTAGCACCTGTCCGGAATATCATTTTTAGTTCTTTATACTTTCACCTTCTATGTCCTTATGTTTTGAATGTGTTACCTATAAATATCTTATACTATTTTTGGCACTGAAACTTTGTCATTTTGTAATGAGTATGATTACTGTATATTTGCTGGTATATGTATTAAAAAGCTTTATACGTTTCTAGGAGAGGTGTAAGAGAAAAGGACATATGTATACCTATAGTTGTTTCCTGTTGGTGTAAAATGACTCAAACTGAGCATACATGGCCTTTCAAATGTTTTTATTGTTGTTGACCTCATAAACAACCTGTGTCGCTTTATAGTTACCCTCCTGACTGATGCCTGCAGCCTGTCACGTGGTACAGCTCTCTTTGCCAAAGAATCAATCCATCAGGAGATCTCATTAACACCGTTTCTAAATGACTGACTTAGACGGTAATTATAAACAGAAGAAAAACAATTTCTCATCCCAGAGCTTTTACAAAATTTGAAATGAGAAATTTCATGTTTTAAATAATCTGAACATGTTATGAAAAAAAGAAAGAAAAGAAATGTGTTATTATTAATGCATGAGAGATATCCATTCCTTATTTGCAAATTGATAACCTTCCTTTCTAATAAAAAGGTCAAGGAATTTAATGATTTGTAGCCATGAAGTTTCTTAGATTGGGTGCTTATCCTCATGTTAGGTTAATAAATACAAAGGCATGCACTCTAACTTCTGTGTATAGAGTTTACAATTGGTTTATGAAGCTATTTAACAAACCATAGTTTGTACAAATATCATGAGGCAGTAGGTTCTCAAATATATTTGTAGTTTCTACACTAAAGAAGTGTGAAAACGTGTGTTAGTCTCAGTCATGTCTGACTCTTTGTCTCCCCTTGAACTGTAGCTAACCAGGCGCCTCTCTCTATGGAATTCTCCAGCCCAGAATACTGAAGTGCATTGCCATTCTTTCTCCAGGGGATCTTCCCAGTCCAGGGATTAAACCCAAGTTTCCCAAATTGCAGGCAGATTCTTTACCGTCTGAGCCACTTGAAGCCCTTTACCCACTAAACTCTTTATTTCTATTGGTGTCTCTTGGCTTGATGTCTATTTTGTCTGCAATTCCTTTAGGTACACCAACTTTTTTGATTAGCACCTGTCCGGAATATCATTTTTAGTTCTTTATACTTTCACCTTCTATGTCCTTATGTTTTGAATGTGTTACCTATAAATATCTTATACTATTTTTGGCACTGAAACTTTGTCATTTTGTAATGAGTATGATTACTGTATATTTGCTGGTATATGTATTAAAAAGCTTTATACGTTTCTAGGGAGAGGGTGTAAGAGAAAAGGACATATGTATACCTATAGTTGTTTCCTGTTGGTGGATGACAAAAATCACAATGTTGTGAAGTAATTATCCTTCAATTAAAGAAGAGAAAATAAACAGAGTCAACAGGAATTGCATTGATCAGAGCAAACTGGGTGACAATACTAACCTGAAAGTCATGTATCAGCAACTGTTGTATTAGTTGAGGTGAGAGTAAGAAGTGCCCTCTAGACAATGAATGAAACCAGAGATGCAGGAATGAGCCTGATTGTGTTAGATGAGAGTGAAAACATCAGCCTGCAAGCACGATCCTTTCTGAAACCAACACACCCTAAAAATCAGATACAAAACTGAATACAAAATTAAATATCAGAATTACTCTTAAATGTAGGTTAAATACACACACACACACACACGCACCTCACAGAACAGTGAATTTGAGAGAGATCAGCTCTCAGGATACCTCTCATCCCTCTAGCTCCTCCCCAGGGATTCCTTGGTGGGGAGTAGGATTCCATGTCCATCTTCTCCCTGGTCTCCTCCCTCACCTTGGACATCCATCACATGAGAGCCTCTGTCTATCTAGGTGCAGTGCTTAGTTGCTAAGTCATGTCCAACTCTTTTGTGACCCCATGGACTGTGGGCCACAAGGCTCCTCTGTCTGTGTGATTTCCTAGGCAAGAATACTGGAGTGTTTTGCTATTTGCTTCTCCAGGGGATCTTTCCAACCCAAGGATCAAAGCTGTGTCTCCTGAATTGGCAGGTGGATTCCTTACCCACTGAGCCATTGGGAAATTCTCTGTCCACCTAGGAGGAGGGTCCAAATCCTGAGGAAGATGTTCTGTGAGCTGGGAGGTTGAGCTGTACATATATTAAATTGATGCTTCAGGAATTTAGAAAAATACTCTTTCCTCGATGAACTGGCTTCTCTTTTCCTAAACAAGTCAAGAAAGTTAGTTCTTTATACTTTCACCTTCTATGTCCTTATGTTTTGAATGTGTTACCTATAAATATCTTATACTATTTTTGGCACTGAAACTTTGTCATTTTGTAATGAGTATGATTACTGTATATTTGCTGGTATATGTATTAAAAAGCTTTATACGTTTCTAGGGAGAGGGTGTAAGAGAAAAGGACATATGTATACCTATAGTTGTTTCCTGTTGGTGGATGACAAAAATCACAATGTTGTGAAGTAATTATCCTTCAATTAAAGAAGAGAAAATAAACAGAGTCAACAGGAATTGCATTGATCAGAGCAAACTGGGTGACAATACTAACCTGAAAGTCATGTATCAGCAACTGTTGTATTAGTTGAGGTGAGAGTAAGAAGTGCCCTCTAGACAATGAATGAAACCAGAGATGCAGGAATGAGCCTGATTGTGTTAGATGAGAGTGAAAACATCAGCCTGCAAGCACGATCCTTTCTGAAACCAACACACCCTAAAAATCAGATACAAAACTGAATACAAAATTAAATATCAGAATTACTCTTAAATGTAGGTTAAATACACACACACACACACACGCACCTCACAGAACAGTGAATTTGAGAGAGATCAGCTCTCAGGATACCTCTCATCCCTCTAGCTCCTCCCCAGGGATTCCTTGGTGGGGAGTAGGATTCCATGTCCATCTTCTCCCTGGTCTCCTCCCTCACCTTGGACATCCATCACATGAGAGCCTCTGTCTATCTAGGTGCAGTGCTTAGTTGCTAAGTCATGTCCAACTCTTTTGTGACCCCATGGACTGTGGGCCACAAGGCTCCTCTGTCTGTGTGATTTCCTAGGCAAGAATACTGGAGTGTTTTGCTATTTGCTTCTCCAGGGGATCTTTCCAACCCAAGGATCAAAGCTGTGTCTCCTGAATTGGCAGGTGGATTCCTTACCCACTGAGCCATTGGGAAATTCTCTGTCCACCTAGGAGGAGGGTCCAAATCCTGAGGAAGATGTTCTGTGAGCTGGGAGGTTGAGCTGTACATATATTAAATTGATGCTTCAGGAATTTAGAAAAATACTCTTTCCTCGATGAACTGGCTTCTCTTTTCCTAAACAAGTCAAGAAAGTTAGCTTCCTGTCGCCAGACTTGGTGGCATGTTTTTTTTACAGTTTCTCCTCTGATGCAAAGCACTTACGAGGATCCTCCTAGACGTGAGTAGTTGCAAAGAAACTTCCATTGAGATGAAAATAAAATGAAATGTGTTGTTTCAGTCTTACAGATAATCACATTTACCAGGTCTGTATGTGGAACAGGAACTAATGCATCCAAATGCTTTCTGCAATTTCTTTCTTTTTCTGGGCAACACATTTCTAACCATATATTAATTAAATCTGATCTTTGAGTATTACTTCTCCTGATATCGCTTTCATTTTACCTTCTTGCTCTCTTCATACCATCTGTTGGCTTCCCCACCCCCGCCCCAATTTTTCCCCTTTGCCTTTTCTTTTCTCTCTTTTGCTGGAGTATGTTAAACATCTGTCTCCTTGGATATTTTTGCTGGCCTCAGTAGAGAAGTTTAATATTATTTTCATACATTCAAATGCAACAACTATGGAAATTTGACTACAGTTTATCTGCCACTTTCTCCTGCCCTCCCATTTGATTATTCTTTATAGTATACTTAGCTTGACCACCTACTCACTTTTACTCAAGCAAGGACTGCTTTGTAGATGGGAGGGGCTACAGGAAATAAAATTATGTTTCACATAGTAAGTCAAGTGTAGAGGAAGCTTCAAGGAATGCACTGTGACATTCTGAGAGCTTCCGTCTCCTCACCTGGACTGTGGGCAGTGCTTAGTTGCTAAGTCATGTCCAACTCTTGTGACCCCATGGACTGTGGGCCACAAGGCTCCTCTGTCTGTGTGATTTCCTAGGCAAGAATACTGGAGTGTTTTGCTATTTGCTTCTCCAGGGGATCTTTCCAACCCAAGGATCAAAGCTGTGTCTCCTGAATTGGCAGGTGGATTCCTTACCCACTGAGCCATTGGGAAATTCTCTGTCCACCTAGGAGGAGGGTCCAAATCCTGAGGAAGATGTTCTGTGAGCTGGGAGGTTGAGCTGTACATATATTAAATTGATGCTTCAGGAATTTAGAAAAATACTCTTTCCTCGATGAACTGGCTTCTCTTTTCCTAAACAAGTCAAGAAAGTTAGCTTCCTGTCGCCAGACTTGGTGGCCTGTTTTTGTTACAGTTTCTCCTCTGATGCAAAGCACTTACGAGGATCCTCCTAGACGTGAGTAGTTGCAAAGAAACTTCCATTGAGATGAAAATAAAATGAAATGTGTTGTTTCAGTCTTACAGATAATCACATTTACCAGGTCTGTATGTGGAACAGGAACTAATGCATCCAAATGCTTTCTGCAATTTCTTTCTTTTTCTGGGCAACACATTTCTAACCATATATTAATTAAATCTGATCTTTGAGTATTACTTCTCCTGATATCGCTTTCATTTTACCTTCTTGCTCTCTTCATACCATCTGTTGGCTTCCCCCCACCCCCCCCCCCGCCCCCAATTTTTCCCCTTTGCCTTTTCTTTTCTCTCTTTTGCTGGAGTATGTTAAACATCTGTCTCCTTGGATATTTTTGCTGGCCTCAGTAGAGAAGTTTAATATTATTTTCATACATTCAAATGCAACAACTATGGAAATTTGACTACAGTTTATCTGCCACTTTCTCCTGCCCTCCCATTTGATTATTCTTTATAGTATACTTAGCTTGACCACCTACTCACTTTTACTCAAGCAAGGACTGCTTTGTAGATGGGAGGGGCTACAGGAAATAAAATTATGTTTCACATAGTAAGTCAAGTGTAGAGGAAGCTTCAAGGAATGCACTGTGACATTCGTTTTGAGAGTAAATGTTTAATGTAAGTTACTAATTTGCAAAATCGTGAGTTTTTGAATTACTTCTAGAATGCTGTCAGTCCCACAGGCTGAAGTTAATCCTAGATTACCTTCTTTCTAACCTGCCTTGTACTTTAATAAATTATTAAAATATGTTTCAGTTCCCTTGAGGGTGCACGTCCCTTCTGCATGTACCCCATTCACCTGAGTCATTTATTTCAATGTCTTGCCAGCCCCAGAAGATAGGAAGGACCTTAAAACCTTTACTTCCAATTAATTTACTGGTGGTATATCCTTACTATTTTAATCTAACTTGTGTTCCTGAAATAAAGGATAGTGACAGGTTTGCTTGAGAGTTTCACAGATGCTTGTCTATATATATGTTCTTTTCTTTTTAATCCTAACACTATTATTTAGGATAAAGTTACTTTACAGTATTGTGTCAGTTTCTGTTGTACAAGGAAGTGAATCAGCTATATGTATACATAAGTCCCCTCCCTTTCAGACCTCCCTCCCACCCGTATCCCACCCCTCTTGGTCATCAAGTGCACTGAGCAGAGTTTCCTCTGCTCTACAGAGCTTCCCACTGGATATCTCTTTTACATATAACAGTGAACATATACTCAGTCTCAGTCTCCCAATTGATCACACCTCCTCTTCTCCCCACACCATGTCCACACATCTGTTCTCTATGCCTACATCTCTTTTCCTGTCCTGCAGATAGGTTCATATGTACCATTTTTCTACATTCTGTGCACAAGCATTAATACACAATGATTGACATATCACATTGTGTAAGTTTAAGGCATACACATGGCTGATTTGATACATTCATATATTGCAATTTAAAAAAAAAAATTGGCCTCTTTTTTAGGTTTCTTTATTCATTTATTTTCATCTGTCTTTATTCCTTGGCCTGTGTGGGTCTCCCATTGCAGTGGCCTCTCTCGTTGCAGAGCACTGGCTCTGGGTACACGCACTCTAGAGCACTGGCTTGTAATCAGACACACTGGTCCAGCTGCTCTGCAGCATGTAGGATCTTCCTGAGCCAGGGATTGAACTGGTGCCCCTTGCACTGCAAGGCAGACTCTTTACCAACTGGACCACCAGGGAAGCCCTATATATTGCAATTTGATTGCCACCATAGTGTTAGCTAACACCTTCATGGTGATCCATGACAATCATTTCTTTTGTGTGGTAAAAACAATTATTCTCTAATTTCTTAGCAATTATGAGGGATATAATTATGATACAGTGAACTAAAATTGCCATGCTGTGCATGAGATCTCCAGAATTATTTATCTTCAACTGCAAGTTTCTATCCTTCGGCCCTCCTCTCCCCATCTGACCCTCCCCACCATTCCAGTAACCACCATTCTGCTCTATGTTTTATGAGTTTAGCTTCTTTTAGATTCTACATGTAAGTGACAACATATGGTATTTGTCTTTCTCTGACTTAATCTCATTTAGATTAATACTCTCAAGTTCCACATGTGTTGCTACAAATGGTAGAGTGTCCTTTCTTTTTCTCATGGCTGAATAATATTCCATTATGTCTAGATATACATCTTCTTTATCCTTTCATCTATTGATGAAAAGTCAAGCTATTTCCATATCTTTGTGCATGCTTGCTAAGTTGATTCAGTCGTGTCTAACTCTTTATGACCCTATGGACTATGTAATCCTCCAGGCTCCTTTTTGGTATTTCCCAGGTAAGAATACTGGAGAGGTTGCCACTTCCTCCAGGGTTCCCAAGGATCAAACCTGCATCTCTATGTCTCCCAATTGATCACACCTCCTCTTCTCCCCACACCATGTCCACACATCTGTTCTCTATGCCTACATCTCTTTTCCTGTCCTGCAGATAGGTTCATATGTACCATTTTTCTACATTCTGTGCACAAGCATTAATACACAATGATTGACATATCACATTGTGTAAGTTTAAGGCATACACATGGCTGATTTGATACATTCATATATTGCAATTTAAAAAAAAAAATTGGCCTCTTTTTTAGGTTTCTTTATTCATTTATTTTCATCTGTCTTTATTCCTTGGCCTGTGTGGGTCTCCCATTGCAGTGGCCTCTCTCGTTGCAGAGCACTGGCTCTGGGTACACGCACTCTAGAGCACTGGCTTGTAATCAGACACACTGGTCCAGCTGCTCTGCAGCATGTAGGATCTTCCTGAGCCAGGGATTGAACTGGTGCCCCTTGCACTGCAAGGCAGACTCTTTACCAACTGGACCACCAGGGAAGCCCTATATATTGCAATTTGATTGCCACCATAGTGTTAGCTAACACCTTCATGGTGATCCATGACAATCATTTCTTTTGTGTGGTAAAAACAATTATTCTCTAATTTCTTAGCAATTATGAGGGATATAATTATGATACAGTGAACTAAAATTGCCATGCTGTGCATGAGATCTCCAGAATTATTTATCTTCAACTGCAAGTTTCTATCCTTCGGCCCTCCTCTCCCCATCTGACCCTCCCCACCATTCCAGTAACCACCATTCTGCTCTATGTTTTATGAGTTTAGCTTCTTTTAGATTCTACATGTAAGTGACAACATATGGTATTTGTCTTTCTCTGACTTAATCTCATTTAGATTAATACTCTCAAGTTCCACATGTGTTGCTACAAATGGTAGAGTGTCCTTTCTTTTTCTCATGGCTGAATAATATTCCATTATGTCTAGATATACATCTTCTTTATCCTTTCATCTATTGATGAAAAGTCAAGCTATTTCCATATCTTTGTGCATGCTTGCTAAGTTGATTCAGTCGTGTCTAACTCTTTATGACCCTATGGACTATGTAATCCTCCAGGCTCCTCTGTTTCTGGTATTTCCCAGGTAAGAATACTGGAGAGGGTTGCCACTTCCTCCTCCAGGGGGTCTTCCCAACCCAGGGATCAAACCTGCATCTCTATGTTTCCTGCATTGACAGGGGCGTTCTTTACCACTAACACCACCTGGGAAGCCCCATTTTCATATCTTAGCTATTGCAAATAATGTGGAGATGAACATAGGAGTACAGATGTCTCGTCAAGATCCTGATTTTATTTTATTTGGATATACATCTGGGAGAGGGATAGCTGGATCATATGGGAGATCTGTTTTTAAATTGTTGAGGAACCACCAGGCTGTTTTCCATTGTGGTGCCATCACTTTATAGACCCACCCACAGTTCACAGTGTTTCCTGTTCTCCAGGTTCTCACCAACCCTTGTTATCTCATGTCTTGTTGATAGAGCCATCCCTGGTAGGGGCGATATCTCATTGTGGTTGTGAAAGGGTTTTACCTCAATTTGAGACTTTAACCCAGGGTGCAGACCTGATCGAACCCTGCTTGGGACTTGAACCCATGTGGCTGGGGCTTGAACCTAGCCGACACGGTTTGGGACTCGAACCCACGTGGCTAAGGCTTAACCCCAGCCAAAACCCTGCTTGGGACTTGAACTCACGTGACTGGGGCTTGAACCTCGCCAAAACCGGTTTGGGTCTCGAACCCACCTGGCTAAGGCTTAACCCCAGCCAAAACCCTGCTTGGGTCTTGAACCCACATAGGCAGGACTCAATCCCGGTCAAAACCCTGTCTGGGACTCGAACCCACGTGGCTGGGACTTAATACCACACTCACCCAATGTCTGGACCCACTGAGGCTCAGGTTCTTCATTCCTCAATGCAGAGAAAATTCAGCGAGAAGCAGAGTAATAGACAAGAAGAGGATTTATTACGATAGGGTACTTGTAAGCGGTGTAAGTGGGCAGGCAGGAAAGCTCTGCTCTGCTCTCCCTTCAATTGAGTGGCCAGTTATATATATATATGATGGTAGAAGACCGCCCCGCTCAAGTAGAGGCAGATGCAGGACATACATCATTGGTTGCTTCTTTGCCAGCTCCTCCTTCATCAGCTGTTTATACCCAATCAAGCCTGCTTTACTGAACAAGGAGCAGCTCTCCTGAGTTATCGTCAACTCACTGGCCTCCCAGCCTTTCTCAGGTTTCTTCCTTCTACCTACCATCCCCTACTAGGACTCTACAACCACCTACCTATTCTACTCTGTCCCTATCAGTTGTAGTTTAGACTTCTCTGATGATTAGGGAAGTGAAGCATCTTTTTACATACTTGTATTGGTGTGTACCTGATTAACAGTCTTGTTAATCTAAATTGTTAGATAGGGAATCTAATTTTCTTCTTGTGCCTCTGGTTACTTAGTTTCCCAGGACTATATATTGAAGACTCTCCTTTCCCTGTTGAGTATTTAAGACTGCTTTATCAGATATTAGTTTAACTATATAGGTAGGGACTTATTTCTAGGCTCCTATTTCTGCTCCCTTGGTCTGTTTGTTGATTTCTGTGCCAGTACTGTTCTGTTTTTATTACTATATCTGTGCAGTTTAGTTTGAATTCAGGAGATGTGATGCCTCCAGCTTTATTCTTTCTCAGAATTGCTTTGTCTCTTTGGGGTATTTTGTAGTTCTGCACAGATTTTAGGATTTTTTTCCCTATTATTTTGGTAAAAAATGCCATTGGAATATTGAAAAGAATTGCACTGATTTTGTAAACGATTTTTAGTAGCATAAACATTTTAGCAATATGAATTCTTATGATCCTGTCTCTCCATTTGTTTGTATTTTCTTCACTTTCTGTCATCAGAGTCTTATACTTTTCATTGTACAAATCTTTTTCATCTTTGGCTAAAGTTATTCCTAAGTATTTTAATGCTTTTGATATTATTGTAAATAGGTTATATTCTGTATTTTTTCAGATATTTTGTTGTTAATGCATTATGTGTGCTTTTAATAGCCATCAATGTTCAGTCTTGTAAATGCTCAAACACTTGTGAATCCATTTTTATTTACCATCAGTATTATTTGAAATAGCATCTTTCAAAAACTATTTTCTCTCTTAAGGAGTTAAGTTGTTTTTTCTTTGTAGTTGTTTCTTTGACAGATGAGTTTCTCCTTACCTCTCAATTGAACCCTCTGTGAAGCCAAAAATAATCTCCTTATTTACCAAATTTGTTTTGTCCTTTTAAATTTTATTGTGTCCTTTTATTTCATTTCACAAACTTTGTAGTTTATGGTCAAACTCTTCTTCCTGGAGCATAGAAAGATTTCATGATCTCACTCAAAATTCTTTAATAGGAAGGAAGAGCAAAAGCTAGTGTTTGTCACTACCTATGTTGCAGCATTCTCCTAAGTTCTTTACTTGTTTTAGTTCATTTAATCTTCAGAAGAAATTTGATGTTGTAGATACTATTAGAGACTGCTGTTATTCTCATTTTAGAGAAGAGGAAGCTGAGGCACAGAGAAGTTAAGTGGCATGCTTGAAGTTATGCAGTGTGTAAGTAGTGCAGATAAAGTATTAGAATTGAAGGTATAATTTATATATACAGTTGCAGATAATAAAGAACCATTGCAGTTATCTGGGTTAGTTTGGAAAATGATTTGTAAATGATAAATGGCACTGTATGCATTTATAAATAGAGGAATTTATCTGTTGCATAATGTATTATTTAGTTTAAAAATATCTATTTGAGATCCTCTGTCTATGACTATGTTTCCCACTCCAGTCTATCCTAACCAAAGCCTGGAAATATGGATCTGACCCCCATCACTGTCTCAGCTGTGGTCACTCAACTTAATTCTGTTTTGTTTTAAAAACATTTTAATAAGCATATTCAGAATGGCAGGAACAGAGGAAGGGCCCTATTATTTTGGTAAAAAATGCCATTGGAATATTGAAAAGAATTGCACTGATTTTGTAAACGATTTTTAGTAGCATAAACATTTTAGCAATATGAATTCTTATGATCCTGTCTCTCCATTTGTTTGTATTTTCTTCACTTTCTGTCATCAGAGTCTTATACTTTTCATTGTACAAATCTTTTCATCTTTGGCTAAAGTTATTCCTAAGTATTTTAATGCTTTTGATATTATTGTAAATAGGTTATATTCTGTATTTTTTCAGATATTTTGTTGTTAATGCATTATGTGTGCTTTTAATAGCCATCAATGTTCAGTCTTGTAAATGCTCAAACACTTGTGAATCCATTTTTATTTACCATCAGTATTATTTGAAATAGCATCTTTCAAAAACTATTTTCTCTCTTAAGGAGTTAAGTTGTTTTTTCTTTGTAGTTGTTTCTTTGACAGATGAGTTTCTCCTTACCTCTCAATTGAACCCTCTGTGAAGCCAAAAATAATCTCCTTATTTACCAAATTTGTTTTGTCCTTTTAAATTTTATTGTGTCCTTTTATTTCATTTCACAAACTTTGTAGTTTATGGTCAAACTCTTCTTCCTGGAGCATAGAAAGATTTCATGATCTCACTCAAAATTCTTTAATAGGAAGGAAGAGCAAAAGCTAGTGTTTGTCACTACCTATGTTGCAGCATTCTCCTAAGTTCTTTACTTGTTTTAGTTCATTTAATCTTCAGAAGAAATTTGATGTTGTAGATACTATTAGAGACTGCTGTTATTCTCATTTTAGAGAAGAGGAAGCTGAGGCACAGAGAAGTTAAGTGGCATGCTTGAAGTTATGCAGTGTGTAAGTAGTGCAGATAAAGTATTAGAATTGAAGGTATAATTTATATATACAGTTGCAGATAATAAAGAACCATTGCAGTTATCTGGGTTAGTTTGGAAAATGATTTGTAAATGATAAATGGCACTGTATGCATTTATAAATAGAGGAATTTATCTGTTGCATAATGTATTATTTAGTTTAAAAATATCTATTTGAGATCCTCTGTCTATGACTATGTTTCCCACTCCAGTCTATCCTAACCAAAGCCTGGAAATATGGATCTGACCCCCATCACTGTCTCAGCTGTGGTCACTCAACTTAATTCTGTTTTGTTTTAAAAACATTTTAATAAGCATATTCAGAATGGCAGGGAACAGAGGAAGGGAATTATTTTTCACTGCACAATTACTAAGAAGAGATTTAAAAATATCTAATTCATAATTTTCAATGCCTATTTAAATATTATTTCAAATACATGTTAAAGCTCAACATATTTTTGTTGAGCTGAGTGGCAGATTTTAAACTCTATTTGAAAACACATCATAAAAAAGCATGCCATTCCAAATAAAGACAATGCTGTCCTTACTTCTTTGAGCTGTCTCTTTCCTGGTTTTCTTAGGTTAGCACCATGTCACAAGACTTCACTGGCCCCTTAACTTCACCATCACACTTTGTTGACATGTTATCTCTTACAAAGAAATACTTGAAAGTAGTAATTTTTCCCCTGTGGAATTAATCTATTTTTAGTTGCTTTGCTTTTATATATTTTGCAAATTCCAAATTATCTTGAAATTGTCTCCTTATAATGATACACACAAAAAATACCAACTTATAGGCTAACAGTCAAAGCATTAAACCTGTATGGCATTAATCCTGACTTTTATGTTTATGTATATTCTTTTGGAGACCCTTCTTTGGCTGCAAATATTCGTGAAGCTGTGGGCCTACTGGATATTTTTCAGGGAGTTTTCTTATTTCACTTGTTTCCGAGATGAAAATTGTAGATACCTTTATACTTCTACTGATGACTTGGACATTGTCTTACATACTTCTGAGTAGTCCTTTGTAAATTTTTGGAATGCTGATGACATATTTGTGGGTTTCTGCTTCACTTCTCTGGAAATGAACTTATTACTACAGATTGACAGTAATAAAGAGACGTGAACAAGTTGAATAATAGGCTGTCAGAACCAAAGAATTGGGGATATCCTTTTATCTTTCAACTATCTAATCGTCTCTTATCTTTTAATTGTAGTTATCCTTTTAACTATCTTGTTTATAAATGCATAATGCCATCAAACTACCAAAAGTCTGCATGATTTTCCTTAAGTACCAAATCTCTAATTATTATTTAGGCATATTAAGGTGGACAATAAGAAACATTTGAAAAATCAAAACAAATTGAATATTTCAATTTATAGTGAACAAAAGATTTTAAAAAGGCAAAATCAAACAAAAGCATTTATAAAATATTATAGGTCATAGTAAATTATACTTTGCTTACTGTGCATCCATAACATCAAAATAGCCAATCAGTCATGTTTGACAACATAATGACAAACTGGCTAATTCCCTTTTTCATTTTCAAATTGGCATCGTGTAAAACTAATTATAGATAAAGGACTAGAGAAATGTATAATTTTCTCAAACCTGTATTGATTATATAAAAATCAGTGCATTTACATTTACAATACAAACAAGATTTTCAGACAACAAACAACCCTTTCAGGTGTCTGTGTTAGTTGGAAAAAAAAGATTATTGAAGATAGAAGACTGATTTCTTATAATGCATAGGTAATTTGGGCATCTTTAAGTATTGGGAACGTGTCACATTTATAATATGGACTAATATGGACACTGAACTACATGTGTGGTATATGGTGGGTCATCTTTATGAAGTTTCTGAGTTCTAGAATGACACAAGCAAAAATTGTTTTGGTGAGGAAGGCAGAGACTCTAGTTGTTCATGAATGTGATGGCTTAAGCGGATGGTCCATTAGTCTATCACAAAGATTGTTAGGAAGTATCAACAGGCTGAAAGAAGAGAGGCTACAGTAGTAGAGCTGTGTGAAATGTCCTAGAAACAATGGTAGGGAATGCAAGCTGTGAGCCTCCCCTCTATATTGTAAACGACAGGAAAGGCAGAAAGTATGTGAGAATATCAGAGAATATGTTGTTGTTGTTTATTCACTCAGTCATGTCTGACTGTTTGTGACCCCATAAACCACAGCACACCAGGCTTCCTCTGTCTTTTCCCTTTTGTACTGTCAAGTTGAATAATAGGCTGTCAGAACCAAAGAATTGGGGATATCCTTTTATCTTTCAACTATCTAATCGTCTCTTATCTTTTAATTGTAGTTATCCTTTTAACTATCTTGTTTATAAATGCATAATGCCATCAAACTACCAAAAGTCTGCATGATTTTCCTTAAGTACCAAATCTCTAATTATTATTTAGGCATATTAAGGTGGACAATAAGAAACATTTGAAAAATCAAAACAAATTGAATATTTCAATTTATAGTGAACAAAAGATTTTAAAAAGGCAAAATCAAACAAAAGCATTTATAAAATATTATAGGTCATAGTAAATTATACTTTGCTTACTGTGCATCCATAACATCAAAATAGCCAATCAGTCATGTTTGACAACATAATGACAAACTGGCTAATTCCCTTTTTCATTTTCAAATTGGCATCGTGTAAAACTAATTATAGATAAAGGACTAGAGAAATGTATAATTTTCTCAAACCTGTATTGATTATATAAAAATCAGTGCATTTACATTTACAATACAAACAAGATTTTCAGACAACAAACAACCCTTTCAGGTGTCTGTGTTAGTTGGAAAAAAAAGATTATTGAAGATAGAAGACTGATTTCTTATAATGCATAGGTAATTTGGGCATCTTTAAGTATTGGGAACGTGTCACATTTATAATATGGACTAATATGGACACTGAACTACATGTGTGGTATATGGTGGGTCATCTTTATGAAGTTTCTGAGTTCTAGAATGACACAAGCAAAAATTGTTTTGGTGAGGAAGGCAGAGACTCTAGTTGTTCATGAATGTGATGGCTTAAGCGGATGGTCCATTAGTCTATCACAAAGATTGTTAGGAAGTATCAACAGGCTGAAAGAAGAGAGGCTACAGTAGTAGAGCTGTGTGAAATGTCCTAGAAACAATGGTAGGGAATGCAAGCTGTGAGCCTCCCCTCTATATTGTAAACGACAGGAAAGGCAGAAAGTATGTGAGAATATCAGAGAATATGTTGTTGTTGTTTATTCACTCAGTCATGTCTGACTGTTTGTGACCCCATAAACCACAGCACACCAGGCTTCCTCTGTCTTTTTCCCTTTTTGTACTGTTCATGGGGATCTTGAGACAAGAATACTGGAATCGTTTGCCATTCTCTCCTCCAGTGGACCACGTTTTGTCAGAACTCTTCACTATGACCCATCTGTCTCGAGTGGCCCTGGACAACATGGCATATAGCTTTGGTCAAGAAGGGAAAATAGGAAAGATAGTCATTTAGCATCTGCTCTCTATATTCTAGGCATAGTTCTAGAAGTCAAGAATACACAGATTAAGGACTGAATGTTTCTCTTTGATGGACTTCATAATCTTGTGATAGTCTTATTTCTAGAGATATAAGAAATGAATCCATAGAAAGCTGAAGTATACACAAAGAAGGAACACCTAAAACTGGCATGCTAAGGAGGGTGGGTTTTATAAGAGACATAGCAGTATCATTAGTGTGCAAGTTGAGAGATGAATAAAAATTTGTCAGATGGACTATTTTCAGTTAGATATATGGGATGGAGTGGGGAGTGATGGGGAGACTACGCTTATCCAAGTAGGAAAAGCCACACGTGTGTGAGCCTGGTGTGGGAAGGGGATTCTGAGGGGTTCAGTGTGGTTCATACGTACAATTCAAGATAAGGATTGGCAGAGATGGAACTGGACAAGTAAATTTATGACCATGAGGGACAAAGATTTTAGACTGATACTATAAGGCAAGGGAGATCATTACATATTTTTCATGGTCAAGAAACATGATCTGACAAGTGAAATGAAAACATCACTTTGGCAGTAAAGGATGGCTGAATTAAAATGGGAGGATCCTTTAGAGAGCATGGAGTTATTGAACTGCATTTGCAGAGGCTTCTGGAGACCTTAGGGAGAAAGTCAAGTTGTGGTGATAACTTAGTGCAAAGTGTCAGTCACTCAGTTATGTCCAACTCTTTGTGACCCCATGGACTGTAGTCCGCCAGGCTACTCTGTCCATAGAATTCTCCAGGCAAGAATACTAGAGTGGGTTTCCATTCTCTTCTCCAGAAGCGTAGTGGTAAATATGATTTTCAAATAAGAAACTTAAGGAGACATGAGTTATTGGGGCAGGAGCTATTGATGACTGTCAATGGAATTATTTTTCTTTTAATTTTTTTTTAAATTTTATTTTATTTTTAATTTTTGGCTGTGTTGGGTTTTCACTGCTACACAGGCTTTTCTCTAGTTGCAAGATGGGGAGGCTACTCACTAGTTGTAGTGCATGAGCTTCTCATTTGGTAATTTTCTTGTGGAGCATGGGCTCTAGGGTATGTGGACTTCAGTAGCTGAAGCACATGGGCTCAATAGTTGGTGGCGCAGTCCCTGCAGATCATAGAACTGAGTATCAGTAGAAGTTGAACAAGAATACACAGATTAAGGACTGAATGTTTCTCTTTGATGGACTTCATAATCTTGTGATAGTCTTATTTCTAGAGATATAAGAAATGAATCCATAGAAAGCTGAAGTATACACAAAGAAGGAACACCTAAAACTGGCATGCTAAGGAGGGTGGGTTTTATAAGAGACATAGCAGTATCATTAGTGTGCAAGTTGAGAGATGAATAAAAATTTGTCAGATGGACTATTTTCAGTTAGATATATGGGATGGAGTGGGGAGTGATGGGGAGACTACGCTTATCCAAGTAGGAAAAGCCACACGTGTGTGAGCCTGGTGTGGGAAGGGGATTCTGAGGGGTTCAGTGTGGTTCATACGTACAATTCAAGATAAGGATTGGCAGAGATGGAACTGGACAAGTAAATTTATGACCATGAGGGACAAAGATTTTAGACTGATACTATAAGGCAAGGGAGATCATTACATATTTTTCATGGTCAAGAAACATGATCTGACAAGTGAAATGAAAACATCACTTTGGCAGTAAAGGATGGCTGAATTAAAATGGGAGGATCCTTTAGAGAGCATGGAGTTATTGAACTGCATTTGCAGAGGCTTCTGGAGACCTTAGGGAGAAAGTCAAGTTGTGGTGATAACTTAGTGCAAAGTGTCAGTCACTCAGTTATGTCCAACTCTTTGTGACCCCATGGACTGTAGTCCGCCAGGCTACTCTGTCCATAGAATTCTCCAGGCAAGAATACTAGAGTGGGTTTCCATTCTCTTCTCCAGAAGCATAGTGGTAAATATGATTTTCAAATAAGAAACTTAAGGAGACATGAGTTATTGGGGCAGGAGCTATTGATGACTGTCAATGGAATTATTTTTCTTTTAATTTTTTTTTAAATTTTATTTTATTTTTAATTTTTGGCTGTGTTGGGTTTTCACTGCTACACAGGCTTTTCTCTAGTTGCAAGATGGGGAGGCTACTCACTAGTTGTAGTGCATGAGCTTCTCATTTGGTAATTTTTCTTGTGGAGCATGGGCTCTAGGGTATGTGGGCTTCAGTGGCTGAAGCACATGGGCTCAATAGTTGTGGCGCATGGGCTTAGTTGCTCTGAAACATGTGAGGTCTTCCTGGACCAGAGATTGAACCTGGATCTCCTGCATTGGCAGATGGATGCTTTACCACCGAGCCATCAGAGAAACCCTATCAGAAGATAATTAACGGGCCTTTGGTAAAATTATTTCCAATATCATTTTCCTAGAGACAGTCCTCTAGATGTTAATATATCCTGAACAATACTTTCTTCTTATCTTACAGCAGAGAACCTTAGAAAAGAAAAGAAAACATAAGGCTATGTTTGAAGTTATTTATTCTTCTTCTTACTGGAAATTTTACTCATTGTCAAACAAGAATGATATTATTTATGATTAGTTTTTACTCAATCAGAAATAAGGTTGTGACTATACCCATGAAGGTAGATAGGTGAATGACATGTATTTCTGGAAAAATAGATTAACTAAGACAGAGATATTTGTAGAAGTGCAAACTAAAATTTATTTCTGTTAACTGGCCTGCTTTGTAAATTCATGCTTATTTGCTTATCAAATCAATACTTATTGCAGACATTTTGTCAATAGAATGGTTGGTAACTCTATTGTGATGAATTTCTCGTAACTCTTTCCTTTGAGTTTTAGCCTCAGTGGTAATATATCAACATTTTTCTTTTGTGCTTCTGTGATTATAATAAGTTTCTTGATCTTTGTTGTTGTTACATAGTCATTAAGTTGTGTCTGACTCCTTGTGACCCTGTGGACTGTACCACATGCCAGGCTTCTCTGTTATTTACTATCTTCCAGAGTTTACTGACATCCATGTCATTGAGTCAGTGACGCCATCCTGCTGTCTCATCCTCTATTGTCCCCTTCTTCTCCTGCCCTCAATCTTTCCCAGCATCAGGATCTTTTCCAATGAGTCAGCTCCTCACATCAGTTGGCCAAAGTATTGGCAATTCAGCATCATTCCTTCTAATGAATATTCAGGGTTGATTTTCTTTAGGATTGACTGACTGGATCTTCTTACAGTACAAGGAACTCTCAAGAGTCTTCTTAAGCAGCTCAGTTCAGAAGCATCAATTCTTTGCTTGTGCTCAAAGTCAACCTCAAAAAAGGTATAAGAAAAAGTACCATGATAGTGAATTATTGAATTACATAAATTTAAAGTAGTCTGCCTACAATGCAGGTGACCTGGTTGATCCCTGGGTCAATAAGGTCTTGTAGAGAATGGATAGGCTACCCACTCCAGGACTCCTTGGTGACTCAGATGGTAAAGAATCCACCTGCAATGTGGGAGACCTGGGGTTCAATCCCTGGATTGGGAAAATTCCCTGGAGAAGGAAAAGCTACCCATTCTAGTATTCTTGCCTAGAGAATTCCATGGCTCATCCATAGGTTGCAAAAATTTGGACATGACTGAGTGACATCACTTACTTAAATTCTAGTGACAGCCATTGTTTCAAATGATGCTTGATCTCCTGGGTCATATCTTAAAAATAACAGAGTTTTCATCATCTGCCTGCATAGATATGTGAGACCTCTTGTCATAGTTATCTGACATCCCTTGTTGCAGCAGTTTTAAGCCAAATCCAGAGGAAGAAGGAGACTTACCAGCTTTTTAGGGTCCCCTTCAATCACTGGGTAATGGCCCCATTTTGGGTGCTTTAAATCAATACTTATTGCAGACATTTTGTCAATAGAATGGTTGGTAACTCTATTGTGATGAATTTCTCGTAACTCTTTCCTTTGAGTTTTAGCCTCAGTGGTAATATATCAACATTTTTCTTTTGTGCTTCTGTGATTATAATAAGTTTCTTGATCTTTGTTGTTGTTACATAGTCATTAAGTTGTGTCTGACTCCTTGTGACCCTGTGGACTGTACCACATGCCAGGCTTCTCTGTTATTTACTATCTTCCAGAGTTTACTGACATCCATGTCATTGAGTCAGTGACGCCATCCTGCTGTCTCATCCTCTATTGTCCCCTTCTTCTCCTGCCCTCAATCTTTCCCAGCATCAGGATCTTTTCCAATGAGTCAGCTCCTCACATCAGTTGGCCAAAGTATTGGCAATTCAGCATCATTCCTTCTAATGAATATTCAGGGTTGATTTTCTTTAGGATTGACTGACTGGATCTTCTTACAGTACAAGGAACTCTCAAGAGTCTTCTTAAGCAGCTCAGTTCAGAAGCATCAATTCTTTGCTTGTGCTCAAAGTCAACCTCAAAAAAGGTATAAGAAAAAGTACCATGATAGTGAATTATTGAATTACATAAATTTAAAGTAGTCTGCCTACAATGCAGGTGACCTGGTTGATCCCTGGGTCAATAAGGTCTTGTAGAGAATGGATAGGCTACCCACTCCAGGACTCCTTGGTGACTCAGATGGTAAAGAATCCACCTGCAATGTGGGAGACCTGGGGTTCAATCCCTGGATTGGGAAAATTCCCTGGAGAAGGAAAAGCTACCCATTCTAGTATTCTTGCCTAGAGAATTCCATGGCTCATCCATAGGTTGCAAAAATTTGGACATGACTGAGTGACATCACTTACTTAAATTCTAGTGACAGCCATTGTTTCAAATGATGCTTGATCTCCTGGGTCATATCTTAAAAATAACAGAGTTTTCATCATCTGCCTGCATAGATATGTGAGACCTCTTGTCATAGTTATCTGACATCCCTTGTTGCAGCAGTTTTAAGCCAAATCCAGAGGAAGAAGGAGACTTACCAGCTCAGGTCTTTCTTTAGAGCTTGGCAGACATCCCAGCTTTCCAAAGGTCACTGGGCTAATGGCCCCCATTTTGGGTCTGCCAATGAGGATTCATGTGAGACAGAAGGATGAAGAGGGCCTACTGACCTAACCCAATTAGACCCACCACATCTAAAGAAAACTGAGAAAAAATGGTTTGTACAGGGTCCTAAATAGATCCTGCAAATGTCCATATAGTCAGAGTTACGGTTTTTCCAGTAGTCAAGAACAGATATAAGAGTTGGACCATAAAGAAGGCCGAATGCCCAAGAATTGATGCTTCCAAATTATGGTGCTGAAGAAGACTGTTGAGAATCCCTTGTACAGCAAGCACATCAAACCAGTCAATTCTAAAGGAAATCCACCCTGAATATTCATTGGAAGGACTGATGCTGAAGCTGAAGTCCCAATTCTTTGCCTGGCCACCTGATTCAAAGAGATGACTCATTGGAAAAGACCCTCATGTTGGGAAAGATTGAGAGCAGAAGGAGAAGGGGGCAACATAGAATAAGATGGTTGGATGGCATCACTGACTCAATGGACATGAGTTTGAGCAAACTCCAGGAGAGAGTGAATGACATGAAAGCCTGGAATGCTGCAGTCCATCAGGTCAGAAAGAATCCAACATGACTAAGGAACTGAACAACAACAAAGTAGATCCAGCTCTTTCTTTGAAAGAGAAATCATGGGTGTTAGGTCCTCACAAAAACACACAACATTTCTGAATGACTAAAGAAAAGCATGGACCTGGGTACCTGGGGTAATCCCTGGGAAAATTCCCTGGAGAAGGAAAAGCTACCCATTCTAGTATTCTTGCCTAGAGAATTCCATGGCTCATCCATAGGTTGCAAAATTTGGACATGACTGAGTGACATCACTTACTTAACTTCTCGTGACAGCCATTGTTTCAACTGAAGCTTGCTCTCCTGGGTCATCTCTTAAAAACAACAGAGTTTTCATCCTCTGCCTGCATAGATATGTGAGACCTCTTGTCATAGTTATCTGACATCCCTTGTTGCAGCAGTTTTAAGCCAAATCCAGAGGAAGAAGGAGACTTACCAGCTCAGGTCTTTCTTTAGAGCTTGGCAGACATCCCAGCTTTCCAAAGGTCACTGGGCTAATGGCCCCCATTTTGGGTCTGCCAATGAGGATTCATGTGAGACAGAAGGATGAAGAGGGCCTACTGACCTAACCCAATTAGACCCACCACATCTAAAGAAAACTGAGAAAAAATGGTTTGTACAGGGTCCTAAATAGATCCTGCAAATGTCCATATAGTCAGAGTTACGGTTTTTCCAGTAGTCAAGAACAGATATAAGAGTTGGACCATAAAGAAGGCCGAATGCCCAAGAATTGATGCTTCCAAATTATGGTGCTGAAGAAGACTGTTGAGAATCCCTTGTACAGCAAGCACATCAAACCAGTCAATTCTAAAGGAAATCCACCCTGAATATTCATTGGAAGGACTGATGCTGAAGCTGAAGTCCCAATTCTTTGCCTGGCCACCTGATTCAAAGAGATGACTCATTGGAAAAGACCCTCATGTTGGGAAAGATTGAGAGCAGAAGGAGAAGGGGGCAACATAGAATAAGATGGTTGGATGGCATCACTGACTCAATGGACATGAGTTTGAGCAAACTCCAGGAGAGAGTGAATGACATGAAAGCCTGGAATGCTGCAGTCCATCAGGTCAGAAAGAATCCAACATGACTAAGGAACTGAACAACAACAAAGTAGATCCAGCTCTTTCTTTGAAAGAGAAATCATGGGTGTTAGGTCCTCACAAAAACACACAACATTTCTGAATAGGAACTGAGTTCCTACCAAGAAAATGCATGCATGTCTATGAAAATCACCAGAGATGTTTTTTTTATTCCTTTGGCTAAGAGTTCATCTGAACTGAAGTATGCTAGAGCTGGGCTTTATTCTTTAGACCAAATTCTATGGCTTACTGTGTAGTCTTTTGCCAGGGAATAAATGTGCAGTATAAACTATAAAACAAAGACATTTCTTCTTGATCCATACCTCAAAACCTTAGTACTTCATGTGATCTGAAAAAGAGAGAGAGAGCAAGTATACTAATGAAGTCTTTAGAATTTAGCAGTTGTTAAATTTTAATAGATGTCAATTGACAACTCAATTAAAAAGCAATCTAAGAGACATAGAGAAAAAATATAGACTTTACATCATAAGAAGTATGCATTTTTTATAGATAAAAACTAATGACATTTTCTGTGTGCAGTAAAATAATTTGAGGCCAGGAAAGTATTGAGGAGCATTAAGTTAATTCAGAAATAAATGAGGGCTTCCCTGGTGGTCCAGCGGGTAAGGACACCGCCTTGCAGTGCAAGGGGCGCCGGTTCGATTCCTGGCCTGGGAAGATCCCACGTGCTGTGGGGCAGGTGGACCGATGTGTTCAGTTACCAAGCCGGAGCTCTGGAGTGCATGCGCCCAGAGCCATTGCTCTGCGACAACAGAGGCCTTCACGATGGGAGGCCCACACGGGCCAAAGAACAAAGATGGATGAAAATGGACAAATGAAAGACCAATAGAAGTGGCCCGCCTGCTCCCCTCCTTCCCCACCCCACCCCCACCAAAATAAATAAATAAATAAATATTTTTGAAAAATAAATAAATAAATGAAAGTCATCCTGGCTGACAGACAGGATGTGGTAAGCGTTGCTCTGGCCCCTTATTTACCAATATACAGAATAATCAATTTTCCATCTTTGAATTTATGTCATTATTTTCCAAGAAATTTTATATATATGATTGCTCTACAAAGTCAGAAGACTAGCAAAAATCTTGGAAGGAATTTCATGCAGCTAATGATATCAGATCAATCCAGACCGAATCTATAAGAAAATCATTCCATTAAATGAAATGTATTTTTAGAGGATTAGATTACTAAATTACTATGTCTGGATGCCCATCATCTACAACCATAGTATTCTGATATTGCTTTATTATAATGATTTAGGTTTGACTGTCAATATATTTGAGTGTCTAAGTTGCAGAGAAAAATGAGTCACAATGAATTAAAAAAATGACAAACTTGCTTCTAATGTCAATGTAATGTTGACACATTAACAAGGTGGAAAAAAATCCCACTTTGTGTTGCCAATAATGATTTCAAATAAGTTATCATTGCAAATGTTTGTAGCAAAGCAGTTGCAGTGAACAGGTGTGATGGAAAAGTCAAGTCATTTTCTGTTGCTCACAAATGGTTTGTTTTGCAAATATTCTACCGCACTTGGCAATGCAGAAGAATAAATGTACTAGAAGCTTTCCAGTATTTTGACAGCTAGCATATAGCACCCAACTGTTAATGTCCATGGAAAGTCCAGAGAAAAGACTTTGCTTCACTAAAAATTAATTCAGAAGTATGATTGTTGCTTTTAAAATTGTAGAGAGGCATGTCTATTCTACAGTCAAAGTTAAAGCCTCTGTGTTTATCTTCCCCTTGGCCAGTACTGAGTTCATGTCCTTACCTAGAGACGATCACTGTTAGTAATTTAGACTTATTTTTCCAGATTTATCTATATATCACAATTTTCAGAAAAAAAGTCAGATGATTTTCATAGGACCATGCATTTAATTGTTCTAATTATCTTCTCTTTAAATATATCAGCGCGAGAGGAAAATCAAAACTTTTTTCTTTCTTTTTTTTAAATCCTGAAGGATAATATTTGTATATTCACATCACTTGAGATTACCAATATAAACACTGTTTTTTATATACGTTTTGTAAATTTTTATACAAAATTTCATTTAATTAAATAAGGCAACCAAACTCGTAATTATATATATTTTTTTTAAAGATTTATTTATTTATTTATTTTGGGCGGGGGTCAGGTTGGGGAGGGAGAGGAGCGGGCGGGCCACTTCTATTGGTCTTTCATTTCTCTGTTTTCATCCAGCTTTGTTCTTTGGCTCCTGTGGGCCTCCCATCGAGGTGGCGTCTGTTGCAGAGCACCGGCTCTGGGCACATGCGCTCCAGAGCTCAGGCTCGGCAATTGGACACATCAGTCCAGCTGCTCCACGGCACGTGGGATCTTCCCAGGCCAGGGATCGAACCAGCGCCCCTTGCACTGCAAGGCGATGTGCTTACCCACTGGACCACCAGGGGAAGCCCCTTAATTATATTAATAAAGAAATTATGAGATACATATTATCCATAAAGAGAAACATATTATTCATACTAGGACTAAGGACAGAATGCATGTGTTTATCTGCTAAGGCTTTTATGACAAATACCACAGACTTTGACTTACACAAGAGAAATGTATTTTCTCATAATTCTGGAGGCTGAAATTCAAAGATCAAGGTGCTGGCAATTTTGATTTCTGGTATAACCTTTTTTTACAAACTCTTCTTAAAGTATTAACTCATGGCCTTTTCCGTGTATGTGCTCTTGGTGTCTCTTCCTCTTCTTACGTGGACATCAATGCTGTTAAGACTAGGACCCCACCTTTTGACCTCATCTCACTTTAATTACTTCTTTCAAGGCCCTATATCCAAATGCAATCACAATGGGAGACAGGGCTTCAGCATATAAATTTTCGTTGGGGGCACTCTATCTACAAAAATGTTCGACCACAACACTTTTACTTGATATTTTACGAATCAAAAATATGGGCAGATTTATTTATATATCACAATTTTCAGAAAAAAAGTCAGATGATTTTCATAGGACCATGCATTTAATTGTTCTAATTATCTTCTCTTTAAATATATCAGCGCGAGAGGAAAATCAAAACTTTTTTCTTTCTTTTTTTTAAATCCTGAAGGATAATATTTGTATATTCACATCACTTGAGATTACCAATATAAACACTGTTTTTTATATACGTTTTGTAAATTTTTATACAAAATTTCATTTAATTAAATAAGGCAACCAAACTCGTAATTATATATATTTTTTTTAAAGATTTATTTATTTATTTATTTTGGGCGGGGGTCAGGTTGGGGAGGGAGAGGAGCGGGCGGGCCACTTCTATTGGTCTTTCATTTCTCTGTTTTCATCCAGCTTTGTTCTTTGGCTCCTGTGGGCCTCCCATCGAGGTGGCGTCTGTTGCAGAGCACCGGCTCTGGGCACATGCGCTCCAGAGCTCAGGCTCGGCAATTGGACACATCAGTCCAGCTGCTCCACGGCACGTGGGATCTTCCCAGGCCAGGGATCGAACCAGCGCCCCTTGCACTGCAAGGCGATGTGCTTACCCACTGGACCACCAGGGGAAGCCCCTTAATTATATTAATAAAGAAATTATGAGATACATATTATCCATAAAGAGAAACATATTATTCATACTAGGACTAAGGACAGAATGCATGTGTTTATCTGCTAAGGCTTTTATGACAAATACCACAGACTTTGACTTACACAAGAGAAATGTATTTTCTCATAATTCTGGAGGCTGAAATTCAAAGATCAAGGTGCTGGCAATTTTGATTTCTGGTATAACCTTTTTTTACAAACTCTTCTTAAAGTATTAACTCATGGCCTTTTCCGTGTATGTGCTCTTGGTGTCTCTTCCTCTTCTTACGTGGACATCAATGCTGTTAAGACTAGGACCCCACCTTTTGACCTCATCTCACTTTAATTACTTCTTTCAAGGCCCTATATCCAAATGCAATCACAATGGGAGACAGGGCTTCAGCATATAAATTTTTGTTGGGGGCACTCTATCTACAAAAATGTTCGACCACAACACTTTTACTTGATATGGTTTGATCATATTTAAAGAAGTAGGAAATGTAACATAAAAACGTTGATTTTTATCTCTGAAAAGGCATTTCCATTTTCAGATAATTGATGGGGATAAAATATAGTGTAGACTGAATTTCAAAATTCAGCACTTAAAAGTTGCTATTGTATACTTTTGTTCCTGAAACTTTCGGCAAATAACTTGTACACTCTACATTCCCATTTTTCTGTCTGTATTTGAGAAGTAAAGTTGCATGCTGACTCTCCTCTAAGAAGACTGATAAATGAAAATAATTCAGGGAAAAATTGGCTTCCCTGGTGGCTCAGTGGTAAAGAATCTACCTACAATTCAGGAGACATGGATTTGATTCCTGGGTGGGGAAGATCCCCTGGAGAAGGGAATAGTTACACACTCCAGCATTCCTACCTGGAGAATTCCATGGACAGAGGAGCCTGGCAGGCTAGAATCCATATGATCTAAAAGAGTAGGATGCAGTTGAGTGACTAACACTTTCACTTTCAACCTGATGCTAATATTAAAATTTTAAAGAAGACCTTCAAATTATTTTATTATAGTAAGCATTATTCTTGGACCTGAGTAGTTAGCCTCTGGCAGGACTTTTAAGTTCCTTATTATTACTTATGAATATCAATGAGAATTTAAACATTAAGAACAGAATGTATATTCAGACTTTGTAAAATTAAATGATGCCTAATGTTGGAGAAAGACTAAGGATGGAAGTCACAAATGATGACTAATTGAAGAAACCAATCCTGATCCCATGTTGAAACTGTTTCTTCCATTTGCTTTTGGTTGTTTTAGTTATTATAATCACACATAATGGTTTACCTCAGAGACTCCTGCCCCTCTGCTGACTATTAAACAAGAATGCCTTTGTTCAGAACCCTGACAAAGGGAGAAATTAACACATTCCCTGCTTGAGGCTTGGCTGTTACCTAGGACCAATGCTGTTAAGACTAGGACCCCACCTTTTGACCTCATCTCACTTTAATTACTTCTTTCAAGGCCCTATATCCAAATGCAATCACAATGGGAGACAGGGCTTCAGCATATAAATTTTTGTTGGGGGCACTCTATCTACAAAAATGTTCGACCACAACACTTTTACTTGATATGGTTTGATCATATTTAAAGAAGTAGGAAATGTAACATAAAAACGTTGATTTTTATCTCTGAAAAGGCATTTCCATTTTCAGATAATTGATGGGGATAAAATATAGTGTAGACTGAATTTCAAAATTCAGCACTTAAAAGTTGCTATTGTATACTTTTGTTCCTGAAACTTTCGGCAAATAACTTGTACACTCTACATTCCCATTTTTCTGTCTGTATTTGAGAAGTAAAGTTGCATGCTGACTCTCCTCTAAGAAGACTGATAAATGAAAATAATTCAGGGAAAAATTGGCTTCCCTGGTGGCTCAGTGGTAAAGAATCTACCTACAATTCAGGAGACATGGATTTGATTCCTGGGTGGGGAAGATCCCCTGGAGAAGGGAATAGTTACACACTCCAGCATTCCTACCTGGAGAATTCCATGGACAGAGGAGCCTGGCAGGCTAGAATCCATATGATCTAAAAGAGTAGGATGCAGTTGAGTGACTAACACTTTCACTTTCAACCTGATGCTAATATTAAAATTTTAAAGAAGACCTTCAAATTATTTTATTATAGTAAGCATTATTCTTGGACCTGAGTAGTTAGCCTCTGGCAGGGACTTTTAAGTTCCTTATTATTACTTATGAATATCAATGAGAATTTAAACATTAAGAACAGAATGTATATTCAGACTTTGTAAAATTAAATGATGCCTAATGTTGGAGAAAGACTAAGGATGGAAGTCACAAATGATGACTAATTGAAGAAACCAATCCTGATCCCATGTTGAAACTGTTTCTTCCATTTGCTTTTGGTTGTTTTAGTTATTATAATCACACATAATGGTTTACCTCAGAGACTCCTGCCCCTCTGCTGACTATTAAACAAGAATGCCTTTGTTCAGAACCCTGACAAAGGGAGAAATTAACACATTCCCTGCTTGAGGCTTGGCATTCTAGGAGATTTTTGCAAGATTAATGGTCTTTTTACTTTGCTCCTCACCTCCTCCAGTCTCTGATCTATAAAAGAACCCGGCATACAGACCCCAATATGATGGTTATTTTGAGAAACTATCTCCACATCTCGTTCAGCTGCTTTCCAAATAAAGTTGTTTTCCTTACCTCATTGGCCTTTTGTACAGTGAGCATCATCATTACTAATATTATTGATCATTGTTGTTGCTCAGTTGCTAAGCACGGTCAACCTCTTTGTGACGCCGTGGACTGCAGCACACCAGGCTTCTCTGTCCTTCATCATCACCCAGAGTTTGTTCAAACTCATGTCCATTGAGCCGATGGTGCCATCCAACCACCTCATCCTGTCTCCCCCTTCTCCTTCTGCCTTCAATCTTTCCCAGCATCAGGATCTTTTCCAAAGAGTCAGTCTTTGCATCAGGTGGCCAAGTATGGGGGCTTCAGCTTTAAGATGATTAAGCACAGACTTTTTATTTTTGCTACTAGCCCAACCCCTTCCTATTCTCTATTTGCTTCTAAGTAACTTGCTGTTGACCTCCTTACTATAAAATTCACATTCTGGGTCTCTTCCACCAGGCTCTTCCTGGCAGCTCCTCCTGTTGGTTGAAGCCAGTCCCCTACCTGACATTTATTTTATCCTCTGTTATCAACTGTCAGCAAAAAGTCATTTACAGCTTTAAAGCAAAGCACTCTGCCCTCAATTCCCATGTTATAGGAACAGTTCACTCAAATATTTATGATGCCTTTGACCTAATTTGTTTTTCCTGCTTTGGAAAGTGAAGGCATTGTGGACCTGGAATGGAAGTTTTCTTCTTGCCTGAGTGTAAAAGCATTTTATTCTGAACCCTGTAGATGCCTAGTTTGCAGAGACAGCCAAAGACGACACCCTGGGGGAATGGAACTGGTGCTCAGAACCGTTCCAGCAGCCCATAATGTTGAGTTAATTGAAGAAACCAATCCTGATCCCATGTTGAAACTGTTTCTTCCATTTGCTTTTGGTTGTTTTAGTTATTATAATAAAAATGGTTTACCTCAGAGACTCCTGCCCCTCTGCTGACTATTAAACAAGAATGCCTTTGTTCAGAACCCTGACAAAGGGAGAAATTAACACATTCCCTGCTTGAGGCTTGGCATTCTAGGAGATTTTTGCAAGATTAATGGTCTTTTTACTTTGCTCCTCACCTCCTCCAGTCTCTGATCTATAAAAGAACCCGGCATACAGACCCCAATATGATGGTTATTTTGAGAAACTATCTCCACATCTCGTTCAGCTGCTTTCCAAATAAAGTTGTTTTCCTTACCTCATTGGCCTTTTGTACAGTGAGCATCATCATTACTAATATTATTGATCATTGTTGTTGCTCAGTTGCTAAGTACGGTCAACCTCTTTGTGACGCCGTGGACTGCAGCACACCAGGCTTCTCTGTCCTTCATCATCACCCAGAGTTTGTTCAAACTCATGTCCATTGAGCCGATGGTGCCATCCAACCACCTCATCCTGTCTCCCCCTTCTCCTTCTGCCTTCAATCTTTCCCAGCATCAGGATCTTTTCCAAAGAGTCAGTCTTTGCATCAGGTGGCCAAGTATGGGGGCTTCAGCTTTAAGATGATTAAGCACAGACTTTTTATTTTTGCTACTAGCCCAACCCCTTCCTATTCTCTATTTGCTTCTAAGTAACTTGCTGTTGACCTCCTTACTATAAAATTCACATTCTGGGTCTCTTCCACCAGGCTCTTCCTGGCAGCTCCTCCTGTTGGTTGAAGCCAGTCCCCTACCTGACATTTATTTTATCCTCTGTTATCAACTGTCAGCAAAAAGTCATTTACAGCTTTAAAGCAAAGCACTCTGCCCTCAATTCCCATGTTATAGGAACAGTTCACTCAAATATTTATGATGCCTTTGACCTAATTTGTTTTTCCTGCTTTGGAAAGTGAAGGCATTGTGGACCTGGAATGGAAGTTTTCTTCTTGCCTGAGTGTAAAAGCATTTTATTCTGAACCCTGTAGATGCCTAGTTTGCAGAGACAGCCAAAGACGACACCCTGGGGGAATGGAACTGGTGCTCAGAACCGTTCCAGCAGCCCATAATGTTGAGTTAGTCGCCACAGTACAGAAAAATGCACCGGGCATAAATTTATAGTTGTAGACCAACTATACTCCAATAAAATTTAATTTAAAAAGAAAACAAATAGTAAAAAAAAAACTTTATAGTTTCAGTGCTTATATTTAATTCTCTAAGCGACCTTGAATGAAAAGGTCCCAGTGCCATATGCCCGTGTCTTATTCATACATATTTCAAAGGCTTTCACCTATTGATTGAGAAGCACAGCTGGGTCTTTGGGGTCCATTTTGTGCTGTAGTTAATATTTTTGACATTGGGCAAATCTGAGAAAAGTTTAATAAAAGATGACACAACTTCCCCGAGGGTTACTTTTGATTATCTGTTGGATAGGGTTTCCAGGTTAAATTTGAAGTTCATATTAGCAATGGATATTTTTTTAGTATAAGCATGTTCAATGCAATGTTTGGGACATACTAAATAGTATTTATTCTTTGTCAGAAATTTTAATTGGCA
This sequence comes from Tragulus kanchil, assembly GCA_022376925.1. Classification (NCBI taxonomy): domain Eukaryota; kingdom Metazoa; phylum Chordata; class Mammalia; order Artiodactyla; family Tragulidae; genus Tragulus; species Tragulus kanchil. Next base: position 134,651,818 of record JAIOJX010000023.1, read on the forward strand.
TCTTACAGTTTTATTTGCTAAATATTGCAACCCTGCCATGTGTGGTCATGACTATCAGTTACAAAGCCAAGAGAAACATGGGCCAAGAATAGGAATGTCTCAGTGATTGGTTCTCAAAATAGCATCCTAAAATTATTCTAAGCAGTGAGGCATTTCTTTGTAAGACAAGTTTCTTTTGATAAGAATATAGGAGCTATCATTAAAAGAGAGATGGGAAGAAAAAATAATTAGCCGGGTCTTCCCTGGTGGTCTAGTGGGTAAGGACACTGCCTTGCAGTACAAGGGGCACCCGTTGGATCCCTGGCCTGGGAAGATCCCACATGCCGCGGAGCAACTGGACCGATGTATCCAACTACCGAGCTGGAGCTCTGGAATGCGTGCTCCCAGAGCCGGTGCTCTGTGACAACAGAGGTCACTGTGATGGGAGGCCCACATGGGCCAAAGAACAACGATGGATGAAAATAGATAAATAAAAGACTAACAGAAGTGGCCGGCCCGCCCCCTACCTCCCCAACACGCCTCCCCACCCCCCAAAAAAGTAATTAACCTTTCCATGTGAGCACCAGGATTCTTCTAATAAACAGCATGAGTTTGGTTATAGTGCTTTTCTCTCATCCTTTTCATCTTCATAATGATAGTAATAACTATATCATGAGTGGATGCTCAGTTGCTCAAGTTGTGCCTGACCCTTTTCAACCGTATGGACAGTATGTCAGAAGGCTCCTCAGTTCATGGTATTCTCCAGGCAAGAATAATGGAGTGGGTAACCATTCTCTTCTCCAGAGGAACTTCCCTACCCAGGGACTGAACCCATGTCTCCTGCCCTGCAGGTGGATTCTTTACCCATAGACCTACCTGGGAAGCCCCAATAACTATATCAGTAAATAATGATTACAAAGTAACTTCTGTTGAAAGCTATCTACACAGTAAGCATTCTCCATTGGCTACAATTTTTCACTCTTCAACACAAGCTAGACTACATGTCTCTTAAAGGGTCTTTTCTGTCCTTTGATTAGCTCAATTTCCAGAAAGCTAAGCAATATAAGACAGTTATAGAAAGCATTTTTCCATGAAAGAAAAGAATGAATGAATGAGGTAGATATTATTATCCTGACTTTATAGATAAATTGAGTTTGACTGATGTTGAGATATATCCTCCCAAGCAGAATGTAAGAGTGATTGACAGAAAAAAAGAGTATTTCAGTTAATCTACCATGCTTTTTGAGGTACATTAAAATATTACCACTTAATTCTAAAAATAGGGAAATTTTACTTACAGTATGAAGGTGAATGAGAAGACTTGGAAAGTGAGGTTGAAACTCAACATTAAAAAAACGAAGATCATGGCCTCTGGTCCCATCACTTCATGGCAAATAAAAGGGAAAAAAGTGGAAGCAGTAACAGATTTTATTTTCTTGGTCTCCTGATTCAGAGCAGATGGTGAATGCAGCCATGAAATTAAAAGACGCTTACTCCTCGGAAAGGAAACTATGATAAGCCTAGACAGTATATTAAAAAGCAGAGACATCACTTTGCTGACAAAGGTCCATATTACCAAAGCTTATTTTTTCTAGTAGTCATGTTTGGATGTAAGAGTTGGACCCGAAAGAAGGCTGAGTGCCTTAGAACTGATGCTTTCAAATTTTGATGCTGGAGACAACTCTTGAGAGTCTCTTAGACAGCAAGGAAATCAAACCAATCAATCCTAAAGGGAATCAACTCTGAACATTCATTGGACTGATGCTGAAACTGAAGCTCTAATACTTTGGTCACCTGATTCTAAGAGATGATTCATTGGAAAAAACCCGCACACTGGGAAAAACATAAGGCAGAAGAAGAAAGGGGTAGCAGAAGATGAGATGGTTAGCTAGCATCACCAATTGAATGGGCATGAATTTGAGCAAACTGGGAGATAGTGAAGGACACAGAAGCTTAGTGTGCTGCTTTCTATGGGGTTGAAAAGAACTGGGTTCGACCTAGCAACTGAACAAAAACAGCAGTAACAAGTTATATTATTATCTGTTATTATCTGTTAATATTTGTTGAATATCCATAGGTGAATAAGTGTATACACCCTATAACCTGGAAATGGCAAAATACACCATTTGCATGTTTCTGACCATCTCAGCATGAGTAGAAGTTTAGTGATAGTGATATATATTTAAGACTATAATATAGGCTATATATTTAGCCTATATATATAGGCTATATATTTAAGACTACATATTTCTAAACAACCAGGTCTTGATCCTTTGACTGTCTCTTTCCCCTACTCTGCCGTACATCAGTGCCCCTTAACAGACTCTCATTAGGACATGACTTCAGACATTTGTCAGTATTTAGAAACGCTGACTTTAACAACTAATTCTGCCCTCAAAGAGATACCTAGGACACAAAAGTCATAATATTTCTGGGAAGGTAGATTATTTAATAAGAACAAAACCATCCATTTATATACTTCTGTTGTTAGAGATTTTGGTGCTGTGAAAGATCATAATTTTACACCTATTTTTGCTTAACTCAATACCTTAGACAAATCTCTAATCGGAAACTCCTCAGAGGGTTGGTACAAATTCATCATTCTGCAAACATTGTCACAAATCACCAGCAGGATGGTTTACTACAAAGTAAAAACAGTCAGCCATACACAAAATACAGCAACCTAAATTTTTTTAAAAAGTGAGATTGTAATTAGTATTTGTGAATATAGCCTCATATGCTGAATGCTGGAGGATCATCTTGCATACCAATGGTGTTTACAATCTAAGCCACTCTGGCTAACAATCATGTGTGTCTGTCCCTGAAGAGAGCCCCACCCTCAATTTCATCTAAAACAAGGACTGAACCTCATCCATCTTTCTCCCTGAGGAGTCAGTGAACCTACCTGACACATAGATGTTCCCAAGTTCCTCTATCCATGGAATTCTCCAGGCAAGAATATTAGAATGGGTTGCCATTTCCTCCTCCAGGTGAGCTTCCTGACCCAAGGATCAAACCCACATCTTTTCTGTGTCCTGCTTTGGCAGATGGGTTCTTTGCCACTAGTGCCACCTGGAAAGCCCCAGTCAATAAATGTGTGTAGCTACGTGTTTGGTGTGCCAATCTGTGTGTCTGCTAGTATTTATTGCTCCTACCCTCTGCTGGTGCCCTCTGGCTTGCATTGTTCCTGGTTTGAAGATCCAGCCCAGCTTGTGATTTCTCTCTTCCTTACTCATTCAGGCCAACTCCAGGTTTTTCTTCACATCTTAGATCTTACAGGTGGTACTGTATGTTCTCCAACTGGCTAGTGATTGTACTTTAAAAAAAAAAAAAAAAGGAGGACAACTGTTTTATAATATTGTGTTGGTTTATGCCATAGATCAGCATAAATCAGCCACAGGTATACATGTGTCCCTCCTCCTGGAACCACCCTCCTGCCTCCTTCCCCACTCCTTCCGTCTAGGTTGTCACAGAGCACTAGGTGCAAGCTCCCTGGGTCACACAGCAAATTCCCACTTCCCAACTGTTTTACATACAGTGTTATATGTTCCCATGCTCTTCTCTCAGAAACGCTGACTTTAACAACTAATTCTGCCCTCAAAGAGATACCTAGGACACAAAAGTCATAATATTTCTGGGAAGGTAGATTATTTAATAAGAACAAAACCATCCATTTATATACTTCTGTTGTTAGAGATTTTGGTGCTGTGAAAGATCATAATTTTACACCTATTTTTGCTTAACTCAATACCTTAGACAAATCTCTAATCGGAAACTCCTCAGAGGGTTGGTACAAATTCATCATTCTGCAAACATTGTCACAAATCACCAGCAGGATGGTTTACTACAAAGTAAAAACAGTCAGCCATACACAAAATACAGCAACCTAAATTTTTTTAAAAAGTGAGATTGTAATTAGTATTTGTGAATATAGCCTCATATGCTGAATGCTGGAGGATCATCTTGCATACCAATGGTGTTTACAATCTAAGCCACTCTGGCTAACAATCATGTGTGTCTGTCCCTGAAGAGAGCCCCACCCTCAATTTCATCTAAAACAAGGACTGAACCTCATCCATCTTTCTCCCTGAGGAGTCAGTGAACCTACCTGACACATAGATGTTCCCAAGTTCCTCTATCCATGGAATTCTCCAGGCAAGAATATTAGAATGGGTTGCCATTTCCTCCTCCAGGTGAGCTTCCTGACCCAAGGATCAAACCCACATCTTTTCTGTGTCCTGCTTTGGCAGATGGGTTCTTTGCCACTAGTGCCACCTGGAAAGCCCCAGTCAATAAATGTGTGTAGCTACGTGTTTGGTGTGCCAATCTGTGTGTCTGCTAGTATTTATTGCTCCTACCCTCTGCTGGTGCCCTCTGGCTTGCATTGTTCCTGGTTTGAAGATCCAGCCCAGCTTGTGATTTCTCTCTTCCTTACTCATTCAGGCCAACTCCAGGTTTTTCTTCACATCTTAGATCTTACAGGTGGTACTGTATGTTCTCCAACTGGCTAGTGATTGTACTTTAAAAAAAAAAAAAAAAAGGAGGACAACTGTTTTATAATATTGTGTTGGTTTATGCCATAGATCAGCATAAATCAGCCACAGGTATACATGTGTCCCTCCTCCTGGAACCACCCTCCTGCCTCCTTCCCCACTCCTTCCGTCTAGGTTGTCACAGAGCACTAGGTGCAAGCTCCCTGGGTCACACAGCAAATTCCCACTTCCCAACTGTTTTACATACAGTGTTATATGTTCCCATGCTCTTCTCTCAGTTCATCCATCCTCTTTCTCCCACTGTGTCCACAAGACTCGTCTCTAGGTCTGCATCTCCATTGCTGCCATGTAGATAGGTTCATCAGTATCATCTTTCTAGATTCCATACACATGAATTAATATGTGAAACTTGTCTTTCTCTTTCTGACTTACTTCACTCGGTGTAATAGGCTCTAGGTTCATCCACCTCATTAAGACTGGCTCAAATGCATTATTTTTTTTTTTTTAAAGATTTATTTATTTATTTATTTATTTTGGGCCAGGGATCGGGTTGGGGAGGGAGGGGAGCGGGCGGACCACTTCTATTGGTCTTTCATTTCTCTATTTTCATTCGTCTTTGTTCTTTGGCTCCTGTGGGCCTCCCATTGCGGTGGCGTCTGTCGTCGCAGAGCGCCGGCTCTGGGCGCATGCGCTCCAGAGCTCCGGCTCCGTGATTGGACACATCGGTCCAGCCACTCCACGGCACGTGGGATCTTCCCAGGCCAGGGCTCGAACTGGCGCCCTTGCACTGCAAGGCGGTGTCCTTACCCACTGGACCACCAGGGGAAGCCCTGCATTATTTTTTATATCTGACTAAAACTAAGAATAGAACTATTGTATGACCCAACAATCCCACTCCTGGGCATGTACCCTGAGAAAACCATAATCCAAAGTGATGCAGTTATAGCACTTATTACAGAAAAAAAGAACAGGGAAGCAACCTAGATGCCCATGGACAGGAGACTGTACTTTTATTGGCTTCTGTATTTTTTTTAAGTTTACTTATTTATTTATTTTGGTGGGGTGGGGTTTGAGGGAGGGAGGGGGATGGGTGGGCCTCTTCTGTTGGTCTTTCATTTATCTATTTTCATCCATCTTTGTTCTTCGGCCTGTGTGGGCCTCCCATCACAGTGACCTCTGTTGTCGCAGAGCACTGGCTCTGGGCGCATGCACTCCAGAGCTCCGGCTCTGTCATTGGACACATGGGTCCAGCCGCTCCGCGGCACGTGGGATCTTCCCAGGCCAGGGATCGAACTGGTGCCCCTTGCACTGCAAAGCGGTGTGCTTACCCACTGGACCACCAGGGAAGCCCCTGGCTTCTGTATTATTAACATTGGAAAAGTTGACAGAAAACTTTATTTTTAGTCTTTTTTATGTTTGTTGATACCTTTTTCTTAAAACAATTTCAGAGTTTTACCTAGGATTAAGGTTGTAGAGTCTCAGATCAGGGTTCTTTTGTCTCAGAGTTCTATTAAAGACCTTAGGGAATCTGCATGAACATGCCCACTGCTTCAAGAGTTTATCCACATCCACAGAGGACAGGAATTTCAGCTGAAGGGGTACTAACACATTGAATATTATAAACATGCTAGCTAATGTACTGTCTACTTGAGAAAGTGGAGATAGAAACAGTTGTGTGAGCCAAACATTATTCCTCTTTAAGAGAAGAAACTGAGGCATAATGACTGTCAGGTCTTATTTCAATCAGGGCTTCCCAGGTGGCATTAGTGCTAAAGAATCTGCTTGCCAGTCGGAGATATAAGGGACTCAGGTTTGATTCCCTGAGTTGGGAAGATCCCTTAGAGAAGGAAATGACAACCCACTCCAGTATTCTTGCTGAGAGAATCCCATGGAGAAAGGAGCCTTGTGGGCTACAATCTATGAGGTCACAAAAGTGTGGGATCCAACTTGGCAACTAAACAACAACGACTAAAACTGAGAACACACAGAAAGTTTGAAATATTTAAGACATGCATATGTTCAAATAACTACTTAGAAAAATCCCTTTTCTTTGTAAGACCACTTTCTTTTTCTCTAAGATGAAAATGTCTGGCTAAGGCTAAGTGGCTCCTTTCTGAATACTGCTGACCTGACAAACAGAAATCTCAGATCCTGTTTTCAGGGCCCACTTGTAGGAGAATATGGAGAAAGGTGGTGTTTGTGATGCACAGCTCCACGATCCCTAGCCCAGGAATTTCCAAAGGTCCCTTGCCCTCTCCCTTTCTGCCCAAAGAGTTTGGGACTGACTCTAACCCAGAGCATATCACCATCATTATCTTTCCCCCAATTGCTATTTAAAAGTTTCTGATGCACACTTGCCTCAGGGCACGTGGATCTTCCCAGGCCAGGGATCGAACTGGTGCCCCTTGCACTGCAAAGCGGTGTGCTTACCCACTGGACCACCAGGGAAGCCCCTGGCTTCTGTATTATTAACATTGGAAAAGTTGACAGAAAACTTTATTTTTAGTCTTTTTTATGTTTGTTGATACCTTTTTCTTAAAACAATTTCAGAGTTTTACCTAGGATTAAGGTTGTAGAGTCTCAGATCAGGGTTCTTTTGTCTCAGAGTTCTATTAAAGACCTTAGGGAATCTGCATGAACATGCCCACTGCTTCAAGAGTTTATCCACATCCACAGAGGACAGGAATTTCAGCTGAAGGGGTACTAACACATTGAATATTATAAACATGCTAGCTAATGTACTGTCTACTTGAGAAAGTGGAGATAGAAACAGTTGTGTGAGCCAAACATTATTCCTCTTTAAGAGAAGAAACTGAGGCATAATGACTGTCAGGTCTTATTTCAATCAGGGCTTCCCAGGTGGCATTAGTGCTAAAGAATCTGCTTGCCAGTGCGGGAGATATAAGGGACTCAGGTTTGATTCCCTGAGTTGGGAAGATCCCGTGGAGAAGGAAATAGCAACCCACTCCAGTATTCTTGCTGAGAGAATCCCATGGAGAAAGGAGCCTTGTGGGCTACAATCTATGAGGTCACAAAAGTGTGGGATCCAACTTGGCAACTAAACAACAACGACTAAAACTGAGAACACACAGAAAGTTTGAAATATTTAAGACATGCATATGTTCAAATAACTACTTAGAAAAATCCCTTTTCTTTGTAAGACCACTTTCTTTTTCTCTAAGATGAAAATGTCTGGCTAAGGCTAAGTGGCTCCTTTCTGAATACTGCTGACCTGACAAACAGAAATCTCAGATCCTGTTTTCAGGGCCCACTTGTAGGAGAATATGGAGAAAGGTGGTGTTTGTGATGCACAGCTCCACGATCCCTAGCCCAGGAATTTCCAAAGGTCCCTTGCCCTCTCCCTTTCTGCCCAAAGAGTTTGGGACTGACTCTAACCCAGAGCATATCACCATCATTATCTTTCCCCCAATTGCTATTTAAAAAGTTTCTGATGCACACTTGCCTCATGTTGATGATGCTTGCTTTTCCCCTTGGGGGAAATAATCTGATGTAGTATTAAGATTGTCACTAAGGATTGTTCATGTATAATTTATAGTCACAATTAAAAAGCATTTTTAACTAAGTGTCACAACACAGTGACAAGTAAATTAGACTGTGATTTACATTGCCATGTGCTGCTGCTTGATTTAGTGTCACTCTAGAGAATGATCTGCAGCCCGTGTGGAGCAAGGTCTCAGGCACGAAGGGGCTCATCCCCAGTGTGTGAACGGGGTGAGATACCACTCATGTACATTTTTCCCATCTTGATTAATAATTGAGTTTGAGAATATGCAGAGCAGTGGAAAAGCAACCCTTTTAGTAATCATAGAAGACGACGTTTGACAGGCAAAGAAGGTACTTTATTCTTACTTATGGTAGAGTTTGAAATTAAAATGAAGAAGTAACCAATTAAGTATGGAGATCCTCAACCCCAGATCTTTTCTTTAAATATGATGAAATCAAACCTCAATGATTCAGGTGAGAAAGTTGTCCTGGATAACCCAAAATAACTTTTTGAAGCCTGTTCATTGAATTAAATAATTTAATAAAACCATATCAAGTCAATGACAGGGGCATATTGTTATCAGACATTGAGCTGAAAGAGTTACAAGTAGTTTTTGTGCATATTTAGGGTAAGCTTGGAAAAAGGCTGATTTTTCTGTGTGTGGAAAAATTTTATTATTATTTTTATTGGAGTATAATTGCTTTGCAATGTTGTGTTATTTTTTGCTGTGCAACCAGGTTGATCTAGTATATGTATACATACCTTCTTCTTGAGCCTGCCTCTCGCCACTTCCTGATCCTGCCCCTCTAGGTCATCCCTGCGCACGGAGCTGAGCTCCCTGTGCTCTACTGCAGCTGCCCAACAGCAACTCAGTTTATACATGGCAGTGCATATATGTCACTGCTTCTCTCCCAGTGCATCCCTCCCTCTCTTTCCTCCACTGTGTCCACATGGCCATTCTCTACCCCTTTGTCTCTATTCTTGCCCTGAGAATAGCTTGTGTAGTACCATTTTTCTAGATTATATATATATATATATACACACATTATATATGATACTTTTGTCTTTCTAAGGTACTTCACTCAGTATGACAGACTCTAGATCCATCCGCATCACTACAGATGATCCAATTTCGTTCTTTTTCATGGCTGAGTAATATTCCACCATATATATGTACTATATCTTCTTTATCCATTTGTCTGTTGATGGACACTTAGGTTGCTTGCATGTCCTACTTTTTTTTTTAATCAAATAGGTAGGACCTGGCAATACATTATTATTTATTCAGTTTTTGCCTCTTTAATTTTTAGTTATTTATTTGTTTTCATCCATCTTTGGGTGCACACTCTCCAGAGCACTGGCCCGTAATTGGACACAGTGGTCCAGCCACTCTGTGGCATGTGGGATTTTTCCTGGGCGAGGGATGGGACTGGTGCCCCTTGAACTGCAAGGCAGACTCTACCCACTGTACCACCAGGGAAGCCCTGTACTATTATTTTTTTAAGTTATTTTTATTTTACTTTTACAGCATTTTGTTGTTTACAGCTATACATAGAGCCAAGTCAGTCATAGGTATACCCTTGACCCCTCCCATCTGAGCCCCACCTTCATGCCCTACTATTATGTATAGTACTGCAGTGAATATAGGGGTACATTTGTCTTTTTGAATTATGTTTTCCTCAAGGTGTCTCCCCAGTAGTGGGATTTCTGCATGTTTTAAAAATAAAATAAAGCAGAGAAACAGTGAATGACATATGACATGGAGTAGAATGAATATTCCAGAAAGCACAGCAGTATAAATGGGGAAAACATGATTGTCCTGGAAGAGGAAGCATCCTAGAACACTGAAGCCCTGATGGTTGTTTAGACAAAACTTGGTCATATTAGATTTAATTTTCATTACTTTGAAAAAGTGATGTATTTGGAGATTCTCATAATGGCTGAGCAAGCACCAACTGGATCCCTTTACAGGTAGCAACTGTACAGTCTGGATGTAGCTCAGAGTAGCTATTGGAAAATGCAGGGGATAGAGCAAATTCTGAGTATGCCATGCGCAGAAAGTAGAAGTTATATTTTCACCATTTGTACCCTGAGAGTAGGCAAAAATCCCTTGTGGAGAAAAAAGTACAGGTTTTCTGGCCAGGGAACCAGAATTCTGAGTCAAGGAAACTATAGTTCTTGTTAAAAAAAAAAAAAAAAAAAAGTGGGGGGGAGCTTTATGAAGGGAAATATCTAGAGATGGTATCCCCAAATTTTATCTTCCTGTTTCTCCCGCAGACCCTTGAATCTTATATTTATGGACCAGATTGAAAGCAACATAGTTAAGGCAAAAGATCCTGGCTGTATTGGAGCTGCTGGCCAGGACAGAGTTTGTGAAGTGTAACCAGAAACAAACAAAAAAAAACTAGACAGCAAACCCTTCATGAGAAAGGCAGCCTTCAGACTCCATAATTTAACAGGCATGATCTCTAATGTAAAATGCAATCTTATCTAAATTAAAGAGAACCAGGAATGTGAAATATGTAATCAAAAGAAAAGAATAAGCAAATGAGAACATCCATAAAAGATGGGGAATTTGGGAGGTCATATGCACACTTCCATATTCAAAATGGAACAGCAGCAAGGTCCTACAGTATAGCACATAGAACTCTGCTCAATGTTATGTGCCAGCCTGGATGAGAGGGCAATTTGAGGGGAGAATGGATATGTGTGTTATATATGGCTGTTAACCTAAAACTACCACAACATTGTCAACTGGCTATGCTCCAATATAAAATAAAAAGTTTCAAGTTTGAGAAAAAAAAATTCCAATTTAATACAATTTAATACAATTCCAAGAAGGAAAAAAAATGACTTACATTTGGAATTAGTAGAAAGAAATTTAAAATAACCATTTTAACTATAATCAATGATATGAAGGGAAATATTTTTCACTTGATGAAACAACTGAAAATATTAGAAAAGAAATAAAAAAGACCAAATGAATCTAGATTTAAAAAATGGAATGGTGATTATCTTAAGAAAGATTATGAGATAGGTTTAACATCAGAATGAAGACAACAAAGGAAAGTCAATAAACTTGATAATGGATCAATAAAAATTATCCAAGCTGAAGAACAGAGAAAACTATATTGAAAAGTAAATTAACAGAGCCTATGATATTTCATAAATAGTATCAAATGGTCTAACATGATTAATTGAAGATCCAGCAAAATAAGGCATAAAAATACTTAGTCACATTGTGGTTGAAATTTTCTAAAACTTGAAGAAACATTTCTATTTAAAGATGTAAGATGTTCAACCTGGATAAGCATTAATAATTCTATAGTTATGGACATTTGATCCTCAGAAAAGAATGAAGAAGTACTTAAATAACAAATATCTGGGTTATTATAAAAGTCTACTTTAATTTCTTTATTTTATTCTTTCTTTCTTAATTTCTTTGCAATGTATGACTATTTTAAACAAAACTGTAACCATTGTCTTATGAGAATTTATAATGCTCATGTATGTAATACATTCAGAAGCTCTAGACCCATGGATAGTAAGGAATAATTGACCTACATGGGGCCAGAATTTATATATTTAATTTGTATTCATATTTTACAAAAGTGATAGTGCGTTAATTCTAAGTAGACTGTGAAAAATTAGGAATTTTAATGTGCTGTCTAGAACAAGTGATAGAAAATTAATACAGAGAAGTATAAATTAACAGCCAATAGAAAAATTAAAATTCAGTTCTAAGATTTATACAAATAAAAGTAGCCAAGAAGAGAGAAACAGAACTAAAAATGGAGACAAATATAAAACAAGTGGAACAAATTAGACCCCAATCCAACCACATCAAAATTATATTAGATATGAACTACCTGAAGATCCTAAATTAGAAGTACAGATCTAATTCTTCATCTTTAGAAATCAGACAAAAAAATAGCCAGTGCAACCTAACGTAAATAGAAGGAAGAATGTATGAGGCAAAAGCACATAGCAAGAAATAGAGAGCAAGACAACATTTTTGCTCTGAGAAATATAAAAATATTTAAAAGATTTATATAGGAAGTTAACTCTCATCAAAGGTGCCAAGTCAATTCAATATGGACTAGACAGAGTGTCCAGTAGAGCTGGAAGTGTTTAACATCATAATTAAGGTGGTAGTTAATGTACCTTTGCCAAAACTCAATCTCAGCACTTAAAAGCAGAAAGGTTATTGTATGTAAATTATGTCTCAGTCAACCTGGGTGGGGGTAAAGAAAGGAAAGAAAATTATAGACAGAAATAACTCTTCAAAGGGAAAATGACTCAATGGCTGCAGGATTTTTTTTCTTCAGGAACAAAGTGATTGATTGGGCCAGGTGGAATGAGGACTGAAGGTCAATAAATTGAAGATCCAGCAAAATAAGGCATAAAAATACTTAGTCACATTGTGGTTGAAATTTTCTAAAACTTGAAGAAACATTTCTATTTAAAGATGTAAGATGTTCAACCTGGATAAGCATTAATAATTCTATAGTTATGGACATTTGATCCTCAGAAAAGAATGAAGAAGTACTTAAATAACAAATATCTGGGTTATTATAAAAGTCTACTTTAATTTCTTTATTTTATTCTTTCTTTCTTAATTTCTTTGCAATGTATGACTATTTTAAACAAAACTGTAACCATTGTCTTATGAGAATTTATAATGCTCATGTATGTAATACATTCAGAAGCTCTAGACCCATGGATAGTAAGGAATAATTGACCTACATGGGGCCAGAATTTATATATTTAATTTGTATTCATATTTTACAAAAGTGATAGTGCGTTAATTCTAAGTAGACTGTGAAAAATTAGGAATTTTAATGTGCTGTCTAGAACAAGTGATAGAAAATTAATACAGAGAAGTATAAATTAACAGCCAATAGAAAAATTAAAATTCAGTTCTAAGATTTATACAAATAAAAGTAGCCAAGAAGAGAGAAACAGAACTAAAAATGGAGACAAATATAAAACAAGTGGAACAAATTAGACCCCAATCCAACCACATCAAAATTATATTAGATATGAACTACCTGAAGATCCTAAATTAGAAGTACAGATCTAATTCTTCATCTTTAGAAATCAGACAAAAAAATAGCCAGTGCAACCTAACGTAAATAGAAGGAAGAATGTATGAGGCAAAAGCACATAGCAAGAAATAGAGAGCAAGACAACATTTTTGCTCTGAGAAATATAAAAATATTTAAAAGATTTATATAGGAAGTTAACTCTCATCAAAGGTGCCAAGTCAATTCAATATGGACTAGACAGAGTGTCCAGTAGAGCTGGAAGTGTTTAACATCATAATTAAGGTGGTAGTTAATGTACCTTTGCCAAAACTCAATCTCAGCACTTAAAAGCAGAAAGGTTATTGTATGTAAATTATGTCTCAGTCAACCTGGGTGGGGGTAAAGAAAGGAAAGAAAATTATAGACAGAAATAACTCTTCAAAGGGAAAATGACTCAATGGCTGCAGGATTTTTTTTCTTCAGGAACAAAGTGATTGATTGGGCCAGGTGGAATGAGGACTGAAGGAGAAATTCAAGAGAGGGGAAAAGGTGCCAGTGTATTTCTGGACTTTTAGGATCCCAACACAGATAGGTGTTGCTTGTTTTTGTTCACTATGATCTTATTTTGTTGACATATTTCTACATTTCCCTTAATAATTTTCAATATTTTAAATTAAGCATATGATTAAATTACAAATATTAACCAATTGGCAGCATGTACTTAGTGATGAAAGACATGTGTTGTTTAGAATCTCTTTTGTGCAACAGGCAAAATAAAATGAAGGTGAATTTTGTACATATGTATAAGTGTGTGTTAGTAGTTATGTCATGGTTGAGTCTTTGCAGCCTTGTGAACTGTAGCCTGCCAGACTTCTCTGTTCGTGAATTGGAGTGCATAGCCATTCCCTTCTCCAGGGGATCATCCTGACTGAGGGATCGAACCTAAGTCTCCTGCATTGCAGGTGGCTTCTTTGTCATCTGAGCCACCAGGGAATCCTAGGTATACATACACACACACACACACACACACACACACACACACACACACACACATGCCTGACATCAGTGTTATTAACATATTATTCATAAATAATAGATTTATGTGCAGAAACCCAGTCTTGGAGAAGACAAGCAATTGAATTTTTTTTTAAAGATTTATTTATTTATTTACTTTTGGGCAGGGGTTGGGTTGGGGAGGGAAGGGGGCGGGCTGGCCACTTCTATTGGTCTTTCATTTCTCTATTTTCATCCGTCTTTGTTCTTTGGCTCCTGTGGGCCTCCCATCACGGTGGCGTCTGTCATCGCAGAGCACCGGCTCTGGGCGCATGCGCTCCAGAGCTCCGGCTCGGTAATTGGATACATTGGTCCAGCCACTCCGCGGCACGTGGGATCTTCCCAGGCCAGGGATCGAACTGGTGCCCCTTGCACTGCAAGGTGGTGTCCTTACCCACTGCAATTGAATTTTAATATACTTTAAAAGAAATGTTAAAACAGTATAAACCTAGCGAATATAGTTAGGGAATTTTTATTATTTTAAGTTCTGATATTTTTACAAGGGGAAATTTTGCTTTTATATTACTGGTATTTAAATATTTGTAATAATTGAGTATATTTACATGATAAGCAACAATTTTTATTTTTTTAAAGACATGCATTCAGGAGATTAGAAATGTTTTGAAACTGAATTCAAATGTAATTAGCAGTGAAATATTACTGTTTGTGTTACTGCACAGCTTTTGAAAAAGCTTCCAAAGTTAGCTATTCCTCATAACACAAAGCATAAAAATTATATTCCTGTCCTCATTCAAGGTATTTTAATATTTTGATTATGCTATGGCTCTGTGTATTTACAGAGTTTTTCCTGTATCAGTGAACCAGAAACTCAACTTTCTATCAAATAAGCTCTGGGTCTCGAAATAAAATTAGAAAACTAATAAAAGTGGAGATGTCAGGACTCTTGCCATTTTCCTAGCAGCAGGAAAATCCTTTATTTGATGTACCACAGTGTAGTATTGCGGATATGAAAATAGATGGCAAAATTTATATCAAAAATTCCATTTGCAGGAAGTATAGCTCAGACACATTATTCCTGAAATTCACTATTTAGAAACTAGCATATCAGCCTGTATTCACGTAGTTAAATCACACAGTTATGTATGATATACACACATAATGAAGAGGAAAAGCTAAATGATAAGAATTTAAATTTGAGAACTCTATTATTAAATGACTTCTGCTAATATTTGAATCTCTTTACATTCAAAACCCATAAGGAAATCATTATAAAGATAGAATTTGTGCTAAAAATTCTTCCATTTGTTGCACCATTTTCATTAAGATAATTATTTTAAATGAATATATTTTCATATAATTACTTTAACAATCTGTCTTATCAACTGGATTACAAAATGATATCCTTCTTAAACATCTCCTTCTTATGTTTTCATCATTTGGTAAGTCAGAATCTACTCTTGAAGTATGGACAAGTAGGAAACCTGACCGTTTAATTTTTAAACTTTTACTCTGAATATATCAGGTATTCCTTAATCTCATTAAGCTCAAGGAGAGTTATGGAATATAGTGTCACCATAATAGCAATTATTGAATAAAATCAGTATTTCATCTTCTGACAAGACACTTATTCATGTTATGTTACAATGATTACAAAATTTTTCTAATAAAAAGCAATAGAGTCTGTCTTCTGTGTTTCTTTTGAAAAGCATCATCAGTGGTCAACAATTTATCATGAATACGTAATCTATATTAAAAATCTCACTTTTTAAATATTTTTTTCTTAATTTTGGCGTCTTTTATTGGATTTTTATTTATTTATTTTCATCCATCTTTATTCTTTGGCCTAAGTGGGCCTCCCATCACAGTGGCCTCTCTTGTCATAGAGCACCAGCTCTGGGTGCATGTGTTCCAGAGCGCTGGCTCGGAGTTGCACACAACAGTCCAGCTGCTCCAAGGCATGTGGGGTCTTCCCTGGCCAGGGATTGAACCCATGCCTCTTGCAATGCAAGGCAGACTCTTTACCCACTGGACCACCAAGAAAGCTGTATATTTACTCTCACTTTTTTTTAAAAGATTTATTTATTTATTTATTTGGGTGGGGTTGGGTGGGGAGGGAGGGGAGCAGGTGGGCTACTTCTATTGGTCTTTCATTTGGTCCATTTTCATCCATCTTTGTTCTTTGGCCCGTGCAGGCCTCCCATCGTGGTGGCCTCTGTTGTCACAGAGCACGGGCTCTGGGCGCATGCGCTCCAGAGCTCCGGCTCGGTAATTGGACACATCAGTCAGCCGCTCCACAGCACGTGAGATCTTCCCAGGCCAGGGATCGAACTGGCACCCCTTACACTGCAAGGCAGTGTCCTTACCCACTGGACCACCAGGGAAGCCCTACTCTCACTTATTTAAAATCACTCTCCAAGTTTCATGGTTGGTAATATTTTAAAGCCCTAAAGAGCATTCATTTTTTTGAGAATTTAATTATCTGGCTAAATATATATGAAAATAATTAATTGTTATTTATGGTAAATACATCCTTGAATAAGTAATGCAAAAAATAATTGAGACTGACATTAGTTTAGAAATTATAGAAAAGTGTAGGAATTTCAAAATGAGGAAGGACATCCCAGGGTTAGATCATTCCATAAGAATTTCATAAACTGTGTAATCCATAAAAGGACTAATGGTTCACAAATGTAAGCATGTTTCAAGAAATAGAGGCTTGATTAAGAAGGCAGTGGTAAAACATGGACTATAATAATAAGGAGAGTGAATTAATGGAGCAGAATTTCAGAGCAGAACAACTGATAAAGAGGAAGAGAAGTTTATTTTAAAGGGTTCTGAATCGCGCTGCATTGGGCAGTTATGGCTTAAATTTGGGCCAACAGAAGAACAAAGATTTGGAGAATTAGTCATGGTACTGGACCTACTACATAAGGTTTCCCTCATAGCTCAGTCGGTAAAGAATCTGCCTGCAATGCAGGACACCCAGGTTCAATCCCTGGGTGAAGAAGAGGAAATGTCAAAGCCACTGCAGTATTCTTGCCTGGGAAATACTGTGGACAGAGGAGTCTGGCAGGCTACAGTCCATGTGACTACAAAGACTTGGGCAGAACTGAGCAAATGACACTTTCACTGGACCTACTAAAAGGACACAGCAGTGGTGCTGTCTATGCTAGCAAAGTCCCTCCCTTCCCCCAGACTGTTTAGGAATATTGAGAAGGAAAGATATGGAATGCAATCCCACAGACAAGAGACTGGAGTGTAGAAACAGAGGACACTCCACCTACCTTTTTTAGTAGGGAACCTTCTTAGGGCTTTTGCACAGCCAGCAACTGAATGCCCATCACAGGAGAGCATCTGTCCTCTAAGAAGTGGGATGCAAAGCCATGGGGACCAGCAGAGAAAGGACACACCTGAAGCCTATTAAAGATCCAGTATTGCTGCTTCTTCTCCCATTACCCCTCCCATGTACTCAGGGAATTTTTCTTTGAAAATAGAGGAGAATGGGAGACAGTCCAGGAGCAGATTGTGTACATCCCTGAGTGTCCACTGAGTGTTCATTTAGGTTCTGGAGTGGGAGGAGCTGAGAATAAGCAGGTCATTTCAGATCTCTGGATCTTCAAACCTGACCAGTGCTAGTGACCAGGGGTTACTTCACTTAGAACTGGTTTAGGCATTCTTGTGCTTAAATAGTTATGTCATACATCTCAGATATCATTCAAGATACCTGTGAATTAGTGAAGAAAAAAATCTGACACAACGATACTGGAATTGTGTTTTCCATAAAAAAATAATATCACCCTACATAAAGTTTATAACCACCAACAAACCAATCACTCTGAGAGAAAAGAATTCAGATAAGTGACTAGATTTTTGGAAATAAAAGATTAGCGTGGAAACATGCTTATGTAAACTTTTAATTCTGATAGAGCTCTGACTCTGTTGTTATAGAATGTCTAGAGAGATACATCAGAATGTACCAGTGTAATTTTATTTAGTTTTGAAGATTTGGGCTGAACTTCAGGGGGCAGTATGACACAGGCCACAGGAAATAAATAACTCCAGCCAGAGAGGTCCTGGCTGCAGATCTAGTTTTCACAGTCTAAGAATTTAGTTGAGACTTTTAGAAGGAAAAACTATATGAAGTAACAGAGATCTAATGTGGACAGAGGAGTCTGGCAGGCTACAGTCCATGTGACTACAAAGACTTGGGCAGAACTGAGCAAATGACACTTTCACTGGACCTACTAAAAGGACACAGCAGTGGTGCTGTCTATGCTAGCAAAGTCCCTCCCTTCCCCCAGACTGTTTAGGAATATTGAGAAGGAAAGATATGGAATGCAATCCCACAGACAAGAGACTGGAGTGTAGAAACAGAGGACACTCCACCTACCTTTTTTAGTAGGGAACCTTCTTAGGGCTTTTGCACAGCCAGCAACTGAATGCCCATCACAGGAGAGCATCTGTCCTCTAAGAAGTGGGATGCAAAGCCATGGGGACCAGCAGAGAAAGGACACACCTGAAGCCTATTAAAGATCCAGTATTGCTGCTTCTTCTCCCATTACCCCTCCCATGTACTCAGGGAATTTTTCTTTGAAAATAGAGGAGAATGGGAGACAGTCCAGGAGCAGATTGTGTACATCCCTGAGTGTCCACTGAGTGTTCATTTAGGTTCTGGAGTGGGAGGAGCTGAGAATAAGCAGGTCATTTCAGATCTCTGGATCTTCAAACCTGACCAGTGCTAGTGACCAGGGGTTACTTCACTTAGAACTGGTTTAGGCATTCTTGTGCTTAAATAGTTATGTCATACATCTCAGATATCATTCAAGATACCTGTGAATTAGTGAAGAAAAAAATCTGACACAACGATACTGGAATTGTGTTTTCCATAAAAAAATAATATCACCCTACATAAAGTTTATAACCACCAACAAACCAATCACTCTGAGAGAAAAGAATTCAGATAAGTGACTAGATTTTTGGAAATAAAAGATTAGCGTGGAAACATGCTTATGTAAACTTTTAATTCTGATAGAGCTCTGACTCTGTTGTTATAGAATGTCTAGAGAGATACATCAGAATGTACCAGTGTAATTTTATTTAGTTTTGAAGATTTGGGCTGAACTTCAGGGGGCAGTATGACACAGGCCACAGGAAATAAATAACTCCAGCCAGAGAGGTCCTGGCTGCAGATCTAGTTTTCACAGTCTAAGAATTTAGTTGAGACTTTTAGAAGGGAAAAACTATATGAAGTAACAGAGAATGCTAAGCAGAGGGCTAGATGAGCCCTTTCTTATTCAAGAAAGGAACATGGAAGGAGGTGGGTGAACACATGCCCTCAGAGAGTAAAAAGTGGAAATCTGAGGAGTCCAGGTGTCTACACATTTGGAAGTGTGATAAAAGTCAAGAAGAATGATGAATGCTGGATTTCATCATCTTCAAGAGCAGACTTATTGTATGAATGAGACAAGAAGCAGCACTGATGATTTGATGGCTGGTGATGGGAAGGAAATGGCAACCCACTCCAGTATTCTTGCTTGTTAAATCCCACGGACAGAGGTGTTTGATAGGCTACAGTCCTTGAGGTCCAAACAACTGCTGAGCGACTGAGCGTGCACACATGAGGATATGCAGAAATTTCATCAAGGAGCTTGAGGCTGAAAGCAAATGGAATTAACAAGTGATGTTTTGAGATGAGAGAGGAATCAGGATGGCTGATGTGCAGGGAGAGAAAGATGAAAAAGACAAGCTGCCAGTTGCTATTACAACATGTGAGTTAGATGTTTTAACATTTAGTGTTTAGCATATGCTGCTTGTAGAAGTGCTCAGTAGTGCTTAGTGAGAAAGCCATGGCTAGATACACAGCTAACCTAAGGTGCACACAGAGAAGATTATTTTAGAACATAGAGAGGAAACCACAGCTAAAATAAATAGGATATTTTTGAAAAAATGATTCTGGCACCTTGTCGTCAAAGGATATAAAATTACTGTTTTACTCTGAATTATATCTTTTCCCAGAGTGAAGGAAGAGAGTATTTAATCAGATAAGTGACTAGATTTTTGGAAATAAAAGATTAGCGCGGAAACATGCTTATGTAAACTTTTAATTCTGATAGAGCTCTGACTCTGTTGTTATAGAATGTCTAGAGAGATACATCAGAATGTACCAGTGTAATTTTATTTAGTTTTGAAGATTTGGGCTGAACTTCAGGGGGCAGTATGACACAGGCCACAGGAAATAAATAACTCCAGCCAGAGAGGTCCTGGCTGCAGATCTAGTTTTCACAGTCTAAGAATTTAGTTGAGACTTTTAGAAGGGAAAAACTATATGAAGTAACAGAGAATGCTAAGCAGAGGGCTAGATGAGCCCTTTCTTATTCAAGAAAGGAACATGGAAGGAGGTGGGTGAACACATGCCCTCAGAGAGTAAAAAGTGGAAATCTGAGGAGTCCAGGTGTCTACACATTTGGAAGTGTGATAAAAGTCAAGAAGAATGATGAATGCTGGATTTCATCATCTTCAAGAGCAGACTTATTGTATGAATGAGACAAGAAGCAGCACTGATGATTTGATGGCTGGTGATGGGAAGGAAATGGCAACCCACTCCAGTATTCTTGCTTGTTAAATCCCACGGACAGAGGTGTTTGATAGGCTACAGTCCTTGAGGTCCAAACAACTGCTGAGCGACTGAGCGTGCACACATGAGGATATGCAGAAATTTCATCAAGGAGCTTGAGGCTGAAAGCAAATGGAATTAACAAGTGATGTTTTGAGATGAGAGAGGAATCAGGATGGCTGATGTGCAGGGAGAGAAAGATGAAAAAGACAAGCTGCCAGTTGCTATTACAACATGTGAGTTAGATGTTTTAACATTTAGTGTTTAGCATATGCTGCTTGTAGAAGTGCTCAGTAGTGCTTAGTGAGAAAGCCATGGCTAGATACACAGCTAACCTAAGGTGCACACAGAGAAGATTATTTTAGAACATAGAGAGGAAACCACAGCTAAAATAAATAGGATATTTTTGAAAAAAATGATTCTGGCACCTTGTCGTCAAAGGATATAAAATTACTGTTTTTACTCTGAATTATATCTTTTCCCAGAGTGAGGAAGAGAGAGTATTTATGAAGTTGAACTCTGTTAAGTTCTTTCTGCAGTACAGTCATTAAAGTTCCTGCAACCGAAGGTGAGCAGGGAGTTTAATGTGATCTAAATGATGCTTGTATTATTCTAACTGGAGTAGTAATATTCAGGAATGCATAAAGATTGTTGTCTCCTGGAGAATGAGAGGTGATACCTAACAACCAAACTGCTGCCCAGAGTCTAGAATTATTTTATGTGCTCATCATGGGTAGAATCATGTTTTTCTTCTCTTTGTTTTTTTTTTTTTATTTTAAATTATGAAAGTATGATAGCACATTCACAGAAGACTTGGAAAATACAGAACAGAGTTATGTATAGTTCCATGATATATTGCCATTATTTTTAAGTAGATAAATTTTAAGATTTTTAGTTGGAGTTTCAATGTCAAACTCTCAAAGATTAATAAAATGAACAGACAGAAAAGTAGAAGGGTGTAGTAGACCTGAAAATCACTACAAACCAGTCAGCATAATTAAGATTTATATAATTTTCAAAAAACAGTAGAGTGAAAAATTATATTCAAATTACCCTAGACTATAAAACTGGTGACCCTAAAAACATGTCCAGGGACAGAAAACAAGGTGCAAAAATCTCAAAATCTAAATGTATTGATATCATACAATATAGTCATGTTTTGAGGATGTTTACAAGGGGTAGAAATGAGACACTGAAACTACTGTGTCTTTCTTACCTAGTAGATAACCCAGTTTTGGAGAAGATAGAAAACCATTAGTGGAGCCTAATGATAAGCTGTTCTATTAGTTTATGCTTGCTTCCACCTTGAACTATGATCTATGAGAGATCACCTTCCTTGTGTTTTCATGACTTCATCCAATCTAAAAAGTAAACATGATGAGTTTATTTGCACATGAGGTTATAAAACAAAGTAAATACATTACTATTAAACATTTCACATGCCACAAAGGCCCAATGTAACCGCAGACAGAAAGAAAACACCCATGAATAAAAAGCTTGCCAATATTATTTCTGGCACCTTGTCGTCAAAGGATATAAAATTACTGTTTTTACTCTGAATTATATCTTTTCCCAGAGTGAGGAAGAGAGAGTATTTATGAAGTTGAACTCTGTTAAGTTCTTTCTGCAGTACAGTCATTAAAGTTCCTGCAACCGAAGGTGAGCAGGGAGTTTAATGTGATCTAAATGATGCTTGTATTATTCTAACTGGAGTAGTAATATTCAGGAATGCATAAAGATTGTTGTCTCCTGGAGAATGAGAGGTGATACCTAACAACCAAACTGCTGCCCAGAGTCTAGAATTATTTTATGTGCTCATCATGGGTAGAATCATGTTTTTCTTCTCTTTGTTTTTTTTTTTTTTATTTTAAATTATGAAAGTATGATAGCACATTCACAGAAGACTTGGAAAATACAGAACAGAGTTATGTATAGTTCCATGATATATTGCCATTATTTTTAAGTAGATAAATTTTAAGATTTTTAGTTGGAGTTTCAATGTCAAACTCTCAAAGATTAATAAAATGAACAGACAGAAAAGTAGAAGGGTGTAGTAGACCTGAAAATCACTACAAACCAGTCAGCATAATTAAGATTTATATAATTTTCAAAAAACAGTAGAGTGAAAAATTATATTCAAATTACCCTAGACTATAAAACTGGTGACCCTAAAAACATGTCCAGGGACAGAAAACAAGGTGCAAAAATCTCAAAATCTAAATGTATTGATATCATACAATATAGTCATGTTTTGAGGATGTTTACAAGGGGTAGAAATGAGACACTGAAACTACTGTGTCTTTCTTACCTAGTAGATAACCCAGTTTTGGAGAAGATAGAAAACCATTAGTGGAGCCTAATGATAAGCTGTTCTATTAGTTTATGCTTGCTTCCACCTTGAACTATGATCTATGAGAGATCACCTTCCTTGTGTTTTCATGACTTCATCCAATCTAAAAAGTAAACATGATGAGTTTATTTGCACATGAGGTTATAAAACAAAGTAAATACATTACTATTAAACATTTCACATGCCACAAAGGCCCAATGTAACCGCAGACAGAAAGAAAACACCCATGAATAAAAAGCTTGCCAATATTATTTTATAAATTTTGGACTTTAAGGTCTGCATTAGGCATTTTAGAATGGAAAAGCGGGGGAGTAATCAAATAATTAAAAACAAAAGTCTTTAGAAGAATCTTAATAGGTATGCATTTATAACATTATGTATTGTATAAAATGGCTTCCCTTGTGGTAAAATTGTGCCTGCAATATGGGAGACCTCGGTTCAATCCCTGAGAGGGGACGATCCCCTGCAGAAGAAAATGGCAAACGCACTCCAGTATTCTTGCCTGGAGAATCCGCAAAAGGGTCAGACAGGACTGAGTGACCATCAGTTTCACTTTCATTATATTAAAATGTTTTTCTATTTGCTAAATCTTTCGAGTGTGGATTTTATTGCCATCTAGATTAGCATCTTTTAAGTGCTCAGTACTGACACAGCATACAGGTTTGCTACAGATCAAAGCATTAGTGAAGCTATTGAATATAGAGTTTTCTCTTATCTGGTTGGTTATAATTTTGGAATATAAGCAAGAATTTTGAGTTTGGGAGTGTTGACAGTAATTATTGTGGAATTTTTAACATCAATAGAAGTCCAAATGTCTTCTAGAAACTTTATAGTAAATCAAAAGTGCTTTGTCTTTTACAATAACATATTCTATAGAAATAATTGACTAATCTCAAGCTTTATAGTCAGTTATTTCCTCATCTCAATCAATGAAAAGAAAATACCATCTTTTCTTGTTTTTATTCACTCTCTCCCTTCTCCCCATCATCTTTTTTTTTTTTTTTTACCAGTTTTTAAATCTCTTTTTAATGCTCTGATTTGTGCTCATGTTTAACCCATTTGCATGGATTTTTCAGTGGGTCCTGCAAGTAGGTTTTATATAAGGAAGAAGTCTGCCATAGAACAATGACGTACATTGCAGATGAACAGACTAAAAGAAAATCATTGAGGGCTTCCCTGGTGGTCCAGTGGGTAAGGACACCGCCTTGCAGTGCAACAGGCGCCAGTTCGAACCCTGGCCTGGGAAGCTCCCACGTGCCGCTGAGCAACTGGACCATTCTCTCTAACTACCAAGACGGAGCTCTGGAGTGCATGCACCCAGAGCTGGTGCTCAGCAGCGAGAGAGGCCAGGGTGATGGGAGGCTCACACAGGCCAAAGAACAAAGATGGAAATAAATGAAAGACCAATAGAAGTGGCCAAAAAAAAAAAAAAAAAAGTCCCCCCCACCAAAAGAAAATCATTGGTAACATTTTTTCAAAAAGACAAAAAACATAGCTAAAAGATATAAATAATTTGTATTTATTCTTTCAGTGTGAATGTATGTTTTTTTTTAATTTTTTTTTAAGTTTTTTTTTTTTTTTAAGATTTATTTATTTATTTATTTTGAGGGGGTAGAGTGGGGAGGGAGGGGAGCAGGCGGGCTACTTCTATTGGTCTTTCATTTGTCTATTTTCATCCATCTTTGTTCTTTGGCCCCTGTGGGCCTCCCATCGCAGTAGTCTCTGTTGTTGCAGAGCACCGGCTCTGGGCATATGCGCTCCAGAGCTCCGACTTGGTCATTGGACACATGGGTCCAGCCGCTCCGCGGCACATGAGATCTTCCCAGGCCAGGGATTGAACTGGCGCCCCTTGCACTGCAAGGCAGTGTCCTTACCCACTGGACCACCAGGGAAGCCCTATGGGTTTTAAAAGTGGAAATTATGTCCTTTTAATCATCAAAGAACTGACATGAACACATGATTAGCACTGAGCATCTTTCAAGATTTAATTATAAAGATCCAAGTTATAAATGAGGCATCTATGTTCTTTAAAAAAAGTGAAATAAAACAAAACAAAAACCCAGATGCCTATGTGTATATTCATTTTTTTACCCTATTTACCATTTAGTATATTTTGAATGAACTAAATAGGATTGAAGCATGAAAAGAGTGAAGAATTATATACAAAATTAAGGTTATATTTCTACAGTTTATATTTGTAGTACTGAATTTGAAGAAATATACATCCCAATCAATGCTCGTATCAACATTATTTATTACAGTTAAAATATAAAAGCAACACAAGTGCCCCAAAATAGGTAAGTGGACAAAGAATATACTGCATATATATATGTGTGTGTGTGTGTGTGTGCATGTCCACACATACAGACACACACACACAGAGATCTCAAATTGAATATTTCTCAGGCATGAAAAGAATGAAATAATGCCATTTACAACAACATGGATGGACATGAAGGATATTATGCTTAGTGAAATAAGTCAAAGACAAAAATTGTGTGGTATCATTTGTATGTGGTATCTAAAAAGTACAACATACAAGCGTATATAACAAAAAGAAAATCACAGATATAGAGAACAAACTAGTGGGAAAGGGAAGGGGCAGACAAGATAAGGTTACTGGATTAAGAAGTACAAACTGCCATGTATAAAATAAATAAGTTATAGTGATATATCTAGACACATAGCTAAATAATGATTGTTTAATTAACATCTACATTGAACCATTTTGATTCCTTTAACAGATTCTTTGGAAATGCCCAAACTATTTATAATAGAATTCTATTTTGGTTCTTAAAAATAAAGCCAAAAAAGAAAAAAAGTAGAAAGTTTGCAATACAAAAAACAATGGGAGAAAAATTTAAACTGTATCAAAGACAGAGATGAATTTTATGTTCTACATAAATGACCATCTTTGAAGAAGTATCTTTGCAGAGACCTGAGTGGTAATAAAAACTCTATTTTTCCAGTGTATATAATTCAGCTAATTAAACACTGATTATGATAGTATCTTGGAAAAAGTATAGATTTATTTATTTAGCACATTTAAAAAGCTAATGATGTAACATGTCCTTGTCATGCAGGGTTTTTTTTTTTTTTTAATACAATATTCAGGAATTATGTTGCTGATTAAATAGCTCAGCTTTTCTCTTCTCCTTTTCATTTTTAACAGACCAACACTGAACTGTAAAAAAATACATATTAGCTAAAACCCTTAGAGTGATTCCAGTGAATAAAAGTACTAAATTCTGGTTTGTTTCCCTTACCATTCTTATAAAGTATTTCAACATATATAAAATGAAAATTGAATAGAAATAAAAGAAACTAAATACTAGCAAAATCAAAACACCGTGGACAAGAAGACTTAAAATGTGACATAAGGTATATAAATGGTAAAAACACCAAAACATTGCTTTCTCTGGCTACACGGTGATGTTTATTGCATTAAAACATCTCTTGGAAATTATCTGCCAATTCCATGTGAAATGTCCACCTCTTGGGCAGGGGGAGAATTGTACTGGGTGGAATGAATGATGTGGTGGTGCTTAGCTTCTCAGTCAGGTCCAGCTCTTTGGAACCCAACAGACTGTAGCCCACCAGGCTCCTTTACCCATGGAATTTCCCAGGCAGGAATACTGAAGTGGATTGCCATTTCCTGCTCCAGGGGATCTTCCCAAACCAAGGATCAAACCCATGTCTTCCCATGTCAAACCCATGTCTTCCCGTGTCAAACCTATGTCAAACCCATATTCTTTCCTTATGAGACACTGAGGAAGTCCCACTGTGTGAAATAGACAGTCAAATAACCAGTCACAAAAAAAATAAGAAAAAAAAAACACATTTTATAGCATCTACAAGGTAAACTGAAAAATAATGAAATGTATTTGATAGTAAAAAAGGAAATTTACATATTTAAGAATGAAACAATACTTAATACACTCACTTCTAGAAAAATGAAATTTATGACAAAAGCTTTTAGAGAGGCAGTCAATATTTACCCAAGACTTTTAAGTATTTTTATGTAATCTGATAAGATCTTTTCTTTTAAACCTATAATCTGAATATATATTTAATACTTTTGTGCAGTGACTATTTGTATGCCTGTATTTGTTTATTTCGTCATGTTTGTGTATATATGTTACTTGTTGACAAAGGAACATTCGATTTTAAAAGACCTAAAAAAATTAACATGGGGGTATTCTTTATAATGGTGTTCACTGGTGACTCAGATGGTAAAGAATCTGCCTGTAATGCACAAGACATGCTGTTCAGTTCCTGAGTGGGGAAGATCCCCTTGAGAAGAGAATGGGAACCCACTCCAGTATTCTTGCCTGGAGAATCCCATGGACAGAGGAGTCTGGCGGGCTGCAGTTCATGCGGCTGACAAAGAGTTCAAACACAACTGAGCAACTAACTCTTGCACTCACATTCTTTATACTTCAACCGTTTTAAATCTAATTTTCCACAACAGTTCATTGTCTTCTGTCTCCGTATTCATTATTGCAATCATTTAATGGCACAGTAGCATTTTTTTGTTTTAAAATTCAATTTGTAATTGGAGGAAAATTGGTTTACGATGTTGTGTTGTTTTCCTCTGTACAACAATGCAAATCAGCCATAATTATACCTTTATACATCCCCTCCCTCGTGAGCCTTCCTCTCCTTCCCCCATCCCACCCCTCCAGGTCATTAGAGAGTGCCAGTGGAGAAAGGAACATCAGCAGATATACAGTATCATGTGTAAAATGGATGGCTGAGGAGAAGCTGCTACATAATTCAGGGAGCCCAACCTTCCATGTGACTTTTCAGCTTTGGAACACAAGACTCTAGCTTTACTCCTGGCTGGCGTTTCTAGGTAGGCTTGTAAATAAATGTATACATGGATACATAACTGTTTATAGTTAACCTTTTTGGATCACCTGAGATATGCCTTCATTGAATGGTTGATATTGAATCTACATGGATGTAGAGAGGAACCTTGGAAAGTCCTGGCCTTTCTCTGGCTACATGGTCTCCAGACTACTAAAGAGAAGGATGGTGATTCTGAATAATAATATGTTTTCTTTCTTTGATCTTTCACCTCAATTTGTAAATAAACATTGTCATCAAAGCTGGATGACTCTTCTCATGCCCAAGGGCTATCAACAGTGTATAGCAGAGGAAGTTTCTTTATTACTCTTTCCTTCCCTAAATAGATTACTATCTGCATTTCTGCACCTGTGCCACAGGATTTAGTGAAAATGAATATAGCATTTTAGAACAATAGGCATTAACATGTGGTATTTTATCCTTTGCTAGTTTACTGTAAAGCAAGAAGTTCATTTTTTTAATCGTTGAAATCCCAGAGACCAGAAAGTATCCTTTACCACAGATGATTAAAATGGGTGCTAAGAACCCTGGTTTCTGCTATTTCCAAGGTAATTGCACTTCTGAACATTCATATACTATGTATATCCATAAACTCCTTGGTTCCTGAAACCAGAGGCATGTGTTACAACTGAGCAACTAACTCTTGCACTCACATTCTTTATACTTCAACCGTTTTAAATCTAATTTTCCACAACAGTTCATTGTCTTCTGTCTCCGTATTCATTATTGCAATCATTTAATGGCACAGTAGCATTTTTTTGTTTTAAAATTCAATTTGTAATTGGAGGAAAATTGGTTTACGATGTTGTGTTGTTTTCCTCTGTACAACAATGCAAATCAGCCATAATTATACCTTTATACATCCCCTCCCTCGTGAGCCTTCCTCTCCTTCCCCCATCCCACCCCTCCAGGTCATTAGAGAGTGCCAGTGGAGAAAGGAACATCAGCAGATATACAGTATCATGTGTAAAATGGATGGCTGAGGAGAAGCTGCTACATAATTCAGGAGCCCAACCTTCCATGTGACTTTTCAGCTTTGGAACACAAGACTCTAGCTTTACTCCTGGCTGGCGTTTCTAGGTAGGCTTGTAAATAAATGTATACATGGATACATAACTGTTTATAGTTAACCTTTTGGATCACCTGAGATATGCCTTCATTGAATGGTTGATATTGAATCTACATGGATGTAGAGAGGAACCTTGGAAAGTCCTGGCCTTTCTCTGGCTACATGGTCTCCAGACTACTAAAGAGAAGGATGGTGATTCTGAATAATAATATGTTTTCTTTCTTTGATCTTTCACCTCAATTTGTAAATAAACATTGTCATCAAAGCTGGATGACTCTTCTCATGCCCAAGGGCTATCAACAGTGTATAGCAGAGGAAGTTTCTTTATTACTCTTTCCTTCCCTAAATAGATTACTATCTGCATTTCTGCACCTGTGCCACAGGATTTAGTGAAAATGAATATAGCATTTTAGAACAATAGGCATTAACATGTGGTATTTTATCCTTTGCTAGTTTACTGTAAAGCAAGAAGTTCATTTTTTTAATCGTTGAAATCCCAGAGACCAGAAAGTATCCTTTACCACAGATGATTAAAATGGGTGCTAAGAACCCTGGTTTCTGCTATTTCCAAGGTAATTGCACTTCTGAACATTCATATACTATGTATATCCATAAACTCCTTGGTTCCTGAAACCAGAGGCATGTGTTACAACTGATGAATGAAATAATGAAGTATAGGAAAAAATAGATATATAAACAAAGATTTCATTCTTTTTAAATGATTGTAGGCTGATACCTAGTTGATATAAGGGAAAGATAATTTATCTGTTTATATTCAGTTTTATCCTTCTTCCAGTCTTTGTCAGTATATTTGATTATTTGAACCTGTAAACATAGAATCAGAGAAGAAACTAATATATACTAGTAACCAGATAGGCTCAGAGATGTCCTAGTTTCTCCCCTTGCTCTGACACCTTTGAGTGGGAACACTCATCCCCTCTGGGTTATTAATTAGGTAACCAGGTGGTGGTAGTGGTAAAGAACCGACTGCCCTTGCAGGAGGCTGAGGTTTTATCCGGAAGTCTAGAAGATCCTATGGAGAAGGAAATGGCAACCCACTCCAGTATTCTTGCTTGGAAAATCCCATGGACGGAGGAGCCTGGTGGGCTACGACCTATGGGGTCACAGAGTTAAACATGACTGAGCACAAACACAAATTTCACTTATTTCTGGCTTGTTCATCCTTGTAGTATTTCTTTTTGCAAAACTAATAGATACATTTTCTTATTTTCTGATTTTTTTTTTACTAAAAAATATTATATATTTTTTGTACAATGCTTCTTTGCATTCAAAGACATATATCCTGAAGACACATATCATTTCATATCAGCTTTATAGGTTGCCTCCTTGTTTATTTTTACAGAGGCACAGTGCTTCATTATGTAAATGTGTAACAGTGTGTTTAACAAAAATTCTCAATATGGGCATTTAGTTCATTTCCAAGTGCTTTGCTATAATAAATAAATACCTCATTGAAGAAAAGGAAGCTAAAATAAAATGGCCTAAAAACACATTTAAAATGTAGTAACAGGAAATATCCTAAGAATTTTCCATTTGCATTTCACAAATGATTTTTAATAAGAATTAATTATTGATTATAAGTGAGTAAACTAATTAATTTGGTAGTCTAAAATATCTTGGAAAAGGTTATCAATGGAGATACTGAAATAAAAGCAATGATTTATATATGCTTGTATTTTTTCTTTATATGAAAAACTATCATATTTTCCTATTATGGTAATATTTCTGCGACTTAGGCAAGAAGCTCTCTCAGCTTTATTTTTGGAAATGTTATTTGTGCAGCATAGTGACTTCAAAGGCCTATAGGTTCTTTCATCTAAACTTTTGGGAAAAGCATTCGAATCAATCTGTCTCCTGGAATGATGAAAGTGTCAAGGATATAGGTGTTTCAAGACATGAGCTTGACTTGTACCCTGACTTTTATCTTATTCAATCTTTGCTATATTTTGTACTCCTGATTCCTTTGAATATTTTAGACCCAGAATTTAGGCCCCAAGTCAAAGTTGTAAGGAAGTTAATCTTTCTAGCACTTCTGCCTGTGTATTTTTGAGGTGTTTTTGTTTCCAGACTTTTTACTTGAACATTGCTTAGGGGAAACGGTGTTGGTTTTCTTTTCAACCCCAGGAAATCATAATTTGTTCAGGAGTAACAATTCAATTTTAATTTTTTTACAAATATTTTGTGTATGTGTGTGTGTGCACGTGCTCATTGGCTCAGTCGTGTCTGATTCTTCTGGACCCCATGGATTGTAGCTCAACACACTCCTCTGTCCAAGGGATTCTCCAGGGAAGAATACTAGAGTGGATTGTCATTTCCTTCCCCAGGGGATCTTCCTGACTGGGGACTGAACCCATGTCTCCTGCATTGCCAGGTGGGTTCTTTACTGTTGGGCCACCTAATAGATACATTTTCTTATTTTCTGATTTTTTTTTTACTAAAAAATATTATATATTTTTTGTACAATGCTTCTTTGCATTCAAAGACATATATCCTGAAGACACATATCATTTCATATCAGCTTTATAGGTTGCCTCCTTGTTTATTTTTACAGAGGCACAGTGCTTCATTATGTAAATGTGTAACAGTGTGTTTAACAAAAATTCTCAATATGGGCATTTAGTTCATTTCAAGTGCTTTGCTATAATAAATAAATACCTCATTGAAGAAAAGGAAGCTAAAATAAAATGGCCTAAAAACACATTTAAAATGTAGTAACAGGAAATATCCTAAGAATTTTCCATTTGCATTTCACAAATGATTTTTAATAAGAATTAATTATTGATTATAAGTGAGTAAACTAATTAATTTGGTAGTCTAAAATATCTTGGAAAAGGTTATCAATGGAGATACTGAAATAAAAGCAATGATTTATATATGCTTGTATTTTTTCTTTATATGAAAAACTATCATATTTTCCTATTATGGTAATATTTCTGCGACTTAGGCAAGAAGCTCTCTCAGCTTTATTTTTGGAAATGTTATTTGTGCAGCATAGTGACTTCAAAGGCCTATAGGTTCTTTCATCTAAACTTTTGGAAATGCATTCGAATCAATCATTCTCCTGGAATGATGAAAGTGTCAAGGATATAGGTGTTTCAAGACATGAGCTTGACTTGTACCCTGACTTTTATCTTATTCAATCTTTGCTATATTTTGTACTCCTGATTCCTTTGAATATTTTAGACCCAGAATTTAGGCCCCAAGTCAAAGTTGTAAGGAAGTTAATCTTTCTAGCACTTCTGCCTGTGTATTTTTGAGGTGTTTTTGTTTCCAGACTTTTTACTTGAACATTGCTTAGGGGAAACGGTGTTGGTTTTCTTTTCAACCCCAGGAAATCATAATTTGTTCAGGAGTAACAATTCAATTTTCATTTTTTTTTACAAATATTTTGTGTATGTGTGTGTGTGCACGTGCTCATTGGCTCAGTCGTGTCTGATTCTTCTGGACCCCATGGATTGTAGCTCAACACACTCCTCTGTCCAAGGGATTCTCCAGGGAAGAATACTAGAGTGGATTGTCATTTCCTTCCCCAGGGGATCTTCCTGACTGGGGACTGAACCCATGTCTCCTGCATTGCCAGGTGGGTTCTTTACTGTTGGGCCACCTGGGAAGTCTGATTAATGTGGGAAGTGAGAGGAATTAGAACAATGAAATTTCTACCCAAGAAATCTCCTTTGCATTTTTGTGATCTGCATTTCTGGCCCAAATCCTAAAGACTTGAACCTCCTCCTCCTTGTTCCCTCCTCAGAAGCAAATTTCTAAGAGAGATGATGGGAATGACATAGTTGTAGATTCTGTAGCTACTGTCATAATGATGAGCATATGTTTCTCTCTTGTTCTAGACACACATATATCTCTGTCCCACCCACCAGCTTGTATAGTCTTAGAAGCTAACCAAAAACAGTTAACGATGGAGCACTTAACAGGAGACTCCCTACTGACTTAAATAGTCTGCTAATTTGCTCAGCTCTTTAATGGAACTTTTGGGTATAATTAAGACTTTGTAAGGGGACCTTTTAATAGAACATTGACATCAATGAAACTCTGTCAGTTAGATGAGTTCCATGTTTGCAAAGGGACCTTCATCAACTTGGGGCATGTTGATATTTCATGTGACTCTAGTAATAGAAATAAACCAATGTTAGGATTGGATATAAGAGAGAGCTACTATTTATTTTCTTCATTTATTTTCTAAACTATTGCTCATCCCTTTTTGTCACCTCCACTGATTATCTTTCTACCTGGAGAAGACTCATGTTTTCATCATTTTAAAATTAACAGAGAGTCTGGGAATCCTGAACCTTTGTCTTTCATGTTCCTAAGTTAATAAAACATGGCAAGTACGATCACATTCTCTGTTGTATTCCAGAGAAAAGCTGTAGTACCTTGCAGCCTGGACAGCTTGAACCTGTGATATTCATCAGCTGATGGCCAGTTATTCCTAAAATGATCCTGTATCACCAATTATTTATCAAATATTTAATTTTGTTAAGTTGATGCATTCTCTCAATTTTGTGGGAGATTTAAAATGCCACATGACACAGTTGTTTTCTAGAATATTTCAACTGCTTTTAATAATTCACCTACTGAAATTCTTCACTAATAAAAAAAGCTCGGGCTTCCCCCTGGTGGTCCAGTTGGTAAGGACACCGCCTTGCAGTGCAAGGGGCGCCGGTTCGAGCCCTGGCCTGGGAAGATCCCACGTGCCGCAGAGCGGCTGGACTGATGTGTCCAATGACCGAGCCGGAGCTCTGGAGCGCATGCGCCCAGAGCCGGCGCTCTGCAACGACAGACGCCACCGTGTTGGGAGGCCCACAGGAGCCAAAAAACAAAGACAGATGAGCAGAGAGAAACGAAAGACCAATAGAAGTCTCCCCTACCTCCCCAACCCGACCCCCGCCCAAAATAAATAAATAAATAAATCTTTAAAAAAAAAAAAAGCTCTACTGGTCCGTTGCTCCTGTCTTAAAATATAAACCTCTCTCAAGTTTATAAACTCGGCATTTATTTTAAAGACTCAAGAGAAACATTAAAAGGAAAAAAATACTGCTATGTTTGTTTTCCTTCAAAAGAAAAACTGGATTAAAATTCTGCATAATCAGGTAGT
This sequence comes from Tragulus kanchil, assembly GCA_022376925.1. Taxonomy (NCBI): domain Eukaryota; kingdom Metazoa; phylum Chordata; class Mammalia; order Artiodactyla; family Tragulidae; genus Tragulus; species Tragulus kanchil. The sequence goes on from JAIOJX010000023.1 coordinate 134,685,865, forward strand.
TTTCTAAAGGTTTTTAAAAATATTTTAATACTGTAACATTTACTACCCATGCCATTAATTTGGCAATGGCTTGAATTATAGTTCCACAGTATGTGTGTGCATATTTGTGTGTGGTATGAGTGTGTGTTATGTGAAAATAAATTAGATATGCCATTATTTATCCACACAGGTTTTCCTTTGTCCTGTTGTTAGGCTGGGTCTTAATTCTTTATGATTAATTAAAGAAATCCCTATTCCTAATAAAATATATTAATATGCTATACTTCCCTTATGGCTACTCTGCCTATGATAATATTATGTTCATTAAATTCAGTTTGAGCTAATTTTCTGAATAGTTATTGTCCTATAGTACTTTGTCATAGACACCCTGTTTGGCCATTAACTTTTCCTAATTCTCTTGTATGTTTGTAAAAGTAATTTGTCCTGTGTAATAAACTCCAGAAATAAATTACAGTTACTAAAACTTGAAAGCAATGCATTTCACCTTCAAAAATGCAGGTTATAGAAAAGAAATCTAATAAGAATGTTTGTTCACTAAATGTGTTGGCTGAGAGATTCATGAAATAGAAACACTTAAGTCTGTTTTTCTGTGTAACTGCTTTTATACTGATGCATTAGTGAATGTATCTTTAATTATTAATTTTTATTTTGTCTCTGAATTCTCTTCTTTGGATCAATCCAGAATTTTCTTTAAGGGATTAAGTCCTCCTCCTCCTCCTCCTGCTACATTCAGACCAGGACCGTAGGGATACAAAATTAAACAGAATTCACTTCATTGAACACTGATTGTATGTACTTTACTATTTATTTTCCTCACTTGAAATTTATTTTAACTACTTGCTGATAATATTGACTCTTACTATTTAATCTAGAACTCTTTTAAAATGTGAACTATTAAATATACCTTGTATTACCTTGAACAAAATAAATAACATTAGAATTTATGAAAACCATTCTTTAAAATTCTTAGTTACCTTCTCAAAGAACATATTCATGTTTATTTACTCCAAAACCTCAAATGACTTATATTCTCAGTCAAATATTAATTTTGTTAAAAACATTTAAGACCTAGTTGTGTGAAAAATATAAAGAAATATACATGCATATAAACAATATTTATATATAGAGAAAGAGAATATAGGCCAATTAACATTTTGCTTTCCTTCAGTCACTAAGGCATGTCCAACTCTTTGGAATTCTGTGAACTGCGGCTTGCCAGGTTTCACTGCCCTTCATTATCTCCCCGAGTTTGTTCAGATTCATGTCCACTGAGTCAGTGATGCCATACAGTTACTTCATTCTCTATCACCCCCTTCTCCTCCTGCCTTCAGTCTTTCCCAGCATCAGGGTCTTTTTCAGTGAGTCCTCTCTTCGCATCCAGTGCTGAGAGTATTAGAGCTTCAGCTTCAATGTCAGTCCACATCAATATGGAGTAACACAAGGTTCAAAACATTGTTGATGGAAACAGTTTGAAGCAGGTGTATGTGGGAGGGTGTATATCTCATAACCATAGACAGTGCTTCCCAGTAATTATTTTTCCTGAATATTAACACAATGAGGGTCACCTTACAGCTCTGAAGGATCTCTGTGACAGCAAGTCAGTAAAGCACTTCTCTTCCAGTGTTGCAGATGATCAGAAATGCTGGTTTTCACTTTTATATCACAACCACTGTGCTGTGCTATGCATCTCTGGATCCTGTCATTTTTAAAAGACTGGCCAGAAGTTATAACTCACCAGCCATTTGCCACTTTTCTGCCTTCAGCTACCAGGACAATAGTGTGTTTTAATTATTTTCTTTAAGTTCTTATTTTTGCTAATATCAGAATTTCCCAAATAATGATAATTTAAGAACTACTGTATACAAATTCATTTTATGTGGAACTTATCTAATGTACCCAGTCTCATCAATGGGGTATTGCTATGAGATGATACAGGTTTACTCAATGTGTGAAGAAGTTCATTGTACTAGGATTCTAACTCTTTAAATGTGAACTATTAAATATACCTTGTATTACCTTGAACAAAATAAATAACATTAGAATTTATGAAAACCATTCTTTAAAATTCTTAGTTACCTTCTCAAAGAACATATTCATGTTTATTTACTCCAAAACCTCAAATGACTTATATTCTCAGTCAAATATTAATTTTGTTAAAAACATTTAAGACCTAGTTGTGTGAAAAATATAAAGAAATATACATGCATATAAACAATATTTATATATAGAGAAAGAGAATATAGGCCAATTAACATTTTGCTTTCCTTCAGTCACTAAGGCATGTCCAACTCTTTGGAATTCTGTGAACTGCGGCTTGCCAGGTTTCACTGCCCTTCATTATCTCCCCGAGTTTGTTCAGATTCATGTCCACTGAGTCAGTGATGCCATACAGTTACTTCATTCTCTATCACCCCCTTCTCCTCCTGCCTTCAGTCTTTCCCAGCATCAGGGTCTTTTTCAGTGAGTCCTCTATTAGCATCCAGTGCTGAGAGTATTAGAGCTTCAGCTTCAATGTCAGTCCACATCAATATGGAGTAACACAAGGTTCAAAACATTGTTGATGGAAACAGTTTGAAGCAGGTGTATGTGGGAGGGTGTATATCTCATAACCATAGACAGTGCTTCCCAGTAATTATTTTTCCTGAATATTAACACAATGAGGGTCACCTTACAGCTCTGAAGGATCTCTGTGACAGCAAGTCAGTAAAGCACTTCTCTTCCAGTGTTGCAGATGATCAGAAATGCTGGTTTTCACTTTTATATCACAACCACTGTGCTGTGCTATGCATCTCTGGATCCTGTCATTTTTAAAAGACTGGCCAGAAGTTATAACTCACCAGCCATTTGCCACTTTTCTGCCTTCAGCTACCAGGACAATAGTGTGTTTTAATTATTTTCTTTAAGTTCTTATTTTTGCTAATATCAGAATTTCCCAAATAATGATAATTTAAGAACTACTGTATACAAATTCATTTTATGTGGAACTTATCTAATGTACCCAGTCTCATCAATGGGGTATTGCTATGAGATGATACAGGTTTACTCAATGTGTGAAGAAGTTCATTGTACTAGGATTTTAAAAATAAACACAAAAGGGGCTTCCCTTGTGGTCCAGTGGGTTGGGACGCCGCCTTACAGTGCAAGGGGCGTGAGTTCGATCCCTAGCCTGGGAAGATCCCACGTGCCATGGAGTGGCTGGACCAATGTGTCCAACTACCAAGCTGGACCTCTGGAGTGAGAGAGGGCATTGCGATGGGAGGCCCACACAGGCTGGAGATCAAAGATGGGTGAAAATAAATAAATGAAAGACCAATAGAAGTAGCCAAAAAAAAAAGAAAAAAGACCGTAAAAATAAACACAACAGTATTAGAGAAAATAACTCACTTATTGTATATCTGTGTACCAAAAACTATTGTAGATTTGAGAGGAGGTAGCCATGAACCAAAGGGCACTCTTTGGGGAGCGTCCATATCATTCAATGGTGTTGGATGATATGGAAAAAATAATAATGAAACAGGAAGGGAAGATAAAAATTTCCAACAGGGCAGGGAGGAACAATGCACTTTCACTTAAGGAGATCTAGGAACGATCAACTGTGTGCTAGCTCATTCGTGCCCAACATGCCGAGACCCCATAGCCTTAGCCCACTTGCTCCTCTGTCCATGTGGTTTAACACGCAAGAATACTGGAGTGGGTTGCCATTTTCTTCCCTGGGGGATCTTCCTGACCTTATTGAACCTGCAGGGTTCCACAGGGAAGTCAGCTGCATGACAACTGCAGAGGCCTTGAGGAGGTTGTACTTGGTGCAAGCAGGGAAGAACAACCATACTGTGTGTGTGGCATGCAGTGATTGGTAATCGTGCACAAATGTTTATTCACGTGGGACATTGTGCTCATCTGTGTATTTGCTGTCTCTCCTTGCAGCTTCAAGCCCTGGGAGAGTACGATACAGTGTCTGCTGGGGGTAGGATATACTGTTGGCTTGAGACCTGAACCTAGAAAAGCCCCAACCTCAGTGCTCAGTGGAACAGCAAGAAGGCAGGGCAGTGCCTTGCCCCAGTGACTCAGCTCTATTGGGTGGGCACCCTGTATCAGGGCCTTGTGGCTGCCGTAACAAATTACCACACATCAGGTGGCTTAAAGCAACCAAACTTTATTTTCTCACATTTCTGCAGGCCAGAAGTCTGAACTCAGGATCCTTTAAAACACAAAAGGGTTTTGGCCAGTGGGTTGGGACGCCGCCTTACAGTGCAAGGGGCGTGAGTTCGATCCCTAGCCTGGGAAGATCCCACGTGCCATGGAGTGGCTGGACCAATGTGTCCAACTACCAAGCTGGACCTCTGGAGTGAGAGAGGGCATTGCGATGGGAGGCCCACACAGGCTGGAGATCAAAGATGGGTGAAAATAAATAAATGAAAGACCAATAGAAGTAGCCAAAAAAAAAAGAAAAAAGACCGTAAAAATAAACACAACAGTATTAGAGAAAATAACTCACTTATTGTATATCTGTGTACCAAAAACTATTGTAGATTTGAGAGGAGGTAGCCATGAACCAAAGGGCACTCTTTGGGGAGCGTCCATATCATTCAATGGTGTTGGATGATATGGAAAAAATAATAATGAAACGGGAAAGGGGAAGATAAAATTCCAACAGGGCAGGGAGGAACAATGCACTTTCACTTAAGGAGATCTAGGAACGATCAACTGTGTGCTAGCTCATTCGTGCCCAACATGCCGAGACCCCATAGCCTTAGCCCACTTGCTCCTCTGTCCATGTGGTTTAACACGCAAGAATACTGGAGTGGGTTGCCATTTCCTTCCCTGGGGGATCTTCCTGACCTTATTGAACCTGCAGGGTTCCACAGGGAAGTCAGCTGCATGACAACTGCAGAGGCCTTGAGGAGGTTGTACTTGGTGCAAGCAGGGAAGAACAACCATACTGTGTGTGTGGCATGCAGTGATTGGTAATCGTGCACAAATGTTTATTCACGTGGGACATTGTGCTCATCTGTGTATTTGCTGTCTCTCCTTGCAGCTTCAAGCCCTGGGAGAGTACGATACAGTGTCTGCTGGGGGTAGGATATACTGTTGGCTTGAGACCTGAACCTAGAAAAGCCCCAACCTCAGTGCTCAGTGGAACAGCAAGAAGGCAGGGCAGTGCCTTGCCCCAGTGACTCAGCTCTATTGGGTGGGCACCCTGTATCAGGGCCTTGTGGCTGCCGTAACAAATTACCACACATCAGGTGGCTTAAAGCAACCAAACTTTATTTTCTCACATTTCTGCAGGCCAGAAGTCTGAACTCAGGATGTTAGCAGGTGTCCATCCATCTAAAGGCTCTGGTGCTAAACCCAATCCCTGCTTCTTCTAGCTTCTGGTGACTCAAAATGTCTCTTTGTATGTGACCACATCACTCCAGTCTCTGCCTCCAAGGTGACTTGACACCTTGTCTTTCCTGTGTGTCTCTCTTCTGTGTTCCAAATTCCCTCTGCTCTTCTCTTTAAAAAATAATTAAATGTATTTATATTTAATTCAAAAGTAATCACTTTACAATATTGTGTTGGTTTCTACCATACATCAACATGAAGCAGCCATAGGTATACATATGTCCCCTTCTTCTTGAACCTTGCTTCACAGGTGATTGCATTTAGCATTTTCCCAGGTGGCTCAACGGTGAAAGAAACTGCTTGTCAATGCTGGCTTGATTCCTGGGTCAGGAATATACCCTGGAGGAGGAAATGGAAAACCCACTCCACTGTTCTTGCCTATGAAATCCCATGGACAGAGGAGCCTGGTGGGCTACAGTCCATGTAGATCACAGAATGTCAAAAACAACTGAGCCACTAATACAGACACACACACACACACACACACAAATGCGTGAAAGAGGTTCTGTAAGCCCAGGCACACAATGGAAATGAAAGAGGAGACAGAAGAGAATAACCTTTAGTGAACAGGAACCCAGAATCAAAGCGTGGGAGGCCCATTGCACTTAGAACCAGGGCCAACCAGGTATGAAAGGCTTCTCTCCTGCTTTCTGTCTTGTGTATGGGGGAAACAGAAGAGACAATCTGAGGCTAGGAATATTTATTGTCATTTTGTTATGTTTTCTTTCAGCCGATGTATACTACCATAGCTTTGTTTTAGGATTGTCTTCTCTGATTTGTTGTTGTTGTTGTTTTTCTGTTTGTATGCTCAGTCATGTCCGACTCTTTGTGACCCCATGGACTGTAACCCACCAGACTCCTCTGTCCATGGGATACCCCAAGCAAGAATACTGGGACGAGTTGCCATTTTTCTCCTCCAGGGGATCTTCCTGATCCAGGGATCTGACTCACATCTCTTGCATTGACAGGCGTGTTCTTTACCAGTAAGCCACCAGGGAAGCCTTCTCCTCTGATTAGGGTTGGGGAAAATTCCTTCTGTGGCAATCTGCTTAGTTTTGGAGCTTTAGTTGTCAACATGCAAGACACAGATTTAAAAAAATTAGTTTGGAAGAAGCATCTTGCACTTTCTTTGCACTGATATGATGACTAAGCAGAAAAATTCTTGGTTACTTTCACTTAGGAAGAAATATTTCCTATAGAGAGGTGGTCAAAATGACTATTTAGAAAAAAGTAATCACTTTACAATATTGTGTTGGTTTCTACCATACATCAACATGAAGCAGCCATAGGTATACATATGTCCCCTTCTTCTTGAACCTTGCTTCACAGGTGATTGCATTTAGCATTTTCCCAGGTGGCTCAACGGTGAAAGAAACTGCTTGTCAATGCTGGCTTGATTCCTGGGTCAGGAATATACCCTGGAGGAGGAAATGGAAAACCCACTCCACTGTTCTTGCCTATGAAATCCCATGGACAGAGGAGCCTGGTGGGCTACAGTCCATGTAGATCACAGAATGTCAAAAACAACTGAGCCACTAATACAGACACACACACACACACACACACAAATGCGTGAAAGAGGTTCTGTAAGCCCAGGCACACAATGGAAATGAAAGAGGAGACAGAAGAGAATAACCTTTAGTGAACAGGAACCCAGAATCAAAGCGTGGGAGGCCCATTGCACTTAGAACCAGGGCCAACCAGGTATGAAAGGCTTCTCTCCTGCTTTCTGTCTTGTGTATGGGGGAAACAGAAGAGACAATCTGAGGCTAGGAATATTTATTGTCATTTTGTTATGTTTTCTTTCAGCCGATGTATACTACCATAGCTTTGTTTTAGGATTGTCTTCTCTGATTTGTTGTTGTTGTTGTTTTTCTGTTTGTATGCTCAGTCATGTCCGACTCTTTGTGACCCCATGGACTGTAACCCACCAGACTCCTCTGTCCATGGGATACCCCAAGCAAGAATACTGGGACGAGTTGCCATTTTTCTCCTCCAGGGGATCTTCCTGATCCAGGGATCTGACTCACATCTCTTGCATTGACAGGCGTGTTCTTTACCAGTAAGCCACCAGGGAAGCCTTCTCCTCTGATTAGGGTTGGGGAAAATTCCTTCTGTGGCAATCTGCTTAGTTTTGGAGCTTTAGTTGTCAACATGCAAGACACAGATTTAAAAAAATTAGTTTGGAAGAAGCATCTTGCACTTTCTTTGCACTGATATGATGACTAAGCAGAAAAATTCTTGGTTACTTTCACTTAGGAAGAAATATTTCCTATAGAGAGGTGGTCAAAATGACTATTTAGATGCACAGCAATGTAAACATACTTTGAGTGTGGTTCCTATGTGTAGACTTCCAGTGTTTACATACTCAGATGCTTTCTTTAACATACACTTGAAACATGTGTAATTATGAAGCATCTAAAATTTTACAAAGATAACATCACGGACATATATGTGCCTATAACTGAGATTAAACAGATGTTAATATTTTGCTTTATTTACTTCACATTATTCCTTTATTGAAAGAACTGAAACATACTCATCTCAACACCCTTGTCTCTCTTCCATTACTTAATCCCTAGTGTTAGCTTTTAGGTTAAAATTGCTGTATGTCATTCCTAATTACTTCTGTATTTTTATTAGCTGTGCATTTATTTGATCACCTTTACGACTGAATTTTCTATTTTAAAATGATGAACATTATGCTGATGTACTAGTTATTTTGGAATTTAAACTTAATTATACATACAAACACCTATGTATATGTATATATGATTTCCATGTTGTTTAGGATGCCATTATGTGTATATTCCACATTTATTTATTCTTTAGCTACATGAAACACATTTTTTTCTGCTAGTTGTCTGTCTTTTTACATGCCTCTTTTTGTACATATGCTACAGTTATTTTTAGCTACATTCCTGGTTGTAGAATTTCTAGCTCATGGGATAGGCACATCTTCAAATTTTCTAGAAACTTTTCTCATTTTACCTAAACTTCATGAATATAAATGAATTCCCTTCTCACCTGGTGCTTCCCTGGGCTTCAGCTTGGCTTCCCTGGTGACTCAGATGGTAAAGAACCCACCTGCAATGCGGGAGACCTGGGTTCTATCCCTGGTTGGGAAGATCCCTGCAGAAGGGAATGGCAACCCACTCCCATATTCTTGCCTGGAGAATCCCATGGCTCATGCATGGGGTCACGAAAAGTTGGAGACGATTGAGCAACTTTCACTTCCTTCTTTACCAATGCTTATAATTGGCAAATTTACAGACATTTAACTGTGTTAGGGATGTGAAGTGGAATCTCATTACGGCTAGAATGATTTATACCTGATGACTTATAAAAACAAATATCTTTTCGTTTCTTAACCCTTGCATTTTTTTTATTTCTGATTTTTGAGTTGTCTTTGTTTTCTGGTCATGAAATTCTATTTTTCGAAAAGTTCTGTATGACTCGCATTAGTTACCTTTATTGAAAGAACTCAGATGCTTTCTTTAACATACACTTGAAACATGTGTAATTATGAAGCATCTAAAATTTTACAAAGATAACATCACGGACATATATGTGCCTATAACTGAGATTAAACAGATGTTAATATTTTGCTTTATTTACTTCACATTATTCCTTTATTGAAAGAACTGAAACATACTCATCTCAACACCCTTGTCTCTCTTCCATTACTTAATCCCTAGTGTTAGCTTTTAGGTTAAAATTGCTGTATGTCATTCCTAATTACTTCTGTATTTTTATTAGCTGTGCATTTATTTGATCACCTTTACGACTGAATTTTCTATTTTAAAATGATGAACATTATGCTGATGTACTAGTTATTTTGGAATTTAAACTTAATTATACATACAAACACCTATGTATATGTATATATGATTTCCATGTTGTTTAGGATGCCATTATGTGTATATTCCACATTTATTTATTCTTTAGCTACATGAAACACATTTTTTTCTGCTAGTTGTCTGTCTTTTTACATGCCTCTTTTTGTACATATGCTACAGTTATTTTTAGCTACATTCCTGGTTGTAGAATTTCTAGCTCATGGGATAGGCACATCTTCAAATTTTCTAGAAACTTTTCTCATTTTACCTAAACTTCATGAATATAAATGAATTCCCTTCTCACCTGGTGCTTCCCTGGGCTTCAGCTTGGCTTCCCTGGTGACTCAGATGGTAAAGAACCCACCTGCAATGCGGGAGACCTGGGTTCTATCCCTGGTTGGGAAGATCCCTGCAGAAGGGAATGGCAACCCACTCCCATATTCTTGCCTGGAGAATCCCATGGCTCATGCATGGGGTCACGAAAAGTTGGAGACGATTGAGCAACTTTCACTTCCTTCTTTACCAATGCTTATAATTGGCAAATTTACAGACATTTAACTGTGTTAGGGATGTGAAGTAGCATCTCATTACTGCTAGAATTATTTATACCTGATGACTTATAAAAACAAATATCTTTTCGTTTCTTAACCCTTGCATTTTTTTTATTTCTGATTTTTGAGTTGTCTTTGTTTTCTGGACATGAACACTATGTTGGCCATAGATTTTATACAAGACTTTTTAAATGTTCTTATAGTGTCTTTTTCCCTCTTAATCATTTCCTATATTGATGTTGTTAAAATGCTTTATCAATATTTTTCCTGCAGGTTTAGTTTTGTTCTCACTAATACATGACTGTTTACTCTATTGAATTGTAGGAAATCATATTTTTTATTATAAGGAATAGTCAATAGTCTCACAATTGTTCTTGTACGAATGCTGATTTTTCCATGAGATAGAAAAGTATCTGGTATGTCCATTCTGCTCCACTGAGGATATACCATGCTGTCTTCAAAATTAGAAATTTATAACAAGGAATTTTGTCTCACATGAGGCCTCCTTATTGTTATTCTGCTAGTGGAGATTTACTTGTCTGTTGTTGGCTATTTAAGTCTTTAACTTATATCTATTCATTTCAACTACGCATTTCCATTAGCTTCCTTGGGCAAGGGAAGTGTTATACATTGTTGGTCCATTTGAATTCCCACTCTTCCCCACATACATTTGAAGTCCTTAAATCCAAAATTGTGGGGCTTCCCCTGGTGGTCCAGTGGATAAGGACACCACCTTGCAGTGCAGGGGGCGCCGGTTCGATCCCTGGTCTGGGAAGATCCCACGTGCCGCGGAGTGGCTGGACCGATGTGTCCAATCACCGAGCCAGAGCTCTGGAGCACATGCACCCAGAGCCAGTGCTCTGCAGCGACAGACGCCACCGCGATGGGAGGCCCACAGGAGCCAAGGAACAAAGATGGATGAAAATAGAGAAATGAAAGATCAATAGAAGTGGCCCCCCCCTCCCTCCCCAACCCGACCCCCGCCCAAAATAAATAAATAATTAAATCTTTAAAAAAAAAATTGTGGTGGAGACTATTTCTCTCACAAGAGACATCTATATTTCACATTTTCACATTTTGTCTCTTCCTCCTGAAATTTGTATTAAATTGCAGGCAAATTATCTCTCTTTTCTCTATTCAGAGTTAGTATGATATGCTAGAAGCAGATGATCTGAGTATAAGTTAAGGTCATGTGTTTTTAGCCTCCTTTTTCTTACCTATGAATATTTATAAAGGAGGCTGAAAAGTGCATGACTGTAACTTTTATCCGTATCCATATGAGCGGACATATCCATATGAGCTGATATGTACTCCCAGTGATGTAAATACATACAAGCACTTTGTGGAATAGAAAAAGTTGAAACATTAACCAATTTGAAATGCTAATCAGTCTGCCTTCTCTAGAAAATTCTGTAGCACTAACTCTCCTGGCTCTGGTTCTTCTACTTATAAATAATCTTATGAATATCTTTGATATAGCTTGTGTATGGATAAGATCGTTTTCACACCAGAAAGAGAGCCCCACAGTCAATACACAAGTAAATGCAAAGCTTTGTCTGATACTGTCCTTTGGTTTGGTGAGTGGAAGGTGTCCCCTCAATGCTTTTCAGTATTTTTGTGGGAATGCTTTTCCTGTGTCTTTAGTGGAAAAGTCTCTTGAGAAGCACACATCACAGAGGAGGGTCTGTCTGCTTCTTTCTTCCCAGGATTCCTTAGCAGTGCCATTTTGTCTGAATTGCTAGGAGATTGTGTCCATAAGAAATGTTCTGCAGGCATATCTGCAGGTGCTTATTCACCTTCATCATGCAGTATAGCGGTGGCTGGTCATCCTGCCAGCTTTTGTTCTTAATACAAATCTCTGTGCATGCTCAGTCACTTCATTCGTATCTTATGATGAGCCCACGAGGCTCCTCCATCCATGGAATTCTCCAGACAAGAATTCTGGAGCAGGTTGCCATTTCCTACCAACCTAGCATATTTATAGTGACTATCCTTGATTGCATTAATGTAGGAAGCTATACCAGGAAATTCTTGCTGGCAACCTAATCTGGGTTTACTGATAATTTGGATTTGCAGATTAAGTCATAGCAGTACCATATAGTATTCATTGTCCTCTTTTCTTCCAGTGCTTATTTTAAAAAAATATTAGTAAATATCCAACCAGGTGGCACTAGAGGGTGGTAAAAAATCTGCCTACCAATGCAGGAGACATAACTTGGGTTCGGTCCCTAGGAAAGATCTCCCAGAGGAGAGCACGGCAACCCACTCCAGTATTCTTGCATGCAGAATTCCATGGAGAGTGGCGCCTGCCAGGCTGTAGTCCATAGAGTCGCAAAGAGTTGGACGTGATTGAAGGGAGTTAACACACACACACACACAACTGTTAATGACTGAAATTTGAAATATGTAGATTCATAATATGATTCATCATTGTCTTATATGAAAAAAGAATTGTCAGAGATATTTTGTTTGAAGTTTCTCAAATGTGAATCTCAACTGGTCGTAATAAAGTGATGGATGGGAGAGCTTGAAGAGGAGAATCTGCTTAGTCTGTTCCTGTTTACCTTTTTTTGCCGTGTGTGATATATTATCACTCCCACATATTCAGTGGGGATAGTTAGGGAGTTTGGGATGGACATGTATGGCCTACTGTATTTAAAATAGATAATCAGTAAGGACATACTGTAAAACACAGAAAACTCTGCTCCATGTTATGTGGAATCCTGGATGGGAGGGGAATTGGGGGAAAATTAGATACATGTATATGTATGTCATAGTCCCTTCACAGTGCACCTGAAACTATCACAACATTGTTAATCAGCTATACTTGAGAAGCACACATCACAGAGGAGGGTCTGTCTGCTTCTTTCTTCCCAGGATTCCTTAGCAGTGCCATTTTGTCTGAATTGCTAGGAGATTGTGTCCATAAGAAATGTTCTGCAGGCATATCTGCAGGTGCTTATTCACCTTCATCATGCAGTATAGCGGTGGCTGGTCATCCTGCCAGCTTTTGTTCTTAATACAAATCTCTGTGCATGCTCAGTCACTTCATTCGTATCTTATGATGAGCCCACGAGGCTCCTCCATCCATGGAATTCTCCAGACAAGAATTCTGGAGCAGGTTGCCATTTCCTACCAACCTAGCATATTTATAGTGACTATCCTTGATTGCATTAATGTAGGAAGCTATACCAGGAAATTCTTGCTGGCAACCTAATCTGGGTTTACTGATAATTTGGATTTGCAGATTAAGTCATAGCAGTACCATATAGTATTCATTGTCCTCTTTTCTTCCAGTGCTTATTTTAAAAAAATATTAGTAAATATCCAACCAGGTGGCACTAGAGGGTGGTAAAAAATCTGCCTACCAATGCAGGAGACATAACTTGGGTTCGGTCCCTAGGAAAGATCTCCCAGAGGAGAGCACGGCAACCCACTCCAGTATTCTTGCATGCAGAATTCCATGGAGAGTGGCGCCTGCCAGGCTGTAGTCCATAGAGTCGCAAAGAGTTGGACGTGATTGAAGGGAGTTAACACACACACACACACAACTGTTAATGACTGAAATTTGAAATATGTAGATTCATAATATGATTCATCATTGTCTTATATGAAAAAAGAATTGTCAGAGATATTTTGTTTGAAGTTTCTCAAATGTGAATCTCAACTGGTCGTAATAAAGTGATGGATGGGAGAGCTTGAAGAGGAGAATCTGCTTAGTCTGTTCCTGTTTACCTTTTTTTGCCGTGTGTGATATATTATCACTCCCACATATTCAGTGGGGATAGTTAGGGAGTTTGGGATGGACATGTATGGCCTACTGTATTTAAAATAGATAATCAGTAAGGACATACTGTAAAACACAGAAAACTCTGCTCCATGTTATGTGGAATCCTGGATGGGAGGGGAATTGGGGGAAAATTAGATACATGTATATGTATGTCATAGTCCCTTCACAGTGCACCTGAAACTATCACAACATTGTTAATCAGCTATACATCAATACAAAATAAAAGGTTTAAAAATATATAACCTTTTAGTGAGTGAAGCTGAAAAAGAACACAGTGACTGAAACCAAAGTATTTAATTCACATTTGTATGTTTTTTTAGTTAATGAAATTTCTGTTCAAAAACTCCATTTTAGAAAAGCCTACTTGTATTGTTATTCTAAAAATTATAAGCTCTATTACTGTTACACAGACCATGATCACTGGCAGAACTTTTTATTCAGGGAATGCATTTTATTGCAAGGCATCTTGTTGCATCTCAAGAGAATTATTTTGTTAGTCATTTGTTCAAAATAATGTATCATAGAACTTTGTTTTTCCCTTAGCAAGCTTGTTGCACAAAAACACAGACTAGAAATAGTTCACAGAGGATACCAGTACAAATAAATATGCTTTTGTTGGAATGCCTTTAAATAATATTTAGGAAAGGTATTACTATGTGTTTAAAAGCTACTCCCGCTTCCTTATATAAAACATGTTATTGTTTAGTTGCTCAGTGTTGTCTGATTTTTTGCAGCCTCATGGATTACAGCCCATTAGTGTCTTCTGTCCATGGAAATTTCCAGGCAACAATACTGGAGTGAGTTGTCATTTCCTTGTCCAGGGAATCTTCCTGATCCAGGGATCAAATCTGCATCTTTTGCATTGGCAGGGGGTTTCTTTACCAGTGAACCACCTGGGAATCGTGTGCATAAATACTAATACAGTGTCTTTAATGACCTTTAGGTTGTGTTCTTTCAAATCACCACTATTCTCTCAAGGTAACTACAACAGTTTCCTAGCTTTGAAAATGAAGTTGTCATATGTCACAGGGCACATGCCCCTTCTTCATAGTCAAGAGTCCAAAGGTGAGCTGTGCTGGGTGGAAATCGGGTATGGTGAACAGGAGAGAAGGAGGGAAAGATGATCGACTGTGTTCATTATCAACTGTGAACAGCTGCACAGGGACGCTGGAGCCTGGTAGGCCTGCTGTGTACCTCGCTGAGACTGAAGTCATTTGAAGCCAGGTTGCAGGCAGCTGGTGACCTCAGTATCTTGTCTAGACGTCAGGAGTCTCTGCAGAACTCTTCCAGGAAGGAGCAAAGGACTTTAGGAAGGAAAAAGCACTTCCAGATTTCTCAGCACAGTTTCACAGGTACATTTCCTTGGTGCAAAAAAGTATTTAATTCACAGTTTGGGTACTGAAACCAAAGTATTTAATTCACATTTGTATGTTTTTTTAGTTAATGAAATTTCTGTTCAAAAACTCCATTTTAGAAAAGCCTACTTGTATTGTTATTCTAAAAATTATAAGCTCTATTACTGTTACACAGACCATGATCACTGGCAGATTTTTTATTCAGGGAATGCATTTTATTGCAAGGCATCTTGTTGCATCTCAAGAGAATTATTTTGTTAGTCATTTGTTCAAAATAATGTATCATAGAACTTTGTTTTTCCCTTAGCAAGCTTGTTGCACAAAACACAGACTAGAAATAGTTCACAGAGGATACCAGTACAAATAAATATGCTTTTGTTGGAATGCCTTTAAATAATATTTAGGAAAGGTATTACTATGTGTTTAAAAGCTACTCCCGCTTCCTTATATAAAACATGTTATTGTTTAGTTGCTCAGTGTTGTCTGATTTTTTGCAGCCTCATGGATTACAGCCCATTAGTGTCTTCTGTCCATGGAAATTTCCAGGCAACAATACTGGAGTGAGTTGTCATTTCCTTGTCCAGGGAATCTTCCTGATCCAGGGATCAAATCTGCATCTTTTGCATTGGCAGGGGGTTTCTTTACCAGTGAACCACCTGGGAATCGTGTGCATAAATACTAATACAGTGTCTTTAATGACCTTTAGGTTGTGTTCTTTCAAATCACCACTATTCTCTCAAGGTAACTACAACAGTTTCCTAGCTTTGAAAATGAAGTTGTCATATGTCACAGGGCACATGCCCCTTCTTCATAGTCAAGAGTCCAAAGGTGAGCTGTGCTGGGTGGAAATCGGGTATGGTGAACAGGAGAGAAGGAGGGAAAGATGATCGACTGTGTTCATTATCAACTGTGAACAGCTGCACAGGGACGCTGGAGCCTGGTAGGCCTGCTGTGTACCTCGCTGAGACTGAAGTCATTTGAAGCCAGGTTGCAGGCAGCTGGTGACCTCAGTATCTTGTCTAGACGTCAGGAGTCTCTGCAGAACTCTTCCAGGAAGGAGCAAAGGACTTTAGGAAGGAAAAAGCACTTCCAGATTTCTCAGCACAGTTTCACAGGTACATTTCCTTGGTGCATGTTATTTTACACATAAGTCGGGAAAAATAAGACAAAAAAATAAGACAAAAGCCAATGATAGGGTGCTTGGAGAATGGAGATGAAAGCGACACATCAACGTGAGAACTGAAAGAAACCTTGGTAGTTCCATCTACTCCTATAACATATCAGAGCACACAGATGTCCAGACTGATGAATAGATGGCAACCACTCACAGACGTAGACTGTTACTGACCAGAGTTCTTGGCCTCCTTAATCAATAGAAATTGATCAGAGGCTGGACAAAAAATTCAGGCAAGCTTACTTGTGCTCCCTGCTTCCCTGGTGACTCAGATGGTAAAGAATTGCCTGCTTTGCAGAAGACCCAGGTTTGATCCCTTAGGAAAGGAGTGTGTCAAGACTGTATGTTGTCACCCTGCTTTTTAAACTTATATTCAGAATACATCATGTGAAATGCAATTTTGATGAAACACAAGCTGGAATCAAGAGTGCTGGGAGATATATCAATAACCTCAGGTATGCAGAGGATAGCACCCGTATGGCAGGAAGTAAAGAGGAACTAAAGAGTGACTTTATAAGGTGAAAAGAAGAGTGAAAAGGCTGGCTTAAAAGTCAACAATCAGAAAACTAAGATCATGGCATCCAGTCCCATCACTTTATGGCAAATAGATGGGGAAACAATGGAAAGAATGACAGACTTTTCTTGGGCTCCAGAATCACTGCAGATGTGACTGAATGGTTTCATATGTCACTAGGTCACCTATCCAAGCTAGTGAAAACAGCCCTGCATAGTCAAGAGTCCAAAGGTGAGCTGTGCTGGGTGGAAATCGGGTATGGTGAACAGGAGAGAAGGAGGGAAAGATGATCGACTGTGTTCATTATCAACTGTGAACAGCTGCACAGGGACGCTGGAGCCTGGTAGGCCTGCTGTGTACCTCGCTGAGACTGAAGTCATTTGAAGCCAGGTTGCAGGCAGCTGGTGACCTCAGTATCTTGTCTAGACGTCAGGAGTCTCTGCAGAACTCTTCCAGGAAGGAGCAAAGGACTTTAGGAAGGAAAAAGCACTTCCAGATTTCTCAGCACAGTTTCACAGGTACATTTCCTTGGTGCATGTTATTTTACACATAAGTCGGGAAAAATAAGACAAAAAAATAAGACAAAAGCCAATGATAGGGTGCTTGGAGAATGGAGATGAAAGCGACACATCAACGTGAGAACTGAAAGAAACCTTGGTAGTTCCATCTACTCCTATAACATATCAGAGCACACAGATGTCCAGACTGATGAATAGATGGCAACCACTCACAGACGTAGACTGTTACTGACCAGAGTTCTTGGCCTCCTTAATCAATAGAAATTGATCAGAGGCTGGACAAAAAATTCAGGCAAGCTTACTTGTGCTCCCTGCTTCCCTGGTGACTCAGATGGTAAAGAATTGCCTGCTTTGCAGAAGACCCAGGTTTGATCCCTTAGGAAAGGAGTGTGTCAAGACTGTATGTTGTCACCCTGCTTTTTAAACTTATATTCAGAATACATCATGTGAAATGCAATTTTGATGAAACACAAGCTGGAATCAAGAGTGCTGGGAGATATATCAATAACCTCAGGTATGCAGAGGATAGCACCCGTATGGCAGGAAGTAAAGAGGAACTAAAGAGTGACTTTATAAGGTGAAAAGAAGAGTGAAAAGGCTGGCTTAAAAGTCAACAATCAGAAAACTAAGATCATGGCATCCAGTCCCATCACTTTATGGCAAATAGATGGGGAAACAATGGAAAGAATGACAGACTTTTTCTTGGGATCCCAAATCACTGCAGATGGTGACTGTAGCTATGAAATTAAAAGACATTTGTTGCTTGAAAGAAAAGCTATGACAAACCTAGACAGTATATCAAAAAGTAGAGACATTACTTTGTCGACAAAGGTCTGTATAGTCGAAGCTATGGTTTTTTCAGTAGTCGTGTATGGATGTGAGAGTTGAACATAAGGTATAAAGAAGGCGAGCACCAAAGAATTGATGCCTTTGTATTGTGGTGCTGGAGAACACTCTCAAGAGTCCCTTGAACTGCAAGGAGGTCAAACCAATCAATCCTAAAGAAATCCACCCTGAATATTCATTGGAAGGACTTATGTTGAAGCTGAAGCTCCAATACTTTGGCCACCTGATGCGAATTCCTAAAAAAGACCCTGATGCTGGGAAAGACTGAGGCCAAGAAAAGAAGGGGCAACAAAGGATGAGATGGTTGGATGGCATCACTGACTCAATGGACATGAGTTTAAAAAAAAAAAAATCTCTGGGAGCTAGTGAAGGACAGGAAAACCTGGCGTTGCTGCAGTCCAATGGTTTGCAAAGAGTCAGACACTGCTTAAAGACTAAACAACAGCAGCAACAATAATCAAATTTATTGTTATTAACTCATCTTAAAATAATAATAGAATGGATGCAACAGGATAAGCACTATGCTAGATAGTGAGTTTATTAGGGGTTAATGAGAATCTTTTATTTTATACTAGATTCTAAAAATGATACAGTTTGCATTGTATCAATATATCAGCTTATACACTTAAAAAATGGTAATGCAATTTTGATGAAACACAAGCTGGAATCAAGAGTGCTGGGAGATATATCAATAACCTCAGGTATGCAGAGGATAGCACCCGTATGGCAGGAAGTAAAGAGGAACTAAAGAGTGACTTTATAAGGTGAAAAGAAGAGTGAAAAGGCTGGCTTAAAAGTCAACAATCAGAAAACTAAGATCATGGCATCCAGTCCCATCACTTTATGGCAAATAGATGGGGAAACAATGGAAAGAATGACAGACTTTTCTTGGGCTCCAGAATCACTGCAGATGGTGACTGTAGCTATGAAATTAAAAGACATTTGTTGCTTGAAAGAAAAGCTATGACAAACCTAGACAGTATATCAAAAAGTAGAGACATTACTTTGTCGACAAAGGTCTGTATAGTCGAAGCTATGGTTTTTTCAGTAGTCGTGTATGGATGTGAGAGTTGAACATAAGGTATAAAGAAGGCGAGCACCAAAGAATTGATGCCTTTGTATTGTGGTGCTGGAGAACACTCTCAAGAGTCCCTTGAACTGCAAGGAGGTCAAACCAATCAATCCTAAAGAAATCCACCCTGAATATTCATTGGAAGGACTTATGTTGAAGCTGAAGCTCCAATACTTTGGCCACCTGATGCGAATTCCTAAAAAAGACCCTGATGCTGGGAAAGACTGAGGCCAAGAAAAGAAGGGGCAACAAAGGATGAGATGGTTGGATGGCATCACTGACTCAATGGACATGAGTTTAAAAAAAAAAAAATCTCTGGGAGCTAGTGAAGGACAGGAAAACCTGGCGTTGCTGCAGTCCAATGGTTTGCAAAGAGTCAGACACTGCTTAAAGACTAAACAACAGCAGCAACAATAATCAAATTTATTGTTATTAACTCATCTTAAAATAATAATAGAATGGATGCAACAGGATAAGCACTATGCTAGATAGTGAGTTTATTAGGGGTTAATGAGAATCTTTTATTTTATACTAGATTCTAAAAATGATACAGTTTGCATTGTATCAATATATCAGCTTATACACTAGGAGAATTGAAAAATGATTAAAATTGGAGATAAAATGCAAACATTACCTTGCTTATTTTGCAGATAATGTCTTCTCTAGTCACAAATATTGCCTCAGGATCAGCCAGTGGCAGCTACATGATGCGTAAATAACAGATTTACTCTTTCATCTCTCCTTCCTGTTTCTTGGCAGAATTCATGCTTTTAGAGACAGACTTCACTAACTCAAGGTTAGGTAGCCAATGATATTTGAAAGATTTAGTTATGGGGGTTTTTGCATGCAATTTTAACTCCTTATTGATTTTTCAAAGACTATGGCATTTTATCTCTTTAAAGTAGGTTTTTTATCCATATTTTCTACCAAAAAAGCACACACCTAGCCTGCATGCCCATTTTTTTATTATATGACTTGGGGATATTTAATTTGTTATTTTTCTACCACTGATATGTGAGGTGTGCTGGGAGAATTGCCTTTGTTAAGAATAAAATAGAAAAGCAAAAACCAAGAAGAGAAAGAGAAAAAAAAAATAATTATCTGATGTGGGCAATTGTGTAAAACTTACTTCAGGGGCATCTCTGGTAGCTCAGTGGTAAAGAGTTCGCCTGCCAATGCAGGAGATACGAGTTGGACACCTGATCCGAGAAGATCTCACATGCTGCAGAGCAACTATGCCTGTGAGCCACAACTATTGAGCCTGTGCTCTAGAGACTTGGAGCCACAACTATTGAGCCCATGTGCTGAAACTGCTGAAGCCCATGAGCCCTACAGCCTAAGTTCCACAACAGGAAAAGTCACCATATCAATAAGCCTGCTTACCTCTGCTAGATAGTAGCTCCCACTGCCTGCAACTAGAGAAAAGTTTGTGAAAACCCAGAATACCCAAAAATAAATAAACTTTAAAAAGAAGTTCAAGAATAAGCAAAATTAATTAGATTAAAAAAGAAACCCACACTTCAGCACACTAAAATGTTAAATTCACTAGTGAGGATAACAGTAAATTATGCTCTTTATTTCACTCAAGAACTCAAACAATTAAAAAAAAAAACAACTAGCAGCTAGTAGTCAAGAAATGGTAAATAGGGAATTTTTGTGATGATTGTGCATGAAAGTGTACATATATTTTTAAATGTAGTTAAAATGATTTTTAAAGAAAAAGTAATGAAATTGGGCTTTTCAAATTTTATAATCACGAAACAGATTATTAAAATTCACCTATCTGTGCTACAGTCCAGATTAGAATTTGCTAAGTATCCATTGGATCTCAGGTATCTCAATTAAGTTTCTCAGTCCTCCAAAGGTGGTAACCCGCCCCCCCCCCCTCCCGGATATTCAGGCTTGAGCATCCCCTTAAGAGGTGATGTAATTTCACTTTCTTGCACCAATATGTGACTCAAGGTAGATGCTCTGATCTGTGGTTTGTCACTGAAATGACTACATTTTTATGTAAATATTTAGAGGACATTTAGAAAATAATTCTAAAATAAACCAGCACAGTGAATGCCCATTCACCGAGGAGTTAAAACTAATGAATGATACCCTCTCTTTTGGTGAAAGGGTTCTAGGCACACACCCTAGCCTGCATGCCCATTTTTTTATTATATGACTTGGGGATATTTAATTTGTTATTTTTCTACCACTGATATGTGAGGTGTGCTGGGAGAATTGCCTTTGTTAAGAATAAAATAGAAAAGCAAAAACCAAGAAGAGAAAGAGAAAAAAAAAATAATTATCTGATGTGGGCAATTGTGTAAAACTTACTTCAGGGGCATCTCTGGTAGCTCAGTGGTAAAGAGTTCGCCTGCCAATGCAGGAGATACGAGTTGGACACCTGATCCGAGAAGATCTCACATGCTGCAGAGCAACTATGCCTGTGAGCCACAACTATTGAGCCTGTGCTCTAGAGACTTGGAGCCACAACTATTGAGCCCATGTGCTGAAACTGCTGAAGCCCATGAGCCCTACAGCCTAAGTTCCACAACAGGAAAAGTCACCATATCAATAAGCCTGCTTACCTCTGCTAGATAGTAGCTCCCACTGCCTGCAACTAGAGAAAAGTTTGTGAAAACCCAGAATACCCAAAAATAAATAAACTTTAAAAAGAAGTTCAAGAATAAGCAAAATTAATTAGATTAAAAAAGAAACCCACACTTCAGCACACTAAAATGTTAAATTCACTAGTGAGGATAACAGTAAATTATGCTCTTTATTTCACTCAAGAACTCAAACAATTAAAAAAAAAAAAAAAACAACTAGCAGCTAGTAGTCAAGAAATGGTAAATAGGGAATTTTTGTGATGATTGTGCATGAAAGTGTACATATATTTTTAAATGTAGTTAAAATGATTTTTAAAGAAAAAGTAATGAAATTGGGCTTTTCAAATTTTATAATCACGAAACAGATTATTAAAATTCACCTATCTGTGCTACAGTCCAGATTAGAATTTGCTAAGTATCCATTGG
Source organism: Tragulus kanchil (assembly GCA_022376925.1). Taxonomy (NCBI): domain Eukaryota; kingdom Metazoa; phylum Chordata; class Mammalia; order Artiodactyla; family Tragulidae; genus Tragulus; species Tragulus kanchil. The sequence goes on from JAIOJX010000023.1 coordinate 134,707,935, forward strand.
ATCTCAGGTATCTCAATTAAGCTTCTCAGTACTCCAAAGGTGGTAACCCGCCCCCCCCCCCCTCCCGGATATTCAGGCTTGAGCATCCCCTTAAGAGGTGATGTAATTTCACTTTCTTGCACCAATATGTGACTCAAGGTAGATGCTCTGATCTGTGGTTTGTCACTGAAATGACTACATTTTTATGTAAATATTTAGAGGACATTTAGAAAATAATTCTAAAATAAACCAGCACAGTGAATGCCCATTCACCGAGGAGTTAAAACTAATGAATGATACCCTCTCTTTTTTGGTGAAACCAAGGGCTTCCTAGGTGGTTCACTGCCTGCCAGCGCAGGACATACAAGAGATCCCCTAGAGGAGGAAATGGCAACCCACTCCAGTATTCTTGCCTGGAGAATCCCATGGAGAGAGAAGTCTAGTAAGCTATAATCCATGGGGCCACAAGGGTTGGATGTGACTTGGCACAAGCACAAGAAAGACCTTAGACTTTCACTTGCAAAATTGTGCACTGAGGAGCTCTTAGAGACAGAAGGCTATGTTACCAATTTATGTGAATGTTTATACTTCCTTTTGCATGTTCAGAGTAAACAGTGACTCTCTCAATTTGCCTCATGACAATTGAGCAGAATAGTGATGTTGAAATTTGACTTGTGTTTCCCTTGTTTTCTCCATCTGATCTTTCTTCCCTGAGAATATCCATTGTACTCCAATGGTCCCAAATCCTGGTGACCCTCCTTAAGCTAGAAATGCTGACTGGTGTCCCAGAGTTCAAGATACATACATAGTTTTCCTGTGAGGGACAGAAACCTCTTGTCTCTTTCCTTTAGGTTATAAATTCTGGTAAGAAATAAAATGAGTCATTTGAGGAAATACAGTGAATTGTTCATATGAGAAGTTCTGAAGGTCAGGTTCCATTTGATACCCAGACTTTTATTGTCAAAATCCTAGTGAAACCAAACAAAGGAAAAACAGATGTTTAGAAACACAGTCTTTTCAGAGTTATTTTCTCTCCTTAAATCATGTGAATGGATGGCCCTGTGTGGAGATCCAGTCAAGGAGAAAGAGTAAATTACAGAAAACCCCAGGGCTACTGTACAACAGATTATGTGTGGCTGATCAATGGGTCTTTGACTTCTCTGGTGATTCAGACAGTAAGGAATCTGAAAACAATGCAGGAGACCCAGGTTTGATCCCTAAGGTGGGAAGATCCCTTGAAGGAATTAGCAACCTACTCCAGTATTCTTGCTCAGGAAATCCATTGATCCCATGGAGAGAGGAGCCTGGCTGGCTACAGTCCATGGGATCATGAAGAGTTAGACACAACTTAGCAACCAGCACTTTTACTTTCAAAAGAATCTTCAAGATGATATCAAATTAAATCATAAAACTACCCTGACAAGGGTGAATGATGAAACACAAGGACTTTTTCAATGCTTTTGATGATATGCCAGCTTAGGCATCAATATTTTGAAGAGAATCATCAATAAAATCATGAATAAACATGCCTCCATAAGAGTTGTGTTCTATTAGCTTTAAAATTATTGGACAATCATGTAGATAAACTTTGTAATTAACTGTTTTGCTTCTTTATTATTTTGGTAAATTAAAAGTGAAGTTTTGTTTGTTTTTAAACAATATGTGGTCAAAATTCCATGCATGCTCAATCGCTTAGTCATGCCGGACTCTTTGCGACCACATGGACTGTAGCCTACAGTTTGCCAGGCCCTCCATCTCTGGTGTTCTCCAAGCAAGAATACTAGAGAGGGTTGCATTTTCATACTCCAGGATATCTTCCTGACCCAGGGATGGAACCCATGTCTCCTGTGTCTCCTGCACTGCAGGCAGATTCTTTGCCTCTGAGCCACCTGGGAAACCTAGTCAAAAGTAAAAAAAAATGATAATGTTCATGCCAAAGGTGGGCTTCATTTCAGAGAGTAAATGAAGGGATAATAATAATCTTCAGGAATGATTCTTTATGTGGTTAATTTAGCATTATTACATAGAAAAGTCAGATGAAACTTAACTATGATCTCTAGGTTCGAATATTGGCGTCCTAACTTAGGAAGGAGCTTGATTTTTGATGAACACAGTGATGTGTGAACTTATGTGGCCCATGGTGCTGGCAAAATCAAATGCCCTTTTTCTTTCAAAGGCTGTCATTTAATAGAAGTTGAAGACCAGCCAAGTACAATATAAATAGACCAAGTAGGTATAAAAACCCCAGGGCTACTGTACAACAGATTATGTGTGGCTGATCAATGGGTCTTTGACTTCTCTGGTGATTCAGACAGTAAGGAATCTGAAAACAATGCAGGAGACCCAGGTTTGATCCCTAAGGTGGGAAGATCCCTTGAAGGAATTAGCAACCTACTCCAGTATTCTTGCTCAGGAAATCCATTGATCCCATGGAGAGAGGAGCCTGGCTGGCTACAGTCCATGGGATCATGAAGAGTTAGACACAACTTAGCAACCAGCACTTTTACTTTCAAAAGAATCTTCAAGATGATATCAAATTAAATCATAAAACTACCCTGACAAGGGTGAATGATGAAACACAAGGACTTTTTCAATGCTTTTGATGATATGCCAGCTTAGGCATCAATATTTTGAAGAGAATCATCAATAAAATCATGAATAAACATGCCTCCATAAGAGTTGTGTTCTATTAGCTTTAAAATTATTGGACAATCATGTAGATAAACTTTGTAATTAACTGTTTTGCTTCTTTATTATTTTGGTAAATTAAAAGTGAAGTTTTGTTTGTTTTTAAACAATATGTGGTCAAAATTCCATGCATGCTCAATCGCTTAGTCATGCCGGACTCTTTGCGACCACATGGACTGTAGCCTACAGTTTGCCAGGCCCTCCATCTCTGGTGTTCTCCAAGCAAGAATACTAGAGAGGGTTGCATTTTCATACTCCAGGATATCTTCCTGACCCAGGGATGGAACCCATGTCTCCTGTGTCTCCTGCACTGCAGGCAGATTCTTTGCCTCTGAGCCACCTGGGAAACCTAGTCAAAAGTAAAAAAAAATGATAATGTTCATGCCAAAGGTGGGCTTCATTTCAGAGAGTAAATGAAGGGATAATAATAATCTTCAGGAATGATTCTTTATGTGGTTAATTTAGCATTATTACATAGAAAAGTCAGATGAAACTTAACTATGATCTCTAGGTTCGAATATTGGCGTCCTAACTTAGGAAGGAGCTTGATTTTTGATGAACACAGTGATGTGTGAACTTATGTGGCCCATGGTGCTGGCAAAATCAAATGCCCTTTTTCTTTCAAAGGCTGTCATTTAATAGAAGTTGAAGACCAGCCAAGTACAATATAAATAGACCAAGTAGGTATAAAAACCTGTTCAGTACTTGGAAAAGGTGAAGAACATCTGTTCAGAATGGAAAGCATTGGTTCAGTGACTTAATTGGAGGTGTCCTAGATGCAGAATTTTTTTTTTTTTTCTACTTCAACAGTTGATTTATTTTTCCTCTCAGGTTGTTGCAATTTAAGAAAATGCAAAATTTGTATGAACCAGACTTTTGTGAGGCAAAAAACATTTTTTTAAGATATGGATCATTTCCTTTTATGCCAAAAAGAAAAAAAAAATCTATAGGGCTTTTAATACAATTAGTCTTCAGAAAATATTCTCAGGTATAGTAATAAATCACTATGTGAAACATTCATTTTTGCCCACAAGTTAACAATTCCATTCTTTCCATAAAAGAGCTATTATGAACTGAACTTCTTGGAAGCCCAAAAGAATTATATAAAAGTGAAAGAAATATTTAAAAATTTGTCATAGTGATGAAAAACCAAAAGATATCCAAGTGGGGCATGCATTTAATGACTTCATCTATAGAAACAACTCTCATTGATCTTGTTTTTTCACTTTTGCACTGGAGAAGAAAGCATATTCCCATGATGAATAGAAAGTGAGTTGTAGTGATGTGAAGGAACCTAGAGTCTGTCATTCAGAGTGAAGTCGGTCAGAAAAACAAATGTCCTGTATTAATGCATATATGTGGAATCTAGCAAATGGTTCTGGTCCACCTATTTGTAGGGCAGGAATAGAGATACAGATATACAGAACAGACTTGTGGGCACGGGTGGTGAAGGAGAGGGTGGGATGAACTGAGACTAGCTCTGACGTATATGCACTACCACATGTAAAATAGATACCTAGTGGAAAATTCCACAGGGAGCTCAGCTCAGTGCTCTGTGATGACCTAGAACGATGGGATGGGGAGGGGTTGGGAAGGAAGTCCAAGAGAGAGGACATCTATGTATACAGATGACTGGCTCACGACTTTGTACGGAAGAAACTAACACAACATTGCAAAACAAACATGTTTCAATATTAAAAAAAAAGAAGAAAAAAGAAAGTAAATACTGAGCTTTTTATTTGCTCACACCACTGTGGAAAATAATAGAAGCCCCCGAGATAGGATCATGGAGTAGATGTCACCCATGATGTCACTCAGACCACATCTCTAGCAATGCTTGGCGACACCTTCCAGTTGACCTGCACGATCATGCTTCGCAATAGAGGCACCTGATAAGACTATCAAACAACCAACAGCACCTTCTAGACTCACTTTCATAGCATGAATTGAAAAACTCAACTTCACATCCTACTAGGACAGAGAATTTCCCCTTCTCCAATATATTCCAGACTCACATCTAAGAAGGACACTGGGAAAACTTACCTCAAAGGATATTTGCTGAATTATTAAAATTTCACTTTATTACCAGAGTAAGAATTCAGTTTTATGGAGAAGGAACTCACTGCTAAAAGTGAATATAATAAGGTTACAGTATTTTTTTTTTTAATTTTGACCTCTTTCATTGATCTTTAATTGATTTATTTTTATCTGTCTTTGTTCTTTGGGCTGTGTGGGCCTCCCGTTGCAGTGGCCTCTCCTGTTGCTGAGCACCAGCTCTGGGTGCATGTGCTCCAGAGTGCTGGCTCATGATAGGACACACCGGTCAAGCCGCTCTGTGGCATGTGGGATCTTCCCAGGCCAGGGATTGAACTGGCACCCCTTGCACTGCAAGGTGGACTCTACCCACTGGAGCACCAGGGAAGCCCCACACTGAATTTTTATAAGAATCACATTTGCTATTTTTATAACATTTTAGAATAATAATACAATCTCAGAAATGTCTAGCTCAATTATTTGTCCAATTTGGTAATTCTATATAACACATCTTCTTACTTAAGAAATATTTGCTCAATTAATAAATCAAAAGATACCAGCAATGATCTGTTGACTCCATAAAGCTACTGATTTCTGTAAAATTCTATAGTGTTCGCCACGAAGGGCAAGCAGTCAACATAGAAGTGTAGTTTCTGTGTGTGTATACAGTAAGTTTTCTTTACATACCTGGGCTCTTACTGTGAAATTTGGAGTTTCTTAGAAAACAAATAGAAAAATGTGGTTCTTTTATCAATCTCATCTGTTGCTTTCACCAGATAAGTCAAGTAAAATTGCAGTCAGCTCTCAGCAGAGAGAGTGTCATCACTTCTGATCAAAAGGTTTAAAGTCCAGTAAAGAATCACACCACTGTGGAAAATAATAGAAGCCCCCGAGATAGGATCATGGAGTAGATGTCACCCATGATGTCACTCAGACCACATCTCTAGCAATGCTTGGCGACACCTTCCAGTTGACCTGCACGATCATGCTTCGCAATAGAGGCACCTGATAAGACTATCAAACAACCAACAGCACCTTCTAGACTCACTTTCATAGCATGAATTGAAAAACTCAACTTCACATCCTACTAGGACAGAGAATTTCCCCTTCTCCAATATATTCCAGACTCACATCTAAGAAGGACACTGGGAAAACTTACCTCAAAGGATATTTGCTGAATTATTAAAATTTCACTTTATTACCAGAGTAAGAATTCAGTTTTATGGAGAAGGAACTCACTGCTAAAAGTGAATATAATAAGGTTACAGTATTTTTTTTTTTAATTTTGACCTCTTTCATTGATCTTTAATTGATTTATTTTTATCTGTCTTTGTTCTTTGGGCTGTGTGGGCCTCCCGTTGCAGTGGCCTCTCCTGTTGCTGAGCACCAGCTCTGGGTGCATGTGCTCCAGAGTGCTGGCTCATGATAGGACACACCGGTCAAGCCGCTCTGTGGCATGTGGGATCTTCCCAGGCCAGGGATTGAACTGGCACCCCTTGCACTGCAAGGTGGACTCTACCCACTGGAGCACCAGGGAAGCCCCACACTGAATTTTTATAAGAATCACATTTGCTATTTTTATAACATTTTAGAATAATAATACAATCTCAGAAATGTCTAGCTCAATTATTTGTCCAATTTGGTAATTCTATATAACACATCTTCTTACTTAAGAAATATTTGCTCAATTAATAAATCAAAAGATACCAGCAATGATCTGTTGACTCCATAAAGCTACTGATTTCTGTAAAATTCTATAGTGTTCGCCACGAAGGGCAAGCAGTCAACATAGAAGTGTAGTTTCTGTGTGTGTATACAGTAAGTTTTCTTTACATACCTGGGCTCTTACTGTGAAATTTGGAGTTTCTTAGAAAACAAATAGAAAAATGTGGTTCTTTTATCAATCTCATCTGTTGCTTTCACCAGATAAGTCAAGTAAAATTGCAGTCAGCTCTCAGCAGAGAGAGTGTCATCACTTCTGATCAAAAAGGTTTTCAGGAAAACTTGGTCCAGTAAAGAATAAATGTACCAGTTCCCCTCACCTCCTCCCCCCTTTGGTATCCATATATACACTATTGATACTACGTATAAAATAGATAACTAAAGAGCTGTAGTCTAACACAGAAAACTCTACTCAGTCCTTTGTGGTGACCTAAATGGGAGGAAATCCAAAAAAGAGGGGATACATGTATAGATATAGCTGGTTAACTTTGTTGTACAGCAGAAAGTTACACACCATTGTAAAACAACTATGTGTAATAAAATAAAAAAAATATAATTCTCCATGGGAAAAAAAGAATAAATGTATAGGTAGATGAAAAGGAGGAAAGTAAAAGGAATTCTGCTTCTGTCCAAAATCTAGTAGGAAGGATCCCAGTTTCTGTGTTTCATTGTATTCTCTGAAAAACAAGAAAATACTGCATCTATTTCTTTAATGAAGAACGGCTTAGTCATGATTAAACAACAGTAAGTCTCAGTCATTGAAAGAGGTATATTTTCATGGACAACTCTGGCAGGTTTCATTTCAGATACTGGCCTTTTTCTCCCTGTTCTGTCATGTGTCTGCAGACCTTGTTATTATTTCCAGAAGAGAGTTCACTTTTAACATGGAGGCTTCAAAATGAATCACAGATGAATAGAAGTTTTTTGTTGTTCTCATTTCTGCTTTTCTGTTTATGTCTTGGAAGCTTGCACAATTCCTTCCAATAACTACTGGCTCAATTATTTGTCCAATTTGGTAATTCTATATAACACATCTTCTTACTTAAGAAATATTTGCTCAATTAATAAATCAAAAGATACCAGCAATGATCTGTTGACTCCATAAAGCTACTGATTTCTGTAAAATTCTATAGTGTTCGCCACGAAGGGCAAGCAGTCAACATAGAAGTGTAGTTTCTGTGTGTGTATACAGTAAGTTTTCTTTACATACCTGGGCTCTTACTGTGAAATTTGGAGTTTCTTAGAAAACAAATAGAAAAATGTGGTTCTTTTATCAATCTCATCTGTTGCTTTCACCAGATAAGTCAAGTAAAATTGCAGTCAGCTCTCAGCAGAGAGAGTGTCATCACTTCTGATCAAAAAGGTTTTCAGGAAAACTTGGTCCAGTAAAGAATAAATGTACCAGTTCCCCTCACCTCCTCCCCCCTTTGGTATCCATATATACACTATTGATACTACGTATAAAATAGATAACTAAAGAGCTGTAGTCTAACACAGAAAACTCTACTCAGTCCTTTGTGGTGACCTAAATGGGAGGAAATCCAAAAAAGAGGGGATACATGTATAGATATAGCTGGTTAACTTTGTTGTACAGCAGAAAGTTACACACCATTGTAAAACAACTATGTGTAATAAAATAAAAAAAAATATAATTCTCCATGGGAAAAAAAGAATAAATGTATAGGTAGATGAAAAGGAGGAAAGTAAAAGGAATTCTGCTTCTGTCCAAAATCTAGTAGGAAGGATCCCAGTTTCTGTGTTTCATTGTATTCTCTGAAAAACAAGAAAATACTGCATCTATTTCTTTAATGAAGAACGGCTTAGTCATGATTAAACAACAGTAAGTCTCAGTCATTGAAAGAGGTATATTTTCATGGACAACTCTGGCAGGTTTCATTTCAGATACTGGCCTTTTTCTCCCTGTTCTGTCATGTGTCTGCAGACCTTGTTATTATTTCCAGAAGAGAGTTCACTTTTAACATGGAGGCTTCAAAATGAATCACAGATGAATAGAAGTTTTTTGTTGTTCTCATTTCTGCTTTTCTGTTTATGTCTTGGAAGCTTGCACAATTCCTTCCAATAACTACTGGCTGTCCATGATTTAGAAAGTCAACCATTGTCTGGGTCTCTTCTGATGCTCACTTAGAATTCAGAGTCTGGTCCAAAGCAATGTCCACTGTGAAGCATGTCAGATTCCTTGTCTGCAGCACCTCTGAATTCTGAGTTCCTGCAGGCTCCACCTCATTACTGTGGAAGCAGTGCTGACTCTCAATTGCGATGAGCAACCCCTCATGGCTACCCATCCCACCTGCCTGACCGTTCCTGGCCTGGCATGTGCAATGCTCACCACCCCAGAAAGTGCGGTATCATACCACTTGTCTGAAACAGGGAAGCACCAGTTCAGGTTTTTATCCATTATGATACCATAAGGATATTGTTGAAATTTGCAGAAACAGTCTTCTGTGGAGGTGTGAATTAAAAGCAGCGTTGAATAAATACAACCTGTGCATTGCATTATAACTTGATTTCAAAAGTGAGAACAGGATTTGTGACTACGCTGAAGATAAGACACCTCTTTCTCTTAAGACCACTGCTTACATTCAAGAACCGAGATGGACTGTAGCTCACCAGGCTCCTCTGTCCATAGAGTTTCTTCCAGGCAAGCATACTGGAGTGGGTGGCCATGCCCTCCTCCAGGGAGTCTTCCCAACTCAGGGATCCAACTGGCATCTCCTGCACTGGCAGGCGGATTCTTTCCTGCTGAACCAACAGGGACACCCCTCAAGAACTGAGAAACAGAAGGAAATTAATAGTGCAGATATTTATCAATGCCTGTCACAATAAAGGGAGAAGTGGACTTCCTATTTGGGGAAGTTGAGCTGTCAACCTTTGTAATGAAAGTGAAGAAAGAAATGAAAGATGTTTTGGAGCATGCATGGCTCCTGGATATGTAGACTGCAGATTAACAAATGAAGTGTAAATTGGGAACATTTTAATCAAGAATTCACAGCTTTAAATTCATAAATAAAGTACTGGTTTACAAAGGAAAATATTCCTACAGAGACCACTGTTTCACAATAGTTTAGGAAGGGGTACCTTCCTATTTATTTCAGTTTCCTAGTCAAATTCCCATATGATTAATGACAAATACGTGCACAATGAATTCCAGCCTAATTTAATAACCTGTTACACGTGTTTTTGCGTGTGAGCTCAGTCATGTCTAATGTTTTGCAACTTCATGGCCTGTATCCTGCTTGGATCCTCTGTTCATGGGATTTCCTAGGCAAGAATACTGGAGTGGGTTGCCATTTCCTACTCCAGGAGATCTTCCCGATCTCGGGATGGAAGTCATCTCTTGGGTCTCTCCTGCACTGGCAGGCAGGCAGACTCTACCTCTGTGCTATCTCTTACTTCTACCATAAACAATGGGCGTTGTTGTTGTTTTGTTTGTTTGTTTTTCCTTTGCCTTCACTCAGGGAATCAGATATTTAGAACTGGAAAGATTAATAATAATTCAGTCCTCTGATGATTCCAGGTGAAGTGAAGAATTTCTAGAGTGGCTAGTGGATGTATTTGGTGCATAAAATTCACTCATAACCAAGTAGAGATGCCAGAATGGTTATTAAAAGCAGCGTTGAATAAATACAACCTGTGCATTGCATTATAACTTGATTTCAAAAGTGAGAACAGGATTTGTGACTACGCTGAAGATAAGACACCTCTTTCTCTTAAGACCACTGCTTACATTCAAGAACCGAGATGGACTGTAGCTCACCAGGCTCCTCTGTCCATAGAGTTTCTTCCAGGCAAGCATACTGGAGTGGGTGGCCATGCCCTCCTCCAGGGAGTCTTCCCAACTCAGGGATCCAACTGGCATCTCCTGCACTGGCAGGCGGATTCTTTCCTGCTGAACCAACAGGGACACCCCTCAAGAACTGAGAAACAGAAGGAAATTAATAGTGCAGATATTTATCAATGCCTGTCACAATAAAGGGAGAAGTGGACTTCCTATTTGGGGAAGTTGAGCTGTCAACCTTTGTAATGAAAGTGAAGAAAGAAATGAAAGATGTTTTGGAGCATGCATGGCTCCTGGATATGTAGACTGCAGATTAACAAATGAAGTGTAAATTGGGAACATTTTAATCAAGAATTCACAGCTTTAAATTCATAAATAAAGTACTGGTTTACAAAGGAAAATATTCCTACAGAGACCACTGTTTCACAATAGTTTAGGAAGGGGTACCTTCCTATTTATTTCAGTTTCCTAGTCAAATTCCCATATGATTAATGACAAATACGTGCACAATGAATTCCAGCCTAATTTAATAACCTGTTACACGTGTTTTTGCGTGTGAGCTCAGTCATGTCTAATGTTTTGCAACTTCATGGCCTGTATCCTGCTTGGATCCTCTGTTCATGGGATTTCCTAGGCAAGAATACTGGAGTGGGTTGCCATTTCCTACTCCAGGAGATCTTCCCGATCTCGGGATGGAAGTCATCTCTTGGGTCTCTCCTGCACTGGCAGGCAGGCAGACTCTACCTCTGTGCTATCTCTTACTTCTACCATAAACAATGGGCGTTGTTGTTGTTTTGTTTGTTTGTTTTTCCTTTGCCTTCACTCAGGGAATCAGATATTTAGAACTGGAAAGATTAATAATAATTCAGTCCTCTGATGATTCCAGGTGAAGTGAAGAATTTCTAGAGTGGCTAGTGGATGTATTTGGTGCATAAAATTCACTCATAACCAAGTAGAGATGCCAGAGATAATCTGGTGTTATATTGGCTTAAACTATTGATTCAGGTGGTGCTAGTGACAAAGAATCCACCTGCAAATACCTGGGTGGGGAAGATCCCCTGGTGGAGGGCATGGCAACCCACCCCAGTATTCTTGCTTGGGAAATCCCATAGACAGAGGAGCCTGGCTGGCTGCAGTCCATTAGGTCACAAAGAGTTGGACACAACACAACAATGTAGAGATTTTGTTTACACAGCATTATATTTAGAACCTTGTTAGAATGGTAATGGGTGAATCCTGTGAAACATACGCACAGTCTCTTTTCAGTCTCATGAATTGATTAGGATATCGCCTTTTCATTTGTAAGACCCAATATCATGGGAAGTGAAAGTGACTAAGTCATGTCCAGCTCTTCAGGACTCCTTGGAGGAGCCATGGAGTTATCCAGGCAAGAATACTGGGGTGTGTTGTGGTTCCATTCTCCAGAGGATTTTCCCAACTCAGGAATCGAACCCAGGTCTCCCACATTGTAGGCAGATTCTTAATTGTTCAAGCCAACCGGGAAGCCAAAGAATACTGAAGTGGGTGGCCTATCCCTTCTCCAGGGTATCTTCCCAACCCAGGCGTCAAGCTGGGGTATCCTGCATTACAGGTGGATTTTTTACCAGCTGAGCTACCAGGGAAGCCGCCAATATTATGGAAACTGTGCTTAATTCCTTGTGTATGAAATATGGAGATGAAAGGGGAAAATTGATGAACTACATACTATATAGATGTATAATGATTACTTTTTCTTTTTAAAAGAAATCTCTGCTTTATTAATAAAGTATAAATATTTAGTGAAACACCTTGTTTATCAAGGTCTAAGCGAGATGATGTACAGTACAGATGAGGAATTCTTAGACACACATCTCACCTATAAGAATGGATAAATCTAAATGGATTACAAATTTACATGTTTCAACAGTGAACAAATGTGAATGACATACTTACCTAGTAACAGGATCAATGTGGCAGCATGTAATAAACTTCTAAGTAACCTCTAACAAGGAAACTATGACCTTCAGCATCATACAGTCATACACATGCCTCCTGGATTTGCTTTCATTCTTTCTATGTGCTCTCATACAAGCCATATTCTTGGCTAAATTGTTGTTGCTGTCTCTTTACAATATGGCCAATATGTTTGCTATGTAGATAGGTGGAAAATTCCCATGAAAAACACACTGCTAGTCATATACAGTGTGTTATGAAATAAAACTAGAAAATAGATCAAATTCTGCCCTCTGGAAAGGCAAAAGAAAATGAAAAGCATTTAAGGTGATTCTTAAAACTGTGATGGTGTTGGTTTAATCACTACATTCTGTTTGACTCTTGCAACTCTATGGACTGTCGCCTGCCAGGCTCCTCTGTCCGTGGGATTCTCCAGGCAAGAATACTGGAGTGGGTTTCCATTTCCTCCTCCAGGGATCTTCTACCCAGAGATAGAACCTGTGTCTCCTGCATTGCTGGTGGATTCTTTACCATTCTTTACAAGGAAGCTCAATTTCTACAGCTACTAACAGTCAAGAAGAGGAAAGCTATGGAGAAGGGAGGAAAACAAGGATGTTACTCTAAGAGGACTATCTCTGTCTGACTCATCTTTGAATACTTGCATTACCACATGGAAGATAGTATAGTTGTTGAATGAATGGCTAATATGAATAAATGAATCAGCAGAACAGGAGGAAATTAATTTGACTATATAAATTAAAGCAGAATTGCGCTCAAAGCATCTAAGAAGACCTATACAGGTGAAGGGAGAGGTACACTCTGACAGGCTTAGACAGAAGATTCAGAGTGTAATAGAAACTAGTCTAATAACTATGGTGTAAATATATTAAACCACAGCATTTATGCACTGGCAGAAAAGGTATAATCGCTTCATTAGAATATCTTCTTATAGAATATGAGTTTTTAAAAATAACGTAAAGAATCAATAAGTTTCTCAGTGATTGATGAGAGTTAGAAGATTGAAAATGAGAAAACAAAAATTGGCATTGTCATGTGATTCTTACACACATCTCACCTATAAGAATGGATAAATCTAAATGGATTACAAATTTACATGTTTCAACAGTGAACAAATGTGAATGACATACTTACCTAGTAACAGGATCAATGTGGCAGCATGTAATAAACTTCTAAGTAACCTCTAACAAGGAAACTATGACCTTCAGCATCATACAGTCATACACATGCCTCCTGGATTTGCTTTCATTCTTTCTATGTGCTCTCATACAAGCCATATTCTTGGCTAAATTGTTGTTGCTGTCTCTTTACAATATGGCCAATATGTTTGCTATGTAGATAGGTGGAAAATTCCCATGAAAAACACACTGCTAGTCATATACAGTGTGTTATGAAATAAAACTAGAAAATAGATCAAATTCTGCCCTCTGGAAAGGCAAAAGAAAATGAAAAGCATTTAAGGTGATTCTTAAAACTGTGATGGTGTTGGTTTAATCACTACATTCTGTTTGACTCTTGCAACTCTATGGACTGTCGCCTGCCAGGCTCCTCTGTCCGTGGGATTCTCCAGGCAAGAATACTGGAGTGGGTTTCCATTTCCTCCTCCAGGGGATCTTCTCTACCCAGAGATAGAACCTGTGTCTCCTGCATTGCTGGTGGATTCTTTACCATTCTTTACAAGGGAAGCTCAATTTCTACAGCTACTAACAGTCAAGAAGAGGAAAGCTATGGAGAAGGGAGGAAAACAAGGATGTTACTCTAAGAGGACTATCTCTGTCTGACTCATCTTTGAATACTTGCATTACCACATGGAAGATAGTATAGTTGTTGAATGAATGGCTAATATGAATAAATGAATCAGCAGAACAGGAGGAAATTAATTTGACTATATAAATTAAAGCAGAATTGCGCTCAAAGCATCTAAGAAGACCTATACAGGTGAAGGGAGAGGTACACTCTGACAGGCTTAGACAGAAGATTCAGAGTGTAATAGAAACTAGTCTAATAACTATGGTGTAAATATATTAAACCACAGCATTTATGCACTGGCAGAAAAGGTATAATCGCTTCATTAGAATATCTTCTTATAGAATATGAGTTTTTAAAAATAACGTAAAGAATCAATAAGTTTCTCAGTGATTGATGAGAGTAGAAGATGAAAAATGAGAAACATTTGGCATTGATATCAGGAGTCTTAGTAATCTACAGTTACTTTAGGATGCATTGGAATCCATATATATTTCATCAGGGATTAATAATAGGTTGCGTGTGCATGTTAAGTCACTTCATTCATGTCTGATTCTTAGCAACCCTATGGGCTGTAGCCTGCCAGGTTCATCTGTCAATGGAATTCTCCAGGCAAGAATACTGGAGTGGGTTGCCATGCCCTCCTCCAGGGGATCTTCACAACCCAGGGACTGAACCCTCCTCTTCTGTGTCACCTGCACTGCGGGCAGATTCTTTACCACAGAGCCACTCAGGAAGCTCGACTAGTAGGTTATATAAAGCTATAAACCATTTATGGATTCAGCTAGGATTCCAATGCATGGCTAAGTGAAGTCAGAGTGGAGTCTGTCTGGATTGTAAATGAAGTATGGCTTCTTGTTTAAAGAGATCTTTGTTCAACTCTTGGCCAGACAGGTGCTGCATCTTATTACCCAGCAAGTGCTGTTTGATCTCCATCCTATCTGAAAGATTTAGCATATGTGATAAGAAGAAACTGTTAATCTTGCATGAAGCCAATTCTCTCTGGACGTTTTTACTTCGAAATATGATGCATTTTTCCTCTTTTCTGTCTGTACAGTACATGCTCGGTTGCTCCACCAGGTCCCTCTGTTCATGGAATCCTCCAGGAAAGAATACTAGAGTGGGTTATCATTTTCTCTTCCAAGGGGTCTTCCTGACCCAATGGTCAAATCCACGTCTCTGCGTTGGCAGGCAGATTCTTTACCACTGAGAAGACATCTTTATGCCCAGTGAGTGTTAATTGGCTGTAAGATGCCAGCTTATCAGACAAAACATCCTTTCTGTGCCTTTGACAGTAAGGAAATGGTTTAAAGCCAAGCAGTCTTTATATTTTCAATTTTGAGGTGAGTGCCAGCAGTGCCATCCTCTTGGTCTGAGTCTTCATAACAGCTTTGCACAAGTTCTTTGTTCCCATTGCTCCTTCAGATGGCTAGAGACTTCTCTTGTAGCTTGGCAGATCTTTCTATCTTTGAGGAAAAAATTCTACAGCCTTCCTATCTGGCTTTAAAAAACCTCCTTCTGATGGCCCATGAGAAACATTTGGCATTGATATCAGGAGTCTTAGTAATTACAGTTACTTTAGGATGCATTGGAATCCATATATATTTCATCAGGGATTAATAATAGGTTGCGTGTGCATGTTAAGTCACTTCATTCATGTCTGATTCTTAGCAACCCTATGGGCTGTAGCCTGCCAGGTTCATCTGTCAATGGAATTCTCCAGGCAAGAATACTGGAGTGGGTTGCCATGCCCTCCTCCAGGGGATCTTCACAACCCAGGGACTGAACCCTCCTCTTCTGTGTCACCTGCACTGCGGGCAGATTCTTTACCACAGAGCCACTCAGGAAGCTCGACTAGTAGGTTATATAAAGCTATAAACCATTTATGGATTCAGCTAGGATTCCAATGCATGGCTAAGTGAAGTCAGAGTGGAGTCTGTCTGGATTGTAAATGAAGTATGGCTTCTTGTTTAAAGAGATCTTTGTTCAACTCTTGGCCAGACAGGTGCTGCATCTTATTACCCAGCAAGTGCTGTTTGATCTCCATCCTATCTGAAAGATTTAGCATATGTGATAAGAAGAAACTGTTAATCTTGCATGAAGCCAATTCTCTCTGGACGTTTTTACTTCGAAATATGATGCATTTTTCCTCTTTTCTGTCTGTACAGTACATGCTCGGTTGCTCCACCAGGTCCCTCTGTTCATGGAATCCTCCAGGAAAGAATACTAGAGTGGGTTATCATTTTCTCTTCCAAGGGGTCTTCCTGACCCAATGGTCAAATCCACGTCTCTGCGTTGGCAGGCAGATTCTTTACCACTGAGAAGACATCTTTATGCCCAGTGAGTGTTAATTGGCTGTAAGATGCCAGCTTATCAGACAAAACATCCTTTCTGTGCCTTTGACAGTAAGGAAATGGTTTAAAGCCAAGCAGTCTTTATATTTTCAATTTTGAGGTGAGTGCCAGCAGTGCCATCCTCTTGGTCTGAGTCTTCATAACAGCTTTGCACAAGTTCTTTGTTCCCATTGCTCCTTCAGATGGCTAGAGACTTCTCTTGTAGCTTGGCAGATCTTTCTATCTTTGAGGGAAAAAAAAAATTCTACAGCCTTCCTATCTGCTTTTATGGCTTTTCAATCTCTAGAAAGAATTTATTAACATTCTTGCTTCAAGCTGGCAAAATGTTTTTGTCCCACTGGCAACCATTCAAGAATAAAATCCACAAAGAACTGTGTGTAATTTTATTTATGAGTTTTAAGAAAGCCATTTAAAAATTATTTGTCTTTTATATACTCAGTCAACATATAGAAGGAAGGAGAATTAGTTAATCATGGAATAAAATGGAAACAGACATTTATTGAATCCAGATAGGAAAATAAAATTATTAAAAGTTTAAACTTATAGTTACCCTATATATGGCTGATATTCATATCTTTTGTAATTATTAGCTGTCATGCTGAAATCTATTAAGGGAATATTTGAATTCTTCAGTGTCAATTAATTATGAAGTATAGTTGATTTACAATGTTGTGTTAATGTCTGCTATACAGCAAAGTGATTCAGTTGTATAGCTCTCTCTATAAATGTTATTATTCATATTCTTTTCCACTATGGCTTATCACAGGATATTGAATGCAGTTCTCTGTGCTATACAGTAGGACACTGTTGTTTATCTATCCTATATATAATAGCTTGTATGTACTAATCCCAAGCTCTCCCCTGAAACCACAAATCTGTTCTCTGTATTTGGGAATATATTTCTGTTTCTATTTCATAGATAAGTTCATTGTATCATATTTTAGATTCCACATATAAGTGATACCACATGGTATTTCTGTTTCTCTTTCTGACTTACTTCACTTAGAATGATAATCTCTAGGTCTGTCCATGTTGTTGTAAGTGCCATTATTTCATACTTTTTCATGGCTGAGTAATATTCTCATGTATATATTATATAGTTATGATTATATGCATCACATCTTCTTTATCCATGCATCTGTTGATGGACATCTAGGTTGCTTCCATGTCTTGGATATTGTGAATAGTGCTGCAGTGAACACAGGGTTGCATGTGAAATCTATATGGGACTGGTTTAAAGCCAAGCAGTCTTTATATTTTCAATTTTGAGGTGAGTGCCAGCAGTGCCATCCTCTTGGTCTGAGTCTTCATAACAGCTTTGCACAAGTTCTTTGTTCCCATTGCTCCTTCAGATGGCTAGAGACTTCTCTTGTAGCTTGGCAGATCTTTCTATCTTTGAGGGAAAAAAAAAATTCTACAGCCTTCCTATCTGCTTTTATGGCTTTTCAATCTCTAGAAAGAATTTATTAACATTCTTGCTTCAAGCTGGCAAAATGTTTTTGTCCCACTGGCAACCATTCAAGAATAAAATCCACAAAGAACTGTGTGTAATTTTATTTATGAGTTTTAAGAAAGCCATTTAAAAATTATTTGTCTTTTATATACTCAGTCAACATATAGAAGGAAGGAGAATTAGTTAATCATGGAATAAAATGGAAACAGACATTTATTGAATCCAGATAGGAAAATAAAATTATTAAAAGTTTAAACTTATAGTTACCCTATATATGGCTGATATTCATATCTTTTGTAATTATTAGCTGTCATGCTGAAATCTATTAAGGGAATATTTGAATTCTTCAGTGTCAATTAATTATGAAGTATAGTTGATTTACAATGTTGTGTTAATGTCTGCTATACAGCAAAGTGATTCAGTTGTATAGCTCTCTCTATAAATGTTATTATTCATATTCTTTTCCACTATGGCTTATCACAGGATATTGAATGCAGTTCTCTGTGCTATACAGTAGGACACTGTTGTTTATCTATCCTATATATAATAGCTTGTATGTACTAATCCCAAGCTCTCCCCTGAAACCACAAATCTGTTCTCTGTATTTGGGAATATATTTCTGTTTCTATTTCATAGATAAGTTCATTGTATCATATTTTAGATTCCACATATAAGTGATACCACATGGTATTTCTGTTTCTCTTTCTGACTTACTTCACTTAGAATGATAATCTCTAGGTCTGTCCATGTTGTTGTAAGTGCCATTATTTCATACTTTTTCATGGCTGAGTAATATTCTCATGTATATATTATATAGTTATGATTATATGCATCACATCTTCTTTATCCATGCATCTGTTGATGGACATCTAGGTTGCTTCCATGTCTTGGATATTGTGAATAGTGCTGCAGTGAACACAGGGTTGCATGTGTCTTTTCAAATTATAGTTTTGTCTGGGTATATGACCAGCAGTGGAATTTCTGGATCATGTGACAACTATATTTTTAAGTTTTCTGAGGAAATATGCTATAGCAGTGCAGTTGAAAATTTTTACAACTTATAAAACTGTTAGGCCAAAACTTGAGGGGAGGAGGTATAATCTATGCATAATAGCAAAATTCTCTGTCATAAATGTGAATGGTATGCCATATGCCATATGTCATGATAGTTTGTGTTTCTCCATTTTTTGTCATTAGCCAAATATTACCAGTTCCCTCTTGGTCTTAAAAATACATTGTGGGGGAATTCCCTGGTGGTCCAGTGGCTAAGACTCTGTGCTCCCAATGCAGGGGGCCCAGGTTCAATCCCTAGTCAGGGAACTAGAGCCCACATGCTATAACTGAGACCCAATACAGCCAAATAAATATAAATAAAATATTAAAAAAAAACTACATTGTGTATGATAAGTTTGAATTATTATTAGCCTGTTTAAATCTGATGTGATAATGATAAAAAAAATAGGCTTTGTTGGCTAGCATGCCTTCCTTGAAAATGTAAGGTGTCCCCTCAAAAATTTTATGCCTAGGCATGTTCATCCACCTTACTGAGTATGCATGCCCAGTCGCTCCACACTGTCTGACTCTTTGGGACCTCATAAGCTGTAGCCTACAAAGCTCCTCTGTCTACAAGATTCTCCAGGAAAAATTACTGAAATAGGTTGCCATTTTCTTCTCTGGGGGATCTTCCTGGACCCAGGGATCAAACCTGTGGCTCCTATGTTGAATGCAGATTCTTTACCACTGAGACACCAGCAAAGCCCCCACCACTTACCACATGGCTCTGAATGAGTTCTTAGAATGAGGAAAAAATTTCTGTTTTCACTGATTTTAAGGAAATGAACTGTACAGGCTGCACCTAAAAACCTGTGTTCCACCTCTCTGAGTCAGTAAGCATGTTTTCTGGATGCAACCATCACAAGACTTATGTCCCAGACAGAATATAGAATATTACATTCACTGTTGAATAAGTCAGTGATCACAAAGGTCTCTTATGGTGGAATGTTTGGAAGAAGGCTGCAGATTGTTGCCCTTGACTTAGTTCAGGATTCTTAGGACACTCTAAGCCATAGATCTGAGTTCAGGATTTCATATAGGACAAAATCGTCTGGGTATATGACCAGCAGTGGAATTTCTGGATCATGTGACAACTATATTTTTAAGTTTTCTGAGGAAATATGCTATAGCAGTGCAGTTGAAAATTTTTACAACTTATAAAACTGTTAGGCCAAAACTTGAGGGGAGGAGGTATAATCTATGCATAATAGCAAAATTCTCTGTCATAAATGTGAATGGTATGCCATATGCCATATGTCATGATAGTTTGTGTTTCTCCATTTTTTGTCATTAGCCAAATATTACCAGTTCCCTCTTGGTCTTAAAAATACATTGTGGGGGAATTCCCTGGTGGTCCAGTGGCTAAGACTCTGTGCTCCCAATGCAGGGGGCCCAGGTTCAATCCCTAGTCAGGGAACTAGAGCCCACATGCTATAACTGAGACCCAATACAGCCAAATAAATATAAATAAAATATTAAAAAAAAAACTACATTGTGTATGATAAGTTTGAATTATTATTAGCCTGTTTAAATCTGATGTGATAATGATAAAAAAAATAGGCTTTGTTGGCTAGCATGCCTTCCTTGAAAATGTAAGGTGTCCCCTCAAAAATTTTATGCCTAGGCATGTTCATCCACCTTACTGAGTATGCATGCCCAGTCGCTCCACACTGTCTGACTCTTTGGGACCTCATAAGCTGTAGCCTACAAAGCTCCTCTGTCTACAAGATTCTCCAGGAAAAATTACTGAAATAGGTTGCCATTTTCTTCTCTGGGGGATCTTCCTGGACCCAGGGATCAAACCTGTGGCTCCTATGTTGAATGCAGATTCTTTACCACTGAGACACCAGCAAAGCCCCCACCACTTACCACATGGCTCTGAATGAGTTCTTAGAATGAGGAAAAAATTTCTGTTTTCACTGATTTTAAGGAAATGAACTGTACAGGCTGCACCTAAAAACCTGTGTTCCACCTCTCTGAGTCAGTAAGCATGTTTTCTGGATGCAACCATCACAAGACTTATGTCCCAGACAGAATATAGAATATTACATTCACTGTTGAATAAGTCAGTGATCACAAAGGTCTCTTATGGTGGAATGTTTGGAAGAAGGCTGCAGATTTTTGCCCTTGACTTAGTTCAGGATTCTTAGGACACTCTAAGCCATAGATCTGAGGCTCAATCCAGAAGATGGTCTAGCCCTCAAAACCAATATCCATGGGTAACTCAAGAAATACTTAAATGTTTAGGTTATGAAAACAGAGACTTGTGTACAGATGTACAACATCCAGAAAAAAAGAGCTGGAATTGTCAATCATCCAACCTGTCGTTTCTTCCACACTTGTTGTCAAGGAGGGAAGGTTGTTTCTTCATCTTGTGCTCTTCTTCAAAAATATGCAATAGGAAAGCAAACACAAATTTACAAAAGCAATGCCAGTTAGCTTCAGTAAACAGTTGCTTAGTTTCTATGACGTCCCCTAATGTACCTTCTGAATGCTTGAAAAATAGAGTTGAATTATTCTCAAGAAGAACAACAAAACAGTCCACACCACCCAGTGAGCATCAGCTCAAGTCTGCAAGGCTTGGCTCATGGGTTCCCCTTCTCTCATAGGAGAGGCCGTGGCAGCCCTTGGCTGGTGCCTTTGTGGCAGTGTGGCTGGACTACTAGAAATGGAGGCTGGCTTGTCATGAGTTTATCAGATTCCAAGATTCCCAAGTCAGAAATGGAGAGTTTTACTTATTTGATGAAGTTGTCTGTAATGTTAATACAGCAAAGGTTTCACAACAACACTGGAAATTAAGATTGTCTTCCTGCACTCAGAGTTTTCTGATAAATAGCTATCTCTGTTCTTTTCAGAGCTTCCCAGGAGGTGTTAGTGGTAAAGAATCCACCTGCTGATGCAGGAAACACAAGGGACGTGGATTCGATCCCTGAGTCGGGAAGATTCCCTGGAGGAGGAAATGGCAACTCACTCCAGCATTCTTGCCTGGGAAATTCCATGGACAGTGGAACCTGCCAGGCTGCAGTTCATGTGGCTGCGAAGAGTCGAGCATGACTGAGCACATAATCCTTTCCTAATCTGTTCTTTTCACTGAAAGTGTGCAAACTATACATGCATATATTAAGAGTATCTGAGTCTCAACTTCCTCTCCCTAAAATGATGTAATTACAAAAGTAACTTTTGGAAGCCCCTGAAATGACTCTTGATTTCATCTGAATTCCTGTTATTCTCACTCTTTATCTTTTACGTTCATTCTGCTTTCTCTGAAAAAGTGCTAAGCGACAAGACAATCACTTCTGAGTCAGTGTTTTACTTTAAGCTCAGATCCATGGATACGACCTTATTTTCTCCTAAGGATTTCTTTAGAGTCCCTTTCTACAGTAGACCTTTTTAAAAGAGACTATTTTTGATAGCCTTTATCGTTAAATGGCTAGGAACTGTTCATCAGTAAAATGTTTCTATAACACATTGTTGTTTTTACAATCACTAAATTACACACAGTAGTACAATTTTCTCTTCTATAGCTAAAAGAATCAGCTTTCTTCTCTAACAGTATAGTTGATCATAATCTGCCTAGAAATTTTATAATCATATGTCAAAAAAACCATAAATGACGTCCCCTAATGTACCTTCTGAATGCTTGAAAAATAGAGTTGAATTATTCTCAAGAAGAACAACAAAACAGTCCACACCACCCAGTGAGCATCAGCTCAAGTCTGCAAGGCTTGGCTCATGGGTTCCCCTTCTCTCATAGGAGAGGCCGTGGCAGCCCTTGGCTGGTGCCTTTGTGGCAGTGTGGCTGGACTACTAGAAATGGAGGCTGGCTTGTCATGAGTTTATCAGATTCCAAGATTCCCAAGTCAGAAATGGAGAGTTTTACTTATTTGATGAAGTTGTCTGTAATGTTAATACAGCAAAGGTTTCACAACAACACTGGAAATTAAGATTGTCTTCCTGCACTCAGAGTTTTCTGATAAATAGCTATCTCTGTTCTTTTCAGAGCTTCCCAGGAGGTGTTAGTGGTAAAGAATCCACCTGCTGATGCAGGAAACACAAGGGACGTGGATTCGATCCCTGAGTCGGGAAGATTCCCTGGAGGAGGAAATGGCAACTCACTCCAGCATTCTTGCCTGGGAAATTCCATGGACAGTGGAACCTGCCAGGCTGCAGTTCATGTGGCTGCGAAGAGTCGAGCATGACTGAGCACATAATCCTTTCCTAATCTGTTCTTTTCACTGAAAGTGTGCAAACTATACATGCATATATTAAGAGTATCTGAGTCTCAACTTCCTCTCCCTAAAATGATGTAATTACAAAAGTAACTTTTGGAAGCCCCTGAAATGACTCTTGATTTCATCTGAATTCCCTGTTATTCTCACTCTTTATCTTTTACGTTCATTCTGCTTTCTCTGAAAAAGTGCTAAGCGACAAGACAATCACTTCTGAGTCAGTGTTTTACTTTAAGCTCAGATCCATGGATACGACCTTATTTTCTCCTAAGGATTTCTTTAGAGTCCCTTTCTACAGTAGACCTTTTTAAAAGAGACTATTTTTGATAGCCTTTATCGTTAAATGGCTAGGAACTGTTCATCAGTAAAATGTTTCTATAACACATTGTTGTTTTTACAATCACTAAATTACACACAGTAGTACAATTTTCTCTTCTATAAGAACCTGTAAAATGAATCAGCTTTCTTCTCTAACAGTATAGTTGATCATAATCTGCCTAGAAATTTTATAATCATATGTCATAACATAAAGTGAATTATCAGAGGACTCACCCTAGTAAAAGGGAAACACTTTCTGGTGTTCACGTGTAATTTATTGGCAGTGATACTGACAAGCAAAAAACAAGTAAAAATAAGTATCTTTTTATTCAGCTGTTTAAATTTTGTATTGGGGTGTAGCCAATTAAAAGGTTATGATAGATTCACGTGAACAGAACCCAAGGAACTGGGCCATGCATATACATGTATCCATTCTCCCCCAAATTCCCCCAGATCCTCTGCCCATTGATGCTGCCTTTTAATTATTCAAAGTATTTTATTATATCTAAATACACAATAGAGCATCTCTTCAAGGATGTATGATCTTTGGTTTATAATATGGAAGGTATCTACAGATATTTATGACTTATAATATGTCTCATTGTTAATTTTAGTTTTCTGAATTTTCAGGAAAAATACTCAGATGCAATACTGTGTTAGAATTATAAGAAAATTTATTAAAAATAATCTTAGCTTCCTGCTATACTTAGGATACCTTGCTAAACCAATATGATGAGTGAAAGACCTTTGTCAGAGATTCAAACTTCAATGTTCTTAACTGTTTTTCTCCAGAAATATACTTGATATGAGAGCCTGTATCCTTCACAATAAGAGCACTTGACAAGGTGATTTCTAATGGTATTTTCAGAAAAAAAGTTCTATCACTCTTTAATCATATGTCTTGGTCAGAAGTTTGTGACCTTGAACTAACTGCTTTTAAATATATTTATTGATTCCGTGTAAGTCAGAAAACACATTTCTCATCTTTCTTAGACAGAACAGAGACTTATATTTAAGTTTCCTATTGGATTTGAGAAGGAAAGTGAGTTATCATAGAAGTTTCTAGCTATTCTTTATTAGTTTCTCCACTAAGATCGAAATTATCATCAATGTTAACCTTCAAAGAGAATTTTGCAATCTATTAAAAAAGAATATTCAGAAAATTATAATCTCATCTATGCCTAATAGTTTGTCCTTTAGTTGTTGCTGTTCTGTTGCTAAGTCATGTCTGACTCTTTGTTACCCCATGGACTACAGCATGCCAGGATCCTCTCTCCTCTATTATTATCTGGAGTTTGCTCAAGCCCATATCCATTGAGCTGGTGATGCTATCCAGCCATCTCATATTCTGTCATCCTCTTCTTACTCCGCCCTCAATGTTTCCCAGCGTCAGGGTCTTTTCCAGTGATTCAGCTCTTCCCATCAAATGGCCAAAGTATAGGAGCTTCAGCTTCAGCATCAGTGTTTCCAATGAATATTCAGGGTTGATTTCCTTTAGGGCTGACTGATTTGATCTCTTTAAAGTCCAAGGGACTCTTAAACGTCTTCTCCAGCACCACAGTTAGGAAGCACCAGTTCTTCGGCACTCATCTTTCCTAATGGCCAACTCTCACGCCCATACTTGACTATTGAAAAAACCATAGCTTCAACAAGATGGACCTTTGATGACAAAGTGATCACAGCCTTGTCATGGTGAAGGGGCTTGCATAGGTCAGTGAAGCAATGAGCCATGCCCTGCGGGGTCACCCAAGACGGAGGGACCAGAGTGGAGAGTTCTGACGAAACTGTCGGCCGCTGGAGGAGAGAACTGCAAACAACTCCAGTATTCTTGCCTTTACAACCTCATGAACAGCAATAAAAGATTTTCTTTTTTTTTTTTTTTTGGCTGAAGCTAATTGATGAAAAAGGATAGTGGTTAAGTCCTTGGGTGTATATTCCCTTAGACTGTTTTCTTTTTCTTCTCCTTACAGCCTATTCAAAGTTGTCTCTCAATCAGGAGTACAAAAGGAGTTAGAAAATATTAGAGGCAATATTTGCTAAATCAAAAGGAACACCTGGTTAAATGCCTCTGGAGAAGCAGGCTGGCCCAAAATCTCTCAGGCCATAACTTCTGAGCACTAGCTGAACTCCAAAGTGTTGATTTGAACAGAATGTTTAAAGAACATAAAATTTCCCCTTTAAGCCATCTCTCCGGGTGCATCGTGTATTGATATTTAGATGATAAAATTTTTATCTTAAAGCAGCATTGAAGCAGATGCTAGTAATATAATTGGCTAAGAATCTACATTGAAGGTAACTCTCAGTTGTGCACTGGAGCATTCCTATAACCAGTAAGAGCACCTGAGATTCTCCAAGCAAGAATACTGAAGTGGGTAGCCATTGCCTTCTCCAGGGGACCTTCCTGACCCAGGAATGGAGCCCGAGTCTCCTGCATTGCAGGCCGATTTTGTACTGTCTGAGTCATCAGGGAAGTCCTCTAACAAGATGAAAAACTTGAAATAGGAACTGCAACAGTAACATAAAGCAACTTAGGTATGCCAGTGACTGTGGCCCTGATTATAAATTCCTACTGTGTAAGTGAATACAACGGGGTAAGTTTGCCAGTGGTACAACTTCATACAATGTTTTGTTAAGTTATTTGAGATTTTGGAATATGAGATGCCATGTGTGGTTCTTTTTTATATATTAAAATATTTTTATTGAAATGTAATTGATTTACAGTGTTATGTTAGCTTCAGCTGTATAGTGATATGATTCAGTTATACTTATACATATATCTATTCTTTTTCAGATTATTTTCCCATGCAGGTTATTACAGAATATTGAATAGAGTTCTCTGTGCTATAAAATAGGTCCTTGTTATTTCTCTAACTTATACATAGTAGTGTGTATATATTAATCCCACACTTATAATTTATTCCTCTCCCCATCTCCCCTTTGGCAATCATAAATTTGTTTTCTATGTCTTTGAGTCTATTTTTCTTTTTAAAAGAGGTTCATTTGTATACTTTTTTTAGGTTGAACATGTTAAGTGCTATCATGTGATATTTGTCTTTGTATGGCTTACTTCACTTAGCCTAGATCCATACATTTTGCTGCAAATAACATTATTTGATTCTTCTTTTCAATTGGGCAATGTTCCATTGTATAGACATACAATATTCCACCATATACATATACCACACACACATACTCTCTTATGTGTTGATGGGTACTTAGGTTGCTTCCATGTCTTGGCTATTGTAAGTAGTGTCACTATGAATATTGGTGTGCGTGCATCTTTTCAAAATATATTTTGCTCTGGGTATGTGCCCGAAAATGTGATCATGTGGTAACTTTATTTTTAGTATTTTGAGCACCCTCCATACTGTTCTCCATAGTGACTGCATTCATTTACATTACTACCACCAATTTAGGAGGGTTTCTTCTTAGCCAGTGTGTGTGTTTTAGCACTATATAAATATACTCTGTCCCCTTTAGTTAGGAACATTTAAATGACCCAGGAATGGAGCCCGAGTCTCCTGCATTGCAGGCCGATTTTGTACTGTCTGAGTCATCAGGGAAGTCCTCTAACAAGATGAAAAACTTGAAATAGGAACTGCAACAGTAACATAAAGCAACTTAGGTATGCCAGTGACTGTGGCCCTGATTATAAATTCCTACTGTGTAAGTGAATACAACGGGGTAAGTTTGCCAGTGGTACAACTTCATACAATGTTTTGTTAAGTTATTTGAGATTTTGGAATATGAGATGCCATGTGTGGTTCTTTTTTATATATTAAAATATTTTTATTGAAATGTAATTGATTTACAGTGTTATGTTAGCTTCAGCTGTATAGTGATATGATTCAGTTATACTTATACATATATCTATTCTTTTTCAGATTATTTTCCCATGCAGGTTATTACAGAATATTGAATAGAGTTCTCTGTGCTATAAAATAGGTCCTTGTTATTTCTCTAATTTATACATAGTAGTGTGTATATATTAATCCCACACTTATAATTTATTCCTCTCCCCATCTCCCCTTTGGCAATCATAAATTTGTTTTCTATGTCTTTGAGTCTATTTTTCTTTTTAAAAGAGGTTCATTTGTATACTTTTTAGGTTGAACATGTTAAGTGCTATCATGTGATATTTGTCTTTGTATGGCTTACTTCACTTAGCCTAGATCCATACATTTTGCTGCAAATAACATTATTTGATTCTTCTTTTCAATTGGGCAATGTTCCATTGTATAGACATACAATATTCCACCATATACATATACCACACACACATACTCTCTTATGTGTTGATGGGTACTTAGGTTGCTTCCATGTCTTGGCTATTGTAAGTAGTGTCACTATGAATATTGGTGTGCGTGCATCTTTTCAAAATATATTTTGCTCTGGGTATGTGCCCGAAAATGTGATCATGTGGTAACTTTATTTTTAGTATTTTGAGCACCCTCCATACTGTTCTCCATAGTGACTGCATTCATTTACATTACTACCACCAATTTAGGAGGGTTTCTTCTTAGCCAGTGTGTGTGTTTTAGCACTATATAAATATACTCTGTCCCCTTTAGTTAGGAACATTTAAATGAATACACGCACACACACACACACACACACACACACACACACACACACATATATATATAATATGATGTATATATATATTTGTGAGACATATCTCTAGAATATGAAATACATTAAATGATAATAATTTACTTTTTATGCTATTTATGCTACTATGATAGTAAACAAATGATATTACACTTTGCTTTCTCACCTTCAAAATTCTAAGTATTTTCTCTTCCATGAGCAATTGTTTCCCTTAGGTTATTTTTGAACAAGTGATATGACATATCAACACATTTTCTGGAAAATATGCAGTATCTCTGCAAAGTTTATTTTAACAAATGATCTCCAGCAAATGCTTTCTTTGCATTTGGCATATGCTGTGTTTGAAAAGAAATTCACAACAATATGGGAAGTTGTTTTTCCAAGAGTGTGACAAACTAGAAAGCCATTTATTTTAAAATAAATATAAATATATGTAGGTAGTATATGTCTTATCTGTTCAGACGGTATTAACGAAGTTATATTCAGAGTTTAAAAAGTAAGGGAGCAAAGGTGCCCAGAAAAAGTGACCCAGTCAACACGGAGAGACATGGAGTCATTTGCTACCCTCCCCCCTCAGGGAACCTGGGGAGAACAGGGGACAGTGGGGTACAGAGGCCAGGCTCTGTCCAACGTGGTTGGGGGAGCCCAGCCTCTAAGGGCTCCACCCCAGTTCACCTTTTTTTTTTTTTTTTAAAGATTTATTTATTTATTTATTTATTTATTTTGGGCAGGGGTCGGGTTGGGGAAGGAGGGGAGTGGGCGGGCCACTTCTGTTGGTCTTTCATTTCTCTATTTTCATCCGTCTTTGTTCTTTGGCTCCTGCGGACCTCCCATCGCGGTGGTGTCTGTCGTTGCAGAGCGCCGGCTCTGGGCGCATGCGCTCCAGTGCTCTGGCTTGGTAATTGGACATATCGGTCCAGCAGCTCCGTGGCACGTGGGATCTTCCCAGGCTAGGGATCGAACCGGCGCCCCTTGCACTGCAAGGCAGTGTCCTTACCCACTGGACCACCAGGGGAAGCCCCCAGTTCACCTTTTTAAAATTTTAATTGGAGGATGATTGCTTTGCAATGTTGTTAGTTTCTGCCATATTACAGAATGAATCAGCCATAGGTATATGTATGTCTCCTCCCTTTTTAACTTCCCTGCCGCTTCTCACCCTTTCCTGCCCCTCGAGGTTGTCACAAGAATGGAATCTGAGCTCCCTGTGTTAAACAACTATTTGTTTTACAAACGGTAATGTAAATGTTTCCATGTGAGTGTTTCCTTCGGCCCTTCCTCTCCTTCATGGACAGTATCCACAAGTCTGTTCTCTATGTCTGCATCTCCACTGCTGCTCAGCAAATTGATTCATCAGTACCATCTTTCTAGATTCTATATATATGTGTTAATATACAATAGTTGTTTTTTTTCTGACTTGATTCACTTGTATAAGATGTTCTAGATTTATTAATCTCATTAAAATGGATTCAAACATGTTCCTTTTTATTGCTGAGTAATATTTCATTGCATGTGTGTACCCGGTTCACCTTTGAGATAAAGTAAAGAAGAGCAAATCTTCCACAGAGATAGCAAGACTTGTACCTGTTATTTTCTTGACTTTTGGTTCAAAAACACTCAATTTAGAAATTTTTATTTTGCTGTTAATTGAATTTTAGGGTTGAGGAAGAATTAAAAAAAAATCTTCTCTGAATCAAAGCAACTTTGATTCATTCCTCAAAGATTTCCAGCAGGTAAAAGTCTTTGAATATGGTGAACAATGAAAAAATCTTGAAATATATCAGAATGAAAAGTGCAGGTAGGGAAGTGTGGGGGCAGAGGTTAGCTTGAGACTGGAAAAAGAAAAAGTCCAGATACTGGACTAGTCACATACAGATTATGAAATAAGTAGTTTAATTACACTGATGGAATAAAAGAAAGTGTCCAAAGTAAGAGAATTAAAACTTTATAAAAATGACAGCAAAAAATGTTTAATAATATGTGAATAACAATGAAAGGATTAAATAAATAACTGATGGGAAATAGAGACAGAATGAAATGAAACAGAAATCTGAAGATATTACTTGAAAAAGAGGGGGAAAATAAAGAAGCAGAATACATGAAAAGGCTTTAAGGCGAGGAAGAAAGTCAAGATGATAGTGAAGGACAGAGAGCCTGGTGTGCTGCAGTCTATATGCCTTCAAAGAGTCAGACACAACTTAAGGACAAAACAGCAAGGAGGAACAAACAAAAAGAAGGAGGGTCAGGAAGAGGCAAAATTAAAAGCAATATGTGATGAGAGACAGAGGTTCACAGATTCAGAATAAATTGCAAGTGGGAGAAAAGTAAATCTACTAGAATTGTCAAAGTGACAGGGCAGAATAGAAGTATCTGAAGAACAGCTAGAAAGAAAATACCTATTTGCAAAAAAGAAAGAAAATTACACTGAAAGCTGATTTCACACTAAAATGGCAAGCTAAGGACTTTTAGGATAATATCTTCATCATCACTTTATTGATCATTTATACTGTATAATTATCAAAATATCTGAAGTGAAAATTATTCACTAGTATAAGATGTTCTAGATTTATTAATCTCATTAAAATGGATTCAAACATGTTCCTTTTTATTGCTGAGTAATATTTCATTGCATGTGTGTACCCGGTTCACCTTTGAGATAAAGTAAAGAAGAGCAAATCTTCCACAGAGATAGCAAGACTTGTACCTGTTATTTTCTTGACTTTTGGTTCAAAAACACTCAATTTAGAAATTTTTATTTTGCTGTTAATTGAATTTTAGGGTTGAGGAAGAATTAAAAAAAAATCTTCTCTGAATCAAAGCAACTTTGATTCATTCCTCAAAGATTTCCAGCAGGTAAAAGTCTTTGAATATGGTGAACAATGAAAAAATCTTGAAATATATCAGAATGAAAAGTGCAGGTAGGGAAGTGTGGGGGCAGAGGTTAGCTTGAGACTGGAAAAAGAAAAAGTCCAGATACTGGACTAGTCACATACAGATTATGAAATAAGTAGTTTAATTACACTGATGGAATAAAAGAAAGTGTCCAAAGTAAGAGAATTAAAACTTTATAAAAATGACAGCAAAAAATGTTTAATAATATGTGAATAACAATGAAAGGATTAAATAAATAACTGATGGGAAATAGAGACAGAATGAAATGAAACAGAAATCTGAAGATATTACTTGAAAAAGAGGGGGAAAATAAAGAAGCAGAATACATGAAAAGGCTTTAAGGCGAGGAAGAAAGTCAAGATGATAGTGAAGGACAGAGAGCCTGGTGTGCTGCAGTCTATATGCCTTCAAAGAGTCAGACACAACTTAAGGACAAAACAGCAAGGAGGAACAAACAAAAAGAAGGAGGGTCAGGAAGAGGCAAAATTAAAAGCAATATGTGATGAGAGACAGAGGTTCACAGATTCAGAATAAATTGCAAGTGGGAGAAAAGTAAATCTACTAGAATTGTCAAAGTGACAGGGCAGAATAGTAAGTATCTGAAGAACAGCTAGAAAGAAAATACCTATTTGCAAAAAAAAAGAAAAAGAAAATTACACTGAAAGCTGATTTCACACTAAAAATGGCAAGCTAAGGACTTTTTAGGATAATATCTTCATCATCACTTTATTGATCATTTATACTGTATAATTATCAAAATATCTGAAGTGAAAATTCAAAATTTGCACTTCAAGATTTGGAAATGAGAGTTCTTTTTTAAAAAAGACTAAATCTCAGAGAAATAAGAAAAGTTCACTTTTCAAGTTTCTGAAGATGACAGTTATGGAAATCAGAAAAGGACAGTATGAATAGGAGGAGAATTAGTGAACAAAGAAATTGGTGAAAAAAAGAGAAAATATCAACTATAGAGATCAATAATAGTATGCATCTGATTGGATTAATGAAACTGAAATATAGAACACAAAGGGCTGGGTGGTCAACCTACGGAGAAGATAATATATTCATTACTTTTGACCTGCTATAGTGGTTGTGTGTGTTAATATTTCTAAGACATACAATAAATGATAGAAAGTGTATATACAAGTTCAAATGTATGGAAGAAGCAAATGAGATATTCCATCTCATGAGGAAAAATACAAAAGGCATCCTGAAATAAGAAAAAAAATGGAAATCTATGAATAGCAAGATATACGGAAGGCACAAAGTAAAGTTATAGCAATATTTTCAAATGTATCAGGTTAACACATAAGTGTAGTAGAAACAAATGTTCTTAGAGTGTCAACTTAAGTTTAAAAATAAAATATACTGTTTATGAGGGATCACCTAAAACATTGCAAATAAAAAGTAAGAAAGAGCTATTAAATAACAACTGAAAATGTTGCTGTAAATATTAATAATCCACAAACATTAGTACAGAAAGCATTTATATAAATGGTAAAGTCTACTGCATAAGAGTAGATCTTTAAATGAACTAGGACTGTATATGTGTTCTGATATTATATGCCATGCAATATACACTGTAGTAAGATGCTTCCAATTATGCCGACCTGGACTTAACCATAAGGAGAAATTGATAAATCAACAATTAAACAGGAGATTTTAACAAATAACTCTGCAACTGAGAGACCAAAAAAATTATTAAGCACTAGTAAATATATGCAAAAAAGGAAAAAGAAAATTACACTGAAAGCTGATTTCACACTAAAAATGGCAAGCTAAGGACTTTTTAGGATAATATCTTCATCATCACTTTATTGATCATTTATACTGTATAATTATCAAAATATCTGAAGTGAAAATTCAAAATTTGCACTTCAAGATTTGGAAATGAGAGTTCTTTTTTAAAAAAGACTAAATCTCAGAGAAATAAGAAAAGTTCACTTTTCAAGTTTCTGAAGATGACAGTTATGGAAATCAGAAAAGGACAGTATGAATAGGAGGAGAATTAGTGAACAAAGAAATTGGTGAAAAAAAGAGAAAATATCAACTATAGAGATCAATAATAGTATGCATCTGATTGGATTAATGAAACTGAAATATAGAACACAAAGGGCTGGGTGGTCAACCTACGGAGAAGATAATATATTCATTACTTTTGACCTGCTATAGTGGTTGTGTGTGTTAATATTTCTAAGACATACAATAAATGATAGAAAGTGTATATACAAGTTCAAATGTATGGAAGAAGCAAATGAGATATTCCATCTCATGAGGAAAAATACAAAAGGCATCCTGAAATAAGAAAAAAAATGGAAATCTATGAATAGCAAGATATACGGAAGGCACAAAGTAAAGTTATAGCAATATTTTCAAATGTATCAGGTTAACACATAAGTGTAGTAGAAACAAATGTTCTTAGAGTGTCAACTTAAGTTTAAAAATAAAATATACTGTTTATGAGGGATCACCTAAAACATTGCAAATAAAAAGTAAGAAAGAGCTATTAAATAACAACTGAAAATGTTGCTGTAAATATTAATAATCCACAAACATTAGTACAGAAAGCATTTATATAAATGGTAAAGTCTACTGCATAAGAGTAGATCTTTAAATGAACTAGGACTGTATATGTGTTCTGATATTATATGCCATGCAATATACACTGTAGTAAGATGCTTCCAATTATGCCGACCTGGACTTAACCATAAGGAGAAATTGATAAATCAACAATTAAACAGGAGATTTTAACAAATAACTCTGCAACTGAGAGACCAAAAAAATTATTAAGCACTAGTAAATATATGAAACACAAAAGTTAAACACTTTGATATGGTAGCCATACATACAGACATACACAACAAAAGCAGATAATGTGCAATAGATTGAAGCACACATGAACATTTTGAAAAATTGTTCTTGTACTGGACTCAGAACATTAAATTCAAGTTTTTGAGTGAATGATATCTTTCAAACACATTCTATAGTGAGACTGGAATTAAATTGTAAATCTGTGAGAACACTGTTGAAAAAATATTTTGAAAAATTGTAAGATACTGTTCAATTATTACAGGGTCAAGAAAGAATTGTGTTAAACATTAAACTTAAGATAAGAATAAGGAGTTTTAAAAACATATCCAAACTTGAAGGATAAAATGATAGTAATAAATGAGACTAATTTATAAGCATAAATGCTTATAGAATTAAGACATTAATAAGAATTGTGCTTAAGAGCTATATATACAAGAAATGAGAAGAAAACCTAAAATTTAAAAGTAAAATGAAAAACTTGGGGGGAAAGTAATGAATAGAAGATTGGCAATTCATGAAATGGAAAGTCATAATTGACAACAATTCACCTGTTATTTGAATTAAAACAAACAATTTTTGAAGTTTTGGCAAATTGATCAAGCAGAAGTGTTGCAATGGGGACAAGACTTGGTCTGGGACAGATGGTGCAGAAATAATAATAAAGGTTAAATAACATTTGAACGTACAAATGTTGATAAATTTAAAGACAGTTAACCAGGACAGATTTCTGTGAATGTATCACTGCCTAAAATGGAGTAAATAGAGGTTGAAAATCAGATTTGCCCCATAGCATAAGAAAGCAGAACTGTAAATTCCAAAATTTCTCACAGCTACTATTTTATAAATTCCACTATTCAAGCAAAACATGTTCTGCTTCTTAATTCATTTTTTTCTTAATGATATAAAAAAAGGAACATTATCCAAATTTTTTAGCTAATGTTTTCCAAATTATTTAGTTTTGCTAGTCATGAAAATTTTTTCAATAAAAAGTAAAGGTAAAGTCTACTGCATAAGAGTAGATCTTTAAATGAACTAGGACTGTATATGTGTTCTGATATTATATGCCATGCAATATACACTGTAGTAAGATGCTTCCAATTATGCCGACCTGGACTTAACCATAAGGAGAAATTGATAAATCAACAATTAAACAGGAGATTTTAACAAATAACTCTGCAACTGAGAGACCAAAAAAATTATTAAGCACTAGTAAATATATGAAACACAAAAGTTAAACACTTTGATATGGTAGCCATACATACAGACATACACAACAAAAGCAGATAATGTGCAATAGATTGAAGCACACATGAACATTTTGAAAAATTGTTCTTGTACTGGACTCAGAACATTAAATTCAAGTTTTTGAGTGAATGATATCTTTCAAACACATTCTATAGTGAGACTGGAATTAAATTGTAAATCTGTGAGAACACTGTTGAAAAAATATTTTGAAAAATTGTAAGATACTGTTCAATTATTACAGGGTCAAGAAAGAATTGTGTTAAACATTAAACTTAAGATAAGAATAAGGAGTTTTAAAAACATATCCAAACTTGAAGGATAAAATGATAGTAATAAATGAGACTAATTTATAAGCATAAATGCTTATAGAATTAAGACATTAATAAGAATTGTGCTTAAGAGCTATATATACAAGAAATGAGAAGAAAACCTAAAATTTAAAAGTAAAATGAAAAACTTGGGGGGAAAGTAATGAATAGAAGATTGGCAATTCATGAAATGGAAAGTCATAATTGACAACAATTCACCTGTTATTTGAATTAAAACAAACAATTTTTGAAGTTTTGGCAAATTGATCAAGCAGAAGTGTTGCAATGGGGACAAGACTTGGTCTGGGACAGATGGTGCAGAAATAATAATAAAGGTTAAATAACATTTGAACGTACAAATGTTGATAAATTTAAAGACAGTTAACCAGGACAGATTTCTGTGAATGTATCACTGCCTAAAATGGAGTAAATAGAGGTTGAAAATCAGATTTGCCCCATAGCATAAGAAAGCAGAACTGTAAATTCCAAAATTTCTCACAGCTACTATTTTATAAATTCCACTATTCAAGCAAAACATGTTCTGCTTCTTAATTCATTTTTTTCTTAATGATATAAAAAAAGGAACATTATCCAAATTTTTTAGCTAATGTTTTCCAAATTATTTACCAGTTTTGCTAGTACACATGGCCTAATTCTGCTATAAGATAGGTGAAATGTGCAAAAAGAAAATCATGTACCAATATCCATCACACAATTAAATGCAAATGTAAAGCCACACTTGTTGGTTTTTATGAATCCAGAATTGTCTTAAAATGGCAGTGCCTTGTAGCCCATGTCAGTATATCCAGAGGTGCTAAAATTAACATTTGAAAGTCAATTAATAAACTCAGATAGAAACATTAAAACTATATGATGATTTCAATGAGCAACAACCAAAAATATAACTTAATGGATTCCAAAGCCATTATGATAGTAGCACTTTAGCAAGGTAAATGTATAAGACAGCTTTCTTAATCCTATAGAGGGTAGCTGAACTAAATTTACAGTGAATATTTTATTTAATGTTTACATACAAAAATCAAACATTTTATAATCACTATGTATGACGTAGCCATGTGTTTTTTCAAAATTCTGTGCTCTTAGCTCATACTGTCTAATTAACTTTAATAATGAATAAATATATAGAAGGGAAAGAAAATCTACTGCCATTATTCATTGATGGTATAATAGTACAAAAGAAACAAAAATTATTTTATATAATATGAGAACGTGTAAAATTTATAGTAAGTCAACTATATTTAAATCACAACACTGAACAGAAAGTATTTACAGGGTAAAAATTTACTATTTACAATGAAAATAAAGCATAAGATATCTAGGAACCAAATTATTCAAAGATGTACAAGGCCATTATGTTGAAAACTATGCTACTTTACTGAAAGGCAATCAAAGATAAAGAAAGATCTAAAGTAAATTCATTGGTGGGGAGACTTAGAATATTCCTTTTCCCCAAATTATTAATCTATAAATTTAATAAAATTCTAATTGAAGTTCTGCTTAAAATTCATAATTCAAAAAACTAAGATCACGGCATCTGGTTCCATCACTTCATGGCAAAAGGATGTGGAAAAATTGAAAACTGGGAAGTTTTATTTTCTTGGGCTCCACAATCACTGTTTACGGTGACTGTAGCCATACATTAAAAAGCCGCTTGCTCCTTGGAAGAAACACTATGACAAATCTAGACAGCATATTAAAAAACAGAGACATAATTTTGCCAATAACAGTCCATATAGTCAAAGCAGTCGGTTTTCCAGTAGTAATGTTCAGATGTGAGAGTTGGACCATAAAGAAGGTTGAGTGCTTAAGGATTGATGCTTTTGAACTATAGCACTGGAGAAGACTCTTGAGAATCCCTCAGACAGCAAGATCAAACCAGTCAATCCTGGCAATCACCCTTGAATATTCACTAGAAGGACAGATGCTAGAGCTCCAATAGTTTAGCCACCTGATGGTGAATAGCCCACTCACTGAAAAAGACCCTGATCCTGAGAAAGATTGAGGGCAGGAGGAGAAGGAGGCAGGAGGGGATGAGATGGCTGGTTGGCATCACTGACTCCACGGACACACGTCTGAGCAAACTCCAGGAGACAGTGAAGGACAGGGCAGCCTGGTGTGCTACAGTCCATGGGGTCACAAAGAGTGAGACACGATTTCGTGCTTGAACAAAAACAAATTGATATTCCAGTTCTGTTAGGGGTGTGTGCGTGCATGTATATGTGTGTTAAGAACAGAGGGCCAAGAGGAGCCAATATACACAAAAGGAAAAACATGAGGAGGAGAATGGCTTGCTTGACAGACATATTGATTTAGTATGAAAATATAATTTTCTACCCACATGCTATTGGCTTAGAAATAGAAAAACAGATCAAAAGAACAAAATAATCAACTAAGAAACATGCTTATGTGTTGAAAATTCATTTACCAGAGTTGGAATTGCAAATATGTGAGAAAAAGGATAAACCATTAAATAAACCACCTTGAGTTTGGTTATCCGTATGGTTAATTGCAAATATGGAAAACTATGCTACTTATAAGGCTAAAGAAAAGGACTAAAGTAAGTTCATTGGTGGGGAGACTTAGAATATTCCTTTTCCCCAAATTATTAATCTATAAATTTAATAAAATTCTAATTGAAGTTCTGCTTAAAATTCATAATTCAAAAAACTAAGATCACGGCATCTGGTTCCATCACTTCATGGCAAAAGGATGTGGAAAAATTGAAAACTGGGAAGTTTTATTTTCTTGGGCTCCACAATCACTGTTTACGGTGACTGTAGCCATACATTAAAAAGCCGCTTGCTCCTTGGAAGAAACACTATGACAAATCTAGACAGCATATTAAAAAACAGAGACATAATTTTGCCAATAACAGTCCATATAGTCAAAGCAGTCGGTTTTCCAGTAGTAATGTTCAGATGTGAGAGTTGGACCATAAAGAAGGTTGAGTGCTTAAGGATTGATGCTTTTGAACTATAGCACTGGAGAAGACTCTTGAGAATCCCTCAGACAGCAAGATCAAACCAGTCAATCCTGGCAATCACCCTTGAATATTCACTAGAAGGACAGATGCTAGAGCTCCAATAGTTTAGCCACCTGATGGTGAATAGCCCACTCACTGAAAAAGACCCTGATCCTGAGAAAGATTGAGGGCAGGAGGAGAAGGAGGCAGGAGGGGATGAGATGGCTGGTTGGCATCACTGACTCCACGGACACACGTCTGAGCAAACTCCAGGAGACAGTGAAGGACAGGGCAGCCTGGTGTGCTACAGTCCATGGGGTCACAAAGAGTGAGACACGATTTCGTGCTTGAACAAAAACAAATTGATATTCCAGTTCTGTTAGGGGTGTGTGCGTGCATGTATATGTGTGTTAAGAACAGAGGGCCAAGAGGAGCCAATATACACAAAAGGAAAAACATGAGGAGGAGAATGGCTTGCTTGACAGACATATTGATTTAGTATGAAAATATAATTTTCTACCCACATGCTATTGGCTTAGAAATAGAAAAACAGATCAAAAGAACAAAATAATCAACTAAGAAACATGCTTATGTGTTGAAAATTCATTTACCAGAGTTGGAATTGCAAATATGTGAGAAAAAGGATAAACCATTAAATAAACCACCTTGAGTTTTTGGTTATCCGTATGGAAATTTATCTTCTCCTCACAGCATATATTAAAGTCCTTTCAAGCAAATTACAGGCTTAAGGATGAAATATTCAATCTCTGGAAGAAATTTACCTTGGTTTTGGAGGGAATTTATTAGATATGAAATGTGCAGTCATGTATTAAAATTAAGTATCACATCAAAAAAAGCCACATATGAAGGGAAAACACAAACCGACAACTCTGAAAATATGTGTTTGTAACACAGGGAAATAATAAAGAATTCATATCAGCAGTGTACCATTCAAAAAACTCAGTATAACAGACAATAGACTGAGATGCAAGAGAATTATTTATAAGAAAAAGTACCAAATGGAAAATAAATATGAGAAGATGCACAACCTCATAACAAATTGTGAGGTGAAACAGAAATACACCTTAACAATCATTAAGTCGGAAAAAAAGTTAGATAAATCTTTAAAAATCAGGGGTTTCTGACGTCTGTGTGAATCAGTTTAACTATATTCAAGAAAATAGTCACTGTCTAATAGATGGTGTACAAATCTTATGAAAATCCATTCATAAATATAATGCAAGCTACAGTTTTCAAGTTTTATTAGACTAAAATATACACACTAAAAAAATAATGAAGGGTTAATGAAAACATATGTAGCCTTACTCAGAGAATGACTCTCTGTCATATTCTGTTTTGCTCAAATATGCTTTAAATTCTATTCGTGACTCACTGAGTTAATTTTGTGCCAGTAAGGAGTTGTGATGTTCAGGTGGCATGTCCCTGGAACAACTCTTGCACAATAGGATAGGAAAGTGCACAAATTCTGTAGAAGCATTTCTACAGTATGTAAGAAAGTATGGTCCTGGTGCCTGGTTATAAGAAACTAGATCATGAATTGTGGTATCTAGTCTTACATTGGATTGTTAAGTAGCAATAAAAAAAAATAAAATAAAAAAGATGAGTACTGTTTACTCCCCATTCTTAAATTCTTCAATAACCATTTATACTCAAAAGCTGCCTGTGGAATATATAATAAATAGAAATAAAAGAAATAACATGCCAAGCAACAGTTTAGGGGATTAAACATGGCAGATGGATAATTATGTGGACCCTGTTTGTCCCTGTAGTATCCCATCTTCTTTCCTCTTGTCTCTCCGAGGAAACAATTTTTGTTATCCTTTTTCTCACAGCATATATTAAAGTCCTTTCAAGCAAATTACAGGCTTAAGGATGAAATATTCAATCTCTGGAAGAAATTTACCTTGGTTTTGGAGGGAATTTATTAGATATGAAATGTGCAGTCATGTATTAAAATTAAGTATCACATCAAAAAAAGCCACATATGAAGGGAAAACACAAACCGACAACTCTGAAAATATGTGTTTGTAACACAGGGAAATAATAAAGAATTCATATCAGCAGTGTACCATTCAAAAAACTCAGTATAACAGACAATAGACTGAGATGCAAGAGAATTATTTATAAGAAAAAGTACCAAATGGAAAATAAATATGAGAAGATGCACAACCTCATAACAAATTGTGAGGTGAAACAGAAATACACCTTAACAATCATTAAGTCGGAAAAAGTTAGATAAATCTTTAAAAATCAGGGGTTTCTGACGTCTGTGTGAATCAGTTTAACTATATTCAAGAAAATAGTCACTGTCTAATAGATGGTGTACAAATCTTATGAAAATCCATTCATAAATATAATGCAAGCTACAGTTTTCAAGTTTTATTAGACTAAAATATACACACTAAAAAAATAATGAAGGGTTAATGAAAACATATGTAGCCTTACTCAGAGAATGACTCTCTGTCATATTCTGTTTTGCTCAAATATGCTTTAAATTCTATTCGTGACTCACTGAGTTAATTTTGTGCCAGTAAGGAGTTGTGATGTTCAGGTGGCATGTCCCTGGAACAACTCTTGCACAATAGGATAGGAAAGTGCACAAATTCTGTAGAAGCATTTCTACAGTATGTAAGAAAGTATGGTCCTGGTGCCTGGTTATAAGAAACTAGATCATGAATTGTGGTATCTAGTCTTACATTGGATTGTTAAGTAGCAATAAAAAAAAATAAAATAAAAAAGATGAGTACTGTTTACTCCCCATTCTTAAATTCTTCAATAACCATTTATACTCAAAAGCTGCCTGTGGAATATATAATAAATAGAAATAAAAGAAATAACATGCCAAGCAACAGTTTAGGGGATTAAACATGGCAGATGGATAATTATGTGGACCCTGTTTGTCCCTGTAGTATCCCATCTTCTTTCCTCTTGTCTCTCCGAGGAAACAATTATTGTGCCCTCTGTTTGGTCCATTCTGTTCCTTTTAAACATTCCTTCTTCCTGCCCCTCTCTCCCAGTTATTGTTTGGCACATTTAAGACTTTGTATAAATGAAAACCTGTTTTTTATTCTTATGTAGTCTATGGTAGTTGCTTCACCTGACTTCAGTGAACTAAACAGTACTCATCTTTTTTTTTTCAGTTTTTATTGAAAATACACAGAACATACAGGAAGTGTCCATATTTTAACTGTATAGATAACACCTTTTCACAGTCTAAAGAACATCAAGGGTCTTGGGACATCCCTGGCTGTCCAGTGGTTAGAATTCTGTGCTTCCACTGCAGGGGGTGCAGGTTCAATCCCTGGCTGGAGAAATAAGATCCCACATACCTTCTGGTCAAAAGAAAAATATTAATTTAGAAAGAACATCCAGATCAGGAAACAAACTGTCCTCAAAACCAACCAACTTTTACTGATCATTCTTCCTCCAGCCGAAGCCTCCCTTTTGAAGGGTAACCACTTCTAACAGCCTAGGTTAATTTATAAGGCTTAAAATTTGACAGATTTCACAGTGTTACATATGCTGATATATGTTATTGAAAATGCTGTGTGTGTGTGTGTATATATATATATATATATATATATATATATATATATAATTCAAAAAAAATTTTAGAGTATATAATTGCTTTATATTGTTATGTTAGTTTCTGCTGTACATCAAAGTGAATCAGCTATATGTTTGCATATATCCCCTCTTTTTTGGATTTCCGTCCCATTCGGGTCACCATAGAGCACTGAGTAGAGTTCCCTGTGCTATACAACAGCTTCTCATGTGTGGCCTTGTTTAGTTGCTCAGTCATGTCTGACTCTTTAGCAGCCCCCATAGGGTCATCCTCCAGGCTTCTCTGTCCATGTGATTTCCCAGGCAAGATTGCTGGAGTGGGTTGCCATCTCCTTCTCCCAGTGATCTTCCAGACCCGGGGATCGAACCTATGTCTCTTGAGTCTTCTGCATTGCCAGGAGGATTCATTACCACTAGTACGACCTGAGATTATCTATGCCTAGTAGCAATAGTATGCATGTCAATACCAATCTCCCAATCCATCCTACCCTTTTCCCTACCCGGTGTCCATTTGTTCTCTATGTCTATGTCTCTTATTTCCGCTTTGCAAATAAGTTCATCTATTCCATTTTTCTGGATTTCACATATATGCATTAATATACTTGTTTTTCTCTTTCTGACTTTCTTCATTGGCTATGATGGTCTCTACGTCCATCCACATCTCTGCAAATGGCACAATTTAGTTCCTTTTTATGAGTGAGTACTATTCCTTTGTGTGTATCTATACAACATTTTCTTTATCCCTTTATCTGTTGATGGGCATTTAGGTTGTGTTCATGCCCTGGCTATTGTAAATAATCCTACAATAAACATTAGGGTACACATATCTTTTGGAATTATGGTTAATTTTTCTGTTTTATATAATTTGTGTACATTAACATTTGTGTGTGTGTGTGTAGTTGAGTGCATGTAATGATAGATATTATAATTATTTAATTTTAAGAGGTATAAAATTATTCATATATCTAACATTTGTGCTTTCAGTTTGGTTAAGTGATTCTTTTTTTTGTTTAGTGATTTTTCTACTTAATCTCTATGTTTGTCAAATGTATTGGCATGTGTAGCATCCTCCTAATGTCTTTCAAAGTTTGACTGTTCTTTATGTGGATATAGAATCTTTACTGGTAGTTGTTTTCTCTCAACATTAAATGCCTTTCCATCTCCTTTGATGTGCATCATTTCTGTGAGATATCCATTCTTAGTTGTATTGCTTCACCAATAAAAGTAATATGTTTTTTGTACTCTCCCTGGGTAAGGACTTTACCTTTGTCTCCAATTTTCAGAAATTGTATTGTTGTATTTGATGACGTCATGTTTAATCGAGGCAGACCATCTCTGCTGATTCTGCTTTGTTCATGGCAATATTTATAGTAGCAGTGGGTGCCCTTTCAGCATTTTA
Organism: Tragulus kanchil; assembly: GCA_022376925.1. Taxonomy (NCBI): domain Eukaryota; kingdom Metazoa; phylum Chordata; class Mammalia; order Artiodactyla; family Tragulidae; genus Tragulus; species Tragulus kanchil. The sequence goes on from JAIOJX010000023.1 coordinate 134,751,085, forward strand.
AAAACTTTCAGTATTAGGGAAGTGTTTCTCCTTGAGGGAGAAGTAAGTTTCATCTTTCTCTGAATTTAACTGAAACACATATTTACTTCTCTAGCCTCCCTTGCAGCTAAGCTGTGGGCATGTAATTCAGTCTTGAACCCACACTGAGTTTTGAAAAAGAGGCATCAGAATTGATGGATGTTGGAACAAAGCACGTGTTCCCTAGCAACTGGAGCTGTGTTGCTGTGGCCACATCCCAAGTCCACTACTGAGTGTTCTTCAGGAAAATATTTCACATCTGGGATGCTATTTTTAGCAGGGGACTGCTGAGCTCTGTTCTCAGATCTCTCTTACTGTCAGCTTCCCACATCATTTGTATTACATTTCCACTAAAATCAGCTAGATTAGGCTTCCGTGTGGCAACTAAAAGTTATCATCATTGCTGACATCTTCCCTCACATCCTTCACAACGAGTCAGCCATCAGATTCTCTCTCAGATATCTCTTTCAGATAAATCTTGAATTGTTTCCCATGTCTCCTCATAAATCAGTTCTAATCTTTTACATGGAAAGAGTCCCAAGAACTCTTCTTGATAACCTGCAAACTATTTACATGAAACACCACCTGTCTGTTTAGATCTCATATTTAAAAAGTTTCTAATACTTTATATGTAGATGTTAAGATAAAATCCCAGACTGGCATCATGGCTTTAAGAGCTTCCTGTATGTAGAGCTTACTGACTGTCAAGCCGTACCCCTCACCTCTCTCGTCAGCACTCACCCTCTGGCTATTCTTAGGTCCTTGAACATGGCAGGCACCTTCTCTCAAGGTCATTGTTCATAATGGACCCACTGCCTGGAGTGCTGTTTCTCCTCCTCTGTCATGTATGTATTATACTTCCTGCTCATCATTCAGGTCTCTGCCTAAAATGGTTTTCTCAGGAAATACTTCTCAAAACAGACAAGGACTTTACAAACTGAATGAGTGTGTGTGCACATGCTCAGTTGTGTCTTACACTGTGCGCCCTCATGGACTACAGCTCACCAGTTTCCTCTGTCCATGGGATTATCCCAGCAAAAAAATTGGAGTGAGTTGTTATTTCCTTCTCTAGGGGCCCTTCCAGATCCAGAGATCATCTCCTACATTGGCAGGCAGACTCTTTGCCCCTGAGCCATCAAGGAAGTCCACACACTAGATGAGATCTGCCCTTTACCCTTTATAGCTTCAGGGTCTATGATATTGTCAGACATATAGGAATGCAATAAGCATCTGTTAAGTTAATAAATTAATGAACAGGAAAATTCACTGTTGCTTTTATAAGGTGGGTTTTCCCAGAAACAGTTTTGGTCAAAAGAGTAGCCCAGTGTATAAAAGCTTAAATACACTAGCCTAGCCTGGAAAGCTTTAAAACCCGAGGAAACCCAAGGAAACATTACTCACCTCAGTCCCTGAAAAAGAATACGCTCTGTGTTTTAGTAGTTAAGATTTGTCGACAGCTAGCCTTGCTGGTAACAGCTACAAAAAGGAAAAAGCATAAATATGAGGAGTGTCATGGTGATTCCATATGTGTTTGGCAGTCTAGTTTCTGCATGTTGATCTGCTGACAACTCGAGTCAGAATTCTCTCTCAGATATCTCTTTCAGATAAATCTTGAATTGTTTCCCATGTCTCCTCATAAATCAGTTCTAATCTTTTACATGGAAAGAGTCCCAAGAACTCTTCTTGATAACCTGCAAACTATTTACATGAAACACCACCTGTCTGTTTAGATCTCATATTTAAAAAGTTTCTAATACTTTATATGTAGATGTTAAGATAAAATCCCAGACTGGCATCATGGCTTTAAGAGCTTCCTGTATGTAGAGCTTACTGACTGTCAAGCCGTACCCCTCACCTCTCTCGTCAGCACTCACCCTCTGGCTATTCTTAGGTCCTTGAACATGGCAGGCACCTTCTCTCAAGGTCATTGTTCATAATGGACCCACTGCCTGGAGTGCTGTTTCTCCTCCTCTGTCATGTATGTATTATACTTCCTGCTCATCATTCAGGTCTCTGCCTAAAATGGTTTTCTCAGGAAATACTTCTCAAAACAGACAAGGACTTTACAAACTGAATGAGTGTGTGTGCACATGCTCAGTTGTGTCTTACACTGTGCGCCCTCATGGACTACAGCTCACCAGTTTCCTCTGTCCATGGGATTATCCCAGCAAAAATATTGGAGTGAGTTGTTATTTCCTTCTCTAGGGGCCCTTCCAGATCCAGGGATCATCTCCTACATTGGCAGGCAGACTCTTTGCCCCTGAGCCATCAAGGAAGTCCACACACTAGATGAGATCTGCCCTTTACCCTTTATAGCTTCAGGGTCTATGATATTGTCAGACATATAGGAATGCAATAAGCATCTGTTAAGTTAATAAATTAATGAACAGGAAAATTCACTGTTGCTTTTATAAGGTGGGTTTTCCCAGAAACAGTTTTGGTCAAAAGAGTAGCCCAGTGTATAAAAGCTTAAATACACTAGCCTAGCCTGGAAAGCTTTAAAACCCGAGGAAACCCAAGGAAACATTACTCACCTCAGTCCCTGAAAAAGAATACGCTCTGTGTTTTAGTAGTTAAGATTTGTCGACAGCTAGCCTTGCTGGTAACAGCTACAAAAAAGGAAAAAGCATAAATATGAGGGGAGTGTCATGGTGATTCCATATGTGTTTGGCAGTCTAGTTTCTGCAGGTCTAACCAAAAAAAAGTCTGATTATAAAATACCTCTGCATTTCTATAAAAGTTGATAGGTATTATAATTCATAAATTTAATTATTTCCCCTCAGCTTTATTGAGGTAGAGTTGACAGTTCAATGTTGTGCTTATTTTTAGTCTGTATAATTGGATGGTCTGATATACATACATGGGGTGAAATACTAACCAGGAGCGATTTGATTAACATCCATCACATCACATAGTTACTGTTTTCTGTGTGTGTGTGTGTGTGTGTGTGTGTGTGAGAACCCTTAAGAGCTTAGCAAATTTCAACATCGTTAACTATCGCCTCAGTGTTGTAACTTAAATCTGTAGATTTTACTCATCTCGCACAGTTAAATCTTCCCACACATCGATCAGTTATCTCCCTATTTTCCCCTACCCCTACCCCCGAGTAACCACTCTCTGGCTCTTTATATTCTGTCTCTCTGAGTTGTGTTATTTTAGATTTCACCTGTAAATTATGCAAAATTATCTAAACTCTGTCTGGTTTAGTCATTGTCTTCATCAGCTGAGTTTGAGGTCAATTTTATGACCCCTGGGAAGTCAGAGGTTAAACAGTAGATCTGCAGTAGGCTCTCTCCCTTTAAGGTAGGAATGCCCTTGGGAGCAATTCAAACATCCTTGTAAGCCAGCTAATATAACTGGCAAAGACAAATGATATTTTCTGGTGGAAATTCTTAGCTATGGTTTTATGCTTCCAGGGCCCCTAGATGAGATCTGCCCTTTACCCTTTATAGCTTCAGGGTCTATGATATTGTCAGACATATAGGAATGCAATAAGCATCTGTTAAGTTAATAAATTAATGAACAGGAAAATTCACTGTTGCTTTTATAAGGTGGGTTTTCCCAGAAACAGTTTTGGTCAAAGAGTAGCCCAGTGTATAAAAGCTTAAATACACTAGCCTAGCCTGGAAAGCTTTAAAACCCGAGGAAACCCAAGGAAACATTACTCACCTCAGTCCCTGAAAAAGAATACGCTCTGTGTTTTAGTAGTTAAGATTTGTCGACAGCTAGCCTTGCTGGTAACAGCTACAAAAAAGGAAAAAGCATAAATATGCGGGGAGTGTCATGGTGATTCCATATGTGTTTGGCAGTCTAGTTTCTGCAGGTCTAACCAAAAAAAAGTCTGATTATAAAATACCTCTGCATTTCTATAAAAGTTGATAGGTATTATAATTCATAAATTTAATTATTTCCCCTCAGCTTTATTGAGGTAGAGTTGACAGTTCAATGTTGTGCTTATTTTTAGTCTGTATAATTGGATGGTCTGATATACATACATGGGGTGAAATACTAACCAGGAGCGATTTGATTAACATCCATCACATCACATAGTTACTGTTTTCTGTGTGTGTGTGTGTGTGTGTGTGTGTGTGTGAGAACCCTTAAGAGCTTAGCAAATTTCAACATCGTTAACTATCGCCTCAGTGTTGTAACTTAAATCTGTAGATTTTACTCATCTCGCACAGTTAAATCTTCCCACACATCGATCAGTTATCTCCCTATTTTCCCCTCCCCCTACCCCCGAGTAACCACTCTCTGGCTCTTTATATTCTGTCTCTCTGAGTTGTGTTATTTTAGATTTCACCTGTAAATTATGCAAAATTATCTAAACTCTGTCTGGTTTAGTCATTGTCTTCATCAGCTGAGTTTGAGGTCAATTTTATGACCCCTGGGAAGTCAGAGGTTAAACAGTAGATCTGCAGTAGGCTCTCTCCCTTTAAGGTAGGAATGCCCTTGGGAGCAATTCAAACATCCTTGTAAGCCAGCTAATATAACTGGCAAAGACAAATGATATTTTCTGGTGGAAATTCTTAGCTATGGTTTTAGCTGGATGAATTTCACTGTATTAGATTGTTAATAATCAAAGCAAGCATATTTGAGAAATGATCATGTAAACAATGACAATGAGATTATCTGATTATAAAATACTGATTTCTATGATCAAAAGTACTCTCTGTGTAAATAATATGATCCACACCTCCCTTAGGAACTTACTAATTGGAACCAGAGTACATCCTGGGGCTACAAGAATGAATGTGTGGAGAATGCTGGTCACTCTGTCTTGTTCTTTGTTTTATCTGTCCCTAGTCACTATGGGCATTCTTGAAATCATTACGAAGGCCTGAAACTGCCTAAGGTCTCTGATTTATATGAGTCTGACTTGATATAGTCCTTTGTGCAAAAGCCACAAATACCAAAAGTTGATTGTGACTGGGGAGATGTCATTTCTATTCAAGGCTTGGGTGATTGTTCTATGAAACCAAGTTAATTCTTTCAGAACAGGCAGGACATCCTCTGAAAGCAAGTTTTCCTGCATGGCAAATATTTTCTTGGTTTTCTCGACCGATAGCAATAAATATATTTAAAAAATAAGAAAACAAATCGGGCCATATCTGCTATATCGGCAGACAACAATACACTGAAAACAGTGGCAGTGCTACAATATTATCAGATAGATCAATTTTGTATAGTGTCAGTGGTTATGGTTCACTGCCAATAGCTAGGTAAAACATTTTAAAGCTTGGATCTGCATTTGATTTTGTAGTCCCTTAACTGCATAATACAGTCTTTCATGAAAAGTTCTTTTAAGGAGTAGTATTGATGTGTTCTAATATTATATCTGCTTTACCCCCATTTCAGCTACACTCAATCACATAGATGCAATTAACCTACTAGTTTGTGTTATTTTAGATTTCACCTGTAAATTATGCAAAATTATCTAAACTCTGTCTGGTTTAGTCATTGTCTTCATCAGCTGAGTTTGAGGTCAATTTTATGACCCTGGGAAGTCAGAGGTTAAACAGTAGATCTGCAGTAGGCTCTCTCCCTTTAAGGTAGGAATGCCCTTGGGAGCAATTCAAACATCCTTGTAAGCCAGCTAATATAACTGGCAAAGACAAATGATATTTTCTGGTGGAAATTCTTAGCTATGGTTTTAGCTGGATGAATTTCACTGTATTAGATTGTTAATAATCAAAGCAAGCATATTTGAGAAATGATCATGTAAACAATGACAATGAGATTATCTGATTATAAAATACTGATTTCTATGATCAAAAGTACTCTCTGTGTAAATAATATGATCCACACCTCCCTTAGGAACTTACTAATTGGAACCAGAGTACATCCTGGGGCTACAAGAATGAATGTGTGGAGAATGCTGGTCACTCTGTCTTGTTCTTTGTTTTATCTGTCCCTAGTCACTATGGGCATTCTTGAAATCATTACGAAGGCCTGAAACTGCCTAAGGTCTCTGATTTATATGAGTCTGACTTGATATAGTCCTTTGTGCAAAAGCCACAAATACCAAAAGTTGATTGTGACTGGGGAGATGTCATTTCTATTCAAGGCTTGGGTGATTGTTCTATGAAACCAAGTTAATTCTTTCAGAACAGGCAGGACATCCTCTGAAAGCAAGTTTTCCTGCATGGCAAATATTTTCTTGGTTTTCTCGACCGATAGCAATAAATATATTTAAAAAATAAGAAAACAAATCGGGCCATATCTGCTATATCGGCAGACAACAATACACTGAAAACAGTGGCAGTGCTACAATATTATCAGATAGATCAATTTTGTATAGTGTCAGTGGTTATGGTTCACTGCCAATAGCTAGGTAAAACATTTTAAAGCTTGGATCTGCATTTGATTTTGTAGTCCCTTAACTGCATAATACAGTCTTTCATGAAAAGTTCTTTTAAGGAGTAGTATTGATGTGTTCTAATATTATATCTGCTTTACCCCCATTTCAGCTACACTCAATCACATAGATGCAATTAACCTACTAGTTTCAGGTAGGAAAGTAAATTCTAAGAACAAGGGTGAAAATATGATCTACTGATACATTTCAGTTTTCCAAAGTGATTCTCTTTTCATTGTTCATATTTTTTATTTCAAAAATACATTTTAGTTTCAAGTTCTATTCAGTGTTTGAGAGAAAAAATACATTATCTTGAACATTTTAGTAACTGAATAATGTGCTAACTTAATGAAATACTAATAAATGTTATATATATATATATATATATATATATATATATATATATAGCTTTTTTCATTAAGAAAGCCTGTAACTTTGTATTTCATCTGTAGTTCCCAAAATAAATTTGGAAAGATAGTATTGTAAAATAGACCTTAGCCTAGAAAATATACAAGTTAGACTGTATATGAGATTTTTTCAGCTTAATAAATAAAAAAATATTATGTGACATAATTAAAGAATTTTGACTCATAAAGATTAAACTTTATGATTAATTGTATATTAAATATAGCAAATTGGACAGTGTCTCACATTTTACCATATTTCACAAACTATGTGATTCTAAAAAAGGGGAGTGTGATATACAAGAAGGTTTTTTTACAGAATTTTAATTCTGTTGGGAAACTGTTGCCTTTTGTGCATACAAACATTTGAATGAATTAATCCTTAGACACTGTTCCCCTAGGTAAGATACTAAGCCTCAACCATGGATTTGAAGAGATTCATCATCTTAGAGATTTATCAGATATTAGAGCTATTTAAAATAGCTTTATAAGTATTTTAACATAGTTCTTCATGATAATTATGGTTTTTGTGTTTATTTAGCTTTCCATTATAATTGTACCAATTTAATGTATTTTAGCTTTGATTTCATGAAACCAAGTTAATTCTTTCAGAACAGGCAGGACATCCTCTGAAAGCAAGTTTTCCTGCATGGCAAATATTTTCTTGGTTTTCTCGACCGATAGCAATAAATATATTTAAAAAATAAGAAAACAAATCGGGCCATATCTGCTATATCGGCAGACAACAATACACTGAAAACAGTGGCAGTGCTACAATATTATCAGATAGATCAATTTTGTATAGTGTCAGTGGTTATGGTTCACTGCCAATAGCTAGGTAAAACATTTTAAAGCTTGGATCTGCATTTGATTTTGTAGTCCCTTAACTGCATAATACAGTCTTTCATGAAAAGTTCTTTTAAGGAGTAGTATTGATGTGTTCTAATATTATATCTGCTTTACCCCCATTTCAGCTACACTCAATCACATAGATGCAATTAACCTACTAGTTTCAGGTAGGAAAGTAAATTCTAAGAACAAGGGTGAAAATATGATCTACTGATACATTTCAGTTTTCCAAAGTGATTCTCTTTTCATTGTTCATATTTTTTATTTCAAAAATACATTTTAGTTTCAAGTTCTATTCAGTGTTTGAGAGAAAAAATACATTATCTTGAACATTTTAGTAACTGAATAATGTGCTAACTTAATGAAATACTAATAAATGTTATATATATATATATATATATATATATATATATATATATATATATATAGCTTTTTTCATTAAGAAAGCCTGTAACTTTGTATTTCATCTGTAGTTCCCAAAATAAATTTGGAAAGATAGTATTGTAAAATAGACCTTAGCCTAGAAAATATACAAGTTAGACTGTATATGAGATTTTTTCAGCTTAATAAATAAAAAAATATTATGTGACATAATTAAAGAATTTTGACTCATAAAGATTAAACTTTATGATTAATTGTATATTAAATATAGCAAATTGGACAGTGTCTCACATTTTACCATATTTCACAAACTATGTGATTCTAAAAAAGGGGAGTGTGATATACAAGAAGGTTTTTTTACAGAATTTTAATTCTGTTGGGAAACTGTTGCCTTTTGTGCATACAAACATTTGAATGAATTAATCCTTAGACACTGTTCCCCTAGGTAAGATACTAAGCCTCAACCATGGATTTGAAGAGATTCATCATCTTAGAGATTTATCAGATATTAGAGCTATTTAAAATAGCTTTATAAGTATTTTAAAATAGTTCTTAATGATAATTCTAGTTTTTGTGTTAATTTAGCTTTCCATTATAATTATACCACTTTAATGTATGTAGCTTCTCAGAATTAACAATTTTTGTGTGAACTGGTGGTGTCCTTCTTTTTTTAGAATATTTTATTCAAAGTTTTGTTTAGGGAATAAATGAATCCTACAGAGCAACAGACAACTTGAGGTCAACATACTGTCCTGGAAAAAAAAAAAAAAAAATAAGCCCCAGGTAATGAGTGCCAACAAAGTGGCAGTGAGCCACTCATTGTCCTAAAGTAAAATTAACAAACAAAAATATATCCCTTAAAAAATAAAAATAAAAGGAAAAGCAAAGATCGTGTTTAAAGTCCTTCCTTTTTCACTTTTTTCTTATTTGGAGTTTAAAAAGAGAAATCAATCAATATGTTTATCTTCTTCCTCCTCTTCTTACATCTTCTTACCCTTGTTACTTTCCACAAAGAAGGTGGGGGCTTATTGTGAAGTGAGAATATTAGTTGTCCAGTGGTGTCTGATCCTTTTGGACCCCATGGACTGTAGCCCTCCAGGCTCCTCTCTCCTCGGGATTCTCCAGACAAGAAGACTGGAGTGGATCCAGAGGATGCCATTCTCCAGAGGATCTTCCCAACTCAGGGATCAAACCCACTCTCCTGGATTGCAGGCAGATTTTTTTTTTTTTCCTCTTTGCTTATTATTTCTTATGTAAAGAGACCTGTAGAACCAGATTTTCTGTAGGTGTCTTTATTCAGCTATCATGCCCTACTGATCTGCACCCTCTATTTTTGAATCTGGTTACTCATTACAACAGTGCCTATAACCTCAAGGAAGCCAAATTAGAATCGAGTTTTGCAATGTTTTAAAAATGAAATATAGAGAGAAATAAAAGTGACTTTTTACAGAATTTTAATTCTGTTGGGAAACTGTTGCCTTTTGTGCATACAAACATTTGAATGAATTAATCCTTAGACACTGTTCCCCTAGGTAAGATACTAAGCCTCAACCATGGATTTGAAGAGATTCATCATCTTAGAGATTTATCAGATATTAGAGCTATTTAAAATAGCTTTATAAGTATTTTAAAATAGTTCTTAATGATAATTCTAGTTTTGTGTTAATTTAGCTTTCCATTATAATTATACCACTTTAATGTATGTAGCTTCTCAGAATTAACAATTTTTGTGTGAACTGGTGGTGTCCTTCTTTTTTTAGAATATTTTATTCAAAGTTTTGTTTAGGGAATAAATGAATCCTACAGAGCAACAGACAACTTGAGGTCAACATACTGTCCTGGAAAAAAAAAAAAAAAAATAAGCCCCAGGTAATGAGTGCCAACAAAGTGGCAGTGAGCCACTCATTGTCCTAAAGTAAAATTAACAAACAAAAATATATCCCTTAAAAAATAAAAATAAAAGGAAAAGCAAAGATCGTGTTTAAAGTCCTTCCTTTTTCACTTTTTTCTTATTTGGAGTTTAAAAAGAGAAATCAATCAATATGTTTATCTTCTTCCTCCTCTTCTTACATCTTCTTACCCTTGTTACTTTCCACAAAGAAGGTGGGGGCTTATTGTGAAGTGAGAATATTAGTTGTCCAGTGGTGTCTGATCCTTTTGGACCCCATGGACTGTAGCCCTCCAGGCTCCTCTCTCCTCGGGATTCTCCAGACAAGAAGACTGGAGTGGATCCAGAGGATGCCATTCTCCAGAGGATCTTCCCAACTCAGGGATCAAACCCACTCTCCTGGATTGCAGGCAGATTTTTTTTTTTTTCCTCTTTGCTTATTATTTCTTATGTAAAGAGACCTGTAGAACCAGATTTTCTGTAGGTGTCTTTATTCAGCTATCATGCCCTACTGATCTGCACCCTCTATTTTTGAATCTGGTTACTCATTACAACAGTGCCTATAACCTCAAGGAAGCCAAATTAGAATCGAGTTTTGCAATGTTTTAAAAAAATGAAATATAGAGAGAAATAAATAGCATCTCAATGAGCATATTTCTTCTGTTTAAAAACATAATATACACTAGAAATTGATAACTCAGAGAAATGACCGCTTTTTCATATTCTCAGATGGAAAAAAGGAAGTGTTGCATACCAGATTTTTAGAACCTCACTCAGAAGGCAAATAACAGATGATCTCAGAAAAATAGGACACAAGGAGCTTATTTATAGTGATGGACACACCCAGAGTATAAATACAGTCAACTGGCAGTGTTAATCTGGGGACTTTTGTCTCTGGTTTTCAATAGTGAAATTATCAATGGGGACAAATTTGGGAAATAAAGTCAAAGGTCTGTTCACTTTTATTCTAGGACCATCTTGTATTAAATTTGGGAGAGATGACAGATATGAAAGAGACTAGAATTCTCATTTTATCATATGAGTCTCTGGTATGTCCAAAGTGATAGTAAATCATTTAGTTGGGAATAGATTCATATTATAGAGCTTCTTGTTCTGTGTTTTTTCTTATATTGATAATTTGCATCATCTGTATATTTATACTGAAATTATGAAAAAGGTCTAAACCTTTCTCATTTCTGCTTCCAGAGTTTAAAGAAAAGCTTACATAGCAATTTAAATAGTTGAGAGTTTACTTCATTCCAAAAGGAAAACAGACTTAAGAGAGAAAAATAAGGTGTGGTTGGGATGAACTGTTTATGTATACATACAGAGTGAACTTTATAGTGTAGACATTTTGAATTAATTGTTTGCTTATCTATATAAAGTGTAAAGATATCACTTCATTTTTTTCTTCCAGACAGGGGAAGACTGGAGTGGATCCAGAGGATGCCATTCTCCAGAGGATCTTCCCAACTCAGGGATCAAACCCACTCTCCTGGATTGCAGGCAGATTTTTTTTTTTTTCCTCTTTGCTTATTATTTCTTATGTAAAGAGACCTGTAGAACCAGATTTTCTGTAGGTGTCTTTATTCAGCTATCATGCCCTACTGATCTGCACCCTCTATTTTTGAATCTGGTTACTCATTACAACAGTGCCTATAACCTCAAGGAAGCCAAATTAGAATCGAGTTTTGCAATGTTTTAAAAAAATGAAATATAGAGAGAAATAAATAGCATCTCAATGAGCATATTTCTTCTGTTTAAAAACATAATATACACTAGAAATTGATAACTCAGAGAAATGACCGCTTTTTCATATTCTCAGATGGAAAAAGGCAGTGTTGCATACCAGATTTTTAGAACCTCACTCAGAAGGCAAATAACAGATGATCTCAGAAAAATAGGACACAAGGAGCTTATTTATAGTGATGGACACACCCAGAGTATAAATACAGTCAACTGGCAGTGTTAATCTGGGGACTTTTGTCTCTGGTTTTCAATAGTGAAATTATCAATGGGGACAAATTTGGGAAATAAAGTCAAAGGTCTGTTCACTTTTATTCTAGGACCATCTTGTATTAAATTTGGGAGAGATGACAGATATGAAAGAGACTAGAATTCTCATTTTATCATATGAGTCTCTGGTATGTCCAAAGTGATAGTAAATCATTTAGTTGGGAATAGATTCATATTATAGAGCTTCTTGTTCTGTGTTTTTTCTTATATTGATAATTTGCATCATCTGTATATTTATACTGAAATTATGAAAAAGGTCTAAACCTTTCTCATTTCTGCTTCCAGAGTTTAAAGAAAAGCTTACATAGCAATTTAAATAGTTGAGAGTTTACTTCATTCCAAAAGGAAAACAGACTTAAGAGAGAAAAATAAGGTGTGGTTGGGATGAACTGTTTATGTATACATACAGAGTGAACTTTATAGTGTAGACATTTTGAATTAATTGTTTGCTTATCTATATAAAGTGTAAAGATATCACTTCAGTGAATCCTACGTTAGTGCCAGCCTAGCTGTAAATAACTATAAATCATTTCTTACTCAAACAGAATCTCTTTCCATCTCATTGAGCCAACTTCAGCACCAATGACACTTAATAATCCATATTGACAGGAGGACATAAAAACCTGCATTCAGCGGTAATTCTCAGTTGGGAGGAGGGCATTCTCTGTGGATTTCTTATATTTCTGCACATCTTAAGAGCAGAGGAATCACATGCTCTTGTTCCAGACATCTTTACAAAGATGTTTTATAGCAAGCAGCCTCAGAAGACAGAAATATTGTGGATGCTGTGTTCCAGTAAAATAAAGATAACATCCCCCTCCAAGGTGAAGCAGGCAGGATTTGCTCGTTATAGGAAGGTCAGCTTTCCTAGGCTTAGATGTCCTCTCTTGTGATGTAACTCACCGTATGTTCTGGCACCACCTGGCCCTTTTCTCAGTCCCTGTTGGGAATCAGGGCTGAGAGAACAATCATAGATAATACTGGCTATTGCAATTTCTGTGAACAAGAAAGTTATTTTTTTCTCAGACCCAGGTGTCTCATTTCCTCTGCCTGTGTGTGAGAAACTGCCTCCAACAAATTGCTAGTAAGTTTGCAAGTAAGGAAAAGCCCAAATCCTTGAGAGTTCCAGGCATCATCATCTTTCCATTCCTGAAGTTCATCCTTAATACTTCTGTCAGATTCACATGTATGAGGTGTCTGTTCCATTTGGTCATATTTCTATCAAAAGTCTCCACTACTTTCCAATGATTAAGATTCTCTCCAAGGAACATAAAGCCTGGGGTTATAGGGTTCCAGCTTTCCTTTGTGTCTTATGCAGTATAGATTCTCACCAAGACATTAAAACCTTTTTGTCGTTTGGCTCCAACTGGCCTTTTTCAAGTTTTTTTTTTTTTTTTTAATTTATTGGAGGATTATTGTTTTACAATGTCCTGCTGGTTTCTTCCATATATCAACATATATCAACATGAGTCAGCTACAAGTATATGTCTCTGCCCTCTTGAGCCTCCCTCCTACCTCCCACCTCACCCACCCCTCCGGGTTGTCACAGAGCACCAGGTCAAGCTCCCTGGGTCACACACCAGATTCCCACTGGCTGTCTATTTTGCATATGGTAATATGTAGGCTTCAGTACTACTCTCTCACTTCGTCCCATTATCCTTCCCCAGCTGTGTCCACAGATCTGTTGTCTAGGTCTGTGTCTCCACTTCTGTTATGTGAATAGGTTCTTCAGTATACATTTCTAGATTCCATGCATATGAATTAATATACAATATTTGCCTTTCTCTTAGCTTTTTAAATTTATACTGGAGTGTAGCTGATTAACAGTAGTGTGATTGTTTCAAGAGAACCGCAGAGGGACTCAGCCGTACATATCCTGTATCCATTCTGTCCCCCACCCCTCCCATCCAGACTGCCCTAAAACACTGAGCAGAGTTCCCTGTGCTATACAGTAGGTCCTGCTGGTTACCCGTTTTAACCCCTGAACAAATCCCACCTTTCCACCTCTGTGACCTTCATCAGCCTATTTCCTATCATCTGAGCATATTGTCTTTTCTCTAATTTATATTATATGTCAAGAACACTCTGACTTACAGGAAGCTGAGCTGTTAGTGGTGTGGTGGCCACATGAAACCACGCAGCTCCCCCTTCCGGAAGGCGAGATTGAAACCCTCACAGCTGCTGGAGTGTCAGTGGGCATCCCCAATGTGTTCTCGCCTGGAAGTTGTACTAAAGAATTCAAGGCTTCCTTGGTCAAACCCTGCTTCCTTCCCAGAAGCAGCTGATGTCACATGACTGACCAATGAAAAGTGCATGTGTGTGTGCTCATGACTTCAGTCCTGTCTGGCGCTTTGTATCCCTATAGGCTGAAGACCTCTGCAGGCTCCTCTGTCCATGGGACTTCCCAGGCAAGAATACTAGAATGGGTTGCTATATGCCCTCTGCCAGGGAGCCTTCCAGACTCAGGAGTCAAATCTGCATCTCTCCTGTCTCCTGCATCGGCAGGGTGAGTTATTGACTGCTGACTCATCTGGGAAGCTTGATGAAGAGGTACCAAGTCTCAACTCAGAATCAGGACAACTCGAAACCATCCCAGCTACTCAGTTCCTAGCTGCATTGAGTGATGTCTTCTGGTGATCCACTCACAATGTTGTATGTTTTTTTCTTGTTGTTAGTAAGTTTTCTGCACACAAATCTCTGTGTTGAACTCTAGTTCCTGGGGAGCTCCACTTGCAATGGTAACATTCACAGAGAATGTTATTTTCTAGTACTACTCTCTCACTTCGTCCCATTATCCTTCCCCAGCTGTGTCCACAGATCTGTTGTCTAGGTCTGTGTCTCCACTTCTGTTATGTGAATAGGTTCTTCAGTATACATTTCTAGATTCCATGCATATGAATTAATATACAATATTTGCCTTTCTCTTAGCTTTTTAAATTTATACTGGAGTGTAGCTGATTAACAGTAGTGTGATTGTTTCAAGAGAACCGCAGAGGGACTCAGCCGTACATATCCTGTATCCATTCTGTCCCCCACCCCTCCCATCCAGACTGCCCTAAAACACTGAGCAGAGTTCCCTGTGCTATACAGTAGGTCCTGCTGGTTACCCGTTTTAACCCCTGAACAAATCCCACCTTTCCACCTCTGTGACCTTCATCAGCCTATTTCCTATCATCTGAGCATATTGTCTTTTCTCTAATTTATATTATATGTCAAGAACACTCTGACTTACAGGAAGCTGAGCTGTTAGTGGTGTGGTGGCCACATGAAACCACGCAGCTCCCCCTTCCGGAAGGCGAGATTGAAACCCTCACAGCTGCTGGAGTGTCAGTGGGCATCCCCAATGTGTTCTCGCCTGGAAGTTGTACTAAAGAATTCAAGGCTTCCTTGGTCAAACCCTGCTTCCTTCCCAGAAGCAGCTGATGTCACATGACTGACCAATGAAAAGTGCATGTGTGTGTGCTCATGACTTCAGTCCTGTCTGGCGCTTTGTATCCCTATAGGCTGAAGACCTCTGCAGGCTCCTCTGTCCATGGGACTTCCCAGGCAAGAATACTAGAATGGGTTGCTATATGCCCTCTGCCAGGGAGCCTTCCAGACTCAGGAGTCAAATCTGCATCTCTCCTGTCTCCTGCATCGGCAGGGTGAGTTATTGACTGCTGACTCATCTGGGAAGCTTGATGAAGAGGTACCAAGTCTCAACTCAGAATCAGGACAACTCGAAACCATCCCAGCTACTCAGTTCCTAGCTGCATTGAGTGATGTCTTCTGGTGATCCACTCACAATGTTGTATGTTTTTTTCTTGTTGTTAGTAAGTTTTCTGCACACAAATCTCTGTGTTGAACTCTAGTTCCTGGGGAGCTCCACTTGCAATGGTAACATTCACAGAGAATGTTATTTTCTAGAGAAAAGGTCTGCTTGTCTTCTGTCTTCTTGTTTCCATTCAGGAATCTCTAAAGTAGCTCTTCAGTAAGTATTTGTTGAATGAAATTGATCCGAATGAACTGGAGAAAGTAAACTTTCCTTTTGTCATTAGCACCAAAAAATAAGCAAGGAACATGGTTAGGCATCATCTTCCTGACCTTGTAGTGGATATAAAGTGATAAATAGTGCTTAAGAGTCTAAAATCAGTGAAAAGACCCTGATATTCAAGAGAAGAGTTGAATTCACAATGCAGTATCAATCTTATCTAACTTTCCCATTTAAAAGTAAGATTGTATTTGCCTGAAATAAATTAAGGGAAGATATTGCAAGTATAAACTCAGAGAAAAGAAAGGAAATTCACCATCAATTATATTTTGTGTATGAGAACAATGGTTTTTATTCTTTTCCTTCCTTTTTTGTCAATGTTTTTTAGTTATTTTTAATTACAGGATCATTGCTTTATAGTGTTGTGTTGGTCTTTGCCTTACAACAGCATAAATCAGCCATAGGTATACCTATAAGACTAATAGTTTAAACAGCAATACTGAGTTATAGTATTTATGTAAGATTTTTTAAGACATTTTGATCAGGGCTATTACAAGCTTTTTACCAAAAAAAAATATTGAATAAGTACTCTTAAAATGTTTAAGAAATTTTAAAACATATCCTATTTTAAGATACTCTAAATAGCTCCAATAAAATAGGTGTTGTGGCAATAGCTTGCTAGTTGAGGTTGGAAAACAAACTAAGTATATGAGAAACAACGAAGTGCACCAAAAGCTCTAAGTATATTTCAACAGTATCCACCACCCACTCAATTACATTTCATCATTACTCTTTCAAGCACTAGAAATCTTCAAAGAAATGATACCTTATTGTATAATGTGTTTTCAGTTTGATAAAAAGCTACTAGATTATAAACAAGTGTGTGCTCTTGGGCGTATTAAATTCCCAGCTACTCAGTTCCTAGCTGCATTGAGTGATGTCTTCTGGTGATCCACTCACAATGTTGTATGTTTTTTTCTTGTTGTTAGTAAGTTTTCTGCACACAAATCTCTGTGTTGAACTCTAGTTCCTGGGGAGCTCCACTTGCAATGGTAACATTCACAGAGAATGTTATTTTCTAGAGAAAAGGTCTGCTTGTCTTCTGTCTTCTTGTTTCCATTCAGGAATCTCTAAAGTAGCTCTTCAGTAAGTATTTGTTGAATGAAATTGATCCGAATGAACTGGAGAAAGTAAACTTTCCTTTTGTCATTAGCACCAAAAAATAAGCAAGGAACATGGTTAGGCATCATCTTCCTGACCTTGTAGTGGATATAAAGTGATAAATAGTGCTTAAGAGTCTAAAATCAGTGAAAAAGACCCTGATATTCAAGAGAAGAGTTGAATTCACAATGCAGTATCAATCTTATCTAACTTTCCCATTTAAAAGTAAGATTGTATTTGCCTGAAATAAATTAAGGGAAGATATTGCAAGTATAAACTCAGAGAAAAGAAAGGAAATTCACCATCAATTATATTTTGTGTATGAGAACAATGGTTTTTATTCTTTTCCTTCCTTTTTTGTCAATGTTTTTTAGTTATTTTTAATTACAGGATCATTGCTTTATAGTGTTGTGTTGGTCTTTGCCTTACAACAGCATAAATCAGCCATAGGTATACCTATAAGACTAATAGTTTAAACAGCAATACTGAGTTATAGTATTTATGTAAGATTTTTTAAGACATTTTGATCAGGGCTATTACAAGCTTTTTACCAAAAAAAAATATTGAATAAGTACTCTTAAAATGTTTAAGAAATTTTAAAACATATCCTATTTTAAGATACTCTAAATAGCTCCAATAAAATAGGTGTTGTGGCAATAGCTTGCTAGTTGAGGTTGGAAAACAAACTAAGTATATGAGAAACAACGAAGTGCACCAAAAGCTCTAAGTATATTTCAACAGTATCCACCACCCACTCAATTACATTTCATCATTACTCTTTCAAGCACTAGAAATCTTCAAAGAAATGATACCTTATTGTATAATGTGTTTTCAGTTTGATAAAAAGCTACTAGATTATAAACAAGTGTGTGCTCTTGGGCGTATTAAATGTTTGTTCAATGTCAACAGGTATACTTGTTCCTTGTTTGGGCTTTGCAGTAAATGACAGATCATGGCTTTCCATAAAAAAGAATCCTTAATCTTCCAACCAATATATCATCTATTGTTTCAGTTGTGTCTTTAGGTCACTGGCCATTAGCATCCAGGATTACATACAGTTTACTGAGTCTGCTTGCAGGTTTTTTGTCCTGAGTGCTTTTTTCTTGCTTTTTGTTTCTCCTCTCACACATTTCTTCTACTTGAAATGTCATCCCTACAGAAAATACGTTGAAACAAAGTCACAGTTTCTTGAAATGCTTATTGTCTAATTATTATCCTGTTCGTGTCTAATTTGTTCATGATTAGACACTAATTCATTCCTATTGGTAACACTTGTATGCCTTTATTCACAATTTCATTGCATTTATTTCATAATATGAAAACAAAATAACATTTAAATATGAAAAACAATTATTTTCTTATGTGATACATCTTTCTTTTGGCATCTGAAGTTTGAGGTTTTTTCCTAGATAAAAGTAATAGTAGTGTAACTTTGAAAATATGATGTCTTTGTGTGGGTTCAGTTGCTTAGTCTTATCTTACTCTTTTGTGACCCCATGAACTATAGCCTACCAGACTCCTCTGTCCATGGGATTTCCAGGCAAAAATACTGGAGTGGGTTGTCATTTCCTTCTCCAGAGGATCTTCCCATCCTGGGGATCTAGCCCAGGTCTCTGTTGTCTCCTGCATTGTCAGGCGGGTTCCGTACTACTGTGTTGCCAGGTGCTAAATGAGACCCTCGGGTATTCTCAACAAATATACAGTATTTGACCCCTTGCTTTCTTTTCCCCCCCACTATCTCTCATTGTAGATACTGTTGGGATTACAGGTGGTGTGATTAGTTGTACAGAATCTCGCAACACTTTGGATGCCGTTAGCATCTGGAGACCTTAGCAATGAATATCTAGCACATCCTCTAATCATTATGACAACCAGATGTGTATCCACACATTTCCAGTTTCCTCCCGGGGGATCACACTGCCCCATTTTCTTACTCTGCTTCTTCCTATAATCTTTATCACTGGGTACAGTATAGCAGTTTCTTCTTTCATTTTCTCAATTTTCCACTCTCATCATTCTAACCAGAGAAGTATTTGTAATGACAGAACCCTTCGCTGACTCAGAATATTAAAGTGGTATCAGTATTAATTTTCTAGAACATATAGAAGTAGTCTGAGCACAGATGGGAAGAAAATTTCCAGACACAAGGTAGAATAAGAGGAGGATAGAGTGGGAGATACTGTTAGAACAGTGGGCTGGCTCCAGGGAGAAGAGAACACTTTTTGTGGGGTAGTAACTGATTTTTATAGTCTCAAGACGAAGCAAACTCCTGAATGCATGACATTACATGCTTGGTTAGGATGCTGTAGGTTGGATACCAGAGTGGGCATTTTTGGTCTAATTTGGGATTAGGAAGCTGGCGAGTAAGGATAGGGGGCTTTGGCAATGGTTAGGGGCACTGGTGATAAAGAGCCCGCCTGCCAGTGCAGGAGACACAAAAAACGAGAGTTCAGTCCCTGGGTCAGGAAGATACCCTGGAGAAGGAAATAGCAATCTACTCTAGTATTCTTGCCTGGGAAATCCCACAGGCAGAGAAGCCTGATGGGCTACAGTCCATGATGCCGCAAAGATCAAACATGGCTGGGCACTAGCATGAACAATGAGGCTGTGGAGATGACCTTGATTCTGGGCTTCCCATCTGAGGTCTTGGGATAGGATTCTTGGGATAGTACCACAGACTTGATGATTTCAAGCAACAGCAGTGGATTCTCTCCTAGTTCTGGATTCCAAACCCCCAAAGTCAAGCATCTGACAGGGCTAGGGCCTTCTGGATTCTCTAAGGGAAAAAACTACCCTCTTCCTTCCCCTAGGTTTTATGGTGTCCAGCCACCCTTGGTGGTCCTCGGTTTGTGGACACATCACTCCAGTCTCCACCTGCTTCACTCTGCCTTCTCCTCTGTGTTTCTTTGTATTCTTTTCTCTCTTATGAGGACAATCTCACTAAATTTAGGGTCCCCTCCCAGATCCAGCAAATGGTAAAGGACCCACCTGTCAATGCAAGAGATGTAAGAGATGTGGCATAGATTTTATCCCTGGGTCAGGAAGTTCACCTAGAGAAAGACATGACAGCTCACTCCAGTATTCTTTTGTGGAGAATCTCATGGACAGAAAACCTGGTGGGCCAAAGTCCGTTGAGTCCCAAAGAGTTGCATATTACTGAAACGATTTAGCAGGCATACACACACACACCCCATATCCAGTGTGCTCTCCTCTCTTTCTTTACCTTGATTGTATCTGCAGAGACCCTGTTTCCATGTAGAGTCACATTCTGAACTGAAAGAAGTCAATCCAGAGCCCTGACATCAGTGACTGAGAGAAGTGCAGGAAGGCCAGAGACTGGTAAAATAGAGCAGTTTCTGATCTTCTGAGGACTCCTAAACCATTGGAAGGCCCTGGTGCATCAGCAATAAAGAATCTACCTGCAAAGCAGGAGACCATGGTTTGATCCTTGTTCCAGGAAGCTCCCCTGGAGGAGGAAATAGCAACCCACCCTGTATTCTTGCCTGGAGAATTCCATGGACAGAGGAATTGGTTGGACTACAGTACATGGGGTCACAAAGAGTCAGACATGGCTAAGCACACACAGCTCTATGTAAACCTATGTCCTCTCACGCCTAAGCTTCCCTCCAACCCTTTCATCCCGCCCCATAGGTCATCAAAGAACACCAAGCTGAACAACCTGTGCTATACAGCAGCTTCCACAGTCTGTCTATTTTATACATGATTGACATGCTATCCTCTCAAAATATTATCTTAAATAATATAAAGCGCTGCAAATGTTATACAAATTACTAGCACTAGATATCAAAAATGAAAATATAATATGAAAAATATATTTTATTTACAATTGTAATGATTTGTGCATTGATATAAAGAAGCAGGAGTATGATTACTTCATAGTCCTCTAGTGTAATTAATACAAGTGCATCATGGTAGCCTATCCAATACACTAATGAATGATTTTCTAGAAAAATTTTTTGTGAGATACATTATGATAGTCATATGCATAATATGGTATTAGAAACAATGTCATATTAAAAATACTGTCTTTTGATGATAAACCGATAAGCACTTTCTTCGTTTATAAGAGTGAGAGACAGTACAGTGATGTATTTACTCAAAAGCAAAGTTATAAAATAGTAAGAAAACTAACACATTATTAATTTTATGTTAAATATCACTCACCGATGTCTATGTAAGGATAGATTATTTATTTAAATACAAGTGTTGCACGCAATATTCCACATGTATATTTTGTAAATTTACTGAAAAAAATCCATATATAAGTGTACAGGATTGGTTCAAACAGAGATATAGCTCAAATATCAATATGAAATTATATATTTCATATTGTATATGAAATTATGTGTTTACAAATTATTCCTAGTTATATATGCACCAAGTTTTACTGTGTTGTATTAAACCATATTTATTTCACATCAAAAAATTTAAAAACAAAACGGTAGATTAACAGTGTTTAGCGTTTTCAATTTAGGTCTATATGGGTTTGAAGTTTTATTCAGTATAAGTTCCAATAAGTAAATTCTCATAACTGCAAAATCATTATCTGTAACATTAGGAATGTTTGCCTGAATATTAGTTTCTTTCTTTTTCATTGTTCTTTTTGAAATTATGGAAGTATGATAACACATTTATAGGAGACTTGGAAAATACAGAACAAAGTTAGATATAGCTCCACTATATAATAATTTTTAAGTAGATAAATTAAGATTTTTAGTTGGATTTTCAATATCAAAATCAAATATTAAGGAATAAGTATACAGAGAAGTAGAAGGATATGGTAGACTTGAAAAATCATGAACCAATTCAGTGTAATTAAGATTGATACAATTTTCACACAATAGCAGGAGACAGATTCAAGTTCTCATAGGTAATAAAGTAGGAGACACGGACATATCCAGAGGCATAAAGAAAAGTGCAAAAATGTCGTGGTCTAATGGTATTGGAACCATAGAGAATCTATTCTTTTATCGCTGTGGAATTACTTTCAAAATTATCAGAAGATATTTGAAGATAATCCACGTATTTTCAAGTGCAATATGACATTTACCAAGAGAGATCTTTGAAAGTGAGAGTGTTAGTCACTGAGTCATGTCCACTCTTTGTGACCCTGTAGACTGTAGCTCACCAGGACTATTATTAACAATAATATAAATTATGTCGTATTAGTATTAGAAAACATGTATAAGGAACTTAGCTCTACCACTTTCTACTTTAAATGATTTAAAAATACTAACTTATCTATTGAACTGAAATGAGAATCCAAGAGTCTTTCTGTGAATTAACAATACATTGATCAACCAATTCTGTTATAGATTTTTACAAGACAGTCTTGAAATTATACTTTCTGTTGTTGCATTCTTGTTGTTTCCGTTTTAAGTATACCATGCATCCTAATAGGCTCCAGCACCTATGGCGTTTTGACTTGCAGAACATACTGGTGTTTTGCATATTTCTCAGTCCAGTTAAACTTTTTTGTCTGTTCATTATTAGGTTTTGAGGCAGTCTCAGTTACCAATACCAAGGAAACTAGGTCTGCCACACTGCTGAAGGCCACCACCGATTGTGTACATTTTGTTGAGACCCTTATCCATGCTGCTGTCTGCTCAAGCTTAATCACCACATTGCCACATGGGTCTTTCTTACATTCCCCCTATTTCACTATGGCATAAACACAAAAGTGAAAAATGCATTGCCAGCTAATGATAAGGTTGTTTATAAATACAATACCTGAAAAGAATATTTATATCCCTCTTAGACACATGCTGGCTATTTCTGAATTTGATTTTTGTTTTTTTGGCAAAAAATTTAAATACGTAGAATTTAAATATATGTATACTCTTTATTTGCTCTGGTGGTTCAGAGGGGAAATAATCTGCAGTGCAGGACACCCAGGTTCAATGCCTGGGTTGGGAAAATCCCCTGGAGAAGGAAGTGGCAACCCATTCCAGTATTCTTCCCTGGAGAAGTCCATGGACAGAGGAGACTGGTGGGCTGCAATCCATGGGATCACAGAAAATGGGTCACCACTGAGTGAAGTGTTTGTCATTCATGAACACTTTCACCTTTTAACTTTATAAAAGTGTCATTGTTACCCAAATGTAAGAAATAATGATTTAATCATATATTTGAGTAGTATAGTTAATGAAATACTTTGTTCTGTGTCTTAGAAACAAATGAATTTTGTCACATCCTAAGGAAAGAATGAAACATGATATAAACCTGGCAACTGTCTATCACTCTTCCATTTTAGTAGCAGCATGATTCTACAAAACATTAGAATGCTAATATTGAATTCTTAAATGATGCTTCCTTAATAACACTTGAAATTTCTTTGCTAATTTCCTCTTCATGCAAGGTTGCTATGTGTCTTGTTTTGTAGACATTACGGTATCACACAAGTCCTTTCATTTCCTTAGTGACCGTTTACCTGTGTATATTCTATGGAAATGGACAGTGAAGGGGAAACGCCAACAACAGCCATTGAATCTCCCTGTAACAATCAAACTGTGGGTCATGAGTGCTATGCTGGGCATTGTGCTCACATTATTCCATGTATTATTCTCTATAAGCCTGTGTTCTACACTGTATTAATATTTCCTAGGGGAAAGTGAGGCTAAGTATTATTTTACAAGTCATCCTACTATAATTTTATGTGGTAGGACTGCGATTAACACCCAGGGTTTATGACTCCAGAATGTGTTCTCTTAACAATTACGGTACACCACACCTCTCATAATGGTTCTGCCCCCCAAATAATTATTATCTGAATAATAATGATGCTGCTGCATGCGTGCTCAGTTGTGTCTGACTCTTTGTGACCCAGTGGATGTAGCCCACCAGACTCTTCTGTCCAGATTGAGTATCCTGTGTTTTTCACAGCCTCAGCTCCCTTGGGACTTACTGTAGGCAATGGCTGTGGTCGGAATGGCTGCCAAGCTATGGCAGGTATTCTCCTTCCTGAGTGCCCTTAGGACATGGGAACTCGCATTGCAGCTCTGCAGTTGCTGATAACTATTGCATCCTTGTTTACTGACATAGCAGGAAATACTTCATTTCTCATTATATGCTCACCAGTAATGTATGAGCATAAATGGTTCTATGCAGAAATACATCTGGGATAGGCTTTAAGAATTAAATATGGTGTCTTTGAAAGTGTCAGTCACTAAGTGGTGTCTGCCTCTTTGCAACCGCATGAACTGTAGACCTCCAGGCTTTTCTGTCCATGAGATTTCACAGGCAAGAATATTGGAGTGGACTGTCATTTCCTTCTGCAAGGTATCTTCCTGACCCAGGGATTGAACCGGTGTCTCCTGCATTAAAGGCAAATTCTTTTCCTCCAAACCATCAGGGAAGCCCCATGGTGTGCTTATTTAACACTTTTCATATGTTAACAAGCATCTGTAATGTTTATAAAAAGAACACTTCCCATACAGTATTTCTCAAACTTCCTGAATTGCAAGCTTTGGTGACTGTGTCAGGATACATGGGCACTCTTACGGTCTTTCAGGGATGGGAAATGTGCAAGTATTTTCTAGGAAGTGAGTATGGATCATTTAGAAGGAATTTCAACAGCACCTGTCCATGTTCTGTGGACCACACAGGAATCAACGGCTTAGGAAATGGAATATTTCACCCCTAACATGAAAGTTGCAATAGAATATTTTCCAGGAACAAAAATCTCTAAAGAACACACGCACAAATACTTATGAGAGAAAGATCACTTTTAACCATCTCTAAAAAGCATAAAATCTACCTAGCCACGTTAGAAGTTCTCTTCTCTCCTGTCTTCTCATGATGTTCAAAACCACATCTAAAACTAAGGAAGCAGATAAGATGGTGAGACAGCAGAGGCTAGTTGCACCTTATTTTAACGTAGACAATTTTCTATTTTCAATTAATTCTTTTTGGAGTATGGTTGCTTTACAATACTGTGTTCATTTCTGCTGTACAACAAAGGGAGTCAACTATATGTATGCATATATTCCCTCCCTTTTGGGCTTCCTGCCCATTCACGTCACCACGTTGCATGAGGTAGACTTCCCTGTGCTATACAGTAGGTTCTCATTAGTTATATGTGTCATACACAGGACTGATTGTGCATATGTGTCAATCCCAGCCTCCCAGTTCTTTTCCCTGATTGAGAGAGGTGTCAATCATGGCTGTGGGCATTCAGAAAGAGGAGGGGGATTCTTTACTTCAAATGCCAGTGGAAGCAGGTGGATTAACATGTTGGATTTATTGTTTAATCCAGACTCTGTGTTGTGATTTAAAGTGATTATAGAACAATTTATGCCTCAAGAATGAACAGAGAAGTTAATTATGTGCCCATTTTTTTCATAGAATTATTAGCCTGAATATATGCATATTAAAGAAGGAAGGGAAATATGCTAATTTTCTCAGGCTGCTGTAACCAATTGCTACAGACTAGGTGGCATAAGCAACAGAAATGTGTTTATTCGCGATTCTGGAGGCTAGACATTCAATATCAGGGTGTCAGCATGGTTCCTTTCTTCTGAGGTCTCTCCTCCTGGCTTATAGGTGGCCATCCTCTCCCTGCATCCTCCCATGGTCTTCCCTCTGTGGTGGGTCTGTGTCCTAATTTCCTTTTCGCAGAAGGACATGAGCCACATTGGATTATGACCACGCTAATAAGCTCGAAAAACATTGTGGAAAGGGCTTTGCCAGGGATGGGAAATGTGCAAGTATTTTCTAGGAAGTGAGTATGGATCATTTAGAAGGAATTTCAACAGCACCTGTCCATGTTCTGTGGACCACACAGGAATCAACGGCTTAGGAAATGGAATATTTCACCCCTAACATGAAAGTTGCAATAGAATATTTTCCAGGAACAAAAATCTCTAAAGAACACACGCACAAATACTTATGAGAGAAAGATCACTTTTAACCATCTCTAAAAAGCATAAAATCTACCTAGCCACGTTAGAAGTTCTCTTCTCTCCTGTCTTCTCATGATGTTCAAAACCACATCTAAAACTAAGGAAGCAGATAAGATGGTGAGACAGCAGAGGCTAGTTGCACCTTATTTTAACGTAGACAATTTTCTATTTTCAATTAATTCTTTTTGGAGTATGGTTGCTTTACAATACTGTGTTCATTTCTGCTGTACAACAAAGGGAGTCAACTATATGTATGCATATATTCCCTCCCTTTTGGGCTTCCTGCCCATTCACGTCACCACGTTGCATGAGGTAGACTTCCCTGTGCTATACAGTAGGTTCTCATTAGTTATATGTGTCATACACAGGACTGATTGTGCATATGTGTCAATCCCAGCCTCCCAGTTCTTTTCCCTGATTGAGAGAGGTGTCAATCATGGCTGTGGGCATTCAGAAAGAGGAGGGGGATTCTTTACTTCAAATGCCAGTGGAAGCAGGTGGATTAACATGTTGGATTTATTGTTTAATCCAGACTCTGTGTTGTGATTTAAAGTGATTATAGAACAATTTATGCCTCAAGAATGAACAGAGAAGTTAATTATGTGCCCATTTTTTTCATAGAATTATTAGCCTGAATATATGCATATTAAAGAAGGAAGGGAAATATGCTAATTTTCTCAGGCTGCTGTAACCAATTGCTACAGACTAGGTGGCATAAGCAACAGAAATGTGTTTATTCGCGATTCTGGAGGCTAGACATTCAATATCAGGGTGTCAGCATGGTTCCTTTCTTCTGAGGTCTCTCCTCCTGGCTTATAGGTGGCCATCCTCTCCCTGCATCCTCCCATGGTCTTCCCTCTGTGGTGGGTCTGTGTCCTAATTTCCTTTTCGCAGAAGGACATGAGCCACATTGGATTATGACCACCCTAATAAGCTCAGTTTAACTTATTTCTTAATACAGGCACATCCTAAGGTACTGGAATTAGGACCACAGAACATGAATTTTGAGGACAAACAACTCAGCCTGTAACAGTGCAGTTTTATCCTGAGTCATTCCAATGCATCTATTCTTAAATTTTCTGATATTAAACTGTTAATTTCATGGAATAAATTCAGCTGGCCATTCAATACAGTTCTTAGGATACATTCCTGGATTCTATTATATATTTTTTTAAATATCTGTATTTGTAAGACAGATGAGTCTATTCTTTTATGTTCTGAATATATGTATTAGGGTTTGCAGTCTATTTTATGGGAGCAAAGCTGTCACAACAAATTAGAGAAGCTACAGGAGATGATTGATTTTCATAGGAAATATGCATTAAAACTTAAGTAGATAATTAACATAAAACATTGAAAACCAATGAATTTTTACCATTTTGAAAGATTCTAGGTATGTAATTAGTCATATATACTAATTATTAATATTTACTGATACAGCATCCCTAAAAAATCTCAGTAAGGAAGGTTTACTTCTATCTGAGTTGAGCAGCATTCTGGGGGGAGTAAGTCTCTTTCATGGATCCCCTCTGATAACTTGCTCAGAGATTCAGGCACCATTCATTCATTTCGTGGCTCAGATGTCATCAAGCTGTCAGGGGCAGGAAGAGAGAGTGAGTGGGTGGGCATTTCCCGCTAAACTGTAACTTTAGTAAGCCATCTGCTCAGCTCAAGTTTCAAGTACAACACAGGGTCACATCTCCATGGACGAGCTGATGATGGTAGTTCAGCGCTGCGTCCAACATGGGAAATGCATTTCATGAGCATTTAGTTTCTATCACAGATGGGTTCACTGCTGAGTTTTAGCCAACTCCAAAAACTTAATTACAATGTTTTTTAATTTTACCTCCTTTCAAGCCAAGAAGCCAGAACAAAACAAAATGGAAAAACAGTCTCCAAAGTCAACATGACAATGAACAGTAAATTTAATTGGAAATTGATGTAATAATCATGACTTCCATAGCACACAGTGAGACATTTAAAGAAAAGACATAAAACTAAAATTATTTCCCAGTTACTTCATGTTGCAAAATACTAGGCTGTTTCTTGACTCAGTAAAAAACAAAATAAAACAAAACAAAAAATACCTAATCTGATAAAATTTTTGAGGACAAACAACTCAGCCTGTAACAGTGCAGTTTTATCATTCCAATGCATCTATTCTTAAATTTTCTGATATTAAACTGTTAATTTCATGGAATAAATTCAGCTGGCCATTCAATACAGTTCTTAGGATACATTCCTGGATTCTATTATATATTTTTTTAAATATCTGTATTTGTAAGACAGATGAGTCTATTCTTTTATGTTCTGAATATATGTATTAGGGTTTGCAGTCTATTTTATGGGAGCAAAGCTGTCACAACAAATTAGAGAAGCTACAGGAGATGATTGATTTTCATAGGAAATATGCATTAAAACTTAAGTAGATAATTAACATAAAACATTGAAAACCAATGAATTTTTACCATTTTGAAAGATTCTAGGTATGTAATTAGTCATATATACTAATTATTAATATTTACTGATACAGCATCCCTAAAAAATCTCAGTAAGGAAGGTTTACTTCTATCTGAGTTGAGCAGCATTCTGGGGGGAGTAAGTCTCTTTCATGGATCCCCTCTGATAACTTGCTCAGAGATTCAGGCACCATTCATTCATTTCGTGGCTCAGATGTCATCAAGCTGTCAGGGGCAGGAAGAGAGAGTGAGTGGGTGGGCATTTCCCGCTAAACTGTAACTTTAGTAAGCCATCTGCTCAGCTCAAGTTTCAAGTACAACACAGGGTCACATCTCCATGGACGAGCTGATGATGGTAGTTCAGCGCTGCGTCCAACATGGGAAATGCATTTCATGAGCATTTAGTTTCTATCACAGATGGGTTCACTGCTGAGTTTTAGCCAACTCCAAAAACTTAATTACAATGTTTTTTAATTTTACCTCCTTTCAAGCCAAGAAGCCAGAACAAAACAAAATGGAAAAACAGTCTCCAAAGTCAACATGACAATGAACAGTAAATTTAATTGGAAATTGATGTAATAATCATGACTTCCATAGCACACAGTGAGACATTTAAAGAAAAGACATAAAACTAAAATTATTTCCCAGTTACTTCATGTTGCAAAATACTAGGCTGTTTCTTGACTCAGTAAAAAACAAAATAAAACAAAACAAAAAATACCTGTAAATACATATGAAATCAAAATAAAAATATTTCATTGAAATAAGGTTATAAAATACATCTTTTATTTTTTTTACTTAATTTTATCAGTGTTAGTGTCAGATGACATGAAAGATACCAGTTTTAGAATTAAATTTTCAAACTTCTTTCCAGTTTTTGATATCAGGCAAGTGACTTAAGCTTACTTTGCCTAGGATTCCTCAACTCTGAAATAGGGGGAACTGCAACAAGACCACTTTTATATACAATTCAAAGGTCAGAATATGTGGATTATACCCAAATCAATAGTACAATACTATGGCCACCAACATAAATGGTGGTGTCTTTTTCAAGTTATAATTAATATTTTAACGTTATATAAAATAACCTATTTCTCTTTTTCCACTTTTGTAATTTTCAAGGTTTTGGTAAAGAAAGTATTGTAAATTCATACTTGAGGTGAACTACTTCACCCTTCAACCCTCTCTAAGCACATCACAATGATGTAAGAAGTACAAAGTAAGAAGACACAGCACAGTCAAGAATAAAATTGACATATCCAAAACCCAGAAATTGGATAAAATATCCAAAACCCAGAAACTGGATAAAATACAACCCAGCAAATACAGATGAAAATATGAGCCTCCTGGGAAATATAAAGATGCAGACAGCTACAAATCATTGTTCAAGGGTAACTAAATCCAGAATCATTCCCTGTCAATCAGGGAACAGTGAGCTGTCCTCATTGGTGCCTCAGACAGTAAAGAACCCATCTGCTGATGCAGGAGACCTGGGTTTAATTCCTGGGTAGAAGATCCCTGGAGAAGGGAATAGCAACCCACTCCAGTGTTCTTGCCTGGAAAATTCCATGGAAAGTAGAGCCTGGTGAGCTGCAGTCCATTGGGTAGTAAAGAGTTGGACACAAATGAGCTACTAACACTTTTGTTGTGTAACATGTTTCACTTAATCTTGAATCTTAGATCGTAAAAGTGTAGTAAAAAAGTTAAAAAAGAAAACTCACCTGAACTGTAAACATGAGTATAAAAAATTTAGGTAGAAAGGTGAAGTGTGATCTCTATACACACTAAAAAATCAGCAAGTACAGTTTGTAGAGATAACAGATAAAAAGAAAAACTATATATATATATATATATATATATATATATATATATATATAGGAAAGCATAAAGTGTTACACAAACTTGAAAAATTAAGAGTAGAAGACAATTCTCTAAACCTGACCAATGACAGCCACTGAACAAGTTAAAACAAATATAAAATTTATATATATCTGCATATATAAACATGTTAGCATTTACTTAAATTTACTTAAATGCTAGAATAAGCACACGAGTTCAATATGCACAGTATAGTGTTTTTTTCTTCACAATACAAGGAAGAAGAAATAAGAGATAGAAGGGTTAGAAAGGAAGCAGCACAATTTTTAATTTTTATTTGCTGACCTTATGATTGTATGATTATATAGAAAGCAAAAACAAAATGTTAATTTACCCTCATAGAACTAAGAGGCTTCAACAATATTGCTGCTTCTAATAGCCACCATAATCAAAAAGAAATATACTTCCTGAAGAGCACCACAGATGTATTAAGACATGTCATAGAAAGTAAGATTGATTTCATCACAAAGTAACAAATATATTAGCTCCTGTAGACATTTAAGAAAAGATCTATAAGTGGGTACCTGAAGATTTTAAAAGAAGACCCAATGAAAAAGTAAGGTATGAATGGGAAGATGTTGAATTGAAAAATGTTAGTTTTCCACAATTTCTTCCCTAAAG
Source organism: Tragulus kanchil (assembly GCA_022376925.1). NCBI lineage: Eukaryota > Metazoa > Chordata > Mammalia > Artiodactyla > Tragulidae > Tragulus > Tragulus kanchil. The sequence goes on from JAIOJX010000023.1 coordinate 134,782,009, forward strand.
TATTTCCCAAAATATCTCCAAATTCCATTATTCAATACAGTACCAGTCAAAATCTTATCAAGACTTTTTTTTTTTTTTTTTTTGGTTTGTGACATTTTCAATTTGATTTTACATGCCATAAACAAAGAGTAAATACCCAAAATTTTTTAGGAGAAAGTGGAGGAACAGAAAAAGAACAAACTAACAAATGTCAAGCCTTTTATAAATCTGCCCTAATTAACAGAGGACACTGTTGGTGGAAAAAAAAACTCATATGTCAATGAATCATTCAAAAGCCCAAATGGGAACCACAGAATAGAAGAGGCATTAGTGTGTGAAGTGATTTGTTATCTAGAAATTTGCATAAGTACCATTCCAGCTAAGGCTTGTGCCTCTGGAGTTCCTTTTCCTAGTAGTTTGTAATCTACTTCTGGACCAAAAGGTGGATTTGATTTCGTTTTCTGATTTTTCATTGTTTGTGTATAGGAATGCCAGTGAATTCTGTTTGTTGACTTTGTATCCTGCGACTTTGCTGAATTTGTTGACTAGCTCTAGTAGCTTTGTAATAGTGTCTTTGGGATTTTCTATGTATAATATCATGTCATCTGCAAAAAGAGATAGCTTGACTTCTTCCTTTCCAAAGCACTTCCAGGACATGTTGAATAGTAGTGGTGAAAGTGGACACCCCTGTCTTGTTCCTGATCTTAGAGGGAATGCTTTCAGTTTTTCACCAGTGAGGATAGTGTTAATGTGTTTTCTGTGGGCTTCTCGTAGATGGCTTTTATTATGTTGAGATAGGTTCCTTCTATGCCCATTTTCTGAAGAGTTTTTATCATAAATGGATGTTGTACTTTGTCAAAGGCTTTTCTGCATCTATTGAGATGATCATGTGATTTTGTCTCTCAATATTCCCTTTAATAGCACCAATCAAAAATACTTCCTGAAGAGCACCACAGATGTATTAAGACATGTCATAGAAAGTAAGATTGATTTCATCACAAAGTAACAAATATATTAGCTCCTGTAGACATTTAAGAAAAGATCTATAAGTGGGTACCTGAAGATTTTAAAAGAAGACCCAATGAAAAAGTAAGGTATGAATGGGAAGATGTTGAATTGAAAAATGTTAGTTTTCCACAATTTCTTCCCTAAAGTATTTCCCAAAATATCTCCAAATTCCATTATTCAATACAGTACCAGTCAAAATCTTATCAAGACTTTTTTTTTTTTTTTTTTTGGTTTGTGACATTTTCAATTTGATTTTACATGCCATAAACAAAGAGTAAATACCCAAAATTTTTTAGGAGAAAGTGGAGGAACAGAAAAAGAACAAACTAACAAATGTCAAGCCTTTTATAAATCTGCCCTAATTAACAGAGGACACTGTTGGTGGAAAAAGAAACTCATATGTCAATGAATCATTCAAAAGCCCAAATGGGAACCACAGAATAGAAGAGGCATTAGTGTGTGAAGTGATTTGTTATCTAGAAATTTGCATAAGTACCATTCCAGCTAAGGCTTGTGCCTCTGGAGTTCCTTTTCCTAGTAGTTTGTAATCTACTTCTGGACCAAAAGGTGGATTTGATTTCGTTTTCTGATTTTTCATTGTTTGTGTATAGGAATGCCAGTGAATTCTGTTTGTTGACTTTGTATCCTGCGACTTTGCTGAATTTGTTGACTAGCTCTAGTAGCTTTGTAATAGTGTCTTTGGGATTTTCTATGTATAATATCATGTCATCTGCAAAAAGAGATAGCTTGACTTCTTCCTTTCCAAAGCACTTCCAGGACATGTTGAATAGTAGTGGTGAAAGTGGACACCCCTGTCTTGTTCCTGATCTTAGAGGGAATGCTTTCAGTTTTTCACCAGTGAGGATAGTGTTAATGTGTTTTCTGTGGACTTCTCGTAGATGGCTTTTATTATGTTGAGATAGGTTCCTTCTATGCCCATTTTCTGAAGAGTTTTTATCATAAATGGATGTTGTACTTTGTCAAAGGCTTTTTCTGCATCTATTGAGATGATCATGTGATTTTTGTCTCTCAATTTGTTGATATGGTGTATCACATTGATTGATTTGTGGATATTGAAGAATCCTTGCATGCCTGGGATGAACCCTATTTGATCATGATGTATGAGTTTCTTGATGTGTTGTTGAATTCTGTTTGCTAGGATTTTGTTGAGGATCTTGGCATCTAAGTTCATCAGAGAAATTGGTCTGTAATTTTCCTTTTTTGTGTTGTCTTTGCCTGGTTTGGGTATCAGGATGATAGTGGCCTCGTAGAATGTGTTTGGAAGTTTTCCTTCCTGTGCAATTTTTCGAAAGAGTTTTAGAAGGACAGGCATAAGCTCTTCTTTAAATGTTTGGTAGAATTTGGCTGTGAAACCGTCTGGCCCTGGGCTTTTATTTGTGGGTAGATTTTTAATCACAGATTCGATTTCTGAGCTAGTGATTGGGTTGTTCAAAGTTTCTGTTTCTTTCTGGCTGTCTTGGGAGATTAATCTTCCCCAAGAAACTGTCCATTTCTTCCAGGTTGTCCAGTTTGTTGCCATAGAGTTGCTCATAATAGTCTCTTAGAATCCTTCGGATTTCTGCATTATCTGTCGTAATCTCTCCTTTTTTGTTTTTGATTTTGGTGATCTGGTTCTTCTCTCCTTTCTCTTGATGAGTCTGGCCAGGGACTTGTCAATTTTGTTTACCTTTTCAAAGAACCAGCTTTTTGTTTTATTTATCCATATTATAGTTTCTTTCATTTCTTTCTCATTTATTTCTGCTCTAGTCTTTATAATTTCTCATCTTCTGCTGGCTTTGGGATGTTTTTGTTCTTCTTTCTCCAACTGTTTTAAGCGGAGGGTTAGGTCATTTGCTTCATATTTTCCTAGTTTCTTGAGGTGGGATTGCTATGGTGAAAGTGGACACCCCTGTCTTGTTCCTGATCTTAGAGGGAATGCTTTCAGTTTTTCACCAGTGAGGATAGTGTTAATGTGTTTTCTGTGGGCTTCTCGTAGATGGCTTTTATTATGTTGAGATAGGTTCCTTCTATGCCCATTTTCTGAAGAGTTTTTATCATAAATGGATGTTGTACTTTGTCAAAGGCTTTTTCTGCATCTATTGAGATGATCATGTGATTTTTGTCTCTCAATTTGTTGATATGGTGTATCACATTGATTGATTTGTGGATATTGAAGAATCCTTGCATGCCTGGGATGAACCCTATTTGATCATGATGTATGAGTTTCTTGATGTGTTGTTGAATTCTGTTTGCTAGGATTTTGTTGAGGATCTTGGCATCTAAGTTCATCAGAGAAATTGGTCTGTAATTTTCCTTTTTTGTGTTGTCTTTGCCTGGTTTGGGTATCAGGATGATAGTGGCCTCGTAGAATGTGTTTGGAAGTTTTCCTTCCTGTGCAATTTTTCGAAAGAGTTTTAGAAGGACAGGCATAAGCTCTTCTTTAAATGTTTGGTAGAATTTGGCTGTGAAACCGTCTGGCCCTGGGCTTTTATTTGTGGGTAGATTTTTAATCACAGATTCGATTTCTGAGCTAGTGATTGGGTTGTTCAAAGTTTCTGTTTCTTTCTGGCTGTCTTGGGAGATTAATCTTCCCCAAGAAACTGTCCATTTCTTCCAGGTTGTCCAGTTTGTTGCCATAGAGTTGCTCATAATAGTCTCTTAGAATCCTTGGTTTCTGCATTATCTGTCGTAATCTCTCCTTTTTTGTTTTTGATTTTGGTGATCTGGTTCTTCTCTCCTTTCTCTTGATGAGTCTGGCCAGGGACTTGTCAATTTTGTTTACCTTTTCAAAGAACCAGCTTTTTGTTTTATTTATCCATATTATAGTTTCTTTCATTTCTTTCTCATTTATTTCTGCTCTAGTCTTTATAATTTCTCATCTTCTGCTGGCTTTGGGATGTTTTTGTTCTTCTTTCTCCAACTGTTTTAAGCGGAGGGTTAGGTCATTTGCTTCATATTTTCCTAGTTTCTTGAGGTGGGATTGTATTGCTATAAATTTCCCTCTTAGAACTGTTTTTGCAGTATCCAGTAGGTTTTGCACTGTCGTATGTTCATTATTATTCTCTTCTAGGAATTTTTAAATTTCTCCTTTGATTTCCTCAGTAATCAGATGGTTTTTTAGGTATGTGTTGTTTAATCTCCATGTGTTTGTATTTTTAGCGTTTTTTTTCCTGTGGTTGATCTCTAGTCTCATTGCATTGTGGTCCGAGAAGATGGTTGATATAATTTCGGTTTTCTTGAATTGACTGAGGTTAGATTTGTAGCCCAAGATGTGGTCTATCCTGGAGAATGTTCCATGAGCACTTGAGAAGAAAGTGTATTCTTCTGCTTTTGGATGGAACATCCTAAAGATATTGATGAGGTCCATCTTTTCTAGTGTGGCATTTAAGGCTTGTGTTTCTTTATTAATTTTCTGTTTGGATGATCTATCCATTGGTGTGAGAGGAGTGTTAAAGTCTCCTACTATTATTGTGTTATTATTGATTTCTTCTTTTAAGTCTGAAAGTACCTGTCTTATGTATTGAGGTGCCCCTGTGTTGGGTGCGTAGATATTCATGACTGTTATGTCTTCCTCTTGGAAGGTTTTTGTCCCATTTGCATACAAATTTGACACAATTCTTATGGTAGAAAATACTACATTTTTTAGTAAATCTGGAGAGATTTCCCAGATTGTTAGTACAAAATCAGAAATTGCTAAGAACTCAGTCTATTTGTCAGGTGAGTTCTGCAAGATGACATATACCCAATGAAAAATCAGAAATCAAAGAGGCAATCCCCTTCACCATTGCAACCAAAAGAATCAAATACCTAGGAATAAACCTACCCAAAGAAATAAAAGAATTGTACACAGAAAATTACAAGACACTCATGAAAGAAATTAAAGAAGACTTAAACAGATGGAGAGATATTCCATGTTCCTGGGTTGGAAGAATCAATATTGTGAAAATGAACATACTGCTAAATATCATCTACAGATTCAATACAATACCTATCAAATGTTTTTTTTGTTCTTCTTTCTCCAACTGTTTTAAGCGGAGGGTTAGGTCATTTGCTTCATATTTTCCTAGTTTCTTGAGGTGGGATTGTATTGCTATAAATTTCCCTCTTAGAACTGTTTTTGCAGTATCCAGTAGGTTTTGCACTGTCGTATGTTCATTATTATTCTCTTCTAGGAATTTTTAAATTTCTCCTTTGATTTCCTCAGTAATCAGATGGTTTTTTAGGTATGTGTTGTTTAATCTCCATGTGTTTGTATTTTTAGCGTTTTTTTTCCTGTGGTTGATCTCTAGTCTCATTGCATTGTGGTCCGAGAAGATGGTTGATATAATTTCGGTTTTCTTGAATTGACTGAGGTTAGATTTGTAGCCCAAGATGTGGTCTATCCTGGAGAATGTTCCATGAGCACTTGAGAAGAAAGTGTATTCTTCTGCTTTTGGATGGAACATCCTAAAGATATTGATGAGGTCCATCTTTTCTAGTGTGGCATTTAAGGCTTGTGTTTCTTTATTAATTTTCTGTTTGGATGATCTATCCATTGGTGTGAGAGGAGTGTTAAAGTCTCCTACTATTATTGTGTTATTATTGATTTCTTCTTTTAAGTCTGAAAGTACCTGTCTTATGTATTGAGGTGCCCCTGTGTTGGGTGCGTAGATATTCATGACTGTTATGTCTTCCTCTTGGAAGGTTTTTGTCCCATTTGCATACAAATTTGACACAATTCTTATGGTAGAAAATACTACATTTTTTAGTAAATCTGGAGAGATTTCCCAGATTGTTAGTACAAAATCAGAAATTGCTAAGAACTCAGTCTATTTGTCAGGTGAGTTCTGCAAGATGACATATACCCAATGAAAAATCAGAAATCAAAGAGGCAATCCCCTTCACCATTGCAACCAAAAGAATCAAATACCTAGGAATAAACCTACCCAAAGAAATAAAAGAATTGTACACAGAAAATTACAAGACACTCATGAAAGAAATTAAAGAAGACTTAAACAGATGGAGAGATATTCCATGTTCCTGGGTTGGAAGAATCAATATTGTGAAAATGAACATACTGCTAAATATCATCTACAGATTCAATACAATACCTATCCAACTACCATTGACATTTGTCACAGAACTAGACCAAACAATAACACAGTTCACATGGAAACACAAAAGACCTCGAATAGCCAAAGCAATCCTGAGAAAGAAAAATAGAGCTGGAGGAATCAGCCTCCCTAACTTCAGACTCTACTACAAAGCAACACTCATCAAGACAGTATGGTACTGGCACAAAAACAGAACTATAGACAAATGGAACAAGATCGAGAACCCAGAGATAAACCCACACACCTATGGATACCTTATTTTTGACAAACGAGGAGAAACTATAAAATGGGACAAAGCCAGCCTCTTCAACAAGCGGTGCTGGGAAAATTGGACAGCTACATGCAAAAAAATGAAATTGGAACATTCCCTGACACCATACACTAAGATCAACTCAAAATGGATTAAAGACCTAAATGTAAGACCAGAAACCATCAAACTCTTAGAGGAGAATATAGGCAAAACCCTCAAGGACATCAATCAAAGCAAGATCTTCTCTGACCCACCTACGAAAATAGCGGAACTGAAAAGAAAAATGAACATGCGGGACCTCATGAAACTTAAAAGCTTTTGTACAGCTAAAGAAATTACAAAAAAGCTGAACAGACACCCCACAGAGTGGGAGAAAATCATAGCAAATGAAACAACAGACAAAGAATTAATCTCCAAAATCTACAAACAACTCAAACAACTCAGCACAGGAAAAATGAACGACCCAATCAAAAAATGGGAAAAAGATCTAAAGAGACACCTCTCCAAAGAGGACATACAGATGGCCCAAAAGCACATGAAACGATGCTCAACCTCGCTTATTATTAGAGAAATGCAAATTAAAACTACAATGAGATATCACCTCACACCGGTCAGGATGGCCATCATCAATAAATCTACAGACAATAAATGCTGGAGAGGGTACGGAGAAAATGGAATCCTCTTGCATTGCTGGTGAGAATGTGAATTGATACAGCCTCTATGGAAGACAGTCTGGAGATTCCTTAAAAAACTAAAAATAGAAGCACCGTATGACCCAGCAATCCCACTATTAGGCTTATATCCGGATGAAATCAAAACTGAAAGAAGCACCTGTACCCCCATGTTCATTGCAGCTCTCTATACAATAGCCAGAGCATGGAAGCAACCTAGATGTCCATCGACGAATGAATGGATACAGAAGCCCTGGTACATATATACAATGGAATACTACTCAGCTGTTAAAAGAAATGCAGAAGACTCAGTCCTAATGAAGTGGCTGGCTCTAGAACCTGTCATAAAAAATGAAGTAAGTCAAAAAGAGGAAGACAAATACAGTATACTAACACACATCTATGGAATCTAGTAGGACGGTCTTGATAACACACGCAGGGAACTCATGGAAAAACAGAGAGAGCATGGACATAGGGACATTGTAGGGAAGAAATAGAGAGGGGGAGGCATGGAGAGAGTAACATGGAAACCTATACTGTCATGTGTGGAAAAGATAGCTGTTGTCATTGTGCTAAGGGAATAGGAGTGCTCACAATGGCATGGGGCGATGGTCCAGAGGGGTGAGATGGGGGGGACTGGCAGGGTGGGGACCAGGGATATGCATATGACTGATCTGGGAACATACATGTCTGTGAACAACAGAACTCTGTAAAACCTTTAAAATAAAGAATAAAAAAAAAAAAAAGAAACACACACACACACACAAAAGAGCATGCAACTTCACATTGTTAGAAACTGACACTTTGCAGCAGACAGAAAGATGTAAAAAAGTTTAAAGAGAGGGAAAAAAAACCCTTGTAAACAGTGACTAAAATAAAGCTAGTATAGTGTATCCATATAGTATGTCTATACTAACATCAGAAGAAGTAAGAGATGTTAAAAACTAAAGAATGCAAAAAGAGGCCTCCAAAAGCACATGAAACGATGCTCAACCTCGCTTATTATTAGAGAAATGCAAATTAAAACTACAATGAGATATCACCTCACACCGGTCAGGATGGCCATCATCAATAAATCTACAGACAATAAATGCTGGAGAGGGTACGGAGAAAATGGAATCCTCTTGCATTGCTGGTGAGAATGTGAATTGATACAGCCTCTATGGAAGACAGTCTGGAGATTCCTTAAAAAACTAAAAATAGAAGCACCGTATGACCCAGCAATCCCACTATTAGGCTTATATCCGGATGAAATCAAAACTGAAAGAAGCACCTGTACCCCCATGTTCATTGCAGCTCTCTATACAATAGCCAGAGCATGGAAGCAACCTAGATGTCCATCGACGAATGAATGGATACAGAAGCCCTGGTACATATATACAATGGAATACTACTCAGCTGTTAAAAGAAATGCAGAAGACTCAGTCCTAGTGAGGTGGCTGGCTCTAGAACCTGTCATAAAAAGTGAAGTAAGTCAAAAAGAGAAAGACAAATACAGTATACTAACACACATCTATGGAATCTAGTAGGACGGTCTTGATAACACACGCAGGGAACTCATGGAAAAACAGAGAGAGCATGGACATAGGGACATTGTAGGGAAGAAATAGAGAGGGGGAGGCATGGAGAGAGTAACATGGAAACCTATACTGTCATGTGTGGAAAAGATAGCTGTTGTCATTGTGCTAAGGGAATAGGAGTGCTCACAATGGCATGGGGCGATGGTCCAGAGGGGTGAGATGGGGGGGACTGGCAGGGTGGGGACCAGGGATATGCATATGACTGATCTGGGAACATACATGTCTGTGAACAACAGAACTCTGTAAAACCTTTAAAATAAAGAATAAAAAAAAAAAAAAGAAACACACACACACACACAAAAGAGCATGCAACTTCACATTGTTAGAAACTGACACTTTGCAGCAGACAGAAAGATGTAAAAAAGTTTAAAGAGAGGGAAAAAAAACCCTTGTAAACAGTGACTAAAATAAAGCTAGTATAGTGTATCCATATAGTATGTCTATACTAACATCAGAAGAAGTAAAAGAGATGTTAAGCTACAAGCCATTGCCAAAGAGAAATGTCTCATTTATAAATGCAATGGTGTGCTGCTAAATGAATAAAAAATAGCTCTGTATTGTAGAGGAAAAAAAAAAAAGGTGGATTTGAACTCTTTTTCACGAGGCTTTCACATTTGAGCAAAATTTTCTACTATAGTTTTTATTTTTTTTACTAAATATTTGAGGGAGTAAAGAATTTTTAAAAACAACAAGGAAGTAGTTGTATAATCTTGCATCAATAAATAATTATGTAATTGGCAAAGACCTATATATAAAAATAAACATTTCTTATCAACCTGTACAAAAATAAACATTTCTTATCAACTTGTACAAGGCTACCTCTTGGATGGTTGAGGAAGTGAGAATAAAACAATTATGACAAAGGATTTCTCTTTTGTGGGCAAAAATTGCACTTTTCCCATGATAGCATTTTAGATCAGATATTACTGGCTCTGAAACAAATTTAATTCTCATTTCAATTCAGGGCTTGGATATCTATCTAATGGAAAGAACTAAATTGACTGCCAATTAAATTTATGCTATTTCAGTCGGCATGCATATTCCTGAAATAATCCTAAAAGGCTTCAATTCGCTTGCTAACAAAGGAACCTGATCCATCATGTTGCCTTTTTTTCCCCTTTTTATTCATTCTAAATTGTGTTTCCTAATCCTGAGTAGATATTTTGGATTTGGCATATATTAGGATTGATTCAGTCCCAAATTATAGAGGCGATTCAGTTAATTATATCCATCTTATCCATATACTCTATGTATTAATGGCCCTATGTTGTCATTGTGCTAAGGAAGAGGAGTGCTCACAAGGGCAGGGGGCGATGGTCCAGAGGGGTGAGATGGGGGGGACTGGCAGGGTGGGGACCAGGGATATGCATATGACTGATCTGGGAACATACATGTCTGTGAACAACAGAACTCTGTAAAACCTTTAAAATAAAGAATAAAAAAAAAAAAAAAGAAACACACACACACACACAAAAGAGCATGCAACTTCACATTGTTAGAAACTGACACTTTGCAGCAGACAGAAAGATGTAAAAAAGTTTAAAGAGAGGGAAAAAAAACCCTTGTAAACAGTGACTAAAATAAAGCTAGTATAGTGTATCCATATAGTATGTCTATACTAACATCAGAAGAAGTAAAAGAGATGTTAAGCTACAAGCCATTGCCAAAGAGAAATGTCTCATTTATAAATGCAATGGTGTGCTGCTAAATGAATAAAAAATAGCTCTGTATTGTAGAGGAAAAAAAAAAAAGGTGGATTTGAACTCTTTTTCACGAGGCTTTCACATTTGAGCAAAATTTTCTACTATAGTTTTTATTTTTTTTACTAAATATTTGAGGGAGTAAAGAATTTTTAAAAACAACAAGGAAGTAGTTGTATAATCTTGCATCAATAAATAATTATGTAATTGGCAAAGACCTATATATAAAAATAAACATTTCTTATCAACCTGTACAAAAATAAACATTTCTTATCAACTTGTACAAGGCTACCTCTTGGATGGTTGAGGAAGTGAGAATAAAACAATTATGACAAAGGATTTCTCTTTTGTGGGCAAAAATTGCACTTTTCCCATGATAGCATTTTAGATCAGATATTACTGGCTCTGAAACAAATTTAATTCTCATTTCAATTCAGGGCTTGGATATCTATCTAATGGAAAGAACTAAATTGACTGCCAATTAAATTTATGCTATTTCAGTCGGCATGCATATTCCTGAAATAATCCTAAAAGGCTTCAATTCGCTTGCTAACAAAGGAACCTGATCCATCATGTTGCCTTTTTTTCCCCTTTTTATTCATTCTAAATTGTGTTTCCTAATCCTGAGTAGATATTTTGGATTTGGCATATATTAGGATTGATTCAGTCCCAAATTATAGAGGCGATTCAGTTAATTATATCCATCTTATCCATATACTCTATGCTTATATAAATGAAAGTCATTTTCTTTCAAAGTCCCAACTCAATCAACTTCTTACAGGACCAGCTCAAGACAGGTGATAGAAAAGACATTTGTTCCTTTTAAAAGAACCTCTTATTCTACCACAGAACTGGTACAATTTACAGTTGTTAAAGAAAAGGGAGAATTCTCATTCAGTTTGTAATGCAGATTTCAAAAAATGATTTTTTTTTTTTACTAAAAACAAAGTCAGTAGCTTCTGACAAGCTACTAACATGATTTTTTTTTAACAAGAACTATTCCTCCCCCACCCCGCCCCACAAAATCTTGTAGAAAATAACATTTTCCTAAAAGAGTTTACCATATAGGTTGGAAAAAATTATCTGTTGTTTTAGAAAACAGGCAGTAAATCATTTAGGAGCTTAAGGTTTCACTGGGTGTGAGTTGAAATTAATTTATGCAAGTGTGAGTGACCTTCCCTGATAGTCTATGTTATTGATTAGGAACATGTTGTTTTAAGAAAATGATGGGTGACCAGTAGCCCATACTTCACCTTTAGACACTCAGTTACCTGAATTTTTATCAGTTTTCTGACATGCTTTTGTCTTTCCAAGCCTTAGTCAATTATTTACAGCCTCTTTTGCTATTTTGTATTCTTCTGACACATTTGCAGTTTCTTTCTATTCTGCATTCTGATTCCTTCTAAGTTCTTCTTAAAAGAACAGTGTAATTTTTGTCTCCACTCCTCCCCTTACCAACTGTCATTTGAGGTGGCATAGTTAGCCCACACTAAGAGGGCCCTTTCTCTGTTTTCCTCTGTTATAGATTTGTGCTGGGAGTTGTGTAGTCATAAACAACCAAAAGCATAAGTGAACAATGTAATTCAGGGCTTGGATATCTATCTAATGGAAAGAACTAAATTGACTGCCAATTAAATTTATGCTATTTCAGTCGGCATGCATATTCCTGAAATAATCCTAAAAGGCTTCAATTCGCTTGCTAACAAAGGAACCTGATCCATCATGTTGCCTTTTTTTCCCCTTTTTATTCATTCTAAATTGTGTTTCCTAATCCTGAGTAGATATTTTGGATTTGGCATATATTAGGATTGATTCAGTCCCAAATTATAGAGGCGATTCAGTTAATTATATCCATCTTATCCATATACTCTATGCTTATATAAATGAAAGTCATTTTCTTTCAAAGTCCCAACTCAATCAACTTCTTACAGGACCAGCTCAAGACAGGTGATAGAAAAGACATTTGTTCCTTTTAAAAGAACCTCTTATTCTACCACAGAACTGGTACAATTTACAGTTGTTAAAGAAAAGGGAGAATTCTCATTCAGTTTGTAATGCAGATTTCAAAAAATGATTTTTTTTTTTTACTAAAAACAAAGTCAGTAGCTTCTGACAAGCTACTAACATGATTTTTTTTTAACAAGAACTATTCCTCCCCCACCCCGCCCCACAAAATCTTGTAGAAAATAACATTTTCCTAAAAGAGTTTACCATATAGGTTGGAAAAAATTATCTGTTGTTTTAGAAAACAGGCAGTAAATCATTTAGGAGCTTAAGGTTTCACTGGGTGTGAGTTGAAATTAATTTATGCAAGTGTGAGTGACCTTCCCTGATAGTCTATGTTATTGATTAGGAACATGTTGTTTTAAGAAAATGATGGGTGACCAGTAGCCCATACTTCACCTTTAGACACTCAGTTACCTGAATTTTTATCAGTTTTCTGACATGCTTTTGTCTTTCCAAGCCTTAGTCAATTATTTACAGCCTCTTTTGCTATTTTGTATTCTTCTGACACATTTGCAGTTTCTTTCTATTCTGCATTCTGATTCCTTCTAAGTTCTTCTTAAAAGAACAGTGTAATTTTTGTCTCCACTCCTCCCCTTACCAACTGTCATTTGAGGTGGCATAGTTAGCCCACACTAAGAGGGCCCTTTCTCTGTTTTCCTCTGTTATAGATTTGTGCTGGGAGTTGTGTAGTCATAAACAACCAAAAGCATAAGTGAACAATGTAAGTACAATGCATCAATCATCATAAGGTTTTAAATGTGAGAAAAATTAAGAAACAATGCATTTCATCTCCCATTCAATTCATAGAGACTTCAAAAAAATAGCATCCCCCATCCCAACTGTTGCTTCTATTCAGGATTAAACCCACAGTATTTCACCAGTAGTGCATGGACCCTGATGAAGCATTTTCAGGAGATGCCTGCCAGATGAACCACACTTAACTGAGTTTTCCCAAAAGTTTTCCTACCACCCTCACGTCTGTGGCATCATAATCAGAACTCTTCAGAAACTGCTTCTGCTTGAATCTAAAATCAATGGCATCTCAGGAAACTCCAGCCAGATAGCTGAAGGCTTTCTGTTGTGTGTTGTCTGAAATTAACACCCTGTTTTAAGTGACACTGAAGAGAGAAAGCGAAACCAGCAGTGCTGCCTACCAAATGAGAAATAAAGGCGGAAATATACGTTCAAACGAGATGCAGAAGTTGTTGAGGCCAGAGGAGAATCTGAAGGTCACATTCCCTTGTGTGTCAAGTGATGCACCTTTACTCCAAGAGAAGAAATAGTCTTGTTCACACCTATATTCAGAGGCAATCTTTTCAGCAAATGCAGAGGCATGTGTAAACAGACAAAAGCCCAGGAGAATCAAAGGAGGTCTAGTTATCTATCTGTCTGTCTGTCTGTCTGTCTTTCTATCTCTTATCTTCCTGCTTATCTATCAGCCAGGAGAATAGCTAACAGTGTTTGCTTGTCACTCACAGGGTGGAAAGCAAAGATCTTCTCCCAGTGTCAGAAGACTTTATTATGGGACAACGTGATTACATTTTCTGTGGGTCAAAAACATGACGAGACTGTGTTAACAATGCTCAGAGCACAGATTTTCCTTCCACTGAGTGGAGAATTTCCAACCAGATCTGTCAGCAGTGGAATGGGTGAATTAAAATAGGGACACCCTGAGACGCTAATAAATCACAAAATGTGTGAAGTGCATCCTACTGTCTAGGACTGACAAAACATAAATTCCTCCCTGCCCTTCTGGGTTATTGGCTGAGAACCTTCTCTGATAAAAACAACAGATAAACAGAAGAAGTACATCGTTTTTAAGTTGAAAAACATATATACCTCCTGAATACATGAGAGATATCAGGAAAAGCTGAAACTGGATACCTCCCTCTAAAATAATGTAAGCCACCACCTTCTATAACATCTTTGTTGTTCAGTCACTAAGTCATGTCCATCCAGCTCTTTACGACTCACATGAACTGCAGCATGCCACGCTTCCCTGTCCTTCACCAACTCTGACAGTTTGCTTAAACTCATGCCCATTGATTTGGTGAAACTATCCAACCATCTCATCCTCAGTCCTCTCCTTCTCCACATGCCTCCAGTCTGTACCAGCATCAAGGTTTTTTCCACTGCACCAGCTCTTTGTATCTGGTGTCCAAAGTATTGGGGGTTCAACTTCAGAATCAGTCCTTCCAATGAATATTCTGGGTTGGTTTGCTTTAGGATTGACTAGTTTGATCCCCTTCTTGTCCAAGGGACTCTCAAGAGTCTTCTCCAGCACCACAGTTCAAAAGCATCAATTCTTCGTTGCTCAGCTTTATTTACAATCCATCACTCATATCGATACATGACAACTGGAAAAGCATAGTTTTGAATATATGTACCTTTATCAGCCAGGTGATGTCTCTGCTTTTTAATACACTGTCTAGTTTTGTCTTAGCTTTCCTTCCAAGGACCACATGTCTCTTCATTTCATGGCTGCAGTCACTGTTTACAGTGATTTTGGAGCCTAAGAAAATGAAATCTATCACTGTTTCCACTCTTTCTCCACCTATTTCCCATGGAGTGATGGGACTGGATGCCATGATTTTAGTTTTCTGAATGTAGAGTTTTAAGGCAGCCTTGTTATTGTCTTTTTTTACCCTCGTCTTTAGTTCCTCTTAGTTTTATGCCATTAGAGTGGTATCATCTGCAAATCTGAGGTTGCTGATATTTCTCCCAGCAATCTTGATTCTACCTTGTGGTTCATCCAACTGGGCATTTTGCATGAGGTACTCTGCATGTAAGTTAAATAAGAACAGTGATGATATACAACATTGTCGTTCTCCTTTCCCAATTTGAAACCAGTCAGTTGTTTCATGTCCAGATCTAGCTGTTGGTCCTTGACCTGTATAAGGCTTCTCAGGAGGCAGGTAAAGTGATCTGGTATTGCCATCTCTTTAAGCATTGTCCACAGATTTTTTGTGATCCACAGAGTCAAAGGCTTTAGCATAATCAATGAAGCAGAAGTAGATGCGTTTTATTGAATTCTCTTGCTTTTCTTATGATTCAGTGGATGTTGGCAATTTGATATCTGGTTTCTCTGCCTTTTCCTCCACTGGGTTTACCCAGCTTGTACATCTGGAAGTTTTTGGTTCATGCATGGTTGAAGGCTAACTTGAGGGATTTTGATCATAACCTTGCTAGCATGTGAAATGATCACAATTGTACAGTAGGTTGAACATTCTTTGGCATTGCCCTTCTTTGGGATAGGAATGAAAACCGACATTTTCAGATCCTGTGATCACCGCTGAGTTTTCCAAATTTGCTGACATACTGAGTGCAGCATTTTAACAACATCATCTTTTAGGATTTGGAATAGCTCAGCTGGGATTCCATGACCTCCACTAGTTTCATTCATAGTAATGCTTCCTAAGGCCCACTTAACTTCACACTACAGGATGTCTAGCTCTAAGTGAGTGATCACACCATCGTGATTATCCTTTTTTACATAGTTCTTCTGTGTACACTTGCCACGTCTTCTTAATCTTTTAGTTTCATAGGTCCTTGCCATTCTGTCCTTTATTGTACCCATCCTTGCATAAAATGTTTCCTTAATATTTCCAATTTTATTGAAGAGATCTCTCATCTTTCCCATTCTATTTTTCCTATTTCTTTTCATTATTCATTTAAGAAAGCCTTCTTGTCTCTCCTTGCTTTCCCTGAAATTCTGCATTCAGTACTGTTGCAAATATAATAATGATAATGATAATATGCAGTATATTTTTGAATGTTCTATCATAGAAAGATATCTGGTATATACCAGCCAAGTCAGTGGAAGATGAAAATGTGCATCCTCCTGTTTTGAAAATATATAAATGTACATAAAGAAATAGAAGCATATAAAATTTTAGAGTGATTTCCTTTGTTAAGTGTTATGAAGGAATTTCAATTTATTATTTACTTCAAATATTTGAATTAAATATATATATATATATATATGATTATTTTATTTATTTAGCTGCACCAGGTCTTACTTGCAGCATTTGGAATATTTAATCATGTTTCATTACACTTATAATCACATAAAAAGGAGCAGTAGCAAAGCAGCCTATTTCAAGAATTAAGATACCAGCTTAGAAAAGTTACATGTCATGTACTACACATTATATTATGTATATTTTCAAACACCTTCAGTAATGTGGAAAAGAATTGGTAAGAGATAATTGTATAGAGAAAAATCTCACATAGTCCTGCAACTGGAGCATGAAATTTTTGTTTTCTGTTAAGATTCATTTATTCTGAGCCCCTTAAATGGCCCCCAGCATGCTTCTTCCTGCTGCTCCCCTACCTGGCTTACTCACATAAACAAAAATTTAACAGCCCACAGACTTGAATCAGTACTTTTCACAGTAAATGGGTGCTTCTCTGGAATAGTGATGTGCATCTTTATTAGGAGGAATGAAGATACTTATCATTTCATGTTATGGTTTATTTGGCATATGGAAAACTCTGTAAAATGGAAGCAGTTTCTAGATAGGTAAATTATTATCTAATGTGCATTTCTGAAGCAGTGGGTACGTTTTCAGATCTTTAAATGTGAGCCAAACAATTGTGTTTGTCCTTGATCTGCTTCGCTTTGCATTGATGTGATGTTTCATAAGCCATTAGTTTGTAAGTCAGGTACCTCATATATTTAAGGCTTACGTTATATTACTGCCTTAACTACTGCTCACTTTTCTTAATAGTTGTAATGTGTTCGTAACAGTTTCCTGTTTGAGGTCTTAAAATTGTAGTTAAGTAGAAGACTCCAGGTGTGAGTGCAAGAGAACAATTCTGAAACATCATTTCTGCTGTTAGTATTGTTACAATATTGTTTTTTATTATCATGTTTTACTCGTCACGCTGGTGGTGCTAGTGGTAAAAAAACCCACCTGTCAATGCAGGGGATGTGAGAGACGTGGATTCAGCTCCTGGGTTGGGAAGATCCACTGGAGGAGTGCATGGAAACCCACTCCAGTATTCTTGCCTGGAGAATCTCATGGATAGAGAAGCCTGGCGGGCTACAAGTCCATAGGATCATGAAGAGTCAGACATAACTGAAGTGTCTTAACATGCATGCAGTGGTATTACAGGTACTGAAAATCTCAACTTTTTTCTCTCAAAGGGCGACTAGTGTGGTTTATAGATACACAACTCAATTCAGAGAAGTATCTTCTGGAGAGACAGAAGAATTACAAGCATCCCTTCTTGCTGGGAGAACACAAAAGCAGGACTTTGATTGTCCATGGGTGCAGCTGGGGAGGGCAACAGATAAGAGTTGTAGTTCTCTGCAGAGTAACTTGGTTATCTCTGCAAATATAAGAGACTCTGAATGGCTCTCCTCTGGTTCATTTAAGTGTGTCCTTTGTAAAGAATATTGCGCCGTATGTGCAAGTGAGGCTCACGTGATCTGCAGCCCAAAAGAGCAAACCATGCTTTGTGGACCTGAGTCAGGAGGCAGCCTGCTAGCATCAAGCTTCTGTGCTCACACCCATGTATGGAATCTAATCTGCACCCATCACTGAACACATGCACTGTGCACCCACCAAAGTTATTCTATGAAGAGGAATATATTTTTTTCTCACAATGAATGGAATTATTAGCCAAAACCATCATTTGAAGGAAAGAGCATAGAAGAGGGGGACAGAGAGAGACAGAGACAGATTAGGGTCATTGCTCTGAGCTCTGAAGCATGATCACAGGACAGATCTGGGGTGAGAAAAATACCAGGATCATGTTTCCGTCCTACTCTACCTCCCAAGCAATTAATCAAGTTCATCTGCTTCGCTTTGCATTGATGTGATGTTTCATAAGCCATTAGTTTGTAAGTCAGGTACCTCATATATTTAAGGCTTACGTTATATTACTGCCTTAACTACTGCTCACTTTTCTTAATAGTTGTAATGTGTTCGTAACAGTTTCCTGTTTGAGGTCTTAAAATTGTAGTTAAGTAGAAGACTCCAGGTGTGAGTGCAAGAGAACAATTCTGAAACATCATTTCTGCTGTTAGTATTGTTACAATATTGTTTTTTATTATCATGTTTTACTCGTCACGCTGGTGGTGCTAGTGGTAAAAAAACCCACCTGTCAATGCAGGGGATGTGAGAGACGTGGATTCAGCTCCTGGGTTGGGAAGATCCACTGGAGGAGTGCATGGAAACCCACTCCAGTATTCTTGCCTGGAGAATCTCATGGATAGAGAAGCCTGGCGGGCTACAAGTCCATAGGATCATGAAGAGTCAGACATAACTGAAGTGTCTTAACATGCATGCAGTGGTATTACAGGTACTGAAAATCTCAACTTTTTTCTCTCAAAGGGCGACTAGTGTGGTTTATAGATACACAACTCAATTCAGAGAAGTATCTTCTGGAGAGACAGAAGAATTACAAGCATCCCTTCTTGCTGGGAGAACACAAAAGCAGGACTTTGATTGTCCATGGGTGCAGCTGGGGAGGGCAACAGATAAGAGTTGTAGTTCTCTGCAGAGTAACTTGGTTATCTCTGCAAATATAAGAGACTCTGAATGGCTCTCCTCTGGTTCATTTAAGTGTGTCCTTTGTAAAGAATATTGCACCGTATGTGCAAGTGAGGCTCACGTGATCTGCAGCCCAAAAGAGCAAACCATGCTTTGTGGACCTGAGTCAGGAGGCAGCCTGCTAGCATCAAGCTTCTGTGCTCACACCCATGTATGGAATCTAATCTGCACCCATCACTGAACACATGCACTGTGCACCCACCAAAGTTATTCTATGAAGAGGAATATATTTTTTTCTCACAATGAATGGAATTATTAGCCAAAACCATCATTTGAAGGAAAGAGCATAGAAGAGGGGGACAGAGAGAGACAGAGACAGATTAGGGTCATTGCTCTGAGCTCTGAAGCATGATCACAGGACAGATCTGGGGTGAGAAAAATACCAGGATCATGTTTCCGTCCTACTCTACCTCCCAAGCAATATAAATCAAGTTCAGTGTTCCTTGTGATTTTTATGTGATACTTGAATTATGTGACTATTATCAAGAGAGGACTTTTCAGGTGGTTCAGTGGTAAAGAATCTGCCTGCAGTGCAGGAGATGCGGGTTCAGTCCCTGGGTCAGGAAGATCCCCTGGAGGAGGAAATAGCAACCCACTCCAGTATTCTTTCCTGGAGAATTCCATAGAGAAGCCTGGCAGGCTATAGTACATGGGGTTGCAGAAGGGTCAGACACAGCTTAGCTACTAAGCAATGACAACAAAACCAACAGGATATATTTCAGTATGCATATGTGATTAAATAGACTGGTCATTTGATCAATATGATGATAGACAGAGGTAGATCTATGTATATGATGAAGATGATGATTGTAGATAAATGACAGATGATAGATAGATGATAGAGTGAAAGAGATTTATGTCAAGGAATCGGGTCACACAATGTGGATGCTTGGTACATCAAAGACCAAGATGTTGACAGATTTAGCTGAAGTTAGTCCCTTAACTGGCATATGTCCACCCACCTGCTGCATCTTCATAAGGTCCTCCTCTGTACACACACTTCCTGTGTCTCTGTGGGTCCTAATGTCCTTTTCTTATTAAGACACCAATCAGATTGTCACAGGGTCAGCATAAAAGGTTTCATCCTGGGCTTCCCTGGTGGTTCAGTGGATAAGGACACTGCCTTGCAGTGCAAGGGGCGCCAGTTCAATCCCATGTGCCGCGGAGCGGCTGGACCGATGTGTCCAATTACCGAGCCAGAGCTCTGGAGCGCATGCGCCCAGAGCCGGTGCTCTGTGACAACAGAGGCCATTACGATGGGAGACCCACGCGGGCCAAAGAACAAAGATGGATGAAAATATATAAATGAACAACCAATAGAAGTGGCCAACCCGCCCTCCTCCCTCCCCCAGCCCGCCCCCCACCGCCCTCCCCACCGCCCTTCCTCAAAGATTTCATTCTAACGTCCTTACCCTTTCAAAGGTTCTGTCTGTACATATGTTCTCACTCTGCACAATTGGGGGTTAGGACTACATAGGAGTTTAAAGGGGGGAGATCATAATTCAGTCCTAACTTTCCAGTAATAAAATTTTGTTGCTCTATTTTAAGTTACTTGTTATTGAAATATCACCTTGTTAATGGGTTTTTGAAGGGAATACTGAAGTACATGCAATTGAAACTGTATCCCCCTTTAAATATGTTTATCCTCAAGTAAGAAAAACAAACAGAAAGAGAAACAGAAATCTTCAGACTTTCGCAATCAAAGCATATACAAATTCAGAAAGCTGGAGAAGGAGCTTATAGGGTGGGATTAATCTGTTGGCCCTGGCTCTAACCCTTGAGTTTCTCCTCTGCCATTATGTTTCCTCTGCATTCAGCTTTTCTTACTGCAGATGGTTCCTAGAACCAAGCCACAGAGCTTCAAGGGATAATGCCCAGAGGGGAAAAACATTGGAGTTCCCTAAGGTTTTCCCTTAAGCATGAGGGAATCTATCCTCTAACCCTCAGGAAACATACCAGGATTTTATTTCTAACTTAGTCTATATTGTCATTCCTGAAGCAACCCTTATAAGTCTTAGTGTTAATCACTCGTGTCCAACTCTTTGAGTGACCCCATGGATTGAAGCCCACCAGGCTCCTCTGCCCATGGGATTCTCCAGGCAAGAATACTGGCGTGGGTTCGCAACCACTCCTCCAGGGGATCTTCCCAACACAGGGATCCTACCCAGGTCCCCTGCATTGCAGGCAGATTCTCTATTGTCTGTGCCACCAACTTGGGTCATATATCCATTCCAAGGCGCCAGTTCAATCCCATGTGCCGCGGAGCGGCTGGACCGATGTGTCCAATTACCGAGCCAGAGCTCTGGAGCGCATGCGCCCAGAGCCGGTGCTCTGTGACAACAGAGGCCATTACGATGGGAGACCCACGCGGGCCAAAGAACAAAGATGGATGAAAATATATAAATGAACAACCAATAGAAGTGGCCAACCCGCCCTCCTCCCTCCCCCAGCCCGCCCCCCACCGCCCTCCCCACCGCCCTTCCTCAAAGATTTCATTCTAACGTCCTTACCCTTTCAAAGGTTCTGTCTGTACATATGTTCTCACTCTGCACAATTGGGGGTTAGGACTACATAGGAGTTTAAAGGGGGGAGATCATAATTCAGTCCTAACTTTCCAGTAATAAAATTTTGTTGCTCTATTTTAAGTTACTTGTTATTGAAATATCACCTTGTTAATGGGTTTTTGAAGGGAATACTGAAGTACATGCAATTGAAACTGTATCCCCTTAAGTATGTTTATCCTCAAGTAAGAAAAAACAAACAGAAAGAGAAACAGAAATCTTCAGACTTTCGCAATCAAAGCATATACAAATTCAGAAAGCTGGAGAAGGAGCTTATAGGGTGGGATTAATCTGTTGGCCCTGGCTCTAACCCTTGAGTTTCTCCTCTGCCATTATGTTTCCTCTGCATTCAGCTTTTCTTACTGCAGATGGTTCCTAGAACCAAGCCACAGAGCTTCAAGGGATAATGCCCAGAGGGGAAAAACATTGGAGTTCCCTAAGGTTTTCCCTTAAGCATGAGGGAATCTATCCTCTAACCCTCAGGAAACATACCAGGATTTTATTTCTAACTTAGTCTATATTGTCATTCCTGAAGCAACCCTTATAAGTCTTAGTGTTAATCACTCGTGTCCAACTCTTTGAGTGACCCCATGGATTGAAGCCCACCAGGCTCCTCTGCCCATGGGATTCTCCAGGCAAGAATACTGGCGTGGGTTCGCAACCACTCCTCCAGGGGATCTTCCCAACACAGGGATCCTACCCAGGTCCCCTGCATTGCAGGCAGATTCTCTATTGTCTGTGCCACCAACTTGGGTCATATATCCATTCCAAAGCAATCTTATGCATATCAATAAACTTAACTAGAACCTTGCATTATTTGTTAGGAAAAGAGATGAGGTGCTGCTGAGTGATCATATTTAAGGTTCAACCATGGTCAAGCCCCTGATTTATGGAAGCACAGTGATGGACAGTGGAATAGACCTGGGAGATGACACTGCAATGACCTCCATAATCACCTGTGAAAAGGAAAAGCAACTCACAGCTTAAATATGAGCCAGGCAGACTCAAATGAGCAGTGTTGTGCACAGGGAATAGCAGCCAGTTTTCTACAAATGGGTGCTATTTCTAAAGAGGTGGAAGAGACTGGCTTTGAAGATGCACATTTGTTTCGCCGTCTATATTAGGTTACGGTCCAGTGACTGTCTTTAAACCATAAGAAAATAAGTTGTTTTCATATTGGCTTCCTGGACGTGGAGTGTTTTTTTATTGGTTGTAATGCTGCATTTTAACTGAGAGCAATGATAGTTTAATTTCATTTCCAGTATCTTGAAATTATCTAAAACATCCATCTTCCTGCTGCTGTTATCAATCAAAAAGTATTCACTTCCATTCCTAATGACATTTGCATTAGCTTTATTTTCACTTTACAGGTTATTACATGTTGGATAAAAACATGACAGAAACCCAGAAAATTGTTTAGAAGCGATGTGTAAGCTATAAACTGTTTGTTCTTTTGCAAATATTTTAATTTTGCATTTGAACATGCCTCCAAAAGTCTCCAATTAGTACTGTACTCTAAAATATAAAGTCGTACTACATAATAGGTTTGTATTTTCATAAGATCCTCCTGTTTATGGAATTTGGTGCGGAAAAAAAAACCTGTCTTTGGGGGAATTATTTACATTCTGATGATCCTGCACCTACATTTCTGTATGCAATGAGGGAATGATTAAAACTGAGTGTTTATGACCTTGGAAAGAAGATAGAAAACAGAAATCAGGGAGATATCCCAGTGTTCTATGATTTAACCTGAGCTCCTATGGTCTTCGATATATTCCTTGTAGAGTCATAAGATGGAAGAACAACTTTGTTGAACTCTTAATTGAGCCTGCCAGGCTCCTCTTTCCATGGGATTTTCCAGGCCAGAATACTGAAGTGGGTTGCCATTTCCTTTTCCAGGGAAGCTTCCTGACCCTTGGATCAAACCCACATCTCCTAAATTGGCAGACAGATTCTTTACCACTGAGTCACCAGGGTAGCCCATCTGTGTGTGTGTGTGTGTGTGTAGTTACAAATTTTTTAATGATTATGGCTAAGTAGGTCTGGCAAGGTAGCTCAGGGGGTAGAGAATGCACTTGCAATGCAGGAGATACAGGGAACTCAGGTTCCATTCCTGGATCAGAAAGATACCCTGGAGGAGGAGATAACAACCCATTCCAGTATACTTGTCTGAAAATCCCGTGAACAGAAGAGCATGGTATGCTACAGTCTAAAAGGCAGCAAAAGGTCAGACATGACCAAGCAACAAAGCACACAAACACACAAGTGATGTTAATATGGAAAATGTGTTACTCCTGATCAGAATCTTTCTGATCACAGGTAAACTGAATCTGCCAGTGTTCATAAAGAATGGCCGTTGATACACAAAGGGTCAGACTCATCCAAAGCCTCCCATTAGATCTGTTTAAAAGAGAAATCATGCCCTGCTTCCACCCACCCCCACCCCATTAGGGAGACTTCTGGCTTCCTTGGAGCTCTTGCCCTGCTGTTCAACTTTCCTGTAGGAGACTCGTGGTCAGTTAGACCTTCCACCCTCCTGTGACCCCACCTATCCCTGCGGACTGAAAAAAATACTTAGGGGGAATTGTAGGGTGGCATGTTTTTTGGTTTTGGTTTTGGATTATTTTTGTATGTGATCACAAATAGGTACTGTCCTGGAAGTCATTCCTATGTTCTGTAACTTTGCATCTCCTCTCTGTATACTCTTGGTCAATATCCAACATCCAAACCTTTCCAAGCTTCATCTTCTCCTATAACAAAGATCCACCTACCTCTCTTTTCTTTCCTGAGCCCTTCTATTTTGTCTTCTGAAACACGAATTCCATGACTAGCAAGTTACTTTACACTCTCATCCTCTTTGATACTCCGCCCCCTGGCCCCACCACACACACAGTTTTGCTCTCACCAACTTTTTGAAATCCCTGAAGGTGTTATTCCCAGGATTTATTTTAAGCATGTTGCTGTTGTTGTTTTTGTTCAGTCCCTAAGTCTTGATCCAGCTCTTACCACCCCATGAATTGCAGCACACCAGACTTCTCTGTCCTTCACTATCTCCCAGAGCTTGCTCAAACTCATGTTCATTGAGTTGGTAATGACATCCAGCCATCCTTTGTTGTTTCCTCCTCCTCTCGTCCTCAGTCTTTCCGAGCATTAGGGTCTTTTCCAGTGAGTCAGAAGTTTGCATCAGGTGGCCTGAGTATTGGAGCTTCAGCTTCAGCATCAGACTTTCCAATGTGTATTCAGGGTTTATTTCCTTTAGAATTGAGTGGTTTGATCTTGCAATCCAAGGGACTCTCAAGAGTCTTATCCAGCACCAGTTCGAAAGTATCAGTTCTTTGGCACTCAGCCTACTTTATGGTCTAACTCTCACTAGAGGTAAGAGAGTTAAAAAATACCTTGAAATATATACCATGTTGACAACTCCATCAGTTGTTTTCTTAGGCAAGAGAAATAGGAAAAGGGCAAGAAGGATCAGGATGATGGCAGGGCGGTTTTCCTCCTTTATCTTCTAAGGTTCCTTTGTGGTTGTTCCATAGTGTTTGGTTTCCTGGTGCCTTGTTACAACTTTAAGCTTGTTACTAGGACTTATTGTTTGAGTAAAGGATAGACACAATTTTGTACTTTTCCGTATCTATTTGAAAGCTCTCTTGGCTAATATTTATATTTGAAATTAGGAGAATAATTGCATCTTTACTTACATTCATCTAGGTTTTATTTCTTCAGGTCATTGTGTATCTAGCTTTTTAGAGTGTTTAATAAATAGGAACACGGCACAATTATTTTAAATAAACTTCAAAGTAGAATTATAATAGAATGGGGCTTTTGATTCCTTCATAAATTGTGCTGCATAATTTTGTCCATTTCAAGTATTGCTCTAAGTTTTTCTACCCTATCTATTTTTTTGTCTTTTTTGAAACACGAATTCCATGACTAGCAAGTTACTTTACACTCTCATCCTCTTTGATACTCCGCCCCCTGGCCCCACCACACACACAGTTTTGCTCTCACCAACTTTTTGAAATCCCTGAAGGTGTTATTCCCAGGATTTATTTTAAGCATGTTGCTGTTGTTGTTTTTGTTCAGTCCCTAAGTCTTGATCCAGCTCTTACCACCCCATGAATTGCAGCACACCAGACTTCTCTGTCCTTCACTATCTCCCAGAGCTTGCTCAAACTCATGTTCATTGAGTTGGTAATGACATCCAGCCATCCTTTGTTGTTTCCTCCTCCTCTCGTCCTCAGTCTTTCCGAGCATTAGGGTCTTTTCCAGTGAGTCAGAAGTTTGCATCAGGTGGCCTGAGTATTGGAGCTTCAGCTTCAGCATCAGACTTTCCAATGTGTATTCAGGGTTTATTTCCTTTAGAATTGAGTGGTTTGATCTTGCAATCCAAGGGACTCTCAAGAGTCTTATCCAGCACCAGTTCGAAAGTATCAGTTCTTTGGCACTCAGCCTACTTTATGGTCTAACTCTCACTAGAGGTAAGAGAGTTAAAAAATACCTTGAAATATATACCATGTTGACAACTCCATCAGTTGTTTTCTTAGGCAAGAGAAATAGGAAAAGGGCAAGAAGGATCAGGATGATGGCAGGGCGGTTTTCCTCCTTTATCTTCTAAGGTTCCTTTGTGGTTGTTCCATAGTGTTTGGTTTCCTGGTGCCTTGTTACAACTTTAAGCTTGTTACTAGGACTTATTGTTTGAGTAAAGGATAGACACAATTTTGTACTTTTCCGTATCTATTTGAAAGCTCTCTTGGCTAATATTTATATTTGAAATTAGGAGAATAATTGCATCTTTACTTACATTCATCTAGGTTTTATTTCTTCAGGTCATTGTGTATCTAGCTTTTTAGAGTGTTTAATAAATAGGAACACGGCACAATTATTTTAAATAAACTTCAAAGTAGAATTATAATAGAATGGGGCTTTTGATTCCTTCATAAATTGTGCTGCATAATTTTGTCCATTTCAAGTATTGCTCTAAGTCTCAACACCATCCCTCACATCTTCCTTTTCAATATATACCCTAATAGAAGTATTCATGCATTTTAAATATTCTCTAGATTTCATTCAAGGGCAGTTTTATTTTTTAAGCCTTCATACAGTCAACAGCTATCTATGTCACCAAAGTAATATTCACTCAATCTGTAATCCAATTTTATATGTCATATAATTCTTTAAGATTTTACAGTTGATTACTTCCTTTTTATCTCTTTTGGAGAAAGGAATTCAGTTCTAAAATGGTTACATGTGTCCTCAGTTTATATCCACGATCATATGGCTTCAGCTCTCCATTTCTGGACTTAGGGGATTTGTGTGATTGCCCTCATTTTATTATGGTTATTTATTTCTAACCAGAGAAGGTTGAGCAGCCTACTTATTTCTGTGTCATAAATACCAGCACAGAAAAAAATAATACAAACCAAAGAACTGTGAGTAAATACTACTGAAGGTGACAGTACCACTGAATTCATGGAATTATCTTCGGCCAAATTCTGGCCTTGGAGTGTAATTACTACAAGTGAGGAGAAGTTGCAAGTCAAGTTTTAATAAATTGTTATCTCTTGTAGGTTTCCAGAACTAATAGGATAAAACTAATTTCATGCCTAGTTATTTGTAAGAGTCTGAAGTAGACAAATTTCAAACTCCAATTTTAAATGTGATCACCATCTGATTTGCAATTATGTATTCTTTGGCATCAATTTAAACCTCTTGTTCCAAATTAAAGAGTTGTTAAGATAGATAATTTGCCTTTATAGAAGGTTTTTGATACATTCATCTTGTTCCCATTTTCTGTTTGTTGTTGTTCAGTTGCTAAGTAGTGTCTGACTCTTTGCAGCTTCATGGACTGCAGCATTCCAAATCTCCCTTTCCTTCTCTGTCTCCCAGAGTTTGCTCAAACTCATGTCCATTGAGTTAGTGATGCCAGCCAACCATTTCATCCTCTCTCGCCCTCTTCTCTTGCCCTCAGTCTTTCAGAGCATCAAGATTTTTTCCAGTGGATAAGCCCTTCACATCAGGTGGACAAACTGTTGGAGTTTCAGCTTCAGTATCAGTCCTTCCATTGAGTACTTAGGGTTGATATCGTTTAGGATTGACTAATTTGATTTCCTTGCAGTCCAAGGGTGTCTCAAGATCCACAATTTGAAAGCATCAATTCTTCAGTTCTCAGCCTTTTTTATGGTCTAACTCTTATATCTTTCCATGACTACTTTTCTGATGGAGGATAGTAAAGGAAGAAATTTATAGGGAACACTTTAGAAGAAAGAAGAGAGCTGTGTCAGTTGCAGAGATAAAATCAATGGCCACATTTTGGATTAGGTTTGGGTAGATATTAAAACGATGGGGATTCTAATGATTCAATTAGTCCTCAGCTTATAAATTGATCTTTTTCTCTTTGCTGGATATTCTAAAATTCTGTCTCCTATGTCGTCCACTTTGGGTTCACTGGATGAAACACTTTCTGTTTCATTGTTTGTTCTACTCAATTGTTTTAATTACTTATGTTAATGAAGCAAAAAATGTTGTAAACATTTTTTAATTTAGTATACTTAAGATCATGAGTGGGAAATTAAACAGGGGAAATAGATGCATTAATATTAATCTCTATAATATGTTCTAATTGTTTGTCCTAAATGGACAGTAAAATAGAACTATCTAGTCAAGACTTTATTGTTTAGTCACTCTGTTGTGTCGAACTTTTACAGTTAAAAGTTTAGAAGTAATAAAATATTACCCAGCATTTGTTGAGCTATGAATTGATCTATTTTCCAGCAAGAAATAACTAAAAAATTGCTAAAGCAGACTAAGTCATTTTTAAAGGTCACTTCCTTTTCCAAGGATTTTTTCAAATTAAACTTTTTAATCAAGTTCACTTAGTATTTGCTTGGACAAAATGACAAAAATTATTAAAATAAAAGAAGTTTGGAACCCTGAATTTACTTAATTTCTAGATAGCTGATTTAAATGTTCATCAAACGTGTTTTTTGCCTTTTCTTATAGTATTGTTTTTTATAGAAAAACATGCCTAGTTACATGACACATCTGCTTTGTGTATCAGATCAATTCAGTTTCTCAGTTTTGCCCAAATCTTTGTGACCTCGTGAACTACGGCCTGCCAGGCTTCCTTGTCCTTCACCATCACCCAGAGCTTGCTCAAACTTATGTCCATTGAGTCACTGATGAAATCCAAACAGCTTGTCCTCTTTTGTCCTCCTTTCCTTCTGCTTTCTATTTTTCCCAGTATCAGGGTCTATTCCAGTGAGTTGTCTCTTCACATCTCTTTGACCAAAGTACTGGAGTTTCAGCTTCAGCATCAGTCCTTCCAGTGAATATTCAGCATTGATTTACTTTAGCAATGACTGGTTTGGTCTCCTTGTAGGTCAAGGGACTCTCAAGACTCATCACCAAAACCACAGTTCAAAGGCACCAATTCTTTGGCATTGAGCCTGCTTCATAGTCCAAATGTTGCATGCATACATGACTACTGGGAAAACCATACCTTTGACTACATGGAGTTTTATTGGCAAAGTGATGTCTCTGTTTTTTAATATGCTGTCTAGTTTTGTCATAGCTTGTCTTAGAAGGAGCCAGCATCTTTTAGTTTCAAGGCTGCAGTGATTTTAGAGCCCAAGAATATAAATTCTGTCACTGCTTCCATTGTTTGCCCAACTGTGTTCCATGAAGTGATGGGACAGGATGCCATCATCTTCGTTTTTTGAATATTGAGTTTTAGGCCTGATTTTTCTCTCCTCTTTCACTTTCTTCAAGAGGATCTTTAGTTCCTCTTTGCTTTCTGCCATAATGGTGAGGTCATCTGCATGCCTGAGATTATTGATATTTCTCCTGGGAATCTTGACTCCAGTTTGTGGTTCATCCAGACTAGCATCTCCACAATGTGCTCTGCATATAAGTTAAATAAACAATGTGACAATATACAGCCTTTACATACTCTTTTCCCAATTTGGAAAAAACCTGTTGTTCCCTGTCTAGTTCTGGCTGTTACTTCTTGTCCTTCATACAGGTCTCACAGGAGGCAGGTAAGGCAGTTTGGTATTTCGGTCACTTTAAGAATTGTCCACAGTTTGTTGTGATCCACACAGTCAAAGGCTTTAGTGTAGTCAGTGAATCAAAAGTAGATGTTTTTCTGGAATTCCTTCACTCTTTCTATGATCTAATGGATTTTGGCAATTTACTTCTGATTCTCTGCTTTTTAAAATCCAGCTTGTACATCTGAAAGTTCTTAGTTCATGTACTGTTGAAGCCTAACTTGGAGAATTTTAAGCATTACTTTGCTAGTGGGTGATATGAGTGCAACTGTGTGATAGTTTGAACATTCTTTGGCGTGGGCCTTCTTTGGGATTGGAATGAAAACTGACCTCTTCCATTCCTGAGGCCACTGCAGAGTTTTCCTAATTTGCTGGCGTATTTGGTGTAGCACTTTAGCAGCATCATCTTTTAGGATTTGAAATATTTCAGCTGGTATTCCATCACCTCTACTATTAGGTGTTCTTAGTAATACTTCCTAGGGCTCACTTGACTTTATAGTCCCATATGTCTGGCTCTAGGTGATTGAACATGCCATCACGGTCATCTCAGTCTTTAAGACCTTTTTTGTATAGTTCTTCTGTACTATACTTTCCACCTCCTCTTAATATCTTCTGCTTCTGTTAGGTCTGTAGTGATTTTAGAGCCCAAGAATATAAATTCTGTCACTGCTTCCATTGTTTGCCCAACTGTGTTCCATGAAGTGATGGGACAGGATGCCATCATCTTCGTTTTTTGAATATTGAGTTTTAGGCCTGATTTTTCTCTCCTCTTTCACTTTCTTCAAGAGGATCTTTAGTTCCTCTTTGCTTTCTGCCATAATGGTGAGGTCATCTGCATGCCTGAGATTATTGATATTTCTCCTGGGAATCTTGACTCCAGTTTGTGGTTCATCCAGACTAGCATCTCCACAATGTGCTCTGCATATAAGTTAAATAAACAATGTGACAATATACAGCCTTTACATACTCTTTTCCCAATTTGGAAAAAACCTGTTGTTCCCTGTCTAGTTCTGGCTGTTACTTCTTGTCCTTCATACAGGTCTCACAGGAGGCAGGTAAGGCAGTTTGGTATTTCGGTCACTTTAAGAATTGTCCACAGTTTGTTGTGATCCACACAGTCAAAGGCTTTAGTGTAGTCAGTGAATCAAAAGTAGATGTTTTTCTGGAATTCCTTCACTCTTTCTATGATCTAATTGATTTTGGCAATTTACTTCTGATTCTCTGCTTTTTAAAATCCAGCTTGTACATCTGAAAGTTCTTAGTTCATGTACTGTTGAAGCCTAACTTGGAGAATTTTAAGCATTACTTTGCTAGTGGGTGATATGAGTGCAACTGTGTGATAGTTTGAACATTCTTTGGCGTGGGCCTTCTTTGGGATTGGAATGAAAACTGACCTCTTCCATTCCTGAGGCCACTGCAGAGTTTTCCTAATTTGCTGGCGTATTTGGTGTAGCACTTTAGCAGCATCATCTTTTAGGATTTGAAATATTTCAGCTGGTATTCCATCACCTCTACTATTAGGTGTTCTTAGTAATACTTCCTAGGGCTCACTTGACTTTATAGTCCCATATGTCTGGCTCTAGGTGATTGAACATGCCATCACGGTCATCTCAGTCTTTAAGACCTTTTTTGTATAGTTCTTCTGTACTATACTTTCCACCTCCTCTTAATATCTTCTGCTTCTGTTAGGTCTGTAGTGTTTCTGTCCTTTATTGTGCCTATCTTTGTATGAAATATTTCTTTGTTATCTTTGGGTATAGATTGCAGTAAGAAGAGTGTTTCAAAGTAGAAATGAATCTTGTTAGGCATTTAGTCATGGAATTAACTACAAGAGAAAAGGAGAAGCGATCACCTTTAAGATGTAATTTGGAAAGAAATTGGAGTTTGATGAAGCAGAGAGATTCCTAAAGACAAAATCTGAGCAAATCATTTTAGGAAAGAAAGTTGGCAGAGAAGAAAAGATGTCTTCACCTAAGAAGTAGACATTACCTTAAAAGTAATCAGTGTACTACACAGTAATTATATCAACCACAAATTGTACTTTTAATTTTATGTTTCAGATGTAGTTCTTTCTTTAAAAATACTTTAAGAAACTTTTTTTCTTAAAATCCTTCCAGGGACACTTTTAACTAGAAATATTAAAAACAAAAAATGAATAAGGTGAGATCAGCTAAAGCCTACAGTACAGAATGAATGAGATTTCCAGGTAAGAAATCTGCCTGCTAGTGCAGGTGACATGAGACATGGATTTGATCCCTTGGTGGGGAAGATACCCTGGAGGAGCACATGGCAACCCACACCAGTATTCTTGCCTTGGAAATCCCATGGACAAAGGAACCTGAAGGACTATACTCCATGAGGTCACAAAACCTGGATATGACCGAAGTGACTTAGTACACAGCATGACATAAACACACAACTCAGTCATGATACACCCCCTCAACCATCATGTATATCATGAGACAGACACACATTCTGACAGTATTTTAAAATTCTAAAACAGAGAATATGAGACTCCACAACATACTAAAAATGAATAAAACTTGTACCCTTTCAGAAATTGTGAGTCATATGATTAGTAGATGTGATTTCTATAGAAGAGAGATGTATAATAATAGACAGAAATACATAATTGTCTCTCTACTGTCTTATTAGAAGTCCTCTTTCCCAGAGATTTAGTGAAAACCTTTGCTAATAGCTAAATGACTATTGGTGTCATCAGTGAACTGACCAGCCCTTTTGTTCCACTCTCTTGCTTCTGTCTGCCACTGGACTCACATGTTTGAACTGCACTGAGTTTTGTTTACAATCACTGTTATCTCTCTAGTTATCACATCTTACACTGAAGTTGGGCTTCCCATGTTGTACAGTGGTAAAGAATCCACCTACCAGTGCAGGGGACATGAGACACAGGTTTGATCCCTGGGTTGGGAAGATCCCCTGGAGGAGGGCATGGCAACCCACTCCAATATTCTTGCCTGGAGAATCCCATGGACAGAGGAGCCCGGCAGGCTACATATAGTACATAAGGTCGCATGGTGTCGGACACAACTGAAGCAACTTATCACATGCATATTGTAATTACAGAGAATCCAGTCTCTCTGGCCACAGCTGCTGAAGATGCAGAGGCTTTCTGCAACAATTTAATTCAACATCACTGTGTCTGTTAGTCACACTGTGTCTCTTCTTATTTCTCTAATCCATGGAGTATGAGAGCTTTTATAAAAGATGCTCTACCAGAATGCAAGCCTGCCTGAGTATTTCTGACAATGCTTGCGCTGGTCTGGACTCTGTAAGTCTTCACTACTTTAGAGTGGATAAGAAGTGTTTTTCCTACGTGTAAATGCACATTCTTGTAAAGTGCTTTAGGTTTTAGTGTCTTCCGCAGTCAAAACTGGCTGCAACAATTGAGTTAACAACTAAAGTCCGTGAGAAAAATGTAAATGTCTGAGTGTCCAATTCTTTACCCATGGTGTGGCTGCTCCTCATAAATCCCTCCACTCTGTAGCCTAGTTCATCATCACATAAAAAATCGAAGACTTTCTAGTCTTAGATTGGATCTCAGGTCTTTTTTTTTTTTTTTAAAATTTATTTTTGGGCGGGGGTCGGGTTGGGGAGGGAGGGGAGCGGGCGGACCACTTCTATTGGTCTTTCATTTCTCTATTTTCATCCGTCTTTGTTGTTTGGCTCCTGTGGGCCTCCCATCGCGGTGGCGTCTCTCGTTGCAGAGCACCGGCTCTGGGCGCATGCGCTCCAGAACTCCAGTTCGGTAATTGGACACATCAGTCCAGCCGCTCCAGGGCACATGGGATCTTCCCAGGCCAGGGCTCGAACCGGCGCCCCTTGCGCTGCAAGGTGGTGTCCTTACCCACTGGACCACCAGGGGAAGCCCCGGATCTCAGGTCTTTTAATTGCAGGAAGATAAAATAATCTGTATTCATTTTTTGACTCCTAATCATCCAAAAACATTTTAGATCATAGTTTCTCGTAAAAAGGCAAAATAAGTAGACAAAACATGTTATTTAAATATACATAAAACCAGTTTTAAACTTTTAAGTTATAATTTAAAGACATAAATTTCAGTTTTCTGGAATATCCATCTATGTGCAAAAAACATTAATGAAAACCTCCTGTTCTCCAGTGACAGAAGATATATACATTGCCACGATACTTAGTTTCACTGACTTAAGCACAGTCGTATTCTGTGTCTGTTTGCCTGAAGATAAGAGCACCACATAGAGAAAACCTTCCAACCTGTAATTACATCATTGATATTAACTGTATTATGAACTGCATAACAGTATCCTCATAATATTCATGCAGACTCTATTTTTCTTTACTAACAAGAATAATCAAAAAATATTTTGTGTGTTTGTGAAATTTTTTAAAGTAACTATTAAAAGCTATGTGGATTTCAAATATATAATCAAGTGTAACTGACACGTGAAAAATTGTATTTAATTCAGATGAACCAATGCTTAATCAAGATTAATAAAATAGAGTCATGTAGTATTATAAACACTACCGGCTGTGTTGACAGTAAATAGGAAAATAGAGTACACCAACATGAACTTGAACGTAGGGAACCAAATCAGAGCAGGAATTAACATCCATTCCAATTGAATGTATTATTGCCAATTATTCAAAAAAATTAAAAAGAAAATCAATTAGCAATCTGATTAAAAATCACACAATGCTCTCAGTTCTTCTGTTTAAATAAGATCATTTTAGGTCCTCAGTTAGAGTTTAGAAGACTAATTATTCAGTTACAATTTCAGTGAAGCATCAACCTTATAAAAGCTTTATTCTAGGCATTTAACTAAAGACTATTAAATATTCTGAATATTGGTCCATCTGACAAAATCATTGGGATTATTTCAGATTATTTGATATCTGCCCTTCTCTATCCTTAAATTAAATACCACTCTTCTTTCCAGATGGTTCTGAGATGCTTTTTTCTTTTTTTCTTTTTTTTTTTTCTTTGCTCAGTCACTCAGCTGTGTCTGAATCTTTGTGACCTCATGGTTAGTAATTCACCATTTCCTCTGTCCATGCGATTTCCCAGGCAAGAATACTGGAAGGGTTGC
Organism: Tragulus kanchil; assembly: GCA_022376925.1. Taxonomy (NCBI): domain Eukaryota; kingdom Metazoa; phylum Chordata; class Mammalia; order Artiodactyla; family Tragulidae; genus Tragulus; species Tragulus kanchil. The sequence continues at coordinate 134,816,550 of JAIOJX010000023.1, forward strand.
CATTCCTTCTCCAGGTATCTTCCTGATCCAGGGGTCTATTCCACCTCTGTTGCATCTCCTAAACTGGCAGAAGGATTCTTTAAAACTGCACCACATGGGAAGCCCTGGTGTAGAGATAGCAACTTTCAGTAAAATCGGTCAAATAGTAAGCTCTGTGATCTTTTAGTCAGAAGATATATACATTGCCACGATATTGTTCACTGACTTAAGCACAGTCGTATTCTGTGTCTGTTTGCCTGAAGATAAGAGCACCACATAGAGAAAACCTTCCAACCTGTAATTACATCATTGATATTAACTGTATTATGAACTGCATAACAGTATCCTCATAATATTCATGCAGACTCTATTTTTCTTTACTAACAAGAATAATCAAAAAATATTTTGTGTGTTTGTGAAATTTTTTAAAGTAACTATTAAAAGCTATGTGGATTTCAAATATATAATCAAGTGTAACTGACACGTGAAAAATTGTATTTAATTCAGATGAACCAATGCTTAATCAAGATTAATAAAATAGAGTCATGTAGTATTATAAACACTACCGGCTGTGTTGACAGTAAATAGGAAAATAGAGTACACCAACATGAACTTGAACGTAGGGAACCAAATCAGAGCAGGAATTAACATCCATTCCAATTGAATGTATTATTGCCAATTATTCAAAAAAATTAAAAAGAAAATCAATTAGCAATCTGATTAAAAATCACACAATGCTCTCAGTTCTTCTGTTTAAATAAGATCATTTTAGGTCCTCAGTTAGAGTTTAGAAGACTAATTATTCAGTTACAATTTCAGTGAAGCATCAACCTTATAAAAGCTTTATTCTAGGCATTTAACTAAAGACTATTAAATATTCTGAATATTGGTCCATCTGACAAAATCATTGGGATTATTTCAGATTATTTGATATCTGCCCTTCTCTATCCTTAAATTAAATACCACTCTTCTTTCCAGATGGTTCTGAGATGCTTTTTTCTTTTTTTTTTTTTCTTTGCTCAGTCACTCAGCTGTGTCTGAATCTTTGTGACCTCATGGTTAGTAATTCACCATTTCCTCTGTCCATGCGATTTCCCAGGCAAGAATACTGGAAGGGTTGCCATTCCTTCTCCAGGTATCTTCCTGATCCAGGGGTCTATTCCACCTCTGTTGCATCTCCTAAACTGGCAGAAGGATTCTTTAAAACTGCACCACATGGGAAGCCCTGGTGTAGAGATAGCAACTTTCAGTAAAATCGGTCAAATAGTAAGCTCTGTGATCTTTTTATTATTGACTTTTCAAATGCTTAGAGCACTGGGCTCCTGCCTTTTTCTTATACCTGAACTGAAGTTTCTTTTATTCTGCTGTGCCTATAATTTTTGTAGTCATGTGTTTCCATGTGATCATGGGATTTGTCTGAATAAGGTTTACAAATAGTTGAGGAAAGAAGAAAAATGAAAGGCAAAGGAGAAAAGGAAAGATAGGCCTCTCTGCATGGAGAGTTCTAGAGAATAAAAAGGAGAGATAAGAAGACCTTCTTCAATGAACAATGCAAAGAAATAGAGGAAAACAATAGAATGGGAAAGACCAGAGACCTCATCAAGAAAGCATCTGTAATGTTCTAGCAAGGGAACATTTTGTGCAAAGATGGGCACAATAAAGGACAGAAACAGAATGGACTTCACAGAAGCAGAGGATGTTAAGAAGATGTAGTAAGAATATACAGAAGAACTGTACTAAAAAGGTCTTAGTGACCTGGATAACCACGATGGTGTGATCACTCAGCTAGAGGCAGCTATCCTGGTGTGTGAAGTCAAGTGAGTCTTACGAAGCATCACTATGAACAAAGCTGGTGGAGATGTGGGTTTCCAGCTAGGCTATTTGAAATCCTAAAAGAAGATACTGTTAACAAGTGCTATACTCGGGGCTTCCCTGGTGGTCCAGTGAGTAAAGAATCCATCCACCTTGCAGTGTGGGAGGCACTGGTTCGATCACTGTTCCGGGAAGATCCCATGTGCTGCAGAGTGGCTGGACTGGTGTGTCCACTTATGAGCCAGCGCCCAGAGCTGGTGCTCTGCAACAAGGGCGGCCACTACAGTAGGAGGCCCACAGAGGCCAAAAGAATAAAGATGGATGAAAATAAATAAATGAAGGACCAACCAATAAAAGAGGCCAAAATTTAAAAAAAAAAAGTGTTGTACTCAATATGTCAGCAAATTAGGCAAATTCAGCAGTGACCACAGAACTAGAAAAGGTAAGTTTTTATTCCAGTCCTAAAGGAGAGCAATGCCAAAGAATGTTCTAACTACTGTACAGTTGCACTCATTTCACATGCTAGTAAGATTATGCTCAAAATTTTTCAAGTTAGGTTTTAGCGATATGTGAACCGAGAACTTCCCAGCACACAAGCAGGGTTTCTAAGAGTCAGAGAAACCAGAGTGCAAATTGCCACCTTCTGTTGGATCACATAAAAAGCATGGGAATTCCAAATAAAAACATCTACTGCTTCATTGACTACCCCAAATCCTTTGACTGTGTAGATCAACAACAAACTGAAATTCTGGTGAAATTCTGAAACGGATGGGAATACCAGATCACCCTACCTGTCTCATGAGGCACCTATATGCAGGACAAGAAGCAACAGTTAGATCTAAACATGGAACAATGACTGGTTCAAAATTGGGAAGGAAAATGATCAGGCTGTATATTGTCACCATGCTAATTTAACTTATATGTGGAATACATTATGTGAAACACCAGGCTGGATAAATCACAAGCTGAAATTAAGACTATCTGGAGAAATATCAATAACATCAGATATGGAGATGACACCACCGTAATGGAAGAAAGAGAAAAACTAAAAAGCCTCTTGATGTAGGTGAAAGAGGAGACTGTGAAAGCTGGATTGAAATTTGACATTCAGAAAAGCTAAGGTCATTGCTTCTGGTCCCATCACTTTATGGCAAATAGATGGGGAAAAGTGGAAACAGTTACAGGTTTTATTTTCTTGGACTCCAAAACCACTGCAGACAGTGACTGCACCCATGAAATTAAAAGAGGCTTGCTCCTTGACAGAAAAGCTATGACAAACCTATTGCCAATAGAAGTCCAAATACTCAAAGCTCTGTTTTTTCTGGTAGTCATGTACAGATGAGAAAGATCGACCGTAAAGAGGACTGAGTGCCAAGAATTATGCTTCCAAATTGTGATGCTGAAGAATATTCTGAAGAGTCCCTTAGGCACCAAGGAGCTCAAACCAATCAATCTTAAAGGAAATCCACCCTGAATATTCATGGAAAGACTGATGCTGAAGTTGAGGCTCCAATCCTTTGACCACCTGATACAGAGTTGACACACTGGAAAAGATCCTGTTGCTGGGAAAGACTGAGAGCAGGAGAAGGAGCCAACAAAAGATGAGACAGTTGGATGGTATCATTGACTCAGTGGATGGGAGCCCGAGCAAACTCATGAGATTGTAAAGGACAGTGAAGTCTGGAGTGCTGCAGTCCGTCTATGTACATATTTAACTATGTATACATACATATAAGCATATATGGTTATTTTCTATTCTGATCTGTAAGTGAATACTTGGACTATATTAACTATTCAGTATATGTTATTTATTTATGTATTTGTGCATATATTGTTTGTGTATATATACATATAAATACCCAATAATTATAAAACTGAGTTGCATATTCCGATTTCCTGTTTTCTTTAATCGCATCCATTGAAATGCATTAAACGGATTCTTACTCTTCCATTTTACGGATAGAGTGATGGGAAATACTGCCTCCATCACTTTCTGGCTGATGAGGGTGGATGTATGCCTGGCCAGGTAGTCTGACTCCGGAGGGCCAGCTGTTTTCAGTATTTTACTGAAACTCACGTGGCTTGTGGGATGTTGCTCCAACCTGTCCTAGGCTAGACAGATATGTCCAAATCCTGACGTCTAACTTAGGTAACAGATTTTTAAATGGTGCCCCGTTTGAGTCTTTTTCTGGCAATAAACATGGTTTTGTGGAAATTGACAGACACCTGGATGTACATGAAGGCTGACTGTTAAACACCCAAATCATTCTCATTTACTTACTAAACTCACTTCTTCAAGAGAGTGCAAAGAAACTGTCCTTTAAGCCCCATATAAATTATCATGGATCCAAATACATCTGTGTAATTTTCTGTTGTATTGAATTATTTTACATTCCTGCTTTCCTTAAAATTACTACTGTTTTAGGGTTTCCCTTGGTGGTTCAGTGGATAAGGAGTTCACCTTGCAATCCTAGGGGCACCAGTTTGATCCCTGGCCTGGGAAGATCCCACGTGCCATGGAGCGGCTGGACCAGTGTGTCCGATTAGGAGCCAGTACTATGGAGCACATGTGCCCAGAGCTGGTGCTCTGCAAAGAGGGAGGCCTGCACAGGCTGAAAAATAAAGACAGATGAAAATAAACAAAAAAATCAATAAAAGAGGCCAACAAAGTAAAAAAAGAAAATTACTACTGTTTTATATTGCATCATCATGATCCAATTTCAACTGGGGTGGGAGGAAGGCGGTAGATATGTGCTTTATTTTCCCAGTCTTGGTGAGTTTTATTCTTTGATTCTCCAGACAGCAAATTCAACCCCCTATCCTGCGCACTGAGTTGTGTCTGAGTCTTTTGTGACCTGATGGACTGTAGCCCGCCAGGCTCCTCTGACTATGGGGTTCTCCAGGCAAGAATAGTGGAGTGGGTTGCTGTGTCCTCCTCCAGGGCATCTTCCCAGCGTAAGGACTGAACTCTCGCCTCCTGCATATTGACAAGTGGATTCTTTCCAATTGAGCCACCAGGGAAGCCCTGATGTCAAAAAGGCATCGAAATAACTGTAAGAAGGACAGGGAAGGGACATGCTGTGGTTCATGGGGTCACAAGGAGTCAGGCACGACTTAGTGTCTGAACAACAGACAACAATCTTCACTCAGATGTTTCCCAGTTCAGGATGTCCTGCGGCCTGACCACTTCACAAGCCAATGTGAGCATTCCCTGAACACATGATGAAGGACCACAAACATCTTGCTGCATTGAAGAGGAGAGTTGGGGATGGATCTCCCTCTATTCTGAATAGCATACAGAAATTCTCCATCAAACAATTAGAGACACAATACAAGTTTTTTCATTTCTTAGAAGACTCTCAGGGCCAGATTAACACCGATTCGCTCCTCCGTGGTGTATTTTATTAACTAGAAAGGATCGAGTTCACTAAATGGCACTTTTATGGCTCCCTTTGCTTAGGAAGAGAGCCGTGGGATGTTTAGTTTCTTTATTACAAAAGCAGTCAGATATTTTATAAGGTAATAAAAGCAGCAGCTGCCACTGGAGACAGCTAAAGCGAGGCGATGAGTGCTATGAGTGTGCTTGTTGTATTTTCTGAAAAGAGTGCTCGTTAAAGCATAGTTTTTTTTCTAAACCCAGAGTGTACTGGGACTCCAACTGGAGCGGCTGGACCAGTGTGTCCGATTAGGAGCCAGTACTATGGAGCACATGTGCCCAGAGCTGGTGCTCTGCAAAGAGGGAGGCCTGCACAGGCTGAAAAATAAAGACAGATGAAAATAAACAAAAAAATCAATAAAAGAGGCCAACAAAGTAAAAAAAGAAAATTACTACTGTTTTATATTGCATCATCATGATCCAATTTCAACTGGGGTGGGAGGAAGGCGGTAGATATGTGCTTTATTTTCCCAGTCTTGGTGAGTTTTATTCTTTGATTCTCCAGACAGCAAATTCAACCCCCTATCCTGCGCACTGAGTTGTGTCTGAGTCTTTTGTGACCTGATGGACTGTAGCCCGCCAGGCTCCTCTGACTATGGGGTTCTCCAGGCAAGAATAGTGGAGTGGGTTGCTGTGTCCTCCTCCAGGGCATCTTCCCAGCGTAAGGACTGAACTCTCGCCTCCTGCATATTGACAAGTGGATTCTTTCCAATTGAGCCACCAGGGAAGCCCTGATGTCAAAAAGGCATCGAAATAACTGTAAGAAGGACAGGGAAGGGACATGCTGTGGTTCATGGGGTCACAAGGAGTCAGGCACGACTTAGTGTCTGAACAACAGACAACAATCTTCACTCAGATGTTTCCCAGTTCAGGATGTCCTGCGGCCTGACCACTTCACAAGCCAATGTGAGCATTCCCTGAACACATGATGAAGGACCACAAACATCTTGCTGCATTGAAGAGGAGAGTTGGGGATGGATCTCCCTCTATTCTGAATAGCATACAGAAATTCTCCATCAAACAATTAGAGACACAATACAAGTTTTTTCATTTCTTAGAAGACTCTCAGGGCCAGATTAACACCGATTCGCTCCTCCGTGGTGTATTTTATTAACTAGAAAGGATCGAGTTCACTAAATGGCACTTTTATGGCTCCCTTTGCTTAGGAAGAGAGCCGTGGGATGTTTAGTTTCTTTATTACAAAAGCAGTCAGATATTTTATAAGGTAATAAAAGCAGCAGCTGCCACTGGAGACAGCTAAAGCGAGGCGATGAGTGCTATGAGTGTGCTTGTTGTATTTTCTGAAAAGAGTGCTCGTTAAAGCATAGTTTTTTTTCTAAACCCAGAGTGTACTGGGACTCCAACTAGTTGTAGACACTCATCCTTGAACAGGATGGAAGAAAGCTGTGTTAGGTGGAAGCCCTGAAGATATCCACTGTACAATGAAGAGATGGAATAAAGGAAACAGAGTTTCCCAGGTGGCTCAGCAGTGAAGAATCCGCCTGCCCGTGCAGGAGACCAGGAGATGGGGATTCGATCCCTGGGTCAGGAAGATCCCCTGGGGAAGAAAATGGCAACCCACTCCAGTATTCTTGCCTGGAGAATCCCATGGACAGAGGACCCTGGCGGGCTACAGTCTATGGGACCACAAAGAGTCAGACACGATGAAGCAACTGAACACACATGATAAACCGTGCCTTTATTCCTTCAAGGAGTTCCAGAAATTCTTTCTAAAATAATTTATTGGTGTGTAATTAATTTACAGTGATGTGTTTGTTTCTGCTATACAGCAAAGTGATTCAGTTGCCTGAATACATATATTCACCCTTTTTCAGATTCGTGTCTCATATAGGTTGTTACAGAGTATTGAGTAGAGTTGCCTGTGCTCTACACTATGTCTTTGTTTGTCATCTACCTTATATATATAGTATGGATGCGTTCATCCCAAACTCCTGATTTATTCCTCCCTGTCATGTTCCCACTGTTTGTTTGGATATCTGTAACTCTGCTTTTGTTTTTGTGAATAAGTTTATTTGTATCTTAAATCACTCTTTTAAAGTTCTGTCTTATTTCCAATGCATATATATATATATATGGCATGGTGTAGATAATAACATTTCTAAAATTCTAAAAAAATGGCACCATTTCTTTCAGAATGATTTCCCAAATTAACTCTCTGTTTGTCAACAAGCCCCCACTAGTACCTACTAACCAGGAGCATGGGATACCCAAAAAGGGAAGCGGTACGATTGCCTTCTGCTCATCAGTGGTGTAACTGAAGCGATGAGATTCAGGTGTGTGAAAGGGTGGTGCTAGATAGATGCTGAATGGGAACTGTTGGCACAACACCTTCTAGTGGTAAAGAAGAAATTTGACAGAGATTATCAGGGTCATTTTTCAGAGAGAAACTGAGATTTGTGATGGTTCTAAGACAGAATGATTTTGTAGGCTGTGAACACAGTATGGGAAGTTTGATAATAGAGAAATCACAATCTAGAGCCTAACACCTGGTCAGAACTCAAATATCTACTGAAAGAATAGCACAATACGGCACAGCCCTTTCACCTTCTGTGGTTTCAGTATAAATCAAAAAATAAAAAAATGAAAAATAGTGGTCAGAAATCCTGCCCGTGCAGGAGACCAGGAGATGGGGATTCGATCCCTGGGTCAGGAAGATCCCCTGGGGAAGAAAATGGCAACCCACTCCAGTATTCTTGCCTGGAGAATCCCATGGACAGAGGACCCTGGCGGGCTACAGTCTATGGGACCACAAAGAGTCAGACACGATGAAGCAACTGAACACACATGATAAACCGTGCCTTTATTCCTTCAAGGAGTTCCAGAAATTCTTTCTAAAATAATTTATTGGTGTGTAATTAATTTACAGTGATGTGTTTGTTTCTGCTATACAGCAAAGTGATTCAGTTGCCTGAATACATATATTCACCCTTTTTCAGATTCGTGTCTCATATAGGTTGTTACAGAGTATTGAGTAGAGTTGCCTGTGCTCTACACTATGTCTTTGTTTGTCATCTACCTTATATATATAGTATGGATGCGTTCATCCCAAACTCCTGATTTATTCCTCCCTGTCATGTTCCCACTGTTTGTTTGGGTATCTGTAACTCTGCTTTTGTTTTTGTGAATAAGTTTATTTGTATCTTAAATCACTCTTTTAAAGTTCTGTCTTATTTCCAATGCATATATATATATATATGGCATGGTGTAGATAATAACATTTCTAAAATTCTAAAAAAATGGCACCATTTCTTTCAGAATGATTTCCCAAATTAACTCTCTGTTTGTCAACAAGCCCCCACTAGTACCTACTAACCAGGAGCATGGGATACCCAAAAAGGGAAGCGGTACGATTGCCTTCTGCTCATCAGTGGTGTAACTGAAGCGATGAGATTCAGGTGTGTGAAAGGGTGGTGCTAGATAGATGCTGAATGGGAACTGTTGGCACAACACCTTCTAGTGGTAAAGAAGAAATTTGACAGAGATTATCAGGGTCATTTTTCAGAGAGAAACTGAGATTTGTGATGGTTCTAAGACAGAATGATTTTGTAGGCTGTGAACACAGTATGGGAAGTTTGATAATAGAGAAATCACAATCTAGAGCCTAACACCTGGTCAGAACTCAAATATCTACTGAAAGAATAGCACAATACGGCACAGCCCTTTCACCTTCTGTGGTTTCAGTTATCATGGTCAACTGCAATCTGAAAATAATAAGTGGAACATTCCAGAAACAAATAACTTGTAGGTTTTATATTGAGCACCATTCTGAGCAATATGATGAAGTCTCTCCCCATCTCCCTGCATCCCTCCAGGAACAAGATCATGAGTCATTCCCTCTTCAATCGTGTACTGGCCATTAATCATTTAGTAGCATGGAGGTATTATACTGGCAGTCTCAGTAGCACAGTGCTTGTGTTAAGATGACACTTAGTTTTCTTAAAAATGGCCCCAGGGCTTCCCCTGGTGGTCCAGTGGGTAAGGACACCGCCTTGCAGTGCAAGGGGCGCCGGTTCGATCCCTGGCCTGGGAAGATCCCACGTGCCGCGGAGCGGCTGGACCATGCGTCCAATTACCGAGCCGAAGCTCTGGAGTGCATGCGCCCAGAGCCGGTGCTCTGCGACAACAGAGGCCCCTGCAATGGGAGGCCCACAGGAGCCAAAGAACAAAGACGGATGAAAATAGAGAAATGAAAGACCAATAGAAGTGGCCCGCCCGCTCCCCTCCCTCCCCAACTGGACCCCCGCACAAAGTAAATAAATAAATCTTAAAAAAAAAAAAAAAAAATGGCCCCAAAGTGCAAGAGCAGAGATGCTGAAAATCCAAATGTGCCAAAAGTGCTTCCTTTATGTGAAAGGTGGAAACTCTCAACTTAAGAAAATAAATCTGTACACTATACTTTACTTTACCCTGGTGACTCAGTGGTAAAGAATCCTCCTGCCAGTGCAGGAGATGCTGGAGACGCAGATTTGTTCCTCCAGTCGGGAAGATCCTCTGGAGAAGGGAATGGTAACCCACTCCTGTATTCCTGCCTGGAGAAACCCATGAAGAGAGGAGCTTGGAGGGCCACAGTCCGTGGGGTCACAGAGTCAGACATGACTGAACACACAAGCTATGCTAAAGTTGCTAAAATTATCTTTAAGCAGAATGAATCTTCTGTCTGTGACACTTTGCTGAAAAAATCAACATTTTGCTAGTTTAGTTGTCATGCCTCAAACTGCAGAAGTTACAGCTATTGATACTTTGTTAAGATAGAAAACATACTAGATTTGTGCAATATGTTATTTTCAGAGAGATCACATTCACAGTGACTTTTATTACAATGTATCATCATTGTTCTACTTTATTAGTTACTGTTATTAATCTCTTAATGTGTCTAACTTATTAATTAAACTTTATCATATGTATGCATGTACAGGAAAGAAACAATGTGTATAGATCAGGACCTATTCCAGGTTTCTGACATCTGCTGGGTATCTTAGATGGTGTCCCCCATGTAACGGGGAACAGCTGTGTTTTAAGTCACACAATAAATAAATGGAATACTTATCGTTGTCATCTCCAATCTGGAGATAAGAGAGAAGTGGAAAAATTCTTTTTGCCCTTGGCAAGGTCACTCAAGCAAGGACTGAGTATTCAAGACTGCACCATAGCTTTCTGACTCCAAACTGTTACACCAATTGATAGGCTCCCTGGCAAGAAAATCCAAGTATCAGTCTGGGAACTGAGGTCTGTGGAGGAGGCAAGCGTTTTCAGTCTAGATTTTGAAGGTCTTTAAATGCTAACTTGAAAGAACCATGATTTAGTCATAGATAGCAGGTGGCTAGGGGCTTTGTAAGTGAGTGTGTAGATGTGTTCTGAAAGTCTGTGATTATATTTAAATGCTTTCTGTTTCTTTCAAATGCAAAAAAATATTGAAAAAGACTAGCTTGCTTCTTATTTCAATAACCTTTGATAAGATGCATCATATTGAACGCAGGACCGATTTAACAACTCAGATCTATTGTCCAGTGTTGGATATAGATTTTAGGGGCAGTTTGACTTTCAAATCATATCACTCTTGATATCTGGGACACCTGACATCATAAAATCATTTCTCTATATATGACTATATATACGTATGTATGTGTGTATATAAATTAAAATGCCTGACATGTCCTGATAGATGTTGGTAGATTACTTACATGTGTAAACAGTGTCAGACTCATGACTTCCACAGAAGAAAATTTCACTTTGGAATCAAAAGACTTGGCTTTGGTCACTTAGAACTTTGTGCAGCAAACACTTAATTAAAGGAAAAAGGGATAGAGAAAGCTTCCAGCAAAAGTCACTGGAAGGAGGTAGGAGAGAACCCTAGCAGTTAGTTTAAGGCAAGGCATTTTGTACTTTTTCAGTTGGTTGTTAACAAGATTGCTGAGGTTGTAAAAGATTTACTAGACCCACTCCCACAACATTAACATGAGATTAGCCAGATGATGGTCTCCAGCCATCAAGACTAGATGAGACATTCTGATGCAAAATAGTTTGCATCCACAAAACAATAAAGTTACTTGCAGAGTAGATCTTTACCATGGCAAACATTTAGGCTAGAAAATGTTTGTTCCTCCTCCTCCTCCTTGGAAACCACTGGCCTGCTTACCAAGTCTGTCTATTCACCCCTTTCAATCCTATAATTAATGGTGTCCTTATTTGAATTAAGGATGTAGGTTCATCGTAAAAAATACAAAGAATAAAAATCTGCAATAGAAGTATAAGAAATAATACTAAAAATGTAAGAAAAAATTAGCCTTACTTTGGGAACAAAAAGCCTCAAGGAAAGAGATGAACTGATATTGGACTTTAGGGGATAAATGAATTCTCTGGAGTGCAATGGGGGAGGAAAGATGTTATATGTTAATTTAACTGTGACTTAAGATCTTAGTAAGTAACTTGAAGAAATCAGAAGGGCTTTTTTATCTTCAGCCTGTGTTTATTGACATCATGGCAGGTTGGTAATAAAGTTAGGATGAACATCATTTGTAAATCATGTTGGGTTCTTCTATGTAGCCCCTAAACTGTCAAATGGTACCCATTTAACAACTCAGATCTATTGTCCAGTGTTGGATATAGATTTTAGGCAATTTGACTTTAACATCATATCACTCTTGATATCTGGGACACCTGACATCATAAAATCATTTCTCTATATATGACTATATATACGTATGTATGTGTGTATATAAATTAAAATGCCTGACATGTCCTGATAGATGTTGGTAGATTACTTACATGTGTAAACAGTGTCAGACTCATGACTTCCACAGAAGAAAATTTCACTTTGGAATCAAAAGACTTGGCTTTGGTCACTTAGAACTTTGTGCAGCAAACACTTAATTAAAGGAAAAAGGGATAGAGAAAGCTTCCAGCAAAAGTCACTGGAAGGAGGTAGGAGAGAACCCTAGCAGTTAGTTTAAGGCAAGGCATTTTGTACTTTTTCAGTTGGTTGTTAACAAGATTGCTGAGGTTGTAAAAGATTTACTAGACCCACTCCCACAACATTAACATGAGATTAGCCAGATGATGGTCTCCAGCCATCAAGACTAGATGAGACATTCTGATGCAAAATAGTTTGCATCCACAAAACAATAAAGTTACTTGCAGAGTAGATCTTTACCATGGCAAACATTTAGGCTAGAAAATGTTTGTTCCTCCTCCTCCTCCTTGGAAACCACTGGCCTGCTTACCAAGTCTGTCTATTCACCCCTTTCAATCCTATAATTAATGGTGTCCTTATTTGAATTAAGGATGTAGGTTCATCGTAAAAAATACAAAGAATAAAAATCTGCAATAGAAGTATAAGAAATAATACTAAAAATGTAAGAAAAAATTAGCCTTACTTTGGGAACAAAAAGCCTCAAGGAAAGAGATGAACTGATATTGGACTTTAGGGGATAAATGAATTCTCTGGAGTGCAATGGGGGAGGAAAGATGTTATATGTTAATTTAACTGTGACTTAAGATCTTAGTAAGTAACTTGAAGAAATCAGAAGGGCTTTTTTATCTTCAGCCTGTGTTTATTGACATCATGGCAGGTTGGTAATAAAGTTAGGATGAACATCATTTGTAAATCATGTTGTTTTCATGATGTTCCATCAACTCTATGGTCCCCAGCCCCCTAAACTGTCAAATGGTACCCATTTAGGGACATAAAGGGCACTGCCCACTGACAGCCACCATAGCCTACCTTGGGAACTTGCTTACTTCTGCCAAAAACACAAGATGTAATGACTGCTGCACCGCACATCTACCTCATATGGGACAAATAGCATCCCACCACCTACCACCACTTGGGAGCTCCCTCTTCACTCTGTCTAAAGTCTTGAGTACACCCCATCATCCAGGATCTGCTGTCCAAACCACTATGTCACACACCACTCCTCTTCTGAGATGAAGTCTGCTCACTTCTTTGACCATCTCACACCTTTGGCTTTCTCTCTTAACATCATCTACTTGTACCCTTGCTTGTGTGCTCAGTCACTTCAGTCTTCTCCAATTCTTTGTAGCCACCAGGCTTCTCTCTCCATGGGATTCTCCAAGCAAGAATGCTGGAGTGTACCCTTAGGGATTCCTAATTTTTGATAATTGAACACTTTTGTCTTAATTATTTTTTTATTGAAGTAAAGTTGATCTTCAGTGTTGTCTTCATTTGGGGTGTACGACAAAGTAATTTATAGATACATATATATCTGTTTTTTTGAATTATTTTCCATTATTGGTCATTGCAAAATATTACATTTGGTTCCCTGTGCTATACAGCAGGACCTTTTGGGTCATCTCTTTTATATATAAGAGTTTGTATATGTTAATTGCAAACTCCTAATTTATCCCTCTCCAACTTTTCCCCCTTTGGTAATCATAAGTTTTCTATGTCTACTGGTTTATTTCTGTTTTGTACATAAGTTGATTTGTATTAGTATTTTTTTCAGATTCTGCATATAAATGGTATCATATATTTATGTTTGTCAGAGTTACTTCAGTATGATAATTGTAAAATCCATCCTTGTTGCTGCAAATGCATCATTTCATTCTTTTTTTATGGCTAAACAATGCAATTGTAAGTAATACAATTCTCCATTGTATAAACATACCACATCTTCTCTATCCATTCTTTTGTTGATAGACATGTAGGCTGATTTCATGTATTGGCTTTTGTAAATAGTATTGCTCTGAATATTGGGGTGCAGGTATCTTTTCAAAGATGTGTAAGTTTCTCCAGAGAAGACATACAGACAGTCAACAGATACATGAAAAGATGCTCAACATCACTAATTATTAGAGAAATGCAAAGCAAAAGCTCACTGAGGTGTCACCTCATACCAACCAGAATGACCATCATTGGACTATCTACAGACAGTAAATGCTGCAGAGGATATGGGGAAAAGGAACCCTCTTCATCACTACCACCACTTGGGAGCTCCCTCTTCACTCTGTCTAAAGTCTTGAGTACACCCCATCATCCAGGATCTGCTGTCCAAACCACTATGTCACACACCACTCCTCTTCTGAGATGAAGTCTGCTCACTTCTTTGACCATCTCACACCTTTGGCTTTCTCTCTTAACATCATCTACTTGTACCCTTGCTTGTGTGCTCAGTCACTTCAGTCTTCTCCAATTCTTTGTAGCCACCAGGCTTCTCTCTCCATGGGATTCTCCAAGCAAGAATGCTGGAGTGTACCCTTAGGGATTCCTAATTTTTGATAATTGAACACTTTTGTCTTAATTATTTTTTTATTGAAGTAAAGTTGATCTTCAGTGTTGTCTTCATTTGGGGTGTACGACAAAGTAATTTATAGATACATATATATCTGTTTTTTTGAATTATTTTCCATTATTGGTCATTGCAAAATATTACTTTTGGGTTTCCCGTGTGCTATACAGCAGGACCTTTTGGGTCATCTCTTTTATATATAAGAGTTTGTATATGTTAATTGCAAACTCCTAATTTATCCCTCTCCAACTTTTCCCCCTTTGGTAATCATAAGTTTTCTATGTCTACTGGTTTATTTCTGTTTTGTACATAAGTTGATTTGTATTAGTATTTTTTTCAGATTCTGCATATAAATGGTATCATATATTTATGTTTGTCAGAGTTACTTCAGTATGATAATTGTAAAATCCATCCTTGTTGCTGCAAATGCATCATTTCATTCTTTTTTTATGGCTAAACAATGCAATTGTAAGTAATACAATTCTCCATTGTATAAACATACCACATCTTCTCTATCCATTCTTTTGTTGATAGACATGTAGGCTGATTTCATGTATTGGCTTTTGTAAATAGTATTGCTCTGAATATTGGGGTGCAGGTATCTTTTCAAAGATGTGTAAGTTTCTCCAGAGAAGACATACAGACAGTCAACAGATACATGAAAAGATGCTCAACATCACTAATTATTAGAGAAATGCAAAGCAAAAGCTCACTGAGGTGTCACCTCATACCAACCAGAATGACCATCATTGGACTATCTACAGACAGTAAATGCTGCAGAGGATATGGGGAAAAGGGAACCCTCTTGCACTGTCAGTAAGAATGTAAATTGGTGCAGCCACTATGGAGAACAGAATGGAAAATCCTTAAAAAAAAATAGAGCTTCCGTGTGATCCAGCAAAGCTGCCTCCTGAAAAACCTATATACAAGTTAGGAAGCAAAAGCTAGAACTGGACATAGAACAAAGCACTGGTTCCACATTGGGGCAGTCTGTATATTGCCTCCCTGCTTATTTAACTTACGTGCAGAGTACATCATGGAAATGCTGGTCTGGATGAAGCACAACCTGGAATCAAGATTTCCAGAGGAAATATCAATAACCTCAAATATCCAGGTGATATCACCCTTGTATCGGAAAGCACAGAGGAACTATAGAGCCTTTTGATGAAGGTGAAAGGAGAGTGAAAAAGCTGACTTAAAACTCAGCATTCAAAAAAAATGTATGGCATCAGGTTCTATCACTTGGCAAATAAATGGACAAGCCATGAAAACAGTGGCAGAATTTATTTTCTTGGGCTCCAAAATCACTGAGGTTGGTGACTACAGCCGTGAAATTAATAAGACACTTGAGTGTTGGAAGACAAGCTATAAGACAGGCTATTACAAATCTAGACAGTGTATTTATAAAGCAGAGACATTGCTTTGCCAAGAAAGCTTTGCCGTATAGTCAAAGCTATAGTTTTCTCAGTAATCATGTACGGATGTGAGAGCTGTACCATAAAGAAGATTGAGCACGAGAGAATTGATGCCTTTGAATTGTGGTTTTGGAGAAGATTCTTGAGAGTCCTTTGAAGAGCAAGGAGATCAAACCAATCAATCCTAAAGGAAATCATCCCTGAATATTCATTGGAAGGACTTATGCTGAAGCTGAAGCTCCAAGTCTTTTGACCACCTGATGCGAAGAGACTACACATTGGAAAAGACCCTGATGCTGGGAAAAATAGAAGGCAGAAGGAGAAGGGAATGAAAGAGGACAAGATGGTTGGATGGCATCACTGAGTCAATGGAAGTGAGTTTGAGCAAGCTCTGGGAGATGGTGAAGGACCAGGAATCCTGGCTTGCTGCAGTCCATGAGGTTGCAAAAGTCAGACACAGCTGAGCAACTGAACTAAACTGATGATCCAGCAGTCTTACTCCTGGACATATTTCCAGAGAAAACCATGATTCAAGAGGATAAATGCACTGCAGTGTGATAGGCAAACATTTTTAACCTCAATGTTTTCAATGAAATTTCCCAATATATGTGGGAAGCAACTGAAAACCTCACTCGTGAAGTTTGCATGCTCCCACTGTGGGTCTCTTGCTCTCCGATGCTGAGCCATTGATACAGGCTCGTGCACATCTGTGTCTTCCTAACTCCCAGCTGCTGTGATTGGATCCCTGTTCCTCTAAGCTCCTTTCATCACCTTTTTTATTGTTTTAGTTTTTAAACTAGAGAGATTCTTTCCATTCGAATGTGATGCCACTTATCTTGCTTCTCTTTGGCGATCTCTGATAGCATTTCAACTCAGTTTCCCCAGCAATTCGCAATTGTAGCTTAGAGACTAGAACCTTGTTCTCTACTAAACTTTGTAATAAATTTCAATACATCAAGATCATTGAATTCATTTCCAGTGAATATGGAGTGAATTCCAGTGAATATGTCACTCCTCACTACATCAGACAAGCACTAGGAGGACCACATCCTGTCTTCTTCCTAACAAGCCACTGGCAATCACAGATTCAGTCAGTCCACTCTCTGATCCAACTTTCCATGTATCTTCTTCAGTGACATCATCCTGGCAATTTTTTGTCTTGTTGTTGTTCAGTCACTCAGTCATGTCAGCCCTTTGCTACTTGTGAACTGTAGCATGCCAGGCTTCCCTGTCTTTCATTGTCTCCTGGAGTTTGCTCAGACTCATGTCCATTGACTCGGTGATGTCATCCAACCATCTTGTCCTCTGTCATCCCCTTCTTCTCCTGCCATCAGGAGTCTTTTTCCAATGAGTCAGCTCTTCGCATCAGGTGGCCAAAGTATTGGAGCTTCAGCTACAGCATCAGTCCTTCCAATAAATGTTCAGGGTTAATTTCCTGTAGGATTAACTCATCTGATCTCCTTGAAGTCCAAGAAACACTCAAAAATCATTTCTAGTACCACAGTTCAAAAGCAGCAGTTCTTTGGTGCTCAGACTTCTTTGTGGTCCAACTCTCACATCCATACATGACTACTGAAAAATTCATAGCTCTGACTAGATATGTCTTTGTTGACAAAGTGATGTCTGCTGGTCCCTTTTTAGAATTCCCTACCTTCAATCTCCTCTATCTGCATTTTCACCACTATTCACTTTATGTTTTTTGGCTCATCGTATATGCTGGCATCTTGGTAATATGTTACACCTTTGGGTCTGATTGTATTTCTAAAGCCTTATTTGGGAGGAAAAAAAAAACCCTCCATTCCTTTGTGAATCCAAGAGTTTGCGCTCTCTCTGCTCCGTGCCTAAGTCACAGCCTGCTACACTCTGCTGGAAAGAGCAGACAGCCAGCTGCTGCTCTCAGCGTATACTCAGAAACCTCAGTGAGGTTGTCTGACAGTGACCAGCAATCCAACGAGCCACCCAACTGACTCATTTTCCATCATTCTATCCCAAACCTCATTTTTTCTATTAATTTCCCTCAATGTTTCACTCCCTGACTTTAGATACTTTTTTTTTAACCTTACAGAGAAAAAAAGTAATCTTTGCCATAAAGTCCTTTGGTTGCCTACTGCCACATACAACAACCTGCACTCTCTGCAACCTTCTTTTATTCTGGCAACCTGTATCTTAAAGTGCAGTTGAAGAGATGGCCCTTATTTTATTTAAAGATGATTTTTAAATTTTAATAAATTTATTTATCTTAATGCTTCTGCACTCCTGTCTTTCATTGTTTTTTCCTGGAGTTTGCTACTTGTGAACTGTAGCATGCCAGGCTTCTGTCTTTCATTGTCTCCTGGAGTTTGCTCAGACTCATGTCCATTGACTCGGTGATGTCATCCAACCATCTTGTCCTCTGTCATCCCCTTCTTCTCCTGCCATCAGGAGTCTTTTTCCAATGAGTCAGCTCTTCGCATCAGGTGGCCAAAGTATTGGAGCTTCAGCTACAGCATCAGTCCTTCCAATAAATGTTCAGGGTTAATTTCCTGTAGGATTAACTCATCTGATCTCCTTGAAGTCCAAGAAACACTCAAAAATCATTTCTAGTACCACAGTTCAAAAGCAGCAGTTCTTTGGTGCTCAGACTTCTTTGTGGTCCAACTCTCACATCCATACATGACTACTAAAAAATTCATAGCTCTGACTAGATATGTCTTTGTTGACAAAGTGATGTCTGCTGGTCCCTTTTTAGAATTCCCTACCTTCAATCTCCTCTATCTGCATTTTCACCACTATTCACTTTATGTTTTTTGGCTCATCGTATATGCTGGCATCTTGGTAATATGTTACACCTTTGGGTCTGATTGTATTTCTAAAGCCTTATTTGGGAGGAAAAAAAAAACCCTCCATTCCTTTGTGAATCCAAGAGTTTGCGCCTCTCTCTGCTCCGTGCCTAAGTCACAGCCTGCTACACTCTGCTGGAAAGAGCAGACAGCCAGCTGCTGCTCTCAGCGTATACTCAGAAACCTCAGTGAGGTTGTCTGACAGTGACCAGCAATCCAACGAGCCACCCAACTGACTCATTTTCCATCATTCTATCCCAAACCTCATTTTTTCTATTAATTTCCCTCAATGTTTCACTCCCTGACTTTAGATACTTTTTTTTTAACCTTACAGAGAAAAAAAGTAATCTTTGCCATAAAGTCCTTTGGTTGCCTACTGCCACATACAACAACCTGCACTCTCTGCAACCTTCTTTTATTCTGGCAACCTGTATCTTAAAGTGCAGTTGAAGAGATGGCCCTTATTTTATTTAAAGATGATTTTTAAATTTTAATAAATTTATTTATTTTTGCCTGTGCCAGGTCTTTTTTGCCTTGAGTGTTTTTCTCCAGTATTGCGAGTGGGGGCTGTCTTCATTGAGGTGCACAGGCTTCTCGTTGGAGTGCCTTCTCTTGGTGCAAATCGCAGGCTGTAGGATGCACAGGCTCAGTAGTTGTGACTCACAGGTTTAGTTGCTCCCCGGCATGTGGTATCTTCCTGGACCAGGGATCAAACATGTGTCTCCTGCATTGACAGGTGGATTTTTTACCACTGAGCCAACACGAAAGCCATATTAAAGGATAATTTTTATCACATAGCTCTGGACTGCTCTCAACAACACATTCTCAAAGACCAAAAAAGTAAGGAAGCTCAGTTAATTCTCCTCCAAGTTAAAAACCAACCAGATAGCTAACAGCCTGGTCAATCAATCAGAAAGCAAAGTTTTCTAAATCTGTTAGAGCTGTTTTCCATTTTACCACAATGTTTTCATCTCACTTCTTTACTCATCAGTAGCGTTTGAAGCTAGAAAGTGCTTTTTCTAGCTTCCAAAAGGCTGTTTCCATTATCTTTATTGTATGTAGCTATAATGTGTGTTTCAGTTTTTAATTTGATTCATCTCCTGACAGCATTTGTTGATAGGAACCATTTCCTCCTAAAGGAAAGTTTTCTTCTCTTGTTTTCTATAAAATCATATTTCCTTGTTTCAATCTTATCATTTTCTGTCTATCCTTTTTCCCTCTACACAGCATCAAATGTGGTGACTCCAAAACAAGCCTATATTTTTAGCTCTCTCTACTACTCTACCTACAAACTTTCCTTTGAAATTTTATTTAACCCACTTGTTGCAATAACCACCTATATTGTGACAACTATAAATTTTTATTTCCTGCCTCATTCTCTCTGGAGCACAAGATACCTATACATAATTGGCTTGTGAAAACTCTATGGTAAATGCTCATTGTCACAACTAACTCAATATGCATGAAACAAACTCATCATCTCCCATCTTCTCACCAAAACCTCAAACCTAGTTCTTGATCCATTCTTTGACATCCCAGTATCTATTGTTAACACACAACTAGTATATCAAGCCTCAAACCTGAGAACTATGATTTGCTCCTTTTCTTTTCACTTCCTACATCTAATCAATAAAAAATAATTATCTTACTTTGAAATCTCATCCACTCATTTCACTCCATACCTATTGCCAATATGTTTGATATTCTAATTTTGGGGGGTAGTTTATCCCACACTCAAAACCTGTCTTTCATCTTTCAGTCTTAACATCTCTTGATTTATATCCACACTATACCAAGAGTCAACTTTTTTTTTTTTAATAATGAATGTGTTTTTATTTCTCTTACAATTTAAAAATGTGAACATTCTGTAATTCAGCTACATTCAACCTTTACTTCCAGGTGACTTGATTGGGTTTCAATTCCCTTTTACATAACTGACTCTTGTTCCAGAAAACAGTTAGCTTTTTATCATTCTTTCTGTCTAGATACTATCCAAAGACAAATCCATAGGGATAAGCGTATGTACTCAGTGATTATGCACAGCCTGAAGTAAGTTCATCATGAATGCTGAGGTCTCAGCACCAACATCAACTGCATGACCAAAGACAATGGTAAGCTCAGCCACCAGCACCAAGGGTCAACATTTTTAAAGAGATGTTGAAAGCTTTTGTGGATGCCCAGAACCTTGACAGACCAGGGATGATATGCTGAGATTTTCCCATCATGCCTCTTTAGCCTTGATCTCCATTGTGATTTCTCATGAACTCTATCCTCCAGGTCTGTGGGCTTGTTATTCTTTTCTTCAAGTTTGGAGGCTGTGTTCCTTTGCCAGATTTACATCTACTCATCTCTCGTCTCAGTTTATATATTACTTCCTTCAGGATTCTTGGATTTTCATCTAGCTTAGGACCCACTGCTCCCATAACATCCATAAGATATAGTTCATATTTTATTATAATCATTTATATTATTTCTATTTTCTGTACTAGACTGTGACCATATTGCACCTGCTCATTGTTCTAAAAGTATTTGATGTAATGCTTGTATAAAAAATAATGTACATAATACAAAGATGGCATTTGAATGACACCAAAACCTCAAACCTAGTTCTTGATCCATTCTTTGACATCCCAGTATCTATTGTTAACACACAACTAGTATATCAAGCCTCAAACCTGAGAACTATGATTTGCTCCTTTTCTTTTCACTTCCTACATCTAATCAATAAAAAATAATTATCTTACTTTGAAATCTCATCCACTCATTTCACTCCATACCTATTGCCAATATGTTTGATATTCTAATTTTGGGGGGTAGTTTATCCCACACTCAAAACCTGTCTTTCATCTTTCAGTCTTAACATCTCTTGATTTATATCCACACTATACCAAGAGTCAACTTTTTTTTTTTAATAATGAATGTGTTTTTATTTCTCTTACAATTTAAAAATGTGAACATTCTGTAATTCAGCTACATTCAACCTTTACTTCCAGGTGACTTGATTGGGTTTCAATTCCCTTTTACATAACTGACTCTTGTTCCAGAAAACAGTTAGCTTTTTATCATTCTTTCTGTCTAGATACTATCCAAAGACAAATCCATAGGGATAAGCGTATGTACTCAGTGATTATGCACAGCCTGAAGTAAGTTCATCATGAATGCTGAGGTCTCAGCACCAACATCAACTGCATGACCAAAGACAATGGTAAGCTCAGCCACCAGCACCAAGGGTCAACATTTTTAAAGAGATGTTGAAAGCTTTTGTGGATGCCCAGAACCTTGACAGACCAGGGATGATATGCTGAGATTTTCCCATCATGCCTCTTTAGCCTTGATCTCCATTGTGATTTCTCATGAACTCTATCCTCCAGGTCTGTGGGCTTGTTATTCTTTTCTTCAAGTTTGGAGGCTGTGTTCCTTTGCCAGATTTACATCTACTCATCTCTCGTCTCAGTTTATATATTACTTCCTTCAGGATTCTTGGATTTTCATCTAGCTTAGGACCCACTGCTCCCATAACATCCATAAGATATAGTTCATATTTTATTATAATCATTTATATTATTTCTATTTTCTGTACTAGACTGTGACCATATTGCACCTGCTCATTGTTCTAAAAGTATTTGATGTAATGCTTGTATAAAAAATAATGTACATAATACAAAGATGGCATTTGAATGAATCTCATGGTTTGCTGCAAGTATTATATAGTGTAAACAAAATTTTATGTAAGATGTGACATAAAAGTATTATAGGTAGTAGTTTATCTTTCAAGGCAATGTATTTTACCCTGTACATTAGCATAGACTGGGTATAGTAAATATGGAAAATGAAACAAAGAGAGAAAATGCTTTCATCATTATTCATACCTTCTGGTACATTATATTGAATGCACATTGGTTTTTGGTTGATGATTGTTCATAAGAAAATGCTTCTACTGTCCATAGTTCAAAACTCCTTTTTTTTGGCCACTTCTATTGATGTTTCATTTATCTTTTGTTCTTTGGCCTGTGTGGGCCTCCCATCACTGCAGCCCCTCTCGCTGCAGAGCACAGGCTCTGGGCGCCTGCACTGCAGAGCTCTGGCTCTGTAGTTGGACACATTGGTCCAACCGCTCCATGGCATGTGGAATCTTCCCAGGCCAGGGATTGAACCAGCACCCCTTGCGCTGCAAGATGGTGTCCTTATCCACTGGACTACTAGGGAAGTCCTCAAAACTCTTTTTATGAGGACTCATATTTATTTTATCCATAATTTCTATGCAATTCAATTATCAAAGATAAAAAAAAAGAAAAAGTAATTATTTTCACATATCTGTTATTTTTTAAGGCCAAATATAAAGAACTAAAAAAAAAAAAAACTGATTTCCTTAACTTTGAGTGATGCTTGTTTCTTATTATAAATGTTAAATAAATGATTATCTTTCCTATTTGAGTTCTTTCATGCATTATTCTTTTGATGTCTCACTCGTTCAGTGCATTTTATTCACTTTACTATGATCCTATTATGTGTCTTCAAAATTCACCACAGTAATCAATGTATATTTGGCAGGCAAAATTATCCATGTGCTTGGTATGAAGAGTATTGAGTGTGTAAGGCATATGAAGTATCAAATACATGTTGTAAAGCTAGTTGTGTCCATTTGCTGTTTATAAGTTATTCTATAGTCCCATACTATCTCCTTTGCAAAAATAATGTACATAATACAAAGATGGCATTTGAATGAATCTCATGGTTTGCTGCAAGTATTATATAGTGTAAACAAAATTTTATGTAAGATGTGACATAAAAGTATTATAGGTAGTAGTTTATCTTTCAAGGCAATGTATTTTACCCTGTACATTAGCATAGACTGGGTATAGTAAATATGGAAAATGAAACAAAGAGAGAAAATGCTTTCATCATTATTCATACCTTCTGGTACATTATATTGAATGCACATTGGTTTTTGGTTGATGATTGTTCATAAGAAAATGCTTCTACTGTCCATAGTTCAAAACTCCTTTTTTTTGGCCACTTCTATTGATGTTTCATTTATCTTTTGTTCTTTGGCCTGTGTGGGCCTCCCATCACTGCAGCCCCTCTCGCTGCAGAGCACAGGCTCTGGGCGCCTGCACTGCAGAGCTCTGGCTCTGTAGTTGGACACATTGGTCCAACCGCTCCATGGCATGTGGAATCTTCCCAGGCCAGGGATTGAACCAGCACCCCTTGCGCTGCAAGATGGTGTCCTTATCCACTGGACTACTAGGGAAGTCCTCAAAACTCTTTTTATGAGGACTCATATTTATTTTATCCATAATTTCTATGCAATTCAATTATCAAAGATAAAAAAGAAGAAAAAGTAATTATTTTTCACATATCTGTTATTTTTTTAAGGTCAAATATAAAGAACTAAAAAAAAAAAAAAAACTGATTTCCTTAACTTTGAGTGATGCTTGTTTCTTATTATAAATGTTAAATAAATGATTATCTTTCCTATTTGAGTTCTTTCATGCATTATTCTTTTGATGTCTCACTCGTTCAGTGCATTTTATTCACTTTACTATGATCCTATTATGTGTCTTCAAAATTCACCACAGTAATCAATGTATATTTGGCAGGCAAAATTATCCATGTGCTTGGTATGAAGAGTATTGAGTGTGTAAGGCATATGAAGTATCAAATACATGTTGTAAAGCTAGTTGTGTCCATTTTTTGCTGTTTGATAAGTTATTCTATAGTCCCATACTATCTCCTTTGCAAAAATATATAAACCCATGGAATGTAAGATATTATAATGCAAATATATTTACAGCACAGAGAATGACTTAAACATTGGGTGAATTGTGTGCATGCTCAGTCACTTCAGTCATGTCTGACTCTTTGTGACTCTATGAACTGGAGCCTGCCATCTCTGTTCATGGGATTCTCCAAGAAAGAATACTGGAATGGGTTGCCATTTCCTTCTCCAAGAGAACTTCTTGACCCAGGGATCAAACACACATCTCCTGCCTCTCTGGTATTTTAGGCCAGTTCTTTACTACTGAGCCACTGGGGAAACATACTAGGTGGCTTCCAATTGCTTAAAACAAAAAGTTGAATCCCTTAGAGTGATGGTGAAATTTCCAAAGTATATTTTTTTCTAAGAAACTTTTTTAGCCCTTCACTAGCATTATTCACCCATAAATATTATAATGAAAGAGCTGGTCTGAATGCCATCCTGATATGTCTAATGCTTACCCACTGTTCTAAATATCCCAGTCAGCTTCAGTTTCATGTCAATAGTAAATGTCAACATGCACATGACTTTTTCTTTATTTCACAAGATAGTGATTTTTGTTCTGTTTTCATTGTGTGCTTCCACTTAATCTTGGTTGTAGAAGTGACAAGATACTTTCTTATCCTATTACTGTTTACTTGTATACAAACTAAACTCATATTTTTCTTGAAGGCAAGGGACATGCTTTGTTCATCTTGCTTATCCTTGGATTGTTCATTACACACACGTATTTCTTCTGGGTTAGAGGAATGAGTACTATGTTAAAAGGATGGTCTCTAGGCCTAATTTACCTAGTAATTTTTTTTTTTTAATTTTGGCCTATTTTATTGGTTTATCATTTATTTATTTTCATCCATCTTTATTCTTTGACCTGTGTGGGCCTCCCATTTCAGGGGCCTCTCTCATTCTAGAGCACCAGCTCTGGAAGCATGTGCTCTAGAGCACTGGCTTGTAACTGGCCATACCCTGTTCAGCTGCTCCGTGGCACATGGATTGAACTGGTGCCCCCTACACTGCAAGATGGACTCTCTACCCACTGGACCAGCAGGAAAGCCCCTAGTAAATTTTTGAGTTACATTATATGATTCTTCAAAGAATAATAGTAGTTTGACAGAAGTAGAACAAAAATTGGGCTTCTCCTGGTGGTCCAGTGGGTAAGGACACTGCCTTGCAGTGCAAGGGGCGCCGGTTCGATCCCTGGCCTGGGAAGATCCCACGTGCCGCGGAGCAGCTGGATCGATGTGTCCAATTACCGAGCCAGAGCGCTGGAGCGCATGCGCCCAGAGCCGGCACTCTGCGACGATAGACGCCACTGCGATGGGAGGCCCACAAGAGCCAAAGAACAAAGACGGATGAAAACAGAGAAATGAAAGACCAATAGAAGTGGCCTGCCCACTCCCCTCCCTCCCCAACCCGACCCCCGCCCAAAATAAATAAATAAAAATAAATCTTTAAAAAAAAAAAAAATAGAACAAAAATTATGTGATGGAGAAACTGACATATTTTGCCTATTAAAGGAGATTGTTTTGGTTGTTGTTATTGTTTAGATGCTAAATGATGTCTGACTCTTTGTGATCCCATGGACTGTAACCCACAAGGCTCTGTTCATGGGATTTCCCAGGCAAGAATACTGGAGCGAGCTGCCATTTTCTTCTCCAGGGGATCTTTCCAACCCAAGGGTAAAACCCACATCTCCCATTAAAGGAGATGTTGACAATTAAAGAGGAATAGATAAACAGGTAAAACACATCTCAAATCTTAGTATAGAACAAGAGGGAAAAAAATACTTGGCTTATAGAACTTTTAAAGCAAATTTTATTTGCCTCAAGTGAATTTAAATCAAATTCCACATAATTAGTATCAGTTATGTTCTGTTATGTTATTTAAGGATATCTTTTAAACCACAACATTATGTAATAACTGTGGTTCCTGGAAATGATAATATAGTGTTGAAATAAGTTCATTGAAAGTAGAGTACCAAATAATAAGTGGATGGGGGAACATCAGTGCACTTACCATGATGAAAGCCACAGAGAGGCTTGTCACCTTCTTCACTCCATTTCCTTTCCTTTTGGTGGAAATTCTGCCTGCTATTCCCCTGCCCTCCATTCTGTGCTATCCATCAGATTGCTGCTAAGTGAGTTCAGTCTGAAAATCAAGTATTTTCCATCCAGTGCAAATCTTTTCAATACACGGGACACTTTAAACTGGCATGGTAATGAAAGCATTCAATTCCCGTGACCCTCAGTGTTTTACAACTTGATTTTTATGAATACATCAGATACCAATAGCTCATCGTTTAGATAGGTTAAGGGACTTCTGACTTTGGCAGATTATGTAAGCAAAGGAAATAATGTTTCCTTAATAAGGAGCTTGTCAAGAATATCTGTCTTATTTTCCTTGGCCATAAAAAGCTGTGCAATGCCATTCCCAGTTGAATAGGTTGTCAAGTATTTGGAGGGAACATTTCTTCGCATGAAAACGGGCTGTCATAAAACAACAAGTGTGGCACCTCTTATAAAAATCAGGTCATTTTTATGAATATTTAACTTACTTTGAACTTTTCAGAAGGAAACAGTGACCTTGAAAACTTCTAGTAGCTATACCACATTGTAACACGAAAGCCAGCGCTTCTGCCATTAATCATGGTGGGTGAGTGCCTGGAGCCATTGCTGGCTTTTCAAAGGGAAATATTAAAAGACAGAGGAACGTGAAAATATTTATTATTAGCTATTTTATCATAAAAAAGTCATAGCAATGATTGAGACCCACCAGCACATGACGGTTTTTTAAAGCTTATTTTTAACATGAAGTTTACAGTTTTGTGTTTTCATTTCCTGTCAGCTGGAAATCAATACACTAGTCAAGCAATAACAATTTAATAACCCGCCTGCTAAATATTGGTTCAGTATATTACCTTTTTACTGAGCTATGGAACCTTGATTTATGCAGAACCACAGCAGACTTATCCTACATAAGTGAGCAGGCTTTTCTTGTGTTTTAATTTTTAGACTGTTTACAGAAGTTCCAAGAAGACATTTAAAATTCACGGGAGAAAATCAGTAAGATAAAGAAACAAATATTTAGCTTTCTCTTAACTACATCCTTCCTTCCAGAGTAGAATATTGACTTGGAATTATAATCCATCTCAGCCAAGAGCCCATATTTCAGAATTAAACAGAAGGAGTGAGCACATTGTTAGGTTTAAATTTAGCCAAGATTAAAATAGAGAATAGAAAACTCAATGCCTTAGCCCTCAGTAAGGCAAATATTCAAAATGATGAGATATTATATAATGAATTTTCTAGATTATATCTTTAAATGAAGAGTCCATGAGCTGTTTTATTTGCTCGGCCACTCAATGGTATCCCATATCTAAATTACCTAATGGAAATAAAATCACACTTGTTACACTTAAGCCCTACATACTGGGATTCATACATTCTGGGATTTTGTGATTATCAAGTTAATCTCTTCTTATACCTTTAAAAGAACAAATACTGTATGTAATTTCATGAGAAAAAGTTAAGTCTGTTTGTCATTACTTTGGTGCCACCAATAGTGTCTGTTTTTTCTTTTGATAGATATTAAGCAAAATGTAGTGAAAAAAATTGCTGGTTGAAAATCTGAAAGATACAGATTCAAATGGTTTATGCCTGTACTGTTTAATACAATAACCAGTGTCAAATTATCCATAGCATTACAAGAACACCTTGAAAACTTCTAGTAGCTATACCACATTGTAACAGAAGCCAGCGCTTCTGCCATTAATCATGGTGGGTGAGTGCCTGGAGCCATTGCTGGCTTTTCAAAGGGAAATATTAAAAGACAGAGGAACGTGAAAATATTTATTATTAGCTATTTTATCATAAAAAAGTCATAGCAATGATTGAGACCCACCAGCACATGACGGTTTTTTAAAGCTTATTTTTAACATGAAGTTTACAGTTTTGTGTTTTCATTTCCTGTCAGCTGGAAATCAATACACTAGTCAAGCAATAACAATTTAATAACCCGCCTGCTAAATATTGGTTCAGTATATTACCTTTTTACTGAGCTATGGAACCTTGATTTATGCAGAACCACAGCAGACTTATCCTACATAAGTGAGCAGGCTTTTCTTGTGTTTTAATTTTTAGACTGTTTACAGAAGTTCCAAGAAGACATTTAAAATTCACGGGAGAAAATCAGTAAGATAAAGAAACAAATATTTAGCTTTCTCTTAACTACATCCTTCCTTCCAGAGTAGAATATTGACTTGGAATTATAATCCATCTCAGCCAAGAGCCCATATTTCAGAATTAAACAGAAGGAGTGAGCACATTGTTAGGTTTAAATTTAGCCAAGATTAAAATAGAGAATAGAAAACTCAATGCCTTAGCCCTCAGTAAGGCAAATATTCAAAATGATGAGATATTATATAATGAATTTTCTAGATTATATCTTTAAATGAAGAGTCCATGAGCTGTTTTATTTGCTCGGCCACTCAATGGTATCCCATATCTAAATTACCTAATGGAAATAAAATCACACTTGTTACACTTAAGCCCTACATACTGGGATTCATACATTCTGGGATTTTGTGATTATCAAGTTAATCTCTTCTTATACCTTTAAAAGAACAAATACTGTATGTAATTTCATGAGAAAAAGTTAAGTCTGTTTGTCATTACTTTGGTGCCACCAATAGTGTCTGTTTTTTCTTTTGATAGATATTAAGCAAAATGTAGTGAAAAAAATTGCTGGTTGAAAATCTGAAAGATACAGATTCAAATGGTTTATGCCTGTACTGTTTAATACAATAACCAGTGTCAAATTATCCATAGCTAATTTGAACAGTTAAAATGTGTTTAATCCAACTGAGGACATTTTAGGCTAAATTTAAATTTTTAAATATAAGATGTGTGTGAAAAGTGAAAATGTTAATCACTCAGTCGTGTTCGACGATTTGTGACCCCATGGACTGTAGCTCACCAGGTCCCTCTGTCCATGGGGTTTCCCAGGCAAGAATACTGGAGTGGTTGCCATTCCTTTTTCCATGGGATTTTTCTGACCCTGCAGTTGAATCCCGGTATCCCACATTGTTGGCAGATTATTTTTTACCATCTGAGCCAAAACTAAACCCAGATTGCATGTCATTTCAGCTATCATGTTGAAATATGGTAACAGCATATAAAATATTGGAGTCACATATGTTGTAGTATACATGTTGATCCCATGTTTTTTCCTAGTGTCACATGCATACATATCAGTGATATATTTCTTGCCACTGGATTGACTCAGTTTTTAATATTTGATATGACTATTTATAGACTCATAACATTGCAGTGTTTATTCAAATATTTTATGCAAATAGCACAGGTTACTGATATCTATACAAAACAAAATTGCTAAGTAAACTGAAATATTATTTTGAATTACAGCATAATTACATTATTTTTCTAGTTTGAAAAAACAAGTGTGGACTCTTTTTTTTTTTTTTTTTTTAATTTAACAAATGTTGCTTGTTGCTGGGCTTCCCAGGTGGTTCAGTGGTAAAGTGGTAAAGAATCCACCTGTAATGCAGGAGCTTTCAGGTTTAATCTCTTCAGTTGGGAAGAAGAGGGCATAGCAACCCACTGCAGTATTCTTGCTTGGAGAATCCCATGGACTGAGGAACCTGGCAAGCTACAGTCCATGGGATCACAAAAAGTCAGACAGGACCAAAGCAACTTAGCACACACGCACATGGGTACTGCTGATGCAGAATAGAGCTACAGCACAGAAGTTGCCATATAGTAAAAATGAAAAGAAAACGCAAATGTCAGTACTTATGTTGCAAATTCATGCTGAATAACAATGAACTTCGGCAGTGCAAAATATGAAACTGTTGTGTAAAAACATTTTAAGATTATAAAATGGACCATATCAAGAACCATCTTCAGTGTATGTATATATATACAGTGGATGTGTATATATATATATATATATATATATATATATATATATACATACAGTGGATGTGTATATATATATATATATACACACACAGTGGATGTATATATATATATACAGATGTATATATATATATACAGATTATATATATATAATGAATTTGTTAAGTTTCCTCTCAGCAGTCAGAGAAGAAGTGATAAAATTTGTTGTTTGAAATTAGGTCAGTTTTAGAAAATACATGTCTTGCTCTATCTTTCTCCAATCAAGTTTAGAAAAAGCATAATAACTCTGGTCTGGAAAATAAATAGGTTTCTTTAGGTAATGGTTTGCCCTTGACATAATCAAGCAACTGGGGCCACATAGTGGAATTTTGGTTGTAGTATACATGTTGATCCCATGTTTTTTCCTAGTGTCACATGCATACATATCAGTGATATATTTCTTGCCACTGGATTGACTCAGTTTTTAATATTTGATATGACTATTTATAGACTCATAACATTGCAGTGTTTATTCAAATATTTTATGCAAATAGCACAGGTTACTGATATCTATACAAAACAAAATTGCTAAGTAAACTGAAATATTATTTTGAATTACAGCATAATTACATTATTTTTCTAGTTTGAAAAAACAAGTGTGGACTCTTTTTTTTTTTTTTTTTTTTAATTTAACAAATGTTGCTTGTTGCTGGGCTTCCCAGGTGGTTCAGTGGTAAAGTGGTAAAGAATCCACCTGTAATGCAGGAGCTTTCAGGTTTAATCTCTTCAGTTGGGAAGAAGAGGGCATAGCAACCCACTGCAGTATTCTTGCTTGGAGAATCCCATGGACTGAGGAACCTGGCAAGCTACAGTCCATGGGATCACAAAAAGTCAGACAGGACCAAAGCAACTTAGCACACACGCACATGGGTACTGCTGATGCAGAATAGAGCTACAGCACAGAAGTTGCCATATAGTAAAAATGAAAAGAAAACGCAAATGTCAGTACTTATGTTGCAAATTCATGCTGAATAACAATGAACTTCGGCAGTGCAAAATATGAAACTGTTGTGTAAAAACATTTTAAGATTATAAAATGGACCATATCAAGAACCATCTTCAGTGTATGTATATATATACAGTGGATGTGTATATATATATATATATATACACACACAGTGGATGTATATATATATATACAGATGTATATATATATATACAGATTATATATATATAATGAATTTGTTAAGTTTCCTCTCAGCAGTCAGAGAAGAAGTGATAAAATTTGTTGTTTGAAATTAGGTCAGTTTTAGAAAATACATGTCTTGCTCTATCTTTCTCCAATCAAGTTTAGAAAAAGCATAATAACTCTGGTCTGGAAAATAAATAGGTTTCTTTAGGTAATGGTTTGCCCTTGACATAATCAAGCAACTGGGGGCCACATGAGGGTCCCTGGTATCTTTCTGGATTAAATAAATATTGTAAGGAAGTTAAAAACAAGGAGAGGAAAAAAATATACATCTGTGTGTGTGTGTATAGGTATGTGTATATATGTCTGTGTATATCTCTATACATGCACTTTTATGTGTGTGTCTGTTGAGTTGCTCAGTTGTCTCTGACTCTTTTGCAACACCATGGACTGTAGCTCACCTGGCTCCTCTGTCCTAGGGATTTCCCAGGGAACAAGACTGAAGTGGGTTGCCATTTCCTACTCCAAGGTATCTTCCCAACCCAGGGATCGAACCCAAGTCTCTTGCACTGGCAAGTGCATTCTTTATCATTGAGGCACCAAGGAAACCCAGACACTTATACTTTGTGGAAATAAAGCTTACATATATAAGCTTAACTAAAATAAGCACTGGCAGTCTGAAAGTGTCTGGCAGATGGCAAACAGACCGTTGTTTTGTTAAAGTGATGTTTGTGAGAAGACCGACCCAGGCCATCTCAGAGTTATCTGCACCTGTCGCCAAGTCTTAGAAAGCAAGTGTTATTATCAGGGAAAAGCCCAATTCACCTCTGTGCCTCTGAGTCAGTGATAGCAGCCGTGGTTCCCCCAGAGCAGTGGAGAACTCTGACAGCAGAGATCCACACGTGGGCCTCTGGGTCTGACACATCCTTGAAATGCCAACAAAAGCAATAGATTTGTTCACTCCTTTGCTACCCAACACCAACATGGTCCCTGGACAGATTTCCCCAGCCTTTAAATATACTGACAAAATGGGACTTCCTTCTTTGGTGGTCAGTGGTTAAGACTCAGCCTTCCAGTGCAGGGGGTGCGGGTTCATTCCCTGGTTGTGGAACTAAGATCCCACATGCCTTGAAGCCTAAAACCGAACACATAAGACAGAAACAATATTGTAACAAACTCAATAAAGACTTCAAAAAAAAAAGTTACAGGAGACGTTAACATCAAGCTCCAAATGGAGAACAGAATGGCCAGGTTTTAGATGAAACATAAGAAATGTATGCTTAATAAAGCTTATTGTTGATAACCCCAGGAAGAAGGGTACCATACAAGATAGAATTTTCTGAATGTTCTGCTTAAAATTAATGAAAGCCTTTGTCACAGCTTTGTGGTGAGAAAGATAAAAATCTAACACATGGACGCAGTCAAGGTTATCTTTAGTGAATGGCAGGAAAGTATTAAAAATGCATTATTTCTGTGTGAACGTCTGCCTTCCTTTAATACTGTGTGCACACTGGTGCTCTCTGCCACTTGCTGGGTGGTGGGGCTCCCCGCATTCAAGTCCTCTCCCTCTCTGTGAGGATGGATGCTCACTCCTTGATATACAGCTCCTCCTGTACTTTAAGGAAATGAGATTCTGCTCGAGCAAGCTGAAGTCTTCATTTTAGTTCTTTTCAGAGTAATAATTTATATAGAAAGTCCCACAGATGGATGTTTATATTGGATATAATAACTTGAAGACTTATTTTATCTGAAAATGGAATTAGAGCTTCTTGAGGCCAAAATACCGAACTAAATCTTTCAAGGTTGTTTCTGCAATTCAGAGCTTTTAGAAGTCCTGTCTTCTTCCAGTGGAGCGTCTTGGTTAGCCTTGCCCCCTTCCTCACTTGAAATCACTTGCAAAAAGATGTTATTGTCACAAAAGCCAATATATGAACTAAATATTCACCAAAAGACAAGACTGAGTGAACTATAAAACTTTTACTTTTTTACAAATGGACTTTGATAATGAATATAGAAAGAAACATTTGGACTTATACAGTTTTATACATTATATTAGCTGAAGAAGAAACAGCCTGAAGAAGAGTCTATTTGAAATCTAAAATTTGAAATTAAAAGGAATTCATCTGTAGTTTTAAAGAAGCAAAATATGTGCTATATAATATGATTTATAATCAATTAGAAATTTAAAATGAATTAGGAATCATTTAATTAGAAGAAGAATTAAGGAAAGGAGAGTGGTTATATTTCATTACATAACAAAAGAGAATCAGTCTTGAAACTACTGTCCAAACTCTGATGAAAATTTTATCATTGACAATAATATAGCAAGGGCAAAAAGTGACTTTTAAGTGGATATTTATTTATCTATATCAATGCATATGCACTTCCCCTTCAAAACATATCTAAAAACAAAGCTTTCTGAATTTATTCACACTTCCACAGTCTGCCCTGGCACTGGCTGGGTAAGAGTGGCATTCTGACATTTTTTTTTTCAATAGTCCATGAGGTCGCAAATAATCGAATTTGACTAAGAGACTAGCACTTCTGCTTCATTTCACTTTTCAGTGATTCCTTAGAGCCTCCTAACTTAGGTAGCAGTTGACTTGGTCTGAATTGGGAACCTAGACATTTTCTTTTTTTGGTTAAGGAATAAATGAGCCACAGAAATTCTGAATTATAATCTCTCCTTTGAGAGGCTATACAAAGAAAAAATATCCAAGTAATACCCAATGGTCCCTTGTAAACTCTGGGAAAATTTTAAGTACATTTATAGAATGTCTGGAGCACAGGCATTTCGACCAGTGTGCTTTCTAAGGTCACAATATTGGGTATTATTTAGCTTTCTTACTTAGCTTTCCTCAAAAATATGACGGTTGTCTGGTATATGTATACAATGGAATAAAATTGATTATGGCTGTAAAAAATATGAAATAAACCATAAGAGGATCATAGTCACTTAGAGTATAAGATAATACGACAAAAGAGAATGAAGTTACTCTTATAATAGTAGAGAGAACCTAATTTATAATAGTCAGCTGTCTTATAGGAGGTCTATGCATTAGCTTCTAGTTAGTAGCAGGTAAACATTTGGGGTTGTTCACAATTTCAACATGCTATAATAATAAAGTGTTCTCATTTCTTTGATATGCCCCGTAACATTTTTTTTAATTAGTGGACAATTCAAGCTCTGAAGAAAATGTTGGTGATTTAATAGTAACTAAAGCCCATTGCAAAATATTAGACAGTAACAAAAAAATCCCTCCTTCCAGAAGTAGATGTTCTTTCACCAATCAACACTGTGCATATCATAATTTAATCTATTTCTCAGATACAGCATTTCCAGACGTTATGATGAATATGAAGTAGGAATGGCTATCTTAGTATAAAGATACTCATAAACATGAAAAGTCAGCCTGGATCATGTGGTAGTTTATTCCCTTTTTTTAAAGGAATCTCCATACTCTTCTTTGTAGTGGCTGTGCCCATTTGAATTCCCACCAATAGGACAGGAAGATTGCCTTTTCTCCACACCCTCTCCAGCATTTATTATTTGTAGACTTTTTTTTTGATGATGGCCATTGTGGTCGGTGTGAGATGATACCTCATTGTAGTTTTGATTTCTCTAGTAATGAACGATGTTGAACATCTTTTCGTGTGCTATTTTAAAGCATAACTGCATTTTTAGAATGTATTTCCTCCTAACTTAGGTAGCAGTTGACTTGGTCTGAATTGGGAACCTAGACATTTTCTTTTTTTGGTTAAGGAATAAATGAGCCACAGAAATTCTGAATTATAATCTCTCCTTTGAGAGGCTATACAAAGAAAAAATATCCAAGTAATACCCAATGGTCCCTTGTAAACTCTGGGAAAATTTTAAGTACATTTATAGAATGTCTGGAGCACAGGCATTTCGACCAGTGTGCTTTCTAAGGTCACAATATTGGGTATTATTTAGCTTTCTTACTTAGCTTTCCTCAAAAATATGACGGTTGTCTGGTATATGTATACAATGGAATAAAATTGATTATGGCTGTAAAAAATATGAAATAAACCATAAGAGGATCATAGTCACTTAGAGTATAAGATAATACGACAAAAGAGAATGAAGTTACTCTTATAATAGTAGAGAGAACCTAATTTATAATAGTCAGCTGTCTTATAGGAGGTCTATGCATTAGCTTCTAGTTAGTAGCAGGTAAACATTTGGGGTTGTTCACAATTTCAACATGCTATAATAATAAAGTGTTCTCATTTCTTTGATATGCCCCGTAACATTTTTTTTAATTAGTGGACAATTCAAGCTCTGAAGAAAATGTTGGTGATTTAATAGTAACTAAAGCCCATTGCAAAATATTAGACAGTAACAAAAAAATCCCTCCTTCCAGAAGTAGATGTTCTTTCACCAATCAACACTGTGCATATCATAATTTAATCTATTTCTCAGATACAGCATTTCCAGACGTTATGATGAATATGAAGTAGGAATGGCTATCTTAGTATAAAGATACTCATAAACATGAAAAGTCAGCCTGGATCATGTGGTAGTTTATTCCCTTTTTTTAAAGGAATCTCCATACTCTTCTTTGTAGTGGCTGTGCCCATTTGAATTCCCACCAATAGGACAGGAAGATTGCCTTTTCTCCACACCCTCTCCAGCATTTATTATTTGTAGACTTTTTTTTTGATGATGGCCATTGTGGTCGGTGTGAGATGATACCTCATTGTAGTTTTGATTTCTCTAGTAATGAACGATGTTGAACATCTTTTCGTGTGCTATTTTAAAGCATAACTGCATTTGCTTAAGAATGTATTTCAGTAGCAAGTGGAAAGTTCAGCAGTGCAAAACTAAAATTACTTTTGCACCATCCTAATACTTTTACACATGGAAATGCATATGTTTCAGTGCTACTCTCTCAGTCCTTTAAAGGATTAATAAATTACATGATACGAGAGCACTCTTTGAAATGTAAATGATCCTTAAATATGGATTTAGCAGCACACATCCATCCTTAGCCACGTCTGTGTTTTCTGTGTCTGCTTGCCTGCAGTGAGGCAGTGGAAGAGCTGGGTCAGAGCCTGTCATCTGATCCTTTACGGAAAATGCCACTAACCCTTCAGGTGGGGCAGGATCATCTATTCTCAGTGCATAAGTCACTTCAGTCACGTCCAACTCTTTGTAACACCATGGAATGCAGTCTGCCAGCCTTCTCCATGGGGTTCTCCAGGCAAGAATACTGGAGTGGATTGCTATTTCCTTTTTCAGGGGATCTTCCTGACCCAGGAGTCGCCTCTGTCTTTTATGTCTCCTGCATTACAAGTGGGTTCTTTACCACTGATCCCCCAGGGAAAGCCAGAGAGATTCCCAGTTTATTCTGCCTACATCTTAAGAACTGCCTGACTTTACCACTACTGGATCAGGCCTGCCAAGTCCATGAAAAACTTTAAACATGCTAGACTATCAGTTAGACAATCTGAGATTGTTTCCAACACGACCTGAATACTGCTGTCCTAAGGGGTGCTTCCAATAAGTTGTCAGAGCCCAAGGAAGAGACTTGACTGCCCTATCAGGACATAGTTATTTCTATGAAATTTGTTCCAGACCATCTAATCTCCTTATTTATGTGATGGGATAAATTTATACAAGACACTACATAATGCCAAGTATGTGACTATCCTCAGCTGACCTCCTGGGAACCTGAGAAGTCACCACCCTATAGTCCATGTCCTTTGCTAAGATACCTTGGGGAACCAGCCATAACCTTGATTTCCTTTTGACTGTTTTCCTATGGATCATAGGGCTTCATAGGCGCTAGGGATAAAGAAGCCACCTGTCAAATACAGGATATGCTGAAGATGCATCCCTGGGTCAAGAAGATCCCTTGGAGGAGGAAATGGCAACCCATTCTAGTATTCTTGTCCAGAGAATCTCATGGACAGAGGAGCCTGGCAGGCTACAGTCCATAGGGTTGCAAAGAGTCAGACACAACTGAGTGATTCACACTATTACTACTAATTATCCCAAACAGACAGTAGTTATCTTATTAAACATAATAGAAGGTAAGAGGTCACAGAGGGTGAGTTCTATAATCGCATGTGTGTGTATGCTCTATTAGGTAGCTTTCATTGCACCAGCAGATAAGAAAAAGTTCTACATTAAAGGAAAAGTAAATAAATGTAAGGCTCCAGGCTTCCCAATGTAGAGTTGCAGAATAAATCTCTATAAAAAGTTGATACAAAATATCATTATGGGGGCTTCCCTGGTGATCCAGTGGGCAAGGACACCGCCTTGCAGTGCAAGGGGCACCGGTTCAATCCCTGGCCTGGGAAGATCCCACGTGCGGAGCGGCTGAACCGATGTGTCCAATTACTGAGCTGGAGCTCTGGAGCACATGCGCCCAGAGCCGGTGCTCTGCGACAACAGAGGCCACCGTGATGGGAGGCCCACACGGGCCAAAGAACAAGGATGGATGAAAATGGACAAATGAAAGACCAATAGAAGTGGCCCGCCTACTCCCCTCCCTCCCCACCCCACCCCCACCAATAAATAAATACATACATAAATAAATCTTTTAAAAAGTATATGATTATGTATCATTATGATATGTACAGTTTCTAAACTATTGCACTAATTGATTATCTTGATTTTTATGGTGATACCTATATCTATGTATAACTATTTAAAATAATTTTCCACGTAAAAAAATATTTTTTTAAGATTTTTAATGTGTCTTCCTGGGGGCTCAGATGGTGAAGAATCTGCCTACAGTGCAGGAGACCTGAGTTCAATCCCTGGATGAGGAAGATCCCCTGGAGGAGGTAACAACAACTCACTCCAGTATTCCTGCCTGGAGAATCCTCTGGACGGAGGAACCTGGCAGTCCTTGGGGTCACCAAGAGTCAGACACGACTGAGCAACTAGCACGACTCCTAAACTTATACCTGTGCTTTCCTCAAAAGGAATGAGAATTATCTTGATATTGCAGTAGTAGAATGGGTAACAGAACAGACTGTTTTGCTATAAATAATTGCAAAATTAAAATGTTCATGCCCAGAGAAAAGCCTAATTTTAGAGTAATATGTAAGTCTATAATGTAACCAAGTATGTAAAATGTAAAAATGTAGTCAGAACAAACTTTCTGAGACTAAAGTATGACAGAACCTAAACATAACTGTCTAATAAACTTGAACTACATAAACCATTAATGTAAGAATAGAAGTTGTCAGTGGATGCTCTGCCCAGGAACATGCCTGGTCAAACATTAGTACCTAGAGTGGGAAGACATTAGAATCTATTAATAGCAATCCTTTCTTAATCTATTAGCTAATTATTAATCTAGAACACAAATAGTAAAAACAGACCACTTGTGCTTAAAACAGATAATATTCATGCCGATAATCTAATATTTTCCACTTAATCCTAGCTTTGGGATCTCTTGATTACTTTGCTAAGCAAAGGGAGAACACAGTAGGCTAGTGCCTTAAGAGCTGCGCCCCAGTCCTTGGTGAGTTGTACATGGTTAAGTCGCTTCAGTCATGTGCTATTCTTTGCGACCCCATGGACTGTACCCTCCAGGCTCCTCTGTGCCATGGGATTCTCCAGGCAGGAAAACCAGAGTAGATGGTCATTTGTGTCTCCAAGGGGGTTTCCTGACCCAGGGATTGAACATACTTCTCTTGTGGCTACTTCACTGGCAGGTGGGTTCTGTACCACTAAAGCCACCTGAAAATCCTTTAGAACTATGTAAAAGGGGCATATAATCCAACAGTAATGCTATCAAAGCAGAGTAATACAGTTGATTGAAAATACCATTGAGCACGCCCAGCAGAGGAAGGTGTGAATTTCCTCATACATCATCTTAATGGCAACATTTCTACAAAGCTACATGGAGCACTCCTTTCATATTTCATGAGTTCTATTTGCCTGACTTCAAAATGGCAAATGTGCCAGTGAACAGTGCTTTAATATTCATGGGTTTTCGAGATGGCTTTGACAGTTGTCAACTAGAGGAATAGCTTCATCAGGAAAGAATCTGACTTATGATTTCCAGCACATACATAAAATCATGGAGTCATTCACACATGCATCCTATTTGAAAGGTATTATTTGCATAGCTATATTTTATGAAAATTATATAGATAGATCCTTTATGTAATAGTAGGACATTTTTCAAGTCTTATTTGGATATAGACTTAGTATTCCAGAATTTTTGTTAACTCCAGACATATAATAATGAAGCTGTTTTGAAAGGACATAGCTCAGTAAGTATCCTAAAAATTCTGCAGAACACAAGTCATCACAGTGTAAATCACACATCTGGGTAGAGATTTGTATTTCTTTTTTCCTGTATAATTCAATAATATATTAAGTACCTCAGTTTAGAGGAAAAAATCATAGCATCTCTTTTTAGCCACAAGCATTTGCTCCAGTTTTCTGTTTCTTGTTAAGTATTTCACACACACGAAATAAATGTTATCCCTGAACTTGGGTTCATTGATCTTAATTTTACACGATCTATGAAATTTTCATATAATATCAGGTGTTAATATTACACTGAGTAAATTATAAACAAGCACAATCTTTATAAGGATTTATTTTGTATGTTATCTCATCATATTCTTCCATAAATCATATGAGTTAGGAGAACAAATAACATAGGTCACCTTTGGGTTGACAATAATATCTAATAGTTATTAAATACTCAGTACAGGCCAAGTGCTCATAATATATATATATATATATGACTTCCAAGTGGCCCTAGTGGTAAAGAAACTGCCTGCTTATGCAGGAGACATAAGAGACTTGGGTTCCACTGCTGGGTAGGGAAGATCCCCTGGAGGAGGAAATGGCAACCCACTCCAGTATTCTTGCCTGGAGAATCTCCATGGA
The DNA here is from genome assembly GCA_022376925.1 of Tragulus kanchil. Lineage (NCBI taxonomy): Eukaryota > Metazoa > Chordata > Mammalia > Artiodactyla > Tragulidae > Tragulus > Tragulus kanchil. The sequence continues at coordinate 134,857,026 of JAIOJX010000023.1, forward strand.
AAGAGGAGCCTGATGGACTATAGTCCATAGGGCTGCAAAGAGTTGAGCACAACTACAGTGAATGGGTTTAATTTAGGTACTATCACTAATCTTTTCTGCATATGAAACAGATCGAATAGCTTGTCCCTATTTCACTACTACTAAGTCGTAGAGTCATAATTCAGTGAGGGGCTGTCTTTGCCCCCAACAAAACCCAAACCTGTTAAAACTTAGACTACAATGAGAACTCAGCTCTCACACCTACACTGGTGTTTCAGTTCATTTTTCTTTCCACTTTTGGGTTATTCTTATTGATTAATAGCCTTACTTCATTACATTTTAGCTTGAAATAATCTTGCTGTGATTTCATCCTGTGAACACTAGAAATTACTCTAAGTACAAGATAGAATATGAATTCTTGAAATTGAGTGTCTTTTTTAATTCATTTTTCTTCTTGTTCTCTAAGTTCTATATAGTCAAATGGGCAAGAAAAACAACAAAGACAATACATGGAATGATAACTTGTTCCAATAGTGCATTTGGAGAATTTTTAAGGAGTTTTAAATCATTTTTAAGGATTTCTTGTGAAAATGGACCCCAGACCATCTTACTTTCCTTAGAATATATGGGCTGTGACTTAACATGAATGCATGTAAGAGTTTCTCTTCTCTGTAGATATATGTGGATTACTTGTTGTGGTTCAGTTGTTAAGTCCTATTTGACTCTTTCAGCCTCATGAAATGCAGCGTGCCAGGATTCCCTGTCTTTCACTATCTTCCAGAATTTGCTCAAATTCATGTCCATTGAGTAGGTGATGCTATCTTACCATCTCATCTTCTGCTGCCCTCTTCTCCTCCTGTCCTCAGTCTTTGCCAGCATCAGGGTCTTTTCTACTGAGTCAGATCTTTGCATCAGGTGGCCCAAGTATTGGGCTGCTTAGGATGATAAAAATAAACAAATAATCAAACCCAAACTGAACTTGGGACAGAAGTTCTTCTGAATCTCCCAACTGTATAGCAATCCCCTTCCATTTCCTTCTCTCTTTCTCTGTGGTATCAATTAGACCTTCTTTCAAAAAAATATCTGATCTTCTTTCTTCTTGTCAGTTTCTGCAGCTACCTATACCTACTTCTTCATGGACAACTGGAAAGTCAGGCTGTAACTGCCACAATAATCTCCCATGAAGATGTCACAACTGTATCCACATCTTCCTTTTCCCTGATGTTCTGCTGTAAAAACTTCACCACTATGCCTGTGCTCTGAATACTTCTTTACAGTCAGAAGACTTGTAGTCTCTTTTTTCTCCTCTTGATTTTCAAATCCTGGAATCATGTAGGATGGAGTAGACTATGCTTGGAAAACAACAACAACAAAAAAAAACCCTCTAATCATCTTGAAACCCTGAGCTATGTGACTCCACCCCTGTTATTATCTCCTTTTCAAACCTCCAGATGAGTTTGTATCTCTGAAGGCTATCATGAAAGGCATCCATGACTTCACTGATTCTGCAGATAGTCAGTCTCAGACCTTCTGTTATCTATCCTTTCCTCCTGATTTGCAGATTCTGACTGTGGGAATCCACTTTCTTTCTTTTTTCCTGATGCATCCTCCTACTTTTCCTGGCTTTTTATTTCCAGTCTGAGTTAGTCTTATCTCTTTATATGATCCTTTATATGTTTGTTCTATTCAGGATTTTATTTTAAATGCTTATTTTCTTCTTGTGAAGTGTCTGTTTTGCCAACGGGAGGTCAGTTTGCTAGAGAATATTTATATAGCTTCTATCTGCCAATTTAATAGGTACAAGCAGCCTTTTCTTTGCATAGTTCCTATAGAACTATGGGCATCCTGGATATGGAACATGTGTCAATTACCATAGTTCACTTAAATAATACACCCCCAGTCACACCATTGTGACTGTCACATATTAACTCTGAGGGATTATATGAAGTACAAGTATTGCTGCTAGTCGTTGAGTCACCCCACAGATAATGGATGAGCCACCACATAGATAATGGATGCTAACTGTGATCAGCAACCAGGTGCATCACTTCTTTCAAGTCTGTTGGGAGTTGTTCAAGGTGCATCTGCATGCAACTCACACACACGAGGTGGACCCTGTTGTTGTGTTCCTCCTCAACTCCCAGAGAGAAATACATAGAGGTTTTACAGACATGGATAATCAAAAGGGAAGTGGTCAAGAAAGATGAAAGAGCAGTGAGAAACAGAAAGTGCTCATGCTGACATGAAATGTAAATGAACATAAAGTTTCAGAGGAGATGGCTGACTAGGGAATATTGACAGCTGCTCTGGTCTGAGAGGCCGAGGTGCTTCTCTGCTGAGTTGTTTTCTCTTTGCATTCTTGGCAAGCCTTGTTCCTGAGATCATGGAGCTTCATTGCAAAAGCTGTTTTATGACTTTTTACCCAGAATGTAGTTTTTTTTTCACAGTTTTTTGAAAGCAACAACAAAAAAAAACCCTCTAATCATCTTGAAACCCTGAGCTATGTGACTCCACCCCTGTTATTATCTCCTTTTCAAACCTCCAGATGAGTTTGTATCTCTGAAGGCTATCATGAAAGGCATCCATGACTTCACTGATTCTGCAGATAGTCAGTCTCAGACCTTCTGTTATCTATCCTTTCCTCCTGATTTGCAGATTCTGACTGTGGGAATCCACTTTCTTTCTTTTTTCCTGATGCATCCTCCTACTTTTCCTGGCTTTTTATTTCCAGTCTGAGTTAGTCTTATCTCTTTATATGATCCTTTATATGTTTGTTCTATTCAGGATTTTATTTTAAATGCTTATTTTCTTCTTGTGAAGTGTCTGTTTTGCCAACGGGAGGTCAGTTTGCTAGAGAATATTTATATAGCTTCTATCTGCCAATTTAATAGGTACAAGCAGCCTTTTCTTTGCATAGTTCCTATAGAACTATGGGCATCCTGGATATGGAACATGTGTCAATTACCATAGTTCACTTAAATAATACACCCCCAGTCACACCATTGTGACTGTCACATATTAACTCTGAGGGATTATATGAAGTACAAGTATTGCTGCTAGTCGTTGAGTCACCCCACAGATAATGGATGAGCCACCACATAGATAATGGATGCTAACTGTGATCAGCAACCAGGTGCATCACTTCTTTCAAGTCTGTTGGGAGTTGTTCAAGGTGCATCTGCATGCAACTCACACACACGAGGTGGACCCTGTTGTTGTGTTCCTCCTCAACTCCCAGAGAGAAATACATAGAGGTTTTACAGACATGGATAATCAAAAGGGAAGTGGTCAAGAAAGATGAAAGAGCAGTGAGAAACAGAAAGTGCTCATGCTGACATGAAATGTAAATGAACATAAAGTTTCAGAGGAGATGGCTGACTAGGGAATATTGACAGCTGCTCTGGTCTGAGAGGCCGAGGTGCTTCTCTGCTGAGTTGTTTTCTCTTTGCATTCTTGGCAAGCCTTGTTCCTGAGATCATGGAGCTTCATTGCAAAAGCTGTTTTATGAGACTTTTTTGTTATATTCTTCAAGAGTGTATTGATTTTTTGTTTTTGCAGCCGTTTTTCTAGTTGGGCGTAAACTGTAAATTGTTTCTTTGTTCAATTGAAATATAGTTAATTTAAAATCTTGCTTTAGGTTATGATGTATAGCATAGTGATATATATATATATATATATATATATATATATATTGTCTTATGTGTGTGCTCTTTGTGTCTGAGTCTTTGCAACCCCACGGGACTTAGCCCACCAGGCTATTCTGTCCAGGGTATTTCTCAGGCAAGAATATTGGAGTGGGTTACCATTTCCTTCTCCAATGGATCTTCTGGACCCATGGATCTAATTGCATCTCTTATATCTCTTGCACTGGCAGGCAGGTTCTTTACCACTAGCACCACCTGGGAAGCCAGATCTATTAGTATACATATACACATATATTAGCTTTACATATATGGGCTTCCCTGGTAGCTCAGTGGTAAATGATTAACCTACCAATACAGGAAATGCATGTTCAATCCCTGGATGGAGAAGATCGCTGAAAAATGAAATGGCAACCTACTCCAGTATACTTGCCTGAAAAGTCCCATGGACAGAGGAACCTGGTGGGGTGTAGGCTGTGGGGTTGCAGATAGTCAGACAGGACTGAAGAGACTTAGCACTCATGCAAGCCTGCTTGGTTTTGTGGTTAAGCAACTTAGTTTCTCAAGTAAAAGACTTAGACACTTCTTTCAAGTCTGTTGGGAGTTGTTCAAGGTGCATCTGCATGCAACTCACACACACGAGGTGGACCCTGTTGTTGTGTTCCTCCTCAACTCCCAGAGAGAAATACATAGAGGTTTTACAGACATGGATAATCAAAAGGGAAGTGGTCAAGAAAGATGAAAGAGCAGTGAGAAACAGAAAGTGCTCATGCTGACATGAAATGTAAATGAACATAAAGTTTCAGAGGAGATGGCTGACTAGGGAATATTGACAGCTGCTCTGGTCTGAGAGGCCGAGGTGCTTCTCTGCTGAGTTGTTTTCTCTTTGCATTCTTGGCAAGCCTTGTTCCTGAGATCATGGAGCTTCATTGCAAAAGCTGTTTTATGAGACTTTTTTGTTATATTCTTCAAGAGTGTATTGATTTTTTGTTTTTGCAGCCGTTTTTCTAGTTGGGCGTAAACTGTAAATTGTTTCTTTGTTCAATTGAAATATAGTTAATTTAAAATCTTGCTTTAGGTTATGATGTATAGCATAGTGATATATATATATATATATATATATATATATATATTGTCTTATGTGTGTGCTCTTTGTGTCTGAGTCTTTGCAACCCCACGGGACTTAGCCCACCAGGCTATTCTGTCCAGGGTTTTTCCCTCAGGCAAGAATATTGGAGTGGGTTACCATTTCCTTCTCCAATGGATCTTCTGGACCCATGGATCTAATTGCATCTCTTATATCTCTTGCACTGGCAGGCAGGTTCTTTACCACTAGCACCACCTGGGAAGCCAGATCTATTAGTATACATATACACATATATTAGCTTTACATATATGGGCTTCCCTGGTAGCTCAGTGGTAAATGATTAACCTACCAATACAGGAAATGCATGTTCAATCCCTGGATGGAGAAGATCGCTGAAAAATGAAATGGCAACCTACTCCAGTATACTTGCCTGAAAAGTCCCATGGACAGAGGAACCTGGTGGGGTGTAGGCTGTGGGGTTGCAGATAGTCAGACAGGACTGAAGAGACTTAGCACTCATGCAAGCCTGCTTGGTTTTGTGGTTAAGCAACTTAGTTTCTCAAGTAATCATTAGCTTACATGGGTCTCCCATATTTTTCTACTTATACTCCCCTAGCAGGATTAACTATTTGATCACCTGTGTTGTCCCTTCCTTCTGTCCCATAGCTTCTCTAGCAGGAACAGTGAATCATTAGGATGCTGTTGGGACAGGCAGAGTCTACGAAACACAGCACGTGCCAGTGCAGCTGAGAAAATATTTCAGGAAAGACAAGTGAAAACAGTCCCTGGAGACTTTCACATCAAAATACAAGAGAAAGGAGAGTAAAAAATCTGCTTAAGTCCATGGAGCTGAAATTGTTTCATTAAATAAGTGTAGGATTGGTGGTATCCATTAGGACTTGAAGCTCAGGCCAACTCCTTCTATGAAAATGACTTGGTTTTCTCTAGTTTTAACATACTTTATTCCAAAGAAGGCTGAGCACCAAAGAATTTATGCCTTCAAACTGTGGTGCTAGAGAAGACTCTTGAGAGTCCCCTTGGACAACAAGGAGATCAAACCAGTCAATCCTAAAGGAAATTAGCCTTGAATATTCATTGGAAGGACTGATGATAAAGCTGATTCTCCAAGATGTTGGCCACCTGATGTGAAGAGCTGACTCACTGGAAAAGACCCTGATGCTGGAAAGATGGAAGGCAGGAGAAGGGGACGACAGAGGTCAGGTGGTTGGATGGCATCACTGACTCAGTGAACATGAATTTGAGCAAAACCTAGGAGATCATAATGGACAGGAAAGTCTAGCATGCTGCAGTCAATGAGGTTGCAAAGAGTGGATCCAACTTAGTGGCTGAACAATAACAAGTAATTCCAAACTAATCCTATTCAATTGAAGCTGATCTAAATGCTTATTCTTGCTGGGGAAATGCAAATTTCAGGGCAACACAAGAATTCTTCGCTTAGGTTGTAAATGATGAAACAGTTTATAAGCTATGTATTTGATTAAATGATCCAACAAGAAGTATCAGTCTTTTGGATAACATAAATCTGTGAAATAGTAATTTAGCTATTATGAGGGAAATACTGTAACAGAAACACAATCTTGGGATCTGTCAGTCTTGGGGTCCATCAAGATTCCTGAGATGTTTGGTTCTGTAGCAACAGTAATTAGATGAGAAAATGAAATGCAGAGTAAGAAAATAGGGCATTAAAAATTATTGCATGTACAGAATCCTGCCAATGAGGGAAGTACGTCATATAGCATAAGTTATGAACAATTTTAATACTTAGAAAATGTTTTCTATTGATATCAAAGGCATTTCTCTGCAAAGATTTTTCTAAGGTTCTCATCTAGGTATTTGTTCTCATTTTTTCTCAGTTTTATTCTTTTGTAACTTGACAAGAACTTTGATTTTGACAGTTATGTCTTTTACTTCATTTCCTCAGATTTTGCTTTATCATACTAAATTTATTTTTGTTTTGATCATATGATACCCTTACACTCTCTTGCATATATCAGAATAAATATTTAAGAGAGGAAAATGATTTTTTTACCCACTCAGTTGGTACTATGACATCAATAATGATTAATCATTGTAAAAATAATAGTTGGCTATTGATACTGTAATACTATTGATACTGTAATACTATTTGAATACATTGTTTTGGTTATTCCTCACAGTAACTCCTCAATATGAGTGACAATGTCTTTGATTTAGAGCTGACAAAACTGGGACCTGAGAGTGGCTGACTGACCTACCAGCATGACAAGGCGAGAAACTGGATACTAATAACTGTGCTGCTTTCCACACTCTTTTTAGCCTGCAGTATTTTCTCACCTTGCTGATAATTATTTAACACATTAGAATCACTAAACTACTAATTGCCTTTGTAAGTTGTCTACTGATGGCTTGCCAACTATATTCTGTAATTCAGTAAGAATCAGTTATCATTCAATACGTGTAACTTCATTCTTTCTTTTTTTATATACATTTTTTCTTTTCCCCATCGTGTCTCTGATTTATGGATATTTTCATACATCTTTATTCTTTGGCCTGTGAGGGCCTCCTGTTGCAATGGCCTTTCTCACTGCAGAGCACTGGCTGTGGGCACATGTGCTCCAGAGTACTGGCTCCTAATTGAACACACCGGTCCAGCCGCTACGTGGCACGTGGGATCTTCCCAGGCCAGGGATCGAACCGGTGCCCCTTGTACTGCAAGGCGGACCCACTGGACCACCAGGAAAGCCCAACTTCATCTTTTCTTAATTGGCTGAGTAGGATTGCGTACTATATTGCTGATTCAATATTAGTATTTATTCTTTGTAAAATTACTTATAAAGTACTTAAGTCAGCATTATAAAATATCATTCTTAAACGTTCTGAGGAAGGAAAGGAAAATTAAAGCCCAAATACCTGATTTTTTGATATAATCAGAACCATTTGATCATTTTTGCATAATGTTGGTGATTGCATGAGTTATGGACATTCATCCATAGGAATCAGAACGTTATCAATCACAGTTTGAGGGAAAATGGTTAATTCAGAATGATGTTACAAAGGCAGTTTGCCCTTTTCCAAAGGCAACATTTGACCTTTGTTTTGAAATCATCTTACTATTGAGTTTCCTAACATCCAATGGGCAATGAACTATCAGTTGAATTAATGAAAATCTCAACACACTACTCTAATGAATTTAGTTAATGAAAATATTTACAAGAAGACATGCTCATAATTGTGGAGAAGGAAAAGGCAACCCACTCCAGTGGGCTGCATGGAAAATTCCATGGATGAATAAGCCTGATGAGATACAGTCCATGGGGCCTCAAAAAAGAAAGAAAGAAAGAAATACATACATATATATATATATATATATATATATATATATATATATATATAGCTTCCTGATGGCTCAGAGGTGAGGAATCTGCCTGCAAAGCAGGAGACCCAAGTTCCATCCCTGTGTTGGGAAGAACCCTCTGGAGGAGGGCCTGCCGAGCCACTCCAGAATTGTTGCCTGGAGAATTCCAGGGATGGAAGAGTCTGACTGGCTGCAGTCCATGGAGTCACACAGAGTCGGACACAACTGAAGAAACTGAGCAGCAGCGTGCTCATAATTAGAAGCCCCAAGCAGAACTAGAAAGCCCTCTCATTGAGAGCCTCAGCTTGCATAAGTCATGAATGTTTGTAATCTACTACCAGAGTAATGCCAGAGGCACTGTCCTGGGTGGGCACCTTAACTGCCTTAGTCCCTTGATCTACAATGATGGAGTATCTAAAATTTATCAAAGGCTGCTTTTATTTTCTGATTAACAAAAGCATAATCCCTGATTTAGAATTATTCCATTGAACAAAAACACTTCTTCGTTTTGAAATTGAAATATAGTTGGTTTACAGTGTTGTGTCAATCTCTGCCATATAGTAAAGTGACTCTGTTTTATGCGTATATACATTCTGCTTAAAATATTGTTTTATTATGGTTTATCCCAGGAGACTAGGTATAGTTCCCTGTGCTATATAGTAGGACCTTGTTGCTTATCTGTTCTCTATATAATAGCCTGCATTTATCAACAGCCCATACCTCTTCCTACCCACCTCCTCCTTGGCAACCACAAGACTGTTCTCTATGTCTTTGATCTGTTTCTGTTTTATAGATAGGTTCATTTATGCCACATATAAGTGATATCATATGGTATTTGTCTTTCTCTTTCTGACTTACTTCACTTAGTATGATAATCTCTGGTTGCTTCCATGTTGCTGCATTGACATTATTTTGTTCTTTTTATGGCTGAGTAGTATTCCATTTTATATGTGTGCCACAACTTCTTTATTCATTCCTCTGTCGATGGATGTTGAGATTGCTTCTATGTCTTGGCTTTTGCTAACAATGCTTCTATGAACTTTGAAGTGCATGTATCTTTTCATATTAAAATAGTTTCACTTGGGTATATGCCCAGGAGTCTAATTGCTGGATCCTGTGTACTGTGTGCTAAGTCACTTCAGACATGTTTAATTCTTTGTAACCCTATGGACTGTAGCCTACCAAGCTCCTCTGTCCATGGGATTCTTCAGGCAGGAATACTGGAGTTCGTTGCCATGCCCTCATCCAGGGGATCTTCCTGACCCAGGGATCAAACCGAAGTGTTTTATGTCTGCTGCATTGGCAGGTGGGTTCTTCACTACTAGAACTACCTGGGAAGCCCTGCTGGATCATATTATAGCTGTATTTTTAGTGTTTTAGGAACTTCCATATTGTACAACCATGATTGGCTGCACCAGCTTACTTTCTACCAACTGTCTAGGAAGATTCTCTTTTCTCTACCCACCCACCCACCATTTGTTATTTGTAGTTTATTTTTTTTTTTTTTAATGATGACTATTCTGACTGGTATGAGCTGATACTGAGCAAACATTTCTTGATCACCTATTAAACGTTTACAATTTGCCACAGATATACTTTGTAGGATGAATAATCACATAGAGAAGCTGTTTCTAAAAGCTCGGTTTCTCTGTCCACTGGCCCTGAATCACATCTCAGAGACAGAGTTTTCAGTGAAGTAGAAAAAAATATCTTAATTGTTTTGCCAGGGAAAGGGGCCACAACAGGATAATGCCCTCAAGAATGTGCGTCCTGACCTGGAGGGGGTAGTGAGGAGTTCTATAGTATGACTTAAAGAGGAGGGCATGATCAGCTCACAGGCATTTTTTCTGATTGGTTCCTGCTGAGGTGTTCTCTATGTCTTTGATCTGTTTCTGTTTTATAGATAGGTTCATTTATGCCACATATAAGTGATATCATATGGTATTTGTCTTTCTCTTTCTGACTTACTTCACTTAGTATGATAATCTCTGGTTGCTTCCATGTTGCTGCATTGACATTATTTTGTTCTTTTTATGGCTGAGTAGTATTCCATTTTATATGTGTGCCACAACTTCTTTATTCATTCCTCTGTCGATGGATGTTGAGATTGCTTCTATGTCTTGGCTTTTGCTAACAATGCTTCTATGAACTTTGAAGTGCATGTATCTTTTCATATTAAAATAGTTTCACTTGGGTATATGCCCAGGAGTCTAATTGCTGGATCCTGTGTACTGTGTGCTAAGTCACTTCAGACATGTTTAATTCTTTGTAACCCTATGGACTGTAGCCTACCAAGCTCCTCTGTCCATGGGATTCTTCAGGCAGGAATACTGGAGTTCGTTGCCATGCCCTCATCCAGGGGATCTTCCTGACCCAGGGATCAAACCGAAGTGTTTTATGTCTGCTGCATTGGCAGGTGGGTTCTTCACTACTAGAACTACCTGGGAAGCCCTGCTGGATCATATTATAGCTGTATTTTTAGTGTTTTAGGAACTTCCATATTGTACAACCATGATTGGCTGCACCAGCTTACTTTCTACCAACTGTCTAGGAAGATTCTCTTTTCTCTACCCACCCACCCACCATTTGTTATTTGTAGTTTATTTTTTTTTTAATGATGACTATTCTGACTGGTATGAGCTGATACTGAGCAAACATTTCTTGATCACCTATTAAACGTTTACAATTTGCCACAGATATACTTTGTAGGATGAATAATCACATAGAGAAGCTGTTTCTAAAAGCTCGGTTTCTCTGTCCACTGGCCCTGAATCACATCTCAGAGACAGAGTTTTCAGTGAAGTAGAAAAAAATATCTTAATTGTTTTGCCAGGGAAAGGGGCCACAACAGGATAATGCCCTCAAGAATGTGCGTCCTGACCTGGAGGGGGTAGTGAGGAGTTCTATAGTATGACTTAAAGAGGAGGGCATGATCAGCTCACAGGCATTTTTTCTGATTGGTTCCTGCTGAGGTAAGTGGGAGTCCATATCATCAACCTTCTGGTTCCAACCTCTCTGGTGTCTACATGTTTGTGAGCATCGGACCTTAACTTCTCCCACCTAATGGGGCTTCAGTATCTGCAAAATGGCTCAAAGATATTGTTCTCTGTGTCCCTTGAGGGGTAACCAGGACTCTGTTCCAAGGCTGTACTATTCTTTCTTAACTGCTCCCTCTTGGTTTCCACATCCTCTCCCATCCCTGATGAGCAACTGTTTGATCCTGCCCTCTGGAACTCAGAGAAGGTCATGGAAACTGAATGACGTGTATTTCCTATAATCCAAAAATGAGGAACACAGAAACACTTTTGTGCCCAGGAGCCCCACAGTGTTTTAAAGCCCCTGCAGTTTCAAAGACTGGCAGCTGATGCATTCTGGCTCTTAGAGACCTGTGTTCCAGGTAAGAAGTTTAACTGTTCTGAACCTCTCATATTGTGTAGATGCCAAGGATGGACTGCTGGAAAAGCTACTTGGAAAGCCCATGTGAAGAGAGCAAGAGGTACCCCCCCATCTCCCAGCTGCTTTAACCTCCAGGCATTCAACTCATACCAGCTCATGCATTGGTAATTTTAGATTATGATAAGTTTTATCTACTGTGTTCTGCTCAAATTCTTGATTTCCAAATAATAAAATATAGTAATAACAAAATTTTCCTCAAGCCACTAAACATTTTTGAGTAGTTGTCTTTGCAACAATAGTTATCTAAAGTTATTATTTTTGGAGAGTCTGAAATTTAATGTATGATGTTGGGAAATCTACTTAGAAAAAAAGCTATTTAAAGCTTTTATGGTAATAAAGAAAATGGTAGTATTGAAACTTAGAAGGACCCTGTAGGGCTCCTGGACATGGAAGACGTTTTTCCCAGTTTCTTACAGGCAGAACTGCAGCCTCCATGAGCTTCCTGAGTTAATGGGCAGATTTGAGCAGTTGATAATCAAGGGAGAAGGGGGGCCAGGAAACCACCTGAGACAAGATTAAAGGGACCAGAGAGGCCCATCAAAGTCAGGAGACCTAACCTGAGACACAACTTAATCTTGTCAGCAACCACACCCTGGATCTACTGCAATAAAATTCCTCCCAGATTGGGAGACATATTTTTCTAGTCAGAAGCTACTGTGTTCTTTGCCTGGCAAAGTAATAAAGCTACTGTTTTCTGTTGTTTTTCTTACTGTTCAGTCAGTCAGTCATGCCCAACTCTTTGTGACCGCATGGAATGAAGCACACCAAGATTTCCTGTCCTCCACTATCTCCTAGAGTTTATTCAAATGAATGTCCATTGAGTTCATGATGCCATCCAACCATCTCATCCTCTGCTACCTCCTTCTCCTTTTGCCTTCAATGTTTCCCAGCATCAAGGTCTTTTCCAATGAGTCTTCTCTTTGTATCAGGTGGCCAACATCTTGGAGCTTCAGCATCAATTCTTTCAATCCACATTCAGGGTTGATTTCCTTTAGGATTGACTGGATTTATCTCCTTGTAGACCAAGCGACACTCAAGAGTCTTCTCCGGCACTGCAGTTTGAAAACATCAGTTCTACAGAGCCCAGCTTTCTTTATGGTTCAACTCTGACATCCATACATGACTACTGGAAAAACAATAGTTTGACTATATGATACTTTGTTGGCAAAGTTATATCTCTGTTTTTCAATACACTGTCTAGGTTGGCCAGATATTGTCTTCCAAGGAGCAAATGTCTTTTAATTTTGTGGCTGCATTTACCATCCACAGTGATTTTGGAGCCCTCAGAAATAAAATATTTCACTAATTCTTTTTTTTCCTCGTCTGTTTGCCATAAAGTGATGGGACCAGATGCCATGAACTTAGTGTTTTGAATGCCGAGTTTTAAACCAACTTTTCCATTCTCCTCTTTAATCCTCATCAGGAGACTCTTTAGTTCCTCTTTGCTTTCTGCCATTAGAGTGGTACCCATTGGCATATCAGAGATTGTTGATATTTCTCCCAGCATTCTTAATTCACCAAAACTCTGTCTTGGAGATTCAGTTTGGCACTAGTATACACAGGGGCTTAACTTTCCCCATCAGTATTTATCATAAGTGAAAGACAAAGGAGAAAATGAAAGATATACCCATCTGAATGCAGAGTTTCAGAGAATAGCAAGGAGGGATGAGAAAGCCTTTTTAAATGATCAGAGCAAAGAAATAGTGGAAAATAATAGGATGGGAAAGATTAGAGACCTCTTCAAGAATATTAGAGATACCAAGAGAATATTTCATGCATCAGTGGGCACAATATAGGACAGAAATGGTATGGACATAACAAAGGCAGAAGATATAAGAAAGAAAAGGTGGCAAGAATATACAAAAAAAAAAAAAAAGATTCTAATGATCCAGATAAACATGATGGTGTGGTCAGTCACCTAGAACCAGGCACCCTGGAGTATGAAGTCAAGTGGGCCTTAGGAAGCATCACTAAGAACAGGGCTAGTGGAGATGATCAAGTTCCAGCTGACTATTTCATATGCTAAAGATGATGTTATGACAGTGCTGTACTCAATATGCCAGTAAATTTGGAAAACTAAGCAGTGCCCACAGAACTGGGAAAGGTCAGTTTTCATTCTAATTCTAATGAAGGGAAAAGCCAAAGAATGTTCAAACTACAGCACAATTGCACTCATTTCACACGCTAGCAAAGTAATGCTCAAAATCCTCCAAGCTGGACTTCAACAGTACCTGGACCAAGAACTTCCAGACGTACAAGCTTGATTTAGAAAAGACAGAGGAACCAGAGATCAAATTGCCAATATCCATTGGATCATAGAAAAAATGAGAGAATTCCAGAAAATATATACCCTTTTCTCCTTTTTTCCCCCCCCAAAAAAATATGCGAGCAACAGTTAGAACTGAAAAAGAGTCTGTTTGCCATAAAGTGATGGGACCAGATGCCATGAACTTAGTGTTTTGAATGCCGAGTTTTAAACCAACTTTTCCATTCTCCTCTTTAATCCTCATCAGGAGACTCTTTAGTTCCTCTTTGCTTTCTGCCATTAGAGTGGTACCCATTGGCATATCAGAGATTGTTGATATTTCTCCCAGCATTCTTAATTCACCAAAACTCTGTCTTGGAGATTCAGTTTGGCACTAGTATACACAGGGGCTTAACTTTCCCCATCAGTATTTATCATAAGTGAAAGACAAAGGAGAAAATGAAAGATATACCCATCTGAATGCAGAGTTTCAGAGAATAGCAAGGAGGGATGAGAAAGCCTTTTTAAATGATCAGAGCAAAGAAATAGTGGAAAATAATAGGATGGGAAAGATTAGAGACCTCTTCAAGAATATTAGAGATACCAAGAGAATATTTCATGCATCAGTGGGCACAATATAGGACAGAAATGGTATGGACATAACAAAGGCAGAAGATATAAGAAAGAAAAGGTGGCAAGAATATACAAAAAAAAAAAAAAGATTCTAATGATCCAGATAAACATGATGGTGTGGTCAGTCACCTAGAACCAGGCACCCTGGAGTATGAAGTCAAGTGGGCCTTAGGAAGCATCACTAAGAACAGGGCTAGTGGAGATGATCAAGTTCCAGCTGACTATTTCATATGCTAAAGATGATGTTATGACAGTGCTGTACTCAATATGCCAGTAAATTTGGAAAACTAAGCAGTGCCCACAGAACTGGGAAAGGTCAGTTTTCATTCTAATTCTAATGAAGGGAAAAGCCAAAGAATGTTCAAACTACAGCACAATTGCACTCATTTCACACGCTAGCAAAGTAATGCTCAAAATCCTCCAAGCTGGACTTCAACAGTACCTGGACCAAGAACTTCCAGACGTACAAGCTTGATTTAGAAAAGACAGAGGAACCAGAGATCAAATTGCCAATATCCATTGGATCATAGAAAAAATGAGAGAATTCCAGAAAAATATATACTTCTACTTCATTGACTATGCCAAAGCCTTTGATTGTGCAGACCACAAGAAACTGTGGAAAATTCTGAAAGAGCTCAGAATATCAGACCACCTTACCTACCTCTTGCAAAACCTGTATGCAAAACAAGAAGCAACAGTTAGAACTGGACATCAAAAAATGGACTGACTCCAAATAGGAAGAGTATGTAAAGACTGTATATTGTCGCCCTATTTATTTAACTTATATGCAGAGTGCATCATGTAAAGTTCTGATCTGGATGAAGCACAAGCTGAAATCAAGATCCACAGAAGAAGTATCAATAATCTCAAATATGAGGATGACACCACTCTTATGGCAGAAAGTGGAGAGAAACTAAAGAGCCTTTTGATGAAGGTGAAAGAGGAGAGTGAAAAGGCTGGGTTAAAACTCAGCATTCAAGGGCTTCCCTGGTGGTCCAGTGGGTAGAGTCTGCCTTGCAGTGCAAAGGGCACCAGTTCAATCCCTGGCTCTGGAAGATCCCATGTGCCATAGAGCAGCTGGACCGGTGTATCCAATTATGAACCTGTGCTCTAGAGCACATGTGTCTAGAGCTGGTGCTCTCCAAGGAGAGAGGCCACTGCAATGGGAAGCCCACACAGGCCAAAGAATAAAGATGGATGAAAATTTAAAAATAAATAAATAAAAGAGGCCAAAATTAAAAAAAAAAAAACAAAAAAAAACCTCAATGTTAAAAAAATGAAGATCATGGCATCTGGCCCCATCACTTCATGACAAATAGATGGGAAAATACTGAAAAAATGCACAGATGTTGCTTTGTCAACAAAGTTCTATATAGTCAAAGGTATGATTTTTCTGGTAGTCATGTATGGATTTGAGAATTGGATACTAAGACAGGCTGAACACCAAAGAATTGATACCTTCAGACTGTGGTGCTGGAGATGACTCTTGAGGGTCCCTCGTTCAAACGAGTCAATCCTACAGGAAATCAAACCTGAATATTCATTGGAAGGACTGAGACTGAGCTGAAGCTCCCAGCTCATGGGAAAAGACCCTGATGCTAGGGAAGATTGAAGGCAGGGGAAGGAGGGGACAACAGAGGATGAGATGGTTGGATGGCTTCACCAACTCAATGGACATGAATGAGCAAATTCAGGTGGTGAAGGGAAGCCTGATGTGCTGCCCTCCATGGGGACACAAAGAGTTGGGCAGGACTAAGTGACTGAACAACAGCAAATCCATCATATCATTATTCTTAATGAGACAATGATGCTAATAATTTTAAACAGTATGTGACACATAACATAATTAGCCTTCTGTTATGTAACTTTTATTTGCATCCAAAGCTTCTCGTTTGAAGACCTGATGTGACCATATATACAATTTTTTATTTACCATCTCATCATGGAAGCTTCTCAGGTGGTATAATTGGTACAAAATCTACCTGCCTATTCAGGAGACACAGGTTCTATCCCAGGTTTGGGGAGATACCCTGGAGTAGGAAATGGTAGCCCATTCCAGTATTCTTTACTGAGAAATGTCATGGATAGAGGAGCCTGGCAAGCTACAGTCCATGGTTTCACGGAGTTAGGCTCAGTTGAACAAGTGAGCACACAGTCTTCATTCAATCTCTCTAAAATTTTTGCAGCACTTCAAATCTATATATTCAAGTGTATCCTATATCCTCTCAAATCTAGTTACCTTCTTGTGTTCCTTACCTCAGGCAATGATACTTAATTTGCTTATTTATACAAACAATAACCTTGGAGTCATCTTTTTACTTTATTTTTCATTGTCTAAAAAAATCTACTCCTATATACAAAATAATTCATTTTTTCTGCTCTTCCCTCTGTCTGAAGCCTCTTCCCTCTGTCTGAACTTGATTTGTGTGGCTGGGGCTGGAACTCATGCAAAAGCCAGGCTGAGACTTGAGCCCACAGTCTTTTAATTAGAATCATTCATCTGGTGTCTGGATTTACTGAGGGTCAGGGTCTTTGTGTCTTAGCACAGAAACAATTCTGTGAAAGAGTGATAAGTAAGTAGTGGATTAATTTAGACAGTAACGCACTCCAGAGACAGAGCATGGGCCATCTCTGGAGAGAATGGCCTCAAAATATGGTGTGGTTAGATTTTATGGGCTTTATAACTTCATAGGCTCATGGGTAGAAGGCTTATTCTAACTATTTTGGGGAAGAGGCAGAGAATTTTAGAAATTGGGATGCTGCCCACTTTTTGATCTCTGATGGTTGGCCTTGGAACTGTCATGGAACCTGATGGCATGTCATTTAGTTTGCTGATGTGTTACGGTGAGTGTCAAAGTCTAGTGCAAGTTGGCTTATCCACCACCTTGGACCTATTTGGTTCTAACCAGTTTATGTCTTGTCTTTGGGCTCTGTCATCCTTTTAAAGTCAGTGTCCTTGCCCTTTCTCCTTTCCCCTCTGTTTCACTTCTGCTACTACCACCTTCCTTAATTCATCCTCACCCCTTTCTGTTATTCTAGTTGGCTCCAGCACCCTTCCTGCATCCTTTGTTCACTGTATCAACATTTGTCCTGTTCCAGACTTTCATCCTACTACATCAGAATCATCTTTATACAATAAAAATAAATCAGTAATTACTACCATGCTTAAAATTTTTCAAATTAAATCCATAGGGAAAACGTTCAAAGCCCTCAGCATGGTTTACAGAACTCTCCAATGTCCGACCTTGGTGCCTTTCCAGATGGATGATGAACCTCCATCTCTGTTGATCATTATCCATCAGCTATAAAAGGCTTTGATCTTCCTTTAAAAAGTCCACATCCTTTCTCACCCCAGGGGATTACACAGGGGCACTTAGTTTGCTAGCAATTACAAACAATAACCTTGGAGTCATCTTTTACTTTATTTTCATTGTCTAAAAAATCTACTCCTATATACAAAATAATTCATTTTTCTGCTCTTCCCTCTGTCTGAAGCCATGTACCTCTGACTGGGACTTGATTTGTGTGGCTGGGGCTGGAACTCATGCAAAAGCCAGGCTGAGACTTGAGCCCACAGTCTTTTAATTAGAATCATTCATCTGGTGTCTGGATTTACTGAGGGTCAGGGTCTTTGTGTCTTAGCACAGAAACAATTCTGTGAAAGAGTGATAAGTAAGTAGTGGATTAATTTAGACAGTAACGCACTCCAGAGACAGAGCATGGGCCATCTCTGGAGAGAATGGCCTCAAAATATGGTGTGGTTAGATTTTATGGGCTTTATAACTTCATAGGCTCATGGGTAGAAGGCTTATTCTAACTATTTTGGGGAAGAGGCAGAGAATTTTAGAAATTGGGATGCTGCCCACTTTTTGATCTCTGATGGTTGGCCTTGGAACTGTCATGGAACCTGATGGCATGTCATTTAGTTTGCTGATGTGTTACGGTGAGTGTCAAAGTCTAGTGCAAGTTGGCTTATCCACCACCTTGGACCTATTTGGTTCTAACCAGTTTATGTCTTGTCTTTGGGCTCTGTCATCCTTTTAAAGTCAGTGTCCTTGCCCTTTCTCCTTTCCCCTCTGTTTCACTTCTGCTACTACCACCTTCCTTAATTCATCCTCACCCCTTTCTGTTATTCTAGTTGGCTCCAGCACCCTTCCTGCATCCTTTGTTCACTGTATCAACATTTGTCCTGTTCCAGACTTTCATCCTACTACATCAGAATCATCTTTATACAATAAAAATAAATCAGTAATTACTACCATGCTTAAAATTTTTCAAATTAAATCCATAGGGAAAACGTTCAAAGCCCTCAGCATGGTTTACAGAACTCTCCAATGTCCGACCTTGGTGCCTTTCCAGATGGATGATGAACCTCCATCTCTGTTGATCATTATCCATCAGCTATAAAAGGCTTTGATCTTCCTTTAAAATAGTCCACATCCTTTCTCACCCCAGGGGATTACACAGCCTGTTCCCTTCTGCGTGCACTTGGAGTTTGCTAGCAATTACTTAGGATTTTGTAGAGACATCTCTTTCCCAGGAGAATGCTCTCTGACACACTCAGGTAAAATTGAAATCTCTTTGGATCTCTTTAAGTGTTACCTTCTCATGAAACCTGCACAATCATAATAGATTCCTCTTGCATGATATTATTATTATTGCCAATTGAGCTTCTGGACGCTGTGGCAGTGAGAGGGTCAGAAGCAGAAACTAGTAATGGAAGGAGAGAAAAACTGCTAAGATATGACACAGATAGGCAGTATTGGTAAGCTCAGACTTGATTTGAGGTCTTTATTAAAAGGATTCATTCTCCCAGCAGTGTGTGCTATATGTATATGTGCATAGGTCTGTGTATATTTTGTGTGTGTTATGCCCACCAAATTCCAATTTTGTGGGGGTGAGGCAAGGCTAGAGTTTTCACTTCTTCCACTAGACAATTTTCCAGACACAAGCCAGGTGTCCTACAACTCATCTCCATTCTGACATTGACTATCCTGAGAAAGTATCAGATCTCACAGGTTAAGAACTAAGTCCTATAAGACAACACCCACCCCTCCTTAGGCCAGTATTATCCAGGCAAGAATACTGGGATGCATTGCCATTGTCATCTGCAGGGGATCTTCCCAACCCAGGGAGAGAATCTAGGTCTCCCCCATTGCAGGTGGATTCCTTACCATCTGAGCCACCAGGGAAGCCCAAGCCCAAGTGGTTACTATTATTTCTAACGAACTGGCTAGAAAGCAGAAGTTCACAAGACCTGTTTCTGGGGTTCAGTTATTAATAATTTGCTAGATCAACTCACAGAACTTTTATTATAAAAGAATATACTTCAGGTACAACTGGATACAAAAGATGTACAGAGCAAGGTGTGGGTAAGAATTGAGCTTTCATGGTTCTCAAATTGCTATATTCTCCCAAAATCCCCAAGTCTTAAGCCCATCCTTTGGGCTTTTTATAAAGACCTCATTACAAATGCACTGTTGATTAAATCATTGGCCATTGGCAATTGAATCAACTTTCTGCTCCTCCTGCCTCCAAGAGGTCAGGGGTTGGGAATGAAATTCTACCCCTTCAAAGAGATAGTTGATTGTCTTGGCAACCAGCCTGCACCCCTAGGTTTGGGCCAAAAGTCACTTTATTAGCATAACAAAGACACATCTCAGTACTTGTTAAACTCCAAGTTTTAAGAGCTCTGTGCTATCTATCCTTGTGGCTTTTTTTTTTCAGCTCAAGCCATTCTTTATAAAAGCCTTCAGAAAACCTTGTAAAAGAATGGTCAGTTTCAGTGCCCTTAAGTATTCATGGGTTAAATTTTTGACACAGATAGGCAGTATTGGTAAGCTCAGACTTGATTTGAGGTCTTTATTAAAAGGATTCATTCTCCCAGCAGTGTGTGCTATATGTATATGTGCATAGGTCTGTGTATATTTTGTGTGTGTTATGCCCACCAAATTCCAATTTTGTGGGGGTGAGGCAAGGCTAGAGTTTTCACTTCTTCCACTAGACAATTTTCCAGACACAAGCCAGGTGTCCTACAACTCATCTCCATTCTGACATTGACTATCCTGAGAAAGTATCAGATCTCACAGGTTAAGAACTAAGTCCTATAAGACAACACCCACCCCTCCTTAGGCCAGTATTATCCAGGCAAGAATACTGGGATGCATTGCCATTGTCATCTGCAGGGGATCTTCCCAACCCAGGGAGAGAATCTAGGTCTCCCCCATTGCAGGTGGATTCCTTACCATCTGAGCCACCAGGAAGCCCAAGCCCAAGTGGTTACTATTATTTCTAACGAACTGGCTAGAAAGCAGAAGTTCACAAGACCTGTTTCTGGGGTTCAGTTATTAATAATTTGCTAGATCAACTCACAGAACTTTTATTATAAAAGAATATACTTCAGGTACAACTGGATACAAAAGATGTACAGAGCAAGGTGTGGGTAAGAATTGAGCTTTCATGGTTCTCAAATTGCTATATTCTCCCAAAATCCCCAAGTCTTAAGCCCATCCTTTGGGCTTTTTATAAAGACCTCATTACAAATGCACTGTTGATTAAATCATTGGCCATTGGCAATTGAATCAACTTTCTGCTCCTCCTGCCTCCAAGAGGTCAGGGGTTGGGAATGAAATTCTACCCCTTCAAAGAGATAGTTGATTGTCTTGGCAACCAGCCTGCACCCCTAGGTTTGGGCCAAAAGTCACTTTATTAGCATAACAAAGACACATCTCAGTACTTGTTAAACTCCAAGTTTTAAGAGCTCTGTGCTATCTATCCTTGTGGCTTTTTTTTTTTTTTTTCAGCTCAAGCCATTCTTTATAAAAGCCTTCAGAAAACCTTGTAAAAGAATGGTCAGTTTCAGTGCCCTTAAGTATGTAACATGGGTTAAATTTTTATTGAGGTCTGGAAGCTCTCAGTTGATGATTATGGATGACAGAGATATGATAAACCATTTTGGAGGGTTAGGGGAGACACAGAAGGTCAAATATGTTTTTGATGTATGCAGTATATTATCAGGCTTCCCGGGTGACACAAGTGGTAGAAAACCTACCTGACACAAGAGACTGTCTTCAATTTCTGGGCTTAGGAAGATCCCCTGGAGAAGAAAATGACAACCCATCCCAGTATTCTTGCTTGAGAAATCCCCTGGACAGAGGAGCCTGTTGAACTACAGTCCATGGGGCCACAAATAGTCAGACATGACTGAGCACATTCTAGAAATGGGGATGAAGACAAAAAAAAAAAAAAAACCCTATATCTATATATACACATATATTTCTTATCATAGACTACAATATAAATTATCTCTGTAGTTTTTTTAAAGGCTTTATTTATGGGATTAGAAGCTAACTAGCAATGACAAGTATTTGCATATCACCAAAATATTCCAAGCAATGTTCTATGAGTAGGGTTATTATGAGTAATACCATAAGACAAAATGTCCTCTACCTATTCTTTGTATGAAGAAGTCTCACAGATCATTAGGGTTGTTTTTTTTTTTTTTTGGCCACTTCTATTGATCTTTCATTCATTTATCTTTGTTCTTTGGCCTGTGTGGTCCTCCCATCACAGTGGCCTCTCTCAGTGCAGAGCACCAGCTCTGGGCGCATGCGACTTTCTGCTTTATACTCCTCATCTACCAAATTTGCACTGTTGATTAAATCATTGGCCATTGGCAATTGAATCAACTTTCTGCTCCTCCTGCCTCCAAGAGGTCAGGGGTTGGGAATGAAATTCTCCCCCTTCAAAGAGATAGTTGATTGTCTTGGCAACCAGCCTGCACCCCTAGGTTTGGGCCAAAAGTCACTTTATTAGCATAACAAAGACACATCTCAGTACTTGTTAAACTCCAAGTTTTAAGAGCTCTGTGCTATCTATCCTTGTGGCTTTTTTTTTTTTTTTTCAGCTCAAGCCATTCTTTATAAAAGCCTTCAGAAAACCTTGTAAAAGAATGGTCAGTTTCAGTGCCCTTAAGTATGTAACATGGGTTAAATTTTTATTGAGGTCTGGAAGCTCTCAGTTGATGATTATGGATGACAGAGATATGATAAACCATTTTGGAGGGTTAGGGGAGACACAGAAGGTCAAATATGTTTTTGATGTATGCAGTATATTATCAGGCTTCCCGGGTGACACAAGTGGTAGAAAACCTACCTGACACAAGAGACTGTCTTCAATTTCTGGGCTTAGGAAGATCCCCTGGAGAAGAAAATGACAACCCATCCCAGTATTCTTGCTTGAGAAATCCCCTGGACAGAGGAGCCTGTTGAACTACAGTCCATGGGGCCACAAATAGTCAGACATGACTGAGCACATTCTAGAAATGGGGATGAAGACAAAAAAAAAAAAAAAAAACCCTATATCTATATATACACATATATTTCTTATCATAGACTACAATATAAATTATCTCTGTAGTTTTTTTAAAGGCTTTATTTATGGGATTAGAAGCTAACTAGCAATGACAAGTATTTGCATATCACCAAAATATTCCAAGCAATGTTCTATGAGTAGGGTTATTATGAGTAATACCATAAGACAAAATGTCCTCTACCTATTCTTTGTATGAAGAAGTCTCACAGATCATTAGGGTTGTTTTTTTTTTTTTTTGGCCACTTCTATTGATCTTTCATTCATTTATCTTTGTTCTTTGGCCTGTGTGGGCATCCCATCACAGTGGCCTCTCCCGTCGCAGAGCACCAGCTCTGGGCGCATGCGCTCCAGAGCTCCAGCTCGGTAGTTGGACACATCGGTCCAGGCACTCCACGGCTCGTGGGATCTTCCCAGGCCAGGGATCGAACCAGTGCCCCTTACACTGCAAGGTAGTGTCCTTACCCACTGGACTACCAGGGAAGCCCCATTAGGGAATTTTAAATGCAAAAATGTCAACTTTGATTATACGAGGCTTTCACTTTATTTTTGTGCTATTTTTACGTCTGCTGTAAAGATTATATGACCCAATTGCATATAAAATAGGAAAGTGTCACTACTCTTTATAGATATAGGGGTAAGTTTTAAAGAGGTTGGTTAATCTAATTTAAAACAATCAGATTTTTAGTACTAGGAAACAGTAGCAGTGCAGTCAAGGATGAAGATGCAAGTCTAACTTTACACTGGATGTCTTCATTTTTAAAATTAAGAAGAACAGAACCCTAACATTCTACAATAATACAATCACATTATTATCTAATTCCATCTGGCCATTTCCTATTAATGTGAAGCCATGTGTAAAAAATGGTTATGTAATGACGATTAGTATGTGTTGCTCATTAAAATAACCCATGTCCCTTTAAAATCTAACTGAAATATTTGTACCAGAACTTAATTTTATTTTTTGTGTTATCAGTTCAACATATAGTGAAAATTGTTAAGACAAGGGGAACCCAACTTACTCTGACAATGTAAATTTTATTCTCAAATGTATGACTTTGGCATAAAGAAAACTTAACAGAAAACTTGAAAACCTTAAGCAGAAAATTACAAGAATATCGTCATTTATTTTGAAATTACTTTTGAAAAACTCTTCTCTTTTGCTTTTTATTATTAAATTAACTACTCATTTGAAAACCCAAAGTTTTATAAATATTATATTGTTCTAAAACTTCAACAGATTTGTTCTAGTTTTATCATTGCACATGGTGAGAAGTGTTACAATTGTATAATAATGGTGGGAAATGGATGAGAATTAATTTTGACTTTTTTTAAGCTAATTGATTCTTTAGACTCTTTAGAGCTATTAATCCCTTGTAATAGAGTATAAACAATTCCAAATTCAGTGCTTGTCTTTGAAATGAGGATAACTTCAAATAATAAGCCTTATCTAATAAACTTTGTTTGTCTGGCTTTGAAAACTTTATTTAAGCTAAGGAATTAGATAAGATTTTTTTTACATAAAGTGTCAAGATCTATAAATGCATTCCTTCTCCATAATATCACCCAGCAGGTATACATCAATATTTATTGATCAAAACATTTTAAAATTCCATTTGTGGGACAGAGCTACCCTGTAAACTCTACTATCTATTATCAGCTGTCTCTGAAATGTGACTATCTGACTATCCCTCCTCATTTTTTAATTGTTTATGGTATTTACTAATCAAACTACATGTGACTCTCACTTTATGTGTTGTTTATATGTTGTTCAAACCTAGGGATCAATCCCAGATTTCCCACATTGCAGGCAGATTCTTTACCATCTGAGCCACCAGGGAAGTCCAAGTAAACTGGAGTGGGTACCCTAACATTCTACAATAATACAATCACATTATTATCTAATTCCATCTGGCCATTTCCTATTAATGTGAAGCCATGTGTAAAAAATGGTTATGTAATGACGATTAGTATGTGTTGCTCATTAAAATAACCCATGTCCCTTTAAAATCTAACTGAAATATTTGTACCAGAACTTAATTTTATTTTTTGTGTTATCAGTTCAACATATAGTGAAAATTGTTAAGACAAGGGGAACCCAACTTACTCTGACAATGTAAATTTTATTCTCAAATGTATGACTTTGGCATAAAGAAAACTTAACAGAAAACTTGAAAACCTTAAGCAGAAAATTACAAGAATATCGTCATTTATTTTGAAATTACTTTTGAAAAACTCTTCTCTTTTGCTTTTTATTATTAAATTAACTACTCATTTGAAAACCCAAAGTTTTATAAATATTATATTGTTCTAAAACTTCAACAGATTTGTTCTAGTTTTATCATTGCACATGGTGAGAAGTGTTACAATTGTATAATAATGGTGGGAAATGGATGAGAATTAATTTTGACTTTTTTTAAGCTAATTGATTCTTTAGACTCTTTAGAGCTATTAATCCCTTGTAATAGAGTATAAACAATTCCAAATTCAGTGCTTGTCTTTGAAATGAGGATAACTTCAAATAATAAGCCTTATCTAATAAACTTTGTTTGTCTGGCTTTGAAAACTTTATTTAAGCTAAGGAATTAGATAAGATTTTTTTTACATAAAGTGTCAAGATCTATAAATGCATTCCTTCTCCATAATATCACCCAGCAGGTATACATCAATATTTATTGATCAAAACATTTTAAAATTCCATTTGTGGGACAGAGCTACCCTGTAAACTCTACTATCTATTATCAGCTGTCTCTGAAATGTGACTATCTGACTATCCCTCCTCATTTTTTAATTGTTTATGGTATTTACTAATCAAACTACATGTGACTCTCACTTTATGTGTTGTTTATATGTTGTTCAAACCTAGGGATCAATCCCAGATTTCCCACATTGCAGGCAGATTCTTTACCATCTGAGCCACCAGGGAAGTCCAAGTAAACTGGAGTGGGTACCCTATCCCTTCTCCAGGGAATCTTCCCAATGCAAGAATAGAACCGGGGTCTCCTGCATTGCATGTAGATTCTTTACCAGCTGAGCTACAAGGCAACCCCTATAGCTACAAGGGAATCCCATATGTTGTTTTCAATGGCATAGACATACTTCAAGTGTTTGATTAGAAACTATTGAGCAGCTAGTAGAATCATGAGATTCATAGAAGAAAATGTTTCAGCAAAGAGGGATTTGGTGAGTATTTGAATTTTATAGAACTTATTACAAAGAATTCATAACTGTGGCTTTAATGGGGTGTCCTTATTGTGTGTAATAGGAATGACTTCATTTTAATTATGAAGTGTGCTTTTGGTTTAAGGTACACTTTTGACTTGAGAAAATATTCTCTCATCTATGAAACACACACAGAGATTGTTCAGAATTTTCACAGAGAATCAGTTACTGGCTTTTGTGAAATACTGTGCTGTCTCATATAGAAGGCTCAGCACCAAAGAATTGAAGTTTTCGAACTGCGGTGTTGGAGAAGATTCTTGAGAGTCCCTTGGACAGCAAGGAGAGAAAATCTGTCAATCCTAAAGGAAATCATCCCTGAATATTTATTGGAAAGATTGATGCTGAAGCTGAAGCTCCAATGCTTTGGCCACTTGATGTGAAGGGACAACTCATTGGAAAAGACCCTGATGCTAGGAAAAATTGAAGGCAAGAGAAGAAGAGGGCAACAGAAGATGAGATGGTTGGATGGCATCACCAACTCAATGCACATGAGTTTTAGCAAGTTCTGAGAGATAGTGAATAATAGGGACGCCTAGCATCCTGTAGTCCACAGGGTTGCGAAGAGTTGGAAATGACTTAGCAACTGGGCAATAGCTGCAATTGCTGGCTGTGTGGGGTTCAGTCTGGAAGGCATTAGAGGCTAGTGGTTTGGAGGATAGTCTGTGTCTGGGGTCTTTGCACCAAGATTTCACTGCCATGTTTGCTTAGAGTAGCAACAGAAAACTTGTGCTTAAACTGCTGACAGATATTAAATTAAGGGACGAACTCGGGATCCAAGGATGTCATCTCTCTCAAAAGATCACAACCTCCCTAAGTGCCCACAAAACAATGAAAGTAAAGACTTCGGAGAAAAGTATGCCTACAGTTTCCTCCCAACAAAATCAGCCGGACAGAGATACTTTCTAGACTCATAACTCATTTTTTAATTCTTTTTTAAAAAAAGAATGTCACATGGGTTGGTTTCTTCTCATTTTTCTGAGCCATGTCTCCTGCAGTTCAGTAGAAGATAAGATGCTATGTTATCAACTTTATTTGAGAAAATGCCTTTTTAGTTCTTGCAAATTAAAAGATAAAAATATTGGTTATTGAGGCAGTGACCCTAACTAACTCAGAATGAAAGCTGTTTGCCTTCAGATCTTCCTAGTCTCTTCTTCTGCATGAACTGATGGACACAGTGATGCCCTCCTGCATGGCCATGATCCCCATGCTTCTACATCTATTTTCTGGGAGAGATGTATTCAGGCAGCTGCACCTGAATCTAATTCTCCCGTTCAGCTTTCCTTTCTATTAGTTTAAACAGGCAATACCATCTCTTTCTCACTCCAGAAATATACAAGGGAAGTACACAGACAAGTCCCAGAGCCCAGGGCATTCATTAAGCCAGGAGCACCGTAAACATTTATTATATCAGAAATAGCAGACTGCACGCCATTGAATGATGTAGCAAACTGCGGTGTTGGAGAAGATTCTTGAGAGTCCCTTGGACAGCAAGGAGAGAAAATCTGTCAATCCTAAAGGAAATCATCCCTGAATATTTATTGGAAAGATTGATGCTGAAGCTGAAGCTCCAATGCTTTGGCCACTTGATGTGAAGGGACAACTCATTGGAAAAGACCCTGATGCTAGGAAAAATTGAAGGCAAGAGAAGAAGAGGGCAACAGAAGATGAGATGGTTGGATGGCATCACCAACTCAATGCACATGAGTTTTAGCAAGTTCTGAGAGATAGTGAATAATAGGGACGCCTAGCATCCTGTAGTCCACAGGGTTGCGAAGAGTTGGAAATGACTTAGCAACTGGGCAATAGCTGCAATTGCTGGCTGTGTGGGGTTCAGTCTGGAAGGCATTAGAGGCTAGTGGTTTGGAGGATAGTCTGTGTCTGGGGTCTTTGCACCAAGATTTCACTGCCATGTTTGCTTAGAGTAGCAACAGAAAACTTGTGCTTAAACTGCTGACAGATATTAAATTAAGGGACGAACTCGGGATCCAAGGATGTCATCTCTCTCAAAAGATCACAACCTCCCTAAGTGCCCACAAAACAATGAAAGTAAAGACTTCGGAGAAAAGTATGCCTACAGTTTCCTCCCAACAAAATCAGCCGGACAGAGATACTTTCTAGACTCATAACTCATTTTTTAATTCTTTTTTAAAAAAAGAATGTCACATGGGTTGGTTTCTTCTCATTTTTCTGAGCCATGTCTCCTGCAGTTCAGTAGAAGATAAGATGCTATGTTATCAACTTTATTTGAGAAAATGCCTTTTTAGTTCTTGCAAATTAAAAGATAAAAATATTGGTTATTGAGGCAGTGACCCTAACTAACTCAGAATGAAAGCTGTTTGCCTTCAGATCTTCCTAGTCTCTTCTTCTGCATGAACTGATGGACACAGTGATGCCCTCCTGCATGGCCATGATCCCCATGCTTCTACATCTATTTTCTGGGAGAGATGTATTCAGGCAGCTGCACCTGAATCTAATTCTCCCGTTCAGCTTTCCTTTCTATTAGTTTAAACAGGCAATACCATCTCTTTCTCACTCCAGAAATATACAAGGGAAGTACACAGACAAGTCCCAGAGCCCAGGGCATTCATTAAGCCAGGAGCACCGTAAACATTTATTATATCAGAAATAGCAGACTGCACGCCATTGACCAAACAACGGATGTGTCAAAATGATGTATTGCCTAAATTTTGCCTCACTTGGCTCTTTCTTTTCTACCTGAGGAAAAAGAAAAAAAAAAAAAAAAAAGATAGTGGTTAGAAAAAGTGAAATGAAATAAAACTGGAGACTCATTTGCAGGGTAAATGATATCAAAACTCTGCCTATCTAATAAAAGTAAATTGTTAGAGATCATTACTTTTCATGTTTATTGACTTTTAACTGCAGACATCATTACTAGCTGGTAGAAAAGCAGATTCATCATAAAGTTCCCAAATAAGAAGTTAAAGAAGGACAGAGTAAAGGTAATTTTTTTTTCGTTGGAGGAAGTATTGCACTCATCAACCCACATCAGCAAGTGAAGGACCCATAGACAACTTAGAAAAACATTGTTGACCGTTAAGAAAGATATAAAATGTGTCAGAACAGGTGAAATGATTATTTTTCTAAATTATATGTATATATTCTATTAAGGTAGCATTTTAAACTGAGGCAATGATAAGCAAAACATTTTTCCAATTCGTGAGCTACCAATACAAAATTGATACTGAGTTTTGTCGTTGTTCAGTTGTTCAATCATGTCTGACCCTTTGCCACCCCATGAATTGCAGCATGCCAGGCTTCACTGTCCTTCACCATCTCCTGGAGTTTTGTCAGACCCACGTCCATTGAGTCAGCGATGCCATCCAACTATTTCATTCTCTGTCGTCCCCTTCTCCTCCTGCCCTCAATCTTTCCCAGCATCAGGATCTTTTCCAATGAGTTATCATCTCACAGCAGTAGCCAAAGTATTGGTATTGAGATTATCAATTTGTATTTCTGAAATTGTTCTTCAGGTCTCTGAAACGTCTGACAACACAGCAGAAGTGTTAATTAGTAACACTTAACACTTAAGTAACACTTAGTAACTAATTAAACTGTGAATTTCTTGTAACAGCTCTTCAAAAGCAGGGGCCTTTCACCTGTCTCTTATTTCCACAGGATCTGGTGCACTAAAGAAACTTAACAAGTATTGTTGAAGGGATGAAGGACCCAGAAGTGTTATTGTAGTTCTGGGGAGTCTGGATCATCAACTGATCGCTGTACTTGACCCCACTGACCACTGCCTCAGAATAACACCCTGTTGCCATCTGTTACCGTCACATGACATTGGGCTACATGCACAGGTGCTCAGTTGCTCAGTCATGTCTGACTCTGTGACCCCCATGGACTGTAGCCCACCAGGCTCCCCTGTCCATGAGATTTCCCAGGCAAGAATACTGGAGCAGGTTGCCATTTCTTCCTCCAGGGTGTCTTCCTGACCCAGGTATAAAACCTATATTCCCTGGTTGTCAGACAGATTCCTTAACACTGAGCTACCTGGGAAGCCCTCCCATCAGGAGGCTCCAGGGCAAAAGGAGCAAAAAGGAACAGATCTGCTCCTGTGAGCCTTTGAACAAGGATTTGTAGGTAGAAGATAACCCAGACACAGCTTAGACGTGGTGATATGTCCAGAACTCTATCAGGTTGAGTTGTGTATTCTGTTCCTACATCTCTGAAGGAAAATAAACATGGTGTGCATGGATATTTTTGAAATATGGTGTTCTCTGGGTATATGCCCAGGAGTAGGTTTGCTGGGTCATCTGGGAGAATGAATTATGTCAGATAGAGAAAAAAAACATATCGTATCACTTATATGTAGAATCTAAAAAATAAATGATGCAGATTAACTTATTTGCAAACAAAAAGAAATACAGACTTAGAGAATGGATAAATGAATACCAAGGAGGGAGAGGGTTGATGAATTGGGTGATTAGTATTGACATACATACACTACTACGTATAAAATAGATATTGAATGAGGACTGACTGTATAGCACAGGAAACTGTAGTCAGTGCTCTGTGGCGACTTTGCTTTACAGCAGAAACTAACACAACACTGTAAATAAAGAAACAATACTCCGATAAAAATTAGTTAAAATAAAATTAAGAAAAAGAAACAGGGGACCCAGAAAGGCTTCCGTGCCCAGGAGCCTCCCGGGGTCCAGCTTGGTTTCAGGTGCAAGAACCATCTGGTAAATAAGTCATTTCCCCCCAGTCACTCTAGGAGACAACAATCATGAGTCAGTGATTCTTTCAACTGCTCTAGTTACAATGACACCCTCAAGAGAACCTCCTCCCATAAGCCTGGAGTCCATGTGTGATGTGTATCATGCAGTGGTAAATAAAATACTCTTCCATGAACTAAAATTCTTCCTAAGGGTACCTACTTATAATGTGTACATTCTGAAATAATAACCAATCTGTTTCCAAATTTGCCACTTAAAACTTTTTTTTTTTTTGGTTACAATTCCAGGAGGCTTATTTGCAGGTCCATGCCAAGCACTAACAGCAGGCAGAGCAGAAAGCTCCAATTTGCATTCTCCAAAAAAGGACAGCTCGACCAGATTTAATGTATTTTGGCTGGCAATTTGTATGCTTCGTCTCTGCCCAGCATACTTTATTTTGAAAGAGCCAAGCTATAAAACCTAGAATTATCGTTTATATTAGGAAGCCTGATAGAGTTGTTTCCACGGATCTGGTATCACTCTGGCAGTAGCATAATTTGTATCTTAAAGAGATGGGAGTGGTCCTTGTGGACGAAAAAAAACAGAGCAGGCTTTGCAATGATTATTTGGAGAACTCATCTTTTCTACCTTTCTGTTAATGCTGGAGGATTTTAGATGATTTTTCTGTATATGCATAATCATAAATTGCGTATTTCTTTGGGGGCCGAACTTTATTTTCAAATACTGGGGCTTTGCGAAACCAGATTTTACTTTTTTTAACAAAGGATTCATAAGACATTCAGTTAACTTTTCCGCCTTTATTGGATTCTTTCTCTGCATACACCAGACTGCAGGGAGATGCGTGAGCAAAGGGCAAAACAGAAGGAGGGGTTTGCCCCATTTAAGGCCCTGCCCTTGTGCTACTAGACTATCCTTTGTCCCTGATACAGAAGGCAATTGTCAGGTCCTTTCCATTTTCTTTTTCACTTGTCTCTTCTGGATATTCGTATTTAAATTATTAAATACAAAGCTTAATTTATCAGTAACAGACCATACAGTCATAGAATGGTCCTTAGAAGTACGTACCAGCTCTTCAACACCTGGATGGAAAGATTGGGTTTTATCTCAGGTTCACAAAACCACCTTTCCTTTCAACAGTGGAGAAATATAATCTTTGAAGTTAAAATAGCCGGTATTTTCAATTAAAAATGCATGCTCGATTGGGTCAGTTCTCAGTCACATGTAGATTTCTCTCCATTCTTACTCACCTTTATGTCTCTGGATGGAAGGCTGACATTTTGCATTGTTATCTTAGGTTTTGTTTCCTGAGTATCATGCAGTGGTAAATAAAATACTCTTCCATGAACTAAAATTCTTCCTAAGGGTACCTACTTATAATGTGTACATTCTGAAATAATAACCAATCTGTTTCAAATTTGCCACTTAAAACTTTTTTTTTTTTTGGTTACAATTCCAGGAGGCTTATTTGCAGGTCCATGCCAAGCACTAACAGCAGGCAGAGCAGAAAGCTCCAATTTGCATTCTCCAAAAAAGGACAGCTCGACCAGATTTAATGTATTTTGGCTGGCAATTTGTATGCTTCGTCTCTGCCCAGCATACTTTATTTTGAAAGAGCCAAGCTATAAAACCTAGAATTATCGTTTATATTAGGAAGCCTGATAGAGTTGTTTCCACGGATCTGGTATCACTCTGGCAGTAGCATAATTTGTATCTTAAAGAGATGGGAGTGGTCCTTGTGGACGAAAAAAAACAGAGCAGGCTTTGCAATGATTATTTGGAGAACTCATCTTTTCTACCTTTCTGTTAATGCTGGAGGATTTTAGATGATTTTTCTGTATATGCATAATCATAAATTGCGTATTTCTTTGGGGGCCGAACTTTATTTTCAAATACTGGGGCTTTGCGAAACCAGATTTTACTTTTTTTAACAAAGGATTCATAAGACATTCAGTTAACTTTTCCGCCTTTATTGGATTCTTTCTCTGCATACACCAGACTGCAGGGAGATGCGTGAGCAAAGGGCAAAACAGAAGGAGGGGTTTGCCCCATTTAAGGCCCTGCCCTTGTGCTACTAGACTATCCTTTGTCCCTGATACAGAAGGCAATTGTCAGGTCCTTTCCATTTTCTTTTTCACTTGTCTCTTCTGGATATTCGTATTTAAATTATTAAATACAAAGCTTAATTTATCAGTAACAGACCATACAGTCATAGAATGGTCCTTAGAAGTACGTACCAGCTCTTCAACACCTGGATGGAAAGATTGGGTTTTATCTCAGGTTCACAAAACCACCTTTCCTTTCAACAGTGGAGAAATATAATCTTTGAAGTTAAAATAGCCGGTATTTTCAATTAAAAATGCATGCTCGATTGGGTCAGTTCTCAGTCACATGTAGATTTCTCTCCATTCTTACTCACCTTTATGTCTCTGGATGGAAGGCTGACATTTTGCATTGTTATCTTAGGTTTTGTTTCCTGAGTATCAGTTCCTGAGGGGAGGATACAAATATGAATAAATTGTCTGGCAAAGGAACCCAGGAAATAGCAGGAGAAACATGATGAAATCAGACAAGAAAGGAAAGGCCATCAGTAGAAAGTGTGATTATCAAGCAGGTTAGAGATACCTGCCATTTTTTTTGGGGGGGGGGGGCACATCTATTGATCTTTCATTTATTTATCTTTGGCCTGTGTGGGCCTCCCTTCGCAGTGGCCTCTCTCGTCGCAGAGCACTGGCTCTGGGCGCATGCGCTCCAGAACTCCGGCTCGGTCGTTGGACACATCAGTCCAGCCACTCCATGGCACCTGGGATCTTCTCAGGCCAGGGATCGAACCGGTGCCCCTTGCACTGCAAGGCGGTGTCCTTATCCACCGGACTACCAGAGAAGCCCCTGCCATACATTTATTCCTGCTTGGGAACCCTGGGAATTAGTTTCAGGTTGTTTTTTTTTTTTTTTTCTTTAAATCAAAGTATAATTGATTTAAAATATTGTGTTCACTTCTGGTGTATAGCAGAGTGATTAAGATATATATATATATATATATATATATATATATATATACACACACACATTTATTCTTTTTATGGTTTATTTTAGGATATCACATATAGTTCCCTGTGCTATACAGTGGAGCTTGTTGTTTCTCCATCCTCTCTATGATAGCTTATATCTGCTAACCCCAAATTCCCAATCCTTTTCCCCTTATGCCTCCCCTCCTTGACAGCCACAAGCCTGTTCTCTATATCTGCAAGTCTGTTTCTGTTTTGTATATAAGTTCATCTGTGTCATATTTTACATTCCATAT
Source organism: Tragulus kanchil (assembly GCA_022376925.1). Taxonomy (NCBI): domain Eukaryota; kingdom Metazoa; phylum Chordata; class Mammalia; order Artiodactyla; family Tragulidae; genus Tragulus; species Tragulus kanchil. Next base: position 134,891,018 of record JAIOJX010000023.1, read on the forward strand.
ATAAGTGGTGTCATATGGTGTCTGACTTTCTGTTTCTGACTTACTGAATTTCTAATCTCTAGGTCCATCCATGTTGTTGTAATGGCATTATTTCATTCTTTTTTATGGTTGAGTAAAATATTTTGGCCACTTGATGCAAAGACTGACTCATTGGAGAAGACCCTGATGCTGGGAAAGTTTTAGGGCCAGAGGAGAAGGAGGTGAGAAAAGATGAGATGTTTGGATGATATCACCAACTCAATGGATGTGAGTTTTAGCAAACTCTGCAAAATAGTGAAAAGACAGGGAAGCCTGGTGTGCTGTAGTCCATAGGGTCACAAAGAGTCCAACATTGACTTAGCAAATGAATAATATTTCATTGTATATATGTACCTCATCTTCTTTATCTGAACATCTAAATTTCTTCCATGTCTTGGCTATGGTGAATAATTCTGCTATGAACATTGGCATGCATGTATCATTTTGAATTAAAGTTTTGTCTGGATATATGCTCAAGAGTAGAATTACTGGAGTATATGGTAGCTCTATTTTTTTAAGGAAACTCCATCTCGTTCTCCATAGTGGCTGCGCCAATTTGCATGTCCACCAAGAGTGCAAGAAGGGGGAACTCTGGGGATTTGTAACAGTGCACCTGAGATGTTTTCTCCTGGTTATAAGGGAGGGAATATTTACAATACATTGACTATCATCTACCTTGGGTTGAGATTATCTGGCAAAGGGAAAGGGAGCTTCCATTCTCTGACACCCCAAGAGCAGGAAAAGACCTTGAGCAGAGGGTGGAGACAGAAGCCGGCATCTCAAACTCTTTGGGACTCAGGATGCATGGGCAAGTGTGGCCAGCATCTCCTCTATCAGCCTTGTAGCATAGGTTACTATGATAACCTGGTTCTTCTGAAAGCTTCTGAGATGTGAATAGCCCTTTATTTTATAGCACTAATAATTCACTTTTACTTTACAAACACATCCATCTGTGACAGCTTGGACTTCAGAAAACAAACAATAACTGAGAGATCTTATTGAGCACAAGCCTGTTCTCTATATCTGCAAGTCTGTTTCTGTTTTGTATATAAGTTCATCTGTGTCATATTTTACATTCCATATATAAGTGGTGTCATATGGTGTCTGACTTTCTGTTTCTGACTTACTGAATTTCTAATCTCTAGGTCCATCCATGTTGTTGTAATGGCATTATTTCATTCTTTTTTATGGTTGAGTAAAATATTTTGGCCACTTGATGCAAAGACTGACTCATTGGAGAAGACCCTGATGCTGGGAAAGTTTTAGGGCCAGAGGAGAAGGAGGTGAGAAAAGATGAGATGTTTGGATGATATCACCAACTCAATGGATGTGAGTTTTAGCAAACTCTGCAAAATAGTGAAAAGACAGGGAAGCCTGGTGTGCTGTAGTCCATAGGGTCACAAAGAGTCCAACATTGACTTAGCAAATGAATAATATTTCATTGTATATATGTACCTCATCTTCTTTATCTGAACATCTAAATTTCTTCCATGTCTTGGCTATGGTGAATAATTCTGCTATGAACATTGGCATGCATGTATCATTTTGAATTAAAGTTTTGTCTGGATATATGCTCAAGAGTAGAATTACTGGAGTATATGGTAGCTCTATTTTTTTAAGGAAACTCCATCTCGTTCTCCATAGTGGCTGCGCCAATTTGCATGTCCACCAAGAGTGCAAGAAGGGGGAACTCTGGGGATTTGTAACAGTGCACCTGAGATGTTTTCTCCTGGTTATAAGGGAGGGAATATTTACAATACATTGACTATCATCTACCTTGGGTTGAGATTATCTGGCAAAGGGAAAGGGAGCTTCCATTCTCTGACACCCCAAGAGCAGGAAAAGACCTTGAGCAGAGGGTGGAGACAGAAGCCGGCATCTCAAACTCTTTGGGACTCAGGATGCATGGGCAAGTGTGGCCAGCATCTCCTCTATCAGCCTTGTAGCATAGGTTACTATGATAACCTGGTTCTTCTGAAAGCTTCTGAGATGTGAATAGCCCTTTATTTTATAGCACTAATAATTCACTTTTACTTTACAAACACATCCATCTGTGACAGCTTGGACTTCAGAAAACAAACAAAAACTGAGAGATCATGTATTGTTAGAGAAGTCCTGCTTCAGTGACCCCTAATTCTGACCTGGGGTCCCATTCATGGAGACTGAGCAAATATTGCAGATTTTTTCATTGTTTAGAGCCTCAAAGTAGACAGGATACAGGATGCATGCCTCACTTGTTTGGGAAGAGGTCAGGGGGACACTGAGTTTCTTTAGAGACGAGCATAGAGCACATCCTTAAAAGCTAAAGCACATTTTAACATGCTTGATATGAGCCCCAAACTTCAGATGTGCCGTCCATCCCAACCTGCTCACCAAACCAGTGGGGAGCAGAATCTCCAAGAGAACTCACTGACTGGAGGGGCGAGTGCCCGTGTGGAAGAGCTCAGTGGTGAGCTGGTTAATCAGATGCCCCACAGGAACCACATAGCCACAGTGATGGTGGGATGAGAAAGGGTAGCTGTCCCTGGGTGGGCTTGCTGATGAGTCAAAATGCCAGGATCCCAAACTCTTCCATCCTCTCTCCGGTCACTTTCACTTGAGGCTGAGGGGGACAAGGGACCCTTTCTGCACCTTGGGTTTAGCATGTGTTCTATGGGATTCCTGTAACTCTGTATCCCTTCATGCTTTAAGTCAAATGTTTTATATTTAGAAAATAATTTTTATAACATCTTCCCATGCAGTTGTCTCTGCTAACACACACACACACACACATATACTTTACATAGTCAATTTCCTGTCTCACTTTTCTTTGATAATCTAGACTGTACCTGTAAACGTGCTAAATCACTTCAGTCATGTCCAACTCTTTGGACTCCATAGACCTGCCAGGTTCCTCTGTCTATGGAATTCTCCAGGCAGGAATACTGTGGTGGGTTGCCACATCCTCCTCCAAGTGATTTTTTTTTTGGGACCCAGAGATTGAACCCACATCTCTTGTGCCTCCTGCATTAGTAGATGGATTCTTTGCCACTAGCACCACCTGGGAAACTCAGGCTATACCTACCCTTCCCCTTAAGAACAGTGCTTATATCCACTCTTCCTGCTGCCTGAGTATTTGGAGAGGGGAAAGGATACCAGAAAGCACTCCAAAAGCAGTCTAGCAACATTTTTAATGGTATTTGAGACTCACAATTCTGGATGCAAGGACACACAAATTGGACAAAATAAAATGAAAATAAAATTCAAGCCACCTTTGAAGAATGAACTCAAGTCTAAGGTTTTCACCACCAGCAGAAATACATACTCACCTAGAATTTGAATCCTAAGTGCTAGGAGCCTCACTTGTTTGGGAAGAGGTCAGGGGGACACTGAGTTTCTTTAGAGACGAGCATAGAGCACATCCTTAAAAGCTAAAGCACATTTTAACATGCTTGATATGAGCCCCAAACTTCAGATGTGCCGTCCATCCCAACCTGCTCACCAAACCAGTGGGGAGCAGAATCTCCAAGAGAACTCACTGACTGGAGGGGCGAGTGCCCGTGTGGAAGAGCTCAGTGGTGAGCTGGTTAATCAGATGCCCCACAGGAACCACATAGCCACAGTGATGGTGGGATGAGAAAGGGTAGCTGTCCCTGGGTGGGCTTGCTGATGAGTCAAAATGCCAGGATCCCAAACTCTTCCATCCTCTCTCCGGTCACTTTCACTTGAGGCTGAGGGGGACAAGGGACCCTTTCTGCACCTTGGGTTTAGCATGTGTTCTATGGGATTCCTGTAACTCTGTATCCCTTCATGCTTTAAGTCAAATGTTTTATATTTAGAAAATAATTTTTATAACATCTTCCCATGCAGTTGTCTCTGCTAACACACACACACACACACATATACTTTACATAGTCAATTTCCTGTCTCACTTTTCTTTGATAATCTAGACTGTACCTGTAAACGTGCTAAATCACTTCAGTCATGTCCAACTCTTTGGACTCCATAGACCTGCCAGGTTCCTCTGTCTATGGAATTCTCCAGGCAGGAATACTGTGGTGGGTTGCCACATCCTCCTCCAAGTGATTTTTTTTTTGGGACCCAGAGATTGAACCCACATCTCTTGTGCCTCCTGCATTAGTAGATGGATTCTTTGCCACTAGCACCACCTGGGAAACTCAGGCTATACCTACCCTTCCCCTTAAGAACAGTGCTTATATCCACTCTTCCTGCTGCCTGAGTATTTGGAGAGGGGAAAGGATACCAGAAAGCACCCCAAAAGCAGTCTAGCAACATTTTTAATGGTATTTGAGACTCACAATTCTGGATGCAAGGACACACAAATTGGACAAAATAAAATGAAAATAAAATTCAAGCCACCTTTGAAGAATGAACTCAAGTCTAAGGTTTTCACCACCAGCAGAAATACATACTCACCTAGAATTTGAATCTCAAAGCCAAATCTTTATGATGTGCATTTGGTAATTTCTAAACTGCGTTTTATGTGGAAAGTTTTGGGAAGACCTTTTAGAAAGCAAATAGGGTGCATTTTAAAAGGTTAACGCAGGCCATCAGCAGACCAGCTATCTGCAATCATTGTAGTTGCTTTAATACACAGACGTCAGACATGTGGACGTGGGCCCAGGGGGAAATCATTAAAGCCAGACTGGAGGTACCCTGTCTCTTGAAAGCTGCTTCCTCCATTGCCTGTGGTATTGGCGAGCATGGCTCAGCACAGTGTGGAAGGAAGTCCTTTCTAGCAGATGGTGAAAATAGACAGGAATGTGTGTTCTTGAGAGGAAAGCTAGGGACCTCGAAGGCTCTCAGCATATACCCCCCTGCCAGCCAAGCATCACGTTGATATAGAAACAGACCCTTAACAATTGGGAGAGAATTCTGTAGATGCTAATGAAACATTCCAGATGCTTCAGTGAGAGTGATCTAATGATCGGGGGCGGTGGGTGGTGGGTCTATGTGGATGTGTGTGCTCTGTGTGTGCTCTGTGTGTGTGTATCTACCTGTTGTGTGTCCCTGAGCTCAAGCACATGCAAGGGACATTTTCCATGGCAATAGCTACTTTAGAAGAGAGACAAGATCTTCTTTCAATTTTGCCTTTGTTGTTCTCTCAATCTTGATAATAAATAAAATATATCCATGAGCCAAAGAAAAGTGAATGTGTTCACAAAGTATGAGAGAGAGAAACAAAGTGCATGTGTCTATTAATAAAAAGGAAATCCAAATTAATAAGAGTATTCTAAGGACATCTTAAAAGCAGAGAAAAATAAATAAATAAGCCATGTGTGTCTTTAGTCGCTCAGTGATATCTGACTCTCTGCGACTGCATGGACTGTACCCCGCCAGGCTTCTCTGTGTATGGAATTTTTCAGACAAGAATAGTGAAGTGGCTTGCCTTTTCCTTCTCCAGGAGATCTTCCCAGACCAGGAACTGAACCCATATCTTCCACATTGGCAAACAGATTCTTTACCACAGTGCCACCTGGGAAGCCCAGCTAAATCATAAGTAGTTATAAATATGTAAATAAAGTCTGACTTCTTGAATTTATTAAAGCTATCATTTTCTCACTGATATTTAACATGTTTAGAGCTACTCAGTGATAAATATGAGCGATGTATTTGATTTTTTCCATATTGAGCATAATTAATATTTGATGCCAGTAGCTTCAGTGTATTGCAGTAACTTAAGAGATTAGAATGGTTCTAATTAAACACATGTTTTTATAACAGGATTTTAAATCAAGGGGTAGAGAACTTATGCTGAAAGAAAGATAACTTAAGTGGCACATTCTTAACTATTTGTTTTAGTTAAACATGCAAAATTAGCCAGAAAAAATGGTAGAAAAAAACTAAAACAATCATTTGTGATATATTCACATTGGCCAACCACTGAATTTTAAAACAAATAAGTAGCATAATGTCCTTCCTCCCTTCTTATAGTGGTAATGCTTCTTTCCTTCCTTCCATTTTTCGTTTTTTTTTTTTTTTTTTTTTTTACAATGATCCATGGCCCTTGTTACTTCTGTTATTAGCTTCTAACATTGCTCTGTAGAGCCTTTCACTTTTCTGTACTCATGGGAAGTGAATTCTTTCAAGTCACAGATGAGGAGAATGTATAACAAACTTCTATGGAATTAACCTAGCTTTGTAGCAGGGGCCAAGGGACCTCCAAGGCCTGCTGCCATCTTTCTTCTATATGGGTCCAGGTCATTAGAACTCATTGTGTGGACCTTCAGGAAAGCTAGGAAAAGCAAAATATCCCTTTCTTGCCAAGCATTTAGTTCAGGAGAGGCCCTGAGTCCCAAGCTGAGATGCAGCAGCCTTGACCCCACATTGAAGTTGAACCATGAGCAGACCTTCTGCTCACATGATGCAGCTTAGTTCTGTCCTCTCCCAACATCCTCTGTTTGTCAAATAAAAGAGACTTTTTTTGATCATGCAATCTAAAAAAGTCTGCCTGGCAGCCTGGAGGTCTTAATAAAGCATATATAACTTCATAGAAAAAAAAAAACCCCCAATTGGAACGGATGTTTTTAGAACAGGAGATCTTCCCAGACCAGGAACTGAACCATTCTTCAATTGGCAAACAGATTCTTTACCACAGTGCCACCTGGGAAGCCCAGCTAAATCATAAGTAGTTATAAATATGTAAATAAAGTCTGACTTCTTGAATTTATTAAAGCTATCATTTTCTCACTGATATTTAACATGTTTAGAGCTACTCAGTGATAAATATGAGCGATGTATTTGATTTTTTCCATATTGAGCATAATTAATATTTGATGCCAGTAGCTTCAGTGTATTGCAGTAACTTAAGAGATTAGAATGGTTCTAATTAAACACATGTTTTTATAACAGGATTTTAAATCAAGGGGTAGAGAACTTATGCTGAAAGAAAGATAACTTAAGTGGCACATTCTTAACTATTTGTTTTAGTTAAACATGCAAAATTAGCCAGAAAAAATGGTAGAAAAAAACTAAAACAATCATTTGTGATATATTCACATTGGCCAACCACTGAATTTTAAAACAAATAAGTAGCATAATGTCCTTCCTCCCTTCTTATAGTGGTAATGCTTCTTTCCTTCCTTCCATTTTTCGTTTTTTTTTTTTTTTTTTACAATGATCCATGGCCCTTGTTACTTCTGTTATTAGCTTCTAACATTGCTCTGTAGAGCCTTTCACTTTTCTGTACTCATGGGAAGTGAATTCTTTCAAGTCACAGATGAGGAGAATGTATAACAAACTTCTATGGAATTAACCTAGCTTTGTAGCAGGGGCCAAGGGACCTCCAAGGCCTGCTGCCATCTTTCTTCTATATGGGTCCAGGTCATTAGAACTCATTGTGTGGACCTTCAGGAAAGCTAGGAAAAGCAAAATATCCCTTTCTTGCCAAGCATTTAGTTCAGGAGAGGCCCTGAGTCCCAAGCTGAGATGCAGCAGCCTTGACCCCACATTGAAGTTGAACCATGAGCAGACCTTCTGCTCACATGATGCAGCTTAGTTCTGTCCTCTCCCAACATCCTCTGTTTGTCAAATAAAAGAGACTTTTTTTGATCATGCAATCTAAAAAAGTCTGCCTGGCAGCCTGGAGGTCTTAATAAAAAGCATATATAACTTCATAGAAAGTCTAAAAGTATGTTTTTATTAGATATTTAATTTTCAATTAAGTTAGAATTCCATTTTGCTCTTAATGCTCTGGGTAACTTTTGGATGTTTTCTTTAGCGTAAACATTGCATAAAAGGTTAAATTCTTTAACAAACTGCCATTTTTTTTTCTTTTTATTGATGGGTAGGATTTTTACAGTTTTTACTGAACTTGTTACACTCCTGTTTCTACATTGGGTTTTTTGTTGTTGTTGCTGGCTTGAAGTACATGTGAATTAGCTCTCCAACTAGAATTGAAGACACAGCCCCTGCATTGGAAGATGAGGTCTCAATCACTGGACCTCCAGGGAAGTCCCTGTGCTGTAGTTTTAAGTTAGATTTTTTTAGGAGATAACACTTCACGAAGCATCCAAATATGCAGACTTTTTGATTGCAAACTTACTTTCCTTAAACAATCTTAATTAAAAATAATAATCATAATATGAATGAAAGCCACCATTTCTTGAGAACATATACCATGTGCCAAGCCTGTTACTTAATATTTATCCTTAACTTTATCCCCATTTTATAGGTGAAAACACAAGAAAGTTAACAATTTACTAATAGCACACACTCATTAAGTGGTTCTAAATAATAACACTTTATCGATTAAGCAAAATCCATGAACTTTCATTCAGGAATTCCCTGGTGATCCAATGGGTAATACTTGGCACTTCCGATACTGTGGTCCTGGGTTCAATACATGGTCTGGGATCTAAGATTCTACAAGCCACGAAAAAAAAAAAAAAAAAAGAACTTTAGCTCCTCCTCAAGGACTATAGGTAATATTCTGAGCATGTCCTTTGAGCTGTTTTGCAGATTCTGAAACCCCTGCCAGGTGGAAGAAGTGTCTGCTGCCTATAAACATATAGACCCTAAACCAGTTGGAACCAGAAGGATTCACTGGTTTAATCTCTTTGCTGCCCAAGGAACTCTTAAGAGTTGTCTCCAGCATCACAGTTTGAAAGCATCAGTTCTTAGGCGCTCAGCCTTCTTTATGGTCCATGCCACTGTTTTTAAAAGCATGGTTCCAGGAGAGAGCTACCTTTTTCCTGTGACTGAAATCATTTGATTCTGTGGATTTCAGGAGTCTGAGGATATGAACAGAGAGTTGAAAAAAATACAAGCCTGTGCTAGGCTGCTTCCTTTCCTGACAATTCCCACCATCACAGAGCCCAAGAGAACCCTGCCCTGCCCAGGATCACAATTTATCACTTCATCTCCTTTCTGCTGCTTTTTCTACCAGGGAGAAGTGATGTGAAATTTAGTAAGTTGAATAAAGTTATTTCCCCCCCTGTATGTAAGAGTTCTGGCAGGGTGCCTCGTAAAGTGCTTTCGATTACTAAGAGCGTGTGGAACCAAATTTCACCCTAACAGTTGTTGGCATCAGAATAAGTTAAGTAGTTCCTCACCATCCAGAATTTCATCTGCTTCCCACTGCTCTGAAGTCCTTTTCTGCATCTTAGTGCCAGCTTTGTGAGGGAGGACCAGACCGCTGAGTGCCTGCGGGTGATGACAGGACAAACATCTCCCTAAATGAACTTTCCAACCTTTCTGGGGTGGTTAGGGAGGAAGGAGCAGCCTCCCAGCACAATCTATCATTTTACTTTCATATACTATGGGCTTCCCAGGTGGTGGGAAGGTAAAGAATCTGCCTGCCAGTACAGGAGACCCAGAAGACACAGGTTCAATCCTGGGTCAGGAAGATCCCCTGGAAGAGGAAACATACACTCCAATAAATTCCACTCCACCAAGCCTTACCTGGAGAATCTCGTGGACAAAGGAGCCTGCTGGGCTATAGCCTATGGAGTCACAAAGAGTCAGACTCAACTGAGCAACTGAACACATACATACACATGTTCATCAACCTCGTGAAATAAAAGGAAACCATAACTGTCAGTGTATGGCTGATTTCTAACTGAACGATGTCCCAGTTTACAATAAAACATCACAGATTCTTTTACCCTAAAAGTGAGTTACTTCCAGCTTTTTAAAAATATGCCACACATTTTCTTTTCTGTTGAGTTTGTTTTGTTTTTAAATGTTCCCAAAATTTAGCCTGTGTTGCAATTAAATAAGAGTTTGAAAGCATCAGTTCTTAGGCGCTCAGCCTTCTTTATGGTCCATGCCACTGTTTTTAAAAGCATGGTTCCAGGAGAGAGCTACCTTTTTCCTGTGACTGAAATCATTTGATTCTGTGGATTTCAGGAGTCTGAGGATATGAACAGAGAGTTGAAAAAAATACAAGCCTGTGCTAGGCTGCTTCCTTTCCTGACAATTCCCACCATCACAGAGCCCAAGAGAACCCTGCCCTGCCCAGGATCACAATTTATCACTTCATCTCCTTTCTGCTGCTTTTTCTACCAGGGAGAAGTGATGTGAAATTTAGTAAGTTGAATAAAAGTTATTTCCCCCCCTGTATGTAAGAGTTCTGGCAGGGTGCCTCGTAAAGTGCTTTCGATTACTAAGAGCGTGTGGAACCAAATTTCACCCTAACAGTTGTTGGCATCAGAATAAGTTAAGTAGTTCCTCACCATCCAGAATTTCATCTGCTTCCCACTGCTCTGAAGTCCTTTTCTGCATCTTAGTGCCAGCTTTGTGAGGGAGGACCAGACCGCTGAGTGCCTGCGGGTGATGACAGGACAAACATCTCCCTAAATGAACTTTCCAACCTTTCTGGGGTGGTTAGGGGAGGAAGGAGCAGCCTCCCAGCACAATCTATCATTTTACTTTCATATACTATGGGCTTCCCAGGTGGTGGGAAGGTAAAGAATCTGCCTGCCAGTACAGGAGACCCAGAAGACACAGGTTCAATCCTGGGTCAGGAAGATCCCCTGGAAGAGGAAACATACACTCCAATAAATTCCACTCCACCAAGCCTTACCTGGAGAATCTCGTGGACAAAGGAGCCTGCTGGGCTATAGCCTATGGAGTCACAAAGAGTCAGACTCAACTGAGCAACTGAACACATACATACACATGTTCATCAACCTCGTGAAATAAAAGGAAACCATAACTGTCAGTGTATGGCTGATTTCTAACTGAACGATGTCCCAGTTTACAATAAAACATCACAGATTCTTTTACCCTAAAAGTGAGTTACTTCCAGCTTTTTAAAAATATGCCACACATTTTCTTTTCTGTTGAGTTTGTTTTGTTTTTTAAATGTATATGCCTCTGAAGAAAGCACTTTGCAAGCCTGTGTTGCAATTAAATAAGACTCTCTTGCTTCTTTGTCATTATACATGATCTTTGATTTATCCAGAAAGACGACTGAAAGCCCTATGTTGGTGTGTTCTTTTGAAGGCTGTTGTCAGTCTCTATGATCCCTCTGTGTTCCTACAGGGATGCTTTGTTAGCCTTGCATAGAAATTGTGTTTTCTGTAGTTTATACCATTTTATTGTCCTTACTTGGACTCTCTTCAATATCACAAAACATTTAAGTATGTGACTGAGAATTGCATGCAATAATACTTTTCTGAAAAGAAAAAAAAAACTCTGTTCTTAATGTAACACCTCTATTCTGCGTCTATATATGTGTCTCCATTTGCCTTTTGCCTGAAGTGTAACATTGTAATGCATGCAATAAGCAGCACACCATCCAAATTCTTTTCCTATTTTATTAGTTCATTTTCTTCACTGAGTAATTTACATCAAGACACATCCTTTCCAAAAGAACTCACTCCTTTTTGAAACACATGCTCTTGATTCAAACGTATTCCAGGATCTCTGAGAATATCACAGCCTAAACGTCAACTGTCAGTTCAAATACTATATTACAAAGTATAGGTATTGCAGTCAAATTGCTCAAGAACATCTTATGCTAATTGCATTCCCCTCCATCAGGTTTTTTTTTTTGTTTTTCTTCCCCTCACTTGTTTGAAGAGAGTGACACCTATGTCAATGTGATGATTATTGGGTTTTTGGTGACTTCTGCCTTCATGTCAGAACCAACTTTGACCTGAACCCTTATAGGTAATGACTGATTAAGAAAAACTGGCGGGTCAGATATTTGAAAACTTTGAGACAGATTGGTTTTCGAACATGTATTCTAGGTCATGGCAGTGGAAATTATTCTGATGGTCTGTACATTAACCTTCCTGGTTTTATATGTTTGGGGTAAGGGTGGGGAGGATGGTGCTGCTGTTGAATATATTTTTAATATCCCAGAGCACTTGTCTCACCGAGGAAGTGTCACGTGGTTCAAAGTGGAGATAGCGGTAGGTTAAATTGAATTTTTAAGACAAAATATGATGGTGAATTATAGCACATGGGTATGGAGAGGTCTCATTGCCATGCAGTCCAGGTGGGATTAACACTACCTTTTCCATCTTTGACACTTGGTTGGAGATCAAATGGGCTTGTTCTCATGTCTTGCTGTATTGATTAACTGAACAATCCAGACAAAGCAGAGAGCATGAGCCATTCCCCTCACTCAGGATTATTCCATCAGTGTCCATATCAGACCTTGGATCTTGGCCTAGAGAAAAAAAATCCCTTTTTCAAGATAGATATCTTATATGGTACATTTGTTGTTGAGTCACTCAGTCATGTCCAATTCTTTATTGCCCCGTGGACTGCAGCACACCAGCCTTCACTGTCATTCACCATCACCCAGAGTTTGCTCAGACTCCTATCCATTGAGATGGTAATACCATCCAACCATTTAATCCTCTGCCACCTTGTTTTCCTCCTGCCCTCAGTCTTTCCCAGCATCAGAGTCCTTTCCAGTGAATTGGCTCTTCACATCAGGTACATTACATGCATAATTCATTTTGATAAGATTTTATAAAATCTTCTGTGGCAAATATTCGTATTACTATGTTCGAAGTAGCCATGAGCATGCCTAATTCATCAGGAAAAATAATTTCATTTTCACTAGTCAATATATTTAACTATTTAATATAATGTATATATTTTTATAGGTTGTTGTTATTTCTAATTGCCCTGAACTAGCATGACCTGAAAAACTCTTGAAATTTCCAATTCAAACATATTAGCATATGAACGATTTTTTGTTGTTGTTTATAATGTTTGTAGTGTTCAACCTCTGACTCCAGCTTTTTTTTTTTTTTTTTGGCCAGCAGTTGACACAATTTTATAGTCTCTTTGACAAACTTATTTATTTCCTGATCTTTGTTCTTTCCCAGATCTAAAAGGATCAATGGGGATGGAAAAGTGATCATTTGTGTTTTGCTCACAAAATATTTATCTTCTACTTCTCTCTCTGCAAATTTACCTAAGCATTTCCTTAAAAATATATTAATTTGCAAGTTTAAGTTTTTCCTATGACTATAACATCAACCCATATTGAAATATAGAGTAAATAAAGCTTTCCTGTCAAATTTGGCTTACACAACACAGAATAAATGCCAGTCTGTGATCTGGAATGAAGATTATAGTAATTTGTAAAATTAAAAAGGTAAAACTGTTTCTCTTTTTGGTAATTCCTCCATTTGAGCTCCAGCTAAAATAAACTTTCATTTTACTGTTTATATTCATAAACAGAGAACTTTTTTTCCTGAACACATTTCTCAAAATATTTCAACAGTAAATAATAAAATATCAAAACCTTTAAAAAGTGTTCTACTAAGAATATGCTGTTACCCAACATCTTGAGGAAAGATAATACTTTTTAAAAAGTATATGCCTGCCTAGCAAGGTATAAACCTGTTTTTGTGCAAGCTGCCTTACCTTCCTTGTGTCAGAAGAATAACCAGACAAGAATAAGTGACAGTTATTTCTGTTGCACAGTGCAGTATATAGTGTATGTTAACATAATGCAACATTTTGCAGTGTGTGATCAATTTTATTTGTGTTAATATATATATATTTGGGCTTTGTGTGTGTACATATATGTATATAATGCATGTGTGTGTTGGTACATTCATGTATTCCACTTTTATTAATACTCTAGCCATATACTTATTGCTGGTCCAAAGTTGTTTCTGCAGTAACTTTGGTATTTTAGGTTATTAATCACTTACAGTAACTTGAGTAGTACTATATGTAACAGCAGCTATGGTGCTCCCACATTGTATGGCAGTCATTGTGTGGGGCAGTCACAATGTATTCAGTGCTTATGCTGTGTCTGATAATATGCCAGGCACTTCATGCCTTTTCTCACCATTATAAAACACTTTTACTTATGAAAATATCAACAAGATGAATGTGTCCGTATTTGAACTGTTCCAGTGACTTGCCTCCCTTAACTGTAGGATAAACCCCAAAGCAGCTAGGCTGATGTTTCTTTGCTTTTGAGACTGTAGATCACATCTTTGCTTACTATTGTGTTTGTATCTGATTTGAAGATTTTTATTTTTAAGAAATTTCTACAATGGAGGAGCTTCTGCTTAGCTCCAGGACTGTCTGGAGCTGTCTGAATTTTAGTGACAAGTCAACCAACCCCTTTAATCCTCTGTGGAGTAGCAGAGCCTCAGTTCTCTGGGATCATCTGTGGCTAGCTAGCATCATCTGGAATGAAGATTATAGTAATTTGTAAAATCAAAAAGGTAAAACTGTTTCTCTTTTTGGTAATTCCTCCATTTGAGCTCCAGCTAAAATAAACTTTCATTTTACTGTTTATATTCATAAACAGAGAACTTTTTTTCCTGAACACATTTCTCAAAATATTTCAACAGTAAATAATAAAATATAAAAACCCTTTTAAAAAAGTGTTCTACTAAGAATATGCTGTTACCCAACATCTTGAGGAAAGATAATACTTTTTAAAAAGTATATGCCTGCCTAGCAAGGTATAAACCTGTTTTTGTGCAAGCTGCCTTACCTTCCTTGTGTCAGAAGAATAACCAGACAAGAATAAGTGACAGTTATTTCTGTTGCACAGTGCAGTATATAGTGTATGTTAACATAATGCAACATTTTGCAGTGTGTGATCAATTTTATTTGTGTTAATATATATATATTTGGGCTTTGTGTGTGTACATATATGTATATAATGCATGTGTGTGTTGGTACATTCATGTATTCCACTTTTATTAATACTCTAGCCATATACTTATTGCTGGTCCAAAGTTGTTTCTGCAGTAACTTTGGTATTTTAGGTTATTAATCACTTACAGTAACTTGAGTAGTACTATATGTAACAGCAGCTATGGTGCTCCCACATTGTATGGCAGTCATTGTGTGGGGCAGTCACAATGTATTCAGTGCTTATGCTGTGTCTGATAATATGCCAGGCACTTCATGCCTTTTCTCACCATTATAAAACACTTTTACTTATGAAAATATCAACAAGATGAATGTGTCCGTATTTGAACTGTTCCAGTGACTTGCCTCCCTTAACTGTAGGATAAACCCCAAAGCAGCTAGGCTGATGTTTCTTTGCTTTTGAGACTGTAGATCACATCTTTGCTTACTATTGTGTTTGTATCTGATTTGAAGATTTTTATTTTTAAGAAATTTCTACAATGGAGGAGCTTCTGCTTAGCTCCAGGACTGTCTGGAGCTGTCTGAATTTTAGTGACAAGTCAACCAACCCCTTTAATCCCTCTGTGGAGTAGCAGAGCCTCAGTTCTCTGGGATCATCTGTGGCTAGCTAGCATCATCTGCTGCCCAGGGAGGCTGCCTTGACCATTTCATCAGAATACGGCACCTGGGCCCTGTCCATTGCCTGGTGGTCCAACTGCACATTGCTGATTGGTTTCCTTCCAAATGGCTTTCACTGCTTTTTCTTTCTTCTAAACACTTGCACACTTTCATAAATACGAACACTTCCTTCCATATGATCTTTAGTTGCTTTCTCAGCTAATGCGATGCCTCATCCTACCAGCTATTGGACGAAAATTTCTTGGCTTTCTTTGTATCAGATCTACCCATGCAAATTAACATGTGCCTGTATCCCAACCTTTCTCCTTATTACAGAGGATAAAGTATCCCAGATTTTTTTTTCTTTTCCATTACAGCTTATTTTTAGCTTTATTTTTTATTGGAGTATAATGACTTTACAGTGTTGTCTTGGTTTCTGCCGTTCAACAATGTGAATCAGCTGCATCTATACATATATTCCCTGCCTCTTGAGTCCCTCTCCCACCCTGCCCCACAAACCTACCCCTCTAGGTCATGAGAGAGTACAGAGCTGAGATCCCTGTGCTATACAGCAGGTCCCCATTGCTGCTGCTTAGTCACTTCAGTTATGTCTGATTCTGTGTGACCCCATGGACTATAACCCATCACGCTCCTCTGTCCATGGAATTCTCCAGGCAAGAACACTGGAGTGGGTTGCCATGCCCTCCTCCATGGAGATCTGCCTCAAATGAATGTCCAGACTGTCCAGTGACTTGCCTTTTCTCACCATTATAAAACACTTTTACTTATGAAAATATCAACAAGATGAATGTGTCCGTATTTGAACTGTTCCAGTGACTTGCCTCCCTTAACTGTAGGATAAACCCCAAAGCAGCTAGGCTGATGTTTCTTTGCTTTTGAGACTGTAGATCACATCTTTGCTTACTATTGTGTTTGTATCTGATTTGAAGATTTTTATTTTTAAGAAATTTCTACAATGGAGGAGCTTCTGCTTAGCTCCAGGACTGTCTGGAGCTGTCTGAATTTTAGTGACAAGTCAACCAACCCCTTTAATCCCTCTGTGGAGTAGCAGAGCCTCAGTTCTCTGGGATCATCTGTGGCTAGCTAGCATCATCTGCTGCCCAGGGAGGCTGCCTTGACCATTTCATCAGAATACGGCACCTGGGCCCTGTCCATTGCCTGGTGGTCCAACTGCACATTGCTGATTGGTTTCCTTCCAAATGGCTTTCACTGCTTTTTCTTTCTTCTAAACACTTGCACACTTTCATAAATACGAACACTTCCTTCCATATGATCTTTAGTTGCTTTCTCAGCTAATGCGATGCCTCATCCTACCAGCTATTGGACGAAAATTTCTTGGCTTTCTTTGTATCAGATCTACCCATGCAAATTAACATGTGCCTGTATCCCAACCTTTCTCCTTATTACAGAGGATAAAGTATCCCAGATTTTTTTTTCTTTTCCATTACAGCTTATTTTTAGCTTTATTTTTTATTGGAGTATAATGACTTTACAGTGTTGTCTTGGTTTCTGCCGTTCAACAATGTGAATCAGCTGCATCTATACATATATTCCCTGCCTCTTGAGTCCCTCTCCCACCCTGCCCCACAAACCTACCCCTCTAGGTCATGAGAGAGTACAGAGCTGAGATCCCTGTGCTATACAGCAGGTCCCCATTGCTGCTGCTTAGTCACTTCAGTTATGTCTGATTCTGTGTGACCCCATGGACTATAACCCATCACGCTCCTCTGTCCATGGAATTCTCCAGGCAAGAACACTGGAGTGGGTTGCCATGCCCTCCTCCATGGAGATCTGCCCAACCTAGAGATGGAACCTGGGTATTCTGCATTCCAGGCAGATTCCCTACCACTGAGCCATCAGGGAAGCCACCAGCATATTCCCTACCATGGATAATTTGGAGGGAGCATCCTCCAGTAAACTGCACAAGCATTCTGTCAGGTGCATCCCTGCCTTGGCCTCTGCTCTCCATCCCACTAGGCAGTGCCAGCTGGTGATGACGGCTCCCTCATCTTCTCCACCACAAATGCCAGGTCTGGTGTGGTGGCCAGCATCAGGTTTTTGTTTGTGCAGGACACACAGATAAGATCATGACTCCCTCAAGAGCCTGTGCAGAAATTATTCTTTCCTAGTGGAATTTGAAGAAGATGCTTAAATATGAGGAGAAACCTCCCCAATATCATTAGTGATAATTGGGGTTACAGCCTGAATATGCACATTTTCTGTGTAGTTTGTAATCCAGGTCAAGACAAATGATTAAGGTCAGCTACGTCCCATCAGGACTAAAAAAGAATTCTTAATAGTGGCACTAAGATTCATTCAGCCACTATTCAGCATAAAAAAGATTCTTCAAAATTAACAGATTAATCATGTGTAGATATATACATATATATATGTATATATATATAGTGTACACATATGTATTGGTCATAAATTACACTTACAATATTATCTGCCAACAAATGTATACGTTCAGCAGGACCCATAACCCATGAATGGTGCTGTAACTAGAACATCTTACCCACAGAATCCCTGATTGAGGATTTGATATGTACCTTCACTGATTTATTCCTTCCATAGGTATTAGTTGAAAACCTACTTTGAGGCTTCCCTGGTGGTCCAGTGGGTAGAGTCCACCTTTCAGTGCAAGGGGCACCGGTTCTATCCCTGGCCCAGGAAGATCCCACATGCTGTGGAACGACTGGACCCGTGTGTCCAATTAGGGGCCAGTACTCTGGAGCTCATGCGCCCAGAGCCGGTGCTCTGCAACGAGAGAGGCCACTGCAATGGGAAGCCCACACAGGCCAAAGAATAAAGATGGATGAAAATGAATAAATGAAAAACCAATAAAAGAGGCCAAAATTAAAAACAAACAAAAAAACCCCTACTTTGCATCAGGTGGTAATAGCAAAGGATGAAAGGAGAGGGATATTAACAATGTGTTGCTTCTCCAGCATCTCTGGTAAGGTGGCCTGGGGACAAAGGAAGGTGCTGGGTATAGGCTTGTCCAGCCAAGTATGCTTGTGGATGTGAAAATAGCAAGTGCACAGCCTGACTAGAGAGCAGTCCATGTATATTCTGTGTATCTACAGAAAGGAGGCTTTGTGACTTAGCAACCTTATTTTCAGATCAAACTATTATTCACATTTACTTACTTGAATTTGGGACTCTGAGGACTACTTGATTGGAAAAAGACTGGAAATCAGGAAGAGTTTAAAAACAAGCTGAAAAAAACCAGGGTTTTAGAGAAGAATGAAAGAGGGCTTTCTTGGTGGCTCAGTAGTAAAGAGTCCACCTTCAAATGAAGAAGACATGAGTTAGATCCCAGATCCCACTTGCTGAGGAGCAACTAAGCCCATGAGCTACAACTGCTGAGTTTGCCTGCCTGAAGCCTGTGCTCTGTCACAAGTGGCACTACTCCCATTTCAGGACATAAAAAGATTCTTCAAAATTTAAAACAGATTAATCATGTGTAGATATATACATATATATATGTATATATATATAGTGTACACATATGTATTGGTCATAAATTACACTTACAATATTATCTGCCAACAAATGTATACGTTCAGCAGGACCCATAACCCATGAATGGTGCTGTAACTAGAACATCTTACCCACAGAATCCCTGATTGAGGATTTGATATGTACCTTCACTGATTTATTCCTTCCATAGGTATTAGTTGAAAACCTACTTTGAGGCTTCCCTGGTGGTCCAGTGGGTAGAGTCCACCTTTCAGTGCAAGGGGCACCGGTTCTATCCCTGGCCCAGGAAGATCCCACATGCTGTGGAACGACTGGACCCGTGTGTCCAATTAGGGGCCAGTACTCTGGAGCTCATGCGCCCAGAGCCGGTGCTCTGCAACGAGAGAGGCCACTGCAATGGGAAGCCCACACAGGCCAAAGAATAAAGATGGATGAAAATGAATAAATGAAAAACCAATAAAAGAGGCCAAAATTAAAAACAAACAAAAAAACCCCTACTTTGCATCAGGTGGTAATAGCAAAGGATGAAAGGAGAGGGATATTAACAATGTGTTGCTTCTCCAGCATCTCTGGTAAGGTGGCCTGGGGACAAAGGAAGGTGCTGGGTATAGGCTTGTCCAGCCAAGTATGCTTGTGGATGTGAAAATAGCAAGTGCACAGCCTGACTAGAGAGCAGTCCATGTATATTCTGTGTATCTACAGAAAGGAGGCTTTGTGACTTAGCAACCTTATTTTCAGATCAAACTATTATTCACATTTACTTACTTGAATTTGGGACTCTGAGGACTACTTGATTGGAAAAAGACTGGAAATCAGGAAGAGTTTAAAAACAAGCTGAAAAAAACCAGGGTTTTAGAGAAGAATGAAAGAGGGCTTTCTTGGTGGCTCAGTAGTAAAGAGTCCACCTTCAAATGAAGAAGACATGAGTTAGATCCCAGATCCCACTTGCTGAGGAGCAACTAAGCCCATGAGCTACAACTGCTGAGTTTGCCTGCCTGAAGCCTGTGCTCTGTCACAAGAGAAACTACTGCAAGGAGAAGCCCTCACACCATAACTAGAGTGTAGCCCTAACTTGCTGCAACTAGAGAAAAGCCCAAGCAACAAGGAAGACCCAGAGCTGCCAAAATTAAACACATAAAATTATCAAAGCAAAGAACTAATGAGTGGAAGATGATTCCACAGTAAATGAGATCTCTGTTCATTCCCTGAATTCTAGAAAGACCAACTGTACTCTTCAAAGTGTATTAGTCAAAACACCAGTCTCAGGATAATATCTTTACAAAACCATTCAATGGGAAAATAAGCTTGATATATGCTTCATCTTGGTGACTGTAAAATGATATTAGTATATGTTGTATCCAAATATACAAGAAGAGCCATATACAAGATGTCCAGTTAGTTATATTGATCCCCAAATTGTAGAACCTTACATTGTTTTGTTCATTTCGAAACAAAATTGCATTAGAAACAAGAGTCAGACTGATAAATTGAGTGCAGCCTATTTAATGAGGGTAAAGAACGTGGTTTGAAAAAAAACGCCTCGGAAACAGGAGGGCTGAGCGATAACAAGCCGCAGGTGGGCTTGGAAACATGGAGTCACCCAGGTGCCACAGATGATGGGGGCTAGAAGGAGGCTGCGTCAGAGGCGGGGCTTGCTCAGCTCTCCTCTCTTCTTCTTACTTCAACATACACTCCAGGAATGCTGCCTGTCAACACGTTTCAACTGGCCCTCACCAACATTAAGGACTGGCTTTTTCTTTGCTGCAACGAGGGAGGTAAGTTTTTAATTCCATTCTATATTAATGATTGGAAGCACTGTCTTTATTAAAACAGTATCCTGTTATGATTCCTCTGCCATCTGTAACTTACTCCACCTTCCCTCTACTCCACCACGTCACAGAAAGGCAAAGTTCAAGTTCAGTAACTACGGTAAATTTTCTCAGTGTATGAAACTCATTTGGCGTTCAGCTAACGGCACCAGTTTGTTTTTTTTGTTGTTGTTTTTTTTTTTTTTTGCGGTTGTTGGTTTGTCTTTTCCTTGTTTCTGGCCAGCCGGTCAATGCATTTAAGGTAGTTTTTGTATGTATAGAAATAAATGGAGACCAGCCAAATGAGAACAAGCAAAAACTGTTTATTCAGAGCCTGCTGACAATGGAACTGCTATGACTTGGGTCCTAGCAGAGACGCCAAGGCAGACGGAAGAGAGGAAAAACTTTAGAAATGGAAGTGTTGGGCATGCCTGATGGAGATGTTGAAGGCAGGCAGACTGTTGAAGCAGGTTGTGGTATGTTATTGTTCAGGGTGCCTATTTGGCTGTTTCTGATGGGTCCTAAATGAGGAACAAGAACAGAAATGGGGTCTGTCATCTGTCCGTCAAGTCCTGGCCCCGTGGGGCTGAATGTTGCAGAAGTAACTTCTGCTACCAGTTGGCTTCCTGGATTGTTACTGGACACGAGGGGCTGGCGTCGTACAAACGTGGCCTGGCTGCTGATTGTAGTTAAAGGGATTTTCTTTGCAGGTGGTTTCTGGTTGTGGATCAGAATCCGGCATTTATATACAGCCTGGTCATCGTCCTTTTGTGCATTCAGGGTTTTATCTGTTTGTTTTTTTGTTTGTAACTTCTTTTTTTTTTTTGGTATAATAACTTTACAATGTTGTGCTGGTTTCTGCTGCACAACAAAGTGAATCAGCGGTGTGTACGTGTGTATCACCTCTCTGCCACCCCCTCATCCCACCTCTCATTTGTTTTTGTTTCTAAGCCTGAGTTATAGCAGATGGTTTGCTCAGGGAATCTAAATCACCATTGCTACAGAATGAAGGATCCCACCAGGCCCTCATCACTTAAACAGCATTTTCCCTTTGGATTCGTGTAGCTCCACACTTGACTGGAGCCTTTACAATCCTAGTGGTTACTTTCCTCAGTTCTGTGTTTTGGTCCATCTTCTACTGACTTTTTACTGAATTTACTTTACTGAATCTTGTAGTGACAAAAGAATTGGTCCTGTTATTTTCTTTTTTTTTAATTCTCTTTTCCTTTCTGTAAGTTTTATCCTTAGCACAGCTTTCATGGATTCTGTGTACTGAGGAGTCTCAAAATCATGTCCTCAAATAACAGATCTCCTGAACTCCATGAATGTAAAACATGACTGAACTGTTGCCTTCTCCTCGTGAATCTTCTGGACTTCTAAGATGGCATAAAACTATTCAGATCCACATCACAAGTACTGCCCCTCTGTAAGTCCTATACAGAGGGCTGCCTTAACAGATTAGTGTAAGCTGTGGCTTAGAAATTGGCCTTGTGACAATTTAGAGGCTGGGATTCTGAGTTGAGTGTCACAGCTTGGTCAAGTTCCGTCAAGGACCCTCTTCCTGCCTTGCAGATGGCCACCTTTTACTGTGTGCTCATGTGCCTGTTCATGGATCACTGTGTGGAGAGAAGGAGTGTTCTCTCCGTCCTGTTACCATTATTAGAGCAGTAATGCTACCATGAGGCTTCCCAGGTGGCTCTGTGATAAAGAATCCATCTGCAGTGAGGGAGACGCAAGAGACCCGGGTTCGATCCCTGGGTTGGGAAGATGCCCTGGAGGAGAAAATGGCAACCCACTCCAATATTCTTGCCTGGAGAATTCCATGGACAGAGGAGCCACGAGTCAGACAGGACTGAGCAATGGAGCACACACACAATCCTACAATATTATGAGAACCTCACTGTTAGGACTCCACCTGGACCAAACTACCCCCAAAACAGCTTCACCCCAAAACCCTCAAGTTAGGGTGTCATTACAGGCATTTGATGGAGAAGGGGGTACAGTTGAGTGTACAGCAAGACCCCAATGAGTGACCCCTGTTCCCTCAGTTCAAGGTGGAACCTAGGATCCTTGATTCCTCTTTCTTCAGGTCCATGTCCAGTCCATCAGAAAGCTTTATTTCCAGCACAGGCTCCACACCCAGACACGTCTCAGTGTTTCTTCCAGCGACATCTTGGTCGAAGCCACCCTAATTTCTTGGCCGCTGTAGTTTCCTAACTGATGTGCTTTTCTCTGGTCTTTCCCTATATGGTTGATTTTTTTTGTTTATATGTTTTTAAACTTCTTATTTTATATTGAGGCATAGCCAGTTAACAATGTTGTGATAATTCCAGGTGAACAGTGAAGGGACTCAGCCATACATAGATATATCTTCCACATATGATACACATTTTTACACAGCATGGAAGATTTTATTAATATTTTCTGCCTTGTATAACATCTCAGCACTCCTCTACTTCCCAATTCACATGGCAAAATAAGATTTACTTCTGGCCTGGGTCACCCCATGTGATCCCGTTCATGCCTCTTAGACATCACAGGTCCTCCTCTGTGCTTTGTTTCACGAAATATGATTCTCTAACATAAGTAAGAATTCCTGTCTCAGCCTGTCATGCTACCTGCTGTTCCTTCTGCTTAACGCCGTCTTTCCCCAGATTTTCACAAAGATTTTACTCTTTGTCTTGAGACCAACACTCGAATATCGTATTTTTAAAGAGGACTTCCCTTCCTTTAAGACATTCTCTACAGCACCTTCCTTTTGCATAAGTACAAGCTAAGTCACTTCATTTGTGTCTGATTCTGTACAACGCTATGGACTGTAGCCAGGCAAGAATACTAGAGTGGGTTGCTATGCCTTCCCCCAGAGGATCTTCCTGACCCAGGGATTTAACCCTAGTCTCTTCTGTCTCCTGCATTGACAGGCATGTTCTTTAGCACTAGTGCCATCTGGGAAGCCCCACCTTCCTTCCTCTTTTACGTATATACACTCTCTCTATATAGTGGCACTAAGGAACCCTTGATACAAAGTTGATGCTAAGTTCTTGTGGCAATGAGTTCCTTTTTTGATTCTCTGACATAACCACAGAACTGCCAACAGTGCCTGACTTAGAGCAGTACTGAATAAATAGCTGCTGATGGATTAAGAGAAACTGTGGTTGAGAGAGTGCAAACAACAAAGAAATGGTGAAAGAGAAGCTGTATTCAGGTTTCTTTAAGATAGAGAAGGGTAGGGTGCCTTCTGGAGATAAAAGCTGGGCACTATGATGTTGATTGCCTGTAAAACATTCAAACGTCATCAGGAGAAAAGAGATAACTTTGAATTCCTGTTTGCCTCTGTAGAGTTCACCTGGGGAAGTGAACAGAGGTGGAGGATTTTGATTGATTCTGTCAAGGGTTAGTGTTTCAGAAACAGCAGTAGTTAATTAAGGAACTAAAATTTAAGTACAGATAATCCATGGCCTGAGGTGAAGCTCAGCAGCAGGGCTGAAAATAGGTGAGAAGCAGCCCGGGTCTAAAGGACAAAGGGCTTTAATAATATAATAATCTTGTCCAGCCACTATTGCTAGTGTGCTCAGTCGTGTCCAGCTCTTTGCGGCCCTATAGACCATAGTTTGCCAGGCTCCTCTGCCCATGGAATTCTCCAGGGAAGAATACTGTAATGGGTTTCTTTCTCCAGGTAGATCTTCCTGACCCAGGGACTGAACCTATATCTCTTGTGTCTCCTGCATTTGCAGGTAGGCTCTTTACCACTGAGCCACTGGGAAGACCTTACAAAGGGCTTTAAAGGAGGTGTCTAAAGTTGCTGAGGGACGACGAGCTGTCCAATCTGATGGTAACAGCTGAGGAGAGCTGGAGACTGGTTGGTTGAAACAGTTCCCAATGAATAAGATCTCATGTCAATAATAATATGTTTCAGTTTTGGTATAATTGGACAATCATTGATCTTGACATCCAAAGATCAGGCTCAGTCTCCAGTTTTCACTCTTTAGGTGAGCAAGGCCCTCAACCTGATGCAGTTTCTACTCTGTCACCTGCAAAACTGGGATTATAATGCCCAGCTCATGGTTATTATGGTTTCTAAGCATAATATACACTGTATACATTATAGGAATCAGCCTTAAATATGTTCATGCTTTTCCTTCAAGTGTTTTATTGGCAATTAACTGTAGTTCAATTTGAACAATATATAACTTCCTTAAGAATGTGCATTCTGAGGACCTCCCTGGAGATCCAGTAGTGAAGACTCCACACTTTCACTGAAGGGGGCGTGGGTTCAATCCCTAGTCAGGCAACTAAGGTCATACAAGCCACATGATAGAGCCAAATAATTCAATTAATTAATTAACAAAAATGATTCTTAATCGTAGTCTCCATCCCAATTTACCATTGAAAATAATCAGGTGTCATGA
Organism: Tragulus kanchil; assembly: GCA_022376925.1. Lineage (NCBI taxonomy): Eukaryota > Metazoa > Chordata > Mammalia > Artiodactyla > Tragulidae > Tragulus > Tragulus kanchil. The sequence goes on from JAIOJX010000023.1 coordinate 134,915,949, forward strand.
ACTGTTACAACCAAATATGTAAGACCTCTATCAAAAGGAAGTTCCATTCCATATCTGTACAGTGTATAAAACCTCATGTTAAGGAGGGGAGTTGATCCCAAACAAACGTTTGGCTGATTAGTTTGAGCCAGTTCAGTGACGGCTCATGTCACTATGTCACAAGTGGATTTCTTGTATCTTTGTCTTTGTTGGTGGGCCTGTTTTAAATGGGACTTCTCTGGTGGCTTAGATGGTAAAGGATCTAACTGTGATGCAGGAGACCTAGGTTCAATCCCTGGGTCAGGAAGATCCCCTGGAAGAGAGCATAGCAACCCATTCCAGTAGTCTTGCCTGGAGAATCCCAGGAAGAATACTTGGGGTTTTCTCTGACCCAAGGGACTGAACCTATATCTCTTGTGTCTCCTGCATTTGCAGGTAGGCTCTTTACCACTGAGCCACTGGGAAGACCTTACAAAGGGCTTTAAAGGAGGTGTCTAAAGTTGCTGAGGGACGACGAGCTGTCCAATCTGATGGTAACAGCTGAGGAGAGCTGGAGACTGGTTGGTTGAAACAGTTCCCAATGAATAAGATCTCATGTCAATAATAATATGTTTCAGTTTTGGTATAATTGGAAAATCATTGATCTTGACATCCAAAGATCAGGCTCAGTCTCCAGTTTTCACTCTTTAGGTGAGCAAGGCCCTCAACCTGATGCAGTTTCTACTCTGTCACCTGCAAAACTGGGATTATAATGCCCAGCTCATGGTTATTATGGTTTCTAAGCATAATATACACTGTATACATTTAGGAATCAGCCTTAAATATGTTCATGCTTTTCCTTCAAGTGTTTTATTGGCAATTAACTGTAGTTCAATTTGAACAATATATAACTTCCTTAAGAATGTGCATTCTGAGGACCTCCCTGGAGATCCAGTAGTGAAGACTCCACACTTTCACTGAAGGGGGCGTGGGTTCAATCCCTAGTCAGGCAACTAAGGTCATACAAGCCACATGATAGAGCCAAATAATTCAATTAATTAATTAACAAAAATGATTCTTAATCGTAGTCTCCATCCCAATTTACCATTGAAAATAATCAGGTGTCATGAACTGTTACAACCAAATATGTAAGACCTCTATCAAAAGGAAGTTCCATTCCATATCTGTACAGTGTATAAAACCTCATGTTAAGGAGGGGAGTTGATCCCAAACAAACGTTTGGCTGATTAGTTTGAGCCAGTTCAGTGACGGCTCATGTCACTATGTCACAAGTGGATTTCTTGTATCTTTGTCTTTGTTGGTGGGCCTGTTTTAAATGGGACTTCTCTGGTGGCTTAGATGGTAAAGGATCTAACTGTGATGCAGGAGACCTAGGTTCAATCCCTGGGTCAGGAAGATCCCCTGGAAGAGAGCATAGCAACCCATTCCAGTAGTCTTGCCTGGAGAATCCCATGGGTGGAAGAACCTGATGGGCTACAGTCCGTGGGATTGCAAAGAGCGAGACACAACTAAAGGGACTCAGCATGCATGCACAGTGCTTTAAATTGTGGGCTTTGTCATGTTCACACTTTAAAAACAGAGAAGTTTGTTTGTCTTATAAAGTGCTCAAGGCAGCTCTGAAGACAAAGCTTAAAATAAGCACATAACTTTTTTTTTTGCAAAGACTACAGTTGGAGTTGTGACAGATGCACCAAGGGAGAAGCTATTTCTTAAGATCAGGTTCACCTGGGAGGCTGTTTGTCCTCTGAGAGAGTGAGAGACTGGTTTTCCTTTGCATCAACACTGACTCCTTAAATGGTCTGTGTCACCTTCAAGAACTTTCTTTTCCATATGTAATGTTGTTTAGTGGTTCAGTAGTGTGCAACTCTTTAAGACCCCATGGACTGTAGCACGCCAGGCTTCCCTGTTCTTCACCATCTCCCAGAGTTTGTTTAAATTCATGTCCATTGAGTTGATGATGCCATCCCACCATATTATCCTCTGCCTCCCCCTTTTCCTCCTGCCCTCAATCTTTCCCAGCATCAGGGTCTTTTCCAATGAGCTGGCTCTTCACATCAGGTAGCCCAACTATTGGAGCTTTGGCTTCAGCATAGGTCCTTCTCGTGAATATTCAGGGTTGATTTTCTTTAGGATTGACTGGTTTGATCTCCTGACTGTGCATAGGACTCTCAAGATTCCAGCACCACAGTTCAAAAGCACCAGTTCTTTGGTGCTCATTTGTAGTGGTTATTATTTAATAATGCTCTACAGTCAGCTCTCTGTATCTGTGGGTTCTGTGTGCACTGTGTCAGTGAAATCTTCAAGAAAATAAATCCAGAAAGTTCCATAAACCAAAATTTCATTTTGTCACAGCCAGCAACTCTGCTTAGTGCTTGCATTCTATTTACAACTGTTTGCATAACATTTACATTGCATTATGTACTGTAAGTAATCTAGAGATGATTTAAAATGCACTGGAGGATATGTATAGGTTATATGCAAATACTGCAAGATTGTATGTTGATATAAGGGATTGGGTGTTCTTGGATTTGGGTGTCTCTGGGTGGTCCTGGGATCAAAGCCCAGTGGACACCTAGAGATAACTTTTAAAATATTTTGTTCATAGTATAAAAAATGGGGCTTCCCAGGTGGCTCAGTGGTAAAGAATTTGCCTGCCAATGCAGGAGATACCAGCTCAATCCCTGGGTCAGGAAGCTCCTCTGGAAGAGGAAATAGCAATCCACTCTAGTATTGTTGCCTGGAAAATCCCATGGACAGAGGCGTCTGGTGGGCCACAGTCCATGGGGTCTGAAAAGAGTCAGACATGACTAAGTGAGTAACAGTTTTTCACATAAAATAATGATGTTGATATTATAGATGATCCTGCATGTTTTCTATTTTTTACTTTCACGTATTTTAAGAATTTCAGAAGAAGAATACTTCTTAGAAGTATTACATAATGACATTTATTTATGGTTTATCACAGGGTTTTGAGAATACCTCATTGATATAATAGGACCTTGTTGTTTATCCATTTTATATTACTACATTGTAGTGTGTGTATCTGCTAATTCTAAACTCCCAATCCATTCCTCCCTCATGCCATTGCCCAACATTAATTTTAAAATACCACATTAGATTTCTATCATCTTCATGTTTAGAGAAAATCTTAACATTCATTCTCTTTTTATTTATCTCTTACTATGACCTTTACATGAAGCATTTCAAATAATTTAAGAGCTGCTTATCCATCTACATTTTTGTTTTTCTTCTTTACTTGAATGCTATGGAATATATTTGTGTTTCCTTAAAAAAAAAACTTTCCAAGCATAAGTTGTTTTACTTTATAAACAATGACATTCTAATATAGTGTGCCCGTGGCTTCCTCAAGAGTTGAAATGACACTTTTATCTCCCTTTTGCTCTAATACATTGCCAGAGATGAGAGAGAATCCAAAAATGGGGGAGAAACAGAGACAGAGACAAAGAAAACAGAGCGGGACACCCCTTGTTGGACCAGTGGGCAATCATACAGTACAATATGGAAGCCGTAGGCCTGAATGAATTAATTATGCCTGGAATATACTTTATCCTTATAAGGAATATATGCCTTCGAAATCCATTGTGTGCTTTTACATTTCTAAGATACTTAAATTATGGGTACGTTAGATAAAGCTGTTCAGTCTGTTTTTACAGATCATTGACTTTGGTTTAATTAATTGTCTTGCTTTTTCCCAAAGGAGCATGTTTGGCAGAGGAAAAAAATTCCTTTGGGTCAAAATCAGCCTGTGTAAGCGACATGCACCAGCTTGTGTGTTTTGCTCCTAACGGCACCACCATTCTGGGACTTGACCTACATGCCCAAGAAGTCTTCATTATTAACAATTTATGTTTCTCTGGTGGCTTCCGTTTGCTAAATGAGCCTCTGTCTCATATTAAACATTGATAGCTAATGCCAGCTTATGGCTGCAGGTCTATTCAGCATCTCTTTTCACAGAATACAATCTGTATAATTAGAAAATAGCCACAACTTCTGCATCCGGCACATTAGGGAGTGTGACGATGTTGCACTCTGCTGGCATTTCACATGCCAGCCCTCATAGCACAGACATATAATAGGACCTTGTTGTTTATCATTTTATATTACTACATTGTAGTGTGTGTATCTGCTAATTCTAAACTCCCAATCCATTCCTCCCTCATGCCATTGCCCAACATTAATTTTAAAATACCACATTAGATTTCTATCATCTTCATGTTTAGAGAAAATCTTAACATTCATTCTCTTTTTATTTATCTCTTACTATGACCTTTACATGAAGCATTTCAAATAATTTAAGAGCTGCTTATCCATCTACATTTTTGTTTTTCTTCTTTACTTGAATGCTATGGAATATATTTGTGTTTCCTTAAAAAAAAAACTTTCCAAGCATAAGTTGTTTTACTTTATAAACAATGACATTCTAATATAGTGTGCCCGTGGCTTCCTCAAGAGTTGAAATGACACTTTTATCTCCCTTTTGCTCTAATACATTGCCAGAGATGAGAGAGAATCCAAAAATGGGGGAGAAACAGAGACAGAGACAAAGAAAACAGAGCGGGACACCCCTTGTTGGACCAGTGGGCAATCATACAGTACAATATGGAAGCCGTAGGCCTGAATGAATTAATTATGCCTGGAATATACTTTATCCTTATAAGGAATATATGCCTTCGAAATCCATTGTGTGCTTTTACATTTCTAAGATACTTAAATTATGGGTACGTTAGATAAAGCTGTTCAGTCTGTTTTTACAGATCATTGACTTTGGTTTAATTAATTGTCTTGCTTTTTCCCAAAGGAGCATGTTTGGCAGAGGAAAAAAATTCCTTTGGGTCAAAATCAGCCTGTGTAAGCGACATGCACCAGCTTGTGTGTTTTGCTCCTAACGGCACCACCATTCTGGGACTTGACCTACATGCCCAAGAAGTCTTCATTATTAACAATTTATGTTTCTCTGGTGGCTTCCGTTTGCTAAATGAGCCTCTGTCTCATATTAAACATTGATAGCTAATGCCAGCTTATGGCTGCAGGTCTATTCAGCATCTCTTTTCACAGAATACAATCTGTATAATTAGAAAATAGCCACAACTTCTGCATCCGGCACATTAGGGAGTGTGACGATGTTGCACTCTGCTGGCATTTCACATGCCAGCCCTCATAGCACAGACATGATGATAACATTCTTTCAATTTAAATAGTGGTAATAGGTACACTGAATTGTACGTCTTGATGAAACTACAAAAGAGACAAAGGAAAGATATGAATTTATTAAGACAAGCAAAACATCACATTAACTTAGATGTCAAGTAAAATTTGAGGGGGATATAGTACTGCGGGAAATCACCATATCTGGACTGTCACCAAAACCAACTGCAAGACAAATGAGACAGTGTATCTTTTGTAAACCAGTCCACAAACTATTCACAGGATTGCTTTACACTTTCTAGTCATACTTTTTGCCATTATTCATTTCCATCCCATTTAACTAAATCTCATAAAGAGATTTTTAAGGTATAATTCTAAAATACACTCATGTGATATCTCTGTTGTTTGTGAAAATGTCAAGATTTACATTCAGTCATATTAAGAGATTAAAAAAGTGAAATATGGAGCTAGCATTTAATTTAGTGATCTGCTATGTACATTGGTAACTCATAAATTACGTCTAACCAGACTTGATTAAGTACTAAAAAGAAAAAAAGTGTATACACGTGTACTTGTGTGCTCCATCACGTCCAACTCACTCCATGTACTGTAGTCCATCAGTCTTCTCTGTCTTGGGATTTTCCAGGCAAGAATACTTCAGTGGGTTTCCATTTTCTTCTCTAGGGGAATTTTCCTGACGTAGAGATTGAATCCGTATCTCCTGCATTGCAGGTGGGGTGTTTACCAGCTGAGCCACCAGGGAAGCCTACAGTATGCACGAAAATACCTTAATTGTTAAAAGTGAAATGAAAATGAACAGGGTGTTTCCAGTTGCTTATAATAACCTTGAGGAGGCAGACGTACTTATAACTAGGTATTTGGATTCAGAATTTTTTTCTTGGATGATGTTTGCATTATTAACAATTTATGTTTCTCTGGTGGCTTCCGTTTGCTAAATGAGCCTCTGTCTCATATTAAACATTGATAGCTAATGCCAGCTTATGGCTGCAGGTCTATTCAGCATCTCTTTTCACAGAATACAATCTGTATAATTAGAAAATAGCCACAACTTCTGCATCCGGCACATTGGGGAGTGTGACGATGTTGCACTCTGCTGGCATTTCACATGCCAGCCCTCATAGCACAGACATGATGATAACATTCTTTCAATTTAAATAGTGGTAATAGGTACACTGAATTGTACGTCTTGATGAAACTACAAAAGAGACAAAGGAAAGATATGAATTTATTAAGACAAGCAAAACATCACATTAACTTAGATGTCAAGTAAAATTTGAGGGGGATATAGTACTGCGGGAAATCACCATATCTGGACTGTCACCAAAACCAACTGCAAGACAAATGAGACAGTGTATCTTTTGTAAACCAGTCCACAAACTATTCACAGGATTGCTTTACACTTTCTAGTCATACTTTTTGCCATTATTCATTTCCATCCCATTTAACTAAATCTCATAAAGAGATTTTTAAGGTATAATTCTAAAATACACTCATGTGATATCTCTGTTGTTTGTGAAAATGTCAAGATTTACATTCAGTCATATTAAGAGATTAAAAAAGTGAAATATGGAGCTAGCATTTAATTTAGTGATCTGCTATGTACATTGGTAACTCATAAATTACGTCTAACCAGACTTGATTAAGTACTAAAAAGAAAAAAAGTGTATACACGTGTACTTGTGTGCTCCATCACGTCCAACTCACTCCATGTACTGTAGTCCATCAGTCTTCTCTGTCTTGGGATTTTCCAGGCAAGAATACTTCAGTGGGTTTCCATTTTCTTCTCTAGGGGAATTTTCCTGACGTAGAGATTGAATCCGTATCTCCTGCATTGCAGGTGGGGTGTTTACCAGCTGAGCCACCAGGGAAGCCTACAGTATGCACGAAAATACCTTAATTGTTAAAAGTGAAATGAAAATGAACAGGGTGTTTCCAGTTGCTTATAATAACCTTGAGGAGGCAGACGTACTTATAACTAGGTATTTGGATTCAGAATCTTCTTGGTGTGGTCAATTAGTAGGGTCTGTGCTGATTGATGGCTATTTTGCTATCTCTGAGGGGAAAAATGCTTATTTCTGTCTTTTCAGAGGGAACTGACTTGAACAGTTTCTGGTTTTGCATGTATTTTTGACCAGGTCTTTTGAATGTTTTCATAGGAAAAAAAAAAACTAAGTTGAAAAACTTTATGAAATAAATTGAGATTTTATGTATTAATATATTCATTGAAAGGATAAACTATGACGGACTCACTGAACAGGAGACAAGTCTGTTCAAATCACTCTTTCAGCAGCATTATCACTGGTTTGAGAATTTTCATTGGAAAATGTATGTGCACACATGCACTTGTGCACAGATTTATAACTGTATGTATGTGCATCGGCATTTATGTCTCTGCTGGTATCTACACCCAAATCTGTATTGCAATTTACATGACTGACTGTCTGTATCTAATTAGTGTCTAAAATGAGATTCCTCTGTGAGTTAGCTTTGGTCTCTGACTTTTTTCTGAGCATTAGGTCGTAAGTATCCATCCAGTCATTAGACCCGCAAAATATAGGGGTCTCTGTTTGTTTGTAGAACATGTGATGAGTAGATGTAGATCATTATTTTCCTAACTGCTCAGTATCCTATGGCATTTCATACTTATTTAACTAAGATTCATTGCAGATTATATAGATTAACTAACCAAATTTACTATTATAAACAATGCCTTTAAGTACATCTTTGGCCATTTTTAACTTTTATACCCTTATTTAACTTTAAGATTCATTGCAGATTATATAGATTGTCCACGAAAAAAGTGTATACACGTGTAAGTCCAACTCACTCCATGTACTGTAGTCCATCAGTCTTCTCTGTCTTGGGATTTTCCAGGCAAGAATACTTCAGTGGGTTTCCATTTTCTTCTCTAGGGGAATTTTCCTGACGTAGAGATTGAATCCGTATCTCCTGCATTGCAGGTGGGGTGTTTACCAGCTGAGCCACCAGGGAAGCCTACAGTATGCACGAAAATACCTTAATTGTTAAAAGTGAAATGAAAATGAACAGGGTGTTTCCAGTTGCTTATAATAACCTTGAGGAGGCAGACGTACTTATAACTAGGTATTTGGATTCAGAATCTTCTTGGTGTGGTCAATTAGTAGGGTCTGTGCTGATTGATGGCTATTTTGCTATCTCTGAGGGGAAAAATGCTTATTTCTGTCTTTTCAGAGGGAACTGACTTGAACAGTTTCTGGTTTTGCATGTATTTTTGACCAGGTCTTTTGAATGTTTTCATAGGAAAAAAAAAAACTAAGTTGAAAAACTTTATGAAATAAATTGAGATTTTATGTATTAATATATTCATTGAAAGGATAAACTATGACGGACTCACTGAACAGGAGACAAGTCTGTTCAAATCACTCTTTCAGCAGCATTATCACTGGTTTGAGAATTTTCATTGGAAAATGTATGTGCACACATGCACTTGTGCACAGATTTATAACTGTATGTATGTGCATCGGCATTTATGTCTCTGCTGGTATCTACACCCAAATCTGTATTGCAATTTACATGACTGACTGTCTGTATCTAATTAGTGTCTAAAATGAGATTCCTCTGTGAGTTAGCTTTGGTCTCTGACTTTTTTCTGAGCATTAGGTCGTAAGTATCCATCCAGTCATTAGACCCGCAAAATATAGGGGTCTCTGTTTGTTTGTAGAACATGTGATGAGTAGATGTAGATCATTATTTTCCTAACTGCTCAGTATCCTATGGCATTTCATACTTATTTAACTAAGATTCATTGCAGATTATATAGATTAACTAACCAAATTTACTATTATAAACAATGCCTTTAAGTACATCTTTGATTAACTGACATTATTTCCTTAGCTTTCTTCCTCAACAGATTTATTGATCAGCCATTATGTATGAATATTGCAAATATTTACACATGTTACTCAGCTGTCTCTTAAAATGTTAAATTGCTTATATCTCCACTACTTCTTTTTAATGCACATTTTTATTATGACTAGGATTTTGTCACTCAAATAAGTGAAAAGCTGATACTTCTTTGTTTCTACTAATTCATCTTTTCATTTGAAAAAAGAACTTTTCTATCCATTTCCATTTTTGTGTCTTCAGTGACTTAAATTTGAATTTTTCATTTTTATACTGGGATAATCATTCTATATATTGTGATTTTTAATACAATAGGTATATTTATCATCATAAGCAAGATGCACTTTTTTCCAAACTTTTTTTCTTTTAGACTTTATGATTTTAAGAAAATTCAGTAGTTTCCCTGAGAAAAGTCTAACACTTTTTTTTCTCTTTATGATTTCAGACTTTACCTTCATGCTTAGAAATGTCTTTGCTACATGATAATAGACCATTCACCTATAATGCTATAATGTATTTATTTGGTCATTTAATTTTTTGTCCTAAAATAACAGTAAACACATATTCTTTTCTCAGTTTAGGTGTAAGGTTTATTTGTTAATAACTCACCAGTAGTAACAAAATAATTTTCCACCTAAGACTTTTGTATAGCTCTGAAATGCCACATTCTTTTTTGGGGGGTGGGAGGGAGGGGACAGGCAGGCCACTTCCATTGGTCTTCCATTTCTGTATTTTCATCCGTCTTTGTTCTTGGCTCTGTAGGCCTCCCATCGCGGGGCCTCTGTTGTCACAGAGCGCTGGCTCTGGGCACATGCATCCCGAGCTCTGGCTCGGATGGACACATGAGTCCAGCTGCTCCGTGGCATGGGATCTTCCCAGGCCAGATCGAACCGCGCTTTTTCTGAGCATTAGGTCGTAAGTATCCATCCAGTCATTAGACCCGCAAAATATAGGGGTCTCTGTTTGTTTGTAGAACATGTGATGAGTAGATGTAGATCATTATTTTCCTAACTGCTCAGTATCCTATGGCATTTCATACTTATTTAACTAAGATTCATTGCAGATTATATAGATTAACTAACCAAATTTACTATTATAAACAATGCCTTTAAGTACATCTTTGATTAACTGACATTATTTCCTTAGCTTTCTTCCTCAACAGATTTATTGATCAGCCATTATGTATGAATATTGCAAATATTTACACATGTTACTCAGCTGTCTCTTAAAATGTTAAATTGCTTATATCTCCACTACTTCTTTTTAATGCACATTTTTATTATGACTAGGATTTTGTCACTCAAATAAGTGAAAAGCTGATACTTCTTTGTTTCTACTAATTCATCTTTTCATTTGAAAAAAGAACTTTTCTATCCATTTCCATTTTTGTGTCTTCAGTGACTTAAATTTGAATTTTTCATTTTTATACTGGGATAATCATTCTATATATTGTGATTTTTAATACAATAGGTATATTTATCATCATAAGCAAGATGCACTTTTTTCCAAACTTTTTTTCTTTTAGACTTTATGATTTTAAGAAAATTCAGTAGTTTCCCTGAGAAAAGTCTAACACTTTTTTTTCTCTTTATGATTTCAGACTTTACCTTCATGCTTAGAAATGTCTTTGCTACATGATAATAGACCATTCACCTATAATGCTATAATGTATTTATTTGGTCATTTAATTTTTTGTCCTAAAATAACAGTAAACACATATTCTTTTCTCAGTTTAGGTGTAAGGTTTATTTGTTAATAACTCACCAGTAGTAACAAAATAATTTTCCACCTAAGACTTTTGTATAGCTCTGAAATGCCACTTTTTTTTTTGGGGGGGGGGGGGGAGGGGAACAGGCAGGCCACTTCCATTGGTCTTCCATTTCTGTATTTTCATCCGTCTTTGTTCTTTGGCTCATGTAGGCCTCCCATCGCGGGGGCCTCTGTTGTCACAGAGCGCTGGCTCTGGGCACATGCACTCCAGAGCTCTGGCTCGGTAATTGGACACATGAGTCTAGCTGCTCCGTGGCACATGGGATCTTCCCAGGCCAGGGATCGAACCGGCGCCCCTTGCACGGCAAGGCGGTGTCCTTACCCACTGGACCACCAGGGGAAGCCCATGCCACATTCTTTATCTACTAGGTTTACATATTTGTATTGTTAACATTCAGATATGTATATAACGTATATGACTATTACATAAACTATTCTGTATGATTAAGTGAAGCACTTTGGACTTCCCAGGGGGCACTAGTGGCTCAGATGATACAGCCCCTGCCTGCCAGTGAAGGGGATCTAAGAGATGCAGATTCAGTCCCTGTGTCAGGAAGACCCCCTGGGGAAGGAAATGGTGACCCATTTCAGTTCTTAACTGGAAAACCCCATGGACAGAGGAGCCCGGGGGGGTCCATGGGATTACAAAGAATCAGACATGACTGAGCTTATACGCACACATGAAAATTTATAAATGTATAAACATATATGTATGAGTGTTTATGCATATATTTAAATAACAATATACGTTTCTTGACATTTTGCACAGTGTATGAATTATTCCACTAACATATGCAAGTTCCAGTTGAATCCCAACACAGGGCAAACACTTCCAAGTTAACTTTGCCGCACTCTCTTTCTCAAGCCCTGATAATCAGCCAAGCCAATGGCTCACCACATGCTGCCTCTCGTAAGCATTTCCTGAGGCCATCTCTACTCTGATCTTGTGCCAGCCATGAATTGAAATTTTTTTTTCTTGCTATACCATTCACCTATAATGCTATAATGTATTTATTTGGTCATTTAATTTTCCTAAAATAACAGTAAACACATATTCTTTTCTCAGTTTAGGTGTAAGGTTTATTTGTTAATAACTCACCAGTAGTAACAAAATAATTTTCCACCTAAGACTTTTGTATAGCTCTGAAATGCCACATTCTTTTTGAGGGGTGGGAGGGAGGGGAACAGGCAGGCCACTTCTATTGGTCTTTCATTTCTCAATTTTCATCCGTCTTTGTTCTTTGGCTCATGTAGGCCTCCCATCGCGGGGGCCTCTGTTGTCACAGAGCGCTGGCTCTGGGCACATGCACTCCAGAGCTCTGGCTCGGTAATTGGACACATGAGTCTAGCTGCTCCGTGGCACATGGGATCTTCCCAGGCCAGGGATCGAACCGGCGCCCCTTGCACGGCAAGGCGGTGTCCTTACCCACTGGACCACCAGGGGAAGCCCATGCCACATTCTTTATCTACTAGGTTTACATATTTGTATTGTTAACATTCAGATATGTATATAACGTATATGACTATTACATAAACTATTCTGTATGATTAAGTGAAGCACTTTGGACTTCCCAGGGGGCACTAGTGGCTCAGATGATACAGCCCTGCCTGCCAGTGAAGGGATCTAAGAGATGCAGATTCAGTCCCTGTGTCAGGAAGACCCCTGGGAAGGAAATGGTGACCCATTTCAGTTCTTAACTGGAAAACCCCATGGACAGAGGAGCCCGGGGGGGTCCATGGGATTACAAAGAATCAGACATGACTGAGCTTATACGCACACATGAAAATTTATAAATGTATAAACATATATGTATGAGTGTTTATGCATATATTTAAATAACAATATACGTTTCTTGACATTTTGCACAGTGTATGAATTATTCCACTAACATATGCAAGTTCCAGTTGAATCCCAACACAGGGCAAACACTTCCAAGTTAACTTTGCCGCACTCTCTTTCTCAAGCCCTGATAATCAGCCAAGCCAATGGCTCACCACATGCTGCCTCTCGTAAGCATTTCCTGAGGCCATCTCTACTCTGATCTTGTGCCAGCCATGAATCGAAATCTGTATTCACATCTACTTAAAACAATTCTCTGGAATATATTTTGAGTGTACTGTGTTCCTATAATGTACAGCACACAAATGCATAAATATATCAAAAAAAGTAAGTAGAGAAGAACTGATGTTTAGAAGGTGGATGGGAGCCTTCAAGTAGGTATGTCATGGAGAGTTATCTTTCATCTTTACCATCACTTTATGCTTGTAAGAGATGAAACAAGAAGATGCATCTGGTGTTTGCACTAATTCCAAAGTAACTGAAATAAATTTTAACCTTAGAGTAGAAAGATGAAGTCACCAAGGATATGCCTGGTCAACAACCTCGGAGACCCCAATAGCACCAATGTCACCTGGGTCCCCTGGAGAAGGAAATGGCCACCTGCTTCAGTATTCTTGCTGGGAGGATGCCCATAGATGGAGGATCCTGACAGGCTACAGTCCATAGTGCCACAAAGAGATGGGCACAATTGAAGGGACTTAGCATGCAAGTACGTACCTGATAGTGTGTAAAGGGCAAGGTCACATAAAAAATAATTATGCCTTCTTGCATGCAGAACAATGTGTTGACTCTTGCTTCTTTCTGTCATCCTCTGTCCTTATAATCACACCATTCTTCTAAGCACTATTCCTGCATTAGACACATATAGAGAGGGTATTTCCATTTTGAAAAATAAACTAAAGCCATAAAAGGCAATTTCAGTCCAAATGCAGGTAATTTAGGGTTCTATCATAAGTGGAACATAAAGACACATCAGGGTTCCTTAAATGATACTTTTTCTTTTTATACTTTTGAGTACTTGACACCTCTGGTCTTCTGCAAACCCTTCCACCCCTCTCCCCGCCACATTGTTCACTCTTTGGCAGAGAAAGAGAAAGAAAAACATAAAGCAGAATCAAGAACAAACTTTTAGGTATACTTTACAATGTGAGTGATTTAGTTTTTCAGAAACTGTGATCAAATGTCGAGAATGCTGCAGTTGCAGTGAAGTGAGGTCTCCTAGAAATACACAAACACAGATGGATACTGCAAATTAAAAGGATTTAGAAAGCCCCTTTTACTTGTAAATAAGATAATACAAAAACTGTATATTTTCATTGGAGTACAATTGCTGTACAATGTTGTGTTAGTTTCTGCTGCACAACAGTGTGAATTAGCTATATGTGTGTATATCCAGGCTTCCCAGGTGGTGCTAGTGGTAAAAAAAAAAAAAAAAAAAACCCTGCCTGTCAATGCAGGAGACTTAGGAGATGTGAGGGTTCTATCCTTGGATTGGGAAGATCCCTAAGGAGGGCATGAAAACCCACTCCAATGTTCTTGCCTGGAGAATCCCGTGGACAGAGGAGCTTGGTGGGCTACTGTCCATGGGGTTGCAAAGGGCTGGACATGACTGAAGTGACTTAGCACACATTCATATATATATATCACCTCTGTCTCAAGCCTCCCACCTATCCCCCCCATCCCACCCATCTAGGTCATCACAGAGTATCCATCAGAGCTCCCCGTGCTCTTCAGCAGCTTCCCACAGTGCTAATTGCCCAATATGTCCCACCTTCCCATTACCCCACTCTGTCTATATGTCTGTTCTGTATGCATGCATCTCGATATATTTAAAAACTGTTTGAGAGGGCTTCCCGGGTGGTCTAGTGGGTAAAGAGTCTGCCATGCAGTGCAGGAGGTGCCAGTTTAATCCCTGGCCCAGGAAGATCCCATGTGCTGTGGAGCGGCTGGACCGGTGTTTTCAGTTAGAGCCAGTACTCTAGAGCACGTGTACCCAGAGCCAGTGCTCTGCAATGCTACAGTCCAAATGCAGGTAATTTAGGGTTCTATCATAAGTGGAACATAAAGACACATCAGGGTTCCTTAAATGATACTTTTTCTTTTTATACTTTTGAGTACTTGACACCTCTGGTCTTCTGCAAACCCTTCCACCCCTCTCCCCGCCACATTGTTCACTCTTTGGCAGAGAAAGAGAAAGAAAAACATAAAGCAGAATCAAGAACAAACTTTTAGGTATACTTTACAATGTGAGTGATTTAGTTTTTCAGAAACTGTGATCAAATGTCGAGAATGCTGCAGTTGCAGTGAAGTGAGGTCTCCTAGAAATACACAAACACAGATGGATACTGCAAATTAAAAGGATTTAGAAAGCCCCTTTTACTTGTAAATAAGATAATACAAAAACTGTATATTTTCATTGGAGTACAATTGCTGTACAATGTTGTGTTAGTTTCTGCTGCACAACAGTGTGAATTAGCTATATGTGTGTATATCCAGGCTTCCCAGGTGGTGCTAGTGGTAAAAAAAAAAAAAAAAAAAACCCTGCCTGTCAATGCAGGAGACTTAGGAGATGTGAGGGTTCTATCCTTGGATTGGGAAGATCCCTAAGGAGGGCATGAAAACCCACTCCAATGTTCTTGCCTGGAGAATCCCGTGGACAGAGGAGCTTGGTGGGCTACTGTCCATGGGGTTGCAAAGGGCTGGACATGACTGAAGTGACTTAGCACACATTCATATATATATATCACCTCTGTCTCAAGCCTCCCACCTATCCCCCCCATCCCACCCATCTAGGTCATCACAGAGTATCCATCAGAGCTCCCCGTGCTCTTCAGCAGCTTCCCACAGTGCTAATTGCCCAATATGTCCCACCTTCCCATTACCCCACTCTGTCTATATGTCTGTTCTGTATGCATGCATCTCGATATATTTAAAAACTGTTTGAGAGGGCTTCCCGGGTGGTCTAGTGGGTAAAGAGTCTGCCATGCAGTGCAGGAGGTGCCAGTTTAATCCCTGGCCCAGGAAGATCCCATGTGCTGTGGAGCGGCTGGACCGGTGTTTTCAGTTAGGAGCCAGTACTCTAGAGCACGTGTACCCAGAGCCAGTGCTCTGCAATGAGAGAGGCCACTACAGTGGAAGGCCCACATAGGCCAAAGAATAAAGATGGATGAAAACAAAAAACCAATAAAAGAGACTCATATTAAAAAAACAAATGCCTGAGATACTGAAATCACAGTTGCACCCTTGATATTTTGCCAGGACCTGCTTCCTCTACTTAACTTTCTTGTTTTTTATCAAATCTTTACCCACCATTTACTGGTTTTCCCAAGACCCACTCCATCATGATGTTGTCTGGTACACTGTATTCTCTCCTCTTTTGTATTTATATATTGCAAAGTGCCCAAATTCATATGGCACAAATTATATGTTGGCATATTATGTGAAAAATGTAATCTATAAGGTCTACCTATATTTGACACGTATAGTTTTTCATGTTATTTTGCTTCTGTGTCATCCATGTTATTGCTAGAACGCTTGACCAGCAAGGATGGTAAAATGTGTTTCTGCTTATCAGGACACACCAGTGAGTGTCATGAAGGTAGCTTCTACCAGGCTTCATTTTGCTTGACCTCTCCAAGAGACGCTATTGAACTGACCATGGACTTGATCCAGCAAAGCAGTTCTTTTGTTACTCATTAAATATCTATATGACTTTTCAAGATGAAAAGACACCTTTGTACATAAACAGAGACTATGAAATCAGGAAGGCCTGGGTTGGTGTTTTGAATTTGCCGTAGAAACTTTTTGACCTTGAGTCTGTCATTTGTTTGAGTCCTTTTGTCACAAATGAAAGAAAACCCTACCTTATTTGAATATCCTCAGGATTTGCCTTTTGGCTCTAGTAAGTACAAATGAATAGTAAGTACCATCCCCGTCCCCCTATCAAGAAAGTCATCGAGCTCCCGTGCTCTTCAGCAGCTTCCCACAGTGCTAATTGCCCAATATGTCCCACCTTCCCATTACCCCACTCTGTCTATATGTCTGTTCTGTATGCATGCATCTCGATATATTTAAAAACTGTTTGAGAGGGCTTCCCGGGTGGTCTAGTGGGTAAAGAGTCTGCCATGCAGTGCAGGAGGTGCCAGTTTAATCCCTGGCCCAGGAAGATCCCATGTGCTGTGGAGCGGCTGGACCGGTGTTTTCAGTTAGGAGCCAGTACTCTAGAGCACGTGTACCCAGAGCCAGTGCTCTGCAATGAGAGAGGCCACTACAGTGGAAGGCCCACATAGGCCAAAGAATAAAGATGGATGAAAACAAAAAACCAATAAAAGAGACTCATATTAAAAAAACAAATGCCTGAGATACTGAAATCACAGTTGCACCCTTGATATTTTGCCAGGACCTGCTTCCTCTACTTAACTTTCTTGTTTTTTATCAAATCTTTACCCACCATTTACTGGTTTTCCCAAGACCCACTCCATCATGATGTTGTCTGGTACACTGTATTCTCTCCTCTTTTGTATTTATATATTGCAAAGTGCCCAAATTCATATGGCACAAATTATATGTTGGCATATTATGTGAAAAATGTAATCTATAAGGTCTACCTATATTTGACACGTATAGTTTTTCATGTTATTTTGCTTCTGTGTCATCCATGTTATTGCTAGAACGCTTGACCAGCAAGGATGGTAAAATGTGTTTCTGCTTATCAGGACACACCAGTGAGTGTCATGAAGGTAGCTTCTACCAGGCTTCATTTTGCTTGACCTCTCCAAGAGACGCTATTGAACTGACCATGGACTTGATCCAGCAAAGCAGTTCTTTTGTTACTCATTAAATATCTATATGACTTTTCAAGATGAAAAGACACCTTTGTACATAAACAGAGACTATGAAATCAGGAAGGCCTGGGTTGGTGTTTTGAATTTGCCGGGTAGAAACTATTTGACCTTGAGTCTGTCATTTGTTTGAGTCCTTTTTTGTCACAAATGAAAGAAAACACTACCTTATTTGAATATCCTAAGGATTTGAAACCTGTATTTTGAAGTCACAAGCAAAAATTCTAAATGTGTAAGGTTACAAATGAATAGTAAGTACCATTACAAATTCTAAAAATCAAAATGCCAAGGAAAACTTAGATGCATAAAGAAAGCAGTCTTTGTACGTTATAGTTGAAAACTCAACTCTGAGAAATAGGAAAAAAATGTTAATGTTTGTAATTTTTGGCTTAGAAAATTGATGCTCAGAACATGTGAAAATGTGTTTGCCTATTTATTTTGATTTTCTATAACAGTAGACTTAATTGTGTGTACACGGAATCCTCGATATAGTGGTAGAAACATACACTGATCAAACAGTCACACATATGTGTGTAAAACTCCATCTGCAGTAAGAATGATGCTGAAATGCCTGGAGCAGGAAAGTGGGATGTATAGGGGAGATGGTGGTGCTTATGCAGGGGGCAGACAGGAGAAGGAGCCACAGGAGGCCTGGCAGCTTAGATAAGTGGAGGCTGAATGGAGAGAAGCAGACTGATTCAAGTGCCATTTTCAAAGTAAAGTCATCAGGTTAATAATGAAGGAGAGAAAACAGAAAAAAACTTTCCTCAATATTTTTTTTTAAATTTTTATTTATTCATTTATTTTTGGCTATTCTGGGTTTTCACTGCTGCCACAGGTCCTTCTCTAGTTGCAGAGAGTGGGGACTACTCTCTGGTTGAGGTGAACAGGCTTCTTTTTGCAGTGACTTCTCTTGTTGTGGAACTCGGACTCTAGGGCACACAGGCTTCTGTAGTTGTGACACATAGGTTCAACAGTTGCGGCTCTGAGGCTCTAGAGCACAGGCTCAAGAGTTGTGGCTCACAGGCTCGACTGGTTGTATGACTTGATCCAGCAAAGCAGTTCTTTTGTTACTCATTAAATATCTATATGACTTTTCAAGATGAAAAGACACCTTTGTACATAAACAGAGACTATGAAATCAGGAAGGCCTGGGTTGGTGTTTTGAATTTGCCGGGTAGAAACTATTTGACCTTGAGTCTGTCATTTGTTTGAGTCCTTTTTTGTCACAAATGAAAGAAAACACTACCTTATTTGAATATCCTAAGGATTTGAAACCTGTATTTTGAAGTCACAAGCAAAAATTCTAAATGTGTAAGGTTACAAATGAATAGTAAGTACCATTACAAATTCTAAAAATCAAAATGCCAAGGAAAACTTAGATGCATAAAGAAAGCAGTCTTTGTACGTTATAGTTGAAAACTCAACTCTGAGAAATAGGAAAAAAATGTTAATGTTTGTAATTTTTGGCTTAGAAAATTGATGCTCAGAACATGTGAAAATGTGTTTGCCTATTTATTTTGATTTTCTATAACAGTAGACTTAATTGTGTGTACACGGAATCCTCGATATAGTGGTAGAAACATACACTGATCAAACAGTCACACATATGTGTGTAAAACTCCATCTGCAGTAAGAATGATGCTGAAATGCCTGGAGCAGGAAAGTGGGATGTATAGGGGAGATGGTGGTGCTTATGCAGGGGGCAGACAGGAGAAGGAGCCACAGGAGGCCTGGCAGCTTAGATAAGTGGAGGCTGAATGGAGAGAAGCAGACTGATTCAAGTGCCATTTTCAAAGTAAAGTCATCAGGTTAATAATGAAGGAGAGAAAACAGAAAAAAACTTTCCTCAATATTTTTTTTTAAATTTTTATTTATTCATTTATTTTTGGCTATTCTGGGTTTTCACTGCTGCCACAGGTCCTTCTCTAGTTGCAGAGAGTGGGGACTACTCTCTGGTTGAGGTGAACAGGCTTCTTTTTGCAGTGACTTCTCTTGTTGTGGAACTCGGACTCTAGGGCACACAGGCTTCTGTAGTTGTGACACATAGGTTCAACAGTTGCGGCTCTGAGGCTCTAGAGCACAGGCTCAAGAGTTGTGGCTCACAGGCTTAGTTGCTCTGCAGCATGTGGGATCTTCCCGGATTAGGAATTGAACCCATGTCTCCTGCATTGGCAGGTGAAGTCTTCACCACTGAGCTACCAGGGGAGCCCTCCTCAATAATTTGTTAAGTGTTCTTGTACAACCAAAGAGCATATTGCATGCGTGTATGCATGCTAAGTTGATTCACTCATGTCCGACTCTCTGCGGCTGCATGGGCCATACCTCTATCCATGAGATTCTCCAGGAAAGAATACTGGAGTGCATTGCCATTTCCTTCTCCAGATGATCTTCGCTACTGAGGGATCAAGTCCATGTTTTTTTTTTTTTTTTTTTTTAATGTCTCCTACATTAGCAGGTGGGTTCTTTGCCACTAGCACCAGGTGGGAAGTCCCAAATAACAGATAATCAGGCAGAAATCTGGGAAAGGAAGTTCAGCTGGTTCCAAGCAGGTTGAATGTGAGGTGCCTTTCAGATGTCCAAAAGGAAGCACATCAAGTCAGAGCTGAAGCACAGAGGACATTATTGGGCAACAGATGAAGTCCTGTGGTTATTGAGATAGGAAAACTGAGTTAAGAAAGGAGCGAAGGCTGAAGCTTTAATAAGTGAGTAGAGGAAAATGTTCCTGTCATGGGGAGAGAGGGTGGGCGTCTGAATAAGAGGAGAAAGAGACCAAGGGAGATTGTATCATTGAAGCCATGGGAAAGAACATTACACGAGACAGTTCATCATGCTTGAGTTTTGATAGAAAGTTAAGTAGCAAAAAATGCAGAAACTGTCTGTCTTTGGTTAATGTCACAAAAGCCACATCTGATCTCAGCAAGTAACATGGCAGGGAGAGATCAAGCTGAATGAACCTGGGCTGTCTTCAGTTGAGGCTGGAATGGAAGATGAGGCCTTCTCTAGTTGCAGAGAGTGGGGACTACTTCGGAGGTGAACAGGCTTCTTTTTGCAGTGACTTCTCTTGTTGTGGAACTCGGACTCTAGGGCACACAGGCTTCTGTAGTTGTGACACATAGGTTCAACAGTTGCGGCTCTGAGGCTCTAGAGCACAGGCTCAAGAGTTGTGGCTCACAGGCTTAGTTGCTCTGCAGCATGTGGGATCTTCCCGGATTAGGAATTGAACCCATGTCTCCTGCATTGGCAGGTGAAGTCTTCACCACTGAGCTACCAGGGGAGCCCTCCTCAATAATTTGTTAAGTGTTCTTGTACAACCAAAGAGCATATTGCATGCGTGTATGCATGCTAAGTTGATTCACTCATGTCCGACTCTCTGCGGCTGCATGGGCCATACCTCTATCCATGAGATTCTCCAGGAAAGAATACTGGAGTGCATTGCCATTTCCTTCTCCAGATGATCTTCGCTACTGAGGGATCAAGTCCATGTTTTTTTTTTTTTTTTTTTTAATGTCTCCTACATTAGCAGGTGGGTTCTTTGCCACTAGCACCAGGTGGGAAGTCCCAAATAACAGATAATCAGGCAGAAATCTGGGAAAGGAAGTTCAGCTGGTTCCAAGCAGGTTGAATGTGAGGTGCCTTTCAGATGTCCAAAAGGAAGCACATCAAGTCAGAGCTGAAGCACAGAGGACATTATTGGGCAACAGATGAAGTCCTGTGGTTATTGAGATAGGAAAACTGAGTTAAGAAAGGAGCGAAGGCTGAAGCTTTAATAAGTGAGTAGAGGAAAATGTTCCTGTCATGGGGAGAGAGGGTGGGCGTCTGAATAAGAGGAGAAAGAGACCAAGGGAGATTGTATCATTGAAGCCATGGGAAAGAACATTACACGAGACAGTTCATCATGCTTGAGTTTTGATAGAAAGTTAAGTAGCAAAAAATGCAGAAACTGTCTGTCTTTGGTTAATGTCACAAAAGCCACATCTGATCTCAGCAAGTAACATGGCAGGGAGAGATCAAGCTGAATGAACCTGGGCTGTCTTCAGTTGAGGCTGGAATGGAAGATGAGGCCACGAGAAATCTCTGGGTGATGATAGTGTTTTTTTTAAAAAAATTAACCATGAATGAGGAAGAGAATGATTTTATTTGCTGAATTCATCCAACAATCCTCAATCTCTTCTCTGTGTTCTTTCTTTTCTTGTTTGAATGTAACTTTTAAAACTGAACTGTTTCCTCATGGCTTGCTCCTTTTGAATCTCCATGTCATCTCTCAGTGTTTTGGAAGGGCAAGAACCTTAAGTCATCCTTTTAAATCACCTCTTTATCCCAGGCCTCACATGCCATTTGTGAGTAAATTCTGTTGACACTGTCATCAAAATGTATTCAGAATGAGACTCTTTTCATGACCTTCCACAGGAAACCCTCTGGCCCAAGACTTCTTCATACATTACTTGAATAATTTCAAGATCTCCCAAAGTTCCTTCAGTGCCTAGTCTTGCCCTTCTCCCAAATCAGTTCCCAACAACACAGCCGAACTGATCCTTTTAACACATATGTTCAGTCTTGTATATGTGCATGTGCATACATGTGCCGTTACTTAGTCCTGTCTAACTCTTTGTGACACCATGGACTGTAACCCACCAGGCTTCTTTGTCCATGGGATTTCCCAGGCAAGAATACTGGGTTGCCATGGCCTCCTCTGGGGAATCTTCCCGACCCAGGGGTCGAACCTGCATTTCCTGCATTGGCAGGAAGATATTTTACCATTGAACCATCAGAAACCCAGCATAAACTATAGGAGAGCAGACACTATCAAGTGATTGTATCACTATTCTATTGCCGATGACTCAAAAACTGCCTCGTACATTTTAGAGGCTCATTTAACATCAGTGAAGAGATGAAAGCATGGGAGTGAACAGGGGCAGGGATGCAGACTGTGAGTGTGAGCTGAGGGCAGAACTCATGTAAGTCCTTCACTTAGGAAGTGACTGAAGAACAGTGTCCCATAAAAGGAATCAATAAGTAACCAAGAGGTATACAGAGCACCTGCAGAAGTGAGGTCCTCGGAAACAACAGGAAGTTTGGAGATTGCAGATTCATGCCAGGTACCTTAGAAAATCCAACAAAATGAGAACTGAATAACTCTCTAGGGGGTTGTCTAATAGAGGTGGTCAATGATGTTGAACTGTTTACAGAGTAGCTGCTTAAATATAAGTGTGGGAACAGAATTGCATTAAGTTGAGAAGATGAGAGATGAGAAAATGAAATAAAATGAATGGAAGAAAAGATGAGAATACAGATACATGGGAAATTCATGATCATAGAAAGAAAATGTCTGAATTCTACCATTTATTTCTGCTCTAAGAAACTGAGTAATACAACTGGAAGAAAGAAAATCATGTCTGTATTATAACACAAGTTCTTGTTATGCCATAAAAAGATCCGTGCTTGGGCTTCCCTGGTAGTCCAGTGGGTAAAGAGTCCGCCTTGCAGTGCAAGGGGCACCGGTTCAATCCCTGGCCTGGGAAGAGCCTACATACCGCAAACTGACCAGAATGGAGTGTCCAATTACCAGCCAGCGACCTGGAGCACGTGTGCCCAGAGTCGGTGCTCTGCAACAGGAGAGGTCATTGCAATGGGAGGCCCACACAGGCCAAAGAACAACGATGGATGAAAATAAATAAATGGAAGATGAATAAAAGAGGCCAAAATTAAAGATATTAAAAAATAAAAACAAGGATCTGTGCTCTTCTGTGAATGAAGTGTAGTGAGGAAGTGTTACTCCCAGTGTAGACCAGTCCCCCCTCAATTAAGAGCAGGTTCCTGTGGTTACAGCTTTGCATGCATAGAGATTAATGCTTTTTATGTGGTCCGTGTTATGCAAATAGTAGGGATATCTGCCCTACAGGTATTCTTCAATGTCTGACAAGTAAGATCTATTACATCCATTGCAGAATTATTAGTAATAGCAAACAAAATAGAAACAGTCTCAATGTCCATCCGCAAGAGACTGAGAACATATAGTAGAATTACACAAGGAAGCATTACTTTGCAATTTGAAAAGAGTTATATCCACAGTGAGACTTTATACGTCCATAAGCCCAGTCTCTCATTTACCTGAATGAACTGACTTGCTCTGGCCTTTCCACGTTTGTAGAGAGTCATCTGTCACCATTGCTGAGTTGATTCTTTCTGACATTTTGGTGGCTCAGACATAAAGAACCTGCCTGCAATGTGGGAGACTCAGGCTCGACCCCTGGAGAAGGAAATGGCCACCCACTCCAGTGTTCTTGCCTGGAGAATCCTATGGACAGAGGAGCCTGATGGGCTATAGTCCTTGGGGTTGCAGAGAGTCAGACATAACTGAGTGATTAACACTTCCTTAAGAGCACTTGGAAAATTATTGGAACCACTGGGCTCCAATTATTTCACTTGCTTAAGTCGTAGCTATGGCTCGGTTTTGTCTAGAAACAAATTAGGAGTAGTGAGTAGTTTTCAAAAAGAGAGTGAAGCAGGGGCACCTTGTAAGCACTGACTGCAGCAGCCCAATGAGCAGTGTTTTCATATTTCTCTTGACTCCTTCCAGACGACCCTGTCTGTACAGATCCTGTAGCCAGAACTCCCAGGGCCATGCAGTCATGGATTCCTAGGCTGGAGAGATTGTGCCTGGGTTACAACTTCTGAATCCTAGCCAGCACTCCTTCCTGGGTTCTCCCCAGTTCACAAAGTATCATTATTTGTTTTTGTACAATCTAAGTATAGAGTTTGTAAATCAACATGCAGGTTTACAATATGATGGCTCCAAAATCCCCATCATTCCAACTCTCTGCATCTTTCTAATCTTGAGATAAACTTACAATGACTTTTATTTTTTGCCTTATTTTCATTAAATAGAATGCCTGTAACAGTTTACCTCAAAGCGTATCTAGACGTTTCACTTGTAAACTGACTCCTGATTGCATCAGACTATGTGACGTAGTGAATGCTGGTTTTCATCATCAATAACTCTTAATACAATTTTACATGGATAGTGAATTATATACAGGTGGTGATAGGCATGTAAAGTCTCCATTTACTAAAATACAAGAGTGAGGGACAAAATAAACATAGCCAGGTAGCAGTGCCATGAAGTATATTAGTCATTCTCATGTAAAATAATTTAACAGGATTCTATCTGAAAATTCAATCCATAATTTGAACAAAATGTCAGAGGGAACTGAGTTTTTTAAAGTGATGAAGTATGACATAGTGTCACCAGAAAAGATTAAAGTATATTTTTTTGGTCTAGAATTTCAATAGAAGAAATTGTAAGCCAATAAGAAATACATATACATAGGTAAGACTGCAAGCAACCTATAATATAGTAGTCAATGAAAACTATAAAATATGATTCAGTAAAAATTGTAGGAATACTTAATTTTGGTACTCAGATATTGAGAACATTAATTAGATATTGACGCTCCTGAACAAAAGAATATTTTGCAAATACATGTAAGAAGGAGTTTTTTATAGTTTTTTTTTAAAGGAAAGGAAAAGATAAAGAGGCAGTGTAATCACCCCAAAGCATTTTGGAGCAATGTACATAGTCAAGAATTCATATCAGAATTCCATGGTGTGATTAAAAATGTGTAATGGAAGGAACTGGAATGAGAAGCTCAAAAAGATATATGCATCCCATGCTCATAGCAGCTTGGTTGACAAAAGTCAGGATGTGGAAGAAACCTCAGTGTTCGTCAATGGATGAATGGACAAAGAAGATGCGGTACATATATACAGTGGAATATTAGCCTGAATAAAGAAGAGTTTCTCACCTTTTGTGACAACATGGATGGTTCTGGAGGGCATTATGCTAAGTGAAATAAGACAAACACAGAAATATAAATACTGTATCATCTTACTTATATGTGTAACCTAGAACAGTCAAACTCATAAAAGCAGAGAGAAGAGTGATGATCAGGACCTGAGGGATGGATAAATGGGAAGTGATGATAGTCAAGGGCTACAAAGTTTCAGTTAAATGCAAGATAAATACTTTCTAGAGATTACAGTGCATACAGCTAACAACATTGTACTGTACACCTGAGAGTTTGTAAGAAGGTAGATCATATGTTAAATGTTTTTACCACACATTAATAATAATAATTGCCTTGTAGCTCAGCTGGTAAAGAATCTGCCTGCAATGCAGGAGACCAGTTTGATTCCTGGGTCAGGAAGTGCCCCTGGAGAAGAGATAGGCTAACCACGCCACTATCCTTGGGTTTCTCTGGTGGCTCAGATGGTAAAGAATCTGCCTACAATGGAGGAGAGCTGGGTTCAATCCCTGGATTGAGAAGATTCCCTGGAGGAGGGCATGGCAATACATTCTAGCATTCTTGCCTGGAGAATCCCCATGGACAGAGGAGCCTGAAGGGCCACAGTCCACAGGGTCCCTAAGAGTAGGACATGACTAAGGACTAAATGCAGCATAAAATAATAATAATAATGAGGTGAGCGGAAACATGGAGAGATGATGGGTATGTCTATTACCTTGATGATGGCAATGGTTTCATAAGTGTTTGCTTATTCTCTAACTCATTGAGTTCTGGACATTAAATGTGCACAACTTTTACATACTAATTGTACCTAATTAAAGCCACCTATTCCAGTATTCTTGCCTGGAGAATTCCATGGACAGAGAGCCTGGTGGGCTACACTCCATGGGATCACAAGAGTCGGACATGACTGAGCGACTAACACACTAACACACAAAGTTCTATATACACACACACACACACACACACACGTATTTATAAAGGATCACTAAAAGAGTCATGCATTAGGAATGAAATAGGTACTTGTTTAATAATCATATATTATTGATAGTTTGAATTTAAAAGTATTTTGCAAAAAAATTAAGTATATATTAAAATAATTTTCATTTCTATATTTCTAAATCTAAATACCTTGTAAGCAATTTTTAAATTTTTTAAAAAATTTTTGGTCTCTTTTATTGGTTTTTTATTTGTTTATTTTCATCTATCTATATTCTTTGGCCTGTGTGGGCCTCCCATTGTAGTGGCCTCTCTTGTCACAGAGCACTAGGTCTGGGCACATGCACTCCAGAGCACTGGCTCCTAATTGGACACACTGGTCCAGTTGCTCCATGGTACGTGGGATCTTCTTGGGTTAGGGATCAAACTGGTGCCCCTTGCACTGCAAGGAGGACTCTTTACCCACTGGGCCACCAGGGAAGCCCTATTGTAAGCTTTTTTTTTTTTTAAAGATTTATTTATTTATTTATTTTGGGCGGGGATTGG
This sequence comes from Tragulus kanchil, assembly GCA_022376925.1. Taxonomy (NCBI): domain Eukaryota; kingdom Metazoa; phylum Chordata; class Mammalia; order Artiodactyla; family Tragulidae; genus Tragulus; species Tragulus kanchil. Next base: position 134,942,738 of record JAIOJX010000023.1, read on the forward strand.
GTTGGGGAGGGAGGGGAGCGGGCGGGCCACTTCCATTGGTCTTCCATTTCTCTATTTTTCATCCTTCTTTGTTCTTTGGCTCCTGTGGGCCTCCCATTGCGGTGGCGTCTGTCGTCGCAGAGCGCCGGCTCTGGGCGCATGCGCTCCGGAGCTCGGGCTCGGTGATTGGACACATTGGTCGAGCCGCTCCACAGCACGTGGGATCTTCCCAGGCTAGGGATCGAACTGGCGCCCCTTGCACGGCAAGGCGGTGTCCTTATCCACTGGACCACCAGGGGAAGCCCGTAAGCATTTTTTGCAATACTTAATCTTTTGAGCAAACAATGTTGTCTTTCTGTAGCATTCGGTTCTTTCTAGGACACAGTCAGAAGTACCTTCCAGAGTCTGCTTTCTAGTTCCTTAATTCTGTGCTGTGTCACAGTTTTCATTCCATGACTTGCTAGCCCCTACTCAAATGTCTGGAGTAGGCTTTCCTTTCTTCAGCTCCCAGCTCATCCTTTTAGACTGATGTATATACTCTGCCAGCCTTGTAACCTCTGTACACACTCTCAGTTACTCTGCCTGTTATTCCTCACATAGAGTGTTTCTTTGTTCACATCAACCAGAACTCTATTAGTTTTGATGGCAAAATGCATTAATATTCTCTCTGCTGACATCATTGCCTGAATGAATTGTCTTGAGGAATTTAGGAGGGTCCAATAGTAGGGATAATAACATATTAACCTTTCTGATTAGGTGTGCTCATTAGTTATAATTAAGCTGGAGAATATTAACACCTTGGTCTCTTTTATTGGTTTTTTATTTGTTTATTTTCATCTATCTATATTCTTTGGCCTGTGTGGGCCTCCCATTGTAGTGGCCTCTCTTGTCACAGAGCACTAGGTCTGGGCACATGCACTCCAGAGCACTGGCTCCTAATTGGACACACTGGTCCAGTTGCTCCATGGTACGTGGGATCTTCTTGGGTTAGGGATCAAACTGGTGCCCCTTGCACTGCAAGGAGGACTCTTTACCCACTGGGCCACCAGGGAAGCCCTATTGTAAGCTTTTTTTTTTTTTTAAAGATTTATTTATTTATTTATTTTGGGCGGGGATTGGGTTGGGGAGGGAGGGGAGCGGGCGGGCCACTTCCATTGGTCTTCCATTTCTCTATTTTTCATCCTTCTTTGTTCTTTGGCTCCTGTGGGCCTCCCATTGCGGTGGCGTCTGTCGTCGCAGAGCGCCGGCTCTGGGCGCATGCGCTCCGGAGCTCGGGCTCGGTGATTGGACACATTGGTCGAGCCGCTCCACAGCACGTGGGATCTTCCCAGGCTAGGGATCGAACTGGCGCCCCTTGCACGGCAAGGCGGTGTCCTTATCCACTGGACCACCAGGGGAAGCCCGTAAGCATTTTTTGCAATACTTAATCTTTTGAGCAAAAAATGTTGTCTTTCTGTAGCATTCGGTTCTTTCTAGGACACAGTCAGAAGTACCTTCCAGAGTCTGCTTTCTAGTTCCTTAATTCTGTGCTGTGTCACAGTTTTCATTCCATGACTTGCTAGCCCCTACTCAAATGTCTGGAGTAGGCTTTCCTTTCTTCAGCTCCCAGCTCATCCTTTTAGACTGATGTATATACTCTGCCAGCCTTGTAACCTCTGTACACACTCTCAGTTACTCTGCCTGTTATTCCTCACATAGAGTGTTTCTTTGTTCACATCAACCAGAACTCTATTAGTTTTGATGGCAAAATGCATTAATATTCTCTCTGCTGACATCATTGCCTGAATGAATTGTCTTGAGGAATTTAGGAGGGTCCAATAGTAGGGATAATAACATATTAACCTTTCTGATTAGGTGTGCTCATTAGTTATAATTAAGCTGGAGAATATTAACACCTTGATGTTGTTCATGAATGATATAATTATATTTGACTATCTATTTTCAATATGTTTATATTTAGCACGTTAAGAGAAATACTGTGTAAGAAGCATTAGCTTTCTAGTCATTTCTCTAAGACTAACTTCCCTCTGTTTGAAAGATGACTGTTCTTAAGAATCATTTACAGTTTTCAATTTTATCCCAATGCAAGCCATCCTTGACCTTCCCTGGTGGTTAAGACGATGAAGAATTCACCTGAAATGTGAGAGACTTGGGTTCAATCTCTGGGTCAGGATGCTCCCTTGGAGAAGAGAACAGCCACCCATTCCAGTATTCATGCCTGGAAAATCCTGTGAACACAGGAGCCTGGCCAGCTACACTCCCTGGGGTTGTAAACACTTGGGCACAACTGATTGACTAACACTTTCACTTTCAAATCATCCTTGTTAGATAGATTTGAACATTTAGGTTTGAAGTTTGAGTCTAAAATACTTTAAAATGTGTTTGATTATGAAATGATTTATTCATAGTCAAAATATACGAATAGACTTGAGTTTAAGAAAAGTAAATGAGTCACAATCCAATTATACTCAGTGGGGAAGTAATTATGTTTGGCCATTTTTTTTTCTTTCTTCTGTTTTTTTTTTTTTTTTTATGTTTTCAGTTCTTTGTATGGTGATCTCCTTTCTTCTAAATAATATGTCTCTATAAAATTTGCATCCTCGTTGACTTCCCACTATGAAAACCATGAATTAATTACCTCTTACTACAGCCATACCATCCTCATTACTGCCATAGCATCCCCACCAGCCTCTTGACTTTTCCTGTCCACTTCTAGATTTGTAATTAAAGCTTACCTATTTAACATTATACAATATGCAAAAAGATAATTTCTTAAATATTCATAGCAGATTGCTTACTCTATTGAATGCTCCAATGCTATTTGACATCTTGTCCATAGCTTGAGATATTCCTCAAATTGTGATCATTTTACATTGTTAATTTTTCAGTTTATTTACTGTAGACTTTTTCTCTTGTATTGTTAATATTCCAATGGTTCATAGACCTGTTTAGCCATTCATATTGTCGAATGAAGAACTAAGTCATTTAGCATAAGTAACTGATATGAATATTCTCTGCTGTTGTGAATTTAGGCTGATATCCCAAAAAACAGCCTATAAAAGGATAACTTTCTGTGGACTTGTGGACTTCACTTTAGTATGTGCATAGAAAGCAGGCTAGGATCCTCTTCCACCAAATGCCAAATTGTAAAGGATGACAGCTTGATGTGAACATCAAAACTAAAAGCCTCAGCTGTCCGCAGGCAACTCATCACATTTTTTAAGAGAAATACTCACTGCTTCTTGTTGTCTGTGAATGCCGTGTTTCTAGTCACTCTGAAAAGGTGAGTTTGGAACGCAGTGCATGGGGCAGGGATTGGTACTACTGGTAAAATTTCCTGTAGAGATTCCTTAAGATAAACTTCCTGTTTTAGATCTTGTTACCCACCAGTTTTTGTTCCTATTGTGTGAGTGTTTGGAGCCCTTGATGAACAATACTAAAAAAATTCAACTCTTTATGTTCACTATAGCCTTGTCTAGGGCAGATTTAGAATGATGGCAGATACTCACTGGGCTTCCCAGGTAGCTCAGTGGTAAAGAATTCATGTGATGATTCAAGAGAAGCAGGAGACATGAGATGCATACCTGGGTCTGGAAGATCCAGAGGGAGGAGGAAATGGCAACACACAACAGTATTCTTATTGGGAAATCCCAAGGTCAAAGGAACTTGGTAGGCTAAGTCCATGGGGTAGCAAAGGGTTGGACATGCTTGAATGAGTGAACATGCACATATTCACTATGTTTTATCTCTCGATATTTTTCTCTAACTTTTCCCCATGTTAAAAATGCATTACTAGACTTCACACTGGCTCCAACCACAAACCATTTTCCCTAAGCCCTTTACAATGATGGATGACACCACTCTGTCCAATGGGATGAAAACAGAATTCTTGTTGTGGGACTTCTGGAAAGGTTTGCTTTTTTTGATGAAATATATTCAGACAACATGTTACCTTTAGTTTTTCCCTCCTTGCTTCTATATCCAAAGTGGACATGAACTTGAAGGAACATTTTATAACCATGGGAAGCCAAACTTCTGAGAAAATCAGAGAACAGAGACCCGGATCTCTGATGTCATATGGAGCAGCTGCATTAAGCATCTTATTAGATGAGAAAAACAAGCTCATATTGGATTATTTACTTACTAAGTTGTGTCCAACTCTTTTGCAACCCCATGGACTGTAGCCCACCAGGTTCTCTGTCCATGGGATTTCCCAGGCAAGAATACTGAAGTCGGTTTTCTTTTCTTTTTCCAGGGGATCTTCCTAACTCCTGCATTAGCGGCAAATTCTTTACCACTGAACCATCAGGGAAGCCTGTCAAATGCACTTCTAATTGATACGACCAACCAGTCCCCAGACTTAACCCCATTCTAGAATGCTTTCTTCTTTGATGTGAAGTTATTCTTAGAACTTTTTTTTACTGTCATTAGAAGGCAATATTGTAAGGGAAGAAAATCACACTTACATTTGATTGACCATAGGACACCAGAATCAAGGCCATGAGTCAGAACCTCCTGAATACACAGTAACTGAGTGTATGTCCATGACTAAGACATTAGAAGCTATTGTTAGGAAGTGGTGTGAATATACACAAAGTTTGGATATCTGCTCTCAGTCTCTTGCTGGGTGTGTAGAGATGGAGACACACCCCCAGCAGGTATCCAGGGCAGCCAGCTGAGTACACCCCAGCATCTCCCAAAGCAGTGTTTCCTCACTGTGTTCACTTAGTCAGGTGTCTTTCTCATCTCCCCAGGCTTGGAAGGATACAGACATTAACCAAACTGACAAAAGACCAATGCTGAATATTCCTAATCATTATTATGTTCATCCAATTTCTTGAGTAGCTACATTCTTTAGAATACTTTCTTAGGTAAGGGATAGACTGTTTAACAATGGAGATGTCCCTGACAAATATAGAGCTTATGTTTAGAGAGGAATGGAGGGACAGAGAATAAATAAACCATCCAGTTGTTGATACAAGTTAGGAAGAACATGTGATGGTCAAGTGTTAGTTGCTCAGTCACGTCTGACTCTTTGTGACACCATGGACTGTAACCTAAAAGGTTCCTCTGTCTGTGGAATTCTCCAGACAGGAATACCAGAGTAGGTAGCCATTCCTTTCTCCAGGGAATCTTCCCAGTCCCAGGGATTGAACCAGGGTCTCCTGTATTGCAGGATAATTAGTGGCTCTCTGAGCCATCAGGCAAGCCCTCATAACAGTCAAATAGGAGTATAAAGGTGTTAAGTAGAAGCTACATAGTATGGGTAGAGAAAAAGTCTCTGACAAATTGATATTTACCCCAAAACTGGAAGAATTGGAAGATGAACCTGTGTGGGTTTCTTTCATTCAGGGGAGAGGAAACCAGTGTCCCAAGTTCCCAAATGAGCCTTTGTATTCTCACCCCTCATTCAATTTCCTTCTGACTTTTCAACTAACATTGCTTTTATCTAATGGATGGAAACTCCATAAAAGTGAATATTTATAATGAGATAATAAATCACAGGAAATCATAACATTTTCAAAGCTGACAAATAACTCACAATCTGGAAAATGGCATTATATATATATATATATTTCATTTTATTTTTATATTGGGTATACCTGATTCACACTGACAGTTTCAGATGAACAAGGAAGGAGAATAAGCCGTACATGTCCCTCTCCCAACCAGGCTGCCAGCAGCATTAGGCAGGAATCTCCATATTCTCAATGAGAGGAAAATGAATGCCCACTGCATGCTGAATGGAACTAAGTTCTCTAACTTATTTAAATTTAGTGCCTAAGTTCTTTAGAACATGATGCTTAAATATTACAGGTTTCAAATTTGGTCCTTGTAGGAACCCATGATTGTTCCTGGTTGCTCTCTGCACTGTTGGCCTAATCCTTGTGATATAAATTAGCAACTGTAATAGGATCATATAAAAGTGTTGACTTGCTTGATTTGCATTTCCCTAATGATTTGCTATGTTGAGCATCTTTTCATGTTCCTGTTGGCCATCTTCATGTCTTTTTTGGAAAAATGTCTGTTCAGTTCATCTGTCCAATTTTTAATCAGGTTGTTTGTTGGATGTTGAGTTCTATGAGTTCTTTATATGTGTTGGATATTAATCCTTTAACAGTCATATCATTTGCAAATAATTTCTCCCATTCAATAGATTTCTTTTAGTTTTATTTGTAGTTTCCTTCACTGTGCAAAAGATTTTGAGTGTAATTAGGTTCCATCTGTTTATCTTTGATTTTATTTCCTTTGCCTTAGGGGACATTATATCCAAAAAATATTGCTATGCTTTATGTCAAATATAGAATAAGACAAGAGATATACATGAACACACTTAACCTCAGAATCTATACCATTATTTATTACATAGTTAGTATATTTGAAAAAGAATTTATTCTAAAACAAGATGTTAATAATTTGACTCTTTACCATGCAACTATATCATATGATTATTGCCTCAATATGTTTATCACCCTCATTCAATTTCCTTCTGACTTTTCAACTAACATTGCTTTTATCTAATGGATGGAAACTCCATAAAAGTGAATATTTATAATGAGATAATAAATCACAGGAAATCATAACATTTTCAAAGCTGACAAATAACTCACAATCTGGAAAATGGCATTATATATATATATATATTTCATTTTATTTTTATATTGGGTATACCTGATTCACACTGACAGTTTCAGATGAACAAGGAAGGAGAATAAGCCGTACATGTCCCTCTCCCAACCAGGCTGCCAGCAGCATTAGGCAGGAATCTCCATATTCTCAATGAGAGGAAAATGAATGCCCACTGCATGCTGAATGGAACTAAGTTCTCTAACTTATTTAAATTTAGTGCCTAAGTTCTTTAGAACATGATGCTTAAATATTACAGGTTTCAAATTTGGTCCTTGTAGGAACCCATGATTGTTCCTGGTTGCTCTCTGCACTGTTGGCCTAATCCTTGTGATATAAATTAGCAACTGTAATAGGATCATATAAAAGTGTTGACTTGCTTGATTTGCATTTCCCTAATGATTTGCTATGTTGAGCATCTTTTCATGTTCCTGTTGGCCATCTTCATGTCTTTTTTGGAAAAATGTCTGTTCAGTTCATCTGTCCAATTTTTAATCAGGTTGTTTGTTGGATGTTGAGTTCTATGAGTTCTTTATATGTGTTGGATATTAATCCTTTAACAGTCATATCATTTGCAAATAATTTCTCCCATTCAATAGATTCTTTTTGTTTTATTTGTAGTTTCCTTCACTGTGCAAAAGATTTTGAGTGTAATTAGGTTCCATCTGTTTATCTTTGATTTTATTTCCTTTGCCTTAGGGGACATTATATCCAAAAAATATTGCTATGCTTTATGTCAAATATAGAATAAGACAAGAGATATACATGAACACACTTAACCTCAGAATCTATACCATTATTTATTACATAGTTAGTATATTTGAAAAAGAATTTATTCTAAAACCAAGATGTTAATAATTTGACTCTTTACCATGCAGCTATATCATATGATTATTGCCTGCCGTCAATATGTTTATCACAAACATTGATTGCCACAGCACCTCAGTCAGGTGCAAGGAGAACAACAGGTGTGACGAGATGTGAAGAAATACACGCATAAACAGAAATAAGCAGAAAGGATGGGAACAGGGGACTTCTGATCTCATGGATCGAGAGCCCTGAACACATTCACTCAATCCTCTTTTATTGATAGCTTAAGCATCCAGGGAATGTTTCCAATCAGTGTAGACTGGGACTCAGTTACATCCCCAATTAACAACTATCCTTGAGACCCTATGTTGTTTATGTTATTTCTTTAAGGGAGAGGGCTTGTTGCAGCTGGGGCCAACTAGACCTGTAAGAAGTTCAGAGGAGTCTGGTCTGTGTGCACATGCAGCGTTCCAACATGCACTGACCCAGCATTCCTAGGTCCACAGTAGCCCTCCTATCTGTTCTTCTAAGCTAGCGTGACCCCAGCTAATGAGCCCCTATTTTGTCTAAATCCTCCCTGTTATATTTCTCTTCAATTGTTTTTTCTCCTTCTAAGCTGTCTTTCTCACTGCTTGGCCAAAGCTGGGAAGACTTCTGCTGACTTGTCTCCCACAATTGATATTAAGTTGATGTGATACCATGTGCCAGGTGTCAGCATAGTACTTAATACATAGCTAGCCCTCAGTGGTAACAATATTACTGTAGAAAGTAAGTTCCCTTTGAATGTATTCTCCAGAAGGTAGAGATGCCTCTGTCTCTTTAATTCCCTGCTCACTCAGTTTCTGTCATGTTGTTGTCGTTGTTCAGTCACTAAGCCATGCCTGACTCTGTGGTGCATGAACTGCACCACACCAGGCTTCCTTGTCCTTTACCATCTTCTGGAGTTTGCTCAAACTCATGTCCATTAAGTTGGTGATGCCAGTCTCTGTCATCTCATCCTCTTTCATCCCCTTCTTCAACTTGCCCTCAGTCTTTCCCAGCAACTGGGGCTTTTCCAATCAGTCATCGTTTCGCAGCATGTAGCCAGAATATTGGAGCTTCAGCTTCAGCATCAGTCCTTCCAATGAATATTCATTGCTTCAGTGACATCATTTTAAAAATATTTCTTATATTTCAGCAGTTAAGACAGTTTTTAGAAACAATGTAATTTGACTTTAGGTAATTTTTATTTTGAATAAGCTAATTTTCTAGAGTAATAAGTCTAGGGCTTGCATCACTTTTAATTCCTTATTAATAGCATCACCTTTTACAGATTTAACTGGCACAATGACTGTTTGTCATTTAATTTGGGAATGTCAAGAAAAAAAAAGAAATAGTCTAAAATACATGTGATTTAAAAAGTATATGAAGTGAAGATTGTTATCAGAAGGGGCATGCTTTACCTCTCTGTATTCAACCTGTTATAATGAAGACTTTCCAATCATACTAGGATTTTCAATGAAAGCAGTTACAATTTGTTTAGTTTCTAGAATGAACACAAATTCATTTCTGTCTTGTCTTTCAAAGATGAGTGCCTCAATTTCTGAACTTAATATGTTCCACGATAGAAGCAATAGACAGAAAAGTAAATGTAAAAGAAAAGTTGAAGATAGGAGATAGATAATATATGAAAATACAATAATTTAGATAGCTCTTTTTAAATAACATATAATTTAAAAGTTAAAAAGTATCGTCATTATGCCACAATGAAATGATAAAGCCATAGGCAGAGTTTTATTAAACAGAAACAATTATTTGCTAGAGTTAATGGAATGTCTGTTGTAATTTACATAACTGGAATCTTCCCAATATTCTTGGTACTATTATCTCTGTGTTAAATGAGAAAATAGGTTGGGAAGGTTAAAATTCATGGGAAAAAGATGTGAATTTTATTCTTTCCAATCATCCCGAATTGTAAGAACCAGGTTTTCCCGCACATATGACCAAATCACATCCATAAGTCAAAGGCCCATCCTTTTTCTTGAACTTTTAAGAATTCTGGCTTATAAAGAGAAGTGGGTGGATGGAAATTCAGGGCAGTGGCGGGGACTTATTCGAATCTCAGAGCACAAGAGTGTGGTCCTTAAACTAGACCATCCATGGGAGAGGACCAACCAGCTTTGGCTACAAAGACCTAAACCAGCACTTTATTCAAAGCAGATTGATGTGCGTCTTAAAGAGGGAGGAAGTGGTCTTTATATCCTGGCCTGCCTTCCTGGATTAATGCTCTGTGGTCTGGAGTGACCACACCAATGCTTCAGACTGGTGCTTCCTATGTGATCTTCATCCAGACTCCAGGAATCCTGCCCCATCTCTCTCTGTGCTCTCTCAGTCCATGACTGAGGAGTGTACCATAAGTCCAGCCTTGATCATGGTCTGTTTTTTCAATTAGAAAATGTGTATTGGCAGTGTAAAACTAGAATTCACCTGTCTTTTGTGTCCCTGATTCTCATCCAGGAGATTTGGATGCTGATAACTGACTAAAGGGGGCTTCCCCAGTGGCTCAAATGGTCAGAATTCCTGCAGTGTGGGAGACTCAGGTTTAGTCCTTGGGTTGGGAAGATCCTCTGGAGGAGGAAATGACTACCCACTCCAATAATTTTGCCTGGGGGAATCCCATGGACAGAGGAGCATGATGTTTAGTTTCTAGATGAACATAAAATATGTTCCACGATAGAAGCAATAGACAGAAAAGTAAATGTAAAAGAAAAGTTGAAGATAGGAGATAGATAATATATGAAAATACAATAATTTAGATAGCTCTTTTTAAATAACATATAATTTAAAAGTTAAAAAGTATCGTCATTATGCCACAATGAAATGATAAAGCCATAGGCAGAGTTTTATTAAACAGAAACAATTATTTGCTAGAGTTAATGGAATGTCTGTTGTAATTTACATAACTGGAATCTTCCCAATATTCTTGGTACTATTATCTCTGTGTTAAATGAGAAAATAGGTTGGGAAGGTTAAAATTCATGGGAAAAAGATGTGAATTTTATTCTTTCCAATCATCCCGAATTGTAAGAACCAGGTTTTCCCGCACATATGACCAAATCACATCCATAAGTCAAAGGCCCATCCTTTTTCTTGAACTTTTAAGAATTCTGGCTTATAAAGAGAAGTGGGTGGATGGAAATTCAGGGCAGTGGCGGGGACTTATTCGAATCTCAGAGAACAAGAGAGTGGTCCTTAAACTAGACCATCCAAAACCAAAAGCTTTGGCTACAAAGACCTAAACCAGCACTTTATTCAAAGCAGATTGATGTGCGTCTTAAAGAGGGAGGAATTTGGTCTTTATATCCTGGCCTGCCTTCCTGGATTAATGCTCTGTGGTCTGGAGTGACCACACCAATGCTTCAGACTGGTGCTTCCTATGTGATCTTCATCCAGACTCCAGGAATCCTGCCCCATCTCTCTCTGTGCTCTCTCAGTCCATGACTGAGGAGTGTACCATAAGTCCAGCCTTGATCATGGTCTGTTTTTTCAATTAGAAAATGTGTATTGGCAGTGTAAAACTAGAATTCACCTGTCTTTTGTGTCCCTGATTCTCATCCAGGAGATTTGGATGCTGATAACTGACTAAAGGGGGCTTCCCCAGTGGCTCAAATGGTCCAGAATCTACCTGCAGTGTGGGAGACTCAGGTTTAGTCCTTGGGTTGGGAAGATCCTCTGGAGGAGGAAATGACTACCCACTCCAATAATTTTGCCTGGGGGAATCCCATGGACAGAGGAGCATGATGGGCTACAGTTCACAGGGTCACAAAGAGTTGAACACAACTGAAGCAACTCAGCATGCTCACACACATAACTGATTAGAGAGATATTAATAATGAAGCACAGAAAATAAATGCTCACTGGTATAATCTGCTATATTTATTCAAAAATCACCTACAATTATCTACAGTCAACAGTGAGTATGACCTTTGAGTCTCATCAATGAAGATGTTGATTAAAACCATTTTTGCCCTTGTCTTTATAATCATTTTGGCAATTTTTAAAGACAGACATTGTTTCAATTTCCAGTGGTTCTTTGAATATCCTTTCTGTTCCAAAAACAAATAAACAAATATTCATTGACTGTTGATTAAATATCATTTATTTTCATCATTGATTGCTTGATTTTTGTATCATGCTTAATTTTGAAAATATACTTAAGTGAGTTGAAAGAAGAAATAAGAAATTAAAATCGTGGTTTAAATGAAAAAATGAATTTAAAAGATTAAACAATATTGAAGAAATCTTTGTGTCTGAGTCTCCTAGAAGTCATATTAAAAGGAGAACCATTACAAACTACACAGTTCTTGTCGTTTAATTAAAAGAAACATATCTGCTTTCAGAAGATGAAAAGAAAATTCTAACACTGGAAACTGCTAATGGAAAATCTTTGTGAGAATTTGAGCTGTCAGCAGTGGTTTTCAAAATAATTAAGGGAAAGTCTCTAAATGGTCTTGGAGAATATGGATCTCAGTGGGGATTTACTGCATACTCTCTAATATAATTTATTAAACCCAGCAAACTAGAATATGGTTTCACTAGCAGGATCTCAAAGCTATAGGTGTTCATTAACTCTCTTATTTTAACCCCAGATAACAGTTTTAATCATAAAGTAATATAGTCCCAACATAAAAACTTCAGTTGATCTGACTTTATACATGAGCACAGTGCAAATATTCAGTTGGACAAAATGTTTGTTCATAACAGCATATAGAAAAACCCAAGTGAACTTTTTGGCCAACCCAGTGAAAGAAGGGTCACTTAGTTGGTCTCTTAGAGCAAGAGTGGAATGTCTTGAATGAAGTTGCTCTGACTGTTCATTCTGAAGAATGCATGTGATCATAACGTTTTGGTTCAAGTAAGAATGATGTCTGGACCAAACAGCTGACTCATTGGAAAAGACCTGATGCTAGGAAAAATTGAAGGCATAAAGAGAAGATGACAAAGGATGGGATGGTTGGATGGCATCACTGATTCAGTGGACGAGAACTTGGACAGACTCCATGAGATGGTGAGGGACAGAGAATCCTGGTGTGCTGCAGTCCATGGGATTGTAAAGAGTTGGACATGACTTGGCAACTGAACAACAAACAAGAATGATGTCAGGAGTATTGCTAAGAGCAGCTAAAAGAACAGTCAAGTGTCACCCCTAAACCTGATAAGAGGACTGAGCATCAGCACCAGGGCAGTGTCAGACACTAAAGGCAGAGCTAAATGACCAGGGGTAGACATAATCCCACAAAAGCAACAAGAGCCAGACTGAAAATGACAAAGGTCTTGGTCACTTCTTCTGTGAGAGTACCCTTATGAGGCGAAAATTGGATAAACCACCTACCCTTCCAGTTCAGTTTTCCTTCCACTGAAGGATCTTTTGGTTAAGGATTAGGTGGATCACCACAGAAATCAGGTGGTGATCTCACTTAATATTAAGGACCCTCACCCAAGACAAAAAACTCCAGAAGCTTTATGGACCTAGGGACCATGGGGAGTGAGAGGACAGGGCTATAAATGGGAAATATCAAGCACTGCATCAGAGTGGAGACAATGTCTTGAAGATTTTACCCCTCCCTCCTCTTAATAAGGAAGTCTCAGTGAGGTACCTGAAGGAGATGATTGCCCAGGGCCTCCAGTGTAGGAATAGGAGCTCCAAGGCTAAGGGTGCATCTAGGGGTGTGAACAGCCAAGGGTCCCCAAGCCATGGACTGCAACTCTCCTTAGAGCTTGAAGATGCTGGATATACTGGACTCTGCTGTGGGCAGGCAGCTCTCCCTTGAGTAAAGCCTTTATCATTGCCTTTGAGCAGACCCTAAACATCACCCAGAAGTTCATAATCAGAAGCTGAATTCCTCAGGAAGAAACTCTCTTCAAATTACAATTTGTTTACTTTCTAGCAAGGACATAAATTCACTTACATAAATGTGTTCAATTTCTTCTGAGGCAGAAACTATATATCCTGTTCATCTAAAATCTTATTTAAATTATTTATGCACATGATAAGGAAGGGAAGACCCTAATCATGTGTGCCTCAAGGCATTTATACATCATAAGCTTTTTACAATTAATGTTACCTTCCGTGAAACAATATATATGTAGTATTTTATAGTCACAAAGGGATCTGTGTTCACTAGTTGTCTTTCTTCCAATAAAAGCAGCCCTTGCTCCGAAGCCTCTTTCAGTAATTTGGAATATACACATTGCCTACTTATTGACAAGTTCCCTCATTCTTGCAGCCAACCAGAGAACAACTGTGTGGGGTTCTGTCTTCATCTTGAGAACCAGAAGGCTTCATTTCCTTTCTATAGGCTGAGAGTTTCAGGGATGTCTGTGTGGTTAGCATTACTTTTTAATTCTCTGTACAAGAGGAGATGGAGTGCAGAATTATCCTGGGCTGACCTAGAGTGCCGTGTCCAGAGGGAAAGCCACTTGGCACTCCTAGACAGATCACTTTAATCTAATCCTCCTGTGCACCTCCATATTCCAGGTATGCAAAAACAGATACTTTGAGGCTAGCACTGTCTAGGTACCGGGACAGACTTTTACACGTTGAACAAAGGCCATTGGTGAAGAAAGTTCCTGAGAATGTGAGGATTTACCAAACCAGAAGACAAGTACCTGGTATTTAATGCAAAATGCACTGCTGTAAATTGTGCTGTGCTTAGTCTCTCAGTCACATCCAACTTTCTGTGACACCATAGACTGTAGATTGCCAGGCTTCTCTGTCCATGGGATTCTCCAGATAAGAATACTAGAGTGGGTTGCCATTTCCTCCTCCAAGGGATCCTCTCAACCCAGGGATCAAACCTGCATCTCTTGTGTCTCCTGCAATGGGAGACAGATTTTTTTTACCAGTACAGCCACCTGGGAAGCCCCATCCTAAGTTAAAGGACAAAAATTACTTGTGAAAATTGAAGAGGTGAATCAGAAGTAAAGGAACTGAAAATCTATAAGGAAATGAGGGTGCATTGCATTGAAGTCTAGGAAACAAAGTAGTGCATTAAATAGGGATTGATTCATAGGTTGTAAGAGATAGCAAACAGCATTATTGTCAAAAAAGGGATTCTTCGATTGTCTCTTAAAAAAAATCAACTCAGGTGTCTATGGACTTCTTTGTATTGTATATACAGTGTTCAGGCAACTACAAATGGTAGAACTGAAGTAATTGTCATGTCTGAGTGTGCTCTTCTATTGTCATCTTAAGTTTACTCCTGTGATTCCAGTCTTGACCTGGTTTTAAACTCTGCTTGTATCCTATAAATGTTGACAGACACAAACCACAACCATAGGTTGACAGTCCTGGCTAGTGAGTGAAAAACTCCTCTGTGACAAATTGGAATGATTAACCTGTACATTGCATATTTATGTGAAAAATCTTTATTTCAAAGTTTAAACTTATTTTACAGGCTTCATTTCCTTTCTATAGGCTGAGAGTTTCAGGGATGTCTGTGTGGTTAGCATTACTTTTTAATTCTCTGTACAAGAGGAGATGGAGTGCAGAATTATCCTGGGCTGACCTAGAGTGCCGTGTCCAGAGGGAAAGCCACTTGGCACTCCTAGACAGATCACTTTAATCTAATCCTCCTGTGCACCTCCATATTCCAGGTATGCAAAAACAGATACTTTGAGGCTAGCACTGTCTAGGTACCGGGACAGACTTTTACACGTTGAACAAAGGCCATTGGTGAAGAAAGTTCCTGAGAATGTGAGGATTTACCAAACCAGAAGACAAGTACCTGGTATTTAATGCAAAATGCACTGCTGTAAATTGTGCTGTGCTTAGTCTCTCAGTCACATCCAACTTTCTGTGACACCATAGACTGTAGATTGCCAGGCTTCTCTGTCCATGGGATTCTCCAGATAAGAATACTAGAGTGGGTTGCCATTTCCTCCTCCAAGGGATCCTCTCAACCCAGGGATCAAACCTGCATCTCTTGTGTCTCCTGCAATGGGAGACAGATTTTTTTTACCAGTACAGCCACCTGGGAAGCCCCATCCTAAGTTAAAGGACAAAAATTACTTGTGAAAATTGAAGAGGTGAATCAGAAGTAAAGGAACTGAAAATCTATAAGGAAATGAGGGTGCATTGCATTGAAGTCTAGGAAACAAAGTAGTGCATTAAATAGGGATTGATTCATAGGTTGTAAGAGATAGCAAACAGCATTATTGTCAAAAAGGCATTCTTCGATTGTCTCTTAAAAAAAATCAACTCAGGTGTCTATGGACTTCTTTGTATTGTATATACAGTGTTCAGGCAACTACAAATGGTAGAACTGAAGTAATTGTCATGTCTGAGTGTGCTCTTCTATTGTCATCTTAAGTTTACTCCTGTGATTCCAGTCTTGACCTGGTTTTAAACTCTGCTTGTATCCTATAAATGTTGACAGACACAAACCACAACCATAGGTTGACAGTCCTGGCTAGTGAGTGAAAAACTCCTCTGTGACAAATTGGAATGATTAACCTGTACATTGCATATTTATGGCATGAAAAATCATATTATCTTTTTTTTTCAAAGTTTAAACTTATTTTACATTGGGGTATAACTGATTAACAATGTTGTGATAGTCTTTAGGTGAACAGTGAAGGGACTCATACATATGCATTCTCTTATAAACCATCTAGGTTGGCACATAACGTTGAGCAGTGTTACATGTGCTGTACAGTTAGTCCTTGTTGGTTATCCATTTTAAATATAGTTTATGTGTACATGACCTTCCAAACTCTCTAACTAACCTTTGTCCTTGGTAACCATAAGTTTGTTTTCCAAGTCTGTGAGGATTTTTCTGTTTTTAAAGTACGTTTAATTTTTTTTTTTTTTGTACATGTATGTTCCCAGATCAATCAGATGCATATCCCTTGGCCCTCCCCCCACCCAGGTTCCCCCCCCCATCCCTCCAGACCATTGCTCCAAGTGGTTGTAGGTACTCCTATTCCCCTAGCACAATGACAATAGCTATCCTTTCTACACATGACAGTATAGGTTAAAGTACGTTTAATTTTATCATTTCTTTTTAGATTTCCACATATAAGAGACATCATATCGTAGGTCTTCTTCTCTGCCTGACTTACTTCACTCAATATGACACTGTATAGGTCTATCCATATTGCTGCAAATAGCATTATTTCTTTCTTTTTAATGGCTGAGTAATATTCCAGTGTAGGTATGTACCACATCTTCTTTACCCAGTCCTCTGTCGATGGACATTTAGGTTGCCTCTGTGTCTTGATTATTGTAAACAATGCTGCAATGAACACTGAGGTGCATTGTACTCCTTTGTGATTCAAAACAGTGGCTTCGACCTAAAATCAACTCAGGTGTCTATGGACTTCTTTGTATTGTATATACAGTGTTCAGGCAACTACAAATGGTAGAACTGAAGTAATTGTCATGTCTGAGTGTGCTCTTCTATTGTCATCTTAAGTTTACTCCTGTGATTCCAGTCTTGACCTGGTTTTAAACTCTGCTTGTATCCTATAAATGTTGACAGACACAAACCACAACCATAGGTTGACAGTCCTGGCTAGTGAGTGAAAAACTCCTCTGTGACAAATTGGAATGATTAACCTGTACATTGCATATTTATGGCATGAAAAATCATATTATCTTTTTTTTTCAAAGTTTAAACTTATTTTACATTGGGGTATAACTGATTAACAATGTTGTGATAGTTTCAGGTGAACAGTGAAGGGACTCATACATATGCATTCTCTTATAAACCATCTAGGTTGGCACATAACGTTGAGCAGTGTTACATGTGCTGTACAGTTAGTCCTTGTTGGTTATCCATTTTAAATATAGTTTATGTGTACATGACCTTCCAAACTCTCTAACTAACCTTTGTCCTTGGTAACCATAAGTTTGTTTTCCAAGTCTGTGAGGATTTTTCTGTTTTTAAAGTACGTTTAATTTTTTTTTTTTTTGTACATGTATGTTCCCAGATCAATCAGATGCATATCCCTTGGCCCTCCCCCCACCCAGGTTCCCCCATCCCTCCAGACCATTGCTCCAAGTGGTTGTAGGTACTCCTATTCCCCTAGCACAATGACAATAGCTATCCTTTCTACACATGACAGTATAGGTTAAAGTACGTTTAATTTTATCATTTCTTTTTAGATTTCCACATATAAGAGACATCATATCGTAGGTCTTCTTCTCTGCCTGACTTACTTCACTCAATATGACACTGTATAGGTCTATCCATATTGCTGCAAATAGCATTATTTCTTTCTTTTTAATGGCTGAGTAATATTCCAGTGTAGGTATGTACCACATCTTCTTTACCCAGTCCTCTGTCGATGGACATTTAGGTTGCCTCTGTGTCTTGATTATTGTAAACAATGCTGCAATGAACACTGAGGTGCATGTAACCTTTCAGATAATGTTTTTCCCTGGATATATGCCCAGCAGTGGGATTTCAGGGTCATATGACAGCTCTACTTTTAGTGTTTTAATGGACCACCATATTGGCCTCTGTAGTGGCTATACCAATGTATATTCCTGCAAACAGTCCAGGAGGGTTCCCTTCTCTCTACGCCCTCTCCAGCATTTGTTGTTTGTGGATTTTTTGATGATAGTCGTTCTGATCCATGTGAGGTGATACCTCACTTCAGCCTTGATTAGCATTTCTCTAATAACTAGCAGGCCTGAAAATCTTTTCATTTGTCTATTGGCCATCTGTGTGTCCTCTCTGGAAAAATATTGATTTAGATCTTCTGCCCATTCTTGAGTGGGTTGCTTGTTTTGATGCTTTTAAGCATCACAAGCTATTTGTAAGTTTTGAAGACTAATCCCTTTTGGTCACATCGTGTACAAATATTTTCTCCAAATCTTTTGGTTGTCTTTTTGTTTTATTGTTTCTTTTGCTGTCCAAAAGCATTTGAGTTGAAGTCTCATTTATTTAATTTTAAGATTCATATAATAAGATGATAGAACTCCATGGTGGAAAGGTGTTATAAACAGTCCCAGAATGATCAAAAGCAGAAGACTCTGGTGGATGTAGATGCAAAATTGTCCCTAGGAGTGTCTCCACAATGGATGAATTCTGTATACGAAAGCTCTTTCCAGAGATATTCTAGAATTACAAAGTTCACATGAGAAATTATTGCCCTGAGAGAGAATGCAACAACAATAAAAGAAAATATGGCACCTGATATGATACACTAAAAAGAGACATTATTTCTATGGTATTCTTCTCAATAATGCAACCTGATAACCATGGCTTGAGGTCTTCTTCTCTGCCTGACTTACTTCACTCAATATGACACTGTATAGGTCTATCCATATTGCTGCAAATAGCATTATTTCTTTCTTTTTAATGGCTGAGTAATATTCCAGTGTAGGTATGTACCACATCTTCTTTACCCAGTCCTCTGTCGATGGACATTTAGGTTGCCTCTGTGTCTTGATTATTGTAAACAATGCTGCAATGAACACTGAGGTGCATGTAACCTTTCAGATAATGTTTTTCCCTGGATATATGCCCAGCAGTGGGATTTCAGGGTCATATGACAGCTCTACTTTTAGTGTTTTAATGGACCACCATATTGGCCTCTGTAGTGGCTATACCAATGTATATTCCTGCAAACAGTCCAGGAGGGTTCCCTTCTCTCTACGCCCTCTCCAGCATTTGTTGTTTGTGGATTTTTTGATGATAGTCGTTCTGATCCATGTGAGGTGATACCTCACTTCAGCCTTGATTAGCATTTCTCTAATAACTAGCAGGCCTGAAAATCTTTTCATTTGTCTATTGGCCATCTGTGTGTCCTCTCTGGAAAAATATTGATTTAGATCTTCTGCCCATTCTTGAGTGGGTTGCTTGTTTTGATGCTTTTAAGCATCACAAGCTATTTGTAAGTTTTGAAGACTAATCCCTTTTGGTCACATCGTGTACAAATATTTTCTCCAAATCTTTTGGTTGTCTTTTTGTTTTATTGTTTCTTTTGCTGTCCAAAAGCATTTGAGTTGAAGTCTCATTTATTTAATTTTAAGATTCATATAATAAGATGATAGAACTCCATGGTGGAAAGGTGTTATAAACAGTCCCAGAATGATCAAAAGCAGAAGACTCTGGTGGATGTAGATGCAAAATTGTCCCTAGGAGTGTCTCCACAATGGATGAATTCTGTATACGAAAGCTCTTTCCAGAGATATTCTAGAATTACAAAGTTCACATGAGAAATTATTGCCCTGAGAGAGAATGCAACAACAATAAAAGAAAATATGGCACCTGATATGATACACTAAAAAGAGACATTATTTCTATGGTATTCTTCTCAATAATGCATAACCTCAATCTAAGTATAATATCAAACAATATCAGAAAATATTCAACAAACCAAACCGAAGGAACATTCTGACTAGCTTACCAGAATGCATTAAAAGTCTAAAGGTCATGAAAGACAAAAAAAACCAACCAAACAAACAACAAACTTGAATAAATGCTACAGACTGAAACAAAGGGGACATGATGGCTAAGCGGATGACATCACAATTAGATCCTTGAGCAGGAAAGGACAACAGTAGAAAAGCTGGTGAAATCGGAATAAAGTTTATGGTTTAGGTAATTTTTAAAAAAGTGATAATTTAGTAAAAAAAAAAAAAATAGCAGATATATTTCCACATGGATGATAGAAAGAAAAATGCAAATATACTGCCAATTAAATGATATTTAATTGTTCAAAGGATAAAAAGAAGAAAGCTAATGGCAAGATCTGAACACTGAAAAACAAGTGGATTATAAATAGAATCAAAGATTAATTATAGACAGTAAACCATGGTCTTTGAAATTAAAAAAGAACCTTTGAAGAAGTCAACCTTAGACTGGAAATAGAGGATGAAACAGTGAATCGGAAGACAAATTGATCGAAATACAGAGTAAACAAAGGAGTGACAAGTTAAAAATAAATGGAAATGAATGAGAGGTTCTCAAAATGTGTCCAATATGAGTTTAAGATGTAGAGAATAGAGCACAAGCAGGTAAAACATACATAATTTAAAGAGGTTCATGCAACCAAGTGTTCATAGCAGCATTATTTACAGTAGCAAGGCATGCAATTTATGTGTCCATTGACAGATAAATGTGGCACATGCATGCAATGGAATATTACTCAGCCATTAAGAGGAAGGAAATAATGCCATTTGTAGCAACATGAATGGACCTAGAGGTTATCTTATTTATTGAAGTCAGAGAAAGACAAAAGTACTGTATGGTATCATTGATATGTGGAATCTAAAAAATAAATATTAAATGTAGCAAAAATAAAATATTTTTTCAATATGTATATGAATAATCTTTTTGAAATTGAATTTTTCTAACTATAGTAAGATACTTTGGTAGTTTATTTTATATTTTAGAATTTCTGCTCACTATCTTTGGCATCATTAGTTGTATGCATCCTTCAATTCTTTATTTTGATTCATTTCTTACCTAGAATATCTATAAATGAGTGATTTTAGAAGTTTTGACTTTTTAAGAATGTTTTATTTTACTCAGTGTAAACAGGTCTGCTTTGCACTGCATCCGGCATGGTTTTCAACTGAGTAGGCATTTTTTGTTCTTGGGGTTTTTGTTTTTTTTTTTTTGATTTTCTCAGTAGTTTCACATTTTGACCTGATTTTTCTCACTTGAAAAATTTCTTGCTGTATGATGGTCTGGAGGGAGGGGATGGGAGGGATATACATATGACTAATCTGAGAACATATATATCTGTAAACAACAAAACTCTGTAAAAGTTAAAAGTAAAATAAAAGTTAAAAAATAGAATTTATGCTACAGCATTATAGATCTAAGAGTTTACTCAGTCTCGTCAAATCTTTTGCTTAATGTTTTTTGAAACTTACTTTTGCTTTTTTTTTTTTTTTTAAATTTTGACCTCTTTTATTGTTTATTTATTTACTTATTTTCATCCATCTTTATTCTCTGACAAGCATGGGCCTCCTATTGCGGTGGCCTCTCCCACCACAGAGCACCTGCTCTGGGCTCATGCACTCCAGAGCACCAGCTCTTAACTGGACACAGCCGCTCCACGGCACGTGGGATCCTCCCAGGCCAGGGATCGAACCAGTGACCCCTGCACTGCAAGGCAGACTCTTTACCCACTGGACCACCAAGGAAGCTCAGAAACTTACTTTTGCTTTTGACTTGACATTTATTCTTAGGTAATTTCCTTTCTTGATCTGCATCATTTCAAAACATCCAAGGTCATTTTTGTTGTTTGTCTACCCATGAGTGTCATTTATCTTGTTTAATTGATGTTACTTGATGTGATACAGACACATTTTGTTTCAAAAGGAAAATATGCTATTAGAGAAAAACAGTTCTGAAATTCACACAGTACATTTCTATCTCTTTGTATGTGGGCAGTACTGTAAGTAAGATAAGTTAAGTTGTTCAGTCCTGTTCAATTCTCCAGGCAAGAGTACCGGAGGCTGTGCCCTCCTCCAGGGCATCCTAATGACCATATAAAATGTTAAGATGTATACGTTAATCTGAGTTCAGAAGTGTTTTATTTTTCTTAAGCATTTTGACTTGTTTTCCTCAGTGTAAACAGGTCTGCTTTGCACTGCATCCGGCATGGTTTTCAACTGAGTAGGCATTTTTTGTTCTTGGGGTTTTTGTTTTTTTTTTTTTGATTTTCTCAGTAGTTTCACATTTTGACCTGATTTTTCTCACTTGAAAAATTTCTTGCTGTATGATGGTCTGGAGGGAGGGGATGGGAGGGATATACATATGACTAATCTGAGAACATATATATCTGTAAACAACAAAACTCTGTAAAAGTTAAAAGTAAAATAAAAGTTAAAAAATAGAATTTATGCTACAGCATTATAGATCTAAGAGTTTACTCAGTCTCGTCAAATCTTTTGCTTAATGTTTTTTGAAACTTACTTTTGCTTTTTTTTTTTTTTTTAAATTTTGACCTCTTTTATTGTTTATTTATTTACTTATTTTCATCCATCTTTATTCTCTGACAAGCATGGGCCTCCTATTGCGGTGGCCTCTCCCACCACAGAGCACCTGCTCTGGGCTCATGCACTCCAGAGCACCAGCTCTTAACTGGACACAGCCGCTCCACGGCACGTGGGATCCTCCCAGGCCAGGGATCGAACCAGTGACCCCTGCACTGCAAGGCAGACTCTTTACCCACTGGACCACCAAGGAAGCTCAGAAACTTACTTTTGCTTTTGACTTGACATTTATTCTTAGGTAATTTCCTTTCTTGATCTGCATCATTTCAAAACATCCAAGGTCATTTTTGTTGTTTGTCTACCCATGAGTGTCATTTATCTTGTTTAATTGATGTTACTTGATGTGATACAGACACATTTTGTTTCAAAAGGAAAATATGCTATTAGAGAAAAACAGTTCTGAAATTCACACAGTACATTTCTATCTCTTTGTATGTGGGCAGTACTGTAAGTAAGATAAGTTAAGTTGTTCAGTCCTGTTCAATTCTCCAGGCAAGAGTACCGGAGGCTGTGCCCTCCTCCAGGGCATCCTAATGACCATATAAAATGTTAAGATGTATACGTTAATCTGAGTTCAGAAGTGTTTTATTTTTCTTAAGCATTTTGACTTGTTTTCCTCAGCACTGCGAATGCTGTTTGAATTAGATACTTCAATAGAAGTCAAAGAGATGGTCGCCAGTTCTGCGATAACAATTTGCCTTATGAAACCTCTTGCAAAGATGCAATGGTCCACACATTTATGCGTAAACTCTTGATGAAATAGTTTGACATTCATAGCTCTCTTCACACCAGTAGATGACCAAAGGTGAATCCTTGTAGGATCCTCTTTGTAAAGTGTTCTAGCACAGAGCTTTCTATGATCACAAGTACCTGTTTGTGGAGAGTTAACCGATTTGATGGCATTTTTCTTTTGTCAAGTGACTGGCTTTTTATTTTTATTTTTTAAGCTGTAAAATGACAACTGCTCACTCTTCTAGTTATTGAGACATAGGTTTTGAAACTATGAATGCCCAGAGCTTTTGAGTATCAGAAGAAAAATGTCACAAGTTCTACATCATCGCTGGAAAAACCCAGAAATGAATAATTTAACCATGATTAGTGGCATTTGTCTTAAAAACAAAAGATGAGTACTTAATAGTTAGATACTTTCCTCAGAAACTTAAAAAAATAATGAGCAGAATTCCTCAAGGTTTAGGTACTTTTAAAAAAAAATTATTTAACTCATACATAACTTAGGTATTATGGAATAATGGGATCCCATATATTAGCAGATATGTGATCTGTCTGCTGGAAATTTAGATAAACTTTGGACTGCTTATTTCTATGGCATATGAGTTTAGGGACTGTCTCAAAACTTTGTTGTTTTATTTACATGGTAAAGTTATATTATGAATTATTCATGAGGGTCCGTATACTTTATTAAGCTACCTTTTTTGTTTTTCATCTGTTTGAGGATTAACCCAAAGTTATCACTGTATGTTACAGAGAAAATTTCTGTGAAAGATTAGGATCCTTGGTATCTCACATTCAATACACCAGGCTTTGTTACAGTGTTTTCTCCCCCAAAATTAGCATTCTTTTTCTAAGTGGTGTCCTAATAACAGTTGTTAGTATAATAGTGTTACAAAGGGTGATTTAACATTCTGTGGAAAAACTTTTAGAATAGCATAAGAAAAGTACAGAACTGATATTGCTTTAAAAATGGCAAAGATAATCAGAAGCACTTAAGGACTGTTTTTAGTTTCAAGTACATAGAGAAGAGCTTAATGCAAGTGGTAACAATTGCTCGGTTCTGAAGAGGAACCAGAATTTGCCTCCTAATCTTCATTATCTCAGACTCAAACTGTTAGTGATGTGTGTCTTGGGTCTGAGCTAATAGTAACAAATTAATGATCCTTTTGTACCATTTTTCTAAATTCCACATATAGATGTTAATATACAATATTTAATTTTTTCATTATGATTTACATTACTCTGTATGACAGTCTTAAGTCCATCTACTACAAATGACCCAATTTCATTCCTTTTTTATGAGCAAGTAATACTCCATTACATATATGTACCACAACTTTTTATCCATTAAGACATTCTACAATGAGTAAAATGTAAATGTCACAAAACAATTTTTAAATGTTGTTTTTGCTAAATACAAATTGACCAAGACAAGTATAACTGAACTGCTGTTAAAAACTGATATATTAAAATGAATAGAATGTGACTGATTGCAGGAGTGATTTTATATTTATAAGGAAGTGTACCATGTAGGGCTTTGTTGTTTGCTATTCGCTCAGTTGTGTCTAACTCTCTGTGACCCCATGGACTGCAGCATGCCAGGCTTCCCTGTCCTTCACCATATCCCAGAGTTTGCTCAAACTCATGTCCATTGGGTTGGTGATGCCACCCAACCATCTCTTACTCTGCTGTACCCTTCTCGTCCTGCCTTCAATCTTTCCCAGCATCAGTGTCTTTTCCAATGAGTTGGCTCTTTGCATCAGGTGTCCAAAATATTGGAGTTTCAACTTCAGCATCAGTCCTTCCAATAAATATTCATGGTTGATTCCGTTTATGATTGATTGGTTTGATCTCCTTGCAGTCTAACAGACTCTCAAGAGTCTTCTCCAAAACAATTCAAAAGCATTAATTCTTCAGTAATTAACCTTCTTTATGGTCCACTACTCAAATCCATATATGACTACTGGAGAAATCGTAACTGTGACTATATGGACCTTTGTAGGCAAAGCCTTCTTTTTAATGTGCTGTCTAGATTTGTCATAGCTTTTCTTCCAAGGAGCAAGCATCTTTCAAATCCATGGCTGCAGTCACCGTCCACAGTGACTGGGGGCTTTAGAACATATGCTATATGCCAAAATACCTAAATATGTGTCTTCACCAACTGTTAGGTGCACCAATTAGAGAAGAGCTTAATGCAAGTGGTAACAATTGCTCGGTTCTGAAGAGGAACCAGAATTTGCCTCCTAATCTTCATTATCTCAGACTCAAACTGTTAGTGATGTGTGTCTTGGGTCTGAGCTAATAGTAACAAATTAATGATCCTTTTGTACCATTTTTCTAAATTCCACATATAGATGTTAATATACAATATTTAATTTTTTCATTATGATTTACATTACTCTGTATGACAGTCTTAAGTCCATCTACTACAAATGACCCAATTTCATTCCTTTTTTATGAGCAAGTAATACTCCATTACATATATGTACCACAACTTTTTATCCATTAAGACATTCTACAATGAGTAAAATGTAAATGTCACAAAACAATTTTTAAATGTTGTTTTTGCTAAATACAAATTGACCAAGACAAGTATAACTGAACTGCTGTTAAAAACTGATATATTAAAATGAATAGAATGTGACTGATTGCAGGAGTGATTTTATATTTATAAGGAAGTGTACCATGTAGGGCTTTGTTGTTTGCTATTCGCTCAGTTGTGTCTAACTCTCTGTGACCCCATGGACTGCAGCATGCCAGGCTTCCCTGTCCTTCACCATATCCCAGAGTTTGCTCAAACTCATGTCCATTGGGTTGGTGATGCCACCCAACCATCTCTTACTCTGCTGTACCCTTCTCGTCCTGCCTTCAATCTTTCCCAGCATCAGTGTCTTTTCCAATGAGTTGGCTCTTTGCATCAGGTGTCCAAAATATTGGAGTTTCAACTTCAGCATCAGTCCTTCCAATAAATATTCATGGTTGATTCCGTTTATGATTGATTGGTTTGATCTCCTTGCAGTCTAACAGACTCTCAAGAGTCTTCTCCAAAACAATTCAAAAGCATTAATTCTTCAGTAATTAACCTTCTTTATGGTCCACTACTCAAATCCATATATGACTACTGGAGAAATCGTAACTGTGACTATATGGACCTTTGTAGGCAAAGCCTTCTTTTTAATGTGCTGTCTAGATTTGTCATAGCTTTTCTTCCAAGGAGCAAGCATCTTTCAAATCCATGGCTGCAGTCACCGTCCACAGTGACTGGGGGCTTTAGAACATATGCTATATGCCAAAATACCTAAATATGTGTCTTCACCAACTGTTAGGTGATCTTGACTAGAATTACATAATCTACCTTCTTAAGCTTTTTTTTTATGTTTTGAGGATTAAAGTACTTAAAACATAACCCATAATAAATATCCAATAAGTATAAGGCTCTTAAAATTAATAAATATACTGTGAAATTCATTTTAAAAAGCAAAGAAACTAATGATGATACTATTAGGAATGGTTTTCCGAGTCTGTATTATTTTCATTTCAGTACACCAAAAGATTGCTTGGCATGTAAGAATTGAACTATTAATATTGGTTTTAAAATAATAATAGAAATAAAATGAATTTAAGTGGCATTTTCAAAATGGTGGAAAAGACAAATGAATGCTAGAACAGAAGCTTGAAGTAAATTTCAGAAAATTTTAAGATTGTTATTTACATAATGTTTGAATACTAGATGGTACTGTCTTGTGAAGAATGTTAATCCCCAATTAATTTCATTTTCTTTTCATGAAAGATTATCTTGAATAGATAAAAGCAATGTCAAAAAAATTATGATTTTATCTAAACTCATAAGTTTCTGTTACAGATAAAATTGAATATAAGATATGAATTATATGTCCATAAGTATTAATTTTCTCAAAAATATTTCAAAGTTTTAATTTTAATAAGGTGATATCAACCTAAGAGGAATATAATTGCCAACCTATACTGCTTTAGAATTGACTCTTACTTGGGTTTTACATCTTCTATTCCATTGTTATCTTAAAATTTTACTAACATATAAAAGCATATTAACTTAATATCTCAGTGAGACAAAGCTGAAGTAAATAGTCAGGCATGGGGCACTCACTTCAGCATTAGGTTTTTAAAGCATCAAAACATCATCCAGAATTAGGAGGAGGTTATTTAATATCAGAGCACATATTGTCCTGCAAGGTTTTTTTCTTTTTCTTTTTTTTTCATCTCACATCTTAAGGAAACCTGGCACAGCTACAGTCCATGTGTGAGAAGCTGGGGGTTTTAACTGACTGTTCAATCAAGGCAACACTAAGACAAACAGGTGTTGACATGTGCTATCTAAACCAAGAAAAGGGCTTCCCCTGGTGGTCCAGTGGGTAAGGACACCGCCTTGCAGTGCAAGGGGCGCCGGTTCGAGCCCTGGCCTGGGAGGATCCCACGTGCCGCGGAGCGGCTGGACTGATGTGTCCAATTGCCGAGCCGGAGCTCTAGAGCGCATGCGCCCAGAGCCGGTGCTCTGCGACGACAGAGGCCACCGCGATGGGAGGCCCACAGGAGCCAAAGAACAAAGACGGATGAAAATAGAGAAATGAAAGACCAATGGAAGTGGCCCGCCCGCTCCCCTCCCTCCCCAACCCGACCCCCGCCCAAAATAAATAAATAAATAAATCTTTAAAAAAAAAAATAAAATAAATAAACCAAGAAAAGCAGCAGCATCATCACCCTGTTCTGTAGTTCACACAAGTGGAATATGTATTGAGAGTTTAAGCAGGACATTAATTTATAAAGCCACAAAAATTAAAACAGTCTTGGCTGGAAGTTAAGAAGATATGACAATGCAATAGATTACTGTTGTTATTCATTACTCATGTTTAGTTAGACTCAGTCATGTATGACTCTTTTGTGACCCCCATGCACTCTAGCCCACCAGGCTCCTCTGTCCATGGAATTCTCCAGGCAATAATACTGGAATGGGCTGCCATGTCCTCTAAGGGACCTTCCCACTCCAGGGATCGAACCCATGTCTCCTGTGTCTCCTGCATTGCAGGCAGATGTATTCTTTACCATGAACCACTTGCTTTCCCATAGAACTGGCTTCTAGCCACCCATTCCCATTTCTTGATGGGAGAATCCCATGGACAGAGGAGCCCGGTGGGCCACAGTCCATAGTGGTCACAATGAGTCAGACAGAACTGAGTACATGCACACTCACACGCACACACACACACACACACACACAGTATAGATACATGCATTGCCATGCATGTCACTGCTGGTGTTTAAACTTTCTGGTCATGGACAGAAAGCCATCATGCAACTTTTCTCTGGCCATGGTTTTCTTGTGATGTCAGAGACACATAGCTCCTCTTGGGGATCTCAGAGCTGTGTCTGATGTACGTTAGCTCTGCTCGAGCCTGGGATCAATGAGCACATGACTCTGGTTGGCTAAGAAAGAGACCCTGTGGCATCAGGGACATTCTGAAAACAGGACATTTCCAAAGCCATCATCCCTTCTGGGATGTGCCTATCTGTGGGTTCATGCTGAGCTTTTACCTAAAGACAAAAAAAAAAAAGGAAAACTTGTCAACAGAGTAATTATAGTAATAATTGGGATGGAAATGTAGATGATCCTTGGATGGAGAATGTTGTTAACAGTTACAGTTGGGTGGTGATATACATGGAGGTTCATTTTACTATAGACTAATAAAAATTTGAGTCAACTTTTAATTTTAAAGCAAACTTCATAGAACAAAAAACCATGTAATAAAATATCTCAGCCATGTAGTTTCAACCTTCCCTGTGCCTGTCACACACTGAGGTCTTAGTGTATGCTAGCTCTCATTGTTTTATTATTGGTAATATAAAAAAGTAATGGAAACAATCTAAGATGATTAAATTACAGTGAAACTTCAGGTAGCATGCTTTACCTGAGCACAATATTGCTAATTTATTTTTCTGTTAGTCTTCCAGTGGAAGAGAAAACATGGCCAAAAGACAGGGGACTGCAGGTTGGATGTGTACCTATGAGGAATGGGGCTAGGGGAAAGTCAAAACTACATGACTGAGATAATTTATTACATGACTTTTTGTTCATTTTACTATTCCAATTTATGTATGCGTGTGTGTGTGTGTATATATATATATATGAATTTTTCACAATATAATGCTAAAAGTATGCCTGATAAAGAGCTTTTCCCAAGGTTTAAGGACATTGTCACCAAAACTTGTGTAGGATTGGAAAAAGGCTTCCTAATCATCATTCATCTAGGGCCAGACATCCTGGAGTATGAAGTTAAGTGGACCTTAGGAAGTATCACTAGGAACAAAGCTAATAGAAGTGACAGGATTCCAACTGAGCTATTTAAAATTCTAAAGCATGATGCTATTAAAATGCTGCACTCAATATGCCAGCATATATGGAAAACTCAGCCTTGGCCACAGGACTGGAAAAGATCAGTTTTCATTCCATTCCCAAAGAAGTGCAATGCTGAAGAATGTTCAAACTTCCACGCAATTTTGCTCATCTCACATGCTGGTAAAGTAATGCTCAAAATCATCCAAGCTAGGTTTCAACAGTAAGTGAACTGAGAACTTCCAGATGTACAATCTGGATTTAGAAAAGACAGAGGAACCACATGTCAAATTGCCAACATCCATTGGATCATAGAAAAAGGGAGAGAATTCCAGAAAAAACATCTACTTCTGCTTCACTGACTATGCCAAAGCCTTTGATTGTGCGGATCACAACAAACTGGAAAATTCTTAAAGTGATAGGAACACCAGATCACCTTACCTGCCTCCTGAGAAACCTAGATGCAGGACAAGAAGCAACAGTTAGAACTGGACATGAAACAACAGACTGATTCCAAAGTGGGAAAGGACTCATCAAGGCTACCCTGTGTATTTAACTTATATGCAGAGTACATCATGCAAAATGCCAGTCTGAATGAAGCACAAGCTAAAGTCAAGATTGCTGGGAGAAATATCAATAACCTCAGATGTGCAGGTGATGCTACCTTCATGGTGAAAAGCAAAGAAGAACTAAAGAGCCTGTTGATGAAGAAGAAAGAGAAGAGTGAAAAACCTGGCTTAAAACTCAACAATCAAAAAACAAAGATCATGGCATCTGGTCCCATCACTTCATGGCAAATAGATGGGCAGACAATGGAAACAGTGACAGATTTTATTTTCTTGGACACGAAAATCACTGTGGATTGTGACTTCAGCCATGAATTTAAAAGATGCTTACTCCTTAGAAGGAAATCTATCACAAACCTAGACAGCATATTAAAAAGTAGACACACCACTTTGCCTACAAAGGCCTGTCTAGTGAAAGCCATGGTTTTCCCAGTAGTCGTGTATGGATGGTGAGAGTTGAATCATAAGAAGGCTGATCACTGAAGAATTGTGCCTTTGAACCCTGGTGTTGGAGAAGGCTCTTGAGAGTCCCTTGGACTGCAAGGAGATCAAACTAGTAAATCCTAAAAAAAAAATCACTCCAAATATTCATTGGATGGACTAATGCTGAAGCTAAGTTACAATACTTTGGCCACCAATTGCAAAGAGGCAACTCACTGGAAAAAACCCTGATGGTGGGAAACAGATGTCAGAAGGACTAGGGGATGATAGAAGATGAGTTCTTTGAATGGCACCACTGACTCAATGGATATGAGTTTGAACAAACCCTGGGAGATGGTGAAGGACACGGAAGCCTGGCGTGCCGCAGGCCACCAGGCCTGGCAGATTTAGAAAAGACAGAGGAACCACATGTCAAATTGCCAACATCCATTGGATCATAGAAAAAGGGAGAGAATTCCAGAAAAAACATCTACTTCTGCTTCACTGACTATGCCAAAGCCTTTGATTGTGCGGATCACAACAAACTGGAAAATTCTTAAAGTGATAGGAACACCAGATCACCTTACCTGCCTCCTGAGAAACCTAGATGCAGGACAAGAAGCAACAGTTAGAACTGGACATGAAACAACAGACTGATTCCAAAGTGGGAAAGGACTCATCAAGGCTACCCTGTGTATTTAACTTATATGCAGAGTACATCATGCAAAATGCCAGTCTGAATGAAGCACAAGCTAAAGTCAAGATTGCTGGGAGAAATATCAATAACCTCAGATGTGCAGGTGATGCTACCTTCATGGTGAAAAGCAAAGAAGAACTAAAGAGCCTGTTGATGAAGAAGAAAGAGAAGAGTGAAAAACCTGGCTTAAAACTCAACAATCAAAAAACAAAGATCATGGCATCTGGTCCCATCACTTCATGGCAAATAGATGGGCAGACAATGGAAACAGTGACAGATTTTATTTTCTTGGACACGAAAATCACTGTGGATTGTGACTTCAGCCATGAATTTAAAAGATGCTTACTCCTTAGAAGGAAATCTATCACAAACCTAGACAGCATATTAAAAAGTAGACACACCACTTTGCCTACAAAGGCCTGTCTAGTGAAAGCCATGGTTTTCCCAGTAGTCGTGTATGGATGGTGAGAGTTGAATCATAAGAAGGCTGATCACTGAAGAATTGTGCCTTTGAACCCTGGTGTTGGAGAAGGCTCTTGAGAGTCCCTTGGACTGCAAGGAGATCAAACTAGTAAATCCTAAAAAAAAAATCACTCCAAATATTCATTGGATGGACTAATGCTGAAGCTAAGTTACAATACTTTGGCCACCAATTGCAAAGAGGCAACTCACTGGAAAAAACCCTGATGGTGGGAAACAGATGTCAGAAGGACTAGGGGATGATAGAAGATGAGTTCTTTGAATGGCACCACTGACTCAATGGATATGAGTTTGAACAAACCCTGGGAGATGGTGAAGGACACGGAAGCCTGGCGTGCCGTAGTCCACGAGGTCACAAAGAGATGGGCATGACTGAGCAACTGACCTGAAGTGAATAACCACAAATATGAACCCTTAGATCATTGTAGAAAACCTAAGAAGGAAATGAAAACAAAGATAAAACTAGCTTTATGAAGTATGTTAGGCAAAGGTGGCAGAGGTGGTGGAGAAAAATTGTTTTTGATTATAAATCTCCAACAAGCAGTGATTTTTTTTTTGGACCTTTTCTGAACGAAGCCTACTTCTGAAAGGAGAAAAAAAGCAATGTTTTCAGCTTTACATCACATTTTAACTTTTACTTGAATGGCAATTTCCTACAAGTGTGAGAAATAGATAAAACACTTTTTGTTGTTATGATCTCATCAAATCTCATATTCACAATAAAGTTATTTCCTTGCTAGGGACATGGCCTTAATAAAAAAAATGATATGAAAGCATAGTATGGGTTGGATAAATAGTATGTGAATATTGATTTCAATATTAAACTATTTCTTGATAATGCTGGAGAAAATGTAATTTGCAATGTATTCATGAAAGGGCTAAAATAATGTGTGAGGTCATTTTTTATTGTGCATTTGTGGTTCATATCAGTTTAAGGCTGTAAAAGCAGTATTTTTCTCCATTAGAAAGGCTTATCTCATTTGAACATTGCATTTCAGATTTATTTCAGGGCTCTAATCAGAGAAACAGAAATGTGACTTTATTTTAACACATTTTGGAAAGCTAAATGCACTCATTATTGGGTTATTATCAAGTTCTAATTTTGAATTCCAGTGGTTTTTCATAGCATGAGCTCCAAGTACCTTTAGAAATGTCAGAGAAAAAGGATGTATTCATAAACAAGTAGTTGCCTGATGTGTTAGTTTTCTTATAACCGTTTTCTTTGCCATTTGTCTCATCATCCTGAAAAACCATATAATTATTCGCTTACCACCCAGTTTTAGCACACACTTGTTCATAATCAGAAGTCAGCAAAATTTTGCTGCACAGGGTTCTAGAATCCATAAAGTCTCTGATACGTCTACTCAATATGTCACTGTATTAGTAACAAGAACCATCATGGGTGACACATAAATGAAAGGACGTGGCAGGGTTTCAATAAAACTTTACAAGATCCTTGTAGCCTGCTCTAGACTAGGGCTTCTCAGACGTCTATGTGCGTAAGAATCTCTTGCAGATACTCTGTTTCAGTGTATCTGGCATGGTGCCCAAGAATTTGAGTTTTGAGCTGTTTCTCTATCTGAATTTAGCCATGTGATGAAAATCTTACCACAATTTCTATAACCATAAAAGGAACTAGAGTACCTCTCCTACCTACTTAGCTGACTTTATGACAAGTAAAGATCAAGTAGGATAAATATGTGAAATGTATGTAGCATGCACATTTGGTAAGGGTTCTGTTCACTTGCTGATCTATTTTTTTCCCAATTATAGACATTAGAGACTTGAGGATATAATCTTTAATAGGGTCTGATATAAATATCCTAGTTCCACAGTTTTCAAAAGCATTTTAAGATGTATCAATTTCCTGTTGTTATAAAAATTACCAACACTTAGTAGCTTAAACAACACAAATTTGTTAGCTCAGTTCTGGAGATCAGAAATCTCACAGGATTAAAACCAAGGTATCGCAGGACCTGCTCTTTCTGAGGCTTTGTGCAAGAATCACCTTGAGTTTTCACAATGGTACAGGCTACCTTCTCTCACCTCACGTCACCTTTTATTTTCCTGCCCTCATCCCCCTTTCTCTTATAAAAGTAAGATGAATGTATTCATTGCTTAGTCGTGTCTGACTCTGTGACTTCATGGATGCTGATGCATGAGCCTACCTGAATTGAGCCTCCTCTGCTTGAACGATAGATAGGTCTGAGCTGCCTGTCACCTCATGGACCACTGAGCATCTTAGCACCTTTTCCTTTGAGCTGACATTATACTTCAACCCTCTGATTATGAAGGCCAAGTTATAGTGGGAATAATTCCAGGCTTCTCTCTCAGCCTTCAGTATTTTGACCCTCCATTCAATCCTAATGTTTCTGGAGAAAGATTTCCCATGAGGAAGAGTTCCAGGCCTGTCTTCCTGAGTAATCAGAAGTCAGCAAAATGTTGCTGCACAGGGTTCTAGAATCCATAAAGTCTCTGATACGTCTACTCAATATGTCACTGTATTAGTAACAAGAACCATCATGGGTGACACATAAATGAAAGGACGTGGCAGGGTTTCAATAAAACTTTACAAGATCCTTGTAGCCTGCTCTAGACTAGGGCTTCTCAGACGTCTATGTGCGTAAGAATCTCTTGCAGATACTCTGTTTCAGTGTATCTGGCATGGTGCCCAAGAATTTGAGTTTTGAGCTGTTTCTCTATCTGAATTTAGCCATGTGATGAAAATCTTACCACAATTTCTATAACCATAAAAGGAACTAGAGTACCTCTCCTACCTACTTAGCTGACTTTATGACAAGTAAAGATCAAGTAGGATAAATATGTGAAATGTATGTAGCATGCACATTTGGTAAGGGTTCTGTTCACTTGCTGATCTATTTTTTTCCCAATTATAGACATTAGAGACTTGAGGATATAATCTTTAATAGGGTCTGATATAAATATCCTAGTTCCACAGTTTTCAAAAGCATTTTAAGATGTATCAATTTCCTGTTGTTATAAAAAATTACCACACACTTAGTAGCTTAAACAACACAAATTTGTTAGCTCAGTTCTGGAGATCAGAAATCTCACAGGATTAAAACCAAGGTATCGCAGGACCTGCTCTTTCTGAGGCTTTGTGCAAGAATCACCTTGAGTTTTCACAATGGTACAGGCTACCTTCTCTCACCTCACGTCACCTTTTATTTTCCTGCCCTCATCCCCCTTTCTCTTATAAAAGTAAGATGAATGTATTCATTGCTTAGTCGTGTCTGACTCTGTGACTTCATGGATGCTGATGCATGAGCCTACCTGAATTGAGCCTCCTCTGCTTGAACGATAGATAGGTCTGAGCTGCCTGTCACCTCATGGACCACTGAGCATCTTAGCACCTTTTCCTTTGAGCTGACATTATACTTCAACCCTCTGATTATGAAGGCCAAGTTATAGTGGGAATAATTCCAGGCTTCTCTCTCAGCCTTCAGTATTTTGACCCTCCATTCAATCCTAATGTTTCTGGAGAGAAAAGATTTCCCATGAGGAAGAGTTCCAGGCCTGTCTTCCTGAGTCAGCTCTTGGGAATAAAAGAAGTATTATCAGAGACTTCAAAGAGATTAAATGAAAACTGAAATAAAATGCTCATTTGCTCTAAAAAACCTCCTTTTCCTTGACCTATCTGTCTGAATGGATCCTTTTCTTTACTGAACAGAATAACAAACTTCAGTCAACAGACAAAAAGAATACGTTATCTCAACAAAAAATTCTGTTATTTGAAAAGAAGTTTGGTACATTTTAGTTTTGGTTTTCATTGAAGTATAGTTGACATACAATATGGCTAACTTCAGGAGTACAACATAGTGGTTCAATATTTAAATATATTTTAATATAATCACTGTAATATGTCTAGGTACTATTCTCTACAGATTTCTTGCAGTATTGACAAATATTCCTTATGCTGTACGTTACATCTCCAAGACCTATTTATTTTATAATCGGAAGTTTGTACCTTTTAACCTTCTTCACCTATTTTGCCCAACCCTTGTTTTCTTCTACCCTCTGGTAACCACCAGTTTGATAACTGTGTTTATGATTCCATTTTTATGTTTTGTATTTTGTGATAACATAAGATCACATGGTATGTATCTATAGCTATCTGATTTATTTCAGTTAGCGGAAGACCTTCTAGATCTAACCATGCTGTTGCATATGGCAAGATTTCCTTCTATTTATGGCTGAGTAATTATATGTATATACACCATGTCTTCTTTACCTGTTCATCTATCAGTAGACACTTAGGTTGTTAGCATATCTTGGCCTTTGCAAATAATGTAGTAAACACACGTGTGTGTATCTCTTTTGAAGTTACTGTTTTTGTTCTCTTTGGGTAAATATGAAACAGCTGGATCCTATGGTAGTTCTAATTTCTAACTTAGGGGGAATCTATGTAGTATTTCCATGGTGGCTGCATCAAGTTTTCATCCCCCTGTAACACACATACCCCATTTTCTTCCTTTTGAAATGCTTAACTCCCTCTGATTATGAAGGCCAAGTTATAGTGGGAATAATTCCAGGCTTCTCTCTCAGCCTTCAGTATTTTGACCCTCCATTCAATCCTAATGTTTCTGGAGAGAAAAGATTTCCCATGAGGAAGAGTTCCAGGCCTGTCTTCCTGAGTCAGCTCTTGGGAATAAAAGAAGTATTATCAGAGACTTCAAAGAGATTAAATGAAAACTGAAATAAAATGCTCATTTGCTCTAAAAAACCTCCTTTTCCTTGACCTATCTGTCTGAATGGATCCTTTTCTTTACTGAACAGAATAACAAACTTCAGTCAACAGACAAAAAGAATACGTTATCTCAACAAAAAATTCTGTTATTTGAAAAGAAGTTTGGTACATTTTAGTTTTGGTTTTCATTGAAGTATAGTTGACATACAATATGGCTAACTTCAGGAGTACAACATAGTGGTTCAATATTTAAATATATTTTAATATAATCACTGTAATATGTCTAGGTACTATTCTCTACAGATTTCTTGCAGTATTGACAAATATTCCTTATGCTGTACGTTACATCTCCAAGACCTATTTATTTTATAATCGGAAGTTTGTACCTTTTAACCTTCTTCACCTATTTTGCCCAACCCTTGTTTTCTTCTACCCTCTGGTAACCACCAGTTTGATAACTGTGTTTATGATTCCATTTTTATGTTTTGTATTTTGTGATAACATAAGATCACATGGTATGTATCTATAGCTATCTGATTTATTTCAGTTAGCGGAAGACCTTCTAGATCTAACCATGCTGTTGCATATGGCAAGATTTCCTTCTATTTATGGCTGAGTAATTATATGTATATACACCATGTCTTCTTTACCTGTTCATCTATCAGTAGACACTTAGGTTGTTAGCATATCTTGGCCTTTGCAAATAATGTAGTAAACACACGTGTGTGTATCTCTTTTGAAGTTACTGTTTTTGTTCTCTTTGGGTAAATATGAAACAGCTGGATCCTATGGTAGTTCTAATTTCTAACTTAGGGGGAATCTATGTAGTATTTCCATGGTGGCTGCATCAAGTTTTCATCCCCCTGTAACACACATACTATTTTCTTCCTGTTTTTGCTAATGCTTGTCTTTTCTTGTCTTTTGATAACTCCCATTCTTACAGGTGCGAAGTGATATCTTATGATGGTTTTGATTTGCATTTCCTGGAATGATTAGTGATGTTGAGTATCTTTCCATATACCTGATGACCATTCTGTGTCTTCTTTTGAAAACTTCTATTAAGATAATCTGCCCACTTTTAAATCAGATTGCTTGTTTTTGTCAAGGTGTATCTAATAAATGACATCAAGAGCTTACTACCTTTGTTTTTTTTCTAGACATTTTATGGTTTAATAGCTTATATTTAAGTGTTTAATCCATTTTGAACTTATTTTTGTATATGGTATAAAAAATTGGTTTGTTTTAATTTGTTTGCGTGAAACTTTTAGAATGAGTTTGGAAATGTTCCCATCCTCATCTTTTTTGGGGGAATATTTTGAAAATTGTAATTTTTAACTCTTTTCTAAATGTTTGATAGAATTCACCTCTGAAGCTGTTTAATCCTAGACTATGGTTTATTGGAAGTTTTTGTTTCTCTGCTTTACTAACTCAATTACATAACTAGCAGTTGGCCATTTCTTGTTTTCTATGTCTTCCTGGTTCAGTCTTGGTAAATGGTATATTTCTAGGAGGTTTATCTATTTCTTCAAGTTTGTACATTTATTGGTGAATAATTGTTTGTAGCAATTTCTTATGAGCCTTTCTGTTTCTATGGTAGCCATAGTAACTTTCACCCTTTTTTCTGAATTTACTTATTTGGACCCTGTCTGTTTTCTTCTTTAAGAAAATTTTTTAAAAATTTGTTTTATCAGTTTAGGAGTAATTATATGTATATACACCATGTCTTCTTTACCTGTTCATCTATCAGTAGACACTTAGGTTGTTAGCATATCTTGGCCTTTGCAAATAATGTAGTAAACACACGTGTGTGTATCTCTTTTGAAGTTACTGTTTTTGTTCTCTTTGGGTAAATATGAAACAGCTGGATCCTATGGTAGTTCTAATTTCTAACTTAGGGGGAATCTATGTAGTATTTCCATGGTGGCTGCATCAAGTTTTCATCCCCCTGTAACACACATACTATTTTCTTCCTGTTTTTGCTAATGCTTGTCTTTTCTTGTCTTTTGATAACTCCCATTCTTACAGGTGCGAAGTGATATCTTATGATGGTTTTGATTTGCATTTCCTGGAATGATTAGTGATGTTGAGTATCTTTCCATATACCTGATGACCATTCTGTGTCTTCTTTTGAAAACTTCTATTAAGATAATCTGCCCACTTTTAAATCAGATTGCTTGTTTTTGTCAAGGTGTATCTAATAAATGACATCAAGAGCTTACTACCTTTGTTTTTTTTCTAGACATTTTATGGTTTAATAGCTTATATTTAAGTGTTTAATCCATTTTGAACTTATTTTTGTATATGGTATAAAAAATTGGTTTGTTTTAATTTGTTTGCGTGAAACTTTTAGAATGAGTTTGGAAATGTTCCCATCCTCATCTTTTTTGGGGGAATATTTTGAAAATTGTAATTTTTAACTCTTTTCTAAATGTTTGATAGAATTCACCTCTGAAGCTGTTTAATCCTAGACTATGGTTTATTGGAAGTTTTTGTTTCTCTGCTTTACTAACTCAATTACATAACTAGCAGTTGGCCATTTCTTGTTTTCTATGTCTTCCTGGTTCAGTCTTGGTAAATGGTATATTTCTAGGAGGTTTATCTATTTCTTCAAGTTTGTACATTTATTGGTGAATAATTGTTTGTAGCAATTTCTTATGAGCCTTTCTGTTTCTATGGTAGCCATAGTAACTTTCACCCTTTTTTCTGAATTTACTTATTTGGACCCTGTCTGTTTTCTTCTTTAGATGTATTAATTTTATTTATCTTTTCAGTGAACCAGTAGGTAGTTTTATTGTCCTATTCTACTGCGTTTTGTTTCTGTGTTTTAGTTTCTACATATTTCCACTTTGATTTGTCTTATTTTATTCCTTCTACTTATATTGGAATTTTTTCTTCTTATTTCCTTTAGTTGTAAGATTAGATTGTTTCTGTGGGGTTTTTCTAGTTTCAAGAGCTATACCTTTATTAGTGTGATTTCTCTCCTATAAGTGTTTTTGTTGTATCTATACATTTTGGAATGTTCTTTCTATTTTCATTTATCTCTAGGTACTTTTTATTTCCTTTTTGATTTCTTCAGTGACCCACAGGTTATTTAATAGCATATTGGTTTGATTCCACATTTCTAGTTTATTTTTTCAGTTTTTTTGTATTTGCTTTTCTTTTGGTTGATATCTATTCTCATACAGGTGTGGTCAGAAAAGACACAATTTCAATCTTATGTTTATTGAGACTTTTTCTTGTGACCTAGCACATAGTTTATCCTGAACAATGTTCTGTGTGCACTTGGAAAAATGTGTATTCACCTGTTCTGGGGTGGAATATTTTATGTAAATATATTAATCACATCTATTTTAATAAGTCTTTTTAAAACCAGTGTTTCCTGATTGACTTTTTGTCTGGATAATGTCAACTGATGTTAAGTTTGTTTGATAATTTCACCTCTGAAGCTGTTTACCAGACTATGGTTTATTGAAGTTTTGTTTCTCTGCTTTACTAACTCAATTACATAACTAGCAGTTGGCCATTTCTTGTTTTCTATGTCTTCCTGGTTCAGTCTTGGTAAATGGTATATTTCTAGAGTTTATCTATTTCTTCAAGTTTGTACATTTATTGGTGAATAATTGTTTGTAGCAATTTCTTATGAGCCTTTCTGTTTCTATGGTAGCCATAGTAACTTTCACCCTTTTTTCTGAATTTACTTATTTGGACCCTGTCTGTTTTCTTCTTTAGATGTATTAATTTTATTTATCTTTTCAGTGAACCAGTAGGTAGTTTTATTGTCCTATTCTACTGCGTTTTGTTTCTGTGTTTTAGTTTCTACATATTTCCACTTTGATTTGTCTTATTTTATTCCTTCTACTTATATTGGAATTTTTTCTTCTTATTTCCTTTAGTTGTAAGATTAGATTGTTTCTGTGGGGTTTTTCTAGTTTCAAGAGCTATACCTTTATTAGTGTGATTTCTCTCCTATAAGTGTTTTTGTTGTATCTATACATTTTGGAATGTTCTTTCTATTTTCATTTATCTCTAGGTACTTTTTATTTCCTTTTTGATTTCTTCAGTGACCCACAGGTTATTTAATAGCATATTGGTTTGATTCCACATTTCTAGTTTATTTTTTCAGTTTTTTTGTATTTGCTTTTCTTTTGGTTGATATCTATTCTCATACAGGTGTGGTCAGAAAAGACACAATTTCAATCTTATGTTTATTGAGACTTTTTCTTGTGACCTAGCACATAGTTTATCCTGAACAATGTTCTGTGTGCACTTGGAAAAATGTGTATTCACCTGTTCTGGGGTGGAATATTTTATGTAAATATATTAATCACATCTATTTTAATAAGTCTTTTTAAAACCAGTGTTTCCTGATTGACTTTTTGTCTGGATAATGTCAACTGATGTTAAGTTTGTTGTTGAATTTCCCTACTATTATTGAGTTACTGTCAGTTTCTTCCTTTATGTCTATTCATGTTTACTTTATGTATTTAGGTGCATGTGTGATGGATGAATGTATATTTATAGTTTAGAAAACTTCTCAGGGATTATTTTTTCAAATAAATTAACTGCCCCTTTTTCTGTCTCTTCTCCTTATGGGGCTCCTTGATGTTGTTTTAGAAGTTCCTAAATTGTCCTTATTTTTGAAAAGTTCTCTTTCTGTTCAGTTGGTTCAATCTTTTGTGTTATCCAATCTACTCTTGTCCAATTTTTTCAATTCAGTAACTGTATTATTCAGCTCTGATTTATCTTAATATATTTTCTAGAACTTTTATGAAGTTCACACTGGACTCATCCACTCTACTCTGAGTTTGATTAGCAGGTTTATGATCACTACACTGAACTCCTTTTCAAATAGATTGCTTATCTTCATTTTGTTTGTTTCTTTTTCTGAAGTTTTGCCCTTGTTCCTTTGTTCAGAACATATTTCTTTTTCCTGCCTCCTCATTTTGCCCCAAAATAGACATAAGCAATGTAAAATCATACATCATCATTATATTTGTGTACTGAGTCAAAAAGAATGTTATTAGAAGTTAAAAATCGACAGATATAAGTAGTCTTTACAATTTTGTTGCAGAGAGAATTCATGCATGGAAGACAAATCTGTGGATGTTACTTCAATTGAAGTTTAGTCAGATTAAAAAAATGGAAAAGAAGGTAAATTTAAGAATAAACATTATATAAGTCAGTAGACATTTAATAAGGAGAGAAGAGTAGGAATTTAAAGAAGCTATATTCACAGTGGTAGTAGCCAATAAGTGGTATTGATGCTCACATTCAGAAAGCACAGCATGTCTTGAGTTTGACAGTTGATGCTAATACACACATTTAGTATGTTGGGTAGAGGGGGAAAAAGGCCCTAAGTAAAAAATATGACAACTAAAAACATAGAGCCAGATACTGACATATGGTAAATGTTCAATTATGGCTTATAAATATGGGATTATTTTAAATTTAATAACACTATTTTATTTCATAATTTAGGCCAAGAGTATCTCGTAGTTTTCCAGTAAATCTTTAGGAAGGTATCTAAGAAAGTTTCTCTTTTTCATAATGGTATCTATACAATATATAGTTGAAAATAATTGTAGTTGGTAAATGTATAAAAATAAATTACAGGGCTTCCCCTGGTGGTCCAGTGGGTAAGGACACCGCCTTGCAGTGCAAGGGGCGCCAGTTTGAGCCCTGGCCTGGGAAGATCCCACGTGCCGCAGAGTGGCTGAACTGATATGTCCAATCACCGAGCCGGAGCTCTGAAGCGCATGCGCCCAGAGCCGGCGCTCTGCAACGACAGACGCCACCGCGATGGGAGGCCCACAGGAGCCAAAGAACGAAGAC
Source organism: Tragulus kanchil (assembly GCA_022376925.1). NCBI lineage: Eukaryota > Metazoa > Chordata > Mammalia > Artiodactyla > Tragulidae > Tragulus > Tragulus kanchil. The sequence goes on from JAIOJX010000023.1 coordinate 134,984,957, forward strand.
GAATGAAAATAGAGAAATGAAAGACCAATAGAAGTGGCCCGCCTGCTCCCCTCCCTCCCCAACCCGATCCCCGCCCAAAGTAAATAAATAAGTAAATCTTTAAAATAAATAAATAAATAAATAAATTACACATAGGAGCAGAATCTATGATGAAATCATTTCTAATTGTAAAATATTTTCACTCTCAAGTGGACTTTTACAATTTTTAAAAATTTTGGCCTCTTTAATTGTGTCTTTTTTTTTTTAATATTTATTTATTTTTATTCATCTTTATTCTTTGGCCTTTGTGGGTCTCCCATTGCAGTGGCCTCTGGTTGTAGATCACTGGCTCTGACTGCATGCACTCTAGAGCACTGGCTTGTAATTGGACACATGGGTCCAGCTGCTCCGCAGCATGTGGGATCTTCCCAGGCCAGGGATGGGACCAGCGCCCCTTGCACTGCAAGGTGGACTCTTTACCCACTGGACCACAAGGGAAGCCCTCTACAGTGAACTTTTTGAATAATCAAAAAAAATTTAGAAAATATTTTAAAAGTCAGTATGCGAAGTAATAAACTGCTATTTGAGCCTGTGAATTAGACTATATTTGCAACTATGCTATGTATTTTCAAAAAATGTATTTTTAAAAAGAAACTTAATCTCGTGGCATTATTGACACCAAAAGCAGGGCAAATTCATGAAAGATAAATGAAAAATATAAAATAAGTGTATTTAGTTCTATTTATCGAAAACAAATCATTCCCAAAGAAAAAGAAAATATAATTCAATTTAGAAAACTGTTTAAGGCCTTGGCTCCATAAAGAGATACTTTATTCTATATTTAACATAATTATAGGATACATGAATATTCTGATAGTATCTTTGTATATCTATATATTGTCTATCTGTTCCCTTCTATGGATTAGCTTTATTTAATAGTTTAAGTTGAAATTATGTTCCTTAGTTTTCTTGAGATAATTCAATTTTGTTTATTTTATAAAATGTATTTTGGGATGTTTATCAAAGAAGATTTAATTTTGAGAAAATTTGACTCAGTATTGGGATATCATTTCAAAACAAACAAGAATTTGTTTCTTTTGTGAAGAATTGTGTCTAGTATAGTAAATAATTGAACTGATTAACCAGAAATATGAGGACTATAAAATCAAACAACTAGTATTCACTTATGCTTCATTTTATTTAAAGTAGCTCCTTCATTCTATTCCATTGTGCCTTTCCTAATATAGTTCTATATTACAGCAGAACATTTTTTAAAGAGTACTACAGTATATATTTAGTGTATTATTCTGGTATGCAAATTAAGCAGAAGTGAATATTTACTCAAATTTGAGATAGACTGATCCAAAATGCATTTTAGATAGACCTGATATTAACATGACATATGTGTGTGTGTGTGTATATTTGTATGTGTATATATATATAGGCATACATGTATGTTTGTGTACGTGGTGGCTGAATGGTATCACTGATTCAATGGACATGAGCTTCAGCAAACTCCAGGACATAGTGAAGGACAGGGAAGCCTGCTGTGCTGCAGTCCTTGGGGTCACACAGAGTTAGACACGACTTAGAAACTGAACAACAATTATTTTAATATATTAGTTCTTCTTTTAAGCAGCTCATCTTTCTGATTAACAAATTTCCAGGCAGTTCTGTATTTTTGAAATTCAAATAGGGCTTCCCTGGTGAAGCCCTATTTCCAGTGGGTAAAGAGTCTGCCTTGCAATGCATGGTCGCCAGTCCAATCTCTGGCCCAGGAGGATACCACGTGCCACAGAGCGGCTGGACAGGCATGTCCAATTGTAAGCCAGCACTCTAGAGTGCACGCACCCAGAGCTGGTGCTCTGTAACGAGAGAAGTCAATGTAATGGGAGGCCCAGAAAGGCCAAAGAATAAAGATGGATGAAAATAAAAAGAAAACAATAACATAGGTCAAAGTTAAAAAAAGAAAGAAATTCAAATAAATTAATTGTGCAGAACAGTTAGAGTCTTTAAATCCAGAGTCCCAACCCAGTGACTGGATTAGATTCTTTGCTCAAGCACAATTGTTGAAATTATGTTCCTTAGTTTTCTTGAGATAATTCAATTTTGTTTATTTTATAAAATGTATTTTGGGATGTTTATCAAAGAAGATTTAATTTTGAGAAAATTTGACTCAGTATTGGGATATCATTTCAAAACAAACAAGAATTTGTTTCTTTTGTGAAGAATTGTGTCTAGTATAGTAAATAATTGAACTGATTAACCAGAAATATGAGGACTATAAAATCAAACAACTAGTATTCACTTATGCTTCATTTTATTTAAAGTAGCTCCTTCATTCTATTCCATTGTGCCTTTCCTAATATAGTTCTATATTACAGCAGAACATTTTTTAAAGAGTACTACAGTATATATTTAGTGTATTATTCTGGTATGCAAATTAAGCAGAAGTGAATATTTACTCAAATTTGAGATAGACTGATCCAAAATGCATTTTAGATAGACCTGATATTAACATGACATATGTGTGTGTGTGTGTATATTTGTATGTGTATATATATATAGGCATACATGTATGTTTGTGTACGTGGTGGCTGAATGGTATCACTGATTCAATGGACATGAGCTTCAGCAAACTCCAGGACATAGTGAAGGACAGGGAAGCCTGCTGTGCTGCAGTCCTTGGGGTCACACAGAGTTAGACACGACTTAGAAACTGAACAACAATTATTTTAATATATTAGTTCTTCTTTTAAGCAGCTCATCTTTCTGATTAACAAATTTCCAGGCAGTTCTGTATTTTTGAAATTCAAATAGGGCTTCCCTGGTGAAGCCCTATTTCCAGTGGGTAAAGAGTCTGCCTTGCAATGCATGGTCGCCAGTCCAATCTCTGGCCCAGGAGGATACCACGTGCCACAGAGCGGCTGGACAGGCATGTCCAATTGTAAGCCAGCACTCTAGAGTGCACGCACCCAGAGCTGGTGCTCTGTAACGAGAGAAGTCAATGTAATGGGAGGCCCAGAAAGGCCAAAGAATAAAGATGGATGAAAATAAAAAGAAAACAATAACATAGGTCAAAGTTAAAAAAAGAAAGAAATTCAAATAAATTAATTGTGCAGAACAGTTAGAGTCTTTAAAATCCAGAGTCCCAACCCAGTGAACTGGATTAGATTCTTTCTCAAGACATTCATAGCACAATTCAGAAGTTATTAAAAAATAGTCTGCACTTAAACAAATAAAGGGCTACCATGTATCAAATCAATAAATTCTTCTCTACTAATTGAAGTCAACAAACTCCCACTAATTTATAGTTAGCATTCTTCACTGTTTTCATTGACTTTTGCAACTATTTCACAGTATTAGTTATGCAAATGCTTTCTGTCATGGATTCTGCAAACATCAAGGTTTTTTTCTGACAGTGGGGTCACATATAGGAGGTCATTCTAATGATACGAGTAATTTAAAAATCAATTTAAAACATAATTTCTGTCTTCAAAGAGCAAATGATTTGCATGGAGAGATAACATGTCACAAAGTAGTAAAAATACAGTAAGTCGATATGTGAGAAAATTTAAGCCAGTGGTATTGGTAATTGATCTGCAAGCTTTTTGATCAAATACGCAAATACTAATACATTGAACCATGCCTTTTAATGTATGGATTTGGATTTACATAACATATCTGTATAATTTTGGACTAATGATGCCTGTTTTAAAAACGAATTTAAAATGATGAAAAAGACTTGAACGTATAGACTTTGAATTGTCTTATTCTCTTTTTCAATGAATCATTTGTGATACCCCCACCCTTACAAGTACGTAGTTTGGAGCTTGAGGACCACAGTTTCAAACAAGTTCAGAAAAAGGAGATTGACTCTCCATTGACAAAGTCCTTCTGAAGGATTTATACTATCAGTGAATACAATGCAGTGTGTTATGAGCAGTGTAGGAAAATGTATGAGAAGAAGATAAAAATATAATCTTTTCAGGAGATTACATCTGCTGGACTTCTCAAGGAGGTAATTTCACTAAAATGAAAAAGCTCTAGAGTCAGACCAAAGCTTCCCCAATGGTTCAGCTATGAAAGAACCTGCCTGCCAATGCTGGAGGTCCAAGAGACACAAGTTCGATCCCTGGATCAGGAAGATGCCCTGGAGGAGGAAATGGCCACCCACTCTAGTATTCTTGCCTGAGGAATCCCATGGACAGAGGAGTCTGGAGGGCTAAAGTCCATGGGGTCACAGAGACTCAACCACAACTTAGTGCATGCACACAAAGTCAGACAACCCAGTTTCTAATTCTGGTGCATTATTCTATGATCTCATAAGATGGTTCTAAGTTTTCTAGGAACTGGTGTCCTTGTATCTGAAATAGGGTATTAACAGTATCTCCTTATTGGATCTCTGAGAAAATTATTGGAAATGGCTCATGCACATATATTAGTTATATGCAAAAAATGCATTGTACAATTGTTTTTTAAGACTAGAAACATAAACAGGTTCAAGTTATTTGCAAATTTCTGTCATGGACAGTGGGGTCACATATAGGAGGTCATTCTAATGATACGAGTAATTTAAAAATCAATTTAAAACATAATTTCTGTCTTCAAAGAGCAAATGATTTGCATGGAGAGATAACATGTCACAAAGTAGTAAAAATACAGTAAGTCGATATGTGAGAAAATTTAAGCCAGTGGTATTGGTAATTGATCTGCAAGCTTTTTGATCAAATACGCAAATACTAATACATTGAACCATGCCTTTTAATGTATGGATTTGGATTTACATAACATATCTGTATAATTTTGGACTAATGATGCCTGTTTTAAAAACGAATTTAAAATGATGAAAAAGACTTGAACGTATAGACTTTGAATTGTCTTATTCTCTTTTTCAATGAATCATTTGTGATACCCCCACCCTTACAAGTACGTAGTTTGGAGCTTGAGGACCACAGTTTCAAACAAGTTCAGAAAAAGGAGATTGACTCTCCATTGACAAAGTCCTTCTGAAGGATTTATACTATCAGTGAATACAATGCAGTGTGTTATGAGCAGTGTAGGAAAATGTATGAGAAGAAGATAAAAATATAATCTTTTCAGGAGATTACATCTGCTGGACTTCTCAAGGAGGTAATTTCACTAAAATGAAAAAGCTCTAGAGTCAGACCAAAGCTTCCCCAATGGTTCAGCTATGAAAGAACCTGCCTGCCAATGCTGGAGGTCCAAGAGACACAAGTTCGATCCCTGGATCAGGAAGATGCCCTGGAGGAGGAAATGGCCACCCACTCTAGTATTCTTGCCTGAGGAATCCCATGGACAGAGGAGTCTGGAGGGCTAAAGTCCATGGGGTCACAGAGACTCAACCACAACTTAGTGCATGCACACAAAGTCAGACAACCCAGTTTCTAATTCTGGTGCATTATTCTATGATCTCATAAGATGGTTCTAAGTTTTCTAGGAACTGGTGTCCTTGTATCTGAAATAGGGGTATTAACAGTATCTCCCTTATTGGATCTCTGAGAAAATTATTGGAAATGGCTCATGCACATATATTAGTTATATGCAAAAAATGCATTGTACAATTGTTTTTTAAGACTAGAAACATAAACAGGGGTGTTACTTTAACAGCCTGAAAGTCAATCTTCAGGGCTTTGTGTATGTCCTCAAAGTTTTTAGCATAGCATCAAAGGTATTGAGATTTTGTGTAAAAAGAGGGATAAGTAGATAATGATTATAGGTAAGGATGCTAGTGGTTTGACAAATTAGAGTTTATCTGCGTTTGTAATAATTAGACCACATAAGTGTAGCACAAATGAAGACATGAATAATTAGATATCTAGAAAATTGTCAAATGAAAAATGACTAAGAGTTTAGTGTTTTGTATTGTAGGATGAACTTTCTATGTTCTTGTTGTTATTTAGTTACTAAGCTGCGTCCTACTCTTTGTGACCCCATGGAGTGTCGTTCAGCCGCCTCCTCTGTCCATGGAATTTCCGAGGCAAGGTTGCTAGAGCAGGTAACCATTTCCTTCTCTAGGGGATCTTGTCGACCCAGAGATTGAACACATGTCTCCTGCACTGGCAGACAGATTCTCTACCACTGAGCCACCAGGAAAGCCTACAAACTTTCTATAGAATTAACAAATACGTATATGTGTACATACTATTAAAATAAGTTTTTATGTTTAAAAGGACACATTAAGATTTGTCTTTCATAAAATCAGTGAGTTAAAAAGAAATACTTCCTATTGTATTCTTTTTTTCTGTCACATCTAAAACACAGGTGCTCTGAGTGTGTGAAGAAGGATAGTTTGAACCTGGGCCTGTTTATGCTTATGAGAAAGAGAGAGAGCTGTTGATAACTATAATTATCATATGGTTAGGCCAGTAATTTTGTTCTTTTTCCAAAATTTTTTATAATACAGAGATACCAATTACTATTTTTTAAAAAGATTTCTTTTCCTCTAAGTCATCATTTTTATTTTTCACCCATCTTTATTTTATTCTTTTGCCTGTGTGGGCCTCCCATCACAGTGGCCTCTCTTGTTGCCAAGCACTGGCTCTGGGCACACGTGCTTTAGAGCACTGGCTCATAAGTGGACACATCGGCCAAGCCGCACCTTGGCATGTGGGATCTTGCCGGGCCAGGGATCGAACCAGTGCCCCTTGCACTGCAAAGCAGACTCTTTACCCATGGGACCACTAGGTAAGCCCGCGATTACTATTTTTCAAATTATGAAGCAACCTCATATGTGTTGTGTTAGTGTGTTAGTAGGTCAGTTGTGTCTGACTCTTTGCAATCCCATGGACTGTAGCCCACCAGCCTCCTCTGTCTATGGAATTCTTTGGGAAAAAATACTAGAGTGGGTTGCCATTCTCTTCTCCTAGGGATCTTCCTGAATCAGAGATTGAACCTTGACCTTGTGCATTGCAGGCAGATTCTTTACTGCCTAGTTACCAGGGAAGTGTTTAGGTTGAGGATCTCCCAAAACCCAAATGTTATCCTGTTTTAATTAGGAAAGAATTAATTTCCTAATACATATATGTAGAGTCGGGCAGAAGTTTCATGAAAAGATATTTCACTGAACACTGCAAGTAGAAGAGAAATTTCATAATTTACTTTCATCCCTTTATAATTCAAACAAACCTCACATCACTGAAGTCAGTGTATTCAGTATTACTTTTGATAGGTTAATTTGAAAATATTTGACAGTTCAGACTAGATGTGGGACTTTGTATAATTGGTTCAAATTTAGGTCATATTGACTAATCCATTCCATTTTAAAAAAGACAGAAAGTGTAGATGACTTCTACTTTTCCTTACTTTAGTTTTACATGCAAGCCATTTGTTAAATATGTATCTCTGTTCAATTTTTTGAAAACTTTCCTGGGCATCAGACTGCTCAGATATGCAAAAATACAATCTGGCCTTTATAGACCTCCCTGGAAGTCTAGTGGTTAAGACTCCACCTTCCAGTGATGGGGGTGTGGCTTTGATCCCTGGTAGGGGAATTGTGACTCCATGCTGTGTAGCCAAAACCAAAAGCAAGAAAGGATAATCTTAGTGATCTCCAACTCCGCATATTTGTATCTGAATGTGTGTTTTTCTCATGACCTTGAAAGTGGCTGAAAGTCAGAAAGCTATTTAAAATGTGCTTGTTTCAAAATGTGACATTTCTAAAATCCTAGTATCAGATTTTATAGTAATAATCCTTTGTAACTATTGAAAAGCTGGGCTTACATTGTTTTGCATATTATTTTGTAATTGTGAAGGAATACAACAATTGAAATATGCAAGTGTACTTATGCATGGCTGTTTACCTGGAGATAGTACGAGGTAAATGGCGGCTCCCCTGGTGGCCCAGATGGGAAAGGATCTGCCTGCAATGCAGGAGACCCAGGCTCAATCCCTGGGTCAAGAAGGTTCCCTGAAGAAGGGAATGGCTACATACGCCAGTATTCTTGCCTGGAGAACTCCCTCTCCCCCCAACAATACAAAAATTGTCTTCTATAAAACTGGTCTTGGGTGCCAAAATAGTTGTGGATTGCTGATTAGGCAACAAAACCCCAAGGAATTAGATGAAAATAAACAGTTCTTGAAAAAATACACTATTCCAAATTTTCCCTTTACTCAAGGAAATGACTTTCTTTTCTCGGTAGAATTTTCTAACTCCCCCTTTACCTAATGCTCATGGAATTTAATGGAATGTGTTAGCAGAACGTAATAATTCATATGGGGCCTCCCAGGTGGCTTAGTGGTAAAGAATCAGCCTGCAATGAGGCTCGGGTTTCACCACCTCTGTCCATAAGTCCATGGACAGAGAAATCTGACAGGCTCCAGTCCATGGGGTAACAAAGAGTTCGACCTGACTGAAGCAGCTTAGCACACAGTATGTATCACAATCTAAATAAATTCAATGGGAATTTTACTTAATACTATCCGTAATATTGCCTATCAATTTAATCTCACAGAGGTACGTATAGTTGAAATACTGTACATTTCCTTTCCTTGGTCGACACAAAAAGTGACTGAAGGTTCCTGTACAGAGGTTTTGCCTGAGCCATACTATAACCTATATTTAGGGAAGAAATCACAACAGTAAAATTTAATGGATCTAAAATGAGAGGGTGTATGATTTTCAAGAAATGTAATTTCCATGTTGGGGAGAGATTGGCAGAAGTAAAAAAACAAAAATAAGCAAACAAAAGAGTCCAGTACAGGCAAACAGATGAAAGGGATATCAGAAAGTACAAAGAGTTTACTGTGGTTTTAGATATTTTGAGCTCTTTTTCTGATTTTCAAACCTAGCCCCCACCCCAGTTACAGGCGAACTGACTCTTCCCTCGGGTTGATTATAACCTTGCAGCATCACAAGAGCGAAGAGACAGATGCAAGTTATGAAAGAATCTGGTCTCTGAAATTCTGCTGCCTTAGAATAGGAAATCCAGTGACTGCAAAGGCTGAATTGTTTTCCAAGCGGTAAACCAGCTGCATATTGTGCAGAGGAGTGATGGCTGAAAGTGCTGGCAACTGCGAGAGAGCCAACTGCACTGATTTGGGGGTGTTGCCACAAGCATGCAAGCTGCTGCAGAGTCCTGATAAAGATGATTACATATTTCCCAATATTATGCTGATGAAACAGGCTCTAAAGGCATTTGAAAATATCTGCTCTAGCAGCACAAATCATTCTGCAGCCTCCCAAATGCCCTGAATTATGATTGGTTGACAAAGTTATGACTTTTCCAGTTCAGCTCTCTTCATATTTGATTTGTAAAATGAAGTGTAATGGTTTTCTATACAGATTATTGTGAATTACATAGACCCACAGGAATATTCAAGTGAGTCTCTGATTGCCTTTATCGTAGTTGGTATTTTCAGTGTTGTGTTTTAATATTACTCCCTTTTGTATCCATTTGGTTTGCTTTTCACTTTTCGGAGGCTCATTAGTCTAGTGTTTTCTTAATTTTGCTTTTTCTAAATATCTCAGAGTTAAATTTGTTATTCAACTGTATTAATTAACTTAGATTGAATTTCTCTCTGTTAAATTATTTCTTTCCTTGGTCGACACAAAAAGTGACTGAAGGTTCCTGTACAGAGGTTTTGCCTGAGCCATACTATAACCTATATTTAGGGAAGAAATCACAACAGTAAAATTTAATGGATCTAAAATGAGAGGGTGTATGATTTTCAAGAAATGTAATTTCCATGTTGGGGAGAGATTGGCAGAAGTAAAAAAACAAAAATAAGCAAACAAAAGAGTCCAGTACAGGCAAACAGATGAAAGGGATATCAGAAAGTACAAAGAGTTTACTGTGGTTTTAGATATTTTGAGCTCTTTTTCTGATTTTCAAACCTAGCCCCCACCCCAGTTACAGGCGAACTGACTCTTCCCTCGGGTTGATTATAACCTTGCAGCATCACAAGAGCGAAGAGACAGATGCAAGTTATGAAAGAATCTGGTCTCTGAAATTCTGCTGCCTTAGAATAGGAAATCCAGTGACTGCAAAGGCTGAATTGTTTTCCAAGCGGTAAACCAGCTGCATATTGTGCAGAGGAGTGATGGCTGAAAGTGCTGGCAACTGCGAGAGAGCCAACTGCACTGATTTGGGGGTGTTGCCACAAGCATGCAAGCTGCTGCAGAGTCCTGATAAAGATGATTACATATTTCCCAATATTATGCTGATGAAACAGGCTCTAAAGGCATTTGAAAATATCTGCTCTAGCAGCACAAATCATTCTGCAGCCTCCCAAATGCCCTGAATTATGATTGGTTGACAAAGTTATGACTTTTCCAGTTCAGCTCTCTTCATATTTGATTTGTAAAATGAAGTGTAATGGTTTTCTATACAGATTATTGTGAATTACATAGACCCACAGGAATATTCAAGTGAGTCTCTGATTGCCTTTATCGTAGTTGGTATTTTCAGTGTTGTGTTTTAATATTACTCCCTTTTGTATCCATTTGGTTTGCTTTTCACTTTTCGGAGGCTCATTAGTCTAGTGTTTTCTTAATTTTGCTTTTTCTAAATATCTCAGAGTTAAATTTGTTATTCAACTGTATTAATTAACTTAGATTGAATTTCTCTCTGTTAAATTATCTGCTATCTTTTTTCCTAGTCACCCTGTGATATTTTATATTTTATTTCCACATTGCCTCCAATTATGTATAATGAAAAAACTTTAGAGATTAGTTCTTTCTCTACTAAATGAATGATAAATAGTATCAACAAAAATTATAAGGAGAACATCATAATGAAAACAGACAAATTAAGTATCACTTAGTAAGAAATGAAATGTTCTGTGTTTCATCACTCAGTCATGTCTAGCTCTTTGTGACCCCATGGACTGCAGCATGCCAGGCTTCTCTGTCCTTCCCTGTCATTTTCACTATCATTTCCTCATTATGATATACAGGTCTTGTCTGCTAAATTTTCTTTAAAATTTCTTACTGTATTAAAATATATTACATGTTCAGCAAGTACTTATTAATAATGCCAAAGAGCCTCTTGATGAGGGTAAAAGAGGAGAGTGAAAAACCTGGGTTAAAACTCAGCATTCAAAACACTAAGATCATGGCATCTAATTGCATCACTTCATGGCAAATAGAAGGGGGGAAAGGTGAAAAAAGTGTCAGATTTTATTTTCTTGGGCCCTCAAAAGACACTTGCCTCTTGGAAGAAAGCCTATGACAAACCTAGACAGCATTTTAAAAAGCACAACAAGCATCACTTTGCCAACAGAGGTCCATCTAGTCAAAGCTGTGGTTTCTCCAGTAGTCATGCATGGACGTGAGAATTGGACCACAGAGAAGGCTGAGTGCCAAAGAATTGATGCTTTCAAACTGTGATGCTGGAGAAGATTCTTGAGAGTCCCTTGTACAGCAAGGAGATCAGATCAGTGAATCCTAAAGGACAACAAGCGTGAACATGTATTGGAAGTACTGTTACCAGAGCGAAAGCTCCAGTACTTTGGCCACCTGATGTGAAGAGCAAACTCACTGAAGGAGACCATGATGCTGGGAAAGACTGCAGACAGAAGGAGAAGGGGATGATTTAGGATGAGATGGTTTGATGTCATCACCGAGTCAATAGACATGAGATTAAACAAACCCCAGTAGATAATGAAGGACAGGGAAGCCTGGCGTGCTGCCGTCCATGGGGTCATAGTCCAAATGAACAACAACAAAATGCATTTGGTTGTCTAAACAAAAGAAACCGAACCTTTGAACTAGCCCAGTGGTATTTTTTAATTAGATTTTCATTATAGGTTTTCACTTTCTCTACTAAATGAATGATAAATAGTATCAACAAAAATTATAAGGAGAACATCATAATGAAAACAGACAAATTAAGTATCACTTAGTAAGAAATGAAATGTTCTGTGTTTCATCACTCAGTCATGTCTAGCTCTTTGTGACCCCATGGACTGCAGCATGCCAGGCTTCTCTGTCCTTCCCTGTCATTTTCACTATCATTTCCTCATTATGATATACAGGTCTTGTCTGCTAAATTTTCTTTAAAATTTCTTACTGTATTAAAATATATTACATGTTCAGCAAGTACTTATTAATAATGCCAAAGAGCCTCTTGATGAGGGTAAAAGAGGAGAGTGAAAAACCTGGGTTAAAACTCAGCATTCAAAACACTAAGATCATGGCATCTAATTGCATCACTTCATGGCAAATAGAAGGGGGGAAAGGTGAAAAAAGTGTCAGATTTTATTTTCTTGGGCCCTCAAAAGACACTTGCCTCTTGGAAGAAAGCCTATGACAAACCTAGACAGCATTTTAAAAAGCACAACAAGCATCACTTTGCCAACAGAGGTCCATCTAGTCAAAGCTGTGGTTTCTCCAGTAGTCATGCATGGACGTGAGAATTGGACCACAGAGAAGGCTGAGTGCCAAAGAATTGATGCTTTCAAACTGTGATGCTGGAGAAGATTCTTGAGAGTCCCTTGTACAGCAAGGAGATCAGATCAGTGAATCCTAAAGGACAACAAGCGTGAACATTCATTGGAAGTACTGTTACCGTAGCGAAAGCTCCAGTACTTTGGCCACCTGATGTGAAGAGCAAACTCACTGAAGGAGACCATGATGCTGGGAAAGACTGCAGACAGAAGGAGAAGGGGATGATTTAGGATGAGATGGTTTGATGTCATCACCGAGTCAATAGACATGAGATTAAACAAACCCCAGTAGATAATGAAGGACAGGGAAGCCTGGCGTGCTGCCGTCCATGGGGTCATAGTCAGACACAACTGAGTTACTGAACAACAACAAAAAATGCATTTGGTTGTCTCAGAAAGTTCTTGTTTTTTTTTTTTCATTATGTTAAGATGTTATGGAAAAACCCATATGAACCTTTGAACTAGCCCAGTGGTATTTTTTATTATTATTGATGCTTGTACTTTCTATTCTACTAGGAGAATAACTATACTCACCTATAAACTCAGAGAAGAGGTGTTGGTGCCATTGTTTGCTTTATGAGGATTTTGGCACAAATATGTACCTTCACAATCCCAGCAAGCCTGTTGCAACTCAAGTCACAATAAGAATAATCTCAGGAAATTCATTCCATGTCTTCATGCCTGAATATCTCCACCCTTAAATGCATCTAGTCTTTCAATAGCTATACATTGCAGATAAAGAAGTTATAAACAAAGTCAAGTTTTACCTTTAGGCTACATTCACCTGAAATTAATTTATAAAGCATCGTATTCTAGGGAGCAGACGTGTGGTACTTTTTAAGACACCCAGTAGTATAGTCTGTGCTGGTCCACTATTAAAGTAATCTTTAGGTAATCCCAGGAAGCTTATCACTGTACAATAAGTCTTATTTATTTTAACACACAAAACATGTATATAGCATCTCCTGTTTTTGCTCTTAAGAACTTCATCAATATCAGTTCACTTAACCCTGATATGACCCTGTCACATAGGTGTCCCTGGTTCTCCATTTGATAGATAAGAAAGCTGAACCTAAGAGAGATTGCATAGTTTTCTCAAAGTCATCATGAGTAAGTGGCAGGTATAGGATTCATGTCTAGGATTTATGCTCTCAACTGCCGTTCTAGCTTCACTTACTCTTATCAGCATCCAGAGCCGGCCCTCAGATTTTACGTTCATTCAATAAATTGAACGTTTAATGTATGAAAGCAGGAAATTGAATTCAGAGCAAAGACCATCAGAGGTAAAAATCTGAACAGACAAAAGTTGATTTAACAGGAGATATGGGATATACATATATATATATATATTTTTTTTTCTATCAAGGATCATGGACACCCAGTAATAAGAAGCAAAGGGCTAACAGTGAAAAATGACTTGTAAATAGTCTCTGCCTTTATGAACAGTATGAAAGGGATATATCTGCCTCCTGTTAAAATTATGAAAGGATAAAGGGCTTCTGGCTTATGTATCAATTCTGTACCATGTAGTGCAATCCTACCTGTAACTTTGATTAATCAGTGTCCTTTATATCAATTAAATTAGCTTTAGGGAATCAGAGACAAATGATCTTGGAGAGTGTTACTTTGACAGCATCCTGCTGAGGCAGAACTGGGTGGAAATGCCAAGGAGAGCAGAAAAGCATTTCCAGTGTGTCTGGTGGTAAGTGCTTGTGTTAGGCACTCAGTGATGTCTGACTGTTTGTGACCCCATGGACTAGAGCCTTCCAGGCCCCTCTGTCCATGGAATTCTCCAGCCGAGAATACTGGAATGGGTATCCATTCCTTCTACAGGGGATTTTGCCAACCTAGGGACGAGAACTGCATCTCCTACACTGCAGGCAGATTCCTTACTGTCTGAGCCACCAGGCTTACATGTCAGGAGAAACATATTTTCTGCTTCTCTGTTTTTCCATTAACTTGAAGAAAGCACTATATTAGCTACTGGGAAACAGAAATAAATCATATACACCCGGTTTCAAGCTTCTCTCAATCAAGCAAAATATAAAAATAAGTCTTATTTATTTTAACACACAAAACATGTATATAGCATCTCCTGTTTTTGCTCTTAAGAACTTCATCAATATCAGTTCACTTAACCCTGATATGACCCTGTCACATAGGTGTCCCTGGTTCTCCATTTGATAGATAAGAAAGCTGAACCTAAGAGAGATTGCATAGTTTTCTCAAAGTCATCATGAGTAAGTGGCAGGTATAGGATTCATGTCTAGGATTTATGCTCTCAACTGCCGTTCTAGCTTCACTTACTCTTATCAGCATCCAGAGCCGGCCCTCAGATTTTACGTTCATTCAATAAATTGAACGTTTAATGTATGAAAGCAGGAAATTGAATTCAGAGCAAAGACCATCAGAGGTAAAAATCTGAACAGACAAAAGTTGATTTAACAGGAGATATGGGATATACATATATATATATATTTTTTTTTTTTCTATCAAGGATCATGGACACCCAGTAATAAGAAGCAAAGGGCTAACAGTGAAAAATGACTTGTAAATAGTCTCTGCCTTTATGAACAGTATGAAAGGGATATATCTGCCTCCTGTTAAAATTATGAAAGGATAAAGGGCTTCTGGCTTATGTATCAATTCTGTACCATGTAGTGCAATCCTACCTGTAACTTTGATTAATCAGTGTCCTTTATATCAATTAAATTAGCTTTAGGGAATCAGAGACAAATGATCTTGGAGAGTGTTACTTTGACAGCATCCTGCTGAGGCAGAACTGGGTGGAAATGCCAAGGAGAGCAGAAAAGCATTTCCAGTGTGTCTGGTGGTAAGTGCTTGTGTTAGGCACTCAGTGATGTCTGACTGTTTGTGACCCCATGGACTAGAGCCTTCCAGGCCCCTCTGTCCATGGAATTCTCCAGCCGAGAATACTGGAATGGGTATCCATTCCTTCTACAGGGGATTTTGCCAACCTAGGGACGAGAACTGCATCTCCTACACTGCAGGCAGATTCCTTACTGTCTGAGCCACCAGGCTTACATGTCAGGAGAAACATATTTTCTGCTTCTCTGTTTTTCCATTAACTTGAAGAAAGCACTATATTAGCTACTGGGAAACAGAAATAAATCATATACAACCGGTTTCAAGCTTCTCTCAATCTGGTGGGAAGGCAGACAAAATATAAAAATAACACTTTCTGCACAATGTAATGTAGATTCTGTGAGCCAGACCCTCAGTTGTCAGATGGTATTACTGCAAATTCAGTGAAAAACTTCCCCTTGATTCATATTTTATTCTAATAAAGTTGACTTTTAAGCATATAACACATAATTAGTTTAGAAAAAGTAAATGTCCACACAAATATACACACGTACACATATACGCACATGCATAAACACACATAAGCACACACAAAACATATAAATACATATATACATGCACACACATATATACATAAAACATATATACACATGCCATTCACACCCACAGACACACATGCACACAAGTATACATGTATACATATGCACGTGGAAAATGCACACATATGTACACACATGCCCAAATACATATACGTACACATGAATTAGCACAAACACCTGTTATAAGGAAATGGTAAACAAAGCAAAGCCCATAAAAGTAAAGCTCTATCAATTTGCCAAAAGATTCAGTGTAAATGAAGATATTATTTTATTTATGATTTCCATTGATGCCCTTTCTAAATTTATTCTTCAGCAAAACCAGAATGAGGGATGTTTTTCTGTAGTCCTCAGCCTATCATTGGTTTTACTTTTCATATGCTAAGTTATACAGAAATAGTGTGGTAAGGACTAATTCCTTGATATGCCCTATAAAGAACATGATCATGTCAATTAAACACAGAGATACAAAATGCAAAATCTCTTCTTTGACCTGGAACAAGAAAAGCTTGTCATCTCATTGAATACAATTCATGCTACATAATTTGAAGTTTTGTGCAGTCCGTAAGCATCTCATTGAAAATTTTTCACATCATTGATAGGGGCGAGACTGCATCTCCTACCCCAACCCCCGAGAATACTGGAATGGGTATCCATTCCTTCTACAGGGGATTTTGCCAACCTAGGGACGAGAACTGCATCTCCTACACTGCAGGCAGATTCCTTACTGTCTGAGCCACCAGGCTTACATGTCAGGAGAAACATATTTTCTGCTTCTCTGTTTTTCCATTAACTTGAAGAAAGCACTATATTAGCTACTGGGAAACAGAAATAAATCATATACAACCGGTTTCAAGCTTCTCTCAATCTGGTGGGAAGGCAGACAAAATATAAAAATAACACTTTCTGCACAATGTAATGTAGATTCTGTGAGCCAGACCCTCAGTTGTCAGATGGTATTACTGCAAATTCAGTGAAAAACTTCCCCTTGATTCATATTTTATTCTAATAAAGTTGACTTTTAAGCATATAACACATAATTAGTTTAGAAAAAGTAAATGTCCACACAAATATACACACGTACACATATACGCACATGCATAAACACACATAAGCACACACAAAACATATAAATACATATATACATGCACACACATATATACATAAAACATATATACACATGCCATTCACACCCACAGACACACATGCACACAAGTATACATGTATACATATGCACGTGGAAAATGCACACATATGTACACACATGCCCAAATACATATACGTACACATGAATTAGCACAAACACCTGTTATAAGGAAATGGTAAACAAAGCAAAGCCCATAAAAGTAAAGCTCTATCAATTTGCCAAAAGATTCAGTGTAAATGAAGATATTATTTTATTTATGATTTCCATTGATGCCCTTTCTAAATTTATTCTTCAGCAAAACCAGAATGAGGGATGTTTTTCTGTAGTCCTCAGCCTATCATTGGTTTTACTTTTCATATGCTAAGTTATACAGAAATAGTGTGGTAAGGACTAATTCCTTGATATGCCCTATAAAGAACATGATCATGTCAATTAAACACAGAGATACAAAATGCAAAATCTCTTCTTTGACCTGGAACAAGAAAAGCTTGTCATCTCATTGAATACAATTCATGCTACATAATTTGAAGTTTTGTGCAGTCCGTAAGCATTCAGACTTTCCCATCTTGCAGAGGTCTACATGCATGTGGCAGTGTAGGATAAAGAATTTAATAAACATGAAAGTCACTGCTTCCTCCACCGTATTGCACTTGATTGCAATCAGCATGTTGCAACCAGAGTCTAATTATAAACCGTCAAATGTTTCATCGGCTCTTCTAGCTCCATTCTGTGCTGCATCTGTGGTCACTGGCCCATTGAACATAAATTTTAATTCCTTTTATGTTCGGTTTGAATCTGAATTACACAGTTGATGCTAAACTATCCCTGAATTAAAACTCCCTTGAAGATAACTTGTCTGGAGAACTATTTTCAGGGACATGATTTCCCAAACTTTTCTTTCATCACTTATGCAAATAAGCAGTAGTTTTGCAAAACTTGTTCTGCTTACATTGCTAGAATTTTAATTCTGAAGTTTTAAAGAAACACAGTAAAGTAAATAACCAGGAATTCTTTATTCCTTACTTCCCTTGAGAACAATCGTTTGAACAGAAAAAAATGGAATGCATAAGATAATGGATCCTGGTAATTATTACTATGAAAGTCATTAAATCTTATGGAAAGTTTTCTTTCTCATCTGTCATCTATTTCTCCTACCTTCTTAAGGACACTTATTTTCTGAATTAGGTGCATAGGCATCCAATAGTGTAAGATTGATTTAATCAGTAAATATTCATTGACTATTTACTGAAATCAAGATTGCTGGGAGAAATATCAACCTCAGACATACAGACGATACCTCCCAAATGACAGAAAGAGAAGAGGAACTAAAGAGCCTTTGATGAAGGTGAGAAAGGAGAGTGAAAAAGCTGGCTTATAACTCAGCATTCAAAAAATTAAAAGCATGGCATCTAGCCCCATCACTTCATGGTACATAAATGGGAAAAAATGAAAACAGTGGCAGATTTTATTTTCTTGGGCATCAAAATCACTGCGGATGCTTACTGCACCCAAGAAATTAAAGATGTTTACTCCTTGTGAGAAAAATTATGACAAACCTAGATAGCATATTAAAAACCAGAGACATTACTTTGCCAACAAATGTACCTATACTCAAAGCTATGTTTTTTTCTAGTAGTTACGAACAAATGTGAGGTTTGAACCAATAAAAAAACGCTGAGGGCTGAAGAATTAATGTTTTGAATTGTGGTGCTGGAGAAGACTCTTGAAACTTCCTTGGACTGAAAGGAGATCAAATTCATCAATCCCAAAGGAAATCAAGCCTGAATATTCATTGGAAGGAATAATACTGAAGCTGAAGCTCCTATACTTTGGCCACCAGAGTCTAATTATAAACCGTCAAATGTTTCATCGGCTCTTCTAGCTCCATTCTGTGCTGCATCTGTGGTCACTGGCCCATTGAACATAAATTTTAATTCCTTTTATGTTCGGTTTGAATCTGAATTACACAGTTGATGCTAAACTATCCCTGAATTAAAACTCCCTTGAAGATAACTTGTCTGGAGAACTATTTTCAGGGACATGATTTCCCAAACTTTTCTTTCATCACTTATGCAAATAAGCAGTAGTTTTGCAAAACTTGTTCTGCTTACATTGCTAGAATTTTAATTCTGAAGTTTTAAAGAAACACAGTAAAGTAAATAACCAGGAATTCTTTATTCCTTACTTCCCTTGAGAACAATCGTTTGAACAGAAAAAAATGGAATGCATAAGATAATGGATCCTGGTAATTATTACTATGAAAGTCATTAAATCTTATGGAAAGTTTTCTTTCTCATCTGTCATCTATTTCTCCTACCTTCTTAAGGACACTTATTTTCTGAATTAGGTGCATAGGCATCCAATAGTGTAAGATTGATTTAATCAGTAAATATTCATTGACTATTTACTGAAATCAAGATTGCTGGGAGAAATATCAACCTCAGACATACAGACGATACCTCCCAAATGACAGAAAGAGAAGAGGAACTAAAGAGCCTTTGATGAAGGTGAGAAAGGAGAGTGAAAAAGCTGGCTTATAACTCAGCATTCAAAAAATTAAAATCATGGCATCTAGCCCCATCACTTCATGGTACATAAATGGGAAAAAATGAAAACAGTGGCAGATTTTATTTTCTTGGGCATCAAAATCACTGCGGATGCTTACTGCACCCAAGAAATTAAAGATGTTTACTCCTTGTGAGAAAAATTATGACAAACCTAGATAGCATATTAAAAACCAGAGACATTACTTTGCCAACAAATGTACCTATACTCAAAGCTATGTTTTTTTCTAGTAGTTACGAACAAATGTGAGGTTTGAACCAATAAAAAAACGCTGAGGGCTGAAGAATTAATGTTTTTGAATTGTGGTGCTGGAGAAGACTCTTGAAACTTCCTTGGACTGAAAGGAGATCAAATTCATCAATCCCAAAGGAAATCAAGCCTGAATATTCATTGGAAGGAATAATACTGAAGCTGAAGCTCCTATACTTTGGCCACCTGATGAGAAGAGTCAACTCATTGGCATAAAACTTGATTGTGTGAAAGGCTGAGGGCAGGAGAAGATGATGAGAATGAGGTGGCCTCACTGACTCAATGGACATGAGTTTAAGAAATCTCTAGGCGATGGTGAAGGACAAGGGACCCTGACGTGCTGCAGTCAATGGGCTTGTGAAGAGTTGGACACAACTAAGTGACTGGAATGAAGTGAGCGGAACTCTGAAGATTATACAGAGTAAAATTCCTGCTCACCTTAAAAACTACATATGCAGTTTCTAATCTTTGTTAAATGAAACTCTAGTATTCTGTGAGACATTTCTTTAGTCAGCTTAGGTCTTATGAAGATACTTAATCTTTAGTGTATCTGATTGCATGTTTCTGAATTTGGCTGTTTAGTCTTCTCACTTAGTCTCAATTATTTCTTAAAAGACTATGTTTTATCCATCTAGAATCACAAAGAAAATTAAGAACATTGCTCATCATTGCTTTTTTGCAAAAACATTTCCTCTGATCAGAATAATGAACAGTGTGCCAGAAGCTAAAGCAAATGATATGGTGCTTTTAACTAATACAGCTCGATCGTTTATTTATTTTTGTTTTTCTTTATGACCAAATGGCTATGACATTTCACCATAAAACGTTTAGTATATATCAGTTTCAAAAGAAGCATGAACCATAAGAAAGCAACAAGAAACCAAAAATGGCAAGAACAAAACCTCTAGCACCCCGTGTTCTCTGTCTTTTCAATTTGTTTTGCACAAGGACTGACTATACCTGTATGTGGATTTATGTATGAGACATACACATCTGTATTTCCATTTAATTGTTTCTCAAATGACAGTATGATAAAAGACTGTTCAGAGCTGTCTTTAATCTTTTAATAATACCCTAAGATTTTCCCATCTGCAATGATCTGTACCTTTTTTTTTTTTGGCTGTTTTCTGTCTCATTCACAAGAAAGTTCTCTGAGAATAGGGACCCAGTGTTTCTTTCTTATTCACTGCTGGAAAATTGAGACTCTCAATAAATGTTAAATTTGATGACATAAATGATGTATTAAGACAATTGGATATTCAACCAAGTTGTATAAATTATAAAAGGGAACTCTGCTTTGAATAGGTAAGTGCATATTAGCCACAATCTATCCCTACAAAAATGATATCTAGTTTTGCTTATATGGAGTTTCAATGCATTTAAATATAGCAGAATTAATCCTGCATTTTTAAACAATAAGAATTGTTTAAATGAACTGTCAAAACAGAGTCACAGATAATAGGTACTTTGGCATCTCTAATAGAGGACATGTATTTTCAAGTTGTCATTTGGTTTACAGAAAATAGTTTCATTATAGTTTCCATGTGCTGTAGTATTTTCATTTTGACTAGTATCTTAATATTTGCTTATGATTAGTTTTATTAAAATACTTCCCCACTTTTCTGGATATAAATCTAGGCTGAAATCTTATCTTCTGCATTTGCATATATGGCTTCATTATGCCTATTTGTTTGTCTAAACATGAACATTTTTATAAGCAAAATGTCAACCTGGAAAAGCAACACCCAACACACAGTTATACGGAATTTTCAGGATCCTTAATAATTTTTAATTAATAGAATGTCTGCCACTGTGCTAAACAGATGCTTGTGAGTTTGATTATGTAACTCATTCAAGATCATTTGTTCAGCTGATATGTTTCTTTGTGAGCTCCCGTACCTGGGGGACATGAGTGCACATAATTTTTAAAGTAATTCATGTATGTCGCCTTTCTCAGAAACCTAATTCACCCTATAAACTACTTCTATTTCTTTCCTCCCTGAAAAGGTGCTGATTATATCATTCAGTGCCTTTACTTAAACATTTTGTAGTTCCTAAAAAGATGTACAAACATCCAGAAATAATTTATGAAGAAAAGGAACATTCCCAGCTTGCTTGAAAATAGACATTAAAAAAATATATGCCTATAAAGAAAGCACATAAGGATTGTGCAGGATAAAGAAACAATATTGATCCCTTGGGTGATGCCAGAGAGTAACTAGAAGAGCTGTTTTTGCAGAACAGTCAGAAAATAACCATGAAAACAATCCAAAAATACCTGAATCAGCAGCAATTTTACTCTATGCTTCTGGAACTTACAAAGAGACTTTTAAAAACACTGTGAACCAGCTCCAAGATCAACTTCTTCATCTACTGGCTAAAGGTCAAAATTTAATCTTTCTTAGTTATACAAATCATGAACTTACTTGTTTGTGTGTATGTGAATATATTTTCCATGATGAACACATTAATTACAGATATAACTTCTTCTCTGTAAACTGTAATGTAACTCCTGGTGGCTCAGGCAGTAAAGAATCTGCCTACAGTGCAGGAGACTCAGGTTCTATCTCTGGGCCAGGAAGATCCCCTGGAGGAGGGAATGAAACACCCATGGGACAGAAAATAGTTTCATTATAGTTTCCATGTGCTGTAGTATTTTCATTTTGACTAGTATCTTAATATTTGCTTATGATTAGTTTTATTAAAATACTTCCCCACTTTTCTGGATATAAATCTAGGCTGAAATCTTATCTTCTGCATTTGCATATATGGCTTCATTATGCCTATTTGTTTGTCTAAACATGAACATTTTTATAAGCAAAATGTCAACCTGGAAAAGCAACACCCAACACACAGTTATACGGAATTTTCAGGATCCTTAATAATTTTTAATTAATAGAATGTCTGCCACTGTGCTAAACAGATGCTTGTGAGTTTGATTATGTAACTCATTCAAGATCATTTGTTCAGCTGATATGTTTCTTTGTGAGCTCCCGTACCTGGGGGACATGAGTGCACATAATTTTTGAAGTAATTCATGTATGTCGCCTTTCTCAGAAACCTAATTCACCCTATAAACTACTTCTATTTCTTTCCTCCCTGAAAAGGTGCTGATTATATCATTCAGTGCCTTTACTTAAACATTTTGTAGTTCCTAAAAAGATGTACAAACATCCAGAAATAATTTATGAAGAAAAGGAACATTCCCAGCTTGCTTGAAAATAGACATTAAAAAAATATATGCCTATAAAGAAAGCACATAAGGATTGTGCAGGATAAAGAAACAATATTGATCCCTTGGGTGATGCCAGAGAGTAACTAGAAGAGCTGTTTTTGCAGAACAGTCAGAAAATAACCATGAAAACAATCCAAAAATACCTGAATCAGCAGCAATTTTACTCTATGCTTCTGGAACTTACAAAGAGACTTTTAAAAACACTGTGAACCAGCTCCAAGATCAACTTCTTCATCTACTGGCTAAAGGTCAAAATTTAATCTTTCTTAGTTATACAAATCATGAACTTACTTGTTTGTGTGTATGTGAATATATTTTCCATGATGAACACATTAATTACAGATATAACTTCTTCTCTGTAAACTGTAATGTAACTCCTGGTGGCTCAGGCAGTAAAGAATCTGCCTACAGTGCAGGAGACTCAGGTTCTATCTCTGGGCCAGGAAGATCCCCTGGAGGAGGGAATGACCACCCACTGCAGGATTCTTGCCTGGAGAATCCCATGAACAGAGGAGCCTGGCCGGCTACAGTCCAAGAGGTCACAAAGAGTCAGGAACAAGAGAGCAACTAACACATACATATCATAACTCAAATAGTCAGGAGCTGCATTTTGAAAATAATATTATTATAGTACAGTGTAAATCAAGCTGACATTGTGTTATTCATTTATTTATATTTTGACTGTGCTGGGTCTTCATTGCTGAATGGACTTTCTCTAGTTGCAGTGAGCGGGGCTACTCTTCACTGCAATGCACAGACTTCTTGTGGTGACTTCTCTTGTGGCGGGGAACAGGCTCTAGTAGCGTGGACTTCAGTAGCTGTGAAACATGGGCTGAGTAGTTGCAGTGTGTGGGCTCTAGGGTGCACAGACTTCAGTAGCTGGGGCTTTCAGGCTCAGGAGTTGTGGCATTCAGGATTAATTGTTCAGAGGCACGTGGGATCATTCCATAGCAGATATGAAACCCCTTCCCTTGCATTGGCAGGCAGATTCCATCTGCTATACCACCAGGGAAGTCCGACTGACGTTGCTTTTGAAAATGGTTTTATTATTATCATGATTAAATTCACAGCTCATTCTCAAAGCCTAATATGCTTAATTTGGCTATTGAGAAGTTTCTTACTTTACTGCCATGTAGGCAGATAATATCTGTTGGTTCCTTTTCACAGGCACTTGTGGTTTTATATTCCAAAATCCATTATGGTTTTTTGTTCTCTGTTTCCCCTCAGATTGACACAATCCATGAAAATACCTGAATCAGCAGCAATTTTACTCTATGCTTCTGGAACTTACAAAGAGACTTTTAAAAACACTGTGAACCAGCTCCAAGATCAACTTCTTCATCTACTGGCTAAAGGTCAAAATTTAATCTTTCTTAGTTATACAAATCATGAACTTACTTGTTTGTGTGTATGTGAATATATTTTCCATGATGAACACATTAATTACAGATATAACTTCTTCTCTGTAAACTGTAATGTAACTCCTGGTGGCTCAGGCAGTAAAGAATCTGCCTACAGTGCAGGAGACTCAGGTTCTATCTCTGGGCCAGGAAGATCCCCTGGAGGAGGGAATGACCACCCACTGCAGGATTCTTGCCTGGAGAATCCCATGAACAGAGGAGCCTGGCCGGCTACAGTCCAAGAGGTCACAAAGAGTCAGGAACAAGAGAGCAACTAACACATACATATCATAACTCAAATAGTCAGGAGCTGCATTTTGAAAATAATATTATTATAGTACAGTGTAAATCAAGCTGACATTGTGTTATTCATTTATTTATATTTTGACTGTGCTGGGTCTTCATTGCTGAATGGACTTTCTCTAGTTGCAGTGAGCGGGGCTACTCTTCACTGCAATGCACAGACTTCTTGTGGTGACTTCTCTTGTGGCGGGGAACAGGCTCTAGTAGCGTGGACTTCAGTAGCTGTGAAACATGGGCTGAGTAGTTGCAGTGTGTGGGCTCTAGGGTGCACAGACTTCAGTAGCTGGGGCTTTCAGGCTCAGGAGTTGTGGCATTCAGGATTAATTGTTCAGAGGCACGTGGGATCATTCCATAGCAGATATGAAACCCCTTCCCTTGCATTGGCAGGCAGATTCCATCTGCTATACCACCAGGGAAGTCCGACTGACGTTGCTTTTGAAAATGGTTTTATTATTATCATGATTAAATTCACAGCTCATTCTCAAAGCCTAATATGCTTAATTTGGCTATTGAGAAGTTTCTTACTTTACTGCCATGTAGGCAGATAATATCTGTTGGTTCCTTTTCACAGGCACTTGTGGTTTTATATTCCAAAATCCATTATGGTTTTTTTTTTTGTTCCATCTGTTTTCAAAACAACACTCAGATTGACAGATGATATAACTCAAAGAATCCTACCCTATGACTTAGAAATTTTATGAAGCAGAAACTAACACAACATTTTAAAGCAACTACACCCGATTCAATTTTAGAAAAAAAAAAAAAAAGGTCTGGTAAAGCAATTAATGGAAACCAAAATCTCCAGGTTAACCACTAGTTAACTACTTCAGTTTAGTCAGACAAGTTGTCTGGTACTCTGAGAAAGGTGCTAAATACATGAGCGGATACAGCGGATGTTCCTTAAAGCAAAATCTTGGTTCCTAAGGGTTTTACAAGCCTTATTACCTAGTCTGACAACTACTAACATGTTTTCACAAATTTCCTGTACGTGTTCTATCTCACCTGTCTTAAACAATCTATCTTTGTCCTTCTCACTAATCCCAAATGTCTGAAACTATAGACTATCACCGTCTGAATCCTTTCGTGCCAACACAGAGCAGTTTTGCATTTCACAGAATTATTCTCACACAGGAATGAGCCCAAGCGGACTACTCTGACTTCTGTGGCTGATCTATCCCATCAAGGGGCTGTGCTGATTCCTTCTTATAACCACCGTATAATACCTATCTACAAGGGCATAATACAGACCCCTGCTGGAGGGTATAGAATTTCTCTGCGCACACTCCTGTGAATGTGGCCATCCTGGGAGAGCTCATGCCATGACGCTGTCTCTCCAGTAAATCCTAGTCCAAGGGGCATCAGCTCCCCACCCCCAGTATCCATTATGCCCACATCCAGCTCCTGCGTGTGCTGTGGGGATGGTTGGTAAAATAGTGAAAAACACCAGCCGTGCTGTTCTACTTTTTTTTTTAACTGGATTAATTCTAAAGAGAAATATTTGCTATTGTGAGATCTGTACACACATACAGGACTTCGCAGGTTGTGTTAAAGAACATGCCTGCGAATGCAGGAGACTTAAGAGACATGGGCTGGATTCCTGGGTCAGGAAAATCCCCTAGAGAAGGCCACAGAAACCCTCTGCATTATTCTTGCCTGGAAAACCTCAGGGACAGAGAAGCCTGGCATGCCACAGTCCATGAGGTTGCAAAGAATTGAACAATAATGAGGCAACATAGCCCACACGAACGTATTAACATATACACATGTATATATAAAATGAAATATAATTGATTTACAATGTTGTGATAGTTTCTGGTGGACAGCAGTGTGATTCAGTTATATATGTGTGTATGCTTGTATATACATATGTATAGCACAGTGAACTTTATTCACAGTTTTATCATGGCATACAAGGGAAACAATCTGAAAAAGAATATATATATGAACACATACATACGTACATAATGTATACACACATATGCATATACACATATGTGTATACATATGCATGCATGTGTGTGTGTAGACATGGGTAAACCTGAGATTGACTTACAAAAGCTTATCACCATGGGGTCAAAGGATTTTCAGTGCAAACCCTCTTAAGCACTGTGACAGAAAAATCATGGGTTCTGTTGAAAGGAATGTAGCAGGAGGGACTCTAGGTTTGGGGAAAGGGCATAGAAAGCCTCTTTGAGCAAGGTTTGTTCATTTTTTTTAAGCAAAGTCCACTTTATGTGTTAGAGAGTGAAGCAAACACATCCCAGGTGAGGAAATAACAGTGAATGGTCAGTGAATGCAGTGAAGCTTTGGGTTCATTTGAAGAATGATAATAATAGGAGACACAGCTTTGGGAAAGAAAATATTCACCTTACGTGCTACAAGTAATACAGACCCCTCGGAGGGTATAGAATTTCTCGCACACTCCTGTGAATGTGGCCATCCTGGGAGAGCTCATGCCATGACGCTGTCTCTCCAGTAAATCCTAGTCCAAGGGGCATCAGCTCCCCACCCCCAGTATCCATTATGCCCACATCCAGCTCCTGCGTGTGCTGTGGGGATGGTTGGTAAAATAGTGAAAAACACCAGCCGTGCTGTTCTACTTTTTTTTTTAACTGGATTAATTCTAAAGAGAAATATTTGCTATTGTGAGATCTGTACACACATACAGGACTTCGCAGGTTGTGTTAAAGAACATGCCTGCGAATGCAGGAGACTTAAGAGACATGGGCTGGATTCCTGGGTCAGGAAAATCCCCTAGAGAAGGCCACAGAAACCCTCTGCATTATTCTTGCCTGGAAAACCTCAGGGACAGAGAAGCCTGGCATGCCACAGTCCATGAGGTTGCAAAGAATTGAACAATAATGAGGCAACATAGCCCACACGAACGTATTAACATATACACATGTATATATAAAATGAAATATAATTGATTTACAATGTTGTGATAGTTTCTGGTGGACAGCAGTGTGATTCAGTTATATATGTGTGTATGCTTGTATATACATATGTATAGCACAGTGAACTTTATTCACAGTTTTATCATGGCATACAAGGGAAACAATCTGAAAAAGAATATATATATGAACACATACATACGTACATAATGTATACACACATATGCATATACACATATGTGTATACATATGCATGCATGTGTGTGTGTGTAGACATGGGTAAACCTGAGATTGACTTACAAAAGCTTATCACCATGGGGTCAAAGGATTTTCAGTGCAAACCCTCTTAAGCACTGTGACAGAAAAATCATGGGTTCTGTTGAAAGGAATGTAGCAGGAGGGACTCTAGGTTTGGGGAAAGGGCATAGAAAGCCTCTTTGAGCAAGGTTTGTTCGTTTTTTTTTTAAGCAAAGTCCACTTTATGTGTTAGAGAGTGAAGCAAACACATCCCAGGTGAGGAAATAACAGTGAATGGTCAGTGAATGCAGTGAAGCTTTGGGTTCATTTGAAGAATGATAATAATAGGAGACACAGCTTTGGGAAAGAAAATATTCACCTTACGTGCTACAAGTAATAAATCCTTATTCCTCCAGAAAAAATAACAATAGGTAAGTGACTTGAACAAAGTGAACGAAAGGGCTGAGTGGAATATGAGTTTGGTCCATGGACACTAGAGATGAGAGTGCCGTAAAGGTGTACAATGTAATAGAAAGATACATCATGAATGATGGCAGTGGAATATATTTGAAATACTGTTTGCCAAATAAGATTTTTTTTCTTTTTAAATTTTTAATTAGGGGATAATTAGTTTAAAATATTGTGATGCCATACATCACCATGAATACATAAATCAGCTATAAGTATATGTATGCCCCATATGTCCCCTCCCTATTAACCCCTCCCTCCCGCCCATCCCACTGCTCTAGGTTGTCACAAAGCACCCACTTTGGGTTCCCTGTATCTCAGAGCCAAGTCCCACCATAGCTATCTACTTTACATATGGTAATGCCTATGTTTCAATGCTACTCTCTCAAATCACCTCACCCTCTCCTTCCCCCACGGTGACCAAATGTGTGGTCTTTATATTTGTGTCTCCTTTGCCGCCCCGCAAGGACTTGATAGTTTTAAAGTAGTTTTGAGGTACAGCAAAATTGATGAGAAGTTATAAGGATTGCCTCTATATTCACTGCTCACCCCTGACATGCACAGCCTCCCCTGTTATCAACAGCCCCACTGGAACGCACGTGTGTTAGTCATTGTCATTGTCACCCAGAGTCCATAGTCACCCATAGTCACGTCATTGTCACCCAGAGTCCATAGTTTACATTACAGTGCACTCTGGGTATTGTGTGTTCTGTGGCTTTGGACAGATGTATATTGACATGTATCCACCATTGTCGTCCCATACAGGGTATCTTTGTTCCTCTTAAAGTCCTCTTCACTCTATGTGTTCATCCTTCCCTTCCCCCAGCCCTGAGCAGTCACTGATTTTTGTTGAGTGTCTCCGTAGTTTTGTTTTTTTCTAGAATGCCTGGGCTTCTCAGGTGGGAGAGAATGCAGAAGACACAAGAGACACGGGTTAGATCTCTGGGTCAGGAAGATCCCCTGGAGGAGGAACTGGTAACCTATTCCAGTGTTCTTGCCTGGGAAATCCCATGGATAGGGGAGCCTGGTAGGCTACAGTCCATGGGGTCACAAAGAATCGGATACAGCTGGCTACTGACCACAGAATGCCATACAGTTGGAATCACACAGTCTCTTCAGACTGGCTTCCTTCACTTAGGAATGCACAGTGAGCTTCCCCCATGCCTTAGTGTCGCTTGACAATTCATTTCATTTTAGTGCTAAGTCATATTCCATGGTCTGGATGAAGCACCATTTATGTGTCTGCTCATCTACTGAAGGACATCTAGGTTGCTTCCAAGTTTTGTTGATTGCCAATAAAGCTGCTAGGCATATCATGTACAAATTGTGTGTGTGGATCTGAATTGTCAGCTGCTTTGTATAAATACAGGTGTGGTTGTTGGATCATATGTGTATTTAGTTTGGTGAGAACTTGCCAAGCTGTCTTCCCCAGTGACGGTACCATTTTTGTGCCCCTTCCACTCAGCAGTGACTGAGAGTTCCTGTTGCTCCACGTTCCCAGCAAGTGTTCTGTCAGTATCCTGGTAATAGCCCTTCACCAGACGTCTTTTGTAAAGATCTCTCCCCGTCTTCTCATTCTCTTTACATTGTCTTTTTTCAGAGCAGAAGACTTTAATTTTAACAAAGTCTAGCTTATAGATGATTTATTATACAGGTCTGTGTCTTTGGTGTTATAACAAGTTACTGCCTTATCCAAGGGCATCTAGGTTCACCATGTGTTTTCTCCTATGTTATCTTCTAGGGGTTTTATAATGTTATACTTAGGTCTGTGGTCTATTTTGATTTAAATTTTGAGAAGGATGAGATTGATATTTTTTTGCATGTGGATGTCCAGTTCCAGCTCCATTTGTTGCAAAGAATATCTATGCTCCAATGTATTGCCCTTTCTCCTTTGCTAAAGATCAGTTGACTGCATATATGTGGGTGTATTTCCAGCCTCTGTTCTGTTCCATTCATCTGTGTGTCTGTTCTTCCATCAGTAACACACAGTTTGGATGACTGTAGCTTTATCATCAGTTTTAAGTTGGGTAGTGTTTGTCATACAACTTTGTTCTTTTGTAGTGATTCTGGGTCAGGAAGATCCCTGGAGGAGGAACTGGTAACCTATTCCAGTGTTCTTGCCTGGGAAATCCCATGGATAGGGGAGCCTGGTAGGCTACAGTCCATGGGGTCACAAAGAATCGGATACAGCTGGCTACTGACCACAGAATGCCATACAGTTGGAATCACACAGTCTCTTCAGACTGGCTTCCTTCACTTAGGAATGCACAGTGAGCTTCCCCCATGCCTTAGTGTCGCTTGACAATTCATTTCATTTTAGTGCTAAGTCATATTCCATGGTCTGGATGAAGCACCATTTATGTGTCTGCTCATCTACTGAAGGACATCTAGGTTGCTTCCAAGTTTTGTTGATTGCCAATAAAGCTGCTAGGCATATCATGTACAAATTGTGTGTGTGGATCTGAATTGTCAGCTGCTTTGTATAAATACAGGTGTGGTTGTTGGATCATATGTGTATTTAGTTTGGTGAGAACTTGCCAAGCTGTCTTCCCCAGTGACGGTACCATTTTTGTGCCCCTTCCACTCAGCAGTGACTGAGAGTTCCTGTTGCTCCACGTTCCCAGCAAGTGTTCTGTCAGTATCCTGGTAATAGCCCTTCACCAGACGTCTTTTGTAAAGATCTCTCCCCGTCTTCTCATTCTCTTTACATTGTCTTTTTTCAGAGCAGAAGACTTTAATTTTAACAAAGTCTAGCTTATAGATGATTTATTATACAGGTCTGTGTCTTTGGTGTTATAACAAGTTACTGCCTTATCCAAGGGCATCTAGGTTCACCATGTGTTTTCTCCTATGTTATCTTCTAGGGGTTTTATAATGTTATACTTAGGTCTGTGGTCTATTTTGATTTAAATTTTGAGAAGGATGAGATTGATATTTTTTTGCATGTGGATGTCCAGTTCCAGCTCCATTTGTTGCAAAGAATATCTATGCTCCAATGTATTGCCCTTTCTCCTTTGCTAAAGATCAGTTGACTGCATATATGTGGGTGTATTTCCAGCCTCTGTTCTGTTCCATTCATCTGTGTGTCTGTTCTTCCATCAGTAACACACAGTTTGGATGACTGTAGCTTTATCATCAGTTTTAAGTTGGGTAGTGTTTGTCATACAACTTTGTTCTTTTGTATCACTTTACATTGGCCGTTGTGAGTCTTTTGCCTATTTATCAAAGAATTTTAAAATAATATATTGGAGCACAATGTAGAACCATGTTGTATTATAAGAAAACAGCTCATAAAACAATGTATGGTTTTGTGTATATTCAACAATAGTATAAAATTAAATCTGAGTACAGATTTGTACTTAAGTTTTTCTCAATAGACTACTGATTTTAGGATTGAACCTATTATTTAACTTTGTAAACCACCTAAAGAATACTATCATTGCTATCACAGAGATGTCTCTCAAATGAGTGTGAATTCTTGGTGACTATGAGAGACAAGATTTTGGTGTATCCAGTTAGCATCCTGAATAGATGGAGAATATGGACTGAAAACAAACACACAAAAAGAAAAAAAGTAAGATTGAAATAGGGAATGGCTGAGAAAAATAGAGGTAAATCCCTAAAGAAAGAATGCAACTAATAAGTTTACTCTGAAAAGCTGAAACTCACTAGTAAAGAAAAACAAATTAAAACCATAATAGAAATGTTTTTCCTAAAGCTTTAAAAAGATCATTTACCATGTTATCAGACAAGAAGAAATCTCGTATCTTAATGAGCTGTTATTCTTTAAAATAGTTTTAGACTGTAGGTTTGCAATTCATGTCATGAACTATAAAAAGTATTTTCTAACCATTTAAAAAACCAAGATTTAAAATTTTAGCGCACTCTGTTTTTTTCATTTGGTGTTATAACAAGTTACTGCCTTATCCAAGGGCATCTAGGTTCACCATGTGTTTTCTCCTATGTTATCTTCTAGGGGTTTTATAATGTTATACTTAGGTCTGTGGTCTATTTTGATTTAAATTTTGAGAAGGATGAGATTGATATTTTTTTGCATGTGGATGTCCAGTTCCAGCTCCATTTGTTGCAAAGAATATCTATGCTCCAATGTATTGCCCTTTCTCCTTTGCTAAAGATCAGTTGACTGCATATATGTGGGTGTATTTCCAGCCTCTGTTCTGTTCCATTCATCTGTGTGTCTGTTCTTCCATCAGTAACACACAGTTTGGATGACTGTAGCTTTATCATCAGTTTTAAGTTGGGTAGTGTTTGTCATACAACTTTGTTCTTTTGTATCACTTTACATTGGCCGTTGTGAGTCTTTTGCCTATTTATCAAAGAATTTTAAAATAATATATTGGAGCACAATGTAGAACCATGTTGTATTATAAGAAAACAGCTCATAAAACAATGTATGGTTTTGTGTATATTCAACAATAGTATAAAATTAAATCTGAGTACAGATTTGTACTTAAGTTTTTCTCAATAGACTACTGATTTTAGGATTGAACCTATTATTTAACTTTGTAAACCACCTAAAGAATACTATCATTGCTATCACAGAGATGTCTCTCAAATGAGTGTGAATTCTTGGTGACTATGAGAGACAAGATTTTGGTGTATCCAGTTAGCATCCTGAATAGATGGAGAATATGGACTGAAAACAAACACACAAAAAGAAAAAAAGTAAGATTGAAATAGGGAATGGCTGAGAAAAATAGAGGTAAATCCCTAAAGAAAGAATGCAACTAATAAGTTTACTCTGAAAAGCTGAAACTCACTAGTAAAGAAAAACAAATTAAAACCATAATAGAAATGTTTTTCCTAAAGCTTTAAAAAGATCATTTACCATGTTATCAGACAAGAAGAAATCTCGTATCTTAATGAGCTGTTATTCTTTAAAATAGTTTTAGACTGTAGGTTTGCAATTCATGTCATGAACTATAAAAAGTATTTTCTAACCATTTACCCAAGATAAAAACTAAATGTGTCCATAGATTTATACCTAATGATTTTCATTATTGCAGATTCTGTAGGGTTAGCTATTAGTATCATATGGAATGTTTCAGAAGTTTGTAAACAGTTTCAAAAGTAAGGAAAAGTGAATCACATCTTAATGTGAAGCAGGTAAACAATCTTTGAAAAAAGTATCTCCTAAATTTTGGAGTTCTGCCTTGTACTTCTAGAGCAGTGTTGTTAAGCTTGAAAGTTCTTAGGAATCACCTAGAGATCTTGGTAAAAGTGAATTCTCTTTTGAGGGGGGTGGGGGTACTTAAAAATTATTTTGTGAAGTATAATTGTTTTAAAGCTAAATGTTTCATGTGTATAGCATAGTGACTCCTTATTTTTGCAGATTATGCTCCATTATACATCATTACAAGATAATGATGATAATTTCCCAGTTGTATTATTTTTTTAGATTCAAAACTTGTAGTTACCAAAGAGGAGGGAAGGAGAGGAGGGACAAAGTTAAGGATATGGGGTTGACACTACAAAATACTCTGTGTAAAGTAGTTGAGCAACCAACGTGTATTGTATAGAAGCAAATTCTGATTCAGAAGATCTGGGTTCCTACAGTGGGAGCCTGAGATTCTGTGTCTCTCAGGAACTTCCTGTGGGGTTGTCCTGTGGGCTATTTTCAGTGCATTTGGGAATAAGATCCAGGGAACCTGTCACAGTGGAGGGCTTGAGGCTGCCTCTTTGATTTACAAGACTTTATGTTTAACTTTTATATTGGAATATAATTAATGTATTTTTTGTTGGGCAGGGAATACAAGTCAAAGACTTGTATTTACTATTAATATAATGAAATCATGGCCACGCAGTCCTTGTGCCTTTCGAGAATGCTTTTTGGGTGTCCTTTGTAGAGACATCATGGTTGTTGTGCTCACACAAAAACAAATTAAAACCATAATAGAAATGTTTTTCCTAAAGCTTTAAAAAGATCATTTACCATGTTATCAGACAAGAAGAAATCTCGTATCTTAATGAGCTGTTATTCTTTAAAATAGTTTTAGACTGTAGGTTTGCAATTCATGTCATGAACTATAAAAAGTATTTTCTAACCATTTACCCAAGATAAAAACTAAATGTGTCCATAGATTTATACCTAATGATTTTCATTATTGCAGATTCTGTAGGGTTAGCTATTAGTATCATATGGAATGTTTCAGAAGTTTGTAAACAGTTTCAAAAGTAAGGAAAAGTGAATCACATCTTAATGTGAAGCAGGTAAACAATCTTTGAAAAAAAGTATCTCCCTAAATTTTGGAGTTCTGCCTTGTACTTCTAGAGCAGTGTTGTTAAGCTTGAAAGTTCTTAGGAATCACCTAGAGATCTTGGTAAAAGTGAATTCTCTTTTGAGGGGGGTGGGGGTACTTAAAAATTATTTTGTGAAGTATAATTGTTTTAAAGCTAAATGTTTCATGTGTATAGCATAGTGACTCCTTATTTTTGCAGATTATGCTCCATTATACATCATTACAAGATAATGATGATAATTTCCCAGTTGTATTATTTTTTTAGATTCAAAACTTGTAGTTACCAAAGAGGAGGGAAGGAGAGGAGGGACAAAGTTAAGGATATGGGGTTGACACTACAAAATACTCTGTGTAAAGTAGTTGAGCAACCAACGTGTATTGTATAGAAGCAAATTCTGATTCAGAAGATCTGGGTTCCTACAGTGGGAGCCTGAGATTCTGTGTCTCTCAGGAACTTCCTGTGGGGTTGTCCTGTGGGCTATTTTCAGTGCATTTGGGAATAAGATCCAGGGAACCTGTCACAGTGGAGGGCTTGAGGCTGCCTCTTTGATTTACAAGACTTTATGTTTAACTTTTATATTGGAATATAATTAATGTATTTTTTGTTGGGCAGGGAATACAAGTCAAAGACTTGTATTTACTATTAATATAATGAAATCATGGCCACGCAGTCCTTGTGCCTTTCGAGAATGCTTTTTGGGTGTCCTTTGTAGAGACATCATGGTTGTTGTGCTCACACATGTAGATGAGCAACAACTTGGGAGGTATCTACATTGATGAATGAAAGAACATTTGCCATATTTCTGTTAAGTACTTTAAATCCATCTTCATTAAATCTACCTTCAAATACACACGAATGGGTAGCTAAGGAAAAAGTAGTTCAATAAAGAAGTTGCAGAAATTGTATACTGGAGGGCTACAGTCCATAAGGTTCCAGAGAGTCAAGCACAACTGAGCAACTAAGCAGAGAATGGAGAAGCAGTCAAATAATGGTAACAGGGAAGTGTGAATGAAGGGAGACATTATAATGAATAGAATATTTTGAAACAGAATCATCTGACCACAAAGGATGCCAAGTTACATATGAAAACTAGCATCTTCAGTTTATAATTGTAGTTCACGTCCTTTTTAATCCCAACTGTGAAACACTGTGCTGACCGTGTATTTCAGTGTGTGGAAACTTGATTTTAATACTTTCAAGAACTTTGACATTTAAAAAAATATTTGTTTATTTTTGCTTATTCTGAATTTTCACTGCGGCCACAGGCGCTTCTCTATCTTCAGGGAGTGGGGGCTACTCTCTAGTTGAGGTGAGCAGGTTTCTAGTTGCAGTGACTTCTCTTGTTGTGGAACTTGAACTCTAGGGCACACGGACTGTCAGTAGTTGTATCACACAGGCTCCATAGCTGTGGCTCTGAGGTTCTAGAGCACAGGTTCCATAGTTGTGGCACGGGCTTAGTTGCTCTGCAGCATGTGAGATCTTACCAGATCAGGGATCAAACCCGTGTCTCCTGCATTGGCAAGCAAACTCTTTACCACTAAGCTACCAGGAAAGCTGCAAGCTTTGACATTTTTAGAGGTTTTGGGAAGAAGATGGGAAGCTAATAGTAAAACACTTCACTATTTTCTCTCATCACTTATAAGAAGACCTCTTATAAGTATTTGCATGAACTGTGATATTGTATCACTATATTCAAAGTCTATAGGAGTGGATTGCCATTTACCCCTCCTGGGATCTTCCCAACCCTGTGATCAAATCCACGTCTCTTTCATCTCCTACATTGGCAGATGATTCTTTACCACTATTGCCACCTGGGAAACCCTGTTTATTTTCTGGCACTGAGCAGTCAGATAGTGGTGTTTTTTTTTTTTTTTTTTTTTTTTTCATTTTCAGGATACTTTCTTACCATTAAGAAATGACTGTTCACTACTTCATGTGAGTTAAAGTAAAAATCATACTCTATATGAAAAGTCACTGAAATAAAGAGATTTATTTATTTGCCATTGCTACAAGGAAAAGCTATAAAGGTAATTAATCCTGGCATGGTGACTTGAGTGTTTGTGGAGTATTTTGTTTTTTCTAAAGGGAATTTTTTTCTTCACTGTGTCTTAAAATCAGGGGACATGGAAGGAAAATGCTTTTTTCCCATATGTACTTATGGCTGATAGTCAAAGAGTATCTTCTTGCTATAAAACAGACTCAGAGGACAGTGTTCTGTGGGTACCATGCATCAGGCACCTATGAAATTAAATGGTGCTCATCTTAAAAGGCCCAGTGCCAAGGTCCAGTGCTGGAATATTCTGAGGAAGAGAAAATCTTTACAAAATATTTATAGCTATAAATCAGTACATGTTTGATATGATTATCAATATATGATCATGTAATCGATAATGTATTAGATTTTTTTGATCATTTTAAAAATGCAGTTTGCATTAAAATTAAATATTGACCAATATCAATATTATTTTTGGAACTGGTTTTTTAGTATATTTCCACCTTTAGGCTGTTCAGTAATTATCTTTGTTACTGAATTCTGTCAGACTAGCATAATAGCCCATTAAATTAGAGAATTTAGATTATTGAGACATTTTATTATTCATTTATCTTTATCAAATTTTCTACAATAAAAAGTAAATAGAATTTTGACTGTAACTTTCAATTTTTAGTCTCCTTCTCTGTGCATTTTTCCTTTGCTCTTATCTATTAATTTTTCAAAATAAAAAACTCAGCTAGTCAAGTGAGCATATATTTTAAGAAAATGAATATGTAGAAGTGTCAAAGGAAATATCTAAAAAATATGATTATTTTAAATGTTTAACTACTTAAACATTTTCGCCTTGATTTGACTACACAGTGTGTTTTCACTAGAAAACTGTGGAACATTTATATTAAATGTACATCCTTTTACACATAGGGACATTAAGTTGACTTTATTTTTTATTTATTTATTTATTTATTTTTTTACATGTATGTTCCCAGATCATTCATATGCATATCCCTGGGCCCTCCCCCCACCAAGTCTCCCTCCCATCCCTCCAGACCATCACCCCAAGTGGTTGTAGGTACTCATATTCCCCTAGCACAATGACAATAGCTATCTTTTCCACACATGACAGTATAGGCTTCCATGTTACTCCCTCCATGCCTCCCTCCCACTGTTCGGTCTCCACAATGTCTTTATGTCTATTCTCTGTTTTTTCATGAGTTCACTGCGTATGTTATCATGACCATCTTCCTAGATCCCATATATATATGAGTTAGTATACTATACTTGTCTTTCTCTTTTTGACTTACTTCACTTTTTATGATGGGTTCTAGAGCCAGCCACCTCATTAGGACTGAGTCTTCTGCATTTCTTTTAACAGCTAAGTAGTATTCCATTGTATATATGTACCAGAGCTTCTGGATCCATTCATTTGTCGATGGACATCTAGGTTGCTTCCATGTTCTGGCTATTGTATAGAGAGCTGCAATGAACATTGGGGTACAGGTGCCTCTTTTAGTTTTGATTTCATCAGGATATAGGCCTAATAGTGGGATTGCTGGGTCATAGGGTGCTTCTATTTTTAGTTTTTTAAGGAATCTCCATATTGTCTTCCATAGAGGTTGTATTAATTTACATTCCCACCAGCAATGCAAGAGGGATCCCTTTTCTCCACACCCTCTCCAGCATTTGTTGTCTGTCGATTTGTTGATGATGGTCATTCTGACAGGTGTGAGGTGGTATCTCATTGTGGTTTTAATTTGCATTTCTCTGATAATAAGCGAGGTTGAGCATCGTTTCATGTATTTTTGGGCCATCTGTATGTCCTCTTTGGAGAGGTGTCTCTTTAGATCTTTTTCCCATTTTTTGATTGGGTTGTTCGTTTTCCCGGTGCTGAGTTGTCTGAGTTGCTTGTAGATTTTGGAGATTAATTCTTTGTCTGTTGTTTCATTTGCTATGATTTTCTCCCATTCTGTGGGGTGTCTATTCAACTTTTTGGTGATTTCTTTTGCTGTACAAAAGCTTTTAAGTTTCATGAGGTCCCACGTGTTGACTTTTCTTTTCAGTTCCACTATTTTAGTAGGTGGGTCAGAGAAGATCTTGCTTTGATTGATGTACTTGAGGGTTTGGGCTATATTCTCCTCTAAGAGTTTGATGGTTTCTGGTCTTACATTTAGGCCTTTAATCCATTTTGAGTTGATCTTAGTGTATGGGGTCAGGGAATGTTCCAACTTCATTTTTTTGCATGTAGCTGTCCAATTTTCCCAGCACCATTTGTTGAAGAGGCTGTCTTTGTCCCATTTTATAGTTTCTCCTCCTTTGTCAAAAATAAGGTACCCATAGGTGCGTGGGTTGATCTCTGGGTTCTCAATCTTGTTCCATTGGTCTATAGTTCTGTTTTTGTGCCAGTACCATACTGTCTTGATAACTGTTGCTTTGTAATAGAGTCTGAAGTTAGGAG
This sequence comes from Tragulus kanchil, assembly GCA_022376925.1. NCBI lineage: Eukaryota > Metazoa > Chordata > Mammalia > Artiodactyla > Tragulidae > Tragulus > Tragulus kanchil. Next base: position 135,023,970 of record JAIOJX010000023.1, read on the forward strand.
GCTGATCCTCCAACTGCATTCTTCTTCCTCAGGATTGCTTTGGCTATTCGAGGTCTTCTGTGTTTCCATATGAACTGTGTTATTATTTGGTCTAGTTCTGTGAAAATGTCAAAAGGTATTAATGGTATGGGGTGGCCTCTTTTAGTTTTGATTTCATCAGGATATAGGCCTAATAGTGGGATTGCTGGGTCATAGGGTGCTTCTATTTTTAGTTTTTAAGGAATCTCCATATTGTCTTCCATAGAGGTTGTATTAATTTACATTCCCACCAGCAATGCAAGAGGGATCCCTTTTCTCCACACCCTCTCCAGCATTTGTTGTCTGTCGATTTGTTGATGATGGTCATTCTGACAGGTGTGAGGTGGTATCTCATTGTGGTTTTAATTTGCATTTCTCTGATAATAAGCGAGGTTGAGCATCGTTTCATGTATTTTTGGGCCATCTGTATGTCCTCTTTGGAGAGGTGTCTCTTTAGATCTTTTTCCCATTTTTTGATTGGGTTGTTCGTTTTCCCGGTGCTGAGTTGTCTGAGTTGCTTGTAGATTTTGGAGATTAATTCTTTGTCTGTTGTTTCATTTGCTATGATTTTCTCCCATTCTGTGGGGTGTCTATTCAACTTTTTGGTGATTTCTTTTGCTGTACAAAAGCTTTTAAGTTTCATGAGGTCCCACGTGTTGACTTTTCTTTTCAGTTCCACTATTTTAGTAGGTGGGTCAGAGAAGATCTTGCTTTGATTGATGTACTTGAGGGTTTGGGCTATATTCTCCTCTAAGAGTTTGATGGTTTCTGGTCTTACATTTAGGCCTTTAATCCATTTTGAGTTGATCTTAGTGTATGGGGTCAGGGAATGTTCCAACTTCATTTTTTTGCATGTAGCTGTCCAATTTTCCCAGCACCATTTGTTGAAGAGGCTGTCTTTGTCCCATTTTATAGTTTCTCCTCCTTTGTCAAAAATAAGGTACCCATAGGTGCGTGGGTTGATCTCTGGGTTCTCAATCTTGTTCCATTGGTCTATAGTTCTGTTTTTGTGCCAGTACCATACTGTCTTGATAACTGTTGCTTTGTAATAGAGTCTGAAGTTAGGGAGGCTGATCCCTCCAACTGCATTCTTCTTCCTCAGGATTGCTTTGGCTATTCGAGGTCTTCTGTGTTTCCATATGAACTGTGTTATTATTTGGTCTAGTTCTGTGAAAAATGTCAATGGTAGTTGAATAGGTATTGCATTGAATCTGTAGATGATATTTGGTAGTATGGTCATTTTCACAATATTGATTCTTCCGATCCAGGAACATGGAATATCTCTCCATCTGTTTAAGTCTTCTTTAATGTCTCTCATGAGTGTCTTGTAATTTTCTGTATACAATTCTTTTGTTTCTTTGGGCAAGTTTATTCCTAGGTATTTGATTATTTTGGTTGCAATGGTGAAGGGGATTGCCTCTTTGATTTCATTTTCTGATTTTTCATTGTTTGTGTATAGGAATGCCAGTGACTTCTGTGTGTTGACTTTGTATCCTGCGACTTTGCTGAATTCATTGATTAGCTCTAGTAGCTTTGTAACCGTGTCTTTGGGATTTTCTATGTATAATATCATGTCATCTGCAAAAAGAGAGAGCTTGACTTCTTCCTTTCCAATCTGGATTCCTTTGATTTCTTTCTCTTCTCTTATTGCTGTTGCTAGGACTTCTAGGACTATGTTGAATAGTAGTGGTGAAAGTGGGCACCCCTGTCTTGTTCCTGATCTTAGAGGGAATGCTTTCAGTTTTTCACCATTGAGGATAATGTTCGCTGTAGGCTTCTCATAAACGGCTTTTATTATATTGAGATAGGTTCCTTCTATGCCCATTTTCTGAAGAGTTTTTATCATAAATGGATGTTGTACTTTGTCGAAGGCTTTTTCTGCATCTATTGAAATGATCATGTGATTTTTGTCTTTCAACTTGTTGATATGGTGTATCACGTTGATTGATTTGTGGATGTTGAAGAAACCTTGCATGCCTGGGATGAACCCAACTTGATCATGATGTATGAGTTTTTTGATGTGTCGTTGAATTCTGTTTGCTAGGATTTTGTTGAGGATCTCGGCATCTAGGTTCATCAGTGAAATTGGCCTATAATCTTCCTTTTTTGTGTTGTCTTTGCCTGGTTTGGGTATCAGGATGATGGTGGCCTCGTAGAATGTGTTTGGAAGTTTTCCTTCCTGCGTGATTTTTCGAAAGAGTTTTAGAAGGACAGGCATTAGCTCTTCTTTAAATGTTTGGTAGAATTTGGCTGTGAAGCCATCTGGCCCTGGGCTTTTATTTTTGGGTAGATTTTTAATCACAAATTTGATTTCTGAGCTTGTGATTGGGTTGTTCAAAGTTTCTGTTTCTTCCTGGCTCAGTCTTGGGAGATTAATCCTGTCCAAGAAACTGTCCATTTCTTCCAGGTTGTCCAGTTTGTTGCCATAGAGTTGCTCATAATAGTCTCTTAGAATCCTTTGGATTTCTGCATTATCTGTTGTAATCTCTCCTTTTTCGTTTTTGATTTTGTTGATCTGGTTCTTCTCTCTCTTTTTCTTAATGAGTCTGGCCAGTGGCTTGTCAATTTTGTTGACCTTTTCAAAGAACCAGCTTTTTTTTAATTTATCTTCACTATTGTTTCTTTTGTCTCTTTCTCATTTATTTATGCTCGGATCGTTATGATTTCTCTTCTTCTACTGGCTTTGGGATGCTTTTGTTCTTCTTTCTCCAACTGTTTTAAGCGGAGGGTTAGGTCATCTGCTTCATATTTTCCTAGTTTCTTGAGGTGGGATTGTATTGCTATAAATTTCCCTCTTAGAACTTCTTTTGCAGTGTCCCATAGGTTTTGCACTGTCGTGTGTTCATTGTCATTTTCTTCTAGGAATTGTTTAATTTCTCCTTTGATTTCCTCAATGATCAGTTGTTTTTTTAGGTATGTATTGTTTAATCTCCATGTGTTCCTGTTTTTAGGGTTTTTTTTCTGGTAGTTGATCTCCAGTCTCATTGCACTGTGGTCCGAGAAGATGGTTGATATAATTTCGGTTTTCTTGAACTGACTGAGGTTAGATTTGTGGCCCAAGATGTGGTCCATCCTGGAGAATGTTCCGTGAGCACTTGAGAAGAAACTGTATTCTTCTGCTTTTGGATGGAACGTCCTAAAGATATCGATGAGGTCCATCTTTTCCAGTGTGGCATTTAAGGCTTGTGTTTCTTTATTAATTTTCTGTTTTGTTTTACCTTTGCCTGGTTTGGGTATCAGGATGATGGTGGCCTCGTAGAATGTGTTTGGAAGTTTTCCTTCCTGCGTGATTTTTCGAAAGAGTTTTAGAAGGACAGGCATTAGCTCTTCTTTAAATGTTTGGTAGAATTTGGCTGTGAAGCCATCTGGCCCTGGGCTTTTATTTTTGGGTAGATTTTTAATCACAAATTTGATTTCTGAGCTTGTGATTGGGTTGTTCAAAGTTTCTGTTTCTTCCTGGCTCAGTCTTGGGAGATTAATCCTGTCCAAGAAACTGTCCATTTCTTCCAGGTTGTCCAGTTTGTTGCCATAGAGTTGCTCATAATAGTCTCTTAGAATCCTTTGGATTTCTGCATTATCTGTTGTAATCTCTCCTTTTTCGTTTTTGATTTTGTTGATCTGGTTCTTCTCTCTTTTTCTTAATGAGTCTGGCCAGTGGCTTGTCAATTTTGTTGACCTTTTCAAAGAACCAGCTTTTTTTTAATTTATCTTCACTATTGTTTCTTTTGTCTCTTTCTCATTTATTTATGCTCGGATCGTTATGATTTCTCTTCTTCTACTGGCTTTGGGATGCTTTTGTTCTTCTTTCTCCAACTGTTTTAAGCGGAGGGTTAGGTCATCTGCTTCATATTTTCCTAGTTTCTTGAGGTGGGATTGTATTGCTATAAATTTCCCTCTTAGAACTTCTTTTGCAGTGTCCCATAGGTTTTGCACTGTCGTGTGTTCATTGTCATTTTCTTCTAGGAATTGTTTAATTTCTCCTTTGATTTCCTCAATGATCAGTTGTTTTTTTAGGTATGTATTGTTTAATCTCCATGTGTTCCTGTTTTTAGGGTTTTTTTTCTGGTAGTTGATCTCCAGTCTCATTGCACTGTGGTCCGAGAAGATGGTTGATATAATTTCGGTTTTCTTGAACTGACTGAGGTTAGATTTGTGGCCCAAGATGTGGTCCATCCTGGAGAATGTTCCGTGAGCACTTGAGAAGAAACTGTATTCTTCTGCTTTTGGATGGAACGTCCTAAAGATATCGATGAGGTCCATCTTTTCCAGTGTGGCATTTAAGGCTTGTGTTTCTTTATTAATTTTCTGTTTTGTTGATCTGTCCATTGGTGTGAGAGGAGTGTTAGTCTCCTACTATTATTGTGTTATTGTTGATTTCTTCTTTTATGTCTGAAAGTACCTGTCTTATGTATTGAGGTGCCCCTGTGTTAGGTGCGTAGATATTCATGACTGTTATGTCTTCCTCTTGGATAGATCCCTTAATCATGATGTAGTGACCTGCCTTGTCTCTTAGAGTCTTCTTTACTTTAAAGTCTATTTTGTCTGATATAAGGATTGCTACTCCAGCTTTCTTTTGATTTCCATTTGCATGAAATATCTTTTTCCAGCCTTTCACTTTCAGTCTATGAGTGTCTCTAGGTCTGAAGTGGGTCTCTTGTAAACAGCGTATATATGGGTCTTGCTTCTGGATCCATTCAGCCAGCCTGTGTCGTTTGGTTGGAGCATTTAGTCCATTTACGTTCAAAGTAATTATTGATACGAATGTTCCTATTGTCATCTTCTTAGAAATTTGGGGTTTGATTTGTAAGGCTTCTCCTACTCTTGTATTTATTGGCTATATGAGGCCGTTTAACACTTGTTGTAGGGCTGGTTTTGTGGTACAGAATTCTTTTAGTTTTTGCTTGTCTGTGAAGCTTCTGACTTCAGCATCGATTTTGAATGAGATTCTTGCTGGGTAGAGAATTCTAGGTTGGAGGTTGTTCTCTTTTAGCCTTTAAATGTATCTTGCCATTCTCCTCTGGCCTGTAGGGTTTCTGTTGAGAGATCCGCAGTTAAACGTATGGGGTTTCCTTTATATGTTATTTGTTGTTTGCTCCTAGCTGCTTTTAGTAATCTGTCTTTATATTTAGTCTGCATTAGTTTGATTAGTATGTGCCTTGGTGTGTTTCTTCTGGGGTTTCTCCTGTATGGAACTCTTTGTGCTTCCTGGACTTGGCTGACTATCTCCTTTCCCATGCTGGGGAAGTTTTCAACTATAACCTCTTCAAGAATTTTTTCATAGTCTTTCTTCTCTTCTTCTTCTTCTGGAACTCCTATAATTCTAATGTTGGTGCGTTTGATATTGTCCCATAGGTCTCTGAGGCTATCCTCAGTTCTTTTAATTCTTTGGGCTTTGTTCTGTTCTTCAGCACTTATTTCCACCATTCTGTCTTCCAGCTCACTTATCCATTCTTCAGCCTCTGAGACTCTACTGTTGAGACCTTCTATAGTATTTTTGAGTTCAGCAATTGAGTTAGTTGTCTCCATTTGCTTATTTTTCATTTCTTGCATGTCTCTTCTCAATGCACTAATTTCCTCTAATATTCTGTTTTTGGTGTTTTGCATCCTCATTAGCATAGCTTTTCTGAATTCTCTTTCAGATAGTTTGTCTATCTCCTCCTCTGTCATTTGAAGTGGTGTTTCTCTAGCTTGGTCCTTCATTTGTACAGTGTTTCTCTGACGTTTCATTATTAGGTTAATTTTTGTTTCTTTGTGTGTGTCTGTGTGTATGGAGTTCTTATTCCTACCAGGCTTCTTGGTTGAATTCTCCCTTCCTTTGGGTTTCTGTCCTTGTAGAAGGGTTCAGTGGTTTGTGTCTTGGGTGGTGTTAGATCTTGTTTAAAAGTGAATAATCTGTAGTGTTGTATGTTCTTTGATAGTGTGGGGTCTTGGAATTAGGGATTCCGCTTCGCGGATCCTTGGTTTGATGATTGGTCAGGGGGTGTAGGCTCTATGTCTGGTTTGCTATGGTGTTCCGTGATACTAGTTTACATACTAGCATCTGAGGAACAAGAGGTGCATCCCTGATGGGTGACAGTCATAAAAGCATGCAGATGTTTTCTAACATAATCGTAAGATATACATACATATACAGCAATCCCCACAACTGACCAGTTTTACAGAGATAAGGCACTGGAAATCTTTCTAGCAATTCATGCAATCACAGATGATACTTGCCTGTTGAGCTTTGAATTGATTGAAATAGTTCCTGAATAATAGATCTAGCACAAGGTCCTAGCTTGGATAATTACAATGAGAGCAATTTTAAATTAGGACATGTGTTTGGGGTGACAAGGAGGAGAGTTTATAAGTAATAAAAAGGAAAAGATTCGTCTTGGAAGTATTTTATAGGATTAGGTAGCAAAGATTAGTGTGTGTATTGTTTAGTGTATTTGGAAGTGAATAGTGGAGACAGGAAGATAGGAAATAATTTATCTAGAGGATATTGGTAGCTAGGAAAATGTTTTACATTTAGAACATAGAGGAAGAAAGCAGTGGGAAAGAGGAAAGAGAAAAGAGAATTAGAGGTTTTCTAGAATTAAAATTAAAGTTAAAAAAAATACAATAAAAGTCAAAAAAAGTTCAAAATTAAAAAGAGCAGAAAAAATTAATAAGAGACCGAAAAACAAAGAAAAAACACATAAAACAAATCAAACAAATGAAAACAACTACTAAAAAAACAAACAAAAAAAAAAACCCAATAAACAAAGAAACTAATAAACCCCAAACCAGACCAATCAATTGAATAAGCAAAATAGTCCACCACAAACAAGCAGAAGAAAAGGAAAAAAAAAAAAAAAAAGGTAAATACTGTCCTTGGTTTTTATCTTCTCATCTGCCTGTTGGAAACCAATCTGCTCTTGATGGTGGTGTCTTGATGGCGTAGTCTTTCCCTTATAGTGCCGGTTGCTGTGGTTTCTGTTTTTGTGTTCAGCAAAATGAGGGCTTTGCTGCCATACTGGGTGCTGGCCGGGACGGTGGGCTGATCCCAGTTAGTCGGGCGGAGGCCGTGGCGCACGCAGTCCCGTGTTGAAGGGGGGCGCCCCGGCTCTACCGCGCGCCCGCCTGTAGTCTCCAATCCCTGCTCTTTCCCCGGCTTCCTCCGCTGCTGCTGCAGCTCTAGGGGAGCGCAGGCTCCTCCGCCACTGGCCCACGCGCACCTCCGGTTACGTGTCTAAGTCCCAAAGGCGGATGCGAGCTTTCCCGTCCAACTCGTGCCCAGTCCCTGGTCAGCAACCAGTGGACGACTTCCCCTCTCCGTTCAGCAAGCCCTCCAGTTGGAGTGGCTGAACTTACCCGCGCCGCGACTTCGCGGCAGCCGCGGCGCTCCTCGTGGCGACTGCGGCGCTCCTCGCGGCAGCGGGTTCCGGCAGCTCCTCCAAGTTGACTTTAAATATACATGCATATATGCACATTTAAATGTATTTATGTGTGTATTTATGTGTATATATATATGATAATTATCCTTATCTCTATATAACCCTCATTTATTAATTGTAAAATCATGTGGAAATGAGATGTATGCAATCATTTCCATCTTTTAGGATAATATAATCAAGAGGAAGAGACAAGATATCTTAACGTTACAGTTGAGACAAAATATAAAAGAAAAGACAAGTTAGGTGGGGAGAGGGAGAAAAGAAGGGGAGGGAGAGGGAATTGTCACATCTACTCCCCAAGTCACTGACTAATTGTGATCTGCATGGGCTTCCCTGGTGACTCATTGGGTGAAGAATCTGCCTGTAATAGAGGAGACCTGAGTTGAACCCCTGGGTCAGGAAGATCCCCTGGCAGAGAGCACAGCACCCCCTTCCAGTAGTCCTCCCTGGGGAATCCCATGGGTGGAGGAGGCTGGCAGGCTACAGTGCATGGATCACAAAGAGTCAGACACGACTGAATGACTTTCACTTATCATTTATTACTTCCTAAGTCACTGGCTAATTATGATCTGAATGGGAAGGACTACACTTAAAAGGAGACCGTGGAAGTTCTATGTGGAATTAAAGATCATGACCATTATCTGGGGTTAGACAAACTCTAGTGCTTCCTATAATACAAAGTCCTAGCCTAGGTGCCCTCTATTTCTTGACAACTCTGCATACCGCATCTATAGGGACAGGAGTTTTCTTTATCTATACATCCCCAATTCTTTTTTAGGGACAGGAGATCCCTGCTCTTTCCCGGCTTCCTCCGCTGCTGCTGCAGCTCTAGGGAGCGCAGGCTCCTCCGCCACTGGCCCACGCGCACCTCCGGTTACGTGTCTAAGTCCCAAAGGCGGATGCGAGCTTTCCCGTCCAACTCGTGCCCAGTCCCTGGTCAGCAACCAGTGGACGACTTCCCCTCTCCGTTCAGCAAGCCCTCCAGTTGGAGTGGCTGAACTTACCCGCGCCGCGACTTCGCGGCAGCCGCGGGCGCCTCGTGGCGACTGCGGCGCTCCTCGCGGCAGCGGGTTCCGGCAGCTCCTCCAAGTTGACTTTAAATATACATGCATATATGCACATTTAAATGTATTTATGTGTGTATTTATGTGTATATATATATGATAATTATCCTTATCTCTATATAACCCTCATTTATTAATTGTAAAATCATGTGGAAATGAGATGTATGCAATCATTTCCATCTTTTAGGATAATATAATCAAGAGGAAGAGACAAGATATCTTAACGTTACAGTTGAGACAAAATATAAAAGAAAAGACAAGTTAGGTGGGGAGAGGGAGAAAAGAAGGGGAGGGAGAGGGAATTGTCACATCTACTCCCCAAGTCACTGACTAATTGTGATCTGCATGGGCTTCCCTGGTGACTCATTGGGTGAAGAATCTGCCTGTAATAGAGGAGACCTGAGTTGAACCCCTGGGTCAGGAAGATCCCCTGGCAGAGAGCACAGCACCCCTTCCAGTAGTCCCCCCTGGGAATCCCATGGGTGGAGGAGGCTGGCAGGCTACAGTGCATGGATCACAAAGAGTCAGACACGACTGAATGACTTTCACTTATCATTTATTACTTCCTAAGTCACTGGCTAATTATGATCTGAATGGGAAGGACTACACTTAAAAGGAGACCGTGGAAGTTCTATGTGGAATTAAAGATCATGACCATTATCTGGGGTTAGACAAACTCTAGTGCTTCCTATAATACAAAGTCCTAGCCTAGGTGCCCTCTATTTCTTGACAACTCTGCATACCGCATCTATAGGGACAGGAGTTTTCTTTATCTATACATCAACCAACCTCTCCTGAAATTCTACTTTATGTATATCAATTGGAAGAAACATTCTAGAAATGACAAAAAATTATTCTTTAAGGAACAAAGAATCTAGTTGACAGCTAAAGTGCCAACCTACTAACGTACCTGGAAGCTGAATTTCAACACCAATGGCATCATAGATTCTGATCTGAGAAGCCCTAAGGTCTAAACCAGTAGTGTCCTTTAAATGTGTCACAATAAATTTCAATTTGAAAGTGCAAAAAGAGAATAAAAAACATTACCCTCGCTGTTTGTCTGTAGGTGATGTGCTGTATTTGGTTGAAAACACGATTCAATATAGACAACCTAAAATTCAGCAGTAACTAGAAATTGAAGAGCTTCTGTTAGTGATATTGTATTAAGAGAACAGAAGGCATTTGGAACTATGATCCTCTACTTCCTTCCTATTTTTCTACATGTGCATTTTCTTTCATGCACCTTTTTTCTTTATGATTTCCTGAATCTCCTTCCTCAATTTGGGAAGCAGTTTCTATTAGTAGTTAAGTATTTGTTAGTACATGTCATAGTGTGACCATTACATTGACTTGCATTGTGTTCTGTTCACGAATACTAGATTAGAAAAGTGAATTTACTCCATGATACAGGATTTCCTTGCATATCTTGGAGGCAGTTGGAAATACTGTGTCTATTTCTCTGTTTTTTTTTTCTCAATTTTGGCCTCTTTTATTGCATTTTTAAAATTTTTATTTATTTTCATCCATCTTTATTTTCCCTTGGGCCTCCCAGCACCCCTTCCAGTAGTCCTCCTGGGAACCCAAGGGGGCTGGCAGGCTACAGTGCATGGATCACAAAGAGTCAGACACGACTGAATGACTTTCACTTATCATTTATTACTTCCTAAGTCACTGGCTAATTATGATCTGAATGGGAAGGACTACACTTAAAAGGAGACCGTGGAAGTTCTATGTGGAATTAAAGATCATGACCATTATCTGGGGTTAGACAAACTCTAGTGCTTCCTATAATACAAAGTCCTAGCCTAGGTGCCCTCTATTTCTTGACAACTCTGCATACCGCATCTATAGGGACAGGAGTTTTCTTTATCTATACATCAACCAACCTCTCCTGAAATTCTACTTTATGTATATCAATTGGAAGAAACATTCTAGAAATGACAAAAAATTATTCTTTAAGGAACAAAGAATCTAGTTGACAGCTAAAGTGCCAACCTACTAACGTACCTGGAAGCTGAATTTCAACACCAATGGCATCATAGATTCTGATCTGAGAAGCCCTAAGGTCTAAACCAGTAGTGTCCTTTAAATGTGTCACAATAAATTTCAATTTGAAAGTGCAAAAAGAGAATAAAAAACATTACCCTCGCTGTTTGTCTGTAGGTGATGTGCTGTATTTGGTTGAAAACACGATTCAATATAGACAACCTAAAATTCAGCAGTAACTAGAAATTGAAGAGCTTCTGTTAGTGATATTGTATTAAGAGAACAGAAGGCATTTGGAACTATGATCCTCTACTTCCTTCCTATTTTTCTACATGTGCATTTTCTTTCATGCACCTTTTTTCTTTATGATTTCCTGAATCTCCTTCCTCAATTTGGGAAGCAGTTTCTATTAGTAGTTAAGTATTTGTTAGTACATGTCATAGTGTGACCATTACATTGACTTGCATTGTGTTCTGTTCACGAATACTAGATTAGAAAAGTGAATTTACTCCATGATACAGGATTTCCTTGCATATCTTGGAGGCAGTTGGAAATACTGTGTCTATTTCTCTGTTTTTTTTTTTTCTCAATTTTGGCCTCTTTTATTGCATTTTTTAAAATTTTTATTTATTTTCATCCATCTTTATTCTTTGGCCTGTGTGGGCCTCCCATTGTTGTGGCCTCTCTCACTGCAGAGCACCAGTTCTGGGTGCATGTGCTCCAGAGCACTGACACCTAATTGGACACACCGGCCCAGCCGCTCCAGGGCAGGCACGAGGAATCTTCCCAGGCCAGGAAGACAGACTCTTTTCCCACTGGAGCACCAGAGAAGCCTGATACTATGTCTATTTCTGTAGTCATTAAGTGCCATTATAAAAATAATTGCTTTTCGAAGTACATCTGGTACTGAATGAAGTTTATAAAATAGGATAGATTTTTGTGTGTGTGTGGATGAGCCCACATTACATCATTTTAAAAAAATTGACCTCTGTGGTTTTCTAAATTGAAATCATCATTATCACATTTTTAGCCTCTGCCAAAAGCGTGTCCTAAGATCTTAAGCATTTTGTATGATTAGATTGTTTTATCGACATGCTGCCAGATCAAAGGCTGTGTTTGCTACCATCCCTCCTCAGGTATAGTAAGTTAAGTAGGCATATTGTGGCCTTTGCAATGTGGTCTTTTGCTTGTAAGTGATTTGTGTTGCATCTCAATCACAATGAACTGCAAACTTTCACCAGAAACAGATGGAGGAGTGATTTGGGCCATTTGTGGCCACCTCCAGTTCATCCAGGAGAAACTGAAATCCGTTGAACATAGACCTCTGATTCTGTTGTCCAGATTTGACTCACCTCAGGTGGGTGCTTCTGCTGAGAAAGTCAGCAGCACCAGCAGATGGATTTCTCCAGGTTTGTGTTCCTAGGCGATTAGAAATCTGTTGCTGAAACATATGGCTATCAAGTATTTAGATATCTCTATGTGGCAGCACTTCTGTCAACTAAAAAAGATGCTCAACTTGAGAGTTGCAAGTTAGGTTTTATTGGGGCAAATGAGGACTATGTAGCCCAGGAGGTAGTTCACGAATACTAGATTAGAAAAGTGAATTTACTCCATGATACAGGATTTCCTTGCATATCTTGGAGGCAGTTGGAAATACTGGGTCTATTTCTCTGTTTTTTTTTGTCTCAATTTTGGCCTCTTTTATTGCATTTTTTAAAATTTTTATTTATTTTCATCCATCTTTATTCTTTGGCCTGTGTGGGCCTCCCATTGTTGTGGCCTCTCTCACTGCAGAGCACCAGTTCTGGGTGCATGTGCTCCAGAGCACTGACACCTAATTGGACACACCGGCCCAGCCGCTCCAGGGCAGGCACGAGGAATCTTCCCAGGCCAGGAAGACAGACTCTTTTCCCACTGGAGCACCAGAGAAGCCTGATACTATGTCTATTTCTGTAGTCATTAAGTGCCATTATAAAAATAATTGCTTTTCGAAGTACATCTGGTACTGAATGAAGTTTATAAAATAGGATAGATTTTTGTGTGTGTGTGGATGAGCCCACATTACATCATTTTAAAAAAATTGACCTCTGTGGTTTTCTAAATTGAAATCATCATTATCACATTTTTAGCCTCTGCCAAAAGCGTGTCCTAAGATCTTAAGCATTTTGTATGATTAGATTGTTTTATCGACATGCTGCCAGATCAAAGGCTGTGTTTGCTACCATCCCTCCTCAGGTATAGTAAGTTAAGTAGGCATATTGTGGCCTTTGCAATGTGGTCTTTTGCTTGTAAGTGATTTGTGTTGCATCTCAATCACAATGAACTGCAAACTTTCACCAGAAACAGATGGAGGAGTGATTTGGGCCATTTGTGGCCACCTCCAGTTCATCCAGGAGAAACTGAAATCCGTTGAACATAGACCTCTGATTCTGTTGTCCAGATTTGACTCACCTCAGGTGGGTGCTTCTGCTGAGAAAGTCAGCAGCACCAGCAGATGGATTTCTCCAGGTTTGTGTTCCTAGGCGATTAGAAATCTGTTGCTGAAACATATGGCTATCAAGTATTTAGATATCTCTATGTGGCAGCACTTCTGTCAACTAAAAAAGATGCTCAACTTGAGAGTTGCAAGTTAGGTTTTATTGGGGGCAAAATGAGGACTATGTAGCCCAGGAGGTAGCACCTCAGATAGCTCTGAGAAGCTACTCCAAAGAGGCAGTGGGGGAAGGTCAGTACATAAGCTTTTGGTGAAGAGGGAGTTCAGTGCAATCAAGTGCTTATTTTGCAAGAGGTTTTCTGCTAGTTCTGAGCATCTGATGTCATCATTTAGTAATTTACTGCTTTTCTAGATATGAGGCGATGCAAGGATTGGAATCATGAAGTCAGTTCCTGAAAATATCCAGCTATCTAAAAACCTGTTCCACCAGATTCCCTGGAGCACAGAGTGCCTCACTCTCTGTCCTGAACTCCCTCAAGGGCAGGGGATGTCAACAGCTGCAGCAGCACAGTCTCCACAGAGGAAATGCCCTTGTTGTTTGGTTGCTGGCAATGCTCTTGGCAAGTGTCAATTTGTAGTTGACACTTCCTGTCAGTTTATGATCCTAAAAATAGAGGTCTGCTCTCCTCACTCCCCCCAGCCCAGACTACCCAATGGGAATTCTTTTGCATTACAAAACAGTTTTTGCTTTTCCTTCTAAAAATATTCTAAAAGAAGGAAATACAAAAAAGAGATTTACCTCTAAAAGCAAAAGCGGCAAGGTTTCAGTGGGAAAAATGCTTAGTTTACTTAAAACCTTGGCATGTTATTTCAGAGTTAGTTGGTTGCAGTGGAGTTTTGAAAGTGAATGCATTAGTCACTCAGTCGTGCCTGACTCTTTACAACCCCATGAAATGTAGCCCTCCAGGCTCCTGTGTGCATGGGATTCTCCAGGCAAGAATACTAGAGTGGGTTGCCCTTTTCTTTGCCAGGGGATCTTTCTGACCCAGGGATCAAACCCACATCTCCCTCATTGCGGGCAGATTCTTTACAGTCTGAGCCCCTTAGTGCCAACCAATTGTTGAACCTCAAATCCCATTATATATTTTAAAGAAAAAATGCCTTAGACAGGCTGTTAACTCTAGTAGTGATTTCCGTACATAAATACAACTGAGCATTGTAACAGTCAGAAAGGGTTTTGTTTCTTATAAAAGTAGGATATAAGATTTAGGATTATTTTATAATAATATTCTATTGAGTTCCTAAAAGAAAGAAAACTCTATTAATAACAAAATAGAAACTGTATTTTTAAATATAGGTTAATCCAATCCCCTTATCTCAAGGGGCTGCCTTCCTGTGATTTATCTTTCCCCCGACATGCTCAAACATTATTCCCGTTTAAAAGAAAAAGCTGCCAAACTTTCAGTGACTATTTCATCTAATGCCATAGTTTTCTGTTATATTGAGGATATATTACTGTCCCTTCATTTAAATACAGTAACACCCCCAATTTGGTGATTTTGAATTGTACTTTTGTTGTTGTTTTGTTGGTAAGTCATGTCCATACTTTGTGACGCCATGGACTGTAGCCTGCAGGCTCCTCTGTCCATGGGATTTCCAAGGGAAGATTACTGCTGTGGGTTGCCGTTCCCTCCTCCAGGGATCTTCCTAACCCAGGGATCAAACCTGCATCTCCTGTATTGGTAGGCGGATTCTTTACCATTGAGCCACCAGAGATGTCTGTTGTATTTTGAATTTACAAAAACTGATGTAATCACTTTCCTCTGTTCTCATCATCATGAATAGAATTTTATGAGACAAATGCCCAGAACAAGTGACAGTTAAACAGGGTCCATTTATATAATACAATTTATGAAATCCAATTTGCACCAAGTTGATAACTTGAGTAGATGGCATAATATGTCAAATGGACAGTTAATTGTCCTATGAACATTTTAAATGGGAGTTGTTTCTCTGCAAAGGCTATGAAATGGAATGTTCCATAAGTCAGATAGAAAATCCAGCTTTGAATACAGTTATTAAAACTCTTGCAATTAAGAAGAAAAACATTCAGGCATATCAATGAATTGGCATGAATGCAAGTGAAATATTTGCTCATTCATATTCAGCCAATATTTAGAGCAATTGTTATGAAAAATAAAAATACAAAAGTTATCCTAATCTGATTCATGCTAGAAAGCATTTTTAAAAGTTGCCCTAATAGCTAATTTTGTATTTCAATCACCACTTATTGAGTAGCTACAAAGGCCAGCTCTCTGTATGGTCTCTCTGTGCAAAACTAGTAATAGACATACCTCCAGAAAGTCTCTGTCCTGCCGCCTGAGCAGTGGTAGCAAGCCTAGCAAAGGCTAGGATTAAACCATCAATCACCCCAGACACTGGTACCTTTGTGCTCTGAATAACCTGCACAATGGCATAAAGTCCTAGAACCTACTACACCTAGAAACTGGGAGGTCAAGGATGAATAAAACAGCCATCATCTAGGTCCTGAGAAGACCTGCAGGTGCGTGCAAAGATAGACACGTAATAAATAATCATACACAAAAAAATGCAATTAAAAATGTACCTTAGATGCTTTGAAAGGTAATACAATCAGAGAAGCTTAACTTATATCACAGTATCAAGGTAGTCTTCTCTGAAGAAGTGGTGTTTACATTGAGATCTAAAGTACGAGTCCTAGGTGAGCATTGTGGGGAGGAGAATGATCCAAGGGGAGGAAGCAGCCTGCTAGGACATTAAGGAGGGAACAAAAGGTTGCCCATATTTTGGGAGCTGAAAAGAAACTTCTGTTCCTGGAGCATAATGAAGACAGGGGGATTTGTTAAACAAAGAACTTGCAGAATTTTTGAGAGCATGTTCAGAATTTTAGACTTTATTCTAAGTTTAATGGCCAGACACTGAAGAATGCTAAAGGAGGATAGAATGTGATCATGTTCAAATAAAATCACCTTGACTTTTATGTGGAAAGTGGTTTGGAGATAGGAAAGAATACACAAAGAGAGAGAAAAAGGGGATTTTGCAGTAGTCTGGAGGACTCCAGTATTCTTGCCTGAAAAATCCCATGAACAGGAAGTCCTGGTAGGCTCCATGGGGGTCACAAATACACACACACATACACACACACACACACACACACACACACACATGCTCATATATATGTATGTGTGTATGGGCTTCCCTGGTGACTCAGTGGTAAAGAATCTGCCTGCAGTGTGGGAAACCATAGTTCAATCCCTGGGTTGGAAAGATGCCCTGGCAACCTACTCCAGTACTCTTGCCTAGAGGATCCCATAGACAGAGGAGCCGGGTGGACTACAGTCCATGGGGTCACACAGAGTCAGACACAACTGAGTGACTAAGCAGAAGCAGCAGCAGTCACCAAGGCAGGAGATGATGGTGCCCAGTCTTAAGAGTCTGGCCTGGGTGATGGCTTGATTTTAGAAATGCCAACCATTGACCTTGTGATTGATTGGAGATATGAAAGTTCAAGCTCCAGGATGAGTTATTAGCAGTCATGTGCCATGTCACTTGAGTCATGTCCAACTTTTTGTGGATCCTATAGTCTGTAGCCCACCAGGCTCTTTGTCCAAGGAAACTCCAGGCAAAACTACTGGAGTGGGTTGCATGCCCTCTTCCAAGAGACCTTCCCAACTCAGGGATTTAAACACTGTATCTTATATCTCCTGCATTGGCAGGTGGGCTTGTTACCACTAATAACATCTAGGAAGCCTATTAGCAGCCATATGAGAGTTAAGACAGAGATCACTGGAGGAGAAATTTGGATATCATGTTCTCTCCATGGAGATGTTTGTAAGATATGCTCAAAGATATTTCAGGTAGGCAATTATACACGTGGGACTGAGTCTTGAAGGGGCACACTTTTTTCATAAAGAACGGCCTTTCTTTCATTTTAACAGAAGAATGAAAGAGACGATGGCAATGAGCAATAATTTGAAGTAAGAGCTCTCTGTTGATGGAAAGAAACAATCATCCAATGAAAAGAAGGATAAGGAGGTTCAGTCAGAGATCCTAGAAGACTGAAGAAAGTGTTCAATAGGTGTTGAATGGAAAAGGTTGGTGGTACTAACAGGTTATATAGTTACCTCACAGAAGTTAGGGAGCTTCAATCAGAAGATTATGTGACTGTGACCCATTACCAAGTGATATATAATGATGTTTGATTGTGATCAATTATTAAGTTTGAATTTATGCATTTCCTTGTTATGGCAAGTGGGTGAAGAATGAGGCAAAGGTGTCTCAGGAAAAGGAAACAGTATTGAATATCAGTGAATTCTGTAAATATCTTGACTCATTCAGGGAGTGAAAATTATAGAGTAGTTACTAAAGGAAAGTGAGTCATAGAACCCAAGTGAAACCCAAAGTTGGCACACCAGCAGTAGAGAGAAGAGTTTCATTGAAGAAAATATATCACAATTGAAAGAAAATGGACACATATTTAACCCTAATTTCCTACAGGTCTTTTTTTTTTTTAAAGATTTATTTATTTATTTATTTTTGGGTGGGGGTCGGGTTGGGGAGGGAGGGGAGCAGGCAGGCCACTTCTATTGGTCTTTCATTTGTCTGTTTTCATCCGTCTTTGTTCCTTGGCTCCTGTGGGCCTCCCATCGTGGTGGCGTCTGTCATCGCAGAGCACCAGCTCTGGGCACATGTGCTCCAGAGCTCCGGCTCGGTAAATGGACACATAGGTCCAGCCACTCCGCTACACTTCCCAGGCCAGGGATCGAACTGGCGCCCCTTGCACTGCAAGGCGATGTCCTTACCCACTGGACCACCAGGGGAAGCCCTCCTACAGGTTTTGAAATAACTTCCAGGGGCTTCCTTGGCAGTCCAGTGGTTAAGGCTTCGCTTCCAATGCAGAGGGTTGCAGGTTCAATCCCTGGTCAAGGAACTCAGATTCCACATGCCTTGTGGCCAAAAGGAGATCATCTGTCTAGACGGCCAGGACTAAACTTGTGTCTCTCCCTGTGATGCCAAGATTTAGCATGTCACTCTGGGTATGTATGGGTAGGGGAAGATTATTTGAGATAAGGAGAGAACAAAACTGAGGAACCAAGGGGTTAGACTGACTGCCCACAGGGACATCAGCATTTTCTGTGGAATTAGCAATAACAGAAATGGCAACAGAATGGTTTGTCTTTGCAGGATGTCAGAAATTTCTAGGATATTGTACAAAGTGTCAGAGTAATATAGCTTCAGGATAGAATTCTCAAAGAAACAGTTAAAAAAGAGGAGGTTGTTCATTTCATTTATTTATTGACTTATAAAATGGGATGTTAATGGTAAAACTGTGTCATTGAGAAACCCCCAAATGTGGTGAATCACTGAGTGGGAGAGAATAAAAGGAAAAGAGCTACAGAGAAAAAAAAGAAGTTCAAGTTTCTAACAAGATCAGCAGGAAAAGGGGTGCATTTGGAAAGATCTTGCAGCTAGTTCCTTTCACAGAATTCCTTCTTATTCCGAGAATTTGGAGGATTGCCTTTTTTTCATTTTCATGATAGATATTAAAACGCAATGGCTAACAAGTAACCCAGTTCCCTGGCTTTTCATGCTTCTGACATAATCCTTCAAAAGGAACTAATAAATATCAAGGCATCAAAAATAAAAGACTAATCTGAATAATTGTGATCACTTTTAATTCTGTTGGTTATAGATAAAATTCTATATCTGAGAACATATTTGGAAACACTTTTTAGTGAAGCATAGTTGATTTAAATGTTGTGTTAATGTCTACTGTACAACAAAATGACTGTTATATACATGTATGAATTTGTTTTTATATATTTTTCCATTATGGTTTATCCCAGGAGATTGAATATAGCTCCATGTGCTGTAGAGTAGGACCATGTTTTTTATCCCTCCCATGTATACTAGTCTTCATCTGCTAATCCCAAAATCCCAATTCTTCCTTCTCCCACCCTCCTCCCTCTTGGCAAACCACAAGTCTGTTCTCTATGTCTGTGAGTCTGTTTCTGTGTTAGCTTCATTTGTGCCATACTTTAGAGTTCACATATAAATAATATATAGTGGTTGTCTTTCTCTTTCTGTCTTACTTCACTTAGTGTGATAATCTCTAGGTCCATACATGCTGCTGCATCTAAGAACATATTAAAATAATGTTGAATACAGTGTATAATTCTGTGGTACATGATTGTGGACAAGAAAGTAGTTGAGTCATTTAGAACATGTAACATTGCTGGCTGGCAACACAACACATTTTTTCTGGAGGACTGTCCCAATAAGAACTTGATGTCTATCACTAGCCCTGTTCTGGTGAGCAATGTACACTAGGTCTGATGTTACTAACATTGTGCATATCTGATAAATTGCAAAATTATTTAGTTAGATCTATGCAAATGAATGAATAATATACAGCTATTGAGAAATGTCTTATACATCTTTTTTTTGGAAATTACTATTTCCTCTCCAGTTTTAAATGCCATTAAGCATTTAAATATACTAGCTTAAAATATATTAGGTTTTCATATTCTACATGCCTCACCTTAGGGATTCATAGGATTGTTTTATAATGATTTATAAATATGTATATATAAATAAAAATTTTAAGATTGCCTTTTTCATTTTCATGATAGATATTAAAACGCAATGGCTAACAAGTAACCCAGTTCCCTGGCTTTTCATGCTTCTGACATAATCCTTCAAAAGGAACTAATAAATATCAAGGCATCAAAAATAAAAGACTAATCTGAATAATTGTGATCACTTTTAATTCTGTTGGTTATAGATAAAATTCTATATCTGAGAACATATTTGGAAACACTTTTTAGTGAAGCATAGTTGATTTAAATGTTGTGTTAATGTCTACTGTACAACAAAATGACTGTTATATACATGTATGAATTTGTTTTTATATATTTTTCCATTATGGTTTATCCCAGGAGATTGAATATAGCTCCATGTGCTGTAGAGTAGGACCATGTTTTTTATCCCTCCCATGTATACTAGTCTTCATCTGCTAATCCCAAAATCCCAATTCTTCCTTCTCCCACCCTCCTCCCTCTTGGCAAACCACAAGTCTGTTCTCTATGTCTGTGAGTCTGTTTCTGTGTTAGCTTCATTTGTGCCATACTTTAGAGTTCACATATAAATAATATATAGTGGTTGTCTTTCTCTTTCTGTCTTACTTCACTTAGTGTGATAATCTCTAGGTCCATACATGCTGCTGCATCTAAGAACATATTAAAATAATGTTGAATACAGTGTATAATTCTGTGGTACATGATTGTGGACAAGAAAGTAGTTGAGTCATTTAGAACATGTAACATTGCTGGCTGGCAACACAACACTTTTTTTCTGGAGGACTGTCCCAATAAGAACTTGATGTCTATCACTAGCCCTGTTCTGGTGAGCAATGTACACTAGGTCTGATGTTACTAACATTGTGCATATCTGATAAATTGCAAAATTATTTAGTTAGATCTATGCAAATGAATGAATAATATACAGCTATTGAGAAATGTCTTATACATCTTTTTTTTGGAAATTACTATTTCCTCTCCAGTTTTAAATGCCATTAAGCATTTAAATATACTAGCTTAAAATATATTAGGTTTTCATATTCTACATGCCTCACCTTAGGGATTCATAGGATTGTTTTATAATGATTTATAAATATGTATATATAAATATATAAAGACAGTGATCTTATCTAAGGATTCTTATCATTACACTTATGATATAGATGACTCAGTTCATCAAAATTTACCTTCATTTTACCATTATATACTAGATAAATAAAAGTAATCTACGTAACACGAGGTGTTTTTTTTTTTTTTTTTTTAATTTATTTTTTCTACCTTTTGGGGGGTGGGGTGGGGGGGGAGGGGGATGGGCGGGCCACTTCTGTTGGTCTTTCATTTCTCTATTTTCATCCGTCTTTGTTCTTTGGCTCCTGTGGGCCTCCCATCGCGGTGGCCTCTGTTGTCGCAGAGCGCCGGCTCTGGGCGCATGCACGCCAGAGCTCCAGCTCGGTAATTGGACACATCAGTCCAGCCGCTCCGCGCACGTGGGATCTTCCCAGGCCAGGGATCGAACCCGTGCCCCTTGCACTGCAAGGCAGAGTCCTTACCCACTGGACCACCAGGGGAAGCCCAACACGAGGTTTTAATAAAATAAGAAAAGGATACTGAAAAGCCTCGCATGTTATCTCCTATCCTTGGAAATTGTTTTATTGAAAGTAATCAAAACTTATATATTTCTTTGCTAATTTTCATCATCTTGCTTAGCATATTAGATATCTATAAGTTTATGAGAAATATAAACACATTTATGTATTATATGTACATTATAGAAAGGAAGGAAATTTTTGACATTGGAATTTGTAAACCAATCAAGCAGAATCATCCAGGTTATAAAGTATCTGTCGAGAGCCTCTGGAGCTGTAAATTCAGAAATGTAAGCCTTAGTGGAAATCATTCATTTTCAGAAATTATCTAGATCTTTGATTAATGACAGAAGCATACACACACACACATACATGTGTGTGCACATATAAAAATATGAAATATACAAATTAGAAAATGTAGGAGTAGAACTTTTTCAGTCTCCAAAATCACACATGTATACTTAGTCTATTCATATTCACTATTAGGTAAAATTCATTTATTGGAATTATTTAAAGAGTTTGCCATCAGTCTTTATAGTATCAGGAACCTTAAGACATGGAAGTTTATGACAGGATCCAGTTTAGGTGAGGGATAAATTAAGAATTTGGGGGCATAAAATAAAATAAACATTTATTAAAGGAAAAAGGTTGAAAATATTAGTCATTCAGTCATTGTCAACTCTTTGCAACCCCATGGACTGTGCCCTGCCAGGCTCCTCTGTCCATGGGATTCTCCAGGCAAGAATACTGGAGTAGGTTTCCATTCCCCTCTCACTCAATCCTGTCTGACTGGACTGCAGCACACTAGGCTTCTCTGTCATTCACCATCTCCCAGAGCCTGTTAAAACTTATGTCCATTGAATCAGTGATGCCATCCAACCGTCTCATCCTCTATTGTCCTCTTCTCCTTTTGCCTTCTATTTTTCTCAACATCAGGGGCTTTTTCAGTGAGTATTCTCTTCGCATCAGGTGGTCAAAGTATTGGAGCTTCCACTCGAGCATCAGTCCTTCCAATGAATATTCAAGGTTGATTTCCTTTAGGACTCACTGGTTCGATCTCTTTGCTTCTGAAGGGACTCCCAAAAGTCTTCTGCAACACCACACTTTGAAGGCATCAATTCTTTGGTGTTCAGCCTTCTTTATAGTCCAACTCTCACATCCATACATGACTACTGGGAAAACCATAACTGTGACTATATGGACCTTTGTTGGCAAAGTGATGTCTCTGCTTTTGAACACACTGTCTAGGTTTGTCATAGATTTTTCTTCCAAGGAGCAAACATCTTTTAATTTCATGGATCCTCCGCAGTTAGGAATTAAATGTATTATATGTACATTATAGAAAGGAAGGAAATTTTTGACATTGGAATTTGTAAACCAATCAAGCAGAATCATCCAGGTTATAAAGTATCTGTCGAGAGCCTCTGGAGCTGTAAATTCAGAAATGTAAGCCTTAGTGGAAATCATTCATTTTCAGAAATTATCTAGATCTTTGATTAATGACAGAAGCATACACACACACACATACATGTGTGTGCACATATAAAAATATGAAATATACAAATTAGAAAATGTAGGAGTAGAACTTTTTCAGTCTCCA
This sequence comes from Tragulus kanchil, assembly GCA_022376925.1. Taxonomy (NCBI): domain Eukaryota; kingdom Metazoa; phylum Chordata; class Mammalia; order Artiodactyla; family Tragulidae; genus Tragulus; species Tragulus kanchil. The sequence goes on from JAIOJX010000023.1 coordinate 135,046,693, forward strand.
AAATCACACATGTATACTTAGTCTATTCATATTCACTATTAGGTAAAATTCATTTATTGGAATTATTTAAAGAGTTTGCCATCAGTCTTTATAGTATCAGGAACCTTAAGACATGGAAGTTTATGACAGGATCCAGTTTAGGTGAGGGATAAATTAAGAATTTGGGGGCATAAAATAAAATAAACATTTATTAAAGGAAAAAGGTTGAAAATATTAGTCATTCAGTCATTGTCAACTCTTTGCAACCCCATGGACTGTGCCCTGCCAGGCTCCTCTGTCCATGGGATTCTCCAGGCAAGAATACTGGAGTAGGTTTCCATTCCCCTCTCTCACTCAATCCTGTCTGACTGGACTGCAGCACACTAGGCTTCTCTGTCATTCACCATCTCCCAGAGCCTGTTAAAACTTATGTCCATTGAATCAGTGATGCCATCCAACCGTCTCATCCTCTATTGTCCTCTTCTCCTTTTGCCTTCTATTTTTCTCAACATCAGGGGCTTTTTCAGTGAGTATTCTCTTCGCATCAGGTGGTCAAAGTATTGGAGCTTCCACTCGAGCATCAGTCCTTCCAATGAATATTCAAGGTTGATTTCCTTTAGGACTCACTGGTTCGATCTCTTTGCTTCTGAAGGGACTCCCAAAAGTCTTCTGCAACACCACACTTTGAAGGCATCAATTCTTTGGTGTTCAGCCTTCTTTATAGTCCAACTCTCACATCCATACATGACTACTGGGAAAACCATAACTGTGACTATATGGACCTTTGTTGGCAAAGTGATGTCTCTGCTTTTGAACACACTGTCTAGGTTTGTCATAGATTTTTCTTCCAAGGAGCAAACATCTTTTAATTTCATGGCTGCAGTCACCATCCGCAGTGATTTTGGAGCCCAAGAAAATAAAGTCTGTCACTGTTTCCATTGTTTGCCCTTCTATATACCATGAAGTGATGGAACTGGATGCCATGAGCTTCATTTTTCAAATGTTGAGGTTTAGACCAACTTTTTCACTCTTACCTTCATCAAGAGGCTTTTTAGTTCCTCTTCACATTTTTATAAGGGTGGTGTCACCTGCACACCTGAGGTTATTGATATTTCTCCCAACAATCTTGATTCCAGCTTGTGCTTCATCCAGACTGTCATTTCATATGATGTACACTACATACAAAGTAAATAAATAGGGTGACAATGTACAGCCTTGACATATGCTTTTCTCAATTTGTAACCAGTTTGTTGTTCCATGTCCATTTCTAACTCTTGCTTCTTGGTCTGCATATTAGTTTTGCAGGAAGCAGGTAAGGTGATCTGGTATTCCAATCTCTTTCAGAATTTTCCTCTGTTTATTGTGATCTGCACATTCAAAGGCTTTAGGCAGTCAGTGAAGCAGAAGTAGATGTTTTTCTGGAATTCAATTGCTCTTTCTATGATCCAGCCTTTCTCTAGGGGATCTTCTCTCCTGCATTGTGTGCAGATTCTTTACCATCTGAACCACCAGGGAAGCCCTTTATTTATGGAATAACTTTTCAAATGAACTCGGTGAACACCCTTTAGAAATACAAGGGTAGTTTCAGTTATGCTCATCGCTTTTAAATTTCTGTCTCAAACAAGAAGCAAATCACCCAGAGCTATGAGATACAATGAATAACATGACAAAACTATGAGTAATATACCTATTTAGTTTTTCCCATTTTTAAAGGTGCATCTTCATACAGTTTAATCTAAGACTATATGTCAGTTGATTTCCTTTAGGACTCACTGGTTCGATCTCTTTGCTTCTGAAGGGACTCCCAAAAGTCTTCTGCAACACCACACTTTGAAGGCATCAATTCTTTGGTGTTCAGCCTTCTTTATAGTCCAACTCTCACATCCATACATGACTACTGGGAAAACCATAACTGTGACTATATGGACCTTTGTTGGCAAAGTGATGTCTCTGCTTTTGAACACACTGTCTAGGTTTGTCATAGATTTTTCTTCCAAGGAGCAAACATCTTTTAATTTCATGGCTGCAGTCACCATCCGCAGTGATTTTGGAGCCCAAGAAAATAAAGTCTGTCACTGTTTCCATTGTTTGCCCTTCTATATACCATGAAGTGATGGAACTGGATGCCATGAGCTTCATTTTTCAAATGTTGAGGTTTAGACCAACTTTTTCACTCTTACCTTCATCAAGAGGCTTTTTAGTTCCTCTTCACATTTTTATAAGGGTGGTGTCACCTGCACACCTGAGGTTATTGATATTTCTCCCAACAATCTTGATTCCAGCTTGTGCTTCATCCAGACTGTCATTTCATATGATGTACACTACATACAAAGTAAATAAATAGGGTGACAATGTACAGCCTTGACATATGCTTTTCTCAATTTGTAACCAGTTTGTTGTTCCATGTCCATTTCTAACTCTTGCTTCTTGGTCTGCATATTAGTTTTGCAGGAAGCAGGTAAGGTGATCTGGTATTCCAATCTCTTTCAGAATTTTCCTCTGTTTATTGTGATCTGCACATTCAAAGGCTTTAGGCAGTCAGTGAAGCAGAAGTAGATGTTTTCTGGAATTCAATTGCTCTTTCTATGATCCAGCCTTTCTCTAGGGGATCTTCTCTCCTGCATTGTGTGCAGATTCTTTACCATCTGAACCACCAGGGAAGCCCTTTATTTATGGAATAACTTTTCAAATGAACTCGGTGAACACCCTTTAGAAATACAAGGGTAGTTTCAGTTATGCTCATCGCTTTTAAATTTCTGTCTCAAACAAGAAGCAAATCACCCAGAGCTATGAGATACAATGAATAACATGACAAAACTATGAGTAATATACCTATTTAGTTTTTCCCATTTTTAAAGGTGCATCTTCATACAGTTTAATCTAAGACTATATGTCAGTTAAAGTACTCATTGAATAATATTAAAAATAAAAATGAGCTAAGATTTTCATTATTAATATATATATTATGGGTTTTATAAAGTGTTAATAATCTAGAAAGTAAAGACTTCTGAAGTTGAAACCTATGGTTTGTAAATAAAGTGCTTTTAATCTATTTCATTAGATTCTTTTTAAGAGTATACAATTCAAAGCTGAAACTAAATATAGATATGGGGCATTACCAGGTGCAAGAGACCCGGATTTGATCCCTGGGTTGTGAAGATCCCCTGGAGATGGAAATAGCAATGCTCTCCATTCTTCTTGCCTGGACAATTCTATGGACAGAAGACCCTGACAGGGCCATAGTCCTTGGAGTCTCAGAGTCAAAGATGACTGAGCAACTAACCATGCTTGTCCACTTCCCTATTAGCAATGATAATTCTTTCCTTATTTGATCTTCAGTACCTTGTAAAATAGATGAGTTAATATGTCTATTTTCAGTGACATGTCCCCAAAATTAGATTCTCTTCAAGTACATGGAGAAATCACCACGGAGAGTATTTATAGATTTCTAAATGATTGAGTTTTCATTCTTCTGATAATTACTGTGTAAGTGTTCTGTAAACTGCTAAGTGTTATGCAAATATTAGCTGCTATTATTAGTTAGGCTCCTCCAGAAGGCATTTCCAAGAAAAGGTGAGAATATACATGCTCTAAAATACTTAGCTCAGCAGGAAATGAGGCCTCTCTTACAATTCCTGTAGGGAACTCATTGATATTCACATGCTCACCTTTGTCTCCACTGTAGAGTCTGTAACTCTGGCAGAAAAACCAGAGTTTCAAGAAGGTTGAGGAAAATTAGAATGATTTGTCATCCATCATTTTTCAAAGTCTAGTTCCAAACATCCTGATTATTTAAAATATGATAGTTTGTAAATTGTCTATATATACAAATAATATACATATATGTATATGTATTTCCTTTACATCTTTTTATTTATTTGTTTTTGACTGTGCTGGGTCTTCTTTGCTACTTCGGCTGTTCTCTATATGCAGTGCATGGGCTTATTGTTGCATTGACTTCTTTTGTTATGGAGCACTAGTTCTAGAACACAGGCTCAATAGCTGTGGCTCATGGACTTAGTTGCTCCATGGCAGGTGGAATCTTCCTGGATCAGGGATTGACCTTTCCTCTGGTATTGGAAGGCAGATTCTTTAGCGATGAGTTACCAGGAAAGCCCTGTTTACTTATTTCTTGATTGATGGTGTCTTATTTATTTTATGGTTCATTTGCATTGAATTTTACTAGTCACTATATTTTATACACTTTCTGTCAATTAACCTCCCTACCAATAAACTATGGTATTAGGAAATGATGGCCATATGGTTGAGGGGAATGCTCCTACAATTTAATGCAAGCTAAACTGAAGCTCAGAGAGGTAGAATGTTGTCTATTGCCATACAGTTCATGTGAAAGAAACTAGAGGCAGAGGCATAGGTTTTTCTTTTTCTTCTTCCAAGTTCTATTTTTTTCTCACCATGTCATAGCTAATTCTCAAAAGACTTCCCAATGTCTTTGAGTAACAAAGACATTCATTTTGCAATTTTGAGAGGGAGAGAATGACCCACATGACAAGATAACAATGCAAATCTATTTCTTTTACAAACACAATTGAAGTACAGAATTGCTGCTTTGTTTAACAATTTTACGATAAGCACATTATGAATTGAAATTGGTTTTCCATGGCCCGAATTTGTGCCAAGGGCATTAATTGTGATGTTCATAGATAAAGGAAAATTTTAAATATTTGTGGGCGTAAAAGAATAAACAGAACTGGAACATCACCCTTCTAACAATAGAACATTTTTCTGAAAGCCTAAAGAAACTAATCATTGAGTTAAAAGAGAAAATAGTATCCATACGGACACATTCTACTGATTTTCTTATTGCTAATGAACAAATGATGTTTCATGAAAGTAATCTGTGTTGGATTTCAGAAAGAAGCTGCCATATCTTTACAGTAGTAAAGCACCCACTTACGGACACCATCCCTGATCTTTTATTGCTAATGCATGATGCATGAATAAAAAAAACATATTTTTTGTATATGTATTTCCTTTACATCTTTTTATTTATTTGTTTTTGACTGTGCTGGGTCTTCTTTGCTACTTCGGCTGTTCTCTATATGCAGTGCATGGGCTTATTGTTGCATTGACTTCTTTTGTTATGGAGCACTAGTTCTAGAACACAGGCTCAATAGCTGTGGCTCATGGACTTAGTTGCTCCATGGCAGGTGGAATCTTCCTGGATCAGGGATTGACCTTTCCTCTGGTATTGGAAGGCAGATTCTTTAGCGATGAGTTACCAGGAAAGCCCTGTTTACTTATTTCTTGATTGATGGTGTCTTATTTATTTTATGGTTCATTTGCATTGAATTTTACTAGTCACTATATTTTATACACTTTCTGTCAATTAACCTCCCTACCAATAAACTATGGTATTAGGAAATGATGGCCATATGGTTGAGGGGAATGCTCCTACAATTTAATGCAAGCTAAACTGAAGCTCAGAGAGGTAGAATGTTGTCTATTGCCATACAGTTCATGTGAAAGAAACTAGAGGCAGAGGCATAGGTTTTTCTTTTTCTTCTTCCAAGTTCTATTTTTTTCTCACCATGTCATAGCTAATTCTCAAAAGACTTCCCAATGTCTTTGAGTAACAAAGACATTCATTTTGCAATTTTGAGAGGGAGAGAATGACCCACATGACAAGATAACAATGCAAATCTATTTCTTTTACAAACACAATTGAAGTACAGAATTGCTGCTTTGTTTAACAATTTTCGATAAGCACATTATGAATTGAAATTGGTTTTCCATGGCCCGAATTTGTGCCAAGGGCATTAATTGTGATGTTCATAGATAAAGGAAAATTTTAAATATTTGTGGGCGTAAAAGAATAAACAGAACTGGAACATCACCCTTCTAACAATAGAACATTTTTCTGAAAGCCTAAAGAAACTAATCATTGAGTTAAAAGAGAAAATAGTATCCATACGGACACATTCTACTGATTTTCTTATTGCTAATGAACAAATGATGTTTCATGAAAGTAATCTGTGTTGGATTTCAGAAAGAAGCTGCCATATCTTTACAGTAGTAAAGCACCCACTTGCCATTGCAGGAGACATGGCTTCAATCCCTGATCCAGGAATCTCCCACATGTCATGGAGCTACTAAGCCCATGAGCCTTAGCTGTTAACCCTATGTTCTAGAGCCCATGCTTCACCACAAGAGAAACCACTGCAATGAAAAGCCCTCTCACAGCAAGTAGAGAGTAGTCCCTGCCTGCCGCAACTAGAGAAAAATAAATTCTATTAAAAGTTAATGCATCAACAGAAATTAAGTGCACACAGTTAAACAATGTTGTGTTATCACAGAAGATCCAAGACATATGTTCCCTGTAAAAACAAATATTACGCACTGCATTACTTAATGATGAAGGGTTAAAATTGCTGAAAAATTATGTAGCAAATGAAAATAAGTGTAGCAACTGAAACCTGGTAATAAAAGCATAAGAATGAATGAAAAGACCAACTCATTTGACCTGAGTCAAGGATGTGTTTCTATCTTGGGGCGAGTAGTCAGATTCTTCCCAGTAAGATCCCCACTTTCCTGCAAACCAAGCATTGACCTTCATCTCGGAGGTTTTACAAACTAATTATTGGTTGATATTTTCTCTGCATCTCCTAGATGTTGAGTTCTTTCATCCTCCTGGATTTGTACACTCTGCATCAAATCTTTATTTTTCATATTCTAGCCCAAGATGGATTCCTCAACATATGCTCCTCATGGTTCTGCTGTGGTGTATTAGATGTCTGTAGGGCTGGGTTCCCTTGGTTTCCATGTGTGCTTCACCACTTTTTAACACCTTTGTGAAATGAGCTCAGGACTCACTACTGCTGACTGCTGTGCGTGGTTCCACCAATAAATAGTTTGTGTCCCAAGGAAAGATATTTCATCTTGTAATGATACAATGTTCTTGTCTCTGAAATTCACTTTGAGAGGATTGCAACATTTGTTCTCAGACCCGTTGGGGTATTACCTGACTGTATGTTATGTGAGAAGCTAAAAACTCCTAGTCCCTGCCACACTCCAGATAAATTAAATCAGAATTTAGGTGAGTAGTGCAGGGATATTGAAAAAAAAAAAAAAAGTCTTTGTTGATTCATTGTGCAGGCTTGATTAAGAATCACTACTTTTAGAGACAGAGGCCTATTAGTTTCAGTGTCTTAAGTGAGAGTGAAACAAACCCATAAGATGTCTGAGTGTCTAAAGGCAGAAGCAACATTTTAGAAAGTGGTATAACTGTTGGCGAGAATGTTGTGTTGTGCACAGCACATCCTAACCAAAAGAAGCCTTGTTAAAACAAAATTCCTTAAAAGAGAATGTCTCCTGCTTAGAGCAAAGGGATAATTTTGATGAATCATTGCAAAAAATATATATATAATAGACATAAGTTATTAAAGATTTAATTGGGTGCTAACAGATTTAACCAAACGTGGTAATTGCAATCCATTTGTGAGTATACATGGTCATAAATGGAGCAAAGAATATCCATTTTTTGGTCAGTTTTTCAAATCACTGTCATGACATATGTGAAATAAGCAGGAAACATTTTCGAGGCCAAATCCAATGATTCTGTGTTTTATTGGTCTGCTTCCAATAAATGCTTCGTCCACTTCCTGAAGTATATTTTTATCAAATTTTATTAGAATTCTGTTAGCAGTTGTCTGGAAAATATCTGCAATGTATAAATCAACCTTAATTAATTTAAAGTCACAGTGCTTTATTTTTATTTGGTAAAATCCATGAAAAAACTCTAGGTACCATTTGATGACGTAAAAATACAAACGTGTCCAATACCAAGAGAGTCTTGCTAAAGTTTCCCTAAATTATCTCACTGTTCCAGCCACATGTTGATTGACATAGGTCCTCTGGGGCTGAAAATCATGTTTAGGTAATGCCAATGATGGTGATGGTCATGCTGCTGCAGATGCTGGTAATGCTGATGCTGATGATGGTAATGGTGATGCTCAGGAAGATGAGGCTGACTGTTATTTCTCACATTGACCATGAAGGTTCTATCATTGATCGAGCAGCACATGCAAAGACTTAAGTTATCAGATATAATAATAGAAAACTTAATTAAGCCTTACAATGTTTCTTTTCTACTTTGTGTAACTTTTTAGGTGCTTTTAATATAGTACATGTTGGAAAGCTGTGTCTTTGTATTAATATGAAAAGTGCCAATGGATCATACACTGAAACACTATGAGGTAGAATTTCTTCTAAGATAATTTTGAGGATAGCAATTTGGCATGCAGATTTCAGGTGTAAACTTTAGTAGTTAGTGAAAATTTTCTTCTGTTGATAGCCATGTCATACCTGGGATTTTGTTCAGTGGGTAGTTTATTCCCCATCTTGGCTTGAGCATAAGGGCTTGGAAGGGAAATCAGTGAGAAGTAATTGACATGTCCTGTAGGATGAAAGAAGTGAAAAATATGATTGGGGTCAGAGGATATAAACAACCTGGACTTTCCGCACAAGAGAACATCCTACCAGTCAGGAAGCCCCAGTCTAAAGTCAGGAGATAAGAGGGTTGTTACTGGGAATATTCAACTGAAGGTTTCACCTGTTTGAACAGTATAATGAGATTCCTGTAGTAGCTGAGAAGTTGCTTCAGACAACATCAAAGGTCTATTTCCTTGCTAGAGTTCCGTGATTAATAATAGAAGCTAGGCAGTTTAGATAAGATGTTCTAAGTATGTAAAAATAGATACAGTGATATAGTGTGACACTGTCTTTGACATATTGCAATAATTCTTACTCCTGTTTTCTGAATACTTTGTATTTGAAAGGTGGGAACGGAGTCTCAAGTCTCACTTTTTTTTAACCCCTTGATAAGATTTCAGTATAGACAGAAACCTAAGCAGAATTTTGAGAAAAGATTTTGTTATTACAGATACAACTTAAATGAAAATTGTGTCATCAGAAAAGAGCTGAGATTTTATTTATAGGGCTGTGGATGAACATTGAAGCTGGAAAATACAATTGATTTGTGAAGGAGAAACCAGGAGAGGTCAAAACAAAGATATGATATTGTGATTGATAAGAAATCTATGCTTGGTCTTCTTCTGTGGTTCCTGGTTCACTGCTCCCAAAATTCTTGGTATTTCTGAGCAATAAGACTAATGAAAGCATCTTTTGTTAAAATCTCTTATCCTCAGTTCCAGAAATGCTTCAGAGACATAAAAGGGGAAATGTGTTTCCACCACAACTTGGTAAAGCTGTGTCTTTGTATTAATATGAAAAGTGCCAATGGATCATACACTGAAACACTATGAGGTAGAATTTCTTCTAAGATAATTTTGAGGATAGCAATTTGGCATGCAGATTTCAGGTGTAAACTTTAGTAGTTAGTGAAAATTTTCTTCTGTTGATAGCCATGTCATACCTGGGATTTTGTTCAGTGGGTAGTTTATTCCCCATCTTGGCTTGAGCATAAGGGCTTGGAAGGGAAATCAGTGAGAAGTAATTGACATGTCCTGTAGGATGAAAGAAGTGAAAAATATGATTGGGGTCAGAGGATATAAACAACCTGGACTTTCCGCACAAGAGAACATCCTACCAGTCAGGAAGCCCCAGTCTAAAGTCAGGAGATAAGAGGGTTGTTACTGGGAATATTCAACTGAAGGTTTCACCTGTTTGAACAGTATAATGAGATTCCTGTAGTAGCTGAGAAGTTGCTTCAGACAACATCAAAGGTCTATTTCCTTGCTAGAGTTCCGTGATTAATAATAGAAGCTAGGCAGTTTAGATAAGATGTTCTAAGTATGTAAAAATAGATACAGTGATATAGTGTGACACTGTCTTTGACATATTGCAATAATTCTTACTCCTGTTTTCTGAATACTTTGTATTTGAAAGGTGGGAACGGAGTCTCAAGTCTCACTTTTTTTTAACCCCTTGATAAGATTTCAGTATAGACAGAAACCTAAGCAGAATTTTGAGAAAAGATTTTGTTATTACAGATACAACTTAAATGAAAATTGTGTCATCAGAAAAGAGCTGAGATTTTATTTATAGGGCTGTGGATGAACATTGAAGCTGGAAAATACAATTGATTTGTGAAGGAGAAACCAGGAGAGGTCAAAACAAAGATATGATATTGTGATTGATAAGAAATCTATGCTTGGTCTTCTTCTGTGGTTCCTGGTTCACTGCTCCCAAAATTCTTGGTATTTCTGAGCAATAAGACTAATGAAAGCATCTTTTGTTAAAATCTCTTATCCTCAGTTCCAGAAATGCTTCAGAGACATAAAAGGGGAAATGTGTTTCCACCACAACTTGGTAAATGTTAACAAGGTGACTTTTGAAACACCGCTAAAGATGGGTGTGCTGGTTGTGGAGGGACCAACTGTCAATAGAAGGTTGGAACTTTCAGTCCCATCTTCTCGTTTTGAGAAGGGAGAGCAGCTGGGGGTGTCCCTAATGAAGCTTCCACAAAATCTGAAAGGACAGGGTTCTAAAGGCTTCTGGGTTGATAAACATGTGGACCTTTGCGGAGAGATGTGAGCTCATAAAGTGTACCTAATCTCCCCATCTCTTCCCACGATTCTTACCTTGTGAATCTCTTCCATCTGCCTGTTCCTGGGTTACAGCTTTTTATAATAAACTGGAGATCTAGGCAAGGCACAAGTTCTTCTGCGTCCTATGCACTACTTCAGAAAATTGGTTGACCTCAAGGAGGGGGTCATGGGGACCACTGATCTGTAACCAGTTGATCTGAAATAGAAGCAGCAACCAGAACCTGCACCTGTGCCTGAAGTCCAAGGAGGGAACCTCCAGTAGGTCGGAAGCACAGGTGACCACCAGGAATTTTGATTGGCATCTGAATTTGGGGCCGTCTTGTGGGACTGAGCCTTTACCCTGTGGAATCGGAAGTTCTCTCAGGTAGATGGTGTCAGAATGAGCTTGATTTGGAGGATGTGCAGCTGGTGTTTGAAGACTTGCTTCTTGGTGATGTGGGGAACCACCACCTCTCTTTGGAATTGGGTCCTAGAATAAGTCCTTTTAATAAGGGATAGTCCTTTTAATAGTCTTTTACAATCTAGTACTTCAATCCTCTCTCTGGTAACAATCATAGCATCTCAGTGGTTTTGTTTCAGAAGTAAAGATAATGACTATTATTAAAGGAGTCCAGAGAGGCCCTTGGTAGGCACCACGTGATTTGCTTGTCACAACTCATTGTAGCTTGGTTTGACAGAAAGAGAAACTGGGGCTTAGATGTAGCGTGAATCTTAACGAGGAATGAGAAAGGGATTATTGGGCCCCACGGAGTCCACCTCTGCCTCCATCGTCTCAGGGCTCTCACCCTCCCAAAATTCTTGGTATTTCTGAGCAATAAGACTAATGAAAGCATCTTTTGTTAAAATCTCTTATCCTCAGTTCCAGAAATGCTTCAGAGACATAAAAGGGGAAATGTGTTTCCACCACAACTTGGTAAATGTTAACAAGGTGACTTTTGAAACACCGCTAAAGATGGGTGTGCTGGTTGTGGAGGGACCAACTGTCAATAGAAGGTTGGAACTTTCAGTCCCATCTTCTCGTTTTGAGAAGGGAGAGCAGCTGGGGGTGTCCCTAATGAAGCTTCCACAAAATCTGAAAGGACAGGGTTCTAAAGGCTTCTGGGTTGATAAACATGTGGACCTTTGCGGAGAGATGTGAGCTCATAAAGTGTACCTAATCTCCCCATCTCTTCCCACGATTCTTACCTTGTGAATCTCTTCCATCTGCCTGTTCCTGGGTTACAGCTTTTTATAATAAACTGGAGATCTAGGCAAGGCACAAGTTCTTCTGCGTCCTATGCACTACTTCAGAAAATTGGTTGACCTCAAGGAGGGGGTCATGGGGACCACTGATCTGTAACCAGTTGATCTGAAATAGAAGCAGCAACCAGAACCTGCACCTGTGCCTGAAGTCCAAGGAGGGAACCTCCAGTAGGTCGGAAGCACAGGTGACCACCAGGAATTTTGATTGGCATCTGAATTTGGGGCCGTCTTGTGGGACTGAGCCTTTACCCTGTGGAATCGGAAGTTCTCTCAGGTAGATGGTGTCAGAATGAGCTTGATTTGGAGGATGTGCAGCTGGTGTTTGAAGACTTGCTTCTTGGTGATGTGGGGAACCACCACCTCTCTTTGGAATTGGGTCCTAGAATAAGTCCTTTTAATAAGGGGATAGTCCTTTTAATAGTCTTTTACAATCTAGTACTTCAATCCTCTCTCTGGTAACAATCATAGCATCTCAGTGGTTTTGTTTCAGAAGTAAAGATAATGACTATTATTAAAGGAGTCCAGAGAGGCCCTTGGTAGGCACCACGTGATTTGCTTGTCACAACTCATTGTAGCTTGGTTTGACAGAAAGAGAAACTGGGGCTTAGATGTAGCGTGAATCTTAACGAGGAATGAGAAAGGGGGATTATTGGGCCCCACGGAGTCCACCTCTGCCTCCATCGTCTCAGGGCTCTCACCCTCTCCGGCTGTCCAAGCTGGCAGTGCCCACCTCTATATCCACATTCACATCCCTCTGCCTTCCCAACATGACTGCATGGAAAACAAGTCCCCACTGGTGCTTAGTTATGCTGTATTCTGCACGTGTGCGTGGTGATTACAAAACACTTCTCCATTCCATTTCCTAAATTTTATATTAGAGTAGATTTAATTTATGGTGTTATGTTAATTTCAGGTGTATAGCAAAGGGAGTTAGTTAAACATACACGTATATCTACTCTTTTTCATTTTCTTTTCCCATCTAGGCTGTTACAGAGTATTGATTAGACTTCCCTTTGTGATATAGTAGGCCTTTGTTAGTGATTTATTTTTATATAGAAGTGTGTGTGTATATTAATCCCAAACTCCTAATTTATCCCTATCCCCAGCCTTTCCCCTTTAGTAACCATAAGTTTGTCTTCTAAGTCTGTAAGTCTGTTTCTGTTTTGTAAATAAGTTCATTTGTGTCTTTTTTTCTTATGTTCCACATTTAAGTGATATTGTCTGATATTTCTCTGACTTACTTCACTTACTATGAAATTTCTAGATCCATCCATGTTGCTGCATATGGCATTATTTCATCCTTCTTATGGCTGAGTAATATGCTATTGTGTGTATATAGTATATACATACCACATCTTGTTTATCTATCCCTATGTTGATGAACATTTATGTTGCTTGTATGTCTTGGCTATTGTGAATTGTATTGCTGTAAACACTGGGGCACATGAGTACATGCATTTCTCCATTCCTTTGTTCTCTAAAATCTTCGCCTTTTTCTTTTCTCCCAATAAGATATTAAATCCAAAACCTTAGTAGCATTATACCTTAGTACCATTACCAAAACACATTAGATGATATGTTCATCTCTGTTCACTTACCATGATGTAGAGTCATTAATTTGGTGTCAGTTAAGATGATAAAAAAAAGTTCATCTCGACATGTGTGCCACGGTATTTTCAGAAAGAGAAACTGGGGCTTAGATGTAGCGTGAATCTTAACGAGGAATGAGAAAGGGGGATTATTGGGCCCCACGGAGTCCACCTCTGCCTCCATCGTCTCAGGGCTCTCACCTCTCCGGCTGTCCAAGCTGGCAGTGCCCACCTCTATATCCACATTCACATCCCTCTGCCTTCCCAACATGACTGCATGGAAAACAAGTCCCCACTGGTGCTTAGTTATGCTGTATTCTGCACGTGTGCGTGGTGATTACAAAACACTTCTCCATTCCATTTCCTAAATTTTATATTAGAGTAGATTTAATTTATGGTGTTATGTTAATTTCAGGTGTATAGCAAAGGGAGTTAGTTAAACATACACGTATATCTACTCTTTTTCATTTTCTTTTCCCATCTAGGCTGTTACAGAGTATTGATTAGACTTCCCTTTGTGATATAGTAGGCCTTTGTTAGTGATTTATTTTTATATAGAAGTGTGTGTGTATATTAATCCCAAACTCCTAATTTATCCCTATCCCCAGCCTTTCCCCTTTAGTAACCATAAGTTTGTCTTCTAAGTCTGTAAGTCTGTTTCTGTTTTGTAAATAAGTTCATTTGTGTCTTTTTTTCTTATGTTCCACATTTAAGTGATATTGTCTGATATTTCTCTGACTTACTTCACTTACTATGAAATTTCTAGATCCATCCATGTTGCTGCATATGGCATTATTTCATCCTTCTTATGGCTGAGTAATATGCTATTGTGTGTATATAGTATATACATACCACATCTTGTTTATCTATCCCTATGTTGATGAACATTTATGTTGCTTGTATGTCTTGGCTATTGTGAATTGTATTGCTGTAAACACTGGGGCACATGAGTACATGCATTTCTCCATTCCTTTGTTCTCTAAAATCTTCGCCTTTTTCTTTTCTCCCAATAAGATATTAAATCCAAAACCTTAGTAGCATTATACCTTAGTACCATTACCAAAACACATTAGATGATATGTTCATCTCTGTTCACTTACCATGATGTAGAGTCATTAATTTGGTGTCAGTGGGGCAAAGATAAATGATTGAATGAAACAACCACCACAGCAACAGAGAGCCATAGCCAAAACATGCTGCTGTAGTAAGATTAAAAGTGGCTTCAGGATGTTAGATAGTTTTAGTGGCATAACATCACTTAAAGACACGTAACCTTAAATTTCCAAAGTATAGGATAGTCTGAGTGTTCAAATGAGTGATTGTTTTTCATTCTGCTTTAAGATTCTATTAAAAAATATTAGCTATATAAAATTGTACTTAGTTCATGTAATCTCCTTTTTGGTGATTGTTGCAATAATTATGTAGTATTATTATAAAAGAAAAATATAATTCTACATGACATGGGAAGAATATTTTCAGGAAGGCTAATGTATGATAGAAGTGATTTAATTTATCCTAGTGACCTGAAGAATATAATAGTCCCAGTGGAAAATGCATTCCTGGCAGCATCTGCCAGCTACCATTCAACTCCTGGTTGGTCCTGGAACCATAACATCTGATCAGAGGAGAGTTGGCAGTTCCTGTCACCGAAAGCTCTTGCAACCACCTGGGAGCACAGCTCAGGCTTCACCTCCATGTTGGGTGATGTTGATTCCCTACTTCTGTGTCTCGTATGAGCTGATGTTCAATGCCATGAACTGAATCACATGTCTTCAAAATTCATAGGTTCAAATTCTGTCACCTTTAACCTCAGAATGTGACTGTATTCGGTCATAAGATATTTAAATAGGTAATAAAGTGAAATGAAATCATGTGAGTGGGCTGGTGCCCTCATAAGAAGAGGAAATTAGGATATAGACACACATGTAAAGAGACAGAGAGGACAAGATGATAAGATGGCCACTTACAAGCCATTACATCTCTTTTAGAGTTTTCCACAGTTTGCTGTGATCCACACAGTCAAAGGTTTTAGTGTAATAAATGAAGCAGAATTAGATGTTTTTCTGGAATTCCCTTGCTTTTTCTATGATCCAACGAATGTTGGCAATTCTAGAAATAGAAAGGTAATAAAATTTAACGTTATATTGGGAGGAAAAAAAGACCACAGTAAACTGTGGAAAATTCTAAAGGAGATGGCAATAGTAGACCAGCTTACCTGGCTCCTGAGAAACCTGTATCCAGGACAAGAATAAACAGGTAGAATTGGACATGGAAAAATGGACTGGTTCCAAATTGGGAAAGGAGTATGCCAATATTGTATATTGTCACCCTACTGATTTAATTTATAAGCAGAATACATCCTGTGAAATGCCAGGCTGGATAAAGCACAAGCTGAAATCAAGATTGCCTGGATAAATATGAATAACTTCGGGTTCGCAGACGACACCACCCTTATAAGAAAGTGAAGAGGAGCTAAAGAGTCTCTTGATGAAAGTGAAAGAGAAGAGTGAAAAATCGGGTCCAAAACTTAACATTCAAAAAACGAAGATTATGACATCTGGTCCCATCACTTCATGGCAAATAGATAGGCAAAAAAATGGAAATAGTGACAGACTTTATTTTCTTGGGCTCTGAAACCACTGTGGATGGCATGAAGCAAACATGCCATTCAACTCCTGGTTGGTCCTGGAACCATAACATCTGATCAGAGGAGAGTTGGCAGTTCCTGTCACCGAAAGCTCTTGCAACCACCTGGGAGCACAGCTCAGGCTTCACCTCCATGTTGGGTGATGTTGATTCCCTACTTCTGTGTCTCGTATGAGCTGATGTTCAATGCCATGAACTGAATCACATGTCTTCAAAATTCATAGGTTCAAATTCTGTCACCTTTAACCTCAGAATGTGACTGTATTCGGTCATAAGATATTTAAATAGGTAATAAAGTGAAATGAAATCATGTGAGTGGGCTGGTGCCCTCATAAGAAGAGGAAATTAGGATATAGACACACATGTAAAGAGACAGAGAGGACAAGATGATAAGATGGCCACTTACAAGCCATTACATCTCTTTTAGAGTTTTCCACAGTTTGCTGTGATCCACACAGTCAAAGGTTTTAGTGTAATAAATGAAGAAGAAGTAGGTGCTTTTCTGGAATTCCCTTGCTGTTTCTATGATCCAACGAATGTTGGCAATTCTAGAAATAGAAAGGTAATAAAATTTAACGTTATATTGGGAGGAAAAAAAGACCACAGTAAACTGTGGAAAATTCTAAAGGAGATGGCAATAGTAGACCAGCTTACCTGGCTCCTGAGAAACCTGTATCCAGGACAAGAATAAACAGGTAGAATTGGACATGGAAAAATGGACTGGTTCCAAATTGGGAAAGGAGTATGCCAATATTGTATATTGTCACCCTACTGATTTAATTTATAAGCAGAATACATCCTGTGAAATGCCAGGCTGGATAAAGCACAAGCTGAAATCAAGATTGCCTGGATAAATATGAATAACTTCGGGTTCGCAGACGACACCACCCTTATAAGAAAGTGAAGAGGAGCTAAAGAGTCTCTTGATGAAAGTGAAAGAGAAGAGTGAAAAATCGGGTCCAAAACTTAACATTCAAAAAACGAAGATTATGACATCTGGTCCCATCACTTCATGGCAAATAGATAGGCAAAAAAATGGAAATAGTGACAGACTTTATTTTCTTGGGCTCTGAAACCACTGTGGATGGTGACTACAGTCATGAAATCAAAAGACACTGGTTCCTTGAAAGAAAAGCTATGACAAACATAGACAACATTTTCAAAACAGAGACATCATCTTGCCAACAATAGTCCATATAGGCAAATCTATAGTTTTCCCAGTAGTCATGTATGGATGTGAGAGTTAGATCATAAAGAAGACTGAGAACAGAAGAACTGATACCTTTGAACTGTGGCATTGAGGAAGACTTTTGAGATTTCCTTAGACTGCAAGGAGATCAAACCAGTGAATCCTGAAGGAAATCAACCCTGAATATTCATTGGTTGGACTGATGCTGCAGCTGAAGCCACAATATTTTGACCACCTGATTGGAAGAGATGACTCATTGGAAAAGACCCTAATGTTGGGGAAAGTAGAGGGCAGAAGTAGAAGGGGACAACAGAGGATGAGATGATTAGATGGCATCACTGATTCAATGGACATGAGTTTGTGCAGCCTCCAGGAAATGGTGAAGGACAGGGAAACCTGGCATTTCACAAGCCATGGGGTTGTAAATAGTCAGACATGACTGAATGGCTGAACTGAACTGAATTGATTCTTCAAGATATATACTCATCCCTCATCAAAAGTCATTGAGTTAGAGTTCATAAGATAATGTCATTGTATTTAAAAATCCAGTGGTTTTTTTTTAAACACTATTTTGTAGTAAGCAGTGTTGACCATTAACATATTTGATAGTACTTTTTGATTTCTTAGGGAAAAAAAGCTAGAAAGTTAACTGTTAAATACAGCAGATGAAGATTTTTGATTAGCATTTGCCCAAATCATAGTAGTTTTTATGACCAGGTTTTGTCATATTTGCAGATTTTAAAGACACAATTCTTGTGGTAGAAAATACTACATATTTTAGTAAATCTGGAAAGATTTCCCGATTGTTAGTACAAAATCAGAACCCCTGAGATAAAGCAAGCTAAAAAAGAGTTTAAAAACTTCGGGTTCGCAGACGACACCACCCTTATAAGAAAGTGAAGAGGAGCTAAAGAGTCTCTTGATGAAAGTGAAAGAGAAGAGTGAAAATCGGGTCCAAAACTTAACATTCAAAAAACGAAGATTATGACATCTGGTCCCATCACTTCATGGCAAATAGATAGGCAAAAAAATGGAAATAGTGACAGACTTTATTTTCTTGGGCTCTGAAACCACTGTGGATGGTGACTACAGTCATGAAATCAAAAGACACTGGTTCCTTGAAAGAAAAGCTATGACAAACATAGACAACATTTTCAAAACAGAGACATCATCTTGCCAACAATAGTCCATATAGGCAAATCTATAGTTTTCCCAGTAGTCATGTATGGATGTGAGAGTTAGATCATAAAGAAGACTGAGAACAGAAGAACTGATACCTTTGAACTGTGGCATTGAGGAAGACTTTTGAGATTTCCTTAGACTGCAAGGAGATCAAACCAGTGAATCCTGAAGGAAATCAACCCTGAATATTCATTGGTTGGACTGATGCTGCAGCTGAAGCCACAATATTTTGACCACCTGATTGGAAGAGATGACTCATTGGAAAAGACCCTAATGTTGGGGAAAGTAGAGGGCAGAAGTAGAAGGGGACAACAGAGGATGAGATGATTAGATGGCATCACTGATTCAATGGACATGAGTTTGTGCAGCCTCCAGGAAATGGTGAAGGACAGGGAAACCTGGCATTTCACAAGCCATGGGGTTGTAAATAGTCAGACATGACTGAATGGCTGAACTGAACTGAATTGATTCTTCAAGATATATACTCATCCCTCATCAAAAGTCATTGAGTTAGAGTTCATAAGATAATGTCATTGTATTTAAAAATCCAGTGGTTTTTTTAAACACTATTTTGTAGTAAGCAGTGTTGACCATTAACATATTTGATAGTACTTTTTGATTTCTTAGGGAAAAAAAGCTAGAAAGTTAACTGTTAAATACAGCAGATGAAGATTTTTGATTAGCATTTGCCCAAATCATAGTAGTTTTTTTTATGACCAGGTTTTTGTCATATTTGCAGATTTTTAAAGACACAATTCTTGTGGTAGAAAATACTACATATTTTAGTAAATCTGGAAAGATTTCCCAGATTGTTAGTACAAAATCAGAAATTGCTAAGAACTCAGTCTATTTGTCAGGTGAGTCCTGCAAGATGACATATACCCAATCAAAGGAGGAACTGCATCTCTGCTGCTGGTATGGAGGCACCTTCCTCTGAGTTTTCATGAGGTACCCCTTCCACTGGGAGGAGATGTGATAAGTTGGACACATAGTGTTTCACTTCACCATTTTACTCACCGTTTCTCTCCATAGTCCAATCTGCCCAAGCATATTATTAACAGAAAGATGTGAGTTTTAAAAATAGCAGCCATGAAACTTCCCCAAGTGAATTAATACAGATTGTAACATACTGGAAGAATAATGAATCAGAGAAGCATTGACTATATCTGTTGGCCAGGTGAAAATGGAAATATTGTTTCTAAGCAGTAAACTCAGTGATAATTTTGATGGAAAAGTCAAGAATTTAAATACTTTTTCAACTTAAAGTAGTCGCTTGAATGCAGCCCTTTTGTAATAGACATTTTCCAAGATAATGGGGAAAAGACATCAAAAAGTATTTGAGGCAGGAAGAGAAATACAGAAAGAACAGTTGGATCCACCAGAGCAATGGAAGACCACCTGGGTGGTCAGAGAAAAGCAAAGCAAACAAGGTGCAGAGTCAGTTGTTTGAGAAGATGGTGCAGGCATGGTGCTTGGGTTTTATTTCAAGCGCAAGTTATTGAAAGATTCTTAGCAGGAAAGTAGCACACCCATTTCTCCCCCTTTAATAACATCACTCTCTCCTTTAACAACATCAGCGGACATATGACAACCAGACTGCAAGTTTTTAGGGCCAGCAATAGAGCAACCAGTTAAGAGGCTGCTTAGTAACCCATCAAGAAATAATGGCAGCATGAACTCTGGTTGCAGTGGTGGAGCAGGAGGAAAGTGGATGGACTGGAGATGTATCTGGAAGTAGAAAAATCAGAAGTGACAGTGAAGTTTTTGTAAAGCAGCTGTGAAGCGCAGAGGGGAGAGGAATAAGTGTATACTCCCAATTTTCTTGCTTGAACAATTTATGAATCATGGTGTCATTTACTGAAATGGGCCTGTCTTACAGAATGGATTATTTTTTTCATTTTTTTCAAGTCCTGCAAGCCCTTTTATATGCAATGAATGATACTGGCTTTACTAGGTACCAAATACTTTGATCCTCCTTCACTTTCCAATAGTAGTCAATACAAAAACACAGAACAACATAGATGCTAATTATCAACTACAGAAATGGAGAGATGACTTCATCATTGGCATGACCCTGCCAATTTAAAGAGTGAAAGAAAAAAGGTATGGCATCACTCATCAAATTATCATGTTGTGTTTTATTTGTAGGAGTGTACATACATTTAATAACCACTAAGTTTCCTAAACCAAAGCGGGCCTCTAATTGCCTGTCTGATGAGGGCTCAGCCTAAGAGAGGCAGGAAGGTTCTTGCACTTCAAAATCACATCTGGAGAAAAAAATACATGCAAATACAGACATGCAGAGCAAAAAAATGCATGCCCCAAAGAGAGTGACAATTAGCATTGAGATGCAGAGTAATAGGCAAAGTATCAGAGTAGGCATAAACCAGATGCTTTCACAGAGGAGCTGGATTTTGAGTAGACACACTAGAGGTGTTTGTGGCCATATGGTAAGAAGAGAGGAAAAAGGAACAGAATGAGCAATGAATCAACACTTTAAAGATTTAGGCTTAGTCTTCCTTTGGGGCTGGACCATAGGTCCATAAATTTTAGAGAAGAATTTGTGTTTTAATTGTGAGGACATTTGCCCAGTGCTAAGAACTGTGACCCTGTCCTATAGGTAGAGAGACATATTCAAACATTTTTCAAAGTATTTTTTTCAGTGACTATAAACTGTAAATGAGTATATTCTAGTTTCCTGCTGCTTGCTTTCTGTGTCCCAGAATTCTGTTGTTCTAATGATAATCTTAGAATATATTATCTTTTGTGGTTTTTTTGTTTTTTTTTTGTTTTTTGTGCTTTTTCTTATTGCCATTTCTCTGTTTCTCTCCTAAATACGCTGTAGGATAAAAAATTATGGGTAAGACAAAGCTCTATACAGCTGAATAATTATAGAAATATAGAAATCACCCACCCGCTCCCCTCCCTCCCCAACCCGACCCCCGCCCAAAATAAATAATAAAAAAATCTTAAAAAGAAAAAAAGGGCTTCCCCTGGTGGTCCAGTGGGTATGGACACCGCCTTGCAGTGCAAGGGCCGCCGGTTTGATCCCTGGCCTGGGAAGATCCCACGTGCCGCGGAGCGGCTGGACTGATGTGTCCAATTACCGAGCTGGAGCTCTGGAGCGCATGCGCCCAGAGCCGGGGCTCTGCGACGACAGACGCCACCGCGATGGGAGGCCAACAGGAGTCAAAGAACAAAGACGGATGAAAATAGAGAAAGACCAATGGAAGTGGCCCACCCGCTCCCCTCCCTCCCCAACCCGACCCCCGCCCAAAATAAATAATAAATAAATCTTAAAAAGAAATCAATATGAATAAATGATGAATTGACTTTTGTTTTAAAACACATCTATGAAACATTTAAATGCATTAATTCAATATGGAACAAACTTGAAAAGATGAATAAGAGGGTAGTCAGCATATTTATTGTACAATTAAGAATGAAAATAATATTTGTAGCCAGTTAACATGGTAGACAGATTATTTGAAAAATAAGTAAAGAGTTTAAATGCTATAAAACAATGCAGCCATTTAAAAGTTTAAAAAAAGATATGGCTGCTAAAAAGAACATGAGAAGGAGCTCAGCATCTTTAGTCATTAGGAGATGCATTTTGAGTAGACACACTAGAGGTGTTTGTGGCCATATGGTAAGAAGAGAGGAAAAAGGAACAGAATGAGCAATGAATCAACACTTTAAAGATTTAGGCTTAGTCTTCCTTTGGGGCTGGACCATAGGTCCATAAATTTTAGAGAAGAATTTGTGTTTTAATTGTGAGGACATTTGCCCAGTGCTAAGAACTGTGACCCTGTCCTATAGGTAGAGAGACATATTCAAACATTTTTCAAAGTATTTTTTTCAGTGACTATAAACTGTAAATGAGTATATTCTAGTTTCCTGCTGCTTGCTTTCTGTGTCCCAGAATTCTGTTGTTCTAATGATAATCTTAGAATATATTATCTTTTGTGGTTTTTTTGTTTTTTTTTTGTTTTTTGTGCTTTTTCTTATTGCCATTTCTCTGTTTCTCTCCTAAATACGCTGTAGGATAAAAAATTATGGGTAAGACAAAGCTCTATACAGCTGAATAATTATAGAAATATAGAAATCACCCACCCGCTCCCCTCCCTCCCCAACCCGACCCCCGCCCAAAATAAATAATAAATAAATCTTAAAAAGAAAAAAAAAAGGGCTTCCCCTGGTGGTCCAGTGGGTATGGACACCGCCTTGCAGTGCAAGGGCCGCCGGTTTGATCCCTGGCCTGGGAAGATCCCACGTGCCGCGGAGCGGCTGGACTGATGTGTCCAATTACCGAGCTGGAGCTCTGGAGCGCATGCGCCCAGAGCCGGGGCTCTGCGACGACAGACGCCACCGCGATGGGAGGCCAACAGGAGTCAAAGAACAAAGACGGATGAAAATAGAGAAAGACCAATGGAAGTGGCCCACCCGCTCCCCTCCCTCCCCAACCCGACCCCCGCCCAAAATAAATAATAAATAAATCTTAAAAAGAAATCAATATGAATAAATGATGAATTGACTTTTGTTTTAAAACACATCTATGAAACATTTAAATGCATTAATTCAATATGGAACAAACTTGAAAAGATGAATAAGAGGGTAGTCAGCATATTTATTGTACAATTAAGAATGAAAATAATATTTGTAGCCAGTTAACATGGTAGACAGATTATTTGAAAAATAAGTAAAGAGTTTAAATGCTATAAAACAATGCAGCCATTTAAAAATTAAAAAAAAAGATATGGATGCTAAAAAGAACATGAGAAGGAGCTCAGCATCTTTAGTCATTAGGGAGATGCATATTCACACAATGAAATAGTACTATATACCAATTAAAATGTTTAAATTTTAAATTTACTTTTTCCCCCTTTTCACAGTTTTGCTGTCAACTGTTACAATCCTGTGTAAATACTTTTGTTGTTTACTGCATACAGTCATGGGTGTACACTTGAACTTCCCTCCCATCTCCCTCCCCTTCCCACCCCTCCAGGTGGTTGCATAGCCCCTGTGTAAGTTCCTTTAGTATTGCAGCACATTCACATTGATTGTCTCTTTTACACATGGTAGTGTAAGTGTCTATGTTTACTCTTTCCATACACCTGGCCCACTCCTCCTTCCTGCCAATGTCCATATGTCTGATTCTCCATTGCTGTTCTGCATATACATTTGTCAGTGCCATCTTTCTAGATTCCATATATATGTGTTAGTATACAATATTTATCCTTCTCTTTCTGACTTCACTTTGTATAATAGGTTCTAAGTTCATCTGCCTCATTAGGACTGACTCAAATAATGTAGCCTTTTATTATGGCACTTGGATCTTTCTTTCCTTTTACCATCTGCTCTCTACCTATAGCTTACTGATCAAAAGTTTTCTCATGTATTTTTTTTCCTTAATACCCTCATGGTGAGCTATTGATGTGCCATTTTACACAGTAACTTCACAGGACTTATGATCTCCAACTAGAAGTCCTGAATTTAAACTCGTGCATCCTCAGTTTAGCAACTTCTAGGAAAAACTCCGGTTCAGTTTCTATTTTTCCATCTCTATTGTTCAGTGATAATCCCGCCCAAAATAAATAATAAATAAATCTTAAAAAGAAATCAATATGAATAAATGATGAATTGACTTTTGTTTTAAAACACATCTATGAAACATTTAAATGCATTAATTCAATATGGAACAAACTTGAAAAGATGAATAAGAGGGTAGTCAGCATATTTATTGTACAATTAAGAATGAAAATAATATTTGTAGCCAGTTAACATGGTAGACAGATTATTTGAAAAATAAGTAAAGAGTTTAAATGCTATAAAACAATGCAGCCATTTAAAAATTAAAAAAAAAGATATGGATGCTAAAAAGAACATGAGAAGGAGCTCAGCATCTTTAGTCATTAGGGAGATGCATATTCACACAATGAAATAGTACTATATACCAATTAAAATGTTTAAATTTTAAATTTACTTTTTTTTCCCCTTTACACAGTTTTGCTGTCAACTGTTACAATCCTGTGTAAATACTTTTGTTGTTTACTGCATACAGTCATGGGTGTACACTTGAACTTCCCTCCCATCTCCCTCCCCTTCCCACCCCTCCAGGTGGTTGCATAGCCCCTGTGTAAGTTCCTTTAGTATTGCAGCACATTCACATTGATTGTCTCTTTTACACATGGTAGTGTAAGTGTCTATGTTTACTCTTTCCATACACCTGGCCCACTCCTCCTTCCTGCCAATGTCCATATGTCTGATTCTCCATTGCTGTTCTGCATATACATTTGTCAGTGCCATCTTTCTAGATTCCATATATATGTGTTAGTATACAATATTTATCCTTCTCTTTCTGACTTCACTTTGTATAATAGGTTCTAAGTTCATCTGCCTCATTAGGACTGACTCAAATAATGTAGCCTTTTATTATGGCACTTGGATCTTTCTTTCCTTTTACCATCTGCTCTCTACCTATAGCTTACTGATCAAAAGTTTTCTCATGTATTTTTTTTCCTTAATACCCTCATGGTGAGCTATTGATGTGCCATTTTACACAGTAACTTCACAGGACTTATGATCTCCAACTAGAAGTCCTGAATTTAAACTCGTGCATCCTCAGTTTAGCAACTTCTAGGATCCACAAAGGATCCAGACTTCCCAAGTTGGAATTCAGTTTCTATTTTTCCATCTCTATTGTTCAGTGATAATCCCTAAAACAAAAAAAGAGAAATAATCCATATATGACTTCCCGGGTGGCTCAGACAATAAAGAATCTGCCTACAATGCAGGAGACCTGGGTTCGATCCCTGCATCAGGAAGATCCCCTAGAAAAGGAAATGGCAACCCCCTCTAGTATTCTTACCTGAAGAATCCCATGGACAGTAGAGCCTGGTGGAGGCTTCAGTTCATGAACTGACAAAGAGTTGGACATGACTGAGCAGCTTTCACTTAATCCATATACAGATGGTTACTAACGACTGAGAATCAGGCTACCCACATTTTATGTAGAATACATAAAATAATTGAGTCATGATAAATAACAAAAAAGTACTGACATTTTTATAATTTTCCTTGGAAAATGGAGAGGAACTTTTTTGGGGTAGAAATGATATCAGTGTTAAATAGACCTGACATTGTGACTTTTTGCTGTGTTGTATTCATCTCTGAGCCTGGGTTTCCTCATCTCTAATGAGAAAAACAGGACTTAGCTTACAAATTTCTATAAAGATTAAGGAGGATAGTTATTTTAACAGTGCCTGAAAGATGTGTCATTGTCATTAAATAAATGCTTTTGGAGGAGACTATAAGAATTTGTCTAGATATTTACATAAATACTTCAGTCCCTCAAAATGCACAGGTGTTTCTATGTCTCTGCTTATACACAGCATGCTATTTGAACAGGATGAGAATATTTACTTGTTTTTCTTAGTTGAATAACACATTTGATTACTGTTCAACTATTTTGCCTACTGGGGTTTCGCTCAAATAGTCTTTCCCCCATTAGGACTGACTCAAATAATGTAGCCTTTTATTATGGCACTTGGATCTTTCTTTCCTTTACCATCTGCTCTCTACCTATAGCTTACTGATCAAAAGTTTTCTCATGTATTTTTTCCTTAATACCCTCATGGTGAGCTATTGATGTGCCATTTTACACAGTAACTTCACAGGACTTATGATCTCCAACTAGAAGTCCTGAATTTAAACTCGTGCATCCTCAGTTTAGCAACTTCTAGGATCCACAAAGGATCCAGACTTCCCAAGTTGGAATTCAGTTTCTATTTTTCCATCTCTATTGTTCAGTGATAATCCCTAAAACAAAAAGAGAGAAATAATCCATATATGACTTCCCGGGTGGCTCAGACAATAAAGAATCTGCCTACAATGCAGGAGACCTGGGTTCGATCCCTGCATCAGGAAGATCCCCTAGAAAAGGAAATGGCAACCCCCTCTAGTATTCTTACCTGAAGAATCCCATGGACAGTAGAGCCTGGTGGAGGCTTCAGTTCATGAACTGACAAAGAGTTGGACATGACTGAGCAGCTTTCACTTAATCCATATACAGATGGTTACTAACGACTGAGAATCAGGCTACCCACATTTTATGTAGAATACATAAAATAATTGAGTCATGATAAATAACAAAAAAGTACTGACATTTTTATAATTTTCCTTGGAAAATGGAGAGGAACTTTTTTGGGGTAGAAATGATATCAGTGTTAAATAGACCTGACATTGTGACTTTTTGCTGTGTTGTATTCATCTCTGAGCCTGGGTTTCCTCATCTCTAATGAGAAAAACAGGACTTAGCTTACAAATTTCTATAAAGATTAAGGAGGATAGTTATTTTAACAGTGCCTGAAAGATGTGTCATTGTCATTAAATAAATGCTTTTGGAGGAGACTATAAGAATTTGTCTAGATATTTACATAAATACTTCAGTCCCTCAAAATGCACAGGTGTTTCTATGTCTCTGCTTATACACAGCATGCTATTTGAACAGGATGAGAATATTTACTTGTTTTTCTTAGTTGAATAACACATTTGATTACTGTTCAACTATTTTGCCTACTGGGGTTTCGCTGGAGGCACAGTGGTAAGAATTCCACCTGCCAGTGCAGGAGGTGCAGGAGTCGTGGATTAGGTACCTGGGTCTGGAAGATCCTCTAGAAGTTGAAATGGCAACCCACTATAGTATTCTTCCCTGGGAGATCCCATGGGCAGAGGAACCTGGCAGGATACAGTCCATAGGGTCACAAAGAGTTGGACAAAACTAAATGCCAACAAAATTTTGCCTACTAGCTCCATTGAGTAGAGAAAAAGTACTAATGTATGTAGTTCTATATTCTCAACTAGACATAAACATGTTTATGTTCTCATAAAACCCAAACTGATAGTAAGCAAATATATGTACCTATATGTGTGGTGGTGGTAGTGCTCAGTCATGTCCAGCTCTTTGTGACCCCATGGGCTGTGGCCTGCAAGGCTGCTCTGTTCCTGTGATTTCCCAGGTAAGAATACGGGAGCAGGTTGTCATTTCCTTCTCAAGAGGATCTTCCCAACCCAGAAGGCATAACTATATATCTATATTTATCTACCTACCTGCTTGTGTATTTATCTATATCTAATTTATCTCTGTATGTGTATATTAAGTAGGTCACGTAACATTCAAGAAGAAAATGTCCTTTCATAACTCATTTGTGAGACCTTTAGAGCTGCCCTTTGGATCATCATGAACATGCCATTAAATGATATAAATGGCACCATTAGTACTAAAAGGAACTGGTTACTGGTCTTTTTAAGAATTGATTTCAATTGAGGCATTAGTTGCTATAATGGAAAGTGAATGGACTTCAGGTCAAAAGGCTTAACCTGGCACTATGGCTTATTAGCTCTGTGGCATTTGGCTCCAAGCCTGGGTTTCTTCATATATCATGAGAAGAGCAGGACACAACTTTACAAAATTGCTATGAGGATTAAAGATCCTAGTTACTGGAACAGTGCCAGACAGATGCATCAGACACATTCAAACTCTTTGAGTTGTATCTCCTTTAGTCATGTCCTAGGAACTGCTGCATCATGCAGACTCAAGAGTGATTGAACTGAAAGGGCTCTAGGTACCATGTGTTAGAAAACAATCCAGTAAAGAAGCATGTGAGTTGATAAAGTCACATGTTGTTTTTTATTCATTAAGGTGTGTCCAACACTTTGTGACCCCATGGACTGCAGCCAGGCTCCTCTGCCCTTCACCATCTACCAGAGTTTGCTCAAACTCATGTCCATTGGTTGGTTGCCATCCAACCCTCTTATCCTCTGCTGCCCTCTTCTTCTCCTGCCCTCAATCTTTCTCAGCCAACTCTTTCCAATCAGTTAGCTCTTTACATCAGGTGGCTAAACCATTGAAGCTTCTGCTTCAGCATCAGTCCTTCCAATGAATATTCTGGGATGGTTTCCTTTAGGATCGACTGATTTGATCCCCTTCCCATCCAAGGGACTCACAGGAGTCTTCTCCAGCACCACAGTTTGAAAACACCCATTCTTTGGTGCTCAGCCTTCATTATAGTTCAATTCTCACATCCTTACATGATTATGGAAAAATCACAATTGAGTAACTTTGTGGGTTCAGAATGTAGTCATCCTCAGATATATAAATCTGGAGACTCAACTTTAATTCACCAATAAGAGGACTGATCAATATTAGGAAAACACAACATTTAAGTTGCTCTCAATGGCAAAATAGCTGGAGTGCAGGACAGAGCTGGTTGTCTAGACAGAATGTTCTGTCCCGTTAGATAATCTACTAAGGAGTTGAGGGAATTGTCAGAGAAAGTCCTTCAAAAATATGACATCTGTCTAAATATTTTAAAATCAAAAATTATATTCTGATAAACTACAAGTTTGTAGGTCATATTTTTATAGATGCATATTAATAATTACTTTAGCATACTAATCATATTATTATCTTCCTTCTCATATTTTCTATAAGAAGATAAAATAGGACTGCATGTAATTGGAAGAAAATATTCCGAAGGCCTTTGGGAAGTTTATATCTACATTTGCAGATTTTCATCCCAAAAGACGAGTCTACTTTACTGATCCTCATTAGCAGATTTGCTGCAAAACTTAGTCTTTTAAGATCTAATATTCACTTAATATGCATTTGTTTTAGTTTGTTTTGGGATAACTAATATACCTTTAGTTATATATCAGAAAGTTGTAAAAATTCTTAACAGTAAATATTTATGAAACAAAACCAGGTGGCTTCAGGAAGTCTCAATTGTGTTTTCCTGTTTTATCTACTCTTTTTTCCCAAAATTTTAAGTGACAACAGGGTGCATGCGAAGTGATGGGTGATAATTTAGTGCCACCATATCCCTATCTTTTTCAGAATCATCACTAAGGTCTTATTTGTGGGCATAGGGATAACAGTATGAAAGATGCTGTGGGGTGACAGTTGGTTTCACTGTTAGAACTGCTCAGTGAGGATGCTTTTAATGTGATTAATGAAAAGAGCTGTAATAATATGTAATTTATTATGTACGTAGTCAGAGTCCAAATGTGGGCTTTGAGACTGATAGATTCACTGGTTCAACAATGTAGGCAAAGATACCTATGGCCTATTTGGATTTTTTTAAAGCTCTAAACAATAAAACTCTATAAAAGTAAAATTAAAATGTTTTATATGTATATATATATATATATATATATATATATATATAAAATAAACAGTGCAGGCGAGGACTTCAGCCCCTTCTGTCTCCCTGCTCTGTGATTGGCAGCATCCAGCATCCATCTCCTTCTCTTTTTCTCTTACTGTCAAAAGATGACTTCTGGGTGCCTCGGGGGCTGCACAGGTCCTTGATCAAATCCCATGGTGTGTGAGATGGCCCCTAACTCTCACTTAATGCTTGATCTTTTCAATTGTATGTGACTCCTGTGACCCTATGGACTGTAGCCCACCAGACTCCTTTGTCCACGAGGTTTCCCAGGAAAGAATACTGGAGTGGGTTAACATGTCCTCCTCCAGGGGATCTTCCAGACCCAGGAAACAAACTCGTGTCTCCTGCATTGCAGGTGAGTTCTTTACCTCTGTGCCACTTGAGAAGCAGACCAGTAAACATCTGTTAAGTAACCCCTGAGCCTCTTATGTTTTTGTATTGATACTTCTTCTGCAAAAAGGCATTAACAATTATTTTATTGTTGTTGTGGAAGATTACTTTTCAATGTTGTTGGAGTAGCAAACAGCCTTTGAAAATAGAGACCGTGTGTGTCTCTAGGCAGAAGAGCATACATCTCCTGACTAGAATAGTGGATAATATTTCCCAGCACAGCAAAGGTGGTGCAGGGTTGCCAGTGGTTCTTCTGTAAGATTAGGAGTTTCTTAAGTTTTGCATTTCTTACTGACACAGACACACTGTGTGTAGCATTCACCTAACCCCACCTCCACATCTCCCCATGGGACTCAGGGTCCAAGAGGAACAGATAAGGACATGGATCTTACACTTTTAATAGTAATAAATGTATTTATCTCTGAGTTAGTCATCCTCATGTATTCTGGCAGTGTTGTAAGCAACAATATCTTCCACCTCATAGGGACAGTAAAGTCTCAGACTTTCACATTTCTTTTCAGTTTCCAATAAGCTTCTCCTCCCATGAAATAAGATGAAATGGCAGTAATAAGAATAGACTAAATTAGAAGCAGCAGCCCTAAGCCCTAAACTGAGGACAGTCCTGAAACAACAGCACTGTTATTCAGTAGATGAAGCAAGAATGGAATAGAATTTGTGGACTCTGATAAAATGCCAGGCATGAGTTCCACACTCAAGTAATGATGGCATCCAGGAAGATTTCTGTATTAGAACAATATGGTGATTAGCAATTTCTTACTATGATGGAACATGACTGATGGGCAAGCCTCCAGAAAGAATGACCCCCTGCATAGTCAAAGCCAAACTTAGTTACACCTGTTTCAGGAAATATGCTTGTTATAAATTCCCAGATCCTCAGTCCTATTATTTACAGCATACACATCACATGTTGTGCATATCTCTTTTGTCCAGTTAATTCTTCAGTAATTATTAGGACTTTTTTCAGAAATGTACAGAATAAATAAAGTTCTCTTCAGCTGTCAAAATTGACTACAGAGAGATACTGTCTCTTCTTCTTCTTCTTTTTAAAGTATTTATTTGACTGTGCTGGATCTTAGTTGTGACATGTGGGATCTTCAGTTGCAATGTGTGGATCTAGTTCCCTGACCAGGGATTGAACCCCAGCCCCCTGCATTGGGAGCATAAAGTCTTACCCACTAGACCACCAGGGAGATCCCCTGTCTCTTCTTTTTGATAAATCCTTTTTTATAACCAGATTTATAGTGATAAAGTACATGTTTAGAGGACATTTATACATTTAAAGTACATTTTAAAGATCTATACTTAAACAAGAAATGAGTTTCATAGCTTTAGTGTCTTATTTTAAGTCATTGCTAAATTGTATCCTCCATTTCTGTTTTCACTCCTGATTGGCGGGAGTTTATCACCAGGGCCTTTCCGAGAGCATTGAAAGTGTGTGTCTCTAGGCAGAAGAGCATACATCTCCTGACTAGAATAGTGGATAATATTTCCCAGCACAGCAAAGGTGGTGCAGGGTTGCCAGTGGTTCTTCTGTAAGATTAGGAGTTTCTTAAGTTTTGCATTTCTTACTGACACAGACACACTGTGTGTAGCATTCACCTAACCCCACCTCCACATCTCCCCATGGGACTCAGGGTCCAAGAGGAACAGATAAGGACATGGATCTTACACTTTTAATAGTAATAAATGTATTTATCTCTGAGTTAGTCATCCTCATGTATTCTGGCAGTGTTGTAAGCAACAATATCTTCCACCTCATAGGGACAGTAAAGTCTCAGACTTTCACATTTCTTTTCAGTTTCCAATAAGCTTCTCCTCCCATGAAATAAGATGAAATGGCAGTAATAAGAATAGACTAAATTAGAAGCAGCAGCCCTAAGCCCTAAACTGAGGACAGTCCTGAAACAACAGCACTGTTATTCAGTAGATGAAGCAAGAATGGAATAGAATTTGTGGACTCTGATAAAATGCCAGGCATGAGTTCCACACTCAAGTAATGATGGCATCCAGGAAGATTTCTGTATTAGAACAATATGGTGATTAGCAATTTCTTACTATGATGGAACATGACTGATGGGCAAGCCTCCAGAAAGAATGACCCCCTGCATAGTCAAAGCCAAACTTAGTTACACCTGTTTCAGGAAATATGCTTGTTATAAATTCCCAGATCCTCAGTCCTATTATTTACAGCATACACATCACATGTTGTGCATATCTCTTTTGTCCAGTTAATTCTTCAGTAATTATTAGGACTTTTTTCAGAAATGTACAGAATAAATAAAGTTCTCTTCAGCTGTCA
This sequence comes from Tragulus kanchil, assembly GCA_022376925.1. Taxonomy (NCBI): domain Eukaryota; kingdom Metazoa; phylum Chordata; class Mammalia; order Artiodactyla; family Tragulidae; genus Tragulus; species Tragulus kanchil. The sequence continues at coordinate 135,078,984 of JAIOJX010000023.1, forward strand.
AAATTGACTACAGAGAGATACTGTCTCTTCTTCTTCTTCTTTTTAAAGTATTTATTTGACTGTGCTGGATCTTAGTTGTGACATGTGGGATCTTCAGTTGCAATGTGTGGGATCTAGTTCCCTGACCAGGGATTGAACCCCAGCCCCCTGCATTGGGAGCATAAAGTCTTACCCACTAGACCACCAGGGAGATCCCCTGTCTCTTCTTTTTGATAAATCCTTTTTTATAACCAGATTTATAGTGATAAAGTACATGTTTAGAGGACATTTATACATTTAAAGTACATTTTAAAGATCTATACTTAAACAAGAAATGAGTTTCATAGCTTTAGTGTCTTATTTTAAGTCATTGCTAAATTGTATCCTCCATTTCTGTTTTCACTCCTGATTGGCGGGAGTTTATCACCAGGGCCTTTCCCGAGAGCATTGAAAGTTAATATGGCACTTGATGTGTAAACTTACTACTTGAATAAAGTAATATGGCATGGAGGAAACCATTAACATGCTGACCACAGAGTTACAGAAATATTGCAACTGCACTAATGGTTAAGTAATGTGTGACAAACATTTCAGTTTCCTTGAAAAAAGGAAAGAAAGAACTCTGTGTGAATCTTTAGTATGAACAGACGAAGATGCAGAATTTTCCATTTTACCTTAGAGTCTTTTCTGAATGGTGTGCATGCATGCATGCTCAGACCTTTCAGCTGTATCTGATACTTTGTGACCCCATGGACTATAGCCCACCAGGCTTCTCTGACAATGGGATTCTCCAGGCAAGAATACTGGAGTGGGTTGCCATGTCCTCCTCCAGGGGATCTTCCCCACTCATGGATTAAACCTAAGTCTTCTGCATTTCAGGCAGAATTTTTACCCACTGAGCCCCATAGGAAGCCCATTTTGAATGGCATTAGGTGTTAAAAGTGAAGACCTATTAGAAAATTAAAATCACTGCCTTATACAAGTGCAAGAGTTGCCTATACTTAAAAATGTTTAACACTTAAAAATTGGCACCCTTCTCCAAAACAGATATGGAAAGATGCTTAATATCATTAGTCATTAGAGACATACCAATCAAAATCTTAATGAGGTGCCTCTTCACAAAGGTAAATAGATTTTATTTTAAAATTTTGGCCTCGTTTATTTTAATTTTTATTTATTTTCATCCATCTTTATTCTTTTGGCCTGTGTGGGCCTCCTATTGCAGTGGCCTCTCTCCTTGCAGAGCGCCAGCTCTGGGCGCATGGCTCGTAATTGGGCACGCTGGCCCAGATGTTCCATGGCATGTGGGATCTTTCCTGGCCAGGGATTGATCCGGTGCCCCTTGCACTGCAAGGTGGACTCTTACCCACTGGACCACCAGGGAAGCCCAGGTAAATAGATTTTTTTTAATTGAAAATAGTATTAGCAAAGCCAGAGAAATTAGAGCTCTTGTACATTTCTTTTGGGGATGTGATACACTTCAGTCACTGTAGAAAACAGTCAGCTCTTCCTCAAATAGTTAACTTCTAATTACCATATAATTCAGCTATTCCACTGTTAGATGTATGCCCAAAAGAGTGGGAAATGAGTACTTAAGTCCAAATACACTCATGTTCAAAGCAGCATGAATCACAACAGGCCAAAAGTGGAAGTAGCCCAAGTGACTTCAATCAAATGACATTTCAGCTGACCACAGAGTTACAGAAATATTGCAACTGCACTAATGGTTAAGTAATGTGTGACAAACATTTCAGTTTCCTTGAAAAAAGGAAAGAAAGAACTCTGTGTGAATCTTTAGTATGAACAGACGAAGATGCAGAATTTTCCATTTTACCTTAGAGTCTTTTCTGAATGGTGTGCATGCATGCATGCTCAGACCTTTCAGCTGTATCTGATACTTTGTGACCCCATGGACTATAGCCCACCAGGCTTCTCTGACAATGGGATTCTCCAGGCAAGAATACTGGAGTGGGTTGCCATGTCCTCCTCCAGGGGATCTTCCCCACTCATGGATTAAACCTAAGTCTTCTGCATTTCAGGCAGAATTTTTACCCACTGAGCCCCATAGGAAGCCCATTTTGAATGGCATTAGGTGTTAAAAGTGAAGACCTATTAGAAAATTAAAATCACTGCCTTATACAAGTGCAAGAGTTGCCTATACTTAAAAATGTTTAACACTTAAAAATTGGCACCCTTCTCCAAAACAGATATGGAAAGATGCTTAATATCATTAGTCATTAGAGACATACCAATCAAAATCTTAATGAGGTGCCTCTTCACAAAGGTAAATAGATTTTATTTTAAAATTTTGGCCTCGTTTATTTTAATTTTTATTTATTTTCATCCATCTTTATTCTTTTGGCCTGTGTGGGCCTCCTATTGCAGTGGCCTCTCTCCTTGCAGAGCGCCAGCTCTGGGCGCATGGCTCGTAATTGGGCACGCTGGCCCAGATGTTCCATGGCATGTGGGATCTTTCCTGGCCAGGGATTGATCCGGTGCCCCTTGCACTGCAAGGTGGACTCTTACCCACTGGACCACCAGGGAAGCCCAGGTAAATAGATTTTTTTTAATTGAAAATAGTATTAGCAAAGCCGTAGAGAAATTAGAGCTCTTGTACATTTCTTTTGGGGATGTGATACACTTCAGTCACTGTAGAAAACAGTCAGCTCTTCCTCAAATAGTTAACTTCTAATTACCATATAATTCAGCTATTCCACTGTTAGATGTATGCCCAAAAGAGTGGGAAATGAGTACTTAAGTCCAAATACACTCATGTTCAAAGCAGCATGAATCACAACAGGCCAAAAGTGGAAGTAGCCCAAGTGACTTCAATCAAATGAATGTGTAAACAAATTGTGATATATACATACAATGGGGTATTATTCAGCCCTAGAGAGGAATGAGGTATGACAAATTCTATGAAGTGAATAAACCTCTAAGATGTTATGCCTAGTGAAAGAAGCCCAGGGACTTCCCTGGTGGTCTAGCGATTAAGACTTCCCTCGGGGAGCTAAGATCCTCCATGCCTTGTGGCTAAAACACCCAAAAACGTAAAAGCTTTTAGAAAAGAATCCGAATACTAAAGGTCACATATTAAGCTTCCATTAATATAAAATATTCAGGTGGATAAATCCAGAGAAACAGAATGCTGATGAGTGTGGCCTGAGGCCTGGGGGTTGGAGAGGAAATTCTCTGTGTGTCCAGGTTTCCTTTTTAGAATATGAAGTTTGAGATCTAGATGGAGGGGGTGAGTGTACCGGCCTTGTAAATGCACTGAATGCCACTGAATTCTCTATTTTAAAATGGTTACTTTTATGTTATATAAAATTTTTCTCAGTAAAAAGAAGAATAGACATTTGATAATTATTTTGAAATTATTGGCACATTACTACCAAGTGGACTATTGATTAGCATACATGTGTAACTAGTTTTAACACAAACATAGTATTTTTTACAAATTACCTCTAGCTAAAAATTGTAACTTTTATCTTGTAAAATGCTTAGTGACTGATTCCAGAATGCAAATACTGTTTCAACTTAAAACCTTTCTGCAAAACATACAAGTATCAGGTTATTTGCAGTCCTGTGTTTGTATCATGGTCCTGAAGGGAAAAAAAAAGATCCTATATGAAGCTTGAGAGTTCAGTAGCTTTCACAGTCAATGTTTAATAATTAGAAAATTTGCTTTGGAGTGTGTATTTTTTAATCTGAGTAATAAGACATATATTTCAAGATTATATTGAAACTTCATCCTCCAGGTCCACTTACTCTTTTCTGTTGAATAACTATTGCTTCAAATGAGCTTTTCTTTTCTTTTTCTTTTTTTTTTTTTTTGCAAAAATTAAGCATTTAATCATCCAGCTGTTCCTTCAAGATAAGTAATCAAAATGACTCAACTTCGTTTGTATTAATGACAGACCTTTTAATACATACCAATTATATTTGAAAAGATTTAAATTCTTGATTTAAGGACATTCAGAACAGTTGTCTCAGAAAAAAATTCTGCTTTTGACAAGAGTTGCTATCAAAGATTTTCAGTGTCTGGCCCCCTTAACCTTGACAGTGATGATTTCAAATGAAGAAAATAACCTCTATCTGTCTTGTTCAGGCAGTTTCGGGGCCAAAAGTTCATTTTTGACATATTCACTGAGGATAATGGATATCACTGATGGCCTTTGATAATTATGTGACATTAGTAAGAATGACAAATTATTAAATATATTTATGCTATTTATTTAACTAGGATGACAAATCTCCCATTTTTTGGGTACTCCCCATGGCATGTGGGATCTTAATTCTCCCAACAGGAATGGAACATGGACATCCATCATTGGGAGTGCAGAGTCTTAACCACTGGATCACCAGGGAAGCCCAGAGGATTATTATTTTCAAAAAAATTCACTTTAAAATGCTCTTGTCTTTTAACCATTTGTGTCTGTCCAGTTTTCTTAGTCTTGCATTTTTTTTCCCCAATATTAACCTCATATTTTTATCATTACCAAGATCGGGTACTTGAAGTCTCTTCCTTCCTTGCCATTGGTAGAATGGAGTGTTTGATTCTATTTTCTTTTCCTCCGGTCATTGCAGAGATGGGCTGATGAAAATAAGCTTTATTCTTTTCTGCATGATAAGTGAAGCTAATCCAATTACCTCTAGCTAAAATTGTAACTTTTATCTTGTAAAATGCTTAACTGATTCCAGAATGCAAATACTGTTTCAACTTAAAACCTTTCTGCAAAACATACAAGTATCAGGTTATTTGCAGTCCTGTGTTTGTATCATGGTCCTGAAGGGAAAAAAGATCCTATATGAAGCTTGAGAGTTCAGTAGCTTTCACAGTCAATGTTTAATAATTAGAAAATTTGCTTTGGAGTGTGTATTTTTTAATCTGAGTAATAAGACATATATTTCAAGATTATATTGAAACTTCATCCTCCAGGTCCACTTACTCTTTTCTGTTGAATAACTATTGCTTCAAATGAGCTTTTCTTTTCTTTTTCTTTTTTTTTTTTTTTGCAAAAATTAAGCATTTAATCATCCAGCTGTTCCTTCAAGATAAGTAATCAAAATGACTCAACTTCGTTTGTATTAATGACAGACCTTTTAATACATACCAATTATATTTGAAAAGATTTAAATTCTTGATTTAAGGATATTCAGAACAGTTGTCTCAGAAAAAAATTCTGCTTTTGACAAGAGTTGCTATCAAAGATTTTCAGTGTCTGGCCCCCTTAACCTTGACAGTGATGATTTCAAATGAAGAAAATAACCTCTATCTGTCTTGTTCAGGCAGTTTCGGGGCCAAAAGTTCATTTTTGACATATTCACTGAGGATAATGGATATCACTGATGGCCTTTGATAATTATGTGACATTAGTAAGAATGACAAATTATTAAATATATTTATGCTATTTATTTAACTAGGATGACAAATCTCCCATTTTTGGCTACTCCCCATGGCATGTGGGATCTTAATTCTCCCAACAGGAATGGAACATGGACATCCATCATTGGGAGTGCAGAGTCTTAACCACTGGATCACCAGGGAAGCCCAGAGGATTATTATTTTCAAAAAAATTCACTTTAAAATGCTCTTGTCTTTTAACCATTTGTGTCTGTCCAGTTTTCTTAGTCTTGCATTTTTTTTCCCCAATATTAACCTCATATTTTTATCATTACCAAGATCGGGTACTTGAAGTCTCTTCCTTCCTTGCCATTGGTAGAATGGAGTGTTTGATTCTATTTTCTTTTCCTCCGGTCATTGCAGAGATGGGCTGATGAAAATAAGCTTTATTCTTTTCTGCATGATAAGTGAAGTAAGAAACTGAATCCATTTCAATACATCTTAAATCACTGAGCATTCATTTAGAAAGTATTTGAATGCACCTATTATGTGCCAGAAGTTGCAGATGTAAAGAAGTTATTGTTGTTATTCAGGAGCTATGTTGTAACTGACTCTCTGTAACCCTGGGCAGCACAGCACTACAGGCTTCCTTGTCCTTCACTATCTCTCAGAGTTTGCTCAAACTCATGTCCATTGATGCCATCCAACCATCTTATCCCCTGCCACCCTCTTTCCCTCTTGCCCTCAGTCTTTCCCAGCATCAGGGTCTTTTCCAATGGGTTGGCTTTTTGCATCAGGTGGCCGAAGGATTGGAGCTTCCTTCAGTTTCAGCATCACTCCTTACAATGAATATTCAGGGTTTGTTTCTTTAGGATTGACTGGTTTGGTCTCTTTGCTGTCTAAGGGACTCTCAAGACTCTTCTCCAGCATCACAATTAGAGAACATCATTTCTTTGGCATTCAGCCTTCTATATGGTCCAAATCTTACATTTGTACATGACATCTGGAAAAACCACATCTTTGACTGTATTGACCTCTGTCAGCAAAGTGATGTCTCTGGTTTTTAGTATGTTGTCTATGCTTGTCATAGCTCTTCTTCCAAGGAGCAAGTGTCTTTTAATTTCATGTAAAGAAGTAAGACATACAAATTCCAGAAATCAGTGCAACAGGAAAGCTCATATTCATAAACTGTTTTTTGAGTTCCAAGAGAAGAAAAAAGGAAGTTTCATAATGTTTTCCAAAATAATATAAAGAAAAGAAAATACTTGTCAAGGACAGATTCACTGTAGTTGTCCATCCTGCACAGAAATGTCCAACATGAAAATGTCTTTCCTCATGTTCAATTATTTATTTATTCAGTGACTGTATGTTGAGAAACTCGCAGGCCATAAGGAGCATCCTCAGCAGAGAGGGAGCTTCCCCGGTGGCTCAGTGGATAAAGAATCCACCTGCAATGCAAAAGATGTGGGTTCACTTCCCAGGTCAGTAGGATCCCCTGGAAGAGGGCATAGCAACTCATTCCAGTATTCTTACCACAGAAATTCCATGGGCAGAGGAGCCTGGTGGGTCCCATGGAGTAAGAAAGAGTCAGATACAACCAAAGTGACTGAGCATGCACGTGGCAGTGAGGACAAAACAGGGTCTTCATGGATCTGAATCAGAGATGATAAGAGAGACCTCCACACAATTGGCACTGGATGATGCACACAAATACATAAGATGCTTGAATTGATCTGAAGACAAAGTGCAGTTTGTGACAAGTCTAATTTGAGTTACAAAATCCAGGATATCCCCACTGAGGAAACCATAGCTAAGCAGACCCCTCGAAGGGCCAAGAAGACACCCGCAGGTGGAAAGTAGAAGGCTGAGCATCCTAACAGAGGTGGGAGAGTCTAAGGGAAGAATGTCTGTCATCCAAAAGTCCTTTAGGAAACATAGCCAGCATCATCTCTGGAGTGCAGTGAGAGATACCAGACGGGTCATCATCAGTGCATCACTCAAGGGAAAATCAGAAGTCTCTGTCCATCAGATTCTCGTGAACCATATCTTCAGCTTCGCAAACAGTTTTCTCATTTACAAATGCTCATTTACATTCATTTTGGAACTGTAACCATTTGGGAGGCTTTATAACTTTAGCTATTTTGGAACAGATCCTCATTTATACATGTTACCTTATGAAAGACTATAGTATAATACTGAATCTTTTATGAATACTTTCAACATTAAGGAGGCAGGGCTGGAGAGGGAAACTTTCCTGAACTAAATCTAAGTCCTCGATAAGCCAACAATGCCCTGAGATCTCTGTGGCATCTCTGTGTGCTTCCATTGATAAGCGTTGATTGTGCCAAGTAATATCAATAGGTAATTTGAAAAAAAAAAAAAAAAGTCCTGTGAATCTAAGAGGTCAGTTGCTTGTATTTTATTCAGTGACTGTATGTTGAGAAACTCGCAGGCCATAAGGAGCATCCTCAGCAGAGAGGGAGCTTCCCCGGTGGCTCAGTGGATAAAGAATCCACCTGCAATGCAAAAGATGTGGGTTCACTTCCCAGGTCAGTAGGATCCCCTGGAAGAGGGCATAGCAACTCATTCCAGTATTCTTACCACAGAAATTCCATGGGCAGAGGAGCCTGGTGGGTCCCATGGAGTAAGAAAGAGTCAGATACAACCAAAGTGACTGAGCATGCACGTGGCAGTGAGGACAAAACAGGGTCTTCATGGATCTGAATCAGAGATGATAAGAGAGACCTCCACACAATTGGCACTGGATGATGCACACAAATACATAAGATGCTTGAATTGATCTGAAGACAAAGTGCAGTTTGTGACAAGTCTAATTTGAGTTACAAAATCCAGGATATCCCCACTGAGGAAACCATAGCTAAGCAGACCCCTCGAAGGGCCAAGAAGACACCCGCAGGTGGAAAGTAGAAGGCTGAGCATCCTAACAGAGGTGGGAGAGTCTAAGGGAAGAATGTCTGTCATCCAAAAGTCCTTTAGGAAACATAGCCAGCATCATCTCTGGAGTGCAGTGAGAGATACCAGACGGGTCATCATCAGTGCATCACTCAAGGGAAAATCAGAAGTCTCTGTCCATCAGATTCTCGTGAACCATATCTTCAGCTTCGCAAACAGTTTTCTCATTTACAAATGCTCATTTACATTCATTTTGGAACTGTAACCATTTGGGAGGCTTTATAACTTTAGCTATTTTGGAACAGATCCTCATTTATACATGTTACCTTATGAAAGACTATAGTATAATACTGAATCTTTTATGAATACTTTCAACATTAAGGAGGCAGGGCTGGAGAGGGAAACTTTCCTGAACTAAATCTAAGTCCTCGATAAGCCAACAATGCCCTGAGATCTCTGTGGCATCTCTGTGTGCTTCCATTGATAAGCGTTGATTGTGCCAAGTAATATCAATAGGTAATTTGAAAAAAAAAAAAAAAAGTCCTGTGAATCTAAGAGGTCAGTTGCTTGTATTTTATCTGCCTCCAATTCTCCCTTGGTTTCTAGCTATGTAGCAAATGACAGAGTTTCAGGTCAGTGAAATATTTCTATTCTTAGAAATGAATGGTGATTAGAAGCAGAGAGGGTGTTACCTTCATTGTTCAAGGAGACCAAAGGGCAAAGTGTTAAGAAGAATACATGCTGAAAGCTTTGCAGACTAATTTATTATTTTAAAATGGTTTAATTTGTCACAGACATGAGCATATTATTTACACTTGGATAAACTTGCCCTTTTCAAATGGAGAAGGGAATTAAATTCAATGACTTTATTGTAGACAACAAAAGTTCCCTTTGAGCAAAAGTTATTTTATGCTGCTAAAGATGCTACGTGATTTGGCTGTTTCCTCATTTGGAATTCAGATAATTAAATGATAATAATAATGATAATCGTAATAATAAGACCTCTTACACTTACTAAGTTGAAGCAGATGGAAATGCAATATCCAAGCTGCTGTTCAGCAGAGAATCACTATGCAAATATTCCAACAGCTTGTGTGATTTCCAAACTATTCTCTCAAGAGCAACAAACCATTATATTGAAAAGTTGAAAAGCATAGCACACAGTAAAAAAGTGATATACATGTAGAGTCTGGGACCCTTTATAGTTGACTCAACAATGATAATAAAAACACTGTTTTCAAAGGGGACAAGTAAGAAAAGGGGCTGGAGATTCCATTTGACATTTCTGAAAGAAGAGTCCTGCGTGTTTATATATGTATTACACTGTTCTCTCTGGCCTCTTTCTCAGCATTCGAATATGCTGAATCTCACTTATCTTAAAAAGACTCAACCCCATAAACTTCCCTTCCACTTTCCTTTCCCTATTTTTTTCCCATCACAGTCACATATCTTACAAGGAAAAAAGGTTAAAAAGGCACCTTTAATCCCTCAGTTGTTTTGTGCTTTAGTGCCTATCACAATTCATCCATTAAGTCATTTAACAAACGTTAACAGAGCCCACATAATTTACTCTGTGTTGAATATTTGATTGTGAGTAAGGTCAAATATAATGCCTGTCCCAAAGGCTCCATTAAAACGTTGACATAGATAACTCCAAGTAATTTTCAAAAAAAGGTAATTTGAAAAAAAAAAAAAAAGTCCTGTGAATCTAAGAGGTCAGTTGCTTGTATTTTATCTGCCTCCAATTCTCCCTTGGTTTCTAGCTATGTAGCAAATGACAGAGTTTCAGGTCAGTGAAATATTTCTATTCTTAGAAATGAATGGTGATTAGAAGCAGAGAGGGTGTTACCTTCATTGTTCAAGGAGACCAAAGGGCAAAGTGTTAAGAAGAATACATGCTGAAAGCTTTGCAGACTAATTTATTATTTTAAAATGGTTTAATTTGTCACAGACATGAGCATATTATTTACACTTGGATAAACTTGCCCTTTTCAAATGGAGAAGGGAATTAAATTCAATGACTTTATTGTAGACAACAAAAGTTCCCTTTGAGCAAAAGTTATTTTTATGCTGCTAAAGATGCTACGTGATTTGTCTGTTTCCTCATTTGGAATTCAGATAATTCAATGATAATAATAATGATAATCGTAATAATAAGACCTCTTACACTTACTAAGTTGAAGCAGATGGAAATGCAATATCCAAGCTGCTGTTCAGCAGAGAATCACTATGCAAATATTCCAACAGCTTGTGTGATTTCCAAACTATTCTCTCAAGAGCAACAAACCATTATATTGAAAAGTTGAAAAGCATAGCACACAGTAAAAAAGTGATATACATGTAGAGTCTGGGACCCTTTATAGTTGACTCAACAATGATAAAAAAAACACTGTTTTCAAAGGGGACAAGTAAGAAAAGGGGCTGGAGATTCCATTTGACATTTCTGAAAGAAGAGTCCTGCGTGTTTATATATGTATTACACTGTTCTCTCTGGCCTCTTTCTCAGCATTCGAATATGCTGAATCTCACTTATCTTAAAAAGACTCAACCCCATAAACTTCCCTTCCACTTTCCTTTCCCTATTTTTTTCCCATCACAGTCACATATCTTACAAGGAAAAAAGGTTAAAAAGGCACCTTTAATCCCTCAGTTGTTTTGTGCTTTAGTGCCTATCACAATTCATCCATTAAGTCATTTAACAAACGTTAACAGAGCCCACATAATTTACTCTGTGTTGAATATTTGATTGTGAGTAAGGTCAAATATAATGCCTGTCCCAAAGGCTCCATTAAATAAGGACTGTGCATTAAATGTACATTACTGGGGAAGGAGGACTTCCCAGGTTGTTCAGTGGTAAAGAACACACCTGCCAATGCAAGAGATATAGGAGACTTGGGTTTGATCCCTGGGTAGGGAAGATCTCCTGGAAGAGGCCATGGCAACCTACTCCAGGATCCTTTTTTTTTTTTTTTTTTAACAAATTAGATGTGATTTTTTTTAAAATGCAAAACGTTTATTTATTTATTTATTTACTTATTTTTGGCTATTCTGGGTTTTCACTGCTGCCACAGGCTCTTCTCTAGTTGCAGGGAGTGGGGCTACTCTCTAGTGGAGGTGAGCAGGCTTCTTGTTGCGGTGACTTCTCTTGTTATGAAACTTGGGCTCTAGGGCACATGGACTTCTGTAGTTGTGGCACATGGGCTCAACAGCTGAAGCTCTGAGACTCTAGAGCACAGGTTCAATAGTTGTGGCTCATGGGTTTCGATACTCTGCAGCATGTGGGATCTTCCTGGATTAGGGATTGAACCCTGTCTCCTGCATTGGCAGGTGAACTCTTTACCACTGAGCTACCAGGGTAGCTCCACTCCAGGATTTTTACCTGGAAAATCCCATGGACAGAGGCACCTGCTAGACTATGGCCCATGGGGTCACAAAGAGTTAAACATGACTGAGCAACTGAGCACACATGCACTGAGGAGAGAGAAAACATTTTCAACCAAAATTCTAGTAACTAACCAATGAGGAATTTAAGAGATGTCATCCATTAGTCTTTCTTGATTATGTTTGATTTTGGATATGTTTCAGATCCCCCTAGGTAACCAAACCAAACTTCAAGGCATACTGGAAGGACCGCCAGTCAAAGTCATCAACTGCATTGTTTATTATTTTCTCACCTCACTGCATGGCTTGTAGGATCTTAGTTCCTTGATCAGAGATGAAACCCTGAGCTCACAGCACTAATAGCTCAGAGTCCTAACCCCTGGACAGGCAAGGAATTCCCCATCCACTTCCTTGAAGTGACGTCCTTACACTGCTTCACACAATCTAAACCATTTGTTCTAATGGACCCGATCCTACTTTTGGAGCTAAGAGCTAAAAATTATAATTTAATTGACCTCCAGGCAGTAGAGTCAAGTGGCACTTATTATAGTATAACGTTACATTACCATGAAGCTTAAATCAAATTACTGAGAAAAGAACAGACCCCCTGAGTGCAGGTAAAGATTTATGACTTCATGGAAAACTGCTTCACATTTTTAAGTTGAAGAAAGGAGTAAACTATGAACCAGAATCATACAGAAATTTACCTGATTTTAATTGTGTCTCTGAAGCCTGAGATATTTATTTAATCAAAGCAATGCCATATTATCCAAATCAGAAAACAAAGTATTCCTAATAGTTGAGTTGCTAAATCAAAACTCAGTAACATGAGCTAACATGATACCATTCTAAGAATTCATAAGATTACATACAAAACATAATATCAAAAAATCATATCATACTGATGTGTATACAGTTTCTCAGTCATGTCCTACTCTCATTGGGCAGGTTTCGATACTCTGCAGCATGTGGGATCTTCCTGGATTAGGGATTGAACCCTGTCTCCTGCATTGGCAGGTGAACTCTTTACCACTGAGCTACCAGGGTAGCTCCACTCCAGGATTTTTACCTGGAAAATCCCATGGACAGAGGCACCTGCTAGACTATGGCCCATGGGGTCACAAAGAGTTAAACATGACTGAGCAACTGAGCACACATGCACTGAGGAGAGAGAAAACATTTTCAACCAAAATTCTAGTAACTAACCAATGAGGAATTTAAGAGATGTCATCCATTAGTCTTTCTTGATTATGTTTGATTTTGGATATGTTTCAGATCCCCCTAGGTAACCAAACCAAACTTCGAAGGCATACTGGAAGGACCGCCAGTCAAAGTCATCAACTGCATTGTTTATTATTTTCTCACCTCACTGCATGGCTTGTAGGATCTTAGTTCCTTGATCAGAGATGAAACCCTGAGCTCACAGCACTAATAGCTCAGAGTCCTAACCCCTGGACAGGCAAGGAATTCCCCATCCACTTCCTTGAAGTGACGTCCTTACACTGCTTCACACAATCTAAACCATTTGTTCTAATGGACCCGATCCTACTTTTGGAGCTAAGAGCTAAAAATTATAATTTAATTGACCTCCAGGCAGTAGAGTCAAGTGGCACTTATTATAGTATAACGTTACATTACCATGAAGCTTAAATCAAATTACTGAGAAAAGAACAGACCCCCTGAGTGCAGGTAAAGATTTATGACTTCATGGAAAACTGCTTCACATTTTTAAGTTGAAGAAAGGAGTAAACTATGAACCAGAATCATACAGAAATTTACCTGATTTTAATTGTGTCTCTGAAGCCTGAGATATTTATTTAATCAAAGCAATGCCATATTATCCAAATCAGAAAACAAAGTATTCCTAATAGTTGAGTTGCTAAATCAAAACTCAGTAACATGAGCTAACATGATACCATTCTAAGAATTCATAAGATTACATACAAAACATAATATCAAAAAAAATCATATCATACTGATGTGTATACAGTTTCTCAGTCATGTCCTACTCTCTGCAACCCTATGGACTATAACTTGCCAGGCTCCTCTGTCAATGGGATTTTCCTAACAGGAATACTAGAGTGTTAGTATCAACACTGTCCATTTCCTCCTTCAGAATTGTATAGGCGAGGAACCTAAAAACAGAGTCCAGTGCCTCACCCATTGTTGAATAGCTGGTAAGAAGCCAATGGTTCAGTTACTCTGTCATGTCCAACTCTTTACAACCCCATGGACACAGCCCACAGGGCTCAAGCTGAGATTCAGTCTCAAACCTCCAGGCTCCTAAGCTCTGAAATTCCAATTGCTTCTCTTTTATGGTGGTCTACACTGGGCACATGGCACTATTAGAAAAAAAATGACTTACGCAGTTACGCTAAGGGAGCATAACTTGATAGGTTTCCCTTATCTAACTGATCACTGAATTCCTGTGAATCCAACTTTTCCTGTGGGAAAGTCACCTTCTCAATCTTTGGAGCAAGGTGAGCCTTCAAGGGCCTATCTCTCAAGGTACGCCGTTGTACAGATAAGCAGTGTATATAACAGCCAAGTAATGGAAATATGCAAGAATCAGAAAAAGAAGACTCATGGGGGTCTTACAACATTCACTTAAAAAATTGGGGGAGGGGAAATCACTAACTTTGGGCACTGTGTCAGTGATGAAAATACAAACTGAATCTATCATTAGTCAGAATTATCTATGAAATCCAGTAGAAGCTGGACTCAGTATTTTTCCTTTTCTCAAATCATCTTCTTCTATCTCGGGACATTACCATGAAGCTTAAATCAAATTACTGAGAAAAGAACAGACCCCGGGCAGGTAAAGATTTATGACTTCATGGAAAACTGCTTCACATTTTTAAGTTGAAGAAAGGAGTAAACTATGAACCAGAATCATACAGAAATTTACCTGATTTTAATTGTGTCTCTGAAGCCTGAGATATTTATTTAATCAAAGCAATGCCATATTATCCAAATCAGAAAACAAAGTATTCCTAATAGTTGAGTTGCTAAATCAAAACTCAGTAACATGAGCTAACATGATACCATTCTAAGAATTCATAAGATTACATACAAAACATAATATCAAAAAAAATCATATCATACTGATGTGTATACAGTTTCTCAGTCATGTCCTACTCTCTGCAACCCTATGGACTATAACTTGCCAGGCTCCTCTGTCAATGGGATTTTCCTAACAGGAATACTAGAGTGTTAGTATCAACACTGTCCATTTCCTCCTTCAGAATTGTATAGGCGAGGAACCTAAAAACAGAGTCCAGTGCCTCACCCATTGTTGAATAGCTGGTAAGAAGCCAATGGTTCAGTTACTCTGTCATGTCCAACTCTTTACAACCCCATGGACACAGCCCACAGGGCTCAAGCTGAGATTCAGTCTCAAACCTCCAGGCTCCTAAGCTCTGAAATTCCAATTGCTTCTCTTTTATGGTGGTCTACACTGGGCACATGGCACTATTAGAAAAAAAATGACTTACGCAGTTACGCTAAGGGAGCATAACTTGATAGGTTTCCCTTATCTAACTGATCACTGAATTCCTGTGAATCCAACTTTTCCTGTGGGAAAGTCACCTTCTCAATCTTTGGAGCAAGGTGAGCCTTCAAGGGCCTATCTCTCAAGGTACGCCGTTGTACAGATAAGCAGTGTATATAACAGCCAAGTAATGGAAATATGCAAGAATCAGAAAAAGAAGACTCATGGGGGTCTTACAACATTCACTTAAAAAATTGGGGGAGGGGAAATCACTAACTTTGGGCACTGTGTCAGTGATGAAAATACAAACTGAATCTATCATTAGTCAGAATTATCTATGAAATCCAGTAGAAGCTGGACTCAGTATTTTTCCTTTTCTCAAATCATCTTCTTCTATCCTCTAAATTAGTAAGTTTGATGATAATTTGTTCAGATTTGCAAACTGAAAAATCTCAGGGGCAAACGATACATATCTTGACCCTCGCTCTGCACTTCCTTCATCTTTGGCTATGACATCAGCATTGTGTCTTATCCAAATGATTGCAAAAGCTTTTTTTTTTGAACTTCTTATTTTGTGTTGGGGTATATCTGATTAACAGTGTTGCAATAGTTCTACATTGCAATGGCCTTATGAATTAGTGACATGGCATGAATCTTACTATAGTAAAGTAACTCCATTTGCTATTACATGACTTTGCAAGTGATGCTCATGGTAAAGAATACGTCTGCCATTGCAGGAGGCATAAGAGACAGGGGTTTGATACCTGGATCAGGATGATCCCCACGAGGAGGATATGGCAACATGTTCCAGTATTCTTGCCCAGAGAATCCTATGGACAGAGGAGCCTGGTGGGCTATAGTTCATGGAATTGCAGAGTCAGACAGGACTGAGTGTCTAAAGAAAGCAGCATATAAATTCTGACATCTTCAGAGTTTAACAAAACTTCAGAGTTTAACAAAACAAAAGCCTTAACAAAAATGTTCATCTATTTGCTCATCTGAAGTCCAGTTTGCTCAAGTAAAGTCCAGAGGGAGGTGATATGTCTCTGACCTTTGTTTCATGCACTCATTCAGTAACCTAAGATGACATCTTTAAAGCATTTTTGAACATCATCCTGGACATTGACCCAAATCCCCAGAAGGTGAGGGAAAAAAGCCTATGAAGGTTGCACAACTAGTTGTGGAACGTGGTCCTTAATTCGACAACTGCTTTATGACAAGTCTCTCCACCATAGACATGAGCCTAGAGCCTTGTGGGTGGGTGAGTTAGCCGTCTCTGCCATCTGTGTTCTCTCTAGACTATTCTCTGTGTTATAGATAGTAACTTTTCTAAAACTTGAATCTGATGGTGCCAATTCTCTTTTTATAAACTGTATGGCATTCTCATCATCCTCATGAAAAGGTAGAACCTTCTATACCTAGAATTTATTGTCCAGTAGGAAAATTGTGTGAGTTAAAAAGAAGTAATTGCGCTGGGTCAAAAGTAATACTAGCAACTATTACTAGTCCTAATACTATGTTAGGACTGCTCTGGGCAAACCATGGCAACGTTCTTCGTCTACAAAGCATTGCAAACTGAAAAATCTCAGGGCAAACGATACATATCTTGACCTCGCTCTGCACTTCCTTCATCTTTGGCTATGACATCAGCATTGTGTCTTATCCAAATGATTGCAAAAGCTTTTTTGAACTTCTTATTTTGTGTTGGGGTATATCTGATTAACAGTGTTGCAATAGTTCTACATTGCAATGGCCTTATGAATTAGTGACATGGCATGAATCTTACTATAGTAAAGTAACTCCATTTGCTATTACATGACTTTGCAAGTGATGCTCATGGTAAAGAATACGTCTGCCATTGCAGGAGGCATAAGAGACAGGGGTTTGATACCTGGATCAGGATGATCCCCACGAGGAGGATATGGCAACATGTTCCAGTATTCTTGCCCAGAGAATCCTATGGACAGAGGAGCCTGGTGGGCTATAGTTCATGGAATTGCAGAGTCAGACAGGACTGAGTGTCTAAAGAAAGCAGCATATAAATTCTGACATCTTCAGAGTTTAACAAAACTTCAGAGTTTAACAAAACAAAAGCCTTAACAAAAATGTTCATCTATTTGCTCATCTGAAGTCCAGTTTGCTCAAGTAAAGTCCAGAGGGAGGTGATATGTCTCTGACCTTTGTTTCATGCACTCATTCAGTAACCTAAGATGACATCTTTAAAGCATTTTTGAACATCATCCTGGACATTGACCCAAATCCCCAGAAGGTGAGGGAAAAAAGCCTATGAAGGTTGCACAACTAGTTGTGGAACGTGGTCCTTAATTCGACAACTGCTTTATGACAAGTCTCTCCACCATAGACATGAGCCTAGAGCCTTGTGGGTGGGTGAGTTAGCCGTCTCTGCCATCTGTGTTCTCTCTAGACTATTCTCTGTGTTATAGATAGTAACTTTTCTAAAACTTGAATCTGATGGTGCCAATTCTCTTTTTATAAACTGTATGGCATTCTCATCATCCTCATGAAAAGGTAGAACCTTCTATACCTAGAATTTATTGTCCAGTAGGAAAATTGTGTGAGTTAAAAAGAAGTAATTGCGCTGGGTCAAAAGTAATACTAGCAACTATTACTAGTCCTAATACTATGTTAGGACTGCTCTGGGCAAACCATGGCAACATTCATCGTTCTTCTTATAAGATGCTGCAAAATCCACTGTTTGCTTGCCTCTTCTGCTTCACTCCCAGGACATACTGTTCTAATTGAATGCATGAACCAGACATACTGCACTGCCTAAATTTCCAAAATGCATTGCACATTTTTTTTTTTTTTTTTTTACTTTGGAACTTCTACTGTTTCTCTTTCCTTTTCCGATAACCAATGCCCAGTCACCTTTCAAGCCTGTAGATACCACTTCCTCCAAGAAATTCCCATTATTTTTCTATTGAAAGCACTCTACCCTCCTTTGGCTCCTAACTGTACCACCAATTAAACCACATTATGAACAACAGTTTATTTACATGCAGACCACCCCCACATTGGGCTTCTTAGACCAGAATATGATAGTCACTGTTTTATCCTCAGTCCCAGTAAAGGAACTAGCACAGACTAAACATTCAATCAATATTTGTTGAGTAAATGAACACATCTCTGTTTTGTCATGTCTGTTTCCACAGTACCTTTCATGGTTCTTGATGATCAGATAGGTAAATAAGGATTGTATCTACATGATAAGATTTTTTTAGGAGTTAATGGATATGATACAGTACACAAAAATGCTTAGTGTATTATGTGAGACAAAGACAATCTCAGTCAGTTTTAGCAATTCTCATTCCCCAAACTTAAGGATATGATGTGCCCCAAATTAGGATGATTCTCCAAATTTTTCCGTGTTCAACCAATACTGTCCCCAGAAGGTGAGGGAAAAAGCCTATGAAGGTTGCACAACTAGTTGTGGAACGTGGTCCTTAATTCGACAACTGCTTTATGACAAGTCTCCACCATAGACATGAGCCTAGAGCCTTGTGGGTGGGTGAGTTAGCCGTCTCTGCCATCTGTGTTCTCTCTAGACTATTCTCTGTGTTATAGATAGTAACTTTTCTAAAACTTGAATCTGATGGTGCCAATTCTCTTTTTATAAACTGTATGGCATTCTCATCATCCTCATGAAAAGGTAGAACCTTCTATACCTAGAATTTATTGTCCAGTAGGAAAATTGTGTGAGTTAAAAAGAAGTAATTGCGCTGGGTCAAAAGTAATACTAGCAACTATTACTAGTCCTAATACTATGTTAGGACTGCTCTGGGCAAACCATGGCAACATTCATCGTTCTTCTTATAAGATGCTGCAAAATCCACTGTTTGCTTGCCTCTTCTGCTTCACTCCCAGGACATACTGTTCTAATTGAATGCATGAACCAGACATACTGCACTGCCTAAATTTCCAAAATGCATTGCACATTTTTTTTTTTTTTTTTTTACTTTGGAACTTCTACTGTTTCTCTTTCCTTTTCCGATAACCAATGCCCAGTCACCTTTCAAGCCTGTAGATACCACTTCCTCCAAGAAATTCCCATTATTTTTCTATTGAAAGCACTCTACCCTCCTTTGGCTCCTAACTGTACCACCAATTAAACCACATTATGAACAACAGTTTATTTACATGCAGACCACCCCCACATTGGGCTTCTTAGACCAGAATATGATAGTCACTGTTTTATCCTCAGTCCCAGTAAAGGAACTAGCACAGACTAAACATTCAATCAATATTTGTTGAGTAAATGAACACATCTCTGTTTTGTCATGTCTGTTTCCACAGTACCTTTCATGGTTCTTGATGATCAGATAGGTAAATAAGGATTGTATCTACATGATAAGATTTTTTTAGGAGTTAATGGATATGATACAGTACACAAAAATGCTTAGTGTATTATGTGAGACAAAGACAATCTCAGTCAGTTTTAGCAATTCTCATTCCCCAAACTTAAGGATATGATGTGATCTCCTCGTGAAATTTTTTTCCTGATGATTTTCAACCAATACTGTTTTCCCTCACAAGTTTGTGCTTTCCTATTGGATAATTCTCTCATCATTTAACCTGTGCTCTAATTAGTTGAGAAGAATTCTCTCTCCTCACGAAGGAGTGATCCCTGGATAACTGGGTTGTGTCTTAGTGTTTATCCAGGGATTAACACAACATGGATACCAAGTAGAATCTCTGTAGAACACCTGACATTTAAAGAAAATTAAGGCGTGAAGAAATATAAGTTTAAGACAAGACAGGGTTAATACTTACTTTAGTTTTAAAAAATTATTGGTAAATAGATGATATTTGCTTTGAAAGAAAGATATTGTTGGTTTGTTTGCTTGATTTAAATAATAGGAAAGTTCTAAACCATTCTGAAATAAACCAGTACTTTTATTTTTTTAATTTTTAAAATTAAATAAATGTATATATATTTTACTTTATGTGTAAGTACCCAGTGTTTATTAGACTATAATTGCTTTATAATGTTGTATTAGTTTCTACTGTACAGCAAAGTGAATTAGTTGCACATAAAATTGTACCCTTCCCTTTCAGACTTCCTTCCCTTTCAGGTCACCACAGAGAAGTGAACAAACTGTAAAACAGTATTTTAAAGCTGTGTTGACATACTCCAGAAAGTGTCTTCCTTCAGTTTTTAGGGCAACTGGCTGTAAGACCCCAGACTGTTTCTTCTTCCAATAACTCAGAGGGTGATAGATCTTTAAGACCCTACAAAGACCTTCAAAAATATTTTTCTAAATCCTCCCATTTTTACATACGAGGAATCAAAACCCCTGAGAAGTTAACTTACTTTGAAACTCCAACGGACAGTGAAGGATTGGGGAAATGTAATCACTAGCTATTTATCCAAATAGTTAATGCCTTTAAAAATATCAGTAATTTAGATGAAACTGTCAATTCAATATATTCTGCAGGCAGTAGGAGCTTAATTGAATGTCTGCTTGAATTATATTCAGTTATATTGATGTTTTGCTAATATGTGTTACCATGAGCATAACAAAATCTCCCCCAAACTTGAATTTTTTCCTATGTTGTTAAAAGGCTCCAGTTTATAGTTTAGAACCACTGCTCATGACTGTACCTTGATTTCCCTTGCATTAAAGTAATGCAGTAACCTTGACACATTTTTATATATTTATAAATCATGATTGGTGCATTTTTGATGTTTGAGACTGAGTATTTCCACGAATGCACACGTCAGCAACATGAAGAACAAGTTGTATGATGGAAGAAACATGTGCTACCAGAAAATGTTTTATAGTTGTCTGCTTAATTCACTGTGTTCCTCATCACCTTATGCCATCTGAGTGTGTACAGTGCACATGGCAACATGGGAACTTTGGAAATCATGCCTTCAATAATATAGTTTTATTAAGCTTCATTTTATTTCAGAGAATTATTGCATCTGAATACACACATAAATACAAAAGTAAATGCAGGATAGTCTAACTTATTAATCATTTGGTTTTTCCAGCCTGACACTGAATTTATGTGGTTTTTCTTGAATTTTTCTTTTGGTTAGAGGAGACTGATATTAACCATTAGGAACAGAAATGTTATGGAGTGACTGAGGTTCACTTTAAAAAAAGGTCCATGATCTGTTGATTATAATACTGATCCCAGGGTGCCAATGCATTAAATACAATTTCTACAGGGACTTCACTGGTTGTCTTGTGGTTAGGACTTTGCTCTTCCACTGTAAAGGGCACAGGTTTCATCCCTGTTGGGGAACTAAGATCCTATAAGCTGTCCAATGTGTCCAAAAAAAAAAAGGAAAAACAATAGCAACAACAAAAAACACATGTAGAGGACTTGACATAATGCTGCATAAATGATGTATACTTAGAAAATGATAATTATTTTGTCTTTTCCAATAGAAGGCAAACTTGATTGATGTTAGTCAGTAGTATACGTAAGAGAAAGGGAAATTTTTCTGCTGTAAGTCTTGTTATTTTATTTCTCCTCTGAAAAATGATACATAGAAAAGAAAAAAAAATTCTGTTACTGATGAAAAAATGGAAGAAACTAAGATAGATAGATAGATATACACACATATATCTTATATGTGTATATTTTTTGAATCAGGTAGACAAAATTATTTTCTGGTGGCTTGCTTGCTTCATTTTAAAAATAATAAGTCGGGGCTTGTAAAGGTGTCTACTGATAATCTTGTTAGTAAACAAGACACAGAGGAACTCTGTTTGACACCCAGCTAGTTGATCCCTGAGCTGGAATATCTGCTGTAAACTTTTCAAGCTAATTGAGAAGTAAAATAATGTGCATTAAATGAAAACTCCAGTGAAATGAAACTATGACATGAATTGTTCTAAGTATATGGTCAATCCTCAAAAGGCAGTGGTAAGAAGCCTCCATTTCAGCCTGGCTTTCTGACTGATGGACAGGTAGCTCTGTCCTGCAAAAGCAGATGGTTATGGCCCATTCTCACTTGATGCCATCTGAGTGTGTACAGTGCACATGGCAACATGGGAACTTTGGAAATCATGCCTTCAATAATATAGTTTTATTAAGCTTCATTTTATTTCAGAGAATTATTGCATCTGAATACACACATAAATACAAAAGTAAATGCAGGATAGTCTAACTTATTAATCATTTGGTTTTTCCAGCCTGACACTGAATTTATGTGGTTTTTCTTGAATTTTTCTTTTGGTTAGAGGAGACTGATATTAACCATTAGGAACAGAAATGTTATGGAGTGACTGAGGTTCACTTTAAAAAAAGGTCCATGATCTGTTGATTATAATACTGATCCCAGGGTGCCAATGCATTAAATACAATTTCTACAGGGACTTCACTGGTTGTCTTGTGGTTAGGACTTTGCTCTTCCACTGTAAAGGGCACAGGTTTCATCCCTGTTGGGGAACTAAGATCCTATAAGCTGTCCAATGTGTCCAAAAAAAAAAAGGAAAAACAATAGCAACAACAAAAAACACATGTAGAGGACTTGACATAATGCTGCATAAATGATGTATACTTAGAAAATGATAATTATTTTGTCTTTTCCAATAGAAGGCAAACTTGATTGATGTTAGTCAGTAGTATACGTAAGAGAAAGGGAAATTTTTCTGCTGTAAGTCTTGTTATTTTATTTCTCCTCTGAAAAATGATACATAGAAAAGAAAAAAAAATTCTGTTACTGATGAAAAAATGGAAGAAACTAAGATAGATAGATAGATATACACACATATATCTTATATGTGTATATTTTTTGAATCAGGTAGACAAAATTATTTTCTGGTGGCTTGCTTGCTTCATTTTAAAATAATAAGTCGGGGCTTGTAAAGGTGTCTACTGATAATCTTGTTAGTAAACAAGACACAGAGGAACTCTGTTTGACACCCAGCTAGTTGATCCCTGAGCTGGAATATCTGCTGTAAACTTTTCAAGCTAATTGAGAAGTAAAATAATGTGCATTAAATGAAAACTCCAGTGAAATGAAACTATGACATGAATTGTTCTAAGTATATGGTCAATCCTCAAAAGGCAGTGGTAAGAAGCCTCCATTTCAGCCTGGCTTTCTGACTGATGGACAGGTAGCTCTGTCCTGCAAAAGCAGATGGTTATGGCCCATTCTCACTTGATGCCAATGAACCTAGGCTAGAAGGAGAGGGGACGTTAAGATGAAGAGGGTAGGGTGGGGAGAAAGGAGTGGATATGGTAGAAAGAAAATTGCTCTTGGGTGTCTTGCCTTCTATCTAGAATTTAAAAAGCATGCTTCTTGTCATGTGGGAGAACACCTCGATTCAGTTTGAACCCTGAGGGAAAGTGTGAGGCACCTTTACTGGGATGTCAGTGTCTTTTCCTCACTTAATGAAAACTTTGATGCTGTTGTTACTTAAAGTACCTCAAAGCATCATCTGCAACAAGACGGATGTTAAAAACATATCAGTCTTTTGGAGCTGTATGGACCTGTATCAAGTTGAAGTTGTATCCTGAGATGAAGGCAAATCATTTCTAATTTTCTAAGAGCCATGTATTAGTGCTATGGATATGAAGTGTCCTTCGAATTATATTTGTTGTTGGGTAGTTGAGTAGGTAAATAAATAAATGGTTCCAAAGTAAGAGTCTTTCAACAAATTTATCATACCTTCATACTTTAAAAATAATATAATAGTCATACTAGTACTGAACTATTGCCATATACTCTTGTGTATTTTATAATATTCAGTTATATGTGCATTTATAGATATAGATACTTAGATGTAGGTATTATTTATATATTGATATGATTTAAACATAGACGATTGATAAATATTATTTGAGGTAGAAAATTTATAAAACAGCTTCTTGTGGTGCGTTATCCCTAGAGAATTTGCTCTCGAAATCAGTGCAGTATGTGATTACCACCTAGTGGCAATGCCCTTGAATTGCAAATACTTCCTGTCAATAAGAATCTAAGGGGGCTTACCTGGCTAATTCAACCCATTTTCTTGATGCATATGAAAACATCTTTAAGGGCATACACTGAGCTGAATATCTGTAAATTTTAATAATAAATTGCATTAAATGAAAACTCCAGTGAAATGAAACTATGACATGAATTGTTCTAAGTATATGGTCAATCCTCAAAAGGCAGTGGTAAGAAGCCTCCATTTCAGCCTGGCTTTCTGACTGATGGACAGGTAGCTCTGTCCTGCAAAAGCAGATGGTTATGGCCCATTCTCACTTGATGCCAATGAACCTAGGCTAGAAGGAGAGGGGACGTTAAGATGAAGAGGGTAGGGTGGGGAGAAAGGAGTGGATATGGTAGAAAGAAAATTGCTCTTGGGTGTCTTGCCTTCTATCTAGAATTTAAAAAGCATGCTTCTTGTCATGTGGGAGAACACCTCGATTCAGTTTGAACCCTGAGGGAAAGTGTGAGGCACCTTTACTGGGATGTCAGTGTCTTTTCCTCACTTAATGAAAACTTTGATGCTGTTGTTACTTAAAGTACCTCAAAGCATCATCTGCAACAAGACGGATTTTAAAAAACATATCAGTCTTTTGGAGCTGTATGGACCTGTATCAAGTTGAAGTTGTATCCTGAGATGAAGGCAAATCATTTCTAATTTTCTAAGAGCCATGTATTAGTGCTATGGATATGAAGTGTCCTTCGAATTATATTTGTTGTTGGGTAGTTGAGTAGGTAAATAAATAAATGGTTCCAAAGTAAGAGTCTTTCAACAAATTTATCATACCTTCATACTTTAAAAATAATATAATAGTCATACTAGTACTGAACTATTGCCATATACTCTTGTGTATTTTATAATATTCAGTTATATGTGCATTTATAGATATAGATACTTAGATGTAGGTATTATTTATATATTGATATGATTTAAACATAGACGATTGATAAATATTATTTGAGGTAGAAAATTTATAAAACAGCTTCTTGTGGTGCGTTATCCCTAGAGAATTTGCTCTCGAAATCAGTGCAGTATGTGATTACCACCTAGTGGCAATGCCCTTGAATTGCAAATACTTCCTGTCAATAAGAATCTAAGGGGGCTTACCTGGCTAATTCAACCCATTTTCTTGATGCATATGTCACAAATATCAGTCGTTATATAGCATCATGTATAGAACATCAGCCACCATGCACACGTATCTTGTGAAAATTTTTTTTAATAAAAACTAATGGTTTTGCATGAAAGTGATTCAAATAAGCCCAACTGAGAAAAGCTTTAATAAGCTTTGATAAATAGCAACATCAAAATGGGGCTGAGAGGAAAACAGCGTACGTTGAATTAAAATACTAATAATAGGGTATAGGAGCAGGAAAAAGACCCTCCCATACAGAGTTGGGGAATATAGCTTATCACTGCTAAAATGGGTGAGTTTGACTAAATGAGAAATAAGTAACGTTGATCATGAGATTTGAAGGTCACATTAAATAGCATTAAGTTTTTGATGAAGAATAAGGGGCATACTTTTGAAAAATAACTTTATGATACAGAAGTGTGCATATGTAGCTCTTTAGGAATGGTGTTATGGGAGCAGATAAATTGGGAATGGTTTGCAATACTTCATAGGGATGTGAGTACTTGTACTTGAGCAGTTGTCAGGGAGATGCAAAGAAAGGGAAAAATCCATAAGCTTTGCCAAGAAAGAAAGAAAAGTACTTGATACATTTAGGGGAGGAGATAAAGAAGAGAAAGGCACCTTTAAAACTTTGAGCATGAAAAACTAGGAACTAATAGTGTTTTTAAAAGTATTAGAGAAATTAAGCATTGTTACTATAGATGCTGTTGTAGGATATCAATCTCATAAAACTTGGGCAGAATTCTAAGGGATTGTTATACATTATGGCATTGAATCACCCCAATGATTCCTCCATTTTAAAACATTTTTGAACTGAGGTAGGTAAGGAGGGATCAGGTCAAATATATAATATCATTTTCCTAGGGCCTTTCAGCCAATCTGTGATGTCATTGACTTTGGACCCTGAGACACATGTGATTTGAGGTATCCTCTCTTTCAACTTTTTTGTGAAAGTCTTTTTAGTTGTTTAGCAACTAAACACATGGGTTTTTAAAAAACTAATTAATGTAAAGATTCTATGGTATATTCATTCTTCGTTAAAATTATTTAAAACTTTATATAATTAAAGCTTAGAAATTGTGGGTTGTAGTGGGATCAGCCTACAAAGGCAAGCAAAAAAAATATAGATACATAATATGGCCACCCAATGCAAAGAGTCTACTCATTGGAAAAGACCCTGATGCTGGGGAAACTTGTAGGTTTCCACTTTTCCCCTATCTATTTGCCATGAAGTGATGGGACCAGATGCCATGGTTTTAGGTTTTTCGTTTTTGGGGTTTTTTTTTGATGTTGAGCTTTAGAGCAGAGGCAATACGGTGTAATCAGTGGGAGAGTCTCATGAAGATAGATTCCAGGAAGGGTCAGAGTGAAGCCTGACAGAGTCTCCTAAGCATTATGAACACTTTAGGCTTAATTCTAAGCCTAAGGAATTGATCCCCTAGATCATTTTAAATAGAAAGTGGTCAATTTGAGTTAGGTTTGGCAAAGCCCACTTTGGACCTTTGTACAGAATGAACAAGAGGAAACGTGTAGAATCAAGGAAAGTTTATTCTTATCCAGAGAGACAGTGAGGTACCTTCCCAAATGGCCTGTCCTTTCCTAAAAGAGCAAGAGGAAACTGATTCCAGCAAGCAAGTCTGTTTGGAAAGGTTAAGCTTGAATCGCATTTCAGGCAACCTTTTCTAAAGAGGATAAGCCTTGGCTTCCCTTTCCTAAGTGAACCACTGGCCAGAGACAACACCCTTTTCCCAAGAAACCAGTTTGTTTAGTCCTTAAAACCAGGCTCTGGACCCAGACTGGACTTCCCTGGTGGCTCAGTGTTAAAGAATCCACCTGCAATGCAGGAGACCTGAGTTCGTTCCCTAAGTCAGGAAGATCCCCTGGAGGAGGAAATGGCAAGTCACTCCAGTATTCTTGTCTGGAGAATCCCATGGCCAGAGGAGCCTGGCGGGCTACAGTCCATGGGCTTGCAGAGTCAAAAACAACTGTGCTATTAAACAACAGCAACAGACTAATGGCGTATAAACTCATACAACTCTGACTCTGCTGTTTCTAGCTATGTAACTTTGGACACTTACTTGAGTCCTCTGTGCCTTGATTTCCTCAAATAATAACTGCAGTAATTATTTTCTAACAGCATTTCTAAAGACTAAATAAATGAATCAAGGCAAAGCCTTATAATAGAGCTGGTCACACTGTAAAGGCATGACATGCGTTGTTTCTTTTGAGGCTTCCTAAACTAGTGTTTTCTGTTAAAGTCAGTGGAATAGTCTAAAAAGTCTAAGGAATATTTGTTCATTATCTACTATTTATAGAATTTTTCCTGCATACTTTATGTGCTTGTTAAGAATTATCTCTGATTATTAAAGATCTAATCTCTACTTAAGTGAGTAAAAGAAGACAGGATGAGAAAGAAAGTATTTGTGGGAAGCTGTAATTATACAAGTGAATATGATATTTTAGCTCTTTGTGGGCTCATTATGATGTCATTGGGAGATCACTCACGAGACCTCCCATAGAGAACCCCTGACACATACAGGTCCTGACCTCTTATACAGGAAAACCAGCCTGTATGTGACCTCCCCCTTAGGACCTCTGGCCTGTATGTGTCGGGAGTTGGTTTGTCATCAGGAACTCTAACTTTAAAATGATAGTGTCTTTTTTTTTCCCAGTAAGTTTATTAAAAAGTATTTATTTGCATACTTTCCATTATAAATTAATTTAATTATTTAATTATTACTCTAAATGTGAAATTATATAGCAAAACATGAATTCTTGGAATGTGAAACATCCATGTACAACCAGTGTATTATTAACAATACTGAATTCCTAAAACATAGCAGAATAAAATATAATTGTTTTACTACACACCTGGAAACATTACAAAAGCATAATTAAACAAGACATAACTGAATTTTAACAAAGCAAACCTCCTGAAGGGTCTTCTCACATTTGCAACACTGGTATTTTTTCTAAGGAACATTAATGAGAATTTTGATGCTATATTGTTTACACTCCACAAGCTAGAAGGCTTTGTGAATTATTTTATCTATAAAACCACAGAATAGAATTACATATATTTTTTAAAAAAAACAGGGTCTATTGGTGTTTGGTGACTGCTTTGATAGAAGCATTGGTTCTGGAAAAATAAAAGTGACCTTTTCCTGATTTGATTAGTCTAACTAAAGGTCCCCCATAAGGATAGTTGTTAACAAGAGGAGGCTGAAGAAGATGACATAATCTCTAGTGAACTTGTTTTCAATGAGAAGACTGAGGATTCAAGCTCTTCAAATAACTGGAGGCTTGTTTTATAGAGGAAAGGATCTGTTCTCTTTAGCTTTAGGTAAAAATTATAGAAAGACACAAAGACAAATGGCTTTTCAGGCATAAATAATTGCTCAAAATACACGAGAAAGGTTAGATGACAGAAATTCTCAGATTCTCTTTTTTTCTTGGTTATACCATCTATTCTAGGAAAAAGTTTGTTAAAGGATGTAGAGTTACAAAGGAAAATATTTCTTCAAGTGTTTAAATTGATTTCATTTGTGTACACAATTATGTATCTCAGATTTCACAAGTAAGCTCCTAACCTTACATGCTCCAAAACTGCATGGGAAATTTCTGATCCAAGCAATTTCTCATAGAAGTTAATTTTTGAGATGTTTCAGCACTCTGGAAATTGTCCATTGCAAGCTCAGTGTATAGGTGGTCCATAAGTCCACTGGGAGATAGGTTTAATTAATTACCCCCAGAGCATCAGTGTGATACTTTAGAGATTCTATTTGAAAAAAGTATGCATTCTGTCTTTAGTTACCTTATTATTATTGGGTGCCTTGGGTCTTCGTTGCTACATGAGCTTTTCTGTAGTTGTGGCTCCCAGGCTCTAGAGCACAGGCTCAATTGTTGTGACACAGGGGCTTAGTTGTTCCATGGCATGTAGGATCTTCCAGACCCAAGGATCAAAACATTGCCTCCTGCCTTGGCAGGTGGATTCTTTACAACTGGGCCACCAAGGAAGCCCTTTTACTGTCTTTCTAAGGAAGGAGGATCCAGGATTATTGGTCCCCAAAAGTGGAGTAGTTCTAGAAGATCGAACATTTAAAAAATAATAAATCTTAATGCTCCCTTTCATTGATTCATAACAAGTATGTACACACAAGGAAAAAAGACAAACTGACACCAGCCTCTAGTCTTTTAACTGATAACCAGGATTGTAACTCAATGAAATAAACATACTTTACTCTTTTTTTCTTCCCCATTGGGAGAAATAACATAGGATAAAAATGTGGAATTGCTGCTTCATTTATTCATTCATAGACTTAATAAATAGAGGCTAGAGCTTGCTGGTTTAATTTTCATTTCATTCAAATTTATATTTGCCCTTCCACAAATTCATTTGCTGAATGGATTTCTATATCCCAGTCAAGCTGGCAAAAGGTACTTGGATGCATTAGAATTTTAAATGATATCAGGACAAGCAAGTAAATACAAATAATTAAAATGAATAGTTTATCATCATCTAAATGCAAACTAGTATAACACAGAGAAAGGCAATACTGTCTTTCCCCATTATTTATCTCAGTTATTAATTATGTCATTATACATCACAGTAAGGAATAAGAAATGTTGACACCAGTCTGTGAATTGAAAAGGCATAGATACACTTCAGCATATGGATACATAATAATTTGAAAGTACAAATATTGTTAAAATAGCAAAATTATTGCAGAAGAGACTCATGGTCATTTTTTCAAGGGAACACTACTTTTTATTACCGTTTTAACTTGCAGAAATAGTACAAAGTCATGATAGTTCTCATAAACCCAGAGCTGGGTTTCTGCTGCTATTAGCATCTTGCATCATCAGGATTCTTGTATTGCCATTAATGAAGCATGTTGATATATTGTTATTAACTGAAGTCCAGACTATGCATAATACAGTTAATAAATTCTGCAACTTTTGCCTGATGTCTTTTTTTGGTTTTTCAGCCAGCGTGGTTTCTCAAGGATCACCTTATACTTGGGCATTACATTTCCTTAGACTGCTTGTGGCTATGACAGTTTCATGCCTTTACCTGTTATTGATGACCCTGACAGTCTTGAGTGCTAGTTAGATATTTTATACATTTCCCCTCTATTGGACTTTGTCTGCCATTTTTCTCATGATGACATTGAGGTTATGGGTTTTTGGAAGGAAGGCCACCGAGGTAAAGTGGCATTTTTATGACATTATATCAAGAGTACATAATACCTCAGTGACTCTTCACTGTGATGACTTGGCAGTATTGGTGTGGACCTTGATCACCCAAGTTTATCACATTTTATTTTATCTTTATCTCTTTTAGGGCCACAACTCCCCTAATACTGTACACTTTGAAATAAAATCACTATGTCAACAATTGAAGAATGGAGAGTTATGCTCCACCCACTTGAGGGTGAAATATCCACATAAATTATTTGAAACTTCTGCATGGAATATTTGTTTCTTCCCACATTATGTACTTAATTATGTACTTATATCAGTAGGTCTCATGAACACTTAATATGCTGGGTTATAATCTAATTTTATCTTATTTATTTATTTTTGTTCATATTGTTGCAGTTTTGCTATTTGTTAGCTCTTTCCATTGGATTTTGTGGACCTGTGATTAATCTCCATCGCTGAGGGTATTGGTTGTTGATTTTTGTTTGTTTAATTGATTGGTTGACTTGTTCATTCATTCACCTATTACTCTTCATTCATTTATAGGCTTTATTTTTTAGGGTAGGTTTACAACAGAATGCACTGGAAGGTACAGATTTTCTAATCTCACAATCTCTGTAATTTAATTGATATAGTTAGACCATTTATGTTTGTTTAGAGTGATTATTGTTATATTTAACATATCTGTAACTATTTTCTGTCTGTTGCAGTTGCCTTTTATTCTTTTCCTACTTTCTCCCTTCAATAGTTCTGATTATTTTTTATGATTCCATTTATCTTCCTTCTTAGATATCAATTCTCCTTTTTCATATTTTTATTGTCCTAAAGTTTGCATTCTTAAATTTTTATTGAAATGCAGCTGAATTGCAATATTATGTTAGTTGAAGATGTACCACCTAGTGATATCACATTGACATATTATGAAATGATCTCTATAAGTCTAGTACCTGTGTGTCCTCATAAAATGTTATTACAATATTATTAAAAATAGCCTTTATTGAGTT
This sequence comes from Tragulus kanchil, assembly GCA_022376925.1. NCBI lineage: Eukaryota > Metazoa > Chordata > Mammalia > Artiodactyla > Tragulidae > Tragulus > Tragulus kanchil. The sequence continues at coordinate 135,110,386 of JAIOJX010000023.1, forward strand.
CTTCTGGATTGTCCATTTTATAATTGGATTATTGGTGTAGTAATCTTACATGATCATTTGTATTTCTGTGGTGTCCACTGTAACATCTCCTTCTTACCTGATGTTATTTATTTGGATACTCCCCGTACCTTTTTTTCTGGATGAATCTGGCTAAAGGTTTATCCATTTTGTTTATTTCAAAGGACCAAATCTTAGTTTCATTGATTCTTTGTTTTCAGTCTCCATTTCCTTTAATTTCACTCTGATTTTCCTATTTATTTCCTTCTACTAAATTTGAGGTTTCTTGCTCTTCTTTCTCTAATTTCTTTAGATGTCAGTTTAGACTGTTTAGAACAGATCTTTCTTGTTTCCTGAGGCAGACTTGAACACTCTCCTGCCTTGAGGAGAACATCTATATGATATACCCTGTGATATACCCTGTTTCTGGGTTACAGACCGGGTTTGAGTCCTGACTGTATTGTTCTCCACCCCTCCTACCCATCTTGTTATAGTTCCTTCTTTATGTCTTTGGTTGTAAAAAACCTGTTCTGCTGGTCTTCAGCTTGCTCTCATAGATACTGACTCTGTAATTGGTTGTAATTTCTGTGTGTCTGTGGGTGGAGGTGGGTCAGGATCTTCCTGCTCCACCATCTTGACCACACCTCCTGTCTTATTAGTTTCTAATTAATCTATGTCCACCTTTAAATAACAGAATACCACTTTGTATGTACTGCAGAATCCTTCTACCTATCCCCAATCCTCCACTCCATTCGCTTATGATATTGTTATCATCTGTGTAGCTTATTCATGTGTGTGTGTGTTCAGTCATTTCAGTCACGTCCAACTCTTCTCGACCCTATAGACTGTAGCCCACCAGGCTTCTGTGTCTATAGAATTTTCCAGGCAAGAATACTGGAGTGGGTTGCCATTCCCATTTCCTGGGAATCTTCTCTACCCAGGGATTGAACCCGCATCTCCTGCATTTTCTGCTTTTCAGGCAGATTCTTTACTGCTGAGCCACTGGGGAAGCCCATCCATGTGCTGTTTTCCCTAATTCAATACTATTATTGTTTTAAGCAAACCATTATGTTAAGATCAATAAATAAGAAAATGTTTTACCCTCATTTATCCCTGCTTTGATGCTTTTCCTTTCCATATATAAACTCGAGTTTCTGAAATGGATCATTTTTCTTCTATCTGAAGAACTTCTTTTAACATTTCTTATCAGGCAAGTCTGCTGGCAATAAATTCCCTGAGCTTTTGTTTGTCTGAAAAACTCATTATTTTTTCTTTATTTCTGAAAAACAATTTACTTTGATATTGAATTCTATGATTGTGTTTTTTTTCTCCTTTCAGTACTTTTAATATTTCACTTCACCCTTTTGCTTTCATAGTTCTGGCAATAAATCCTCTGAAAGTTCTCTGTTTTCTCTACTTAAGATGTTGCTAACACTCTTGTGATAATGTGCTTTATATGAAATATATGTTTGGTCACTCATAGGGCAAACCTGTATTATATGTATATATATTTGGTCTCATATATATTTTTTCTCATATATAGTTCTCATATATATTTCAAAATATCCATGTTCATAAGCTCACAGCTTCCAAACCAATAGAGCTTCCTGAGTGATAAGAGCAGTGGGGGTATCTTGTTACAATACTGAGTTCCTGAGATTCAGAGCCATAAAGGTGAAATGAGTGTCTTGTTTTTAACTAGCCCCTTTCAACTACAGTTGAGTTTATATTAATTAGGTGACTTTTGGAAATCCCCCAAAGATGGGGGCTGGTTATCAGGGACACTGTCTATGAATAGAAGGTTAGAACTTTCAGTCCCACCGCTGATTTCTGGGGAGAGGACAGGGGCTGAAGTTTCCATCAATCACAAATGGCCAATGATCAAATAAGCCATGTGTGCATGCTTAGTTGTTCAGTTGTGTCTGATTCTTTGCAACCTAATAGACTGTAGCCTGCCAGGTTCCTCTATCCATGGAATTCTCCAGCCAATAATAATGGAGTGGGTGGCCATTCCCTTTTCCAGGGCATCTTCCTGATCCAAGGATCGAACCCAGGTCTCCTCTATTGCAGCCAGATTCTTTGCAGTCTTACCCACCAAAGAAGCCTGAATGAATTAGTCATGCCTATGTAATGAAACCTCCATAAAAATCCAAAATGATGGGGTTCAAACAGCCTCCAGGTTAGGGAACCAGGTCTCAAAACTCCATGAACACAGAAGCTCCTTCATTTGGGAACGAGTTTCTGAAATGGATCATTTTTCTTCTTCTGAAGAACTTCTTTTAACATTTCTTATCAGGCAAGTCTGCTGGCAATAAATTCCCTGAGCTTTTGTTTGTCTGAAAACTCATTCTTTTTTCTTTATTTCTGAAAAACAATTTACTTTGATATTGAATTCTATGATTGTGTTTTTTTTCTCCTTTCAGTACTTTTAATATTTCACTTCACCCTTTTGCTTTCATAGTTCTGGCAATAAATCCTCTGAAAGTTCTCTGTTTTCTACTTAAGATGTTGCTAACACTCTTGTGATAATGTGCTTTATATGAAATATATGTTTGGTCACTCATAGGGCAAACCTGTATTATATGTATATATATTTGGTCTCATATATATTTTTTCTCATATATAGTTCTCATATATATTTCAAAATATCCATGTTCATAAGCTCACAGCTTCCAAACCAATAGAGCTTCCTGAGTGATAAGAGCAGTGGGGGTATCTTGTTACAATACTGAGTTCCTGAGATTCAGAGCCATAAAGGTGAAATGAGTGTCTTGTTTTTAACTAGCCCCTTTCAACTACAGTTGAGTTTATATTAATTAGGTGACTTTTGGAAATCCCCCAAAGATGGGGGCTGGTTATCAGGGACACTGTCTATGAATAGAAGGTTAGAACTTTCAGTCCCACCGCTGATTTCTGGGGAGAGGACAGGGGCTGAAGTTTCCATCAATCACAAATGGCCAATGATCAAATAAGCCATGTGTGCATGCTTAGTTGTTCAGTTGTGTCTGATTCTTTGCAACCTAATAGACTGTAGCCTGCCAGGTTCCTCTATCCATGGAATTCTCCAGCCAATAATAATGGAGTGGGTGGCCATTCCCTTTTCCAGGGCATCTTCCTGATCCAAGGATCGAACCCAGGTCTCCTCTATTGCAGCCAGATTCTTTGCAGTCTTACCCACCAAAGAAGCCTGAATGAATTAGTCATGCCTATGTAATGAAACCTCCATAAAAATCCAAAATGATGGGGTTCAAACAGCCTCCAGGTTAGGGAACCAGGTCTCAAAACTCCATGAACACAGAAGCTCCTTCATTTGGGAACTTGCTTTATGTCTTTCTTCATCTGACTGTTGACTTGTATCATTCAATATCCTTTATAATAAACCAGTAAACTAATGAGAATATGGGTTTCATTGAGCCCTGCAAGATGTTCTAGAAAATTAATTGAACACACAGAGGTGGCAGGGGGTCTGTGATGAATACTCAATCAGAAGCATCTAGGCTTAAGTCTGGCATCTGACATGCAGGGCAGGCATGGAGGACTGAGCCCTTAACATGTGGGATCTAATGCTGTGTCCAAGAAAATGGCATCAGAATTGAATTGACTTATAGAACACCAAATGAATATAGAACATTCATTGGAAAAACTGATGCTGAAGCTGAAGCGCCAATACTTGGGCCACCTGACTCAAAGAACCAACTCACTGCAAAACACTCTGATGCTGGAAAAGATTGAGGGTAGGAAGAGAAAGGGGGAAACAGAGGATGAAATGGTTGGAGGGCATCACTGACTCAATGGACATGAGTTTGATCAAACTCTGGGAGATAGTGGAAGACAGAGGAACCTGGTGTGCTACAGTCCATCGAGTTGCAAAGAATCAAACATGACTTGACAATTGAACAACAACTACAAACACAACACCCAGCTGTTGTCAGGAGAATTGATTGTGGAAGGAGAATTAGAATTTGTTGGGAAGAACACATTAATTGCATGTCTTTACTTTTGGAAATTTCTCAGAAATTATTAATTTAAATCTTTTCCTACAGTTCTTAGAGGTGTCTTTTCTTTTTTTCATTATTTTTCTCTTTGAGTTTCAGTTTGGGAAGTTTCTTTAAATGTATCTTTAAGTCTGCTTTGACCATGTCCATATTATTGATGGGACTATCAAAGATCTTCTTCGTTTCTCTTAGTCCTTTTGATTTCTAGCTTTTCCCTTTGATTCTTCCTCAGAGTTTTCACTTCTGTCTTCATGTGCAATCTTCTCTTGCATCTCCTCTACACTTTCCATTAGAACAATTAAATTATATATATTTTAAAATTTGTCATTAAGTCACTGTATCATGTCCAAATCTTTGTGATCCCATGAATTGTAGCACACCAGGCTTCCCTGTCTTTCACTATCTCACAGTTTGCTCAAACCCATGTTTATCTAATGGATGATGCCGTCCAACCTTTTCATCCTCTATTTCCCTCTTCTCCTCTTGCCTTCAGTCTTTCCTAGCATCAGGGTCATTCGCATCTGGTGGCCAATCATTAGAGCTTCAGCTTTAGCATCAGCACTTTCAATGAATATTCAGGGTTGATTTCCTTTAGGATTGACTGGCTTGGTCTCCTTGAGGTCCAAGGGACTCTCAAGAGTCTTCTCCCAGTACCACAGCTCAAAAGGGTCAATTCTTATGTGTTAAGCCTTCTTTATGATCCAATTTTCACATCTATACATGACTTCTAGAAAACCGTAGCTTTGACTGTACAGACCTTTGTTGGCAACGTGATGTCTCTGCTTTGTAATTTTTCAACCTGTCAATTACTGCCCAGTATTTGCACATATTTTGCAACAGAAACACAACAGAGGATGAAATGGTTGGAGGGCATCACTGACTCAATGGACATGAGTTTGATCAAACTCTGGGAGATAGTGGAAGACAGAGGAACCTGGTGTGCTACAGTCCATCGAGTTGCAAAGAATCAAACATGACTTGACAATTGAACAACAACTACAAACACAACACCCAGCTGTTGTCAGGAGAATTGATTGTGGAAGGAGAATTAGAATTTGTTGGGAAGAACACATTAATTGCATGTCTTTACTTTTGGAAATTTCTCAGAAATTATTAATTTAAATCTTTTCCTACAGTTCTTAGAGGTGTCTTTTCTTTTTTTCATTATTTTTCTCTTTGAGTTTCAGTTTGGGAAGTTTCTTTAAATGTATCTTTAAGTCTGCTTTGACCATGTCCATATTATTGATGGGACTATCAAAGATCTTCTTCGTTTCTCTTAGTCCTTTTGATTTCTATCTTTCTTCTTTGATTCTTCCTCAGAGTTTTCACTTCTGTCTTCATGTGCAATCTTCTCTTGCATCTCCTCTACACTTTCCATTAGAACAATTAAATTATATATATTTTAAAATTTGTCATTAAGTCACTGTATCATGTCCAAATCTTTGTGATCCCATGAATTGTAGCACACCAGGCTTCCCTGTCTTTCACTATCTCACAGTTTGCTCAAACCCATGTTTATCTAATGGATGATGCCGTCCAACCTTTTCATCCTCTATTTCCCTCTTCTCCTCTTGCCTTCAGTCTTTCCTAGCATCAGGGTCATTCGCATCTGGTGGCCAATCATTAGAGCTTCAGCTTTAGCATCAGCACTTTCAATGAATATTCAGGGTTGATTTCCTTTAGGATTGACTGGCTTGGTCTCCTTGAGGTCCAAGGGACTCTCAAGAGTCTTCTCCCAGTACCACAGCTCAAAAGGGTCAATTCTTATGTGTTAAGCCTTCTTTATGATCCAATTTTCACATCTATACATGACTTCTAGAAAACCGTAGCTTTGACTGTACAGACCTTTGTTGGCAACGTGATGTCTCTGCTTTGTAATACACTGTCTAGGTTTGCCATATTTTTTACTTCCAAGGAGTAAGCATCTTTTAAATTTACTGCCCAGTAATTTCAATATTTGTCATATCTGAATATAGTTCTGATGATTTCTTTGTTTCATGAGACTGTGTATTTTCTTGCCTTTCTGTATGTCTTATAATTTTGTTGTTGTTGAAAGCCAGGTATAAAGAATCACTTAATAAGAGCTGAAATAAGTAGGTTTTGTGTTTCTCTAGCTAGGAATTGGGCTGTGTTTAAAGTCTTATGCAGCTGTACATGCCAGAAACTTGAAATCCCTCTTGTGTCATTGTTTGGATCTCTCTTCTATCTTTGGGTTTCTCTGAGAACTCCTCTTTAAATAGACTCTGTGTCTTTCAAGACTGTAATGCATGAACCCCATTGGCATAATAGTAAGCTGTTGGGAAGGGGAAGTATCCTGGACGCTTGTGATTAAATCTCTTATAATAGATCTTTCCTATTAATGTGACTTAAACAAGTATTTTTCAGCCCAACCTCCACTCCATGCCATAGGGTGACAGCAGAGGGAGGAGCAAAATCATGTTGGGTCCATGGCCCAATGTCTATGGATCAAAACCATCCTCTCCTATCCGTGTGTATTTGAACTTCCCATGTGGCAACAGTGGTAGAGACTCTGCCTCCCAAGACATGACACACAGGTTCCATCCTTGGGTTGGGAAGATCCCATGGACAAGGGAATGGCTACACAGTGCATTATTCTTGCCAGGGAAGTTCCATGGATAGAGGAGCCTGGTGGGCTACACTCCATGGGGTCACAAAGAGTTGGTCACAACTGAGCACACATGCATAGCTTCACAACATCCTAGTTTAGGTGAGACAGGAAATATAGAGCAGCCTGGAATCTTGGCTGGGATTTTCCAGCCAAGAACATTGGAGTGGGTTGCCATACCCTCCTCCAGAGGATACTCCCAACCCAGGGATCAAACATATCTCCTGCATTGGAAGGCAAATTCTTTATAACTAGCACCACCTGGGAAGCCCTTTTAATTACTTCTTAGGTTAGTGCATACTTAGTTTCCATCAGTTTATTGAAATAATTGGATTACTTTTCATGGCTTCTGAAGCTTCTACGCCAAGTTGGGAAATCTGTGCTCTGACTCTGGCTTTGCCTGTTTCTCCAGATTTTTGGAGTGCTGAAAATGCAGTGGATTTTCAGTTTGTTCAACTTTATTCTTGTGGTAAATGCAAAAGGAACAACCTTCCAAGTCTTTACAAAACTAGAACTACAACCACAAGTGCATTACGGCACACTTTTACAATTGATTTCAAGATTATGTTGTTAGAGCAATTTTAAAGGTTTGAATGTTCTTATCATTTAGGAAGACCAGAGTGTTCAAGACTTTGAATGACATGATCTTTTCTTCATAGCTACAGAGGTTACTAATTTTTGCACAAGTAGCTACTCTCTAATTGTTTATTGCATTTGGCAAAATGTTAGTTTAAAAACTTACGCTTGTTAGGTTATATCAGATTGAAAATATAATTAAATTCTCATGGTTGAATATATGAAAGTTTGTTGTACATTTACTGTGTGCTAAATACTATAATGGATGTTTTAATGAGTTAACCTTATCCTCCTTTAACTACCATGTGAGATCATGTTTTTATTCTCATTCTATAGATGAAGGAAGTAAGGCATTGAAATCTGTGGTCTTAACTCTCAATTATTTTTTCTCTCTAAAGAATCAGAAATTATCCATCTCTAATTATAAAAGTGAAATATTTTATTTGTACTTCTTGGAATCTATACGTATTGACATGAAATAGCTCCTTCGTTGATACTTTGCAAGGTACCAAAGGGCATAAAGTAGAATAAATTGCATAGTTGTGCAGTTGACACTCTTAAACATAGAAATGGTAAAAAGTACACAGATCTTCACTTGTTTCATGGGCAAATGTAGATAAATCTTTTCAGTACTTAATAATATGCTGTTTAATCTCATGTCTATGTTCTCTAAAATAGTCTGTTTTACATTTAATTCTAATTTTAAAATAGTTTTGACTATAAGATATCATTTAATAATCAAGTGCTTTCGTAAGTGAATTGGGTACTGACATTCTTATAACTAGCACCACCTGGGAAGCCCTTTTAATTACTTCTTAGGTTAGTGCATACTTAGTTTCCATCAGTTTATTGAAATAATTGGATTACTTTTCATGGCTTCTGAAGCTTCTACGCCAAGTTGGGAAATCTGTGCTCTGACTCTGGCTTTGCCTGTTTCTCCAGATTTTTGGAGTGCTGAAAATGCAGTGGATTTTCAGTTTGTTCAACTTTATTCTTGTGGTAAATGCAAAAGGAACAACCTTCCAAGTCTTTACAAAACTAGAACTACAACCACAAGTGCATTACGGCACACTTTTACAATTGATTTCAAGATTATGTTGTTAGAGCAATTTTAAAGGTTTGAATGTTCTTATCATTTAGGAAGACCAGAGTGTTCAAGACTTTGAATGACATGATCTTTTCTTCATAGCTACAGAGGTTACTAATTTTTGCACAAGTAGCTACTCTCTAATTGTTTATTGCATTTGGCAAAATGTTAGTTTAAAAACTTACGCTTGTTAGGTTATATCAGATTGAAAATATAATTAAATTCTCATGGTTGAATATATGAAAGTTTGTTGTACATTTACTGTGTGCTAAATACTATAATGGATGTTTTAATGAGTTAACCTTATCCTCCTTTAACTACCATGTGAGATCATGTTTTTATTCTCATTCTATAGATGAAGGAAGTAAGGCATTGAAATCTGTGGTCTTAACTCTCAATTATTTTTTCTCTCTAAAGAATCAGAAATTATCCATCTCTAATTATAAAAGTGAAATATTTTATTTGTACTTCTTGGAATCTATACGTATTGACATGAAATAGCTCCTTCGTTGATACTTTGCAAGGTACCAAAGGGCATAAAGTAGAATAAATTGCATAGTTGTGCAGTTGACACTCTTAAACATAGAAATGGTAAAAAGTACACAGATCTTCACTTGTTTCATGGGCAAATGTAGATAAATCTTTTCAGTACTTAATAATATGCTGTTTAATCTCATGTCTATGTTCTCTAAAATAGTCTGTTTTACATTTAATTCTAATTTTAAAATAGTTTTTGACTATAAGATATCATTATAATAATCAAAGTCGCTTTCCCGTAAGTGAATTATTTGCAGGGTACAGAGTAGTTACCAGGAAAACACAATGATCTGTTGTCTTTCATGTCTACAATTTGTTGAACAAGAGACTCTAAATGAAGAGCTTGGAAACATCTTTGCTGGTATTTGAAATAATTAGCTATGAAAGCCATGGTCCGGGACCCTTTTAAGATTTAAATTTTAAGTGCTTTCTCTTCCACTTCTCAAGTCTTGACATGTTGTCACTGGTATTTAAAGTGGCAATTACCCTCCTCCCCTCAAACAATGTAGACAAACTATATTTATGTTCAATAATCAATGCTATTAAAAGCTACTGAATTTAGATATTCAAAAGCATTGGCACTTATGCCTTAAAGGATTTTTGTTTTGTCCACATAAGAACAAGTATATTCAGATAAAATATATTGTGTAAGTAATTTTTATGTGAATTTTTCCAGTGGAAAATATTTTATTGTTTATCCAACCTGTAAATCTATTTACATACTAGGGATCCCTTCTTCCAGGCTTTAGGCACCTTAAATGCAGTGTATCCCAAACAACTCTCCTCTGCCCAATCTTTTCCATATTATATGTAAGTTAATAATATGTAAAGGAACTCACTGAAGATATCATATATTTCACTGGTTTTGTACATAGTTTTTAATATCAAATTTCTAGAATGTAAGCTCTCTGTCTCCAGAAATCTTCCTCTGCATTATGCACTGATCAATCCCAAGTACCTGAAACAGTGCCAGGCACATAGTAGGTGCTCAATTAGTATTACCTCATTAAATGAGTGTCCCCTTCCATTAGAATAGATAATCTAAGAGGACTACAGCTTTGTCTAGTGACAGCTGTATTGACAGTGTCAGAGAGCTGTTGTTGTTTAACCATTAAGTCATGTCCAAGTCTTTGTGACCCAATGGACGTTTGCCTGCCAGTCTCCTCTGCCCATGGGATTTGTCAAACCAGAGTACTGGAGTGGGTTGCCATTTCCTTCTACAGGGCATCTTCCCAGCCAGGGATCAAACCCACATCTCCTGCACTGGTAGGTGAGTTCTTTACCACTGAGCCAAGTATTAAAGTAGGTATTCAATAAGTACCCAGGAACCCTCCTGGAGGCCCCATGGTTAAGGCTCTGCATTTCAAGTGCTTCCACTTCATGGTGGGCACAAGTTTTATCCCTGGTCTCACATGCCATGTGCTGTGGCAGAAAGAGAGGGAGAGGGAGAGAGAGAGAGAGAAAGAAAGAAAGAAAGAAACCGATAGCAGCATTTAAATAAATAAGTAAATATCTGATAGACCAGCTGAATGATGAATCAAATAAAAGAATACCATATTAACATGCTGAAAGTAGAAGGCAAATATGGTATTAAATACCTCTGCTGTCTGTCTCTCAACAATGGATCTGACTTAATAGTAATCCACTTTCCATGAATGTGCCTGTTACTTTCTGATACTTCTGAAAATAAAGAAATCCTTCTTAACTTTCTGATGACTTACAATAACTGGCTCCCTTTTTACTAAATCTTCCAGAATTCATTTAAAACACCAACCCAGCAATTAGGACAGACAGACCAACCAATATATTTCTCTGAGTCTTTCAAGAATGAAATTTACATGCAGCATTTTTCTTCACTATTTAAGGCCATTTCCTTCAGGTAAAAATGTAAAATAATCCCTGAAAAAGCCAATTAAAATTCCAGCTATACTAAAAGTAGAAGAGACCTCACTGAGGGTAATACTGAGCTCTCATCTACATTTGTATGCATGTGGTCAGTGCAGTAATGATGAGAGTCATTGTGAAAATGATAACTGTAGATGAATTGAGCATGGTTACATAGAAATGCTTTAGGACTTTGAAACAGACTTAGCCATGTGTTAGTCTGTTCCCTTCTTAATTATGAACTAATTCTCCGTCCTTGGTTGTCATTCTGGGTTTAGTGATGTTCTTTCTACTGTTAATGTTGGTTCAAATGGCAATGTATCCACCTGCAATGCAAGAGACCAGCTTAAGTTCCTAAGTGGAGAAGATCCCCTGGAGAAGACAATTGTAACAACCTCCTGTATTCTGGAGGAATCCCATGGACAGAGGAGCCTGAGGGTGCTGCAGTCATGAGATCACAAAGCGTCGGACATGACTAGGTGACTGCTGACTTAGTTAGTGGATATATAAAAGCATCAGGGATGCTTACAACTTGAAAAAAATTGCTTACACTATATTTTTATTTTATTTTGGGGGGGCACTATCACAGTTAGCATAGCTAAAGACCTGTGCTTTCCCTCTCTCATCCTCATTTTATGTTTCTGTGTTAAATTTTCCTCTTTAGACATAGCACAGTGGGCTCAGATTAATAAGAAAATAGTCACCTTTTCAAATATGATTGATTTAGAGAACAGCTGAGGATGCCATGCTTGTTTTCCCCTTGAAAAGTTGATAGGGTGGAAATTTAGAGGCACCCTATAGTGCCCTTCTGAAGAAAAATTCAGGGGGTCATGACAACCAGGCATAATACCCCCAGAATACTTCAAGTGTGTGGATTCTCTATCACCTGGGGGCCAGGCGATACTTGAAGGTTAATATCTGTTTCTTTCTCCTTTTTTCTTTGTTTTTTGACATGATCTTTCTTTGCTTTTCAGTTTTCACAGAAATGCCATCTACTTCTGTACTAAGATTTCTTTATTGTTTTTTTATCTTTCCCCTTAGGAATCACAAAGAGAATACTTTGAGATGGGAATAAATCTCAGAAAATTTGTCATTTTTGTAAGATGCTGATCTCCTGAATATTTCGCTGAGGTATGCCACTGCATAGCAATCAGGGTGTGGAAGATTTTCCTGCTGACTTCATATGTTTTGTTGTGATGAGAAAAAGCAAACATTAGAGTGATCTTGAGGGTCAGTAACACATCTATCCTGTGTTATATGCTTAAATGGAGATAGGGTCTGTCAGCTGGATGATAGTGACTGCTGAGCTCCTCACTTTACTTAATTTCAGGGCAGCTTTTACCAGGCACTTCGATCAATTCTCTTGAACTAAAATGTTAGTGACCGAGTCGTGCCCACTCTTTGCAACTCCGGTGGACTGAAACAACCTCCCTGTATGGAGAAGATCCCTGAGAAGACAATTGTAACAACCTCCTGTATTCTGGAGGAATCCCATGGACAGAGGAGCCTGAGGGTGCTGCAGTCATGAGATCACAAAGCGTCGGACATGACTAGGTGACTGCTGACTTAGTTAGTGGATATATAAAAGCATCAGGGATGCTTACAACTTGAAAAAAATTGCTTACACTATATTTTTATTTTATTTTGGGGGGGCACTATCACAGTTAGCATAGCTAAAGACCTGTGCTTTCCCTCTCTCATCCTCATTTTATGTTTCTGTGTTAAATTTTCCTCTTTAGACATAGCACAGTGGGCTCAGATTAATAAGAAAATAGTCACCTTTTCAAATATGATTGATTTAGAGAACAGCTGAGGATGCCATGCTTGTTTTCCCCTTGAAAAGTTGATAGGGTGGAAATTTAGAGGCACCCTATAGTGCCCTTCTGAAGAAAAATTCAGGGGGTCATGACAACCAGGCATAATACCCCCAGAATACTTCAAGTGTGTGGATTCTCTATCACCTGGGGGCCAGGCGATACTTGAAGGTTAATATCTGTTTCTTTCTCCTTTTTTCTTTGTTTTTTGACATGATCTTTCTTTGCTTTTCAGTTTTCACAGAAATGCCATCTACTTCTGTACTAAGATTTCTTTATTGTTTTTTTATCTTTCCCCTTAGGAATCACAAAGAGAATACTTTGAGATGGGAATAAATCTCAGAAAATTTGTCATTTTTGTAAGATGCTGATCTCCTGAATATTTCGCTGAGGTATGCCACTGCATAGCAATCAGGGTGTGGAAGATTTTCCTGCTGACTTCATATGTTTTTGTTGTGATGAGAAAAAGCAAACATTAGAGTGATCTTGAGGGTCAGTAACACATCTATCCTGTGTTATATGCTTAAATGGAGATAGGGTCTGTCAGCTGGATGATAGTGACTGCTGAGCTCCTCACTTTACTTAATTTCAGGGCAGCTTTTACCAGGCACTTCGATCAATTCTCTTGAACTAAAATGTTAGTGACCGAGTCGTGCCCATCTCTTTGCAACTCCGTGGACTGTAGCTCACCAGGCTCCTCTGTCCATGAAATTCTCCAGGAAAGACACTGGAATGGGTAGCTATTCCCTTCTCCAGGGCATCTTCCCGACCCAGGGATGAAATCTGGGTCTCCTGCATTACAGGCAGATTCTTTACCATCTGAGCCACTAGGGAAGCCCTCTTTAACTAAAAACCCTCTCTTCATGATGTTGTCCTTTACTCCAAGGGGGATAATTTGCTGCTGATCTCTCAGGTTGCTTACTAACAAAAGCTTTTGTTTACTGACAATTAGTTAGAAAAAGAGTAGCAACCATTCTTTTCTTTCTAGTTCTGCTACCAGACAGGCATTTGATCTAAACAGGGCAGCATCTTCAAAAATTTTTCACAAATATCCCAATAATTCATACAGTGAGGGTCATATGACCTCTGTCTGTGCAAACACATCGTTAGATCTTTCCAATAACCAAAAAATGACAGATTACAAAATAGTTTAAGATTCTCAATTTTTTTTTTTTTTTGACATGTAGCTTTCCAGTTTTCCCAGAGCCACTTATTGAAGAGGCTGCCTTTCTCCGTTGTATATTCTTGCCTCCGTTGTTAAAGTTAAGATGCTCATATGTGCTTGGGTCTGTCTTGGGCTCTCCATCTTGCCCCATTGGTCTACATTTCTATTTTCATGCCAGTTCCTTACTCTTTTGATGACTATAGCTTCATCTGAAGTCAGGAAGATTGATTCCTCCTGGTTTCATTTTCTTTCTCAAGGTTGTTTTGGTTATTTGGGGTCTTTCATGTTTCCATACATATTGTGAAATTAATGCATATAAATGGAATCTAGAAATGTGGTACTGATAAACCTATTTGCAGGGAAGGAATGGAGACACAGATGTGAAGAACAGACTTGTGGACACAGTGGGAGAAGGAAAGGGTGGGACGAACTGAGAATGCAGCATTAACATGTATATACACTTCCACGTGTAAAGATAAATAACCCAGGGAGCCTAGCCTGCTAGCCTGATGCTCTAAGGTGACCTAAAAGAGTGAGATTGAGCGTGGGTGGGCAGAGTCCAACTACATATATATATATATATACACACATATATGCAAAATTATGAGTGATTTGCATTGTCAGAAAGCAGCACAACATTGTAAAGCCGTTTTCCTCCAATTAAAAAAATATTTTTTTAAAAAAAATGGGGTTGTTACAAGAAGAACTTGACTCAGTCATATGGGCACCCTGTGTGTAACATAGTGAATTATTGTAATATATAATTGTAATTATTGTAATTTTATCTATTTATACATATAACTTCCAAAACGGTTGCCGTAAGATTTTTAAAAGGTTTCAGAGAGATCAGAGCAAGAATAGCTGTTAGTGGAAGTTTTAAATTATGTGTTCCTTATATTACATGAATATAGTCACCTAAATTAAAATGTTGATATTATTAAAACATAGATATGGTAGCATCCTTTTTAGCATACAAATTCCATCTAGAAATATGTATTTAAAAATGCGACTATTTAAATATGGCAACATTTCATTCTGTAAGATGTGTGGTCAATGTAACTGCTGGTCATCAGGGCCAAAATTATCTGGGGTGTTTGAGCATCAATTGAGTATCAATTGTTTTGTCCTTTTTGTGGTCAACATAAACACAGAGCACTGTTTAGTTCCCACTGATCAGAAATGACTCTTCCTCTGACTTTTTCACTTTTGAGATCTCATCGATCTTGCCTCTGTGTTTGTCTTTAACTAGTTAGGATGATCTACACAGCTGCCTTATAGAGATTGCTTCATTAAAATGATGCATGAAAAAATCATTCTGTGCCCTGACAAGTTGACGTACCAATGCAGATACATAGGATAAATTTAAAGTAAGGGTGCTGGTAATCTCAGTTTCCCTACATATTGTGAAATTAATGCATATAAATGGAATCTAGAAATGTGGTACTGATAAACCTATTTGCAGGGAAGGAATGGAGACACAGATGTGAAGAACAGACTTGTGGACACAGTGGGAGAAGGAAAGGGTGGGACGAACTGAGAATGCAGCATTAACATGTATATACACTTCCACGTGTAAAGATAAATAACCCAGGGAGCCTAGCCTGCTAGCCTGATGCTCTAAGGTGACCTAAAAGAGTGAGATTGAGCGTGGGTGGGCAGAGTCCAACTACATATATATATATATATATACACACATATATGCAAAATTATGAGTGATTTGCATTGTCAGAAAGCAGCACAACATTGTAAAGCCGTTTTCCTCCAATTAAAAAAATATTTTTTTAAAAAAAATGGGGTTGTTACAAGAAGAACTTGACTCAGTCATATGGGCACCCTGTGTGTAACATAGTGAATTATTGTAATATATAATTGTAATTATTGTAATTTTATCTATTTATACATATAACTTCCAAAACGGTTGCCGTAAGATTTTTAAAAGGTTTCAGAGAGATCAGAGCAAGAATAGCTGTTAGTGGAAGTTTTAAATTATGTGTTCCTTATATTACATGAATATAGTCACCTAAATTAAAATGTTGATATTATTAAAACATAGATATGGTAGCATCCTTTTTAGCATACAAATTCCATCTAGAAATATGTATTTAAAAATGCGACTATTTAAATATGGCAACATTTCATTCTGTAAGATGTGTGGTCAATGTAACTGCTGGTCATCAGGGCCAAAATTATCTGGGGTGTTTGAGCATCAATTGAGTATCAATTGTTTTGTCCTTTTTGTGGTCAACATAAACACAGAGCACTGTTTAGTTCCCACTGATCAGAAATGACTCTTCCTCTGACTTTTTCACTTTTGAGATCTCATCGATCTTGCCTCTGTGTTTGTCTTTAACTAGTTAGGATGATCTACACAGCTGCCTTATAGAGATTGCTTCATTAAAATGATGCATGAAAAAATCATTCTGTGCCCTGACAAGTTGACGTACCAATGCAGATACATAGGATAAATTTATATGTTAAGGGTGCTGGTAATCTCAGTTAAATTTAACCAAACAGCTGTCAATTTGTGAGTGAGGCTGAGTGAGGTCTTGATTAAGAACATAGTGTATACCTGGCCATTGGTTTAGGAATGTCCCAAAAACATAGCTCTGTATAACATGTTTTATGAGTACTTGAATTTGTTTAAAATTTTAAACTCAAGCTATTTGTATGACAGTGCAGATCTAAAAGAAGGGCACTCCTTGGTCCACCCTCCTGCCTGTTTCATACATTTTCAGTCCTAACTTCTTTTTCCCAGCTTTACTTCCCATACTGTGTTTACAAAATTGAGAGAATGGACTGGAGGTTTCAAGATCCAGCACTAACTCTGGCTTATTTCTATGTTATTTTGTTCATTTCTTGGAATTATGTTCAGTGTCAGCTCTGAGAATTGAGAAAGAATGGAAAGAACAAGACAGTTCTGTTTACAAAGAAATGATTTTATATTTTTGCATTAACTTAGCAATCTGTTTGTCAGTATACAAACATGCAGAATCTTCTCTGTAGGTTACTCTAGGTTCATTGCATGCTAAGTCACTTCAGTCATGTCTCACTCTTTGAGACCCTATGAACCATAGCCCTCCAAGTTCCTCTGTCCATGGGATTCACCAGGAAAGAATACTGGAGTGGATTGCCATTCCTTTATCTAGGGGACCTTCCCAACCCAGGGATGGAACCCACATCTCTTACATTCTTGCATCAACAGGCGTGTTCTTTAACCACTAGCACCACCTGGGATGCCCATGCTTGGTAGATGGGTTGAAACCTAGGAAGCAAGCAGAGGTTAGAACAGCAACAACAGAAGTACCGTCTACATTTCATATGATTATTTTGCTCTTCAGTTACAGAGTTATTAATGATTCCCTACTGCTCAGTGCATAGAGTCTAAAGTCCTTTCTATCACATTATTTGGCTTTGCCTGTCTGTCCGGTTTTATTTCCTAACATTGTTTTAAGTGAAGTATAGTTGGCTTACAATATTTCTTTCAGGTGTACGGCATTGGGATTTTTTTTTTAGGGGAAAAAAAATCTTGTGACAAGTTGACGTACCAATGCAGATACATAGGATAAATTTATATGTAAGGGTGCTGGTAATCTCAGTTAAATTTAACCAAACAGCTGTCAATTTGTGAGTGAGGCTGAGTGAGGTCTTGATTAAGAACATAGTGTATACCTGGCCATTGGTTTAGGAATGTCCCAAAAACATAGCTCTGTATAACATGTTTTATGAGTACTTGAATTTGTTTAAAATTTTAAACTCAAGCTATTTGTATGACAGTGCAGATCTAAAAGAAGGGCACTCCTTGGTCCACCCTCCTGCCTGTTTCATACATTTTCAGTCCTAACTTCTTTTTCCCAGCTTTACTTCCCATACTGTGTTTACAAAATTGAGAGAATGGACTGGAGGTTTCAAGATCCAGCACTAACTCTGGCTTATTTCTATGTTATTTTGTTCATTTCTTGGAATTATGTTCAGTGTCAGCTCTGAGAATTGAGAAAGAATGGAAAGAACAAGACAGTTCTGTTTACAAAGAAATGATTTTATATTTTTGCATTAACTTAGCAATCTGTTTGTCAGTATACAAACATGCAGAATCTTCTCTGTAGGTTACTCTAGGTTCATTGCATGCTAAGTCACTTCAGTCATGTCTCACTCTTTGAGACCCTATGAACCATAGCCCTCCAAGTTCCTCTGTCCATGGGATTCACCAGGAAAGAATACTGGAGTGGATTGCCATTCCTTTATCTAGGGGACCTTCCCAACCCAGGGATGGAACCCACATCTCTTACATTCTTGCATCAACAGGCGTGTTCTTTAACCACTAGCACCACCTGGGATGCCCATGCTTGGTAGATGGGTTGAAACCTAGGAAGCAAGCAGAGGTTAGAACAGCAACAACAGAAGTACCGTCTACATTTCATATGATTATTTTGCTCTTCAGTTACAGAGTTATTAATGATTCCCTACTGCTCAGTGCATAGAGTCTAAAGTCCTTTCTATCACATTATTTGGCTTTGCCTGTCTGTCCGGTTTTATTTCCTAACATTGTTTTAAGTGAAGTATAGTTGGCTTACAATATTTCTTTCAGGTGTACGGCATTGGGATTCAGTGTTTTTATAGATTATACTCCATTATTAGAAGACACTGGCTATTATCTCTTGTGCTGTAAAATATGTCGTTGTTTTGCTTATCTATTTATACATAGTAGTTTGTGCCTCTTAATCCTAAATCCCCAGTTTGCCCCCACCCTACCCTTCCATCTCCCTACTTGTAGCCACTAGATTGTTTGCAATGTCTGTGGGTCTGTTTTTGTTTTGCATGCATTAATACATTTGAGTGTTTGTTTTTTTTAATTCCACATAAAAGGAATATTATCCAGTATTTATCTTTGTCTGACTGATTTCACTAAGCATGTTTGTTAGGTCCATCCATGTTGTTACAAGTCTTCCCTCATAGCTCAAGTGGTAAAGAATCTGCTTTCAGTGCAAGAGACCCGGATTTCAATCCTTGGGTCAGGAAGATCCCCTGGAGAAGGAAATAGGAACCCACTCCAGTATTCTTGCCTGGAGAATTCCATGAACAAAAGAGCTTGGTGGGCTACAATCCATGGGATTGCAAAGAATTGAGCACGACTGACAATTAACACACTATGTTGCTGCAGACGGCAGAATTTTATTATTATGGCTGACTATTGTTCCATTCTATATATGCACCACATCTTTTTTATCCAGTCATCTGTTGAAGGACACTTGGGTTGCTTCCTTATCATAGCAATTGTAAATAATGCTGCTTAGAAAACATTAAGTTCATGTATCATTTGGCGTCAGTTTTTTTTTTTTTTCCTTCAGTTCTATGCCAAGGAGTGAAATTGGTAGATCATGCATTAGTTCTATTTTTTTTTTTGTAACCTCCATATTGTTTTCTACAATGACTGTGCCAATTTGCATTGTACCAACAATGAACAATGGTTCATTTTTTCCCGCATGTTTACCAACATTTGTTATTTGTATATGTTTCAATGATAGCCATTCTGGTAGGTGTGAGGTGATCTGTTTGTGGTTTTGATTTGCATTTCTTTGAAAATTATTTGTGTTAAGCATGTTTTCATGTGCCTATTGGTCATCTCTATGTCTTCTTTGGAAAGAAGTCTTCTTCCCATTTTTTGATCTTTGTTTTTAATATTCAACTGTATGTGCCATATATATGCTTTGTATATTAACCCCTGATGGTCATATATTTTCTCCAACTCCATAGTTTGTCTTTTCATTTTGTATATAGTTTCCTTTGCTATATAAAAGCTTTTAAGTTTAATTGGGTCCAATTTATTTAATTTTGCTTTTATTTTGTCCAAATTTAATTTTGTTAAGGAACACCCGCTGGCCCTTTGTCATTAGTATCCATGTTGTTACAAGTCTTCCTTTGTTTTGCATGCATTAATACATTTGAGTGTTTGTTTTTTTTAATTCCACATAAAAGGAATATTATCCAGTATTTATCTTTGTCTGACTGATTTCACTAAGCATGTTTGTTAGGTCCATCCATGTTGTTACAAGTCTTCCTCATAGCTCAAGTGGTAAAGAATCTGCTTTCAGTGCAAGAGACCCGGATTTCAATCCTTGGGTCAGGAAGATCCCCTGGAGAAGGAAATAGGAACCCACTCCAGTATTCTTGCCTGGAGAATTCCATGAACAAAAGAGCTTGGTGGGCTACAATCCATGGGATTGCAAAGAATTGAGCACGACTGACAATTAACACACTATGTTGCTGCAGACGGCAGAATTTTATTATTATGGCTGACTATTGTTCCATTCTATATATGCACCACATCTTTTTTATCCAGTCATCTGTTGAAGGACACTTGGGTTGCTTCCTTATCATAGCAATTGTAAATAATGCTGCTTAGAAAACATTAAGTTCATGTATCATTTGGCGTCAGTTTTTTTTTTTTTCCTTCAGTTCTATGCCAAGGAGTGAAATTGGTAGATCATGCATTAGTTCTATTTTTTTTTTTGTAACCTCCATATTGTTTTCTACAATGACTGTGCCAATTTGCATTGTACCAACAATGAACAATGGTTCATTTTTTCCCGCATGTTTACCAACATTTGTTATTTGTATATGTTTCAATGATAGCCATTCTGGTAGGTGTGAGGTGATCTGTTTGTGGTTTTGATTTGCATTTCTTTGAAAATTATTTGTGTTAAGCATGTTTTCATGTGCCTATTGGTCATCTCTATGTCTTCTTTGGAAAGAAGTCTTCTTCCCATTTTTTGATCTTTGTTTTTAATATTCAACTGTATGTGCCATATATATGCTTTGTATATTAACCCCTGATGGTCATATATTTTCTCCAACTCCATAGTTTGTCTTTTCATTTTGTATATAGTTTCCTTTGCTATATAAAAGCTTTTAAGTTTAATTGGGTCCAATTTATTTAATTTTGCTTTTATTCCCTTTGTGATCCAGAAAATATTTTTACAATTTATGTTAAGGAACACGCTGCCTATGTTCTCTTATGATTTGGGATCTTACATTTACATCTTTAGTATAGTTCAGTTCATTTTTTATATGGTGTAAAAAGATGTTCTAATTTCATCCTTTTACTTGTGTCCTAATAATTTTTAAATGTCTTTAACAAAGTTTGAATATGTGGATAATGAGGGAATCATGAGAAGTTTCCATGCTGGTTGATTTTTAGTAATCTGTAAGATTGAAAGGCAGATGGGCTTGCTTCAAATTCTCTTGTGTCCTTTATTATTTATGTGTTCTGGAGGACTTTTGCTATGTGGCTTTAACATTTCTGAACTTGAGTTCATCTCCTACTCTTAAGAGGATAGATTTTAATAAGAATAAAATGTCACTTCTGTCATTTTTCCCAGTCACGTCATCCATATATGACTTTTTCTGTAATTATATGACTTTTTCTATGTATGTTAGCTTAGAGCATTCCTCAGGTGGCAATAATATATAAGAAACATAATGACATCCAATGTGAAAATTCACACCTATCACTATATTAACATTTACTTGAGTAGACTCTGGCCCATATACTTTATCATTTGCTTATTGTATATATGTTTTGTCTCTTCAACTATGTTGTCCTTTTTCAAGGGCAGTGGGAATAACCTAAATATATATAAAAATAGGAAAGTTTGTGAAAACAACTCTCATTGATTTATCACTTTATGATAAACCAGGATTTTCACATACTTTGTCTGATTTGCTACTCACAAATCCTTATGAAGTGGATAATCAGATATTGTGTTTATTAAGCTAATTTCATATATGACCTAGCTGAAGGGTCTAAAGGAAATGTACAGTTCTTGCGTATGATTTGACAGCTTAATAGTTGTCTTCTGGCCCTCGATCCCCAGAATATTCTCACTATGTCCTGTGGGGTGGGGGGCTTGAGGGGAGTGCGTGTGTACACATGCCTGCTTAGTTGCTCAGTTGTGTCTAACTCTCTGTGGCCCCAGGGACTGCAGCCCACCAGGCTCCTCTGTCCATGAAATTTCCCAGACAGTAATACTAGCGTGGGTTGCCATTTCTTTCGCTAGAGATCTTCCTGACCGAGGAGTCAAGCCCGACTCTCTTGCATCTCCTGCATTGACAGGTGGCTTTCTCACCACTAGCACCACCTGGGAGGTCTCTACTGTCACGCTGTCTTCTAGAGAACAAGTGTAGTGGTAGGTGTATGACTAATTGTGAGAGTATAAGTCATGATGTATGTAAAACCTGAGATAGGTTTTAGAATACAGGCAATCTCTTTTTTCACAGAGAGTCACAAGTGTGCTTTTTCAATATTATCACCATCTCTAGTAATAAGAAACAAAACAGCTCTAATTTAGAGGCAAGGAACAAGTTATTTTATTCACCTAGGGTTTCTCATTAGATAGCCCCCAAGAGATATTTTGAGACTATTTGAAAGTTAAGAATAGTGGTTGAGTAGCATATCAGTTCCTATGGAAGTACATCCTAATTTCTCACACATTCAGGTCAATTCTCTGATCCCAGATGATGTTTGAGGTTGCTCTCTCTGATAAACACATTTCTCTTTTGATTATACAATGGAAGTTACAAATAGATTCAAAGGATTAGATCTAATAGAGTGACTGAAGAACTATGGTGGGAGGCCCTCTTGTACAGGAGGCAGTTATCAAAACCATCCCCAAGAAAAAGAAATGGAACAAACAAAATGGTTGTCTAAGGAGGCCTTACAATTAGCTGAGAAAAGAAGTGATGTGAAAGGTAAAGAAGGAGAGGAAAGATATATCCATCTGAATGCAGAGCTCCAGAGAATAGCAGTGAGACATTAAAAAAAAATAAAAAATCCTTGTTAAGTGAACAATGCAAAGAAATAGAGGACAACAACAGAATGGGAAAGACCGGAGGTCTCTTCAACAAAATTGTAGGTACCAAAGGAACATTTCATGCAAAGACAGGGACAATAAAGGACACAAACAATATGAACCTAACAGAAATAGAAGATACCAAGAAGAGCTGGAAAAAATGGACAGAACCATACAAGAAAGCTCTTAATGAACTGGATAACCATGATGATAGGACGACTCACTGAGAGCCAACATCTTATAATACGAAATTAGGTGGGCCTTAGGAAACATTACTACAAACAAAGCTAGTGGAGGTGATGGAATTCCAGCTGAGCTATTTCAAATCCTGAAAGATGATGCTGTTAAAGTGCTGCACTCAATATGCCAGCAAATCTGGAAAACTCAGCAGTGGCCTCAGGACTGGAAAAGGTCAGTTTTCATTCCAATCCCAAAGAAGGGCACACTCTAGCAAAGTAATACTCAAAATCCTCCAAGCTAGACTTTGAAAGTATATGAAATGAGAACTTCAGATGTACAAGCTGAATTTAGAAAAGGCAGAGGAGCCAGAGATAAAATTGCCAACATTCATTGGATCATAGAAAGAGCAAAGGAATTCCAGAAAAGCATCTACTTCTGCTTCATTGACTACACTAAAGTCTTTGACTGTGTGGATCACAACAAACTGTGGAAAATTCTGAAAAAGATGGGAATACTAGACCACCTTACCTGCCTCCTGAGAAACCTGTTTGCAGGACAAGAAGCAACAGTTAGAACTGAACATGAAACTGTAACTGATTCCAAAGTAGGAAAAGAGTACATCAAAGCTATATATTACCAACCTTCTTATTAATTTATATGCAGAGTACATAATGTTAAATGCCAGCCTGGATGAAGCACAAGCTTGCATCAAGACTGCCAGGAGAAAAATGAATAACCTCAGGTATGCAGATGATAGCACCCTTATGGCAGAAAAGCAAAGAGGAATTAAAGAGCCTCTTGATGAAGGTGAAAAAGGAGAGTGAAAAAGCTGGCCTGAAACTCAGTATTCAATAAAAAAAAAAAAGACCATGGCATCCAGTCACATTGCGTTCATGGCAAATAGATAGCCAAACAGTGGAAAAAGTGACTGACTTTATTTTCTTGGGCTCCAAAATCACTGTGGATGGTGACTGCAGCCATGAAATTAAAAGAGACTTTCTCCTTGAAGAAAAGCTATGACAAACCTAGACAGAGTATTCTCTAGAAAGCTATGAAAACCTAGACAGAGTATTCAAAAGCAGAGACATCACTTTGCTGAAAAAGTCTGTATCGTCAAATCTATGATTTTCGCAGTGGTCATGTATGGATGTGAGAGTTGGACCATGAAGTCTTATAATACGAAATCAGGTGGGCCTTAGAAAGCATCACTACAAACAAAGCTAGTGGAGGTGATGGAATTCCAGTTGAGCTATTTCAAATCCTGAAAGATGATGCTGTGAAAGTGCTGCACTCAATATGCCAGCAAATTTGGAAAACTCAGCAGTGGCCACAGGACTGGAAAAGGTCAGTTTTCATTCCAATCCCAAAGAAGGGCACACTCTAGCAAAGTAATACTCAAAATCCTCCAAGCTAGACTTTGAAAGTATATGAAATGAGAACTTCAGATGTACAAGCTGAATTTAGAAAAGGCAGAGGAGCCAGAGATAAAATTGCCAACATTCATTGGATCATAGAAAGAGCAAAGGAATTCCAGAAAAGCATCTACTTCTGCTTCATTGACTACACTAAAGTCTTTGACTGTGTGGATCACAACAAACTGTGGAAAATTCTGAAAAAGATGGGAATACTAGACCACCTTACCTGCCTCCTGAGAAACCTGTTTGCAGGACAAGAAGCAACAGTTAGAACTGAACATGAAACTGTAACTGATTCCAAAGTAGGAAAAGAGTACATCAAAGCTATATATTACCAACCTTCTTATTAATTTATATGCAGAGTACATAATGTTAAATGCCAGCCTGGATGAAGCACAAGCTTGCATCAAGACTGCCAGGAGAAAAATGAATAACCTCAGGTATGCAGATGATAGCACCCTTATGGCAGAAAAGCAAAGAGGAATTAAAGAGCCTCTTGATGAAGGTGAAAAAGGAGAGTGAAAAAGCTGGCCTGAAACTCAGTATTCAATAAAAAAAAAAAAGACCATGGCATCCAGTCACATTGCGTTCATGGCAAATAGATAGCCAAACAGTGGAAAAAGTGACTGACTTTATTTTCTTGGGCTCCAAAATCACTGTGGATGGTGACTGCAGCCATGAAATTAAAAGAGACTTTCTCCTTGAAGAAAAGCTATGACAAACCTAGACAGAGTATTCAAAAGCAGAGACATCACTTTGCTGAAAAAGTCTGTATCGTCAAATCTATGATTTTCGCAGTGGTCATGTATGGATGTGAGAGTTGGACCATGAAGAAGGCTGAGCACCAAAGAATTGATGCCTTCAAAGTGTGGTGTTGCAGAAGACACGTGGGAGTCCCTTGAGATGCAAGGAGATCAAACTAGTCAATCCAAAACAAAATCCACCTTGAATATTCATTGGAAGAACTGATGCTGAAGCTGAAGCTCCAATACTTTTGCCCACCTGATGCAAAGAGACGACTCATTGGAAAAGAGCCTGATGTTGGTAAAAATAGAAGGCAAAAGGCAGAAGGGATGACAGAGGATGAGAAAGTTGAATGGCATGACTGAGCCAATGGACATGAGTTTGAGCAAGCTCTGGGAGATGGTGAAGGACAGGGAAGCCTGGTGTGCTGCAGTTCATGTGGTCACAAAGAGTCGGACATGACTGAATGGCTGAACTGAACTGAACTGATAAACACTATGAGTAATGCTTTATCCTTGGAACCTCTTCCTCATGACCCATTCTCCAGTGTATTATCTTTTGATTATCTTTTGATGGGCTCCTGGATTCAGCTCTAACAATTACATATGGTTTCTACTTAATAGATTCTGTTTCTTCCACTCCTATTTTTTCAAGTTAATTATTTGTAGCAACATTACAATGAATAAAAAGCACACAAGGTGAAAGAGGGCACTCACAAATAAGTGTTTGATCTAGTGATGGGTCTGAATAGATGTTCATGCATGTATAATACTCTATTTATTTACAAGGTCATAGATAATGGATCTCTACTGCTATAATCATACAGCAAGCACAAGGGACCACCCAGGAGAGGAACAAATGAACCTGGCTTTGGAGATGGCTCTCATGGAAAGGCCAGAATACTAGCAGGTCATTTACTGATCATTATGCTTTCATTCAGATGGTAGAGAATCTGCCTCAATTCCAGAAACCAGGGTTCAATCCCTCGGTTGGGAAGCTCCCCTGGAGGAGGAAGTGGCAGCCCACTCCAGTATTCTTGACTGGTAAATCCCATGGACAGAGAAGCCTGGTGGGTTACAGTCCATGGGTTGCAAAAGAGTCAAACATGATGGAGCATGCACACACGCACCTACCATTATAGCAGGTGAAAAGGATGCAAATACATCTAATCTCTATATTGGTCATTAGCCATCAAGAATATAAATTAATTAAAAGGTTCTATTATAGGTTGTGCACATGTTTTATGAATGAGTCTTGCATTATTTTTAAGTTTTAACTATAGTTCATGTACAACGTTACATTAGTTTTAGGTGAACAACACAGTAATTCAATATTTTTTATAATTATACTCAGTTATTATAAAATGTTGGCAATATCGACTATGCTGTACATCACATCCTTGTATCTTATTTATATTTATCTAGTAGTCTATGCCTCTTAATCCTGTGCTCCTCTCTTTTCCCTCCCATCCCATCCTCAGTATTAACAATGGCATTTGTTCTCGGTATCTATGAATCTGTTTCTGTTTTGTTATATTTATTTATTTTTCAGATTCCTCATATATGTAATATCATACATTATTTGTATTTCTCTGCCTTATTTCACTAAGCATAATACCCTCCAGGTCCACTCATGTTGTTGAAAAAGGCAAAATGTCATTCTTTTTGATGGCTAATATTCCATTGTGTATATTATCTGTACCACAGCATCTTTGTCCATTCATCTCTGGATGGACACTTAAGTTCCTTCCATATCTTGGCTATTGTAAATAATGCTGTTATGAGCCTCAGGTTGCATATGCCTCTTTGTATTTGTTTTTATTTTCTTCACTTGTGTACACAGGACTGAATTGCCTGATTATTTTTATGTATAATACTCTATTTATTTACAAGGTCATAGATAATGGATCTCTACTGCTATAATCATACAGCAAGCACAAGGGACCACCCAGGAGAGGAACAAATGAACCTGGCTTTGGAGATGGCTCTCATGGAAAGGCCAGAATACTAGCAGGTCATTTACTGATCATTATGCTTTCATTCAGATGGTAGAGAATCTGCCTCAATTCCAGAAACCAGGGTTCAATCCCTCGGTTGGGAAGCTCCCCTGGAGGAGGAAGTGGCAGCCCACTCCAGTATTCTTGACTGGTAAATCCCATGGACAGAGAAGCCTGGTGGGTTACAGTCCATGGGTTGCAAAAGAGTCAAACATGATGGAGCATGCACACACGCACCTACCATTATAGCAGGTGAAAAGGATGCAAATACATCTAATCTCTATATTGGTCATTAGCCATCAAGAATATAAATTAATTAAAAGGTTCTATTATAGGTTGTGCACATGTTTTATGAATGAGTCTTGCATTATTTTTAAGTTTTAACTATAGTTCATGTACAACGTTACATTAGTTTTAGGTGAACAACACAGTAATTCAATATTTTTTATAATTATACTCAGTTATTATAAAATGTTGGCAATATCGACTATGCTGTACATCACATCCTTGTATCTTATTTATATTTATCTAGTAGTCTATGCCTCTTAATCCTGTGCTCCTCTCTTTTCCCTCCCATCCCATCCTCAGTATTAACAATGGCATTTGTTCTCGGTATCTATGAATCTGTTTCTGTTTTGTTATATTTATTTATTTTTCAGATTCCTCATATATGTAATATCATACATTATTTGTATTTCTCTGCCTTATTTCACTAAGCATAATACCCTCCAGGTCCACTCATGTTGTTGAAAAAGGCAAAATGTCATTCTTTTTGATGGCTAATATTCCATTGTGTATATTATCTGTACCACAGCATCTTTGTCCATTCATCTCTGGATGGACACTTAAGTTCCTTCCATATCTTGGCTATTGTAAATAATGCTGTTATGAGCCTCAGGTTGCATATGCCTCTTTGTATTTGTTTTTATTTTCTTCACTTGTGTACACAGGACTGAATTGCTGAATTATATGATAGTTCTAGTTTTCATTTTGTAGCATCTTCATTCTGTTTTCCAAAGTGGCTGCACCAATTTATATTTGCACCAACAGTGTATGAAGTTTCCCTTTTCTCCACTTCTGAGCCAATACATTTATTGTCTTTTTTAATAACAGCCATTCTAACAGGTGTGAGATGCTCTCTTATTGTGATTTTGATTTGCATTTGTCTAATAATTGCTAGTAACAGTGTTGAACAGCTTTTCATGTTGGCCATCCATATGTCTCCTTTGAAACTTTGAAAAGGTTTTCTTCAGGTTTTCTGCCCATTTTTATCAGATTTCTTTTTGTTTGATGTTGAGTCATAGGAGCTGTTTGTATGCTTTGGTTATTAACCCCTTTCAGTCATGGCATTTGCAAATATCTTCTCCTATTCCGTAGTTTGCCTTTTCATTGTGTTGATGGTTCTTTTGGCTGTGCAACATCTTTTATGTTTAATTAGCGCCATTTGAAAAATTGTGTTTGTTTCCCTTCCAAGAGGAAATAGGGGTAAAAACTTGCTAAGATTTATCAATAATTTTCCTTTTGTGATAATTGTATTTCTTCCTAGTCATATGGATTTGTTGTTGTTGTTCAGTTGCTAAGTCGTGTACAACTCTCTGGGACCCCATAGACTGCAACATGCCAGATTTACCTCCTGGAGTTTGCTCAAACTCATCTCCATTGACTTGGTCATGCCATCCAACCACCTCATCCTCTGTTGCCCTCTTCTCCTCCTGCCCACAAACCTTCTCATCATCAGAGATTTTTTGCAACAAGTCATCTTTTCGAAACAGGTGGCCAAAGTATTGGAGCTTGAACATCAGTCTTTCCAATGATTATTCAGGGTTGATTTCCTTTCGGACTGACTGGTTTGATGTCCTTGCTCTTCAAGGGACTCTCAAGAATCCTCCTGCACCACAGTACAAAAGCATCAATTCATTGGCACTCAGGCTTATTTAAGGTCCAGGTCTTACATCTGTACATGACTATGGGGAAAACCATAGCTTTGACTTTATGGACTTTTGTTGGCAAAGTGATGTCTCTGCTTTTTAATATGCCATCTAAGTTCATCATAACTTTTCTCCCAAAGATCCAGTGGTTTTTAATTGCAGGGCTGCTTTCTGCTTTCATGATCCACAGTGATTTTGGAACCAAAGAAAAGAAATCTGCCACTGTTTCCATTTATCCTCATTTATTTGCCATAACGTGATGGGACCAGATAATCTTAGTGTTTTGAATGCTGGGTTTTAAGCCAACTTTTTCATATGGATTTTTTCAAATTTGAGTAAGCCTCAGAATCATCATGAAAAATTAAAACATAGACTTCTGTTTCTCCTCTGAAAGTTTCTGATTTAACAGGCGTGAGTGGAGAGCAGGGATTTGTGGTTCTAACAAGTTCCCAGGTGATGCTGATGTTGCTGGACTGTGAGTAGCATGGATATAGATAAGAAGAGGCATTAGTGGAACAAATCCTCAGAGAACCTTTATTAAAGCCGTTTCACATGGTCTGCTTTAGCTGAATCCTCAGCATCAGAAAATAGCCTCCTGATGCCAACACACCTTGCATGCACACTAATAACTGCTAGTAAGAGCTCAGGAATTTTATTTGAGGTTTATTTATACCAAATAATATCTGAAAATATATTTTTTAAATGGACCATAGCATAAAGCCTATAATGATAACTAAGGAATGCACTGGACTCTGGGACCCCATAGACTGCAACATGCCAGATTTACCTCCAGGAGGTTGCTCAAACTCATCTCCATTGACTTGGTCATGCCATCCAACCACCTAATCCTCTGTTGCCCTCATCTCCTCCTGCCCACAAACCTTCTCATCATCAGAGATTTTTTGCAACAAGTCATCTTTTCGAAACAGGTGGCCAAAGTATTGGAGCTTGAACATCAGTCTTTCCAATGATTATTCAGGGTTGATTTCCTTTCGGACTGACTGGTTTGATGTCCTTGCTCTTCAAGGGACTCTCAAGAATCCTCCTGCACCACAGTACAAAAGCATCAATTCATTGGCACTCAGGCTTATTTAAGGTCCAGGTCTTACATCTGTACATGACTATGGGGAAAACCATAGCTTTGACTTTATGGACTTTTGTTGGCAAAGTGATGTCTCTGCTTTTTAATATGCCATCTAAGTTCATCATAACTTTTCTCCCAAAGATCCAGTGGTTTTTAATTGCAGGGCTGCTTTCTGCTTTCATGATCCACAGTGATTTTGGAACCAAAGAAAAGAAATCTGCCACTGTTTCCATTTATCCTCATTTATTTGCCATAACGTGATGGGACCAGATAATCTTAGTGTTTTGAATGCTGGGTTTTAAGCCAACTTTTTCATATGGATTTTTTTTTCAAATTTGAGTAAGCCTCAGAATCATCATGAAAAATTAAAACATAGACTTCTGTTTCTCCTCTGAAAGTTTCTGATTTAACAGGCGTGAGTGGAGAGCAGGGATTTGTGGTTCTAACAAGTTCCCAGGTGATGCTGATGTTGCTGGACTGTGAGTAGCATGGATATAGATAAGAAGAGGCATTAGTGGAACAAATCCTCAGAGAACCTTTATTAAAGCCGTTTCACATGGTCTGCTTTAGCTGAATCCTCAGCATCAGAAAATAGCCTCCTGATGCCAACACACCTTGCATGCACACTAATAACTGCTAGTAAGAGCTCAGGAATTTTATTTGAGGTTTATTTATACCAAATAATATCTGAAAATATATTTTTTAAATGGACCATAGCATAAAGCCTATAATGATAACTAGGAATGCACTGGACCACCTCTCTCTGCTTATAATGTCTGATACCCAAAGGGCAACTGTATCAATTTTCTGTCATTATTCTTTTTCTTAAATTTTTTTTTTTTGCAGGGGAGCGGGTTGAGGCGGGAGGGGGATGGGTGGGCCACTTCTATTGGTCTTTCATTTCTCTATTTTTCATCCATCTTTGTTCTTTGGCCCGTGTGGGCCTGCCATCACAGTGACCTCTGTTGTTGCAGAGTACCGGCTCTGGGCGCATGCACTCCAGAGCTCCGGCTTGGTAGTTGAGCACATCGGTCCAGCTGTTCCACGGCACGTGGGATCTTCCCAGGCCAGGGATCGAACCGGCTCCCCTTGCACTGCAAGGCAGCGTCCTTACCCACTGGACTACCAGGGAAGCCCTGTCATTATTCTTTCTACAGTATTTGTAGATCACATTTCTGTTCTTCAGGTTTTTTTTTTTTTTTAATTTTGGCCACTTTTATTGGTTTTTGTTTATTTCATCCATCTTTATTCTTTGGCCTTTGTAGGCCTCGCATTGCATTGGCCTCTCTCATTGCAGAGTACCAGCTCTGGGTGCATGTGCTCCAGAGTGCCCCCTTGTAATAGGGCATAGCAGTCTAGTCACTCCACAGCATGTGGGATCTTCCTGGGCCAGGGATTGAACTGGAGCCCCTTGCATTGCAAGGCAGACTCTTTACCCTCTGGACCACCAGGGAAGCCCTGTTCTTTGTTTTTATATTGAATTCATCAATTCTTTTATCCCCTTCTCCAGGGAATCTTCCCAGCCAAGGAATTGAGCCAGGGTCTCCTGCACTGCTTGTAATTCCTTTACCAGCTGAGTTAAGATGTATATTTAATTGCTGTTTCTACCCTTTCCCTCAGCCTTCAGTATAGTTATAGCACCAATTGTAGTATAAACAATATCTAGATAACACTATTCATCCCTGAAGAAAAAGTGTCTGATAACATGGCATCAGTCAGGCTCTCCTGCCTGCTTTCTCATGACCCTGCTCTGCTCTGTTTTGTAAGCAATGATATTGCTGACCTTGGTTATACAATGACTATACTAGGGCACGTGCATCACATTATACCTGCTGGCCTTGGACCAACTTTGTTCTGTATTAGTATGGAAGTCCCCTCAAGGACTCCTGAGGCTTGTGTGTCTGGGCTACTGTGGTGTAGAGGGGGTGGCTGCTGGAGAGAATAAACATGTCTACAGTTCCTATGGCTCTACAAGAGTTCTTCCAGCTTCTTCAAGCATGCCTTGTCTACCCTGAGTTTCCTGTGCAGTATGAGAAGCATGACAATACTTAAGACAAGTAATATGGTATAATTGCACTTTCCTTCTTGTATATTAGTATTTTTAACCTCTAGCCTTATTAATGGGCATGTTGTTTCATTTGCTTAATTATTTTTAACCTTTTTACTCGAACTGCTCCTTGCACTGCAAGGCAGCGTCCTTACCCACTGGACTACCAGGGAAGCCCTGTCATTATTCTTTCTACAGTATTTGTAGATCACATTTCTGTTCTTCAGGTTTTTTTTTTTTTTAATTTTGGCCACTTTTATTGGTTTTTGTTTATTTCATCCATCTTTATTCTTTGGCCTTTGTAGGCCTCGCATTGCATTGGCCTCTCTCATTGCAGAGTACCAGCTCTGGGTGCATGTGCTCCAGAGTGCCCCCTTGTAATAGGGCATAGCAGTCTAGTCACTCCACAGCATGTGGGATCTTCCTGGGCCAGGGATTGAACTGGAGCCCCTTGCATTGCAAGGCAGACTCTTTACCCTCTGGACCACCAGGGAAGCCCTGTTCTTTGTTTTTATATTGAATTCATCAATTCTTTTATCCCCTTCTCCAGGGAATCTTCCCAGCCAAGGAATTGAGCCAGGGTCTCCTGCACTGCTTGTAATTCCTTTACCAGCTGAGTTAAGATGTATATTTAATTGCTGTTTCTCCCCTTTTCCCTCAGCCTTCAGTATAGTTATAGCACCAATTGTAGTATAAACAATATCTAGATAACACTATTCATCCCTGAAGAAAAAGTGTCTGATAACATGGCATCAGTCAGGCTCTCCTGCCTGCTTTCTCATGACCCTGCTCTGCTCTGTTTTGTAAGCAATGATATTGCTGACCTTGGTTATACAATGACTATACTAGGGCACGTGCATCACATTATACCTGCTGGCCTTGGACCAACTTTGTTCTGTATTAGTATGGAAGTCCCCTCAAGGACTCCTGAGGCTTGTGTGTCTGGGCTACTGTGGTGTAGAGGGGGTGGCTGCTGGAGAGAATAAACATGTCTACAGTTCCTATGGCTCTACAAGAGTTCTTCCAGCTTCTTCAAGCATGCCTTGTCTACCCTGAGTTTCCTGTGCAGTATGAGAAGCATGACAATACTTAAGACAAGTAATATGGTATAATTGCACTTTCCTTCTTGTATATTAGTATTTTTAACCTCTAGCCTTATTAATGGGCATGTTTTTCATTTGCTTAAATTTTTATATACACATCATTAATTCATCCCAGTCTCTTTGGAAGATATGTAACTCTCCTTTCAATATGTTTAAAAAATAGGCAGACAGTAACTTTCTTTTTTCTATTTTTTTTTGCCCCACAAAAGATATCTTTTCTGGATCTTCTTTCCATCTCTCTTATAGGATGGGATGAGCCTGTGCTATTGGGTTGGCCAAAAAGTTTGTTCTGGGTATTCCCTAGGATGTTATGGAAAACCACAGCAGACTTTTTGGTCAACACAATGTTTTGTTAACTCCCTTCAATTTATATTTTTATTCCTTTAACTCTCTTGTTTCTCCCTTTTCCCCTCCCTCCTCTCTGCACTCCCTCTCCCCTCCCCTGTCCTCTTTTTCCTTCTCCTCCTCTTTTTTATCCTTCCATTTTAAATTTCTTAGTATGGCACCTTTGGCCTTTATCTTCTAATGGTCTCTCAATTACTCTGTCCTGCTGGCTCAGTTTTACTTTCCAAAAGCTCCTCCTCATTCCCTAAATACTCCTCTCTTTTTAAATTTCTCTTTCTGTATAGAATATTTTCTTAAAACTCTTTGAGGAAATTAAATTTAGATTGGGGGGGCGGGGGGATGTTTTATTCTGAGTCTTACATTACCTCTGTTTTCTTCAAGTTTATTATTTCTTTGGTCTATTTCCGTGTCTGATTTTATGTAAAGTTTTCAGGTGCCTCCTTTTTATTACTTGTGCCTGAAGGCATGGAAATGCTACTAGAAAGCTTTGTCTGTGGGGCTAAGTCCCCTTGAAGTTACCAGGGAACTCACACCTGTTCCTTTCTTTTGACTCAGTTCTCTTGTAGGGATTTATCTTCTCTGTCTCAGGGGTGTGAGGCAGGCTGGAAGCTCATTGGGAGCTGGCAGGTGTGCTTAATGATTTTCTTGGTGTTGTTTAGTCACCAAGTTGTGTCTAACTCTTCTGTCACCCCATGGACTGTAGTCAGTCAGGCTTCTCTCCATGGAATTCTCCAGGCAAGATTACTGGAGTGGGTTTCCATTTCCTTCTCAGGGATCATCTCAACCCAGGGACATGAACCTCCACCTCCCCCTAGTATAATTCTAACCTTCCTCAAGCCTTATTAATGGGCATGTTTTTCATTTGCTTAAATTTTTATATANACATCATTAATTCATCCCAGTCTCTTTGGAAGATATGTAACTCTCCTTTCAATATTTTTAATAAATAGGCAGACAGTAACTTTCTTTTTTCTATTTTTTTTTGCCCCACAAAAGATATCTTTTCTGGATCTTCTTTCCATCTCTCTTATAGGATGGGATGAGCCTGTGCTATTGGGTTGGCCAAAAAGTTTGTTCTGGGTATTCCCTAGGATGTTATGGAAAACCACAGCAGACTTTTTGGTCAACACAATGTTTTGTTAACTCCCTTCAATTTATATTTTTATTCCTTTAACTCTCTTGTTTCTCCCTTTTCCCCTCCCTCCTCTCTGCACTCCCTCTCCCCTCCCCTGTCCTCTTTTTCCTTCTCCTCCTCTTTTTTATCCTTCCATTTTAAATTTCTTAGTATGGCACCTTTGGCCTTTATCTTCTAATGGTCTCTCAATTACTCTGTCCTGCTGGCTCAGTTTTACTTTCCAAAAGCTCCTCCTCATTCCCTAAATACTCCTCTCTTTTTAAATTTCTCTTTCTGTATAGAATATTTTCTTAAAACTCTTTGAGGAAATTAAATTTAGATTGGGGGGGCGGGGGGATGTTTTATTCTGAGTCTTACATTACCTCTGTTTTCTTCAAGTTTATTATTTCTTTGGTCTATTTCCGTGTCTGATTTTATGTAAAGTTTTCAGGTGCCTCCTTTTTATTACTTGTGCCTGAAGGCATGGAAATGCTACTAGAAAGCTTTGTGTGTGGGGATAAGTCCCCTTGAAGTTACCAGGGAACTCACACCTGTTCCTTTCTTTTGACTCAGTTCTCTTGTAGGGATTTATCTTCTCTGTCTCAGGGGTGTGAGGCAGGCTGGAAGCTCATTGGGAGCTGGCAGGTGTGCTTAATGATTTTCTTGGTGTTGTTTAGTCACCAAGTTGTGTCTAACTCTTCTGTCACCCCATGGACTGTAGTCAGTCAGGCTTCTCTCTCCATGGAATTCTCCAGGCAAGATTACTGGAGTGGGTTTCCATTTCCTTCTCCAGGGGATCATCTCAACCCAGGGACATGAACCTCCACCTCCTTCTTTGGCAGGCAGGTTCTTTACCACTGAGCCACCAGGGAAGTCCATGATTAACAATACTGAGTGTATAGACTCACGTGAATCCCTGGTTTTCACTTCTGGCTGGCCTCCTTACTTTCAGCTGTGCTTAGTAGTGTGGCAACACTCCTCTCATCAAACTGTAGTTCTCTTCAGGTGGGTAGCACACTGGGTGGGCAGAAATCACCTGGTTGTTGGCAAGGGGGATGCAGGAGCTAATCTTTAGGTATAACCTCACTCTCAGAAATACCCAATGTGTTTCCAGGTTACGTACTTTAGAAGTTCATAGATTAAATGACAACAAAAGAGGCACTTCCCTCCCAGTAAGTCTCCGCCATTTACAAGAAGTTCAGATCAGTTCTGTCCTCTGCTTTGCTGATTCGTCTGATGCTTTACTGTGGTTGTGGTTTTCTGGAGATAGCAAAAGTTGAATCTTGAACTCGAGCTACTAAGAATTCTCTACATTAACTATAGCAAAATAAGGGATGTTAAAGGTGTCTGGTAATACTGGAGGAGGCCATGGAGAGGTCATGACCTCTGGTGGACCCACAAGCCTGGACTTGACAATCATAGGCTCCTCCCTGGTTCCTCCCACTCCCAGGTCTTAGGAATGTGTGCTCTGCCCACTGTCCTCGCTTTAGGGAACGCTCAAGGATGCAGAGCCCTTCAGACCTTGTGGTCTGATGGGGACTGAGGCCCTTAAGGCCTTCTGGATGAACTTCTCAGGCTCAAGCGGCGGGTTGGGAGGGCTATTCAACATGGGCCACTTAGAAAAAGGTCTCCTATGTAAGTTCCTTGTTCCTTTCTGAATGGAGATGCAGGGCCTGTTTCTTGGCCCTTTCCTTGTCCTCTGGGTAGGATGGTAGCTTGGGAACAAAAAATTGGGGAAGTCCTTCAGAAGTGGGCTTGGGAAAGAGATTTCCACAGGGAAGATTCCAAGTTGGCTCTCACCCTTTCTGAATATTGAATGCTTGTGGTCACCTGGGAAATGCTGCTTGGTCTTAAGCACTGCTGTAGCACCCAGCCTCCAAGACAGGAGAGCAATGGCCCCACAGTGTCCTACTGGAGTCCGTGTGCCCTATGACAGGACACTGATGGTTAGAGGATGATGGTACGGTCAGGAAGGAAGGAAGTTTCATTTGACACTGTCGATTGTGTGTTCTCCCCTATGAGATTACAAGGTTTGAATCTCTCTGATATCAGAGCACATAGTGGGTGTTGATATTCTTCAGGTTCAAATTCTGTAAACCTCAAATGGTGAGAGCAGGCTCAGGTTAGAGGAATCAAATCAATCCAGAGGGGGATACACATCCTGGCAACCATTAAGTCTACTGCCCCTTCAAACATGGTAATTGTCAAGAAAAATGGATTCTCTGGGGGCCTAAGGAAATAAGAGAAACCATTCAAGAACTGCTGAGTGGGTACCGTATGCCCTGCCTGTGGTGCTTTCAATAGCCCCATTGACAAAATCCAGATGGCTCCTGGCAGGTGCCAGTGGATGAATAGACTTATTCAAAGGCCATGATGCACAAGACTGGGCAAAATAACATGGTGTCAGATGGAGGTTCCAGCTTTCCTGTAATCCACAAGTAGCAGGATGTGTTGAAAGAAACAAATGGGATTTTAAAGTGGTTGGTTAAATTACAAGTGAAATATCATGGCCAGAGGAACTGAGGTAGCACTTGGGATTAGTACATTTGAGCAATCAATCCACGGGGTCTGTTGTGCCATATGCCAGACCAGGGACCCTTGAAGAGGCACCCGGAAGTACAGAAGTGATGGGAAATAGTCACTCCCTGACTCTCACCAGAGATCAGTGTGCCATGGGCTGAGAACACCAAGTCTCATCACATGTGGGACAGGTACAGCTCTGGGATTTGTAATGGGAGATCACAGAGCAATGGATGGGTTACCTCACACCCATGGGTCTCAGTCTCCACTGGAACCCCGTTATCCTGCTGCCCCATCGGCCTGAGGAAATGCACCATACTTGCAATGGAAGGTGCACCTTTGAGTGTGGGGAGAAGGTGGGACCCTTGTCTGGTATCTGCAATCCCTATTCCATCTCCTCTCTCCTGATACTAACGTGTCCCCTGCAGGTGTGGTGAGCACCACCAGGTCATGTTCCTAGGTTGCCCCCTCCCTCTCTGGAAAGCCAGGGAGACATGCTTTGCTTCTGACTGGAGCCACCATTTGGCTGCCATTTTTACTGCTTCCATTGGCTTGCTACAAGCCAGATATCCTTGAAAGATGCCAGCAAGCCTGTCCTCACTGAACACTGAAGTGTCTCTAATGAGAAGAGCTGTCCTCTCCAACAGAGCGGCCTTGGACACCACTGCTGCCTCTCAGAAGTCTGGACAGTGCTGTGCGTTCACACCCGATGAGTCCTCTGATGTGTCATCCTCACTCCCTCACAGGAAGATATAGTGGAAAGCCTACCAGCTCAGATGCCAGCCAAGAGGATTTCATAAACCACTGGTTCGAATCACGGAGCTCTAGGTGGAAACACTTTGTTGTTTGGAGAATCACCTTGATTTGCATCTTCTCTTGCCTGCACCTCTTTTGCTGTAAAGGCTTCTGCTTCCAGTGCTCCAGTCAGACAGCCACCTGGAGCCACACGCAGGCTCAGAAGACCCCTTGAGGACCTTCCCAGGTCACGTTGCAAAAGCTATGCCCCCGGGGACATGTGGTATCTTCAGAGCCTGTCTGGAGGACTTGGATGTTAGAGGAGGTCCAGGAGGTCATGGCCTCTGGAATCATGGCCAGAGGAACTGAGGTAGCACTTGGGATTAGTACATTTGAGCAATCAATCCACGGGGTCTGTTGTGCCATATGCCAGACCAGGGACCCTTGAAGAGGCACCCGGAAGTACAGAAGTGATGGGAAATAGTCACTCCCTGACTCTCACCAGAGATCAGTGTGCCATGGGCTGAGAACACCAAGTCTCATCACATGTGGGACAGGTACAGCTCTGGGATTTGTAATGGGAGATCACAGAGCAATGGATGGGTTACCTCACACCCATGGGTCTCAGTCTCCACTGGAACCCCGTTATCCTGCTGCCCCATCGGCCTGAGGAAATGCACCATACTTGCAATGGAAGGTGCACCTTTGAGTGTGGGGAGAAGGTGGGACCCTTGTCTGGTATCTGCAATCCCTATTCCATCTCCTCTCTCCTGATACTAACGTGTCCCCTGCAGGTGTGGTGAGCACCACCAGGTCATGTTCCTAGGTTGCCCCCTCCCTCTCTGGAAAGCCAGGGAGACACGCTTTGCTTCTGACTGGAGCCACCATTTGGCTGCCATTTTTACTGCTTCCATTGGCTTGCTACAAGCCAGATATCCTTGAAAGATGCCAGCAAGCCTGTCCTCACTGAACACTGAAGTGTCTCTAATGAGAAGAGCTGTCCTCTCCAACAGAGCGGCCTTGGACACCACTGCTGCCTCTCAGAAGTCTGGACAGTGCTGTGCGTTCACACCCGATGAGTCCTCTGATGTGTCATCCTCACTCCCTCACAGGAAGATATAGTGGAAAGCCTACCAGCTCAGATGCCAGCCAAGAGGATTTCATAAACCACTGGTTCGAATCACGGAGCTCTAGGTGGAAACACTTTGTTGTTTGGAGAATCACCTTGATTTGCATCTTCTCTTGCCTGCACCTCTTTTGCTGTAAAGGCTTCTGCTTCCAGTGCTCCAGTCAGACAGCCACCTGGAGCCACACGCAGGCTCAGAAGACCCCTTGAGGACCTTCCCAGGTCACGTTGCAAAAGCTATGCCCCCGGGGACATGTGGTATCTTCAGAGCCTGTCTGGAGGACTTGGATGTTAGAGGAGGTTACCAGGAGGTCATGGCCTCTGATCCACCTGCCAGCTCCTCGCCCCTCCCCTGTGCTTGGAAGAAACATCCACCAACCACTCCCATTGTGGGAGCCAGTTTCAAGACTGCACCTTGTTAAGACCTCTTTATAAACTTTAAAGATCCCTGCAGGCAGGATACTTTTATTTGTACAATTTTCTTTTGTTTTATCGTTTTCTTACTTGTCTTTCAGGGCAAGCCTCATGTGTAAGTTCCTTGACCCCTATCCATCTAGAGGGTCTGCCTTTCCAATCCTCTCTCCTTCCTGTCTGTATATGGGGGTGAGGGCAAGCTTGGCTTGCAAACCAGCAGGTAATCAGAGAAAGCATTGCATATTCAGAGTTTACACAAGAACATGTCTGGGTTTTTAATGCAAAATTTACCTTAAAATTATTTTCATCTGAAAGTGATATTTATAAATTCATATTATCTGGGCTTCCCCTGATGGTCTAGTGGATAAGGACACCGCCTTGCAGTGCAAGGGGCGCCAGTTCGATCCCTGGCCTGGGAAGATCCCACGTGCCGCGGAGCGGCTGGACTGATGTGTCCAATCAGCGAGCCAGAGCTCTGGAGCACATGCGCACAGAGCTGGTGCTCTGCGACAACAGATGCCACCGTGATGGGAGGCCCACACGGGCCAAAGAACAAAGATGGATGAAACTAGACAAATGAAAGACAAGTGAAAGTGGCCCGCCCACCCCCCTTCCCTCCCCATCCCCGCCAAAAAAAAGAAAAAAAAAAAAAAAGACTGTTTAGTCGGGAAAAAAAAAAAAAATCATATTATCTAAATCAGGTAAGATTTTCAGGACTGCTCCATACTCATGATTGGAAATGCAGTTTGTATATGAAGGTTTTGTATTTTAAAATCATATAGTCATTTAAAGCTTCCCCTTCATAGCTGTTTTGGGGGGAAATTTCCATTTATGAAATCAATATCAATCAGGAAAAAATGCAAGAGGTTTTTTTTTTAGTATTGCTATTATAACCCCCACATTGTTTTATTCTACTTTCTTCTATTTTTATCGTATCTTCTGTTAATTTTTCCATCTTTTCTGTCTTGTATTTCTCCTTTTAAAATTTATTCTTACTGTCCTTAATATCTTATGTAAACTCATCATTATCCTTGCATGTTTATTCCCCTGTTGTTGTTGTTTTTCCTGAACGTACCACTATTATGAACAATTTTTAAAATATAAATATAGATAATAGTCACCTGAGAAGTCATTCCTCTGATTTAACTACCTTTTTTATATTAAGTCCATTTTTATTCTTTCAAACAAGTAGAACCTTTATGAGCTATAAAGATGGACTGAAGGGAGATAATTTTTCATAAGCACAATAGTTGTCCTGCTTCAGACTAAGAAATAAGATCTTTTATTTGCTCTGGAATGACTCTTAGGATAAAATTTCCTCACTGGCACTATTCATCTTTTGTTTTGCTTAAGTTAAAACTTTCAGAAGGGACTTCCCTGGTGGTCCAGTGGTTAAGATTCCATGTTCCCAATGCAGGGATCCTGGGTTCAATCCCTGGGCAGGGAACTAGATCCTACATGCTACAGCTAAGACCCAGTGCACCCAAATAAAAAAATAAAAAAATCTTTCAGAAGTGTTCTGTTTATTCTGTTGATGTATTATTTCCAAAAATGAGCCAAATTAAAGGAAAATGGTATGTTCATATGAAAACGTTTATTTTACATGATTTAGACTGTTGAGATTTGTGGAGTTAAATTTCATTCTGAACATTTTTATTACCAAATATAAAGAAAGAAGTGGCTCCAGTCATATAAACAAAAATAATTATCAAGGTGACATTAGAACACACTCAGTTTTACTAAAGCATAAACCCTGTTGTGATTACAAGTTGATGACTTGGTGATCATTTCAGCTGTAAGCATGACCACACACCAAAATTTAACTGACATCTAAATGGGAGGCATATTGAATAGTCATTCGGGCCATGATTTTGGTCTTAACAGAACCGGTTCAAGTTCGGAATTGGCCACTGTGGTTTCATTCAAGTTATTTTATTCTTTTCTGGGCCTTCATTTACGTGGCAGAAAAATGGAGATTTGCAATGCAAAACTTAAGACTGAAGAATCTTCTTCTATACAGCGTTTGACTTAGTACCTGGTACATGGTGAGCATTTAACGAATGCTTGCTAATATTGCCCACCAGGCCCTTCTAATAGACTTGATTAGAAGGAGTGAAAATTGTACAAACAAAAGTATTTCCGTTTAATACAAAATCAATAGCCCTACTACTAGTTACACTTTGGGCAAGTAAAAACAGCTAGGGCTTTATGCTCAGAAGAGGGGATGCACCAAACTATGAACATCTCTGGATGAAATAAAATTGGGAATGGTGGGTGCTGTGTGCATCACACACTTTTACTTTAAAAGCAGAAAAAATGTTTTAAAATGTGGGTTCATCTGGTCACTTGCAAGGACTTCTTGTCAGTGGACAGGGAAGAAGTGCTTATTCGAGTATTCCTTGCCTATGATGTGCCTGGCTGTGTTGACCTGCCACACAGAAGGAAATACCTCCTTTTTATGTTCTGAATACTTTCCTTTTCCACAGACATTCCCACTGGGCCTGGGAGATGGGCAGTTCTATGCATGGACAGATGGTTTGAGAAGAAAGGACTGGCATGACTATGGCAGCATTCAGAAAGAGGCTATGCGCTCAGGTATGGAGTTCAGTGTAAGCCAAGTGCTGCTTTGCTTTGTCACTTACAGCGTCTCTCATTAGCATTTCTTCTGTGCACAGTAAGGTAGGTTCCATGGCGCCATTTGTGGTCAATGACGGGCAGAACCAAGACAGTTTCAAATTTCAGAGAGAAAAAGAATAATAGATAGCCTTTACAGTAAGAGCTGAGCAAGAGATCATTTGTGTTTTAGAAATCTGCTGTGCTCTGTACTTCCAAGTAGTTTTCAATCATTCCTGAGGGTATCTTGGATTTCTCCATGAGACCTGACTTGGCAAACATGTATCCTGAACTTGATTCACTCATTAAGGTCATAATGTATCTAACTGGCTGGGCCAATGATGGAAGAGCCACAGTCTAGACATTGCCAGGTGAAGAAGAGGCGTCAGAGACCTGAGGTTGGTGATATTTGGGCAAACTAATGGGGTTCAGTGGACTTCACTAGGTTCATCTATGCATGGCACGATTCTAGTCTTGAGGTAGTGATAGAGGAAGCATTTTACATCTTGGAAAAAAGTGAGGGTAAAAATGAGTTCTTCTCTAAGAACTTAGATTGTTGGATACAGGAATTCAGAAGGGTATAGAAGTAGAAACCAAGGGAAAACAATACTATATGATAAGAAGCCCATAGTGTATTATTCAACCAAAGGTACTCTGTTTTTTGGTTTCGTTTGGGTCTTTTTTTGTCATGGTGAGGTCATCAGAGAAATAGAGAAGCTGTGGTTAGGTGAAGGCATCTGAGCAGCCTGAAAATGGCACATCTCAGGTCAGATCAGCAGAACCCTGAGTAGCCACAGGCTGAGTTTTTCCAGGCCAACCTTCCTCCTAACTCTCCCGACAGGGGTGAGGGCCTTCAAATGGTCATGGCACTGTTCAGGGCTGCCAGGATTCTTAGCTATGTAGGTCAAGGGTGCCTGATCTAATGAGAGTCTTACATATTTTTTTTCTTTCATTTCATTTCTCCTAGTAAGAACGTCCCCTCCCCCAGGTTTGTCCCAAGAATGTTCTCTGTACTTCAGAGCATCCACCACTTCTAGATGTCATCATCCCTCCAGCCTTGGCCATGACTCCATGCAGACACAAAAGTGAGCTCCTGGCCAGCATCCTCACTTTTCCAATCCTCTGATCTTTCCCTCCATTTGCGTGATCAGCCCTCTCTTCATCCAGCCATCTGTTCCTCTTTTTTAACCACAGGATACAAAGAGTCTGGGGAGATGTTCCCTTAATTTAACAGAAAGTTAATAATCATTACAAAAATAAAATGTATTGAACAGATGTTTTGTGCCAGGAGCTTTGCTTAAAACTTCCCAATGACTCTGATAGGTACTGCAATCTCCAATTCCTAAAAAAGAGAAAAGGAAAGAAAAAGCACTGAGTTCTTAAGAACTCATGAAATATTATCCATGGTCAAAAAGCTAATCATTTGTAGAGTGAGATTAAGTCAGGACTCCTTATGCTCCATTACACCCTGCTATCAGACATCCAAATAATAATACCTGGGCAAAATGAACTTATGACAAGGCACATGAGGGAGAGATATACCTGGGTTCTTATTCTAGCATGTCTGAGTAAGTGTGATAAGTCATTTTTCTTTCTGATAGTTTAGTTTACAGAATTCTTATAATGACTGAAGATAATATATAAAAACTAAGTGGCCAATTATTTGCACATATTATAAAATACACCAATGATAACTGTAATTATCTATCCTTCTAAATTATTTTCACTTAATTTGGTGTGCTTATCTTTTGCTTCTGCCCATCAGTTCTGGATAGGAAAATCCGATACTTCA
This sequence comes from Tragulus kanchil, assembly GCA_022376925.1. Taxonomy (NCBI): domain Eukaryota; kingdom Metazoa; phylum Chordata; class Mammalia; order Artiodactyla; family Tragulidae; genus Tragulus; species Tragulus kanchil. The sequence continues at coordinate 135,154,069 of JAIOJX010000023.1, forward strand.
CATTTGTCTCTGTATAATATTACCCTTTCTGCTTCCTGGAAAAACATACCTTTAATTTTCTTATCCTCACTTGGGGCAAGGGAAATTGACCTACAAAGAAAATTGGTACTATAGCAAGTTTCCTAAAGTACATAATTTTTGTGCAATTAAACATCTCTTAAATTACAGTACGTATGTGATTCATTGAAAGATATCAATAGACTATAATTCATCATTTCTGAAATATTGTAAGATATAAATAAAAGGACCATGCACACACAAACATACATACGGGTATTGAGTCAAAATAAAATCAACACCTCTGTCCTTAATAAATGGGTCAAGTAAAAGGTTTGTTCGTGCTTTCTGTCTCCTGCAAGTCTTGATATTCATATTCAATCTTACTTTCCTCTGTAATTTCTAATATCTAAACAAATATTGTTACATTTTCCCTGTGATGGACTTTAAAAATTGAATCATATTGTATGACTTTCTTCTTTCAAAATTATTTCTGGGAGTGTATGCAATTCTAGTTGATTTATTACGATTATTGTTTAATTTTCTACAACAGTTTCCACATTGTTAAGATTTTGAGAGCTCTCAGATTTTGGTTATGTATGAGGTTGCTCTAAGTATTCTTGCTCTTGGTTATGAGATAGAGACAGTATTTTCTTAGGGTACATATTTAACAGTAGAACTGCATGTCCAAATAACACACATTTCAGTTTTCCTATGAAAGTACATGACAAACTGTTTCCCAAAGGTGATATACCTATTTTACTCCATTAATATATGGAATTCCCGTTCCTCTGCATCCTGTCAACACTGCATATTATTGTCTGATTTTTCATTTTTTCTCAATGTGGTGATACAAAATAAGTACTCATTGTCATGTAAATTTGCATTTCACTAATTTTAATGTAGTTGATCTCTTATTTATATTTACAGGCCAGCTGTGCCTTATTTTGTGTAAAATTTCTGCTTTATATTTCCACTTAATTTGGTGTGCTTATCTTTTGCTTCTGCCCATCAGTTCTGGATAGGAAAATCCGATACTTCACATTTGTCTCTGTATAATATTACCCTTTCTGCTTCCTGGAAAAACATACCTTTAATTTTCTTATCCTCACTTGGGGCAAGGGAAATTGACCTACAAAGAAAATTGGTACTATAGCAAGTTTCCTAAAGTACATAATTTTTGTGCAATTAAACATCTCTTAAATTACAGTACGTATGTGATTCATTGAAAGATATCAATAGACTATAATTCATCATTTCTGAAATATTGTAAGATATAAATAAAAGGACCATGCACACACAAACATACATACGGGTATTGAGTCAAAATAAAATCAACACCTCTGTCCTTAATAAATGGGTCAAGTAAAAGGTTTGTTCGTGCTTTCTGTCTCCTGCAAGTCTTGATATTCATATTCAATCTTACTTTCCTCTGTAATTTCTAATATCTAAACAAATATTGTTACATTTTCCCTGTGATGGACTTTAAAAATTGAATCATATTGTATGACTTTCTTCTTTCAAAATTATTTCTGGGAGTGTATGCAATTCTAGTTGATTTATTACGATTATTGTTTAATTTTCTACAACAGTTTCCACATTGTTAAGATTTTGAGAGCTCTCAGATTTTGGTTATGTATGAGGTTGCTCTAAGTATTCTTGCTCTTGGTTATGAGATAGAGACAGTATTTTCTTAGGGTACATATTTAACAGTAGAACTGCATGTCCAAATAACACACATTTCAGTTTTCCTATGAAAGTACATGACAAACTGTTTCCCAAAGGTGATATACCTATTTTACTCCAATAATAGATGGAATTCCCTTTCCTCTGCATCCTGTCAACACTGCATATTATTGTCTGATTTTTCATTTTTTCTCAATGTGGTGATACAAAATAAGTACTCATTGTCATGTAAATTTGCATTTCACTAATTTTAATGTAGTTGATCTCTTATTTATATTTACAGGCCAGCTGTGCCTTATTTTGTGTAAAATTTCTGTCTTTTTATATTTCCAATTTTTTAAATTTTTTTCTTATTGATCTGCAGAGTAATCTTAATTTATTTTGAATAATGTCTTTTGGTAATTGTACATGGTGAAAGTTTATTTCCCACATTTTGTATATTTTTCTTTAAATAAAGCTATCTATATTGCCTAATAGAAATTCTTGATTTTGTTGTCAAATTTGCAAGGCATTTTTAAAGGATAGATTTAATTGATGTTCTATGTTGTCTTTTTATGCTTGAGAATTTTACCTTTGATATTTAGATCATAAATGGAGCTCATCTTCATTTTTATATGATTTGAGATGGGGGCCCAATATTTTGATCTATTAACTATCCAGCCAACAGCACCATTTATTACAAAATGCATTTTTCTTCACAAAGATCATCAGTATTGACTATTATTAAAAAGTTCCATGTTTGTGTGTTCTCTTTCTGACTTTTTAATTCTGTCGCATTAGCAAAAATCTTTAAGCTAATGACATATGTCATGAATTAATACTGTATCTTTGTAATAGCTCTTGATATCTGGTAACGGTCTTCCTGTGTTCTTTGCTTTTCTTCTTTAGGAATGTATTGCCATTCTTTACATAAAGACTTGCTTTAAAATTTGAGATTCATCTTGTCAGACTTCACATACATGTACACAGATACAAAATATTTGAAGTCTAGAATTGTATGAAGTCTATTGATAAATTAAGGGATAATTTGCATTTTTCAATATTAAATTATTCATTCTGTGGTCTATCATATTTCTTGGTGCTTGTTCGTTGTCTTTAGGAGTGTGTCTGTAATTTGATTCTCAGACATTCTCAGTGCTTTTCCTAGGAAACTAGCATTACATGGGTGTTGGGCACGTTATTGATCTTACCGAGATTCTGAACTATTTGTAAATGGTATAGAGAAAGGTTAATAGTTTTTTAATATGGACCCAAATTTAGAAAACATTCTAAACTCTTCTATAGATTATAATGATTTACCCTTAAATCATTTTGGATTGTCACTGTTGATACTAATAGTATCTTTAAGAAGTTACAATGTTTATATTTTTTTTCCATCGTACACCTTATAATTTTAGTTTTGGTTTTGTTTTTTTGTTTGTTTGTTTGTTTGCCCACTTGCTAGGAGCTGTAATCCAGTGGGTATTGGTGCCTAGTTTTGACTTCTCATTGTTCTGACAATAGTTATTATATATTTGCATTAGGATTTTATCTACTTAATGAAAATATACCATACCCTCTTTACTAAACCATCTGGATGTGACTTTCTGAGACTGAGACTTTTTGATCTAAATCAGTATTGATTTTAAGCAAAATGTTTTGAGACTGAAGAAAAAATTTTTTAGCAAATGCTTTGAGTCCTCCATAAATGGAGCTCATCTTCATTTTTATATGATTTGAGATGGGGGCCCAATATTTTGATCTATTAACTATCCAGCCAACAGCACCATTTATTACAAAATGCATTTTTCTTCACAAAGATCATCAGTATTGACTATTATTAAAAAGTTCCATGTTTGTGTGTTCTCTTTCTGACTTTTTAATTCTGTCGCATTAGCAAAAATCTTTAAGCTAATGACATATGTCATGAATTAATACTGTATCTTTGTAATAGCTCTTGATATCTGGTAACGGTCTTCCTGTGTTCTTTGCTTTTCTTCTTTAGGAATGTATTGCCATTCTTTACATAAAGACTTGCTTTAAAATTTGAGATTCATCTTGTCAGACTTCACATACATGTACACAGATACAAAATATTTGAAGTCTAGAATTGTATGAAGTCTATTGATAAATTAAGGGATAATTTGCATTTTTCAATATTAAATTATTCATTCTGTGGTCTATCATATTTCTTGGTGCTTGTTCGTTGTCTTTAGGAGTGTGTCTGTAATTTGATTCTCAGACATTCTCAGTGCTTTTCCTAGGAAACTAGCATTACATGGGTGTTGGGCACGTTATTGATCTTACCGAGATTCTGAACTATTTGTAAATGGTATAGAGAAAGGTTAATAGTTTTTTAATATGGACCCAAATTTAGAAAACATTCTAAACTCTTCTATAGATTATAATGATTTACCCTTAAATCATTTTGGATTGTCACTGTTGATACTAATAGTATCTTTAAGAAGTTACAATGTTTATATTTTTTTTCCATCGTACACCTTATAATTTTAGTTTTGGTTTTGTTTTTTTGTTTGTTTGTTTGTTTGCCCACTTGCTAGGAGCTGTAATCCAGTGGGTATTGGTGCCTAGTTTTGACTTCTCATTGTTCTGACAATAGTTATTATATATTTGCATTAGGATTTTATCTACTTAATGAAAATATACCATACCCTCTTTACTAAACCATCTGGATGTGACTTTCTGAGACTGAGACTTTTTGATCTAAATCAGTATTGATTTTAAGCAAAATGTTTTGCTCATTTGCATCAATTGAAGATACATTTTTCCTTTGTTTTTAAATATATCTATTAATTTCTGGTAGGTAGCAAATTTTGAACTTATGAATGAAATCTCTCTTCTTATTTATTCCTAGATTCAGTTTGCTAATATTTTAGTGATTTTGGATCTTTGTGAGTGAATATTGGCCATGAATTTTTCTTTCTTATAGAATTCTTTTAAAGTTTCAGTAATGCAACGATAACTTCATAAAAATTACTTGAGGAATACTTCTCATTTTTCTATACTTTTTAATTTCTTGTCATATATGAGTTATTTATACGTTAATAGTTGTGGTTATCCTGTGGGTAAAAAGCACATGGACCTGGACTTTTCTTGGAGCAAAGATTTTTTACTCTTGAATTAAAATGTTCATATTTATTAACACATTTATTCATAGCATCCTCTTAAAGATTTTATAATGTCTGCCATACTTTAATTTGTGTTGTTTTTTCTTTCAGTGTCATTTATTTGTTTTTCTATCATTTTCCTTTATCTGTTACACTAGGAAATTATCACTTTTATTAATCATATCAAAAGTCGATTTTTGACATTCATCATTTTATCGATTGTATTTTTCTCATTTACAGTCTTATATTGATACTTCTTTCATTTGACCTTTACTACGTTTTATAAGTTAAAACTTAGATTAATATCTCCTTATTTTCAGTCTTCTTCTATTGTAGGATAAGCGTCTAGGAATCTAAACTTCCTCCAAGTACCCTTATTCGTTTTTATATTCCCTTAAATCATTTTGGATTGTCACTGTTGATACTAATAGTATCTTTAAGAAGTTACAATGTTTATATTTTTTTTCCATCGTACACCTTATAATTTTAGTTTTGGTTTTGTTTTTTTGTTTGTTTGTTTGTTTGCCCACTTGCTAGGAGCTGTAATCCAGTGGGTATTGGTGCCTAGTTTTGACTTCTCATTGTTCTGACAATAGTTATTATATATTTGCATTAGGATTTTATCTACTTAATGAAAATATACCATACCCTCTTTACTAAACCATCTGGATGTGACTTTCTGAGACTGAGACTTTTTGATCTAAATCAGTATTGATTTTAAGCAAAATGTTTTGCTCATTGCATCAATTGAAGATACATTTTTCCTTTGTTTTTAAATATATCTATTAATTTCTGGTAGGTAGCAAATTTTGAACTTATGAATGAAATCTCTCTTCTTATTTATTCCTAGATTCAGTTTGCTAATATTTTAGTGATTTTGGATCTTTGTGAGTGAATATTGGCCATGAATTTTTCTTTCTTATAGAATTCTTTTAAAGTTTCAGTAATGCAACGATAACTTCATAAAAATTACTTGAGGAATACTTCTCATTTTTCTATACTTTTTAATTTCTTGTCATATATGAGTTATTTATACGTTAATAGTTGTGGTTATCCTGTGGGTAAAAAGCACATGGACCTGGACTTTTCTTGGAGCAAAGATTTTTCACTCTTGAATTAAAATGTTCATATTTATTAACACATTTATTCATAGCATCCTCTTAAAGATTTTATAATGTCTGCCATACTTTAATTTGTGTTGTTTTTTCTTTCAGTGTCATTTATTTGTTTTTCTATCATTTTCCTTTATCTGTTACACTAGGAAATTATCACTTTTATTAATCATATCAAAAGTCGATTTTTGACATTCATCATTTTATCGATTGTATTTTTCTCATTTACAGTCTTATATTGATACTTCTTTCATTTGACCTTTACTACGTTTTTATAAGTTAAAACTTAGACTAATATCTCCTTATTTTCAGTCTTCTTCTATTGTAGGATAAGCGTCTAGGAATCTAAACTTCCCTCCAAGTACCACTTTAAGTACATTACAATGGTCTGGAGTTCAATGTTTTATATTTATTATGTTTTAATTATGCTATTATTTAGTTATGTTTTCACATATGCGTCCTACTTAAAAGACACTGAGATTATCCTAAAAATATGAACATCCAGAAACTACTTCCTAATGGGATCTCAGTAATCTTTATAAATAAAGTATATTCATAACATGCTGAATATGTGCCGTTGCTCAGTTGTTTCCAACTCTCTGAGACTCTGTGGACTGTAGCCCTTCCAGCTCCTCAATCCATGGGATTCACCAGGCAAGAATATTGGAGTGAGTTAGCATGACCCCTCCAGGGCATCTTCTCAACCAAGGGACTGACCCCCTAGTGTTCTGCCTCTCCGTTATTGCAGGTAGACTCTTTACCCCTAACACTACCTGCTTTTTTTCAGGTGTTTTTCATTAGAGTTTCTAGTGATGTTGTTAGTTTATGTTTGGTTTTGGAAATTGCATCTTTATGGCATATTTGATAATTTTTTTAAATGTCAGGCATTTGAAGTTTTATTTTCTATAAAAGTAAGTGGAACTTAGAGGGAGAAGCAGTAGAGGAATTATGAGGAAATGGTAAAAATGCTTCCTTCCACCTTAAGAAAAATGGAGAGTTTCTTTTTCTTTTTTCTGTTTTAATTAATCTTTATTGAACTATAATTGATGTACAGTGTTGCTTTAGTTTCTGATGTACAGCTATGTGAGGCAGGCATCTGTATACATATATCCACTCTTTTTGGTTTTTTTTTCCCCCTTTCCATTTAGGTCACCCCAGAGCACTGACTAGAGTTTCCTCTGCTATATAGTAGGTTCGCATTAGGTTACCTATTTTATACCTACTAATAGTTTCAATAGTGTATATTTGAGTCTCCCAATTCATGCCCTTCTCTTTGCACATTGATAACCAAAAGTTTGTTCTCAACATCTGTGACTCTATTTCTTCTTTGGAAAGATTCGTCTATCCCAGGCTTCCCTGGTGGTCCAGTGGGTAAGGACACCGCCTTGCAGTGCAAGGCGCCGCTCAATCCCTGGCCTGGGTAGATCCCACGTGGGGTACAGTAATAATATCTCCTTATTTTCAGTCTTCTTCTATTGTAGGATAAGCGTCTAGGAATCTAAACTTCCCTCCAAGTACCACTTTAAGTACATTACAATGGTCTGGAGTTCAATGTTTTATATTTATTATGTTTTAATTATGCTATTATTTAGTTATGTTTTCACATATGCGTCCTACTTAAAAGACACTGAGATTATCCTAAAAATATGAACATCCAGAAACTACTTCCTAATGGGATCTCAGTAATCTTTATAAATAAAGTATATTCATAACATGCTGAATATGTGCCGTTGCTCAGTTGTTTCCAACTCTCTGAGACTCTGTGGACTGTAGCCCTTCCAGCTCCTCAATCCATGGGATTCACCAGGCAAGAATATTGGAGTGAGTTAGCATGACCCCTCCAGGGCATCTTCTCAACCAAGGGACTGACCCCCTAGTGTTCTGCCTCTCCGTTATTGCAGGTAGACTCTTTACCCCTAACACTACCTGCTTTTTTTCAGGTGTTTTTCATTAGAGTTTCTAGTGATGTTGTTAGTTTATGTTTGGTTTTGGAAATTGCATCTTTATGGCATATTTGATAATTTTTTAAATGTCAGGCATTTGAAGTTTTATTTTCTATAAAAGTAAGTGGAACTTAGAGGGAGAAGCAGTAGAGGAATTATGAGGAAATGGTAAAAATGCTTCCTTCCACCTTAAGAAAAATGGAGAGTTTCTTTTTCTTTTTTCTGTTTTAATTAATCTTTATTGAACTATAATTGATGTACAGTGTTGCTTTAGTTTCTGATGTACAGCTATGTGAGGCAGGCATCTGTATACATATATCCACTCTTTTTGGTTTTTTTTTCCCCCTTTCCATTTAGGTCACCCCAGAGCACTGACTAGAGTTTCCTCTGCTATATAGTAGGTTCGCATTAGGTTACCTATTTTATACCTACTAATAGTTTCAATAGTGTATATTTGAGTCTCCCAATTCATGCCCTTCTCTTTGCACATTGATAACCAAAAGTTTGTTCTCAACATCTGTGACTCTATTTCTTCTTTGGAAAGATTCGTCTATCCCAGGCTTCCCTGGTGGTCCAGTGGGTAAGGACACCGCCTTGCAGTGCAAGGGGCGCCGCTTCAATCCCTGGCCTGGGTAGATCCCACGTGCCGCAGAGCGGCTGGACAGATGTGTCCAACTATCGAGCTGGAGCTCTGGAGCCCATGCGCCCAGAGCCGGTGGTCTGCAACAACAGAGGCCACTGCGATGGGAGGCCCACACGGGCCAAAGAACAAAGATGAATGAAACTAGACAAATGAAAGACCAGTGAAAGTGGCCCACCCACCCCCCTCCCTCCCCACCCCTGCCAAAATAAATTAATAAATAAATGTTTAAAGATTTGTCTATCCCATTTTTCCTGGAGAAGGAGATGGCAACCCACTCCAGTGTTCTTGCCTGGAGAATTCTATGGATGGAAAGGCCTGGCAAGCTACAGTCCATGGGGTCTCAAATACACATATATATATATACACACACATATTTGAGATTTCCCTGATGGGTCAAGGGTGAGGAATCTGCCTGCAGTGAACAACACCTGGGTTCCAGCCCTGGGTTGGGAAGATCCCCCTGGAGGAGAGAATGGCAACCCATTCCAGTATTCTTGCCTGGAGAATTCCATGGATGAAGGAGCCTGGTGGGCTGCATTCCATGGGGTCACTCAGATTCAGACACGACTAAAGTGACTAAGCAGTAGCAGCAGCCCATTTTTTTAGATTCCACATATCAGCAAAATTTGTTTTTCTCTGACTTACTTCATTCTATACAACAGTCTCTAGGTCTATCCGTGTCTCTGTGTGCATTTCCTTCCTTTCTTGTGGCTCAATAATATTCCATTGTGTATGTACTACATCATCTTTAGCCGTTCCTCTGTTGATGGACATTTAGGTGGTTTCCATGTCCTGGCTATTGTGAATAGTGTTACAGTGAACATCAGGGTGCAGGCATCTTTTTGAATTATGATTTTCTTCAGATACTGGAGTGAGATTGCTGGATCATATGGTAGCTGGATGTTTACTTTTTTTTAATTAATTAATTTATTTATTTATTTTGGGCGGGGGTTGGGGAGGGAGGGGAGCAGGCAGGCCACTTCTATTGGTCTTTCATTTCTCTATTTCCATCTGTTTTTCTTCTTTGGCTCCTATAGGCCTCCCATCGCAGTGGCATCTGTCGCTGCAGAGCGCCGGCTCTGGGCGCATGCATTCCAGAGCTCCGGCTCAGTAATTGGGCACATCGGTCCAGCCGCTCCATGACACGTGGGATCTTCCCAGGCCAGGGATCGAACCGGCGCCCCTTGCACTGCAATGCGGTGTCCTTACCCACTCAACCACCAGGGGAAGCCTGGATGTTTACTTTTTAAAGAACATCTTCATAGTGACTGTACCAACTTACATTCCTGTCAGCAGTATAGGAGGGTTCACTTTCCTCCACACTCTCTCCAACATTTATTATTTGTATCAATACATTTTTTGATGATGGCTACTCTACCAATGGGAAGTGATAGCTCATTGTAGTTTTGATTTGCATTTCTCTAATGATTAGTGATGTTGAACATCTTTTCATGTGCCTCTTGGCCACCTATATGTTGTCTCTGGAGAAAGGCCATTTAGATATTCTGCCCATTTTTGGATTGGATTGTTTATTTTATATTTGGTTGTATGAGCTGTTTGTATATTTTGAAGATTAGTTCATTGTTGATCAATTCATTTGCAAATATTATTTTCCATTCTGAGAGTTGTCTTTTCACTTTGCTTATGGTTCCTTTGTTATGCAAAGTCTTTTAAGTTTAATTATGTCCTATTTGGGGTGTTTTTTGTTTGTTTTTATATTCTTTAGTCAGTGAGTTGAAAAAGATCTTGCTGTGATTTACGTCAAAAACTGTTCTGCCTGTATTTCCTCTAAGACTTTTATAGTATCCAGTCTTACACTAAGATCTTTAATCATTTTAAGTTTATTTTTGTGTGTAATTTCATTCTTTTGAGTGTAGCTGTTCAGTTTCCCAGCATCACATACTGAAGAGACTCTCTTTTCTCCATTGTATATTCTTGCCTCCTTTGCTACAGGTTAGGTGGCCATAGGTGCATGGGTTTATCTCTGCACTTTATCCCATTCTATTGATCTGTATTCCTGGTTTTATGCCAGTTCCAGATTGCTTTGGTGACTGTAGCTTTGTAGTACAGTCTCATGTCAGGGAGCCTGATTTCTCCAGCTCTGTTCTTTCTCAAGATTACTTTCACTATTTGGGGAATTGTGTGTTTCCATAGATAGTGTAATTTTTTCTTGTTCTAGTTTTGTGGGGAAAAAAAAACTTGATAATTTGATAGGATTGCATTGCATCTATAGATTGCTTTGAATTGAGAAATTGGAGAGTTCTTGCATTAAAAGATAGATCCAAAAAGAGCAATTAAAATATTTCCAAATATTAGGTGTAACTTACAATTCTTTTATGATATATCTGTGTCCTTAGAGTTACAGTAAATTGTAGGATATTTTTTTAATTTAAAAATTTTACAAATGCACTAGAAGTATTCAAACTAATGATTTTTTTAAACAGCAGAGTTTCTATTATTTCATAATGTTTGGATGGTAGCATTATTTAAGCCATTTTACCTGAAGAATAAAAATAAGAATGTTTTCCAACATATTATTTAGGTTTAGGCAGGCTTCCCAGAGGAGGTAAACCAAATTTTCAAGGCTAAACTCATAGTCTAATACTAAATACATTTGTGCTTTCATCTAATTTTCTGAATTCTCTTTCTCATTATTTCCTATGGACTCAGTCATATTTGGGGCATTTTTTCCAATCATATGCATTATATATGATCCCATTATATTTCATTTAGTTAGCTTCATATCATTTTAGAATTTAGTGATATTAGATTTTATATTTTAATGACTTAACTCTTGAGTTTTATTGTATAACAAATTAATAAGCATGCTTATTGAATTATCATTCAAATTATAAAAGTTGAAAGAAATGAACTGAAATACAGATTGTTTTGAAATAATATGAAAGGTGATGTATAAATTGATGTTGACTCATTATTCAATGGATCAGTATTGAGTCAATTAAGCATTGGTATAATCATTCTATTAATAGCAGCAGAAGAGGTATTCAGCTGACATTGCTCCATATATACATTGGAAATAATGCCATATATTTCTGACATAAAGACAAGCCTAATGGCACTTCTCTAAAAGATAAATTTCATAACTTCCGCTTTATGTTGAGAATAAAATGCAGTTATTGTAGGTAGCTGTTTCTTAATTCTCCTAAAGAAACAACCTACTATGGCTTTGTAGTACAGTCTCATGTCAGGGAGCCTGATTTCTCCAGCTCTGTTCTTTCTCAAGATTACTTTCACTATTTGGGGAATTGTGTGTTTCCATAGATAGTGTAATTTTTTCTTGTTCTAGTTTTGTGGGGAAAAAAAAACTTGATAATTTGATAGGATTGCATTGCATCTATAGATTGCTTTGAATTGAGAAATTGGAGAGTTCTTGCATTAAAAGATAGATCCAAAAAGAGCAATTAAAATATTTCCAAATATTAGGTGTAACTTACAATTCTTTTATGATATATCTGTGTCCTTAGAGTTACAGTAAATTGTAGGATATTTTTTTAATTTAAAAATTTTACAAATGCACTAGAAGTATTCAAACTAATGATTTTTTTAAACAGCAGAGTTTCTATTATTTCATAATGTTTGGATGGTAGCATTATTTAAGCCATTTTACCTGAAGAATAAAAATAAGAATGTTTTCCAACATATTATTTAGGTTTAGGCAGGCTTCCCAGAGGAGGTAAACCAAATTTTCAAGGCTAAACTCATAGTCTAATACTAAATACATTTGTGCTTTCATCTAATTTTCTGAATTCTCTTTCTCATTATTTCCTATGGACTCAGTCATATTTGGGGCATTTTTTCCAATCATATGCATTATATATGATCCCATTATATTTCATTTAGTTAGCTTCATATCATTTTAGAATTTAGTGATATTAGATTTTATATTTTAATGACTTAACTCTTGAGTTTTATTGTATAACAAATTAATAAGCATGCTTATTGAATTATCATTCAAATTATAAAAGTTGAAAGAAATGAACTGAAATACAGATTGTTTTGAAATAATATGAAAGGTGATGTATAAATTGATGTTGACTCATTATTCAATGGATCAGTATTGAGTCAATTAAGCATTGGTATAATCATTCTATTAATAGCAGCAGAAGAGGTATTCAGCTGACATTGCTCCATATATACATTGGAAATAATGCCATATATTTCTGACATAAAGACAAGCCTACCTATGGCACTTCTCTAAAAGATAAATTTCATAACTTCCGCTTTATGTTGAGAATAAAATGCAGTTATTGTAGGTAGCTGTTTCTTAATTCTCCTACCATGGTTTTCTAACTGGTAAAACATAGTTTCTAAGTCATCCATTTAGAGCGATGCCGTGGCATGTATGGATGTGCACATGCGTGTGGGGTTTATGAAATCCTTAGTAAAACTCCTAATCTGTATTTCTAGAGGGTAGCTATTTTTATTTTTGAAATTAAAGATTTTTTCTTATCCAATCTTTTTATTCTAACTCAGATTTTCACCGTTTATCCTTTTTTTTTTTTTTTTTTGGATTTCATTATGTGTGAACTGAGCATGAAGAAAGCTGCTTTCAAAACCTGTGGTGGTTCTGTTTCTCTGAAACAGGTGGTAGTCTCATATAATCACGGTCAATTCACGCGTTGAAATTATATCTAAGTTCTCACTGTTTCTATTGGCATAGTTAGTCATACTTACAGGTTTGACTAGTCAAGGTTTTACTGTCTTAAAGTTTTATTCATTTGTTCATTCACTTACTGAATACTTAAAATATGAATGTTTCTGTATTTCAAATACTGCTCCAAACTCTGGAAGAAAAAAGAAAAGACAAAAATGAATGCTAGTGTCACTTGTGAGGGTAGTTGCATGTGCTTTCACTCCAGCCATGACACCGTGTTTGTCATGGAGAAAAAACATGGCATGGTTCTTGACATCACGGCTGTTAGAATCCAGAATGTTAATCTCTCTTGGCTAGACTCATTAGTCACCTCTTCACTGATTTTCCTACTCCAAGGTCAAACTCCTACTCCAAATTGTGGCCATAGCCATCTTCTAAGAACATATAGCCAGAATATTTCACTCATCCATTCCAAAGCATACAAAGCCCAGTCATCATATCCAGAATTTACTCTAAGTTTGTTCCATAAATATGAGATGGCAGAATTATCATTCAAATTATAAAAGTTGAAAGAAATGAACTGAAATACAGATTGTTTTGAAATAATATGAAAGGTGATGTATAAATTGATGTTGACTCTTTTGGATCAGTATTGAGTCAATTAAGCATTGGTATAATCATTCTATTAATAGCAGCAGAAGAGGTATTCAGCTGACATTGCTCCATATATACATTGGAAATAATGCCATATATTTCTGACATAAAGACAAGCCTACCTATGGCACTTCTCTAAAAGATAAATTTCATAACTTCCGCTTTATGTTGAGAATAAAATGCAGTTATTGTAGGTAGCTGTTTCTTAATTCTCCTACCATGGTTTTCTAACTGGTAAAACATAGTTTCTAAGTCATCCATTTAGAGCGATGCCGTGGCATGTATGGATGTGCACATGCGTGTGGGGTTTATGAAATCCTTAGTAAAACTCCTAATCTGTATTTCTAGAGGGTAGCTATTTTTATTTTTGAAATTAAAGATTTTTTCTTATCCAATCTTTTTATTCTAACTCAGATTTTCACCGTTTATCCTTTTTTTTTTTTTTTTTTGGATTTCATTATGTGTGAACTGAGCATGAAGAAAGCTGCTTTCAAAACCTGTGGTGGTTCTGTTTCTCTGAAACAGGTGGTAGTCTCATATAATCACGGTCAATTCACGCGTTGAAATTATATCTAAGTTCTCACTGTTTCTATTGGCATAGTTAGTCATACTTACAGGTTTGACTAGTCAAGGTTTTACTGTCTTAAAGTTTTATTCATTTGTTCATTCACTTACTGAATACTTAAAATATGAATGTTTCTGTATTTCAAATACTGCTCCAAACTCTGGAAGAAAAAAGAAAAGACAAAAATGAATGCTAGTGTCACTTGTGAGGGTAGTTGCATGTGCTTTCACTCCAGCCATGACACCGTGTTTGTCATGGAGAAAAAACATGGCATGGTTCTTGACATCACGGCTGTTAGAATCCAGAATGTTAATCTCTCTTGGCTAGACTCATTAGTCACCTCTTCACTGATTTTCCTACTCCAAGGTCAAACTCCTACTCCAAATTGTGGCCATAGCCATCTTCTAAGAACATATAGCCAGAATATTTCACTCATCCATTCCAAAGCATACAAAGCCCAGTCATCATATCCAGAATTTACTCTAAGTTTGTTCCATAAATATGAGATGCAGCATGATCCACCCCTGGGCTTTCCCAGCACCTCAGTGGTAAAAGAACCCACCTGCCAATGCAGAAGGCTTAGGTTTAATCCCTGGGTTAGGAGGATTGCCTGATAGCATCCCCTGGGAAGACGCTACCCACTCCTATATTATTGCCTAGGAAATCTCATGGACAGAGGAGCCTGGTAGACTATAATCTGTGGGGTTCCAAAGAACTGGACATAACTGAGCATGCACATGATAAATCCCTGACCAATGGCTCTGCTCTCCTCTTCGATTGTTCAATATATAGTCTCTCCATTGACCATGTTGTCCTATGTTTTCCCTCAAGAATGATAAACATGGGCTTCCCTGGTGGTCCAGTCTGTGAAGAGTCTGCCTTGCAGTGCAAGGGGCACAAGTTCAATCCCTGGCACGGGAAGATCCCACATACCATGGAGCGGCTGGACTGGTGTGTCCAATTACGAGCCAGCGCTCTGGAGCACGTGTGCCCAGAGCTGGTTCTCTGCAACGAGAGAGGCCGCTGTGATGGCAGGCCCACACAGGCCAAAGAAGTAAGATGGATGAAAATAAATAAATGGAAGGACCAATAAAAAGAGACCAAAAATTAAAGAAACAAAATTATTTTAAAAAAAGAATGATAAACATGTTCCAGGACTCCTCCCTTATCACTGCCCCCTCCCATTCCTTGAAGTCATGGACCGCGTGTCATCTGTTTCCACATATCCAGCAATCACTATACATGTAGAGATAGAGTCTGTTTTGTCCACTCTCCGTTACTTGACCCTACTTAATTTTTATAGCAATTATCCTTCTATCTCTGGAGTAGGAAGTGGCAACTCATTCCAGTATTCTTGCCTGGAAATTCCATTGACAGAGCCACCTGGAAGGCTACAGGCCATGGGTCATAAAAGAATCAAACATGACTGAGCCCAACAACAATCTTTCTATCTATATTTGTACACATATGCGTTTGTTTAATGAGTTAAAGTTTTGATGATTCTCTGAATTAGAATCACTTACCCAAGGGCTCTGTGTCACATTGTCTTGGATCATTTGGATTGGGTTTCTTGAATAATGCAATTCCAGTATTAGAATGCAGCATGATCCACCCTGGGCTTTCCCAGCACCTCAGTGGTAAAGAACCCACCTGCCAATGCAGAAGGCTTAGGTTTAATCCCTGGGTTAGAGGATTGCCTGATAGCATCCCCTGGGAAGACGCTACCCACTCCTATATTATTGCCTAGGAAATCTCATGGACAGAGGAGCCTGGTAGACTATAATCTGTGGGGTTCCAAAGAACTGGACATAACTGAGCATGCACATGATAAATCCCTGACCAATGGCTCTGCTCTCCTCTTCGATTGTTCAATATATAGTCTCTCCATTGACCATGTTGTCCTATGTTTTCCCTCAAGAATGATAAACATGGGCTTCCCTGGTGGTCCAGTCTGTGAAGAGTCTGCCTTGCAGTGCAAGGGGCACAAGTTCGATCCCTGGCACGGGAAGATCCCACATACCATGGAGCGGCTGGACTGGTGTGTCCAATTACGAGCCAGCGCTCTGGAGCACGTGTGCCCAGAGCTGGTTCTCTGCAACGAGAGAGGCCGCTGTGATGGCAGGCCCACACAGGCCAAAGAAGTAAGATGGATGAAAATAAATAAATGGAAGGACCAATAAAAAGAGACCAAAAATTAAAGAAACAAAATTATTTTAAAAAAAGAATGATAAACATGTTCCAGGACTCCTCCCTTATCACTGCCCCCTCCCATTCCTTGAAGTCATGGACCGCGTGTCATCTGTTTCCACATATCCAGCAATCACTATACATGTAGAGATAGAGTCTGTTTTGTCCACTCTCCGTTACTTGACCCTACTTAATTTTTATAGCAATTATCCTTCTATCTCTGGAGTAGGAAGTGGCAACTCATTCCAGTATTCTTGCCTGGAAATTCCATTGACAGAGCCACCTGGAAGGCTACAGGCCATGGGTCATAAAAGAATCAAACATGACTGAGCCCAACAACAATCTTTCTATCTATATTTGTACACATATGCGTTTGTTTAATGAGTTAAAGTTTTGATGATTCTCTGAATTAGAATCACTTACCCAAGGGCTCTGTGTCACATTGTCTTGGATCATTTGGATTGGGTTTCTTGAATAATGCAATTCCAGTATTAGAAATGTACTGTGAGTATAGTTGCTATTTTTCTCTTATAGAGATTGCATCCTAGGTGCCCCTCAAACCTCTTGAACTGTTACTAAGGGATCATGCTAATGATCATGAGTTTCAGTCACACAAAATGTCCAAAGGGTCTGAATTAAAAATCTATTTGAGAGGAAGCACCATGGTTTCAAATGATTCACAGTAGGTTTTCCTAAGTTTCTTTAAACAAGAGTTCCTTTTAGTGCTGATAAGGGACCCATTTTGCTCTTAAATGTCTTTACTCTACATAATTGAACAAGATTGCCAACCAGGATGGGAACAGAAATGTGCTCCACCTGGGAGACTGTAACTGCCGTGCTTTCAGAAAATTAAAAAAAAAAAAAAAAAAAGTAGTTTTAACGAAACTACAGTGGCTCCTGGTCATCTGTTGTGGATGCCTTATGTCTCTCACTTTTTTTCTGTGCTATGCAGCAGTTCCTTATTAGTTATCTATTTTATAGATGAGACTGTGTGTATGTTAATCTTAGTCTCCCAATTTATCCCTCCCTCCCTCTCCACCTTGGTAATCAGACGTTTGTTTTCTGCATCTGTGACTCTATTTCTGTTTTTATAAGAAGTTCATTACATGTGGGTGTCTTCCCACGTGACTTTGTTGTAAAAGAATCCAATGCAGGAGACATGAGTTCGATCTCTGGGGCAGGAAGACCCTTTGGGAAAAGAAATGGCAGCCCACTCAAGTATTCTTGCCTGGAAAACCTCATGGACAGAGGAGCCTGCTGGGCTATAGTCATGGTGTCACAAAGGGTCAGACAAGACTTAGTGACTAAGTAGCAACAACTACCATTGTTTTATATTCCATATATAAGTAATATCATTTGTATGTCTTAAAAGTAGTATCTGGCCTATTTTTTCTTCCTACAAACAATTAAAATTGTTATTAACTATTTAATTTATATGAATATGATTTGTTCTCAATAAATTTCATAATGAGATTTGTTGGGAGGTGGTAAAATTTTGGAATATTGCCAAAACAAAATTATTATTCATTAGGTAAAATTAACTTTTAATGAAATAGTTCCTTTGACACTCATTGGATAATAATGAAAATGCAAACTGGAATTGAAAAGATGGTGAGCATTCTGTTAAGATGCATCATTTATAAGAGAATAAGAGAATGAAATAAGAGAATGAAATTTAGCTGAAACTGAAGTGAGTGACAATTACCTAGGGAAAATTTCCTTAAGTATCACAATATGAAACTAGCAGTGTAAAAATATCTCAGGAGATTTGTTAAGCTGTACTCAGTTTGTGTTAGAAAGAAAATTAACTTTTAAAAGTAATTCAATTTAACCATATGATATAAAAGTTGAAGTATCAGCTTCCCATGTGAAGGTGTGCATGGGATTAATTAGCCTTTTTAGTCATTAGTGAACTGTGCTTTAATGATAATGCTTGTTACAGAATTATTATGTGTTAAGTTATATAAGTAAACTATCTGGGCTTTAGTATATATACTCAATATTCAGATATTTGTATACAGGCAGACGTCATTTTATTGTGCTTCACTTTATTGTACTTAGTAGAGATTATTTGTTTTTGCAAACCAGAAGGTTGGTGGCATTCCTGCTAATCTTAGTCTCCCAATTTATCCCTCCCTCCCTCTCCACCTTGGTAATCAGACGTTTGTTTTCTGCATCTGTGACTCTATTTCTGTTTTTATAAGAAGTTCATTACATGTGGGTGTCTTCCCACGTGACTTTGTTGTAAAAGAATCCAATGCAGGAGACATGAGTTCGATCTCTGGGGCAGGAAGACCCTTTGGGAAAAGAAATGGCAGCCCACTCAAGTATTCTTGCCTGGAAAACCTCATGGACAGAGGAGCCTGCTGGGCTATAGTCATGGTGTCACAAAGGGTCAGACAAGACTTAGTGACTAAGTAGCAACAACTACCATTGTTTTATATTCCATATATAAGTAATATCATTTGTATGTCTTAAAAGTAGTATCTGGCCTATTTTTTCTTCCTACAAACAATTAAAATTGTTATTAACTATTTAATTTATATGAATATGATTTGTTCTCAATAAATTTCATAATGAGATTTGTTGGGAGGTGGTAAAATTTTGGAATATTGCCAAAACAAAATTATTATTCATTAGGTAAAATTAACTTTTAATGAAATAGTTCCTTTGACACTCATTGGATAATAATGAAAATGCAAACTGGAATTGAAAAGATGGTGAGCATTCTGTTAAGATGCATCATTTATAAGAGAATAAGAGAATGAAATAAGAGAATGAAATTTAGCTGAAACTGAAGTGAGTGACAATTACCTAGGGAAAATTTCCTTAAGTATCACAATATGAAACTAGCAGTGTAAAAATATCTCAGGAGATTTGTTAAGCTGTACTCAGTTTGTGTTAGAAAGAAAATTAACTTTTAAAAGTAATTCAATTTAACCATATGATATAAAAGTTGAAGTATCAGCTTCCCATGTGAAGGTGTGCATGGGATTAATTAGCCTTTTTAGTCATTAGTGAACTGTGCTTTAATGATAATGCTTGTTACAGAATTATTATGTGTTAAGTTATATAAGTAAACTATCTGGGCTTTAGTATATATACTCAATATTCAGATATTTGTATACAGGCAGACGTCATTTTATTGTGCTTCACTTTATTGTACTTAGTAGAGATTATTTGTTTTTGCAAACCAGAAGGTTGGTGGCATTCCTGCTTTGAGTAAGTTTATTCCCACCATTTTTCTGACACATTTGCTTACAGTATTGTAAGCGTTATTATTATTATGCTTGTTAAGGCAATCTATGATCAGGGATCTCTGATATTCCTATCATAATTGTTTGGGGGCACCATGGACCATTGCACTCATACAAGACAGGGAACTTAATTGGTAAATGTTTTGTGTCCTGACAACTCTGTGGCCACCCATTTCCATACATCTGCCTCCCTCAGGCTTCCCTATTATTATTCTGAGACACAACAATATATTGAAATCAGGCCAATTAATAATGGCCTCCAGGTGTTCAGATGAAAGGAAGAGTCCCACGTCTCTCTCTTTAAGTCAAAAGCTAGACATGAAGCTTAGCGAGGAAGGCAGGTCAAAAGTTAAAACAGGCCAGAAACTAAACCTCTTATGCCAAACAGTGGACCAAGTGTATCTTACTGCTCATGTGGAAGAAGTTGTAGTGATCTGGATAGAAGATCTAACCAGTCTCAACATTCCCTTAAACAAAAGCCTAATTCAGAGCGAGGTTCTATATCTCTTCAGTTCTATAAGGATTGAGAAAGGTAAAGAAGCTGCAGAAGAAAAAGTGTGAAGTGACAGTGATTGGGTCATCAGTTTGAAGGGAAGAAGCTGTCTCCATAAGATAAAAGTACAAGGGAAATCATCAAGGGCTGATGTTGAAGCTGCAGCATGTTACCCAGAAGATCCAGCTAAGGTAATTCTTGAAGGTGGCTGCACTTAACATCAGTGTTTCATTGGAGATGAAACAGCCTTCTCTTGGAAGAAGACAACATCGAGGGATGCTTCCCAGATAGCACAGGGATAAAGAATCCACCTGCCAAGGCAGCAGATGCAGGTTCAGTCCTTGGGTGGGGAAGATCCCCTGGAAATGGCAATCCACTTCACTATTCTTGCCTGGGAAATTCCACAGACAGAGGAGCCTGGTGGAATACAGTCCATGAAGTCACAAAAGAAACACGATTTAGCAACTAAACAACAATGCTATAATAAATGAGAGTTTCCCATGATTTGAAGAAAATCATCCATTCATTTGATCTCAAAGACCCATGCAGGATTTCCAGAAACTGGTTCAGCACAGGGAACCCCAGTTTGACTTGATGCTCTGAGTTAGTAGCAGAGATGTTGGATCAGCCTTCATGCCATAAGAAAGTACCTATGCCTTACAACACTTCCTAATCACAGTGACATGGTGCAAGTTGTTCTCAGGAATTCTAGAAGCTCAGATATGGCATTGTTGTTTTAAAATTGCAGTGTTGTTGATTTATAATGTGTTAGTGTCAGGTGTATGGGAAATTTACATATGTATGTATATAGCATTTAAAATTCTCTTCCCTTATACATAATTACAAAATATTGAGTGTAATTCCATGTCCTATAAGGAGGTCCTTGTTGGTTATTTTATATATAGTAGTATGTATATAGTATATACACAGAAAAAAAAAAATATATATACACACACACAGATACATACATACATACTTGCATATATAAACAGAGAAGCTCCAGTGAACCCTTGAAAAGTGACTGGATAGAAGATCTAACCAGTCTCAACATTCCCTTAAACAAAAGCCTAATTCAGAGCGAGGTTCTATATCTCTTCAGTTCTATAAGGATTGAG
Organism: Tragulus kanchil; assembly: GCA_022376925.1. Lineage (NCBI taxonomy): Eukaryota > Metazoa > Chordata > Mammalia > Artiodactyla > Tragulidae > Tragulus > Tragulus kanchil. The sequence goes on from JAIOJX010000023.1 coordinate 135,175,443, forward strand.
AAAGGTAAAGAAGCTGCAGAAGAAAAGTGTGAAGTGACAGTGATTGGGTCATCAGTTTGAAGGGAAGAAGCTGTCTCCATAAGATAAAAGTACAAGGAAATCATCAAGGGCTGATGTTGAAGCTGCAGCATGTTACCCAGAAGATCCAGCTAAGGTAATTCTTGAAGGTGGCTGCACTTAACATCAGTGTTTCATTGGAGATGAAACAGCCTTCTCTTGGAAGAAGACAACATCGAGGGATGCTTCCCAGATAGCACAGGGATAAAGAATCCACCTGCCAAGGCAGCAGATGCAGGTTCAGTCCTTGGGTGGGGAAGATCCCCTGGAAATGGCAATCCACTTCACTATTCTTGCCTGGGAAATTCCACAGACAGAGGAGCCTGGTGGAATACAGTCCATGAAGTCACAAAAGAAACACGATTTAGCAACTAAACAACAATGCTATAATAAATGAGAGTTTCCCATGATTTGAAGAAAATCATCCATTCATTTGATCTCAAAGACCCATGCAGGATTTCCAGAAACTGGTTCAGCACAGGGAACCCCAGTTTGACTTGATGCTCTGAGTTAGTAGCAGAGATGTTGGATCAGCCTTCATGCCATAAGAAAGTACCTATGCCTTACAACACTTCCTAATCACAGTGACATGGTGCAAGTTGTTCTCAGGAATTCTAGAAGCTCAGATATGGCATTGTTGTTTTAAAATTGCAGTGTTGTTGATTTATAATGTGTTAGTGTCAGGTGTATGGGAAATTTACATATGTATGTATATAGCATTTAAAATTCTCTTCCCTTATACATAATTACAAAATATTGAGTGTAATTCCATGTCCTATAAGGAGGTCCTTGTTGGTTATTTTATATATAGTAGTATGTATATAGTATATACACAGAAAAAAAAATATATATATACACACACACAGATACATACATACATACTTGCATATATAAACAGAGAAGCTCCAGTGCTTTGGCCACCAGATGTGAAGAACCAACTCATTAGAAAAGACCCTGATGCTGGGAAAGATTGAGGGCGGGAGGAGGGGATGACAGAGGACAAGATGGTCGAATGGTGTCACTGACTCAATGGACATGAATTTGAGTAAAATCCGGGAGATAGTGAAGGAGAGGGAAGCCTGATGTGCTGCAGTCTGTGGGGTCAGAAAGTCAGAAACGACTTTGTGACTGAACAACAAGTGTGTATATTATTAATGCCAAACTCCTGATTTGCTTTTCCTCTCTACCCCCACTTTGGTAATCACAAGTTGTTTTCTGTATTACTCAGCCCTAGAAAAGAATGATGAAATAATGCCATTTGCAGCAATATGGATGGACCTAGAGGCTATGCTATTAAGTGAAGTAAGCCAAAGGCAACTATGATATGATATCATTGAGATGTAGAATCTAAAAAACAAAAATGCAAATGAACTGAACTTATTTCTGAAAGAGAAATAGACCCACAGTCATAGCAAACAAATATAGTGCTGTTTAAATTTTTTAAATTTTGGCCTCTTTTATTGCTTTTTTATTTATTTATCTTCATCCATCTTTACTCTTTGGCCTGTGTGAGCCTCCCATTGCAGTGGCCTCTCTCATTACAGACCACTGGCTCTGGATAAATGTGCTCCAGAGCGCTGTTGGCAATTGAACACACCAGTCCAGCCACTCCACTGCCCATGGGATCTTCTCAGGCCAGGAATCAAACTGGTGCCCATTGCACTGCAAGGCAGACTCTTTACCCACTGGACCACCAGGGAAGCCCAGTGTTGTTTAATTTTAAAGGAGGTTATCTCTCCCCAAAAGTATATGACTGACTCACATTATAGATATCATAAAATAATGGAAAAATAAGATTTATTAGTCAAGGGATTTAATCAAATACAGTGTTTGGCTCACTGATGTGAGGTGACTAGGAGAACACAACAGAATTAGTATTATCAGGCATTTAATAATGATTTGAATTTCCTTGGTGACCAACTGAGCCTTAGGCATCCCAATCATTAATGGACTAGAATGAATAGATTAACTTAATTGACATTGACCTGGATTAACTGTCTAATAGAATTTAGTAGTGCATATTTAACTGAGATGTATTTATTAGTAGAGATTGCACACATGCACGAAAGACGGAATTTATTTTGTTTTGATGGATAAGAAGATATTAACAAAAAACTTTGAAGCTTTATCAGAGGTTTTATGAATAAATTATGGACTACAGCCTGCCAGTCTCCTCTGTTCATGGGATTTCCCAGGCAAGAATTCTGGAGTGGGTTGCCATTTCCTTCTCCAGGAGATCTTCCCAACCTAGAGATCAAACCAGGGTCTTTGGCATTGCAGGCAGATTCTTTACTGTCTGAGCCCCTGGAAAGCCTAAGTTATTGAACTGATACTTAATATTTAGTCCTTGTGTTTTCCAACAATAGAAATATTTTTATGCAACTTAATGGGAATTTTTATAAGCAGAACAATGTCATTAAAAGTGTTATCTACACACGCAGTGAACTCATGGAACAAAGAATAGATATGGGGACATTGTGGAGAATGAGCAGTGAGAGGGAGGCATAGAGGAAGTAACATCGAAATCTATACTGTCATGTGTGGAAAAGATAGCTATGGTCATTGTGCTAAGGGAATAGGAGTGCCTACAATCACTTGGGGCGATGGCCCGGAGGGGTGGGAGGGGGAACTGGGTGGCGGGGAGGGGAACAGGGATATGCATATGAATGATCTGGGAACATACATGTCGGTGAACAACAAAACTCTGTAAAATCTTTAAAATAAAGAATTAAAAAAAAAGTGTTATCTAAATTTGGAAAATCAGTTAACATTATGACAGAGACCTACATTTTTTTTTTACTACAAGCCCTGTATTATTTGTTACTTTATATGGTATTTTCTCGTTTCATCCTATCTGTTTACACAGCATCTTAACATGAGTACAGCGATTATTTTGAACATTACCTCAATGTTTCTCACAAAAATCCTATGAAGTAGGATTTCCATATATTAAAATAAGGCAAATACTTAACATGAGTACAGCGATTATTATTTTGATATTGACTGTCTAATAGAATTTAGTAGTGCATATTTAACTGAGATGTATTTATTAGTAGAGATTGCACACATGCACGAAAGACGGAATTTATTTTGTTTTGATGGATAAGAAGATATTAACAAAAAACTTTGAAGCTTTATCAGAGGTTTTATGAATAAATTATGGACTACAGCCTGCCAGTCTCCTCTGTTCATGGGATTTCCCAGGCAAGAATTCTGGAGTGGGTTGCCATTTCCTTCTCCAGGAGATCTTCCCAACCTAGAGATCAAACCAGGGTCTTTGGCATTGCAGGCAGATTCTTTACTGTCTGAGCCCCTGGAAAGCCTAAGTTATTGAACTGATACTTAATATTTAGTCCTTGTGTTTTCCAACAATAGAAATATTTTTATGCAACTTAATGGGAATTTTTATAAGCAGAACAATGTCATTAAAAGTGTTATCTACACACGCAGTGAACTCATGGAACAAAGAATAGATATGGGGACATTGTGGAGAATGAGCAGTGAGAGGGAGGCATAGAGGAAGTAACATCGAAATCTATACTGTCATGTGTGGAAAAGATAGCTATGGTCATTGTGCTAAGGGAATAGGAGTGCCTACAATCACTTGGGGCGATGGCCCGGAGGGGTGGGGGGGGAACTGGGTGGGAGGGGGGAACAGGGATATGCATATGAATGATCTGGGAACATACATGTCGGTGAACAACAAAACTCTGTAAAATCTTTAAAATAAAGAATTAAAAAAAAAGTGTTATCTAAATTTGGAAAATCAGTTAACATTATGACAGAGACCTACATTTTTTTTTTACTACAAGCCCTGTATTATTTGTTACTTTATATGGTATTTTCTCGTTTCATCCTATCTGTTTACACAGCATCTTAACATGAGTACAGCGATTATTTTTTGAACATTACCTCAATGTTTCTCACAAAAAATCCTATGAAGTAGGATTTCCATATATTAAAATAAGGAAAATTCAGAAAAATGATTTTATACATAGAAATGTGTGAGTTCATGCATGTGCATGTATATTGTATGATATAACTGTAGCTGGGGCTCACTCCACTGGATAGAGATGTCGTTATAAGTGTAGGTTAGATGATTCTTTGTGTCTTCTGTGTTCAGTGTACTCTTGTGCTAAAAGGAGTCATGCATTAACTCATAATCAATCTAAACTATTGTAAAGTATTAGTCACTCAGTCATGTCCAACTCTTTGTGACCCCATTTATTGTAGTCCTTCAGGCTCCTCTGGTCATGGTATTTCCCGGGAAAGCACACTGGAGTGGGTGGTCATTCCCTTCTCCAGGGAATCTTCCCAACCCAGGGATCAAATCCAGGTCTCCTGCATTTCAGGTGGATTCTTTACCATCTGAACCACAAAGGAATCCCTAAATCATTATAAATTACATTTAACTTATTTTAATCAAAAGTATAATTTTGTAAAAGTATTAGCAAGCTAACATGCTTGTGAAATTATTTTTCAAGTTCATAAACAACTGTATGGATAAAGCAACACTTTAAGTGCTCAAAAAGCAATACCACCTGTTTTATGAAAGAGACTTTAGTTGTTTTTATTTAACAATGAACAAAATGTATTCAACAGTAATGCAATATATTTCAAAAATAAAAGGCACATTTCCCATGAGGTTTTTGCACTGCTTAAAAATGCCTCAAATATTTCTTTAAATACAGTAATATATGAGTTCATTCATATTAAAATGGACACACAGATTACCTGAGTCAGCTAATGGAAATTTAATAATAAATGTGAAAGTGCTAAAAAGAGAAAATACTCTGGTAAGCATCCACCCTGGACTTTAGGAGCAGGGCAGTTGAGCAGATGAAGCATTGGCAGGCTCCCTGTGGCTTTGCAGGTATGCAAGGATCAGTGTTCTTTTTTTTTTTACAAGCCCTGTATTATTTGTTACTTTATATGGTATTTTCTCGTTTCATCCTATCTGTTTACACAGCATCTTAACATGAGTACAGCGATTATTTTTTGAACATTACCTCAATGTTTCTCACAAAAAATCCTATGAAGTAGGATTTCCATATATTAAAATAAGGAAAATTCAGAAAAATGATTTTATACATAGAAATGTGTGAGTTCATGCATGTGCATGTATATTGTATGATATAACTGTAGCTGGGGCTCACTCCACTGGATAGAGATGTCGTTATAAGTGTAGGTTAGATGATTCTTTGTGTCTTCTGTGTTCAGTGTACTCTTGTGCTAAAAGGAGTCATGCATTAACTCATAATCAATCTAAACTATTGTAAAGTATTAGTCACTCAGTCATGTCCAACTCTTTGTGACCCCATTTATTGTAGTCCTTCAGGCTCCTCTGGTCATGGTATTTCCCGGGAAAGCACACTGGAGTGGGTGGTCATTCCCTTCTCCAGGGAATCTTCCCAACCCAGGGATCAAATCCAGGTCTCCTGCATTTCAGGTGGATTCTTTACCATCTGAACCACAAAGGAATCCCTAAATCATTATAAATTACATTTAACTTATTTTAATCAAAAGTATAATTTTGTAAAAGTATTAGCAAGCTAACATGCTTGTGAAATTATTTTTCAAGTTCATAAACAACTGTATGGATAAAGCAACACTTTAAGTGCTCAAAAAGCAATACCACCTGTTTTATGAAAGAGACTTTAGTTGTTTTTATTTAACAATGAACAAAATGTATTCAACAGTAATGCAATATATTTCAAAAATAAAAGGCACATTTCCCATGAGGTTTTTGCACTGCTTAAAAATGCCTCAAATATTTCTTTAAATACAGTAATATATGAGTTCATTCATATTAAAATGGACACACAGATTACCTGAGTCAGCTAATGGAAATTTAATAATAAATGTGAAAGTGCTAAAAAGAGAAAATACTCTGGTAAGCATCCACCCTGGACTTTAGGAGCAGGGCAGTTGAGCAGATGAAGCATTGGCAGGCTCCCTGTGGCTTTGCAGGTATGCAAGGATCAGTGTTCTTTTTTTTTTTTTTTAAACCTTTATTTTGCTTTTAACTTTTACAGTTTTGTTGTTTACAGATATGTATGTTCCCAGATTAGTCATATGTATATCCCCCCTTCCCACCCCTCCCAACCATCACACAGCACCCCTGAAGGATCCCCTTTTCTCACAGAGCAATGACTAGAGCTATTTTCTTCACTTATGATAGATAGTACAGGTCTTCATGCTACTTCCTTTACGCCTCCTACCTTCTGTTCCTTCCCCACAATGTCCATATGTCCACTGTCCGTGTCTGTCTTTCTGTTGCTTCACTGCGTGTGCCATCATCACCATCCTACTAGATTCCATATATATGTAGGATCAGTGTTCTTTCTTCCTGCCTGGCACACTGCACTGTCTCTTGCTTCTTAGTTGTCTTCTATGGCTTCCTCCCTAAGGACAGGTGATTGAATGACCTCCTACCAATTCTAGTATGGCCACCAAGATAGAACAGTTGAACCCGGAACCCAAGAGATGGCAGAACCAACAAAAAAAAATGATATAATAGTCATGTAAGGGGACCAACAGCCAGAAGAAGGAACACAGGGGATCCTTCAATAAAACAGTTGAAATCTAAAGAAAGATTCAAGACGGGGCAGAAGACAGCCCACAAAACAACAAGAATGCAGATAAAGTTTTCAAAGAGAAAACTAAATCCTGCACAGGGCTTTCTAGAACTAAAACATGGGAATTCCCACTTAAAACATTTAATCCAAGAATAAAAGGAGTAGATTATGTGTTTGGGGGTATTTTTTCATTTTTTTAATATTGAGGTTTATAATATTACATTTCACATATATAACATAGTGCTTCACAATTTTTAAAGGTTGTACTGCATTTGTAGCTATTACAAAATGTTGACTATTTCCCCTGTGTTGTACAATATGTCTTTTTAGCATATTTTATACATAGTAGTTTACACCTCTTAACCCAATGGCTCTTCTGTCTCTTCCCTTTCCCTCTCCCCACTGGTAACCGCTAGTCTGTTTTCTGTAGTTGTTAATCTGTTTCTTTTGTGTTATGTTCAATAGTTTGTTGTATTTTTTTAGATTCTGCATTTAAGTGATAGCAATCAGTGTTTGCCTTTCTCTGTATGACTTATTTCACTTAGTGTAATGCATTCCAAATGCTCCAACATGATGAAAATAGCAAAATTTTATTCTTTTTGATGACCTGGTAGTATTCCATTGTGTGTGTGTGTGTGTGTGTGACATCGTCTTTATCTGTCCATCTTTGTTCATTCATGCAATAACTTGGGTTGTTTCTGTATCTGGTTATGTATTATCTGTCCATCTTTGTTCATTCATGCAATAACTTGGTTGTTTCTGTATCTGGGTTATAGTAAATTATGTGCTGTGAGCACTGGAATGCAAGTTATCTTTTCTAAAAAGATTCCATATATATGTAGGATCAGTGTTCTTTCTTCCTGCCTGGCACACTGCACTGTCTCTTGCTTCTTAGTTGTCTTCTATGGCTTCCTCCCTAAGGACAGGTGATTGAATGACCTCCTACCAATTCTAGTATGGCCACCAAGATAGAACAGTTGAACCCGGAACCCAAGAGATGGCAGAACCAACAAAAAAAAATGATATAATAGTCATGTAAGGGGACCAACAGCCAGAAGAAGGAACACAGGGGATCCTTCAATAAAACAGTTGAAATCTAAAGAAAGATTCAAGACGGGGCAGAAGACAGCCCACAAAACAACAAGAATGCAGATAAAGTTTTCAAAGAGAAAACTAAATCCTGCACAGGGCTTTCTAGAACTAAAACATGGGAATTCCACTTAAAACATTTAATCCAAGAATAAAAGGAGTAGATTATGTGTTTGGGGGTATTTTTTCATTTTTTTAATATTGAGGTTTATAATATTACATTTCACATATATAACATAGTGCTTCACAATTTTTAAAGGTTGTACTGCATTTGTAGCTATTACAAAATGTTGACTATTTCCCCTGTGTTGTACAATATGTCTTTTTAGCATATTTTATACATAGTAGTTTACACCTCTTAACCCAATGGCTCTTCTGTCTCTTCCCTTTCCCTCTCCCCACTGGTAACCGCTAGTCTGTTTTCTGTAGTTGTTAATCTGTTTCTTTTGTGTTATGTTCAATAGTTTGTTGTATTTTTTTAGATTCTGCATTTAAGTGATAGCAATCAGTGTTTGCCTTTCTCTGTATGACTTATTTCACTTAGTGTAATGCATTCCAAATGCTCCAACATGATGAAAATAGCAAAATTTTATTCTTTTTGATGACCTGGTAGTATTCCATTGTGTGTGTGTGTGTGTGTGTGTGACATCGTCTTTATCTGTCCATCTTTGTTCATTCATGCAATAACTTGGGTTGTTTCTGTATCTGGGTTATAGTAAATTATGCTGCTGTGAGCACTGGAATGCAAGTTATCTTTTCAAATTAATGTTCTTTTTTTTTTGGAATCTATGCCCAGGAGTTGAATTGCTGGATTCTATAGTAGTTCTGTTTTTATTTTTCTTCAGGAATCTCACTACTGTTTTTCCGTAATGGCTGTACCAATTTACATTCCCACCAACAGTTTTAAAGGGGTTCCCGTTTGTCCGCATCCTTGCTAATGTTCGTTGTTCATAGACATTTTGATGACTTCCATTATGGCAGGTATGAGATAGTACCTCTTTGTAGGCTTCATTTGCATTTCTGCACTCATGAGTCGTGATGTTGAGCAACTTTTCATGTACCTGTTGGCCATCTGCCTGTCTTCTTTAGAGAAAATTTTATTCACATATTCTGCCTAATTTTTAATCAGAATGTTCGTTTTCTTTGGTGTTGAGTTGTTTGAGCTATTTATATATTTTGAATATTACTCCCTTGTTGGTTGCATGATTTGCAAATATTGTCTCCTGTAGGTTGTCTTTCGGTTTTGCAAATGGTTTCTTTTGCTGTACAAAAGTTTTTTACATTTAATTTGATCCTATTTGTTTATTTTTGCTTTTGTTTCCTTTGCTTTGGAGGCAGGTACAAAACATATTGCTTTGATTTATGTCAGAAACTGTTCTGCCTGTGTTGTTTTATGAGTGCTGGTTTCACTTTTAGGTCTTTAAGCCCTTTTGAGTTCCATTTTGTGCATAGGGTTAGAAAATGTTCCCATTTCATTCTTTTACTTGTAGCTGTCCAGTATTCCCATCATCACCGTGTATTCACGTAGTTCAAGTTTGGGTGTGAAAGACAACTTTGAAGACAGAAACTAAATGAAAGGCCAAATATAAAAAGCATGTGAACAGTATTATTAACTAAAGTACAGATTTTGTTCAAATTTCACAAAATTTTATGCTAATATCCGTTATTGGTTTGCATACCTTACAATTCCACAGTGCATTTAATTGCATTGAGCAGCTTTGACTGCATGTAACAAACTCTTAATACATTCTCTTTTCATTTTTATTCTGTCACAAATATTTTCTTATTCTCCTGGATATGACTTCTTAGATAAACCCATCATTTAAAAGTGGACATTTAATTTCCAAATACACATTTTCTTTTAAAGTATCTTTCATATTAGTTTCTCTTTTTAATATCAACGTCTCATTTAAATGCTTTCTTCTCTGCAATCACCCTGTGTTTCCCATCTTTCAACTTTATTGAGGCTTTCCAAGGGTAAGTCATAGATCCCTCTTGATAATTGTCATATTGCCGTTGAAAATATGTTGATTATTTTCAAATACCTCTTGGTATTGATTTCTAACATAATTCCACAGTGATAAGAGAATAGATTCTGTATGATTTCAATACCCCTTTAGGTCATTTAGGAAATGTTTACACCTTGTCTTATGTCCCTGGATATGTTCCAGTGTCTTCTGGTGTATAGTCCATGGAAACTTCAGTAGAATTTGTATCCTGCTGTTGTGTGAAAATTGTATAAATCTTAATTGTGTTGAACAGTCCATAGTGTTTCTTGGATCTACTGTTTCCTTCTACTTTTATGTCTATTCATTCTATGAATTTTTGAGAATTTTGTGTTGAAACTCCAACTAAAATTTTTCTTATTTATGTACTTAAAATAATGTTAATATATAGTGGGACTATTTACAAATTTGTTCTGTATTTTCCAAGTCTCATGTAAATGTGTTGTCATACTTTTATAATTTAACAAAAGAAAAGACATAAAAGGAAATATCTACCAAAACAAGATAGAAATTATGGTCAGAAAGATTAAAACTGTTAAGAAATGTGTAAATTAAACCAATGCATCCAAGAGATAATAATCAAACAAATATTAAAACAAGTATTATGCATCTCAAACATTTCAGTTTAAAAATTGAAAGCATGATAGGAAACACTGATTTAAAAACATAGGCCAAAACAAATGTTAGAAAACTTTCTTGATTTAAGAAAATGATAATATTTTTCAAGTCTCTTGACAGAAATAAGAAGTTACATGTAAAAGACAGAATAGCTCTGGCATAAAATCTTTATTTGCAAATTTAGATATTAGAAAAGAAGGGATATATAGATATATCTAAATAGGTAGATGTAGATATAAATAGATATATAATTCACCATTCATTATATACCAGATTGAGAGAATTACCTACATACTCATTTTAAATAAAATAATACAGAAAGAATTCTAACCAAGGAACAAATTAATGATAATAAAATATTCAGAATAGGAAAAAATAAAAAGATTTTATGGAGCATGTATAGCATAAAAATAAGAAGATTTAGATGAAGAAGGGGGGATTAGAAAAGCTTTATTTTGTCCAAGTATGCAGTTGTTTTTTTTTTTTTTAACTTTTATTTTACTTTTAACTTTTACAGAGTTTTGTCATTTACAGATATGTATGTTCCCAGATTAGTCATATGTATATCCCCTCCATCCCACCCCTCCAGAAGTATTAGAAGTGACTTTTTTTTTTAGGTTTATTTATTTATTTATTTGACTGTACTGGCTCTTAGCTCTGGGACTTGGAATCTTTTAGTTGCAGCATGTGAGATCTAGCTTTCTGACCAGGGATCGAACCCAGGCCCCATGCATTGGGATCACGGAGTCATAGCCACTGGACCACCAAGGAAGTCCCTAGAAGTGACTTTTTTAAGAAACAATCAACAATATGATGAATTTTAAATAGCATGCCACTTTACCAAGGATGGAGAGGTTTTTAAAGAGTAGTATGTTCTAAAGGTGTTTTTAGGAGAATATGACCTGCAGTTGGGGGTGGGAAGCAGGATTTCTAAAGGCTACAGCTTATTAAAATCAGGGTCATGGGGGGAGGGGAGAATAATTGGTTATCTTGTTTTCATACAGTACAAGGTGCAGGCATATGGTCAGAGTGCCATGAACAACACATTTGTCAAGGAAGATTAAGGAGAAATCCACTAAATAATATACTGAGGGACATCATATGCCCATGAAGAATGAAATTGCACTTAACATTCTATTTAAACCATTTTTAAAAATGTAGTTTCTTTACCATGTTATGTTATTTTCTGCTGTACAGCAAAGAGAATCAGTTATATGCATATGTATACCCATTCCTGTAAAAGACAGAATAGCTCTGGCATAAAATCTTTATTTGCAAATTTAGATATTAGAAAAGAAGGGATATATAGATATATCTAAATAGGTAGATGTAGATATAAATAGATATATAATTCACCATTCATTATATACCAGATTGAGAGAATTACCTACATACTCATTTTAAATAAAATAATACAGAAAGAATTCTAACCAAGGAACAAATTAATGATAATAAAATATTCAGAATAGGAAAAAATAAAAAGATTTTATGGAGCATGTATAGCATAAAAATAAGAAGATTTAGATGAAGAAGGGGGGATTAGAAAAGCTTTATTTTGTCCAAGTATGCAGTTGTTTTTTTTTTTTTTTAACTTTTATTTTACTTTTAACTTTTACAGAGTTTTGTCATTTACAGATATGTATGTTCCCAGATTAGTCATATGTATATCCCCTCCATCCCACCCCTCCAGAAGTATTAGAAGTGACTTTTTTTTTTAGGTTTATTTATTTATTTATTTGACTGTACTGGCTCTTAGCTCTGGGACTTGGAATCTTTTAGTTGCAGCATGTGAGATCTAGCTTTCTGACCAGGGATCGAACCCAGGCCCCATGCATTGGGATCACGGAGTCATAGCCACTGGACCACCAAGGAAGTCCCTAGAAGTGACTTTTTTAAGAAACAATCAACAATATGATGAATTTTAAATAGCATGCCACTTTACCAAGGATGGAGAGGTTTTTAAAGAGTAGTATGTTCTAAAGGTGTTTTTAGGAGAATATGACCTGCAGTTGGGGGTGGGAAGCAGGATTTCTAAAGGCTACAGCTTATTAAAATCAGGGTCATGGGGGGAGGGGAGAATAATTGGTTATCTTGTTTTCATACAGTACAAGGTGCAGGCATATGGTCAGAGTGCCATGAACAACACATTTGTCAAGGAAGATTAAGGAGAAATCCACTAAATAATATACTGAGGGACATCATATGCCCATGAAGAATGAAATTGCACTTAACATTCTATTTAAACCATTTTTAAAAATGTAGTTTCTTTACCATGTTATGTTATTTTCTGCTGTACAGCAAAGAGAATCAGTTATATGCATATGTATACCCATTCCTTTTTGCATTTGCTTCGGGGCTTCCCTCATGGCTCAAGTGGTAAAGAATCTGCTTCCAGTGTGGGAGACCCAGGTTTGATCCCTGGGCCGGGGAGATCCCCTGGAGGAGGGAATAGCTATCCACTGCAGTGTTCTTACCTGGGAAATCCCATGGACAGAGGAGCCTGGTGGGCTGCAGTCCACAGCAGGGCAGAGTCAGACAGAGCTGAGTGACTAACACTTTCCCATTCTGGTCACCTCAGAGCACTGAGCAGAGTTATGCATTAGGTTCTCACTAGTTATGTATTTTATGCATAATAATATATATGTATCTGTCCCAATCTCCCAGTCCATCCCACTCTTATTTTCTCCATTGGTGTCCATATTTCTGTTCTCTATGTCAATTTCTGCTTTGTTAACAGGTTAATCTATACCAGTTTTCTAGATTCCACATATATGTGTTATCATACAATATTGGTTTTTCACTTTCTGACTTATTTTACTCTGTCTAACAGTCTCTAGTTCCATCCACATCTTTGCAAATGGTCCAGTTTCATTCCTTTGCATTGCTGAGTAATATTCCATTGTCTATATGTACCACGTCTTTATCTATTTCTCTGTCTGTGGACACTTAGGTTGTTCCATGTCCTTGTTGCTCCATAGTAACTCTTATGAACACTGGCATGCATGTGCCCTTTGGACTTATGGTTTTCATCAGGTATATGCCAAAGAGTGGGACTATCACGCTTTGTGGTAGTTTTATTTATTTTTTCTAATGAACCTCCACGGTATTCTGCATAGTAGATATACCAATCCATATTCCCATCACCAGTGTAAGAGGGTTCCCTTCACTCCACACCCTTTCCAGCATTTGTTTGTAGACTTTATGATGATAACCATTCTGATGGGTGTGAGGTGTACTTCACAATAATTTTGATATGCATTTCTCTAATAATCAGTGATGCCAAACATATTTTAATTTGCCTGTTGGCCATTTACATGTCTTCTTTGAAGAAATGTATAATTAGATCTTCCATCTTTTTTTTTTTTTTATTAAGTTGTGGGGTTTTTTTGATACTGAATTACATGAACTTTTCTGTCTTTTCAAGATCTCTTGTTAGTTGCTTTGTTTGCAAATATTTTCTCCCATTCTGAGGGTGGAAACCATTTTAAGTTGATGATATCCAAACAATTTTTGTATATAGAGCAGGAATTGTATCAATGTAAAAATTTCCAAAATGTTTGGGATGATAGAAGAAGTTTTCTAATAAAATTATAAGTATTTTGTTTACATGATCAAAACAAAGGTACTGTGCCATATATTTTATATTAAAAAGCACACTAAATAATATGGGTAAGGAAAGTTAGAAAAATGAAGAGGTCAGAGTGGAATAGGGTGGTCAAAAGCATCAGGGAGAGAGATGGAAATAAAATTTGGTTTTGAAAGATGGCTGGGCTTCCCTGGTAACACAGATGGCAAAGAATTTGTCTGCAATGTGGGAGACCTGGGTTTGATCCCTGGGTTGGGATGATCCCCTGGTGAAGGAAACAACTACCCAATCTAGTATTCTTGCCTGGAGAATTCCATCGCTCATCTGTGGGACTGCAAAGAGTCAGACAGAACTAAACGACTTTCACTTTGAAAGATGGTTAGAAGAAGAAAGTCATCCCTAGATTGGGGTGGGAAAAAGAGATCTAAGCAAAAATGGAGAAGCCTGTATTAAATGTTTAAATAGACTGTAATGAGAATGCCATGGCCAGTGGGAGACAGATGAATGTCATAGACCAGTAAGAAAAGAGGAACTGACAGTAATGCTCAAATCACAGTATTGTTTCAAAGACAGCTAAGCTAAGACTAAATACCAAGTCATGCAGTGTGTGACATTTCCAAAGTGTGATGTCTTGTATCCTTCTGCAAGCTTGCATGAGACCAGTAGGTCATATGTGATCATCATAAATGTTCATGTCAGTTCAATCTCTCTGAGAAAGAATATGGGGACATAATACAGTCAAAGATGACATTTTCAAAAAGCATAGTTACCAGTGAAATACATATTACCATCACCAGTGTAAGAGGGTTCCCTTCACTCCACACCCTTTCCAGCATTTGTTTGTAGACTTTATGATGATAACCATTCTGATGGGTGTGAGGTGTACTTCACAATAATTTTGATATGCATTTCTCTAATAATCAGTGATGCCAAACATATTTTAATTTGCCTGTTGGCCATTTACATGTCTTCTTTGAAGAAATGTATAATTAGATCTTCCATCTTTTTTTTTTTATTAAGTTGTGGGGTTTTTTTGATACTGAATTACATGAACTTTTCTGTCTTTTCAAGATCTCTTGTTAGTTGCTTTGTTTGCAAATATTTTCTCCCATTCTGAGGGTGGAAACCATTTTAAGTTGATGATATCCAAACAATTTTTGTATATAGAGCAGGAATTGTATCAATGTAAAAATTTCCAAAATGTTTGGGATGATAGAAGAAGTTTTCTAATAAAATTATAAGTATTTTGTTTACATGATCAAAACAAAGGTACTGTGCCATATATTTTATATTAAAAAGCACACTAAATAATATGGGTAAGGAAAGTTAGAAAAATGAAGAGGTCAGAGTGGAATAGGGTGGTCAAAAGCATCAGGGAGAGAGATGGAAATAAAATTTGGTTTTGAAAGATGGCTGGGCTTCCCTGGTAACACAGATGGCAAAGAATTTGTCTGCAATGTGGGAGACCTGGGTTTGATCCCTGGGTTGGGATGATCCCCTGGTGAAGGAAACAACTACCCAATCTAGTATTCTTGCCTGGAGAATTCCATCGCTCATCTGTGGGACTGCAAAGAGTCAGACAGAACTAAACGACTTTCACTTTGAAAGATGGTTAGAAGAAGAAAGTCATCCCTAGATTGGGGGTGGGAAAAAGAGATCTAAGCAAAAATGGAGAAGCCTGTATTAAATGTTTAAATAGACTGTAATGAGAATGCCATGGCCAGTGGGAGACAGATGAATGTCATAGACCAGTAAGAAAAGAGGAACTGACAGTAATGCTCAAATCACAGTATTGTTTCAAAGACAGCTAAGCTAAGACTAAATACCAAGTCATGCAGTGTGTGACATTTCCAAAGTGTGATGTCTTGTATCCTTCTGCAAGCTTGCATGAGACCAGTAGGTCATATGTGATCATCATAAATGTTCATGTCAGTTCAATCTCTCTGAGAAAGAATATGGGGACATAATACAGTCAAAGATGACATTTTCAAAAAGCATAGTTACCAGTGAAATACATGTCACTGAACATATTATTTTCTGGCTTCCTTTGAATTGTGTTTGATTTGGGAGCTGGTAGAGGGTATTTCTATAAAGTATCAAGATGAAGAAAATGTTTAAGTATTCAAATGTGTCTGCATTGATGAGTTCAGAGGCAAAACACTGTTCTTGTTTAGTCACTCCCTTGTGTCTGACTCTCTGCGATCCCATGGACTGCAGCACACCAGGCTTCCCTGTCCTTCAGAGTTTGTTCAAACTTATGTCCATTGAGTCAATGATGCTGTCCAACCATCTCATCTTCTGTCTTTTTCTCTTCCTGCCTTCAGTCTTTCCCAGCATAAGGGTCTTTTCCAATGAGTAGGCTTTTTGCATCAGGTGATCAAAGTATTGGAGCTTTAGCTTCAGCATCAGTCCTTCCAATGAATACTCAGGGTTGATTTCCTTTAGGATTGACTGGTTTGATCTCCTTGACATCCAAGGGACTCTCAAGAGTCTTCTCCAGCACCACAGTTCAAAACTATCAATATGAAAAGCATCATAGTATGAAAAGGCAAAACACTGATGGACACTTTGAAATAAAGTTGAATCTGTGCATTATCTTCCTGAAGCTTTTAAACACTCTTATCCCAGCACCAAAAGTTCCAAAACTATCAAATGAAAAGCATTTATAAGGCAACACCAACAGAACTAAACGACTTTCACTTTGAAAGATGGTTAGAAGAAGAAAGTCATCCCTAGATTGGGGGTGGAAAAAAGAGATCTAAGCAAAAATGGAGAAGCCTGTATTAAATGTTTAAATAGACTGTAATGAGAATGCCATGGCCAGTGGGAGACAGATGAATGTCATAGACCAGTAAGAAAAGAGGAACTGACAGTAATGCTCAAATCACAGTATTGTTTCAAAGACAGCTAAGCTAAGACTAAATACCAAGTCATGCAGTGTGTGACATTTCCAAAGTGTGATGTCTTGTATCCTTCTGCAAGCTTGCATGAGACCAGTAGGTCATATGTGATCATCATAAATGTTCATGTCAGTTCAATCTCTCTGAGAAAGAATATGGGGACATAATACAGTCAAAGATGACATTTTCAAAAAGCATAGTTACCAGTGAAATACATGTCACTGAACATATTATTTTCTGGCTTCCTTTGAATTGTGTTTGATTTGGGAGCTGGTAGAGGGTATTTCTATAAAGTATCAAGATGAAGAAAATGTTTAAGTATTCAAATGTGTCTGCATTGATGAGTTCAGAGGCAAAACACTGTTCTTGTTTAGTCACTCCCTTGTGTCTGACTCTCTGCGATCCCATGGACTGCAGCACACCAGGCTTCCCTGTCCTTCAGAGTTTGTTCAAACTTATGTCCATTGAGTCAATGATGCTGTCCAACCATCTCATCTTCTGTCTTTTTCTCTTCCTGCCTTCAGTCTTTCCCAGCATAAGGGTCTTTTCCAATGAGTAGGCTTTTTGCATCAGGTGATCAAAGTATTGGAGCTTTAGCTTCAGCATCAGTCCTTCCAATGAATACTCAGGGTTGATTTCCTTTAGGATTGACTGGTTTGATCTCCTTGACATCCAAGGGACTCTCAAGAGTCTTCTCCAGCACCACAGTTCAAAACTATCAATATGAAAAGCATCATAGTATGAAAAGGCAAAACACTGATGGACACTTTGAAATAAAGTTGAATCTGTGCATTATCTTCCTGAAGCTTTTAAACACTCTTATCCACCAGAAAAGTCAGTGATGACAATTTCAAGACAAATGTTAAACAGAAAACCTTATTTATTACTGCTACTGCTGTGAGACAATTTTTTGTGATATAGTAAGAAATCAACATTCTGCTGAAAATAGCTTTTACTAATTTATACAGGATCTCAGCTGTAGTCCAACAGAAGGGAATGCCAGCTCTTGTTAAAGAATCTGTTACATTTTCATTTGAAAAAAATGTCAGGAAAGAGAACTGACAAACTTAAAACATTTTACAGTAGAGGAAATATGAATTTGTCAATATAACAGACACATGAAAATATTGTGTCTGATCCATTAGGTATTAGTAAAGAGCCAGGCTGTCTTTTTTTTTTTTTTTTTAAGATTTATTTATTTATTTATGGAGGGTGGGTGAGGAGGGAGGGGAGCAGGCGGGCTACTTCCACTGGTCTTTCATTTGTCCATTTTCATTCATCTTTGTTCTTTGGCCTGTGTGGGCCTCCCATCCCAGTGACCTCTGTTGTCGCAGAGCACCGGCTCTGGGCGCATGCGCTCCAGAGCTCCAGCTCGGTAATTGGACACATCAGTCCAGCCGCTCCCCGGCACATGGGATCTTCTCAGGCCAGGGATCAAACCGGCGCCCCCCTGCACTGCAAGGTGGTGTCCTTACCCACTGGACCACCAGGGAAGCCCGCCAGGCTGTCTTTTAACCCCCTCTGCGTTTGAAAT
The DNA here is from genome assembly GCA_022376925.1 of Tragulus kanchil. NCBI lineage: Eukaryota > Metazoa > Chordata > Mammalia > Artiodactyla > Tragulidae > Tragulus > Tragulus kanchil. The sequence goes on from JAIOJX010000023.1 coordinate 135,193,811, forward strand.
TCTGATGACAGAAAAGTAGTTTTGTCTCCTTCTCTTTTCTCACTGGGTCCTGCTACAGATAATTCTTTTCTGCTGAGCCTTTAAAAGTTTATGTGCACACAGGATCTAAAAATTTTCCTTTCAGTTACACACTAAAATATACCTCTTCCATGAAGTATAATGTTTCACATAAATGATATATTGTTCCCTCTTATAGAATGGAAGAATAACAAAGACGTCAAAGTCGGAGTGACTATGGTAGGAAGAGTTTACAGCTCTTTTATTCTACTATTAATAGGTTATGTATAAAGAGAGAGTCATATATTTTAGCGTCCACTAGTTTTCAATCCCAAGAGATAAACATCAACAACTTCACATGTTTGACTTGTCTTAAATAGTTCAAGTGGCTCAATTATCATCGATTAGGATATTTTCTTATAACAATTTTCACTTTAAACTTTCCCTGTTTATATGAAATTCTGTATTAACTGTGCTTTTATTTACATCTGTGCTCTTGCTCGGTTTGAAGAGTTATTCAGTATTTAATGATTTATTAAGTTATGAATTAAAATGGAAGAAATTCATACACTAAAGATATTTGCTTAATTTTTTTATATAGGACATTCCCAAAGAGCTGTGCCATGCTGTAGGGTCTTCTGGCCTTAAGACATAATTTTATATGTTAAAAAGTTTAATGTCACAAGAGACTGTAAAACTTATTTCCCCAGAGTTGGGATTTGAGTCGTAAAGTCTCTGCAAATATACAATTATGCTATCTCTGACAGTAGTGTTTAGAGGACTGTTTAATTTCTTCCCCACTGACATGACAGCCCTCCAGGGCTTCAGATCATTAGTCTGATCACAGTTTGATTTGTAGGTGCATAGAGAGGGTTTCATTGCCACTTACTTTTTCTATCATTACTGCAATAAACGGAAGATTATTAATGGAGCCTGATGGAAGAGTTAGGTGAAAGAGCTGAAGATAATAGTGGTTTACTAAAAGGTTGAAAATAGGAAGTAAATATTTTTACATATGTGCTATTTTTAACAGTGAGAATTAATGCTCTTGACCTCCAGAGAACACAATTTGAGCCTTTATTACATCCAAGAATGATTACTTCTAAACAACTCTAACAACTAATGCTTCTTTTTTTTTTTTTTAAAGGTTTATTTATTTATTTTATTTTGGGCGAGGGTCGGGTTGGGGAGGGAGGGGAGCGGGCAGGCCACTTCAATTGGTCTTTCATTTATCCATTTTCATCCGTCTTTTTTCTTTGGCTCCTGTGGGCCTCCCATCGCGGTGGCGTCTGTCGTTGCAGAGCGCCGGCTCTGGGCGCATGCACTCCAGAGCTCCGGCTCGGCAATTGGACACATCGGTCCAGCCGCGGCGCGGCACGTGGGATCTTCCCAGGCCAGGGATCGAACTGGCGCCCCTTGCACTGCAAGGTGGTGTCCTTATCCACTGGACTACCAGGGGAAGCCCTGCTTCTTTCTTTATCCATCTCTTTCTTCCTATAAACTAGGTGCATGTTATGATCTCATTTACAGTCCTAATGCATGCATATGTATGTACATGTATACATGAGGGCATCTGGGTAATTATGAAATTATGGGTAACTTTTATTTTATATTTTGTGCTTCAGTATTTTCCCAAATATTTTGCAATGCCTGTGGTTCATTTTTGTCATTGAAACTCTAAATACACTGAATATGTGCTTTTAAATTAAAAAGAAAATGAAGCAAATGGGAAATCAAGTAGGCAATTAAGAAAGGGCAAAATGCAAATAAACAATATCCACTAAAGATATTTGCTTAATTTTTTATATAGGACATTCCCAAAGAGCTGTGCCATGCTGTAGGGTCTTCTGGCCTTAAGACATAATTTTATATGTTAAAAAGTTTAATGTCACAAGAGACTGTAAAACTTATTTCCCCAGAGTTGGGATTTGAGTCGTAAAGTCTCTGCAAATATACAATTATGCTATCTCTGACAGTAGTGTTTAGAGGACTGTTTAATTTCTTCCCCACTGACATGACAGCCCTCCAGGGCTTCAGATCATTAGTCTGATCACAGTTTGATTTGTAGGTGCATAGAGAGGGTTTCATTGCCACTTACTTTTTCTATCATTACTGCAATAAACGGAAGATTATTAATGGAGCCTGATGGAAGAGTTAGGTGAAAGAGCTGAAGATAATAGTGGTTTACTAAAAGGTTGAAAATAGGAAGTAAATATTTTTACATATGTGCTATTTTTAACAGTGAGAATTAATGCTCTTGACCTCCAGAGAACACAATTTGAGCCTTTATTACATCCAAGAATGATTACTTCTAAACAACTCTAACAACTAATGCTTCTTTTTTTTTTTTTTTAAAGGTTTATTTATTTATTTTATTTTGGGCGAGGGTCGGGTTGGGGAGGGAGGGGAGCGGGCAGGCCACTTCAATTGGTCTTTCATTTATCCATTTTCATCCGTCTTTTTTCTTTGGCTCCTGTGGGCCTCCCATCGCGGTGGCGTCTGTCGTTGCAGAGCGCCGGCTCTGGGCGCATGCACTCCAGAGCTCCGGCTCGGCAATTGGACACATCGGTCCAGCCGCGGCGCGGCACGTGGGATCTTCCCAGGCCAGGGATCGAACTGGCGCCCCTTGCACTGCAAGGTGGTGTCCTTATCCACTGGACTACCAGGGGAAGCCCTGCTTCTTTCTTTATCCATCTCTTTCTTCCTATAAACTAGGTGCATGTTATGATCTCATTTACAGTCCTAATGCATGCATATGTATGTACATGTATACATGAGGGCATCTGGGTAATTATGAAATTATGGGTAACTTTTATTTTATATTTTGTGCTTCAGTATTTTCCCAAATATTTTGCAATGCCTGTGGTTCATTTTTGTCATTGAAACTCTAAATACACTGAATATGTGCTTTTAAATTAAAAAGAAAATGAAGCAAATGGGAAATCAAGTAGGCAATTAAGAAAGGGCAAAATGCAAATAAACAATATCCACTTATTTCACTAATATTGCAGCAGCTGCTATACATAGGCATTATGTTAATGTAGATATTTTTAGTAAAAATTCTTCTGGTGCTATGCATATGCATATATGTGGAATATTTTTACAACAGCATTGAGATTACAGGGCACGTATTGATTTACAAAGTGCTTTTACTTAATATATTATGAGAAACTTATTCCTTTTACTAAATATTATTTCACAAATGCCAAAGTCTCCCACTTCAATCAAGAGCACCATCATCTCAGATAAGCAACAAGGACACATTGTCCAGCATGGGGAATTAGTCATTATCTTATAAATAATAATTTAAATGGAGTGTAATTTGTAAGAATACCAAATTACTATGCTGTACACCTGAAGCTAATATAATATGAATCAAGTGTACTTCAGTTTTAAGAAAGCAGCATCATTTCCTTGATTTTTTAAGCCTAAATCTGAGTTACTCTATTTTTTCTAGCTTTATTGAGGTATGATTAACAAAAAACATTGTATAAGGTTTTGTTGTTTTGAAGAGGGGGACCATTTAGTCTTAGACTCAACAGAAGTAAAGTCATATTCTGATGATCAGGTCAAATATACAGTAAGAAAAGTGAATTGCAAAACTGTATGTAATATTATTCATTGACATTTTGGATATAGATAATATAGGAAATATTACAGTTATAGTTTTTTGCTCTCCAAATGTAGCAACAGATTTTATTAGTGAAGTAACAATGACCATAGTAAGCTCCACTATTCATATTTTGATTAAATTCTGTATTTAATATTTTTATCAATGTATAGTTGATTTTTAATATCTATTAGTTTGCAGTATATATGCCTGCACCACTATACCATCCCCATAGTGGTTCAAAGTTTTATACATTATACTCCATTTATAATACTATAAAATTATGCAGTGCCTGCATGGCACATTATATCCTTGTAACTCTAAATACACTGAATATGTGTTTTAAATTAAAAAGAAAATGAAGCAAATGGGAAATCAAGTAGGCAATTAAGAAAGGGCAAAATGCAAATAAACAATATCCACTTATTTCACTAATATTGCAGCAGCTGCTATACATAGGCATTATGTTAATGTAGATATTTTTAGTAAAAATTCTTCTGGTGCTATGCATATGCATATATGTGGAATATTTTTACAACAGCATTGAGATTACAGGGCACGTATTGATTTACAAAGTGCTTTTACTTAATATATTATGAGAAACTTATTCCTTTTACTAAATATTATTTCACAAATGCCAAAGTCTCCCACTTCAATCAAGAGCACCATCATCTCAGATAAGCAACAAGGACACATTGTCCAGCATGGGGAATTAGTCATTATCTTATAAATAATAATTTAAATGGAGTGTAATTTGTAAGAATACCAAATTACTATGCTGTACACCTGAAGCTAATATAATATGAATCAAGTGTACTTCAGTTTTAAGAAAGCAGCATCATTTCCTTGATTTTTTAAGCCTAAATCTGAGTTACTCTATTTTTTCTAGCTTTATTGAGGTATGATTAACAAAAAACATTGTATAAGGTTTTGTTGTTTTGAAGAGGGGGACCATTTAGTCTTAGACTCAACAGAAGTAAAGTCATATTCTGATGATCAGGTCAAATATACAGTAAGAAAAGTGAATTGCAAAACTGTATGTAATATTATTCATTGACATTTTGGATATAGATAATATAGGAAATATTACAGTTATAGTTTTTTGCTCTCCAAATGTAGCAACAGATTTTATTAGTGAAGTAACAATGACCATAGTAAGCTCCACTATTCATATTTTGATTAAATTCTGTATTTAATATTTTTATCAATGTATAGTTGATTTTTAATATCTATTAGTTTGCAGTATATATGCCTGCACCACTATACCATCCCCATAGTGGTTCAAAGTTTTTATACATTATACTCCATTTATAATACTATAAAATATATGTTCTAGTGCCTGCATGGCACATTATATCCTTGTAACTTATTTTATACATAATAGTTTGTACCTCTTAATTTGTTATCCTATTTTGCCCTTCCTCCCTTCCCTTTCCCCACTTGCAACCACTAGTTTGTTTTTTATATCTACAAGTTTGGTTTTATTTGTTTGTTATATTCAGTAATTTGTTTTACATTTGAAGTTATACATATAAGTGATAGCATAGAGTGTTTGCTTTCTCTTTCCGATTTATTTCACGAAGTATAATACCCCCAGACACATCCTGATTGTTCACACATACATACACACACACACACACCAGTGGCTTCCCAGGTGGCACAGTGGTAAAGAATCCACCTGCCAATGCAGGAGACACAAGAGACACAGGTTTAATTCATAGGTCAGGAAAAATCCCCTGGACTAGGAAATGGCAACCCACTCCAGTATTCTTGCCTGTAAAATACCATGGACAGAGGAGCCTGGTGGACTACAGGCCATGGGATTGCAGAGAGTAGATAAAACCAAGCATGCACTCACATGTATACACCACATTTTCTTTATCCATTCATCTGTTGATGGACACTAAGGTTGCTTCCATAACTTGGCTATTGTGCATAATACTGCTGTAAACATTTGGGTATATGTACCATTGTGAATTAGTGTTTTTGCTTCTATTGGATATGTACCCAAGCATTTTTAACAGACATAGTACAAATATTTTTAAGTTTTGTATGGAAACACAGAAAACCTTGAGTAGCCAAAACAATGCTGAAAGAGGAAGGTAGAGCTGGAGGAATCGTACTGTCTGGCTTCACACCCTCCTACAAAGCTGCAGTAATCGAAACAGCATGGTACTGACACAAAAGTAGACACATAGATCAATGGAACAGGATAGAAAGCCTAGAAAGAAATATACACACTTATGATCAATTAATCTATGTCAAAGGAGACAAGAATATACAATAGAGAAAACATAGTTCTTCAATAAGTGGTGATGGGAAAGCTGGACAGCCACATGTATAAGGATGAAATAGAATGTTTTATCACATTATGTACAAAAATAGATTAAATGTCTAAATGTAAGAATGGAAACCATAAAATTCCTAAAAAATAACAGAGACAGAACACTCTCTGACATAAATTGTAGCAATCTTTTGCATGGCAAAATATACCATTGATAAAACAAAAACAACCTACTGAATGGGAATGACTAATAAGATGACTAATAAGAGATTAATTTCCAGAATGCATGAACAGCTCATACAATTCAACATTAAAAAATTAAACAACGTAAGAAAGTGATCAGAGTATTTGAATAGACATTTTTCCAAAGACATACAAATGGCCCACAGGCACATGAAAAGATGTACAGTATCACTAATTATCAGAGAACTAAACGGTGTTCTGACAGGTGTGTCACGTCATCCCTATTAGAATGGCCATCATCCAAAACATCACAAATAACAGACACTGGTGAGGATGAGGAGAAAAAGAAACCCTCTTACACTGTTGATGAGAATGTCAGTTGGGCCAGCCAGTGTGGAAAACAGTGTGGACGTTCCTTCCTAAACTAAACATAGAACTACCCTATGATTAAGTACTACTCTTCATTTGATTTTTCTACTGTTTTTCCTGCAGATTCATCAGTAATGACTCTCCTCTCCACCTTTAGCTGCTTATGTCCCTCTCCATTTCCCTCCTCCTCTGCTAGGCCAAGCCTCCTCCCCAGTCCTAACTTGCTCACTGTTCATCTTCTAGAATCGCTTCCTGTTGGGTCTCGTATAGTTCACTTTGCCTCTACAATTCATCATCTGCCTGGTAAACCAGAGAAATATTTCAAAATCATAAATCAATTAAAATTTCCATAGTTAAATTCTTCCAGTTAACATGCATTGGTTTAAGTGTGTATCAAACCCAAACTTCTTAACCTGCTTAAAATGTAAGCCCTAAAAAAAATCAGTCCCTGCCACCTCCCTGGTCTACTGTGTTACTGTCCTCTCTCCCCACACCACTAAATTCTAACCACATAGACCTCTTTGATTTTCTCAGACTCTGCATGTTCTTTGCCAATTTTTTAATCTTCTCATGAGTTGTTTTCTCTACCTAGGCTCTTTCTCCTTAGCCTCTCCACCTGGTCCTAACTTAACGTTTGGTTTGTAGTCACAATGTCATGATCACATAACTTCTCTGCGGGATACTTGTTGCCATCTGATACCTTTCTGGGCTTCCCAGGTGGCGCTGGTGGTAAAGAACCTGCAGCCAATGCAGGAGACATAGGAAACCTGGGTTCGATCCCTGGGTGGGAAAGATCCCCTGAAGGAGGGCATGGCAACCTCCTCCAGTATTCTTGCCAGGAGAATTCCATGTACAGAGTAGCTTGATGGGCTAAAGGTCTTAGGGTCACAGAAGAGTCAAGCATGACTGAGCGACGTAGCATCATCCTTTTCTTGTAGCCATTAGTAAACAGATTGATTAGATGGAATGATTGCTTGTTCCTCCCCTCATACTATTGATAGAACTCAGCTTTGTGAAAACAGTGCCTTGTGTGCTCTACATTGGCCAGGGGGAAAAAAAGCTATTTTCATGCTAAGGTTGAGAAAACATTCTCTTGTTTGCTTCTTTCTGCCATGCTGCAAACTGTTCAAGTTGGGTTTTCCTGAACACAAACAGCTCACCTGCAGTTGGTATGTAGGAAAATTATGTCCACATAAAAGTGTCAGTTTAGTCTCTTGCCACCCACCAGGGGATTCAGAGTTTAATTGATCTGGGAACGTTTTCTCAGAATGAAAGAGAAAGCCATGCCAATGTATGATATCCTTAACTGAAAAATAATCTCCTTAGAAAGTCGACTCAATGAATAAGACTTTGGGCAAACTCCAGGAGAGAGTGGAGGACAGGGAAGGCTGTCATGCTACAGGCCATAGGGTTGCAAAGAGCCTGACAAGACTTAGCAACTGAACAACAGCAACAAATCCTAGATAATCAAGCTCTTTGTTTCAAGAAGTGGCTTGTCGAGGGTTTCTAAGATTGGGCCTCAGTTCACTCTCAGGGAATACAGATGAAACAGCTGCATATGTACATTGTCTCCTTCTCCAACCTCCATTGCTCATATGAAGATTTTCAGGTTTCATGAAATCAGTCTTTTATTGTAGTGGCTTCATCTAAGAGTATATATCTTGAAGAAGCATGAGTCCTCCGAGGTTGACCAAGGACTGACTTCTGCTGGGTGCAAAGTTAGGCGGGGATTTAACTGTGGCAGTATTTTTCTTAGGAATGATACTCTTGTATTTGTACCCTGATTACAAAAGACCACAGGTTTTGAGTGGTCTGTGAAACCCTATTTTTCTCTCTTTTACTGAGGAGTTTGTTGAAAACAGAAGTTTTGAGTGATGTCATTTGGCTTTATAGCAGAAATACTTGGTTCTTAAGAATGTTCGTTTGTAAGATGTTTAAGATTCAGCATAGGAGCATGAAAGATATATATTAAAACAGGCAATTATTTATACCTCCTTCCTATCTTTTGTTCAGCCTAAAATGTATAGTTGAGCCTAAAACCCTCTCTTCTAGGCATTGCTGGTGTTCTATCACTAAGTCATGTCCAACATATATAATGCAATGTGAACAAGAACCTCTTCCCTATTATTATTATTATATTTCCCAATATGAAATATGTCAACCTAGTTTATAAATCATCCATTCATATATTCAGTGACTATTCATTGATCACCTGCCCAGATCTAAGTTCTGCAACATTCTCAGCATTTATTTGTGAGTAAGGCATTTTCTGACATTGAGAAGCTTTCTAGTTAAAAGCCTGAAATCATTTTAGCTCCACATTAAGTCACCCTCTTTACTTCAGAAATAATACTGGACAGAATGTATTCTTATAGTCTCCTCTTGGCTAAATTTGTAGCCACTTAGGACGTTTTTATTCAGAAGACTTTTTTGACACTCCACCTAGATTCATTTGTGATACCCAGAGTAAAATTTGTCTTCTTTATACATTGTTGCTGTTAGAAAGTCTACCTTCAATCCAAGTATTGTTCTCCAATGGGTTATTTGTTAGACTCTCTCATTCAGTTCCAGAGGGCACAAAGATATTTTTAGATATAAATGCAGGTTTTTATATTGTTCTTGAAATTTATGTTCCTGAATCTGAGGATTATTTTTTAATCAGTTTTTGAACATGTCATTTATCCTCACTTTCATTTTCGATTCTCATCCTTCTTCTGGAATTCCAGTTTACATATTTACTGTTGTTGTTGTTTAGTCAATGAGTCATCTGACTCTCAGGGAATACAGATGAAACAGCTGCATATGTACATTGTCTCCTTCTCCAACCTCCATTGCTCATATGAAGATTTTCAGGTTTCATAAACTTTTTTTGCTGGGTGCCCAAAGTTTTAAGGCGGGGATTTAACTGTGGCAGTATTTTTCTTAGGAATGATACTCTTGTATTTGTACCCTGATTACAAAAGACCACAGGTTTTGAGTGGTCTGTGAAACCCTATTTTTCTCTCTTTTACTGAGGAGTTTGTTGAAAACAGAAGTTTTGAGTGATGTCATTTGGCTTTATAGCAGAAATACTTGGTTCTTAAGAATGTTCGTTTGTAAGATGTTTAAGATTCAGCATAGGAGCATGAAAGATATATATTAAAACAGGCAATTATTTATACCTCCTTCCTATCTTTTGTTCAGCCTAAAATGTATAGTTGAGCCTAAAACCCTCTCTTCTAGGCATTGCTGGTGTTCTATCACTAAGTCATGTCCAACATATATAATGCAATGTGAACAAGAACCTCTTCCCTATTATTATTATTATATTTCCCAATATGAAATATGTCAACCTAGTTTATAAATCATCCATTCATATATTCAGTGACTATTCATTGATCACCTGCCCAGATCTAAGTTCTGCAACATTCTCAGCATTTATTTGTGAGTAAGGCATTTTCTGACATTGAGAAGCTTTCTAGTTAAAAGCCTGAAATCATTTTAGCTCCACATTAAGTCACCCTCTTTACTTCAGAAATAATACTGGACAGAATGTATTCTTATAGTCTCCTCTTGGCTAAATTTGTAGCCACTTAGGACGTTTTTATTCAGAAGACTTTTTTGACACTCCACCTAGATTCATTTGTGATACCCAGAGTAAAATTTGTCTTCTTTATACATTGTTGCTGTTAGAAAGTCTACCTTCAATCCAAGTATTGTTCTCCAATGGGTTATTTGTTAGACTCTCTCATTCAGTTCCAGAGGGCACAAAGATATTTTTAGATATAAATGCAGGTTTTTATATTGTTCTTGAAATTTATGTTCCTGAATCTGAGGATTATTTTTTAATCAGTTTTTGAACATGTCATTTATCCTCACTTTCATTTTCGATTCTCATCCTTCTTCTGGAATTCCAGTTTACATATTTACTGTTGTTGTTGTTTAGTCAATGAGTCATCTGACTCTGCAGCCCTAAGGACGGCAGCACGTCAGGTTCCTCTGTCCTCTACTATCTACCAGAGTTGCTCAAACTCATGTCCATTTATTCAGTGATGCCATCTTGCAGTCTGATTCTCTGCGACCCCCTTCTCCTTTTACCTTCAGTCTTTTCCAGCATCAGGATCGTTTCAGGATTTGACCTCCTTGCAGTCCAAGGGACTCTCCTTTGGTCGTATAAATAGAATTATACGCTGCTTGAAATCTGCTTTTTAATTCATCTGGTTAAATTCAAATTTCAATGAGAATATTCTGGAAGTTCTATTTTTTCAGATATTTATTATTCATGTTTCTATATCATGTCTCTTCTTTGTCACATTTAAAATCCTTAGTTAAATGACTCTAATAATTTTAACATTAAAAATTTTGCAATTTCCACTGAATTATTCTATTAACTAAATTTCTTTGGAGTCTGATTACTTTGTGGAGGTGTGTATGCACACAGACTGAACTATTTCTTCATGCAGTTTGTAATTTTAGGGTATTGTTTGGTGGAACGTTATCTGTGTGAATCCTATAAAACTTAGGTTGAGAGTATGTCCCTCCAGACCAATTTTTCTTTCACTTCTGCAGGGTAGCTAAGGCAAAGCAATGGACCCAGACATTTCATGTTAATTTCTTGACTTGTATTTCTTATCGTATGTAGGAAATTGCAATGTGCATCCAATTAAGAGAAAGAATCAGGCTGAAGGATTTGAAATCTCAGGGAAGACAATTCTTTTCTATAGCCACACAAGACCAAATAACACCCTTGCTGTTCTCTTCTGATTTGGGAAGCCTGTTTCCTCCTCTTCTCTCTTCCTCAGAGGTTTTGTGTCCACATAAAGTTAAGCTTCAAGCAGGAGGCTTATTTCCACTCCTATTACCTTCTTGAGATCAGGACCTCACTGTTCACAGCATCCACATCTCCCCACCTCCAGACTGATCATGGCAGAAGCATTCAACCTGCTACTCAGGTCCCTATTTTTTGTCCCTTCAGTTTAGTTCAGTTACTCACTCATGTCTGACTTTTTGCAACCCCATGGACTGCAGCATGCCAGGCTTCCCTGTCCTTCACCATCTCCCAGAGCTTGCTCAAACTCATGTCCATTGACTCAGTGGTGCCATCCAACCATCTCGTCCTCTGTTATGAAGGACTTCTCCCTTCTCCTGTGTTTCCTAACATCAGGCTTTTTGTCCCTTAGAATTTTTATAACAATAAATTTCAGCTGCATGTTTTAAAAATATTTATACAATATACCCAACATTTATGTGTGTATGTGTGCTTAGTCATGTCCAACTCTTTGCAGCCTCATGGACTGCAGCCCACCAGACCCCTCTGTCCATGGGATTCTCCAGGCAGGAATACTGCAGTGGGTTGTCATTTCCTCCTCCAAGGGATCTTCCCAACTCAGGGGTCAAACCAACATCTCCTGAGTCTCCTGGATTGCTGGCAGACTCTTTACCACTGAGCCACCAGGGAAGCCTTTCCCAACGTTTATAGATTTATTTTAATAGAATGATTTCATGTTATCTAGCCTGCTATATAGTTCCTCATCACTTATGCAGGGCAAAATTCCTTTATAGATCCAATGTAATGATCATAATAGAAATAATGCACCTGTATATGAAGCTACTTTTAGGTACCCACTGGAGATACTGGCCATCTCAATCATTTTTCTCCTGGAAATTCTGTATAATTTTCTTGCCTCAGTCATCATATTTATACAGCACAATCAGAAAACAGAAAAGAAGGCTACATCTCATGGTCAGATCCCATCACTTATAGTGACAAACAGATTTATGCCCAAAAAGGGTACTGTTATTCATGATGGTCCCTGTTAATTATTTCCTGAAAACAAGGAACTGACACTTAAATGGCCTACAGATAAACAAATGGTTTCTTTAGTATAGTTCTGGTCTCCAGAGGGGCTTCAGTTGTTTCTATAGTATAAATAACTGAAAAAGGGATGTCACATAAACTAGATTTCAAGGAACAACAAATCTGGAATTGTTTACAATAAGTTAAAAACAGGTGCCAATGAGAAAACTATTATAAAAAGATTACACAACAGTTAGGGAATCTGACAGCTAATCAGTGCTCCACTTTGTTTGTTTGTTTGTTTATTTACTGGCCTCATCACCAATCCAGAGGAGGAAAAAGATTTGTAATACACATTCCGAAGTGAGGTGTTAGTTTTTATATTTACCTGGAGTGCAGATCGAAGTGTTAAAGTGGGCTTGACAGAGCAGTACTTCAATAAAAATATGTGTTGAAGACATACCACGCATAAGAGAGTGAGTACTGTTTTCCGAAAATTTAAGAACACATTTTCAGGTTGTCTTGGCACACTCAAATGATCTAAGACTAAAACAGTCCCTATTGTTACAAGTCAGAAATTTTATAAATACAGAAACTGCAGAAATTCTTCCAAAGGAAGATACTCCATATTTTTCTCCAAACTTTGAGCAATAGATACAGATATATAGTTTTAATAATTATCGTAATAGCATAGAAAAACTGATCATTTTTTAGAATAAAATAGGAAAATTTTCCCTCTTTGGAGGTTTATAAATATTTAATAGTAAATATTATATAGGTCAATCAAAACTTGGCATGTGTATCTCTTCTTCTCCAGACAGGAGAACCATAAGGTACGTTAGAGATTGTTGTGACTTCTATCCTGAAATGGAAGAAAAAAATTTAACTTCTAAAGCAAAGTGAACCTGTGTAGCCCTGGGTTTTCCTTGCTTTCTTAATTTTCTCTTCTGTGAGCATTTCTCTACCATCACTGCCCTTTTAGGATCATTCAGGAGAAGTTAAAAAATAACAGTGACCAACAGTGTGTGCAGCAGGAAGCCTGAGGGGAGCAGGAAGAGGGTGGGCCCTGATAGTGTCTCAGCATGACTCCTGATCTGAAGGCCTGGGGAGCTACAGGAATGCAACTGGAGAAAGACCCTGAAGGCAGCTGGTTTAACTGTTCTTTACACAAGCCCCCAGGTGACATGCCAGAGGAAATAAGTACTTCAAGTCACACCCACAGTGGTTCTAAATTCCCTCAGGTTTGCTTCTTAAAAGTAGCTGGGGGATTCCCTGGTGGTCCAGTGGTTAGGACACCGCCTTGCAGGGCAAGGGCACCAGTTATATCCCTGGCCTGGGAAGATCCCATGTGCCGCAAAGCAGCTGGATCAATGTGTCCAGTTACCGAGCCGGAGCTCTGGAGCTCATGAGCCCAGAGCCGGTGCTCTGCAGTGACAGACGCCACTGCGATGGGAGTCCCACACAGGCCAAAGAACAAAGATGGATGAAAATAGATAAATGAAAGACCAATAGAAGGGGCCCGCATGCCCCCCTCCCTCCCTAACCCCACCCCCACCACCACCAAAAAAAAAAAAAAATAGTAGCTGGAGATGCTGGCTACAGAGTAGGGAACATTTACAAGTAGATTAGTTATTTTATTAGATTATGCCTAGGCAGAATTCCTATAAATCATTATAGCTGTAAAGTGAAAATATTAGTCATTCAGTCATGTCCAACTCTTTGGGATCCCATGGACTGTAGCCCACCAGGCTTCTCTGTCCATTGGATTTCCCAGGTAAGAATGCTGGATTGGTTCGCCATTTCCACCTCCAAGGAATCTTCTCCACCCAGGGAGCGAACCTGGGTCTCCCACATTGCAGACAGATCATTTACTATCTGAGCCACCAGGAAAGCCTCTTACAGCATAAAACATTCATTCATTCTCCCTCTCTTTCTCTCTCTCAGTCACTCAGTCATATCCTGCTCTTTGCAACCCCATGGTCTTAGCTGCCATGCTTCTTGGTCTGTGGGATTTCCCAGGCAAGAGAAAACATGCATTAAGAAACTGCAAAAAATATTATCACAATAAATATAAACATGACTTATTACTTTTCCAGAGTTATTTTTAAGATCATTCAGGAGAAGTTAAAAATAACAGTGACCAACAGTGTGTGCAGCAGGAAGCCTGAGGGAGCAGGAAGAGGGTGGGCCCTGATAGTGTCTCAGCATGACTCCTGATCTGAAGGCCTGGGGAGCTACAGGAATGCAACTGGAGAAAGACCCTGAAGGCAGCTGGTTTAACTGTTCTTTACACAAGCCCCCAGGTGACATGCCAGAGGAAATAAGTACTTCAAGTCACACCCACAGTGGTTCTAAATTCCCTCAGGTTTGCTTCTTAAAAGTAGCTGGGGGATTCCCTGGTGGTCCAGTGGGTAAGGACACCGCCTTGCAGGGCAAGGGGCACCAGTTATATCCCTGGCCTGGGAAGATCCCATGTGCCGCAAAGCAGCTGGATCAATGTGTCCAGTTACCGAGCCGGAGCTCTGGAGCTCATGAGCCCAGAGCCGGTGCTCTGCAGTGACAGACGCCACTGCGATGGGAGTCCCACACAGGCCAAAGAACAAAGATGGATGAAAATAGATAAATGAAAGACCAATAGAAGGGGCCCGCCTGCCCCCCTCCCTCCCTAACCCCACCCCCACCACCACCAAAAAAGAAAAATAGAAGCTGGAGATGCTGGCTACAGAGTAGGGAACATTTACAAGTAGATTAGTTATTTTATTAGATTATGCCTAGGCAGAATTCCTATAAATCATTATAGCTGTAAAGTGAAAATATTAGTCATTCAGTCATGTCCAACTCTTTGGGATCCCATGGACTGTAGCCCACCAGGCTTCTCTGTCCATTGGATTTCCCAGGTAAGAATGCTGGATTGGTTCGCCATTTCCACCTCCAAGGAATCTTCTCCACCCAGGGAGCGAACCTGGGTCTCCCACATTGCAGACAGATCATTTACTATCTGAGCCACCAGGAAAGCCTCTTACAGCATAAAACATTCATTCATTCTCCCTCTCTTTCTCTCTCTCAGTCACTCAGTCATATCCTGCTCTTTGCAACCCCATGGTCTTAGCTGCCATGCTTCTTGGTCTGTGGGATTTCCCAGGCAAGAGAAAACATGCATTAAGAAACTGCAAAAAATATTATCACAATAAATATAAACATGACTTATTATTAACTTCTTTTGCCAGAGTTATTTTTTAAGATTACATAGCTATTTCAATCTTGATGGCAATTTTTAAATTCTTTCTTACTTTCTGCTTCAATAGTTGTTTTAGTAATCTGTATACAAATAGAGTAAGGACAGTCTCACGTCTCAGCCTCTCCCCAACCTACCTCTCTGACTCTGTATTTCTCTCTTTCTCTCTCTTTAGCTGACTCAGAGGTTTCAGACTTTAAACAGTGTTGCCTGAGATACTTGCCAAAATGCACATTCCTCAAGTTCAGTTCCAGACATTTTGACTGACTTGATACAAAGTGGACACAGATTTGTACTTTAACAGTGTTCTATTTAATTCCAACACAGCAGATTCTTTTATAACAGTTTTAAAAAGCTACAATAGGCTGTACATTCATTTCTCTATTTAATAAACACTTTTTGATTTCTTGGATTGTACAATATGATTAAAAATGCCAGTGTAGCTGAAGTCAATCCTGTCTTCAAAAAGCCATGTTGGGTTAAAATTATTCATGTTACAGATGTCATAGGAAAGCTACAGGTACATTTCTAAGGGAATTTAATGAGATCAGCAAATGATTCTTCTAGGAAGTAGTATTTGTACATCTGTATACAGCCATGAAAAGTGAAGTGAAGTTCAGGAGGACATTGTAAGTGAAGGGAACAGCATAAAAAAGCTCTCAGTCACAAGCATGCCCAGGATTAGTTAGGACTGGCAGTGATGGGTAGGTCTGATCCAACAGACCTTTAAAAAATGTTTACTGCAATATAGCAATGAAGTAAGCAGTAATTAGATATCTACAAATTTACCCCCAAAACAAATGAAAAAAATATGTATACAGAAAAATAACTGTCTATACTTGTACAGCTTCTCAAATCATGTTAGAAGGGGCTTAGATTCAATGATCAAAAATTTAAAATGGCAGTAGTTATTTTAAGAAAAGGTTCCCCTTCTCCCCCTTCAACCTCAAGTGTTCTTAGTGTTGTGTTACCAAAGTTGGGGCTCAGTTGTCAATGATTTTTAACCGTCATTTCAAGTCTATGGAGGAACATAAAGGAAGATAAAATCTATTTTTTCTCAGAGAATCATGGGAGCCTCTGTTAATGCAATGGTTTCTTTAGCACGAAGAGAACTGGAGTCTATTTCTCACCTGTCTTCAAAAGAGATATTGTCAGTAAGATTAACAAACAAAATGGAAGGAAAAAAAAAAAAAACAAAAAAAACACCCCTTGCTGAGTTCTTCTCAGTTTTTCTTGAACCTTGAGATACTCAAAACAGCTACTTAGCACTTGTATTTCTGTCTTTTGTTCAGAAACATATTAACCCAGAGGTCTATTCATTTTCTTTCTCCTACAGATTGTCTGATTCCCAGAAGTTTTTAAGTGTGCCTCTCTCCCTTCCAAAATTACCTCTAGACATTACTAGATGAATAAAATTAGCTGTTAAAGAGCCATTTGGCAAACAAAGCCATTCAACTCAACATAATAAGGGATTCAAAAGACCAAAATGTTGCCCTTTTCATTTTTTTGTCCTTTTCCTTTTTCTGGTAGCCAGTTAATTGCTCTGCCTCCAATACCTGTGGTTTCTGTCTTTATGGATCTTACAAACTTCTGATAATTCACTCATGACCTTCCCTGGGGGATTAGGGAAATACCACAGCTCTAGTATCTAGATATGCAATACTAAACTTTTATGCTTCGGTGAATTCCATGTGAGAAATATTTTGGGTTATAAAGATGTGCACTTTAATCTTTAAATGATTCCACACAATAAACCTGCTGTGTTGTTGCTAAATAATTCTGATCCATGTTTTGTCCTGTGTAACCCTTTGGAAGCTGTCACAGATTAGGTTACCTGGGAAGCCAACTCAAAGATTGGCATGTGGGAGGTTTACTACCGAAAGTTCTTAGGACACAATATAAGGAAAAGAAGATTGAGAAGAGTAGAATATTAGGCAGAAATCTGTGGCCTTGGACAAACCAATTGAAAATGGGATAGTGCTTTGGTGTGGTCACGTGCCAGAACAAGGAAACAGGGCCACTGCACCACACATGGACCAGGAGTTGAATGCATGTTGTTTCAGGAGGAACATTTGGCCTAGGCAAGACACTCCTCTGCAGCAAAGGCAGTTCCCAAATATGGGAAGATTCTATCTATAGCTGCCACTTCCTGTCATTCTCATTCATAAAGGAAATTGGCCCTAAATATTCATTGGAAAGGAGTAATGCTGAAGCTGAAGCTCCAGTATTTTGGCCACCTGATGCAGAGTTGATTCATTGGAAGACACCCTGATGCTAGGGTGGGAGAAGGGGGCAGCAGAGGATGAGATGGCTGGATGGCATCATCAATTCAATGGAAGTGAGTTGGAGCAAACTCTAGGAGATGATGAAGGACAGAGAAGCCTGGTGTGCTGCAATCCATGGGGATACAAAGTGTCAGAGATGAACAATAACCACTTCCTGCAGTTTGAGAAAGTGAGTGCTTTGCTAAAGGAGAATCTGCATTAAGTTTTTAATTTTGTGCCTCTCTCCTTCAAAAATTTTGATTGATAAAATTAGCTGTTAAAGAGCCATTTGGCAAACAAAGCCATTCAACTCAACATAATAAGGGATTCAAAAGACCAAAATGTTGCCCTTTTCATTTTTTTGTCCTTTTCCTTTTTCTGGTAGCCAGTTAATTGCTCTGCCTCCAATACCTGTGGTTTCTGTCTTTATGGATCTTACAAACTTCTGATAATTCACTCATGACCTTCCCTGGGGGATTAGGGAAATACCACAGCTCTAGTATCTAGATATGCAATACTAAACTTTTATGCTTCGGTGAATTCCATGTGAGAAATATTTTGGGTTATAAAGATGTGCACTTTAATCTTTAAATGATTCCACACAATAAACCTGCTGTGTTGTTGCTAAATAATTCTGATCCATGTTTTGTCCTGTGTAACCCTTTGGAAGCTGTCACAGATTAGGTTACCTGGGAAGCCAACTCAAAGATTGGCATGTGGGAGGTTTACTACCGAAAGTTCTTAGGACACAATATAAGGAAAAGAAGATTGAGAAGAGTAGAATATTAGGCAGAAATCTGTGGCCTTGGACAAACCAATTGAAAATGGGATAGTGCTTTGGTGTGGTCACGTGCCAGAACAAGGAAACAGGGCCACTGCACCACACATGGACCAGGAGTTGAATGCATGTTGTTTCAGGAGGAACATTTGGCCTAGGCAAGACACTCCTCTGCAGCAAAGGCAGTTCCCAAATATGGGAAGATTCTATCTATAGCTGCCACTTCCTGTCATTCTCATTCATAAAGGAAATTGGCCCTAAATATTCATTGGAAAGGAGTAATGCTGAAGCTGAAGCTCCAGTATTTTGGCCACCTGATGCAGAGTTGATTCATTGGAAGACACCCTGATGCTAGGGTGGGAGAAGGGGGCAGCAGAGGATGAGATGGCTGGATGGCATCATCAATTCAATGGAAGTGAGTTGGAGCAAACTCTAGGAGATGATGAAGGACAGAGAAGCCTGGTGTGCTGCAATCCATGGGGATACAAAGTGTCAGAGATGACTTATAAACTGAACAATAACCACTTCCTGCAGTTTGAGAAAGTGAGTGCTTTGCTAAAGGAGAATCTGTGTGTCATGTTAAAGTGCCTGTTATACTCACATATTCCCTCACTCAAGCAAGAATTGGTGGTTGTTCTCCATTGCCTACCTTCACAGGACCAAGTTTGAACTCTGACCATTCAGAATAAGTTGCCCATAATTTCTTTATCAGCATTGACTTCCCCTGATTTTGTTGTTGTTGATTAGTTGCTAAGTTGTGTCAGACTCTTTGTGGAATCGTGGATGGTAGCCCATCAGTCTCCTCTGTCCATGGAATTCTCTAGGCAAGTAGATTAGAGTGGGTAGCCATTTCCCTCCTCAGGGGTACTTCCCAAACCAGGGATTGAACTCACATCAAGAATCTGCTTGGCAGGTGGCGAGTTTACCACTGAGTCACCTGGGAAGCCCTTCACTGATCTCAGTCCACCTAATGATAACCTTCTCAACTCTCTTGTCCACTCTGTAATGTTCAAGCAGATAGGTTCTAATGCATTCCTGCTCTTGACGCATTGACTGTTTATTTCTACTTGCTTTATGTTTTTTCTTCATTTAACAATGTATTAAAACTGTTTAAGTCCCATCCTTTTTGAGAGCATCTCATTGAAAACACTAGCCTATGTATTACATAGAGAATTCTTGCAGCTACACTGAATGCTATTTATGTATAACATTTCATTTTAAATTTATGTATACCATTTCATTTTATATCAATTAAAGATGTATATATTTTTTTTTGCTTTTTTATGGCTTGGTTCTTTTTTTTAAGTTTATCTATGTTTATTTATTGGCTATTGTCGGTTTTCACTGCTGCTGCAGGCTCTTCTGTAGTTGAGGTGAGCAGGCTTCTTTTTGTGGTGACTTCTCTTGTGGAACTTAGGCTGTAGGGCTCATGGGCTTCAACAGTTGCAGTACATGGGCTCAATAGTGTGGCTCCAAGACTCTAGAGCACAGGCTCAATAGTTGTGGCTCACCAGCTTAGTTGCTCCGCAGCATGTGGGATCCTCCTGGATCATGGATTGGACACATGTCTCGTGCATTGGCAGGCGAACTTTTTACCACTGAGCTACCAGGAAAGCCCAAGATGCATGTTTTTTACTGAAATCACAATATTTTGCAGTTTCAAAATGTTCTAGTACCTTATTTCAAAGAATCCCTTTTAAATAATATCTTGCAAATATTATTACAAAGTATATATTGAAAGGACAAATCCTGATATCATATGAATAAGCTCAACACAATTTGCTTATCTGATTTGATGGGAAAAAGTCATGCTATTCAGAGTACCAAATGTCAAGATCCATAAGCACATCCAGATTTGGCTAGGTATTCCCACTCCCAAATCTCAGTAGTGAGCACAGTTTTGTGGCGGGTCATGGCAGAGACTCTAGAGGATTGAGTTCTGTGTATGTGTGTGCTCAGTCATGTCCAACTCTTCACAACCCCGTAGACTGTAGCCCATCAGGCTCCTCTGTCCATGGTATTCTCTGTGCAAGAAGATTGGAGTGGGTTGTCATTTCCTCCTCCCAGGATTCTTCCCAACCCAAGGATCAAACCTGTGTCTCTTGAATTGAAGGAGATTCTTTGCCATGAGTGTCAGTATTGTTCTCTTCTAGCCCATCTTAAGTCATAGGGCTGAAACATCTTTGCACATAGGCCAGTAAGCATGTGTCCTGGGGACCTCCACACCTGAGCCAGGTGCACTCCATCAGCCTTAGGGCTATTTAACATACATGACCACCATACACTGTAGCATACAGCCAGTGCCAGCCTGTCAGTAGTGTTTGATCCCTCACAGATGCTCTGCGCAGACATAGCCATAGACATCACAATTCTTGTTGGATTTACTGTCTCTGTAGATAATTCTTCCAAGTATGCTGGCCTTCCTCTTCCTCGACTATTTCTCTTTCAATATATTTGAACTTCACCTTATCTCTTGGGCTCACCTGTTGGAATAGGCAGTAAAGAATCTGACTGCAATGCAGAACACCCAGGTTCAATCACTGGTTTGGGAAGATCTCCTGGAAAAGGGAATGGCTACACCAGTATTCTTTCTTGGAGAATCCAGTGGACAGAGGAGCCTGGCAGGCTATAGTCCATGAGGTGGCAAAGAGTTGGACATGAGTAGTGACTCACTTTCACTTACCTTGGCGCTGGACCATTATCAAGGCTCTGATTCCTCCAGAACCCAACTTCAAGTGTATCATTAACTAACTAGCAGCTTCTGTTTTTCTAACTTAACACCTATAATATTCTTATGCCAATTATCATTTGACCTACTGATACTAATAATTTATAGCTGTCATGTTGTCACTATCTCATAACCACTTTTGCCTTCTTTAACTGTAATCACAGTTTACATTGATTGCATGTTTAATTCCTTTCTTTTTCTTTGTTACACTAACTAGCAAAATACCAACCATGTTTACATCCATCATTTTCATTAAATTATCCTACAACTTTGTGTTTAAATATGAGTAGAGGAAAACTTTACAGTCATTCTGACTAATCTCTCTCTGGATTTTTGATGCATGCTTTCTATCATGTAGTGCATGTACTTTACATTCTCCTAAAAGAATTCTTCACATCTTTTACTGTTTCCTCTAAATTTCAAAATCTCAAGTAACAATAACCTTGTTATATACATGACTCAGAATAGAGAAAACATTCATTAGTTTCCATATCCACAGTCATCCAACCTTTAATATACCTGCTCTGAACTTCCACAGACACAAATGTCCAACAGCCTACATCAATACCTGTGACTTATCCATATGCTCCTGTTTTGCCCAGTTATCATGAGTGAACTTTCTATGTTCTAACTGAATAACAGCCGTTCTAATTGCTCCCTGAGTCCCATACACTCTCATCTCTTGAAAGCCATCTCCTCAGCAAGTCTCCTCTCCCCTTCCCGCCTTTTCAATGTGTACTTCTCATTCCTATCACCCTATAAGCATGTGATTATCTCTCCTTTCCCTGGACACCACCTTCCCAGAGTACTATACTAATTTTCTTTTTCCAGAGATAGATGTATTTGTAAAATTTATTTATTTATTTATTTTTTAATCTAATTTTTGGGGGCCCCTTCTATTGATCTTTCATTTATTTATCTTTGTTCTTTGGCCTGTGTGGGCCTCCCATCACAATGGCCTCTGTCACTGCAGAGCACCGGCTCTGGGCGCATGTGCTCCAGAGCTCCGGCTCGGTAATTGGACACATCGGTCCAGCTGCTCCATGGCACATGGGATCTTCCCAGGCCAGGGATCGAACGGCGCCCCTTGCACTGCAAGGCAGTGTCCTTACCCACTGAACCACCAGGGAAGCCCGAATATTTATTTATTTTAATTGAAGGATAATTGCTTTACAATACTGTGTTGGTTTCTGCCCAACATCAACATGAATCAGCCATAGGTACACACATGTCCCCTCCCTGTTGAACATCTATGCCACTTCCCATGCCATCCCACCCCTTTAGATTGTCACAGAGCACCAGATTTGAGCTTCCTGCATCCTACAGTAAATTCCCACTAGCTATCTACTTTACATATGGTAATGTATATGTTTCAATGAATGTGATACTCCCTCAGTTCTTCTTCCCTGCTGTGTGCACAAGTCTGTTCTCTCTTCTCTATGTCTGTGTCTTATTCCTGCCATGCAAATAAGTTCATCACTACTATTTTGCTAGATTCCATACATACACGTTACTATACAATATCTGTGTTTCTTCTTTCTGACTTCACTCTGTATAAGAAGCTGTAGGTTTGGGCTTCCCTGGTGATCCAATGGGTAAAGAGTCTGCCTTGCAGTGCAGAGGGCTCTGGTTTAATCCCTGACCTGGGAAGATCACACGTGCCCTGGAGTGGCTGGACCGATGTGTCCAATTAGGAGCCAGTGCTTTGGGGTTTGTGTGCCCAGAGCCGGTGCTCTGCAGTGAGAGAGGCCACTGTGATGGGAGACCCACGCAGGCCAGAGAATAAAGATGGATGAAAATAAAGAAAGAAAAAAATAAATAAAAGAGGCCAAAATTAAAAAAAAAAAAAAAAACATCATGCTACCAATGGAAATAAAACTAACAAGATGAGTTTTCAACTAAGGTAAAATAGAAAAGTTTAGTAGGAAAAAAAAATCATAAAAAAAAAGGACAAAAGAAGTTGTAGGTTCATCCACTTCACTGGAACTGACTCAAATTCATTCATTTTTCTGGCTAAACAATATTCCTTTGTGTGTGTGTGTGTGTACCACAATTTCTTTATCCATTCATCTGCCGATGGACATCTAGGGTGCTTCTATGTCCTGGCTATTGTAAATAGTGCTGCAGTGAACACTGGAATGCATGTGTATTTTAGAATTGTAGTACACTAATTTTCTCTTCTCCTTTTTAGAATAACACTTCAAAGGATTATTTATATTCACTTCTGTTGTCTTCTATCTTTGCATTCTCATGAGTCAACCAAAAGTTTTATCTTTACTGCTGTATCAAACCATGTCTTATCAAATTTGGCAATGGCCTCCAAATTATTCACACTGGTGATGGACACTTATACTCACTTAGCAGCACCGAGACCTTTTGATTACTTCTCCTTTAGACATTTTAAAAAGTTAGCTTCTAGTACAGCAGACATCCTTTTTTCTTCCTACTTCTTGACTAGTAATTCTCAGGATATTTGCTATTTTGCCTTAATCTCTTATCCTTAAAATTTGAAAGAAATTCACAGACTCTATGTCTTATCTTTCTTTGTAATTAACTTTGGTACTCTATTCATCTAGCTGATGACTTTAAATGACATCTATATACTGATGACTCCCTTATTTATATCCTTAGGTTCTTTCCCCTGGGTTTCAGATTGTGTATCTAACTGTCGATTGGCCATCACATTGGATAGTCAATCAGGGACTTCCAACTTAGATGG
Source organism: Tragulus kanchil (assembly GCA_022376925.1). NCBI lineage: Eukaryota > Metazoa > Chordata > Mammalia > Artiodactyla > Tragulidae > Tragulus > Tragulus kanchil. The sequence goes on from JAIOJX010000023.1 coordinate 135,217,754, forward strand.
TATAAAACTGAGCTGCTGAATTTCACCTTTACCCTCTCACCATTTTTCTCTGTAGTCCCTGTCTTCTCAATCAATAATATCATATTCTGAGATGTCAAGGAAAAACAGGCAATAAAAGAAAATAATCCTTGAAATCATCTGATTAATTTCTTCTTCTATCATGTAAATATAGTACATTTTCTTTTGATGCTTCCAAACTATTGTGCTGAAAAAGACTCTTGAGAGTCCCTTGGACTGCAAGGAGGTCAAACCAGTCAATCCTAAAGGAAATCAACCATAAATATTCGTTGGAAGGGCAGATGCTGAAGCTCCAACACTTGGCTATCTGAGGTAAAGAGCCAACTCACTGGAAAAGAATCTGATGCTGGGAAGGATCAAAGGCATAAGGAAGGGAGGACAACAGAGGGTGAGCTGACTCAGTGGACATGAATTTGAGCAAACTCCAGGAGATCGTGAAGAAAAGAGGAACCCTGAGTTCTTTAGTCCTTGGGTACTCAAAGAGTTAGACACAGTAACTGAACACCATGCATTCTTTTAGTTCAACCTTTATAATATACCCCAAATCCAACCACTTGTCAGCCACGTCTTCACAGACACCGTCTCTAAAGCAAGTGACTTATTTATCTTGTTTATACAACAGCTTCTTATCTGGTTTCTCCTTTGCTTGTTTCATGTAGCTAGCATCTGTTCTCAACACATCTTCCAGAGTTGTCCTGAAATGTTCAGATGATATTATTACTTTACCCCAGACCTTTTGATGAATCCTAGCATATTATACTAATACAAAAATTTCTGTCATGACTTTCTATTTCTTTATGTTTTGCTCCTCTGTTAAAAATATTAGCCACTTCCTCTGTCACTCTGTATTTTTTTTTCACTTTGCCCCATAATGATGGTCTCCTTACTTTTCCTTGAATACGCTGGATATGCCAAATTTCAGAGTCTTTCCAATGACTGTTTTTTAATGCCTGTTTTGTCCTGTCCCCAGATTCTCATACCTTTATAGCTGAGGTCTTCACTCTAAAGGTTCTGTTTTCAGTGTGGTGTTTCCTGATGATCCTAAGAAAATTTAAATAAACTCATATCCTTTATCTCCTCTCCTATTTTCTTTCTCTTCATGGCATTTGTAAACCTCTGCTGTGTGTTTCACTCACTTTTTTTATTGGCCAAATATATTGGATAAACCCTAACATAGTGTATAACCCACAGAGCAGGATTTTTATGTCCTATTTTTATTGTCATATATTTAACTTCTAGACACATTCTTGGTACATAGTAGGCACTTAGACAAATTTAGTTAATGTATGAATCTTCTCTTCCATGTTATAGCTATGTTCTAAAGTTCATATTGAATGTATCCATGAATGTATTATAAAACATTACTAGATCAGCATATTAATACATTCTTTCTTCTACACCATCTCCAGATGGTAAAGTGTTATTAGCTTGGTCATGTCCGAGTCCTTGTGACTGTAGCCTTCCAGGCTCCTCTGCCTATGGAATTCTCCAGGCAAGAATAATGGAGTGGGTTGCCATTCCTTTCTCCAAGAGATCTTCCTGACCCAGGAATTTAACCAAGATGCACTGCATCGTGGGCGGATTCTTTACCATCTGACCTACCAGAGTAGGCCTCCAGATGGTAACACTGCTTCAAAAATATGGTAAATAAAATAAATAAGCTACAAGGTTATACTGTTCAGCACAAGGAGTAAAACCAATATTTTATAAAAACTTTAAATGGAATACAGTTTTTAAAAGTTGTGAACCACTGTGATACACCTGAAATTTATCATGTGGTAAATCAAATATACTGCAATTTAAAAAGTCTCCTAATTATTTTATATGTGCTTCTTGTTTTATCTCTGAGTTATTCAATAAAAGCGACCAGTTCAGCAGAGAAAGATATTAAATTATTAATATCTTATTATTAATTCAAATTAAGTTAATCAATTAAAGTAACTGGTTTTACATAGAATTGTATATTTAAGATTATTATCCTAAGGTGAACTCTGGTTCTTTTTTGTTTTGTTATTTTAATTTTGGCCTCTTTTATTGTTTTTTTCTTTCTTTATTTTCATCCATCTCTATTCCCTGGCCTATGTGGGCCTCCCATCGCAGCGGCCTCTCTCGTTGCAGAGCACCAGCTCTGGGCGCATGTACTTCAGAGTGCTGGCTCATAATTGGACACATGGGCCCAGCCGCTCTATGGCACATGGGATCTTCCCAGACCAGGGATCAAACCCATGCCACTTGCAGTGCAAGGTGGACTTTTTACCCACTGGACCACCCGGGAAGCCCAAAACCCTGGTTCTTGATGATGTATTTGAGAATAAAAGTAGCCCTTATCCTATAATGTCTGATATAAAGGATTTGTGCATGTTTTCATTTATGTTACTTATGTACTTTTTGTCTTTAAGGTAGTTTTTTTAATTATTATTTTTCTTGGAGTATAGTTGCTTTGCAGTGCTGTTAGTTTTTACTGTACAGCAAAGTGAATCAGCTATATAGATACATATTTCCCCTTTGTTTTTGAATTTCCTCCCATTTAGGTCACCACAGAGTATTAAGCAGAGTGCTATGCAATAGGTTCTCATTAGTGATCTGTTTAGATTAATACATAGTTGGTTATATATGTCAGTCCTAATCCCCAAATTCATTTCACTCTCCTTCCCCATTTGGTGTCCATGCATTTATTGTCTACATCTGCATCTCTCTTCCTGACTTACAAATCTGTACCATTTTTCTAGATTCTACAGGAAAATGAAAAGTGTTAGTCACTCAGTCATGTCTGAATATTTATGACCCCATGGACTGTAGCCTGCAGGCTCCTCTCTTTATGGAATTCTTACTGGAGTGGGTCACCATTCCCTTCTCCAGGAGATCTTCCCTACTCACAGGTTGAAATTGGGTCTCCTGAATTTACCTACCATCTGAGCCACCAAGGAAGCCCATATTCTACATATGTGTGTTACTATACAATATTTGTTTTTCCCTTTCTGATTTACATCACTCTGTATAATAGGCTCTAGATCCATCCACGTCTCTACAGATGACCCAATTTAATTCCATTTTTGTTTAAAATTACTATGGCAGTAATAATTGTTTTTTGAATTTAAAGAGGTGTGACATGGGCAGACTGTAATGTAAGCTTAAGACTGAATCTGTACCTTTGTAGTCAATAGGTAACGAGGTTCAAATTTCAGTGCCATCACTAATAGCCAAACTTGGGCAAGTTTCTTTACTTTCTAAATTTAAATTTATCTTAAAATAGACTAATTTGTATTATTATGGATATTTTAAACAGAAGATGTAATAGCTTATGGCACATAATATTCAATGATATGTGGCTATTATTTGTTTTATTTGGAAGGAATTGAGATTGCCCACTTTCTCACACCTTAAGAATTTGATAGTTTCTTAGATTTTGAGCTTAACCATTTGCTACATTTAAAATTTCCCTTTTCTTAATATGAGTTTAGAAATAAGCCTGTTTAGATACAGAAGCTAGGCAACAAAAAGAACATGAGTAAGACCTTTAAGAAGAGCAAACAACAGTGGATGTGAAAGGATAGATAAATGTGGGTTTTCATAAATTTTATTTTGACCAAATGGATTGCTTAAATTCATTTCAGAATGTTTACATGAACCAAAAAGGAAAAATATTATTCTTAGTGAGGAATAAAAATGATGGAAGAAGAACATGGATTCATAAAACATGAGGGCTGAAAATAAAATATGGCAAAAATAACACAAATATTCTGCAACAGTGGAACTTTGTGTGAAAACCTGCCTGCAGGATTCCATTTAATGGGTTAAAGCTCTGTCCCGGGTGCCCAGGAACTGTCTTGATAATGGGTCTGTTGCTATGGAAGCAAGTTCAATGTTAGTAATATTTGGCAGGCCCAAGAATGGTTTTACATAATTTTCTTCCTGAGCATGAGCAAAAATGATAATAACCAATAAGTAAAAAAGAATATATACAATAGGTAATCTAGCACCCGCAAGTCAGACCACTTGTTTTCACATCATTCAGCCTAATGGGAAAATGGAATGTCAAAAATTGAGAATTGTTTTTTATTATCTAGTAATATGACCAACAACTAATTTGGCCAAGTCCTTTTGCATAATTTTCCATCTTGACACATGTTAATGTTTACTTGGTATGGCTGCACCTGCCTCGGGCAGAGGCAACATGGTGTTTAGTTTGTTTCTTTGGGAAACTGTCTTATATTCTGAAAGTACAAAGATGGAATTCTGCCCTTTTGAATGTTTCGCATTTGTTAAACTTGACTTTCACATGCTGCTTTTATCAGTTAATTTTTAACATGTCTAAATACAGAAATGCAAATCTAGAATATTTTAAGCTTTTCTAATTGCAAATGGGATACATGTGCCTAATTAAAATATTAAATTGGTAATACATGCACTACTTTAGAAACAGAACTCAATACACTTTCTCCTTTTCTCAGTCTTCCAGAGTTAACAGTCTCTATCATTTTCTGCTACAGCATTTCTGTATTTTAAAAAATAACCTATGAATATTGGTGGGTTTTGATTCATTGATTTAATCATCCTGTAACATCCTGTTGTTGCAGGTGAGAATTATCTCCTTCATATGTGAGATCTTCCTATCTTTTCATGTTCTAGTTTTTATCCATTTTTTTCCATTATTATAATTGTTCAGATTGTTTAAGTTGAGCCTACTGGTCTAATAATATCATGTCTCTCCTCTTATGGCACTAAGTGTTTGACCTAGACTTAGCAAGGGCCTCTTTTCTCACTTGTGTAGGTGTTTTTGTTATTTCAGGCTAACTCTTCAAATCCTTTTGTAAATAACTTTAAATTCCACATCAGAAGAACTTGCATGTCTGTCCTGTCTGATGATCTATTTGTTCTATTTTTTTTTTTTTTTCCCTGGGGCCTCAATGTCATCCTATTCCAATGTGATCCCTTTATTCTCTAAACCTTCTCTGTCATCCCAGGTCTCCCCTTCATCATCTTCCTGGGAATTTTCTTTGACCTCTAGCCTCTGTTAGACCAACTGTTTTCTGGATTCTGTCTTATCCTTTAGGGTTCAACTCCATAGTTTGGTTAGTTAACTCTTCCAGTAGCTTCTTGAGAATGAGAACGTGAGAAGTGGTTTTGAAGTTTTATCTAAAATGCCTTTGTGCAATGCTTGCTTTTGTTAAACTTGACTTTCACATGCTGCTTTTATCAGTTAATTTTAACATGTCTAAATACAGAAATGCAAATCTAGAATATTTTAAGCTTTTCTAATTGCAAATGGGATACATGTGCCTAATTAAAATATTAAATTGGTAATACATGTACTACTTTAGAAACAGAACTCAATACACTTTCTCCTTTTCTCAGTCTTCCAGAGTTAACAGTCTCTATCATTTTCTGCTACAGCATTTCTGTATTTTAAAAAATAACCTATGAATATTGGTGGGTTTTGATTCATTGATTTAATCATCCTGTAACATCCTGTTGTTGCAGGTGAGAATTATCTCCTTCATATGTGAGATCTTCCTATCCTTTCATGTTCTAGTTTTTATCCATTTTTTTCCATTATTATAATTGTTCAGATTGTTTAAGTTGAGCCTACTGGTCTAATAATATCATGTCTCTCCTCTTATGGCACTAAGTGTTTGACCTAGACTTAGCAAGGGCCTCTTTTCTCACTTGTGTAGGTGTTTTTGTTATTTCAGGCTAACTCTTCAAATCCTTTTGTAAATAACTTTAAATTCCACATCAGAAGAACTTGCATGTCTGTCCTGTCTGATGATCTATTTGTTCTATTTTTTTTTTTTTTTTCCTGGGGCCTCAATGTCATCCTATTCCAATGTGATCCCTTTATTCTCTAAACCTTCTCTGTCATCCCAGGTCTCCCCTTCATCATCTTCCTGGGAATTTTCTTTGACCTCTAGCCTCTGTTAGACCAACTGTTTTCTGGATTCTGTCTTATCCTTTAGGGTTCAACTCCATAGTTTGGTTAGTTAACTCTTCCAGTAGCTTCTTGAGAATGAGAACGTGAGAAGTGGTTTTTTGAAGTTTTATCTAAAAATGCCTTTGTGCAATGCTTGCTTTTGATTGACTAAGAGTAGAATTCTGTGTTTAAAAGTTGTCTGACCTGAAACAGGCAAACAGTTTTGAAAGAAGAATGAATTTGGAAGTTTCACACTTACTGATTTCAGTGCTTATTACAAAACTATAGTAATTGAAGTAGTATGTGAACAGTATAAAGGCAGACATATAGGCCAATGGCATAGAAAAGAGAGCCCAGAAATAAACCCTTGCATAAGTGATCAAATGATTTTTGGCAAGGACACCAGAACTTCCCAATGGAGAAAGAACAGTCCTTATGACAGATGGTTTTAGGGAAACTGGATATCCACGTTCAAAAGAATGACATTGAACCCTCACTTTACACCATAAACAAAAATTAGCTCAAATTGTATCAAACCCTGAAATGTAAAGACTTAAAGCTATTAAACTCATAAGAGAAAACCTATGGAAAAAGTTTCATGACTTTGGGTTTGACAGTAATTCTTGTATATGACAGCAAAAGCCCAAGCAACAAAAGCAAAGATCAATTCATTGGATTACATTAAATTAAAAACTTCTGTGTATCAAATAATCAAAAAACCTAACTGCCACACGATCCAGAAATTCCATCTCTAGGTTATATCCAAAAGAACTGGAAGCAAGTTCTCAAAGCCATAGGGGAACACTCATGTTCATAGTAACATTATTCACAATAGCAAAGAGGAGGAAGTAGCACCCATTGACAGTCAGGTGGATGAAGAAATTGTAGAATGTACATGCAATAGAGTACCACTCAGTCTTAAAAAGGAATACAATCTTGACACATCTTACAACATGGATGAACCTTGAGAACATTCTGCTAAGTGAAATAGACCGGTCACAAAAGGCCAGACACTGTATGATTCTACTTGTGGGGGGTATCTAAAATGGTCTAAGCTTCCCAGGTGGCTTAATGGTAAAAAACCTGTGTGCCAATGCAGGAGACACAGGTTCAGTCTCTGGATTGGGAGGATCTGCGAGAACACTGGCCACACACTCCAGTGTTCTTGCCTGGAGAATCCCATGGACAGAGGAGCCTGGTGGGCTGTAGTCCATGGGGTTGCAAAGGGTCAGACATGACTGAGCAGCAACAGAGAATAGTCAAATCATTCAAACAGAAAGAATGTTGGTCACCAGAGGACAGAAGGAGGAAAAAATGCAAAGTTTCTACTGGTCATAGAATCTATTTTGCAAGTTAAAAAGAAGTTGCGGAGATTGATTTGAAAACAATATAATTAACATTACCGAACTGTACACTTAAAATCATTAAGAAGGTAAGTTTATGTTCTGTACATTTTTCCACAGTCAAGTTTTTCAGTGCAGAACAATTCTGAGGAAAATGCTAGGTGCAGTAAGTTAGAATATGCATAGAACTGTACTTGAAATGCATAGGGTCTTCCACTTGTGTCTTCTACCTTCAGCGTTACTTTCAAGAAGTCCAAAGTTACTCTGATCCCACCTGCCTTGAAGGTGCGCCCTTTACCTTCCACTTAATGGTAAAAGCTTGCACACACCCTCATTAAAAGTAGAATCAAAACATGGCTAATGGCATTCAGCTTTTTCATTTAACCTTGTTTGGAATTTTCTTGCAAATTTAGTAAAACATGGAAAAATCAGCAAAATTATTCATGAAATTAACTACAGGATTGCTAAAATTAACGAAAGAACTCAGAAAATTGGCCAGAAAAAAACAAGTAAAAGCGTAAATACTTTTAGGAAAAAAAATGACGAGACTCTAAAACAATAGTAACACAAACATTTTGTTTAAATACAGACGTGATAATAAGATGTTTAATAAATTTGTGAAAAAATATAAACCACTGTAAAATATTAAAGGAAGAAAGTTTGCTTTTAGTAATGATGGACTACATATTTCAGGCAGAATAGTCAACTAAGAACCCACACAAAACCTGTAAAATATCAAAGACAGTGTTTTTGAACACTTAAGAGAGCTGTGAGCTGGAGTGAAACATTACAGGGCCAATGTCTTTAGAACAAAGCTCATAGCCAACTCAGCATTGGGGCCCATGCTTATCATGGGCTTCTATTTACTGTGCAAATTTTTACACCAATTTATAAGTCACTCTTACTCATAAATGTAGATGTAATAGTCCAACAAAATTATAACAAGCTACATCCAGCAACACATAAAAATAAGTGTCATCTCAACAATATTTATTTATTGCAGGAATATAAAGCCGTTTTAATCTAATTTACCTCATTAACAAAACGAGAGAAAAATCAGAAGATTATCTCAATAAACAGACAATAAACATGTATTAAAAGCTATATATCTGTGATTTTTTAAAATGGCACAATAAGAATAGAAGTTTCTCTATCTGATAAAAGATCTTCACAAAACTTAGAGCAATTCTACGTTACTGTTAAATTATAGACATTAAGAAGGTAAGTTTATGTTCATTTTTCCACAGTCAAGTTTTTCAGTGCAGAACAATTCTGAGGAAAATGCTAGGTTCAGTAAGTTAGAATATGCATAGAACTGTACTTGAAATGCATAGGGTCTTCCACTTGTGTCTTCTACCTTCAGCGTTACTTTCAAGAAGTCCAAAGTTACTCTGATCCCACCTGCCTTGAAGGTGCGCCCTTTACCTTCTACTTAATGGTAAAAGCTTGCACACACCCTCATTAAAAGTAGAATCAAAACATGGCTAATGATTCAGCTTTTCATTTAACCTTGTTTGGAATTATCTTGCAAATTTAGTAAAACATGGAAAAATCAGCAAAATTATTCATGAAATTAACTACAGGATTGCTAAAATTAACGAAAGAACTCAGAAAATTGGCCAGAAAAAAACAAGTAAAAGCGTAAATACTTTTAGAAAAAAAAATGACGAGACTCTAAAACAATAGTAACACAAACATTTTGTTTAAATACAGACGTGATAATAAGATGTTTAATAAATTTGTGAAAAAATATAAACCACTGTAAAATATTAAAGGAAGAAAGTTTGCTTTTAGTAATGATGGACTACATATTTCAGGCAGAATAGTCAACTAAGAACCCACACAAAACCTGTAAAATATCAAAGACAGTGTTTTTGAACACTTAAGAGAGCTGTGAGCTGGAGTGAAACATTACAGGGCCAATGTCTTTAGAACAAAGCTCATAGCCAACTCAGCATTGGGGCCCATGCTTATCATGGGCTTCTATTTACTGTGCAAATTTTTACACCAATTTATAAGTCACTCTTACTCATAAATGTAGATGTAATAGTCCAACAAAATTATAACAAGCTACATCCAGCAACACATAAAAATAAGTGTCATCTCAACAATATTTATTTATTGCAGGAATATAAAGCCGTTTTAATCTAATTTACCTCATTAACAAAACGAGAGAAAAATCAGAAGATTATCTCAATAAACAGACAATAAACATGTATTAAAAGCTATATATCTGTGATTTTTTAAAATGGCACAATAAGAATAGAAGTTTCTCTATCTGATAAAAGATCTTCACAAAACTTAGAGCAATTCTACGTTACTGTTAAATTATAGACATTTGTCCTCTGAGACTATACATAAGGTGAGTAAACCTGCTGTCACCACTTCTATTGAGCATTGAACTGGACATCGTAGGCCATGTAATAAAGCATGAAAAATAAAGTGGATGAAATTTGAAAAGGAAGAAAATAAAACTAGAATCATTTGCTGACAATGAAAACTGTGTGCAAAAAATTAACATAAGTGGATTAAAATGTTAAGTGAGTTTAGCAAATATACTAGTTGCACAGTAATTGTCATGTTTGAATGTTAAAAGGATTCCTAGGGGTCACTTTACAATTATAGCCAGTCTAGAGATTTCAAGGACAGTCCTCCATGTCCTGTCAGCACCAAGTCATATGGGACACCCTTTTGATTCTGAGTCTCAAACCACCACTGGCTGCAGCCAAAGCACCTTAGTCCCAGGGCATCCATAGTTACCTCATGCTGGGTCTCTGACAGGAGGTCTAGTAAGCACATCCAGCTATAAAACCAGCCTGAACTACAAAAACTGCCCCTAGGTTCTACCAAAACCAGGAGAAAATGGTAAATCAATGTAACTATTGTTAGTGAACAGTGCTGACTGCCCTCTTGGTCCTGGTCCCCCAGATACACAGAGCCATGGCTATAAAACACCAATTAGCTCTAGCTAATATACTCCATAGAACGGACCAGTGTTGTACACTTCACCATCCTGCTCCAGGTGGCTCCGAAGATGAACATGTGTTTTACAAAGACTAACTGAGCTTAACCCATGCTTCGCAGCAGGACTGCATTATGTAGTCAGTTTGCAAAAAACATCTCCTTCTTTAAAAATATTAAAATGAAAATGTATTTACAATAGCCTCAATAAAAAAAAAAGTCAAAATCAAGGTTTGTAAGACTCTATACACATACATGGACATATATACAAACGTGAAAATTTTGTTTAAGATGTGTAATATTATTGAAATAAATTCCAGTAAATATAATTTATATTAATTATATATATATAATTTACCTGCAATAAATTCCAATAATGTAATTGATATTATTAATTTATATATATATATATATATATATAATTTATCTTGAATTTATTTCAATAATATTATACATTTTAAATAAAATTTTCACATGTGGGTATACACATGGATATATAGTTTCTGGTATATGTGTAACAATATATATTTCTGTAAATAAACAGATAGGTAACTTAAGATGTAATGATGAAGAGATTTGAGCAAGACTTTCAACAGGGAGGTATTCAGATAGTCTGTATACATGTAAAACACTGCTGTACTTCACCATGTATCTGGACAGTGCAAACTAAGACAATAAGACGCTACTGTCCACCCACCAAAATGACTAAAAAAAGTTGACAGTCAGACCAACTCTTATATACACCCCAGACCTCCAGTCACTACTGCTGGCAGGTAATCTGCTACAACCATTTTAGAGCCCTGTTTAGTGCTCTTTTATAAATTGGAATGAAAGCCTAACTTGCTTAAGGAAGTCTAGTTTAACCAAAAGGAAGCCAGTATAGGTAGAGTATCTAAGTTAAAGAGAGACTAGTATGGATGAGTTTAGGAAATCCACAGATGCCAGATTAACCAGAGCTGTGTTGGATGTCATAATAATGCACATTTAATCTTAATTGCAGTGGGTGGGAAGACACTGTTAGACTTAAAGCAGAGATATATGATGGTGCAAATTATATTTTTTTCCCTATTTTGTTGTATTCAGAGAATGACTCAATGGGGTAAAAATGAAAGCAAAAAGAGCAGTTAGTAGGGTTGTGTTAGCAGTTGCCACTAAGAGGATCAGGTGATGGTACTGGAAATGGAAAGAAGCAGATGGATTCAAAACATTTTTGAGGGAAATCATCAAATTAAGGATTTGGGTCCAGTGGTTGTGAAGAAACATGAGAACCAAAGATGCCTTCTAATTTCTAGAGACATGATGTGGTTGGTCATTTATTCATATGGGAGTGGTAAAGAACCTGCCTGCCAATGCAGGAGATGCAAGAGCCTTGTTCCATCCCTGAGTCGGGAAAAATCCCCTGGAATAGGAAATAGCAACCCACTCTATTATTCTTGCCTGGAGAATCCATGGACAGAGGAGCCTGAGAGGTTACAGGGTCATAAAGAGGCACGACTGAGCACGCATACACGCTTAGTTCTTAACTTTTCTTTCTACTCAGTCTAACTTTTGTCTCTTTAGTTCACCTTCTGTACCCACTTTATGTAGAGCTGGGATCTGGTTTGATAAGGGGTCTTATCAAGGAGAAAAAAACTATATATGGCTTCCTGATGGCTCAGTGGCAAAAAAAAAAAAAAAAAAATTTGGCCTGCCAATGCAGAAGATGTGGTTTCAGTTCCTGGGCTGGGAAGATCCCTTGGAGAAGGGAATGGCAATCCACTCCAGTATTCTTGCCTGGGGAATCCTATGGACAGAGGAGCCTGGCGGGCTACAGTCCATGGAGTTACAAAAGAATCTGACAGGACTTGGCGATTAAACACAACAACTGCAATAGGTAGATAATCCAACATCTTCCTGTAATTCAACACTGTTGGGAGTTTAGAGTAGAAATGTGAATTCCATTTCTCCACTCTTCTCTGTAAGAAGAGGGACAAGACATAGGGAATTTTTCTAAATTAGTAGTCTCATGAGGAAGCTTATTATAGAAGAAAGGATGGGAAAAGCAAATCAAAACCATATAAAATCAGTAGTAAAGATTATATTTTGAATTTGTATTTTGTGCTTTAACTGGACAGTTCAAGAAAAAAATGTATGCATGAGTATACTTTAGGTAAAATGTGCTAATTGACTAGAAATTAAGCAATAACAGAAAATGGTTGTTAAGTATTACAGTGACCTTTTATTACTTTGTCTTTTATGAGCATAATTGTCTTTATAGTCTATCTTGGACACATACACTGTTGAGTATTGTCCTGTTTTTCTAAACAAAAAGATCCAGCATTAGTGATTTAAACAAAAATAGAGTCTAGAACAAAGCAATGTGCTGTGCTTTTTAAAAATCATCTTTTGCGTTCTATTTTCTGTGTGCAAATATATTTGGTCATGGTAGTATAGAAGATCAATATAATGTAATTAACAATTAACATTAAAAACATACTGAAGATAATGCCATATTTCTAATGGAAATGCATTATGATTAGTGGCAAAGTACTGCATGTAAATAATTTGGATTGCAGTTTCCAAATTAATTATCACAGAAGGAACACTAGCTTTTCACCTATTACACATTTGATTACAACATTTCAGATCATTCATCACCTTCAAGAGAATGTGTGCATTTCATTTTTACAATTTATAGTGATGAAAATGTGAGAAAATATTGATTTGGGGCTACTATAGTTCTTAACTTTTCTTTCTACTCAGTCTAACTTTTGTCTCTTTAGTTCACCTTCTGTACCCACTTTATGTAGAGCTGGGATCTGGTTTGATAAGGGGTCTTATCAAGGAGAAAAAAACTATATATGGCTTCCTGATGGCTCAGTGGCAAAAAAAAAAAAAAAAAAAATTTGGCCTGCCAATGCAGAAGATGTGGTTTCAGTTCCTGGGCTGGGAAGATCCCTTGGAGAAGGGAATGGCAATCCACTCCAGTATTCTTGCCTGGGGAATCCTATGGACAGAGGAGCCTGGCGGGCTACAGTCCATGGAGTTACAAAAGAATCTGACAGGACTTGGCGATTAAACACAACAACTGCAATAGGTAGATAATCCAACATCTTCCTGTAATTCAACACTGTTGGGAGTTTAGAGTAGAAATGTGAATTCCATTTCTCCACTCTTCTCTGTAAGAAGAGGGACAAGACATAGGGAATTTTTCTAAATTAGTAGTCTCATGAGGAAGCTTATTATAGAAGAAAGGATGGGAAAAGCAAATCAAAACCATATAAAATCAGTAGTAAAGATTATATTTTGAATTTGTATTTTGTGCTTTAACTGGACAGTTCAAGAAAAAAATGTATGCATGAGTATACTTTAGGTAAAATGTGCTAATTGACTAGAAATTAAGCAATAACAGAAAATGGTTGTTAAGTATTACAGTGACCTTTTTATTACTTTGTCTTTTATGAGCATAATTGTCTTTATAGTCTATCTTGGACACATACACTGTTGAGTATTGTCCTGTTTTTCTAAACAAAAAGATCCAGCATTAGTGATTTAAACAAAAATAGAGTCTAGAACAAAGCAATGTGCTGTGCTTTTTAAAAATCATCTTTTGCGTTCTATTTTCTGTGTGCAAATATATTTGGTCATGGTAGTATAGAAGATCAATATAATGTAATTAACAATTAACATTAAAAACATACTGAAGATAATGCCATATTTCTAATGGAAATGCATTATGATTAGTGGCAAAGTACTGCATGTAAATAATTTGGATTGCAGTTTCCAAATTAATTATCACAGAAGGAACACTAGCTTTTCACCTATTACACATTTGATTACAACATTTCAGATCATTCATCACCTTCAAGAGAATGTGTGCATGTCATTTTTACAATTTATAGTGATGAAAATGTGAGAAAATATTGATTTGGGGGCTACTATATAAATGAAATAAATTAATTTCTGAACTAAAATGTAACATTAGTTTTCAACCAAGCTCTTTTCCTTGGCTCTTTCATGGCCTCAATAAATTTTTACAAAATAAATATATATAGTATATGCTATATGTCAGTAATGTGCATACTATATATAAATGTGTATGTGTACATATATATACTAGATATATATCATATATGTGATTTAGGGTGAAACTTCAAATGCTAAATTTGCTATAAAATATTATTCATTTATCCTCTAAAATTCTTTTTGAAAAGAGGAATGCTTTTTTTTTTTTTAGCTATTTTTGAATTAAAAAATAAATAATCTAAGAATTCATATTAATGGAATTAATCTCTGTAACTTCCATACCCTATTTGTGAAATTATTAAGGCAGAAAGTACATGTTATGACGATGCTACTACATTACGTTTGTTGAGGATAGTTCCTCCTTTTATTTATTTATTTTTTTTAAGATTTATTTATTTATTTATTTTGGGCGGGGGTCGGGTTGGGAAGGGCGGGGAGCAGGCGGGCCACTTCTATTAGTCTTTCATTTCTCTGTTTTCATCCGTCTTTGTTCTTTGGCTCCTGTGGGCCTCCCATCGCGGTGGCCTCTGCTGTTGCAGAGCACCGGCTCTGGGCGCATGCGCTCCAGAGCTCCGGCTCGGTGATTGGACACATCTGTCCAGCCGCTGTATTTCCCCCCGGGTCCCCCTTTCACTGCGGCTGTCCTTACCCACTGGCCCATTGATCTTTTTTTAAAAAATTAATTAAAAAATTAGAACAAAGCAATGTGCTTTTAAAATCATCTTGTCTATTTTCTGTGTGCAAATATATTTGGTCATGGTAGTATAGAAGATCAATATAATGTAATTAACAATTAACATTAAAAACATACTGAAGATAATGCCATATTTCTAATGGAAATGCATTATGATTAGTGGCAAAGTACTGCATGTAAATAATTTGGATTGCAGTTTCCAAATTAATTATCACAGAAGGAACACTAGCTTTTCACCTATTACACATTTGATTACAACATTTCAGATCATTCATCACCTTCAAGAGAATGTGTGCATGTCATTTTTACAATTTATAGTGATGAAAATGTGAGAAAATATTGATTTGGGGGCTACTATATAAATGAAATAAATTAATTTCTGAACTAAAATGTAACATTAGTTTTCAACCAAGCTCTTTTCCTTGGCTCTTTCATGGCCTCAATAAATTTTTACAAAATAAATATATATAGTATATGCTATATGTCAGTAATGTGCATACTATATATAAATGTGTATGTGTACATATATATACTAGATATATATCATATATGTGATTTAGGGTGAAACTTCAAATGCTAAATTTGCTATAAAATATTATTCATTTATCCTCTAAAATTCTTTTTGAAAAGAGGAATGCTTTTTTTTTTTTTTAGCTATTTTTGAATTAAAAAATAAATAATCTAAGAATTCATATTAATGGAATTAATCTCTGTAACTTCCATACCCTATTTGTGAAATTATTAAGGCAGAAAGTACATGTTATGACGATGCTACTACATTACGTTTGTTGAGGATAGTTCCTCCTTTTATTTATTTATTTTTTTTAAGATTTATTTATTTATTTATTTTGGGCAGGGGTCGGGTTGGGGAGGGAGGGGAGCAGGCGGGCCACTTCTATTAGTTTTTCATTTCTCTGTTTTCACCGTCTTTGTTCTTTGGCTCCTGTGGGCCTCGCATCGCGGTGGCCTCCATTGTCGCAGAGCACCGGCTCTGGGCGCATGCGCTCCAGAGCTCCGGCTCGGTGATTGGACACATCTGTCCAGCCGCTCCGCGGCACGTGGGATCTTCCCAGGCCAGGGATGGAACCGGCGCCCCTTGCACTGCAAGGCGGTGTCCTTACCCACTGGACCACCAGGGGAAGCCCCCTCCTTTTATTAAATAATAGTTGATTATACAATTCATATTACTTTCAGGTATACAATAAAATGATACAGTGTAAATTATATATATAATCTATGTATATTAAATATAAATTATACTCCATTTAAAGTTATTACAAAATAATGGATGTATTTCTATATTGTACAGTGCATCATTGATGCTTATCTATTTCATATATAGCAGTATAATCTTTTAATCTCATAAACCTGGTTTGACCCCTCCCCTTCCTTCTCCTCACTGGTAACTATTATTTTCTTATCTATATCCGTGAATCTGTCTCCCTTTTGTTTTGGGAGGGGATGTTTTTTGATGCATTATTATTATTAAAATTTTTATTGAAAATTTTATTATTAAAATTTTTACTGATTTGCAATATCATGTAAGTTTCCAGTGCACAGCACACCAATTGTTAAATATGTGTGTGTGTATTCTTTTTTCAGATTCTTTTCTCTTATGGCTTGTTACGTAAAATTGAGACTAGTTCCCTGGCTGACTGTAGGTTCATGTTATCTTTTATTGTATTGAACTAGTTTGTTTTATTTTCTAGATTCTACATGTAAGTGATAACATAAAATATGTGTCTTTATCTGACTTATTTCACTAAGCATAATGTTCCTTAGGTCAATCTATGTTGTTGCAAATAGAAAATTTTCATTATTTTTTATGCCTGGGGAATATTCTGTTTTCTGCTTGTCTAGCTATCTATCGCTCTATTGATCAATTGCATCTTCTTGATCCATTCATCTGTTTTGTGACATTTAGGTTGCTTCCATATCTTGGCTATTGTAAATAGTGCTGCTATGAACACTGAGGTACATGTGTTTTCAAATTAGTCTTTTCTTTTCTTCATATGTATATACATATATATATATATATATCCAATAGTAGAGTTGCTGAACCATGCTATAATTTGATTTTTAGTATTTTGAGAAATCTCTATACTGTTTCTATAATAGATGACCTCCTTGATTAAGTTTGCATCTAGGTATTTTACACTTTTTGATGTGATTTTAAATAGATTTTCTTTTTTGAATTCTCTTTCTGATAGTTCCTTTTAAGTATTTGTTGTGAAGCAACTTTATTGAATACATTTATTACTTCTAATAGTTTTTAGAGTTTTATAGGAGTTTTATATATAGTATCATGTCATCTGTAAATAGTGACAGTTTTATTTCTTCCCTTCCAATTTGGTTGCCTTTTGTATCTTCTTCTTATCTGGTTGCTGTGATTAGGGTTTCCAGTACTATATGGTGAAAGTGGATGTTATCTTGTTTCTCATTTTAGAGGGAAGGCTTTCAGCTTTTCACCATTGAGTAAGAAGTCAACTATGGTTTCGCCATAAATGGCTCTTTTTTTTTAATTACTTATTGATTTGGCTGCACTGGGTCATAGTTGTGGCATGTGGGATCTAGTTCCCTGACCAGGGATCGAACCCAGGCCCCACTGAATTGGGAATACAGAGTCTTAACCACTGGACTACCAGGGAAGTCCCCATAAATGGCTTTTATTTTGTGGAGATATATTTCATCTATACCAACTTTGATGAGAGTTTTTTCTGCCTTTGTCTTGATCACAGGTATAAGGAAAATAAGTAAATGAGCAAACTAGAGGATGATTGTTCTTATGACTTTGGTGGAGGATCCATTTAATGCCAAATGTGACTAAAAACAAAAACGGAAGTCGGGCCAAAAAAAATGTGACTGTTTTAGACTTAATATTTTTTTTTTGCCTGGGAAAAAGCTTTATCTGACTTATTTCACTAAGCATAATGTTCCTTAGGTCAATCTATGTTGTTGCAAATAGAAAATTTTCATTATTTTTTATGCCTGGGGAATATTCTGTTTTCTGCTTGTCTAGCTATCTATCGCTCTATTGATCAATTGCATCTTCTTGATCCATTCATCTGTTTTGTGACATTTAGGTTGCTTCCATATCTTGGCTATTGTAAATAGTGCTGCTATGAACACTGAGGTACATGTGTTTTCAAATTAGTCTTTTCTTTTCTTCATATGTATATACATATATATATATATATATCCAATAGTAGAGTTGCTGAACCATGCTATAATTTGATTTTTAGTATTTTGAGAAATCTCTATACTGTTTCTATAATAGATGACCTCCTTGATTAAGTTTGCATCTAGGTATTTTACACTTTTTGATGTGATTTTAAATAGATTTTCTTTTTTGAATTCTCTTTCTGATAGTTCCTTTTAAGTATTTGTTGTGAAGCAACTTTATTGAATACATTTATTACTTCTAATAGTTTTTAGAGTTTTATAGGAGTTTTATATATAGTATCATGTCATCTGTAAATAGTGACAGTTTTATTTCTTCCCTTCCAATTTGGTTGCCTTTTGTATCTTCTTCTTATCTGGTTGCTGTGATTAGGGTTTCCAGTACTATATGGTGAAAGTGGATGTTATCTTGTTTCTCATTTTAGAGGGAAGGCTTTCAGCTTTTCACCATTGAGTAAGAAGTCAACTATGGTTTCGCCATAAATGGCTCTTTTTTTTAAATTACTTATTGATTTGGCTGCACTGGGTCATAGTTGTGGCATGTGGGATCTAGTTCCCTGACCAGGGATCGAACCCAGGCCCCACTGAATTGGGAATACAGAGTCTTAACCACTGGACTACCAGGGAAGTCCCCATAAATGGCTTTTATTTTGTGGAGATATATTTCATCTATACCAACTTTGATGAGAGTTTTTTCTGCCTTTGTCTTGATCACAGGTATAAGGAAAATAAGTAAATGAGCAAACTAGAGGATGATTGTTCTTATGACTTTGGTGGAGGATCCATTTGCAGTCACAGCAATGCCAACATGTGACTGCAAACTAATAACTGAGATAGAATAGGAGCTCATTTGTAGATAGCAGTACATTTGATGAGCTCTCTGTTGAAAATGAAATCACAAAGGGTAATGGTGGGAATTTTTAGGCTGGAAAGCTGTGTACTTTTGTTCAGTCACTAAGTCATGTCAAACTCTTTGTGAGGGCTTCCCTGGTGGTCCAGTGGGTAAGGACACCACCTTGCAGTGCAGGGGGCGCCGGTTCAATCTCTGGCCTGGGAGGATCCCACGTGCTGCGGAGCAGCTGGACCGATGTGTCCAATTACCGAGCCGGAGCTCTGGAGTGCATGCGCCCAGAGCTGGTGCTCAGCGACAACAGAGGCCACTGCGATGGGAGGCCCACAAAAGCCAGAGAACAAAGACGGATGAAAATAGAGAAATGAAAGACCAATAGAAGTGGCCCGCCCACCCCCTCCCTCCTCAACCCACCCCCACCAAAATTAAAAAAAAACAAAAACAAAAACTCTTTGTGACTCCGTGGTCTGCAGCACACCAGGATCCTCTGTTCACTATCTCCTGGAGTTTGCTCAAGCTCAGGTCATTAAGTCAATGATGCCATCCAACCATCTCATCCTCTGTTGCCCCCTTATCCTCTTGCCC
Source organism: Tragulus kanchil (assembly GCA_022376925.1). NCBI lineage: Eukaryota > Metazoa > Chordata > Mammalia > Artiodactyla > Tragulidae > Tragulus > Tragulus kanchil. Next base: position 135,237,301 of record JAIOJX010000023.1, read on the forward strand.
TCAATCTTTCCCAGCATCAGGGTCTTTTCCAATGAGTTAGTACTTCACATCAGTTGGCCAAAGTATTGGAGCTTCGGTTTCAGCATCAGTCTTTCCAATGAGTATCCAAGGTTGATTTCCTTTAGGACTGACTTGTTTGATTGCCTTACAGTCCAGGGACTTTCAAGAGCCTTCTCCAGCACCGCAATTTGAAAGCATGAGTTCTTCAGTGCTCAACCTTCTTTATGGTCCAACCTTCACGTCCATACATGACTGCTGGAAAAATCATAGCTTTTACTATACAGACCTTTATCGGCAAGATGATGTCTCTGCTATTTCAAATCTGTCTAGGTTTGTCAAAGCTTTTCTTCCAAGAAACAAGTGTCTTTTAATTTCATGGCTCCAGTCACCATCTGCAGTGATTTTGGAGCCCAAAAAAAGGAACTCTGTCACTGCTTTGAGATTTTCCCCTTCTACTTGCCATGAAGTGTTGGGACCAGATGCCATGATCCTAGCTTTTTTGTTAAATGTTGGAGCAGCACTATGTTCTGTGCTAAAGTATCTATTGAATTATGGGGCAGTAAATACATAATCAAATGATGACATCGTCAAGATAAGAAGAGGTTTTCACCTAAATTGGGGGATAACAGATTATGTACAAGGTGTGGGAAGATTGCTTCGTGACCTGAGATTTCTGGAGCTTGAAAGGAAAATCAGCATCTGCCTCTCAAGCCTGTGAGTAAAGCTGCATATTTGGGGGGATAAGCAGGTTTCCTCTGAGGGCATGGCGAAGTGAATGACAAGGTAGGGAATTGTTTTATGATGATGTGGGAGATCTAATAAGAAGAATAATCATAATGAAAGAGAGGCAGTGTGCCAGAGAGGAGAAGGACCCAGAATAGTGGACAGGAGAAACTTTGATTTGCCTGAGGATGTAAGGGTTAGGCAGATTGGCCTCAACAGTCAGTAGAAGCATTGTTAAGCACTTAGACTTCATCATATCTAGCTGCAAGTTGCATGGAGGCAGGTCTGTGTGTACCAGAGCGTGCAGAAGGTACATGCATGTGTGGGGGCCCATAGGTCCCAGACAGGATATGCACCCAGGCTGTTTCTTCCCATCACTGAGTTTATCCAGGGGATGCTGGCTGCCCTGGGGGGTCAGGGTACCAGGCGTGGAGCAGCCTTTCTTAAATCCTGCTCTTCCTATTAAATAAAGCTTATCGCTCTTTCCTGTTCTGTTCTTTTACTTCAGAACACATATTCTTTTTTATATGCACATTTTTATTGCAAAAAAGTTGTTTTACAGTTTTTTAGTGTCTGCTGTATAGCAAATTTGTTATATGTGTACATATATTCCCCTCCCTTTCAAACCCCATACCATGTATCTAGGCCATCACACTTAGTGGCACTAAGCTGAGCTCACTGCCAGATGGAATATTCTTTTTAACAAAGTTTTTGTTGACATATAGTTGATTTACAAAGTCATTTTAGTTTCAGATGTACAACAAAGTGATAAGCTATACATTTTTATATACAAATGTGTGTGTGTGTGTGTATACACGAGGAGCGGGGAGAGAGACTTCCCAGGTGAGTCAATGGTAAAGAACCCACCTGCCAATGCAGGAGATATAAGAGATGAAGGCTTTATCCCCAGGCTGAGCAGATGCCCTGGAGGAGGACATGGAAACCCACTGCAGTCTTCTTGTTGGGAAATCCCGTGGACAGAGGAGCCTTGCAGCCTATAGGTCGTGGGGTCACAAAAGAGTCATACACAACTGAAGTGACTTACTATGCATGTGTGGGTGCATATGTGTGTGTATATATTCTTTTTTACATTCTCTTTCACTATACATTATTGCAAGATACTGAGTAGAGTTCTTTGTGACATATAGTAGGTCCTTGTTGGTTATGTATTTTATATAGAGTAGTGAGTATCTGTCAATCCCAAACAGATTACGTGATGAAGTTTTGGAGGGCAGTTCATTATTTTCTCCATTATGTTTCTGATGAAAAGCTTACATTTTCTGATTGCAAAATGGCAGAGGGATAAGTGCCACTTTGCTCTTCCGAGGAAAATCTGCCAGAATCCAGAACACTGCCTCATCTGTTGCTGGAGCCCAAGAACATGCATGTGTGGGGCCCATAGGTCCCAGACAGGATATGCACCCAGGCTGTTTCTTCCCATCACTGAGTTTATCCAGGGATGCTGGCTGCCCTGGGGGGTCAGGGTACCAGGCGTGGAGCAGCCTTTCTTAAATCCTGCTCTTCCTATTAAATAAAGCTTATCGCTCTTTCCTGTTCTGTTCTTTTACTTCAGAACACATATTCTTTTTTATATGCACATTTTTATTGCAAAAAAGTTGTTTTACAGTTTTTTAGTGTCTGCTGTATAGCAAATTTGTTATATGTGTACATATATTCCCCTCCCTTTCAAACCCCATACCATGTATCTAGGCCATCACACTTAGTGGCACTAAGCTGAGCTCACTGCCAGATGGAATATTCTTTTTAACAAAGTTTTTGTTGACATATAGTTGATTTACAAAGTCATTTTAGTTTCAGATGTACAACAAAGTGATAAGCTATACATTTTTATATACAAATGTGTGTGTGTGTGTGTATACACGAGGAGCGGGGAGAGAGACTTCCCAGGTGAGTCAATGGTAAAGAACCCACCTGCCAATGCAGGAGATATAAGAGATGAAGGCTTTATCCCCAGGCTGAGCAGATGCCCTGGAGGAGGACATGGAAACCCACTGCAGTCTTCTTGTTGGGAAATCCCGTGGACAGAGGAGCCTTGCAGCCTATAGGTCGTGGGGTCACAAAAGAGTCATACACAACTGAAGTGACTTACTATGCATGTGTGGGTGCATATGTGTGTGTATATATTCTTTTTTACATTCTCTTTCACTATACATTATTGCAAGATACTGAGTAGAGTTCTTTGTGACATATAGTAGGTCCTTGTTGGTTATGTATTTTATATAGAGTAGTGAGTATCTGTCAATCCCAAACAGATTACGTGATGAAGTTTTGGAGGGCAGTTCATTATTTTCTCCATTATGTTTCTGATGAAAAGCTTACATTTTCTGATTGCAAAATGGCAGAGGGATAAGTGCCACTTTGCTCTTCCGAGGAAAATCTGCCAGAATCCAGAACACTGCCTCATCTGTTGCTGGCCCCGAGCCCAAGACCACAGCTGGGCTACTGACCACAGCTGACAGGGCCCTGCTGACTCACTGCTCAGGATGCTTGGACTCCAAAATCTCTAACTTGGACCTTAATTGAAACCATTATACTGCATTATACAAGCAAATACCTGACTGGTTGTCTAAGAAGATCGACAAAATGGTGTGTTCTATATCACCACCTACATCTGTAGATACATATATACACTATAATCTACAACAAAATTGCCACATAATGGTTTAAGGATGTCTTTTTAACATAAGAAATGAGTATTATATTAATCAAGGGAAAAGTACTTATAAAACCTTCAATAACATTATTTTACTGCTTGTTCTTAAATTAAGTCATTTTCCTGAAGTTAGAGTAGTAAACCTATAATGGTCTGTCTGAGTGTGTGCGACAGGGATGGAATGAAGGCATGTGGAACCTCCTCATGGTGCTGAGAAATGTGAAGAAGCTTCTGAAACCTAGAGAAATGAACACCTGTGAGAAACAGAAGGATTAGCAATCCTGAACCTGCAAACAGGGTAGAAATTTCTGATCCAATCTTCAAAGAGCACAAGGATTTTGTTCTGAGAGTCGAGAAATGATGTCACAACTAAGTTCGAAAAGAAAGCAACCAGATTCTTATTTTCTCTTCTATTTCCTGATGATCATGAAACTTTAGAGTACTGCACTTTTAAAGGAAAAGACATTTAGAAGAGGAAAGAATTAAGTGGAATCTTTGTAATATGTGTGTGTGTGTACACACATGCACTGTCACTGGAGTCATGTACAACTCTTTGCAGCTCCATGGACTGTAGCTCGCCAGGCTCCTCTGTCCATGGGATTCTCCAGGCAAGAATATTGGAATGCATTGTCATGCTCATCCTTGAGCAGATCTTCCCAACCCAGAGACCAAACTCAGGTCTCTTATGTCTCCTGCATTAGCAGGTGGGTTCTTTACCACTAATGTCATCTAGGAAGACCTCATTCTACCTAACATCCTACCTTAACCCATGTCCTCATTGTATGGATTCCATAAGTGCTAGAACCATACATGTTTTTAGGTCTGCTTTCCGCATCCTATTACAACACCCAGCACATAACCGTGTTGTAATCACTGTTAGTTGAATACATCAATTTATGAAAACTTTTGGTAAAAATATTCTGAGTCCTCTTTTCTGAGAGCAAGTTGTAACTCACAGATTTGCTGAATGAGATCTTAAACTCATACAAAGGTTATTAGTTATTAGTTATTCTCACATTAGTTGGGTCAATTTATAAAAATCCAGAGATTGTATCAATAGTAATTAAATGACAATTTCAAATCCTATTTGTATTTTTGTCTTTTACCTCTTCTGTTCACCATCTGAGAGCTGATAAACTGCAGAATTTTAAGACTTCCAGGCAGAAACTATAGCTATCTTATATTGGCCCTGTGACAGTTCCTCAAGAATGTTTAATTTATCATATTTTGGAGGTTAGGGTATGGGATAAATTGAGAGATCAAGGTTGAAAAAAAAAATATATGAAAACTACTAAATTAAGTCATTTTCCTGAAGTTAGAGTAGTAAACCTATAATGGTCTGTCTGAGTGTGTGCGACAGGGATGGAATGAAGGCATGTGGAACCTCCTCATGGTGCTGAGAAATGTGAAGAAGCTTCTGAAACCTAGAGAAATGAACACCTGTGAGAAACAGAAGGATTAGCAATCCTGAACCTGCAAACAGGGTAGAAATTTCTGATCCAATCTTCAAAGAGCACAAGGATTTTGTTCTGAGAGTCGAGAAATGATGTCACAACTAAGTTCGAAAAGAAAGCAACCAGATTCTTATTTTCTCTTCTATTTCCTGATGATCATGAAACTTTAGAGTACTGCACTTTTAAAGGAAAAGACATTTAGAAGAGGAAAGAATTAAGTGGAATCTTTGTAATATGTGTGTGTGTGTGTACACACATGCACTGTCACTGGAGTCATGTACAACTCTTTGCAGCTCCATGGACTGTAGCTCGCCAGGCTCCTCTGTCCATGGGATTCTCCAGGCAAGAATATTGGAATGCATTGTCATGCTCATCCTTGAGCAGATCTTCCCAACCCAGAGACCAAACTCAGGTCTCTTATGTCTCCTGCATTAGCAGGTGGGTTCTTTACCACTAATGTCATCTAGGAAGACCTCATTCTACCTAACATCCTACCTTAACCCATGTCCTCATTGTATGGATTCCATAAGTGCTAGAACCATACATGTTTTTAGGTCTGCTTTCCGCATCCTATTACAACACCCAGCACATAACCGTGTTGTAATCACTGTTAGTTGAATACATCAATTTATGAAAACTTTTGGTAAAAATATTCTGAGTCCTCTTTTCTGAGAGCAAGTTGTAACTCACAGATTTGCTGAATGAGATCTTAAACTCATACAAAGGTTATTAGTTATTAGTTATTCTCACATTAGTTGGGTCAATTTATAAAAATCCAGAGATTGTATCAATAGTAATTAAATGACAATTTCAAATCCTATTTGTATTTTTGTCTTTTACCTCTTCTGTTCACCATCTGAGAGCTGATAAACTGCAGAATTTTAAGACTTCCAGGCAGAAACTATAGCTATCTTATATTGGCCCTGTGACAGTTCCTCAAGAATGTTTAATTTATCATATTTTGGAGGTTAGGGTATGGGATAAATTGAGAGATCAAGGTTGATATATATACTACTATTTTTATCAATATAAAATAGATAGCTAATGAAAAGCTACTGTATAGCTCAGGAAACTGTACTCAGTTCTCTGTGGTGTCCCAACTGAGAAAGAACTCTAAAAATGAGTGGATAAATGTGTACATATAGCTGATTCACATTGCTATTCAGTAGAGATTAACACTGTGTGTGTGTGTGTGTGTGTGTGTGTGTGTGTGAATTGCTCAGTATTGTCTCTTCGCAACCCCATGAACTGTGCTTGTGAGGCTTCTCTGTCCATGGACATCTCCAGGCAAGAATACTGCAGTGGGTTGCCATTCCTTACTCCACAGGATTTTCCCAATCCAGGATCAAACCCAGGTCACCCCTACTGCAAGCAGATTCTTTACCATCTGAGCCACTAGGGAAGCCCAAATATACTCCGAGCAACTAAGCACAGCACAGGACTCTAGAGGGCAGGCTCAATGGTCATGATACACGGGCTTAGTTGCATGTGAGATCTTCTGGATCAGGGGTCGAACCCACGTCTCCTGCATTAACAGGTGGATTCTTTACCACTGAGTTGAAAATTTAGGGAAACGCTATTTTTTAAAAAATAAAGAAATATAAAATGAATGATAGGACCAAAACGCATTGCCATGTATAACATGTTTTGAAAAAAATGCTTGCATATGAGCTTAGTTTCCTTATTTTTGATGCCTTTTTTTCAACTATCAGTTTAAACCGTTAAGTCAGAATTAGACTGATGAAAGAGTAAGATGTGTTGTGGATATGAGCTAAGACTTCTGTCCTGTGGGTTTCACTGTGTCCTTTGATGCCCTCTTTCTTCCATCGTGCAGGGGGGTGACGATCAGTCCTCATCATCATTTTTCAGCTGTCTCCTCACTATACTCCAAGTGACCTTCTCTAATGAGTCCTTGCATAAAGGATCATTTCCTCCTCACATTTGAAAATATCATTGTTTTAATTATTATTTTCCTATTCTGTGTTATCTGATAATTACCACAATTTAGCTTCTTAACTGACATTATAAAAAAAGGTATTTTTTCTCATACTGCTTTTTTCTTAATTGACAGTAATTGTTATAGAAAGAACATATGTGATAATTATGGAACTGAATGATATCTCTAGAACCTATTTTTTGACATCCTCAAAACTGATTGTCCTTTAAAATGACCTGAGGAGCAATAGTCTTTAAGGACTGGCACAACTCTGGCAAAAACCCCTCTTAGAAACAGTGACAGAGTCAACCTACTGGTCATGAGTTATTAAGTGAGACAGAACTGAGAGCTGTGAGGTCAGACTTCCTTGCCCCAGTCTCTGCACAATTAAAGCTCAGTAATGAGGTAGGGATGTGGTTCACCAGCTCTCCCAGAAGATACCAGAGTCCTTCCTTTCAATGATACTGGAGCTACATTTGTCAAGAGATGTGACCTCTTCTCCAGACCTCTCAGTCATCACCTCTGGAGTTACCAGAGAGGCATCTGACAACTCACTGTCTTTCTAATGTATTAATTGGATAAGAGTGCCATACCTTCTCATCAGAATCCTACAGGAGAATATAGGGTTCCTTTGGCTATCTTGTCCTAGATTTCATTTCTCCATTTGGCTCTTTATAATGGATTATCCTTACTTACTAGTTTATCTGCCTTATTAGGTAAGAAGACTTGTCACTGAAGGTCTAGGGGTCTCAGTCTTTTATCTCTGCTTTGGGATCAGTTTGGTTTAACTTAATGTTAAATCCCCAACTAACACAGCAGAAAATTGATACATAAAATCTAAACCTATTAATTCAGTGGAAAAATATTAGTATTATATTTATGATGTAGAGGCTAACCACCAGTCCACACAAGTCCAGTACAAAAGAATTAACAGCTTTCTATAATTAATACATTGCAAATAGATCAAACATAGAAGAATAAAAGTTAATTCTCATTTTAATATTCATTGTACCCATATTTAATTTGAACCATTTTATTAAGATGCAATGGAAATACAAAAGCCTAAATATGTTTTTTTGAGATCTTTAGATATAATTTTATTTTTAATTTATTTTTAGTTATAGTATAATTGATTTATGGTATTGTGGTAACTTTTGCCGTACATCACCATGCATTAGCCATAGGTGTACCTATGTGCTCTCCGTCTCAAAGCAACCTGCCACCTCCTGCCCCCTTCCACCGCTCCAGGTTGTCACGGAGCACCAGATCTGAGCTCCCAGTATCACAGAGCAGATTCCCACTGGCTCTCTGTTTTACAGTTGGTAATACATATGTTTCCATGCTACTCTCTCAACCTGTCCCACCCTCTGACTCTTACTCTCTCACCCCCTGTCCACATCTTTCTCAATGATGAGAAAATTGTGAGAGTCAGAAAGGACAGAACTGAGAGCTGTGAGGTCAGACTTCCTTGCCCCAGTCTCTGCACAATTAAAGCTCAGTAATGAGGTAGGGATGTGGTTCACCAGCTCTCCCAGAAGATACCAGAGTCCTTCCTTTCAATGATACTGGAGCTACATTTGTCAAGAGATGTGACCTCTTCTCCAGACCTCTCAGTCATCACCTCTGGAGTTACCAGAGAGGCATCTGACAACTCACTGTCTTTCTAATGTATTAATTGGATAAGAGTGCCATACCTTCTCATCAGAATCCTACAGGAGAATATAGGGTTCCTTTGGCTATCTTGTCCTAGATTTCATTTCTCCATTTGGCTCTTTATAATGGATTATCCTTACTTACTAGTTTATCTGCCTTATTAGGTAAGAAGACTTGTCACTGAAGGTCTAGGGGTCTCAGTCTTTTATCTCTGCTTTGGGATCAGTTTGGTTTAACTTAATGTTAAATCCCCAACTAACACAGCAGAAAATTGATACATAAAATCTAAACCTATTAATTCAGTGGAAAAATATTAGTATTATATTTATGATGTAGAGGCTAACCACCAGTCCACACAAGTCCAGTACAAAAGAATTAACAGCTTTCTATAATTAATACATTGCAAATAGATCAAACATAGAAGAATAAAAGTTAATTCTCATTTTAATATTCATTGTACCCATATTTAATTTGAACCATTTTATTAAGATGCAATGGAAATACAAAAGCCTAAATATGTTTTTTTGAGATCTTTAGATATAATTTTATTTTTAATTTATTTTTAGTTATAGTATAATTGATTTATGGTATTGTGGTAACTTTTGCCGTACATCACCATGCATTAGCCATAGGTGTACCTATGTGCTCTCCGTCTCAAAGCAACCTGCCACCTCCTGCCCCCTTCCACCGCTCCAGGTTGTCACGGAGCACCAGATCTGAGCTCCCAGTATCACAGAGCAGATTCCCACTGGCTCTCTGTTTTACAGTTGGTAATACATATGTTTCCATGCTACTCTCTCAACCTGTCCCACCCTCTGCTTTCCCCACTCTGTCCACAAGTCTTTTCTCTACGTCTGCGTCTCTATTGCTGCCATGCAAATAGGTTCATCAGTACTATCTTTCTCAATACCATATATATGTGTTGACATGTGATGTTTGGTTTTTCTCTTTCTGACTCACTTCACTCTGTAAGTAAAGGCTCTAAGTTTGTCCACCTCATTAGAACTGAGTCAAGTATGTTCCTTCTTATGGCTGAGTAATATTTCATTGTGTATATGTACACAGCTTCTTTATTCATTCATCTGCTGATGGACGTCTAGGTTGCCTCCATGTTCTGTAAATAGCGCTACAGTGAACATAGGATTACGTGTATCTTCTTCAGTGATGGTTTCCTCAGGGTATATGCCCAGCAGTGGGATTGTTGGGTCAAACAGTAGTTTTATTTCTAGTTTTTTAAGGAATCTCCATACTGTTCTTCATAGTGGCTGTCTCAATTTGCATATCCACCACAGGTACAAGAGGGCTCCTTTTCCTGCACGCCCTCTCCAGCATTTATTGTTTGTAGACTTTTTGATGATGGCCATTCTGACTGGTGTGAAGTGATGTCTCATGGTAGTTTTCATTTGCATTCCTCTAATAATAAGCATCATTTCATGTGTTCATCTTTTCATGTGTTGAGCATATTTTCATGTGTTTATTAGTCACCTGTATGTATTCTTTTAAAAATATCTGTTTAGGTCTTTTGCCCACTCTTTGATTGGATTGTCTTTTGATTGGATGTTTTCTGGTATTGAGCTGCGTGAACTGCTTGTATATTTTGGAGATTAGTCCTTTGTCAATTGTTTCATTTGCAGTTACTTTTCTCCCATTCTTAAGGTTGTTGTGTCACCCTGTTTATAGTTTCCTTCACTGATCTGCATATATTCAAAGTGTATACCTTCACCTTTGACCTAATATATCCCAGCAAAGCTATCAATACAATCAGGAAAATGAAGATACGTTACCAGAAATTATCATGTAGACCTTTGTAACCTCGTCTCCTGTCCTTCTAGCCAACCCCTATCCCCATTTTTAATATGCTTTGTCTGCCTCATCTTCCCACTTGGCTCTCTGTTTTACAGTTGGTAATACATATGTTTCCATGCTACTCTCTCAACCTGTCCCACCTCTGCTTTCCCCACTCTGCCCGTCTCTGGATTGCTGCCATGCAAATAGGTTCATCAGTACTATCTTTCTCAATACCATATATATGTGTTGACATGTGATGTTTGGTTTTTCTCTTTCTGACTCACTTCACTCTGTAAGTAAAGGCTCTAAGTTTGTCCACCTCATTAGAACTGAGTCAAGTATGTTCCTTCTTATGGCTGAGTAATATTTCATTGTGTATATGTACACAGCTTCTTTATTCATTCATCTGCTGATGGACGTCTAGGTTGCCTCCATGTTCTGTAAATAGCGCTACAGTGAACATAGGATTACGTGTATCTTCTTCAGTGATGGTTTCCTCAGGGTATATGCCCAGCAGTGGGATTGTTGGGTCAAACAGTAGTTTTATTTCTAGTTTTTTAAGGAATCTCCATACTGTTCTTCATAGTGGCTGTCTCAATTTGCATATCCACCACAGGTACAAGAGGGCTCCTTTTCCTGCACGCCCTCTCCAGCATTTATTGTTTGTAGACTTTTTGATGATGGCCATTCTGACTGGTGTGAAGTGATGTCTCATGGTAGTTTTCATTTGCATTCCTCTAATAATAAGCATCATTTCATGTGTTCATCTTTTCATGTGTTGAGCATATTTTCATGTGTTTATTAGTCACCTGTATGTATTCTTTTAAAAATATCTGTTTAGGTCTTTTGCCCACTCTTTGATTGGATTGTCTTTTGATTGGATGTTTTCTGGTATTGAGCTGCGTGAACTGCTTGTATATTTTGGAGATTAGTCCTTTGTCAATTGTTTCATTTGCAGTTACTTTTCTCCCATTCTTAAGGTTGTTGTGTCACCCTGTTTATAGTTTCCTTCACTGATCTGCATATATTCAAAGTGTATACCTTCACCTTTGACCTAATATATCCCAGCAAAGCTATCAATACAATCAGGAAAATGAAGATACGTTACCAGAAATTATCATGTAGACCTTTGTAACCTCGTCTCCTGTCCTTCTAGCCAACCCCTATCCCCATTTTAATATGCTTTTTTGTCACTTTTGGGGCTTCCCAGGCAATGCTAGTGGTAAGCAATCCGCCTGCCAATACAGGATATGCAAGAGGCACAGGTTCGATCTCTGGGTCAGGAAGATCCTGGAGTAGGAAATGGCAACCCACTCCAGTATTCTTGCCTGAATAGTTCCATGGGCAGCAGAGCCTGGTAGGCTTCAGTCCATGGAGTTGCAAAGAGTCAGACATGACTAAGCAACTGGGACTTGTCGCTATAGGTTAGTTTAAATTATATGAATGAAATAATGTACTGATAGTACATACTCTATTTTGTCTGATTTCTGTCACTCAGCATAATTATTTTTAGGGTCATCATATAGCTGTGCACATCAAACTTTCACTCCTTTTTATTACAAAATGGTGTTCCAGTATTTATGGACTTTCCAGATGGCTCAGTAGTAAAGAATCTGCCTCCCAATGTAGGAGACTTGGGTTTGATCCCTGAGTTGGGAAGACTCCCTGAAGAAGAAAATGGCACCCCACGCCAGTATTCTTGAGAATCCCCATGGACAGAGGAGTCTTGTGGACTACAGTCCATGGGTTTCCAAAGAGTCAGACACACTTAGTAACTGAGCACACATACATTGTAGTGTTTGGATATACTGCAGTGTGTTACTACATTTCCCATTTCATGATCTACAGATTATTTCCAGTTTGGAGCTATTACAGCTTAACCTGTTAGTGAGCATTCATGCACAAGTCTTTGAATTGAAATACACTAACTTTTTTTCTAGTGTAAATACCTAAGATTGGAATGACTAGATTATATATTAGGTACATATTTAAACCTTTAGAAAACTGTCAGATTGTTTACTAAGGTGGTTATATCACATTACATTTCAGCAACTATGTATAAGAATTCCAGTACTTCTACATTCTTGCCTAAACTTGGTATGGCCATTCTTTTCATGTTTGGTGATTCCTATAGGCATGGGATAGCATATCATTACTTTTAATTAGCATCATCCTGATGACAAAGGACGGACTGAGGGCTGAGGGTGGTGTTTATATTTGCAAAAGCTATCAATACAATCAGGAAAATGAAGATACGTTACCAGAAATTATCATGTAGACCTTTGTAACCTCGTCTCCTGTCCTTCTAGCCAACCCCTATCCCCATTTTAATATGCTTTTTTGTCACTTTTGGGGCTTCCCAGGCAATGCTAGTGGTAAGCAATCCGCCTGCCAATACAGGATATGCAAGAGGCACAGGTTCGATCTCTGGGTCAGGAAGATCCTGGAGTAGGAAATGGCAACCCACTCCAGTATTCTTGCCTGAATAGTTCCATGGGCAGCAGAGCCTGGTAGGCTTCAGTCCATGGAGTTGCAAAGAGTCAGACATGACTAAGCAACTGGGACTTGTCGCTATAGGTTAGTTTAAATTATATGAATGAAATAATGTACTGATAGTACATACTCTATTTTGTCTGATTTCTGTCACTCAGCATAATTATTTTTAGGGTCATCATATAGCTGTGCACATCAAACTTTCACTCCTTTTTATTACAAAATGGTGTTCCAGTATTTATGGACTTTCCAGATGGCTCAGTAGTAAAGAATCTGCCTCCCAATGTAGGAGACTTGGGTTTGATCCCTGAGTTGGGAAGACTCCCTGAAGAAGAAAATGGCACCCCACGCCAGTATTCTTGAGAATCCCCATGGACAGAGGAGTCTTGTGGACTACAGTCCATGGGTTTCCAAAGAGTCAGACACACTTAGTAACTGAGCACACATACATTGTAGTGTTTGGATATACTGCAGTGTGTTACTACATTTCCCATTTCATGATCTACAGATTATTTCCAGTTTGGAGCTATTACAGCTTAACCTGTTAGTGAGCATTCATGCACAAGTCTTTGAATTGAAATACACTAACTTTTTTTCTAGTGTAAATACCTAAGATTGGAATGACTAGATTATATATTAGGTACATATTTAAACCTTTAGAAAACTGTCAGATTGTTTACTAAGGTGGTTATATCACATTACATTTCAGCAACTATGTATAAGAATTCCAGTACTTCTACATTCTTGCCTAAACTTGGTATGGCCATTCTTTTCATGTTTGGTGATTCCTATAGGCATGGGATAGCATATCATTACTTTTAATTAGCATCATCCTGATGACAAAGGACGGACTGAGGGCTGAGGGTGGTGTTTATATTTGCATTGAGATAAACTTTGTGGTTTTTTTCCCCTGCCCCTTGCCTCCTTCCCTCTACTTCTTTGTGTGGTTGCTGGTGGTGAATATTGATATGATTTTAAACTATTTTAATATTTTTTAGCAAAAGGGATGGAAAACTTTGTGATCATGCTGTATTTTGTCATCTTCAACAAGAAGTTTTTCCAGTTTTTGACTGTTGATCTGATTTGTAGTTAGTTCTCCATAAGTACTTAATTCCTTTAGACAAATAGGTGATTTATAGATATAGATAGATAGATAGATAGATAGATAGATAGATAGATAGATAGATAGTCTTGCAGGTTCTGCTTCTTTGAATAAATTATAGCTGATAGTTAAATCAGAGAATATGTTGCCTTCATAATAGAATATCGCTATGTTTTTGAAGGAACATTCAGTGAAGAAAATGAAATTGTTGAAAAGAAATATGCAGGCAGACATGAAAAACAAGATAAGTTGACAAAATCTCCCTAAGTATAGTAAAAATGCAAAAATAACAGAAGAAAAAAATGATTTTAAAAAATTGTATGACCAATTCAAGACATCGAGGATTTCTTGATAACCTATGTTGAGTTACTACTCCGATGATAATTTAATCAGACAAGGAAAATTCCTTGAGTAAGACATGGAATCAGGACTGAACCTGATCAGATCACATTCCAGGAAATGTATCCACAGGATGAGAATACTTTATTCCCTTTCTAGTAATACAGCTGGTTACCTAGATATAGTTAATCAGTACCTAATTAAATGAAAAAATATGTAATAAAATGAAAAATTTTAGTATAAAGATAGGCTATGAGGTCAACTTAAAATAGAAATATTTCTGATATTAATGATGTGAAATTATTCTCTATAACATTACTGTAAATCTCAGCAGTTTAACATTCCATTAAAATCTCCACTCAGCATTACTAGAATTATTATTTGCATATTTCAGGTATCTCTGTGTTGTATATGCCACATTTGTTGGAATTAGAAGTTTATGACACATAAAAAATCCATTTCCTGATCATTATGATGTCGAAATTTTCTGTTCATATCGCATTTACTTTGCAATTGGTTGCTGGGTGATTCCTATAGGCATGGGATAGCATATCATTACTTTTAATTAGCATCATCCTGATGACAAAGGACGGACTGAGGGCTGAGGGTGGTGTTTATATTTGCATTGAGATAAACTTTTTTTCCCTGCCCTTGCCTCCTTCCTCTACTTCTTTGTGTGGTTGCTGGTGGTGAATATTGATATGATTTTAAACTATTTTAATATTTTTTAGCAAAAGGGATGGAAAACTTTGTGATCATGCTGTATTTTGTCATCTTCAACAAGAAGTTTTTCCAGTTTTTGACTGTTGATCTGATTTGTAGTTAGTTCTCCATAAGTACTTAATTCCTTTAGACAAATAGGTGATTTATAGATATAGATAGATAGATAGATAGATAGATAGATAGATAGATAGATAGATAGTCTTGCAGGTTCTGCTTCTTTGAATAAATTATAGCTGATAGTTAAATCAGAGAATATGTTGCCTTCATAATAGAATATCGCTATGTTTTTGAAGGAACATTCAGTGAAGAAAATGAAATTGTTGAAAAGAAATATGCAGGCAGACATGAAAAACAAGATAAGTTGACAAAATCTCCCTAAGTATAGTAAAAATGCAAAAATAACAGAAGAAAAAAATGATTTTAAAAAATTGTATGACCAATTCAAGACATCGAGGATTTCTTGATAACCTATGTTGAGTTACTACTCCGATGATAATTTAATCAGACAAGGAAAATTCCTTGAGTAAGACATGGAATCAGGACTGAACCTGATCAGATCACATTCCAGGAAATGTATCCACAGGATGAGAATACTTTATTCCCTTTCTAGTAATACAGCTGGTTACCTAGATATAGTTAATCAGTACCTAATTAAATGAAAAAATACGTAATAAAATGAAAAATTTTAGTATAAAGATAGGCTATGAGGTCAACTTAAAATAGAAATATTTCTGATATTAATGATGTGAAATTATTCTCTATAACATTACTGTAAATCTCAGCAGTTTAACATTCCATTAAAATCTCCACTCAGCATTACTAGAATTATTATTTGCATATTTCAGGTATCTCTGTGTTGTATATGCCACATTTGTTGGAATTAGAAGTTTATGAGACATGGACCACAGAAAGTTTTTTATTCCATTCCTACGGACAACAGAAAATGAATCATTCATACTAGTGAGCTGTTCGAAAGTCTTTGCTGGTTGCATAGAAATGTGAATCCATGCATCTCAAAATCAAGACATATATGTAACATACAGTCCTTAGTGTGGAGTTTCAGGAATTGCCTGCTTTTGTCCATTTGATGATCATAGTTACTTCGCCACCACTCCTCCAAACCATCCTGGGAAGGACTGAGGACTTGATACCCATGTGCTTTTATTCTTTATGACAATAGCAAGTGTCATCCATTTTCATCTTCCATCTCTTCTCACGCATCCAGCTTCCTTTATAATCGACTGAATAAGATTCCACTTGTTCCTCAGCCTAATGTAAAAATGTGTTATAAATAGTGTAGCCCCAGAAGGTGTGTGTTGCCATTCATAATCAAAATTAAGATGCTGTTGTTATATAGAAACTATTTTAAATGTGATGTATACCTGTACTTACCAGGCTAAAAGCCAAGGCCATCTCAGGGCTCCTGCTATTTAGCTAAAATATTTTTAATTTGTTTAGGATCACAGCCTCTGTATTTTCCATATTATATAGTATAATATAATTTCAGTTGTCTTAGGCTCTTCACAATGTTACTAATGACAGATGATAAAGTTAACTATTATTTTGTCGATCAAACTTTATTCCTTTATTGTAAGGAATAAATTTATTGAAAAAAGTATACTTCCCAAATCTTATCTTCACGGTTTTCTTGGCTAATCTTTCTTTCTCTAGCTGATTTCATTCTAATGTACCTCTTTGGCAGTGGTTTCTTTATGTTCTTTTTTTTTTTTTTTCCACTCTCTTTGACAGTTTGATCTCAGTTTCTTCTCTGTATGCTTCAAATGACATAGGGATGCTTTGTGATCATGTTGCCTTTCTTTTTTAGAAGGGATAAAAACTGTCCAAGCCATGGCACTCTGACAGTTTGTGAATTTTATACAACGGAGAATGCTAACAGACCAAATCAGACACTTTTGACAGTAATGTTCCATTAAAAAAAAAAAAAAAAAGAAGTTGTCACTCCCTGAGAAATGCACTGCATGGGAATTAAATCGAGCACTTTAGAGGGGTGAGGATTGAAGAGGGAGAGATAAGATGCAGAAATTCTATTGTATACAAGTTACAGATACTTTCTGAACAAGACTTGGTCCTGTTTATCTTTAGTCTTTAAGGATTAAGAAGATTTTGTATTTGTAACTGTGTAAGTAGAACCCACATGCACCTTTGCTGAATGAAGCTAAATAAGCTTTTAAATGATTGGGATGTTGAGGCAATATTTCTTAACATGATTTCTCCTATGTTGTCGGAAGAAAATGAAGCTTTTTATGATGATTCTAAGAATAACTACACCATTAGGAAATAAAACCTTTTCCCAAGCCCACATTAAAACAAACAAAAAAAAATGGTATAACACTAAAATTCCTATACAAATGTGTCTATTTTGGACATGTTGTATGTTGTTTCATCACTAAGTTGTGTCCAACTCTGTCTTGACCCTGTAGACTGTAGCCCACCAGGCTCCGCTGTCCAAAGGATTCTTCAGGTAAGAATACTGGTTTGGGTTGCCATTTCAGTCTCCCAGGGAAATTGCCAACCCAAACCTGCTTGTTCTTGGCGGGCAGATTCGTTTCCAAAATGCTTTACCTGGGAAGCATTTTAAACATAGGCAGTTCTTAATTTCTTTCACAACAAATTCTTGTCAACAACATCAATTCATACACATAGATTTATGTTATCTTCATTTAAAGATCTGTGCTCGGGCTTCCCTGGTGGTCCAGTGGGTAAGGACACCGCCTTGCAGGGCAAGGGGCACCAGTTCGATCCCTTGCCTGGGAAGATCCCATGTGCCATGGAGCGGTTGGACTGATGTGTCCAACTACCGAGCCAGAACACTGGAGTGCACGCGCCCAGAGCTGGTGCTCTGCAGCAAAAGGGGCCGCTGAGATGGGAGGCCCATGCAGGCCAAACAACAAAGATGGATGAAAATAAATGAATGAAAGACCAACAGAAGTGGCCCCAAAAAAGTGCTAGTCTCTGAGAGTAGCTTAAAAAAAAAAAAAAAATATCCGTGCTCAGAATGAATGTAAATACTTCTTGCTCTTTAACTCCTCATAGGCTAAAACAAAGCATATGTAAAGTTTTTAAAATAAAAATATCCATATCTCTGTGTTAGACATATTAGGCACGGGTTCTTTTTCATAAGGAAGTTTCCATAATCAGACAATGGAGATGTAATATTGTTACCAATAATAAATGGTTATTATGAGTACATGATTGCATTTATTGTTTTTATGTAACCAAGTTTGTATTAGTTTATTCTATAACCACATGTGTATAGTTTCAGTTTTTTCCAGCTCTGATTTCGTTTAATACTGTGGTCACTGTTCTAGGTATTTCACATTTCCACCTGTATGTTTAACTCATTTCTTAATCTCACTATATATAACACCCAGTCACACACACATAATGCCCACACCAAGGAAGCAAGCACTTCCAGGATTTTAACTTGGTTACATTATTGATAAATGATCAGTTCCTAAAGAATCAACCACTTAAAGATACTTCTTCCAATCCAAGATCATAATTGCTCAAATGATTTAGTTATTCATAAGCTTCTTTCAGCACTGTTGCTTATATTTTCACTCTGGAGAACAGCATTGTACATATTTTGCTAGGTTTATTTCTAGGTAATTGATATTTTAATGCTATTTTAAAGTATTTTTTTAAACCCGTATTTCAAATTTGTTGTTAGTACATAGAGAGCTGATACTATATTGACCTTTAGCTATATTGACCTTGAAAATTTCATAGTTTTTCAATTTTGTTGTTTTTTTTTATACATATCGATGTCATTTAAATTAGTTTTTATTTTTCCTTCATGATCATTTTTAAAAATTTATTTTTAATTGAATGGTAACTTCTTTACAGTATTGTGCTGGTTTCTGTCATACCTCACATGAATCAGCCATAGGTATACATATGTCCCCTCCCTCTTGAACCTCCCTCCGAACTCCTGCTCAACCTCACCCTAACAATGAGAAAGACTGAAGCAAGAGGATGGCAGGATGAGATGTTTGGATGGCAAGATCAACTCAAATGGACATGAGTCTGAGAAAACCCTGGGAGGTGCGGAAAGACAGGGAAGGAATGCTGCAGTCCTTGGAGTCACACAGATTCCGATGTGACTGAGTGACTGAACAACAATAACAACCACCTTTCTAGATTCTCTCTCTATATATTATTAGTATAATGTATTTTCTTTTCTCTTTCCTACATACTTCCACTCAGTATAATAGGTTCTAAGTTCATCCACCTCATTAGAACTGACTCAAATGCATTCCTTTTTATGGCTGAGTAATATTCCATTGTATATATGGACCACAGCTTCTTTATCCATCCTTCTGTCAATGGTCATCTAGGTTGTTTCCACATTTCTAGCTATTGTAAATAGTGCTGCAGTGAACATTGGGGTGCATGTGTCTTTTTCGGTTTTGATTTCCTCAGAATATATGCTTAGTAGTGCATTTGCTGGATCGTGTGGTGATTTTATTCCCAGTTTCCTTAAGGAATCTCCGTACTGTCTTCCATAGTGCCTGTATCAATTATATTCCCACCAACAGTGCAAGAGGGTTGCCTTTTCTCTGTAGCCTTTGTTGTCTGTAGCCTCTCTGATGATGGCCATTCAGACTGGTGTGATGTGATATTTCACTGTGGTTTTGATTTGCATTTCTCTAGTGATGAGGCATGTTGAGTATCTTTTCACGTGTTTCTTAGCCATCTGTATCTCCTTTTACTCTTGCTTTATAATCTTTACAACTCTTATTTCTTATCCATGACTATTTCTCTTGATTGCCCCAATAGATAGGATAAAGTTTGTGGACTGAGTAGAGGTAGAAACACTTGACATCATTGTTGTTTCCAAACTCAGGATGGAAAATGTTCACTGTTTCACCAGTGATATATGATATTTGTCATAATTTTAAAGTCCCCTTCTATTCCTTGGTTATTGAAAATTTCCATTATTGCTGAGTTTTAGCAAATGATTTTTTTTCCAGATTTTGAAATAATATAACCTATTCCTCACTGTGAGTTTTATTGACTGAATTTGAATGTTAAGTCAACATTGTATTGCTGGAATAAATCCCAGTTGGTCATCATAAACTATCTTTTAAAATACTGGTAGTTTGGATGGCAAGATCAACTCAAATGGACATGAGTCTGAGCAAACCCTGGGAGGTGCGGAAAGACAGGGAAGGAATGCTGCAGTCCTTGGAGTCACACAGATTCCGATGTGACTGAGTGACTGAACAACAATAACAACCACCTTTCTAGATTCTCTCTCTATATATTATTAGTATAATGTATTTTCTTTTCTCTTTCCTACATACTTCCACTCAGTATAATAGGTTCTAAGTTCATCCACCTCATTAGAACTGACTCAAATGCATTCCTTTTTATGGCTGAGTAATATTCCATTGTATATATGGACCACAGCTTCTTTATCCATCCTTCTGTCAATGGTCATCTAGGTTGTTTCCACATTTCTAGCTATTGTAAATAGTGCTGCAGTGAACATTGGGGTGCATGTGTCTTTTTCGGTTTTGATTTCCTCAGAATATATGCTTAGTAGTGCATTTGCTGGATCGTGTGGTGATTTTATTCCCAGTTTCCTTAAGGAATCTCCGTACTGTCTTCCATAGTGCCTGTATCAATTATATTCCCACCAACAGTGCAAGAGGGTTGCCTTTTCTCTGTAGCCTTTGTTGTCTGTAGCCTCTCTGATGATGGCCATTCAGACTGGTGTGATGTGATATTTCACTGTGGTTTTGATTTGCATTTCTCTAGTGATGAGGCATGTTGAGTATCTTTTCACGTGTTTCTTAGCCATCTGTATCTCCTTTTACTCTTGCTTTATAATCTTTACAACTCTTATTTCTTATCCATGACTATTTCTCTTGATTGCCCCAATAGATAGGATAAAGTTTGTGGACTGAGTAGAGGTAGAAACACTTGACATCATTGTTGTTTCCAAACTCAGGATGGAAAATGTTCACTGTTTCACCAGTGATATATGATATTTGTCATAATTTTAAAGTCCCCTTCTATTCCTTGGTTATTGAAAATTTCCATTATTGCTGAGTTTTAGCAAATGATTTTTTTTCCAGATTTTGAAATAATATAACCTATTCCTCACTGTGAGTTTTATTGACTGAATTTGAATGTTAAGTCAACATTGTATTGCTGGAATAAATCCCAGTTGGTCATCATAAACTATCTTTTAAAATACTGGTAGACTCATTTTGCTAATATTTGTTATTTTTTTAAAAAATATATACTCCTGAGAGACACAGATCTGATATGTTCCTTTCCTGTAATATCCCTACCTGGTTTTGAAATCAGGCTTATGCTATATCCTAAAAAAGACTCTCTGAGTCTCTCTTTTCTAAAATCTTCGTGTAAAAATGGCACTATTTCTCACTTTGATGTTTAGAAAAAAATTCATCAGGGAATCCATGTGGGTCTGGAGTTTTCATTTTTTTTACATAATGCCCTCAAGATCTATCCACATTGTTGCAAATATAAGGATTTTCTTCTTTCTCATGGGTGAAGAATAATCTGTTGTGTATGCTAAGCAAAATAAGTCATGCAGAGAAAGACCAATTTTCAATTATGATACTTACATATGGATGTAAAATTCCTTAACCCATAGAAACAGTGAAGCAGTGACAGTCACTGGCTAAGGCTAAGGGAAATGGGAAGCTATTGGTTGAACGGAACAAACCATGAATTATAAGATGAATAAGTTCTGGGATCTTTTGTTACCTAAATATTAGGTGCATTGTATTATTTCATGTTTTTCCTTGGTTAGGTTTTATATTGTGCATTATTTTGTGATCTGTAACTGTCATCCTAGAGATGCCTGAACAGATTATTGACTTAATACATTCTACTTTAATTAGGACTTTTACCACTTCAGAATAATTCAAAACCAGCAATTTACCACCTTTCCAGCCATGCTTCTCCCTCCAGTCACAACAAAGCATAGCTGGATGTCCTAATTGTACCTCATACTCCCACATCCCAGACGTCACCACGTCTGTGACACTTCTGCCTTTATATTTTGCCCTCCTTGAATTTGCTAAGAGGTCCCATATCACTGAGCGACACCCCTCGTGCATTAATTAAGTGCATTCATTCATTTCCCCACTTATTCATCTCACAGGAACTCAGGGGGGCAAGCCACGTGATCAGCACTGTGCTAAGACTTCCAGACCCATAGATAACAAGATATCATCCATACGTTAAAGAACTCACAGATGATCACACTTCTACTTTAATCACAATGGACTACTTTTTACTGTTTTCTCTTAAACATATCAAAAGTAATAGCTCTAATGTTCACCATTTAATCCCCACCCCCGTCACAGAAGAGTTGCTTAATCTGTGACTTTGAATAAATAAATGAGTGTCTTTATTTCCATTGGATAATGAGCCCAAATTGTATCACTTCTTTATTTGTATAAAGCTCATAAAATATTTATTAGGTTATCTGCTATGTGGCAGTCACTCTTCTAGGTTCTGGGGAAATTTGGGGACACAGCAAAAAGCTCCTGCTTTCATGAAACTTCTATCCCAATTGGGAGATTCCTGATTCACAGATAAAAACATACATGTAGATCAGCAAGCAATGTGTAGTAACAAATAAATAAAAGCAGATTTGGGAAATAGAGTCAGGGCAGAGGGCTATGTATAATGGTTTAAGATGGGTTGATTTAAAAAAAAAAACCTCTGCATGAAAATTAAATTTGATCCAAGCCTAAATTGTATAGATTTTTTAAAGTTAATTTTTATTGGTATTTAGTTGTTTTACAATGTTGTGTCAGTTTCCACTGTACAGCAGAAGGAATCAGCTCTATGTAAGCATATATCCTCTTCCTTTCAGACTCCCTTCTCATTTAGGTTACCACAGAGCACTGAGTGTCCTGGCTGTATAGTCTGTTCTCATTAGTTATCTATTTTATATATAGGACCAATGGTATATATACGTCAGTCCGAGTCTCCCAGTTCGCCCCACCCACCCTTTCCCCCTTGGTGTCCATGTATTTCTTCATCAGTCATAGCATAGTTTATACCATTTTTCTAGATTCCACATATATATGTTAATCTGCAATATTTATTTTTCTCTTTCTGACTTCACTGTCTGAAACATCTCTAGGTCCATCAGTGTCTCTGCAGATGATGCTCTTTTGTTCCTTTTTGTGGCTGAGTATTATTCCAGTGTATATGTACCACACCTCTATCCATTCATCTGTTGACAGGTATTTAGGTATTTCCATGTCTTCACTATCTTACATAGGGCTGTGAACATTGGGAGGCCTATCTTTTCAAAACAGATTGTTTACATTTCCAGGTCTAAGCCCAGGAGTGGGATGGCTAGGTCATGTGGTAATTCTATTTTTACTTTTGTATGTGGCATTATTTTTTTTAAATTTTGGCCTCTTTTGTTGGTCTTTCATTTATTGATTTTCATCCATTTTTCTTCCTTGGCCTGTGTGGGCCTCCCATTGTAGTGGCCTCTCTCATCGCAGAGCACTGGTTCTGGGTGCATGTGGTTCAGAGCTCTGGCTCTTAATTGGACACACCGGTCCAGCTTTCCTTGGCATGTGGTATCTTCCCAGGCCAGGGATAGAACCAGCACCCTTTGTAATACCAGGCAGACTCTTCACCCACTGGACTACCAGGGAAGCTCTGTATGTGGTATTTTAAAGCAGGAAAGAAAATGACAAATTATTCATTAAATGTCATTCCTACATGACCTAGCTATTTGTTTAAAAAGTAAGCGATGCTTTCCTCACTTCCCATACCAGAACAAGTTCTAGATGGTTCAAAAATTTTAATGAATAAGAAAATAAAAGGTTAAACTGAATTTATGAATGAATTTTTAAAATAATAGTGGAGTAGGACATGACATCTGTAAATGTAACATGTAAATAAGGAACTATTAAATAAAATAGTCTGGGTGGAAAAAAGTTTAAATCAGATTTATGTGATTCACTCTGACAGTCTCTTTTTTTAAAATTTTATTTATTTATTTATTTTTGGCTATTCTGGGTTTTCACTGCTGCCACAGGCTCTTCTCTAGTTGCAGGAAGCAGGGGCTACTCTTTAGTTGAGGTGAGGAGGCGTCTTGTTGCAGTGACTTCTCTTGTGGAACTCGGGCTCTAGGGCACACGGGCTTCAGTAGTTTAGGCACATGGGCTCAATAGCTGCGGCTCCGAGGCTCTAGAGCACAGGCTCCATAGTTGTGGCTCACATGCTTCTTGGCTCCGCAGCATGTGGGATCTTTCCGGATCAGGGATCGAACCTGTGTCTCCTGCATTGTCAGGCAGATTCTTTACCACTAAGCTCCCAGGGAAGCTCTGACAATCTCTTTTAATTGGCACATTTAGGCCATTGATGTTCACAGTGGTTACTGATAGAGTTTTGATTAATCTCCGCCTCATTACTATTTTCTGTTTGTCATCCTTGTTCATTGTTTTGTTAAGGGTATGGCTAGGCAACTTTTTCATTTTTTTGGCCTCTTTTGTTGGTCTTTCATTTATTGATTTTCATCCATTTTTCTTCCTTGGCCTGTGTGGGCCTCCCATTGTAGTGGCCTCTCTCATCGCAGAGCACTGGTTCTGGGTGCATGTGGTTCAGAGCTCTGGCTCTTAATTGGACACACCGGTCCAGCTTTCCTTGGCATGTGGTATCTTCCCAGGCCAGGGATAGAACCAGCACCCTTTGTAATACCAGGCAGACTCTTCACCCACTGGACTACCAGGGAAGCTCTGTATGTGGTATTTTAAAGCAGGAAAGAAAATGACAAATTATTCATTAAATGTCATTCCTACATGACCTAGCTATTTGTTTAAAAAGTAAGCGATGCTTTCCTCACTTCCCATACCAGAACAAGTTCTAGATGGTTCAAAAATTTTAATGAATAAGAAAATAAAAGGTTAAACTGAATTTATGAATGAATTTTTAAA
Source organism: Tragulus kanchil (assembly GCA_022376925.1). NCBI lineage: Eukaryota > Metazoa > Chordata > Mammalia > Artiodactyla > Tragulidae > Tragulus > Tragulus kanchil. The sequence goes on from JAIOJX010000023.1 coordinate 135,262,154, forward strand.
ATAATAGTGGAGTAGGACATGACATCTGTAAATGTAACATGTAAATAAGGAACTATTAAATAAAATAGTCTGGGTGGAAAAAAGTTTAAATCAGATTTATGTGATTCACTCTGACAGTCTCTTTTTTTAAAATTTTATTTATTTATTTATTTTTGGCTATTCTGGGTTTTCACTGCTGCCACAGGCTCTTCTCTAGTTGCAGGAAGCAGGGGCTACTCTTTAGTTGAGGTGAGGAGGCGTCTTGTTGCAGTGACTTCTCTTGTGGAACTCGGGCTCTAGGGCACACGGGCTTCAGTAGTTTAGGCACATGGGCTCAATAGCTGTGGCTCCGAGGCTCTAGAGCACAGGCTCCATAGTTGTGGCTCACATGCTTCTTGGCTCCGCAGCATGTGGGATCTTTCCGGATCAGGGATCGAACCTGTGTCTCCTGCATTGTCAGGCAGATTCTTTACCACTAAGCTCCCAGGGAAGCTCTGACAATCTCTTTTAATTGGCACATTTAGGCCATTGATGTTCACAGTGGTTACTGATAGAGTTTTGATTAATCTCCGCCTCATTACTATTTTCTGTTTGTCATCCTTGTTCATTGTTTTGTTATTCTTTTTTTCTCTTTTGTGCTTTAAAAGGCAGTTTTATATCATTTTTCTTCACTTCTTAGCCTATAAGTTATGCTTCTTTTCTTTCAACGGAAGAAATTTGTTTTTCTAACTACATAGATAACATAACCTTCTATTCATCTCTTTTAGTTAAATCATCACAGTAATTTTTAAAATTTTTAAAACAATACACAGTTTCTTGGGCTGAAGCAATCCTAAGAACGTATTGGTAGTGATATATTCCAGCCACTTACAGTGTTTGAGAACAGCAGTGGAAAAAAAATGTTATATAAATATTGATTTCATATACAGAAAGTGCAATTTTTTTGTTTCTCTATCAATTTAAAGTCAATATGATGTGGACTCAGACAGCTGTGCTTCTTTTTAACATGTTTTTACTGGTTGCCCTAGAGTTTGCTCTGTCCATTTACAGCTAATCCAAGTCTACTGATAAATGAGACTACCGTACTTCAAAGGGAGTGTGATATTGTAATATAATAAAGTGATCTTCATTTTTAATCCTTTCCTCCTGTGTCTGGTATCATTGCTGTCATCTGTTCCACTTTTTAAGCATACATATGTGTGTATATAATACACATAGAAATAATATAATCCATAAACATATGTAATCTACTACATTGTTGGTATTATACTTGGAATCAACTGTTGTATTAAGAATAAGAAAAATGAAAAGGTTTTTGGTTTTATTCTACCCTCCTTTATTCTTTCTTCAGTGCTCTTCCTTTGTGGAGGATCCAAGTTTCTGAACCAATATCATTTTCCTTATCCTTAAAGTACTTTCTTTTAAATGTTTCTCACAAGCCAGGTCTAAGAGCAACAAGTTCCTTCAATTTTTCCTTGTCTGAAATGGTCTTTATTTTACTTTCACCTTTGAAGAATAGTTTCACAGGGGATGGAATTCTAGGTGGGTAGTTTTTTTTTTTTTTTTCCCCTCCATTCTTTTAACTATCAGTATAATATTTTGCTTCACTTTCTTCTTGCTTACATGACTTCTGAAGAAAAGCTGGAAAAAATTTTTATCTTTCTCCCTTTATAGATAAGGAGGTTTTCCTCTGTTTTCTTTCAAGATTTTATCTTTGATTTTCTCTGATTTGAAAATGATATGCCTCAGTGTAGTCTTTTGGTAATCATACTGCAGGGTGTTACTGAAGATTCTGGAATCTATGGTTTGGAGTCTGATACTCATTTGGGGAAATTCTCTGTTGTTGTTTTTTCAATGTATTTATGTCCCTTTTTCTTCCATTGTTATCAATATGTGTATGTTACACCTTTTGTATTAATACTTATGTCTATGGATCTCAAATACTTTTGAAAATTTAAGAAACCTGAGTACTAGGGGTTGAAGCAAATAGACTTGCTCTATAATTCTCAAATTCTTTAAATAGAAAGATTTATATTTGACAATATTTAGTGTGTCTTATAAACATTTCCTTTATTAGGATTTCAGAGCCCCAGAGGTGGATAAATGAACAAACAAAAGACATGCTAAATATAATGAATCAGGTACTGCACATGGATTCACAAAAGAGATATGAACAAAAATTAACATTCTTTGTAAATAGGCATGTTTCCCAAAAGTCTATGTAGCTTTGTGGGAGACACTGATGTATATCACAGGGAAGACCTGAAAGGAGAAGGAACTGACTTTTCCCAAATTACCTTCTATTGGACACCCTGAAAGTGACAGTGTTAGTCACTTAGTCATGTCTTACTCTGTAAAATCAGGGACTGTAGCCTTCCAGGCTCCTCTGTGCACAGGATTTTCCAGCCTAGAATACTGGCGTGGGTTGCTATTTCCTCCTCCAGGGGCATCTTCCCAGCCAAGGGATCAAACCTGGTCTTCTGCATGCAGATTCTTTACCATCTGAGCCACCAAGGAAACCCTACTTACATCCAAAGTCACCATTTCTATGAGAATCAAGCCAAACAGTTTACATACAACATGTAAAGGTCTAGGTTAGGAATCAGCGACTTTTAGTAAATTTCCCAATGACTGTTCTTTAATTTAATACCTTAAGTGTTCATCCCTAACCTGTGCTAGTAACCCCACAGTCCTTGGATATTTTTTTCTGCTTCCTGAAATTTTTGTTCTATTTGCCTTGCTGAATTTTGAGGTTTCTATTGATAAATCCTTTGGCTCAGAGAATCTTTGCTCAGCTGCATTCAGTCTACAAAGAAGCCCATCAAAGACATTCTTCATTTCTGTCAGGTGGGTTTTTTTTTCTCTCTCTCTTTTTTTTATCACAGGCGCCTATGTTTTGTTCTTTCATAGAATTTCCAGCTCTCTTACTTTCTTCAAATTGTGATTTTGCCTTTTTACATGCCGTGTTTTTGTTGTTGTTGTTGTTATTGTTTTCATGGTAGCTGGACGTGATGTATTGGGCAAAAGGAATTGCCATAAATAAGCCTTCGATGTGATATAGAGGTGTTTGGGAGAGCATTGAGGAATTTCTCTCCACTTTGGTTGGGTAGGACGGTTAGCGTGGGCGTGAGTCGGGCATTTCCCTACTCTTAGGTTAGGCTCTACAAGATACAGCTGAGCAGGTGCACTCTAGTTAACTAGCTTCACCAGAGAGCAGGCTTTGTTGAGAGGAGTCAAAGGTATTTCAAAATGGTTCCTCTTTCCTCCTCCTGCCTGGAGCAAAAGACATTTCTTCTCTGATATCTACTCTGGAATCTTTGTTGAGCTCCTGGAGAAAAAGCTCGTAACAGAATTGGAGCCTCTCTAAGAATGAATCCTCCGGGAGCTTTTACCTCTCAGAGTTGTCTGCTCTGAGCCTCCAGCAGTTTGTGAATTACAGTTCAGTTTTCCTCCGTCGGAAAACTGGTTCCTGGCGTTCCTCCTTGTGAATGTTTGCTCTGGTAAGCTTCAGCTCCCGTATCCCTCCATCTGTTTCCCTTTGAGCCACCAAGGAAAACCCTACTTACATCCCAAGGGTAAACCCCATCTTTTTACCATCTGAGCCACCAAGGAAACCCTACTTACATCCAAAGTCACCATTTCTATGAGAATCAAGCCAAACAGTTTACATACAACATGTAAAGGTCTAGGTTAGGAATCAGCGACTTTTAGTAAATTTCCCAATGACTGTTCTTTAATTTAATACCTTAAGTGTTCATCCCTAACCTGTGCTAGTAACCCCACAGTCCTTGGATATTTTTTTCTGCTTCCTGAAATTTTTGTTCTATTTGCCTTGCTGAATTTTGAGGTTTCTATTGATAAATCCTTTGGCTCAGAGAATCTTTGCTCAGCTGCATTCAGTCTACAAAGAAGCCCATCAAAGACATTCTTCATTTCTGTCAGGTGGGTTTTTTTTTCTCTCTCTCTTTTTTTTATCACAGGCGCCTATGTTTTGTTCTTTCATAGAATTTCCAGCTCTCTTACTTTCTTCAAATTGTGATTTTGCCTTTTTACATGCCGTGTTTTTGTTGTTGTTGTTGTTATTGTTTTCATGGTAGCTGGACGTGATGTATTGGGCAAAAGGAATTGCCATAAATAAGCCTTCGATGTGATATAGAGGTGTTTGGGAGAGCATTGAGGAATTTTCTCTCCACTTTGGTTGGGTAGGACGGTTAGCGTGGGCGTGAGTCGGGCATTTCCCTACTCTTAGGTTAGGCTCTACAAGATACAGCTGAGCAGGTGCACTCTAGTTAACTAGCTTCACCAGAGAGCAGGCTTTGTTGAGAGGAGTCAAAGGTATTTCAAAATGGTTCCTCTTTCCTCCTCCTGCCTGGAGCAAAAGACATTTCTTCTCTGATATCTACTCTGGAATCTTTGTTGAGCTCCTGGAGAAAAAGCTCGTAACAGAATTGGAGCCTCTCTAAGAATGAATCCTCCGGGAGCTTTTACCTCTCAGAGTTGTCTGCTCTGAGCCTCCAGCAGTTTGTGAATTACAGTTCAGTTTTCCTCCGTCGGAAAACTGGTTCCTGGCGTTCCTCCTTGTGAATGTTTGCTCTGGTAAGCTTCAGCTCCCGTATCCCTCCATCTGTTTCTCCTTTCTCGTGTTCTCCCCCTCTTCCATAGCCAAGAGGGGTTGCTGTGTCTGTTCAGCTTTTTATCTGTTCTTAGGATGGAGGGTGGGTTTTTCCAAGCTCCTTCCGCAGGGAAGCAGGAAACAAGCCTCAGAGTAGGTTTAAATGAAATAAACCTAGAAAACATTTACAATGTGTTAAGAAAGCTGTGGCGAACATAGTTTGTAAATTGCTCTTAAAATAAAATCTCTTGTAAATTCTCTGAACGATAATTTCAAAATGTAAGAAATACAAATGATAAATGTAAGTAACACTAATGTATTTTTACACAAGAGAAGGGAAATTAAAATGTGAGCCACATATATTTTTACCAGTAAATTTCAAAATATGCTTCCAGGGATGTTTGAAAACTATCCGCTCACTCTGAAGATATTTTGGCAACTTGATTTGTAGGACTTATTCCACCCTCTTCCGAGTATACATACCTAGGAATATTAAGCAAATATCTTTAAGACTGTTTATAATACGGAAAATTGGAAATAACCAATATAAGGATATAAAAATACATCTTCAGTAGTACAGTATAAATTGGAATTCTGTAGAATAAAAGCAATCATCAGAATTCAATGAAGTGAAGGCTTTTATAAAATTATGTTGAAAAGAAAGGAAGTATTTGTTGCCCAGCTGTGTTCAACTCGTTGTGACCCCGTGGAATAGAGCCCACTAGGTTCCTCTGTCCATGGGATTTCCCAGGCTAGAGTACTGAAGTGGGTTGCTATACAAGATACAGCTGAGCAGGTGCACTCTAGTTAACTAGCTTCACCAGAGAGCAGGCTTTGTTGAGAGGAGTCAAAGGTATTTCAAAATGGTTCCTCTTTCCTCCTCCTGCCTGGAGCAAAGACATTTCTTCTCTGATATCTACTCTGGAATCTTTGTTGAGCTCCTGGAGAAAAAGCTCGTAACAGAATTGGAGCCTCTCTAAGAATGAATCCTCCGGGAGCTTTTACCTCTCAGAGTTGTCTGCTCTGAGCCTCCAGCAGTTTGTGAATTACAGTTCAGTTTTCCTCCGTCGGAAAACTGGTTCCTGGCGTTCCTCCTTGTGAATGTTTGCTCTGGTAAGCTTCAGCTCCCGTATCCCTCCATCTGTTTCTCCTTTCTCGTGTTCTCCCCCTCTTCCATAGCCAAGAGGGGTTGCTGTGTCTGTTCAGCTTTTTATCTGTTCTTAGGATGGAGGGTGGGTTTTTCCAAGCTCCTTCCGCAGGGAAGCAGGAAACAAGCCTCAGAGTAGGTTTAAATGAAATAAACCTAGAAAACATTTACAATGTGTTAAGGAAGCTGTATGAACATAGTTTGTAAATTGCTCTTAAAATAAAATCTCTTGTAAACTCTCTGAAAGATCATTTCAAAATGTAAGAAAGACAAATGATAAATGTAAGTAACACTAATGTATTTTTACACAAGAGAAGGGAAATTAAAATGTGAGCCACATATATTTTTACCAGTAAATTTCAAAATATGCTTCCAGGGATGTTTGAAAACTATCCGCTCACTCTGAAGATATTTTGGCAACTTGATTTGTAGGACTTATTCCACCCTCTTCCGAGTATACATACCTAGGAATATTAAGCAAATATCTTTAAGACTGTTTATAATACGGAAAATTGGAAATAACCAATATAAGGATATAAAAATACATCTTCAGTAGTACAGTATAAATTGGAATTCTGTAGAATAAAAGCAATCATCAGAATTCAATGAAGTGAAGGCTTTTTTATAAAATTATGTTGAAAAAGAAAGGGAAGTATTTGTTGCCCAGCTGTGTTCAACTCGTTGTGACCCCGTGGAATAGAGCCCACTAGGTTCCTCTGTCCATGGGATTTCCCAGGCTAGAGTACTGAAGTGGGTTGCCATTTCCTTCTCCAGGGGGTTTTCCCAACCCAGAGATTGAACCCAGGCTTCCTGCATTGCAAACAGATTTTTTACTGTCTGAACCACAATCAATTATGCTAGATAAAGTCTAATTATAAGACCATATGTAATTTAGCATCTGCAATGAAATCTTAACAAGTATACATTTCAGCTCTTAGCTATGGTTTTCTCTGAGAGGTGAGATTATACTTTTTACTTCCATGGTGCTTGCTTTTACATTGAGTGTATTTCCTGTTTCTAAATAAAATAATGATTTTAGAAAATCTTGCTGCTGGAGCCTTCTCTGGGGCATAGTAATAGGAGAGACCAAAGAAACACACGTTTGTGTCTTATCATCTGTTCTAGAAGTTGAAATGGTTTTTATGCAGACAATGATCCCATTTTCTTTCCTTTTTCTAGGGAAAGGGGAGCATGGGAAACCTTACCCCCTCACTGAGGAGGACCATGATGACTCCGCTTACAGGGAAAACGGCTTCAACATTTTCGTCAGCAACAACATTGCTCTAGAGAGGTCCCTGCCAGATATCCGGCATGCCAAGTGAGTATCCGCTCGCCTATGTGCAGTGGTTTTCCTTACTGGTCTGTTTTGATTCATTATGTTTAATGGCTATCATCGCGAAATGCACAATTGAAAATCTAACCCTATTAATTTAACAGAAACCATTTGTATTTCATAATCTTACATATATATATGTATATATATATATTGTTTTTTTTGGATTTTCTATTAAAGTATAGTTGATTTACAACTTCAGATGTATAAGCAATGTGTATATATATGTGTATACATATATGACTGAATCACTTTGCGATATATATATATATATATATATATATATATATATATATATATATATATATATATTCTTTTTCCTAATGAAACTTATAGTTACCAGAGGGGAAAGGATGAGAAGGGATAAATGAGAAGTTGGGAATATAGGCATAACTACATATAAAATAGATAACTAACATAATGTTACATATTTTTTATGTAACCTGAAATCATATTTAAAATTACAAAAAAGTAACTCTTGGTTCTCTAAAACTTAATACCCATTTCTGTGATTGAGTTGCGTTATGATCTCTATTTAAACTGAAATGCTTGCCGATGGTATCTCAACCTTTGCCTTTGGAGATCATATATATTATGAAGTGAGCATTTTTCTTAGTGATTACTGCTATTAGCACTGTCTGCCCGCACATGCCTTTGACCATATTCTCACATCGGCCATATCAGTGCCTTTATTGTTGAAATTGCTTGAATTGAATGCATCTGTCATGGTTTTCTCTGGGGCACTTCCATGGTGCTTGCTTTTACATTGAGTGTATTTCCTGTTTCTAAATAAAATAATGATTTTAGAAAATCTTGCTGCTGGAGCCTTCTCTGGGGCATAGTAATAGGAGAGACCAAAGAAACACACGTTTGTGTCTTATCATCTGTTCTAGAAGTTGAAATGGTTTTATGCAGACAATGATCCCATTTTCTTTCCTTTTCTAGGAAAGGGGAGCATGGGAAACCTTACCCCTCACTGAGGAGGACCATGATGACTCCGCTTACAGGAAAACGGCTTCAACATTTTGTCAGCAACAACATTGCTCTAGAGAGGTCCCTGCCAGATATCCGGCATGCCAAGTGAGTATCCGCTCGCCTATGTGCAGTGGTTTTCCTTACTGGTCTGTTTTGATTCATTATGTTTAATGGCTATCATCGCGAAATGCACAATTGAAAATCTAACCCTATTAATTTAACAGAAACCATTTGTATTTCATAATCTTACATATATATATGTATATATATATATTGTTTTTTTTGGATTTTCTATTAAAGTATAGTTGATTTACAACTTCAGATGTATAAGCAATGTGTATATATATGTGTATACATATATGACTGAATCACTTTGCGATATATATATATATATATATATACATATATATATATATATATATATATATATATCTTTTTTCTAATGAAAATTATAGTTACAAGAGGGGAAAGAATGAGAAGGGATAAATGAGAAGTTGGGAATATAGGCATAACTACATATAAAATAGATAACTAACATAATGTTACATATTTTTTATGTAACCTGAAATCATATTTAAAATTACAAAAAAGTAACTCTTGGTTCTCTAAAACTTAATACCCATTTCTGTGATTGAGTTGCGTTATGATCTCTATTTAAACTGAAATGCTTGCCGATGGTATCTCAACCTTTGCCTTTGGAGATCATATATATTATGAAGTGAGCATTTTTCTTAGTGATTACTGCTATTAGCACTGTCTGCCCGCACATGCCTTTGACCATATTCTCACATCGGCCATATCAGTGCCTTTATTGTTGAAAGTGCTTGAATTGAATGCATCTGTCATCTAAAGGAAGTAGTTGGTTGCTCAGTTTCCCATCACTCAGGAATTGCTTGTGGCTTGTGCATTCAGCTTTTAATGAATTGTAACTAAGTAGTGTAGCCTGTGTGGAAACAAGAATACCACCTACAGTTGGCTGAAAGCCTTCTTCTCTCTGTCCAAACCTGTCTAATCCTGACCTTGCTGAGTGTACCTTTTTTTCCTAGTCCATTATGGTTTTCTTATTAGCATTGGCAATGCCAAAAGTAAGCCAAGAATATAGAATGTGATCACAATTTGGAGTTGTGGCTTTGTCATGCATATTTGATAAATCTATCCAACTAATATAATGTATTGAACTCGGCATTTCATCTTCCTTTAGAAACATTACTGTGAAAGAAAGAAAATCAGAGAAGATAAAGGGCTTACATAGGACTAAGACTCTAAATTAAACCAGTAGTATGCATTAAAGAAAACTTTGTGCAAAAGCAACCCTTTAGGAAAGAAGTCAGTCATTTATGGTTTGGGCGACTCTTTTTTAATTGCTGCATGTGTCTGTATAAATTTTATTTTAAAATATAAAATCTTACCAGTTTTATGCTTCGGTTTTATGTGAATTTGCATTTCCCAGTATAGTTAAGTGAAGGATTCATGTGAAGAAAAAAAAATCAATTCTCCCCTACACTGAATGCTTTATATATTGGCCTAGGCCTTCTATCTAACAAAATTATTCCCTTGTCACCTGAAATTATCTACAGTAATTCCCACTGACCGAGAACGTTTCTAGTTATGAGAAATTTTAATACCTAATTGCACGCCATCAAAGATGCATTAAATTGCATTGTTGGCATAATATGCCCAGAGCTTAATTTTCATCCACCTCCTCCCCCACCCCCACACTTCCAGTCTTTTAATGTTTATTCGAGTGGAAAGATTTGCAGGTGGAGACAATGCAGAAAATCATTGAAGTCAAAAGATGTTCCCATTCTTTGCAGAGAGTGTATTTCTAGTGTAATTGCCACCTTTGGAGAAAAGATATTCTTAGGCAATAGTGGAAAAATGTAAAGCATTTTGAAAATCTTATCAGAGCTACTGAGCTTACAGTGTTGGGGAGGTTATTTTTCTAAATGTTAGGGATGAAGAATTTGGCTAAAACATGGTGTGTGACTACATTCTTATTTCCTGAGGTTTGAATGTCTAATAGGACAGAGACCTAGTAAAATGATAACAACAGAAAAAGGAAAACAGTTTTAACAGAAGATTAGAGAAGCATGCCCGGCAAATGTTACATGTGAGGTGCCAGGCATGGTCCTTTCCTTGGTCAGTCCCATGTCTAGCTCTCAGCAAGACAGAAAGGAAAATGAGATATCACCTCTGGTTTTGTCAAGGTACCAGCTGCAGGAAACAGGAAACCAAAGGAAGTCTTACAAGGCTCCCACTGTTTAAGTCCTAAGGTTTTGACTTCAGCAATACTTCTCAAAATGCAAGCACAGATAGTTACGACAGCACACAACTCTATCCTTGAAAATGTAAAAGCGGCTAGACACAGAATCCAGCGTTGCCGACTTAACGAAGCTCCAGATAATGGACCATAGCTTGTTTATATGGACAGAATCTATGGAAGAGAATGCAGACTTTGTATGATATTCTAATCAAGCTTAATGGGTCTAAGAAACTTTGCATTTGCAGTCAGCCATCTCTGACTACTGGCTGAGTTTATCTGACTACTCACAGAGTTTATTTTTCAGTACTTTAGTTTTTTGCAATGGAAAATAACATGGAGTACTATCCTATTGAATTTGATCTTCATTCTAAAACACATCATTGTGGCTCTCAATCCACTGTTCGACACTATAAATATCTCTCTGTGTATATATACCTGTACTCTATACCTGCTTATGTTATCAAAATATTTTATGTTTCTAGATGTTGTGACATGCATAGTGCACAATCTAGTCTACTGTGAAAAACATTTAGAATGTGAATTATAACAGAAATCCCAATCCAGAGAACACTTTTCTTTGTCATATTCCTTACTTCTTCACCAGAATAAAATGAACCTTTTTTGACTTTATTGTTTCACTGAGTCTGTTAATAGATGCCCATTAAGTAGGAATCAATAGATAAAATTGAAGTCAAAAGATGTTCCCATTCTTTGCAGAGAGTGTATTTCTAGTGTAATTGCCACCTTTGGAGAAAAGATATTCTTAGGCAATAGTGGAAAAATGTAAAGCATTTTGAAAATCTTATCAGAGCTACTGAGCTTACAGTGTTGGGGAGGTTATTTTTCTAAATGTTAGGGATGAAGAATTTGGCTAAAACATGGTGTGTGACTACATTCTTATTTCCTGAGGTTTGAATGTCTAATAGGACAGAGACCTAGTAAAATGATAACAACAGAAAAAGGAAAACAGTTTTAACAGAAGATTAGAGAAGCATGCCCGGCAAATGTTACATGTGAGGTGCCAGGCATGGTCCTTTCCTTGGTCAGTCCCATGTCTAGCTCTCAGCAAGACAGAAAGGAAAATGAGATATCACCTCTGGTTTTGTCAAGGTACCAGCTGCAGGAAACAGGAAACCAAAGGAAGTCTTACAAGGCTCCCACTGTTTAAGTCCTAAGGTTTTGACTTCAGCAATACTTCTCAAAATGCAAGCACAGATAGTTACGACAGCACACAACTCTATCCTTGAAAATGTAAAAGCGGCTAGACACAGAATCCAGCGTTGCCGACTTAACGAAGCTCCAGATAATGGACCATAGCTTGTTTATATGGACAGAATCTATGGAAGAGAATGCAGACTTTGTATGATATTCTAATCAAGCTTAATGGGTCTAAGAAACTTTGCATTTGCAGTCAGCCATCTCTGACTACTGGCTGAGTTTATCTGACTACTCACAGAGTTTATTTTTCAGTACTTTAGTTTTTTGCAATGGAAAATAACATGGAGTACTATCCTATTGAATTTGATCTTCATTCTAAAACACATCATTGTGGCTCTCAATCCACTGTTCGACACTATAAATATCTCTCTGTGTATATATACCTGTACTCTATACCTGCTTATGTTATCAAAATATTTTATGTTTCTAGATGTTGTGACATGCATAGTGCACAATCTAGTCTACTGTGAAAAACATTTAGAATGTGAATTATAACAGAAATCCCAATCCAGAGAACACTTTTCTTTGTCATATTCCTTACTTCTTCACCAGAATAAAATGAACCTTTTTTTTTGACTTTATTGTTTCACTGAGTCTGTTAATAGATGCCCATTAAGTAGGAATCAATAGATAAAGGAGGTCTTCCCTGGTGGCTCAGGTGGTAAAGAATCTGCCTGCAATGCAGGAGACCTGCGTTCCACTCCTGGGTTGGGAAGATGCCCTGGAGAAGGGAATGGCAAACCACTCCAGTATTCTTGCCTGGAGAATGCCATGAACACAGGAGCCTGGTGGTTACAGTTCACAGGGCCGGAAAGAGTCGGACATGGCTGAGCAACTAACATTAACTCAATTTGTAAAACAGTGGAGAAAGAAATGACAGCCCAGTCCAGTATTCTCACTTGGGAAATCCTATGGACATAGGAGCTTGACGGGCTACAGTCCATGGGGGTCACAAAGAGTTAGACACAGATTATCAACTACACCACCACCATGATAGATAAAGGAAAGTCACTTGGCATGTGTGTAATCATTTCAGTGTATGCAGACTCAGATCATTTTCACTCATATCCATGTAATAAATTTTACTCTTTTGATTTACATTTTTAAGTTTCTTAGGTTTTTTCCCAAATATTTTTAACAGCCCCTTATCTTATAAATTGGCCTTCCCTGGTGGCTGAGAATTGGCCTGCAGTGCAGGTGAACCAGGTTCAATCCCTGGGTCAGGAAGATCCTCTGGAGGAGGAAATGGCAACCAACTGCAGTATTCTTACAGTCCACAGGGTCGCAGAGTCAGACACAACTGAGTGACTAACACTTCACACACTATCTTGGAAATTACATTTTAGCTTTCATACCATTTGTACTTCAATATGGTCAAATTTTATACCTCTTCATTCTATAAAGATACGGGTTTTTTTAAAGATTTGTTTTTAATGTGGACCATTTTTACAGTCTTTATTGAATTTGTTATGTATTGCTTCTGTTTTATGTTTTTCATTTTTGGTCGTGAGGCAAGTGGGATCCTAGATCCCCTACTAGGCATGGAACCAGTATCCCCTGTATTGGAAAGTGAAGTCTTACCCATCGGACCACCAGGGAAGTCTCTCTACCTCTTTTTTTCGTACTTACAGTTCAGCGCTTCATACTTACAGTCCAACATGTTTTTCATACTGATAGTCCAACATTATAGTCTAAATGTACTTTTGTGCTTTGGGGAGAACTTTTCTATGTATTTTAAATATTCACTGCTTTCTTCAGTTGCTCCCTAATTATGTCTATATCCCTTTTATCTGGGATCAGTCTGAGAGAAACCTGAGTTTCTCCTGTCCTTAGAGTATTTTTCCATTTTACCTAATGCAATGTCTCCTGTTACTAGGAGAGCTTATACATGGCAAATATGCACTCACTGGATAGCTGGCTGGCCAGGATTCATTTTACAGACTTCAGCTTTTCTCCACCTGTATTTTTGTAATGCTTTATTTTATATTGCAGTATAGCAGATTAACAATGCTGTCATAGTTTCAGGTGCATAAAGAATGGACTCGGCCATACATATACATGTATCCATTTTCCCCAAAGCTCTCCTCCCATTCAGGCTATCACATGACACTGAGCAGAGTGCCATGTGATAGACAGTAATAGGTCCTTGTTGGTTATTCATTTCAAATATAGCAGTGTGTGCATGCCCATCCCAAACTCCCTAACTACCCCTTCCCTTGGCCCTTGCCCCATAGCAACCACATCTACCTCTGTATTTTGGTTGTGCATTTCCTTTGTATTCAGTAATCTGTTGGGATGTCACACATTTTTAGGCTCTAGAACATCTTATTTTGACTCTAAAACTTTCATTTAGAGTACACAATACACGTAAGGAAAAAAGGAAATCATGGAAGGATAACCTGCATAGAAAAGAAAACTGATAAACTCATGGGTGAGTCAATTGTTAGCAAAATAAAACTGAAGAATATTTGAGCAAATATTACTCCCTGGATATGAATACATGTGTCAGCAGTTACCACACGTCCTCTTAAAAAAAAAAAAAATACTTCTCCTACAAGGAGAAAGGTAGATTCTCAGTACTCACATACTTTGAGTAATTTTTCTTTTTCAATTAGACTCTTAAATCTAAATATTCCTGTCTTCTGGATTTATATTGAATAATAATGATCAAAGAGTTAACTGTCTTATCTTGGACCATGATGCTGAACAAGCCAATTGGCATTTTGAGTTTCTATGTACCTACTTAACTAACTCCGGTAATAGCTTTATTTCTCTCAGTGAATATTTAAGATACTTGAAATTGGTGCCAGGTTTACTATGATCTGTTCAGTTATTTATTTTTCTTCTGATGGTTTTCCTTCTGATTCCCTTCCTTTTCCATCATATCATAAGTCAATTAAAGAGATCAAGGGAATTACAATTTTAAAATATAAATTAAAAATACAGTTACATTTTGTGAGTCAATTTTGAGTTTATTTTGTTGTTGTTTAATCATAAAGTCATGTCCAACTCTTTGGGATCCTTCACTATCTCCCAGAACTTGCTTCAGCTTACATCCATTGAGTCCATGATGCCATTCAGCCGTCTTATCCTCTGCTGCCTCCTTCTCCTCCTGCCCTCAAAATATTGAAGCTTCAGCTTCAGCATCAGTCCTTCCAATGAGTATTCAGGATTGATTTCCTTTACGATTGACTGGTTGGATCTCTGGGATTCTCAAGAGTCTTCTTGAGTTTATTAGGAAAAAGGATTATATTTTTCCAATATATTTTAACTATAATGCAATGACTGTAATAGGATGATATTGATATTTATTTTAATTTCATGTGATCTTAGAAAAGTGTGGTTTAGCTTCTCTGGTTGTGAGTTATTGAATGCTAGAATTTATCCACATAGATGTTTGAGGTTAACCATACAACAGTGTGCGAGGATTTTCTTTAAATTTCTCAATTTCAAAGGCTGCTTAAAATTGGGGGAGTTTGACGTGTATATAGGTAACCATCACCACAACTGAGATATCAAAGATTTCCATCACCCAAAAATGTTACCCATCTCCCCTTTGCAAAAAATCTCTCCTTACCTCCAGCCCTCAGTCAGCAGTAATCTGATTTCTGTCTCTATATTTTTACCTTTTCCAAAATATC
Source organism: Tragulus kanchil (assembly GCA_022376925.1). NCBI lineage: Eukaryota > Metazoa > Chordata > Mammalia > Artiodactyla > Tragulidae > Tragulus > Tragulus kanchil. Next base: position 135,277,322 of record JAIOJX010000023.1, read on the forward strand.
ATATAAATAGAATTATATAATACATAGCTTTTTGTGTCTGGCCTATTTGGTTTGGCGCAGTGTGTTTGAGATTAATGCATGTTGTTGCATGAAAAGTTTGTCCCTTTATTGCTCAGTAAAATCCTGTTGTACGGATTGTTACCTATTTACCAGCCTGAGGACATTTGGGTTGTTTCCAATTTGGCCCTATGATGAATAACCTTCTGTGAAAGTTCACACTCAAAAGAAAAACTGAGAAGACATTGTCTTACTTTCCTGTTTTCATTATGATTTACTTGTGAAGTTGAGTATCTTCTTTCAACAAGTGAATTTTGAAGCAGGTTAAGTTAAAGGGCTTGTGCACCCCAGTCACATGGGAGTACTCTTCCCCAGGAAGGCCAGAAATGTGTCCTTTGAATCAAATGCTACTCTAGCCTCACGTACGTCTAAATACAATTGAAAAAAATAGAAAACAATTGATTGTAAGAAGCAGATTGAGGGAGGAATGACCAGGATCAGCAGATAGTAAATAACCTTTCAAGATGGTTATGCACTTCTGTTTTATTACTTTTCAGATTCTTAAAAATTAGTTTTTATTGGAGTATAGTGGCTTTATGGGCTTCCTTGGTGACTCAGTGGTAATGAACACACCTGCCAATATAGGAAACGTGGGTTTTATCCATGGATCAGGAAGGTCCCCTAGAAAAAGAATGGCAACCCACTCCAGTATTCTTACCTGGAGAATTCCATGGAGAGAGGAGCCTGCGCAATGAAGGATTTTTAAAAAAGGCTAAGGATGATATTGATATTTATTTTAATTTCATGTGATCTTAGAAAAGTGTGGTTTAGCTTCTCTGGTTGTGAGTTATTGAATGCTAGAATTTATCCACATAGATGTTTGAGGTTAACCATACAACAGTGTGCGAGGATTTTCTTTAAATTTCTCAATTTCAAAGGCTGCTTAAAATTGGGGAGTTTGACGTGATATAGGTAACCATCACCACAACTGAGATATCAAAGATTTCCATCACCCAAAAATGTTACCCATCTCCCCTTTGCAAAAAATCTCTCCTTACCTCCAGCCCTCAGTCAGCAGTAATCTGATTTCTGTCTCTATATTTTTACCTTTTCCAAAATATCATATAAATAGAATTATATAATACATAGCTTTTTGTGTCTGGCCTATTTGGTTTGGCGCAGTGTGTTTGAGATTAATGCATGTTGTTGCATGAAAAGTTTGCCCCTTTATTGCTCAGTAAAATCCTGTTGTACGGATTGTTACCTATTTACCAGCCTGAGGACATTTGGGTTGTTTCCAATTTGGCCCTATGATGAATAACCTTCTGTGAAAGTTCACACTCAAAAGAAAAACTGAGAAGACATTGTCTTACTTTCCTGTTTTCATTATGATTTACTTGTGAAGTTGAGTATCTTCTTTCAACAAGTGAATTTTGAAGCAGGTTAAGTTAAAGGGCTTGTGCACCCCAGTCACATGGGAGTACTCTTCCCCAGGAAGGCCAGAAATGTGTCCTTTGAATCAAATGCTACTCTAGCCTCACGTACGTCTAAATACAATTGAAAAAAATAGAAAACAATTGATTGTAAGAAGCAGATTGAGGGAGGAATGACCAGGATCAGCAGATAGTAAATAACCTTTCAAGATGGTTATGCACTTCTGTTTTATTACTTTTCAGATTCTTAAAAATTAGTTTTTATTGGAGTATAGTGGCTTTATGGGCTTCCTTGGTGACTCAGTGGTAATGAACACACCTGCCAATATAGGAAACGTGGGTTTTATCCATGGATCAGGAAGGTCCCCTAGAAAAAGAATGGCAACCCACTCCAGTATTCTTACCTGGAGAATTCCATGGAGAGAGGAGCCTGGTGGGCTGCAGTCTGTGGAGTCACTAAGACTCATGCACACCTTAGAGGCTGAACAACACCAACAACATAATTGCTTTTAAAGTTGTATCAATTTCTCTTGTATAGCAAAGTGAGCCAGCCATTCACATACATATACCCCCTATTTTTTGGATTTTCTTCCCATTTAAGTTACAACAAAGCACTGAGTAGAGTTCACTGTACTCTACAACAGGTTCCCATGAGTTACCTGTGTTATACATGGTATCAATAGTGTGCGTGTGTGCATAGAGGTATATACATGTCTGTCCCAATCTCCCGGTTCATTCCACCCCTCCTTCCCTTGTGAGTATCCACATGCTAGTTCTTCACCTCCACTCTGTGACTCTGTTTCTGTCAAAAGTGTTACTTAGTTTTGAATAAGTGAATAATTATGTGAATACTATATTTTGAAAGCCACTCATGCAAACTAGAGTAGCCGTAAGCACATTAGTGTGTTTCTAGGGGTTGTGAAAGAAAAGCCTCAATAGAGTAACAACAGAAATGTACACAGCATCCCTTCCACTGAGTAAAGCCTGAAAGACAGGGAGAACTGTTTCTCACTATAACTAAAGATGTTATAGTGTTGAAATGAAATTCTCCATGGAGAGATAACAGCTGAAGAGCTGTCAGACATTTAATCTTTGAAGTGAGTGACAGCTCATAGAGCAGATGCTCTGAAAGGTGGCAAGAGGCCAATACAAGGGAAAGTTGGCCAAGGGAAAGTTGTGGACACACACAAAACCTTCCAGAAATAACCTAAATATGTCGTGTGACTTTTCCAAGGTCAACATTGACAGAAAATTGATGCACATTTGACTCCAAACCAGTGTTCTTACATATTCTAAAATCTAGTGGCTTATTACTGTGTTATCTTGCTTCAAATTATAGAAAAAATGTAAAAGTTGAAATTAGAATAAGTTGCATTGTATTAGCTTATTAAGATCCAAACCAAAATATAATTGCTTTTCTCAAAAAGGTATTTTTGATGTGAACCATATTTTTTAACTATTTATTGAATTTGTTACAATATTGCTTTGGTTTTATCTTTTGGCTTTGGGGCCACAAGTCATGTGGGGTCTTAGTTCCCAGTCAGGGATCAAACTCATGCCCTCTGCATTGGAAGGCAAAATCTTAACCACTCAGCCACTAGGGAAGTCCTTGTAATTTTATATAGATAGATAGATAGATAGATAGATAGATATAGATAGATATAGATAGATAGATATAGATATGGATTTGTTTTTAATTGCGCTTCCCTCGTAGCTCAGTTGGTAAAGAATCCGCCTGCAATGCAGAAGACCTAAATTTAATCCCTGGGTCAGGAAGATTACCTAGAGAAGGAAATGGTCACCCACTCCAATATTCTTGCCTGGGAAATCCCATTGACAGAGAAGCCTGTCAGGTTACAGTCCCTGAGGTTGTAAGAGTTGGACAGCACTTAGAGACTAAACCACCAATTGGAGGCTAATTGCTTTACAATATTGTGTTGGTTTCTGCCCTACATCGATATAAATCTGTAATTGCTTTTTAAATTATAGAAAGAAACTAGAAATCAAGTATAAATTTATGCTTGATCATTATTGTCACTCATTGAACTTGTATGTCAGTCATGAATATATTCATGAGATGATTATGTATATGTATTTTTAGTTGTGTGTAATTTTTATTGCCCCCAAAATACATAAGGGTCTAAATGGAACATATGTATTTGAAAGAATAATGGATAAATATGAGATTGCATTCGAACATCAGTGATACAGAAAAATCATACTTAGCGATGTGTTAAACTTCTAGGTTTCCACTAGTCAGTCATCACTGTATACCTCCATTGCACTGTTGCTAAAGCCCATCTCTGTAGACCTGATGGTGGTTAATGGATCACTAGGAAATAGTAATGTGCCTTAAACTCAGGCAGTTATTTCTGTTATGTGTGGCCTTGGTAGTAAAGTCACCATTTCCAATCGTCAGGAATATAAAGCCTTCCAAATTTTAAAGTTTTCACTGGTAAAGTAGAAAGTATTGAGCTCACAGCAAAGCAACTCATTTTTGGAAGTTTGACATCAAACTAGAAGACCGGAACTGAACTTGGAGTCAGTCTTATCAGATTATTGTTTTTTTAGGCTATGGATAATGATAGAGTTATAATATTTAGATATGGGAATTTTTCCATGACTGAAGAAAAGATGATGTCTTATTTTTTTGTGTTGTTTAGTTGCTAAGTCATGTCTGACCCTCTGTGACTCCATGCAATGTAGCCCGCCAGGCTCCTTTGTCCATGGAGTTCTCCAGCAAGAATACTGGAGTAGGTAGCAATTCCCTCCTCCAGGGGATCTTCCTAACCCAGGGACTGAACCCATGTCTCCAGTGTCTCCTGCTTGCCAGGCACATTCTTTACCACTGAGCCATCAGGGAAACCTGTTTTATGTCATAGTCAGGAAGCTTGTCTTATATCATAGTCTTATGTTAATATCAGAATTATTCAAATGATGACAAAGGACCATCTATTACAAGGATCAGTTCTGTATTGATCTACTGTGTGCTAATGATATTTAGATAAATAAAGGAAAAATGTAGGTAGAACAGAGTTTCTATAGGTATCGCATGCCTAGTTGCTTGTGACATATGCTTAAAAATTGATATTTATGTAGAAATTTCAGTGTGAAATTCTAAAGTCACATGGGTAAAATACTGTCCTTTTTTTCCATATGTAAAAATTTTCTATAATTTTTATTGGAAAATAGTTGATTTATAGTGTTGTGTTAGGAAAACTCTTCCTTCGAGCCGGAATTGAACCAGCGACCTAAGGATGACTACTCTGGGAAGTACTACAGTCCTCCGTTCTACCAACTGAGCTATCGAAGGGAGTGTTCTTATCCCTTGTTTAGCAACAGTTATAGCTTCAAGTCATACTTAGCGATGTGTTAAACTTCTAGGTTTCCACTAGTCAGTCATCACTGTATACCTCCATTGCACTGTTGCTAAAGCCCATCTCTGTAGACCTGATGGTGGTTAATGGATCACTAGGAAATAGTAATGTGCCTTAAACTCAGGCAGTTATTTCTGTTATGTGTGGCCTTGGTAGTAAAGTCACCATTTCCAATCGTCAGGAATATAAAGCCTTCCAAATTTTAAAGTTTTCACTGGTAAAGTAGAAAGTATTGAGCTCACAGCAAAGCAACTCATTTTTGGAAGTTTGACATCAAACTAGAAGACCGGAACTGAACTTGGAGTCAGTCTTATCAGATTATTGTTTTTTTAGGCTATGGATAATGATAGAGTTATAATATTTAGATATGGGAATTTTTCCATGACTGAAGAAAAGATGATGTCTTATTTTTTTGTGTTGTTTAGTTGCTAAGTCATGTCTGACCCTCTGTGACTCCATGCAATGTAGCCCGCCAGGCTCCTTTGTCCATGGAGTTCTCCAGCAAGAATACTGGAGTAGGTAGCAATTCCCTCCTCCAGGGGATCTTCCTAACCCAGGGACTGAACCCATGTCTCCAGTGTCTCCTGCTTGCCAGGCACATTCTTTACCACTGAGCCATCAGGGAAACCTGTTTTATGTCATAGTCAGGAAGCTTGTCTTATATCATAGTCTTATGTTAATATCAGAATTATTCAAATGATGACAAAGGACCATCTATTACAAGGATCAGTTCTGTATTGATCTACTGTGTGCTAATGATATTTAGATAAATAAAGGAAAAATGTAGGTAGAACAGAGTTTCTATAGGTATCGCATGCCTAGTTGCTTGTGACATATGCTTAAAAATTGATATTTATGTAGAAATTTCAGTGTGAAATTCTAAAGTCACATGGGTAAAATACTGTCCTTTTTTTCCATATGTAAAAATTTTCTATAATTTTTATTGGAAAATAGTTGATTTATAGTGTTGTGTTAGGAAAACTCTTCCTTCGAGCGGGAAATTTAACCAGCGACCTAAGGATGACTACTCTGGGAAGTACTACAGTCCTCCGTTCTACCAACTGAGCTATCGAAGGGAGTGTTCTTATCCCTTGTTTAGCAACAGTTATAGCTTCCAAAGTCATCTACAATTTTATACTCTTTCAAATTAATACAGCATATTTATTTTTAAATGCTGCCTTTTGCAAAATTAATCTCACTTACTTCCATGCCAGCCTGCCAGATGATTTTACTTATCCTCATAGGACATTGCACATAAACAATATTGAGACTTAGTCTACTGTATTATAGGGCTTCCCTGGTGGCTCAGACAGTGAAGAATCTCTTTGTAATGCAGGAGACCCCAGTTCAGTTCCTGGGTTTGGAAGATCGCCTGTGAAGGAAATGACTACCCACTCCAGTATTTTTGTCTAGAGAACTTCATGGATGGAAGAGCCTGGCAGGTTATAGTCCCTGGGGTTGCAAAGACTCAGACATGACTGAGCAACTAACACTCTATTTTAAATTGGAGATTTTGGACTGTGCCTTCCACTGGAACAATGGCTCCCTCACAATCAAGCTTTGATTTTCTGTGATCTTCAGCCTATGATGCAGTGTTCATCATGTGCTAAATACTAATCATTTGTTAGGTATTGAATAAATACAAATCCAGAAAAACAAAACTAGAGTAGCCCACAGAATCACATCTGTTCAGTTTCAGAATATGTCCTTTTTTATGTTATATACCATGATAAAGATGATCAAAAAGTTAGCAGAAGTTTGTAAAACAGAAATAGATTCTCAGATTTAATTCCTTTAAGAAAAATACATCTATTACAAGGATCAGTTCTGTATTGATCTACTGTGTGCTAATGATATTTAGATAAATAAAGGAAAATGTAGGTAGAACAGAGTTTCTATAGGTATCGCATGCCTAGTTGCTTGTGACATATGCTTAAAAATTGATATTTATGTAGAAATTTCAGTGTGAAATTCTAAAGTCACATGGGTAAAATACTGTCCTTTTTTTCCATATGTAAAAATTTTCTATAATTTTTATTGGAAAATAGTTGATTTATAGTGTTGTGTTAGGAAAACTCTTCCTTCGAGCCGGAATTGAACCAGCGACCTAAGGATGACTACTCTGGGAAGTACTACAGTCCTCCGTTCTACCAACTGAGCTATCGAAGGGAGTGTTCTTATCCCTTGTTTAGCAACAGTTATAGCTTCCAAAGTCATCTACAATTTTATACTCTTTCAAATTAATACAGCATATTTATTTTTAAATGCTGCCTTTTGCAAAATTAATCTCACTTACTTCCATGCCAGCCTGCCAGATGATTTTACTTATCCTCATAGGACATTGCACATAAACAATATTGAGACTTAGTCTACTGTATTATAGGGCTTCCCTGGTGGCTCAGACAGTGAAGAATCTCTTTGTAATGCAGGAGACCCCAGTTCAGTTCCTGGGTTTGGAAGATCGCCTGTGAAGGAAATGACTACCCACTCCAGTATTTTTGTCTAGAGAACTTCATGGATGGAAGAGCCTGGCAGGTTATAGTCCCTGGGGTTGCAAAGACTCAGACATGACTGAGCAACTAACACTCTATTTTAAATTGGAGATTTTGGACTGTGCCTTCCACTGGAACAATGGCTCCCTCACAATCAAGCTTTGATTTTCTGTGATCTTCAGCCTATGATGCAGTGTTCATCATGTGCTAAATACTAATCATTTGTTAGGTATTGAATAAATACAAATCCAGAAAAACAAAACTAGAGTAGCCCACAGAATCACATCTGTTCAGTTTCAGAATATGTCCTTTTTTATGTTATATACCATGATAAAGATGATCAAAAAGTTAGCAGAAGTTTGTAAAACAGAAATAGATTCTCAGATTTAATTCCTTTAAGAAAAATATAAATTTGATGTAACGATGCCTTTTGTTCTGTAAGATTAATCTTGCAATAGGAACTCTAAATTTGTTCCAACTTTATTATGTTTCTGGGCTTCCCTGGTGGCTCAGATGGGAGAGAATCTGCCTTCAATTCCAGAGACCTGGAATCAGTCCCTGGGTTGAGAAGATCCCCTGGAGGGGGCACAGCAACCCACTCCAGTATTTTTGCCTAGGAAATCCCATGGACAGAGGAGCCTGGTAGGCTACAGTCCATCAGATCCAAGAGTGAGATACAACTAAATGACTAACACCATTATATTTCCACTCATAGCAGTTCAATGAGATAAGAAATAGTGATTAATAATTCATCTTAGAGGCTTCCCTGGTGATCCAGTGGGTAAGGACATTGCCTTGCAGTGCAAGGGGCACTGGTTCGATCCCTGGCCTGGGCGGATCCCATGTGCCGTGGAGCGGCTGGACCGATGTGTCCAATTACCGAGCTGGAGCTCTGGAGTGCATGCGCCCAGAGCCGGTGCTCTGCAACAACAGAGGCCACTGCAATGGGAGGCCCACACGGGCCAAAGAACAAAGATGAAAATGGATAAATGAAAGACCAATAGAAGTGGCCCGCCTGCCCCTCTCCGTCCCCAACCTGCTCCCTGCCCCCTCAAATTCAGCTTATTTATTTAAAAATGTGAGAAAATATGCCAGTTTTTAAATAACATCATATTTACTGGTGAAAGTCTGGAAAGTTTGTTCCAAAGATGATGGGGTAGAATGAATGTCTGGGCTCACTGCTTCTAGTTAACATTGTACTATAGATTATGGATTATAGTCAAGACAGTGGGCAAGTAAAAGGGGATATAAATTGGCAAGAAAGAATTCAAACTTCTCTATTGGCAGATGTCATAATCTTACATAGAGAAAACCATAGGGAATCCATGGAGAAAACTAATAGAACTCATAACAATGTCCTAGAAGTTTGTAATTAACAGTTTTCTAATATCATTTGTTAGGTATTGAATAAATACAAATCCAGAAAAACAAAACTAGAGTAGCCCACAGAATCACATCTGTTCAGTTTCAGAATATGTCCTTTTTTATGTTATATACCATGATAAAGATGATCAAAAAGTTAGCAGAAGTTTGTAAAACAGAAATAGATTCTCAGATTTAATTCCTTTAAGAAAAATATAAATTTGATGTAACGATGCCTTTTGTTCTGTAAGATTAATCTTGCAATAGGAACTCTAAATTTGTTCCAACTTTATTATGTTTCTGGGCTTCCCTGGTGGCTCAGATGGGAGAGAATCTGCCTTCAATTCCAGAGACCTGGAATCAGTCCCTGGGTTGAGAAGATCCCCTGGAGGGGGCACAGCAACCCACTCCAGTATTTTTGCCTAGGAAATCCCATGGACAGAGGAGCCTGGTAGGCTACAGTCCATCAGATCCAAGAGTGAGATACAACTAAATGACTAACACCATTATATTTCCACTCATAGCAGTTCAATGAGATAAGAAATAGTGATTAATAATTCATCTTAGAGGCTTCCCTGGTGATCCAGTGGGTAAGGACATTGCCTTGCAGTGCAAGGGGCACTGGTTCGATCCCTGGCCTGGGCGGATCCCATGTGCCGTGGAGCGGCTGGACCGATGTGTCCAATTACCGAGCTGGAGCTCTGGAGTGCATGCGCCCAGAGCCGGTGCTCTGCAACAACAGAGGCCACTGCAATGGGAGGCCCACACGGGCCAAAGAACAAAGATGAAAATGGATAAATGAAAGACCAATAGAAGTGGCCCGCCTGCCCCTCTCCGTCCCCAACCTGCTCCCTGCCCCCTCAAATTCAGCTTATTTATTTAAAAATGTGAGAAAATATGCCAGTTTTTAAATAACATCATATTTACTGGTGAAAGTCTGGAAAGTTTGTTCCAAAGATGATGGGGTAGAATGAATGTCTGGGCTCACTGCTTCTAGTTAACATTGTACTATAGATTATGGATTATAGTCAAGACAGTGGGCAAGTAAAAGGGGATATAAATTGGCAAGAAAGAATTCAAACTTCTCTATTGGCAGATGTCATAATCTTACATAGAGAAAACCATAGGGAATCCATGGAGAAAACTAATAGAACTCATAAACAATGTCAGCAAGGTACTAGGGTGTAACACCAATATATGAAAATCATTTTATTTTTATAACACTGGCCATGAATAATCTGAAAATAGCTCTAAAGAAAGCAATTCCCCATAAAACCAAAATGAATAAAATACTTTGAAATAAATTGAACAAAAGAGATATAAACCTTATGCTTTGAAAACTACAAAACACTGTGGAAACAAAGTGAAGAAATGAAAAAATATCCAATCTTTGTGAATTGGGAGGATTGTATTCTGCAGAACACTCCAAGCTGAGCTACACATTGAAAGAAATCCCTATCAGAATCTGAGATAACTTCTCTTCAGGAGCCCACAAGCTGATTGTGAAATTCAAATGAAATGGCAAAGGACCTAGAATAGGCAGTCCTGAAGAACAGCAACCAAACAGGATAACACATACTTCCTGATATCAAAGTTATTGCGTGTCAACAGTAATCAATACAATGTAGTATGTGGATAGATAGATAGACAAACAAAATATAATTGAGAGTGCAGAAATAGTTCCATATATCCATGATTGATTGACTTTTTGACAAGGGTACCAAAACCATTCAATGTGAAACAAATAATCTTCTAAGCAAATGGTACTGGGACATCCAGGAAGCCACAAGCAAAAGAAAGATTTGGGGCCCTTACCTGAGGCCACAACAAATGAGCAGAAAATGCATCAGTGACGTCAGTGTAAGAGCTAAAGCTACAAGACTCAAAACAGAGAAGTAAATCTTCATGACCTATGATTTGGTAAAGGTTTCTACAATGGCTCAGTGGGTACAGAACCTGCCTTCAATAAAAAGTAAAAGAAGTAAAAGGCTTTGATTCCTAGGTTGAGGTGATTCCCTGAAGAAGGAAATGGCAACCCACTTCAGTATCTTTGCCTGGGAGCTCCTATGGACGGAGGAGCCAGGTGGACTACAGTCCAAAGGGTTGCAAAGAGTCAGACACAGCTGAACAACTAAGCATGTGCTTGTTTATGATACTAAAAGCACAAGAAGCAAAAGAAAACATAGGTAAATTGAATTTCATCAAAGTTAAAACCTTTAATGCTTCCGAGAACACCATCAGGAATGCGAATAATAGCCCACGGGACTGGAGAAAATATTTGCACATCATGGATCTAATAAGGAACTTATATCTAGGATATATAAAACCTTACAATTCAATAATAAAAAGACGACCCAATTAAAATATAGGCATATGATCTGAGTAGTCATTTCTTCAAGGAAGATATGGAAATAGCCAATACATTCATGAAAAACATTCAATATCATTAGTCATCTGGGAAATAACATATCAAAACCAAAATGAGATACTGTTTCAGAGCCACTGCAATGACTAGAACTGAGAAGTCAGATAATAGATGTTGGTAAGGATGTGGAGATATTACAGCCCTCATACACTGACAGTGGGAATGTAAAATAGTGTAAATGCATTTAGGTTGTTTCTGTGTCCTAGGTATTGTAAATAGTGCTGGTATGAACATGTGTCTTTCTGAATTACAATTTTCTCAGGGTGTATGCCCAGTAGTGGGATTGCTGAATTATATGGTATTCTATTATTATTTTTAAGGAACTTTGCTGAAATTTCTTTTTATGTTTATGAAAATATTCTCATATCCATTGTGATAATGATTGCACATATCTGTGAATAAACTAAAAATCAGTGAGTTGTACACTTTACTTGGTACAACAAATGAATTAGATGATATGTGAAATGTATCTCAGTGAAGCTGTTTGAAAGATACATCACTCAGTTTTCTCCTAGTCAAATAACATTAGTTTACTCCTCCTTGTTTACCAAATCAAGCAATTGACTACTCTGATAGATCCTATCATCTGAATCAATGCAATAACTATCTCTAGGGTTCTTTAGCTGGTGTGTAGTGATAAGCACATATTTTTGTATGTGAAGTTTAACTATTTCAGTAATACAAATGTGTTTTCTGATAAAGTTCCGTTAAAAATCTGGAAATCCTACTACGGAAAGGATTGCTTTTATTCTGTACAGAAGGGGAGAATTTAGTTTTTAATATTTAAAAATACTGTGTTCATTGTTCTGTCTTAAGTTTAATCACATATGGTAAGAGCATCACTACTTCCGTATCTGTAAAATCACCATTTTAACAGGTATTTCCCCCCGCAGTCAGTGCCAGCTTGTAATAGATGTTGATTTCCTCAGCTTCTACCCACTGTGTCAATTCCTAATTTGACTCCAGACACTATAACGCTATCCACGTTTCTTTCCCAGCATCATGACTTCCTTCCAGTCATGACTTAGCCAAAGCCCTGTGTATTTTTATATTCTTTGTCTTGTGAAACTTTCCAGCACAATTTGACACCTTGGCCCTCCTCTCATTTTTTAGCATTCTTATTTGTTTCAGGGAATGGAAACACTCTTGACTTTCTCGCAATGCTTTTCAGTGTTTTATGCAAACAAATCATATTTATCTGATGGTTAGGTACTATAGTTTATTGATTCTCTGTGATGACTAGATAGCACAGTTCACTGAAGTTCTGTATCGCCCCCAGCTTCTTCATTTTATTTACTCTCTTTGCCAACCTCATTTGAAAAGCCTGTTAATTGCATCTCTAAAATACAGAGCCAAAATGTATCTGGAAACAACATATCCCATCCCTTAGACTCAGCCTCGTCCATCATCTCTCTCTCTCTCTCTTTTTTTTTTTTTTTTAGTGTAGACCATTTTAAAAGTCTTTCTTGAATTTATTACAGTATAACTTCTATTTTGTATTTGAGCTTGGGGGGCAGGAGGCATGTGAGATCTTAATTCTTTCACCAGGGATCAAACCCAGACCTCCTGCATTGGAAGGCAAAGTCTTAACCATTGAACTGCCAGGAAAGTCATTCATCTCATAATTGAAATCCTAGGATAGCCTTGTAACCGGGCTTCACACAATCTCTCTTGCTCCTGCGCAGTACTGTCAACAGAGCAAGCTATAGTGAGCCTTGTGAACTAGGACATAGCATTAATCTTTCCTTCTGTTTAAAGTCCTGAGCAGATTACCTGTTGGCTGAAATCATAACCTCCATAATCTGATTCCTGCCTGCTCTGGTCTCCACTTTCTCTCTATCCTTTGAAGCTATAATATTTCTGACCCCATGGCTACGGTAAACACATAGAACTGCATAAACAAACTCTTTTTTTTCGTTAGTACAGACATAAAATATCATATTACATTAAAGTGTTAATCATTGTAGCATATAAATGATTAATTCATAAAATAAGTTCCCAAATAAATTAATAAATAGTGGTTACCCTCCCCTACCCCCTAAATACATGTATATTTGGCAGTCCAAACTAATTTTCCAGGGCTGTCAAAGGCAAATAAATTACTAGTTATCATTGCTTGATCAAACCCAACCGTCATGGCAAGATTAGAAAAGAAAAGCAGTGTGACTAAAGCCAGCCATTGAAAATTGAATAAACTGACATTAAAACAATTACTTTGTAAATTGGTGCTTGGAAATGACTTATACAGACAGGCTGTATGGTCTGCTTGTCAGTAGCTGGATGCCAGGTTGACATTTTATTCTGTGGCGACTGAGAATGAGGCTGAGAGAACTTTATCTGAACCAAAATGGCTTTGCAAAAATCCAGACAGGGGCAAAACGTTAAAAGAAAATAAAAAAGCTTTCTCTCCTTTCTGAACATGAGTGGTTTTTCTGATAAGATTAAAAAAAAAAAAAAGAAATGTGGTTCACTAGTAATAATACACTTAGCTATTTTGATCATTGAGTATAGGAAATCTGTTTGTAACAGGCTTCACAGAATTGCCTGAATTGGTAACTGTCAGTAAAGACATTTTATGAGGTTTTTGATAGACTGAAGTAATTAATTAATTTGGGATATGCTCCAAGTGCTAAAAACTGGAACTTATATAAATATCCAAGAGTAGTCTAAAGATACACACATACACACAAAAGATACAAAAATACACCAGGGATCAAACCCAGACCTCCTGCATTGGAAGGCAAAGTCTTAACCATTGAACTGCCAGGAAAGTCATTCATCTCATAATTGAAATCCTAGGATAGCCTTGTAACCGGGCTTCACAATCTCTCTTGCTCCTGCGCAGTACTGTCAACAGAGCAAGCTATAGTGAGCCTTGTGAACTAGGACATAGCATTAATCTTTCCTTCTGTTTAAAGTCCTGAGCAGATTACCTGTTGGCTGAAATCATAACCTCCATAATCTGATTCCTGCCTGCTCTGGTCTCCACTTTCTCTCTATCCTTTGAAGCTATAATATTTCTGACCCCATGGCTACGGTAAACACATAGAACTGCATAAACAAACTCTTTTTGTTCGTTAGTACAGACATAAAATATCATATTACATTAAAGTGTTAATCATTGTAGCATATAAATGATTAATTCATAAAATAAGTTCCCAAATAAATTAATAAATAGTGGTTACCCTCCCCTACCCCCTAAATACATGTATATTTGGCAGTCCAAACTAATTTTCCAGGGCTGTCAAAGGCAAATAAATTACTAGTTATCATTGCTTGATCAAACCCAACCGTCATGGCAAGATTAGAAAAGAAAAGCAGTGTGACTAAAGCCAGCCATTGAAAATTGAATAAACTGACATTAAAACAATTACTTTGTAAATTGGTGCTTGGAAATGACTTATACAGACAGGCTGTATGGTCTGCTTGTCAGTAGCTGGATGCCAGGTTGACATTTTATTCTGTGGCGACTGAGAATGAGGCTGAGAGAACTTTATCTGAACCAAAATGGCTTTGCAAAAATCCAGACAGGGGCAAAACGTTAAAAGAAAATAAAAAAGCTTTCTCTCCTTTCTGAACATGAGTGGTTTTTCTGATAAGATTAAAAAAAAAAAAAAAAAGAAATGTGGTTCACTAGTAATAATACACTTAGCTATTTTGATCATTGAGTATAGGAAATCTGTTTGTAACAGGCTTCACAGAATTGCCTGAATTGGTAACTGTCAGTAAAGACATTTTATGAGGTTTTTGATAGACTGAAGTAATTAATTAATTTGGGATATGCTCCAAGTGCTAAAAACTGGAACTTATATAAATATCCAAGAGTAGTCTAAAGATACACACATACACACAAAAGCACAACAAATCAAGTCTGTATTTGGCAGTAGTCATGAGGATGAACAGTCATATTTTGAAGTGTTTTCCCTCCCATAAGAAACTGACAGAGCCTAGTGAAACTGACTAGACCTGGGTAGACTAAGTTCTTTATCACCATTTCAGAGAATGTTCATAATCATTACAAAATAGAATGACATCCTAACCATTTAGAATGTGGTCTCTAAAGGAAGCCCAGAACATAACTCCCTGTCTGTTTATTCCTATTATTGCTATGCAGGAGCATTTTAGAACATTTACCCTTACATGAAAGATGTCCAAAGTGTTATATGTTTCACATAAAGTATGTATTTGTGTGTGTGTATACAATCTATAAATTGGCTTAATTTACTTACATCTTTGAATCCAACATTCAATAATTATATAATAGTTTTTTTCAGTTGCACATAAAATATTTATTCACATAGATCTAAGTTTATGCATAAACAACTCTCAATAAGTTTCAGTTGATTGAATTAATACTGAGTATGTTTTCTGACCAAACTTGAATTAAATTCAAAATCAATAAGGGCTTCCCTGGTGGTCCAGTGGGTAAGGACACCACCTTGCAGTGCAAGGGGCACTGGTTTGATCCCTGACCTGGGAAGATCCCACATGCTGTGGAGCAGCCGGACCAATGTGTCCAGTTACCGAGCCGGAGCACTGGAGCACATGCGCTCAGTGCCGGTGCTCTGCAACAACAGAGGCCACTGCGATGGGAGGCCCACACAGGCCCAAGAACAAAGATGGATGAAAATAGATAAATGAAAGACCAATAGAAGTGGCCCGCCTGCCCACCTCCCTCCCCAACCCACCCCACCCCCACCAAAAAAAAAATAGATGAAAGATAATAGAAGTGGCCCCCCCAAAAAAATTCAATAAAAAATAAATTATACAGATGAGTTGCAAATATTTAGAAATCAAATAATGTATTTATGAGTAACAAACAGGTCAAAAGTAAAATTTTACAAATTAAAGACTACTTCATGATGATGAAACTTATTAATAAGGAAAATACATTTGAACTTGGAAATGTATTTGATAATGAAAAACCAAAGCTTGTTTATATTCTTTACAGATAAAGCAATGTCTATAGGTAAATTTATAGCTTTAAGTATGTAAATTAAGAAAAAATTTCAGATTAATCATCTGGAAAAATAAATATAAAAAAGGAAATAAGGCTTCCCTGGTGGTCCAGTGGGTAAGGACACTGCTTTGCAGTGCAGGGGGCACCGGTTTGATCCCTGGCCTGGGAAGATCCCATGTGCTGCGGAGCAGCTGGACGGATGTGGCCAATAACCGAGTTGGAGCTCTGGAGCGCATGCGCCCAGAGCCAGTGCTCTGCAACAACAGAGGCCACTGTCATGGGAGGCCCACATGGGCCAAAGAGCAAAGATGGATGAAAAATAGATAAATGAAAGACCACTTCTATAGTGGCCCGCCCACACCCCCCCAACCTTCCCCTCCCTTCCCAAAAGGAAATAAATTGGTTACTTTGACTAAAATTTATGAATTCAAAATTTCATATTTTGAATGGTTTAATACATTTCCTATAGACATTTAAATGAAGAACTCACTCTTTGGAAAAGACCCTGATGCTGGGAAAAATAGAAGAAAGGCAGAGAAAGGGACAAGGGAGGATGAGATCGTTGGATGACATCACTGAGTCAAAGGACACAAACTCCAGGAGAGGATGAAGGACAGGGAAGTCTGGCATGCTGCCATCCATGGGGTCACAAAGAGCTGGACACAGCTGAACAACTGAACTGAACTGAGACATTTAAACTATAATAGAGATGTCATAAACATCATTGTGTCAAAAGTTTGACACTTAGATGAAAGAGAAAATTTCCTTGAAAATACAACTGAAAATGTCACAAAATGAAGCAAAAAATCTGAACATCACTAAAGCTACAAAATATGTCAACTAAAAAGTATAGTCACAACCTGAAAAGTAGAGAGTTATTTTGTTTGGTGGAATATTTAGGACTCTCAGACCAGGAGACAGCATCTCAGTAGCTCTGAGAAAACTTCTGCAAGGAGGCAGGGGAGAAGAAGTCAGACTACACAGAAGTTTGCCACAAAGGGATCAGGCAGTCTGAACATCAAAGATCAGGTATCAAGTCAAGAAACTGAGCTTGGAAATGTATTTGATAATGAAAAACCAAAGCTTGTTTATATTCTTTACAGATAAAGCAATGTCTATAGGTAAATTTATAGCTTTAAGTATGTAAATTAAGAAAAAATTTCAGATTAATCATCTGGAAAAATAAATATAAAAAAGGAAATAAGGCTTCCCTGGTGGTCCAGTGGGTAAGGACACTGCTTTGCAGTGCAGGGGGCACCGGTTTGATCCCTGGCCTGGGAAGATCCCATGTGCTGCGGAGCAGCTGGACGGATGTGGCCAATAACCGAGTTGGAGCTCTGGAGCGCATGCGCCCAGAGCCAGTGCTCTGCAACAACAGAGGCCACTGTCATGGGAGGCCCACACGGGCCAAAGAGCAAAGATGGATGAAAAATAGATAAATGAAAGACCACTTCTATAGTGGCCCGCCCACACCCCCCCAACCTTCCCCTCCCTTCCCAAAAGGAAATAAATTGGTTACTTTGACTAAAATTTATGAATTCAAAATTTCATATTTTGAATGGTTTAATACATTTCCTATAGACATTTAAATGAAGAACTCACTCTTTGGAAAAGACCCTGATGCTGGGAAAAATAGAAGAAAGGCAGAGAAAGGGACAAGGGAGGATGAGATCGTTGGATGACATCACTGAGTCAAAGGACACAAACTCCAGGAGAGGATGAAGGACAGGGAAGTCTGGCATGCTGCCATCCATGGGGTCACAAAGAGCTGGACACAGCTGAACAACTGAACTGAACTGAGACATTTAAACTATAATAGAGATGTCATAAACATCATTGTGTCAAAAGTTTGACACTTAGATGAAAGAGAAAATTTCCTTGAAAATACAACTGAAAATGTCACAAAATGAAGCAAAAAATCTGAACATCACTAAAGCTACAAAATATGTCAACTAAAAAGTATAGTCACAACCTGAAAAGTAGAGAGTTATTTTGTTTGGTGGAATATTTAGGACTCTCAGACCAGGAGACAGCATCTCAGTAGCTCTGAGAAAACTTCTGCAAGGAGGCAGGGGAGAAGAAGTCAGACTACACAGAAGTTTGCCACAAAGGGATCAGGCAGTCTGAACATCAAAGATCAGGTATCAAGTTAAGAAACTGAGCTTTCTATGGAAAGATGCAAGCCTCTGGGCTCACTGAATCCCTTCCTTTCATATGCATCTCAGCTCTCTGGGTCCAGTCCTGTTTCCTGGTTCACCTGTCTCCTTGCATTCCCCAGCTCCTCAGCAGTCACCATGGGGTGTGGCAGCATCCAATGGATCACCATTTGGGGAGCTCTCTTTCCCACTTGGAGGCCAGAAATCACTGATGGCTGAGACATTACTTGTTTGTTAATATTATAGGAGATATTTTCTTTCATTTGACAAATATATGGCATTTGTAATTAAAAGTCTGCCAACGTCATTCGGGTTTCTGAAGAAGACAGAAAAAAACACATGCTTCTGTCATCGCAGTGAACTCAACTGTAAGGCTTAGAAAAGTGTCCACCTAATGGGTATTGTTGGGAAAAAAAAATAAGTAGCAATAGTTGGGTGAGGAAAGGACATCAGATTTCAAAATAGCACTGAAATAATGCTGAGTTCTTGGGTTCCTTAAAACATGTTTTAAAAGCATGGTTAGGTAGTCCAGTGGGTAAAGAGTCTGCCTTGCAGTGCAAAGGGTCCCGATTCCATCCCTGGCCTAGGAAGATCCCATGTGCGATGGAGCGGCTGGAGCGGTGTGTCCAATTACAAGCCTGTGCACGTGCCCGGACCCGGTGCTCTGCAGCGAGAGAGGCCACTGCAATGGGAAGCCTACACAGGCTGAAAAATGAGATGGATGAAAATAAATAGATAAATAATCAATTAAAAAAGAGGCCAAAATTTTTTTTTAAAATGGTGGTCTTTAGCGTACATAGATATAAGACAATAATATTATTGAGTGTAGAGAGAACTATATGGTGATAAAATTTCTACATTAAAATGAAGTAGGCATCATATTAATTACGGTAGACTTGAAACAGGAGAAGTATGTACTTTATAATCCCTAAAGCTACCAGTAATATATTATGCAATGCATACACATGTGCTCAGTCACTTCAGTCGTGTCGAACTCTGCAACCTGAGCCCATAGACGGTAGCCCACCAGGCTCCCCAGTCCATGGGATTCTCCAGGCAAGAATCTTGGAGTGAGGCTTTCCTGGTGGTCCAGTGGATAAGGACACTGCCTTGCAGTGCAAGGGGTGCCAGTTCGATCCCTGGCCTGGGAGGATCCCACGTGCCGCGGAGCGGCTGGACCGATGTGTCTAATTACCAAGCCGGAGCTCTGGAGCGCGTGCGCCCAGAGCCAGCAGTGCTCTGTGACGACAGACGCCACCGCGATGGGAGGCCTGCACGGGCCAAAGAACAAAGATGAATGAAAATAGATAAATGAAAGACCAATAGAAGTGACCTGCCCACCCCCCTCCCTCCCCAACCCGCCCCTCCCTCAAAAGAAATAAAGAATCTTGGAGTGGATTGCCATGCCCTCCTCCAGGTGATCTTCTTGACTCAGGGACTGAACAAACTCCTGTCTCTTTCCTTTTCTGCATTGCAAGGGAATTCTTTTACAGCGGAGGCATCCCACTGGGGAAGCCCAAGAATAGCATCAAAATCACAATGCATGTATTGGAGTAGTAAAGACGTAAAATAAGCATGGTAAAGGACATCAGATTTCAAAATAGCACTGAAATAATGCTGAGTTCTTGGGTTCCTTAAAACATGTTTTAAAAGCATGGTTAGGTAGTCCAGTGGGTAAAGAGTCTGCCTTGCAGTGCAAAGGGTCCCGATTCCATCCCTGGCCTAGGAAGATCCCATGTGCGATGGAGCGGCTGGAGCGGTGTGTCCAATTACAAGCCTGTGCACGTGCCCGGACCCGGTGCTCTGCAGCGAGAGAGGCCACTGCAATGGGAAGCCTACACAGGCTGAAAAATGAGATGGATGAAAATAAATAGATAAATAATCAATTAAAAAAGAGGCCAAAATTTTTTTTTAAAATGGTGGTCTTTAGCGTACATAGATATAAGACAATAATATTATTGAGTGTAGAGAGAACTATATGGTGATAAAATTTCTACATTAAAATGAAGTAGGCATCATATTAATTACGGTAGACTTGAAACAGGAGAAGTATGTACTTTATAATCCCTAAAGCTACCAGTAATATATTATGCAATGCATACACATGTGCTCAGTCACTTCAGTCGTGTCGAACTCTGCAACCTGAGCCCATAGACGGTAGCCCACCAGGCTCCCCAGTCCATGGGATTCTCCAGGCAAGAATCTTGGAGTGAGGCTTTCCTGGTGGTCCAGTGGATAAGGACACTGCCTTGCAGTGCAAGGGGTGCCAGTTCGATCCCTGGCCTGGGAGGATCCCACGTGCCGCGGAGCGGCTGGACCGATGTGTCTAATTACCAAGCCGGAGCTCTGGAGCGCGTGCGCCCAGAGCCAGCAGTGCTCTGTGACGACAGACGCCACCGCGATGGGAGGCCTGCACGGGCCAAAGAACAAAGATGAATGAAAATAGATAAATGAAAGACCAATAGAAGTGGCCTGCCCACCCCCCTCCCTCCCCAACCCGCCCCTCCCTCAAAAGAAATAAAGAATCTTGGAGTGGATTGCCATGCCCTCCTCCAGGTGATCTTCTTGACTCAGGGACTGAACAAACTCCTGTCTCTTTCCTTTTCTGCATTGCAAGGGAATTCTTTTACAGCGGAGGCATCCCACTGGGGAAGCCCAAGAATAGCATCAAAATCACAATGCATGTATTGGAGTAGTAAAAGACGTAAAAATAACCCAAAGAATGCAGAAAAGAAGGAATATAAAAAGAAACCTGAAACACCCAACCACCTTGAAACAGCAGAGTATATATTCTTCTCAAGTGTGCATAAAATACTCTTCAAGAAGAGCAAAATGAAACTGAAGTGTAAATTTCTTGTAACTTTAATATTATCTGTATTTCCTTGCAGTTCTCTCAAATTCATTTCATGTATTTCTAGGTATATAAATATGTGGATTGTTATGTCCCCTTGATACACCTTTTTATCAAGAAATAAATGTTATATCTTAGTAACATTCTTTGCTTTGAAATCTGTTTTGTTGGCTATTATGAAAGCCACTTTAGTTTTTTTCTTTTTGTTAGTGTTAGCATAGTTTATCTCTGTGCATTCAGTTTTACATTTATTTGCATCTTTATATTATGAATGAGTCTGTAGGAGGCAACAGCGAGCAATCTGACACTGCCCTTTTGTGCTTATTTGGACCATTTATATTCAATATAATCATCGACAGGGTTTGCTCAAATATACCACATTGCTTTGCTCTTATATTTGCACCATTAAGACTTTTCTCCATTTCCTCTATTTCTAACTTCTTTCAAATTAAAGGCACATTTTCTCATTCTATTTAATCTTTGGGGGAAGGACATAGCAGATACAACTATTTTGTGTGTACATGTGTGTGGCTTTTTTTTATTATCCAACTATTCAAGTCAATTTATTTCAATTTAGCAAGCATTGATTACATTCTCACTCTAAGACACATAGTTGGACTCCATATGTCAACTTATTGACATATTATTTTAATGGTTGCTTTTATGTGGATGGTTTTAATGGTTTGCCTAGAACCTGCACCAAGCAAAAAATCCAATAGAAGTGGCCTGCCCACCCCTCCCTCCCCAACCCGCCCCTCCCTCAAAAGAAATAAAGAATCTTGGAGTGGATTGCCATGCCCTCCTCCAGGTGATCTTCTTGACTCAGGGACTGAACAAACTCCTGTCTCTTTCCTTTTCTGCATTGCAAGGGAATTCTTTTACAGCGGAGGCATCCCACTGGGGAAGCCCAAGAATAGCATCAAAATCACAATGCATGTATTGGAGTAGTAAAAGACGTAAAAATAACCCAAAGAATGCAGAAAAGAAGGAATATAAAAAGAAACCTGAAACACCCAACCACCTTGAAACAGCAGAGTATATATTCTTCTCAAGTGTGCATAAAATACTCTTCAAGAAGAGCAAAATGAAACTGAAGTGTAAATTTCTTGTAACTTTAATATTATCTGTATTTCCTTGCAGTTCTCTCAAATTCATTTCATGTATTTCTAGGTATATAAATATGTGGATTGTTATGTCCCCTTGATACACCTTTTTATCAAGAAATAAATGTTATATCTTAGTAACATTCTTTGCTTTGAAATCTGTTTTGTTGGCTATTATGAAAGCCACTTTAGTTTTTTTCTTTTTGTTAGTGTTAGCATAGTTTATCTCTGTGCATTCAGTTTTACATTTATTTGCATCTTTATATTATGAATGAGTCTGTAGGAGGCAACAGCGAGCAATCTGACACTGCCCTTTTGTGCTTATTTGGACCATTTATATTCAATATAATCATCGACAGGGTTTGCTCAAATATACCACATTGCTTTGCTCTTATATTTGCACCATTAAGACTTTTCTCCATTTCCTCTATTTCTAACTTCTTTCAAATTAAAGGCACATTTTCTCATTCTATTTAATCTTTGGGGGAAGGACATAGCAGATACAACTATTTTGTGTGTACATGTGTGTGGCTTTTTTTTATTATCCAACTATTCAAGTCAATTTATTTCAATTTAGCAAGCATTGATTACATTCTCACTCTAAGACACATAGTTGGACTCCATATGTCAACTTATTGACATATTATTTTAATGGTTGCTTTTATGTGGATGGTATAAAATGTATCATGGTCTTCCTTTAAGTAATATTATATGACATCATTCATACTATAAGAACCATGCAGCAGCATGCATCCATTTTTCTACTTTTGGACTTTCTACTATTATTGACATATATTTTCTTTCAATTTATGTTACAAATGTCAAAAATATACTGCTATTACTGTTCCTATAGACTAATCAATTCTCTTTTTATATGATTTACCTGAAATGAAATAGAAATTTTATCATTTGCCCACAAAATTCTTATTTTGTGTAATGTAAACAAAAGATATTTATTTTTTGTGTGTGTGATTCTGGATGTGGAGTCTGAGGCCAAGATGTCAGCAGATTTAGTTTTCTCTGAGACCTTCTCATGCACTTGTCAATGCCCATCATCTCATTGTGTCTTCACCTGTTCTTTCATCCATGTCGGTTTGTGTTCAAATTTTCTTGTCTCATAGAAACACCATTCCTATTGATACAGGGTTCACCAAATGACTTCATTTTGATTTAAGTAGCTCTTTAAAGTCACTGCCTCTAAATATAGTCACATTCTGAAGTACTGAGACCAGGACATCAGCATAAGAATTAAGAGAGAATGCAATGAATTTTGTAACACAATTTTTTGTTGTTCAGCCCTAAGTTGTGTTTGACTCTTGGTGACTCCATGAACTGCAGCATGCCAGGCCTCCCTGTCCTTCAGTATCTCCCAGAATTTGTTCAGACTCATGTCCTCTGAGTTGATGATGCCCCCTATTATCTTTCTGTCACTCTGACTTGCTATTTGGACCATTTATATTCAATATAATCATCGACAGGGTTTGCTCAAATATACCACATTGCTTTGCTCTTATATTTGCACCATTAAGACTTTTCTCCATTTCCTCTATTTCTAACTTCTTTCAAATTAAAGGCACATTTTCTCATTCTATTTAATCTTTGGGGGAAGGACATAGCAGATACAACTATTTTGTGTGTACATGTGTGTGGCTTTTTTTTATTATCCAACTATTCAAGTCAATTTATTTCAATTTAGCAAGCATTGATTACATTCTCACTCTAAGACACATAGTTGGACTCCATATGTCAACTTATTGACATATTATTTTAATGGTTGCTTTTATGTGGATGGTATAAAATGTATCATGGTCTTCCTTTAAGTAATATTATATGACATCATTCATACTATAAGAACCATGCAGCAGCATGCATCCATTTTTCTACTTTTGGACTTTCTACTATTATTGACATATATTTTCTTTCAATTTATGTTACAAATGTCAAAAATATACTGCTATTACTGTTCCTATAGACTAATCAATTCTCTTTTTATATGATTTACCTGAAATGAAATAGAAATTTTATCATTTGCCCACAAAATTCTTATTTTGTGTAATGTAAACAAAAGATATTTATTTTTTGTGTGTGTGATTCTGGATGTGGAGTCTGAGGCCAAGATGTCAGCAGATTTAGTTTTCTCTGAGACCTTCTCATGCACTTGTCAATGCCCATCATCTCATTGTGTCTTCACCTGTTCTTTCATCCATGTCGGTTTGTGTTCAAATTTTCTTGTCTCATAGAAACACCATTCCTATTGATACAGGGTTCACCAAATGACTTCATTTTGATTTAAGTAGCTCTTTAAAGTCACTGCCTCTAAATATAGTCACATTCTGAAGTACTGAGACCAGGACATCAGCATAAGAATTAAGAGAGAATGCAATGAATTTTGTAACACAATTTTTTGTTGTTCAGCCCTAAGTTGTGTTTGACTCTTGGTGACTCCATGAACTGCAGCATGCCAGGCCTCCCTGTCCTTCAGTATCTCCCAGAATTTGTTCAGACTCATGTCCTCTGAGTTGATGATGGTATTTAACCATCTCATCCTCTGTCACTCCCTTCTCCTTTTGCTTTCAGTCTTTTCCAGCATCAGGGTCTTTTCCACTGAGTCAGCTCTTAAGATCAAGTGATCAAAGTGTTGGAGCTTCAGCTTCAGCATCGGTCCTTCCAATGAATATTCAGGGTTGATTTATTTTAGAATTGAGTGGTTTGATCTCCTTGTTGCCCAAGATCCTGTCAAGAGTCTTCTCTTAGCACCACAATTTCAAAGTATTAATTCTTCAGCACTCAGCCTTCTTTATAGTTCAGCTCTCAAATCCATACATGACTACTGGAAAAAGCATAGCTTTGATGGACCTTTGTCGGCATAGTGATATCTCTGCTTTTTAGTATGCTGTCTATGTTTGTCAGAGCTTTTCCTCCAAGGAGCAAGAGTCTTTTAATTTTGTGGCTGCAGTCACCATCCACAGTGATTTTGAAGCTCCAGAAAATACAATCTGTCACTGCTTCCACTTTTCCCCCTTCTGTTTGCCAGGAGATGATGGGACTGGATGCCATGATCTTAGTTTTCTGAATATTGAGTTTTAAACCAGCTTTTTCGCTCTCCTATTTCACCCTCATCAAGAGACTCTTTAGTTCCTCTTCAATTTCTTTGAGTAGATTGGTATCCTCTGCATATCTGAGATTGCTAATATTTCTCCTAGCTGTCTTGATTATAGCTTTTGAATCAATTTATTTAGATGACCCTTTAATTTCTTTCAATAAATATTACAGTTTTTTTCATATAAGTCTCGAGCTTATTAAATATTTTTCTAAAGAACTTATTTTTCTTCAGGCTATTGTTAGCAGCATAGTCTTAATTTTATTTTTTTAACTTACCTATTACTGATCTATTGAAGAACATTTGATTTTGTATATTGAGCTTTTATTCTGTCACTTTACTGAAATTATATATTAGTTCTAATTTGTATGCATGTTTGATTTTTGTATATTGAGCTTTTATTCTGTGCATATGAAATTAGTATTTACTCTTGGTGCTCCATGAACTGCCGCATGCCAGGCCTCCCTGTCCTTCAGTATCTCCCAGAATTTGTTCAGACTCATGTCCTCTGAGTTGATGATGGTATTTAACCATCTCATCCTCTGTCACTCCCTTCTCCTTTTGCTTTCAGTCTTTTCCAGCATCAGGGTCTTTTCCACTGAGTCAGCTCTTAAGATCAAGTGATCAAAGTGTTGGAGCTTCAGCTTCAGCATCGGTCCTTCCAATGAATATTCAGGGTTGATTTATTTTAGAATTGAGTGGTTTGATCTCCTTGTTGCCCAAGATCCTGTCAAGAGTCTTCTCTTAGCACCACAATTTCAAAGTATTAATTCTTCAGCACTCAGCCTTCTTTATAGTTCAGCTCTCAAATCCATACATGACTACTGGAAAAAGCATAGCTTTGATGGACCTTTGTCGGCATAGTGATATCTCTGCTTTTTAGTATGCTGTCTATGTTTGTCAGAGCTTTTCCTCCAAGGAGCAAGAGTCTTTTAATTTTGTGGCTGCAGTCACCATCCACAGTGATTTTGAAGCTCCAGAAAATACAATCTGTCACTGCTTCCACTTTTCCCCCTTCTGTTTGCCAGGAGATGATGGGACTGGATGCCATGATCTTAGTTTTCTGAATATTGAGTTTTAAACCAGCTTTTTCGCTCTCCTATTTCACCCTCATCAAGAGACTCTTTAGTTCCTCTTCAATTTCTTTGAGTAGATTGGTATCCTCTGCATATCTGAGATTGCTAATATTTCTCCTAGCTGTCTTGATTATAGCTTTTGAATCAATTTATTTAGATGACCCTTTAATTTCTTTCAATAAATATTACAGTTTTTGTCATATAAGTCTCGAACTTATTAAATATTTTTCTAAAGAACTTATTTTTCTTCAGGCTATTGTTAGCAGCATAGTCTTAATTTTATTTTTTTAACTTACCTATTACTGATCTATTGAAGAACATTTGATTTTGTATATTGAGCTTTTATTCTGTCACTTTACTGAAATTATATATTAGTTCTAATTTGTATGCATGTATGATTATGAGAATGTGTGTTGAAATGTTTGTATTGTTTAGTATATATAATGTCATGTCATATGCATGTAGAAATAGTTTTTAATTCTTTCTTTCTCGGTGCCTTTTATTTCATTATATGGCCTAATACCCTTGAGGAGAAGAACCAGGGCAATGTTGAAAAGAAGTGGTGAGAGCAAACATCCTTATTCTGTTCCTTAGGATGAAACCAGTCTGCCTTACAGTCTTCACCATGAATGTGAGTGATGTTACTGTGACTGGAGTCCAACATTGTTGACCAGGCCTATTTTTGTGGGCATTGTTGAGGAAGTGAGCCCTGCTTTCCTTAATTGCATTTGATGACATAGAGTTTGTGCAGCAAAGCCATTTAGTAGAAGAGTTTCTTCTGTGTAGTGGGTCCCTCTCAGGGTGCTCACAAAATTATTTTACGTTGCTTTATATTTTTGTCTAAATATAGACTGAACATCATTGTTTTGAAGAACTTCCTGTAAGATTTACTTTTGTGTAGGTCTCCAGATGTGTGAGTTAATTAAAGATTTGTATGTTTGAAAATTTTCCTTTTACATTTGTTTATTATTTTTTCTATTGTTTCATTTTTTTTCAGTTTTGTATTTAAAGGTGTTCCCCCACTGAATTAATATCTTGCATTATTTTTAAGAAAAAGTGTACTTTCACATGTTTCCCTCTGCACTTATGGATCATTTTTCCTCTGGTTGCCTTTTTGTTTTTAGTTGATTTTTATATAGTATAGGTGCTTTACAATGTTGTGTTAGTTCTACTGTAGAGCAAATTGGATCAGCAATGTGTGTGTGTGTATCTAAATCCCCTTTCTTTTGGATTTCCTTCCCATTCAGGTCATCAGAGCACTGAGTCGAGTTCCCTGTGCTTTTAAGTAGGTTTCATTGGCTATCTATTTTATACATAGTATCAATAGTCAATCCAATCTCAGTATCAGTTCCAATCTCTCGATTTATCCCACCTTTCATTTCTCCCCTTGGTATCTATAAGTTTGTTCTCTACATCTGTGTCTGTCTGGTTGCTTTCAAGATTATATCTTTATCACTATTTTTAAAAGTTGAATTACGGTAGATAATTATGATAGGTAAGTGTCAGATCTGCATCTTAATGTAAGCAGTCAGCCAAAACCACTGGAAAAACCAGATTATTGCTTGCTTACACTCTCAACTTCCTCTCCAATGGGCTATCATGGGGAATGTCAGACGAGAATCCTTATCTCCCCTTTCTTTGGTTTCCTAGGACTAGAAATATTTATTCCCCATTTTTGGCTTGCCTGTATATTCATTCTCCATCCCCTGGACCTTTCTTTTGCATCCCGAGCATTCATCATCCACCTCCAACCACTGCCCTCCCAAGAGAAACTGCAGACTGGGGATTCCACTCTCAATTGGTGTCTAGAACACATCTCAGTGGCACACATTCAGTCTCCGAAAATTCCCAACCGCAAAGGCAGTATGAGAAGTCTAATTTTTCCTACCTTGTTTGTGCACTAGGTTGCCTAGTTTCTGCCACCTGCTTTCTCTTTACCTGGTCACTTCTGCTGTCCTCCAAACAACCTTCTCCGGTTTTACCATTGCTTCTGCATAGAGCAGGATCACCCAAAGCAGGGTGGGATGCATGTCCCACCTCTACCAGAGTCCCACATGAACACAGGTTCAGAGACCCCAGATGAGACCCCAAAATTGTGAGGAACGTGCTCAGTCCAAACTCATAGAATGTACTTGGAGACATGAGGTGCGGCAGGGAGCAGTGCTTTAATGTTGGCCTTGCATAATTGGGTGTCTAGTGGGCAGGCACATAAGTAGCTTTCTAAGAATTGATTTATTTTGTCTCTCTGGTACATTTCAATTTAAAGATTTGTTTTCCCATTCAGTTAGGTAAAGTGTTACTTAACAAAGAGATGTCTTCATTTCTGAGCCTTGACTACATTCCAAGTTAACTTGCATGCAAAAGTTTTTTTTTAAATAATACAGCAATATGAAATGCAATAATTACAGTCCTTATAAACTTAATGCAATCAATGTTTTCAGTTGTCCCTATTTTCTTTTTTTAAATTGGCTACATTTCTCTAACCCTAAGATATATACTTATATATATACATATATATATACACATATATATATATATATATAAATTGTGTCTGTTTTCAATTTACTGTTTCTCCAACACAGTTCTGTATTGCTCCATTGTCTTCTCATTTCACAAATTTCCCATTCCCAGCTTGACTTGAGATTAAATCTAAAATACTGAGATTACTGATTCTTAATAAAATCCTGGATATGCTTCAATATTTCTAGTAATAATGAGACGTCGTCATCTGGACCACAGCCTGGCCAATGCAATGGCTGACTCTGAGAGTGAATTCAATTTCCTTTGGAGCAGCTTAAGTGCGGGCATGACTAAATTTAACTTAATCAGTTCAAAGCACTACCACAAACAGGCTGGCTTTCTTTAAAGTAAAAGTCAGATCATACCCTCATTATTTTTGCCCAAAGTATTACAATCTTTAAGCTTTCTCCCTGTCATCTTTGCTGCCTCAGTGCATCGTTTGTCGAGATGTCAGAGGAATTATAAACGCTACCCTGTCTTCCTCGCCATTAACAATATGAGAAATACTTCACAGTGACTGCAGGCTGATGTCCAGATTTCTTAGAATCACTCTCAGTGTCTTACATGATCTGTTTTCAACATACGGACTCATCTGTAAAGGCTTCGCTAATTCTTTCAGACAAAGTCAGCCATGCTTCCTGCGGGCTCTTCAGTGCCTGCGTGCCATCTATTACATCCCTTGTCTCATTTGAGTCTAGTCATTTTGTATCTTTGTCCACTGGTCTGTGAATCCTTAAGGGAAGACACTGTAATTTATTCATCTCTGTATCATGTGTCTCTCACGTTCTCTCATGCATTTCCTTTCTCTCCTCCTTTCTTCTTCTACAGATGACTTGACAGATAAAATAACAATTGTTAAAGCAACAGGGGCTTCTCTGGCTGTCTAATTGTTAAGACTGGACCTTCCAGTGCAGGGGATGTGGATTCAATTCCTGGTCGGGTTTAAGATCCCACATACCTTGTGGCCCAAAAGTCAAATTATAAAGCAAAAACAATATTGTAACAAATTCAATAAAGACTTTAAAAATGATCCACATAAAAAAATCTTTAAAAAAGCAAGATAATAACAACAGGAATAATGAAAGTATTTATCAAAACCATTATCAGATACAATATTGTACTGAGTGCTTTGTATGGATTATCTAAAAATTTTCTTTAACACATTATGAAGTAGGTATAATGTTTTGCTTCTGTATTGCTCCACAGGAGAAAAATAGTCTTAAAGAAGTTAAAAAACTTGCTCATTTTCACACAGGTAGTAAGTGATAAAGCCACATTTAAAGCTCAAGAACATATAAAGTGTAATTTTCCAATATTTGAGGAATAATTATAAGCACAAGATAGTGAGTTGTTCAGTGTGATCTCATTGGAAAAAAATTAATTACAGACATTGATATAAAGAAGGTAAGCTTACTGCTAATAGTGTACTAATTAGATTAAGACTGTTTTTTCTTTGTTTTGTTTTTAATTTTGGTCTCTTTTATTGATCTTCCATTCACTTATTTTCATCCATCTTTCATTCCTTGGCCTGTGTGGGCCTCCCGTGCAGTGACCTCTCTCCTTGCAGAGCACCGGCTCTGGGCGCACACACCACAGGGCACAGGCTCCTTATTGGACACACCAGCCCAGCCGCTCCTCGGCACAAGGGATCCTCCCAAGCCAGGGTTCCAATCAGTGCCCCTTGCACTGCAAGGCGGACTCTTCATCCACTGGACACCAGGGAAGCCTGATTAAGGCTGTTTTTAATGTAATGTGTGTACATAACTTTATGTACATGTTGTACATTAAAAATATTTCCTCACCAGTGTATCTACATCCCTTGTCTCATTTGTCTAGTCATTTTGTATCTTTGTCCACTGGTCTGTGAATCCTTAAGGGAAGACACTGTAATTTATTCATCTCTGTATCATGTGTCTCTCACGTTCTCTCATGCATTTCCTTTCTCTCCTCCTTTCTTCTTCTACAGATGACTTGACAGATAAAATAACAATTGTTAAAGCAACAGGGGCTTCTCTGGCTGTCTAATTGTTAAGACTGGACCTTCCAGTGCAGGGGATGTGGATTCAATTCCTGGTCGGGTTTAAGATCCCACATACCTTGTGGCCCAAAAGTCAAATTATAAAGCAAAAACAATATTGTAACAAATTCAATAAAGACTTTAAAAATGATCCACATAAAAAAATCTTTAAAAAAGCAAGATAATAACAACAGGAATAATGAAAGTATTTATCAAAACCATTATCAGATACAATATTGTACTGAGTGCTTTGTATGGATTATCTAAAAATTTTCTTTAACACATTATGAAGTAGGTATAATGTTTTGCTTCTGTATTGCTCCACAGGAGAAAAATAGTCTTAAAGAAGTTAAAAAACTTGCTCATTTTCACACAGGTAGTAAGTGATAAAGCCACATTTAAAGCTCAAGAACATATAAAGTGTAATTTTCCAATATTTGAGGAATAATTATAAGCACAAGATAGTGAGTTGTTCAGTGTGATCTCATTAGAAAAAAATTAATTACAGACATTGATATAAAGAAGGTAAGCTTACTGCTAATAGTGTACTAATTAGATTAAGACTGTTTTTTCTTTGTTTTGTTTTTAATTTTGGTCTCTTTTATTGATCTTCCATTCACTTATTTTCATCCATCTTTCATTCCTTGGCCTGTGTGGGCCTCCCGTGCAGTGACCTCTCTCCTTGCAGAGCACCGGCTCTGGGCGCACACACCACAGGGCACAGGCTCCTTATTGGACACACCAGCCCAGCCGCTCCTCGGCACAAGGGATCCTCCCAAGCCAGGGTTCCAATCAGTGCCCCTTGCACTGCAAGGCGGACTCTTCATCCACTGGACACCAGGGAAGCCTGATTAAGGCTGTTTTTAATGTAATGTGTGTACATAACTTTATGTACATGTTGTACATTAAAAATATTTCCTCAATTCTCTATTTCATAGGCCTGGATTAAACTCTGAATGGAGCATCAGTGGTAATTGGAAAGTTGAAAGAAAGAATAAAATATACCTGTGAAAATTTTTTTAAAATTATTTAATGGTATCTCCAGGTGTAACAAACTGCAAGCTTCATAATGCTACAGAAATAGCTGTGTTTCTTAGGGAATTTTGACCATCTCTCTGTACTCAAGAGACAGTTCTCACCAAGTTTGGTATGATTTATATCCCTGCGTCTAATATTGTGTGTGTGCATGTGTACATGCTCAGTCATATCTGATTCTTTGTGACCCCGTGGACTGTAGCCCACTGGACTCCTCTGTCCATGGGATTTCCCAGACAAGAATACTGGAGTGGGTTTCCATTTCATACTCCAGGGAGTCTTCCTGATCCTGGAAACTGAGTGTCCAGCATCTTCTGCATTGGCAGGTGGATTGTTTAAGATTGAATTCCCGTAACAGAGACTCTGAGACACAATTTGACTGCAGTGGTTTAAAAGAGGTAATCACTGAGTCTAACTGGGAAAGGAGGGTGAAGAGGTAGGACAAGGAAGGAAAATCAGCCAGTAAAAGGTCCCTGTCCTCGTAATTATCCCTCTAGGCAACTGAGGCGCCATCTCACTGGGAAACCTTGGAGATGATATAGAGAACACCTCAGAGATACTGCCCTATAGGACTGCTTACCCTTCCCTCCCAGCTTCATTGGCTGATACTAGCTATAGCACATTAGTTTGCCCCAGATTTTTTTTTTAAATTTTTAGCCTCTTCCATTGGCTTTTTTTTTTTTTTTCGGATTTATTTATTTTCATCAATCTTTATTCTTTGGCCTTTGTGGGCCTCCCATCTCAGTGGCCTCTCTCATTGCAGAGCAATGGTTCTGGGTGCATGCATTCTAGAGCACTGGCTCCTAATTGGACTTACCAGTCCACCCACTCTGCAGCATGTGGGATTTTATCGGGCCAGGGATCGAACCAGTGTCCCTTGCACTGCAAGGCACACTCTCTACTTACTGGACCACCAGGGAAGCCCTGCCCCAGAATTTTTGATCTGCCTTTTCTCAGAAATGAGAGAAAGCACTCATTTGTGTCTGCTGGTACTTACAGCAGGATCCTCTGAGCAGGTGCTAGGATGGAGTCACTATGGAGATGGTGGTGTGCTCTGGCCTCAGTGCTGGAGCCATTACTCACAGGCCTTTGCCTCCAGGAAATCAGATCTTTATCTGAGCTATAGATGCATAGATGGATGATAGATAGAAAATAGACAATAGGTAGTAGACACGTAGATGATAGATAATAGATAGATGGTAAATAGATAATAAGCAGATAGAAAATCGATAGAGTAGACTGATAATCATTTGATACACATATATATGCATACATACATAGACAGCTGGATGTGTAGATATATATATACGTTGCTTTGTTACTGAACTCAGCTTCAGCTCCACGCCACTCAAAAGCCAACCATTTACCCCTTCTCAGCACAGAAGAAGTTATAGAATGAGATGTGTCGCCCCTCCTCCTGGGTAATGTAATTCTCCTAAAAGCAAAAGGAGGGAATGAAAGGGGTAAACAGGTAGACTTGGTAAGGAGGCCAGTGGTTTCTGAGGAGGAGGAAGAGGGGGAACAAACACTTTCCGGCCTAAATGTGCTAGATCTAAAGATTTACTAACTTATTTTCTTAAGGAGGCAAACTATTTTGCATTGGAGTGTCTCATCTACTCTTGATGGCTGGAGACCATCCTTTGGCTAATCGTATGTTAATGTTGTGGGTATGGGTCTAGCAAGGCCTTTACAGCTTCATTGGCTGATACTAGCTATAGCACATTAGTTTGCCCCAGATTTTTTTTTTAAATTTTTAGCCTCTTCCATTGGCTTTTTTTTTTTTTTTCGGATTTATTTATTTTCATCAATCTTTATTCTTTGGCCTTTGTGGGCCTCCCATCTCAGTGGCCTCTCTCATTGCAGAGCAATGGTTCTGGGTGCATGCATTCTAGAGCACTGGCTCCTAATTGGACTTACCAGTCCACCCACTCTGCAGCATGTGGGATTTTATCGGGCCAGGGATCGAACCAGTGTCCCTTGCACTGCAAGGCACACTCTCTACTTACTGGACCACCAGGGAAGCCCTGCCCCAGAATTTTTGATCTGCCTTTTCTCAGAAATGAGAGAAAGCACTCATTTGTGTCTGCTGGTACTTACAGCAGGATCCTCTGAGCAGGTGCTAGGATGGAGTCACTATGGAGATGGTGGTGTGCTCTGGCCTCAGTGCTGGAGCCATTACTCACAGGCCTTTGCCTCCAGGAAATCAGATCTTTATCTGAGCTATAGATGCATAGATGGATGATAGATAGAAAATAGACAATAGGTAGTAGACACGTAGATGATAGATAATAGATAGATGGTAAATAGATAATAAGCAGATAGAAAATCGATAGAGTAGACTGATAATCATTTGATACACATATATATGCATACATACATAGACAGCTGGATGTGTAGATATATATATACGTTGCTTTGTTACTGAACTCAGCTTCAGCTCCACGCCACTCAAAAGCCAACCATTTACCCCTTCTCAGCACAGAAGAAGTTATAGAATGAGATGTGTCGCCCCTCCTCCTGGGTAATGTAATTCTCCTAAAAGCAAAAGGAGGGAATGAAAGGGGTAA
Source organism: Tragulus kanchil (assembly GCA_022376925.1). NCBI lineage: Eukaryota > Metazoa > Chordata > Mammalia > Artiodactyla > Tragulidae > Tragulus > Tragulus kanchil. The sequence continues at coordinate 135,311,793 of JAIOJX010000023.1, forward strand.
ACAGGTAGACTTGGTAAGGAGGCCAGTGGTTTCTGAGGAGGAGGAAGAGGGGGAACAAACACTTTCCGGCCTAAATGTGCTAGATCTAAAGATTTACTAACTTATTTTCTTAAGGAGGCAAACTATTTTGCATTGGAGTGTCTCATCTACTCTTGATGGCTGGAGACCATCCTTTGGCTAATCTTATGTTAATGTTGTGGGTATGGGTCTAGCAAGGCCTTTACAGCCTTGAAATATCCTTTTGATCTATTGTTAATAACCAACTGAGTAAACATGAAATACCTCACCTAAACTAGCTTCTTGGGGTTCTCTCCTATCCCCCTTCAAGTGCCTTTGCCAAAAACTTTCTCTATCCATTTTTTTCTTTAATAAAACTTTTGCTGCACAGGGAAAAAAAGAAAAAGCCAACTATTTGAGAGAGAGAGTCTGTAGAAAGGAAAGGTGCTTTAATCAGAAAAGCTAGCAGTCTGAGAAGGTGGAGTTGTGTCCAGAGAACATCTCTGAAGGTTCTGCTCAACCCTGACCATTTTTAAAGGGGAAACATGGAAAGAAACTCAGATATATCTTGGCTGTGTGATCTGCCTGCAGGGCTGCTAAGGGGGCTATCCAGTCATTCTTTAATGACTTAATTCTTCACCCTTCTTTTTATCTATGAAAAGAATCAGCAGGTTAGACAAGGCTTGGTGTGCATGCAGGAGAGCGTAAGGCAGGAGCTAGGTTAAGTTGCCGAGTGATCTCATTCCCAGAATTAAGTTCTTAAGTTCTTTTAAGGTTGGAAGGAAACAGAAATGGGCAAACAGGATGGGAGCAAAAGAGCTGCTTTCATGTTCAACTGGATATTGTTTTGACACTTAAAACTCAATGTGGTCAAAGTTTAATTCATCTTTACCCTCACGCCTTGGAGTACTCAAATGTCCCTCACACACTGTGTTCTTATGTAAGTCTGTATTTCATAGATCAGTTGCACGTGTCCAAAACATGGGAGTCCCCTCTGTTTTTCCCAAACAGTTACTAAGTCATGTCATTTCTCAGGCTGGTCTTTTGCAGACCACTTTCAACTCCCACTTGCATTCCCATAATACTTTGTTAACTGGTTCAGGGGCCTCTCTCAAATGATTGTATGGCACCCTGTTGCACCTCTACCTATCAGTTCCCCTTTAAAACTTTGTATCTTTACCAGTCTATCTCCTATTATCATATAAGCATCTTAAAAGTCAGAAACTAGGATCTGTTCATTGCTTTATCTCTACTTTGCATCCAGGATAAGAGTAACCAACCCATCAGCACATTATTGTGACCTGAGCACGTGAATGGCTAGAAAGTTTCACATCCCCTGTGCGGTAGTAATTTGAGCTCACACAGATAGAAATGACTGAAAACATTTTTATAAGGCAAAGCCTTTTTTGCACATGATAGGTCCTGCATCCTCATGGGTCTGCCTGTTTTTCTGAATGGGTTGCTTTAAACATCTTTTTAAAGCCCTAGGCTTACTCATTGCTTTTAGGGTAGCAGTCCCCAAACTTTTTGGTACCATAAACCAGTTTCGTAGAGGACAACTTTTCCACAGATGAGGCAAGGGGAGATGATTTTAGGATGATTCAGGAGCAGTAATGTTTGTGCTTCTATGAGAATCTAAAGCCTCTGCCAATCGGACAGGAAACTGAGCTCAGGCAATAATGGGAGTGATGGAGAGCGCCTGTAATACAGACCCAGTTTCACTAGCACAGTGCTACCCCGAGGCCATGGTATCCATCTAATGACTTAATTCTTCACCCTTCTTTTATCTATGAAAAGAATCAGCAGGTTAGACAAGGCTTGGTGTGCATGCAGGAGGCGTAAGGCAGGAGCTAGGTTAAGTTGCCGAGTGATCTCATTCCCAGAATTAAGTTCTTAAGTTCTTTTAAGGTTGGAAGGAAACAGAAATGGGCAAACAGGATGGGAGCAAAAGAGCTGCTTTCATGTTCAACTGGATATTGTTTTGACACTTAAAACTCAATGTGGTCAAAGTTTAATTCATCTTTACCCTCACGCCTTGGAGTACTCAAATGTCCCTCACACACTGTGTTCTTATGTAAGTCTGTATTTCATAGATCAGTTGCACGTGTCCAAAACATGGGAGTCCCCTCTGTTTTTCCCAAACAGTTACTAAGTCATGTCATTTCTCAGGCTGGTCTTTTGCAGACCACTTTCAACTCCCACTTGCATTCCCATAATACTTTGTTAACTGGTTCAGGGGCCTCTCTCAAATGATTGTATGGCACCCTGTTGCACCTCTACCTATCAGTTCCCCTTTAAAACTTTGTATCTTTACCAGTCTATCTCCTATTATCATATAAGCATCTTAAAAGTCAGAAACTAGGATCTGTTCATTGCTTTATCTCTACTTTGCATCCAGGATAAGAGTAACCAACCCATCAGCACATTATTGTGACCTGAGCACGTGAATGGCTAGAAAGTTTCACATCCCCTGTGCGGTAGTAATTTGAGCTCACACAGATAGAAATGACTGAAAACATTTTTATAAGGCAAAGCCTTTTTTGCACATGATAGGTCCTGCATCCTCATGGGTCTGCCTGTTTTTCTGAATGGGTTGCTTTAAACATTTTTTTAAAGCCCTAGGCTTACTCATTGCTTTTAGGGTAGCAGTCCCCAAACTTTTTGGTACCATAAACCAGTTTCGTAGAGGACAACTTTTCCACAGATGAGGCAAGGGGAGATGATTTTAGGATGATTCAGGAGCAGTAATGTTTGTGCTTCTATGAGAATCTAAAGCCTCTGCCAATCGGACAGGAAACTGAGCTCAGGCAATAATGGGAGTGATGGAGAGCGCCTGTAATACAGACCCAGTTTCACTAGCACAGTGCTCACCTCCTGCAGTGCAGCCTGGTTCCTAACATGGACCTATCCATGGCCCACAGGGTGGGGACCCTGTTACAGGGTTTTATTCTGAATTCAACCCTTAATTAATATGCAGGCAATGTGTACAGTGTCTCCTCTGATCATTTAAAAAATAATTTGCTTCTTGGGAATATCAATTATATTCTCCAAACACTATTTGGTATGATGTTTTGCATTATCCTGAGTACTGATATAGGAAAGCATATTCGTGTTGCACCTTTGGCTTTGTTGAGAAAAATGGATGGCTCTCTGTAACTATGACAAGATGCTCAGAATTCCTATAGCACTCTTCTCCAAATTTGTGCCTTATACGTGAAAGCACCATCTCACTAGTCTTGGAAATCACTGACAAATCTGTTTCATATATTGCCTTCTTAAAATTGTTGTATGTTATCCCCAAAGGAATATGTTCCTCTTGGAGCATGTTTTCTTATAGTGTTTTTATACCCATTTCATGGCATCATTTTGATAGATATTTTTTCCAGCTCTTTCGGTTGTATTTGAAAACATCAGAGTCTACTCCGTTTGATACATATTTTTACCGATTTTAAAATCTGAGGTCATATGACTGACAATAAAATGACAAGATAAAAGAGAAACGCCTGTTTGTGTATATTCTAATTATTTGTCTAAAATAGGTCATTTTACTGCATCTTCTAGGACAGTTAAACTTTTTAATTGCATTACAGTAATATTGTATCATTCAAAGCTGTAGGACAAGATCTGTTTTTATATCCACAGTGATATTTAAGTTATCCTATTGAGATCATAGTAAAATGGAGTATTGAAATAATTATCTAACAACATATTTTAGGTAATGTTTTGAATATTCTTCTACATTTCTATACATTCTGGTAGAATCCATGCCTACTTGAAAATTTATACAATGTTTTGTTTTCTAAACTAAACTGTAGCCACTTCCTGGTACCATAAACCAGTTTCGTAGAGGACAACTTTTCCACAGATGAGGCAAGGGGAGATGATTTTAGGATGATTCAGGAGCAGTAATGTTTGTGCTTCTATGAGAATCTAAAGCCTCTGCCAATCGGACAGGAAACTGAGCTCAGGCAATAATGGGAGTGATGGAGAGCGCCTGTAATACAGACCCAGTTTCACTAGCACAGTGCTCACCTCCTGCAGTGCAGCCTGGTTCCTAACATGGACCTATCCATGGCCCACAGGGTGGGGACCCTGTTACAGGGTTTTATTCTGAATTCAACCCTTAATTAATATGCAGGCAATGTGTACAGTGTCTCCTCTGATCATTTAAAAAATAATTTGCTTCTTGGGAATATCAATTATATTCTCCAAACACTATTTGGTATGATGTTTTGCATTATCCTGAGTACTGATATAGGAAAGCATATTCGTGTTGCACCTTTGGCTTTGTTGAGAAAAATGGATGGCTCTCTGTAACTATGACAAGATGCTCAGAATTCCTATAGCACTCTTCTCCAAATTTGTGCCTTATACGTGAAAGCACCATCTCACTAGTCTTGGAAATCACTGACAAATCTGTTTCATATATTGCCTTCTTAAAATTGTTGTATGTTATCCCCAAAGGAATATGTTCCTCTTGGAGCATGTTTTCTTATAGTGTTTTTATACCCATTTCATGGCATCATTTTGATAGATATTTTTTCCAGCTCTTTCGGTTGTATTTGAAAACATCAGAGTCTACTCCGTTTGATACATATTTTTACCGATTTTAAAATCTGAGGTCATATGACTGACAATAAAATGACAAGATAAAAGAGAAACGCCTGTTTGTGTATATTCTAATTATTTGTCTAAAATAGGTCATTTTACTGCATCTTCTAGGACAGTTAAACTTTTTAATTGCATTACAGTAATATTGTATCATTCAAAGCTGTAGGACAAGATCTGTTTTTATATCCACAGTGATATTTAAGTTATCCTATTGAGATCATAGTAAAATGGAGTATTGAAATAATTATCTAACAACATATTTTAGGTAATATTTTGAATATTCTTCTACATTTCTATACATTCTGGTAGAATCCATGCCTACTTGAAAATTTATACAATGTTTTGTTTTCTAAACTAAACTGTAGCCACTTCCTGGCAAAAGATGAATTATAAGATAGTCTTGTATTTAAATAGAAACTGTTGTCTACTTCCAGATTTCTACCATCACTTTGTATTCAGATTATCCATATGAGGAAAATTATTGAATTTTGATAATAGATTAAAATTTTATCCTATATTAGTTTTGAAGTAACTCAGAAATTTCACAAATGAATTCATTATCCTTCATAAAACTTGGGCAATTATGAAATTTATCTTCATAAAGCTTGACCAATGCTGAGCTAAATATTAAATGAGATTTTAGACCCAGTTTTCTGCCCTAAATTACTTACATAGATCAAGAACATTGAAAGAATGACCATGACATACACTCAATTGCTTGTAACTATGCCCATAGTTAAAACCTACTGCCTATTTCGCATCTGAGATGGTTTCAACAAAGAAAACAACAGCATGGGATATCTCTTTGCAGTTTTCATTAGGAAGGCCATGGCGTCATGATTTGCATCTTTCTGTAGTCGCACTGTGCAGTTGAATCACTATGTAATTATGTAAGATTAAAATTTAATTTATTTCACTTTCAGTCCCTTTTTTCTTCTAGGGCTTTAAATACTACCCAGCCATGGAGACATACCACAACTGAACTGATCAACTATGCATATTATTACAGAAGTTACTTTTCCAGAACTTCCCAGTCGCATGTGAAAGGGAATCCACATGTAGATATTTCTTATAGTGTTTTATACCCATTTCATGGCATCATTTTGATAGATATTTTTTCCAGCTCTTTCGGTTGTATTTGAAAACATCAGAGTCTACTCCGTTTGATACATATTTTTACCGATTTTAAAATCTGAGGTCATATGACTGACAATAAAATGACAAGATAAAAGAGAAACGCCTGTTTGTGTATATTCTAATTATTTGTCTAAAATAGGTCATTTTACTGCATCTTCTAGGACAGTTAAACTTTTTAATTGCATTACAGTAATATTGTATCATTCAAAGCTGTAGGACAAGATCTGTTTTTATATCCACAGTGATATTTAAGTTATCCTATTGAGATCATAGTAAAATGGAGTATTGAAATAATTATCTAACAACATATTTTAGGTAATGTTTTGAATATTCTTCTACATTTCTATACATTCTGGTAGAATCCATGCCTACTTGAAAATTTATACAATGTTTTGTTTTCTAAACTAAACTGTAGCCACTTCCTGGCAAAAGATGAATTATAAGATAGTCTTGTATTTAAATAGAAACTGTTGTCTACTTCCAGATTTCTACCATCACTTTGTATTCAGATTATCCATATGAGGAAAATTATTGAATTTTGATAATAGATTAAAATTTTATCCTATATTAGTTTTGAAGTAACTCAGAAATTTCACAAATGAATTCATTATCCTTCATAAAACTTGGGCAATTATGAAATTTATCTTCATAAAGCTTGACCAATGCTGAGCTAAATATTAAATGAGATTTTAGACCCAGTTTTCTGCCCTAAATTACTTACATAGATCAAGAACATTGAAAGAATGACCATGACATACACTCAATTGCTTGTAACTATGCCCATAGTTAAAACCTACTGCCTATTTCGCATCTGAGATGGTTTCAACAAAGAAAACAACAGCATGGGATATCTCTTTGCAGTTTTCATTAGGAAGGCCATGGCGTCATGATTTGCATCTTTCTGTAGTCGCACTGTGCAGTTGAATCACTATGTAATTATGTAAGATTAAAATTTAATTTATTTCACTTTCAGTCCCTTTTTTCTTCTAGGGCTTTAAATACTACCCAGCCATGGAGACATACCACAACTGAACTGATCAACTATGCATATTATTACAGAAGTTACTTTTCCAGAACTTCCCAGAAACTCATCTGAACATTAACCATGTGCTCAGTGGAAATGATGTCAACACATATAATTCGTCCACCGTACTATTAGATAACATAGGGAAAAATATACATTAATAAGAACACAACATTTCAGTGTGCTTCTTACCTTGTTTGAGCCACTGTTATAGAAAAAGACAGATGAAGTCCATACACACTGGAGGGAATAACTGAGAAAATCACGGGGAAATCGACCCAGAACCACTGGAATAAACCATTCATCTGGTTTTAAAATCCAATGGTCTTATTATTATCTAACCTTGTTTGGTTGAGACGCATTATCTGAAACTGAATAAATGTGAATTGACCAAAAGAAAAAAAAAAAAAAAGAATGGACGTGAATGAATTCCATGAATGGGTAGAAAGACCATGATGATGTAGAAGCTCTGGTTGGGAAAACCTTAGTCCAAATCTGACTATCACGGTTGTCTGATAACACAGTGAGTCAGGGCAATATAAAATGTATTAACGTTTTACATCTGACACAGCCTTCCCTTCCTCTTTCATCTCCAGTTGTAAGCACAAGATGTACCTGGAAAGGCTGCCAAACACCAGCATCATTATCCCATTCCACAATGAAGGCTGGACTTCCCTCCTCCGGACCATACACAGCATCATCAACCGAACCCCAGAGAGTCTCATTGCAGAAATCATCCTGGTTGATGACTTCAGTGATAGGGGTAAGTCATTGTTAATAACATTTTATGTGATTCTGTTCTTGCCTGCATAATTGTCATGGGCTTTTAAAATAGGGCCAATGATGATGGTGACGGTTTCTTGCTGATTTTGTCTGAAAGGTGATTATGAAGTTGTGTCTCTGCTGTGGTGTTGTGATTTGGTAAAATGTTGGCCAAATGTGAAAGGAAACGACGAGTTATTGGTGTCCTTCGGGGAATTTGTAAGAAGTTCGCATTGCATTTTTGTTGTAAATTAGCCATGTGTTGGCAGAATGCCTCCAGGTCTATCTTTGGCTTCAGGAAAAACACTGTGAAATAGGTTATGGTGAGTACATATGAACAGTGAAATGTTCCAGTAGAAACATAAAACCTGTTCCCATTTCTGAAGAGGATCTTCTCTGTTGTTTATCAGCGTGATGCATTCTCCAGGTTTGTGCTTGTGTTACTTCATAAATACTGGAAAAGGTAAGTAACGCAAAGAAATATTTTGACTTGGTGATGTTAGCTATTTTATTGTATCTGAACAATATCAACAAAAAGGCTTGAAGTGCAGCGCCTTAGAAAACTTGGCGTCCTTTTAGTGTTGCTTGACTATTGTCATGAACACAATTTCGTTTGTAAGTCAATGGGAATAGATTATAGAAAGCTCCTTGAGTTTAGGACTTGATAAATCGTAGTCACTCTAAATAAAGGAGATGTTAATACTGCAGGATAAATAATATCTTTCTTTCTTGGCTGGTGTGAGTAGAGAGGCAGAAACACTTTCTAAGTGTATTCATTGCTTTCTATTTCACTGCGTGAAGGAGTTTGGTTCAACTACACTATTGTTTATTCTTATGAATGGCAGTAAACGAGTTTGCATATTTTGTGTGTGTGTTACAAGAGAATGCATCTTGACATCCTATGCAGTAATCGAAGTTTGGGAAATTTCATTTGCAACAGAAACGTTTTCTTCATAGTACTTAAAATTCTATAGAAGTAAAACTGCTTGGTATGTTAGCTCTGAGGTTTCTGTAATGATTTTTGTCTGCAATGTGTCCCTTCAAGTACTGACTCATAGATTCGTTATGTGTTGAAATTCGTGCAACAAAAACAAAGTTGTCTATAGTACTGTTAAGATAGTAAACTACCAACTTGGTAATTCAGATTGATTTCAAAGTAGTTTTTGCCTGCATTGCTTAGGTAAATATGTGTTCTAGGGACTGAAGTATCTAAGAAGTGCCTAAAATTAACTGTATTACTTTAAATAGCACAGAAATTTCTTTTTTATTTTAAATTAGATTACTTTTTCCAAACAGTCGTCATTACCTCAGGCTAAAAAAAGGCATTTCATGTGTTAAAGCTAAAACTTTGCTTTATAGATAAAAGAACAAAAAAGCAAGTAAACTTCTGGGGCTGAGTGTACATCAGCAAACAAACAAACAAAAAATGGTGTTTTTTTGGTTTACTGGTATTAAAAGAAATAAGACAGTGTATCTGAAGATAATATTGTACATAATTAACTTTGTCTTGGTAAGCTGTGCCCTACAGCAGAATTCTGACCTGGGGGTAATAGTAGGAAACACTTCATAACAATAAATAGTGGTTTGTTGAGCATGTTTTGTTGAATGTTTCTAAAAGGTGCTTTCCACTGGGAACTCCTTGATGAGGGAGAAAAGAGTGGTCTTGCTTCAAATCATCCTTATCTGTGGGTAGTAGCGACTCTGATGGACTATCCCTTCTGCCTAGAATCTTCCTGAAAAGGAAGTATGACCAGAACAGTCAAGGTCAATGTCATTGCTTTTCATGAAGTGAAACAACAACAAAAAGGATTAGTTGGTAGCATGATGGTGATTCTGACTTTCCCAGTGGACATTTTTAAGGCTAATCATTACTTTAATGCTTCTGTAAATCTTTCCTTTAGTTATCCTATTCCTGAGAATCATCAAGTTGAAAGTATTATTTCTATGATCATTAACCTTTCAAAAGGGGAAGACTTTGGAATATTGCTTTTCATTTCACAGCCCTGATGATATGTGTCAGTCCTGAAAGACATGTGATTAAAAATATTTTAATAATCTTTTAGAATATGTCATTATTCTAAAGGCTTTGAAATAGGAGAGACACTTCTTTCAAAATGCTGTGTCCGACTACAGAATCTCATCTGATGAAATACTGGTAGTGTTTAGGTGAATCTGAAAGCATTGATCGCTCTTGCTTTCTGAATTGTGGAAAGTCTCAAAAATCAATATAATAAACACAGGTTAGAATTCTGAGTCCAGCTATGACCTGTATGACTTTAGGTAAATGGACCTCTTAGTGGCTCAAATTTCTTATCAGATGTGAATAAGTAACTCACTAGTTATCTAGGTACCTCCTCCAGGAAGATTGTGATGGAGACTTTCTTGGATGATAAAGGAACTGTGCTCCACAGGAGGGCAACTGATCTCAACTTCGGGCTGCTCCTCACTAAATACTGTCCTGAAAAAATGGCATAACTATAGCATGTTATCTCCCTGAATTATATCTGTGGTTTTAATGTCCATCAAACCTCATTTCAGGATTGTTTATACTATTATAGGAGGATGAAGATATCCCCAGACATCTTGTGTCTATAGGGCCTCAAAGACAAAGAAGTTTGTTTTCTGCTTATAAGTCAGAGATGATGATTCTACTTTATGCTTTTTTTGGTATAACTCAGAAATTAGCAGAATTCTGACCTGGGGTAATAGTAGGAAACACTTCATAACAATAAATAGTGGTTTGTTGAGCATGTTTTGTTGAATGTTTCTAAAAGGTGCTTTCCACTGGGAACTCCTTGATGAGGGAGAAAAGAGTGGTCTTGCTTCAAATCATCCTTATCTGTGGGTAGTAGCGACTCTGATGGACTATCCCTTCTGCCTAGAATCTTCCTGAAAAGGAAGTATGACCAGAACAGTCAAGGTCAATGTCATTGCTTTTCATGAAGTGAAACAACAACAAAAAGGATTAGTTGGTAGCATGATGGTGATTCTGACTTTCCCAGTGGACATTTTTAAGGCTAATCATTACTTTAATGCTTCTGTAAATCTTTCCTTTAGTTATCCTATTCCTGAGAATCATCAAGTTGAAAGTATTATTTCTATGATCATTAACCTTTCAAAAGGGGAAGACTTTGGAATATTGCTTTTCATTTCACAGCCCTGATGATATGTGTCAGTCCTGAAAGACATGTGATTAAAAATATTTTAATAATCTTTTAGAATATGTCATTATTCTAAAGGCTTTGAAATAGGAGAGACACTTCTTTCAAAATGCTGTGTCCGACTACAGAATCTCATCTGATGAAATACTGGTAGTGTTTAGGTGAATCTGAAAGCATTGATCGCTCTTGCTTTCTGAATTGTGGAAAGTCTCAAAAATCAATATAATAAACACAGGTTAGAATTCTGAGTCCAGCTATGACCTGTATGACTTTAGGTAAATGGACCTCTTAGTGGCTCAAATTTCTTATCAGATGTGAATAAGTAACTCACTAGTTATCTAGGTACCTCCTCCAGGAAGATTGTGATGGAGACTTTCTTGGATGATAAAGGAACTGTGCTCCACAGGAGGGCAACTGATCTCAACTTCGGGCTGCTCCTCACTAAATACTGTCCTGAAAAAATGGCATAACTATAGCATGTTATCTCCCTGAATTATATCTGTGGTTTTAATGTCCATCAAACCTCATTTCAGGATTGTTTATACTATTATAGGAGGATGAAGATATCCCCAGACATCTTGTGTCTATAGGGCCTCAAAGACAAAGAAGTTTGTTTTCTGCTTATAAGTCAGAGATGATGATTCTACTTTATGCTTTTTTTGGTATAACTCAGAAATTAGAGTTTTTTTCCCACCAGTTCTTTAAAAATCAAGTCAATTAGAGTAGACAAATTTTAAAATCCAAGGAAATACAGAGGATCTTTTGACTTCCTTCAGGAAATTATTTCTGACGTGTTATACTTCATATTTATTTTCAGAAATATATTCTGGATCTGAGTCTGTTTGGTATGCATTTTAACACCTTTGCACCATAGCTTTTCTGAATATTCTCTAATGTCCTATAGCTCAGGGCAATAAAAGTTGGGCAAGATTTAATCAAACATTACTGCTTTATATTTTATGTGCTCCAGGTCAGTTGAATAGGTACATCTGAAAAAGAGCCAGCATGGTAGCCATGTTAATAGCACAAGTGTAATGTCCACTGAAATTCATAGTGCCAGAAAATGAAATCATTCTCTGGTGAATTCTGTAGAAGAGGTTTCACAGAAATAGAGAAAACTACTAAAATATTTTTGAATTATAGAATCAACATAAATATTGCAAAGTGATTTTTAAAAATCAGCTTGGGTTTATCCAATTGACCTATTTATCAAAATGCTTTATAAAAAAGAAAAAAGAGCATCTGAGCACTTCTCAGTTTAGATACTCTTTCTGCAGTGAGCTTTGTAAAGAAAGTATTGTTTTAGCTTCAGAACATAAGCCTACTGTCTATAAAAATGGGAAGGCATAGACTGGCTGGTAAAATTTCAAAGTGACTGTCGTGTTTTGTTGTCTGAAGCTCACCAAAGTTAGCGAATATATATTTTTTTTCCAGTAAGCTCTCAGAAATACATTTAACAACTTAACTTGAGGCCTCTAACAAGGCTTCATGATGACTCTAAAGCAGGACTAATCCTGGGCTTATCTCCAAATTCCAGGCAACCTTCGTGGCATCCACATGGAAAGTGTTGAAATATGTGAACTAAGCTGCAGCTTAGCCGGACTTTATAAAAATTTCCATAGCCCATGTAAAATCTCCTGAATTATATCTGTGGTTTTAATGTCCATCAAACCTCATTTCAGGATTGTTTATACTATTATAGGAGGATGAAGATATCCCCAGACATCTTGTGTCTATAGGGCCTCAAAGACAAAGAAGTTTGTTTTCTGCTTATAAGTCAGAGATGATGATTCTACTTTATGCTTTTTTTGGTATAACTCAGAAATTAGAGTTTTTTTCCCACCAGTTCTTTAAAAATCAAGTCAATTAGAGTAGACAAATTTTAAAATCCAAGGAAATACAGAGGATCTTTTGACTTCCTTCAGGAAATTATTTCTGACGTGTTATACTTCATATTTATTTTCAGAAATATATTCTGGATCTGAGTCTGTTTGGTATGCATTTTAACACCTTTGCACCATAGCTTTTCTGAATATTCTCTAATGTCCTATAGCTCAGGGCAATAAAAGTTGGGCAAGATTTAATCAAACATTACTGCTTTATATTTTATGTGCTCCAGGTCAGTTGAATAGGTACATCTGAAAAAGAGCCAGCATGGTAGCCATGTTAATAGCACAAGTGTAATGTCCACTGAAATTCATAGTGCCAGAAAATGAAATCATTCTCTGGTGAATTCTGTAGAAGAGGTTTCACAGAAATAGAGAAAACTACTAAAATATTTTTGAATTATAGAATCAACATAAATATTGCAAAGTGATTTTTAAAAATCAGCTTGGGTTTATCCAATTGACCTATTTATCAAAATGCTTTATAAAAAAGAAAAAAGAGCATCTGAGCACTTCTCAGTTTAGATACTCTTTCTGCAGTGAGCTTTGTAAAGAAAGTATTGTTTTAGCTTCAGAACATAAGCCTACTGTCTATAAAAATGGGAAGGCATAGACTGGCTGGTAAAATTTCAAAGTGACTGTCGTGTTTTGTTGTCTGAAGCTCACCAAAGTTAGCGAATATATATTTTTTTTCCAGTAAGCTCTCAGAAATACATTTAACAACTTAACTTGAGGCCTCTAACAAGGCTTCATGATGACTCTAAAGCAGGACTAATCCTGGGCTTATCTCCAAATTCCAGGCAACCTTCGTGGCATCCACATGGAAAGTGTTGAAATATGTGAACTAAGCTGCAGCTTAGCCTCAGAGACAGGGTGTATCTGAACCTGACAGTTCTCTAAACTTGGTCTGCTTAGATGAATTCAAGTTCAAACCAAGGGAATTCACAGTAGAGTTGCTGACACACTTCTGTTAATGCAAGTGTGAGGTTGCCACTGTGCCCTGGACATCCATGCCCAGACGCACATGCGTAGTCACAAGTGCCCATGTACACACACAGACACCCACACGCACACCCACACTGACTCTTGTGTCTTCTTATTTCAAGCTTCCTAGACAGAAAAGGAAATAAGCTGAGAATGTAAGTTGCACAAACACCTATTATTCTCTCTGTTCTAGTTAGAAACGAAAACCGAAATTTGAAACCATCCTTCTGATATCAGCAAAATCATCAACCTTTATGAAATTCAGTTTACTCTTTCCAGAGAGCATAGATCCTCCAAGTGTGGTTCCTGGACTAATAGCATCAGCATCACATTGAGGCTTCTCAGCCAGACAGATGCTCAGACTCCACGCAGATAGATCAGAATCTTCACTTCAGTAAAATCTGTGCAATTATTATGCAATCAGGTTTTCAGAATAATGCTCATATGTCTCAGAACTGGGCTTGAAGCTTCAGTAGTATGTGATAGATATATAAATAGTTTAACTTCAAAAACTTCCTCTTTCTTATCCATATTATTATGACATACTTTATTCTGTTTGTACTTATTTACCATTTAACTAATACTGGATTTATAAATCCGTAAGGGGACATTTGGGATAAGGGTTCTATAGTATTATCTCTACATTATTTTATGAACCTTTTGTGAGTACATTTATTTGAAAAATGTTGGCTTTTTCACAAATTTGTAGACATTTGCTCTGCATTTTTATGGACTCATTTTATAGCAATTTTATGTTGGCTTTCAGGTCACTGCTGTTATTCCTCCCTTGCCAGTGTTACTTCTTTTTTATACAAATATACTTTCTAATATTTTCTAGGTCTGCTTTGCTTTGAAACCATTTACTAATTTTATTGCCAGATTTAGAAGCCATTTGTATGTTTAAACATACACACACAGTTTCTTTAAAGATCCATATTACCATCAAAATCTTAGACTCTTCACATAGTTAAAAGTGTCTATAAATCTTTAAAATAATGAGAATATTTAAGTCATAAGTGGATATGGCAAGTCTTGAATTCCTGCTTTTCAGGTTCTATTTTACTCAAATAGTCTCCAAGTATACCATTAAGCAAAGTTTCCATAACCAAACAAGTTGGTTAGCACAAGTTTTATAACTTCAAACCTAAAAGATATTATCATTGTGAAAAGGTTGTAAAATAGATGACGAATAGTAATGGATTTATGTCTTATATGGTAAAACAGTAACACTAAACTGCATATAAAGATTCACAAATGACAGTCAACAAAAGTGCATGTGTGCTGGTTTTCCATCAGATAGTCGATGAGACTCTAAGACAAACCATTTCTATGTCTCAGATTTGTTGAACACCAGTCACGCTAAATGAATCTTAGAACTGTTTAGATTTGTTATTAGGATTTGAAGTTGAAGGATAATTGCATTTTAAAATCAGAATACAATATTAAAAGTTAATAAGTAGCAGGAAATGAGAAAAAGTTATAAAATTCAACTGTGCACTTTCCTATTTAGAAATGTCATCATCAGCTATAGAATTGAAAGGAACATGATTGATTTCTGATGATATATTTGCATATCATGCTGCAAAATAACCGTTGTGTTTTAGCAATTATTTTTGCATATGTCACCAAAAGGAAGTCCAGGGTATAAAGGGGTACTATTTTCTAAGGTCATAAATAAGAATGTAAAACAGTTGTATATTATCAAAGTCAAGGAAAAAGGAGAAAGGCAACTTCTAAAGAGTTGTTAAGTCACTAAGTCATGTACAATTCTTTGCAACCCCAAGGATTGCAGCATGCCAGGTCACCCTGTCATTCACAGTTTCCCAGAGTTTACTCAAGCTCATGTCATTGAGTTGGTGATACCTTCCAAGAATCTTATCCTCTGTTGTCCTGCTTTTTATACAAATATACTTTCTAATATTTTCTAGGTCTGCTTTGCTTTGAAACCATTTACTAATTTTATTGCCAGATTTAGAAGCCATTTGTATGTTTAAACATACACACACAGTTTCTTTAAAGATCCATATTACCATCAAAATCTTAGACTCTTCACATAGTTAAAAGTGTCTATAAATCTTTAAAATAATGAGAATATTTAAGTCATAAGTGGATATGGCAAGTCTTGAATTCCTGCTTTTCAGGTTCTATTTTACTCAAATAGTCTCCAAGTATACCATTAAGCAAAGTTTCCATAACCAAACAAGTTGGTTAGCACAAGTTTTATAACTTCAAACCTAAAAGATATTATCATTGTGAAAAGGTTGTAAAATAGATGACGAATAGTAATGGATTTATGTCTTATATGGTAAAACAGTAACACTAAACTGCATATAAAGATTCACAAATGACAGTCAACAAAAGTGCATGTGTGCTGGTTTTCCATCAGATAGTCGATGAGACTCTAAGACAAACCATTTCTATGTCTCAGATTTGTTGAACACCAGTCACGCTAAATGAATCTTAGAACTGTTTAGATTTGTTATTAGGATTTGAAGTTGAAGGATAATTGCATTTTAAAATCAGAATACAATATTAAAAGTTAATAAGTAGCAGGAAATGAGAAAAAGTTATAAAATTCAACTGTGCACTTTCCTATTTAGAAATGTCATCATCAGCTATAGAATTGAAAGGAACATGATTGATTTCTGATGATATATTTGCATATCATGCTGCAAAATAACCGTTGTGTTTTAGCAATTATTTTTGCATATGTCACCAAAAGGAAGTCCAGGGTATAAAGGGGTACTATTTTCTAAGGTCATAAATAAGAATGTAAAACAGTTGTATATTATCAAAGTCAAGGAAAAAGGAGAAAGGCAACTTCTAAAGAGTTGTTAAGTCACTAAGTCATGTACAATTCTTTGCAACCCCAAGGATTGCAGCATGCCAGGTCACCCTGTCATTCACAGTTTCCCAGAGTTTACTCAAGCTCATGTCATTGAGTTGGTGATACCTTCCAAGAATCTTATCCTCTGTTGTCCTGCTTTCAATCTTTCTCTTTATCAGGGTCTAGAGTATGTTTTAGAAATTCTAAAACACAAAATCAACTCATAAAAGAGTCCTTTTGTATTTGTAAAATAAGAATCCTTCCTACTCATCACTGGCAGGATATGCTTTGAGTATAATTTGTCTTGATAGGCAGAGTACTCCTAGGATACCTCTCCTTCTTTGTTGTTCAGTCTGATTCTTTGTGACGCCATGGACTGCCGCTTGCCAAGTTCCCCTGTCCTTAACTATCTCTGAGAGTTTGCTCAAATTCAAGTCCATTGCATCAATGATACTACCTAACCATTTCATACTCTGTTGCCCCTTTGTCCTTTTGCCTTCAGTATTTCCCAACATCAAGGTCTCTTTTCCAGTGATCTGGCTCTGCTCATCAGGTGGCCAAAGTACTGGGTCTTCAGTTTCAGCATTAGCCCTTCCAATGAATGTGCAAATTTGATTTCCTTTAGCATTGACTGCTTTGATCTCCTTATACCCAAGGGACTCTCAAGAGTCTTCTCCATGACCACAATTCAAAAGCATCAATTCTTCAGCACTCAACCTTCTTTATGGCCCAACTCTGACATGCATACATGCCTACTGGTAAAACCATAGCTTTGACTAGATGGACTTTTGTCAGCAAAGTAATGTCTCTGCTTTTTAATGAGCTATCTAGTTTTGTCATAGTTTTTCTTCCAAGGAACAAGTGTGTCTCTCTCTCTTATCTTTAAATTAAAACTCCAATCTCACATGATGTAGATGCCTTTGTAAACTAAAGGCGATGTCTGACAAATTGAGTTATGTGTCTTTGCTGAGCCCCATGGCTGCAATATTTAAACCAGAATTTATTACTCTTTTTTTTCTGTTGAGCAAGTAAATAATCCCTCCAGGTTTTAGGATTGTTCCTGCAGGTTACACACACTTGTGAGGGTCATGACCCTCATGATGACCACTGAAATGCAGAGTTGTTAAGTCACTAAGTCATGTACAATTCTTTGCAACCCCAAGGATTGCAGCATGCCAGGTCACCCTGTCATTCACAGTTTCCCAGAGTTTACTCAAGCTCATGTCATTGAGTTGGTGATACCTTCCAAGAATCTTATCCTCTGTTGTCCTGCTTTCAATCTTTCTCTTTATCAGGGTCTAGAGTATGTTTTAGAAATTCTAAAACACAAAATCAACTCATAAAAGAGTCCTTTTGTATTTGTAAAATAAGAATCCTTCCTACTCATCACTGGCAGGATATGCTTTGAGTATAATTTGTCTTGATAGGCAGAGTACTCCTAGGATACCTCTCCTTCTTTGTTGTTCAGTCTGATTCTTTGTGACGCCATGGACTGCCGCTTGCCAAGTTCCCCTGTCCTTAACTATCTCTGAGAGTTTGCTCAAATTCAAGTCCATTGCATCAATGATACTACCTAACCATTTCATACTCTGTTGCCCCTTTGTCCTTTTGCCTTCAGTATTTCCCAACATCAAGGTCTCTTTTCCAGTGATCTGGCTCTGCTCATCAGGTGGCCAAAGTACTGGGTCTTCAGTTTCAGCATTAGCCCTTCCAATGAATGTGCAAATTTGATTTCCTTTAGCATTGACTGCTTTGATCTCCTTATACCCAAGGGACTCTCAAGAGTCTTCTCCATGACCACAATTCAAAAGCATCAATTCTTCAGCACTCAACCTTCTTTATGGCCCAACTCTGACATGCATACATGCCTACTGGTAAAACCATAGCTTTGACTAGATGGACTTTTGTCAGCAAAGTAATGTCTCTGCTTTTTAATGAGCTATCTAGTTTTGTCATAGTTTTTCTTCCAAGGAACAAGTGTGTCTCTCTCTCTTATCTTTAAATTAAAACTCCAATCTCACATGATGTAGATGCCTTTGTAAACTAAAGGCGATGTCTGACAAATTGAGTTATGTGTCTTTGCTGAGCCCCATGGCTGCAATATTTAAACCAGAATTTATTACTCTTTTTTTTTTTCTGTTGAGCAAGTAAATAATCCCTCCAGGTTTTAGGATTGTTCCTGCAGGTGACACACACTTGTGAGGGTCATGACCCTCATGATGACCACTGAAATGCTTTCTTTATTCTGGTAGAAACAAATTACTTTAAATCGATGCTTATTTTGCAGGTGGGGATAGAAGGTCTTGAGATACTACAAAGGGGTGTTTTATTCTTGATTAATCCTTTTATGAATTATCCTTTATAATACTTTCCCTGGAAGACTCAGAAGATTGGGGATTATATTTTTCTGTCTTCTAAATAAAGTCATAAGGTATCAAATTTGATGAAATAAATGTTTTGGGTTTGGCTTTAAGAAAAATTTTACTTAACTGAATAAAAATACATCTGCTTAAACTTCCACACAAATAGGCATTTTATGTACTGTTAGTTTAAAACTGTTTTGTTTTAAAATGTTCAAATGTAGAATTTGAGCCTAGAGTGTCAGAATGGACCAGTCCCAAAAGAATTCTGAGCAACAAAACTAAGTATCTTGGAAAATGTATAATAAAATGAAGACAATCTTCCATTGTCTAGTTGGACTGTAGTTAGATATAAAATACAAAAGCATGTTTCACAGTTGAAAATTGTTTATTATTGCCTTCTCTTTATCACTTAAAAATATTTTGTGCACTTAAATGAAATAAATAAATAAATAATACTGTAACTCCTATGAAGTGTTTAAATGCCCATACAGAAAATTTAGTCATCTGGGGGCTTATAAGCATTTATATTTCCTCTATTAGTTGGTTTTAAGCTTTTAAAAAGTATCTTCATTTTAAAAATGTCACATCTTATCTAATTGTCATTTTTCTAACTAGCATTTCACTCTTCTCTGGTTTTATTCTCTTCTCAAATCTTATTTTGAGGCATATGAGATTTTCTTTTTTGTAGAAGATTGTCATTTTTTGTAGAACATTAATATATAGCATCACATATTTCAAACATTATGAGGAAGCATCTTAAAATTTCTCTCTGAACTGAATAATTATTTAGGACTCATGTTTAAATAAGTCCTTTTAAAGACAGGGAAGAGCCATTCCTATGCTCAGGTGGAGGGTAAGCCCATCTGGCTTTACTCTGGATGAAAACTTCACTGGGGTGAATTAATATGGTATTGGCAAAGGAAAGGATGCTTCTTTTCAAAGCAAAACTGTTACAGCTCACCAGTGTCACAGGCTTGACTTGCTCAAGAAAAATAAATTTCACTATCCATTTTATGGCAGATTAAATCCTATTTATTTTCCTCACAGGCAGCTGTTTTGAGTAGGATTGTCACTCATTTGAAACCATTTTCTGGCTCCTAGACTTCAGATCTTGGGTAGGCATGACTTTCTCTGATAAAATAAAAGGTTGTGTTGTAAGATTATTCCCGTTGTCAGCAAACCTCAGCTAGTGAACTTTGATAATATAACAGTTGGTAGTTGAGGCATTTCTTTTTAATATCTAAATATCCTTCTTCTCTAAATTAAAAAAGAAAAAATTCATTGAATTTACACCATACAAAAGGCTAGAAATATTTCCTTCTTTATCTTGAATTAAAACAGTTCCTTAGAAATGATCAACCTCTCATCAGTCAAGGATTTTGATAAGCTGACAAATTTTAGATATCAAATGCATCAATATTTATGAAACACATTTTAACAAAATTCTCTAATAAGGGTTAAGTCTTTTATGCCCACTAAGGAGCAGTCCCACACTGTTATTGTTTCTCCATCTCTCAGTCATATCTTATTCTTTGCAACCCCATGGACTGCAGCACACCAGGCTTCCATGTCCATTATCTTCAGAAGTTTGCTCAAATTCATGTCCATTGAGTCAGTGATGCCACACAACCATCTCAACCTCTGTCATCTCCCTTCTTCTCCTACCTTCAGTCTTTCCCAAATTTTCTTTTACAATGAGTCATTTCTTCACATCAGGTGATCACAGAATTGGAGTTTCAGCTTCAGTCCTTCCAATGAATATTCGGGGTTGAGTTCCTTTAGGATTGACTAGTTTGATCTCCTTGCAGTCCAAGGGACTGTCCAGGGTCTTCTCCAACACTACAGCCCCAAAGCATCAGTTCTTTGGCTCTAAACCTTCTTTATGGTCCAACTCTCACATCTGTACATGACTACTGGAAAAACCGTAGTTTTCACAAGATGGACCTTTGTTGGCAGTTTGAATACACTGTCTAGGTTTTCTTAGCTTTCCTTCTAAGGATTGTCATTAGATGGGGGGGCAAAGGAAAGGATGCTTCTTTTCAAAGCAAAACTGTTACAGCTCACCAGTGTCACAGGCTTGACTTGCTCAAGAAAAATAAATTTCACTATCCATTTTATGGCAGATTAAATCCTATTTATTTTCCTCACAGGCAGCTGTTTTGAGTAGGATTGTCACTCATTTGAAACCATTTTCTGGCTCCTAGACTTCAGATCTTGGGTAGGCATGACTTTCTCTGATAAAATAAAAGGTTGTGTTGTAAGATTATTCCCGTTGTCAGCAAACCTCAGCTAGTGAACTTTGATAATATAACAGTTGGTAGTTGAGGCATTTCTTTTTAATATCTAAATATCCTTCTTCTCTAAATTAAAAAAGAAAAAATTCATTGAATTTACACCATACAAAAGGCTAGAAATATTTCCTTCTTTATCTTGAATTAAAACAGTTCCTTAGAAATGATCAACCTCTCATCAGTCAAGGATTTTGATAAGCTGACAAATTTTAGATATCAAATGCATCAATATTTATGAAACACATTTTAACAAAATTCTCTAATAAGGGTTAAGTCTTTTATGCCCACTAAGGAGCAGTCCCACACTGTTATTGTTTCTCCATCTCTCAGTCATATCTTATTCTTTGCAACCCCATGGACTGCAGCACACCAGGCTTCCATGTCCATTATCTTCAG
The DNA here is from genome assembly GCA_022376925.1 of Tragulus kanchil. Taxonomy (NCBI): domain Eukaryota; kingdom Metazoa; phylum Chordata; class Mammalia; order Artiodactyla; family Tragulidae; genus Tragulus; species Tragulus kanchil. The sequence goes on from JAIOJX010000023.1 coordinate 135,333,232, forward strand.
AAGTTTGCTCAAATTCATGTCCATTGAGTCAGTGATGCCACACAACCATCTCAACCTCTGTCATCTCCCTTCTTCTCCTACCTTCAGTCTTTCCCAAATTTTCTTTTACAATGAGTCATTTCTTCACATCAGGTGATCACAGAATTGGAGTTTCAGCTTCAGTCCTTCCAATGAATATTCGGGGTTGAGTTCCTTTAGGATTGACTAGTTTGATCTCCTTGCAGTCCAAGGGACTGTCCAGGGTCTTCTCCAACACTACAGCCCCAAAGCATCAGTTCTTTGGCTCTAAACCTTCTTTATGGTCCAACTCTCACATCTGTACATGACTACTGGAAAAACCGTAGTTTTCACAAGATGGACCTTTGTTGGCGAAGTGATATCTCTGCTTTTTAATACACTGTCTAGGTTTTTCTTAGCTTTCCTTCTAAGGATTGTCTTTTGATTTCATGACTGCAGTTAGACTGGTAGGATCTTTGAGATAAATGAAATTGCAGGGGACCTGTTACATTTGTAACATTTTGTACAGGAGTTAATGGAGACTCAGGGAGGTGACATCCTAGATCACACATGAGGTCAATTTTATATGTGAAGATAAATGCTACATTAACCTTAAATGGATAGTGTTTCTGCCTAGGGAGCCTGGATTTCTCTCATCTGTAGTTTTATCAGATGTCTAATTCTGAGACACTAAAACCATTTTGATCAGTATTATTTGATAAAATTGTGCTACAGTTACACAGACACTATAGATAATTGAATCAAATCTGTTACCCATTTTCACCTTAGGTTCAGGATCATCATAGAAATCATCATTTTACTGTGTACACACACACAGTAGAATGAAGAATCTGTGAGGAAAAATAATGGCTCAAATACACAAATTCCAGTGTCCAAAAGGCCTTGTTAGCCCTACAGGGGGACCAATCAGGTCTTTCTTCCTGGAAAAAGTGTTTCTAACATTCTGAGAGGCTCACTAGTGATAAAATAGGTCATAAAACATAGGTATACTTCATGTGACTTCTCAGGCAGACTCACAGTCAAATTTAGTGAAGTAAGTGAATGGGCTTTATGCTGGCCCCTTGTAGGTAATCTGAGTCTGTCATCACTCTGGACATATTGTTCTGGTTTTAGGCTGCCTCACTTCACAAAACCAGGACACGCTTGAGACTACTGTGGGTGTGGGAAGACACTTGGGTGTAAAATACTCTGCGAAGATGAGAGTCTTTCTGGGCTGGAGAAGCTGGGCTGGAGTGAAGGTGTGGGGCTGATTGAGCAAATATCTAGTATAAGATTGGATACTAATGAAAACATCCTTGATTTTTCTTTTTTTTCTGCTTTATTTCATGAAATTCTATGAGGAATATATATATTCATAATCCATTTAAAAAGCTAGTGGCTAATTCATAGCCCAGAAATCCCTGACCCATACTTTGTATTGGGAAGCCAAAGTTTTTTGTTTCGCCAAAAGGATATTGTCTTTCTGCTTTTAATACACTGTCTAGGTTTTCTTAGCTTTCCTTCTAAGGATTGTCTTTTGATTTCATGACTGCAGTTAGACTGGTAGGATCTTTGAGATAAATGAAATTGCAGGGGACCTGTTACATTTGTAACATTTTGTACAGGAGTTAATGGAGACTCAGGGAGGTGACATCCTAGATCACACATGAGGTCAATTTTATATGTGAAGATAAATGCTACATTAACCTTAAATGGATAGTGTTTCTGCCTAGGGAGCCTGGATTTCTCTCATCTGTAGTTTTATCAGATGTCTAATTCTGAGACACTAAAACCATTTTGATCAGTATTATTTGATAAAATTGTGCTACAGTTACACAGACACTATAGATAATTGAATCAAATCTGTTACCCATTTTCACCTTAGGTTCAGGATCATCATAGAAATCATCATTTTACTGTGTACACACACACAGTAGAATGAAGAATCTGTGAGGAAAAATAATGGCTCAAATACACAAATTCCAGTGTCCAAAAGGCCTTGTTAGCCCTACAGGGGGACCAATCAGGTCTTTCTTCCTGGAAAAAGTGTTTCTAACATTCTGAGAGGCTCACTAGTGATAAAATAGGTCATAAAACATAGGTATACTTCATGTGACTTCTCAGGCAGACTCACAGTCAAATTTAGTGAAGTAAGTGAATGGGCTTTATGCTGGCCCCTTGTAGGTAATCTGAGTCTGTCATCACTCTGGACATATTGTTCTGGTTTTAGGCTGCCTCACTTCACAAAACCAGGACACGCTTGAGACTACTGTGGGTGTGGGAAGACACTTGGGTGTAAAATACTCTGCGAAGATGAGAGTCTTTCTGGGCTGGAGAAGCTGGGCTGGAGTGAAGGTGTGGGGCTGATTGAGCAAATATCTAGTATAAGATTGGATACTAATGAAAACATCCTTGATTTTTCTTTTTTTTCTGCTTTATTTCATGAAATTCTATGAGGAATATATATATTCATAATCCATTTAAAAAGCTAGTGGCTAATTCATAGCCCAGAAATCCCTGACCCATACTTTGTATTGGGACAGTGACCTAAGGAAGCTGAGTTTTATATCTTGAATATACTTGAGCTCATTTTGATTTTTGCATATTTTTGCAGGATGAATTATTAATAAAGATATACTTTGGGTTTGAAATAATATTTAAGCAATTAGTTTTTTTCATATTAGACACATTTTTTTCCCTTTAGTTTTCCTTGTTTGAAACCCTGTGACTAAGAAAATAAATGAAAGGCTCTTTGCAGAAAATAAGATATTTATTTTATAGTATCAATAATTAAAATTATGGACACATTGGGACAAAAATAAAGATAACAAGCATTTTCTCAGCTCTTAATTTCACGTCTAGGGACCTTTAAAAGGATTGGTGTAACCCTAGATTACAGAAGCATCAAGTTATGATTTCACTTTTTTTTTCTCCTGTTTCAAAATAAATTATCTCTAAACTGAAAGGTTAGGAAAAATAAGTCACTCACTCTGGAGAGGAAGATAGCAGGATAATCCATGACCGCTTCCAATAAGTTCATGCTTGAAGGTCTAAATGATTGCCATGAGCTCAGAGAAATTACAAAATTTATCTTTTAACCATGAATAATCTTCATGAAATGCTGATGAAGGGAATAACTTCCCAAGACTGGCATCAGATAAATATAGTGCCTATATCTGTAAAAAAGCACATTTCAGGTTCCCAAGTTAAGTGTAAGTGTTTGATCTTTGGAAAAAATTTAAAGCAATTGCATCCATGCCTTTCAGGTAATACTTGGGCAGTAGTAATAGTCATAGTAGTATGAAGCACTAGGAATCAACACAAGTTTGTTAAACTTCAGCCAAATATCATCTCAGGATTGGGCGAGGGTATGATATTCTTAGACCGAGGTCTTTTTCCCTGTCAAGAGTGACCACAATATAATGTTCTCTGAGACCCATGGACCAAACTGCACCTTGACACCCAGGTACAGCAGGTAGCTTTCCTAGGATACACTGATAAACATCTGTGTTGACCCCAGATTGCATGGCCCCAATAAGCCTTTATGAAAGCTCACCTGCTCAGCAACTTTATCATGCTGCTGTATGAAAGGTGAGATATACCCAAGTAGCAGTGTCTCCACTCAAATAGAAGCTGGGCTGAGCATGGGTTGTCCTAATAAGATGGCTTGATGGCATAATGAGTAACCAAGAATCCCTGATACTTTCATTTTTGCCAACCATAGTCTTTGTTTTCCGTTACTTGAGGTCCCTATAGATCAATATGATTCCCTGAAGAGACCCAGATGGCTTGACGTTCCTGACAACTTACCTAAAACTGTAGGTGACATGGCCAACTTATAAATCCCCATAGGTCCCTCGTTGCAAAAGGATTTATGAATCAAGGAGAAGTCACTCTGTTGAGCAAAGATTCAGGGACGTGTAAAAGGATTGGTGTAACCCTAGATTACAGAAGCATCAAGTTATGATTTCACTTTTTTTTTCTCCTGTTTCAAAATAAATTATCTCTAAACTGAAAGGTTAGGAAAAATAAGTCACTCACTCTGGAGAGGAAGATAGCAGGATAATCCATGACCGCTTCCAATAAGTTCATGCTTGAAGGTCTAAATGATTGCCATGAGCTCAGAGAAATTACAAAATTTATCTTTTAACCATGAATAATCTTCATGAAATGCTGATGAAGGGAATAACTTCCCAAGACTGGCATCAGATAAATATAGTGCCTATATCTGTAAAAAAGCACATTTCAGGTTCCCAAGTTAAGTGTAAGTGTTTGATCTTTGGAAAAAATTTAAAGCAATTGCATCCATGCCTTTCAGGTAATACTTGGGCAGTAGTAATAGTCATAGTAGTATGAAGCACTAGGAATCAACACAAGTTTGTTAAACTTCAGCCAAATATCATCTCAGGATTGGGCGAGGGTATGATATTCTTAGACCTAGGTCTTTTTCCCTGTCAAGAGTGACCACAATATAATGTTCTCTGAGACCCATGGACCAAACTGCACCTTGACACCCAGGTACAGCAGGTAGCTTTCCTAGGATACACTGATAAACATCTGTGTTGACCCCAGATTGCATGGCCCCAATAAGCCTTTATGAAAGCTCACCTGCTCAGCAACTTTATCATGCTGCTGTATGAAAGGTGAGATATACCCAAGTAGCAGTGTCTCCACTCAAATAGAAGCTGGGCTGAGCATGGGTTGTCCTAATAAGATGGCTTGATGGCATAATGAGTAACCAAGAATCCCTGATACTTTCATTTTTGCCAACCATAGTCTTTGTTTTCCGTTACTTGAGGTCCCTATAGATCAATATGATTCCCTGAAGAGACCCAGATGGCTTGACGTTCCTGACAACTTACCTAAAACTGTAGGTGACATGGCCAACTTATAAATCCCCATAGGTCCCTCGTTGCAAAAGGATTTATGAATCAAAAGGAGAAGTCACTCTGTTGAGCAAAGATTCAGGGACGTGTAAACCAGATATTTATTTAAATACTTGTTGCTGCTTAGTAGCAGTCAGTCAGTCTAATAGGAGATAGTGAAAGCTATAAGTTCATCAGTGATATATTCTTAGCCATATACTTTCTTCCTGCAGGAATGCTTTCTCATAACCAGCAAGTGGTACTAATAAATAAAGGGCACTTAATGATGACAACTTTGAGTTTAGCCACATGGTATTCTGAAAACTGCATGCTCATCTGAAGTGACATGATTTCGAATGAATATTGTATAGTTATTCAGTTTTACAGTTAGTTAAACAATTAAAGGAACCAATGCTAATTCTTTTCCTTTCTAGAGTATAGATGACTCGTTCCTTCTAAATGGACAGCTTTGTTGTGGGTATGGCCCCATTGACTAGAGATCAGGGAACTGATGAATGATTCCTAAAGTTGAATCATCCAGCATAGAGGGACCATGGAGGAGATTTCACTTAGGAAAAGGAGGTCTGAAATCAAAAAAACTTTTGCACTTGACTGTATAACCTACTGCCTGTGATTGCACTGCTGTTGGTAAAAATTGTGTGATATTGCTCATTGGTAGAACTTGAAAGAGAATAGCCATGGATACTTTCAATGAAGATGTGAGTCCTTCATAATAGACTGTCATCCCAGAGGTACATCTATTGTGTGTAATTATTTCGTTCAAGCCCTGAAGAGAAGGCTGCATTCAGTACTTTCAGATTGTACTCTAATTGTCATCCTCCATCTTACCTGTGTAGTTGAAAGGAATAAACCTACTCTGTTTCATGTTTGGATACCTGATCATTAAGGAGAGTGTGTAACATTAATCAGAAAATGAATATAGCATACCAAACATATGTTTCAAGTTTTAGCAATGCTGCTTTTAATAATATCTCTAAAATGTGTTTTTACCTCTTTCAAAATTCTAAAGGCTTACTTTGCTGATTGTAGGGACAACTGAGTCTATACTGCAGAATAGTTGATATTTTAGGGTTACTCCTTAGCACTGGAGTACTGACCAAAAGATGAAACGTGGATTTATGAATCAAAAAGAGAAGTCACTCTGTTGAGCAAAGATTCAGGGACGTGTAAACCAGATATTTATTTAAATACTTGTTGCTGCTTAGTAGCAGTCAGTCAGTCTAATAGGAGATAGTGAAAGCTATAAGTTCATCAGTGATATATTCTTAGCCATATACTTTCTTCCTGCAGGAATGCTTTCTCATAACCAGCAAGTGGTACTAATAAATAAAGGGCACTTAATGATGACAACTTTGAGTTTAGCCACATGGTATTCTGAAAACTGCATGCTCATCTGAAGTGACATGATTTCGAATGAATATTGTATAGTTATTCAGTTTTACAGTTAGTTAAACAATTAAAGGAACCAATGCTAATTCTTTTCCTTTCTAGAGTATAGATGACTCGTTCCTTCTAAATGGACAGCTTTGTTGTGGGTATGGCCCCATTGACTAGAGATCAGGGAACTGATGAATGATTCCTAAAGTTGAATCATCCAGCATAGAGGGACCATGGAGGAGATTTCACTTAGGAAAAGGAGGTCTGAAATCAAAAAAACTTTTGCACTTGACTGTATAACCTACTGCCTGTGATTGCACTGCTGTTGGTAAAATTGTGTGATATTGCTCATTGGTAGAACTTGAAAGAGAATAGCCATGGATACTTTCAATGAAGATGTGAGTCCTTCATAATAGACTGTCATCCCAGAGGTACATCTATTGTGTGTAATTATTTCGTTCAAGCCCTGAAGAGAAGGCTGCATTCAGTACTTTCAGATTGTACTCTAATTGTCATCCTCCATCTTACCTGTGTAGTTGAAAGGAATAAACCTACTCTGTTTCATGTTTGGATACCTGATCATTAAGGAGAGTGTGTAACATTAATCAGAAAATGAATATAGCATACCAAACATATGTTTCAAGTTTTAGCAATGCTGCTTTTAATAATATCTCTAAAATGTGTTTTTACCTCTTTCAAAATTCTAAAGGCTTACTTTGCTGATTGTAGGGACAACTGAGTCTATACTGCAGAATAGTTGATATTTTAGGGTTACTCCCTTAGCACTGGAGTACTGACCAAAAAGATGAACAACTTGAGAGTGGCAAGATAAGTTTTATTTGGGGCTAAATGAGGACTGCAGCTTGGGAGGCAGCACCTCAAATAGCTCTGAGAGACTGCTCCAAAGAGGTGGTGGGAGAAGGTCAATATATAAGATTTTGGTGAGGGGGGTTCAATGCAATCAAGGACTTACTTTACCAAAGATTTTCTGCTAGTCGCACAGAGCTGATTCACTCTGAAGGGATTTAGTGCTTTTCTAGATATGAGATGAAAGGACTAGGAACATGAAATCTAATCTGAAAATATCTGACTACTAAAGATGTGTTCTACCAGTTTCCCTGGAGCACAGAGTGCCTCCTTGTCCACACTGAATTCCCTCAGAGAGTATAGAAGGTCAGCAGCTGCCCCAGCACAGCGTTCAGTCTCCAGAGAGGCAGATGAAGATTGCCCTGGTTGTTGTTCAGCCACTGTCAAATGCTCTTGGCGAGTGCCAATGTGTAGTTGACAATAGGTTGAGCTTCTGATGATCTAGGATGATGAAGCCTCTTTTCTGGGGAGAGATGTTAATTGCAGGGCATGACTGGTAATGGAGATAGCAAATGATCTACTCAAATTCCTTAAGCCCCTGTCCCTTTTACAATCAGGGAGGAGCTGCAAGGGGTTTGAAATCCAATGTGCCCAGTACTAAAATTGTCCCAGGCCCTCACATCAGTGCTGGATACCCTCATGGAGGAGCCTAGCAAGTCCTTCATAATAGACTGTCATCCCAGAGGTACATCTATTGTGTGTAATTATTTCGTTCAAGCCCTGAAGAGAAGGCTGCATTCAGTACTTTCAGATTGTACTCTAATTGTCATCCTCCATCTTACCTGTGTAGTTGAAAGGAATAAACCTACTCTGTTTCATGTTTGGATACCTGATCATTAAGGAGAGTGTGTAACATTAATCAGAAAATGAATATAGCATACCAAACATATGTTTCAAGTTTTAGCAATGCTGCTTTTAATAATATCTCTAAAATGTGTTTTTACCTCTTTCAAAATTCTAAAGGCTTACTTTGCTGATTGTAGGGACAACTGAGTCTATACTGCAGAATAGTTGATATTTTAGGGTTACTCCCTTAGCACTGGAGTACTGACCAAAAAGATGAACAACTTGAGAGTGGCAAGATAAGTTTTATTTGGGGCTAAATGAGGACTGCAGCTTGGGAGGCAGCACCTCAAATAGCTCTGAGAGACTGCTCCAAAGAGGTGGTGGGAGAAGGTCAATATATAAGATTTTGGTGAGGGGGGTTCAATGCAATCAAGGACTTACTTTACCAAAGATTTTCTGCTAGTCGCACAGAGCTGATTCACTCTGAAGGGATTTAGTGCTTTTCTAGATATGAGATGAAAGGACTAGGAACATGAAATCTAATCTGAAAATATCTGACTACTAAAGATGTGTTCTACCAGTTTCCCTGGAGCACAGAGTGCCTCCTTGTCCACACTGAATTCCCTCAGAGAGTATAGAAGGTCAGCAGCTGCCCCAGCACAGCGTTCAGTCTCCAGAGAGGCAGATGAAGATTGCCCTGGTTGTTGTTCAGCCACTGTCAAATGCTCTTGGCGAGTGCCAATGTGTAGTTGACAATAGGTTGAGCTTCTGATGATCTAGGATGATGAAGCCTCTTTTCTGGGGAGAGATGTTAATTGCAGGGCATGACTGGTAATGGAGATAGCAAATGATCTACTCAAATTCCTTAAGCCCCTGTCCCTTTTACAATCAGGGAGGAGCTGCAAGGGGTTTGAAATCCAATGTGCCCAGTACTAAAATTGTCCCAGGCCCTCACATCAGTGCTGGACTTCATCCCTTCTGGGATTAGGGAAATGCTTATAGTTTAGCATCCTGTACTTGGCCTAAGAATTGACCCCTGCGTAAGCTGTTGCCAAGACAATGCATGGTGAATAATATCAACATCTTCTGTTCATTTCAGTATCTTAAAATGAGGTTAACTCTCATATTTTACTGACAAGTGAGTCAGATGGGGCAGAAAATGGGGCAAGATATTTGAAGAAGGGACGTAAGCTGTGGTCCACCCTGATAACCAGCTAGTCATGTCAGCCGATGCCTCCTCCTCCCTTTCTCGGTCATGAGAGAGGCTGGTTAAGTAGGTGATTTGGACATCGTCATAGGTGTAAGTTGTGGCTCTCCTTTACTGCAGTTGTTACCGTGAACAAGTCATTTATCTCATGTGTCACGTGCTCGTGGGAAACTGAGTTTCTGCATCTCCTTGCAGTCCAAGGGACTCTTGGGGGCCTAGTGGTTAGGATTCTGGGCTTTCATGGCCATGGTCCAGGTTCATTCCCTGATCAAGGAACTGAGATCCCTCAGGCCTGATCCACAGTGAAGGAAAAAATAAACAATCCACTCAATGTAGCTTTAGCTCATTTGTTGAAATGCACCTTCTGACTTGTTGTTGTACTTTAGTTTTGTCCCACTTAGATCCATCACGCATTATCAAAATGACTTATATATCCAACAAAAATGCCCAATCACCCTTTTTAAAATTCTCCTTTGTTCTCCGCAGGCCCCACCCTAACATGCCAATCAGAGTCCATTCTTCCTCAAGAGGCTCTTCACTCATGAATTCTCTGCTCAGCTTCTCTGAATTCCATCTTCTAGTTGTTGCCATTCAAAAACCAAAATGGCAGGTTTTCCCTTCACAGAACTTCTATTTGCCACCCTTGAGATATTTTCAGTCCTGTTTAGACTTCTACTGCTGCCACAGGCTCTTCTCTAGTTGCAGGGCGTGGGGACTACTCTCTAGTTAAGATGAGCAGCTTTCTTGTTGTGGTGACTTCTCCTGTAGAACTTGGGCTCTAGGGCCCATGGGCTTCAATAGTTATGGCTCAATAGTTGTGGCTCTGAAACTCTAGGGCACAGGCCCAATAGTTGTGGCTCACAGGCTTAGTTGCTCCACAGCATGTGGGATCTTCCCGCATCAGGGATCAAACCTGTGTCTCCTGCATTGGCAGGCAAAGTCTTTACCACTGAGCTATCAGGGAAGCCCAGTCCTGTTTTTCCTACCTGAAATGTAACTCCGTAAAACTTCTCTTGCCTTGGTGTCCTTATTTTAACTAATCCTTTAAGACTAATACGGTACTCCTAGCTCACTTAGCTTGAAACCTCCCCATATCAGACCATGCCACTTACTGTTGTTGGCCAAAATCTTGGCTTCTTCTTTTTTTGTTTTTTTTTAAACATTTATTTACTTATTTATTTTTGGGCGGGGGTCCGGTTGGGGAGGGAGGGGGATGGGCGGGCCACTTCCATTGGTCTTTCATTTCTGTTTTCATCCATCTTTTGTTCTTTGGCTCCTGCGGGCCTCCCATCGCGGTGGCATCTGTTGTCGCAGAGCGCCGGCTCTGGGCGCGTGCGCTCCAGAGCTCTGGCTCGGTGATTGGACACATCAGTCCAGCCGCTCCGCGGCACGTGGGATCTTCCCAGGCCAGGGCTCGAACCAGCGCCCCTTGCACTGCAAGGCGGTGTCCTTATCCACTGGACAACCAAGGGAAGCCCTCTTGGCTTCTTCTGACCACCAAATCCAAATAAAAAGTTTGAAGACAGAATTTGGGGGAAATAGAAAGGTGACTTTGATTCTAACTGACAGAGAGAGGATGTAAGAATCTTTTATTTTCCCTCTTGCATTCTTTCAAAACACAGTCATAGGGCTTCCCTGGTGGTCCAGTGGGTAAGGACACCACCTTGCAGTGTTCTCTTTGCCACCCATCTGAGAGTCCATTCTTCCTCAAGAGGCTCTTCACTCATGAATTCTCTGCTCAGCTTCTCTGAATTCCATCTTCTAGTTGTTGCCATTCAAAACCAAAATGGCAGGTTTTCTTCACAGAACTTCTATTTGCCACCCTTGAGATATTTTCAGTCCTGTTTAGACTTCTACTGCTGCCACAGGCTCTTCTCTAGTTGCAGGGCGTGGGGACTACTCTCTAGTTAAGATGAGCAGCTTTCTTGTTGTGGTGACTTCTCCTGTAGAACTTGGGCTCTAGGGCCCATGGGCTTCAATAGTTATGGCTCAATAGTTGTGGCTCTGAAACTCTAGGGCACAGGCCCAATAGTTGTGGCTCACAGGCTTAGTTGCTCCACAGCATGTGGGATCTTCCCGCATCAGGGATCAAACCTGTGTCTCCTGCATTGGCAGGCAAAGTCTTTACCACTGAGCTATCAGGGAAGCCCAGTGCTGTTTTTCCTACCTGAAATGTAACTCCGTAAAACTTCTCTTGCCTTGGTGTCCTTATTTTAACTAATCCTTTAAGACTAATACGGTACTCCTAGCTCACTTAGCTTGAAACCTCCCCATATCAGACCATGCCACTTACTGTTGTTGGCCAAAATCTTGGCTTCTTCTTTTTTTGTTTTTTTTTAAACATTTATTTACTTATTTATTTTTGGGCGGGGGTCCGGTTGGGGAGGGAGGGGGATGGGCGGGCCACTTCCATTGGTCTTTCATTTCTGTTTTCATCCATCTTTTGTTCTTTGGCTCCTGCGGGCCTCCCATCGCGGTGGCATCTGTTGTCGCAGAGCGCCGGCTCTGGGCGCGTGCGCTCCAGAGCTCTGGCTCGGTGATTGGACACATCAGTCCAGCCGCTCCGCGGCACGTGGGATCTTCCCAGGCCAGGGCTCGAACCAGCGCCCCTTGCACTGCAAGGCGGTGTCCTTATCCACTGGACAACCAAGGGAAGCCCTCTTGGCTTCTTCTGACCACCAAATCCAAATAAAAAGTTTGAAGACAGAATTTGGGGGAAATAGAAAGGTGACTTTGATTCTAACTGACAGAGAGAGGATGTAAGAATCTTTTATTTTCCCTCTTGCATTCTTTCAAAACACAGTCATAGGGCTTCCCTGGTGGTCCAGTGGGTAAGGACACCACCTTGCAGTGCAAGGGGCGCCGGTTTGATTCCTGGCCTGGGAAGATCCCACGTGCCGTGGAGCAGCTAGACCGATGTGTCCAACTACTGAGCCAGAGCTCTGGAGCTCATGTGCCCAGAGCCAGTGCTCTGTGACAAGAGGGACCACTGCGATGGGAGGCCCACACAGACCAAGGAGCAGGGATGAATAGATGAAGGATCAATAGAAGTGGCCAAAAAAAAAAGAAAAGGGGCAGTCATAGACTGATGTCTGTAACTCAGTAATTGAGTCTCGCCATCTGGTAGCCCTGCCCCTTCTTTCTGATACATAAAAAGAGAAAACTACAAGAGATGGTTTGCAGAGAGAATGCTATAAAGGTGAGCACCAGACACAGGATGTAATTAGCATAGAGTCAAAGGATAATAGGTGCAAAATGAAGCTCATGCTGAGTAGGGGACAGAAAAGCAAGCTTAGTTACACATTGCAGATTAGGAACAGCTCAGGTGAAAATTAGGAGTGTTCAGGCCTGCTTACTGTTCTATCTTCTTTATTCTGAGGAAAAGGAAAGAAAATTCATTCCTCTTTGTCCTTTTCACTGCAACACTACCAACTGGGAGGCCTTGAAAAGAAAAATTCCTTTAAAACAGTCAAACAACAACAGCAAAATCTTGTGATTCAATTTCCCCAGCAGTAAAATGAAGAGAATAATAGTACCCATATCACTGAGTGGTTAGAATAATTAAAGCAACACATACATCTAAAGGACTTAGACAGTACTTGGCACAGAGGAGCCCATATCCATGTTGGTAGCTCCCTTTGGAAGTATTTCTCTTTACCACTGTAATATTCTGCATTAGTATCATTGCAATTTCATCATTATTTGGCTCCACTACAGACTAGTAAGCTCCTTGAAAAAGAATATTATAAGGTTTATTTTTTTCCTCTCTGTCTCAGTCTAAGTCATAGGCATAAAATTACTGTGGGTTGAATCTATCTGTGTATTCATTTATACACTTATCCTTGGGAAAAAAAAAACCATTCATGTCTTCAAAATTAAACATATGAAAAACAGGTTCCGCTATTAGTAGACGTTATTTCTTTACTTCCTTTAATTAATTAGAATGATTGAGAGATTCCACAAAATAGAAAACTTTGCCACCGCATAATAAGGACATATGTTAGAGATAATGGAACTTCCAGGAACAAATTGCTTCTTTGCAGCAGTATCTCCAAACATAAAAAGCTCATGATCTATGAAGTTGTTGCCATTTTGGAGAGTTTGTAAGTAATTTAAGATGTGGCATTAATTGTTTTGGGCTTCCTTGATGGCCATCTTTCCTGGTAAAGAATCCACATGCCATGCAGGAGACTCAGGTTCAGTCCTTGGATTAGAAAGACCCCCTGTAAAAGGAAATGGCAACCCACTCTAGTATTCTTGATAAATTAAAATTTTTTAAATAAATGAATATATCCTACATGAAAAAAGGTCTCCTTTCATTTCAGAAATAAAAGACCATAACATCTTCAGCCCTCATGGTTGCAACAAGTTTCAACTTCTATCTTCTTTATTCTGAGGAAAAGGAAAGAAAATTCATTCCTCTTTGTCCTTTTCACTGCAACACTACCAACTGGGAGGCCTTGAAAAGAAAAATTCCTTTAAAACAGTCAAACAACAACAGCAAAATCTTGTGATTCAATTTCCCCAGCAGTAAAATGAAGAGAATAATAGTACCCATATCACTGAGTGGTTAGAATAATTAAAGCAACACATACATCTAAAGGACTTAGACAGTACTTGGCACAGAGGAGCCCATATCCATGTTGGTAGCTCCCTTTGGAAGTATTTCTCTTTACCACTGTAATATTCTGCATTAGTATCATTGCAATTTCATCATTATTTGGCTCCACTACAGACTAGTAAGCTCCTTGAAAAAGAATATTATAAGGTTTATTTTTTTCCTCTCTGTCTCAGTCTAAGTCATAGGCATAAAATTACTGTGGGTTGAATCTATCTGTGTATTCATTTATACACTTATCCTTGGGAAAAAAAAAACCATTCATGTCTTCAAAATTAAACATATGAAAAACAGGTTCCGCTATTAGTAGACGTTATTTCTTTACTTCCTTTAATTAATTAGAATGATTGAGAGATTCCACAAAATAGAAAACTTTGCCACCGCATAATAAGGACATATGTTAGAGATAATGGAACTTCCAGGAACAAATTGCTTCTTTGCAGCAGTATCTCCAAACATAAAAAGCTCATGATCTATGAAGTTGTTGCCATTTTGGAGAGTTTGTAAGTAATTTAAGATGTGGCATTAATTGTTTTGGGCTTCCTTGATGGCCATCTTTCCTGGTAAAGAATCCACATGCCATGCAGGAGACTCAGGTTCAGTCCTTGGATTAGAAAGACCCCCTGTAAAAGGAAATGGCAACCCACTCTAGTATTCTTGATAAATTAAAATTTTTTAAATAAATGAATATATCCTACATGAAAAAAGGTCTCCTTTCATTTCAGAAATAAAAGACCATAACATCTTCAGCCCTCATGGTTGCAACAAGTTTCAACTTCTATCCTAGTCTTAATATTCTTCAAATCACTTCTTATGAATAAACTTGTGAGTTCATCTGCAAACCTAACGTGAGAAATCTTTTTAAAAAGTATAATGTACGTAGTACTTTCCTCTAAGTTTTCACTTTTAGTAAGGACAAGAGTTCATCGAGTCCTATTAATTTGGTAACCCTGACAAAAATCAGAGACATTTTAAGAGCTTAAAAAGCCAGGCTGACCCACCTTTAGACACTGGGTATAATTGAAGACAATTTCAGCTTCCATTAAGAGCTTTGTTATGTGCAGGCCCTGTCAAAATCTAGGATAAGCCTTATGTCACCGCAAAAAAGCAGCAATTCATCTGAATTCCTTTCAACCTGAAACTGGCTCTTGGACGAATGGAGATGGTAATTTGATAGCATGCTTTTTGATGATGGCTGTGGCTTATGGAAAGTTTCCTAATTTGTCCTTTACTTTTTATTACTAAAGGTTATGCCACATGTGCCTATTACTAAAGGTCATATAGAAACTATATATATATTATTTTCTGATAACTGTTTTTAGGTAGATCTGGCTTCCAAAATAAAAGCTGTATGCTACTTAAATTTGAATTTCAGATAAAAATTTCAAATCCAACTGGAGCTGGTGTCTTACTGCCTTGTTCACTAACTCTGGCCCGTTTATATACAAGTTATAAAACAATGATAACCATTTAAATTCATTGAATTTAAGAATATGAGTAAATATATTTGTGTTTGACATGTTGACTTATTTTGACATAGTTTTGTTACCTTTTTATAAGATATATAGGGTTTCCCTGGTGGTCCAGTGAGTAAGGACACCGCCTTGCAGTGCAAGGGGTGCCGGTTAGATCCCTGGGCTGGGAAGATCCCACGTGCCGCGGAGCAGCTGGACCGATGTGTCCAAATACCGAGCTGGAGCTCTGGAGCGAGAGAGGCCGCTGCGATGGGAGGCCCACACAGCCCAAAGGACAAAGATGGATGTAAATAAATAATTGAAAGATCAGTAGAAGTGGTCAAAAAAATTAAAAAGTATATATAAGATGTGTAATATTCTTTCTTCTTTTGCTGTGTTGTGCTATGTGGTGTGCTAAGTCACTTCAATCTTGTCTGACTCTATGCACCCCATGGACTGTAGTCCACCAGGCTCCACTGTCCATGGGATTCTCCAGGCAAGAATACTGGAGTGGATTGCCATGCCCTCCTCCAGGAGATCTTCCCAACCCATGGATTGAACCCACATCCATTAAGTTCCCTGCATTGGCAGGTGGGTTCTTTACCACCAGAGCCACTTGGGAAGCCCTCTTTCTTCTTTCCTTTGGATTAAAATGTATATTATGATATATTATATATATATATTAACACTTCACCAGCTTCAGATGTTAGGTGATTGATGAATAGAATAGACTTAAGTTTTTCAAGTGTCCATGTGGTACAGGAAGTTGTCTCCACTGCAGAATTATTAGTCTCTTAGGTTTAGCCTTTAAAATGAATACCTCATGAGTAGTAGTGTGCCTTTTTTTCTTTTTTTTTATGGATCTGTCTCATTGCGAGAGAGAAAAATAGAGGCAGGGAGCAGAGTTCTGTTCCTATGGACAGCTCTGGGATTGATTTCTCTTTGTTGGCCAACAAATATGCTGACTCTTTTCTTCCACGCTGACCTGACTGCAAGCTTTTAAAGGGCTGCTTGTGTAGTATTTTTGTATGTGGGTTCACCTCATGATTTGTTGGGACCTTTTGCTGGGATCTGGCCAAAGTGGGTAGAAGTTACACACCCCAGTCACAGGTTAGACCTTGACACATAATGAATCCCTCCCCCTAATAAGGACAAGTTTGTTTGAAGTGATATCAATATGGTTATAAGCTTGTTCTTGTTTGTATTTCTGCATCTGATCTATAGTGGGAAAACTGGGTAACATTGTGTGAAAGAATGGGTGCTCCCAAGAGTTGTTAAATATAATTTGTTAATCTCATTCATTGATAGTTTTTAAGAAGACATTTTCATGTCCTAATGTATATGTAAGAAATGAGAGTAATGGCTGTACTAAATCTTTGACTTTAATGGACATGTGGATGCAAATAGATTTCCCATTGTGCACTTCTACAAATGAACAGAAATCTCCTTGAATTAATAGTTTAGTTAGACAATGTAAATCTTAATGCATGCATGTCTCTTAATTTCACCCTCTGAGACATGAATATGTATATGTCTCAATAATACATCCGAGAAGATTAATGTAAGTTTATAGAACTTCAAACTCTTAACCCTTTTTATTAACACATCACTGTTCCATTAATTAATAAAGATTCTAATTTTTTTTTCATATTATCTGAGGATACAAAGTGATAGTAAAATGGGTATCAGAAGAAAATTGCTTAATTTTTTACTGCAAAATTTCATGGGGATGGAAATATCAGCAAAATAGTGTTTGTAAATACAGTGAGTATAAAATTATCAGGAAGGCTTGCATTGGTTTTACAGTGCACCAGGAAGTATTCAGTATCTTACCTCGTGTGCAAGTACTATTGCCCTTCCATACAATATTGTAAAGCAAATATCATGCAATAAAATTTAAAACAAAATTGGTGTAGAAAAAGGTTTATAATGATGATTACCAGGCTGTTATAGAAGAGCAAATGCTGTGAACTACCTTTTCAGTTACCCTTCACCAATCAGGCCACCTAAGTGTGTGCAGGCAAGGAGATCAAACCAGTCAATCCTAAAGGAAATCAGCCCTGAATATTCATTGGAACGACTGATGCTGAAGCTCCAAAGCTTCAGCCACCCACGGTGAAGAACCAGCTCACTGGAAAAGACCCTGATGCTGGGAAAGATGGAGGGCAGGAGGAAAAGGGGGAGACAGAGCATAAAGTGGTTGGGTGGCATCACCGACTCAATAGACGTGAGCTTGAACAAACTCTGGGAGATAGTGGAACCCTGGTGTGCTGCAGTCCTTGGGGTCCCAAAGAGTTGGATACAACTTAGCAGCTGAACAACAACACAGTGTGTGCATACATGCATGCTCAGTTGATCAGTTGTGTCCAACTCTTTGAGACCCCATGGACTGTTTCCTGTCAGCCTCCTCTGTCCATCAGATTTCCTAGACAAGAATACTGGAGCGGGTTGCCATTCCCTTCTCCAGGGGATCTTCCCTACTGTACAATGCTATATACTCGGATGTTAAGTTCTAATACTGAAGTTATGGATCTTAAATAATTCCTGTTGATGAAAGAAGCAGTTGGCAGTACCAGAGATGGCGTACAGTTCTTGGAGTGAATACTAATATGTGGAAGTTGCAAACTAGAGCCTGGACCTGGCTCAGCCTCTATTTTTTGTTCTCAGAATTGAGTGTAAGAATGCTGTCAGTATCCGAGGGTGCTGAGAGCATGGAAGATTGCCTGTTACGTTAGTAAACATTTGGCACAAAATTCAAGTCAATTAATGAGCTAGTTAAATAACACTGATCATACATTTTATCTTAAAAATACTGTATAAAAATTAACAGGCCGTAATTGAAATACCAGCGATTTGGCAAAATTCAAATGAACTCTTGTTGAAATAAAGATATTTGGTTGGGTTGTTTTTATAACTTAATATTCAAATTTTAAAAATTCTTGTAATTTATAGTGTCTATTCTAGAAGTTTGTCTTTTGTCATAGGGACCTAATGCTTGCTAATAGCATAAATTACTAACTTCATAACATAGAAAGTGAAGAAATCACACTGCCTGCACACTCATTTCCAAAGTGTATATATTTTCCATGACAGTTTTAAAGAATATGTCTCTTTGAGAGATTATGCATTTATAAACTATATAAAATTGATGTTTATTATTTATTTAATCAAGTGGATTATAAAAGATCATTTATTAAATATTTTTTGTTGCTCTTTTTGATGGTTTTATCTAAACCCTTGCAATATTCAGCACCAGGATGAATCAGGATGAATAAGGTGGATGTTATTCTGGTAGAATTTTACTTGTACTTTATACATTCTCCTCTTTTTTTTCCTTTTTAGTACACAAAAGTGTACACTTAAGTTTAGCAGGGAAAAAAAATAAGAACATTCACACTCTCTAATATGCATCTATTAACATAAGTAATTCATTTTAATGGGATTTCAGAACAAAGGAATGCTATTCCCTTAGAGCTTTAAAAATGTAATTGGTATCTGTGAAATATATTCTGTACAATTTACCATGAAAGAGAAGTGACAGTCTAAAATGGTTATATTCCATTTTTTTTTTTTCTGTTTCATTTTTTTTTTACAATGAAGACATTTAGAACATCTCATCCTAAGGCAATTTTGGTTTCTTTGTGGATTTTCAACTTGTCAAATTGTTTATTCCTTTTCTTTTTGCAGTAGAGTGTTAATGAGAATAAATTATGTGTGTGTGTGAAAATAAATTCACCTTTGTAACAGTTAAGTTGAAGAGGTAATCTACCAAATCAGAACAATGTCTTAATAGTTTGTATGCCTGTCATACTTTGAACTATAGATTTACCTACCCTCTGTTAGGCAAGCTTTATGAATTCATATAATTTACTGAAGACATTCTAATGTAAACAGTAAAGGAAAGGGAAATTGAATAAACCTGTAGAACTCCCCTTGGAGATTATTACTTATTTTTTTCATTTATTTTCATTTTCTATAAGAATTTTGAACAAAGAAGCTATGTTTTTGGATAAAAGATGATTGTTTCCTTCCTTTCATTTTTTTTTAAAAGATTTATTTAGTTAGTTTGGGCGGGGGTCGGGTTGGGAAGGGAGGGGAGCAGGCGAGCCACTTGTATTGGTCTTTCATTTCTCCATTTTCATCCGTCTCTGTTCTTTGGCTCCTGTGGGCCTCCCATCGCGGCGGCGTCTGTCGCTCAGAGCTCCGACTCTGGGCGCATGCGCTCCAGAGCTCTGGCTCGGTAATTGGACACATCGGTCCAATCTTCCCAGGCCAGGGATCGAACCAGCACCCCTTACACTGCGCAAGGTGGTGTCCTTACCCACTGGACCACCAGGGGAAGCCCCCTTCCTTTAATTTTATTTCCTTTTTTCTTTGCTAATGAATGCTTTATTGACATGTAACTCACATACCATAAAATGGACCATATCAAAATATATGTTAGTGTTTTTTGATTTTTTTTATAGTATTCACAGTTGCATAGCCATCATCACTACCCAGTTTTAGAGTATTTTCATCAACCCCTCAAAGACCTGTATCCATTAGCAGTCATTCTCCATATCTCCTCTCCTTCAGCTCCTGGTAACATTATTCTACCTTCTACCTCTTTGGGAAAAGCATTCAGTTAGGAATAATAGCATTTTAAAGGGGGTTCCTTGGTAGCTCATTTGGTAAAGAATCTGCCAGCAATGCAGGAGACGTGGGTTTGATCCCTAAGTTTGGAAGATCTCCTGGAGGAGGAAATGGTAACCCACTTCTTTTTGCCTAGAGAATTCCATGAAAAGAGCAGACAAGGGGGCCACAGTCCATGAAATCACAGAAAGTTGCACATAACTCTAAGTTGGAAGCAGCTTAGCAGGTAGCACTGTAAATCAATCTCATTGGCCAGATAAATCTCAGCTTCTCAGATTCATTTGTCTCTTCCTATTTGCTTATCCTGGATATTTTATATAAATAGAATGACACCATAATGTATGGTGACTGGCTTTTCGTGACTGGCTTCTCTCCTTTTCATGATCATCCATGTAATAGCATGTGTAAAGACTTCATTCCTTCTTTATTTTATTTTTTACTGTTTTTCTTATTTTTAATTTTTTAACTGAAGGATAATTGCTTTACAGAATTTTGTTGGATTCTACCAAACATCAACATGAATAAGCACAGTACTTTTCTAAGTGAGAACCTTTGAGAAATGTTCTAACCTTCTCTTAGACGATATTTTTTACACGTTGACACCAAAAGCGCAAGAGACAATAAAGAAAAGGAGAAAAACATAAATTTGATTCCATTAAAATTATATTTCTGGGCTTCCCTGGTGGTCCAGTGGGTAAGGACACTGCCTTGTAGTGCAAGGGACATCAGTTCGATCCCTGCCCTGGGAAGATCCCACGTGCCGCGGAGCCGCTGGACCGATGTGTCCAATTACCAAGCTGGAGCTCTGGAGCGCATGTGCCCAGAGCTGGCGCTCTGCGACAACGTAGGCCACCGTGATGGGAGGCCCACATGGGCCAAAGAACAAAGACGGATGGAAATAGAGAAATGAAAGACCAGTGGAAGTGGCCCGCCAACCCCCCCCCCTCCGCACCCCCGCCAAAATAAATAAATAAATGTTTAAAAAAAAAAATTATACTTCTGTGTTTCAAAGGAACATCAAGAAAATGAAAAGGGAGTCCACATATGTCCTCTCCCTATTCCATTCCTTCTTTTGAATTAATAATATTCCACTGATACTAGTATTCATCAGTCTATCAGTCATTATCAGTAATGCAGCTGTAAGCATTCATGTACAAGTTATTATGAGAACACATGTTTTCAGTACTCTTGAGAATGTATTTAGGAGTCAAATTCTAGGCCATATATGCATTTAACATTTTGAAGAATTGCTAAACTACTTTGCAAAATGGTTGCATCATTTTATAATCTATCAGTAATTTTTGAGGATTCTCCTTTCTCTACATCCTTACCGTCACTTGTTATTATCATTTTTTTTTATTTTAGTCATTTTCTTGTATATGTAGTAGTATCTTACTGAGGTTTTGATTTGCATTTCCCTAGTGAATAATGAGACTGAATATTTTTCTGATGTGCTTATTAGCATTTTGTTTATCCTCTTTGGATAAATATATACTTAAGTCCTGTGTTAGCTTTTTTTATTTTGGTTTTTTCATTATTGAAATATAATGATTTTTAACATATTCTGAACACAAGTATGATCTCAAATATGTAATTTACTGTATATTCTCCCTTTGTGTGGACTCCCGTTTAATTTTCTTGATTTTCCTTTGAAACACAAAAGTATAATTTTAGTGGAGTCAAATTTATATTTTTTTCCTCTTCTTTATTGTCTTGTGCTTTTGGTGTCAACATGTAAAGAAATATCACCTAAGAGAAGGTTAGAACATTTCTCAAAGGTTCTCGCTTATACAAGTATTATGATTTTAGCTTTTACATTTGTTTTGATCCCTTTTGTGCTAATTTTTTTGCATACTGTATGAGGAAGGGGTTCAGGTTTATTATTTCCATATGAATATCCCATGTGTTGTCCCAGGACAAGTTGTTGAGAAGAATAGTTTTTCTCCATTGCAACATCTAGGCGTCCATATCTAAAATCAAATAACCAAAAATATAAGAGCATGCTTCTGGACTCTCAATTATATTTCATTTATCTATGTATTCATCCTTATACAATGGACAATATATTGATTAGTGGACTTCTGTAATAAATTTTGAAATCAGGAAATGTGTATTCCAGCTTTTTATCTTTTTCAATATTATTTTTGCTCTTTTGGATCTATAACATTCTCATATGTCTTTTAGGATCAGCTTTTCCATTTCTTAAATAATGACGCTGAGTTTTTTTATAGAGGTTATTGAATCTGTAGGTCAGGTTAGAGGATATTACCATCTGAAAAGTATTAAGTCTTCTAGTTCATGAACATGTGGTATCTTTCTATTTATTCACATTTTCTTGAATTCAGTAATGTTTTGCAGTTTTCAGTGTACAAGTCTTGATATATTGTTAAACTTATTTTTTGGTGGGGGTGGCGGGTTGGGGAGGGAGGGGGCAGGCGGGCCACTTCTGTTGGTCTTTCACTTGTCTATTTTTCATCCATCTTTGTTCTTTGGCCCGTGTGGGCCTCCCATCGTGGTGGCCTCTGTTGTCGCAGAGCACCGGCTCTGGGCGCGTGTGCTCCAGAGTTCTGTCTCGATAATTGGACACATCGGTCCAGCCGCTCCACGGCACATGGGATCTTCCCAGGCCAGGGATCAAATCGGCGCCCCTTGCACTGCAAGCCGGTGCCCTTACCCACTGGACCACCAGGGAAGCCCCTTGTTAAACTTATTTTTATTTTTGATACAAGTGGAATTGACTTCTTAATTTTATTTTCAGACTGTTCATTGATGGTGTTTAAAAATGAAATTCATCTTATATGTTAATTTCGTATCCTTTAGCCTTGCTGAAACTGAGTAAGCATACAAATCCAAGACAAATGAAGAACTCATACAACTTAATGGCAAAATGAAACACACAAACAAAAAAACACTTAAAACTGAGCGAAGAAACTGAACAGATATTTTTACAATGTAGACATATAGATGGCCAACATGTACATGAATGTTCTGTGTCATTAGTTATTGGAGAAATGAAAATCAAAACGACAGTGAGATATCACCTCAATCTTTTAAACTAGCTATCATCAAAGGAAAAATATACAAATAACAAATATTGATAAGGATGTGGAGAAAAGGGAACCCTTATACACTGTTGGTGGGAATGTAAATTGGTGCAATCACCCTAAAAAACAATATGGAGGTTCCTCAAAAAATTTAAAGTAGAAGTACTATGTGATCCAGCAGTAGTACTTCTTTTTTCTTTATGATATTTATCTGAAGAAATAAGCAGCAATTTGAAAACAATAGTACACACCCATGTTCATTGTAGCATTAATGAGTCAAGATAGGGAAACAACCTACATTGTCAATCAATAAACAAACAGATAAAGATACAAACAGATAAAGAAGTTATGGTATACAGTACTATTTATCCATTAAAAAATAATGAAACTTTGTCATTTGCCACAGTATAGATGGACTACAATGGCATTATGATAAGTAAAACAAGTTGATAATATAAGACAAATACTGTATGATTTCTCCTATGTGTAGAATCTTATATAGACTGATAAATAAATAAACATACAAGCTAACTAAGCCTGTAACTGTGGAGAACAGATTGGTGGTTGCCAGAAGTAGGGTTAAAACATGAAATTGATTATTAGTTCTAACTTTATGTTATATATATGGGAACATGTGTTCGACAATTACAGATTATTTTACTTTTTCCATGCTGATCTGAATGATATTTACTTGCTTTCCTTTCCTATTTGTCCTGATAAGAGTCTGTATTACAAAATTCAATAAAAAGGTAACATACACATCCTTTCTTGTTGCCATCTAAGATGGAATGCCCACAATCTTTGTTCCTTACATCTCTGAGTGTCTTAAGCTGTAGTAGATGCACTTCATCAAATTCAGGAAATGTCCTTTTAATCCTTATTTCTTGAAAGCCTTTTTTTAATGAAGAAAAGAAAGACTATGTATTTATCAAACGCTTTTTCTGCATCTGTTAAAATGGTCATCTGGTTTTTTGTCCTTTATTAATAGGTGTGTGTTGCTAGTTGTTTTTTTAATGTTAAACCAACCCTGAAAATCCTAGGATAACAGACACAAATCTTTGGATTTTCTGTGTGTAATTTTAGAGATCATATGGTTGGCTATTTTTAAAAGCCATTCTACCTATGTCTGCCATTTGACTGGAGGATTTAGTCAGTGTACATTTAATGTCTTTACCATTTAAGGTGAATCTATTTCATGTGTTTTTTCTTTTCAAAAATGTTTTGCTGTTTTTTTCTGTATCTTCCATTATTCCCTTCTCTTGAATTATATCAACACATATACAACTGTATATGTATATATATAAATGCATATACAGCTGTATATGTATATCAATACATATACAGTTCCTAGTGTACTAGTTGAATACTTTCATCGCCTGTTTATACACACAGACAAATACATAATTTTTTTTCCTTAATGGTTATCCTAGCAATTACAATGAATAGAAAACAATTTTCAATCTCATTCATATCAAATTAATTTCAAAAGTAAATAGATAATTTGCTGCAATACATCTTGTTCTTGCTACCTCTGATTTCTATCATTCACATAAATTATACTAGTGTAGGTTATATATTGATCAGCATTGTTTTAAAATTATAGGTTTATGCAGTTCCTTTTAATTCAGATAGGAAAACAGTTACAAAACCATGCTGTTTTTACTTTCAACGATGTAATTATCTTTAACACTATGCCTTATCTCTTCATGTGACTTCATGGTCATGTAACTGTAGACAGTTGGTGGTTGCCAGAATGGGTCAAAACTAACTTTATGTTATATATATGGGAACATGTGTTCGACAATTACAGATTATTTTACTTTTTCCATGCTGATCTGAATGATATTTACTTGCTTTCCTTTCCTATTTGTCCTGATAAGAGTCTGTATTACAAAATTCAATAAAACGGTAACATACACATCCTTTCTTGTTGCCATCTAAGATGGAATGCCCACAATCTTTGTTCCTTACATCTCTGAGTGTCTTAAGCTGTAGTAGATGCACTTCATCAAATTCAGGAAATGTCCTTTTAATCCTTATTTCTTGAAAGCCTTTTTTTAATGAAGAAAAGAAAGACTATGTATTTATCAAACGCTTTTTCTGCATCTGTTAAAATGGTCATCTGGTTTTTTGTCCTTTATTAATAGGTGTGTGTTGCTAGTTGTTTTTTTAATGTTAAACCAACCCTGAAAATCCTAGGATAACAGACACAAATCTTTGGATTTTCTGTGTGTAATTTTAGAGATCATATGGTTGGCTATTTTTAAAAGCCATTCTACCTATGTCTGCCATTTGACTGGAGGATTTAGTCAGTGTACATTTAATGTCTTTACCATTTAAGGTGAATCTATTTCATGTGTTTTTTCTTTTCAAAAATGTTTTGCTGTTTTTTTCTGTATCTTCCATTATTCCCTTCTCTTGAATTATATCAACACATATACAACTGTATATGTATATATATAAATGCATATACAGCTGTATATGTATATCAATACATATACAGTTCCTAGTGTACTAGTTGAATACTTTCATCGCCTGTTTATACACACAGACAAATACATAATTTTTTTTCCTTAATGGTTATCCTAGCAATTACAATGAATAGAAAACAATTTTCAATCTCATTCATATCAAATTAATTTCAAAAGTAAATAGATAATTTGCTGCAATACATCTTGTTCTTGCTACCTCTGATTTCTATCATTCACATAAATTATACTAGTGTAGGTTATATATTGATCAGCATTGTTTTACAATTATAGGTTTATGCAGTTCCTTTTAATTCAGATAGGAAAACAGTTACAAAAACCATGCTGTTTTTACTTTCAACGATGTAATTATCTTTAACACTATGCCTTATCTCTTCATGTGACTTCATGGTCATGTCCACTGTGCTTTTGTTTCAAAGCTAAAGTATTCCATTTGGAATTTCCTAAATCGCAGGTGCACTAGCAACAAGTTCTCTGATTTTTTGTTTGTGTGTTTAAGAATATCTTAATCTTTTTTTTGGGGGGGGGGATTCGGGAGGGAGGGGGTGGGCGGGCCACCTCCATTGGTCTTTCATTTATCTATTTTTTCATCCATCTTTGTTCTTTGGCTCGTGTGGGCCTCCCATTGCAGAGCACCGGCTCTGGGCGCATACGCTCCAGAGCTCCGGCTTGGTAATTGGACACATCGGTCCAGCCGCTCCATGGCACGTGGGATCTTCCAAGGTCAGGGATCGAACTGGTGCCCGTTGCACTGCAAGGCAGTGTCCTTACCCATTGGACCACTTGGGAAGCCCAGAATGTCTTAATCTTAAGAAATTAAGAATATCTTAATATCTGTTTTTTAACAAAAAGTGTATTTTTGGCTATGCTGGGCCTTCATTGCTGCACATAGACTTTTCACTAATTGCAGCGATCTCTATATCATGGTGGGTGAGCTTCTCATTGTGATGGCTTCTCTTGTTGTGGAGCACAGACTTTAGGTGTACAGGCTTCAGTAGTTGTAACACGTGGAATTGTTGTCCAGTGGCACATAGAATCTTCCAGGACCAGGAACTGAACACATATTCCCAATTCCCTGCATTGGCAGGAAAGTTCTCAACCACTGGACCAGCAGATCGTCTTCTCCTTTATCTTTGAAAAATAAATTTCCTGATTATGTACTTACTAGTTGAAGTTTTCTTTCAGCATTTTGAATATGACATCTTTCCACCTTCTGAATTCCATGTCTTCTAATGGTAAGTCACCATCCTTTCAAAGGCACCTAAATCCAGTGAGTCATTTTTTCTTTGCTGTGTCCAGTATCCTCTTTGTCTTTCAGTAGTTTAACTGTGATGTGCCTAACTGTGACTCTCTTTGAGTTTGTTTTTGTTGTTATTATTCAGTCCCTAACTTGTGTCCACCTCTTTGCAACTCATGAACTTTTCAACTAAGATTTCCTTGTCCTTCACTATCTCCCAGAGTTTTCTGAAACTCATGTCCATTTAGCTGGTAATGCCATCCAACCATTTCATCTTCTGCCATTGTCTTCTCCTCCTGCCATCAATCTTTCCCAGCATCATGGAAATCTTTCCCAGCATCATTTTCAATAAATTGACTCTTCACATCAGGCAGCCAAAGTGTTGGAACTTAAGCATCAATCCTTCCAATGAATATTCAAGATTGATTTCCTTTAGGATTGACTTGTTTGATCTTCTTGTAGTCCAAGGGTCTCTCCAGAGTCTATTTAGAGTTTATTGAGCTTCTTGTATATGTAGATTGATGCTTTTCAACCACTTAGGTACACCTTGATCATGATTTCTTCAAATATTCTGAAGATATTCTAAAATCATATCTCTTCTTCTCCACTTTCCTGTACCAAGTATACATTTCATTCAGTTTATGTAAACTAAAATGTTCTTCCCATTATTTGCACCTTATTTTTTTACTCTTACTCACTTCCTTGGAGGGCTTCCCCATAGTTCAGAGGTAAAAATCTACCAGCCAAACCAGAAGATGTGGTTCAATCCCTGAGCCAAGAAAATCCCCTGGAAAAGGAAATGGCAACCCACTCCAGTATTCTTATCTTGGAAATCCCATGAATAGAGGGACCTGATGGGCTACAATCTGTGAGATCACAAAAGAGTTGGACACGATTTAGCGACTAAACAACAGCCAACCCCTTTCCTTTTTTCATGCTGTTTTGTTATCCTCCAACAGGTTCCTCCATCCTCTATATCTGCTTGTTTTTCAAACATATCTTTAGCATAAACGTTCTTCATTTTCTCCCAAACACATTTTCGTTGTAATTTAGAAACTAACACATATTTATCTGCTTTAAAGCTGTCATACCCTTTATCATTATGTGTGATATTCACTTACATGTCAATTGACCAATTAATATTAATGTGCTTTCTTTTACTGCTCCCAGAAACACTTGAGTGTTGCTCTCTTTGAGTTTGTTTTTGTTGTTATTATTCAGTCCCTAACTTGTGTCCACCTCTTTGCAACTCATGAACTTTTCAACTAAGATTTCCTTGTCCTTCACTATCTCCCAGAGTTTTCTGAAACTCATGTCCATTTAGCTGGTAATGCCATCCAACCATTTCATCTTCTGCCATTGTCTTCTCCTCCTGCCATCAATCTTTCCCAGCATCATGGAAATCTTTCCCAGCATCATTTTCAATAAATTGACTCTTCACATCAGGCAGCCAAAGTGTTGGAACTTAAGCATCAATCCTTCCAATGAATATTCAAGATTGATTTCCTTTAGGATTGACTTGTTTGATCTTCTTGTAGTCCAAGGGTCTCTCCAGAGTCTATTTAGAGTTTATTGAGCTTCTTGTATATGTAGATTGATGCTTTTCAACCACTTAGGTACACCTTGATCATGATTTCTTCAAATATTCTGAAGATATTCTAAAATCATATCTCTTCTTCTCCACTTTCCTGTACCAAGTATACATTTCATTCAGTTTATGTAAACTAAAATGTTCTTCCCATTATTTGCACCTTATTTTTTTACTCTTACTCACTTCCTTGGAGGGCTTCCCCATAGTTCAGAGGTAAAAATCTACCAGCCAAACCAGAAGATGTGGTTCAATCCCTGAGCCAAGAAAATCCCCTGGAAAAGGAAATGGCAACCCACTCCAGTATTCTTATCTTGGAAATCCCATGAATAGAGGGACCTGATGGGCTACAATCTGTGAGATCACAAAAGAGTTGGACACGATTTAGCGACTAAACAACAGCCAACCCCTTTCCTTTTTTCATGCTGTTTTGTTATCCTCCAACAGGTTCCTCCATCCTCTATATCTGCTTGTTTTTCAAACATATCTTTAGCATAAACGTTCTTCATTTTCTCCCAAACACATTTTCGTTGTAATTTAGAAACTAACACATATTTATCTGCTTTAAAGCTGTCATACCCTTTATCATTATGTGTGATATTCACTTACATGTCAATTGAAACCACAGTGGCCACCATATTAATGTGCTTTCTTTTTTTACTGCTCCCAGAAACACTTGAGTGTTGCTCTGGTAGTATCATTCAATGAATAAAAGAATCCTATCTACTTTAACATTGCAGGTTAGTATTAAACTTCAGTATTATGTGCTCCAGAGCTCATGACTTCAGCCACTTGATTCTAAGGTTCTTGAATGCAGTGGAAGAATTTTATGAAGATGGATTGTTGAATTTAGTCTGCCATTGTTGCTCTGTGTGTGTGTGTGCTGCAGAAAACTTTTTGTGAAAGAATAAAGACAATTGCTAGGAAAGTTCTATGGAAAATATTCAATGATCATAACTTCTCTGTGAAGTATTTACCTCAGCCTGTAAAAGAAATTACATATGCAGAAGGCAAGTCGGAGACAGTTTATTTTACTGAGGTTTGGTGTTAGCATTTTATCTGCTTCAGCCTAACTCCAGTCTTCTATATTAGTTTATACTGTCCCCATTTGAGTGCTTTATGAAACTCATATTCAGCCTATTAGAAGAAGTGCTCTAGTAATAAGACCATTATGTTGACTAAAATAATCTCTGAGGAAATCACTTGCATAGAACATCGAATTAATTTTACAAAGACTAGTTTTAGTATTATTTTCCTGATTTAGGGGAAAAAATCAGTTGCATCGTATTTAAGTAGCACACCACATAAAAAATAAATCATTATCTCTTTTAATAGCTATTGAAAAATAAGCAACCAGAAAGCTTTTGAACATCTGCATGTTTTTCTTTGTGAACACTATTTTCTTGATTATCTTAATCTCTAATGGTTTAAACACTGTGTTTAATCATCCTCCAAATTTGAGTTTCAAAAATGTATAATTATATTAGACACAATTTCAGCATCTATCTGTGGCTTATATCTTATTTTGTGTTCATATGAAACCTTTTAGGGTCATAGAGCATAAGATATATGTGACTAATTGGTATTTTAATGCCTATTTAAATACCCTTAGGACTCTATTAATAATAAAAAATTATGAAGAAAAAATGTTTAAATTTCCTCAATTAGGATCAAATTAATTATCCATGTCCAATTCAAAAAGTTCAAAAAATTACAACAGAACAGAAGAGATTGAAAGGATACAATAAGAATAGAAATAACTAAGATGGTAGAAAGAAGTGTATTGCATCATGCATTTTAACAAAGCAATCTCTTTTTTAACGACTAATGAATAGGCAGATTCTCTCAAAATATATTATAAAATGAAGAGAATGCATATCTATTAAAAATAAAATTGAATATGAAATATAATTTAAGTAAAGTAGAAAACCAATAACAGCTTTTGTTTCTGTAACAGTCACAATAAAATGCATAGACATTTATAAAAATATATGTCTATTAATATTGACATATAAAATGTTAAGTTAATATTGACATCTACACTCAGCCTATCGGCTACTTCTGTAGAAGGGGGTAGATAGTTGAAATTACTTAGAATTATTAGGCAGTCTTCAACAGTTTCTCTAAAGTTATACTTATTAAAATGTACCAAAAGGATTTGAAATGACTGTTGGCTTAATAGCAGGATTTAACAAAGCTAGATCATAACTCTGTGGCTATTTGTGTACCTTATAGTTCATCATCATAATATATAAATGTAACTGAGGGAAGGGCTTGGGAGGGCATAGAAGCTAAGGTATTCCAAAAAAGGAAATCCCTTCAGTTAACATATTTTAAAAATAACACTTTATGATTTTTTTTTCTTAAACAGTTACTGCTTCCTATGTTCCTATTTCACCATTTGAATTCAATTTAGTGATAGACTAACTGTGTATGACAAATTTCTTAGAAGGAACTAATGATACACTTCCTAACACAGGTATTGTGGCTGAATGCTGGAAGTGGCTGATTGAAACATTGTTTTGTAGCTTAGATTTTATTTTCTCTTGCTAGTTAAATTTACCCTAGCAAAATAAAGGTTGCTATGTGCTTTAACCATAAGAAAATAACATGAAATATTTTTAGGGACTGCAATCTAATATCTTAGAAATTTATTTTTCCAATTTTTCTAATATCCCCATTTCCAAATAATGCTTTTAGAATATTCTAAGTTCATCCTGTGAAATGCAATGTAGCTGTAGAATTTTTAGATCTTAGTAACCAGAACAAAAGCAGTATTATTTAGGGAAAAGAATAAATATAACTAATTACACCTTGAAATATAATACTTTGGTCAAGTGGGAAGCATAAAGTAGAAAGGATAATTAGTAGTGTTGAATTA
The DNA here is from genome assembly GCA_022376925.1 of Tragulus kanchil. NCBI lineage: Eukaryota > Metazoa > Chordata > Mammalia > Artiodactyla > Tragulidae > Tragulus > Tragulus kanchil. The sequence goes on from JAIOJX010000023.1 coordinate 135,364,295, forward strand.
TTACAGAGAAGTGGAAAATGCAAAAAGCCTTTACACTGAGTCTCATAAGAGCTCTGATCATATACATTGTATGAAAATTAGAAGTCTTGGCCTTCTTAAACAAGTATAAATAAAACTTAAAATACACAGAATAAGGTAAAACATTTTACTAGAAAAATAGAGTGGAAGAGTGGTTAATTATATAGTAACAAGCCCATATTACTTAATTTTAAACCCACTAAACTATTATGTATGCTATTTTAAAGTATATACTTTACAGACTAGGTTGAAAAGAAGCATCACAGTCCTCAACTTTTAATACACTCAATGTTGATGTAGCTTCAGACAACTAAGGAACTGCTGACACACAATAGGAATAATTTCTGATAAATGTAATTTGCAAATGTTTACTTTCAAATTTACCCTTTTTTTCTTTAATTGTTGTTAGTTTTGCATTGCAAAGCCCATGGAAGACTCAGAAAGAGTTAATCCTTATTCAAGTGCTACACAAATTACCAGGCAGGTGAAATAGGCAATGATTTCCAGAACCTTACCAGCAAAGTCTCCAAGGAACTTAGATAAACTCCCTTGCCAATTGATTTCCAGTGTTGGTCAAAAGAACATGAGTCCTTAGTCACCTCGGTTATGTCCAACTCTGTGTGACCCTGTTGACTACAGCCTGCCAGAATTCTCCGTCCATGGGATTCTCCAAGCCAGAACACTGGAGTGGGTTTCCATTTCCTTCTCCATGAAAGAACATACTAACAGCATAAACTAAAACTATTGTTGTTCAGTTGCTAGGTTACATCTGACTCTATGACCCCATGGACTACTGCATGCAAGACTTCCCTGTCCTTCACTTTCTCCCAGTTTGCTCGAAGTAATGTCCATTGAGACAGTGATGCTATCTAACCATGTCATCCTCTGCCGTCCCCTTCTCCTTTGGCTTTCCATCTTTCCCAACATCAGGGTCTTTTCCAATGAGTTGACTCTTGCATCAGATGGCCAAAGTATTGGAGCTTCAGCTTCAGCACCAGTCCTTCCCATGAATATTCAAGGTTGCTTTCCTTTAGGATTGACTGACTTGAAATGATGTAGCTGTAGAATTTTTAGATCTTAGTAACCAGAACAAAAGCAGTATTATTTAGGGAAAAGAATAAATATAACTAATTACACCTTGAAATATAATACTTTGGTCAAGTGGGAAGCATAAAGTAGAAAGGATAATTAGTAGTGTTGAATTATTACAGAGAAGTGGAAAATGCAAAAAGCCTTTACACTGAGTCTCATAAGAGCTCTGATCATATACATTGTATGAAAATTAGAAGTCTTGGCCTTCTTAAACAAGTATAAATAAAACTTAAAATACACAGAATAAGGTAAAACATTTTACTAGAAAAATAGAGTGGAAGAGTGGTTAATTATATAGTAACAAGCCCATATTACTTAATTTTAAACCCACTAAACTATTATGTATGCTATTTTAAAGTATATACTTTACAGACTAGGTTGAAAAGAAGCATCACAGTCCTCAACTTTTAATACACTCAATGTTGATGTAGCTTCAGACAACTAAGGAACTGCTGACACACAATAGGAATAATTTCTGATAAATGTAATTTGCAAATGTTTACTTTCAAATTTACCCTTTTTTTCTTTAATTGTTGTTAGTTTTGCATTGCAAAGCCCATGGAAGACTCAGAAAGAGTTAATCCTTATTCAAGTGCTACACAAATTACCAGGCAGGTGAAATAGGCAATGATTTCCAGAACCTTACCAGCAAAGTCTCCAAGGAACTTAGATAAACTCCCTTGCCAATTGATTTCCAGTGTTGGTCAAAAGAACATGAGTCCTTAGTCACCTCGGTTATGTCCAACTCTGTGTGACCCTGTTGACTACAGCCTGCCAGAATTCTCCGTCCATGGGATTCTCCAAGCCAGAACACTGGAGTGGGTTTCCATTTCCTTCTCCATGAAAGAACATACTAACAGCATAAACTAAAACTATTGTTGTTCAGTTGCTAGGTTACATCTGACTCTATGACCCCATGGACTACTGCATGCAAGACTTCCCTGTCCTTCACTTTCTCCCAGTTTGCTCGAAGTAATGTCCATTGAGACAGTGATGCTATCTAACCATGTCATCCTCTGCCGTCCCCTTCTCCTTTGGCTTTCCATCTTTCCCAACATCAGGGTCTTTTCCAATGAGTTGACTCTTGCATCAGATGGCCAAAGTATTGGAGCTTCAGCTTCAGCACCAGTCCTTCCCATGAATATTCAAGGTTGATTTCCTTTAGGATTGACTGACTTGATCTCCTTGCAGTCCAAGGGACTCTCAAGAGTCTTTTCCAGCACCACAGTTCAAAGACATCAATTCTTCAGCACTCAGCCTTCTCTGTGGTCCAGCTCTCATATCTATACATGACTACTGGGAAAACAAATCTTTGATTAACACTACTTAACAAATATTTTATCTTGAGGAGCTGAAAACACTTTTTCTAATTAAGAATTCTTTATATGTATCAGAATTTCAAGGAATATTACAGTCATGATATGAAGACAATTCAAAAATGTAAAATATACAAAGCTTCAGACCCTCTTAGAGAAGAGGTAGAAACATATTTTTAGAAATATTCACAAATTTTAAAGGAGGTAGGTGTTGCTCTGGCTGAAAGATTTTGTTTTGGAGAAAGAAATATACCTGGATGATGAAGGGATTTATGTAAAACACCTGTGTCTCCAACTTTTGTTGAGACAAAATTGCATGCTGAAAAGATTACTGGCTCTAGTGCCTGATTCCGTGGATTTGAATCTCTATCGTTGGCTTATTAGCTTTGGAAAAAAGGCACAAAATTCTCTCTTTCTACTTTCTCATGAATCAAATGAAGGTAAGTATTCCAGAAATAAACTCCCTTGCCAATTGATTTCCAGTGTTGGTCAAAAGAACATGAGTCCTTAGTCACCTCGGTTATGTCCAACTCTGTGTGACCCTGTTGACTACAGCCTGCCAGAATTCTCCGTCCATGGGATTCTCCAAGCCAGAACACTGGAGTGGGTTTCCATTTCCTTCTCCATGAAAGAACATACTAGCAGCATAAACTAAAACTATTGTTGTTCAGTTGCTAGGTTACATCTGACTCTATGACCCCATGGACTACTGCATGCAAGACTTCCCTGTCCTTCACTTTCTCCCAGTTTGCTCGAAGTAATGTCCATTGAGACAGTGATGCTATCTAACCATGTCATCCTCTGCCGTCCCCTTCTCCTTTGGCTTTCCATCTTTCCCAACATCAGGGTCTTTTCCAATGAGTTGACTCTTGCATCAGATGGCCAAAGTATTGGAGCTTCAGCTTCAGCACCAGTCCTTCCCATGAATATTCAAGGTTGATTTCCTTTAGGATTGACTGACTTGATCTCCTTGCAGTCCAAGGGACTCTCAAGAGTCTTTTCCAGCACCACAGTTCAAAGACATCAATTCTTCAGCACTCAGCCTTCTCTGTGGTCCAGCTCTCATATCTATACATGACTACTGGGAAAACAAATCTTTGATTAACACTACTTAACAAATATTTTATCTTGAGGAGCTGAAAACACTTTTTCTAATTAAGAATTCTTTATATGTATCAGAATTTCAAGGAATATTACAGTCATGATATGAAGACAATTCAAAAATGTAAAATATACAAAGCTTCAGACCCTCTTAGAGAAGAGGTAGAAACATATTTTTAGAAATATTCACAAATTTTAAAGGAGGTAGGTGTTGCTCTGGCTGAAAGATTTTGTTTTGGAGAAAGAAATATACCTGGATGATGAAGGGATTTATGTAAAACACCTGTGTCTCCAACTTTTGTTGAGACAAAATTGCATGCTGAAAAGATTACTGGCTCTAGTGCCTGATTCCGTGGATTTGAATCTCTATCGTTGGCTTATTAGCTTTGGAAAAAAGGCACAAAATTCTCTCTTTCTACTTTCTCATGAATCAAATGAAGGTAAGTATTTGTGCCACTATCTCAGAATAGGTTTTATGATGATTTTGTAATAGAGTATGTGAAGCAGCTCACCCTTAAGAAAAAATATTGAGAAAAATAGGAACAGGAGAAGCATTTCAAATAACAGGATGACATCACCCCTCTTAGGCTCAGTCCCGTGGATTTCAGAGACTGTTCGTCCTCATCCTTCTGGTTGACCTCTTTTGCTTCCCTGGGACCTGAGCCTTGTTTTCACCAGCACAAGTTTGCCCTTAAACAAATCGGGTAACTGTGAAGTTCCAACAACCTGAAGACCAGATGAGTAGCCTCAGTTCTGCTTTCAAAGATCATCAATGTTTTTATCTATTGCATAGGAAAGAAAGATGGTTGAGCAAGTTAAACTCCTCCTAAACAGAATATGTGACTAATTTTGGCAAGTACCTTTGATCGGTTTTAGGCCACTTGTACAGTGCCTGCAGCATAGAAATTACAGCATGGAATTCCATTTGTATCTTACAGTCTATTCGTCATCTAGGTTCAGAATTTCTTCTTTTAATCCTTAAGAAGGTATTGGAATGAACAGCAGTTTCTTCCCATCTAAATGTAATTTAAATCTGTATTATCAAAATTACAGATGCTACAAACATATCTCACATTAAAAATTTCCCCAAAGAAAATTGTTACAACAGACTTTGAGTATCTGTGGAATTCCTCTGTTTTGATGAAAGGATTGTGATCAGAGTACATCTGAGAGCGCGTTGCCCCCATCCCTTGGTCACTAGTTACACTCAGAAGTATATGCATTTCCGTAAAGCAAGGTATAGTACAATAATCATAAGCATTAAGATGCATTGTAGCTTAGAAAAATTATCAGTAGTTTTGCTTTCAAAGAAATTTATAAATCATATGTGCAAAGACTGAAAAAAATATAAACTTATTTAATAGGGATGAACAGAAAAGAAATTGCTAACACTTTATATGTTTTTGTTTTTAATTTTAATCGGAATCTTTAGATACAAATGAATTATGTTTTTCATTGTTACAACATAACTTTTAATAACAGCCTGTCTTACTATTAGCAATGTGGAATTATTTTTTTTTTTAAACACACTGATCTTTGAGTTATTGACATTGAGGGGCATTTAACAATGGATAGGATATTTTTAGGATATTTTTGCCAAAGTAAAATATATTCTGGAATATCAGAATTTCATAAACAGTGATGACAATGTATACTGTTATTCTTGTAGAGAAATAAACAAGATACCCTATAGTATTGTTAATAAATAATGCAGGATGCAACTAGAGATGATCATACTAAGTGAAATAAATTAGAACGAGAAAGACAAAAATCATATGATATCACTTATATGTGGAATCTAAAATCTGACACAAGTGAACTTATCTACAAAGCAGAAACAAACTCAGACATGGTGAACAGACTTGCGGTTGCCAAGGAGGAGGGAAGAGGAGAAGGGATGGATTCAGACTTTGGAATAAACTGATGCAAACTCTTACATACAGAATGGTTAAACAACACAGTCTGCTGTATAGCACAGGGAGCTATCTTCAATGTTCTGAGATAAACCATAATGGAAAAGAATAAATAAAAGAACATATAGCTACATGTATATATGTATTGTATGTATAACTAAGTCACTTTTTTGTACAGCAGAAATTCACACAATATTGTAAATCAACTATACTTCAGTTTAAAAAAAACTTAAATATTACAAAAAAAGGAATAATCTCTGCCCCACCAGACTTCCCAAGATAATTATTGATAAAAGAGATGAAGTCCTACAGACTTAAAAGTAAATGGCAAAGTTTCCTATGAAATAAGCAGTGTTTTCAAAGAATTTAATCATTAATGTAATTCTGCAAATCACCCACACCATTCATTGTTTTTCTTTTTTTGGTGGGGGTGGAGTGGGGAGGGAGGGGAGCAGGTGGGCCACTTCTATTGGTCTTTCATTTGTCCATTTTCATCCATCTTTGTTCTTCGGCCCGTGTGGGCCTCCCACCGCAGCGGCCTCTGTTATCACAGAGCACCGGCTCTAGGCGCATGTGCTTCAGAGCTCCGGCTTGGTAATTGGACACATGGGTCCAGCCGCTCCGCAGCCCGTGTGATCTTCCCAGGCCAGGGATTGACCTCGCGCCCCTTGCACTGCAAGGCGGTGTCCTTACCCAGTGGACCACCAGGGAAGCCCCCATTCATTGTTGATATACAAACTGCAGCTGCCTCCTTGGTCTGAAAAATGGATCTATAAACAATTGGGAATTAACCGCTGTGTCTTCTGACTTTGCACATTGGTCAACCGAGGGCAGGGGCTGGGTCCAATGTCACAGAAGCCTGGAGTAGTGAAAGGTCCTAGTGCCCCTGCCCTCAGGCTAAGGACTGCAAGAAAGAGTATGTCCACCAACCCCCCGATAAAGCTGCCGCCCTAAGGCCCAGTAAAGTGGATCGTGACTACATAAATTTTCTTTCCATGCTAACTGTAAAACACGTTCTCATCAGCTTTCTCACCTTCCCTACCCAGATCCTCCCTCTTTTGGCCTGGAATGCAAGGGTCTTTCTTCCTATCCAGAGCTATTTTGTATTGACGCATAGCCAATTAACAGTGTTGTGACAGTTCCAGGTGAACAGTGAAGGGACTCAGTCATAAGTAGATAAGTATCCATTTACCCCCAAACCCCTCTTCCATCCAGGCTACCACATAACATCCAGTAGCGTTCCCTTTGCTGTACAAAGGCCCATGTTGGTTATCCATTTTAAATGCAGCAGTGTATATGTGTCCATCCCAGACAGCTTCACTATCCCTTCTGGCCCCTCCCCACTCCCCGCCCCCAACAAGTGTGAGTTTCTTCTCTAGGTCGGTAAGTCTGTCTCTGTTTTGTAAGTTCATTTGTATCATTTCTTTTTAGATTCCACATAAAAGAGATGTCATTTGATATTTCTCCTTCTCTGTCTAGCCTATTTCACTCATATGACTAGGTCTCTCCATGTGCTACAAATGGCATTATTTCATCCTTTTTTTCTGATTTACTGTTTTGAAGTTTGCTTTTCATGACCAGTAAGCCCAGAGAATACTTGTAGCTTCCAATAGTTTCTATAGGACTACAGACCAGATGAGGGTTTTCTGAAAATAAGAGATGGTTCCCATTCACTGCCCACATGCAGTGTTTTCTTTTGTTTTTTATTCTTTCTTAAGATTAATTCTCAATAAAACTACTCAATAAAACCACCTAAATAACTATGTTTATGACACCTTTGACTCTCTCAGAAAATGTAGTCCTAATGTCTAGGAAGTGTGAGATTTTTCAGTGGAAATACATTGTCGTCAGTTGAATGAGAAAAATAGAAATTATTCATACAATTGCTGTTTTATTTTTTTGTGATTATCACTGTGTTCTAATTAAAATTTTAGCCTTGAGCCTTTTATTTAATGCAATAGTTAAAGTTGTCATTCAGTTCATTTTGTCTGCATACTCTCAGAATTAGTAACAAAAGATCTTTCATTTGTAATTTAGAAGAACTGTTTATTAATTAAAAAATAATAATATAACCAGCCTTTCAAATCACATTTTATGGATATTATTTCTGACATGATATCTACTATATAATTACTAACAGCTGAAGTAAGAAAACTTTGGTAAGCATAAAGATGTAAAATTTGAGATGGAGCTAATGAATGAGAGTAGTGTTGTTGTTCAGTCGCTAGGTTGTGTCTGACTTGTGACCCTATGAACTGCAGCACGCCAGGCTCCACTGTTCTCCGCTGTCTCCCAGAGTTTGCTCAAATTCGTGTTCATTGAGTTGGTGATGCTATGTAACCATCTCATCCTCCGCTGCCTCCTCCTCCTCCTGCCCTCAATCTTTCCCCGAATCAGGGTCTTTTCCAGTGAGTCGGCTCTTTGCATCTGGTGGCCAAACAATTCGAGCTCCCGCTTCAGCATCAGTCTTTCTAACGGATGCTCAGGGTTGATTTCCTTTGGGATTGACTGGCTTGATTCCCCCACCCTCATATGACTAGGTCTCTCCATGTGCTACAAATGGCATTATTTCATCCTTTTTTTCTGATTTACTGTTTTGAAGTTTGCTTTTCATGACCAGTAAGCCCAGAGAATACTTGTAGCTTCCAATAGTTTCTATAGGACTACAGACCAGATGAGGGTTTTCTGAAAATAAGAGATGGTTCCCATTCACTGCCCACATGCAGTGTTTTCTTTTGTTTTTTATTCTTTCTTAAGATTAATTCTCAATAAAACTACTCAATAAAACCACCTAAATAACTATGTTTATGACACCTTTGACTCTCTCAGAAAATGTAGTCCTAATGTCTAGGAAGTGTGAGATTTTTCAGTGGAAATACATTGTCGTCAGTTGAATGAGAAAAATAGAAATTATTCATACAATTGCTGTTTTATTTTTGTGTGATTATCACTGTGTTCTAATTAAAATTTTAGCCTTGAGCCTTTTATTTAATGCAATAGTTAAAGTTGTCATTCAGTTCATTTTGTCTGCATACTCTCAGAATTAGTAACAAAAGATCTTTCATTTGTAATTTAGAAGAACTGTTTATTAATTAAAAAATAATAATATAACCAGCCTTTCAAATCACATTTTATGGATATTATTTCTGACATGATATCTACTATATAATTACTAACAGCTGAAGTAAGAAAACTTTGGTAAGCATAAAGATGTAAAATTTGAGATGGAGCTAATGAATGAGAGTAGTGTTGTTGTTCAGTCGCTAGGTTGTGTCTGACTTGTGACCCTATGAACTGCAGCACGCCAGGCTCCGCTGTTCTCCGCTGTCTCCCAGAGTTTGCTCAAATTCGTGTTCATTGAGTTGGTGATGCTATGTAACCATCTCATCCTCCGCTGCCTCCTCCTCCTCCTGCCCTCAATCTTTCCCCGAATCAGGGTCTTTTCCAGTGAGTCGGCTCTTTGCATCTGGTGGCCAAACAATTCGAGCTCCCGCTTCAGCATCAGTCTTTCTAACGGATGCTCAGGGTTGATTTCCTTTGGGATTGACTGGCTTGATCTCCTTGGACTCCAAGGAGATGTTTCCAGGTGAGAGTGATTCTGTAGGTGTGTGTGATCTAAGTGCTGCATTTCATATGTTTGTGATAGTTAATATTAATTCTTTAGAAGTCTTCCTATTTCCATGTTGTCCTAGTACACTAGGGCTGCTGTTGCATAAATACCATAAACTTGGCAACTTATCAACAGCAAAAGTTCATTTCTGATGGTTCTGGGGCTGGAGATCTGAGATGAAAGTGCCAGCAGGGGTGGAGTCAATGCCTATTGAAGGTAATTAGTCAGTGTCTACTTAAGAAGGGGTTCTGACAGACCAGTGTGAAAGTGAGCTGTCAAAACATGAGATATCATGGGCATTGATCTTTTATTAATAAAACAAATAAATATTTAAGTGGCATGTGTGGTAGAAGTGACAGATGAGGCCCTGAGCAGGATCCCAGCCAGGGCATGGTCATTGAGTGTGGGGAGTGTTATTAGATTTGATCCATTAGAGGCTGGCATTGTCCTTTTCCAGAGATTACCTTTTAGCAACCTGTTTATTACTGAACTTATGTGTTGATATAAAAAAAGAAGCTAACAGTAGGAAGACAAAGTGTCTGTATTCCTTGCTGTGATCAAGTATATATTTTTTTAAGTATATTGATGTTTTGTATGACAGCAATAATTGGAAACAAGAAATTCTAAAAACAAGGAGTTGGTACATCAGTTAAACAAATATATTCTATTATAAAGACAGTTTTCTAGGAATAGCTTAAATGACTATTTATTTAACTCCGAATGAGAGTAGTGTTGTTGTTCAGTCGCTAGGTTGTGTCTGACTTGTGACCCTATGAACTGCAGCACGCCAGGCTCCACTGTTCTCCGCTGTCTCCCAGAGTTTGCTCAAATTCGTGTTCATTGAGTTGGTGATGCTATGTAACCATCTCATCCTCCGCTGCCTCCTCCTCCTCCTGCCCTCAATCTTTCCCCGAATCAGGGTCTTTTCCAGTGAGTCGGCTCTTTGCATCTGGTGGCCAAACAATTCGAGCTCCCGCTTCAGCATCAGTCTTTCTAACGGATGCTCAGGGTTGATTTCCTTTGGGATTGACTGGCTTGATCTCCTTGGACTCCAAGGAGATGTTTCCAGGTGAGAGTGATTCTGTAGGTGTGTGTGATCTAAGTGCTGCATTTCATATGTTTGTGATAGTTAATATTAATTCTTTAGAAGTCTTCCTATTTCCATGTTGTCCTAGTACACTAGGGCTGCTGTTGCATAAATACCATAAACTTGGCAACTTATCAACAGCAAAAGTTCATTTCTGATGGTTCTGGGGCTGGAGATCTGAGATGAAAGTGCCAGCAGGGGTGGAGTCAATGCCTATTGAAGGTAATTAGTCAGTGTCTACTTAAGAAGGGGTTCTGACAGACCAGTGTGAAAGTGAGCTGTCAAAACATGAGATATCATGGGCATTGATCTTTTATTAATAAAACAAATAAATATTTAAGTGGCATGTGTGGTAGAAGTGACAGATGAGGCCCTGAGCAGGATCCCAGCCAGGGCATGGTCATTGAGTGTGGGGAGTGTTATTAGATTTGATCCATTAGAGGCTGGCATTGTCCTTTTCCAGAGATTACCTTTTAGCAACCTGTTTATTACTGAACTTATGTGTTGATATAAAAAAAGAAGCTAACAGTAGGAAGACAAAGTGTCTGTATTCCTTGCTGTGATCAAGTATATATTTTTTTAAGTATATTGATGTTTTGTATGACAGCAATAATTGGAAACAAGAAATTCTAAAAACAAGGAGTTGGTACATCAGTTAAACAAATATATTCTATTATAAAGACAGTTTTCTAGGAATATCTTCAATGACATAGACATATGGTTATGTTAATTTGTTTTTCTGGGCCTGGTGTCATAAATGTTTTTGAGGGTTTGATATCATTGCCCTGCCAGCTTTTCTTCTTCTTCTTTGTTTCTTTTTTTTTTTTTGCATATGGACCAACTGAATTGAGAAACTAGATATTTAGAAACTATAAATACTGAGAAGATGATAACATTCCATCTACTCAGAATAGGCAATACTAAAATTAGCAAAAGAAAGCACAATTTTTACATTATCTCCTGCTGTCTTACATACTTTTTCAAAAGTCACATACAAATTTGACAAGATATATATATAATGTGTTACATAAATATGTATGTATATATTTACACACACATGTATATGTGTATATACACGTGTATGTATATTACCACTACCTTTTTAATGCCTTAAACATATGTTTAAAGATCCCTGATAAGTAGTAGATCATGTAAGGTAGGCATTGTTTTCTATGTTAATACAAAATAATTATTTATATCATCACAAATTAAGTAAATGAATTATATGGTGAATTATATATATACATGTACATGCGTGTATATATGCACATGTACATATATATATGTATAGACATTCCATCATCTATACATATATACATAATTATTGTGTATGTGTATATACATACATGTACAGATATTTACTGTATATATACACATATACATGTGTAGACTATATATGCATATACAACTAATATTTACATGTATATATAAAGTATACAAGTATATATTGCAAAAATTCAGTAGCGTTTAACGCTGGTCAAATGATTACATGGGTTTTTATTTTTGGCTTTTTTTCCCAAAATTTCCATATTAATCCATATATTTTTATTGAGAAAAAATTATAAGTCCACAAAAAAAAGAGGGAACAACTTGATCTGTGTGATGTGTGCTTTCAGTACAAGTTGAATCTTCATTAATGTGACTCCATCCTTGGGGATATTATTTTCTCCTCTCAATTTCATAAAATTCCCAGAATGAATATTTTCATTCATATTAGCAACTTAGACATAATAAATCAGTTTCAGAAACCCATACTACATCTAAAAATCTAAATATATTTTTCTTAAAGTATACTTAAATAAATATTGTCTATGATCTGTTTCGACTTTACATGAAAGGAGTCCTAAGTATGTGTTTCCTCTCTAGCCATATGCTTTTGTTATTTACTTTGCAGAAAAGTTAAACTTTTAGCTAAATCAATGAATTTCTCATCATCAGTAAAATATCCTGGATTCTAATTGAAAAAATCAATACTTGTTACTTAGAATGAAGGCATATTTCAAAAGTCACATACAAATTTGACAAGATATATATATATAATGTGTTACATAAATATGTATGTATATATTTACACACACATGTATATGTGTATATACACGTGTATGTATATTACCACTACCTTTTTAATGCCTTAAACATATGTTTAAAGATCCCTGATAAGTAGTAGATCATGTAAGGTAGGCATTGTTTTCTATGTTAATACAAAATAATTATTTATATCATCACAAATTAAGTAAATGAATTATATGGTGAATTATATATATATACATGTACATGCGTGTATATATGCACATGTACATATATATATGTATAGACATTCCATCATCTATACATATATACATAATTATTGTGTATGTGTATATACATACATGTACAGATATTTACTGTATATATACACATATACATGTGTAGACTATATATGCATATACAACTAATATTTACATGTATATATAAAGTATACAAGTATATATTGCAAAAATTCAGTAGCGTTTAACGCTGGTCAAATGATTACATGGGTTTTTATTTTTGGCTTTTTTTCCCAAAATTTCCATATTAATCCATATATTTTTATTGAGAAAAAATTATAAGTCCACAAAAAAAAGAGGGAACAACTTGATCTGTGTGATGTGTGCTTTCAGTACAAGTTGAATCTTCATTAACGTGACTCCATCCTTGGGGATATTATTTTCTCCTCTCAATTTCATAAAATTCCCAGAATGAATATTTTCATTCATATTAGCAACTTAGACATAATAAATCAGTTTCAGAAACCCATACTACATCTAAAAATCTAAATATATTTTTCTTAAAGTATACTTAAATAAATATTGTCTATGATCTGTTTCGACTTTACATGAAAGGAGTCCTAAGTATGTGTTTCCTCTCTAGCCATATGCTTTTGTTATTTACTTTGCAGAAAAGTTAAACTTTTAGCTAAATCAATGAATTTCTCATCATCAGTAAAATATCCTGGATTCTAATTGAAAAAATCAATACTTGTTACTTAGAATGAAGGCATATTTAACTTGATGTAAAAAAGAATTCTTTTTCTAAAATCTACTGTTTATAATGTTAATTTTATTCACCTTAACCAAGAATTTTTTAAATCCACACGTAGATATTTAAAGATTTAGCTTCTCTCATTTATACCTATTCGATTCATTGTCAGATTTATAAGAATAAACCAGTTGCAAGGGTGAGCTGGGGGCTTCTCAGGTGGGCTAGTGATAAAGAACCTGGAGGAGGGCATGGCAACCCACTCCAGTATTCTTGCCTGGACAATCCAGTACACTCCGATGGACTCCAGCCCAAGGGGTTGCAAAGAGTTGGACATTATGGAGCAGCTAACACAATCAGTATCACAGCAGATTTTTAAAAGCTTTAGATTTGTGTCCTTTAACAAAACAAAACAAAACAAAAAATTAGAACTCACAGTCCCCAGTCATCACCTCTGTTCTTTCCTGTGTCTTTGACTTCAGCAGACGGTTGTGTTTCAGTACTTCTGAGAGTGTTGGTAGAGTTAGCAAGTGCTGGGGAAAGCTCATAGTTCAGCTGAAGTTCTTCTGGCTCTTATATTGCATTTACATTGTAATATTGTGCTATCAGTCACTTTTCCAGGAGAATAGTTTCAAGTCCATTTGACTTTTCCAAGGTTGATTTGCTACCATAATATATGTTGCTATTTAGTTGCTAAGTTGTCTGGCTCTTTGCGACCCCCATGGACTATAATAGCCTTCCAGGCTCCTGGTCCATGTAATTTCTCAGACAAGAATGCTGGAGTGATTTTCCATTTCTTTCTCCCAGGTGATCTTCCCAACCCAGCGATCGAACCCATGTCTCCTGCATTGGCAAACAGATTCTTTACTGCTGAGCCACCAGGAGAGCATAACCACAATGTAGCAACTAGAATAAAATCAGTTTCAGAAACCCATACTACATCTAAAAATCTAAATATATTTTTCTTAAAGTATACTTAAATAAATATTGTCTATGATCTGTTTCGACTTTACATGAAAGGAGTCCTAAGTATGTGTTTCCTCTCTAGCCATATGCTTTTGTTATTTACTTTGCAGAAAAGTTAAACTTTTAGCTAAATCAATGAATTTCTCATCATCAGTAAAATATCCTGGATTCTAATTGAAAAAATCAATACTTGTTACTTAGAATGAAGGCATATTTAACTTGATGTAAAAAAGAATTCTTTTTCTAAAATCTACTGTTTATAATGTTAATTTTATTCACCTTAACCAAGAATTTTTTAAATCCACACGTAGATATTTAAAGATTTAGCTTCTCTCATTTATACCTATTCGATTCATTGTCAGATTTATAAGAATAAACCAGTTGCAAGGGTGAGCTGGGGGCTTCTCAGGTGGGCTAGTGATAAAGAACCTGGAGGAGGGCATGGCAACCCACTCCAGTATTCTTGCCTGGACAATCCAGTACACTCCGATGGACTCCAGCCCAAGGGGTTGCAAAGAGTTGGACATTATGGAGCAGCTAACACAATCAGTATCACAGCAGATTTTTAAAAGCTTTAGATTTGTGTCCTTTAACAAAACAAAACAAAACAAAAAATTAGAACTCACAGTCCCCAGTCATCACCTCTGTTCTTTCCCTGTGTCTTTGACTTCAGCAGACGGTTGTGTTTCAGTACTTCTGAGAGTGTTGGTAGAGTTAGCAAGTGCTGGGGAAAGCTCATAGTTCAGCTGAAGTTCTTCTGGCTCTTATATTGCATTTACATTGTAATATTGTGCTATCAGTCACTTTTCCAGGAGAATAGTTTCAAGTCCATTTGACTTTTCCAAGGTTGATTTGCTACCATAATATATGTTGCTATTTAGTTGCTAAGTTGTCTGGCTCTTTGCGACCCCCATGGACTATAATAGCCTTCCAGGCTCCTGGTCCATGTAATTTCTCAGACAAGAATGCTGGAGTGATTTTCCATTTCTTTCTCCCAGGTGATCTTCCCAACCCAGCGATCGAACCCATGTCTCCTGCATTGGCAAACAGATTCTTTACTGCTGAGCCACCAGGAGAGCATAACCACAATGTAGAAACATGGACATAGCTATTCTAGAAAACCATCCAAACAAATGTTGATAAAAAGATGAACCCCAGCCTCTCATAGTGATAAGTACACAGAGAAGAAGACTGGTCTCTCAGAATACATGGGGCTGTACAACTGAGCAAAATCCAACTATGACATAATTTAACAAACAGGTAATGTCAGACTCTAGAGACTACAGGAGATTCTAGAAGTAGAGCTGAGGGAGTCAGATACTTTGTGGGTGATTAGATCTTATAACACCCTGAAGTTCATGTCACGTTGAGAGGGCATCAGACAGTGGGCCACAAATGCAGGAGCAGCCCAGACGAACATCCAGAGGTGACCAGGTGGTGAAGCCCAGGGCAAGGGCAAGCACGGGTAGTATTGGGAAGAAAGGTTAGGGTAGAAGTGGACCAAGAGTAGAGTCAGCACAGGAGACTCAGTGTTCACTTCTGAAGGAGTGGCCGTGTGAAGTCAAGTCTTCAAAGACTGCATCTACCAGAAAGTTCCACACCACCAGAAGAGGTAGAAAGAAAGCAAATCCAGTCTGTGATTTTGTTTGTTAGAGACACAGGAAAGTGATCTTATGAGGGTCATTTTCTTGTCTATGCATAGTCTCTATTTTAAATTTCTACATTCTGTATTAACTCCTGTATTTTTTCATTTGTGCTAGTTCTATCACATGAACAGCAACTCCTATATGAAATGCACACAGACCAACTTGGAACATGTATGAATATCACATGGCATGTTATCCTTCTTGAGATAATTTTAGCTTCTGTATAGTTTTGCTTGAAATCAAAGTGGATGAACTTAGAGCCTATTATTACAGAGTGAAGCAAGTTAGAAAAAGAAAAATATATTCATGCGTATCTATGGAATCTGGAAAGATGGTACTGTTAGACCCATGTGCAGGGCAGCAATGCAGATGCAGACATAGAGAACAGACTTGTGGACACAGTGGAGGAAGAAGAGGGTGGGACAAATTGAGAGAGTAGGATTCAAACATACACGTTACCATATGTAAAATCAGATACCAGTGGAAATTTGCTCTGTGAAGGCTGAGAGCTCAAATCCGGTGACAAGGTGGGAGGAAGTTTCAAGAGGAAAGAGGTATGTGTGTACCTGGCTGATTCATGTTGTTGCATGGCAGAAACCAATACAATATTGTAAAACAGCGATCCTCCAATTAGAAGTAAATTTAAATTTTAATATAGGAAATCATACTATCTGTTGATTTTAATCTTTAAGCTAGTGTTCATTCCAAAAAGGGGAGGAAACAAAGCTAAATTCAGTATTCCATATGGCATTCAGAATCCACTCTGAAGGTGGTGTCTGCCATGGCCATTTCTGCAGGAGCTAAACCAGTTTTATTCTCCTGAAGCAGGTTTTTCAGTATATAAAATTTAAGTGCAAATGTCTCTGAATTAGTAATAGAGAGTTAATTTCTCTTTTATACTTTCTGTCCTTTTGGAAAATATCTTTGAAGTCAGTTTTAATTTTCCTTCTCTCTATAGATGTATAACCTGGTTATTGATGCATACTCACTCCTTTAACACAGTTTGACATAGAAACTGCTTGAAGCACGTTGTTTTACTGCATTTATGTCTGAACTAAATGAGAGTTTGGGTAGGACCTGGCACTAGAAACAAACCCACAGAAATAGACAGGATGATATGCAGCTAAAATTTTTATTTAGTCTGAAGGTGTAATATAGCGAGTCTGTGATTTTGTTTGTTAGAGACACAGGAAAGTGATCTTATGAGGGTCTTTTTGTCTATGCATAGTCTCTATTTTAAATTTCTACATTCTGTATTAACTCCTGTATTTTTCATTTGTGCTAGTTCTATCACATGAACAGCAACTCCTATATGAAATGCACACAGACCAACTTGGAACATGTATGAATATCACATGGCATGTTATCCTTCTTGAGATAATTTTAGCTTCTGTATAGTTTTGCTTGAAATCAAAGTGGATGAACTTAGAGCCTATTATTACAGAGTGAAGCAAGTTAGAAAAAGAAAAATATATTCATGCGTATCTATGGAATCTGGAAAGATGGTACTGTTAGACCCATGTGCAGGGCAGCAATGCAGATGCAGACATAGAGAACAGACTTGTGGACACAGTGGAGGAAGAAGAGGGTGGGACAAATTGAGAGAGTAGGATTCAAACATACACGTTACCATATGTAAAATCAGATACCAGTGGAAATTTGCTCTGTGAAGGCTGAGAGCTCAAATCCGGTGACAAGGTGGGAGGAAGTTTCAAGAGGAAAGAGGTATGTGTGTACCTGGCTGATTCATGTTGTTGCATGGCAGAAACCAATACAATATTGTAAAACAGCGATCCTCCAATTAGAAGTAAATTTAAATTTTAATATAGGAAATCATACTATCTGTTGATTTTAATCTTTAAGCTAGTGTTCATTCCAAAAAGGGGAGGAAACAAAGCTAAATTCAGTATTCCATATGGCATTCAGAATCCACTCTGAAGGTGGTGTCTGCCATGGCCATTTCTGCAGGAGCTAAACCAGTTTTATTCTCCTGAAGCAGGTTTTTCAGTATATAAAATTTAAGTGCAAATGTCTCTGAATTAGTAATAGAGAGTTAATTTCTCTTTTATACTTTCTGTCCTTTTGGAAAATATCTTTGAAGTCAGTTTTAATTTTCCTTCTCTCTATAGATGTATAACCTGGTTATTGATGCATACTCACTCCTTTAACACAGTTTGACATAGAAACTGCTTGAAGCACGTTGTTTTACTGCATTTATGTCTGAACTAAATGAGAGTTTGGGTAGGACCTGGCACTAGAAACAAACCCACAGAAATAGACAGGATGATATGCAGCTAAAATTTTTATTTAGTCTGAAGGTGTAATATAGCGAAAAATCTTTTCAAGCCACTGAATATTAGCAGTGTACTTTCCCTGACATCTGGGAAAATAGAGAGAGGGAGATTCTTATTAACAGACAGGGGACACCTGCCTTCTCACCACCCCACACCTCCCAAAAAAGAATTTCCAAACACCAAAATATCTATTCAGCATACTTCTTCCCTGGGTTAATGAAAGTATTTTCTTTGATAGGTTTACTTTACATGAAGTTTTTTCATGAAATGTGCCGTTTCATTGCTGCCTGTAATTCTGTCAAAAGAATCACATTTTTTCCCCTCTTCTCTATTTAAGAGTCTCGGACTTTGTGCTGTTTGCCTGGCTTAATGCAATGTACTTAATCCTGTGATGTTACCCCTGTGATTACTAAAATGATTTTCCCTTATATTCTCAAAATTCAATCTATGTTCAATGAGTAGTCTCCTCGCTCACTACAGAATGATTTATAAACCTGTCATTTTAAAAGATAACATGGAAAATCTCTCCATGAGGTCAATGGCAAGGCTACCTTTCAGTAACATAATTTCCACTATCGAAATACTCTCAAAGTGTAATTTAAAATACAAAGCAAATAGCTGCCATTGTTGAAAGTAGAGAATATAATTTTTAAAGAAAAAATATTCCTTTTTTCCAAATGTTACTGAGTTTCTTCAATAAAACAGAGATAAGAAGGATTTCAACAAGAGGATTCTATTTTAATTTACCAAAAAGATTTATTTACTTACCTGATGAAAAGAAAAATCACTCCTCTGAAACATTGTAAGAATACAGATTAACAGAAAATCTTTCACAAAATAGAAGGAACACATTTATTAATGCTGAGCTACTTGGCCATTTGATTTGCTTGGATAATGTTCCAAGAAGCAACTTTAGCTTTCTAGTTTTTATTCTGAAGAGTACTGCACAATTTCATTACTTTTTTTTTTTTTTACAAATTATTAGAGTATATTGACTAATTAATCATTGTTGATCCTCTTCTTAAATGCAGAAGTTGAGGGAAGAGAGGAATAAATTTAATGAATATGAATTTTAGTAGGTAGAGCACTAAACTCAAGTCAGCAGATCTTAGAAAATGCATCGGGTCATTATAATTCAAACTGTAGCCTAATTCTACAACATTTAAGTCCAGACACTTGCTCTTTTGAATTAACTGTCTATTATAAAAGTATAAACTCATGGTATAAAAGATACTCACTGTTGTTGAGTCGCCAAGTAGAATCCAACTCTTTTGTGAACCCACTGGACTGTAGCCTGCCAGGCTCCTCTGTCCATGGGATTCTCCAGGCAAGAATACTGGAGTGGGTAGCCATTCCCTACTCCAGGGGATTTCCTGATCCAGGGACCGGACCCAGGTCTCCAACTTGACAGGTGAATTCTTTACCACTGAAAGAATGAACCATCAGGGAGGCCCAAAAAATCTTCACTAGGCAAAGTCCTAAAATAATTTGTAAAACGGCATGAGACACTGCAAAACTCTTCAAAAGATGGTAAAACCTGCATCTGGTAAGGTGTTCACTGACATGTTGTTCACTTCACAGTGTTGAATCAGAGAATCATTTCACAGCCAGCCTAGCAGTGGGGTCATGACCAGACCAGACCTGCAAATTTCCTGGTCACTTCAACGCCAAGGGTCCCAGGAACCAACAGAATGGGGTCCTCCCATCTCAGCTCAAGTGCCCTCTGATCCTGAAACTTTGGCAGAGGGCCTTGTCAACCGTTAATCTTATCCACAGTTGCTCTCTTTAGACATGAGGAACAGTCCAAGCAATGGGTGAAATGGAACACAGACTTACTTAGTCATTATTACCATGAAAGGAACACACTGAAGTCATTTGCGGAGTTCTAAATCTTTCCTGAACTGTTTTACCAAATAGCACTTCAAAATCGAGTAGTTCCAGACTTGGCAAAGATACAGAAGTCTTTCCTAACTTTCACAAAAAGTGTCCTAAAACTACTAGATTTCATGAAAGTACAGAACTAAATAGTATTAAGGTGTATAATATATACCATGCCTTTGTAGATGAAAACATAATTAAAGATTGCCTACAGACACACTCCTCAAAGAGTTGCATTCATTGATAGAAAGAGGGCTGTACACTAGATTTTTAAGGCAATGATCCTTGGAATGGGAATTAACTCTACTGTAGAGGGCTCTACTTAAAAAAAAAAAAAGTATAGTCATGGAACCTTCTTTCATCTATTGATTTATTCATCAGCTGTTGTTGATACCCTTTCTTAAATGACAACTGTTTCCAAATAGAAATAGTTGTAGAAATGAAGTGATGTTTTATTTCCATTTAAAAGGTATAAACTGTTAGTGGAGAAGCACTCACCAAAACCTAATGACTCAGTGACAGTTATTCTCTTGATCCGTTATCTTTGGGGGAATTTATTCTTTTGGAGAGTTATTGTGTATATATGTGTGTGTGTGTGTGTTTATATGTGTTTTTTTTCTGGGAGGCAAGTCCTTGGTTGCCTCTCTAAAATAAGGTTACACGAATAAAATACAAGATACTCAGATTTAACTGTCTTATATTTTTATTTTTCCCTTACTTGTTTTTATTGAAGTATAGTTGATTTACAGTGTTGTTAATTCCTGCTATATGACAAAGTGATTCAATTATACATATATATGCATTCATTTTTAATACTCTTTTTCATTGTGGTTTATCATAGAATGTTAATTTTTATTAGAATAAGGTTGCTTTACGATGTTGTTTCTGCTGTACAATGAAATGAATCAGTTATATGCGTACACGTATCCCTTCCCTTTTCAACTTCCCTCCCACCCACTCCTGTTGTATTTTTATTTACTAAATCTGAAAGCTCTTATCTACAACTTCTGCCACTTCCTTCTCCCAATTATGACAGCTAGTGAGCAGAGTGTCCTGAGTCAAAGATCCAATGAGGAAATGGTACTAACAAGAGCCATTATAATAAATGACCTGTATCAATACTAATATCTTCTGTTGAGAACCACACAACTGAATGGATAACACATTACTCTGCCCTTTCACCCAATGTGCTCTGGCTGGGAAATAACTTTCACAGTGTCTGGCTGGAAATATTTTCAAGGTTTAAGAATATATCAGACACATGCCTTTGTAGATGAAAACATAATTAAAGATTGCCTACAGACACACTCCTCAAAGAGTTGCATTCATTGATAGAAAGAGGGCTGTACACTAGATTTTTAAGGCAATGATCCTTGGAATGGGAATTAACTCTACTGTAGAGGGCTCTACTTAAAAAAAAAAAAAAGTATAGTCATGGAACCTTCTTTCATCTATTGATTTATTCATCAGCTGTTGTTGATACCCTTTCTTAAATGACAACTGTTTCCAAATAGAAATAGTTGTAGAAATGAAGTGATGTTTTATTTCCATTTAAAAGGTATAAACTGTTAGTGGAGAAGCACTCACCAAAACCTAATGACTCAGTGACAGTTATTCTCTTGATCCGTTATCTTTGGGGGAATTTATTCTTTTGGAGAGTTATTGTGTATATATGTGTGTGTGTGTGTGTTTATATGTTTTTTTTCTGGGAGGCAAGTCCTTGGTTGCCTCTCTAAAATAAGGTTACACGAATAAAATACAAGATACTCAGATTTAACTGTCTTATATTTTTATTTTTCCCTTACTTGTTTTTATTGAAGTATAGTTGATTTACAGTGTTGTTAATTCCTGCTATATGACAAAGTGATTCAATTATACATATATATGCATTCATTTTTAATACTCTTTTTCATTGTGGTTTATCATAGAATGTTAATTTTTATTAGAATAAGGTTGCTTTACGATGTTGTTTCTGCTGTACAATGAAATGAATCAGTTATATGCGTACACGTATCCCTTCCCTTTTCAACTTCCCTCCCACCCACTCCTGTTGTATTTTTATTTACTAAATCTGAAAGCTCTTATCTACAACTTCTGCCACTTCCTTCTCCCAATTATGACAGCTAGTGAGCAGAGTGTCCTGAGTCAAAGATCCAATGAGGAAATGGTACTAACAAGAGCCATTATAATAAATGACCTGTATCAATACTAATATCTTCTGTTGAGAACCACACAACTGAATGGATAACACATTACTCTGCTTTCACCCAATTTGAATCTTAATCCCTTCTCACCATGTGCTCTGGCTGGGAAATAATTTGGTTCCAAAAGAGGAGTTTGATTCTGTCCTGTTATATTTTCAGTTTCTGATTTCAGTCATATGAGCCTTCAGTGGCCAAGGCTTGAGCTTAATCTAAAATATTCTGAACATCAGTCTTGGATTTCCTCTTTAATAATAACAACTGTGGCCATTATGTAGCCAACTTCACATTTACAGAAATAGCCAGGGCTTTAATTAGACTTACTTGAAAGTGTTAAGGGAAGCAACAGGCCTTGGATTGTGCAGGCACTAATAGTACATAATATAGCCAATTGCAGATAGCAGTCTAATTTGTTGATTTGAAGTGAGGTGTAATTATATCGCTTCATTTGCCGAGCAAATCATATGAGAGTTTCTCTAAATCAGCCTGATTGTGTAATGAAGAGCTAATTACCAACAGCAGTGTTCTTGCAGTAAATTTATTGTAAGTGCCAACGCTGGGTTGGCGCCGCGGTGACAATGGCTCATTAGGACATTAACAAAAGCAACTGTGGAAAAGTGCCCCAAACCGGGCTTCTGGTCGCTCTGTTTCAGAAGGCTGCAATGATTACATCCTTCAGCGTGTAATTACTAAGAAAATGGTATTTGATTTAGGTTTTGGCAAATTTTTTAAAAGAACTCAAAGACATTTTTGGAGCTAAGGAAAATGGTTTGAAAGTCTTCTTGTCAGGCTTCATGATACCAGGTGTGCCCTGGAAACCTCATTTGACAAGGAGCACTTTCAAAGAAGCTAAGTCAGAGGGACAACTGAATTCTGACATTGTGTATCCAAATGGAATCTTTGACTTTAGAAATATACAGAATATATAGAGGGAGAAAGGGATATACATATGTGTGTGTGTGTGTGTGTATATATATATATATATATATATATACACTTTTGTGTGTGTGTGTGTGTGTGTGTGTGTATCCATGTATCCTCAGTTGCCAAGTCGTGCCTGACTCTGCAACACCATGGACTATAGCCTGACAGGCCCCCCTGCCATGGGATTCTCCAGGCAAAAATACTGGAGTGGGTTGCCATTTCCTCCTCCAAAGCATCTTCCAAACCCAGGGATCAAACCCACGTCTGCTGCATTTCAGGCGGATTCTCTACTGCTTGAGCCATAGCATTGAAGTGATTCATGTTAAATGAAGTTCTTGCAAAGTTAACAAAGTGAAGGGCAGTCCCTATAGAGAGTGTGATGTTATCTTGCATCCTTGTGTCTGGGCAGGGTTTTCCCTTCTAATTGAGATAGCAATATGTAAACCCTGTGTTTTGAAATAGCCCCCAACCTATGCAGCTGGATTGTATTAAATTGCCCAGTTGAGTATGAGTTGTTCTTATGATGGTCATCATGTCATTTCTGCAGCCCAGCATACCTTCATTCCCCAAACCTCTGCCTCATCTCTTCATTTTATTGATTTTGTTGATTATCACAGAGTTTTCCTTTACTGTGCTTATTCTAAAATAGAGCTTTAAAATGCAGACTTTTCTAGAATTGCTAACAGTTCAGTACTTTGCTTCATAAATTTTTAGTCTGACAGGGAAAGACCCCTCCCAGAGATATTGATAGTACTGAGTCTACAGCTAACAAGTTACACTTATTAATTCTCCAAGCACTTTCACATATTTTTAAAATCTATGTTCCTGGATTTTAAGTTACTAAGTCCTCAGCAAATCTGGAGCTTCCCAGGTGACTCAGTTGGTAAAGAATCTGTCTGCCAATGCAGAAGATGCAAGAGATGCAAGTTCAATTCCTGGGTCTGGAAGATCCCCTAAAGGAAGATGGAAACCCACTCCAATATTCTTGGCCTGGAGAATCCCATAGACTGAGGAGCCTGGAGGGCCATAGGCCATAGGGTCACAAAGAGTTGGACATGACTGTAAACACATGGACACAACAAATCTAGATCTAATCTCTCTGTATCCAAATACTACAGTAAATATCAATAATTTTCAAAGTATGTATCGAAAAATACTGTTTTTTTCAGTTTCAGATCCTTTCAGTTTTAGAAGTTCATGCTTTTCCAAGACTTGATGAGATCCAAATATTAACAGCCTTTGTGTCTACTAATGTAGGGAAATATCCCAATTTATTTTGTCTTTTTTCCCCTCCTAGTCTCCTCCTGCCCCTGTCTACTTTAATGGTTTAGCTGAATGGAGTGGGTTGCCATTTCCTCCTCCAAAGCATCTTCCAAACCCAGGGATCAAACCCACGTCTGCTGCATTTCAGGCGGATTCTCTACTGCTTGAGCCATAGCATTGAAGTGATTCATGTTAAATGAAGTTCTTGCAAAGTTAACAAAGTGAAGGGCAGTCCCTATAGAGAGTGTGATGTTATCTTGCATCCTTGTGTCTGGGCAGGGTTTTCCCTTCTAATTGAGATAGCAATATGTAAACCCTGTGTTTTGAAATAGCCCCCAACCTATGCAGCTGGATTGTATTAAATTGCCCAGTTGAGTATGAGTTGTTCTTATGATGGTCATCATGTCATTTCTGCAGCCCAGCATACCTTCATTCCCCAAACCTCTGCCTCATCTCTTCATTTTATTGATTTTGTTGATTATCACAGAGTTTTCCTTTACTGTGCTTATTCTAAAATAGAGCTTTAAAATGCAGACTTTTCTAGAATTGCTAACAGTTCAGTACTTTGCTTCATAAATTTTTAGTCTGACAGGGAAAGACCCCTCCCAGAGATATTGATAGTACTGAGTCTACAGCTAACAAGTTACACTTATTAATTCTCCAAGCACTTTCACATATTTTTAAAATCTATGTTCCTGGATTTTAAGTTACTAAGTCCTCAGCAAATCTGGAGCTTCCCAGGTGACTCAGTTGGTAAAGAATCTGTCTGCCAATGCAGAAGATGCAAGAGATGCAAGTTCAATTCCTGGGTCTGGAAGATCCCCTAAAGGAAGATGGAAACCCACTCCAATATTCTTGGCCTGGAGAATCCCATAGACTGAGGAGCCTGGAGGGCCATAGGCCATAGGGTCACAAAGAGTTGGACATGACTGTAAACACATGGACACAACAAATCTAGATCTAATCTCTCTGTATCCAAATACTACAGTAAATATCAATAATTTTCAAAGTATGTATCGAAAAATACTGTTTTTTTCAGTTTCAGATCCTTTCAGTTTTAGAAGTTCATGCTTTTCCAAGACTTGATGAGATCCAAATATTAACAGCCTTTGTGTCTACTAATGTAGGGAAATATCCCAATTTATTTTGTCTTTTTTCCCCTCCTAGTCTCCTCCTGCCCTCAATCTTTCTGAATATCAGTATCTTTTTTCCAATGAGTTGTCTCTATGCATCAGATGGCCATACCTTTGGAGCTTCAGCTTCAGCCTCAGTCCTTCCAATGAATATTCGTTTCCTTTAGCACTAATTGGTTTGATACCCTTGCTGTCCAAGGGAATTTCAACAGTCTTCTCCCAAAATCACAGTTCAAAAGTATCAATTCTCCACTATTCAGCCTTCTTTATGGTCCAGCTCTCACATCCATACATGACTACTGGAAAAGCTATAGATTTAACTATGCAGACCTTTGTCAGCAAAGTGATACCTCTACTTTTTAACATGCTGCCTATGGTTATCATAGCTTTTCTTCCAAGGAGCAAGCATCTTTTAATTCCGTGACTGCAGTCACTGTCTGCAGTGATTCTGGAGTAAAAGAAAATAAAATCTGTCACTGTTTCCATTGTTTCCCCATCTGTTTACCATGAAGTGTCAGGACCAGA
The DNA here is from genome assembly GCA_022376925.1 of Tragulus kanchil. Classification (NCBI taxonomy): domain Eukaryota; kingdom Metazoa; phylum Chordata; class Mammalia; order Artiodactyla; family Tragulidae; genus Tragulus; species Tragulus kanchil. The sequence goes on from JAIOJX010000023.1 coordinate 135,390,259, forward strand.
TGCCATGATGTTAGTTTTTTGAATGTTGAGTTTTAGGCCAGCTTTTTCACCCTTCTCTTTCACCTTCATAAGAGGCTCTTTAGTTTTACTTCCCTTTCTGCCATGAGGGTGGTGTCATCTACGTATATAAGGTTATTGGTACAAGTTATAATTGCCTCTTTGTGACCCCATGGACTGCAGCAAACCAGACCTCCCTGTCCTTCACTATCTCCCGAAGTTTTCTCAAACTCACCCTAAAGGAAGATGCAAGTTCAATTGCTGGGTCTGGAAGATCCCCTAAAGGAAGATGGAAACCCACTCCAATATTCTTGGCCTGGAGAATCCCATAGACTGAGGAGCCTGGAGGGCCATAGGCCATAGGGTCACAAAGAGTTGGACATGACTGTAAACACATGGACACAACAAATCTAGATCTAATCTCTCTGTATCCAAATACTACAGTAAATATCAATAATTTTCAAAGTATGTATCGAAAAATACTGTTTTTTTCAGTTTCAGATCCTTTCAGTTTTAGAAGTTCATGCTTTTCCAAGACTTGATGAGATCCAAATATTAACAGCCTTTGTGTCTACTAATGTAGGGAAATATCCCAATTTATTTTGTCTTTTTTCCCCTCCTAGTCTCCTCCTGCCCTCAATCTTTCTGAATATCAGTATCTTTTTTCCAATGAGTTGTCTCTATGCATCAGATGGCCATACCTTTGGAGCTTCAGCTTCAGCCTCAGTCCTTCCAATGAATATTCGTTTCCTTTAGCACTAATTGGTTTGATACCCTTGCTGTCCAAGGGAATTTCAACAGTCTTCTCCAATATCACAGTTCAAAAGTATCAATTCTCCACTATTCAGCCTTCTTTATGGTCCAGCTCTCACATCCATACATGACTACTGGAAAAGCTATAGATTTAACTATGCAGACCTTTGTCAGCAAAGTGATACCTCTACTTTTTAACATGCTGCCTATGGTTATCATAGCTTTTCTTCCAAGGAGCAAGCATCTTTTAATTCCGTGACTGCAGTCACTGTCTGCAGTGATTCTGGAGTAAAAGAAAATAAAATCTGTCACTGTTTCCATTGTTTCCCCATCTGTTTACCATGAAGTGTCAGGACCAGATGCCATGATGTTAGTTTTTTGAATGTTGAGTTTTAGGCCAGCTTTTTCACCCTTCTCTTTCACCTTCATAAGAGGCTCTTTAGTTTTACTTCCCTTTCTGCCATGAGGGTGGTGTCATCTACGTATATAAGGTTATTGGTACAAGTTATAATTGCCTCTTTGTGACCCCATGGACTGCAGCAAACCAGACCTCCCTGTCCTTCACTATCTCCCGAAGTTTTCTCAAACTCAAATCCATTGAGTTTGTGGTTCCATCCAATCATCTCATCCTCTGTTCCCCTCTTCTCCCCCTGCCCTCATTTGGATCTTTCCCAGTGAATCAGTTCTTCACATCAGATGGCCAGAGTATTGGAGCTTCAGCATCAGTCCTCTCAATGAATATTCAGGGTTGATTTCCTTTAGGATAGACTGACTTGATCTCCTTTAGGGTCTTCTGAGGTGCACGTAATTTAATTATACAGTTGTAGGCCCTGTTCTACTGATAATCACTCTTTATTATTACTCTATCCTTATGCTTCTAATCAACCTTTTAATTATCATGGGTATGATGGCTACTCATATTATCCAATATGAACTTTATAAGATCAATAAAACAACTTATGGTATGAGTAGGAAAACCAAGTGAGTGACAGCAGACCAGTGATTAATACATTTTTCTACATGGAGAACAATATTTATTTTAAAATAATGACAGTGAAGTAAGTTGAAGTACCTGATAAAAAATTCATGAAGATGCAGAAATCCTTCAGGCATGTGGCATATTCTATGGTACCAGTGCCACAGACTTCTATCAATGTCAACTATGTGCAAATGTAGCATTTCTTGCCTAGATGTTACTGTCATCTCATATATATATATATCAGCACTTCATTGTTTTGTTTAGAATCTATTTGAATAGCTCTTTGTAAAGTATTGAGCCTTGTATTGGGGGAAAGGATTGATTGTTGTATGCATAATAAATTCACTTTGGGATTATGTCTGCACAACAAAACATGGAATGAATATTTACTCTATGTGATGATTTAGTCACAAAGTTCATTGACGCTGTAGGCTGAATGGTTATATCTGACTTGATAAAGAGTCTAAAGTAACCACTCCATCATTAAAACATGCACTGCATTTTGTTCTATGTAGAATTAGCTTCAATAAAGAGAAAAGGGCCTGTTTAGACAAATTCTACACAATAACTCTACTACCCTATAATTCATAAGCAGCAGGTAAACTAAATTGTGATTCTTTTCAAGATTACTATGTAGAATGAAGACTCAAGTCTTTATTCTTTGAGCAATGATTTTCCAATGTAGTATTTTGCTTGATGTTTTTAAAGACTTACTGAAACTGTGGAAAATATATAAGAAGCCAATTTAGGAAATTCTGCTCCTTGCTGCTAATATATATAAACTATAGCCAGTTTCTCCTCTTGTTTGTCACAGCCTTTGGGAATGTAGCTAAATGTCACCTTGAGAATGTTTCTTGGCATCCCGTATTTTGTTGAACTGTGAGCCTTTATTATTGTGTGTGACTAGCGAAGACGTATTCCACTAGGACAACACTGTGTATTTAGCAACCCCCTGAATGCTACTGTTTGTCTTCTCAATGAATCATCTGTCTTAAATAGGAGTGGGGGACTTTCCTGGTGGTCCAGTGGCTAAAATTTTGCCTTCCACTGCAGAGGGTGCAGGTTTGATCACTTGTCAGGAAGCCAGGATCCCACATGCCTTGTGGCCAAAGAAAAGAAATAAATTAAACAGAAGTAGTACTGCAACAAATTTGATAAAGACTTTAGAAATGGTTCATTTCAAAAAACAATTTATTTGAAAATTTCAGAAAAAGAATGATGGTGCACTCAGCCTTTCTATACTGCTGTACCTCTAATACCTCTGCACCTCTAATATCTCTGCACATGTGCTCTGTCACTAAGTTGTCACTTAGTGTCACTTTGCTATCCCATGGACTGTAGCTTTCCAGGTTCCTCTGTCCATGGGATTTATTCCCATAAGGATAGACATATAGCACATGACATTGGATAGATGTGGAGAAAATGAAAAATGTTTGAGATTTGAAAGGGTCCCAATTATGTCAAAACAGGGCTATGTGATGATTTAGTCACAAAGTTCATTGACGCTGTAGGCTGAATGGTTATATCTGACTTGATAAAGAGTCTAAAGTAACCACTCCATCATTAAAACATGCACTGCATTTTGTTCTATGTAGAATTAGCTTCAATAAAGAGAAAAGGGCCTGTTTAGACAAATTCTACACAATAACTCTACTACCCTATAATTCATAAGCAGCAGGTAAACTAAATTGTGATTCTTTTCAAGATTACTATGTAGAATGAAGACTCAAGTCTTTATTCTTTGAGCAATGATTTTCCAATGTAGTATTTTGCTTGATGTTTTTAAAGACTTACTGAAACTGTGGAAAATATATAGGAAGCCAATTTAGGAAATTCTGCTCCTTGCTGCTAATATATATAAACTATAGCCAGTTTCTCCTCTTGTTTGTCACAGCCTTTGGGAATGTAGCTAAATGTCACCTTGAGAATGTTTCTTGGCATCCCGTATTTTGTTGAACTGTGAGCCTTTATTATTGTGTGTGACTAGCGAAGACGTATTCCACTAGGACAACACTGTGTATTTAGCAACCCCCTGAATGCTACTGTTTGTCTTCTCAATGAATCATCTGTCTTAAATAGGAGTGGGGGACTTTCCTGGTGGTCCAGTGGCTAAAATTTTGCCTTCCACTGCAGAGGGTGCAGGTTTGATCACTTGTCAGGAAGCCAGGATCCCACATGCCTTGTGGCCAAAGAAAAGAAATAAATTAAACAGAAGTAGTACTGCAACAAATTTGATAAAGACTTTAGAAATGGTTCATTTCAAAAAACAATTTATTTGAAAATTTCAGAAAAAGAATGATGGTGCACTCAGCCTTTCTATACTGCTGTACCTCTAATACCTCTGCACCTCTAATATCTCTGCACATGTGCTCTGTCACTAAGTTGTCACTTAGTGTCACTTTGCTATCCCATGGACTGTAGCTTTCCAGGTTCCTCTGTCCATGGGATTTATTCCCATAAGGATAGACATATAGCACATGACATTGGATAGATGTGGAGAAAATGAAAAATGTTTGAGATTTGAAAGGGTCCCAATCAAAGCTAGCATATAAGACAAATAAATTTAAAATATATGTATGTGTAGGGACTTCCCTGGTGGTCCAGTGGGTAAGGACACTGCCTTGCAGTGCAAAAGGCACTGGTTCAATCCCTGGCCAGGGAAGATCCCACGTGCCGCGGAGCAGCTGACCCAGTGTGTCCAACTACCAAGCTAGAGCTCTGGAATGCATGTGCCCAGAGCTGGTGCTCTGTGATGAGAGAGGCTACTGCAATGGGAGGCCCACACAGGTCAAAAGAACAAAGATGGATGGCAATAGATAAGTGGAAGATCAATAGAAGTGACCAAAAAAAATGTATGTGTGTGTATGCAAGTATATACATTTCATTATATATTTATATGGATGTGATTGATAAATATGAATTGCATAAAATATATACATTATATATTCAAGACAAAAGTGTTTTCACGCATATATGCACATGTGTGCAAACACCCATATTATTTCCCCTACCCATATTGTTTAGTCTTTCCTCTGATTTTCTTCTGACTTTAACCAGTTGCACCCATATTGTCCACCCTAAAACCATAAAATAGTTGTTGTTATTTAGTCACTAAGTCATTTGTCTGACTCTTGTGACCCTGTGGACTGTAGCCCATCAGGCTCCTCTGTCCATGGGATTTCCCAGACAAGAATACTGGAGTGGGTTGCCATTTCCTTCTCCTGCAGATCTTCCTGACCCAAGGATAGAACCTGCCTCTTATGCGTTGGAAGGCAGATTCTTTACCACTGAGACACCAGTTAATCCCTAAAGTATTTGAAGCAAGCACTACTCCTGTGTTAAATGGATGTTATTAGTAGGTTAAGTCATATTTCTCTATACTGCCTTAGTGGAAACCGTGGATAAGAAATCATAGTTCGAGTATTCCTCTTGTTGTTCATAACTCCCACTTGATTGTCTCAATTCTATTAGGTTAGTACTTTATGTAAAGGTCCACACTCTGATAATATCTCTAATTCAGAAGTTTATCTTTTCCAGTGACAACCTCAGGGACCAAGCATTGCATTTACAGAAGCAAACATGGACATCAGTTACTATGCACTATACTCTGTCATGTAGTATAATTAAGCCCCTTTCACTTCAAAAGATTTTGAGTATTTTCAGTTCTAATATATTTTATTACAAGAAGGAGCCACTAAATCCTGATATTTCTAGTTGAAAAATAATACTTTTGAAAAATTTTTTAATCAGTATCTAGATTTAAAAGGCACTGGTTCAATCCCTGGCCAGGGAAGATCCCACGTGCCGCGGAGCAGCTGACCCAGTGTGTCCAACTACCAAGCTAGAGCTCTGGAATGCATGTGCCCAGAGCTGGTGCTCTGTGATGAGAGAGGCTACTGCAATGGGAGGCCCACACAGGTCAAAAGAACAAAGATGGATGGCAATAGATAAGTGGAAGATCAATAGAAGTGACCAAAAAAAATGTATGTGTGTGTATGCAAGTATATACATTTCATTATATATTTATATGGATGTGATTGATAAATATGAATTGCATAAAATATATACATTATATATTCAAGACAAAAGTGTTTTCACGCATATATGCACATGTGTGCAAACACCCATATTATTTCCCCTACCCATATTGTTTAGTCTTTCCTCTGATTTTCTTCTGACTTTAACCAGTTGCACCCATATTGTCCACCCTAAAACCATAAAATAGTTGTTGTTATTTAGTCACTAAGTCATTTGTCTGACTCTTTTGTGACCCTGTGGACTGTAGCCCATCAGGCTCCTCTGTCCATGGGATTTCCCAGACAAGAATACTGGAGTGGGTTGCCATTTCCTTCTCCTGCAGATCTTCCTGACCCAAGGATAGAACCTGCCTCTTATGCGTTGGAAGGCAGATTCTTTACCACTGAGACACCAGTTAATCCCTAAAGTATTTGAAGCAAGCACTACTCCTGTGTTAAATGGATGTTATTAGTAGGTTAAGTCATATTTCTCTATACTGCCTTAGTGGAAACCGTGGATAAGAAATCATAGTTCGAGTATTCCTCTTGTTGTTCATAACTCCCACTTGATTGTCTCAATTCTATTAGGTTAGTACTTTATGTAAAGGTCCACACTCTGATAATATCTCTAATTCAGAAGTTTATCTTTTCCAGTGACAACCTCAGGGACCAAGCATTGCATTTACAGAAGCAAACATGGACATCAGTTACTATGCACTATACTCTGTCATGTAGTATAATTAAGCCCCTTTCACTTCAAAAGATTTTGAGTATTTTCAGTTCTAATATATTTTATTACAAGAAGGAGCCACTAAATCCTGATATTTCTAGTTGAAAAAATAATACTTGAGTGTAATAGTGGTCATAAGTACCTTTAATATATGTGACAATCAGCTAAAATTCTCAGTAATTTTTCTCAGAAAAGCTTTCAGTTGAAGACTAATCTAAGGTCTATTGTAACTTGCTGGCAGCTTAGATCCTAATGATGTATACTGATTAACATACATTTACCACAATAAAAAACTAAAAATAGAAGCACCATATGACCCAGCAATCCCACTCTTAGGCTTATACCCTGATGAAATCAAATCTGAAAGAAGCACCTGTACCCCAATGTTCATTGCAGCTCTCTATACAATAGCTAGAACATGGAAGGAACCTAGATGCCCATCGACGAACGAATGGATCCAAAAGCTCTGGTACATATATACAATGGAATACTACACAGCTGTAAAGAGAAATGCAGAAGAATCAGCCCTAATGAGGTGGCTGGATCTAGAACATATCATCAAAAGTGAAGTCAGTCAGAAAGAGAAGGACAAATACAGTATATTAACACATATATATGGAATCTAGTAGGATGGTAATGATAGCACATGCAGTGAAGCAATGGAAAGACAGACATGGACAGTGGACATATGGACATTGTGGGGAAGGAACAGAAGGTGGGAGGCGTAAAGGAAGTAGCATGAAGGCCTGTACTATCATAAGTGAAGAAAATAGCTATAGTCATTGCTCTGTGAGAAAAGGGATCCTTCAGGGGTGCTGTGTGATGGTTGGGAGGGGTGGGAAGGGGGGATATACGTATGACTAATCTGGGAACATACATATCTGTAAACAACAAAACTCTGTAAAAGCTAAAAGCAAAATAAAGGTTTAAAAAAAAAGAGTCAAGTTACACAGAGTTTAGTAATAAATTTCACAAGATTGACATTATCAATATATGCCTCAAAGAACTTATAATAGTAATAATTATTAGACTTGATATAAAAATTAGATCAATAATTAGCAAGTGAGTAATACCCCTTTCTAATTCAGAAGTTTTTTCTTTTCCCAGTGACAACCTCAGGGACCAAGCATTGCATTTACAGAAGCAAACATGGACATCAGTTACTATGCACTATACTCTGTCATGTAGTATAATTAAGCCCCTTTCACTTCAAAAGATTTTGAGTATTTTCAGTTCTAATATATTTTATTACAAGAAGGAGCCACTAAATCCTGATATTTCTAGTTGAAAAAATAATACTTGAGTGTAATAGTGGTCATAAGTACCTTTAATATATGTGACAATCAGCTAAAATTCTCAGTAATTTTTCTCAGAAAAGCTTTCAGTTGAAGACTAATCTAAGGTCTATTGTAACTTGCTGGCAGCTTAGATCCTAATGATGTATACTGATTAACATACATTTACCACAATAAAAAACTAAAAATAGAAGCACCATATGACCCAGCAATCCCACTCTTAGGCTTATACCCTGATGAAATCAAATCTGAAAGAAGCACCTGTACCCCAATGTTCATTGCAGCTCTCTATACAATAGCTAGAACATGGAAGGAACCTAGATGCCCATCGACGAACGAATGGATCCAAAAGCTCTGGTACATATATACAATGGAATACTACACAGCTGTAAAGAGAAATGCAGAAGAATCAGCCCTAATGAGGTGGCTGGATCTAGAACATATCATCAAAAGTGAAGTCAGTCAGAAAGAGAAGGACAAATACAGTATATTAACACATATATATGGAATCTAGTAGGATGGTAATGATAGCACATGCAGTGAAGCAATGGAAAGACAGACATGGACAGTGGACATATGGACATTGTGGGGAAGGAACAGAAGGTGGGAGGCGTAAAGGAAGTAGCATGAAGGCCTGTACTATCATAAGTGAAGAAAATAGCTATAGTCATTGCTCTGTGAGAAAAGGGGATCCTTCAGGGGTGCTGTGTGATGGTTGGGAGGGGTGGGAAGGGGGGATATACGTATGACTAATCTGGGAACATACATATCTGTAAACAACAAAACTCTGTAAAAGCTAAAAGCAAAATAAAGGTTTAAAAAAAAAGAGTCAAGTTACACAGAGTTTAGTAATAAATTTCACAAGATTGACATTATCAATATATGCCTCAAAGAACTTATAATAGTAATAATTATTAGACTTGATATAAAAATTAGATCAATAATTAGATCATTAAATGTCTAATTTCTTCTAGACATACATGCAATTTATCTCAAACAATGTTAGGGTTTTATGAGTTATTTATCTATTACCCTGTTTTGTCTCATATTATTTATGCATGAGTTATTAAGCAATATTACTTAAATGTACCTACAGTTGCAAGCTTGCAATTCTGAATACAGGTTAACTCTGAACTCTCTGAATAACAAAATTGAGAACTTTTCTGATTATATACAGCTATTGATAATATTTTAGTGGAGGAATTATACTCTATAATGCAGTGGAGAAATATTTCATTTGAGGGTGTGTTCCATATTCCCATACAGATTTTCTGATGTTGAAATTTTTTAAAATTATACTAACATTTTTAGATACAGATAAATTGTTTGATAGGCTTCCCTGGTAGCTCAGTGGTGAAGAATCTGCCTGCCAGTGCAAGGGACGGAAGAGATGTGCATTCGATCCCTAGATCCAGAATAGTCCCTGGAGAAGAACATGGCAACCCACTCCAGTATTCTTGCCTGGGAAATCCCATGCACACAGGAGTCAGGCAGGTGACAGTCTATGAGGCTGCAAAGAGTCAGATATGACTGAAGCGGCTTAGCATGTATGCACACAGAGAACTTATATGTAACACAATACTTAACATTGTTTTACTATAAAAAAAAGTTATTTTTTCAAGTGTAGTAAAATATACAGTACGTAAAACTTTCCATCTTAACCATTTTTAAGAGAAAAGTTTGGGAGGGTTAAGTACATTTGCATCATTTTACAGTCAATCTCTTTAATGCAATTCCTGAATAGAAATAAATTTAGGAAATAAAGCAGGCATATTATCTTGGCTATTGCTGTAAGAAAATCTCTAAAATTTTACACTTCTGTAGATGAGGAAGGCTACAGAATAACATTGTATTGCATGGAGATTTAGTTTGTGATGTCAGTGTTATACAAGAATTGACTTACTAATTACCTAACTGCCCTCAAGTCTAAATGAGTCAGCTCTTATTGTCTGCAATTTTTGTAAATCTTTTTAAAAATAATTTTGTTTATTAGTTACTGGCTATGCTGACTCTCTGTTGCTGTGCAGACTTTTCTCTAGTTTTGGTGCATTGGCTTCTCATTGCAGTGGCTTCTCTTGTTGTGGAATGTGAGCTTTCCAGTGCATGGGCTTCAGTAGGTGCAGCTCCCAGGCTGTAGCGCACAGGCTCAGCAGTTGTGGTATAGGGACTCAGCGGCTTCACGGCTTATGGGATCTTCCCAGACCAGGAATTGAACTCGTGTCTCCTGCATTGGCAGGTGGATACTTTACACTGAGCCACCAGGGAAGCCCAAATTAAATAGTTTTCCAATCAAAAGTTATTAGAAATGTAACTTGTTTGGTCCTCTAAAGTGATCTCAAAAATGACACTACTAGCAACAACAAATGCATCTCTTTTTTCAAGTTTATTTTGTGTGTATGGAAATTCGTACATCATCAGTTAGTTGTATCGGTTTTTTACTGGCTGTTTTATGTCTCATTTTATTTTCTGGATGCCTTAATGGTGTTGTGACACATTGATTTTCCTTCCCACCCTTGTACCGACAAAGTCTATAGTAAAGAAAATATCTTTATTGTGATATAATGCCACAGGAGCCATCCCTGAATGGCTAGAAGTTGATGTGTTCAAACTGGTGCTGAAGAAGACTTGAGAGTCCCTTGGACAGGAAGGAGATCAAATAAATCAATTCTAATCAACCCTGAATATTCATTGGAAGGACTGATGCTGAGAAAATTTCCACCTGATGCTACAGTACGTAAAACTTTCCATCTTAACCATTTTTAAGAGAAAAGTTTGGGAGGGTTAAGTACATTTGCATCATTTTACAGTCAATCTCTTTAATGCAATTCCTGAATAGAAATAAATTTAGGAAATAAAGCAGGCATATTATCTTGGCTATTGCTGTAAGAAAATCTCTAAAATTTTACACTTCTGTAGATGAGGAAGGCTACAGAATAACATTGTATTGCATGGAGATTTAGTTTGTGATGTCAGTGTTATACAAGAATTGACTTACTAATTACCTAACTGCCCTCAAGTCTAAATGAGTCAGCTCTTATTGTCTGCAATTTTTGTAAATCTTTTTAAAAATAATTTTGTTTATTAGTTACTGGCTATGCTGACTCTCTGTTGCTGTGCAGACTTTTCTCTAGTTTTGGTGCATTGGCTTCTCATTGCAGTGGCTTCTCTTGTTGTGGAATGTGAGCTTTCCAGTGCATGGGCTTCAGTAGGTGCAGCTCCCAGGCTGTAGCGCACAGGCTCAGCAGTTGTGGTATAGGGACTCAGCGGCTTCACGGCTTATGGGATCTTCCCAGACCAGGAATTGAACTCGTGTCTCCTGCATTGGCAGGTGGATACTTTACACTGAGCCACCAGGGAAGCCCAAATTAAATAGTTTTCCAATCAAAAGTTATTAGAAATGTAACTTGTTTGGTCCTCTAAAGTGATCTCAAAAATGACACTACTAGCAACAACAAATGCATCTCTTTTTTCAAGTTTATTTTGTGTGTATGGAAATTCGTACATCATCAGTTAGTTGTATCGGTTTTTTACTGGCTGTTTTATGTCTCATTTTATTTTCTGGATGCCTTAATGGTGTTGTGACACATTGATTTTCCTTCCCACCCTTGTACCGACAAAGTCTATAGTAAAGAAAATATCTTTATTGTGATATAATGCCACAGGAGCCATCCCTGAATGGCTAGAAGTTGATGTGTTCAAACTGGTGCTGAAGAAGACTTGAGAGTCCCTTGGACAGGAAGGAGATCAAATAAATCAATTCTAATCAACCCTGAATATTCATTGGAAGGACTGATGCTGAAGTTCAAGATCCAGTACTTTGGCCACCTGATGCAAAGACTCAACTCATTGGAAAAGACCCTGATGATGGGAAAGACTGAAGGCAGGAGGAGAATGGACGACAGACGAAAAGATGACTAGATAGCATCACTGACTTATCAGAAGATAGTAGAAGACATGATTGCCTGGCTTAATGCAGTCCATGCGGTCACAAAGAGCCAGATGTGACTGCACACTGACCAGCAAGAGCAATGAATTAAAAGGAGCAAAGAGAGCTACATCAGAAGAGAGCATGGCATTTGAAAGCTCTCTACGTGCAGATTGTACACGTATGCAAAATAACTCCTAACAAAATGAACTGCGCCTTCGTGAAGTTAAAGGAAAGCCTGTTTTAATTATTTTCTGAATTTTAATGTTTGCTCTTTCATATGTGAGTATGAATATGTTTAGTCAGCAAATGTGATGTGTATCTGTGGATGAAGTCATTACATTAGGACCACAGGAATTTTAATGTTGTACGGAATTGGTTAAGATTTATGCAGGCTCTATGGGGCATGCTCTTATTGTGGGGCATGATACATAATTCTTTACTGGAGGGAAAAGGCATGATTAAATTAGGTGCTATTGCCGATGCCATAAACCACCTATGCAGAGTTGGAGTAGTTTATAAATATCAGAGGAAGCTGGTAATGCAATTACCACATTAGTATTCATTTGGAATCTAGTTGGGGCCTTCAGAATAAACTCAAAATGAGTCATTTATTTTCCTTTGGGTAAGGAAATTCGTACATCATCAGTTAGTTGTATCGGTTTTTTACTGGCTGTTTTATGTCTCATTTTATTTTCTGGATGCCTTAATGGTGTTGTGACACATTGATTTTCCTTCCCACCCTTGTACCGACAAAGTCTATAGTAAAGAAAATATCTTTATTGTGATATAATGCCACAGGAGCCATCCCTGAATGGCTAGAAGTTGATGTGTTCAAACTGGTGCTGAAGAAGACTTGAGAGTCCCTTGGACAGGAAGGAGATCAAATAAATCAATTCTAATCAACCCTGAATATTCATTGGAAGGACTGATGCTGAAGTTCAAGATCCAGTACTTTGGCCACCTGATGCAAAGACTCAACTCATTGGAAAAGACCCTGATGATGGGAAAGACTGAAGGCAGGAGGAGAATGGACGACAGACGAAAAGATGACTAGATAGCATCACTGACTTATCAGAAGATAGTAGAAGACATGATTGCCTGGCTTAATGCAGTCCATGCGGTCACAAAGAGCCAGATGTGACTGCACACTGACCAGCAAGAGCAATGAATTAAAAGGAGCAAAGAGAGCTACATCAGAAGAGAGCATGGCATTTGAAAGCTCTCTACGTGCAGATTGTACACGTATGCAAAATAACTCCTAACAAAATGAACTGCGCCTTCGTGAAGTTAAAGGAAAGCCTGTTTTAATTATTTTCTGAATTTTAATGTTTGCTCTTTCATATGTGAGTATGAATATGTTTAGTCAGCAAATGTGATGTGTATCTGTGGATGAAGTCATTACATTAGGACCACAGGAATTTTAATGTTGTACGGAATTGGTTAAGATTTATGCAGGCTCTATGGGGCATGCTCTTATTGTGGGGCATGATACATAATTCTTTACTGGAGGGAAAAAGGCATGATTAAATTAGGTGCTATTGCCGATGCCATAAACCACCTATGCAGAGTTGGAGTAGTTTATAAATATCAGAGGAAGCTGGTAATGCAATTACCACATTAGTATTCATTTGGGATCTAGTTGGGGCCTTCAGAATAAACTCAAAATGAGTCATTTATTTTCCTTTGGGTAAGGATAATTGTGATAAATTCCCCCACCTATAAAAGGTTTTCAGTGAAATTCTTTTACATGCTCTGACTAAGAGCAAAGGTTTGAAAATGGATGTTGATGGAATTTATCAGTCCTTTCTAACGTTTTTCACATTATAACACATATTGAAAAAATAGTGTTCACTACATTGAAATATACAACTGTTCAGTCACTAAATTGTGTCTGACTCTCTGTGGCCCTACGGACTACAGCACGCCAGGCTTCCCTATCCTTCACCCTCTCCCAGAGGTTACTGAAGCTCATGTCCATTGAGTCAGTGATGCCTTCCAACCATCTCATTCTCTGCTGTTCCCTTCTCCTCCTGCTTTCAATCGCTCCCAACATCAGGGTCTTTTCTAGTGAGTCGGCTGTTTGCATCTGGTGGCCAAAGTACTAGAGCTTTAGCTTCAGTGCCAGTCCCTCCAGTGAATATTCAGAGTTTATTTTACTTTGGGATAGACTGGTTTGATCTCCTTGGTAAAGATCAATTGCCCTGAGGACAGTAGGGACAGAACCCCATCTCACCTGCAGCCTACCTGTGACACCCTAGGGGCTAACGGACACACAGAGAAGGTTATAAATGCAGACAGCCTTGTCTGTTCTGCATCATGTACTTATTGAAGGCCTGCTATGTGCCAGGTACTTTCTGAAAATACAGCTGTGAAAAAGTGATCCCAAATCCTGCCCTCCTGGAGCTTCTGTTCCAAGGAAGAACAGAAAGTAAGCAACTTCAATCAGAAAAACATACCATGTAGCATGGTGATACTAACAAGAAGAACCAGCATGGAATAGAGAATTTGAAAGTTTTTGGATTATGAGATTAGGACAAATGGGCTTCCTGGGCTCAGTAGTAAAGAATTCGCCTGCCAATGCAGGAGACACAGGAGATGCAGATTCCATCCCTGGGTCATTGAGAAGATCCCCAGGAATAGGCAATGGCAAACCACTCCAGCATTCTTGCCTGGAGATTCCCAGGCACAGGGGGTAGCAAAAATTTGGACATGATTAGGGATTAAACAACAACAGCAGAAATATCCAATTATATGTCATGGAGTTGGAGTAGTTTATAAATATCAGAGGAAGCTGGTAATGCAATTACCACATTAGTATTCATTTGGGATCTAGTTGGGGCCTTCAGAATAAACTCAAAATGAGTCATTTATTTTCCTTTGGGTAAGGATAATTGTGATAAATTCCCCCACCTATAAAAGGTTTTCAGTGAAATTCTTTTACATGCTCTGACTAAGAGCAAAGGTTTGAAAATGGATGTTGATGGAATTTATCAGTCCTTTCTAACGTTTTTCACATTATAACACATATTGAAAAAATAGTGTTCACTACATTGAAATATACAACTGTTCAGTCACTAAATTGTGTCTGACTCTCTGTGGCCCTACGGACTACAGCACGCCAGGCTTCCCTATCCTTCACCCTCTCCCAGAGGTTACTGAAGCTCATGTCCATTGAGTCAGTGATGCCTTCCAACCATCTCATTCTCTGCTGTTCCCTTCTCCTCCTGCTTTCAATCGCTCCCAACATCAGGGTCTTTTCTAGTGAGTCGGCTGTTTGCATCTGGTGGCCAAAGTACTAGAGCTTTAGCTTCAGTGCCAGTCCCTCCAGTGAATATTCAGAGTTTATTTTACTTTGGGATAGACTGGTTTGATCTCCTTGGTAAAGATCAATTGCCCTGAGGACAGTAGGGACAGAACCCCATCTCACCTGCAGCCTACCTGTGACACCCTAGGGGCTAACGGACACACAGAGAAGGTTATAAATGCAGACAGCCTTGTCTGTTCTGCATCATGTACTTATTGAAGGCCTGCTATGTGCCAGGTACTTTCTGAAAATACAGCTGTGAAAAAGTGATCCCAAATCCTGCCCTCCTGGAGCTTCTGTTCCAAGGAAGAACAGAAAGTAAGCAACTTCAATCAGAAAAACATACCATGTAGCATGGTGATACTAACAAGAAGAACCAGCATGGAATAGAGAATTTGAAAGTTTTTGGATTATGAGATTAGGACAAATGGGCTTCCTGGGCTCAGTAGTAAAGAATTCGCCTGCCAATGCAGGAGACACAGGAGATGCAGATTCCATCCCTGGGTCATTGAGAAGATCCCCAGGAATAGGCAATGGCAAACCACTCCAGCATTCTTGCCTGGAGATTCCCAGGCACAGGGGGTAGCAAAAATTTGGACATGATTAGGGATTAAACAACAACAGCAGAAATATCCAATTATATGTCATGGAGAACAATAAGAAAGGGGAGCTTATTTATTTTTAACATGTGGCCTAGAAAATAGCCTTCTCCTCTCTTCCCAGATGGCTAGCCCTCACTGAATATGGTGTGTACAGGAGTTATAGGCCTAGGAACCCTCAGCCTCGCCCATATGATCCTGTCTGTGAGTATAGATCTAGCAATCCCAACCAACATCTAGGGACAAACGTAGACCACTGACCTCCCCAGTAATGATTTTGACCCCAAAACAAGAGAAAAAGAGTGGGTTGACTTCTGTACTGTTGGCAGAAGAAAACACAAGCAGCAGAAAAAATCCTGTTCAGACCCAAAGTTGCGAGATCACATGGCACTCACTATAGTTACTGACCTTTGCTTTGTTGACTTTGCAAGCACTTCATTTACTTGCATCATTTCAGTATAGGGGAAGGTCTGTCTGTCTGTCTATCTGCCAAGGCAGCATCTGAGCTGCATGTAAGATGTCACCCACAGATTTTCAGCAGTTTCGAAGGGCCACATTGCATGGGCTGTGTCCCTCGTTTCATGAAATTATCTCTAAATGAAGGAATAAGACCTTCCAAAAAGAGCCTTTTCCTTGTAAGAAGTTAAATTACTTGTGAGCCAAACTGCAGAAACCAGCCATTTTCACATTATGATGTGGCAATGAAGGTAACCAGATGTGTTCACTAACACATCAAATGTTAAATGATATTTTAAAGCATCCCTGTTTTTTTCACAGGTTACAAAGTAGTCTGTTGAGCTTCTGTTCCAAGGAAGAACAGAAAGTAAGCAACTTCAATCAGAAAAACATACCATGTAGCATGGTGATACTAACAAGAAGAACCAGCATGGAATAGAGAATTTGAAAGTTTTTGGATTATGAGATTAGGACAAATGGGCTTCCTGGGCTCAGTAGTAAAGAATTCGCCTGCCAATGCAGGAGACACAGGAGATGCAGATTCCATCCCTGGGTCATTGAGAAGATCCCCAGGAATAGGCAATGGCAAACCACTCCAGCATTCTTGCCTGGAGATTCCCAGGCACAGGGGGTAGCAAAAATTTGGACATGATTAGGGATTAAACAACAACAGCAGAAATATCCAATTATATGTCATGGAGAACAATAAGAAAGGGGAGCTTATTTATTTTTAACATGTGGCCTAGAAAATAGCCTTCTCCTCTCTTCCCAGATGGCTAGCCCTCACTGAATATGGTGTGTACAGGAGTTATAGGCCTAGGAACCCTCAGCCTCGCCCATATGATCCTGTCTGTGAGTATAGATCTAGCAATCCCAACCAACATCTAGGGACAAACGTAGACCACTGACCTCCCAGTAATGATTTTGACCCCAAAACAAGAGAAAAAGAGTGGGTTGACTTCTGTACTGTTGGCAGAAGAAAACACAAGCAGCAGAAAAAATCCTGTTCAGACCCAAAGTTGCGAGATCACATGGCACTCACTATAGTTACTGACCTTTGCTTTGTTGACTTTGCAAGCACTTCATTTACTTGCATCATTTCAGTATAGGGGAAGGTCTGTCTGTCTGTCTATCTGCCAAGGCAGCATCTGAGCTGCATGTAAGATGTCACCCACAGATTTTCAGCAGTTTCGAAGGGCCACATTGCATGGGCTGTGTCCCTCGTTTCATGAAATTATCTCTAAATGAAGGAATAAGACCTTCCAAAAAGAGCCTTTTCCTTGTAAGAAGTTAAATTACTTGTGAGCCAAACTGCAGAAACCAGCCATTTTCACATTATGATGTGGCAATGAAGGTAACCAGATGTGTTCACTAACACATCAAATGTTAAATGATATTTTAAAGCATCCCTAGATATCCCTTAATTATAAAAATAAGTATAATACAAGCACAGGTTACAAAGTAGTCTGTTGAGAAGAAATCACTCAAATAATTCAGAATGTGACACATCTTAAATTACTGTAAGAATAACAACATTATGAAATCATGATATAGTAAAGTTTAAGAATAAGCTTATATAATTGTAGACATTCACATAGTCTTAGTTAAGGAGCTCTGCAGTAGTTGTCTACAACATAGTTTTAAAACATTTTAGTAGCTACATTTTTCCTTTCCCAAATGAAATCATATATGGGACACAGGATAGATAATACAAGTCCATATTACACCAGTCTAATTCTTCACTATTAGGCAGAAAATTCTCTTTTGCTTGTGAACTCTCCAAATCAACTATCCTATAGCCTCACAATACTTAGAGATATAATTTGGAAAATGTATTATTTAAGATTATTTCTGACAGCAAATAATAGAAAATCCAACCTCATAGTCTTAAACATATTTTTTGTTTGTGTAAAAAAATTAGAAGGGCAGTGGACCAATACTGTTAAGCTTATATCTGTAATTTTTTGGCCTTTTCCACATGTTAACTGTTTGAGGTCACAAAGTGGCCCTTGAAGCTCTAGAAATAGACCACACGGAGAGGAAGAAGGAGGCAGCAGTACCCGTCATTTCAAATCTTTCATCAGGGAAGGCATGTTTTTCAGAAGCTCCTCTGTCCTTAGTAGACTTTGTTTTAGGTCTCCTTGGCCACCACTGAGCCACATGGCTTTGTGGAGGTGAATGCACTGGGCTTCCTCAGTGTTTCTGATGGTAAAGAATCTGCCTGCAATGCAGGAGACTAGGGTTCAGTCCCTGCATTGGGACGATCTCCTAGAGAAGGGAATTGTTACCCACTCCAGTATTCTTGCCTGGAGAATCGCATGGACAGAGTAACCTTGCAGGTTGAAGTTCGTGGAATGACAAAGAGTCAGACACAACCAACCAACTGACACAGGCGCACACGCGCACACACACACACACACACACACACACACACTCACTGGCAGAGCATAAGACTGGAAATCCTGTCTTCCATAGAGTTCATCACCTGGGTCAGGGTTGATGCTGCCCCAAAGAAGAACAAGTTCTTTTTCTGCTAATTAAAAAAAAAGAAAGAAAAGAAAATAGGTAGAAAAAGAAAGATACAGGCTAGGTAACTATGTACAGATTCCCTATAACATATGAAGCAGCACCTTGAATGGTGTAATCTTGCTTTTGAATTCCATTTACACCCTGGCAACTAATATTATAACATTTCCCTGGAGGCAGTTCAAACTTAACATAAAAATTGGGTCTAGCAACGTGTAATACTTGAAAGCAATTGTTCATAAGCATATGCCATGATAACAAATATCCCCCTGTAGGTTTTCAGGAAAAAATGAAAAGAGATGCAAATGGAGCTGTTTCACAGCCAAGTGTATTTTCATGCGGCTGCATGAATTGAGATTAGGGATAGGAATTAAGGCTTTTACTCTGACCGAAAATGTACGTGCCAGTAACTCTCCTTGACATTAACGGGAGTAATTTATCTTCTTTGCATTAGTTTTTCTTACTATCTGTGAAGCCAAAATCTGTAAAATGAAATTTTCTGACAAATAAGTCCCGCTTAAACATATTTTTGTTTGTGTAAAAATTAGAAGGGCAGTGGACCAATACTGTTAAGCTTATATCTGTAATTTTTTGGCCTTTTCCACATGTTAACTGTTTGAGGTCACAAAGTGGCCCTTGAAGCTCTAGAAATAGACCACACGGAGAGGAAGAAGGAGGCAGCAGTACCCGTCATTTCAAATCTTTCATCAGGGAAGGCATGTTTTTCAGAAGCTCCTCTGTCCTTAGTAGACTTTGTTTTAGGTCTCCTTGGCCACCACTGAGCCACATGGCTTTGTGGAGGTGAATGCACTGGGCTTCCTCAGTGTTTCTGATGGTAAAGAATCTGCCTGCAATGCAGGAGACTAGGGTTCAGTCCCTGCATTGGGACGATCTCCTAGAGAAGGGAATTGTTACCCACTCCAGTATTCTTGCCTGGAGAATCGCATGGACAGAGTAACCTTGCAGGTTGAAGTTCGTGGAATGACAAAGAGTCAGACACAACCGACCAACTGACACAGGCGCACACGCGCGCGCACACACACACACACACACACACACTGGCAGAGCATAAGACTGGAAATCCTGTCTTCCACAGAGTTCATCACCTGGGTCAGGGTTGATGCTGCCCCAAAGAAGAACAAGTTCTTTTTCTGCTAATTAAAAAAAAAGAAAGAAAAGAAAATAGGTAGAAAAAGAAAGATACAGCCTAGGTAACTATGTACAGATTCCCTATAACATATGGAGCAGCACCTTGAATGGTGTAATCTTGCTTTTGAATTCCATTTACACCCTGGCAACTAATATTATAACATTTCCCTGGAGGCAGTTCAAACTTAACATAAAAATTGGGTCTAGCAACGTGTAATACTTGAAAGCAATTGTTCATAAGCATATGCCATGATAACAAATATCCCCCTGTAGGTTTTCAGGAAAAAATGAAAAGAGATGCAAATGGAGCTGTTTCACAGCCAAGTGTATTTTCGTGCGGCTGCATGAATTGAGATTAGGGATAGGAATTAAGGCTTTTACTCTGACCGAAAATGTACGTGCCAGTAACTCTCCTTGACATTAAAGGGAGTAATTTATCTTCTTTGCATTAGTTTTTCTTGCTATCTGTGAAGCCAAAATTACACTCTATCCCTTATAGAGATTGTATAGATTACTCCAAAAGGAAAACTCCTCTGTATTTCCAAAGTGCTCGATAAATTACACACATTCAATCTCAGTTGGTTTGTCTGACATACCAGAAAAATTTCACTGGCATTTTTTAAGACACCTTTTCCATTTGTCTTTGTTTTCTATTCTTTCCCCGAGTGTCTAGCAATATGAAAAGTAGGGTGTTTTTTTTTTTTTCATTGCCTGTGCAAAAGATGGAGACTTCATCTCCATAAATTTCCTGAGCTGTGAAGGGACCCACTGATCCTGTTTGTTTAGACACTGAAGCACAGGAAAGTCCTGTATATTCCAATCATATTAATTAATTTGCAGGCTATTTTTAAGTGTTTATCATGTCTGATTTCCATTATTTCTCAAAATTTCTCTAAGCATCTGCTAAGGAAAATGTTGCTAAAATAAGCTCTAGTGATATAATGGAAGAACTCAAGCTTGTAGTCATAACACATATATTTCATAACAGCTTTGTCATTCATTAGGTCTTTAACCTTAGAAAGTCATTTAAATTTCTAGACTGCAACTTTCTCCTTTATAAAAATAGGAGCTATGCTATCTTTCCCACTTTGCACTCAGAATTTGCCATAATCTGAAATATGCCAATGTATTCTCTAAATTGCATAAAATTATTAATAGAACATAATATTTGTATACCTATTTATGAAATTATAAAACAAGTATATCTCTGAGCCTACTATGTTTCTTTATAGAAAATATTTACTTATTTTAATTTTTTTCACTGTGCTTGGTCTTCATTGCTGTGGGGTTTTTCTCTAGTTGTGGCGATAGGGGGCTGCTCTCTAGTGCTACTGGGGCTTGTCATTGCGGTGACTTCTCACGTTACAGAGCACTGGCTCTATGGCCAGTAGACAAGTAGTTGCTGTTTTCAGGCTCCAGAGCACAAGCTCAGAAGTTGTGGTGCACCAGCTTAGTTGTTCCGCAGTATGCGAGGTCTTCCCAAACCAGGGATCAAACTCGTGTCCCCTGCGTTGCAAGGCAGATTCTTAACTGCTGGACCACCAGGGAAGACAACACCTAATGTGTTTCATATAATGAAAGACTTTGCCATGGGGATGTTAAATATTCACTGTGGATTTTCTTTTGATATAGAAGGAAAGGTAATTTGATTTGGGTTTCTAGTGTGTTTCATCCACAAGATTGATTTGTAGATTTATTTTCAAAGGTAGGGAACACGCTAAACTATTTGGAAAGTGGGATAGCTTTATGAAAACTAGGGAAGTACAGAAAATTAAATCTCTTAACCAAAAATAAGAAAACATTACCGATTTCTAATCATATTAATTGAACTTGCAGGCTATTTTTGAAGGGACCCAATGATCCTGTTTGTTTAGACACTGAAGCACAGGAAAGTCCTGTATATTCTAATCATATTAATTAACTTGCAGGCTATTTTTAAGTGTTTATCATGTCTGATTTCCATTATTTCTCAAAATTCCTCTAAGCATCTGCTAAGGAAAATGTTGCTAAAATAAGCTCTAGTGATATAATGGAAGAACTCAAGCTTGTAGTCATAACACATATATTTCATAACAGCTTTGTCATTCATTAGGTCTTTAACCTTAGAAAGTCATTTAAATTTCTAGACTGTAACTTTCTCCTTTATAAAAATAGGAGCTATGGTATCTTTCCCACTTTGCACTCAGAATTTGCCATAATCTGAAATATGCCAATGTATTCTCTAAATTGCATAAAATTATTAATAGAACATAATATTTGTATACCTATTTATGAAATTATAAAACAAGTATATCTCTGAGCCTACTATGTTTCTTTATAGAAAAGTATTTACTTATTTTAATTTTTTTCACTGTGCTTGGTCTTCATTGCTGTGGGGTTTTTCTCTAGTTGTGGCGATAGGGGACTACTCTCTAGTGCTACTGGGGCTTGTCGTTGCGGTGACTTCTCACGTTACAGAGCACTGGCTCTATGGCCAGTAGACAAGTAGTTGCTGTTTTCAGGCTCCAGAGCACAAGCTCAGAAGTTGTGGTGCACCAGCTTAGTTGTTCCGCAGTATGCGAGGTCTTCCCAAACCAGGGATCAAACTCGTGTCCCCTGCGTTGCAAGGCAGATTCTTAACTGCTGGACCACCAGGGAAGACAACACCTAATGTGTTTCATATGATGAAAGACTTTTCCATGGGGATGTTAAATATTCACTGTGGATTTTCTTTTGATATAGAAGGAAAGGTAATTTGGTTTGGGTTTCTAGTGTGTTTCATCCACAAGATTGATTTGTAGATTTATTTTCAAAGGTAGGGAACACGCTAAACTATTTGGAAAGTGGGATAGCTTTATGAAAACTGGGGAAGTACAGAAAATTAAATCTCTTAACCAAAAATAAGAAAACATTACCTGATTTGCTTAATCCTATGAAGTTTCATATCTGACTTCCTCACACCTTCCCTGAGATCCATCTTCTTTGCCAGCAAAAGAGAGGGGCTTATATAATTGCAGAAAAGGAGCCTAGAATATAAAAAAATCCCCCCACCACCAAATTCATAGTTCATGACACCACAGAGTGTCTATATGAAGTGAAGAAATGAATAAAGAGAATATTATCTCTTATATTTTATTTATTGGGTCTTAAATTGCTAAACCTTTTGTCTGCACCTACAGTCCACTGGCCAATCCTACCCTCCTGTTAAATTAGAAACTATAGGAAACCCCACAGAATATCTGTTGAGCTCTTGTATCTCTTCCTTAGGCTACCCTATTATATGTCACGTACTCACTTAATCCTGTTCTCTCACAAAGGACAAACTAGTAGTATCTCCCCAAAGACAATCCCACCGAAATTGCCACCACACCTAGCTCAGCTTGCCAGCACTGCATAGTGACTCTACTCTCTCCTTCAGGTTTAGACATTTGGGTTGCTTCCATGTCTCAATCATTCTTGCCCTTTCTAGTGAAGACTCATTCCGTTACCCTGTATTGTTTCCATCACTGAATATTGTGTGTTTGTGTGAGTGTGTATGTCTTTCAGTGAGGAAGTCATTATATCTTTTTCAGTTCGTAGTACTCTACATGAAGAAACAAAGATCAGAATTAATGAAAATGGACATTGTCCTTTGCAAGGTTTATAAAGTATAAAAGTATTCTCCTCCAGCCCTTCCATCGGCTTTGTAAGCACCTAACTTCCTGTATTAAATCCCTCCATTAGAAATGCCAAAAAAAAAAAGTATAAATTGCTTTGTGAGAAAAGGGGATCCTTCAGGGGTGCTGTGTGATAGTCAGGAGGGGTGGGAAGGGGGGAATATGCATATGACTAATCTGGGAACATGCATATCTGTAAAAAACAAAACTCTGTAAGAGTTAAAAGGAAAATAAAGGTTTAAAAAAAAAAACTCCAAGCAATTGCATAGCAGGGCAGTTTTATAATGTAATAATACATTGTATGTGTATGTGTGTAATTATATATATAATATATATATGTATTATATATATATACACATATATGTGTATATAATGGGCAATAGTGTTATGTTGTTGAAAATAAATATATGTGAAAATATTGGCAGTGTATAGATTTTCCCTATGCATTGGAGCAGCTATTCATTTAAAATATCAAGTCTCAGAGTCAAATGAATGCTTTTCCATGGTCAGAGGCTCATATGTCTGTGGGTATTTGTGCACTAAAGTTTATATTCACTCATTTTTTTTGGCCTGTGATTCTCTAATTTTAACTTACATAACACTCATTTTGAGACTAAAAAATGCCCTGAATGTCCAGCAACAGATGAAAGGATAAGGAAGAAATGATGCATATATACAATGTGTATTACTCAGCCATAAAAAAAGAATGCTATTTGTAGCAACGTGAATGGACTTAGATATTATCATGCTAAGTGAAGTGAGTCAGAAAGACAAATACCATGTGATGTCTCTTACATGTCAAATCTAAAATGTTATTCAAATGAACTTATTCATAAAACAGACATAGACTCGTAGACATAGGGAAAAAAATTTCATGGTTACTAAAGGGGAGAGGAGGATAAATTAGGAGATTAGGATTTACAAATACATACTACTGAATATAAAATGAATAAACAATACAGTCCTACTATAAAGTACAAGGAACTATATTCAATATCCTGTAATAAACTATAGTGGAAAGGATATAGAAAAGAATATGCATTTTTGCATAATATATATCATGTAAGTATTTGTGTATGTACACAAGTGTAATACTTATGTAAGTTTAATATGCCTGCATACTTAAATTTTAATCACTTTGCAATACAGTAGAAACAACATTATAAATCAACTATGCTGCAATGAAAAAAGAATGGGGACTAATGACAAATATGTTAGTCCCTGGTCTATGAAAACATTTAAATTCTATTGACTAGACATAGTGAGGATCCCTAACTTTGGAGTGGTTTTGACATTTGGATTAACCCCTGGCTTTGTGCTCTGGGATGAAGTATGATATCCATTATTCTTCCTGGCCCCTGCCTTCATGTGCTAGGTGGATTATCATAACTTAGATGCTTCTTGATCATGGAGGAATTTGGTGGTATTCTCAGCCTTGAGTGGCTCATGGGAGTTTAGGGGTGGTCCGAGCCTTTCTTGACCTGCTGTTTTGGTTTGTTTGCAAAACAAATTGGTCACATACTCAGTAGACTTCCAATTTACTTTAATTTAGATACGTTCAATTTCCAGTAACCACACCGAAAGACCTTGACTAAATGTAGTCACATTTCCTTGTTACTCCAAATCTAACTTTCTCACTTATGCTATTAGTAACAATACAGTAGCCATAATCTGATTTCACCCTGTGAGATGCTTTAATCAATAGAGAATTCTTGTTTGTTTTTTTTTAAATAATATGCCATAGCTTTAAAACTGACCTTTAACAAGATATTTTAATCAACCTAAAGGTATTATTGGATTTCTCTGATGAAAGGATAAGGAAGAAATGATGCATATATACAATGTGTATTACTCAGCCATAAAAAAAGAATGCTATTTGTAGCAACGTGGATGGACTTAGATATTATCATGCTAAGTGAAGTGAGTCAGAAAGACAAATACCATGTGATGTCACTTACATGTCAAATCTAAAATGTTATTCAAATAAACTTATTCATAAAACAGACATAGACTCGCAGACAGAGGGAAAAAAATTTCACGGTTACTAAAGGGGAGAGGAGGATAAATTAGGAGATTAGGATTTACAAATACATACTACTGAATATAAAATGAATAAACAATACAGTCCTACTATAAAGTACAAGGAACTATATTCAATATCCTGTAATAAACTATAGTGGAAAGGATATACAAAAGAATATGCATTTTTGCATAATATATATCATGTAAGTATTTGTGTATGTACACAAATGTAATACTTATGTAAGTTTAATATGCCTGCATACTTAAAATTTAATCACTTTGCAATACAGTAGAAACAACATTATAAATCAACTATGCTGCAATGAAAAAAGAATGGGGACTAATGACAAATATGTTAGTCCCTGGTCTATGAAAACATTTAAATTCTATTGACTAGACATAGTGAGGATCCCTAACTTTGGAGTGGTTTTGACATTTGGATTAACCCCTGACTTTGCGCTCTGGGATGAAGTATGATGTCCATTATTCTTCCTGGCCCCTGCCTTCATGTGCTAGGTGGATTATCATAACTTAGATGCTTCTTGATCATGGAGAAATTTGGTGGTATTCTCAGCCTTGAGTGGCTCATGGGAGTTTAGGTGTGGTCCGAGCCTTTCTTGATCTGCTGTTTTGGTTTGTTTGCAAAACAAATTGGTCACATACTCAGTAGACTTCCAATTTGCTTTAATTTAGATACTTTCAATTTCCAGTAACCACACCAAAAGACCTTGCCTAAATGTAGTCACATTTCCTTGTTACTCCAAATCTAACTTTCTCACTTATGCTATTAGTAACAATACAGTAGCCATAATCTGATTTCACCCTGTGAGATGCTTTAATCAATAGAGAATTCTTGTTTGTTTTTTTTTTAAATAATATGCCATAGCTTTAAAACTGACCTTTAACAAGATATTTTAATCAACCTAAAGGTATTATTGGACCTTTGCTGACTGGAATCTTCTAAAACTTATCTCTTTTCCAACTTTGCAAAGTCCCAAAATTTGGATCTCTGTTTCCTTTCACTGAGGCTTGCTGACTGTCCAATTCTTTCTTGGACTACCTTACCAAGTACTGTCAATAACACTTTGTGTATACTACAAAGTTCTCTGTTAAACCTCCTCTCCAAGAAATGAAGATCCCACCTTCAGAGTTATTACAGACAACACTTGGACCAAATATTTTGCTTCTGGACTACATAGTTCATCAACTTCCCTGAATCCAAAGGCAATTTATTCACAGCCCATAGTCTAATTGATAAGACCATGCAATGCTATTGAGGAATGTTGTTAGGTTATTGCTTTATTTTCGTAACGGGTTTCACTACTTGTTGCACAATTAGCCTCCAAGTCTCATCTGCGTATCACACTAGAAATGTATTTCCTCTTGATGTTGCATACCCAACAGTGAGGGATGGTCTTCCACATTATCCTCAGAGGTCCAGTCTGATGCTGGTTCCCTCATCTCCTGCTTCCATGTGACTCCTGGATTAAATGCTTCTTCCCATTGCTAAGAACTGGCTATAAGGTCAAAACCTAATCCAAAGTATTGTTCTAAAGAAAGGAACCCCGAGAGAATATTGTTTAAGCATTTTGTCTTTGCCACATTCATTTACATCAATGTCTGTATGTGGCCTTGCAAAAATACAGGAAAAGGTTTCTTTGCAAGATCAAGTAACTTTTGCTTTAATTTAGATACTTTCAATTTCCAGTAACCACACCAAAAGACCTTGCCTAAATGTAGTCACATTTCCTTGTTACTCCAAATCTAACTTTCTCACTTATGCTATTAGTAACAATACAGTAGCCATAATCTGATTTCACCCTGTGAGATGCTTTAATCAATAGAGAATTCTTGTTTGTTTTTTTTTAAATAATATGCCATAGCTTTAAAACTGACCTTTAACTTGAGATATTTTAATCAACCTAAAGATATTATTGGACCTTTGCTGACTGGAATCTTCTAAAACTTATCTCTTTTCCAACTTTGCAAAGTCCCAAAATTTGGATCTCTGTTTCCTTTCACTTAGCCTTGCTGACTGTCCAATTCTTTCTTGGACTACCTTACCAAGTACTGTCAGTAACACTTTGTGTATACTACAAAGTTCTCTGTTAAACCTCCTCTCCAAGAAATGAAGATCCCACCTTCAGAGTTATTACAGACAACACTTGGACCAAATATTTTGCTTCTGGACTACATAGTTCATCAACTTCCCTGAATCCAAAGGTAATTTATTCACAGCCCATAGTCTAATTGATAAGACCATGCAATGCTGTTGAGGAATGTTGTTAGGTTATTGCTTTATTTTCGTAACGGGTTTCACTACTTGTTGCACAATTAGCCTCCAAGTCTCATCTGCGTATCACACTAGAAATGTATTTCCTCTTGATGTTGCATACCCAACAGTGAGGGATGGTCTTCCACATTATCCTCAGAGGTCCAGTCTGATGCTGGTTCCCTCATCTCCTGCTTCCATGTGACTCCTGGATTAAATGCTTCTTCCCATTGCTAAGAACTGGCTATAAGGTCAAAACCTAATCCAAAGTATTGTTCTAAAGAAAGGAACCCCGAGAGAATATTGTTTAAGCATTTTTGTCTTTGCCACATTCATTTACATCAATGTCTGTATGTGGCCTTGCAAAAATACAGGAAAAGGTTTCTTTGCAAGATCAAGTAACTTTTGCTTTAGAAGATTTTCAAATGTTTGGAGTCTAGGATAAAACAACATCAGGGAGAAGAGGAGAAATGACTTAATGTGGATTTCCTCGTACCTCTAATGTTAGTGAGTCTGAGGTCAGGAAAAGACAAAGTGTGTTTCTAAATTGTCCAAAAGTAGCAGTCTTCAAAATGGATTCAAATGGCATCTAACTAGTTAAAAAATTATGGCTGACATCGAGATATGTGCATCCCTTTGTCACCTGTAATATATACATATAGATGGATACGCATACACACACACACACACACACACACACACACACACACACACACATATATACATATATATATATGTATTCCCAGTATTCTTGCCTGGGAAATCCTGCGAACAAAGGAGCCTCACAGGCTGCAATCCATGAGGTTGCAAAAAGTTGACTAAACAACAAGAAAACAAACAAAAAATAAATGAAAATAGTGCTGTCGACTAAAAAAGATGAACAACTTGAGAGTTGTGGGTTAAGTTTTATTTGGGCCATAATTAGGACTGCAGTCTGGGAGTCAGCACCTCAGATAGCTCTGAGAGACTGCTCCAAAGAGGCAGCAGGAGGAGGGTCAATATTTAAGGATTTTGGTGAGGGGGGAGTTTAATATCATTAAACAGTCATTTTACAAAGAGTCTTCAGTTAGTCACAAGGATCTGATGTCACCATGAGATTTAGTGCTTTTCTAAATATGCGGAGATACAAGGATCGAGATAATAAAATTTGTTCCTAAAAGCAGCCTCCTATCTAAAGATCTGCCCCACCAGATTCTCTGAAGCAGAGAGTGCCTCTGCCCCACCCTGATCTCCTTCAGCGGGTGTTGAAGGTCAGTAGCTCTCAACAGCACAGGGTCTGGTCTCCGCAGAGGCAAAGGGCAAATGTCCTTGTTGTCCAGTCATTGGCAATGTAATTGGTAAATGCCAATTTGTAGTTGACAGTGCAGTAAGATATTCTTTTAATTTTCTATTTTAGGAGAGCTAAACCAACACAATGATCATTATCATACTCAGTTTTTCACTTCTCATGAAATAAGCATACCTATTTGTATATGTGCCAATTGCAGTTCAGATTTTTTTTTGGCTGATAATTTGTATTGGTCTAAGTGATTGCTGTTGTTATTCAGTCACTAAGTTGTGTCTGACTCCTTTACAACCCCAAGGACTGTAGCCCACCAGGCTCCTCTCTCCATGGAATTTCTCAGGCAAGAATACTGGTGTGGGTTACCATTTCCTTCTCCAGGGGATTTTCCCAGCCCAAGGATCAAACCCATGTCTCCTGTTTTGCAGAGAGATTCTATATAACTGAGCCACCTGGGAAGCCCTGGTATAAAAGAAGGGAATTTTAATTCATGCTGGACTTAAATATGTAAAAAAACACATAACAGTATTTAACTGTGAATTAACATTTTCCCTCTAATGAATATTTTGATTAAGGTAATAAACCTTTAAAAGCAGAGATAATTATAGTCATGTAATTGTGGTCTGAGAGCAGCTGATGCCCCCGAGACGTGAAACATTTAATTTAGATGCGAGTCTCCTTTCACATTTAATTTCTTTTTCTCATTGTCTTATTTCACTGAGGCCAAAGACTTCTGTGAAAACCAGATGATTATTTCCTAAAATTCATAAACTTCTATTGTGTATTCCACTTGAACGTTCTCAGTCAATCCATGGTTTATAAGCTTGTAATTGTTTACAGTCACTGATTGTAATTTTATGATAAATATAGTACCAAGTAATCAATCAGTGGGGAAACATTATATAAATATTTTATCATAATTGGCTTCCTATCTGAAGTATATAACAAAGTGAGAAATCAAAGAAATATTGTCTAAAAGTTGGTCATTTTTGATTGTGTCTGATTCTCCTTCTATTACTTTTCTTGAAACTAATCTCCTTTCTTGATAGAAGAAAAAAAAATTTTTTTTTCTAATATAGAGTTCTATTTGTTTCAAAGACATACTTGGTTATGCAATGAAAGATACCTGAGGCCCTCATTCCCTGAGGAAACATATACTCAAAAAACTTCTCCAGGGTTTCCCTAGTGGTTCAGTGGGTAAGGACACCACCTTGCAGTGCAAGGGGCACCGGTTTGATCCCTGGCCTGGGAAGATCCCACGTACTGTGGAACAGTTGGACCAATGTGTCCAACTACTGAGGCGGAACTCTGGAGTGCATGCACCCAGAGCTGGCACTGTGCGACGAGAGGCCACTGCAATGGGAGGCCCACACAAGCCAAAGAACAAAGATGGATGGAAACAAATAAATGAAAGATGAATAGAAGTGCCCCCACCCCCCACCGCCAAAAACAAACCTTCTCCAACTCTTTTCAACCTCATGGACCTCAGCTTTCCAGGCTTCCCTGTCCTTCACCATCACCTGGAGTTTTCTCAAATTCATGTCCACTGAGTCAGTGATGGCCTTTCAAACATCTTGTCTTCTGTCACTCACTTCTACCTTCAGTCTTCCCCAGCATCAGGGTCTTTTCCAATGAGTCATCTCTTCACATTTAATTTTAGTGTTTACATTTAATTTGAGTCTCAGGGATATGTACTGAATAATGATAGTATATTACCATTATAAAATAGAAATTACATTTTACAAAATTCTTGTGAAGCAGAAGCTGATGATTACTTATTTTACTAAGGTTAAAAATGGTAGAGCTTCCCTGGTGGTCCAGTGGGTAGAGTCCGCCTTGTGGTGCAAGGGGTTCCAGTTTGATCCCTGACCAGAGAAGATCCCACATGCGTGGAGCCGCTGAATCTGTGTGTCCAGTTGCAAGCCAGCACTCTGGAGTGCATACACACAGAGCTGGTGCTCTGCAATGGGAGAAGCCACTGCAGTGGGAGGCCCACACAAGCCAAAGAATAAAGATAGATGAAAATAAATGAATAAATAAATAAGAGGCCAAAAATTTTTTTAAAAAGGGTAAATTTATAGTCTGAAAATCTGGGTTTGTGTGTTGGATTTTTCTGACGTGTATCTGTTTCTTTTAGATAGGTTAACTACTGTTTCTGGTCTCAATTTCCTCAACTGTAAATTGATATTCTGGACTAAATGGTCCCCCAAAATATTTTGTTTTTCACAATCACTAGTCAAGATTCTAGATTAGTTAGTATTAAATTGATGTTTACTTTGCTCTAAAATTAGGTAAATCAGCTTTAAAGAGCCATATTAAAAAGCCAGAATAATTTAAAATATAGGCCTTCTTTATGGGAGTTGAGTTATGAAGAAGGCTGAGTGCTAAAGAATTGATGCTTTCAATTTGTGGTACTGGGGTAAACTCTTTAGATTCCCTTGAAGAAGCAAGCAGATCAAACCAGTCAATTCTGAGGGAAATCAACTCTAAATATTCACTGGTATGACTGAGGCTGAAGCTGGAGTGCCTATGTTTTGGCCACTTGATGAGAAGAGCCAATTCATTGGAAAAAAACCCTGATCTTTGGAAAGGCTGAGGAAATGATGAAAAGGGGGTGACAGAGATTGAGATGGCTTGATAGCATCAATAACTCAATGGACATGAATTTGAACAAACTCCAGGAGATAGTAGAGGACAGAGGACTCTAGAGTGCTACAGTCCATAGGGTCACAAAGAGTTCAACACAACTTAGTGACCGAACAACAACAAGAAGTAATAAAATGGCAATCCCATTCTCTTTCTGCCTTCTATTTTTCCCAATATCAGGGTCTTTTCCAATGAGTTGTCTCTTTGCATCAGGTGGCCAGAGTTTTGAAACTTCGGTGTCAGTCCTTCCAATGCATATTCAGGGTTGATTTCCTTTAGGATTGACTGATTTGATCTCCTTGTAGTCGAAGGGATTTTCAAGAGCTTTCTCCAACACCACAGTTCAAAGGCATCAATTTTTAAATGCTCAGCCTTCTTTATGGGCCAGCTCTCACATTCATACATGACTACTGGAAAAACCATAGCTTTGACTATATGGACTTTTGTCAGCAAGTATCTCTGCTTTTGAATATGCTGTCTAGGTTTGTCATAGCTTTTCTTCTAAGGAGCAAGCATCTTTTAATTTTATGGTTGTATTCACCATCCACAGTGATTTTGGACCTCAAGAAAATAAAGTCTGTCACTGTTTCCACTGTTTACCCATCTGTTTGCCACTGAAAAGGGTTCTTAATTGATATTCTGGACTAAATGGTGCCCCAAAATATTTTGTTTTTCAGAATCACTAGTCAAGATTCTAGATTAGTTAGTATTAAATTGATGTTTACTTTGCTCTAAAATTAGGTAAATCAGCTTTAAAGAGCCATATTAAAAAGCCAGAATAATTTAAAATATAGGCCTTCTTTATGGGAGTTGAGTTATGAAGAAGGCTGAGTGCTAAAGAATTGATGCTTTCAATTTGTGGTACTGGGGTAAACTCTTTAGATTCCCTTGAAGAAGCAAGCAGATCAAACCAGTCAATTCTGAGGGAAATCAACTCTAAATATTCACTGGTATGACTGAGGCTGAAGCTGGAGTGCCTATGTTTTGGCCACTTGATGAGAAGAGCCAATTCATTGGAAAAAAACCCTGATCTTTGGAAAGGCTGAGGAAATGATGAAAAGGGGGTGACAGAGATTGAGATGGCTTGATAGCATCAATAACTCAATGGACATGAATTTGAACAAACTCCAGGAGATAGTAGAGGACAGAGGACTCTAGAGTGCTACAGTCCATAGGGTCACGAAGAGTTCAACACAACTTAGTGACCGAACAACAACAAAAAGTAATAAAATGGCAATCCCATTCTCTTTCTGCCTTCTATTTTTCCCAATATCAGGGTCTTTTCCAATGAGTTGTCTCTTTGCATCAGGTGGCCAGAGTTTTGAAACTTCGGTGTCAGTCCTTCCAATGCATATTCAGGGTTGATTTCCTTTAGGATTGACTGATTTGATCTCCTTGTAGTCGAAGGGATTTTCAAGAGCTTTCTCCAACACCACAGTTCAAAGGCATCAATTTTTAAATGCTCAGCCTTCTTTATGGGCCAGCTCTCACATTCATACATGACTACTGGAAAAACCATAGCTTTGACTATATGGACTTTTGTCAGCAAGTATCTCTGCTTTTGAATATGCTGTCTAGGTTTGTCATAGCTTTTCTTCTAAGGAGCAAGCATCTTTTAATTTTATGGTTGTATTCACCATCCACAGTGATTTTGGACCTCAAGAAAATAAAGTCTGTCACTGTTTACCCATCTGTTTGCCATGAAGTGATAAGATCAGATGTCATGATCTCAGACTTTTGAATGTTGACTTTTAGACCAGCTTTTTCACTCTCCTCATTCACCTTCATCAAGAGGTTCAATTCCTCTTCACTTTCTACCATTAGGGTGGCGTCATCTGGATACCTGAGGTTATTGATACTTCTCCTGGCAATCTTGATTCCAGCTTGTGCTTCATCTAGACTGGTATCTCACATGATGTACTCTGCATATAAAATAAATGAGCAGGGTTACAATATACAGCCTTGACATACTCATTTCCCAATTTGGAACCAGTTCATTGTTCTATTTACAGTTCTAACTGTTGCTTCTTGTCCTGAATACATGTTTTTCGGGGAACAGGTAAGGTGGTCTGGTATTCCCATCTCTTTCAGAATTTTCCACAGTTTGTTTCATAGTTTTATTTTAATAATATTTGTAAGCTTTGGGTTCATATTGAAGGCTATGCTTTCCTAAAAAGCTATGATCCCCCAAAAATTAATTTGAAGAAAATAATTTATAGATACTTTAGTCATAACATTTGCTTAAAATATTTTCAAAAAAATATATTTTCAAAGCCTTAATTATTATTTTTGAAAATAGTTCTATTTTTATAGCAAGTGTCATTGATACCCTTCAAACTGAAAGTTGAATCTGGACGTAAGCCATATACAAGTTCATTGAAAAAGACAGGGTCAGGAAGCAAGTTTGGGAGGAAATTAAAGATGGCCATCTGAATTGTTTTGTACGACAACAGAATAATGAATGCATAGTGTTAGTCTCTCAATCGTGAACCCCATAGGCTATAGCCTGCCAGACTCTTCTGTCCATGGGATTCTCTAAGCAGAAATACTAGAGTGGCTTGTCATTTCCTTCTCCAGGGGATCTTCCTGACCCAGGGATCAAACCTGGGTATCCTCCATTACAGGCATATTCTCTACCATTTGAGTTACCAGGGAAGATCCATAAGTGACATTTGTCTCTTACCCATTTGTTTGCATGCAAGTATCTCTGCTTTTGAATATGCTGTCTAGGTTTGTCATAGCTTTTCTTCTAAGGAGCAAGCATCTTTTAATTTTATGGTTGTATTCACCATCCACAGTGATTTTGGACCTCAAGAAAATAAAGTCTGTCACTGTTTCCACTGTTTACCCATCTGTTTGCCATGAAGTGATAAGATCAGATGTCATGATCTCAGACTTTTGAATGTTGACTTTTAGACCAGCTTTTTCACTCTCCTCATTCACCTTCATCAAGAGGTTCAATTCCTCTTCACTTTCTACCATTAGGGTGGTGTCATCTGGATACCTGAGGTTATTGATACTTCTCCTGGCAATCTTGATTCCAGCTTGTGCTTCATCTAGACTGGTATCTCACATGATGTACTCTGCATATAAAATAAATGAGCAGGGTTACAATATACAGCCTTGACATACTCATTTCCCAATTTGGAACCAGTTCATTGTTCTATTTACAGTTCTAACTGTTGCTTCTTGTCCTGAATACATGTTTTTCGGGGAACAGGTAAGGTGGTCTGGTATTCCCATCTCTTTCAGAATTTTCCACAGTTTGTTTCATAGTTTTATTTTAATAATATTTGTAAGCTTTGGGTTCATATTGAAGGCTATGCTTTCCTAAAAAGCTATGATCCCCCAAAAATTAATTTGAAGAAAATAATTTATAGATACTTTAGTCATAACATTTGCTTAAAATATTTTCAAAAAAATATATTTTCAAAGCCTTAATTATTATTTTTGAAAATAGTTCTATTTTTATAGCAAGTGTCATTGATACCCTTCAAACTGAAAGTTGAATCTGGACGTAAGCCATATACAAGTTCATTGAAAAAGACAGGGTCAGGAAGCAAGTTTGGGAGGAAATTAAAGATGGCCATCTGAATTGTTTTGTACGAGAACAGAATAATGAATGCATAGTGTTAGTCTCTCAATCGTGAACCCCATAGGCTATAGCCTGCCAGACTCTTCTGTCCATGGGATTCTCTAAGCAGAAATACTAGAGTGGCTTGTCATTTCCTTCTCCAGGGGATCTTCCTGACCCAGGGATCAAACCTGGGTATCCTCCATTACAGGCATATTCTCTACCATTTGAGTTACCAGGGAAGATCCATAAGTGACATTTGTCTCTTACCCATTTTACATGGAGAATTATGCATTCCTCTCCTCTTCGCTGCTGCCAGGGTTACTTCCTTAGAGAATGACCATCACTGAGGATGCCATGATTATGCTGCACGTTAGGGAGTAAATATATCAATAGGACCATTCTAGATATTATACTAGACATCATATCTACCAGAGATCCACTGTCAGAGACATTTGAGTTCAGTTCATATAGTTCAACCATACTCTTTGTGTGGATGGGTGTGCTTTTTAGTTTTATTGGAGTACAATTGCCTCACAACGTTTATTTTCTACTATTTAGCAAAGTGAACCAGCTATACATATACCTCTATTCCCTCTCTTTGGACTTCCTTCCCATTTAGATCACCATAGAGCCTTGAGTAGACCTGAGTTATACCGTAGGTTTGAATGGTTAGCTGTTTTATACATAGTGCCCATAGTGTATATATGTCATTCCCAATCTCTCAATTTATCCTATCTTAACCAAGGTCTTTTGATCTTCTAGAGTTTGTGTGACACTTGATGGTTGTTCCTGCTTTTCTGTATGTAGTTCACCATCCTGAGAAGAAACATCAAATGGAAACTTAGTTTGGGTCTATTGGTTTATAGCCACGCCTCTTCTTCTGTATAGTGCTAGAACAATAATGGAAACTGTCCACACATTTGACCCATGAGAAAAAAGGTTCTCATCAATACTGTAGGGAAGACTGAAGCTTGGAATAAGAAATTACTTGAGTTTTTTGAGCCTGTCTTACTTTTGTCGTTGCCACCTTATAATAGTTCTGCAATTTCAGATGTAGTCAGCAGTTTGCAGTTGAATAAGCATCATTACCAGTCCTCTTCCCAAGGAGAGTACAGTTGACAATTGTCTTAATAGGTTTAGAGCCAGAGGCAAACAGGCAACAGTAGTTATGACCCCACAATAAATCTTCCACCATCTTGAATTAAAATAAATGTTTTATTTCATATATTGGAACTCCCCCAGGTGGCCTAGTGGTAAAAAGAAAATCCACCTTTCAGTTCAGGAGACATGAGAGACATGGGTTTGATCCCTGTGTTGGGAA
Source organism: Tragulus kanchil (assembly GCA_022376925.1). Taxonomy (NCBI): domain Eukaryota; kingdom Metazoa; phylum Chordata; class Mammalia; order Artiodactyla; family Tragulidae; genus Tragulus; species Tragulus kanchil. The sequence goes on from JAIOJX010000023.1 coordinate 135,426,746, forward strand.
GATCCCCTGAAGAAGGAAATGGTAATCCATTCCAATATTCTTATCTGGGAAACCCCATGGACAGAGGAGCCTGGCAGGCTACAGTCCATAGAACTGCAAAAAGTCAAACAGGACTGAGCAACTGAGCACACACATGTTTCATATACTGATTTTTTTCTGTTCCTCTTTATAAATGAAAAACTATAAAGTATTACATTTTTTCTCAGGGAAGGGTTATTTTCAAGGTTTTCTGCATTACAATCAGCTGATTCTATGATACTTCATATGGTTGATAAACAGTACTTGATTTTTAGAGAGTATTAACTAGTTAGTGAATATTCACTGTCAAAAAATAACGTTGGTGCTGGGCTTTACCATGTGATTTGCTTGGTTGACAGAGTGTTAGCAGACAGAACAAAAGGGTTCCAGTGCACTTGCATTGTTTGGCTTGGCTTCTTCACCCTGCTAATTTGCAGAGAGAATTCTATGCCCTCAGGTGGTCCCTACCCTTTGGTATAGACTCCAAAGCACTCACAGTTGGAGCAGATCTGAACTCCTACTACACCCAGGAGCCCAGGCCAGGCAACTCATAGCCTGAGGCAGAGAGAAGGATGCAGTCCAGTTTAGATCATTCAAATCACGGTCAGCTTGCAGACTGTGACCAGGAGGATAAACTCTTGCTGTTGTATTCTCAGCACTTTGGAGTGGTTTCTGTGATTGTGACAAGAGCTGACTGACTTAGCATCTAATATAGTAATTCATGAATATTTTCATTAAACTTCAATACATCGATTGAAGAAATATGTCTATGTGACAGTGGAAGAAAACTGTATCAATACTAAAGTTCCACAGGACAAAGATTTCCAGTTCCCAACAGAATTGTCTAGAATCATCCTCATTTTGAATGGAGGGTGACTTTCTCATGATAGGATCCAATCTAATGACTGAAAGGATTATTTAAATAGACAAGTAGCAGTATTTTACAAGATGAATCATCAGTAGGAAATTTTTGTTGTTACTCAGTTTATTCCTGTATCTTGGGTTTTACTGTTGTTAAAATAAATGTTTTATTTCATATATTGGAACTCCCAGGTGGCCTAGTGGTAAAAGAAAATCCACCTTTCAGAGAGACATGGGACATTTGATCCCTGGGTTGGGAAGATCCCTGAAGAAGGAAATGGTAATCCATTCCAATATTCTTATCTGGGAAACCCCATGGACAGAGGAGCCTGGCAGGCTACAGTCCATAGAACTGCAAAAGTCAAACAGGACTGAGCAACTGAGCACACATGTTTCATATACTGATATTTTTCTGTTCCTCTTTATAAACGAAAAACTATAAAGTATTACATTTTTTCTCAGGGAAGGGTTATTTTCAAGGTTTTCTGCATTACAATCAGCTGATTCTATGATACTTCATATGGTTGATAAACAGTACTTGATTTTTAGAGAGTATTAACTAGTTAGTGAATATTCACTGTCAAAAAATAACGTTGGTGCTGGGCTTTACCATGTGATTTGCTTGGTTGACAGAGTGTTAGCAGACAGAACAAAAGGGTTCCAGTGCACTTGCATTGTTTGGCTTGGCTTCTTCACCCTGCTAATTTGCAGAGAGAATTCTATGCCCTCAGGTGGTCCCTACCCTTTGGTATAGACTCCAAAGCACTCACAGTTGGAGCAGATCTGAACTCCTACTACACCCAGGAGCCCAGGCCAGGCAACTCATAGCCTGAGGCAGAGAGAAGGATGCAATCCAGTTTAGATCATTCAAATCATTGGTCAGCTTGCAGACTGTGACCAGGAGGATAAACTCTTGCTGTTGTATTCTCAGCACTTTGGAGTGGTTTCTGTGATTGTGACAAGAGCTGACTGACTTTGCATCTAATATAGTAATTCATGAGTATTTTCATTAAACTTCAATACATCGATTGAAGAAATATGTCTATGTGACAGTGGAAGAAAACTGTATCAATACTAAAGTTCCACAGGACAAAGCTTTCCAGTTCCCAACAGAATTGTCTAGAATCATCCTCATTTTGAATGGAGGGTGACTTTCTCATGATAGGATCCAATCTAATGACTGAAAGGATTATTTAAATAGACAAGTAGCAGTATTTTACAAGATGAATCATCAGTAGGAAATTTTTGTTGTTACTCAGTTTATTCCTGTATCTTGGGTTTTACTGTGAAATCAGTTCTCCTTTTCTTTCTTGAGGATTTTGTTGCTAATGTTGGAGGAATGATGGGAGTGGTATGTATGTACATGTAAATATGTACTTGTTTGCCTGTGTGTGTATTTTATTAATCACTTTGTGGCTATTCATGTTCTTAAAAGGTGTGAATTCCATGTATGAGCACTTCTTTCAAAACATCACCCTAGTATTTTACCTGATATCCAATGACTGAGGGCCACGCTTTGAGGTCAGGTATCTTAGGGCCCCATTCCTGGCCCTAACTCTTCCTGGCTGCCTAATTTGGTGACATGAATACCGAGGCCATAATTTTGTCATGAGGATTATGTGTGGAAGTCAGTGAGTAAAGTGCATGGCACGGAGGAACTGAGCAGTTCCTCCTGTGAGCGGAAACTGAATGTTTAATTGAGTAATTAAATATGGCTATGTTATTAATATTTGGGCTTCCCCAATGGCTATGACAGTAAAGAATCCAGATGAAGTACAGGAGACTCAGGTTCAATTTCAGGGTTGGGAAGATCCCCTACAGAAGGGAATGGCTCCTCACTGCAGTATTCTTGCCTGGAGAATTCCATGGCAATTCCAATTAATACTTATGATTTATTGAAGAGGCAAGAGTTTTGAAAGATACTATGTATTTTTTTCTTTTTTAAATTTATTTACTCTTTATTAAAGGATAATTGTTTTACAATATTGTGTTGGTTTCTGCCATACATCAAGAATGAATCAGCCACACGTATACATATGTCTCCTCCTTCTTGTACCTCCTTCTCACCTTCCACCCCATCCCACCATCTAGGAAAGACATTTTTTTTTTTTCACTTTTCCAGGCCTTGGTTGTGGCATGTAGGATCTTTGATCTTCATTGTGGCATGTGGGATCTTAAGTTGTGCCTGCAAACCATTAGTTGTGTCATGTGGGATCTAGTTCCCTGATGAAGAGTTGAACCAGGGCACCCTACATTGGGAGCACAGAATCTTAGTCATTGGGCCACCCGAGAAATCTCGACCATACATACTTTTTTTTTTTTTTTAATTTATTTTATTTATTTATCTTTTTTGCGGAGTGGGGTGGGGAGGGAGGGGGACGGGTGGGCCACTTCTATTGGTCTTCCATTTCTCTATTTTCATCCATCTTTGTTCCTTGGCTCCTGTGGGCCTCCCATCGTGGTGGCGTCTGTCGTCGCAGAGCACCAGCTCTGGGCGTATGCGCCCCAGAGCTCCGGCTCGGTAATTGGACACATCAGTCCAGCCGCTCCGCGGCACGTGGGATCTTCCCAGGCCAGGGCTCGAACTGGCGCCCCTTGCACTGCAAGGCGGTGTCCTTACCCACTGGACCACCAGGGGAAGCCCCCATACATACTTAATTGGTAATGTTTTTGAAACATTTAATATAATAATAGAAAGGTTTCATACATTTAAGCTACTGTGTATAAAATTTTTGAAGTGAATCTTGAGGCTTTATGAAGTCCACAAGAAAGAGTTCAAAGTATAACTAAAATTACATGTAGGTGTGAGAACTCAGTATATTCTAACAGACATCATTATGCTACATACTACAAAAAGCAAGAAGGGAGCTTTGTGTTTCTGGCTTTTGAAGGGAATTTTGTGTTTCTAGCTTTTTCTCATGTGTGATGTCTTAGTAGTGTAGCTAACTAGCAAATGGTTGTCTAGGCTGACTGAGACTCCAAACTGAGACATCTGTTTCAGGGGTCAAGATTTATTTGCTTGTTTTAATGCATGTCTGCATTACCTCTGGATGTTGTTTATGTTCTCTCTCACTGCAAGAAATCTCAAAAGTTTCTTTAAGAAAACATTTATGGCATGGTTCTACTTGATTCCAGTAATTGGTAACAATAAGTCAGTGACTTTGCTCTTAAGCAATTTATAATTTTGTGTGGAAAACTGAGATGTGGATTGTACTGTGTCCTTGATTAAGGCATAAATTCTAGATATTGTTTTCCTGTATGTTAACTTACAAATATCTCTACTTGTCTACAATAACCTGTTAGAAGTAGGTGGTCTGTTTCATTAGATAATAAGCTGGTACTCTCAATTTTTCTCTCTCTATGGAATCTTCACTGTCGAGGCCCATTGTGATGGGTGAAATGTTTTTCTGGAAAAAAGAATGCTGCGTGAATGTTGTGATTGGAGGGTCATTTACGCCTAGGTTGGAAAGAAGATTCATCTTGCACTTTGGTTCAGAATTGAGACAAAATGGTTCCTAGTGTAGAAGCACCATACATCCTGTGCAAATCCATTAAAAAAAGAAAAAAAAGTGTTGGAAGCAGGAACACCTGCTGTTTGCATGTAGCCACTCACAGTACAGTATATTCTACACAAGCACCATATGAGTGTGTGCATGTACTGGAGTTAAAGGATAATGTGCTTTTGAAGTGATTTAGTGTAAATGTAACCACATATTGATACATACATAGAATATGCTGCAGAGCAGATTTGGAGGAAATTTAACCAACCTTTCCTCCATCTGGGGACATTTGCCATGAACCTTAGCACCAGAGTGAGTTCAGGTATCTCATGAATACTCTGTCCCCAAAGGTCCAGATTAGAAGGGAAGAAGAGCAAACATTTCTAGCTAACGTCTTGGAATATTCGTATATGGAAAGAAGTAACTGATATCAGTATTTAACATAGCCATTACCTAGATCTGCTGTACAATATAATATTTTATCTGTAAATAGCTGTGATTAAAATATAATTATTCCTTAGTGTATATGAGCCCAGGGAATGATTGAATGCATGTTTAATATATAAGCATCGTAATGAAGTTTTGTCGGTCTTCAAAATGACCAGGGTATCTGTAAACGTATTTATGGAAAGGATGAGAGTAATGCTGCATAACCCTGAATTATTTATCTCTATAAATTTGGTTCCTCATTTCTAAAATGAAAATAATCAGAGTTTCTACCCAAAAAGCTTTTATGAAAAATAAATGAAACTAATAGATAATTAGTAAAAATCAAAATAGTTCCTGACATGGAGGTGCTCAATCACTGGTGGTTTGTAGAAGTGTTACAATATGTCACAGTATATGTATAATTAATCATATAAAGCATGTCATTTCCAGAAATATAATATAAATATTTTGATAGCTAAAAGAGAAAAAGTGAGATGTAGAAAGATGCTACCAAAAGTAACTTATAAATATGAGTTTATAATACATAGATATAAATATATAACATAAATAAATTTAAATATTTTAGAGAAAAGTTTAAAATAACTTCTTTTAAAAATTGTGATATTATACATCAATAAATTTTTAGATCTCCGTAAGAGATTATTTTTTTTAATTCTTGAGGATGTTTTCACTCTTGCTCTATGAAGGATTAGCAATAGAATTCTGTTGAAATAATAATGAAAAACCAGTTTCTGTTCCTGACATTTTATCTCCGAATAACAGGAGAGAATTATATACCTCCTGTGGTTCCTGAATTTTTGCCCCTAGACATGTATAAAATAATTGTCATGTTGTAAATCCATTCTTTGTTGTTATTTCAAAGGCAGGGATAAGAGAATAATAATAATTAAAAAAAAAAAACAGTTTCCAAACTAAACCTGTGAAAAATTATGTGTTTTTAATTTAATTTAAAAAATTAAGTGACTTCAAATACCTCCTTTTCATAGCTTCCTGCTCATCAATTTCTACTGAGAACGAAGGAAGGTCATTTACTATTTAAATATATGAAATACTGTGTGTGTACTCTATGTGTTTTGTGTAAATGCTTTGCACTTCTATAGTATTTCTGGAAGAGCCTTTCCTCTGCTATCATGATAAACTAATAGGATAATCATTTATTTCCCCACCAGCTACAGCCTGATTCTTTGCTTGCTTTTGCAACTACACTGTGGTGGGGTGGGGTGGGGTGGGGGAATTGTCTGCATTCTCTGCCTCCATCAGCTCTCCTTCTGTCCTCGTTCCTGTCACTGCCTTTACATCTGCTGTTGCCAAGGGTATCAGTGACCTCATTTTGCTAAATCCTATGATAATGCTCAGTCTGCAGTTTAGTTGATCTGTCAACATCCATTGACTAACACACTTCCTTTCTCCAGTTGCAAAAATGCCACATGTTCCTGAATTTTTCCTTCTAGTCTCCTTTTCTGGGCCATCCCACTCTCCTGGATTTTTGATCACTAGATTTTGTTCTTGGTCTTCTAATCTTCGTCTTCACACGCTACCTTGGTGATCTAATCTGGTCCATTGCCTTTAAGTGCCATCTAAATGACAGACTCCAAACTTTTATCTCTAGCTCCGATCTTCTTCTGAAATCCATACTTATGTTTCCAATGACTAGTGTATCATCCCTGGTAAGATGTGTAGCAGGCACTTCAAACTCAACATGCCTAAAGCTGAATTCCAGATTTTTCTCCCCAAAACTACTCAGCCACAGCATTTCCCATCTTGATGCATGGCTACCATCACTCTTGCTCTATGAAGGATTAGCAATAGAATTCTGTTTTTGGTTCCTGACATTTTATCTCCGAATAACAGGAGAGAATTATATACCTCCTGTGGTTCCTGAATTTTTGCCCCTAGACATGTATAAAATAATTGTCATGTTGTAAATCCATTCTTTGTTGTTATTTCAAAGGCAGGGATAAGAGAATAATAATAATTTAAAAAAACAGTTTCCAAACTAAACCTGTGAAAAATTATGTGTTTTTAATTTAATTTAAAAAATTAAGTGACTTCAAATACCTCCTTTTCATAGCTTCCTGCTCATCAATTTCTACTGAGAACGAAGGAAGGTCATTTACTATTTAAATATATGAAATACTGTGTGTGTACTCTATGTGTTTTGTGTAAATGCTTTGCACTTCTATAGTATTTCTGGAAGAGCCTTTCCTCTGCTATCATGATGAACTAATAGGATAATCATTTATTTCCCCACCAGCTACAGCCTGATTCTTTGCTTGCTTTTGCAACTACACTGTGGTGGGGGTGGGGTGGGGGTGGGGGGGAATTGTCTGCATTCTCTGCCTCCATCAGCTCTCCTTCTGTCCTCGTTCCTGTCACTGCCTTTACATCTGCTGTTGCCAAGGGTATCAGTGACCTCATTTTGCTAAATCCTATGATAATGCTCAGTCTGCAGTTTAGTTGATCTGTCAACATCCATTGACTAACACACTTCCTTTCTCCAGTTGCAAAAATGCCACATGTTCCTGAATTTTTCCTTCTAGTCTCCTTTTCTGGGCCATCCCACTCTCCTGGATTTTTGATCACTAGATTTTGTTCTTGGTCTTCTAATCTTCGTCTTCACACGCTACCTTGGTGATCTAATCTGGTCCATTGCCTTTAAGTGCCATCTAAATGACAGACTCCAAACTTTTATCTCTAGCTCCGATCTTCTTCTGAAATCCATACTTATGTTTCCAATGACTAGTGTATCATCCCTGGTAAGATGTGTAGCAGGCACTTCAAACTCAACATGCCTAAAGCTGAATTCCAGATTTTTCTCCCCAAAACTACTCAGCCACAGCATTTCCCATCTTGATGCATGGCTACTCCATTTTCCCATTAGTCATGTAAAAATCCTCTAACCAGTCTTCTTCTCTCTTTTGTATATTCCACATCTAAGCTATCCATAAATCAATTTGTTTCTACCTTCATAAACCAAAACAGTAGTCCAAGCTCTGTCATTTTCTCCCTGGATTACTGGAAATTGTTTTATCTGGTCAAAGAAGTTCCATTCTTTCTCTGCTCCAGCCCACTCTAGTGGGCAGAACGGCTCAATATGATATAAGTTACATCATATCATTCTTTCACTGCAAATCCTACAATGACTCCCCATGTCTCAAAGAACTAAAACTAAAGGTATCTTCATGGTCCACAAAGCCTCCTCTCATTAAATCCTATACCTTATCTCTTGTAATTTTCCCCAACATCCCTGTCTTTTCAGCTACATTGTGTCCCTTCCTGCTCCTCGAATCTGCCTGGCATGTTCTTGATTTGCAGAACTATTTCTTCTGAAATGCTCTTCCCATTAACGTGTCCTTGTAATGAATGTGTACACTTTTCAGTCATGGATTTTGACCACTGATTTTTAAATTTGCATCCTGAATGACATCATCACCCTCCATTTATTTCAGTAACATTTTTCACTGCCTATATGTCACTTATTTAGTTGTTTATTATTTTTTTATCACTGATGTCCCCTGATAAAATGTAAGCTCTGTAAAGGTAGACATCTCTGTTTTATTCACTCATGTGTATTAAGTGCTTAGGACAGTACTTGTGCTGTCAACTGAAAAGCAAATGCACAATCTAAAAGTTGAGAATTATGTTTTATTTGGTGGACTTCCTAAGGACTTAAGCCTGGGAAGAACCCTCTCAGATCTCTTTGAGGGACTGCTTCTAAGAGGTAAGGGAGGAGCCAGGAAATGCAGGAGTCTTTGCAATAAGAACAAGGTAGTCAGAACATCAAAAAGGTTCTAGTGTGTAGCATCAGGAACTATATTCAATATTCTACGATAAAATATATGGAAAGGAATATGAAAATATCCATATATAAGTCACTTTATATATAGCAGAAATTAACAAAACAATGTAAATCAACTATATTTTGTGCATGTATGCATGCCAAGTCACTTCAATCATGTCCAACTCTTTGCAACCCTATAGACAGTAGGCTACAAAAATACTGGAGTAGGTTGCCTTGCCCTCCTCCAGGGGATCTTCCCAACACAGGGATGGAACATGCACCTTCTGAATGGTCAGGAGGATTTTTTACTGTTAGTGACACCTGGGAATCCCTTATGGATGATACTAGTGCCCTTATCATGTGACCAAGAGAGCTTCCCTTCAGTCTGGTAGAGTTATAGACAAAAATATACCTGGTCTAGGATACAGATCACACCAGACACCAAATCTATCTTGCCTTGATCTTGGACAAAAAATTTGGTTGCTTATGAGGTACTCAGTGTGCACAAAGTTCTTTGTTATAGCAGCCTGAATCGGTTAAGAGTCTAACACTAGTGGTAAATCATCAATATCTTTTATACCTAATGGAGTGAAATTATATGGATTTTGCTCCTCAAATCTGCCTGGCATGTTCTTGATTTGCAGAACTATTTCTTCTGAAATGCTCTTCCCATTAACGTGTCCTTGTAATGAATGTGTACACTTTTCAGTCATGGATTTTGACCACTGATTTTTAAATTTGCATCCTGAATGACATCATCACCCTCCATTTATTTCAGTAACATTTTTCACTGCCTATATGTCACTTATTTAGTTGTTTATTATTTTTTTATCACTGATGTCCCCTGATAAAATGTAAGCTCTGTAAAGGTAGACATCTCTGTTTTATTCACTCATGTGTATTAAGTGCTTAGGACAGTACTTGTGCTGTCAACTGAAAAGCAAATGCACAATCTAAAAGTTGAGAATTATGTTTTATTTGGTGGACTTCCTAAGGACTTAAGCCTGGGAAGAACCCTCTCAGATCTCTTTGAGGGACTGCTTCTAAGAGGTAAGGGAGGAGCCAGGAAATGCAGGAGTCTTTGCAATAAGAACAAGGTAATCAGAACATCAAAAAGGTTCTAGTGTGTAGCATCAGGAACTATATTCAATATTCTACGATAAAATATATGGAAAGGAATATGAAAATATCCATATATAAGTCACTTTATATACAGCAGAAATTAACAAAATAATGTAAATCAACTATATTTTGTGCATGTATGCATGCCAAGTAACTTCAATCATGCCAACTCTTTGCAACCCTATAGACAGTAGGCTACAAAAATACTGGAGTAGGTTGCCTTGCACTCCTCCAGGGGATCTTCCCAACACAGGGATGGAACATGCACCTTCTGAATGATCAGGGGGATTCTTTACTGTTAGTGACACCCGAGAATCCCTTATGGATGATACTAGTGCCCTTATCATGTGACCGAGAGAGCTTCCCTTCAGTCTGGTAGAGTTATAGACAAAAATATACCTGGTCTAGGATACAGATCTCACCAGACACCAAATCTATCTTGCCTTGATCTTGGACAAAAAATTTGGTTGCTTATGAGGTACTCAGTGTGCACAAAGTTCTTTGTTATAGCAGCCTGAATCGGTTAAGAGTCTAACACTAGTGGTAAATCATCAATATCTTTTATACCTAATGGAGTGAAATTATATGGAATTATTGAATGAGTTAATATCTTTCTATCATACACATTGGAAAGATGGAGAACACACATGCAGTAAAATTGTCATAAGCCCTTTGAGACTCTCCAGATTTTATATATAGCTTGAACAAGTGAAACCGAGGCCATGTCTATCCCAGGACATACCATCTCAATATAAAACCAAATAATTCTTTGAAGTTCATGAGATGTTATAGAGACATGGAAATTAAAATCAGAAATAAATGGAGGCATTATTTTCTGCTTGGCTCATAGAACTCATTAAGCAGTCAATCAATTAAGTAAGTTCTAGTAACATTAAATATTACTATGTTTAATGTCAGTAAGATTGAATATAAAGCAGTTGCACTAAAGAAAGTAATCTTGGTCATAAGACCATTCTATGCATGTGTTAGATAACAGTCTAAAAGTGCTCTGAAGCAGAAAAAAATTCTTAATTGAAAAATACATAATTTGAAAATATATAATACATAATTTGAAAACAAAATAATAATTTGAAACAAAAATGGTATTATTCTTGCTCTGACATTTAATTAACATAATTTATTTTGGATTTTAAGTGATATTACAGGGTGCATGAGGATTTTGTTTATCACACAATAGCATGTGTTAAATTTAAAAAAACGGTAGAATAAACTTCTTTTTCTCCTCCTTTAATAGTGTTATAATACAATAGAACGAGCTGGGGACTGAAACCTAAGACTGTTTAGGGGAGGAAGTTTGCAGTAAGGGGGCCACCCTGTCCTCCTCAGTTCTATCTTAGTATTGTACACAAGGGCATTGTAACCATACTAGATATGTGAGATATACTTTCTTTACTAAATAGAGACATAATCCCACAGCTAATTGTTAAAATACTAATATGAGGTAATATTCATGAAACTATAGTCCAGAGCAGAGTGTGTTTAAAATGCTGAAACAAATGACCCAGTGCCATTCCTTTTAATAGCTGAGTAATATTTCACTGTGAAAGATGGGGATGGACCTAGGGACTGTCATACAGAGTGAACTAAGTCAGAAGGGGAAAAACAAATATCATTTATTAATGCATGTATGTGAAATCTAGAAAAATGGTATAAATGAGCTTATTTATAGGCAGGGATAGAAACACAGACGTAGAGAACAGACATGTGGACATTATGGGGGAAAGAAAGGATGGAATGAACTGAGAGATTAGGATTGACGTATAGACACTACCATGTGTAAAACAGCTAGTGGGAAGCTGCTGTATAGCCAATGAAGCTCAGCTCAGTGCTCTGTGATGACCTAGGGGGTGGGATGGGAGAGCTAGGAGGGAGGTCCAAGAGGGAGGGGATATAAGTATACATATGGCTGACTCACATTGTTGTGCAACAGAAACTAACACAACATTGTAAAGCAACGATGCCCAATTTCCAAAAAATGCTGTAAGAGTCAGTGTTTGTACTACCTTGGCCAAGCACGGTCCACCATCTGACACAGGACTTAGAACAGTCACAAAGGAGACCGGCTTCCAGCTTACATTCGGTCTCTGAAGAGTACCCTGGGAGAAAAACAGTCGAATTCAAGGATCTTATCCTTGTGTCATGATTTGGAGAGACAGTAAAACACGGAAACTAGAGAGGCAGAATACACAGAGGCATTTGAGCGAGAAAGACACTGAACAGAACTTCAGATCCATGCACACAAAAAGAAGAAAATGTTTACAGTCATGACAAGTGACTACCATGTGCAGGGTACAGAAGGGAAAAAAATTAGCTTCCTCAAGAACATATCTAAGGTAGAATCCAACCTTATATTCAGCAATGACATATTGTGGATATAAAGACAGTGTTTGCTACAAACAGAAGCGAAGTATCAGAAAATGGAAACAGCTTTCCAATGAAAGTAGGGAGAAGATAGGACACCCGGAGGAAGATGAGAAGAACCTGACAGAAGAATAGAAAGTCACAGTGAGCCAGCACAGAAATGTTCCTTAGCCAGTTCCTAAATAAGGAAGACTGGGGAATTTATCCCTAAATACATTACATCATATTCTGTTGGCTGAGTAAGTTGTACATGGAAATATTACATTTTATGGATAGCTTGTATGTAATAATACCTAAATTAACTGAATCTAAAATTGTATATCACTCTCATTTCATACTTTGAGATAATTCGTTCTCAATGATTTCTTTTTTTTTCAAACTTCACAAAACACAAAGTTTTAAACAGAGACAGTGAAGGAAAGGAAACAGACTAAAGAAAGACAGGCAAATAGATTCTATGTGTCCAACACATAAGTGATGTTCAACACTGTTTAAAAAATTATAGAATCTAAGGCACAGTTGATTAAGCTTTCATATGCCTTGATGCTGATCAAGGATTAATGATCTATTTTAAAGGAGAGATTTGCTTAGGTTAAAGTCTCAGAATATATTGGAAGAGTGTTACTTCACAATCTCTATCTTTATATAGTGTGCTGTGACATCACTGCCCATTTTACTTAGTATTAAAATGTCATGCCTATATTCAGAATTAAGGGAAAGAATGTTACCTTAACAGATACTCTTGAGAGAAGATAACATGCCATGATGATTATGCATGTTTTGTGTGATAATTAGATTCATTATCTACCAGTAAAGCCCGGTCCTTTTGAAAACAGTAGAGTAAATTTTTCATCAAGAAAGTAGAAAGTGGAACCTACTCACCCTGCTATCAATCAATTTGTTGTCATGATTTGGCAAAGGCTGGACTTTTCTTGTGGCTCAGACAGTAAAGAATCTGCCTGCCATGCAAGAACACCAGGATTTGATCTCTGGATCAGGAAGATCCCTGGGCGAGGAAATGTTACAGTCATGACAAGTGACTACCATGTGCAGGGTACAGAAGGGAAAAAAATTAGCTTCCTCAAGAACATATCTAAGGTAGAATCCAACCTTATATTCAGCAATGACATATTGTGGATATAAAGACAGTGTTTGCTACAAACAGAAGCGAAGTATCAGAAAATGGAAACAGCTTTCCAATGAAAGTAGGGAGAAGATAGGACACCCGGAGGAAGATGAGAAGAACCTGACAGAAGAATAGAAAGTCACAGTGAGCCAGCACAGAAATGTTCCTTAGCCAGTTCCTAAATAAGGAAGACTGGGGAATTTATCCCTAAATACATTACATCATATTCTGTTGGCTAAGTAAGTTGTATATGGAAATATTACATTTTATGGATAGCTTGTATGTAATAATACCTAAATTAACTGAATCTAAAATTGTATATCACTCTCATTTCATACTTTGAGATAATTCATTCTCAATGATTTCTTTTTTTTTTTTCAAACTTCACAAAACACAAAGTTTTAAACAGAGACAGTGAAGGAAAGGAGACAGACTAAAGAAAGACAGGCAAATAGATTCTATGTGTCCAACACATAAGTGATGTTCAACACTGTTTAAAAAATTATAGAATCTAAGGCACAGTTGATTAAGCTTTCATATGCCTTGATGCTGATCAAGGATTAATGATCTATTTTAAAGGAGAGATTTGCTTAGGTTAAAGTCTCAGAATATATTGGAAGAGTGTTACTTCACAATCTCTATCTTTATATAGTGTGCTGTGACATCACTGCCCATTTTACTTAGTATTAAAATGTCATGTCTATATTCAGAATTAAGGGAAAGAATGTTACCTTAACAGATACTCTTGAGAGAAGATAACATGCCATGATGATTATGCATGTTTTGTGTGATAATTAGATTCATTATCTACCAGTAAAGCCCGGTCCTTTTGAAAACAGTAGAGTAAATTTTTCATCAAGAAAGTAGAAAGCGGAACCTACTCACCCTGCTATCAATCAATTTGTTGTCATGATTTGGCAAAGGCTGGACTTTTCTTGTGGCTCAGACAGTAAAGAATCTGCCTGCCATGCAAGAACACCAGGATTTGATCTCTGGATCAGGAAGATCCCCTGGGCGAGGAAATGGAAACCCATTCCAGGATTCTTTCCTGGAGAATCCCATGGACAGAGGAGCCTGGTGGGTTCCAGTCCATAAGGGCGCAAAGAGCCAGACACAACTGAGCAATTTAGCATACATGCACTCGAGCAGGTCAGCAGTCAAAAGTGACCTGACAAAAAGTTACCTGATGAAGGGTCAGAATCCCCAAATCAAATTATCAAAGTTGTATTTCTAAATTTCAAAGAATTTAAAAAATCATGTTGATCAGACTCAAATGAGTAAATTCACAATTTTTATATGTTATAATCTGTGACTATCAGTATATGCCAGCATCTTTAAGCTTTACTAATGTTAAAACCCGTGGTAATGTTAATTTAATAATGTTCAACTAGTGAGAGAAAGGGGTTAGAGTTTGAGATGAAACAGAAAGGAGGAGTAAAACTAGACCTCTGTTACTATCATTTGCCTTATTAATATGAAGTCACTGTAATCTGTAAGAACTGGGGTACTTTTTAGTAACACTTTATATGTTCCTGTATTCCACAAGTGATACTGGATCCACATTTAATGAATTTATATAGTTTAATTATGCCAATGAGTAGTGAACTTAGCCACTATTTATGGTGCATTCCAATCAGAAATGCAACTAATATTAGATGTCATGTCATGCAGGATTTTCTGGAATTTTGAATTAAAGATGCTGACAACCTAATCAAAATAATTGACTTATTTATGCAATTATTTTCTGCTTTTGATAACATGTTTGATAATTACCTTGATGATATCACAAAGTGGGTATTTAAGTTTCCTAATTAGGAAAACTGTATCAGCATATAACTATAACTATATATATATATATATATATATATATATATATATATATATAAATGTATATACATGCATAAATACTGTATATGATATTGATACCAACAGAATTATGACGACTTTTAAAATTCAGATGAAAAATATTCATACACTCTTACTTAGAATTTGGCTGCTACTTTTTTAAAACTAATTCACCAGCAAAACAGATTTTATCATTAGTTTCTGGAAGAATTTCACAACACAAATTACAATATAAATAAATGTTAATAGTCCAAGTACAAACAAGTGCTCATAAATGCCTGATGAGTGTTTTAAAAAAGGAAAAACAATATTAACATAGTTACTTTAATAATGACAATTTCCTGTTCATGCCCTTCGAAAATATCATGTCCAGTTTAAAATCCTTGTTGACATCTGTGTACAGTTGTTAGCTACTCAGGCATGCCCATCTCTTTGTGACTGCATGGACTGGGGCCCATTAGGCTCCTCTGTCCATGGGATTCTCCAGGCAAGAATCATGGAGTGGGTTGCCATGCCCTCCTCCCAGTATATGCACAGCTATTCTTAAAAAGCTTTAAACACAATTTTTATATGTTATAATCTGTGACTATCAGCATATGCCAGCATCTTTAAGCTTTACTAATGTTAAAACCCGTGGTAATGTTAATTTAATAATGTTCAGCTAGTGAGAGAAAGGGGTTAGTGTTTGAGATGAAACAGAGAGGAGGAGTAAAACTAGACCTCTGTTACTATCATTTGCCTTATTAATATGAAGTCACTGTAATCTGTAAGAACTGGGGTACTTTTTAGTAACACTTTATATGTTCCTGTATTCCACAAGTGATACTGGATCCACATTTAATGAATTTATATAGTTTAATTATGCCAATGAGTAGTGAACTTAGCCACTATTTATGGTGCATTCCAATCAGAAATGCAACTAATATTAGATATCATGTCATGCAGGATTTTCTGGAATTTTGAATTAAAGATGCTGACAACCTAATCAAAATAATTGACTTATTTATGCAATTATTTTCTGCTTTTGATAACATGTTTGATAATTACCTTGATGATATCACAAAGTGGGTATTTAAGTTTCCTAATTAGGAAAATTGTATCAGCATATAACTATAACTATATATATGTATATATATATATATATATATGCATATACATGCATAAATACTGTATATGATATTGATACCAACAGAATTATGATGACTTTTAAAATTCAGATGAAAAATATTCATACACTCTTACTTAGAATTTGGCTGCTACTTTTTTAAAACTAATTCACCAGCAAAACAGATTTTATCATTAGTTTCTGGAAGAATTTCACAACACAAATTACAATATAAATAAATGTTAATAGTCCAGGTACAAACAAGTGCTCATAAATGCCTGATGAGTGTTTTAAAAAAGGAAAAACAATATTAACATAGTTACTTTAATAATGACAATTTCCTGTTCATGCCCTTCGAAAATATCATGTCCAGTTTAAAATCCTTGTTGACATCTGTGTACAGCTGTTAGCTGCTCAGGCATGCCCATCTCTTTGTGACTGCATGGACTGGGGCCCATTAGGCTCATCTGTCCAGGGGATTCTCCAGGCAAGAATCATGGAGTGGGTTGCCATGCCCTTCTCCAGGAAAACCTCCCAATCCAGGAATCAAACCTGGGTCTACTGTATTGAACGTGGATTCTTTACCATCTGACCACCAGGGAAGTGTACCCTTCAGGCTGAGGGAACTTCCAGGCACTGCCCCCGTCTCGTAATGATGACAAGACCCAGCTGACAGCTCCTGTAGGATGGTAGCCTGGTTACCAGTCAGCAGTGTGCCTTGGGTGGGTGCAGACAGATATGACTGTGACATTTCTAAGAAGTTGCATTTCCCACCTCAGCCTGACTGAGCCAGGCACTCACATCCACATCTGCCACACCTCAAAAGGAATCCTTGAGTCACTAGAAATGAAGTCCGGACCAGTTTAGTCCATAATATTATTGTTCAACTCTTAATATAGTATACCTTATAATATATGCAAGGGATGCTGTTAATATTTCCAGAAAAGCTTTCTTAGAGTCTTCTACGTGGTGTTGTCATTCAGTTGTGGTGTCTGACTCTTTACAACCCCATGGACCATGGCACAACAGGCTTCCCTGTCCTTCGCTATCTTCCAGAGCTTGTTCAAACGCAAGTTCATTAAGTTGGTGATGCTATCTAACCATCTCATCCTCTGCTGCCCTCTTCTTTTATATACTTTGTTATTTTGTGATTAAAATATAATATGCACCTGGAAAGGGATGGTTTCTTATGGAAATGTAAGTAACAGACTCCTGTGGGCCTAGAAAGGTATGGTTCAGCTTGTTGTCTGGAATGATTGGGCATGTTTTTATTCTCTCAAAAGTGTCCAAGCCTGGTCAAACAGTGATCACAATCAATTAGATGTCTCTATAGTTGTATCTGACTCTTGGCAACCTCATGGAGCCTGCCAGCCAGGCTCCACTGTAAACAAAATTCTCCAGAGAAGAAAGGAGTGGGTTTTCATTTCCTTCTTCATTAGATTTTCCTGATCCAGGGATAAAACCCAGGCCTCCTGCATTGCAGGCAGATTGTTTACCATCTGAGCTACCGGGGAAGCCTGATAGCTACCAGTGAAAGACAGTGGTACATTACCATTCTCCCTGCAAGCTGAGTGTACTTGCAGTAGAGTTAAGTTACTTACCATATCAGACTTGAATTATTAAATGAATTAAATTTAGGGGAACTCTTGAAAGACTAAATGATAGATGTAAGAGGTCTAAAGATTTCATGACATATTTTTGTGGTGGGCAATATAGATTTCATTCTTTCTTTTCCCTGCCAATTTCAAATTAAAGCAATTTGGCTGAGGGAGCTTACAGGCACTGCCCCGTCTCGTAATGATGAAAAGACCCAGCTGACAGCTCCTGTAGGATGGTAGCCTGGTTACCAGTCAGCAGTGTGCCTTGGGTGGGTGCAGACAGATATGACTGTGACATTTCTAAGAAGTTGCATTTCCCACCTCAGCCTGACTGAGCCAGGCACTCACATCCACATCTGCCACACCTCAAAAGGAATCCTTGAGTCACTAGAAATGAAGTCCGGACCAGTTTAGTCCATAATATTATTGTTCAACTCTTAATATAGTATACCTTATAATATATGCAAGGGATGCTGTTAATATTTCCAGAAAAGCTTTCTTAGAGTCTTCTACGTGGTGTTGTCATTCAGTTGTGGTGTCTGACTCTTTACAACCCCATGGACCATGGCACAACAGGCTTCCCTGTCCTTCGCTATCTTCCAGAGCTTGTTCAAACGCAAGTTCATTAAGTTGGTGATGCTATCTAACCATCTCATCCTCTGCTGCCCTCTTCTTTTATATACTTTGTTATTTTGTGATTAAAATATAATATGCACCTGGAAAGGGATGGTTTCTTATGGAAATGTAAGTAACAGACTCCTGTGGGCCTAGAAAGGTATGGTTCAGCTTGTTGTCTGGAATGATTGGGCATGTTTTTATTCTCTCAAAAGTGTCCAAGCCTGGTCAAACAGTGATCACAATCAATTAGATGTCTCTATAGTTGTATCTGACTCTTGGCAACCTCATGGAGCCTGCCAGCCAGGCTCCACTGTAAACAAAATTCTCCAGAGAAGAAAGGAGTGGGTTTTCATTTCCTTCTTCATTAGATTTTCCTGATCCAGGGATAAAACCCAGGCCTCCTGCATTGCAGGCAGATTGTTTACCATCTGAGCTACCGGGGAAGCCTGATAGCTACCAGTGAAAGACAGTGGTACATTACCATTCTCCCTGCAAGCTGAGTGTATTTGCAGTAGAGTTAAGTTACTTACCATATCAGACTTGAATTATTAAATGAATTAAATTTAGGGGAACTCTTGAAAGACTAAATGATAGATGTAAGAGGTCTAAAGATTTCATGACATATCTTTGTGGTGGGCAATATAGATTTCATTCTTTCTTTTCCCCTGCCAATTTCAATTACATTGAGAGCAATTTGCATTCATGTTTCAGCAAACACCTAGCATAACAGAAATGGAAAGAAACACACACACACACACACACACACACACACACACACACAGATACAAGTGATAGTAGTTGCAATCACAAAGAAAAAATAAAACATAAATTACTGACAATACGGTTTTTCTGAAATAACAGAGCCAAACTTATAAGAGACTAGTTGTGCCAATGGTTGTGTACCTTGAATTTCACTGTTCTCTGTATATTTTATCTCATTTCTGTGTTTTTATCTCCCCTGAGCTTTATTTTCCATGTTTAAGTTTTTCTTCCAAATTATTTGTTGTTACATTTTTCTTTTAAGTGTTTTTTATTCTAACAAAGTTCCATATGCAAGGTCTATATTTACAAATATCCTTTATGAATATAATAAGTGTTTATGTTGTGCATTTGTTCCTCCATACAAAGAGAATAACAATTAATTGACCACTTCAGCCCTTGATCAGAGAATTCCTCTTGTTCGCTGGCATTTACTGAAATTGCATTGTTTATTATAAGATCTCTTAATTATCCTCTGCCTCTATAACCTCTATAAACTCTTGGATTCCATCCATGCCTAATTTCAAAGTCACTCCCTGCTCAAAAGTCTTGGGTGGTTCCCTCTTGCCCACAGACTGCCTTGGGTGTCTGCTAGTAGCATTCATGAACTAAGAAATAAAATAAGCAACAAATCAACAGTTTCCCCGAATAGCAGATGGAGAAATAAACAGCATGAGGTTGGTCAAAAATGCTGTCTTGAAGATGCTGCTGAAAATCCAGATAGAATTTTCTAATACTTGTGGCTCTGCAGTGGAATCTGTGAGGCATTCATGAGGGAGAGGTATATCTGAAAGAAGAACCATCAGCAAGAAGCAGATAATTAAAGCCATGGGGCTGAACAAGGGGTCATTATAGTTCCATCCCATTCCATCATGATGCTAATGGGTCTGTCTCACTCCTGAAATATTTTTTAAGCAAATATTTTTCGCAGAACCTAGCATAGATCCAAGAGCACATACCATTCATAATTATCATTTGTACTGCAATGTGCTACATGAAATATTTTATATATGATATCACTAGTGGCTATTTTTTTGAACCTAGAGAGAAAAATCATCTTAAGATACAGCTAGCGAATATCCCCTTCCATTATTTTTTCAAGGAAGTTATAAATAGAAGGAGCATGAGCTTTTAAAAATGCTTTCAGACTCTGAAGAGCTGTCTATAAAAGAGACTGTAGTTGACCAAAGTTTTCATGAAAATTATCCTTCCATCTTTTCACCTTTGACATGAAGGTCTCCTTTTGGTTTGTGTAAAAGCCTTGAATTTCACTGTTCTCTGTATATTTTATCTCATTTCTGTGTTTTTATCTCCCCTGAGCTTTGTTTTCCATGTTTAAGTTTTTCTTCCAAATTATTTGTTGTTACATTTTTCTTTTAAGTGTTTTTTTATTCTAACAAAGTTCCATATGCAAGGTCTATATTTACAAATATCCTTTATGAATATAATAAGTGTTTATGTTGTGCATTTGTTCCTCCATACAAAGAGAATAACAATTAATTGACCACTTCAGCCCTTGATCAGAGAATTCCTCTTGTTCGCTGGCATTTACTGAAATTGCATTGTTTATTATAAGATCTCTTAATTATCCTCTGCCTCTATAACCTCTATAAACTCTTGGATTCCATCCATGCCTAATTTCAAAGTCACTCCCTGCTCAAAAGTCTTGGGTGGTTCCCTCTTGCCCACAGACTGCCTTGGGTGTCTGCTAGTAGCATTCATGAACTAAGAAATAAAATAAGCAACAAATCAACAGTTTTCCCGAATAGCAGATGGAGAAATAAACAGCATGAGGTTGGTCAAAAATGCTGTCTTGAAGATGCTGCTGAAAATCCAGATAGAATTTTCTAATACTTGTGGCTCTGCAGTGGAATCTGTGAGGCATTCATGAGGGAGAGGTATATCTGAAAGAAGAACCATCAGCAAGAAGCAGATAATTAAAGCCATGGGGCTGAACAAGGGGTCATTATAGTTCCATCCCATTCCATCATGATGCTAATGGGTCTGTCTCACTCCTGAAATATTTTTTAAGCAAATATTTTTCGCAGAACCTAGCATAGATCCAAGAGCACATACCATTCATAATTATCATTTGTACTGCAATGTGCTACATGAAATATTTTATATATGATATCACTAGTGGCTATTTTTTTGAACCTAGAGAGAAAAATCATCTTAAGATACAGCTAGCGAATATCCCCTTCCATTATTTTTTCAAGGAAGTTATAAATAGAAGGAGCATGAGCTTTTAAAAATGCTTTCAGACTCTGAAGAGCTGTCTATAAAAGAGACTGTAGTTGCACCAAAGTTTTCATATAAACTTGACATTTGACTTGAAAATTATCCTTCCATCTTTTCACCTTTGACATGAAGGTCTCCTTTTGGTTTGTGTAAAAAAGCCTTGCGTTCAATGCCGTTTCACAGTGGCACTGAGGTTGTGATCCAGTCTGTCTTTCTCCATGGGGACATTTTATTAATCTGCCACGTGTTTAGCTATCCAGGGAGGCATATGATCATCTCTTTCTGTTATGTCTGCACAGTTACTAGAAGGTCTAAAGTGGTATATATCATTCTATCCTGCCTGTTCCGTTCAAGGCAAACATCATCAGCATGAATTAGAATACTATAGCATCTGTTCATACCGTAGTGAATACAAATACACACCAGAACGTAAGAAACGTTGCAATCACCATGCTTTCACAATCAAAAGTTTTTAATCTTCTAACCTTAGTCTCGGTAGAACAGAAGATAAAATTGATTTTGAGAATCATCCAGTTTGAGTACACATCAGATGTTTGAATGGCTTTTGCAACTTTGTAGTAATGATTTCCCATCTGCTTACGGGTGCCCCCTAGGAGTCATTGGAGATGAGAAGGCTGACACATCTCCAAACCCGACTTTTGGCCATAGGAATACCCATCATTCAAAAATTCAGCTTATAGTTATGAGGATTATTTGGAGAAAATTAAAAATCAATACTCAACTAAAAATCGCTTTATCCATGGAAAGTTAATATTTGTATGACAGTCTTCCTTGTAAGAGGTGAAATTGTTTTCTTCTGGATTCTTCCCACTGGTTTCACTGCATCCACAGGCTGTAAGGACAACCCCCCAGGATTCCATATGATATCCACTAAAAGGAAAAATCCAAGAGCACATACCATTCATAATTATCATTTGTACTGCAATGTGCTACATGAAATATTTTATATATGATATCACTAGTGGCTATTTTTTGAACCTAGAGAGAAAATCATCTTAAGATACAGCTAGCGAATATCCCTTCCATTATTTTTTCAAGGAAGTTATAAATAGAAGGAGCATGAGCTTTTAAAAATGCTTTCAGACTCTGAAGAGCTGTCTATAAAAGAGACTGTAGTTGCACCAAAGTTTTCATATAAACTTGACATTTGACTTGAAAATTATCCTTCCATCTTTTCACCTTTGACATGAAGGTCTCCTTTTGGTTTGTGTAAAAAAGCCTTGCGTTCAATGCCGTTTCACAGTGGCACTGAGGTTGTGATCCAGTCTGTCTTTCTCCATGGGGACATTTTATTAATCTGCCACGTGTTTAGCTATCCAGGGAGGCATATGATCATCTCTTTCTGTTATGTCTGCACAGTTACTAGAAGGTCTAAAGTGGTATATATCATTCTATCCTGCCTGTTCCGTTCAAGGCAAACATCATCAGCATGAATTAGAATACTATAGCATCTGTTCATACTGTAGTGAATACAAATACACACCAGAACGTAAGAAACGTTGCAATCACCATGCTTTCACAATCAAAAGTTTTTAATCTTCTAACCTTAGTCTCGGTAGAACAGAAGATAAAATTGATTTTGAGAATCATCCAGTTTGAGTACACATCAGATGTTTGAATGGCTTTTGCAACTTTGTAGTAATGATTTCCCATCTGCTTACGGGTGCCCCCTAGGAGTCATTGGAGATGAGAAGGCTGACACATCTCCAAACCCGACTTTTGGCCATAGGAATACCCATCATTCAAAAATTCAGCTTATAGTTATGAGGATTATTTGGAGAAAATTAAAAATCAATACTCAACTAAAAATCGCTTTATCCATGGAAAGTTAATATTTGTATGACAGTCTTCCTTGTAAGAGGTGAAATTGTTTTCTTCTGGATTCTTCCCACTGGTTTCACTGCATCCACAGGCTGTAAGGACAACAGGCTTCCTCTGTCCTCCGCATGGCAGGGGTGTTTTTGCTGTGATTGAGGTATTTGAAGAGTTGTTAGCATGTTCCCCTCAGTGATCAGCTTCTGGTTTGTTTTCCCCAAGCTCCTCTTTTTATATTTCCATTGGTATTTATGTGTCTTTTCAGGGGGTGATGGGAAGGTGCACCGTATGAGGTCCATTTGTCATCCAGCTGCCCTACTGTGCTACTTCCCAGGTGTATTTTTAGTCTACTTACCATTATTTTCAGTAATTTATTTATAAATGATAAACTTAACCAATCTAGATAGTTCCTGCTGGTCCAGTGGTTGTGGCTCCATGCTCCCAAAGCAGGGATCCAGGGTTCATCCCTGGTCAGGAAACTAGGTCCCATATGCCTCACCTGAGAGTTCTTCCCGCATGAAGATTCTGCATGCCACAACTGAGAGGCCCAGTGCAGCCAGCCAGCCAGCCAGCCAGCCACACACACACACACACACACACACACAGAGACACACACACACACACACAGAGCCCCAATCTTACTTGTATAGAGTAATGCTTTTATATATGTATACCCTTGTAGGTGAAAGGGGAAGTCCCTCAGTCGTGTCCTGCTCTTTGCAGCCCTGACTACAGCCCACCAGGCTGTGCACCCCATGGGATTTTCCAGGCAAGAATACTGGAGTGGGTTACCATGCCCTCCTTCTTTCTGACCCAGGAATCAAATCTACCTCTCCTGCCTTACAGGCAGATTCTTTACCTGCCAAGACATCAGGGAAGGCCCCTATCCTGTGGGACCACCACTCAAATCAAAAAAAGCAATTTTATCAGCCCAGATATTTCATTTTTGGAACCAGATGTAGTTTAACTTTGTAGTAATGATTTCCCATCTGCTTACGGGTGCCCCCTAGGAGTCATTGGAGATGAGAAGGCTGACACATCTCCAAACCCGACTTTTGGCCATAGGAATACCCATCATTCAAAAATTCAGCTTATAGTTATGAGGATTATTTGGAGAAAATTAAAAATCAATACTCAACTAAAAATCGCTTTATCCATGGAAAGTTAATATTTGTATGACAGTCTTCCTTGTAAGAGGTGAAATTGTTTTCTTCTGGATTCTTCCCACTGGTTTCACTGCATCCACAGGCTGTAAGGACAACAGGCTTCCTCTGTCCTCCGCATGGCAGGGGTGTTTTTGCTGTGATTGAGGTATTTGAAGAGTTGTTAGCATGTTCCCCTCAGTGATCAGCTTCTGGTTTGTTTTCCCCAAGCTCCTCTTTTTATATTTCCATTGGTATTTATGCGTCTTTTCAGGGAGTGATGGGAAGGTGCACCGTATGAGGTCCATTTGTCATCCAGCTGCCCTACTGTGCTACTTCCCAGGTGTCTTTTTAATCTACTTACCATTATTTTCAGTAATTAATTTATAAATGATAAACTTAACCAATCTAGATAGTTCCTGCTGGTGCAGTGGTTGTGGCTCCATGCTCCCAAAGCAGGGATCCAGGGTTCATCCCTGGTCAGGAAACTAGGTCCCATATGCCTCACCTGAGAGTTCTTCCCGCATGAAGATTCTGCATGCCACAACTGAGAGGCCCAGTGCAGCCAGCCAGCCAGCCCCACCCACCCACCCACCCACACACACCCACACCCACACTCACACACACACACACACACACACAGCCCCAATCTTACTTGTATAGAGTAATGCTTTTATATATGTATACCCTTGTAGGTGAAAGTGGAAGTCCCTCAGTCGTGTCCTGCTCTTTGCAGCCCGACTACAGCCCACCAGGCTGTGCACCCCATGGGATTTTCCAGGCAAGAATACTGGAGTGGGTTGCCATGCCCTCCTTCTTTCTGACCCAGGAATCAAATCTACCTCTCCTGCCTTACAGGCAGATTCTTTACCTGCCAAGACATCAGGGAAGCCCCCTATCCTGTGGGACCACCACTCAAATCAAAAAAAGCAATTTTATCAGCCCAGATATTTCATTTTTGACCTTCCAGTCAAAGAGGTAGCTCTTTCCCGTAAGTAACCATTACTATCTCTGCTAACCATTGATATCAAAGGTTACTGTTTATCTTCATTTGTGCCTGATATCATTCACATAATGCCCTTTAAGTTTGCTCCAAGTCATTAAAGCACAGAGATTACAACGGAACAAAGAAAGGGAAGCTGAGTTCTGAAATATGCACAATGGAGCCAGCACTTCCCTTGCATTGGGCAGGACACAGCACTCATATCTTGCCATAAATATGTGAAACTTTAATTATGAAGGTTGGTGGTATAAGGTCCCAGGAAACAATAAGACTCATCTAGAAATAGACTTCCCTCTCACTACAAAAGTTATTCCAAGGAAAGTCAGAAGATAAAGAGAAAAAAAAGACCATCTTTACTGTGCTTCCCAAATAAGTCTGTCTTTTCACCCATTAGCCAACGACCTCAGTTGGCTTTCTCTGTCTCAGGAAACCAGATGTCTTCTCATTTTCAGTAGTCATACCCCATTTTTCTGCTACTGAAACCTAAAGCATCCAAAAGGTTGGCTCTCTGGTCAGTATGTGACCATCATACTAAGTCATGCAGAGCCTTGTCTGAATTTTTCCAGCATTTGTCATTTCCAGGCTTTAGGACTTCACTCACCCTCTGACACTCAGTCTTCTCGGCATGCTCTCAGTGTACAACTCGTCACTATCTGTATCTGCAAATCCCAGGTCACCTCACATTCACCCATCAACCCCTGCTCTTCAACTCACCCTCATAACACTCTAGTTTCAATAATATGTGGTTCCCTATTAAAACCAAGAGTTTATTGTCCTAACACTTTTTCATAACCACTAGCCCCAGTCACATCCCCACAATCATATTTCCTTCACTTCTTTGGGCCATCCTTACATGTGTTCTTTTTTTATACAGACTTACCCACATCTCTTAATTCCCTTCACAAAACCTCAACATTTCTTAAATTCAGCTTTTGCTCATGCTGCACTTTTGTCAGTGCAGAGAAATATGGCAAGAGAAAGTCTTCCAACCATGTTGACAGGTCTCATTTTAAATTCATGATCGCTGAGTTCAAGGGGAACATTAGTGTTGCCTGGCGTCGAGCATTCACTCTCTCATTCCCTTCATCACTACTTTATTCCTTAACCCTCCTCCACTGCAGCTCTCCTTTCCCCACACTCACAGTAAAATTTATCAAAGCTTCTCTCCTAGGCTTCTTTACTGGGTCACCTCAGAGTTTTCCTTCAGACTTCCAAGGTCAAAAGTGACCCGCCATGTGATAAATTCAGTAGCCCACCCCCCCACACACACCCCATTCTCATCCTTGTCTTGTCTGACCTCACAGCAGCACTGGGCACATATTATTCCATCATCCTGAAAACATGATTTTCCATTGACTTGAGACACACTGTGTTTGCATTCCTGGTAATTCACTGGCTTTACCTCTCTCCTTTTGCTGGTTCTTTCATCTCTCCTTGAGTTTTTCCTTTCAGTAATTGTTTCTCCTAATTCATATAGAGTGGAATGTTGGGATCCAAGTTTATTTTTGCTTCTAGTGGCTAGCAAGGTAGGGTAGTATCATTTATTCATGTTTTCTTCACTTATTGGAAATACTGCCATACCATAATCCCCATGTATACAGGTTAATGTCTAAACTGTTTCTCACCCTTGAGTCAATAACATGTTCTTTTTATCTCTTTATTTTTTTAATTATGAAAGCATTATAACACAATTACAGGAGACTTGGAAAATACAGAACAAAGTTCCATACAGTTCCACTATATTTTACAATTATTTTTCTTAAGTAGATGTTGTTCTTTAGTCACTAACTCTTTGTGACTCCATGGACTGCAGCACACCAGGCTTCTCTGTCCTTCACCATCTCCCAGAGTTTACTCAAACTCATGTCCATTGAGTTGGTGATGCCATCCAGTCTTAAGAAGATAAATTTAGATCTTTAATTGGAGTTTAAATATAAAACTCTCTAAAATTAGTAGAATGAATATACATAAAAGTAGAAGGATATAGTATACCTGACAAAACTCAACATTTCTTAAATTCAGCTTTTGCTCATGCTGCACTTTTGTCAGTGCAGAGAAATATGGCAAGAGAAAGTCTTCCAACCATGTTGACAGGTCTCATTTTAAATTCATGATCGCTGAGTTCAAGGGGAACATTAGTGTTGCCTGGCGTCGAGCATTCACTCTCTCATTCCCTTCATCACTACTTTATTCCTTAACCCTCCTCCACTGCAGCTCTCCTTTCCCCACACTCACAGTAAAATTTATCAAAGCTTCTCTCCTAGGCTTCTTTACTGGGTCACCTCAGAGTTTTCCTTCAGACTTCCAAGGTCAAAAGTGACCCGCCATGTGATAAATTCAGTAGCCCACCCCCCCACACACACCCCATTCTCATCCTTGTCTTGTCTGACCTCACAGCAGCACTGGGCACATATTATTCCAT
Organism: Tragulus kanchil; assembly: GCA_022376925.1. Classification (NCBI taxonomy): domain Eukaryota; kingdom Metazoa; phylum Chordata; class Mammalia; order Artiodactyla; family Tragulidae; genus Tragulus; species Tragulus kanchil. Next base: position 135,454,555 of record JAIOJX010000023.1, read on the forward strand.
CATCCTGAAAACATGATTTTCCATTGACTTGAGACACACTGTGTTTGCATTCCTGGTAATTCACTGGCTTTACCTCTCTCCTTTTGCTGGTTCTTTCATCTCTCCTTGAGTTTTTCCTTTCAGTAATTGTTTCTCCTAATTCATATAGAGTGGAATGTTGGGATCCAAGTTTATTTTTGCTTCTAGTGGCTAGCAAGGTAGGGTAGTATCATTTATTCATGTTTTCTTCACTTATTGGAAATACTGCCATACCATAATCCCCATGTATACAGGTTAATGTCTAAACTGTTTCTCACCCTTGAGTCAATAACATGTTCTTTTTATCTCTTTATTTTTTTAATTATGAAAGCATTATAACACATTTACAGGAGACTTGGAAAATACAGAACAAAGTTCCATACAGTTCCACTATATTTTACAATTATTTTTCTTAAGTAGATGTTGTTCTTTAGTCACTAACTCTTTGTGACTCCATGGACTGCAGCACACCAGGCTTCTCTGTCCTTCACCATCTCCCAGAGTTTACTCAAACTCATGTCCATTGAGTTGGTGATGCCATCCAGTCTTAAGAAGATAAATTTAGATCTTTAATTGGAGTTTAAATATAAAACTCTCTAAAATTAGTAGAATGAATATACATAAAAGTAGAAGGATATAGTATACCTGACAGACACTATGAACAAATTTAGCATAATTAATATTTATAAAAATTTCACTGAACAGTAGGATACAAATTCTTTTCAAGTTTCCATAGATTGTAAACTAGGAGAGACTGGAATATACCCAGGAGCATAAGAATGGATACATGTATATGTATGGCCAAGCCCCTTCACTGTTCACCTGAAACTATCACAAAATTGTTAATTGGCTATATCCCAATAAAAATGTTTTTAAAAAGATATTGAATCATACAGAGTCTGTTCCTTATCACTAAATACCACATTGTTTTACTAATATAACCTTAAAACATGTTTTAACATCCTAGACAGCTACTATCTATTTATCTTCTACATTGAAAATTATCAGGGGTATTTTAGCTAGTACAATTTTCTGAATGGGTTTAGAATCAACTTGTTGTATTTTAACAACCCAAAGGTGCTCAAGAGTGTTTAGACTATTTAAAAGATTTCTTACCCTCTGTGACCTTTAGCAACTCAGCATAAAGTTGAAAATATTCCATTTTACTATTTAACATCATACTTTGGTTGTGTTACACCTCACTAGATGCCCCACTGGCTTAAGCATGAGATCATACCAGAAAATCAGTTCATCAGTGTAATCTAGATATATCCCAGGACTCTTCTGTAATTTAAGTATTACAATGGGTGCTTGGAATATAAATATCAACATGACATAGTCTCTGCCATTAGAAAAGCAAAATTGGTCTTTCAGTTGATGGCAGGGAATTTTAAGTAAGCTATGTATTTTCATTTATTCATTTTTTTTATTTTGGAAATACTGCCATACCATAATCCCCATGTAAAACTAAACTGTTTCTCACCCTTGAGTCAATAACATGTTCTTTATCTCTTTATTTTTTAATTATGAAAGCATTATAACACATTTACAGGAGACTTGGAAAATACAGAACAAAGTTCCATACAGTTCCACTATATTTTACAATTATTTTTCTTAAGTAGATGTTGTTCTTTAGTCACTAACTCTTTGTGACTCCATGGACTGCAGCACACCAGGCTTCTCTGTCCTTCACCATCTCCCAGAGTTTACTCAAACTCATGTCCATTGAGTTGGTGATGCCATCCAGTCTTAAGAAGATAAATTTAGATCTTTAATTGGAGTTTAAATATAAAACTCTCTAAAATTAGTAGAATGAATATACATAAAAGTAGAAGGATATAGTATACCTGACAGACACTATGAACAAATTTAGCATAATTAATATTTATAAAAATTTCACTGAACAGTAGGATACAAATTCTTTTCAAGTTTCCATAGATTGTAAACTAGGAGAGACTGGAATATACCCAGGAGCATAAGAATGGATACATGTATATGTATGGCCAAGCCCCTTCACTGTTCACCTGAAACTATCACAAAATTGTTAATTGGCTATATCCCAATAAAAATGTTTTTAAAAGATATTGAATCATACAGAGTCTGTTCCTTATCACTAAATACCACATTGTTTTACTAATATAACCTTAAAACATGTTTTAACATCCTAGACAGCTACTATCTATTTATCTTCTACATTGAAAATTATCAGGGGTATTTTAGCTAGTACAATTTTCTGAATGGGTTTAGAATCAACTTGTTGTATTTTAACAACCCAAAGGTGCTCAAGAGTGTTTAGACTATTTAAAAGATTTCTTACCCTCTGTGACCTTTAGCAACTCAGCATAAAGTTGAAAATATTCCATTTTACTATTTAACATCATACTTTGGTTGTGTTACACCTCACTAGATGCCCCACTGGCTTAAGCATGAGATCATACCAGAAAATCAGTTCATCAGTGTAATCTAGATATATCCCAGGACTCTTCTGTAATTTAAGTATTACAATGGGTGCTTGGAATATAAATATCAACATGACATAGTCTCTGCCATTAGAAAAGCAAAATTGGTCTTTCAGTTGATGGCAGGGAATTTTAAGTAAGCTATGTATTGGGGTAAAGCTGCTTTACAATATTGTATTCATTTCTGATGTATACAAAGTGAATCAGCTATATGTACACATATATCCCCTCCCCCTTAGACCTCCATCTCATCCCATCCATGAGGTCATCACAAAACACTGAGCTGAGCTCCCTATGCTATACAGCAGCCTTGCACTATCTGTTTTACCACTGGTATGTCCGTATGTCATTGCTATTCTCCCAGTTCATCCCACCCTTTCTTCCCTTCCCATGCCCACATGTCTATTCTCTATGTCTGCAGTTCTATTCCTGCACTGCAAATGTGTTCAACGGTATCAATCTAGATTCCACATATAGGTGTTAACCTATGATATTTATTTTTCTCTTTCTGACTTCAGTGTGTATGACAGGTTCTAAGTCCATCCATGTGTCTACAAATGACCCAGTTTCATTCCTTTTTATGGTTGAGTAGTATTCCATCAAGTATATGTGCCACACCTTCTTTTCCCATTAATCTGTCATTTCTCATTTAGGTTGCTTCCATGTCCTGCTATTGTAAATAGTACTGCAGTGAACAGTGTGATGCATGTGTCTTTTTGAATTATGGTTTTCTTGGGGTATATGCCAGTAGTGGCATTCTTAATGAGAGAAATAAGCAATAGCAGTAAAGCAAATGCAGAGGCTGTCACAAAGGAACCTGTCAAGTATTGCTTCCTGATAGGGCCTGACTGAGGGCACTTTTATAGTCATAGAAAGGGCTAGCTCCTGTCACACAGTTTAAGTGTAAGTCTTTATCTATGGATAACTTTAGGTTTCTCACTTCGTTACTTTTTAAAATATTGTTTACTATTAAAAATCAATTTACTTTGATTTCTTACCCTCTGTGACCTTTAGCAACTCAGCATAAAGTTGAAAATATACCATTTTACTATTTAACATCATACTTTGGTTGTGTTACACCTCACTAGATGCCCCACTGGCTTAAGCATGAGATCATACCAGAAAATCAGTTCATCAGTGTAATCTAGATATATCCCAGGACTCTTCTGTAATTTAAGTATTACAATGGGTGCTTGGAATATAAATATCAACATGACATAGTCTCTGCCATTAGAAAAGCAAAATTGGTCTTTCAGTTGATGGCAGGGAATTTTAAGTAAGCTATGTATTGGGGTAAAGCTGCTTTACAATATTGTATTCATTTCTGATGTATACAAAGTGAATCAGCTATATGTACACATATATCCCCTCCCTCTTAGACCTCCATCTCATCCCATCCATGAGGTCATCACAAAACACTGAGCTGAGCTCCCTATGCTATACAGCAGCCTTGCACTATCTGTTTTACCACTGGTATGTCCGTATGTCATTGCTATTCTCCCAGTTCATCCCACCCTTTCTTCCCTTCCCATGCCCACATGTCTATTCTCTATGTCTGCAGTTCTATTCCTGCACTGCAAATGTGTTCAACGGTATCAATCTAGATTCCACATATAGGTGTTAACCTATGATATTTATTTTTCTCTTTCTGACTTCAGTGTGTATGACAGGTTCTAAGTCCATCCATGTGTCTACAAATGACCCAGTTTCATTCCTTTTTATGGTTGAGTAGTATTCCATCAAGTATATGTGCCACACCTTCTTTTCCCATTAATCTGTCATTTCTCATTTAGGTTGCTTCCATGTCCTGCTATTGTAAATAGTACTGCAGTGAACAGTGTGATGCATGTGTCTTTTTGAATTATGGTTTTCTTGGGGTATATGCCAGTAGTGGCATTCTTAATGAGAGAAATAAGCAATAGCAGTAAAGCAAATGCAGAGGCTGTCACAAAGGAACCTGTCAAGTATTGCTTCCTGATAGGGCCTGACTGAGGGCACTTTTTATAGTCATAGAAAGGGCTAGCTCCTGTCACACAGTTTAAGTGTAAGTCTTTATCTATGGATAACTTTAGGTTTCTCACTTCCTTACTTTTAAAAAATAATATGTATTGGACTTTTTTTTTTTCTTTTTGGCCACTTCTATTGGTCTTTCATCTATTTATTTTTATCCATCTTTGTTCTTTGGCCTGTGTGAGACTCCCATCGCAGTGGCCTCTCTCACTTCAGAGCTCCGGCTCAGTAATTGGACACATCGGTCCAGCCGCTCAGCAGCACATGGGATCTTCCCAGGCCAGGGATTGAATCGGCACCCCTTGCACTGCAAGGTGGTGTCCGTACCAACTGGACCACCAGAGAAGCCTAATAGTTCTATTTTGGGGGGAACCTCCACGCTTTCTTCCATTGTGACTATACCAACTTGCATTCCTACCAAGAGTGCACAAGGGTTCCCTTTGCTCCACCCCTTTGTCAGCACTTTGTATCTCTTCTCTTTTTGATGGCGGCTACTCTAACAGATAAGAGGAGCCATCTCATTGTGGTTTTGATTTGCATTTCCCTGATGATTAGTGATGTTGAACTCCTTCTCATATACCTATGGACTATTTGTATATTTTCTTTGGAAAAAATGTCTGTTCAGTTCTTCTGCCCTAATTTTTAATACATATTTTGGGTATTAACAGTTTATCAGATATATATGTATTTTATCCTATTTCATAGACTGCATTTTTGTTTTGTTGATGGTTTCCTTGCTGTGCAGTAGCTTTTTTAGTTTGATGGATTCCCACTTGTTTTTGCAATTGTGGCCTTTGCTTTTGACATCAAATTTAAAAAAAAAGACTGATATCAAGGAACTTACACCCTATGTTTTATTCTAAAAGGTTTACAGTTTGGGGTCTTCAATGTAAGTCTTTAATAAAGGTGAAGTAGATAGATCATGTGGGTAGCTCTGTGGGACACAGGTTTTAGAGAATACCTGTTAGAAGGCTTTTCAGTTGAGGCAAGAGACAGTATGAGGCAATCACTAAGTTAAGAAGTGTTTGTGAAGATGGAACTTCTTCACGTGGAACATTTTCTATAAATTGAAGTCAAGGAGCACACTTGATCTGAATGCTTGGATGCCATTTGTGAAATGCTCAATGATTGATTGATTTTATGACTTCTCAGTTCAAACCACCTATTTTGCAAGTGATCTAACCGTACACTCTCTGAGAAGGCAAACTGGAGAAAACACCATTTGTCAGCTCATAGGTCAACACTGTATAAAAAGTACTGTAGTTGTGCAACTTCATGATTCCCTCATTTTCAGCTCTGTGTGTGTGTGTACTCAGTTGTATCCAACTGTTTGTGATCCCATGGATTGTAGCCCACCAGGCTCCTCTGTCCATGGGATTTCCCAGGCAAAAGTACTGGAATGGGTTGCCATTTTCAACTTTGTGGCCACCAGTAATTATCTAAGGCAGGACTGCGGCTATGATGCTGACACACTGTCTAGAAACTTGAAGTAAGTGCAAAGAATTTGGCCTAAATTGGTTGTTTTTGAGCTGGAAAGCCTGTTTTGTAGCTGAGAAATCTCCTTTACAACATGCAGTTTACAGCTTTGAAACCATATGGTGTAAAACACATGTCTGTTTATGCCTGATGATTAGTGATGTTGAACTCCTTCTCATATACCTATGGACTATTTGTATATTTTCTTTGGAAAAAATGTCTGTTCAGTTCTTCTGCCCTAATTTTTAATACATATTTTGGGTATTAACAGTTTATCAGATATATATGTATTTTATCCTATTTCATAGACTGCATTTTTGTTTTGTTGATGGTTTCCTTGCTGTGCAGTAGCTTTTTTAGTTTGATGGATTCCCACTTGTTTTTGCAATTGTGGCCTTTGCTTTTGACATCAAATTTAAAAAAAAAGACTGATATCAAGGAACTTACACCCTATGTTTTATTCTAAAAGGTTTACAGTTTGGGGTCTTCAATGTAAGTCTTTAATAAAGGTGAAGTAGATAGATCATGTGGGTAGCTCTGTGGGACACAGGTTTTAGAGAATACCTGTTAGAAGGCTTTTCAGTTGAGGCAAGAGACAGTATGAGGCAATCACTAAGTTAAGAAGTGTTTGTGAAGATGGAACTTCTTCACGTGGAACATTTTCTATAAATTGAAGTCAAGGAGCACACTTGATCTGAATGCTTGGATGCCATTTGTGAAATGCTCAATGATTGATTGATTTTATGACTTCTCAGTTCAAACCACCTATTTTGCAAGTGATCTAACCGTACACTCTCTGAGAAGGCAAACTGGAGAAAACACCATTTGTCAGCTCATAGGTCAACACTCGTATAAAAAGTACTGTAGTTGTGCAACTTCATGATTCCCTCATTTTCAGCTCTGTGTGTGTGTGTACTCAGTTGTATCCAACTGTTTGTGATCCCATGGATTGTAGCCCACCAGGCTCCTCTGTCCATGGGATTTCCCAGGCAAAAGTACTGGAATGGGTTGCCATTTTCAACTTTGTGGCCACCAGTAATTATCTAAGGCAGGACTGCGGCTATGATGCTGACACACTGTCTAGAAACTTGAAGTAAGTGCAAAGAATTTGGCCTAAATTGGTTGTTTTTGAGCTGGAAAGCCTGTTTTGTAGCTGAGAAATCTCCTTTACAACATGCAGTTTACAGCTTTGAAACCATATGGTGTAAAACACATGTCTGTTTATGCCTGAAACCTTGCTATTTCTGGAGAAGACTAAGAATGACACTTGAGCTGTAATAATCCTTGAAAAGTTGCTGCAACATCCTATAAATCATATGTCCTAGAAGACAAACCATTCTAGAAAATTCTTGTGGAAAAGGTAAGATAAAAAACAGTCATATGATCAGTTATTTTTGCATAGCGTTTTTCAGCTAGCTGGAGAAATGAAGCAGAGAAAACACTTCACCCTAATCCTCCCGAATTAAGTCGCATTAGCAAATTGAATCTTTAATAGATTCCATGTACTTAAATTCTGACCATGTTTATTAGGAGAGCTTTAGAATGAAAATGAACTAAGGGTACAATAATTCATATTGCTAAACTTCACGGTTGGTCCCAAGCCAGGATGCTCTTTGTGTCCTGGGGTCAGGCCTCAGGAAAGATGTGGTGGAGAATAGAGGTATGGCTGTAACCCTGCTAGTAGGCTGCCAATTGGAGGAAGAGCCAACAAGTTAAAATATCACATGAATGAGTAGGGTACAAACCAGAGATGCTGCAGCCTGTAATTAGGGCACTGTCCTCTCCTAGAAATGTTTATCTCACCTGAGATATAAAAAGCCAGAAACTCCTGTTCATTGGTTCCTCTTCACTGAAGCAGCAACATTCATAGCTGGACCTCACGTAATTGATTCATTGATACCTACAGCTAACCCATTAAGAGACAATTTCTATTTCTGAAGAGTGTAAATGATGTATCTTGCTGTGCAACTTCATGATTCCCTCATTTTCAGCTCTGTGTGTGTGTGTACTCAGTTGTATCCAACTGTTTGTGATCCCATGGATTGTAGCCCACCAGGCTCCTCTGTCCATGGGATTTCCCAGGCAAAAGTACTGGAATGGGTTGCCATTTTCAACTTTGTGGCCACCAGTAATTATCTAAGGCAGGACTGCGGCTATGATGCTGACACACTGTCTAGAAACTTGAAGTAAGTGCAAAGAATTTGGCCTAAATTGGTTGTTTTTGAGCTGGAAAGCCTGTTTTGTAGCTGAGAAATCTCCTTTACAACATGCAGTTTACAGCTTTGAAACCATATGGTGTAAAACACATGTCTGTTTATGCCTGAAACCTTGCTATTTCTGGAGAAGACTAAGAATGACACTTGAGCTGTAATAATCCTTGAAAAGTTGCTGCAACATCCTATAAATCATATGTCCTAGAAGACAAACCATTCTAGAAAATTCTTGTGGAAAAGGTAAGATAAAAAACAGTCATATGATCAGTTATTTTTGCATAGCGTTTTTCAGCTAGCTGGAGAAATGAAGCAGAGAAAACACTTCACCCTAATCCTCCCGAATTAAGTCGCATTAGCAAATTGAATCTTTAATAGATTCCATGTACTTAAATTCTGACCATGTTTATTAGGAGAGCTTTAGAATGAAAATGAACTAAGGGTACAATAATTCATATTGCTAAACTTCACGGTTGGTCCCAAGCCAGGATGCTCTTTGTGTCCTGGGGTCAGGCCTCAGGAAAGATGTGGTGGAGAATAGAGGTATGGCTGTAACCCTGCTAGTAGGCTGCCAATTGGAGGAAGAGCCAACAAGTTAAAATATCACATGAATGAGTAGGGTACAAACCAGAGATGCTGCAGCCTGTAATTAGGGCACTGTCCTCTCCTAGAAATGTTTATCTCACCTGAGATATAAAAAGCCAGAAACTCCTGTTCATTGGTTCCTCTTCACTGAAGCAGCAACATTCATAGCTGGACCTCACGTAATTGATTCATTGATACCTACAGCTAACCCATTAAGAGACAATTTCTATTTCTGAAGAGTGTAAATGATGTATCTTGCTGTGACTTTTATGATTAGCAATTCTAGAATAAAAAGAGATGGGGTTGGGAGGGGCTTCCCTGGTGGTCCAGTGGGTAGAGAGTCCACCTTGAAGTGCAAGGAGCACTGGTTTGATACCTGCCCACGGAATATGCCGCATGCCATGGAGCCGCTGGACCGGTGTGTCCAATTGTGAGCCAGCCAGCACTCTGCAGCACTTGTGCTCATGGCTGGTGCTCTGTAGTGAGAGAGGCTGCTGCAATGGAAAGCCCACAGAGGCCAAGGAATAAAGATGGATGAAAATAAATAAATAAATAAACAATAAAAGAGGCCAAAATTTAAAAGAGAGAAAGAGAAGGACAAACAGCAAATGAGAACAAAAAGTTATATCATTTATTCAAAATAGTATATTATAAACCTAAATACATTCATGTGTCATACTTGCCAGGGAAGATAAGTAAAATATTCTTTTAAGAAACCATCCACCAACAAACAAGCACACACACAATTACTAGCATAAACCATCTCTGTAGGAAAAATAAAAAGATCAATCAATAGATCAAACTTAGAAGTTTATTGGTTTTGTTTTTCTATGGGAATTCTATCTGGAAAGATGACCTTATTAAATAAGTATTTTTTCTTTCTTAAAATGCTAGTTGTTCAGAAATTTCCTTAGATATTTCTGCTTTCTTCTCCTCTGCTTTTATAAAATGATAATTTATTCAGGAGCTAAGGATATCTAGTGTTTTATACTTTCTTTAGTGAATTGTAATTTATTTGAAAGTATGTGTATATTTTCTCTTTTTCCCCTTTGTTATACATAGAAAAGATAGTGAATGGTTTTCTTCCACTCAAGGTATGAAAACACATATTAGCAAAGGAGATAAAGAAGGCTAAATGCTTGTTTATTGTTGTTATTTTAATGCATTTATAAAATCAGCAAAAGCAGAGTGTCTGTCATGTGCTAAGTGAACTCAGAATTGGGATATAAAAGGAAATAAGATGTTATCCTCACATTCAAGTTCAGTGTTGAAGACATTCAGTTAAAACTGTAGTACAGTAGATTATGTTCTATCACACACAAAAAAATGAAATAATAGAAGTAAATATATGTTAAAGTTTTGAGTTTTTGTGTATCAAAAATTGATCCATACTTTGTGTGTTTGATATGCATGATTTCATTTTATTCTAAAACTGTCTCAAAGTCATATGCATTTGTTTCTTAATTTTATGCAAAGTGAATAAACAGAAGGCTTACCATGATGAAGTCCATATGTTTTTAAAAAGTATTTATTTCACTTTTGTCTGCACCAGGTCTTTGTTGCTGGGCCTGGACTTGCTCTTGTTGCTGAGAGCAAGATCTCTTCTCTAGTTACGGTACATGAGCTTCTCATTGTGTTGGCTTCTCTTGTTGCAAAGTAATGACTCTAGGGCTCAGACTTGACAGTTAATAGTGCATGGGCTTGACTGCTCCATGGCACATGGGATCTCCCTGGACAAGAGATCAAATCTATGGTGATTGGTAGGCAGATTCCTTATCACTGAACCACCAGCAGAGCCCATAAGCTAAGAACATCTCTGTTCTTCCTGTCTCTTCTTGAAAGAGTTTAGGGTCCATATAAACACAGATTAAAGCCTTCAGAATGTTGATTGGTAATGAGTGAGTTTTACTATAGCTCCTTAGAAAGAAACATATAAATCCAATTTTGGGGGCAACTTGTGTTTTTTTTTTTTTTTTTTTAAAGATTTATTTATTTATTTACTTTGGGCGGGGGTCGGGTTGGGGAGGGAGGGGAGCGGGCGGGCCACTTCTATTGGTCTTTTTTATTTCTCTATTTTCATTCTTCTTCGTTCTTTGGCTCCTGTGGGCCTCCCATCGCGGTGGCCTCTGTCATCACAGAGCACCGGCTCTGGGCGCATGCTCTCCAGAGCTCCGGCTTGGTAATTGGACACATCAGTCCAGCCGCTCCGCGGCACGTGGGATCTTCCCAGGCCAGGGCTCGAACCAGCGCCCCTTGCACTGCAAGGCGGTGTCCTTACCCACTGGACCACCAGGGGAAGCCCGCAACTTGTGTTTTAATAATACTTGGTATACGATTTTATTTGTTTGAGTATGTTGGCCAAACGCAGCAGGTGTTCTGGCTTAACAGAGGGCTTCATGTAATAAATTGGTTTTCCATTCAAGTTCAGTGTTGAAGACATTCAGTTAAAACTGTAGTACAGTAGATTATGTTCTATCACACACAAAAAATGAAATAATAGGAGTAAATATATGTTAAAGTTTTGAGTTTTTGTGTATCAAAAATTGATCCATACTTTGTGTGTTTGATATGCATGATTTCATTTTATTCTAAAACTGTCTCAAAGTCATATGCATTTGTTTCTTAATTTTATGCAAAGTGAATAAACAGAAGGCTTACCATGATGAAGTCCATATGTTTTTAAAAAGTATTTATTTCACTTTTGTCTGCACCAGGTCTTTGTTGCTGGGCCTGGACTTGCTCTTGTTGCTGAGAGCAAGATCTCTTCTCTAGTTACGGTACATGAGCTTCTCATTGTGTTGGCTTCTCTTGTTGCAAAGTAATGACTCTAGGGCTCAGACTTGACAGTTAATAGTGCATGGGCTTGACTGCTCCATGGCACATGGGATCTCCCTGGACAAGAGATCAAATCTATGGTGATTGGTAGGCAGATTCCTTATCACTGAACCACCAGCAGAGCCCATAAGCTAAGAACATCTCTGTTCTTCCTGTCTCTTCTTGAAAGAGTTTAGGGTCCATATAAACACAGATTAAAGCCTTCAGAATGTTGATTGGTAATGAGTGAGTTTTACTATAGCTCCTTAGAAAGAAACATATAAATCCAATTTTGGGGGCAACTTGTGTTTTTTTTTTTTTTTTTTTTAAAGATTTATTTATTTATTTACTTTGGGCGGGGGTTGGGTTGGGGAGGGAGGGGATGAGCGGGCCACTTCTATTGGTCTTTCATTTGTCTATTTTCATTCGTCTTCGTTCTTTGGCTCCTGTGGGCCTCCCATCGCGGTGGCCTCTGTCATCACAGAGCACCGGCTCTGGGCGCATGCTCTCCAGAGCTCCGGCTTGGTAATTGGACACATCAGTCCAGCCGCTCCGCGGCACGTGGGATCTTCCCAGGCCAGGGCTCGAACCAGCGCCCCTTGCACTGCAAGGCGGTGTCCTTACCCACTGGACCACCAGGGGAAGCCCGCAACTTGTGTTTTAATAATACTTGGTATACGATTTTATTTGTTTGAGTATGTTGGCCAAACGCAGCAGGTGTTCTGGCTTAACAGAGGGCTTCATGTAACAGGGGGCTGGTAGGATGGTGAACCTGTAAGTGGAGGAAAGGGCTTTGAGGACCCAACTAACTTTATCACAAAAACTGTGGAGCTTCATTGTAGTCAAATGGGGAGAATTTAGAGCTCTGCAGTAGTATTGAAGATCCCCCGGAAGATGAAGTGGATACGTACTCCAGTATTCTTGCCGGAGAAATCCCATGGAAAGAGAAGTCTGGCAGGTTACAGACCATGGAGTCACAGAGTTGGATAAGACCGAGCTACTGAGCACACATGCAGTAGACTTGCTCTTTGCAATAAAAGATATGCGTCTCATAACCCTTTAGGCAGTGTGGACAAACAGCCTGGAGCAATGTCCTTTCTCTCCCAGAAGCAGCCTATTGTTTTGCAGCTGTGTCCTGTACCTTGTGCAGGTCAGGACTGGTCTAACTGGATCCTTGTCGATGGAGATCTCCAGTCTTACCACTATTGTTTTATTTAACAGTACTGTTTTGCCTGCAGGGGCTGTTTTGAATTCACTCCTCCCACACTTGCTGGATACGGGCTTCCCAGGTGGCTCAGTGGTAAGAATCCATGTACAATGCAGGAGACTTAGGTTTAATCCCTAAATCAGGAAGATTCCCTGGGGAAGGGAATGGCAATTCCCCTCCAGTATTCTTGCCTGGGAAATCCCATGGGCAGACTGGTGGGCTACAGTCTGTGGGGTCACAAAGAGTTGGACATGGTTTAGCGACTGAACCACCACCACACTGACTGGATAGAGACTATGGGTCTTTCCCTGCGCCAGGTCCTGGAAACACAAAGAGTGAAAGAATGAGACTAGATGAGGCCTGCATTGCGCTGCTGCTGCTCAGTCACTTCAGTCGTGTCCCGCTCTGGTATGGAATACTGGAGTGGGTTGCCATTTTCCCTTTTCTGAACATTCCATTGAATGTGTTCTAAACCCAGACTGGAGAGGAGGCTAGGACAGAAGTGGAATACGTGGTTAGGACATCTTCCCAGGCCAGGGCCCCGAACCCGGGCCGGCCCCCCTTGCACTGCAAGGCGGTGTCCTTACCCACTGGACCACCAGGGGAAGCCCGCAACTTGTGTTTTAATAATACTTGGTATACGATTTTATTTGTTTGAGTATGTTGGCCAAACGCAGCAGGTGTTCTGGCTTAACAGAGGGCTTCATGTAACAGGGGGCTGGTAGGATGGTGAACCTGTAAGTGGAGGAAAGGGCTTTGAGGACCCAACTAACTTTATCACAAAAACTGTGGAGCTTCATTGTAGTCAAATGGGGAGAATTTAGAGCTCTGCAGTAGTATTGAAGATCCCCTGGAAGATGAAGTGGATACGTACTCCAGTATTCTTGCCGGAGAAATCCCATGGAAAGAGAAGTCTGGCAGGTTACAGACCATGGAGTCACAGAGTTGGATAAGACCGAGCTACTGAGCACACATGCAGTAGACTTGCTCTTTGCAATAAAAGATATGCGTCTCATAACCCTTTAGGCAGTGTGGACAAACAGCCTGGAGCAATGTCCTTTCTCTCCCAGAAGCAGCCTATTGTTTTGCAGCTGTGTCCTGTACCTTGTGCAGGTCAGGACTGGTCTAACTGGATCCTTGTCGATGGAGATCTCCAGTCTTACCACTATTGTTTTATTTAACAGTACTGTTTTGCCTGCAGGGGCTGTTTTGAATTCACTCCTCCCACACTTGCTGGATACGGGCTTCCCAGGTGGCTCAGTGGTAAGAATCCATGTACAATGCAGGAGACTTAGGTTTAATCCCTAAATCAGGAAGATTCCCTGGGGAAGGGAATGGCAATTCACTCCAGTATTCTTGCCTGGGAAATCCCATGGGCAGACTGGTGGGCTACAGTCTGTGGGGTCACAAAGAGTTGGACATGGTTTAGCGACTGAACCACCACCACACTGACTGGATAGAGACTATGGGTCTTTCCCTGCGCCAGGTCCTGGAAACACAAAGAGTGAAAGAATGAGACTAGATGAGGCCTGCATTGCGCTGCTGCTGCTCAGTCACTTCAGTCGTGTCCCGCTCTGGTATGGAATACTGGAGTGGGTTGCCATTTCCTTCTCTGAACATTCCATTGAATGTGTTCTAAACCCAGACTGGAGAGGAGGCTAGGACAGAAGTGGAATACGTGGTTCAAGAAGCAGAAGCAGGTTTCCCAGAAGATGGCACATCTGAGACCCTGTTTCAGAGAAATTTTGTTTCTACCCTGCCGGGCAGTGGGGGCCCCCGCTTCCGCCTCCATGGGAATATGTTTCAAGTATCAGATTTCCCACTCACATTCTGCTCTGAAAGGCTGACCTGAATCAGCTGTCACTCTTCAGCTCTGTAGCCTTGCAATTTTAAAGGCAATACGTATATAATTACATCTAATTCACATTCTTAAGTAGCCAGTGTATTGGGCATCTCTTGTAGGTCCAACTTTTACATTTCCCCATAGTTGCAGAAGAGGTTAAGGGGTAATTGTATAAAAACTCAGTGTGGACATACCTGTCTAAAAACTAGCAAGGAGGAAGGAAGCCCATTTATTATGATAAATCTCTTCCAAAGATATAATACAAATGTAAATGATCACTTTATGAAGTAAATGGAGGTACTAATGCTTTTATGGCCAGTGTCAAGAGTTCAGTGAAAATGGTTCTATACATCGTGCTGTCCTAAGTTCAGAAAGTCTTACTATAAGTAATTTTATAGATTTTTTTTTCCTGATAATGACCAGGGAAAGTACATATTGCTTAATGTGGGTCAATGCTTCATGGAAAGTGCACAGACTATTTTATTACCAGAGCTAAGGTTAAATATATATTTCAAGATTTTTAGAAGGGAATGTATTTTATTTATTTTAAAGACAGTCTTCAACTTATGAATAGTTTTTTTCTTCCAGAAGTTCAAATTGCTTATAATTTTTGTGATTAGAACCTATTAACTTATAGGGCATGAGTGATACGTGCTAAGTCTCTCCAGTCATGTCTGACTCTGCCACTCTGTGGACTGTAGCCCACCAGGCTCCTCTGTCCATGGGGTTTCCCAGGCAAGAATACTGGAGTGGGTTTCCATGCTCTCCTCTAGAGGATCCTCCTGATCCAGGGATTGAACCCACATCTCCTGTGTCTTCTGCACTGGCAGGCAGGTTCTTTATGACTAGTGCCACCAAAGAAGGCTTAACTTATAGGGATGCTATTATAAATTATATTATTTTAATGAAATAATGTCCAGTGTCAAGGTTAGGTTTTAAAGATAGGATTGATTTTAAAATCACAACATGGATAATAGAATGACTTCAAACAGTAGGGCTTCCCATGTGGCTCTGGTAAAGAATCTGCATACCAATGCAGAAGGCATAGGTTCCATCCCTGGGTAAGGAAGATCCTTGGAGAAAATAACAATCCATTCCAGTATTCTTTCCTGGAGAATCCTATGGACATAGGAGTCTGGTGGTCTATAGTCCATGTGGTTGCAGAGGGTCACATACACCTTAGCCACGCCACAACCATGGCAATTCCAAACACTGCCCTATGATTCATGGGTGCAGGTGTATGTGTAGTTATTTTTCACCTGGAGCCCGTGAGGAGGGAAGCCAGTGTTGCTGGTGCTTCAGTTGAGAAAGCCATCCCTCATCAAGTGCCAACAGTAGGAGGATCTGTGATGTGTGATCCCTCATCTGTGTGATGCTGTGACTGGCAAAGTCCATAAGATTCATTTATGTCCAGCATCCCAGATCTTAAACACATTTCCACAGCTTTTCATTCCAAAGGTGGCCAGCTGAGACTTTCCTTGACAGTAACCTGGCCTCAAGGTCTCCATGATGCCACCCTGAATCAGTTCACACAGTGTTCTCTGTCTTACTCCATCAGAGCCTACTCATATTTCTAAACTAGACTTATTTCTAAGAATAAGGAAAGTACATATTGCTTAATGTGGGTCAATGCTTCATGGAAAGTGCACAGACTATTTTATTACCAGAGCTAAGGTTAAATATAAAAAGAAGGGAATGTATTTTATTTATTTTAAAGACAGTCTTCAACTTATGAATAGTTTTTTTCTTCCAGAAGTTCAAATTGCTTATAATTTTTGTGATTAGAACCTATTAACTTATAGGGCATGAGTGATATGTGCTAAGTCTCTCCAGTCATGTCTGACTCTGCCACTCTGTGGACTGTAGCCCACCAGGCTCCTCTGTCCATGGGGTTTCCCAGGCAAGAATACTGGAGTGGGTTTCCATGCTCTCCTCTAGAGGATCCTCCTGATCCAGGGATTGAACCCACATCTCCTGTGTCTTCTGCACTGGCAGGCAGGTTCTTTATGACTAGTGCCACCAAAGAAGGCTTAACTTATAGGGATGCTATTATAAATTATATTATTTTAATGAAATAATGTCCAGTGTCAAGGTTAGGTTTTAAAGATAGGATTGATTTTTAAAATCAAAACATGGATAATAGAATGACTTCAAACAGTAGGGCTTCCCATGTGGCTCTGGTAAAGAATCTGCATACCAATGCAGAAGGCATAGGTTCCATCCCTGGGTAAGGAAGATCCTTGGAGAGAAATAACAATCCATTCCAGTATTCTTTCCTGGAGAATCCTATGGACATAGGAGTCTGGTGGTCTATAGTCCATGTGGTTGCAGAGGGTCACATACACCTTAGCCACGCCACAACCATGGCAATTCCAAACACTGCCCTATGATTCATGGGTGCAGGTGTATGTGTAGTTATTTTTCACCTGGAGCCCGTGAGGAGGGAAGCCAGTGTTGCTGGTGCTTCAGTTGAGAAAGCCATCCCTCATCAAGTGCCAACAGTAGGAGGATCTGTGATGTGTGATCCCTCATCTGTGTGATGCTGTGACTGGCAAAGTCCATAAGATTCATTTATGTCCAGCATCCCAGATCTTAAACACATTTCCACAGCTTTTCATTCCAAAGGTGGCCAGCTGAGACTTTCCTTGACAGTAACCTGGCCTCAAGGTCTCCATGATGCCACCCTGAATCAGTTCACACAGTGTTCTCTGTCTTACTCCATCAGAGCCTACTCATATTTCTAAACTAGACTTATTTCTAAGAATAAGGACAAGAGCAGTTTTTCAGAAAACGGAGCCCCATGGGTTCTACTGTCCCTTATATTCTATCAGGGAATAATACGAATGTTCCTTTTTTAGCCTTCTCTAAATAATTATTCTGAAAATCTAGGAAGTTTGTAGTCATCAGAACCAGCATGATTCATTTGGTCTTCATTCATTGTGGAGTGGGAGGGCACAAGTGGAAGTGAAAAGGCATGTCCAACTCTTTGTAACCCCATGGATGAACCATGGAATTCCCCAAGCAAAAGTACTGGAGTGCATGGCCGTTCCATTCTCCAAGGGATCTTTCCAGCCTCAGGGTGGAACCCGGGCCTCCTGCATTGCAGGTTGATCCTTTACCAGCTCACTTACCAGGAAAGCCCTGAGGGCACAAATGGTAGCTGCTTAACAATGTTTTTCTGATCTTTGTATTATCTTGCTTGGGGCAGAAATGGTTAGGAATGACATCATCTAGTTATATTCCTATTAATTTACAAATGCCAGGAGATCGGACCTCACTTATTGATAAATTCACTTTCATCCTTTCTTTTTATAGTTGATTTATAATGTTGTATTAATTTCCAGTGTACAGCAAAGTGATTCATATGCAGATATATATTAATACACACAGGCACATATATAGTTTAACAGATATATAAATGAATATATATGTATATAACTGAATCACTTTTTGTATATGTGAAATTAACACAACATTGTTAACATATAAATTCTTTTCAGATTCTTTCTCATTATAGTTTGTTGCAAGATACTGAATTATAATTCCTTGTGCTATACAGTAGGAGGATCTGTGATGTGTGATCCTCATCTGTGTGATGCTGTGACTGGCAAAGTCCATAAGATTCATTTATGTCCAGCATCCCAGATCTTAAACACATTTCCACAGCTTTTCATTCCAAAGGTGGCCAGCTGAGACTTTCCTTGACAGTAACCTGGCCTCAAGGTCTCCATGATGCCACCCTGAATCAGTTCACACAGTGTTCTCTGTCTTACTCCATCAGAGCCTACTCATATTTCTAAACTAGACTTATTTCTAAGAATAAGGACAAGAGCAGTTTTTCAGAAAACGGAGCCCCATGGGTTCTACTGTCCCTTATATTCTATCAGGGAATAATACGAATGTTCCTTTTTTAGCCTTCTCTAAATAATTATTCTGAAAATCTAGGAAGTTTGTAGTCATCAGAACCAGCATGATTCATTTGGTCTTCATTCATTGTGGAGTGGGAGGGCACAAGTGGAAGTGAAAAGGCATGTCCAACTCTTTGTAACCCCATGGATGAACCATGGAATTCCCCAAGCAAAAGTACTGGAGTGCATGGCCGTTCCATTCTCCAAGGGATCTTTCCAGCCTCAGGGTGGAACCCGGGCCTCCTGCATTGCAGGTTGATCCTTTACCAGCTCACTTACCAGGAAAGCCCTGAGGGCACAAATGGTAGCTGCTTAACAATGTTTTTCTGATCTTTGTATTATCTTGCTTGGGGCAGAAATGGTTAGGAATGACATCATCTAGTTATATTCCTATTAATTTACAAATGCCAGGAGATCGGACCTCACTTATTGATAAATTCACTTTCATCCTTTCTTTTTATAGTTGATTTATAATGTTGTATTAATTTCCAGTGTACAGCAAAGTGATTCATATGCAGATATATATTAATACACACAGGCACATATATAGTTTAACAGATATATAAATGAATATATATGTATATAACTGAATCACTTTTTGTATATGTGAAATTAACACAACATTGTTAACATATAAATTCTTTTCAGATTCTTTCTCATTATAGTTTGTTGCAAGATACTGAATTATAATTCCTTGTGCTATACAGTAGGACCTTGTTGTTTATCTCTTTTATATATACCAGTATGTTTACGTTATTCCGAAAGTCCTAGATTATTTCTCTCTCTCACCTTTTCACTTTGGTAACCATATGTTGTTTCCTATGTCTGCTACTCTGTTTCTGTGTTGTAAATGATTTCATTTGTATAATTTTTTAGAGTTGACTTTCAATTGGTGTTATATGGTGTTTTGTCTTTCTCTAACTTACTTCACTTGGTATGATAATCTGTAGGTTCCTGCTTGTTGCTGCAAATGGCATTATTTCATTCTTTTTTATGGTTGAGTAATATTTCATTGTATATATGACCACATCACCTTTGTCCATTCATCTGTCAATGAACATTGAGGTCATTTCCAGCTCTTGGCTGTTGTAAATCGTCCTGCTATGAACGTAGGAGTACCTGCATATTTGTGAATTATGGTTTTCTCCAGACATTTTCCTGAGAGTGGAATTGCTGGATCATACAGTAGTTTTATTTTCAATTTTTAAAGGAATCTGCATGTGGTTTCCATAGTGAATACACTAATCTTCTGTACCATACCCTCTTAATGTAAAGATAATCTTATACTTTCTCTTCTTTTCTTAACTCTCTAGTACTTGTTCACTTAATCCTCTATCAACTTACTTTTTAATTAAAAAAGAAAATTAGTAATAAGGAGACCATGCCATTGTCACAGTATGAGTTCCAGAGCCTAAGATGCACTGGCACGCTGGGTCCTGTTCCTCATAGTGACAGTGGAGTGGCCTGGTCTCCACCTCCCTCCCTTGTTCTCAGCATGCTCCCCCTTTTTCCTTTTGGAACAAAGTCCTGCAACATTGCTCTCCTACAAGCAATATGACTTCCTCTCTAGCAGTCATTCCTTCTGTATCCTAAACACGTCCTATATGTCTACCCACTTTAGCCATGTCTGACTCTCAGAGGCTATGGACTGTGGCCCACCAGGATCCTCTGTCCATGGAATTCTCCAGGCGAAAATACTGGAGTGGGTTGCCGTGCCTTCCTCCAGAGGATCTTCCCCACCAGAGATTGAACCCATGTCTCCTGTGACCCCTGCATTGCAGGCAGATTCTTTACTGCAGAGCCATTAGGGAAGCTCCAAACATGTCTTAATACCATCTAATTTTAAAACATGTCAATGCTGCTACAAATACCACTATACTAAAGCTGTAGAGTTTACTATCACAACAAAATTGCTTTAAGCAAAAGTCATCAGTACTACCTACTGACACCTCTTCACCTTCTTTTAACTCTCTCCTAGCAAGTTCCCATTCTCATCGACCTGCTGGAATACCTCCTTGAAGGTTACCTATGTCTTATACTTTTACAAAGTCAATGGACAGTTTTCCATCCTTGTCATCCTAACACTGATTGACATGGCTGAGTATCAGCTGAAGGTCAGAAACACTTTCCCTTCTAGGTTCATACATCTCCACTCTCTTGGTTTTCCTTCTCCCTAAGTGACTGTTCCTTGTCCTTTTTCCTCGCTTCCATCCTGTCCAACCTCTCAATGTTGCTACAGCCAAAGATTTTGACCTCTGTTCCCTTTTATTTTTGACTTAAATTTTCTTCTTGGTAAACCTCATCCCTGTGTGCTATGCTCAGTCACTCAATCATGTCTGACTCTTGGCGACCCTTTGGACTGTAGCCTGCCAGGCTCCTCTGTTCACGAGATTTCCCAGACAAGAATACTGGAGTGGATAGACATTTCCTTCTCCAGAGGATCTTCCTGACACAGAAATTAAACCCTTGTATCCTGTGGCTCCTGCATTGCAGGCGGATTCTTTACCTGCACAGTCATCTAGGAAGCCCTCATTCATGTTCCTACACACATACGTTTGACTCATGTACTAAGGTCTTCAGCCCAGAATACTCTTGCACACCCCAGACCTGTGTATCTGACTGCCAGGTCAGCATCTCCACTTGGGCGTCCAAGCCTAACCTGCTTCCCCCTGAGCCAGTCCCTCTGGCTTAAGTCTTCCTTAGTGTATTAGACGGAACCACCACCCATCCAATTGCTGATATCAGTCATCTTTGATCTCATTCTTTCCTTTCCATCTTTTGTGGTCCATCAGTAAACTCCCACAAATCTCACCATCTCCCCTAATAGGATCCTTACACAGGCCACTTCCATTCTTCACAAGTTATTATAAGAACATCACACGTTACTTAGTTTTAGACTCTGTCATTTCAGTCCTGCAGGAAGGAGCCAAAGAAACATGTCTTATCATACATCATATCATGTTATTTCCATGTTGAACTCCCATGGCTTCCTGTCATGATGAGATCAAAGTGCAGGTGACTGGGTGTTGCTTTCAGTTCCTGGTCTTCCTCCCCACCCTCCTTCCATCTCTTTGCATCACTGGGAACAGTTTCTTCCATGTGGGTCTCTCTTCCATCTTTTGGACAAATCAAGCTCATTCTTGACTCCGACATAAACCTTTCTGGTCGTTTTGCCTGGGATAATCTTCCCTGAGATATCACATGGCTGCCTCCTTTAATGGTTCTGCTATTGTTGCTTAGTCACTTAGTTGTGTCCGACTCTTTGCAGCCCCATGGACTTCAGCATGTCAGGTTCCTCTGTCTATGGGACTTTCCAGGCAAGAATACTAGAGTGGGTTGCCATTTCCTTCTCTAGGGGATCTTCCCAACTCAGAAATTGAACTCGCATATCCTGCATTGGCAGGCAGATTCTTTACCACTGAGCCCTTTTATGACTCTACTCCCAATCTCAGAGACTTTCCTAACGAAAATATTGGACTCTATTCTCTTTCATCATAGTCTTGTTTCCTCTTGTACGTATCTCTTACTAGTACCTGATATTATGTCCTATATTTATTTAGCACTTATTGCCTAACTTTCCCTGTGATCATGTGTATTCTGTTGTCAGGGACTCTCTTTCCTAAAGAATTCCTAGTGCCCATGCTCTGCTTGGCACAGAGTAGGCACCCCATGAGCATGCTGCAAACTCTGGAGTCAGATCACGCTTCGCTATTGACACTATTAAATCAGCAAGGAAGCATAATTTCTAGAAAGATTTCTCATGGTGATTTAGCCAGCTTGCCTGTTCCATTTCATGTGTTATTTAAATATTATCTTCTGGGAAATAGACTCAGAGCTCTTACTCTGATATAATAGACATAATTTGCTAATTCCATTTGTTTCTTACAGTTTGAGTGGGAGATGGAGGGAAGAATTGGACTAAGGGTTTCCCAGAGCAGTTACTAATTCAAAACAAACAGTGACATATTAAATTATTTATCACAGTTCTTGGCTCTTAGAAGCAGGCCACAAAGACTTATGTAATATTTATGGGCAGGACCCTTAGATCTCTGATTGGACAGAAGGTGTTATAAAGTATGGGTCCTGGCAGAGAGTTTAAAGATAGAGGAGATATTAAGGAGGACTGGCTACAGGAGCAGGGACAATGAGGAGGCAGCGGCTGGGGATCTGACGTCTTTAGCCTGTAAGACAGAAGGTGGGCCAGGACTAAGGCAGTGCTGTGTCATGGGAGGTAGTCAAAGGGAGGGGAACATAGTGTCATATCACATGGATCACGGATCATGGCATAGATGTGTGATGTGATGTATATCATTTATATAATAAACTAATAATGCTATCAATCTACCTTGAAAAAATATCATCAGCAGTCAACTTAAAACATGTAAGCATGCATAAAGGAGGCTCAGTTAGGAGGAAACATGTGATGGTAACTGGTACTAGGAAAGTGGAAGGTAGAAACAGGACAAACATAATAGGGTTGGCAGCTGTTTGAATAACCTGATAAACGCTTGCACTGTTTATTGAAATGAGGAACACTGGAAGAGGAAGAGGTTTGGAGGTAAGATAATGGGTTTGGTGGAGTTTAAGGAGCTTTTCAGATACACCAGTGGAAACATCAAGTACATGTGTGTGACCATGTGCCTGTGTGCTCAGTCACTCATTCCTGGTGGACTCTGTGACCACATGGACTGTAGTTGACCAGGCTCCTCTGACCATGAGATTTCCCAGACAAGAATACTGAAGTGGGTTGTCATTCCCTTCTCCAGGGGATCTTCCCAATTCAGGAACTGACCTGGGTCTCCTGCACTGCAGGGAGTTTCTTTACCAGTGAGCCACCGTGGACGCCTGGACCAGAGTCAAAGATGGTTTAGAGGATTTTAAGCTTGTGATCCATATACTTTTTGAGGTTTAGACCCATCTATATGCTGTATCTTTGGCTAATGTGTATTTATTGTAATTTAAAGTAAAAATGCTATTGAGTAAGATAAGAGTCTATATCCTCATAATATATGATGCCCTAGATTTGTAACTTGTTCATCAAATTTTAGTAACCCTGTAAAAAAGAAAACATATAAGCTTAAGCCTTTGGATTTGAGTCCTTCAGAATGAAATCTGTAAACCTGACTTATTAGTGTGTACTTTGCTGATAGGAACGTCCACAAATATAACTGAAATTCAGTCACTGCAGCAACACTCAGGAGACTACGACAGAGCAGTGAAAACCTATCATTAGGAAAGATAAAGTTATACATATTGGTACTATTCTTGTTCAGTAGCACTCATCGTGTGTGACTCTCTGTGACCCCATGGACTGCATCAGGCCAGGTTTCCCTGTCCTTCACTATCTCTTAGAGTCTGTTCAGACACATGTCCATTGAGTTGGTGATGGCATCCAACCTATACATATAGGTAGTAAGGAAAGGCACTTTTTAAATGTGAAAAAATGAAAACAAAAAATAGCAACAAAAGAAACTAGAAGAGACCAGGAGCCAGTTGAATGTCTGAGTCCTACTCCCAGCTCTTCCCCTAACATACTGTTTCCAGGGATGACCACAGCCTACTCCAGACCTTGGTGCTCCAGATTCTAAGATATAAGTCTGAACTCTGATGTGGAAGCTAAGCTCCAATACACTGGCCACCTGATCTGAAGAGCCAATTCACTGGGAAAGACCTTGTTACTGAGAAAGGTTGAGGGCAGGAGGAGAAGAGGGTGGCAGAGGACAAGATTATAAAGGAGCTTTTCAGATACACCAGTGGAAACATCAAGTACATGTGTGTGACCATGTGCCTGTGTGCTCAGTCACTCATTCCTGGTGGACTCTGTGACCACATGGACTGTAGTTGACCAGGCTCCTCTGACCATGAGATTTCCCAGACAAGAATACTGAAGTGGGTTGTCATTCCCTTCTCCAGGGGATCTTCCCAATTCAGGAACTGACCTGGGTCTCCTGCACTGCAGGGAGTTTCTTTACCAGTGAGCCACCGTGGACGCCTGGACCAGAGTCAAAGATGGTTTAGAGGATTTTAAGCTTGTGATCCATATACTTTTTGAGGTTTAGACCCATCTATATGCTGTATCTTTGGCTAATGTGTATTTATTGTAATTTAAAGTAAAAATGCTATTGAGTAAGATAAGAGTCTATATCCTCATAATATATGATGCCCTAGATTTGTAACTTGTTCATCAAATTTTAGTAACCCTGTAAAAAAGAAAACATATAAGCTTAAGCCTTTGGATTTGAGTCCTTCAGAATGAAATCTGTAAACCTGACTTATTAGTGTGTACTTTGCTGATAGGAACGTCCACAAATATAACTGAAATTCAGTCACTGCAGCAACACTCAGGAGACTACGACAGAGCAGTGAAAACCTATCATTAGGAAAGATAAAGTTATACATATTGGTACTATTCTTGTTCAGTAGCACTCATCGTGTGTGACTCTCTGTGACCCCATGGACTGCATCAGGCCAGGTTTCCCTGTCCTTCACTATCTCTTAGAGTCTGTTCAGACACATGTCCATTGAGTTGGTGATGGCATCCAACCTATACATATAGGTAGTAAGGAAAGGCACTTTTTAAATGTGAAAAAATGAAAACAAAAAATAGCAACAAAAGAAACTAGAAGAGACCAGGAGCCAGTTGAATGTCTGAGTCCTACTCCCAGCTCTTCCCCTAACATACTGTTTCCAGGGATGACCACAGCCTACTCCAGACCTTGGTGCTCCAGATTCTAAGATATAAGTCTGAACTCTGATGTGGAAGCTAAGCTCCAATACACTGGCCACCTGATCTGAAGAGCCAATTCACTGGGAAAGACCTTGTTACTGAGAAAGGTTGAGGGCAGGAGGAGAAGAGGGTGGCAGAGGACAAGATGGTTAGATAACATCACTGACTAAATGAACCCGAACTTGCACAAGCTCTGGGAGATACTGAAGGACAAGGAAGCCTGGCATGCTGCAGTCCATGGGGTTGCAAAGAGTCAGTCATGGTCTAGCTACTGAACAACTGAACTTTATGTAGTATTTGATAAGATCTTCAACAAAATGTTGCTCCTCTGTGTTACCAAGGAGAATCTTTGGATAACTATCCCCAAGTAAAATAAAATTATTCTCTGCACTTATGAGTTTTGAAAATAAGTGGGGTGAGTGCATTTCTTTAAATAACTGAACTCGTGCTTTAACTGTAATAATCGGCTTTATTTGAACAAGTTCTGTGAAGAAAATGATTTGTGTTACATACAGTGTAGCTACTGATGTGTAATAATTATTGAGGGTTACTACAAATATCTTCTCTAAGATATTTTTATACCTAAATTTATAAAATCTATTGTCATTACTAATAAGTCCAAAATTTCCAGAAGAAAAAGAATACTAAGGAACGTGTTGGCAGCTAGATTTTCCTAAGCAATTAGAAGATTATGAAATGTGAGACATGAGATACGGACCTATTAGCACTATCAATTCACCATTCCCTAGGAATGCTAATGTATCTACAAAAGGAATATAAAATTACTAGGAAAATAAGACAGAATTTTTCAATAAATGTATGGGACAGATTGGACTTCTCATTAAAGAAGTACTGTGTTTGAAATAGTGATTATTTTATTTATTTATTTTTGATTACTGTAACTGCAAATGTGCAACTGCCTCTCCTTGAAGCCATTTGGATGCAAAACTGATTTTCTGAGTCAAGTTTAATCTCTCAGTTGTGTCTGATTCTTTGCCATCCCATGGACTGAAGCCCTCTAGGCTCCTCTGTCCATGGGATTCTCCAGGCAAGAACACTGGAGTGGGGTACCATTTCCTTCTTCGAGGGAATCCTCTCAACCCATAGATCAAAACCAGTGTCTCCTGCATTGGAAGGTGGATTTTTTACCACTGAGTGATCAGGGAAGCCCGAAACACTGAGAGTTCCCACCAATTAAGTGAGTTTTAATGGATAACTCTGCTGCTGTCTTGAGAAGAACGGAACACAGAGGTACACACAGGCCTGGTCAGCAATGACTATTCACTGTCTCCTTAATCCTTTATCTCCTCGCCTCTGTGTCACTGCTTTTCACTACATGAAATTTGTCATAAGCTGTAGAAAAGGTCATGATTAAAATTTGAAAAGTTTTCATCGTGGGAGGTAGAAGGTTACAGAATGACACACCATACTTGAGGACTTGATAAAATGTTTTCCTTTCTTTTTCTGACAAAGATTCTGAATACTGTCACCATTTTTTCTCCAAATTAATAGTCTGTGACAGGACCCTTAGGACAGAGGCAAATAAATCCAGCTGTATAAAACAGCGTAAGAAACACGATACATCCTGATAGTTGCAATCCTGAAAACACACCCCAATAAATCCAGCTGTATAAACAGCGTAAATATCTTCTCTAAGATATTTTTATACCTAAATTTATAAAATCTATTGTCATTACTAATAAGTCCAAAATTTCCAGAATAAAAGAATACTAAGGAACGTGTTGGCAGCTAGATTTTCCTAAGCAATTAGAAGATTATGAAATGTGAGACATGAGATACGGACCTATTAGCACTATCAATTCACCATTCCCTAGGAATGCTAATGTATCTACAAAAGGAATATAAAATTACTAGGAAAATAAGACAGAATTTTTCAATAAATGTATGGGACAGATTGGACTTCTCATTAAAGAAGTACTGTGTTTGAAATAGTGATTATTTTATTTATTTATTTTTGATTACTGTAACTGCAAATGTGCAACTGCCTCTCCTTGAAGCCATTTGGATGCAAAACTGATTTTCTGAGTCAAGTTTAATCTCTCAGTTGTGTCTGATTCTTTGCCATCCCATGGACTGAAGCCCTCTAGGCTCCTCTGTCCATGGGATTCTCCAGGCAAGAACACTGGAGTGGGGTACCATTTCCTTCTTCGAGGGAATCCTCTCAACCCATAGATCAAAACCAGTGTCTCCTGCATTGGAAGGTGGATTTTTTACCACTGAGTGATCAGGGAAGCCCGAAACACTGAGAGTTCCCACCAATTAAGTGAGTTTTAATGGATAACTCTGCTGCTGTCTTGAGAAGAACGGAACACAGAGGTACACACAGGCCTGGTCAGCAATGACTATTCACTGTCTCCTTAATCCTTTATCTCCTCGCCTCTGTGTCACTGCTTTTCACTACATGAAATTTGTCATAAGCTGTAGAAAAGGTCATGATTAAAATTTGAAAAGTTTTCATCGTGGGAGGTAGAAGGTTACAGAATGACACACCATACTTGAGGACTTGATAAAATGTTTTCCTTTCTTTTTCTGACAAAGATTCTGAATACTGTCACCATTTTTTCTCCAAATTAATAGTCTGTGACAGGACCCTTAGGACAGAGGCAAATAAATCCAGCTGTATAAAACAGCGTAAGAAACACGATACATCCTGATAGTTGCAATCCTGAAAACACACCCCATTTGTAAAATAGAAAATGTCCAACTTGAGGTATGTTGGAAAGAAATATAGTAAAAATACTACACAGACTTAATCCTCTTTGAATCCCAGGGTCTGTCTATCCCCTGCACACATGCAGGGTTATAACAGAAACAGACAAGTATGCAATTCTATCCAAGGGTCCATGGTGAAATTTCCATCAGGAAATGAGGGGCTGCAGGGAGTCATAAAAGAGAGACATCTCTGTACTTTGGGAACATTGAGAAAACAGCCCCCATTTTTTTTTTTTTTTTTTACACTCATTGACACATTCTTCTTCCACCCCAGTCTCACCTGGTTTTCTTCTGGAACATAATTGGGCCAGAAAATATATCATCAACGTCAGTCCTATCTAATGGAGAAAGTCTTTTTTTTCTAAGTCTCAAATGTAACCAAATATGAGACAGAAGGTCACCAAAGTTCCTTATCTCTCTGTCTCACAAATGAGTCTGGTTCAAAAATGTAATACCAACTGCATTTATCAGCAGATTCCCTTTCCACCAGATAACATACATTCTAACCGAACCTTTGTATCCATCTGGACTCTTCCCCAGCCCTTTTTCTGAAACTGAACCCCATCCACTGTGCTTCTATCAGTCTACAGGGCACAACTCTACTGCTATCAGAATGTTTAACTGGAAGAAAGTCAACAAAATTGGAAAAGCCTTCCCTGAACATTTTTGAAAATGGTAGCTTTTCTGTATTTGATTGCACTGGGTCTTCACTATTATGCCCGGGCTTCTCTAGCTGTGGTGAGTGGCAGCCACTCTCTGGCTGCAGGGCATAGGCTTCTCAGTTGTGGTGGCCTCTCTTGTTGTGGACCACAGGCTCCAACCTCTGGTGACAACTGAGACAGTGACACCAGAGCTTCAGACATTGCACCTTGTGTCCATCTGGATGTTCTTGTTGGTTCCTCGGGCCAGGCCACAGGGTGTCAGGTGCTGCTAGGGCACCGACTCCCCATTGTAGCCACCCAGCCCCACTGTAGGCTCCCACAATGCTGTGCACACAGCCAGGTGGAAACAGGAAACCCTTTTCATCCTGGGAAACATTGTAAAAGGACTTTCCCATGCGTAAGGAAATCCCATCTTTATTGCTACACTAAAATTCAAAATGTTTAAGATCTACCTCAGCTCTGATTTTTAGATTCCATTGAACCTGTTTGCAGGGCAGCAGTGGAAGCAGACATAGAGAACAGACTTGTGGACAGAGTTGGGGAACAAGAGGGTGGGATACGTTGAGAAAGTAGCATGGAAACATGTACATTTCCATACGTAAAATCGACAGCCAGTGGGAGTTTGCTGTGTGACACGGAGCGCTCAACCCACTGCGCTGTGACAACTGAGAGGGCCGGGATGGGGTGGGAGCTGGGAGGGAGGTTCAGGAGGAAGGAGATATATGTATATATCCCTTGTGGCTGATTTGTGCAGAATAAGCAGAAACCAAGACAATATCGTAGAGCAAGTATCTAGCAATAAAAGAATAAATTAAAAAATAAGATTTAGCTCCATTCCCTGAAATACCAGTTTAGATTTGACTTGTTAATCACCCTTATCTTTGGCCATCTGTGTCTCCTCCAGCCCCTGGTATAGACGCTGTTTCCCGTGCTACATTATTTCAAATGGCACAGTGCTCACCCTTGCCCCCAAAACAGATTTTCATCTCTTTCCTCAGTTATTTTGAAGACAACTGAGAGAACGTTGGACTTTCTATGACGTTCCTAAAGTTTAAGAGAGAGCCAGGGAGGAGTCACCACATACAGGACAACAGCATGGCTGTTTGGGCTAGTAAGGTCAGACTGTAGTGCTGGTGGGGGGTCTAGTCGCTACATCACATCCAATTCTTGGCAACCCCATGGTCTGTGGCCCTCCAGGCTCTTCTGTCCATGGAATTTCCCAGGCAAGAATACTGGACTGGGTAGTCATTTCCTACTCTAGAAAAATCAGCTTGACTACATGGCTCATTTGCCCCTCTTGGGCTCTGTTCTAAGGTAGGCAGGTGAAGCTAAACTCCAAGCCCTGACACTCCTCATAGCTCCCTTGTATGGGTCTCTACTTTGCAGACCACCATCATCTGAGAGGGCAAGATGCACTCTACAGGAGCAGTTTTCGCTCCCAAATAGCTAAGTTCTCCACACTTAATTAGCTAAGTTGCTGTGCCAACTTGAGTAGATCTTTTGCTGTTTAGCCAGTATGCCAGATCAGTGATTTTACCTATGTTGGGTGCATCACCACAGCTGCTGATTAGAGATAATGGATTTAAGAGATCATGTCCTCTCTAAACTGGAGGCTTCATCAGCACTGGACACTATCTTACTCATTATTGTATCACTAGCATGGAAACATGTACATTTCCATACGTAAAATCGACAGCCAGTGGGAGTTTGCTGTGTGACACGGAGCGCTCAACCCACTGCGCTGTGACAACTGAGAGGGCCGGGATGGGGTGGGAGCTGGGAGGGAGGTTCAGGAGGAAGGAGATATATGTATATATCCCTTGTGGCTGATTTGTGCAGAATAAGCAGAAACCAAGACAATATCGTAGAGCAAGTATCTAGCAATAAAAGAATAAATTAAAAAATAAGATTTAGCTCCATTCCCTGAAATACCAGTTTAGATTTGACTTGTTAATCATCCTTATCTTTGGCCATCTGTGTCTCCTCCAGCCCCTGGTATAGACGCTGTTTCCCGTGCTACATTATTTCAAATGGCACAGTGCTCACCCTTGCCCCCAAAACAGATTTTCATCTCTTTCCTCAGTTATTTTGAAGACAACTGAGAGAACGTTGGACTTTCTATGACGTTCCTAAAGTTTAAGAGAGAGCCAGGGAGGAGTCACCACATACAGGACAACAGCATGGCTGTTTGGGCTAGTAAGGTCAGACTGTAGTGCTGGTGGGGGGTCTAGTCGCTACATCACATCCAATTCTTGGCAACCCCATGGTCTGTGGCCCTCCAGGCTCTTCTGTCCATGGAATTTCCCAGGCAAGAATACTGGACTGGGTAGTCATTTCCTACTCTAGAAAAATCAGCTTGACTACATGGCTCATTTGCCCCTCTTGGGCTCTGTTCTAAGGTAGGCAGGTGAAGCTAAACTCCAAGCCCTGACACTCCTCATAGCTCCCTTGTATGGGTCTCTACTTTGCAGACCACCATCATCTGAGAGGGCAAGATGCACTCTACAGGAGCAGTTTTCGCTCCCAAATAGCTAAGTTCTCCACACTTAATTAGCTAAGTTGCTGTGCCAACTTGAGTAGATCTTTTGCTGTTTAGCCAGTATGCCAGATCAGTGATTTTACCTATGTTGGGTGCATCACCACAGCTGCTGATTAGAGATAATGGATTTAAGAGATCATGTCCTCTCTAAACTGGAGGCTTCATCAGCACTGGACACTATCTTACTCATTATTGTATCACTAAGATTATGCAAAGTACTTCAGTACCAATTGTTCAGGAAATCCTTGTTGACTAGTTGAATGAATGGAATTGCATGTCAGATGGGAAGGGGAATGAGAAGGGAGAGTCCTATGTAGTTTCTTTCAGCCTTAAATAGTAGGCGAGATTTCAGGAAGGAGAAATACAGGGAGATTCCTCTGAAAAACATGTGGCGTGTCTAACTCTTGCAACCCTCTTGACCGTAGCCTGCGAGGCTGTTCTGTCCATGGAATTCTCCCATAAAGAATATGAGAACAGACTGGCATTTCCTTCTTCAGGATATCTTCCTGTTAACAGGCAGATTCTTTACAAACTGAGCCACCAGGAAAGTCAGAAAAGGAGAGCACCTTAAATAAGGAAAACATTCTGGTGAAGGATGGGGGTAATGCACACCTTTTGTGAAGAGTGAGTAATCTTGTGTTTATAAAAACATTACAGAATATTAGGACTGGCCATACACACCACCTTTGTTAGACTAGCTACAGTAATACATCACCTTGTGACATCTGAACTCTGATGTACTTACATTTTGCTTATTTTCCTTAAGGTTTGTTTTGTACCTTCTGTGCAGGGATATAGGTAACGAGAGCTATGTCAAAAAACACAGGAACTGAAAAGATTGCAAGTGAAGTTATTGACTGAAGTAGAAAGAGAAGTGTAAAATGCTTTTCTTGCTGTTTTTAGAGCAGGAGGGAGAAAAATAAAATAGGAGGAAAAAACAAACTTCTTCCCAAGGTAGCATGAGACTACACTTTGCCTAAGGGAAATAAATCTTGAGAAAAATCTAGACCCTGACACTCCTCATAGCTCCCTTGTATGGGTCTCTACAAAATTGGGAAAACTCTACAGGAGCAGTTTTCGCTCCCAAATAGCTAAGTTCTCCACACTTAATTAGCTAAGTTGCTGTGCCAACTTGAGTAGATCTTTTGCTGTTTAGCCAGTATGCCAGATCAGTGATTTTACCTATGTTGGGTGCATCACCACAGCTGCTGATTAGAGATAATGGATTTAAGAGATCATGTCCTCTCTAAACTGGAGGCTTCATCAGCACTGGACACTATCTTACTCATTATTGTATCACTAAGATTATGCAAAGTACTTCAGTACCAATTGTTCAGGAAATCCTTGTTGACTAGTTGAATGAATGGAATTGCATGTCAGATGGGAAGGGGAATGAGAAGGGAGAGTCCTATGTAGTTTCTTTCAGCCTTAAATAGTAGGCGAGATTTCAGGAAGGAGAAATACAGGAGATTCCTCTGAAAAACATGTGGCGTGTCTAACTCTTGCAACCCTCTTGACCGTAGCCTGCGAGGCTGTTCTGTCCATGGAATTCTCCCATAAAGAATATGAGAACAGACTGGCATTTCCTTCTTCAGGATATCTTCCTGTTAACAGGCAGATTCTTTACAAACTGAGCCACCAGGAAAGTCAGAAAAGGAGAGCACCTTAAATAAGGAAAACATTCTGGTGAAGGATGGGGGTAATGCACACCTTTTGTGAAGAGTGAGTAATCTTGTGTTTATAAAAACATTACAGAATATTAGGACTGGCCATACACACCACCTTTGTTAGACTAGCTACAGTAATACATCACCTTGTGACATCTGAACTCTGATGTACTTACATTTTGCTTATTTTCCTTAAGGTTTGTTTTGTACCTTCTGTGCAGGGATATAGGTAACGAGAGCTATGTCAAAAAACACAGGAACTGAAAAGATTGCAAGTGAAGTTATTGACTGAAGTAGAAAGAGAAGTGTAAAATGCTTTTCTTGCTGTTTTTAGAGCAGGAGGGAGAAAAATAAAATAGGAGGAAAAAACAAACTTCTTCCCAAGGTAGCATGAGACTACACTGTAAAAATCAACGTTACTCAGAATGAGAGAGGGAAAATAAATCTTGAGAAAAATCTAAAGGAAGACTTGTAGGCAGAGACCTTAGAGGAGGTGGGGGACACCTAAGATGGTACAGAAAGATCCCCTGAAGGAGGAAATGGCATCTCACTCCAGTCTTCTTGCCTGGGAAATCCCATGGACAGAGGATCCTGGCCAGCTACAGTCCATGGGGTTGCAAAGAGTTGGACACAACTTAGTGACTAAAGAACAACAGACTGGTATGTAGGTAGCATAAGAAAAAAATGAAATATGCACTCTGAATAAAGGCCAAAAATCAATTGTGCTTTACATGTGTGGTTTCCGGTGTCATGTGTCTTTTCATGTGTCCACCTACTCTGAGCATGCACTGTACTAGCTTGTAGGGACATGGCAGGCAGAAGTGTCTGTGGTCTCAAAATTTCTCCTTCTAATGAGGGGAGGAACACATGAAATAATATAATTAACAACAATATGATTAACTCCCTAATCACAGTGTGACAGGGACTGTGGGGAAAATTTCAGGCTGCTGTTAGAATATTTAAGTAGAAGAAACTAAGTCAACAAAATCAGGGAAACCTTCCCTGAAGAGGTAACATTTTAATACACAAGCAATCTGTGGAGGATGATTTCATGGTTGTTGTCTGATTATGCTCTGATGAATCCTATCATACTGATTCATTTTTTAAAATGAATTTACATTTAAATATTACATAACATCAGTTCCCCACCATTGCCTGTAGAGCAAACATGTGTAAATAATAGTTGCTCTTTTCTTAGTTAAATGTTTAATGCTTTAAATAATAGTTTGCTTTCCTTTTCTTAGAAAAAATGCTTTACAGAATATTAGGACTGGCCATACACACCACCTTTGTTAGACTAGCTACAGTAATACATCACCTTGTGACATCTGAACTCTGATGTACTTACATTTTGCTTATTTTCCTTAAGGTTTGTTTTGTACCTTCTGTGCAGGGATATAGGTAACGAGAGCTATGTCAAAAAACACAGGAACTGAAAAGATTGCAAGTGAAGTTATTGACTGAAGTAGAAAGAGAAGTGTAAAATGCTTTTCTTGCTGTTTTTAGAGCAGGAGGGAGAAAAATAAAATAGGAGGAAAAAACAAACTTCTTCCCAAGGTAGCATGAGACTACACTGTAAAAATCAACGTTACTCAGAATGAGAGAGGGAAAATAAATCTTGAGAAAAATCTAAAGGAAGACTTGTAGGCAGAGACCTTAGAGGAGGTGGGGGACACCTAAGATGGTACAGAAAGATCCCCTGAAGGAGGAAATGGCATCTCACTCCAGTCTTCTTGCCTGGGAAATCCCATGGACAGAGGATCCTGGCCAGCTACAGTCCATGGGGTTGCAAAGAGTTGGACACAACTTAGTGACTAAAGAACAACAGACTGGTATGTAGGTAGCATAAGAAAAAAATGAAATATGCACTCTGAATAAAGGCCAAAAATCAATTGTGCTTTACATGTGTGGTTTCCGGTGTCATGTGTCTTTTCATGTGTCCACCTACTCTGAGCATGCACTGTACTAGCTTGTAGGGACATGGCAGGCAGAAGTGTCTGTGGTCTCAAAATTTCTCCTTCTAATGAGGGGAGGAACACATGAAATAATATAATTAACAACAATATGATTAACTCCCTAATCACAGTGTGACAGGGACTGTGGGGAAAATTTCAGGCTGCTGTTAGAATATTTAAGTAGAAGAAACTAAGTCAACAAAATCAGGGAAACCTTCCCTGAAGAGGTAACATTTTAATACACAAGCAATCTGTGGAGGATGATTTCATGGTTGTTGTCTGATTATGCTCTGATGAATCCTATCATACTGATTCATTTTTTAAAATGAATTTACATTTAAATATTACATAACATCAGTTCCCCACCATTGCCTGTAGAGCAAACATGTGTAAATAATAGTTGCTCTTTTTTTCTTAGTTAAATGTTTAATGCTTATTATCAACAGTATATTAGTTTTAGAGCTGATTTATGCCACATTGAAGTTGCATGTTCAAGTTGTATTAGTACATTTTATTTTTTTATTGGAGTATGAATGCTTTACAACGTTGTGTTAGTTTCTGCCGTACAATGACAAGAATCAGCCATATGTATACATCCATTTCCTCCCTCTTGGACCTCCCTCCCAACCACTACCCATCTCACTCCTCTAGGTCATCACAGAGCACTGAGCTATAGCAGCTTCTTGTGCTATAGCAGCTTCCCACTAGCTAGCTATTTTACATTTGGTAGTGTGTATGTGTCGATCATAATCTCCCAGTTCATCCCACCCTTTCCTTCCACAGGTTTGAATCTCTATCCCTGCCTGCAAATAGGTTCATGTGTACCATTTTTCTAGATTCCAGGACTTTCCTGGTGTCTCTGATGCTAAAGAATCTGGCTGTAATGCAAGAGACCTGGTTTTGATCCCTGGGTCAGGAAGATCCCCTAGAGAAGGAAATGGCTGTCTATTCCAGTATTCTTGCCTGGAGAATTCCATGGACACAAGAACCTGGCAGGTTGCAGTCCATGGGGTTGCAAAGAGTCGGACATGACTGAGAGATTAGCACTTCATTTATTTAAAATATGATATATTAAATATGCTGTTCATATATTTGTACCATTTTCTAGATTCCACATATTTAAAATATGATATTAATATGAATATATATATATATACTCACACATATATATATATATATGTGTAGCATTAATGTACTATATTTATTTTTCTCCTTCTTACTGCAATCTGTATGTCAGACTCCAGGTCCATCCATATCTCTACAAAAAACCCAGTTTCCTCCTTTTTGATAGCTGAGGAACTATAACAACTTTTTTTATCCATTCATTTTTTATAGATACTGAGGTTCCTTCCATGTCCTGGCTATTGTAAATAGTCCTGCAATGCACACTGGAGTGTCTAGGGTCTGACGTTTTAATTGAAATTTAAACCAAGTCTTAAAATCTGTGGAGGATGATTTCATGGTTGTTGTCTGATTATGCTCTGATGAATCCTATCATACTGATTCATTTTTTAAAATGAATTTACATTTAAATATTACATAACATCAGTTCCCCACCATTGCCTGTAGAGCAAACATGTGTAAATAATAGTTGCTCTTTTTTTCTTAGTTAAATGTTTAATGCTTATTATCAACAGTATATTAGTTTTAGAGCTGATTTATGCCACATTGAAGTTGCATGTTCAAGTTGTATTAGTACATTTTATTTTTTTATTGGAGTATGAATGCTTTACAACGTTGTGTTAGTTTCTGCCGTACAATGACAAGAATCAGCCATATGTATACATCCATTTCCTCCCTCTTGGACCTCCCTCCCAACCACTACCCATCTCACTCCTCTAGGTCATCACAGAGCACTGAGCTATAGCAGCTTCTTGTGCTATAGCAGCTTCCCACTAGCTAGCTATTTTACATTTGGTAGTGTGTATGTGTCGATCATAATCTCCCAGTTCATCCCACCCTTTCCTTCCACAGGTTTGAATCTCTATCCCTGCCTGCAAATAGGTTCATGTGTACCATTTTTCTAGATTCCAGGACTTTCCTGGTGTCTCTGATGCTAAAGAATCTGGCTGTAATGCAAGAGACCTGGTTTTGATCCCTGGGTCAGGAAGATCCCCTAGAGAAGGAAATGGCTGTCTATTCCAGTATTCTTGCCTGGAGAATTCCATGGACACAAGAACCTGGCAGGTTGCAGTCCATGGGGTTGCAAAGAGTCGGACATGACTGAGAGATTAGCACTTCATTTATTTAAAATATGATATATTAAATATGCTGTTCATATATTTGTACCATTTTCTAGATTCCACATATTTAAAATATGATATTAATATGAATATATATATATATACTCACACATATATATATATATATGTGTAGCATTAATGTACTATATTTATTTTTCTCCTTCTTACTGCAATCTGTATGTCAGACTCCAGGTCCATCCATATCTCTACAAAAAACCCAGTTTCCTCCTTTTTTATAGCTGAGGAACTATAACAACTTTTTTTATCCATTCATTTTTTATAGATACTGAGGTTCCTTCCATGTCCTGGCTATTGTAAATAGTCCTGCAATGCACACTGGAGTGTCTAGGGTCATAATAGTAAAAATAATAACAGCAGTTGTAGTTAACATTCATCATTTATTATGTGTCACGAAGATCCCCCGGAGAAGGAATGACGACCCACTTTAGTATTCTTGCCTGGAGAATCCCAAGGACAGAGGCGCCTGGTGGGCTACAGTCCATAGCATCACAAAGAGTTGGACATGGATGAGCAATGAAATAACATCCTCCAAGTACCCAATATATATTTCCAATTAAAACGTAAATTTTCATATATTAAATAATCTTACATACCTAGTATATATATGGTATATACATTTTTATCCTTAGTTTGAGGAAACCATAAGTACATGGTTTATCAAATAACCTTCAGTAAAAACAATCTTTCTGAATCATATCAATGTCTTTCATGTGAAATATCCAGTAAATTGTATTTAGTTACATATATAAGTTCTTACTATAATTTTGTAAAATACTTTGTTTTTTCTCAAAATTATACCTTCTAATTTTGTGCAGCACAGTTTGCCTTCTTACAAATCAGTCTTTTTCAAAATGGTTCTGAATTCTGTGTCCTCTTCATTTCTTGAAATACTTCTGTAACAAACATAAAATCATTGATTTTTTTTTTACCACATCATTACTGCAGAAAACGTATCTTTAATAATTGTTAGTAACATTTGCAGGAACAATGAAACTACTCCTTTCCCTTTACTGGTTTAGGATGACCTCACAAAAGATATCATGGACTAATTCGTAGGTGAAACAAAATCAGAATAATACGTCTTAAAAATCACTTAGTTTGAGATAAATAAAATGTGAGTTAATTTAGAATTTGTGTTTGAAAATATATAAAAGTAACATGATTCTACAAACTTCCACTAGTAATTTAAAACATCTGTTATATTAGTGGTAATTTCTGGAAAGGTCCATACCTAGTGAATAGAATATTTTTATTCACTTTTCTTTTTTTTTAATAGTATATTTCATGATTTGCAGCTAGACTGGTATTGACAAGTACAATACACCATAAACTGAAATTTATTGAAACAGATTAGAAAGAAATGTAAGTACTTTGTGGAAGCATTGGCCTTTTTCTTTCCATTTCACACTTGCTTCCAAGGTGAAAACCATGATTATTAAGTTAAGCCTGTACACATAAATATCAGACTTCCCAGGTGACACAGTGGTAAAGAATCCACCTGCCAATGCAAAAGACACAAGAGACTTGAGTTCAATCCCTGGTTAACTGATCCCCTGGAAAAGAAAATGGCAACTCATGGCAGTATTCTTGCTGGGAAAACCCCATGGACAGAGGAGACTGGTGGGCTACATATGATGGGGCACAGAGAGTCGGACATGATGGAGGGCACACACGAGCACACACACACAGACACATATCACTGATCCATCAGTTCGTACATCGGAAGAAAATTCACGGTTCTTTCACCTAACAGGAACTTGGATTGGACTACACGCCATTCTCACCATGTTAACTAAGACAGTAGAAAATGCATGTAGTATTTAGTTACATTAATTCCTAATATAATTTTGTAAAATACTTTGTTTTTTCTCAAAATTATACCTTCTAATTTTGTGCAGCACAGTTTGCCTTCTTACAAATC
Source organism: Tragulus kanchil (assembly GCA_022376925.1). Taxonomy (NCBI): domain Eukaryota; kingdom Metazoa; phylum Chordata; class Mammalia; order Artiodactyla; family Tragulidae; genus Tragulus; species Tragulus kanchil. Next base: position 135,493,553 of record JAIOJX010000023.1, read on the forward strand.
AGTCTTTTTCAAAATGGTTCTGAATTCTGTGTCCTCTTCATTTCTTGAAATACTTCTGTAACAAACATAAAATCATTGATTTTTTTTTTACCACATCATTACTGCAGAAAACGTATCTTTAATAATTGTTAGTAACATTTGCAGGAACAATGAAACTACTCCTTTCCCTTTACTGGTTTAGGATGACCTCACAAAAGATATCATGGACTAATTCGTAGGTGAAACAAAATCAGAATAATACGTCTTAAAAATCACTTAGTTTGAGATAAATAAAATGTGAGTTAATTTAGAATTTGTGTTTGAAAATATATAAAAGTAACATGATTCTACAAACTTCCACTAGTAATTTAAAACATCTGTTATATTAGTGGTAATTTCTGGAAAGGTCCATACCTAGTGAATAGAATATTTTTATTCACTTTTCTTTTTTAATAGTATATTTCATGATTTGCAGCTAGACTGGTATTGACAAGTACAATACACCATAAACTGAAATTTATTGAAACAGATTAGAAAGAAATGTAAGTACTTTGTGGAAGCATTGGCCTTTTTCTTTCCATTTCACACTTGCTTCCAAGGTGAAAACCATGATTATTAAGTTAAGCCTGTACACATAAATATCAGACTTCCCAGGTGACACAGTGGTAAAGAATCCACCTGCCAATGCAAAAGACACAAGAGACTTGAGTTCAATCCCTGGTTAACTGATCCCCTGGAAAAGAAAATGGCAACTCATGGCAGTATTCTTGCTGGGAAAACCCCATGGACAGAGGAGACTGGTGGGCTACATATGATGGGGCACAGAGAGTCGGACATGATGGAGGGCACACACGAGCACACACACACAGACACATATCACTGATCCATCAGTTCGTACATCGGAAGAAAATTCACGGTTCTTTCACCTAACAGGAACTTGGATTGGACTACACGCCATTCTCACCATGTTAACTAAGACAGTAGAAAATGCATGTAGTATTGTCTAAGACAATGTGCCTTTCACATTTTCCTATGGGCCTTGAGATGTCCAGCGTCTTAACTGTGCGTTCATTATCTTGTATCTTTTTCCCACATCAGTGTGTTGACAGACCTTCTGCAAAAAGTCTTGAATCTTGTGAAATTTGCACTTACATTTTACTTTTTGCCAAGTGCACTACTGTTGCTTAGTAATGGTATAATTAATTTTAGCTTAGTAATTTTCCACATCTTCATACTGTTCTCCATAGAGGCTGTACCAATTTACATTCCCACCAACTGCAAGAAAGTCACCTTTTCTCCACACCCTCTCTGACATTAATTGTTTGTAGATTTTTGATGATGGCCATTCTGATCGGTGTGAGGAGACAACACATTGTAGTGTTGATTTGCATTTCTCTAATAATTAGTGATTTTAAGCATCTTTTCATATGTGTCTTGGCCATCTGTGTGTCTTTGGAGACATGTCCCTTTAGGCCTTCTGCCCATTGTTTAATTGTGTTGTTTTTTTTTCTTTTTACATTAAGCTGCATAAGTTGTTTTTATATTGTGGAGATTATGGAGATTAAGGGGGGAAAGATAGGATGGAATGATTGAGAGATTGAGATTGACACATATAAACCACATACTTTTGATACTATGTATAAAAGAGATAATTAATGAGAACTCTATTCAGTGCTCTGTGGTTGCAGGCAGATTCTTTACCATCTGAGCCAGCAGGGTAGACAAGAAAAACACAGCCCCACTAGATGCCTCTTTATTTCCAATTACCCAGAATTCCAAGCAGTGCACAAACAAAGAGAAAACTGGAAAGGTGTTTTATTGATGGTTTGTGAAAACACAGGATGGTAGATTTCAACAGTTTATCTTGAGTCACATTATTAGAACCTCTAAAAGTCTTCTATTTGTTAAAAATTGTTCAGAAAGTATGACTGTGTAAGACTAATTCCAAAGATGGCTTCAATTCTTCATTCCAAATTCACACTTTAAAGGCTTTTGGATACAAAGAGGGATGAGGTTGGTTTTCACATTCCTCTAATTGTGGCTTTTATGACTTGTTTTGGCCAATAGAATGTGGTGAAAGTGACAGTGTGTCAGTACTAGCAGGTGCCTAGGAATACATGAGTAAGTCTCCATGCTTTATTTTTACCTTTAACACTTTTATTGGACAATATTTGCTTTAGAATGTTGTATTAGGTTCTATTATTTAGAAAAGTGAATTAGCTATATGTACACATATATTCCTTCTTTTTTGAATTTCCTTCCCATTAGGTCACAACACTGCAACGCTGGAGACTGGGATTTGATCCTTAGGTCAGGAAGATCCCCTGGAGAAGGAAATGGCTACCCACTCCAGTATCCTTGCCTGAAAAATCCCATGGGCACAGGAGCCTGGCAGTCTACAGTTCATGGGGTTGCAGTGATTTACTTTTCTCTTTTTCCCATTTTATTAATTTATTTTTATTTTACTTCTACAGAGTTTTGTTGCTTACTGCTATGAATCTGTCATAGATACACACTTGACCCCTCCCACTTGAACTTTCCTCCCATCTCCCTGCCCATTTCACCCCTCCAGGTTGTTGCATAACCCCTGTGTAAGTTTCTTTAGTCTTACAGCACATTCACATTGGTTGTCTCTTTTACATATGATAGTGTAAGTTTCCATGTTCTTTTTCCATGCCTCTCATCAACGCCTCCTTCCCACCAGTGTCCACAAGTCTGTTCTCTGTCCATTGCTGCTTTGCATATACATTTATCAGTATCATCTTTCTAGATTCAATATATATGTGTTCGTATGCTATATTTATCCTTCTCTTTATGACTCACTTCACTTTATATAGTAGGTTCTAAGTTCATCCACGTCAGTTGAACTGATTCAAATGCATTTCTTTTTACGGCTGAGAAATATTCCATTGTGTACGTGTACCACAGCTTCTTTATCCATTCATTTGTTGATGGACATTTAGGTTGTTTCCATGTTCTAGCTATTGTAAAAAGTGCTGCAGTGAACACTGGGATGCATGTGTCTCTTTCAGTTTTGATTTCCTCAGGGTATATACCTATTAGTGGGATTACTGGGTCATGTGGTGGTTCTATTACTAGTTGTTTAAAGTAATTTCCATACTGTCTTCCATAATGGCTGTATCAACTTATATTCCCACCAACAGTGCAAGAGTGTTCCCTTTTCTCCACAACCTGTCTAGCGTTTATTGTCTGTGGAGTTTTGATGATGGCCATTCTGATTGGTGTGGGGTGATATCTCATTGTGGTTTTGATTTGCATTTCTGTAATAATGAGTGACTTTGAGCATATTTTCATGTGTTTTTTTGGCCATGTGTATGTCTTCTTTGGAGATGTCTGTTTAGGTCTTTTTCCTATTTTTTAATTGGGTCATTTGTTTTCTCTATGTTGAGTTGTATGAGCTGCTTGTATATTTTGGAAATTAATTATTTGTCTATTGTTTCATTTGCTATTATTTTCTCCCATTCTGAAGGTCTTTTCATCTTGTTTATAGTTTCTTTTGCTGTGCAAAAGCTTTTAAGTTTAATTGGGTCCCACTTGTCTATTTTTGTTTTTATTTGCATTACTCTAGGATGTGGATCATAGAAGATCTTGCTTTGATTTATGTCATCAAGTGTCCTGCTTATGCTTTCCTCTAAGAGTTTTATGGTTTCTGGTCTTACAGGTAGGCCTTTAATCCATTTTATCTTTGTGTATGGTGTTAGGAAGTGTTCCAACTTCGTTCTTTTACATGTAGCTGTCCAGTTTTCCCAGCACCATTTGTTGAAGAGGCTGTCTCTGCCCCATTGTATATTCTTGCCTCCTTTTTCAAAAATAAGGCACCCATAGGTGTGTGGGTTTATCTCTGGGCTCTCTACCTTGTTCCATTGGTCTACAGTTCTGTTTTTGTGCCAGTACCATACTGAAGTCAGACATGATTGAGTATCTAATACTTTCACATCAGAATGTATTCAGTGAGTATTTTTTTCAGACATCTACCTTGTGTATAGTATTATCATATCATCTTTTAAGTGTTTTTTTTATTAATAGTATATCATATTTTAAGTATGTTTTATTAAAAATTCATTTTAAAGTTGTTATTTTTTTAACTGTGCTGGGTCTTCATAGCTGCAGGAGGCCTTCTTTTAGTTGTCCATTCTGATTGGTGTGGGGTTCCGGATATTTTTTCATTGTGGTTTATCGAATTTCCATACTGTCTTCCATAATGGCTGTATCAACTTATATTCCCACCAACAGTGCAAGAGTGTTCCCTTTTCTCCACAACCTGTCTAGCGTTTATTGTCTGTGGAGTTTTGATGATGGCCATTCTGATTGGTGTGGGGTGATATCTCATTGTGGTTTTGATTTGCATTTCTGTAATAATGAGTGACTTTGAGCATATTTTCATGTGTTTTTTTGGCCATGTGTATGTCTTCTTTGGAGATGTCTGTTTAGGTCTTTTTCCTATTTTTTAATTGGGTCATTTGTTTTCTCTATGTTGAGTTGTATGAGCTGCTTGTATATTTTGGAAATTAATTATTTGTCTATTGTTTCATTTGCTATTATTTTCTCCCATTCTGAAGGTCTTTTCATCTTGTTTATAGTTTCTTTTGCTGTGCAAAAGCTTTTAAGTTTAATTGGGTCCCACTTGTCTATTTTTGTTTTTATTTGCATTACTCTAGGATGTGGATCATAGAAGATCTTGCTTTGATTTATGTCATCAAGTGTCCTGCTTATGCTTTCCTCTAAGAGTTTTATGGTTTCTGGTCTTACAGGTAGGCCTTTAATCCATTTTATCTTTGTGTATGGTGTTAGGAAGTGTTCCAACTTCGTTCTTTTACATGTAGCTGTCCAGTTTTCCCAGCACCATTTGTTGAAGAGGCTGTCTCTGCCCCATTGTATATTCTTGCCTCCTTTTTCAAAAATAAGGCACCCATAGGTGTGTGGGTTTATCTCTGGGCTCTCTACCTTGTTCCATTGGTCTACAGTTCTGTTTTTGTGCCAGTACCATACTGAAGTCAGACATGATTGAGTATCTAATACTTTCACATCAGAATGTATTCAGTGAGTATTTTTTTCAGACATCTACCTTGTGTATAGTATTATCATATCATCTTTTAAGTGTTTTTTTTATTAATAGTATATCATATTTTAAGTATGTTTTATTAAAAATTCATTTTAAAGTTGTTATTTTTTTAACTGTGCTGGGTCTTCATAGCTGCAGGAGGCCTTCTTTTAGTTGCTCTCTAGTTCTGTGCCCAGGCTTCTCATTCTGGTGGCTTCTCTTCTTAGAGAGTAGAGATTTGTTTTTTATTCAGCTTCCTGTGCTCATATAACTGAAATGGTGTCAGTCTCTGGCTCTTGGGGGAGAAGATCCAGTGGCCATTCCTAGGCAAATATCAGTCTGCCCATCATTTTAGAAAATACTCAAGAAATGACTTTCTTCCTCTGAGACTTCAGCCTCAGGATGGCAGAGAATTTACAGGTCAACCTTAACCCTGCAGGTCACTACTGTTCACCTCCAATCCTCTCCTGGCAAAGGACCCAGGAGAAGATGGCAGGGGAAGGGTCTTGAAAGGATGAAAGATAGGGTATATTTAATTGGGAAGCATATGCTTAAAAGAGGTAGAAAAAAAGGCCTGAATATGAAGGTAGACAACACTGGAGGTCAGGCAGATTTGTTGCCTTGACAAACACTGGCACTGGTGCTATAATAAAGAGATGTCTGTATTTCAGCTCATGTGTACCCTTAAACAGTGACAGTCACAAACAAGTCACTTCTCCTATTTTAAAGCACAGATTGAAAACAATTAGTGATTCTATAAGGCTTTTCTATGCTTAAATCACTGATAATGCTTTCTTTTCTAAAAATATAATTTTTTTACAATAAAAAAAAAACAATCCCTGATTTTACATTTCTCTGGAGGGCTATGAATGGCAGGTGGATGACCCCAAGCTACCTGGGCACCTGCTAAAGGGAAAGAATTGAAAAGAGCCGGGGGCCATTTTCTTTCTGGGCTCTCTTTTCAAAAATAAGGCACCCATAGGTGTGTGGGTTTATCTCTGGGCTCTCTACCTTGTTCCATTGGTCTACAGTTCTGTTTTTGTGCCAGTACCATACTGAAGTCAGACATGATTGAGTATCTAATACTTTCACATCAGAATGTATTCAGTGAGTATTTTTTTCAGACATCTACCTTGTGTATAGTATTATCATATCATCTTTTAAGTGTTTTTTTTATTAATAGTATATCATATTTTAAGTATGTTTTATTAAAAATTCATTTTAAAGTTGTTATTTTTTTAACTGTGCTGGGTCTTCATAGCTGCAGGAGGCCTTCTTTTAGTTGCTCTCTAGTTCTGTGCCCAGGCTTCTCATTCTGGTGGCTTCTCTTCTTAGAGAGTAGAGATTTGTTTTTTATTCAGCTTCCTGTGCTCATATAACTGAAATGGTGTCAGTCTCTGGCTCTTGGGGGAGAAGATCCAGTGGCCATTCCTAGGCAAATATCAGTCTGCCCATCATTTTAGAAAATACTCAAGAAATGACTTTCTTCCTCTGAGACTTCAGCCTCAGGATGGCAGAGAATTTACAGGTCAACCTTAACCCTGCAGGTCACTACTGTTCACCTCCAATCCTCTCCTGGCAAAGGACCCAGGAGAAGATGGCAGGGGAAGGGTCTTGAAAGGATGAAAGATAGGGTATATTTAATTGGGAAGCATATGCTTAAAAGAGGTAGAAAAAAAGGCCTGAATATGAAGGTAGACAACACTGGAGGTCAGGCAGATTTGTTGCCTTGACAAACACTGGCACTGGTGCTATAATAAAGAGATGTCTGTATTTGAGCTCATGTGTACTTAAACAGTGACAGTCACAAACAAGTCACTTCTCCTATTTTAAAGCACAGATTGAAAACAATTAGTGATTCTATAAGGCTTTTCTATGCTTAAATCACTGATAATGCTTTCTTTTCTAAAAATATAATTTTTTTACAATAAAAAAAAAACAATCCCTGATTTTACATTTCTCTGGAGGGCTATGAATGGCAGGTGGATGACCCCAAGCTACCTGGGCACCTGCTAGAGAATGAAAAGAGCCGGCTTGACAATCACTGTCAAACTCTTCAAAGCTCACCATCAAGACATGTAGCACAGCTGAAAAATGATGGAGATAGGTGCCTGCTTCTTGAAAATGGCAGGCAGTTGTGAGGACAAGTAAGATGGCTTCCCTACCTAAAGCACAAAGTAGCTGTGTGGGACCACAGAGAGGCCCACGCATGGCACATTGCCTGGCACACATGCAGAATAGCTACCATTTATTCAACATTCACTAGGCAGGCAATATGATGAGTATAATTTTGCTGTTGTTACTCAGTTGTAAAGTCATGTCCAACTCCTTCTGACCCCATGGACTGCAGCATGCCAGGCTTCCATGTCCTTCAGTATCTCCCAGAGTTTGTTCATGTCCATTGAATCCATGATGTCATCCAACCATCTCATTTTCTTTACCCCCTTCTCCTGACCTTAATTTTTCCCAGAATCAGGGCCTTTTCCAATGAGTCAGCTCTTTGCATCAGATGGCCAAAATATTGGAGCTTCAGTTTCAGCATCAGTCCTTCCAATGAATATTCAAGGATGATTTCCTTTAGGAAAGCATCAATTCTTTGGCAATCATTTCTTTATGGTCCAACTCTCACATCCATATATGACTACTGGAAAAACCATAGCTTTAATTATACAGGCCTTTGTTGACATATTGTGCAGGATGCCTCCTTCAGTCTTCATGATAATCCCTGCAAGAGAGGTGCTGTCACCGTTCCCAGAAGAGATTTCATAATGCTTGTACTCAAAACCACATAATCCAGAGCTCACCCTTAACTTGTGTGTACTTGTTGTTTAGTTGCTCAATCATGTCCGACTCTTTTCAACCCCGTGGACTGTAGCCCACCATGTTCCTCTTGTCCATGGAATTCTCCATGCAAGAATACTGGAGTGGGCAGCCATTTAGCTCTCCAGGGAATCTTCCCAATGCAGGGATCAAATCCTGAATTGCAGGCAGGTTCTTTACCTTTGACCCAACAAGGAAGCCATTATTGGAGTACAATTGCTTTATAATGTTGTGTTAGTCTCTGCTGTACAGCAAAGTGAATTAGCTATATATATATATGTAGACATATCTTCCTTTTGGGATTTGATTCCTATTTAGGTCACTGCAGAGCACTGAGTAGGGTTCTCTGAACTATTTTATAGAAATTCAAATAGAAGATGTCATCTGTGCTGCAAAGGACTAGCCTTAGCAAAGATAAACTTTCCTCCTTCTCCTAGAGACTTAAATTCTTCTTACCCAGTCCATTCATGTTGTACCATTTTCCCAATAACATTGCACAGAGTTTATTGATGCCACTGTCATTCCAGTGCTCTCCCATGTCATATGACTTTCTTTTTAAATGCTTTATCTTCTCTTCCATTTTTCTCCAGTTCTTTTCAGTAATGGGTCTCTCCTTTCCCTTTTTTATGACAGATCTTTTTCTAAAAACCATATGATGATCTGCGAATTATACCTTAGAGTCACAGTCAAAAGCCTCCCATGTCTAAACCATTTCTCTTCTCTATTATCTCAAATATGTGTTGAAACTCTAAAAACTTAACTAACAGTGATTTGAGAATTAACATGATATGTCAAGATGAAGTTTGTGTACTGTGCTCAGAATCCAAGTATTTTTAAGAGCTAGTATGTCTTTAAGTGCTTTCCTGCTGATCTCAAAAGTGATGAAAATTGCCTAAATTTCACTTGTCTCACTTAATTTCCATATCACTCATTTACTCAGTCAAATAACCGTAGTTTTTCTTCTTCTATGTCCCTAATACCCCACAATGTAACAGTCATAGTTTTAGAGAAAGGGACAAACAGGTAAAGAAATTCAGGACTGATTCATCTAACTACCTGTTGGTTTTTAGTAGACTTTAAATATTCAAAGGCATAGGTCATGAACCAGGCATGCCAAGTCACTTCAGTCATGTCTGACTCTGCAGTCCTATGAACTGTAGCCCATCAGGCTCTTCTATCCATGGGATTCTCCAGAATACTGGAGAGGGTGGTCATGCCCTCTTTCAAGAAATCTTCCCAAGATCAAACCCACATCTCTTACATCTCCTGCATTGGCAGGCAGGTTCTTTCCATCATGCCTATACCATGAAGTGCCCAGGTTGGTGAACACACGGAGGTTCTCAGAGGTGTACCTGGATAGAACATAGAAGTTCCATCTACTTCTCCATCTTCTCCTTCTGGCTGTTCCTGAGTTCCATCCTTTTATAATAGACCATCTAGTAAGGAAAATCTTTCTCTGAGTTCTAACAATTAGTGGTTCTAGCAAATTAATCAAACCCAAAGAGGGTGTCATGGTGACCTATGATTTATAGCCAGGTGATCAGAAGCACAGGTGACAACCTGGACTTAAAATTGGCATCTGAAGTGATGGACAGTCTTGTGGGATTGAATCCTTAACTTGTGGAGCTGACACTGACCCCTAGTAGATAGTGTTTAACTGTAGGACAGATAACTGGTATGTAAACATTGCACACATAATTGGAGCCAGAGTCTGAATAATCAAGTGTAGACATATCTACCAGATGCAGGTATTAGACCAGTTGTCTTCATGACCTGGGTTTCCCAGGCAGCACTAATGCTAAAGAACTCCATATCTTTAAGGAGCTGTCTTGGTAATGATAGAATGCTGCTCCTTTTGCTGAGCAGGTTTCTCTTCTAACGGATGAGGTTTGGTTGATGCATAACATAGATACAATACATACTGCACAATGGAGAAGAGACAGGAGGCCAAAGGGCAAAGAAGAATTTTTTGTGTGTGTTTAAATGTTTATTGTCTTGCCATAAAATGTCAGTTTTATTTCACACTCTTCAAAGTACTGCTACCTCACAACTCCACTGAAACTTCTTCATATAGACCACCAGTGACCTCCATGATGCTCAAGCCAATTTTTTGTTGTTTGATCATTAAGTCACCTCTGACTTTTGCAAGATAAAAAAACAAACAGGTAAAGAAATTCAGGACTGATTCATCTAACTACCTGTTGGTTTTTAGTAGACTTTAAATATTCAAAGGCATAGGTCATGAACCAGGCATGCCAAGTCACTTCAGTCATGTCTGACTCTGCAGTCCTATGAACTGTAGCCCATCAGGCTCTTCTATCCATGGGATTCTCCAGAATACTGGAGAGGGTGGTCATGCCCTCTTTCAAGAAATCTTCCCAAGATCAAACCCACATCTCTTACATCTCCTGCATTGGCAGGCAGGTTCTTTCCATCATGCCTATACCATGAAGTGCCCAGGTTGGTGAACACACGGAGGTTCTCAGAGGTGTACCTGGATAGAACATAGAAGTTCCATCTACTTCTCCATCTTCTCCTTCTGGCTGTTCCTGAGTTCCATCCTTTTATAATAGACCATCTAGTAAGGAAAATCTTTCTCTGAGTTCTAACAATTAGTGGTTCTAGCAAATTAATCAAACCCAAAGAGGGTGTCATGGTGACCTATGATTTATAGCCAGGTGATCAGAAGCACAGGTGACAACCTGGACTTAAAATTGGCATCTGAAGTGATGGACAGTCTTGTGGGATTGAATCCTTAACTTGTGGAGCTGACACTGACCCCTAGTAGATAGTGTTTAACTGTAGGACAGATAACTGGTATGTAAACATTGCACACATAATTGGAGCCAGAGTCTGAATAATCAAGTGTAGACATATCTACCAGATGCAGGTATTAGACCAGTTGTCTTCATGACCTGGGTTTCCCAGGCAGCACTAATGCTAAAGAACTCCATATCTTTAAGGAGCTGTCTTGGTAATGATAGAATGCTGCTCCTTTTGCTGAGCAGGTTTCTCTTCTAACGGATGAGGTTTGGTTGATGCATAACATAGATACAATACATACTGCACAATGGAGAAGAGACAGGAGGCCAAAGGGCAAAGAAGAATTTTTTGTGTGTGTTTAAATGTTTATTGTCTTGCCATAAAATGTCAGTTTTATTTCACACTCTTCAAAGTACTGCTACCTCACAACTCCACTGAAACTTCTTCATATAGACCACCAGTGACCTCCATGATGCTCAAGCCAATTTTTTGTTGTTTGATCATTAAGTCACCTCTGACTTTTTGCAACCCTACAGACTGCAGCACACCATGCTTCACTGTCCTTCACCAACTCCTGGAGCTTGCTCAGACTCATATCCATTGAGTTGGTGATGCCATCCAACCATCTCATCCTCTGCTATTCCCTTTTCTTCCTGCCTTCAGTCTTTCCCAGCATCAGGGTCTTTTCCAATGAGTCATATCTTTGCATCAGGTGACCAAAGTACTGGAGGCTCAGCATCAGTCCTTCCAGTGAATATTCAGGGTTGATTTCCTTTAAGATAGACTGGTTTGATCTCATTGCAGTCCAGGGGACTCTCAAGAGTCTTCTCTAGCACCACAATTCAAAAGTATCAGTTCTTCAGTGCTCAACTTTCTTTATGGTCCAGCTTTCACATCCATACAGAACTACTAGAAAAAGCTTTGACTTGGTTGTAGTCAAAAGGTTTCTCTTCCAAGGTGTACTTTCTTTACAGGGTTCCCATAATATCCAACAGTCTTAGTTTTCCTTTATGTCAGTTGTTTCTTGGTCTTTTGCTATTCTCCTCTTGTTTGTCACGTGAAGGTGACTTCCTCAGGACTCAAACTCAGTCTTCTCCTCTCTGTCTGGAAGACTCCCTTCCTGATCTCATCCAGACTCTGTCATCATGCTGGTGACTCCCTGATGGAGACCTCCATTCTCAGTTTCTCTCCTAAACTCTGGGCCCATCCAGCAACTGCTTCTATGGCTGGTTCCTTAGCATCTATTTGCAGCACAGCAGCCAACGTGATCCTTGTGTGTAAGTAAACAGGCAGACAAGCTGTCCTTGAATGAGCCCACCATACTCTCTTCTAGCTCTTTCCTCAGGCATCTACTTGGCTATCCCCATATATTCCTGGAGCTTTCAGAGCTCACTGACTCAGCAAGGGCTTCTCTGGCTACCCTATTGCAATCTAGGAGCTTCCTCGCCCACCATGGTCCCCAACCCTTGATTTCCTGCACCATGCTTCATTTTTCACATAGCATGTAATGCACTAGAAAATTTCATTAGGTAGTAAGTTCTATTTCCCCTTACATATTTATATGTATATTTTTGGGGGTGGGAAGAATGGGGGTGGGCCACTTCTATTGGTCTTTCATTTATCTATTTTCATCCATCATTGTTCTTTGGCCTGTGTGGGACTCCCATCACAGTGGCCTCTGTTGTTGCAGAGCACCGGCTCTGGGTGCATGTACCCCAGAGCTCCAGCTCAGTAGTTGGACACATCAGTCCAGCCGCTCCACAGCATGTGGGATCTTCCCAGGCCAGGGATCAAACCGGTGCCCCTTGCACTGCAAGGTGGTGTCCTTACCCACTGGACCACCAGGGAAGCCCTCCCCCTCTATTTTTGAATGCTAAAATGTAAGCTCTTTGGGACTTCCCTAGTGGTTAAGACCACATTTTCACTGTGGGGGACATGGGTTCCATCCATGGTCAGGGAACAAAGATCCCACATGCCCAGCAGCCAATAATAATAACAAAGTAAAAGTAATAAAATATAACTTCTTCAAGGACAGTGTTTCTAGACATTTTTGCCCTTGGATGTTATCTGCCTTATGTCCAGATCCTGGCATTTACTAAATGCATAGATGTTAGATGAACTAAAATCACTGATGCCCACATCACTGGACACTAGTACTGATGCTGAGGTGTTTTCCTTCAGATATAAGAGTCTGGTAGGAAATGCTGGAATTTCCACAATATTTTATGCTTCCCAGTATTTTTACAACCCCTGGGTGAAAATAATTATTAGAAAAAGAATCTAGCAATTGTGAGCTTTTTTCATGAATCGTTATTGTTTCATATTGTTCTGTGGATTCTCATGAAATGAATGAAATTTTCTCCCTTAGGTCACTGGTCTGTCATTAAATAAAAAGTTAAAAGATAGCTCTTCTGTTATGCACACTGTATCGCGTGCACTGCATTGCCTTGCTCAATACCAGTTTACACTCATGCAATGCTGATAGCTTCTACCAAATGAGCCTCCAAAGTTTTCATTTGATTAATTTGGAAAAAATGGTAATAAATGTTCAGCAAATCTCAAACCGTAATTGGATGGCTGTGCCCCTCCCCCCACCCCCGGTTTAAAAAAAAAATTGTATGTGGTCCTGAGTGTAATCTTATTTATTGATCTCCTTCATTCTGGAGTCAGTGAAGGGCAAAAAAGAGGAATGGTTAAATGAAAATGTTGAAATGTGATTTATTAATAGAAAGACTGTGTCACATCTCTCTGCACACCTATAAAATTGTTTATTTGTCCTTAATGTATTTTCAGTGTTTTCATTTGGGGGAAACCCAAAAAGGTAACCAAGTCACTTACCAGTTGTGGTTTTCTCCTCTCTGTGAAAAAAACTTTAGCTTATATATGATGGCTTATGTAAATTATTTAGGGCATGATCAGATAATTGGAAGTATCTCATGATTCCCTTCCATATTTATTCTCATGGGTTTCGATTTATCAGGGCGAGTGATGCAGACAAAGACAGGCTTGGCAGAAAAAGAAAAAGAAAAAAAAATGAGATATCAGTTGACAGGTGTGGTACTGGACATCCAAAAAGGCAGTCAGGAAGAAATTTTCCCAGAGGGTTATAAAGTGTGTGTGATGTTTGCTTTGTCCACATTTTTTAGACATTTTTGCCCTTGGATGTTATCTGCCTTATGTCCAGATCCTGGCATTTACTAAATGCATAGATGTTAGATGAACTAAAATCACTGATGCCCACATCACTGGACACTAGTACTGATGCTGAGGTGTTTTCCTTCAGATATAAGAGTCTGGTAGGAAATGCTGGAATTTCCACAATATTTTATGCTTCCCAGTATTTTTACAACCCCTGGGTGAAAATAATTATTAGAAAAAGAATCTAGCAATTGTGAGCTTTTTTCATGAATCGTTATTGTTTCATATTGTTCTGTGGATTCTCATGAAATGAATGAAATTTTCTCCCTTAGGTCACTGGTCTGTCATTAAATAAAAAGTTAAAAGATAGCTCTTCTGTTATGCACACTGTATCGCGTGCACTGCATTGCCTTGCTCAATACCAGTTTACACTCATGCAATGCTGATAGCTTCTACCAAATGAGCCTCCAAAGTTTTCATTTGATTAATTTGGAAAAAATGGTAATAAATGTTCAGCAAATCTCAAACCGTAATTGGATGGCTGTGCCCCTCCCCCCACCCCCGGTTTAAAAAAAAAATTGTATGTGGTCCTGAGTGTAATCTTATTTATTGATCTCCTTCATTCTGGAGTCAGTGAAGGGCAAAAAAGAGGAATGGTTAAATGAAAATGTTGAAATGTGATTTATTAATAGAAAGACTGTGTCACATCTCTCTGCACACCTATAAAATTGTTTATTTGTCCTTAATGTATTTTCAGTGTTTTCATTTGGGGAACCAAAATGGTAACCAAGTCACTTACCAGTTGTGGTTTTCTCCTCTCTGTGAAAAAAACTTTAGCTTATATATGATGGCTTATGTAAATTATTTAGGGCATGATCAGATAATTGGAAGTATCTCATGATTCCCTTCCATATTTATTCTCATGGGTTTCGATTTATCAGGGCGAGTGATGCAGACAAAGACAGGCTTGGCAGAAAAAGAAAAAGAAAAAAAAATGAGATATCAGTTGACAGGTGTGGTACTGGACATCCAAAAAGGCAGTCAGGAAGAAATTTTCCCAGAGGGTTATAAAGTGTGTGTGATGTTTGCTTTGTCCACATTTTCAAGGTTGAGACAGGAATATATTTATATGTTCTCCTTAATAAATTGGTTCCTGGGAATTTGCTTGAATTTCACTGCATCCTGGACTTAAAATTTCAGATTCTATTTTTTTTTTTAATTTATTTTTTACTGAGCACAAGCCCTTGGGCTTCCCCTGGTGGCTCAGATGGTAAAGAATCTGCTTGCAATACAGGAGACCGGGCTTCCCTGGTGGTCCAGTAGGTAAGGACACCACCTTGCAGTGCAAGGGGCGCCAGTTTGATCTCTGCTCTGGTCTCACGTGCCGGGGAGTGGCTGGACCAATGAGTCCAATTATTGAGTCGGAGCTCTGGAGCGCATGCGGCCCAGAGCCGGTGCTCTGCAACAACAGAGGCCACCACGATGGGAGGCCCACACGGGCCAAAGAACAAAGATGGATGAAACTAGACAAATGAAAGACCAGTGGAAGTGACCCGCCCACCCACCTCCCTCCGCATCCCCGCCAAAATAAATAAATAAATAAATGTTTAAAAAAAAAGATACAGGAGACCCAGGTTTGCTCTCTGGGTTGGAAAGATCCTCTGAAGAAGTGTGTGGCAACCCACTCCAGTTTTCTTGCCTAGAGAATCCCATAAACAGAAGAGCATGGCAGGCTATAGTCCATAGGGTAGTAAAGAATCAAACATGACTGAGTGACTAACACTTATATATTTTTTTTCATAATGCCCTTAAGAGCCATCCTAGTTTTTGCATATGTGTGTATGTATATATATATATATATATATATATATATATATACATACACACATATACATATATATGTATATGTATATACATATACATATATTTGTGTATATATATCGATAAATCAGTTCTTTTTACTCTCCAGCAGTATTGCATTGTGTAAATGTATCCAGATTACTTATTTAGTCATTCTTTGAAGCATATTTGGATTGTATATTGGAAGAACATTTCCAATTTTTAGTTTGGTTTTCTTTTTTTACTGTACTATGTACTTCTTAAAAAATTTTGTTAGAGTAGAGTTGCTTTACAATATCATATTAGTTTCAATTGTACAGCAAATTGAGCCAGCTATACATATCCATCTATCCCCTCTTTGGGGAATTTCCCTCTCATCTAACTCACCACAGAGCACTGAGTAGACTTCCTTGTGCTGTATGGTCAGTTTAGATTCTGTGTAAGTTTAGAATACAATCGACCATTAGTGAAAACAAGTTCAGATGCCTCTAGGCAAGGAAATAATATGTTTCTATCAAAAGATACAGTCATTTAAGTTTTTCAAATTTATTTTTTAATTGAAGTAGAGTTGATTAATTTATGGCCTGTGGATAATGTGTGCAGTTAACACTGAGATTTATTCTATTAAGAGAGTGGTGAATAACAAAATATTCTTTCATGCCAGCTTGCCCTTGGCAGGGTTTCCTTGGACTCAGACAATACACTGATTTTTTTTTTTAATGAAGCGAAACTATAATTTGATACCCCCAAAATGCAGCAACTTTCACAGAAGTGGTCATTCCTTGGATAGCATCTATGTGACATTGTGGTGGAACTGGGGATTCAATATAATATAATTATTGATATACGTGATTGACAGCCTCAGATTTGAGGCTGTCCATGTGAGTTAGCAGTGCTTTCTTCACTGACACACTGCTTTTAAAGTATATTATTGAACAGACTTTCTCTGTCACCCAACAACTAACCTGGTCATCATCATGGGACCAACCAGCATACCGTGTGTCCTGTGTCCCTCTCATGAAGCCCTGAACAGTTCACACTCAATTTGGCCACTTAAAGGTAAAAATGGTGGCTCAGTGGTAAATAATTTGCCTGCCAACCAGGAGATCCAGGTTCAACCCCTGGGCCAAGAAGATCTGCTAGAGAAGGAGATGGAAACCCACTCGAGTATTCTTGCCGGGGAAGAATACATATATATATACATACATACACACACACACACACACACATATATGTATATATTATGGCTATATATATAGACAGATAGTCTGTGTGTGTGCTCAGTTGTATCTGACTCTTTGCAACCGTGTGGACTGTAGCCCATCAGACGCCTCTGTCCATGGGATTCTCCAGGCAAGAATACTGGAGTGGGTTGCCATTTCCTTCACTGGGGGATCTTCCCGACCCAGGGATGCAACTCAGGTCTTCTGTGTCTCCTGCATTGCAGGCAGATTCTTTATCCACTGAACCATAAGAGAGAGAGTTGCATTTGGCACTTTTCATCAGCATAAGGAAAGTAGAAATACCTTTTTGCCTCCAAGTTCCCTGTTCTAGAAATAGAATATCCTGGAGGGAACAAGAAGAACTGCATCATCTCAGTGGAAAGAAACTTCTCCACTGTTCCCTTTGAATTACTGTGGTTTTGTATGCTAGCTCAGAAGAGGATGAGCCCAGTGGCTGCCTGGGGTATAGCTGCATGGGCCTTGAGCAGAGCATCCTGCATGTAGAGCCCATTTGATGATGAACAGCTGTTCCCGGAAGTGGCTTGCCTCGCATCTTGTATGACTGACTTGAACAAAACACACCTAAAATCCTGAATTATATTCGACAGTTAGGAAGTGTCCGTAAGCTTTACATAAATAGCTCCAGAATTTATTATAGCTGACAGGCTCCATGGAGTTTGAGTAAAGTATTTAACTTGCAAATGTTGATTTAACTAGTTTTTAAAAAGGTTGATATCGTGATTGACAGCCTCAGATTTGAGGCTGTCCATGTGAGTTAGCAGTGCTTTCTTCACTGACACACTGCTTTTAAAGTATATTATTGAACAGACTTTCTCTGTCACCCAACAACTAACCTGGTCATCATCATGGGACCAACCAGCATACCGTGTGTCCTGTGTCCCTCTCATGAAGCCCTGAACAGTTCACACTCAATTTGGCCACTTAAAGGTAAAAATGGTGGCTCAGTGGTAAATAATTTGCCTGCCAACCAGGAGATCCAGGTTCAACCCCTGGGCCAAGAAGATCTGCTAGAGAAGGAGATGGAAACCCACTCGAGTATTCTTGCCGGGGAAGAATATATATATATATACATACATACACACACACACACACACACATATATGTATATATTATGGCTATATATATAGACAGATAGTCTGTGTGTGTGCTCAGTTGTATCTGACTCTTTGCAACCCTGTGGACTGTAGCCCATCAGACGCCTCTGTCCATGGGATTCTCCAGGCAAGAATACTGGAGTGGGTTGCCATTTCCTTCACTGGGGGATCTTCCCGACCCAGGGATGCAACTCAGGTCTTCTGTGTCTCCTGCATTGCAGGCAGATTCTTTATCCACTGAACCATAAGAGAGAGAGTTGCATTTGGCACTTTTCATCAGCATAAGGAAAGTAGAAATACCTTTTTGCCTCCAAGTTCCCTGTTCTAGAAATAGAATATCCTGGAGGGAACAAGAAGAACTGCATCATCTCAGTGGAAAGAAACTTCTCCACTGTTCCCTTTGAATTACTGTGGTTTTGTATGCTAGCTCAGAAGAGGATGACCCCAGTGGCTGCCTGGGGTATAGCTGCATGGGCCTTGAGCAGAGCATCCTGCATGTAGAGCCCATTTGATGATGAACAGCTGTTCCCGGAAGTGGCTTGCCTCGCATCTTGTATGACTGACTTGAACAAAACACACCTAAAATCCTGAATTATATTCGACAGTTAGGAAGTGTCCGTAAGCTTTACATAAATAGCTCCAGAATTTATTATAGCTGACAGGCTCCATGGAGTTTGAGTAAAGTATTTAACTTGCAAATGTTGATTTAACTAGTTTTTTAGAAGGCACATGATGTAAAGAGAGGGCTTTCCAGATGGTTCAGTGGCGAAAGAATCCTTCTTCCCCTGCAGTAGCCACAGGAGACTTGGGTTTCATCCCTGGGTCAGGAAGATCCACTGGAGGAGGAAGTGGCAACCCACTGCAGTATTCTTGTCTAGGAAATCCCATAGAAAGAGGAGCCTGGCAGGCTACAACCCATGGGATTGCAAAGAGTTATATATGACTGAGTATGCACATATATGTTGTAAAGAGAGGCTCAGAGGCCAACTGGATGGTTCCAACTACATAACTTTCTGGAAAAGGTATAACTGTAGAAAAAGAAATATAATCAGCCATTGCTAGGGTTTGGCAGGAAGGGAGGAATGAATAGGTGGGGGATTTTTAGGGCAGTATGGATATTATGCATGATACAGTAATGATGGATACTTGTCACGATACATTGTCCACACTGACAGAATGTATACCAAGAGTGAATGCTAAGGCGAATTGTTAACTTTGGGTGATTAAGCTCATGCCATGTCATGTCCGACTCTTTGTGACCCCATGGTCTGTCACACTCCTCTGTCCATGGGATTTCCTTCGCAAGAATACTGGAACAGGTTAACATTTCCTACTCCATGGGATCTTCCCAACATAGGGATCAATCCCACAACTTTGTCTTCTGCACTGGCAGATGGATTCTTTACCACTGAGTCACCTGGGAAGCCGAGCTACCTCACACTTAGAAATAAATACAGTAGTAGTACACCTGAAATGAACATAGTATTGTACATCAACAGTGCCTTGATAATAATGTGGTGGGCAGGTTATTTATTTATATATTTATTTACCTTATGGACCAAGAGTCAGACCCTTTCATAACTAAAGTCAGTGGAGCTTATTTAAGTACCTGTGTTATAAGATACAATGTGCTAGGGATAGCTCAAATAAAACAAGGCTGAATGGAATAGAAACCCGGTCCAACGGTTGCTGATTTATAGGGAGGTGCTGTGAAGTAAACCAATTCCAAATTTGGTGGCTTAAAACAAAAAGCAATTATTTTTGTGCCTGTGTCTTTAGGTACACTGGACAATTTCTCTGGATACTGGAAGAAAATCAGGGAAAAGCCAAAAAAGGAATAGATGTTTACCATCTAATGTCCATTTGGAAGGTGCAAGGGTAACATTAGTGAAATCGAGAAGTTAAAAGAAGGTTTTGAGACTGGAAGAGTTGATGAAAATGAATAGATTGGGATATATGGATGTAACAAATTACAGGATGACAAAATCTCTAACAGAAAATAAGAAATATGGGTTTAGAGTTCAGAGAGCAGAGAATTATGTAGTTTGAATCCATCTACATAAAAGAAAAAGATTGAACCCTGGGTAAGAAGGTGATAGGGTAGAAAGAAAACATGTAAAATAGTTCAAGGACAATTCTGAGAGAGTGTATTCATTTAAAATATATTAGAATGGGCTTCCCTGGTGGTCCAGTGGGTAAGGACACTGCCTTGCAGTGCAAGGGGCACCAGATCGATCCCTGGCCTGGGAAGATCCCACGTGCTGTGGAGTGGCTGGACTGATGTGTCCAACTACCAAGCCGGAGCTCTGGAGCGCATGTGCCCAGAGTCGGTGCTCTGCAGTAAGAGAGGCCACTGCTATGGGAGGCCCACACAGGCCGAAGAACAAAGATGGATGAAAATAGATAAATGAACGACCAATAGAAGTGGCCCAAAAAATAAATAATATATATATATATATATATATATTAGAAGGAAAACATGCTTTTTATAATAAATTCTTTCTCATATGGCTTAGCTTGATAACTAGTTGTGGTTGATATGTGCAAGCTATGTGGAAGATATTAGATAACTTTGCCCAAGATTGAAAATACTTATAAAACTTTGTACATGGGGTCCACAAAAAAATATTGGTCATTCGTTATGACCATGTTGGAGAGGAAGAAGTATTCTTGTACACATCTAGATTCATTCTGGTTGGTCTAAGAAATAAATGACATGACACATTCTGAGTGAAGTAAGTCAGAGAAGGAGAAATATCGTATGACATCTGTTATATGTGGAGTCTAAAAAGACAAGATACAAATGAACTTATTTACAAAACAGAAAGAGACTCACAGACTTCAAGAATGAGCTCATGGTTGCTGGGGAGAAAGGATAGCAGGAAAGAATAGTTAGGGAGTTTGGGATGGACATATCACACTGCTGTACTTAAAGTGGATAACAAACAAGGACCTAGTGTAGAGCTCAGGGAACTCTGCTCATGGTTTTGTAGCAGCCTGTATGAGAGGGAGCTTGGGAGAGAATGAATACATGTTTTTGTATGACTGAGTCCTCTCCCTGTTCACCTAAAATCACATTAACATTGTTTTAATCGGCTATACCCCAATACAAAATAAATAGTTAAAAAATAATTAAATGGCATGACACAGATGTATGGGAGAAAATCAAATAATTGGGAAATAAGCAGAAAAAAATGAGTGACTGTCCCAGAACAGTTGAAAACCTCGTTGTAAATCTTCAGCTAAACGGTTGCCCGGCTAGCTCAGTCAGTAGAGCATAAGACTCTTAAATCTTCAGCTAGAAACAGAGGGGGTTTGGGACTTCAGAGGTGAGGAGTACATTCCCATGGGGGTCAACAAGCACGTGCTGGGCTGGGTGACTCAAGGGTATATGGAGAGGACTCTGATTTCCAAGGGTTGCCGAGATTTCCCCACCTTGTCCATATTTTTTGCAACCACCTCTTCAGATTGCTCTAGTCCCAGAACAAGCTCTCTACCTAAATTCTTTCGGCAGTTAAGAGTGAGGTCAAAGTCTCTTCTTTTTTTGAATTTAATTTAATTTTTAATTGGAGGTTAATTATTCCACAGTTTGTGATGGTTTCTTCCATACATCAACATGAATCAGCCATAGGTATATATATGTCCCCTCCTTCTTAAACTTCTTCCCACCTCCCTACCCATCCCACTCCTCTAGGTTGTTACAGAGCACTGGTTTGGGATTCCTAGCATCACTAGCAAATTCCCACTGGCTATCTACTTTGCATATGGTAACGTATATGTTTCAGTGCTACGCGCTCAAATCATCACACTTCTCCCTCCCCTACTGTGTCCACATGTCTGTGCTCTGTGTCTGCATCTCCACTGCTCCCCTGTAGATAGGTCCATTAGGACTGTCTTTCTAGTCTCTTCTTAAGTCTTTGGGCTTTGTTTTCAGCTTGGAATCTGCATGCCAAAGAGATGTTTCAGGTGGCAGGTTTTGGTCCCCTCCAACAGTGGGAAAAAAATTAAAAAACCAATGTGACTAGATTTTAGGAAAATGCCATATATTTGGGTTTGGTCAGTTTCCTTGAGATAAATGGGAATTGTTAAAATACTAGGAAAATTGTAAATATATTTAGGGGATGGTTAATAATGTGTTCTTGATTGGGAGCACTGATTAGAAATATTGGAGATGCTGCTGATTATTATTTAATGATTTTTTTGGCTGAATAATGGTCACTATTGAAAAAAATGGTTGAGAGTTGAAATAATGACAGTAGCAATAGTAGACACTAATAAGTGTCTCATATAAAGAAATAATTATTTCTAGTAAGGCTTTCTCTAAAAGTTTCTCAGTTACATTTACATTTGTTACCTCTTTATAAGAATAGCAAGAACTAACTCAGTTTCCACAGAAGAAAACAGAGGCTCAAAGTGTTAATCAGAGGACATTTTTAGTTAGTGACAGAATTATAAATAGAACTCAATATAACCCTGTTTGGGAGGAAAACGATCATTTAGCTTTACAACTTGTGTTAAAAAAAAATTGTTGGTATATGTGGCTTTCAGAGCTACGTGTTATTAATGAAATTATCCATAAAATTAAGTGGTGTTATTTTTAAAAGGATCTGGATTTTTAATGTGAAAATGGTATAATTAGGAAAGGCATTTTATGGAATTGATTCTATCATTATCTGTATTATTAGTTATGATTTCAGAGTTCACGAAATGACTGTTCTAGTTGGTACCAATGACAATATTGTATAGCACCTAATGTTGTTGTTTAGTCATATCTCTTTGTGACCCCATGAACTGTAGCCCACCAGGTTTCTCTGTCCACGGGATTTCCCAGGCAAGCATACTAGGTTGGGTTGCCACTTATCTAGAACAGTATTTTTCAAATTTTTGGTTGAGACCCAAAACTCAACATTGTGATTCAGTTATCAGAATTTTTAAAATGTAGTCATAGAATTGATAGGCGAAAAAAACACACATCAGACTCTATCTCATGTAGCATTACCAAGCATTATTTTAGAAAATGTCTGTTTATTTGTACACATAGATGTATATATGTGCAATCTCAGTAGAATATATTTTTAATCGAGGGAGTATTAGAGATGCTGATCTATTTGGAGATTTATTGTGGGAATGATAACTCCATTGCTAATTAGTTTTTAATGAATTGGTCAAATACTTATTAAGTATGTGATATATGTGTGAAAATGTACCTCCCTAAAGAATATAACTAACCTCCTGCTGTAACTGAGTCGACATTCAGGTTTAAGATATGTACCAAGGGAAGAGACCTGGAAAAATGAGTGGTTGCTGGGTCACTGTTGTTGACTACAAGCATTCTGTTGCCTTTACATCTTTAAACTGTATGCTGCGATAGTTCACTTTCATGACAGAATTGCTTCTAAAGTTTTCATGCAGTAAAAGTAGTGTTTTTAAGCAGTAATGGAGTCCTCATCGAGGCCCTGCTCTAGCGTGTCTGTTTTGCAACATGGGAATAATGATGGGAATTAGCCACATCAGAGAAGCACAGAAGACCATCCATCTGGACCATCCATGGTCCATGGAGGATAATGCTCTATGTTGTATTCATCATTGATTATGGTTATTTCAATTTAATTGACTTTCTATTTTAGAGTAGCTTGATGTTTGAAGCAAAATAGAAAAGGTACAGAGATTTCCTGTAGATTTCCTGTGTGTCCCTACTCACCCAGTACACAGCCTCCTCCATTTTCAAACTCCCGGGTCAGTGGGTACCTTTGATACACTTATTGAACCTACATGGACACGTTGTAATCACTCAAAGTCCACAGTGGACCTTAAGGTTCACTCTTGCTATTGTATATTCTTTGGATTTGAACAATGGTAGAGTGACACATGGGCTTCCCTGGTGGCTCAGCAGTGGAGAATCCCCCTGCCAAATGCAGGAGATGTGGGTTAAATCCCTGACCCAGGAAGACCCCCTGGAGAAGGAAATGGCAAAGTTTCCTCCAGAGTTCTCACCTGGGAAATCCCATGGACAGAGAGGAGCATGGAGGTTTACAGTTCCTGGGGTTGAAAAAGGAGTCGAACACAACCTAGCAACTAAACAACAACATAGTGACATATAATTATGGCATAATACAGGATAATTTCACTGCCTAAACATCCTGTCTTTGGCTAATTCATCCCTTCTCACCTACCCCCTCTTATACCAACCCCTGAAACCACCAGTCTTTTTACTGTGTCCATAGTTCTACCTCTTAAGAATGTCATATAGTTAGAATCATATGGTATATAGCCTACTAATATTGGTTACTTTCACTGAGTAATCACCATTTAAGCTTCCTCTATGTCACTTCATGGCTTGACAACTCATTTCCTTTTAGTGCTGTATAATATTCCATTTTGGGTGTGTTAGTTTATATACTGTAACCGGGTTGTTGGGGACTACAAGCATTCTGTTGCCTTTACCTCTTGAAACTGTATGCTGCGATAGCTCACTTTCATGACAGAATTGCTTCTAAAGTTTTCATGCAGTAAAAGTAGTGTTTTTAAGCAGTAATGGAGTCCTCATCGAGGCCCTGCTCTAGCGTGTCTGTTTTGCAACATGGGAATAATGATGGGAATTAGCCACATCAGAGAAGCACAGAAGACCATCCATCTGGACCATCCATGGTCCATGGAGGATAATGCTCTATGTTGTATTCATCATTGATTATGGTTATTTCAATTTAATTGACTTTCTATTTTAGAGTAGCTTGATGTTTGAAGCAAAATAGAAAAGGTACAGAGATTTCCTGTAGATTTCCTGTGTGTCCCTACTCACCCAGTACACAGCCTCCTCCATTTTCAAACTCCCGGGTCAGTGGGTACCTTTGATACACTTATTGAACCTACATGGACACGTTGTAATCACTCAAAGTCCACAGTGGACCTTAAGGTTCACTCTTGCTATTGTATATTCTTTGGATTTGAACAATGGTAGAGTGACACATGGGCTTCCCTGGTGGCTCAGCAGTGGAGAATCCCCCTGCCAAATGCAGGAGATGTGGGTTAAATCCCTGACCCAGGAAGACCCCCTGGAGAAGGAAATGGCAAAGTTTCCTCCAGAGTTCTCACCTGGGAAATCCCATGGACAGAGAGGA
Source organism: Tragulus kanchil (assembly GCA_022376925.1). Taxonomy (NCBI): domain Eukaryota; kingdom Metazoa; phylum Chordata; class Mammalia; order Artiodactyla; family Tragulidae; genus Tragulus; species Tragulus kanchil. The sequence goes on from JAIOJX010000023.1 coordinate 135,518,610, forward strand.
GCATGGAGGTTTACAGTTCCTGGGGTTGAAAAAGGAGTCGAACACAACCTAGCAACTAAACAACAACATAGTGACATATAATTATGGCATAATACAGGATAATTTCACTGCCTAAACATCCTGTCTTTGGCTAATTCATCCCTTCTCACCTACCCCCTCTTATACCAACCCCTGGAAACCACCAGTCTTTTTACTGTGTCCATAGTTCTACCTCTTAAGAATGTCATATAGTTAGAATCATATGGTATATAGCCTACTAATATTGGTTACTTTCACTGAGTAATCACCATTTAAGCTTCCTCTATGTCACTTCATGGCTTGACAACTCATTTCCTTTTAGTGCTGTATAATATTCCATTTTGGGTGTGTTAGTTTATATACTGTAACCTTTCAGTTGCTTATAAATTTTGAAAATTTGAAATAAAGCTTCTATATACATCTTTGTGCAGTTTTTTGTATAGACATACGTTTTCAGATCTTCTGGGTAAATACCAAGGAGGAGCAGGATTGCTGGGGTTTATGGTAAGAGTATGTTTAAGTATCTAAAAACCTACCAAACTGTCTTCAAAGCATTTCCACCATAGCTGTATGAGAATTCATGTTGCACACAATTCTCACAATCATTTGGTGTCATATATGAAATGTTGTTAGTATTCTGAATTTGATTCTGATAGTATATGGTGGTACCTCATTGTTTGCTACAGTTGTAGTTCTCTGATAGCACATGGTGTGGAACATCTATTCATATTCTTATTTCCCATCTCTAAGTCGTCTTCACTGGGGTGTCAGTTCATGTCTTTACACTGTTTTATAAATCAGGTTGTTTATAGACAATATAGACTTTGAGATGATTACAAGGTTTCCAGGTAGGTTCATCAAGTGTCAAGCTGTAAGCATTCTTCATACATTTTAGATAACGGTCCCTTTGTGTCTTTTCCATATATTGTCTCCAAGCCTTGGCTTGTCTTCTCATTCTCTTGATACTGTCATTCCAGTCTCAGAGATTTTACTTTTAATCTAGTTTATCAATTATTTCTCTAAAGGATCATGCCTTTGGTCTTGTGTCTAAAAGTCATTAACATGCACAAGATCATCAAGGTTTTCTGTGATGTGATACTCTATGAGTTTTATAGTTTTACTTTTTTTAAAATTTTTTTGGGGGGGCGGGTTGGGAAGGGAGGAGGGCAGGCAGGCCACTTCTATTGGTCTTTCATTTATCTATTTTCATCCATCTTTGTTCTTTGGTCCGTGTGGGCCTCCCATCACGGTGGCATCTGTTGTCGCAGAGCACCGGCTCTGGGCGTATGCGCTCCAGAGCTCTGGCTCGGTAATTGGACACATCGGTCCAGCCGCTCTGCTGCACGTGGGATTGAACTCGCGCCCCTTGCACTGCAAGGCAACGTCCTTACCCAATGAACCACCAGAGAAGCAATATAGTTTTACTTTTTATAGTTCGGTCTATGATGCACTTTGAGTTAATTTTTGTGAAGGATGCAAGGTCTCTGTCTGGATTCATTTCTTCTGCATGTGGTTGTCTGGTTGTTCCAGTGCCATTCGTTGAAAAGACTACCCCGTGTCCATTGTATTATTTTTGCTTCTTCATCAAAGATTAGTTGACTATATTCATGGGAGTCTATTTTTGAGCCTTCTGTTCTGTTGATCTGTCTGTCTCTTCTTTCACCATTGCCATACAGATTTGATTATTACAGCTCTATAGTAGACCTTGAAGTCAGGTAGTGTGAGTTCTCCTCTTTAAGATGGAGTTAGCTACTTTGGGTCTTTTGCCTATCTATATAAACTTTGATATCAACAAAATAATTAGCTGGGATTTTTATTAATACTTCATTGAATATATAAACAATCTTGTGAAGAACTGACATCTTGACACTGAGTCTTCCTGTCCATGAATGTCTCAATTTACTTAGTTCATTCTTCATTTCATTCATCAGTTACATAGGTTTGCTCATGTGGATGTGTACATTTTAGTAAATTTACACCTATTTTGTTTGAGATGATGCTAATATAACTAGGATTGTGTTTTTAAATTCAAATTCCATGTATTCATTTCAAAATATAGGAAAAGCATTGATTTTTGTATATTAACATATCCTGCAACCTTCCTATAATTGTTTATTAGTTCCTGGCATTCCTTTGTTCACTCTTTCAGATTTTCTACATGAACAATTATCATCTCATGTGAGAACAAAAACATGATTTGTTTCCTTCCCAACAGTTACTCTTTTTTATCTTATTGTATTATCTAGAGCTTCCAGTAGGATGTTGAAAAGGAGTCGTAAAAGGGGATTATCTTTGCCTTGAACATGATCTTAGTAGGAAAGCTTTTAGTTTCTCACAATTCAGTACTATATTAACTGTAGGTTTTTTGTAAAGATTCTTTATCAGGTTGAAGAAGTCCCCCTCAATTCCTTGTGTACTAAGAGTTTTTATCCTAAACGGGTGTTGGATTTTCTCTCATGCTTTTTCTGCAGCAACTGATATGATCATGTGATTTTTCTATTTTAGTTTGTCGATGTGATGGATTACATTAATTGATTTTCAAATGTTGAATACGTCTTGAACACCTGGAACAAATCCCTCATGGTCATGGGGTGTAATTATTTTAATATATTGTTTTATTTGATTTGCTGATGTTTTGTTGAAGACTCTTCATCTATATACATGAGAGATATATTGATGTCTAGTTTTCTTGTAATATCTTTGCCTATTTTTTTTGGGGGGGGGGGCACTTCTACTGCTCTTTCATGTATTTACCTTTGCTTTTTGGCCTATGTGGGCCTCCCATCGCAATGGTCTCTCTAGTCGCAGAGCACCTGCTCTAGGCGCATGTGCTCCAGAGGTCCGGCTTGGTAGTTGGACACATCAGTCCAGCCGCTCAGTGGCACGTGGGATCTTCCTAGGCCAGGGATTGAACAGGCGTCCCTTGCACTGCAAGGCGGTGTTCTTGCCCACTGGACCATCAGGGAAGCCCTGTCTAGTTTTGATATTAGCAAAATGCTGCCCTTGTTAGGCAGCATTTCTAACTCAGTTAGAATTACTTCCTCTGATTTTAGCCTCTGAAAGGTACTGTGGAAATTGTTAAAAACCTCTTCCTTAAATGTCTGATACATGGAATTCACAGTGAACTCATGTGGACCTGGTACATTCTGGTTTGGAAGGATATTGTGTATTCAGTTTATTTAGTGAACATAGAAAGTGTGAAAGCGTTCACCACTCAATCTTTTTTCCTGCAACCTTCCTATAATTGTTTATTAGTTCCTGGCATTCCTTTGTTCACTCTTTCAGATTTTCTACATGAACAATTATCATCTCATGTGAGAACAAAAACATGATTTGTTTCCTTCCCAACAGTTACTCTTTTTTATCTTATTGTATTATCTAGAGCTTCCAGTAGGATGTTGAAAAGGAGTCGTAAAAGGGGATTATCTTTGCCTTGAACATGATCTTAGTAGGAAAGCTTTTAGTTTCTCACAATTCAGTACTATATTAACTGTAGGTTTTTTGTAAAGATTCTTTATCAGGTTGAAGAAGTCCCCCTCAATTCCTTGTGTACTAAGAGTTTTTATCCTAAACGGGTGTTGGATTTTCTCTCATGCTTTTTCTGCAGCAACTGATATGATCATGTGATTTTTCTATTTTAGTTTGTCGATGTGATGGATTACATTAATTGATTTTCAAATGTTGAATACGTCTTGAACACCTGGAACAAATCCCTCATGGTCATGGGGTGTAATTATTTTAATATATTGTTTTATTTGATTTGCTGATGTTTTGTTGAAGACTCTTCATCTATATACATGAGAGATATATTGATGTCTAGTTTTCTTGTAATATCTTTGCCTATTTTTTTTTGGGGGGGGGGCACTTCTACTGCTCTTTCATGTATTTACCTTTGCTTTTTGGCCTATGTGGGCCTCCCATCGCAATGGTCTCTCTAGTCGCAGAGCACCTGCTCTAGGCGCATGTGCTCCAGAGGTCCGGCTTGGTAGTTGGACACATCAGTCCAGCCGCTCAGTGGCACGTGGGATCTTCCTAGGCCAGGGATTGAACAGGCGTCCCTTGCACTGCAAGGCGGTGTTCTTGCCCACTGGACCATCAGGGAAGCCCTGTCTAGTTTTGATATTAGCAAAATGCTGCCCTTGTTAGGCAGCATTTCTAACTCAGTTAGAATTACTTCCTCTGATTTTAGCCTCTGAAAGGTACTGTGGAAATTGTTAAAAACCTCTTCCTTAAATGTCTGATACATGGAATTCACAGTGAACTCATGTGGACCTGGTACATTCTGGTTTGGAAGGATATTGTGTATTCAGTTTATTTAGTGAACATAGAAAGTGTGAAAGCGTTCACCACTCAATCGTGCCCAACTCTTTGTGACCCCATAACTGAATCCCATGAGGGATTCTCCAGGCAAGAATACTAGAGTGGGTTCCCATTCCCTTCTCCAGGGGATCTTCCCAACCCAGGGATTAAGCCCTGGTCTCCTGCATTGCAGGCAGAATCCTTACTGTCTGAACCACCGGATAGGCCTATTCTCTACTTCTTCTTTGTTTCAGCAAACTATGATTTTCGAGGAAATGGCCCTTTCATCAAGATTAACAAATGTGTGAGAATAGAGTTGTTTATATGATCCCTTTCTTATGCATAGGATCTATGATAATGTCCTTTCTTTCATGTCTGATGTTAGTATTTGTCTCTTTTTTTCCTATTCTAATTATTGGGGTTTTTTTCTTCTGATTACTCTAGTTTTAATTTGCTCTTATTTTTCCAGTTTCCTAAAGTGGACACATATATTATTGATTTTAATTATGTTTTCTTTTCTGATCTATGCATATATTCATTCAATACTGTAAATTTCCCTACAAACACTGCTTCTGTTGGATCCCACAAGTTATATTTTCATTTTGAATTAGTTCAAAATATTTTTTCATTTCCTCCTGAAATTTTCTTTGGACTCATGTGTTCCTTGGAAGCATGTTGCCTCATCTTTTTAATTTAGGGGTTTCTCAGTTATCTTTCTTTTATTGATTTCGTATCTTCATCCCATTGTGGTCTGAGAGGAGACATTAGATAATTTCTGTTCATTTAAACCTGTGAATGTGTATTTTATCGCCCAGAATGTGTTCCAACTTAGTGAATGTTCCATGTGCGTTCTGCTGTTGTTAGATGAACCACAGATGTCAACTGTATCCAGTTGACTGATGGTGTTGTTAACTATGTCCTTACTGAAACTCTGCTGCTAGAATATCCTTATCTGATAGAGGAGTGTTGACATCTTCAGTGACAACAGAGGAATCATATATTTCTCACTGAAGTTCTTTTACTTTTGCCTCAAACAGGTACTGCTTTTAGGTACAGATATGTTAAGATTTTTACATCATCTTTGATATTTGACCCTTCGTCATTGCATAACACCCTTTTCTCTGATAACTGTACTTAAAGTCTGACTTTTCTGAAATTAATAAAGCCATTCTTGCTTTTATGGGTAGTGTTAGTGTGGTGCTGTTTTCTGCATCCATTTACCTTTTTATCTGTGTGTGTTCTTAACATTTAAATTGTGAGGTTTTTTTAGTCAACGTATAATTGTTCTTGATACATCCTGACAATCTGTCTTCTGATTGAAGCATTTAGATCTTTGACATTCAGAGTAATTATTAATATGGTTGAATAAATAGGCTTTTTACCTTTGTTTCAGCAAACTATGATTCGAGGAAATGGCCCTTTCATCAAGATTAACAAATGTGTGAGAATAGAGTTGTTTATATGATCCCTTTCTTATGCATAGGATCTATGATAATGTCCTTTCTTTCATGTCTGATGTTAGTATTTGTCTCTTTTTTTCCTATTCTAATTATTGGGGTTTTTTTCTTCTGATTACTCTAGTTTTAATTTGCTCTTATTTTTCCAGTTTCCTAAAGTGGACACATATATTATTGATTTTAATTATGTTTTCTTTTCTGATCTATGCATATATTCATTCAATACTGTAAATTTCCCTACAAACACTGCTTCTGTTGGATCCCACAAGTTATATTTTCATTTTGAATTAGTTCAAAATATTTTTTCATTTCCTCCTGAAATTTTCTTTGGACTCATGTGTTCCTTGGAAGCATGTTGCCTCATCTTTTTCATTTAGGGGTTTCTCAGTTATCTTTCTTTTATTGATTTCGTATCTTCATCCCATTGTGGTCTGAGAGGAGACATTAGATAATTTCTGTTCATTTAAACCTGTGAATGTGTATTTTATCGCCCAGAATGTGTTCCAACTTAGTGAATGTTCCATGTGCGTTCTGCTGTTGTTAGATGAACCACAGATGTCAACTGTATCCAGTTGACTGATGGTGTTGTTAACTATGTCCTTACTGAAACTCTGCTGCTAGAATATCCTTATCTGATAGAGGAGTGTTGACATCTTCAGTGACAACAGAGGAATCATATATTTCTCACTGAAGTTCTTTTACTTTTGCCTCAAACAGGTACTGCTTTTAGGTACAGATATGTTAAGATTTTTACATCATCTTTGATATTTGACCCTTCGTCATTGCATAACACCCTTTTCTCTGATAACTGTACTTAAAGTCTGACTTTTCTGAAATTAATAAAGCCATTCTTGCTTTTATGGGTAGTGTTAGTGTGGTGCTGTTTTCTGCATCCATTTACCTTTTTATCTGTGTGTGTTCTTAACATTTAAATTGTGAGGTTTTTTTTTTTAGTCAACGTATAATTGTTCTTGATACACCCTGACAATCTGTCTTCTGATTGAAGCATTTAGATCTTTGACATTCAGAGTAATTATTAATATGGTTGAATAAATACTTAGCATATTCATTATTCTTTTCTATTAATAAACCTTGTTCTTCCTAGTTTTGTTTTCTGCTCTTTCTGCCTTCTGTGATTTTAATTAAGCATTTTATATGATTCTGTTTTCACTCCTGTCCTAGCACTTTAATTATACTTTTTCTTCTTTTGGTTGTGGTTGCCTTAGAGTTTGCAATATCCCTTTGCAGTTTATTTGAAGTTCAGTTTGAGATAACACTATACCATTTCAAGTGTAGTGTGAGTACTTTATAAAAAGAAAATAATCTTAATTCTTCTCTACTGTCCTTTGTATCATTGATCTCATACATTTCACATATGCACATATACAAGTACATGTATACTTATATATCATACATAAGCATACACAAATATATTATTACTATTATTACTTTAAACAGTTATCTGTTAAGTCAATTAACAAGAAAATGTAAAAGCTTTTATTTCAGCTTCACTTATTTCTCCTCCCTTTATTTATGTAGATCCAAACTATTGACCTATATTATATTCTCTAAAGAATTCTCTAAAGCACTTTATTTTTTTAGCACATAAACATGTAGTAACTTTTATTTTTAAACTTGCCTTTAAATATTAGATAGAACAAAGTCTAGGTCACAATTCATTCACAGCAGCAATTCAGTTAACACATGAAACAAAAACATTAAACACCATGCTCTAGACATTCAGTGACAACAGAGGAATCATATATTTCTCACTGAAGTTCTTTTACTTTTGCCTCAAACAGGTACTGCTTTTAGGTACAGATATGTTAAGATTTTTACATCATCTTTGATATTTGACCCTTCGTCATTGCATAACACCCTTTTCTCTGATAACTGTACTTAAAGTCTGACTTTTCTGAAATTAATAAAGCCATTCTTGCTTTTATGGGTAGTGTTAGTGTGGTGCTGTTTTCTGCATCCATTTACCTTTTTATCTGTGTGTGTTCTTAACATTTAAATTGTGAGGTTTTTTTTTTTAGTCAACGTATAATTGTTCTTGATACACCCTGACAATCTGTCTTCTGATTGAAGCATTTAGATCTTTGACATTCAGAGTAATTATTAATATGGTTGAATAAATACTTAGCATATTCATTATTCTTTTCTATTAATAAACCTTGTTCTTCCTAGTTTTGTTTTCTGCTCTTTCTGCCTTCTGTGATTTTAATTAAGCATTTTATATGATTCTGTTTTCACTCCTGTCCTAGCACTTTAATTATACTTTTTTTTCTTCTTTTGGTTGTGGTTGCCTTAGAGTTTGCAATATCCCTTTGCAGTTTATTTGAAGTTCAGTTTGAGATAACACTATACCATTTCAAGTGTAGTGTGAGTACTTTATAAAAAGAAAATAATCTTAATTCTTCTCTACTGTCCTTTGTATCATTGATCTCATACATTTCACATATGCACATATACAAGTACATGTATACTTATATATCATACATAAGCATACACAAATATATTATTACTATTATTACTTTAAACAGTTATCTGTTAAGTCAATTAACAAGAAAATGTAAAAGCTTTTATTTCAGCTTCACTTATTTCTCCTCCCTTTATTTATGTAGATCCAAACTATTGACCTATATTATATTCTCTAAAGAATTCTCTAAAGCACTTTATTTTTTTAGCACATAAACATGTAGTAACTTTTATTTTTAAACTTGCCTTTAAATATTAGATAGAACAAAGTCTAGGTCACAATTCATTCACAGAGCATCAGAACAATGTCAAGTATACATTAAACACCATGGAAACAAAAATAACGGTAGTGAAAAATATGCAAATAAGTGATTCAATGATTATACCTGAAATTAAAACAATTCTGCAAAGTGAATGTTAACATATGTGTTGATTTCTCATAGACTCTGGAGCCCTTTGTCTATTTTTACCAAAACTCACATTGTAAAAGTTTTAACTGATGCAAATGTTTTGTTATTATTGCTAAATTAGAAGATGATTTTTTTTATCACAATCACAAGTTTTTTTATTTTGCTTTTTTGATGGTATATTTTTGTTGTTTGCAGATATATAACATAGGTGACATTGATATATAACATGTTTTGTGTGTCCAGCATATGCTGACTTCTGTAAATGCCGCCATGGGTTTGCCGTCACAGGACTCGCTCTCCATCTGTCCTCATACGTTTCACCACTTTCACTGATTTGCCCTTCCCCGACTTTCCTCCCCTTCTTGTACCCAGTACTCCATCCTCAGTGTTTGGTGTTTTCTTTTTTTATTTCAGGATATTCATCTATTTTGTTGTTTTCTTTTGTAGACCACATATGAGTGAAATAACAAGGTATTTGTTTTCTGTTTGATTCATTTCACTGTGCATCATACCCTTAAGGTCCATCCATGTTTTCCCAAATGGCAAGATTTCGTCTTTTTTTATGGCTAATAGTCTGTGTGTGTCTCTGTGTGTGTGCATACACATGCATGTGTATAACTCACTTCATTAGTCATTGTACCTCAGAAAGGTACCTAAGCTGTCTCCATATCTTGGCTATTATAAACACTGGTGCGATGGACATACAGCTCTATGATCTTTTTGAATTACTGTTTTTGTGTTCTTTTGATAAATACCCAGAAATGGAATAGCTGGATCACATGGCAGCTGTATTCTTAAAATCTGAGGAACCTGCTGTTTTCCATCATGTACACCAACTTACACTTCCACCAACAGTGTAGGACTAGTCTCTTTCCACATCCTCTTCAACACTTGTCATGTGTTTACATATACATGTATGCATATATGTATGTGTACATATATGGTTTTTTTCGGTGTGTGTATAAAGAAACTATAAAGTTTCTTTGATGTGTGACTGTTCAGTTTTCCCAACATCATTTCTTTATTATTTTTTAAAAGTGTTTAATGAGGATATTATTTATTTATTTATTTATTTATTTATTTATTGTCGGCTCTGCTGGGTCTTTGTTGCTGAGCACGGACTTTGTCTAGTTGCAGTGAGCAGAAACGACTCTCTAGTTTGGGTGCACGGGCTTCTCATTGAGGTGGCTCCTCCTGTCGCGGAGCGTAGGCTCTAGGGAGTGAGTGCTTCAGTAGTTGTGACTCATGGGCTCCAGTGTGTGGGCGTCAGTAGTTGTGGTGCATGGGCTTAGTTGCCCCTCAGCATGTGGGACCCTTCCAGACCAGGGATGGAACCCATGTCCCCTGCACTGGCAGGCAGACTCTTAACCACCGAATTACCAGGAAAGCCCTGAAATTATATTTTTGCCAACATCATTTCTTGAAGACACGATCCTTTCTCCATTATATGTTCTTTGCTCCTTTGTCGTAAATTAATTGCCCGTGTGTGGGGGTTTGTTTCTGGGCTCTCAATTCTTTTCCAATTATCTATGTGTCATTTTCTGCCAACACCATGCTGCTTTACTAAAACTTTGTAGTATAATTAGAATACTTTGAAATCTGGGAGCTGGATAACTCCAGCTTTATTCTTTATTCTCAGGATGGCTTGGGATAATTGGGGTCTTTATGGTTCCAAACAAATTTTAGAAGTTTTTGTTCTATTTCTGTGAAAATGTGTCATTGGTATTTTGATACGAATTGCATTTAATCTGTAACTTGTTTTAGGTAATATAGACATTTTAGAAGTATCACTTCTTCTATTCCAGTAGCATGGAATATCTTTCCATTGCTGTATTTCTTTTTAAGTTTCTTACAATAATGTCTTAAACTTTTTAGTGTACCTTTCTATCACCTCCTTGACTATATTTATTCCTAGGCACTTTATTCTTTGCAATGGTATAGGATATTAATTTTTTTTCTCATTCTGGTTGTTCATTGTTAACCAATAGAAATGCAACCAGTTTTTTTTATATATTGATTGTGTCCTGCAACCTTGTTGCATTTATTGATTCTAATTATTTAGTTTATTAGTTTTGATAGTTTTTTGATGGAGTCTTTAGGGTTTTCCCTACAGAAAATCATGTCATCTGCAAGAGTGACAGTTTTTCTTTCTTTCCAATTTGAACATCTTACATTTTGTATTCTTTTTAATGTTATTTTCATATGGAGGATAATTACAATATTGTGATGGTTTCTGCCATACACCCACATGAATCAGCCATAGGTATACACATATACCCTCCATGTTAAACCTCCTGCCCAGCTCCCTCCCAACCCATCCCTCTAGGTCGCACAGAGCACTGAGTTTGGGTTTCCTGTATCACACAGCAGAGTACCATTGGCTGTCTGCTTTACATATGGTAATGTGTATGTTTCAGTGCTACTCTCTCAAATCCTCCCACCTTCTCTTTCCCCCACAACTGTCCAAAAGTCTGATCTCTATATCTGCAGCTCCTTTGCTGTCCTGTAGATAGGTTCATCAGTACCATCTTTCTAGATTCCATATACATGGGTTAATAGATGATATTTGTCTTCCTCTTTCTGACTGACTTCACCTTGTGTAATAGGCTCTAGGTTCATCCACCTCATTAGAACTGACTTAAATCTATTCCTGTTTATAGCTGAGTACATTGTGTATATGTACCACATCTGCTTCATCCATTCCTCTGTCTATAGACCTCTAGGTTGCTTCCAAGTCCTAACTATTGTAAATAGTGCCGCAATGAACATTGGAGTTCATGTGTCTTTTTGAATTATGGTTTTCTCAGAGTATATGCCCAGTAGTGGGATTGCTGTGTCATAGGGTAATTCTATTCCTAGCTTTTAAAGGAATCTCCATACTGTCCTCCATAATGGCTTAATCAGTTTGCATTACATTTCTTTCTTATCTGATTGCTATAACTAGGAATTTCAATACTGTGCTGAATAGAAGTGTCAACAGCTGGCATCTTTATCTTGTTCCTGGTCTTAGAAGGATAGCCTTCAGGTTTTCACCACTGAGTATGATATTTGCTGTGGGTTCATCATGTATGGCCTTTATTATGTTGAGGTACATTCCTCCTATATACATTTTATTGAGTTTTTATCCTAAGTGGGTTGAATCATCTCAGATGCTTTTTCTGCACATACTGAGATGATATGATGTTGCCCTTCATTTTACTAATGGTGTATATCATGTTGATTGATTTGCAGATAGTGACTATCTAGTTTGAATCCCTGAAATAGATCCCAGCTTATCTTGGTGTATGATCTTTTAAATGCATGGTTATATTTGGTTTGCTACTAATACTTTTTATCGAGGGCTTTTGCATGTATATCCATAGAGACATTGCCCAGTAATTGTGTGTGATGTCCTGGTCTGGTTTTGATATCAGAATAATATTGGCCTCATAAAATGAGTTAGGCCTCAAAAAATGAGTTTCCCATCTTTTGTTTTATGGAAGATTGAAAAGGCTAAGTTTTATATCTCCTTTGCATGTTTGGTAGAATTCACCTGTGAAGCCATCTGGTCCTAGAATTTCATTTGATGGGAGGTTTTTGATTGCTGTTTCAACTTTCTTAATTGTGATGAGTCTATTCAGATTCTGTATTCGTAGTTCAGTCTTTGGTTGTTGTTGTTCAATTGCTAAGTGGTGTCAGACTGCTTTGCAACTCCATGGACTGCAGCACATTAGGCAACCTTGTCCGCATTATCAATATAATTCAATCCTGGAAAGTTTTGTGACTGTAAGAATGTATTTCCATTGTGATCCTATTCACCTCATTAGAACTGACTTAAATCTATTCCTGTTTATAGCTGAGTACATTGTGTATATGTACCACATCTGCTTCATCCATTCCTCTGTCTATAGACCTCTAGGTTGCTTCCAAGTCCTAACTATTGTAAATAGTGCCGCAATGAACATTGGAGTTCATGTGTCTTTTTGAATTATGGTTTTTTTCAGAATATATGCCCAGTAGTGGGATTGCTGTGTCATAGGGTAATTCTATTCCTAGCTTTTAAAGGAATCTCCATACTGTCCTCCATAATGGCTTAATCAGTTTGCATTACATTTCTTTCTTATCTGATTGCTATAACTAGGAATTTCAATACTGTGCTGAATAGAAGTGTCAACAGCTGGCATCTTTATCTTGTTCCTGGTCTTAGAAGGATAGCCTTCAGGTTTTCACCACTGAGTATGATATTTGCTGTGGGTTCATCATGTATGGCCTTTATTATGTTGAGGTACATTCCTCCTATATACATTTTATTGAGTTTTTATCATAAGTGGGGTTGAATCATCTCAGATGCTTTTTCTGCACATACTGAGATGATATGATGTTGCCCTTCATTTTACTAATGGTGTATATCATGTTGATTGATTTGCAGATAGTGACTATCTAGTTTGAATCCCTGAAATAGATCCCAGCTTATCTTGGTGTATGATCTTTTAAATGCATGGTTATATTTGGTTTGCTACTAATACTTTTTATCGAGGGCTTTTGCATGTATATCCATAGAGACATTGCCCAGTAATTGTGTGTGATGTCCTGGTCTGGTTTTGATATCAGAATAATATTGGCCTCATAAAATGAGTTAGGCCTCAAAAAATGAGTTTCCCATCTTTTGTTTTATGGAAGATTGAAAAGGCTAAGTTTTATATCTCCTTTGCATGTTTGGTAGAATTCACCTGTGAAGCCATCTGGTCCTAGAATTTCATTTGATGGGAGGTTTTTGATTGCTGTTTCAACTTTCTTAATTGTGATGAGTCTATTCAGATTCTGTATTCGTAGTTCAGTCTTTGGTTGTTGTTGTTCAATTGCTAAGTGGTGTCAGACTGCTTTGCAACTCCATGGACTGCAGCACATTAGGCAACCTTGTCCGCATTATCAATATAATTCAATCCTGGAAAGTTTTGTGACTGTAAGAATGTATCCATTTCTTCCAGGTTGTGTAATTTGTTGGCATATAGCTTTTCATAGTATTCTGTCATAACTCTTGTATTTCTGTGATTGGTTGTAATTTCTTCTCTTTCATTTCTGATTCCTGAGCCATTCCCCCAAGCCGCCCTTGGTGAGTCTAACGTCTTACCAGTTTATTTTTTCAAAGAATCAGTTCTTAGTTTGGTCTTTCTTGTCTATAAGTCTCTATTTATTTATGTTCCTGTCTTTATTGCTTCCTTCCTTCTCCTGACTTTAGGCTTTTTTCTTTTTCTAGTTCCTTTTGGTCCAGGGCTAAATTGGTGGAGACTTTTCTTGTTCTTGAGGTAGGTCTGTATTTCTATAAACTTCCATCTAGTACTGCTTTCGCTGCAAAATCAGTTCTGTGCAGTCAGTTCTTGATTTCTAGTTCCACATCACTGTGATTGTAAAAGATAGTTCATATGATTTCAGTCTTTTAAAATTTGAGGCTTAGTTTGTGTCCTAGTATGGTCTGTTCTTGAGAAAGTTTCAGATTCACTTCCTTGAGAAGAATGTATATTCTGCTTCATTTAGGTGGAATATTCTGAATAAATCTATTGTGTCCACCTTGTCTAATGTTTCACTGAAGTCCACTGTTTCCTCATTGACTTTCTGTCTAGAAGACCTATCCATTGACATAATAGTCGGGAATTTAAATTCTGTACTTAGGATGTGGGTATCAAACTTCTCCCTTTAGGACTGTTAACAATTTCTATAGTTTGGCTTTCCTAGGCTAGGTGCATATGTATTAATAACTTATGTCTTCTTGAGAAATTGACCCCTTCATGATCATATACAGTCAATCTTTGTCTTCTGTTACCTTTTTTGGCTGGAAGTCTGTCTGTCTGACGAGTATGGTTGCACCCACTTTCTTCTGGATGCTGTCTGGTTGGAGACTCACCCTCTGCTCCTTCACTCTGAGTCTGTGTTTGTCTTCAGAGCTGTCATGCATCTCCTGTAGGGAGCATATAGTTAGATTTGGTTTTTAATTTGTCCAGCTACTCTCTTGTGATTTATTCATTGTATTTGCAGGTAGAGTGATCACTGATAAATGAGGACCTTATACTGACTTTTTAATCTTTTGTTTTCTGGTTGATATATACCTGCAATTTCGTGTCCTTGTGTTTCTGTCTACCATTTTAGTTTGATGGTGTTTCACGACATTTTTCTCAGATTCCTCTTTATGTTTTGGGTCTCTGCTCTAGTTTGGGGGTTACCCTGAGGTTTGTATGAGATGCCTCATAGATAAGATGCTAACAGCAGGAAAAGGCATCTTTTTTTCTGGATTTACCTATATGGATTCTACTTTTTCTCTTCCCCTTTCGATTTTTGTTGTCTCAGATTACCCCTTTTTATGTTGTTGTTTCATTAGGAAATTGAAGTAGCTATAGTGATTTTTACTGCTTTCCTTCCTTTAACCTTTAGGCTATAATTGTTTAATAACTTATTTTGATGTGGAGTTGCAATTTTCTGATCCTATATGCCCATTTATCATCTTTGCCAGAGATTTGTGTACTTTAGTCTTTCCATTTCAGGTGAAAGATAATCATTTGAACATTTCTTATAAAATAGGCCTAGAGTTGGTGAACTTGCTTAGTTTCTGTTTCTTCTTCATGTGTGAATGAGAACTTTTCTATATAGAGTACACTTGCCTGACAATTTTTCTCTTTTACTATTTTTTTTAAATTTTTGGCCTCGTTTATTGGTTTATTTATTTTTCATCCATCTTTATTCTTTGGCCTGTGTGGGCCTCCCATTGCAGTGGCCTGCCTCCTTGCAGAGCACTGGCTCTGGACACATGCACTCCAGAGCACTGGCTTGCAATTGGACACATTGGCCCAGCCGCTCCGCGGCACGTGGGATCTTCCCAGGCCAGGGATTGAACCGGTGCCCCTTGAAGTGCTAGGCAGACTCTTTACCCACTGGACCACCAGGGAAGCCCTACCTTTTACTATTTTATCATGTCCTTCCACTATGTCCTGGCTTTAGTTTCTGCTGATAAATCTGTGAGCCTAATGAGGGGTAAATGTTTGGTTTAACACCAATCTTTCCCTGGCTTCCTTTGACAGTTTTAATATACGGTGTGTCTTGGAGAACATCTTTTTGTATTGAGCAAGTTTCAGGAGGTAGTGGAGGACAGGGAGGCCTGGCGTGCTACAGTCCATTGGGGCACAAAATGACAGACACGACTTAGTCACTGAAGAACAATTAGGTATTCTTTAGCTTCGTGGAGCTGAATATCCAATTTCTTCCTCATGTTTGGGAAGTTCTCGTCCATTGTTTATGTAAACATTCTGCTCCCTTCTCTATTTCTTTTCCTCCGAGATCTCCCTTACCCTAACATTGCCCTTCTTCAAAAGTCAAATAAGTCATCGAATTTCCACAGGTTTAACATGTCATTCCTAGATTTCTACATTCAGGCTCACTTGTTCTCTCTTCCATGTGGTCTGTTCTGTGTCCAGTACTTTTTATTGTGTTTCTCATCTCATTTATTGAGTTCTTCAGCTCCAGAGTTACCTTGGTTCTTTGCTCAGATTTCCAGTCTTCTTAGTAAAATATTTCTTCTCTTCATGATTTTTAGTTTTGAGCTCATTGAACTCCTTTCTGTGTTCCCTTGTAGGTCAATGAATTTCTTCAGCTATTTTGAATTCTCTATTAGATATATTGCAATATTCTGTGACTCTGAGCTTGGGCTCTGCAGAACTGTCATTTTCTTTGTTTGCGGTGTTACTGTTTTTTAATGGTATTTTATGATTTACCTCTTTGCCATTTGAAATAGCAAATATCTTTCCTCTTTAGGGGAAACATTTTTTCCCCTACTCGATTCTAAGGATTCAACAGGTGAGTAACTAGAGGCTATTCTCTTGTTTTCCATTAGGTGGCGCTATGGCACAGGTTTTTGTTTGCACTTTATCTG
Organism: Tragulus kanchil; assembly: GCA_022376925.1. Taxonomy (NCBI): domain Eukaryota; kingdom Metazoa; phylum Chordata; class Mammalia; order Artiodactyla; family Tragulidae; genus Tragulus; species Tragulus kanchil. Next base: position 135,535,172 of record JAIOJX010000023.1, read on the forward strand.
CGCTTTCCGCCCTCTACAACCTCTGCAGAGATGTTGCGCTGTGCCCTTGTTTTCACTGCCTGGGCCTCTGCGGGTAGCTGGTGCCTCGCTGTTGCTGGCATTCCCACATGGGGCAGCTGGATGGTGGACAGTTCGGCTGCGTCTGGGGTCTCCTGGTTCTCAGGCACCACAGCAGCTGGTGGAGAGGGAGGCTGAACAGAGGCCAGGCTCATGGGTGCCTCTGCCCTGTGTGGGGTCATCAGATTTGCAGTCACCACCACTGATAGGGCAGGAAGCTGTCATTATGGACATCTCAGTAGCTAGAGGGCTTCTCAGGTGGCTCAGCTGGTAAAGAATCTGCCTGCAATGCAGGAGACCCTGGGTTCAATCCCTGGGTCAGGAAGATCTCTTGGAGAAAGAGAATGGCTACCCACCCCAGTATTCTTTTTTTACCTGGAGAATTCTGCCGACAGAGGAGCCTGGAGGGAGGAGAGGGTCACTGAATCTGCTGCCACTGCTGGTGGCCGTGGCCAGAGTCATCGACACAGACTCCCCTGCTGCTACTGGGTTCTCTGGGGCTGTGGGCTCAGCAGCTGTGCTAACACAGGCCCTGCCTCATCTGTGGGTTCCAGTACCCCCCCCCCAATTTATACGTACAGATATATGCAGTTCTCTGGTGTCCTGGTATAGTGGGCAGAGGCACCTTTGTTGAGCTGTGGAGGTTTCTGTGGTCGTAGATGGATTGAAGAGGAGAGACCAAGGGCGCGTCTCATGCCACCAAGGTGCTGACATCATGTCTCAATAATCTCTCCTTGACATTGCTGGCAAGACAGGTCTACTGGCAACAGATCTCCTGTTTTTATTTCATAAACTATTTGTTCTTCATTTTTAAAGGATAATTTCACAAAGATACAGATTTCTGGCTTGGTGAGGTGTTTTTTTGTTTTTTTGTTTTTTTCTCACAGTACTTTAAATACCCCTCTGTACTCTCTATTATGCTAGCTGAACAGAGTAGAAGGATAGGACAGGCTTCAGAAATGCTCACAGTGCCAGCCTGCTGGCACGTCACTCTTCAGGAGAGTATTAGACGGCTTCTGGTTTCAGCCTCCTATCCCTGCTAGGAGGAGATGGTAGACAGGCGCCACTGCTTTTTCTGTCCTCTAGACTGATTCCATATTCAAAAGAGCTTATGTATTCTCCCCATATTTCCTCTGTCATGCTCAATTTTTCCTTTAATAGTAGCCTTGTGCTTCCTTGCTGAGATGCACTTATGAATAACAAAAAGATGCCCCAATTTTTCCTCTCAAAATAATTTGCACAACATTTAGCAAAATAGAGCAAATTTTCTTGAAGTAAATTCAAGATGCTGTGGATAAACAGAATACTCCATGGAGTAGAAAAGACTTATGTTCAAATGTCAAATTTTTCTGAGATGGGCAATCTGTGTAAATCACTTCTACAAGTAAGGTCATTGAATTTGTTTAATACTATGTATACATTTCTAATTTAATACAAGGCTGGAACCTGTGTTGATGATCAGGGCCAAACCCAGTTGCGTACCTGAGAAGCTGAATCTGGAATGAGTAGCATTTTCAAATAAAAGATCAGCAGTAAATAGAATACTTCGGGTAGAATGAAAGTAATAAGTGTTCGTCACTAAGCTGTGTCCAACTCTTTGTGATGCCATGGACTGTAGCCCACCAGGCTCTTCTGTCCATGGGATTCTCCAGGCAAGGATACCAGAGTGGGTAGCCATTACCTTCTCCAGGGGATCTTTCAAACCCAGGGATCAAAACCTGTCTTCGGCACTGCAGGCAGATTCTATACCATCTGCACCATGAGATAGAATAATTCAGGTATAGTAGCAAATGAAATAGCATTTGAGAATAAATACAAAAGAACATTGCAGTAGATTAAAATGTAAGGTATTCACTAATATTTTTTTTAGTTTTAAAGTAACTTTTTATTGGAGTATAGTTGCTTTATAAAGTTGTGTTCATTTCTGCTGTACGACAAAGTGACAAAGTGAATCAGTTTTACGTATATACACTTATTCACTCTTTTTTGGCTCTCCTCCCCATTCAGGTCACCACAGGACATTAAGTAGAGTTCTCTGTGCTACACAGTAGGCTCTCATTAGTAATCTATTCAGTACATGGTTTCAAAGTGTATGTCTACCGGTCCCGATCTCCCAATTCACTCCCTACCTTGTTATCCAAATATTTGTTCTCTGTGCTGGTAACCCACTTTTTGACACCTCATCTCTTAACCCATAAGGGGTCATTGTAGTATGAGACATATTCTAGGTAACTGAAGCAGATAATTACATGCAAAAGATACAGTAAATATCTGTAAAGCAACAGTTACCTAGAAGGTATTCATGTCTCAGCTTTAGATGGTTGGAACATCTTCATCCTCAAGTTCAACAAATTAAGATTAGCATAGCATTATTTCAAAAATACAACAGAGAAAGGTTTCCAAGTGGAGGCATCTTTACTTTTTTGAATGATGATACAAACTCTCCCTGTATCTTCTAAGTTATCATGGAAATGGACACTTGGAACCTAAGGCTGTAGAGGGAACCCCAAAATGAAAGCATGGAGTGTCTAGGGGTGTCCTCAATTGAGCCTTCACACCAGCCTGTCACAGACTTAGGAGGGCTAAGCTTCATGCAAACAAACACTACTTTGAGGTCTAATTACTACTAAAGCAAAATGAGCCTCTCCCGAACTTACTATGCCTGTGCATTTTGTGGTCAGGGATTCTGGCATATCAGGATGGATGGCTTTTCTCTGCCACATGATGGCTGGGGACTTGCTTGGGAAGTTCGTAGTGAGAGGCGACTACATACCTGGGTGCTGAATTCCTTTGCTTGAGTCTTTATTCAAACACCTGGGGACACATACGTGTGGCTTATTACTGGGTCCTGATTTCATGACTGGGCAAGCTCAAGGTAATCAGACATTATATTTGGCATCTCAGGAATCAAAAAGGCAAATGTCCTAAAGATACTAAGAAGAAAGTGTAGGTCCTTCATTGGCCTTTTTTTGTGGTATGCTATCTCCTAAGCAGTCACAGCCTGGCTTAGATTCAAGGAAGGGGACATAAACCCCTGGCCTCTCAGTGAAAAGGGTGTCAAAGAATTTGCAGATGGATTTTAGAGCCAGCACGATGGGTAAGCCTCTCCATACCTGAGAAGCCAGGGGATTGTGTCTAATGTCTTCAGATGGGTGTCTCAATGGAGATGTGAAGTTCTCCATGGATAAAAGGAAAGAGACAAGATTGTAAATTTAGGCTATAGTCTAGCAAGTTGGCACTTCTAAATATTCCAGATGCCCTAACCACCATTAGAAATTACTGCTTTGTCTTTGTAATATGTGTATGTATATATATTTATATGCATAGCATATACTCACATGCAAATAAATACATGCAACAAACAACTTTAACAAACATGTAAAGAAAGAGTAAGTATAAACCTAACTTGAGGAGTACAAGAGGATTTCAGGGAAGGAAGTGCACTTCCTTCCCTGACAGTTGATATAAACATGGATATTGATAGCTATGTCTGATGCTTTGTGATCCCATGGACTATAGCCTGCCAGGTTCCTCTGTCCATGAAATTCTTCCGGACCATTGGAGTGGGTTGCCATGCCTCCTCCAGGGCATCTTCCTGACCCAGAGGTGGAACTCAGATCTCCTGCAGGCAAATACTTTACCACTGTGCCACCTGCAAAGTCCATTGATAGCTCTGTATGTTTATACATGCATATATATGAACATGAATAGATCTATATGGGCACACACATATATATATGGATACATAAACCTGAATAGTCATCAGTCTGTCTTTATGTGCATATATACACAGAGCAATGAATAGGACTTTGCAAAATAAAAAATCCATGTTTCATTTTATCCTGAGTCAGGAATTATTATTGATAAGGACTTTATTAAAAACTACTTTCATTATCTGTTAATTTGTGCATATTTCCTTATTCAATTCAGTAACATTCCCAGCATTATCTCTGTTAAGTATGATACCTGATGAAATGGTGAGTATTTCAGTTTCGAGACACTTTCTCTAAGTACTCGCTCAACCAGGATTATGTTTTGCAGAGAAAATTAAAACCACTGACCATTTTATTGCTAACACCCACTGATTTTGTGGTTGGAACATTGGGTTACACTGTACTTACATTAAGTAATACAGCAATTACCAATTTTGCAAGATGGTATTCTGTTCATTTGCATATATCTTACCATGCTGGAGAGACGAAATAATTAGATCCATACCTGAGAAGCCAGGGATTGTGTCTAATGTCTTCAGATGGGTGTCTCAATGGAGATGTGAAGTTCTCCATGGATAAAAGGAAAGAGACAAGATTGTAAATTTAGGCTATAGTCTAGCAAGTTGGCACTTCTAAATATTCCAGATGCCCTAACCACCATTAGAAATTACTGCTTTGTCTTTGTAATATGTGTATGTATATATATTTATATGCATAGCATATACTCACATGCAAATAAATACATGCAACAAACAACTTTAACAAACATGTAAAGAAAGAGTAAGTATAAACCTAACTTGAGGAGTACAAGAGATTTCAGGGAAGGAAGTGCACTTCCTTCCCTGACAGTTGATATAAACATGGATATTGATAGCTATGTCTGATGCTTTGTGATCCCATGGACTATAGCCTGCCAGGTTCCTCTGTCCATGAAATTCTTCCGGACCATTGGAGTGGGTTGCCATGCCTCCTCCAGGGCATCTTCCTGACCCAGAGGTGGAACTCAGATCTCCTGCAGGCAAATACTTTACCACTGTGCCACCTGCAAAGTCCATTGATAGCTCTGTATGTTTATACATGCATATATATGAACATGAATAGATCTATATGGGCACACACATATATATATGGATACATAAACCTGAATAGTCATCAGTCTGTCTTTATGTGCATATATACACAGAGCAATGAATAGGACTTTGCAAAATAAAAAAAAATCCATGTTTCATTTTATCCTGAGTCAGGAATTATTATTGATAAGGACTTTATTAAACACTACTTTCATTATCTGTTAATTTGTGCATATTTCCTTATTCACTTCAGTAACATTCCCAGCATTATCTCTGTTAAGTATGATACCTGATGAAATGGTGAGTATTTCAGTTTCGAGTCACTTTCTCTAAGTACTCGCTCAACCAGGATTATGTTTTGCAGAGAAAAATTAAAACCACTGACCATTTTATTGCTAACACCCACTGATTTTGTGGTTGGAACATTGGGTTACACTGTACTTACATTAAGTAATACAGCAATTACCAATTTTGCAAGATGGTATTCTGTTCATTTGCATATATCTTACCATGCTGGAGAGACGAAATAATTAGACACCCAAGGAAAGGGGTGGAAGTGAGGGTGTGCAAGCTGCTCCTGCTGCCGGCATCCGCACCCAGCGGAGCAGATGGGATTGTGTTCCCGCGATGTTTAAGGACTTTTAGAGTGCTTGTTGCTGGCAGCATCTGGAGACCAATTACTCAACACTCCACAGGGGGCTTGCCGCAGGGTTTTTAAATGGATGAATAATATATAAACTGTCTGCCTTCCCACTGAGAGAGACTGAAGCGGCCTCCGAAAGAAATAGCCTCTTGGAATTGAACTAAAAATGAAAGAATTTGAAATTGGCACCAAAGACTTTTGTGTTGACCTATGTTGGTTGCAAAGCAGACCTGTAAGGGATGAGGGAGCATGGTGGACAACTTCGTGAGCCTGGAATAAACACAATGGAAAGGAAAACTGAACTAATTCATACCTGGGGAGAAAAAAAAGGGTTTATGTAAGAATTTTTAACAGGAAATGAGTGGAAGAAATTTGCAGCTTTTGAAAGGCTAAAAGTATCCTAGAGTATTAGAGAGAGTATTTTACACCCTTTTTGGAGGCCTGACAGGCCTGCCGAGTTTGACCAAATGCCAACAGAGGCACTGGATGCGGGGGCTCATTCTGGTTTTCCTCGCTGCAGGCATCACACACCGTGTCTAATCATTAACACACCCAACACCCACGCCCGTTGTGTGCATAGAGAATTGTGCTCCTAGATAACAATGAGATATTCAAATATACGGTGTGGTTTAATCTTAGCACCAATTCTCTGTGCGATAATATTCTTATGGTTCTTTTACTGCTAAGAAAACTAAAGCGGCCAGAAGCAGACCTGAGAGTCTCCATCAGGCCTGGGAAGTTCACCATGTTTGGTGAGACATATAGGTGGATGGGCATAGAGTCTTGTCATACAGAGTGATCATCTATTAATATGCATATGGGGGAAGTAGAAAAAGGGTACAGATGAACGTAGTATTAAGAGCAGGGCAGGAATAGAGATGTAGACATAGAGAATGGATGTGTGAACCTGGAGAGGGTGGGATGAATGGGGAGATTGGGGTAAGCATGCATACACGACCATGTGTAAACTGCTACTGCAAAGTTGTAGTGTCCTCCAGGGAGCTCAGACTGGCGCACTGAGAGGACCTAGTGGGTGGGAGGGGAGGGAAGTGAGGGTGTGCAAGCTGCTCCTGCTGCCGGCATCCGCACCCAGCGGAGCAGATGGGATTGTGTTCCGCGATGTTTAAGGACTTTAGAGTGCTTGTTGCTGGCAGCATCTGGAGACCAATTACTCAACACTCCACAGGGGGCTTGCCGCAGGGTTTTTAAATGGATGAATAATATATAAACTGTCTGCCTTCCCACTGAGAGAGACTGAAGCGGCCTCCGAAAGAAATAGCCTCTTGGAATTGAACTAAAAATGAAAGAATTTGAAATTGGCACCAAAGACTTTTGTGTTGACCTATGTTGGTTGCAAAGCAGACCTGTAAGGGATGAGGGAGCATGGTGGACAACTTCGTGAGCCTGGAATAAACACAATGGAAAGGAAAACTGAACTAATTCATACCTGGGGAGAAAAAAAAGGGTTTATGTAAGAATTTTTAACAGGAAATGAGTGGAAGAAATTTGCAGCTTTTGAAAGGCTAAAAGTATCCTAGAGTATTAGAGAGAGTATTTTACACCCTTTTTGGAGGCCTGACAGGCCTGCCGAGTTTGACCAAATGCCAACAGAGGCACTGGATGCGGGGGCTCATTCTGGTTTTCCTCGCTGCAGGCATCACACACCGTGTCTAATCATTAACACACCCAACACCCACGCCCGTTGTGTGCATAGAGAATTGTGCTCCTAGATAACAATGAGATATTCAAATATACGGTGTGGTTTAATCTTAGCACCAATTCTCTGTGCGATAATATTCTTATGGTTCTTTTACTGCTAAGAAAACTAAAGCGGCCAGAAGCAGACCTGAGAGTCTCCATCAGGCCTGGGAAGTTCACCATGTTTGGTGAGACATATAGGTGGATGGGCATAGAGTCTTGTCATACAGAGTGATCATCTATTAATATGCATATGGGGGAAGTAGAAAAAGGGTACAGATGAACGTAGTATTAAGAGCAGGGCAGGAATAGAGATGTAGACATAGAGAATGGATGTGTGAACCTGGAGAGGGTGGGATGAATGGGGAGATTGGGGTAAGCATGCATACACGACCATGTGTAAACTGCTACTGCAAAGTTGTAGTGTCCTCCAGGGAGCTCAGACTGGCGCACTGAGAGGACCTAGTGGGTGGGAGGGGAGGGAAGTCTGAGAGGAAGGGGCTATATGTATACTTATAGCTGATTCACTTTGTTGTACAGCAGAAACCAACACATTGAAAACCAACTATACTCCAGTTTTTGTAAAAAAACAATCTAAATTTTATGGGTTTTCTGAAAGGATCAGATTATAGAACAGCACTGGGAAGATGCCTGAAGAGTATCTTAAGAATTTTGGTACCTCATTCATTCATAATATTTATGAAGCACTCCTGTTTCTCAGATGCCAGGAGCTAGGAATATAGCTACAAACATGACAAGGGTCATTATGGGCCCCGAGGAGTCTGAACCCTCATAGACAACACAACTTCCTTGTGAAGTCAGCTAAGACCCTGGAGTTATGTGTGATTTCTGACAAGTCAGAAGGGAAAAAATGGTAACAGTAACTCAGATCTCTCAATTCCTAGAGAAGTTTAGTACTCTTCCAATAATACTCTAATATTTCCTAAGAATTGTCATTCGTGTATGATTGATTAAATCATAAAAGGCCTGGTTGCCTTTCACTTAGGCTACACAAATAGACTGTGTGAATGGTCTATTTATCTATGGTTGATTCTTCCATTTAGCCCTTGCTTTTTTTTAAAATGATTTATTTAATGAGTCAAACAAGAACGGAAGGAGGCAGATGCTGATGTAGTAAAATGAAAATCATTATGTTATCAATGACCAATTGTAGTTTCTAAGGAAAATCACTTGGAGTAACGTCTAGTGGCCAGGGGGGCTTCCTCTAGTGGCTCAGTGGTAAAGGATGTACCTGCAATGCAGGAGCCACAGGTTCAATCCCTGCATTGAGAAGATCTTCTGGAGGAAGACATGGCAACCCATTCCAGAATTCTTACCAGGAGAATCCCAGGGACAGAGGAGCCTGGCAGGCTACAGTCCATAAGGTCACAAAACCTAACACATTTCATAGTTATAATTCTGATCGCAATCCTGAATAACTTTTCTCCCCATTTATTATTAAACTGAGTTGAGAGCTTTGTCCATTTAGAACTTACATAATCAGTAAGTTCTAGAGTCATGATTTGAACCAGGTCTGTAGGACTCCCGGGGGCTGCCCAGGGGGCACGAGTGGTAAAGAACTCACCTACCAATGCAGGGGACATAAGAGACGCCGGCTCTATCCCTGGATCAGGAAGATCCCCTGGAGGAGGGTAGGGCAACGCACTGCAATATTCCTGCCTGGTGAATCTCCATAGACAGAGGAGCCTGGCAGGCTACAATCCATGAGGTCCCAAAGAATCAGAAATGACTGAAACGACTTAGCACGCACACACACACACTCTCGTGCCTATGACTAATACAGACCCTCTAGAATTGTCTATCTGGGTTCTATACACAATTCTCAAGAATTAGATATCTCTTTTTTTATTTTGCTTTTACAGAGTGATATATCTCTTTTTATAAAAATACCTTCTTAAAGGGAATTAGAGACGTTGAGATCAATGTTGAGATAGTAAGAAAAACCTGTTGATACTCGATGAGACAGCTTTGCCATGTTAGTGTCTCTGTGATGGAACATTTAAACACGTGCAAAAGTAGTGAGAGTCTCCATACATCCATCACTCAGCTTCAGCCATTATTAGCTTATAATCTCATCTCTATTCTTATCCCTCTCCCCATATTATTTTTAAATGTATCCTAGACAGCATATAATCTTCTCTGTAAATATCTGAGTGCATACCACTAAAAAAAAAGACTCAGAAAAATGTATCACATTCAAAATATTTCCCTGATAATTCCCAGGGAACATGTTAGGAAGATGAGCAAAATATGCCTCTTGCAAAAAGAACTAAAACAAAACACTAATTTCAACCCCAGTGAGCACTTCTCACATAAAATTTGTAGAACTCACTTTTAGGAATGAGTTCTGAAAAACTGGAAATGGCACTGGCAACCTTTTCAAGCTGGAAAGACCAGCCATTTCAATAGGATCGCACACAGCACGTTTTGTTACGAATCATCTTCTTTCCGCCTGGTATTAGTGGTGCAGCTCGGAGACGACTCTCTTCCTATTCCTGCCTGTCACCTCTATCTAAGCTCCACTGTGTAGATACGGCAGATTTGCCTGATGGGTTAGTACTCCCTGGTATTGATGATCTGAGTAACAAAAGTATCAAAAGGGAAGCCTGGAGGCAGCCCAGGAGGGGAGCACCTCTGGCTGATCTCATGAGTATGATGTTTATCACGATGGCTGACCCCTCGTCAGAGACGTGTGAGGAGGGGTCCAAACATTCCTGCCAACTCAGAGGTAACTCATACTGGAGCTTGGAAGATAGCAGAATAAAGGCTGAATTTTTAAATATATGCCTTCTCTACTTGAAACACTTATAAGATAGCTGAAATAGGAATAGCATTTCTAATTATTAAGCAAATTGTTCTGTGTCACCACCAATGTAAAAGAGGGGTCACCGAGGTAACATGATGTTACTGGTGTCTCTTAAAAAAATATATAGAACGTGAAAGATGAAGATCTGTGTGTTAGAGTATTTCGATGTTGGAGCATTTGATGTTAGAGCATCCTACTCAAATTTGAAGAAGCAGGGTTTATTTTATTCTGAATGGTTGAAATTTCATTTTTTTCTTTATTCCACAAATACCACTGAGTGCTTATAATATGCCAGGCATGGAGTAATAATGGGGAAGACACAGTCTGTTCACTCAGGAAGTTAACATTCTACCTCTTTGCTTATACAATGTATTCATCATGGTGGTTACGTTGGTAGCATTTTCTTTTCCCTTACTAGCGAAGCCATCAGGCTTACCTAGAACTATCAATGAATTTGAGATGGAACCTTAATATACAAAGTACATTAATGTGATGCTGACTTTTGCAAATATTATATCTAAGTACACATTTCTACTATTGACTTAGCAATCAGTAATATCAAGGAGATATTTTTAAAGGATAAAAAATGAAAACAGAGATTATAGGTAATTCAGGCTTATTTCAACCTCAGAAATAGTTTTGCTGTATTTTATTTTGGCTGCAGCCACTTAGAGAGAGAGATGAATCCTCATACAATAGTCTTAACTGTCATTTGTATTAAAAAAAAAAAAAAAAGAAAGAAAAAGAAAGAAAGAAAAAAACCTTGACAATTTGAATTGAGTTTTTGATTAGTTTCTCAATATACTTAAAGGGATAGGGATATTAGGAAGATATTTATATTTCAAATTCAAAAAAATTCTAATTTATGCTTAGAGAGTAGAACAATTCAGAATTCCACCTTTGCGGTGAAAAGCTTTGTTTCATTTCTGATCTTTATCAGTTGTCTAGCCTTGGAGAAAATCATTCATTTGGTCTGTGATTGGTTTCCCTAATTCTAAAATGGAAGTGGTAATACTGGAGTTGTTAAATGATCAAATTAATCAAATAATAATGATCAAATAATATATAAAATACATGCTATAATAATAATATATAAAATACATGCTATATTGGGTCAGATGAAGCGTTCCATACAGAATACTTGGGATCTAATCCTACTGAATCCCTGGAGAAAGAAATGGCAACCCACTCCAGTATTCTTGCCGGGGTAATGCCATGGACAGAGGAGCCTGGTGGGCTACAGTCCAAGAGATTGAAAAGAGCCAGGACTGAGCATGCAAGTCAGCTACTCAATACAGCAGAAGTCATGGTGGAGAGGAAGCAGCTCTAAGGATTCACCAAATCTTATTGTTTGATAATTGTGTGCATGTGCATAAGCAAAGTAGTGGTGACAGAAAGACACAAGGTTCCATGCCAGGGAACAGCTGTGTGAAGAGGTTGCTTGAGTCTAGAGATCGCTCAGAAGAACACTGAGGATTTCATGGTGACTGTGATAGAGACTAAGGGTTGTTGAATGGCAGGAAAGCAAGCATGGTCAGATCACACAAGCTTTCTAAGCCACGTAAGATTGGAAATTATTACCTCCTGGGCCATTAGAAGCCACTGAAGTTTCATAGACAGTTGAATGATTTGGGCATTAGCCTGTGAGTGTTCTTTGGGCAAAAAAAAGGAAAGCAGGACTGCCCCTCAGAAGGGTGCTCAGTCACTGAGGAAAGCATTGAAAATATCTTGGACTAGACAGTACCAGAGGGGCAGGAGGAAACAGATGTAATAATTGGGAGGTAGAACTGACGGGAAACTTGTAATTGATTGGCTAGGATAAACCATGGAAAGAGGAATCAGAAACGCTTAGCTTTTCAAAGAAAACACGGAGCAAATAATTACACCATTGTTTAAGATTATGGACCGTTGGTGAAACTGGCTGGAAGAGAATTTTTTCCAGTTGGTGTGTGTGAATGTAGCATCATTGGATGGAAAACATCAATTTTCACTACTTTAAGAGAACCCTGCACAGGGCTGGCAGTCAGTAAAGAGAATTGAACTGAATGTAGTAACAGTATTTTAGTTAACAGACCATTGTTTATCAAAGCTTTGAGGATGGGTGAGATCATATTGCAGGAATATTTGAAAGGAGGTGGTCTATGCAAAACTTGGAGACAAACCAACATTTCAGGGGGCTATGATGCAGAAGAAGCAGGCAAAGACAATCAAAAAGGAATGACCACCACAGGAAGGAGAAAAACTAAGCGTGTGAGCATTCACAGAAGCCAAGAGAAAACTATTTTCAGAAGAACGGCCAGCTAATGGTAAACTGCTCCCAAGACACTGTACCCGTAGCCCCTGAAATGCATCCACTGGATTTAATGACCCAGACGCAGTTTCAATGAGGTGAGGAGAGCAGAATGTACCCTGTGATGGGTTGAATTCTCAATTAGAAAGTGAGGAAAAGAAGTGCATGGCTTATTTGAGGGGTCTTCTGTGAAAATGGGACATACGAGATAACCTGAGGAGAGTACAGAGTAAGAGGAGGTTTTGAGTCCTTGTTTCAGAGACTGGAGAGACCTGAGGAGCCGAAAGTGCTATTAGGAGGTCCTAACAGAAATGGCAAGTTGAAGACCCAGAGGGGAGTCGGAGTGAGGGATGGAGCAAGAGGAGGCCTATCTCAGAGCTCAGGGAGGAGGCAGCATTAAGCAGGGGGAGGGGAGGAATCACAGGGGAAGACAGGATAAAAGCTATTTGAGATTTTAGCACTTTACTGGGGGAGAGGGAATGCTGAGGCTTTATGTTTCTCAGTAAAGGAGAAGGTAAGGTCAGCAGTTGTGAAGAAGAGTACGTGGAGGGAAAACTGAGTAATTGAATTCAGTGTTCAAAAGTACCTTTGAAATTGTCACCATAGAAAGCGAGAGACTTGAAGAGCCTTAAAAACGAGATAATGTAGCTCAATGTGCTGGGCTGTTTGTCTCCGGTGGTTTAAAATTTGGTCTATACCTTAAGGCATTTGAAACTGGGCGTTATTATTACTTCATTGCTTTCCATAAATAATTAATTTTTTTAGTGTAATCCAAGGTTTTTAGAATCCCTGACAAAGCCATGCACCACAGCCACTTAAAGCACTTGCTTCACAGTCAGGTCAGTGCAATTACTCTGAAACCGTGACTCTCAAAACTTAGTTGTTCTTGTTTTAAATTGGGGTACAGCTGCTTTACAGTGCTCCGTCAGTTTCTGCTGTGCCTTGAAATGGATCAGCTCTGTGTATACACACATCCCCTCCGCCTTGAGCCTCCCTCCCAGGCACCCTACCATCACATCCCTCGAGGTCATCACTGAGCACCAGGATGAGCCCCCTGCAAGGTTCCACCTAGCTATCTATTGTATACATGAAAGTGGAAATGTTAATATTGCTCAGTCCTGTCCAATTCTTTACAAGACCATGGACTAGACTTGGCAACACCAGGCTTGCCAGGCTCCTCTCTCCATGAGATTTCTCAGGCAAGAATATTGGAGTGCATTGCGCCATTCCCTTTTAAAGGGGGTCTTCTTGATCCAGGGATCAAAGCCAGGTCTTTCTCATTGCAGGCAGATTCCTTACCGTCTGATCCACCAGAGAAGGGCATTTTACACATAGTAGTGTGTATATGTCCATTCCAATCTCCCAGTTCATCTCACCTCACCTTCCCCACCCAGGGCAGGAAGAGAGACTCAGATGTAGAGAACAGACATGAAGTCCTAGTAGAGTTTTCACATCTCTCTCAATCCCTAATCTGCAGATGATCCATTCTTTTCCAATATATTGTTTTCACATTGCTAAACATCCTCATCCATCTTGTTTCAAAATACCATAATTTTAAATATGAATTTTTAAGAACTATGTTGAACTTGTAGGCATTTGTGTTTGATTGTAATTCAGGTTTACTAGTAAGAAGTAATAAATATTATATATAAAATGTGCTGATATTTAAGAGAATGTCAAATATATTACTTAGAGACTGTCAGATATACTCAGAGCCAATGATTAAGCCAAAGAAATGAAATCAAATAGAGTATGGTAAATTTCCATAGATACCAAGATTTCTCAATAGATCTTCAATGATTGATGCTTGGATATATTTGCAAGAAATATGTTTGTGTTTTCTACTAACTCAAATGTAAAGCATAATCTTAAAGATACTTTCTATTATCAGACAGTAACCAACTGTATCTCAAAAATTCCAAAAAGGTGCATCTTGGAAGCTTGGCTGAGGAAACTGACTAAAATATGTTCATTTTTCTGTCAGAGAAAGATGGTGTCTACAAAGACAAAATGTACTTTTATTGGAAAGGACAGTTACATTGCACAACTGAGTTTTCCTTTGCAGAGTAGTTATAGATTCTGCTCCTAAACTGATAACCTGGATGACCAGTGTTCCCAGTACATACATGGTACCAACCTTAAGTGAGAAAAATGTGGTATATAGCTAGGAATTATTGAAAATCTTAACTGCACTCAGAGAAAACTTTCTGAAATAGGTACACTCCCTTTTCTCAGGGGAGCTTATCAGCTCAATAGGTTCTGTGGTGCACTTTGGTAAATCCAGACCCTCTGCTTAGAAAGCTTCCTGAACGTGTTGCTAGAAATAATCTTAGAATTAGAAATAGTCTTAATCTTAGAATCTATGCTACAGCTCTTAATAGCCTGCTGGTCAGTGAGTCCTCTATTAGAAAGCTCTTTCTTAGGGCAAAGCCATCTTCCCCTATAATCTCCTCATTAAACCTCAGGACTGACAAATACTCACCTCTTGAGGTTCAGCTTATTCTTTGGACCACTTCCAATTTTTTTTCCCTTTTTTCTGAAATTCTTCCTTGTTAAAATTCAGTTTTCTCTGTATTTTTAACTTTATATTCTGTATCTTATGCGTTTCTAGAATGGCTTTTTCACATGAGAAATATTTAAATTATCTTTCATCTCATGCCTCAGTCTGTAAAGAAACTGCCAGCAAATCAGGACACCTGGGCTTGATCCCTAGGTCTGGAGGAGGGCATGGGAACCCACTCCAGGATTCTTGCCTGGGGAATCTCATAGACAGAGGAGCCGGGTGGGTTACACTCCATGGGGTCACAAAGAGTCGGAAATCAAATAGAGTATGGTAAATTTCCATAGATACCAAGATTTCTCAATAGATCTTCAATGATTGATGCTTGGATATATTTGCAAGAAATATGTTTGTGTTTTCTACTAACTCAAATGTAAAGCATAATCTTAAAGATACTTTCTATTATCAGACAGTAACCAACTGTATCTCAAAAATTCCAAAAAGGTGCATCTTGGAAGCTTGGCTGAGGAAACTGACTAAAATATGTTCATTTTTCTGTCAGAGAAAGATGGTGTCTACAAAGACAAAATGTACTTTTATTGGAAAGGACAGTTACATTGCACAACTGAGTTTTCCTTTGCAGAGTAGTTATAGATTCTGCTCCTAAACTGATAACCTGGATGACCAGTGTTCCCAGTACATACATGGTACCAACCTTAAGTGAGAAAAATGTGGTATATAGCTAGGAATTATTGAAAATCTTAACTGCACTCAGAGAAAACTTTCTGAAATAGGTACACTCCCTTTTCTCAGGGGAGCTTATCAGCTCAATAGGTTCTGTGGTGCACTTTGGTAAATCCAGACCCTCTGCTTAGAAAGCTTCCTGAACGTGTTGCTAGAAATAATCTTAGAATTAGAAATAGTCTTAATCTTAGAATCTATGCTACAGCTCTTAATAGCCTGCTGGTCAGTGAGTCCTCTATTAGAAAGCTCTTTCTTAGGGCAAAGCCATCTTCCCCTATAATCTCCTCATTAAACCTCAGGACTGACAAATACTCACCTCTTGAGGTTCAGCTTATTCTTTGGACCACTTCCAATTTTTTTTCCCTTTTTTCTGAAATTCTTCCTTGTTAAAATTCAGTTTTCTCTGTATTTTTAACTTTATATTCTGTATCTTATGCGTTTCTAGAATGGCTTTTTCACATGAGAAATATTTAAATTATCTTTCATCTCATGCCTCAGTCTGTAAAGAAACTGCCAGCAAATCAGGACACCTGGGCTTGATCCCTAGGTCTGGAGGAGGGCATGGGAACCCACTCCAGGATTCTTGCCTGGGGAATCTCATAGACAGAGGAGCCTGGTGGGTTACACTCCATGGGGTCACAAAGAGTCGGACATGATTTAGCAATGAAATACTATACTTTGTATAGAGCAATGCAATACTACTTGTACAAAAACTGAGAGGCCAAAATAAAATGTTAGCCATCTTTTTTTTTCAGCACTACTCAAAGTTCTAAAATATATTACCTTTTTAAGTTCTGTGATATTCCTTCACAAAGGTATTTACAGCCTCATTATATAGGAATAAAAGCTGAGATTAAATAAATCAAACCAAATACTCACGATTATGAGTCATATGGGCCAGGATACAAATACAAGTTTGTTTTCCATACTCTAAGTGACATTTTCTTTTGACCATAATAATGAGACAAATGACCAAGTCTTTACTCAGAGCCTTTTCTCTGAACGTTTCCTCAGCACCTCGCCCAGCACCACTCGTGGAGGGCTCAGGAGCCAGGCAGCCGGAGAGCAAAATCCAAAGAAGACATGGCATTCAGACAAATCCCAGGAAGCCCAGCTAATGGATGGGGAGGCATAAAAGCTGAGGCCTGACAGGTTTTTACAGCAGAACAGGTTAAGCATGCTTACCTGCCTGAGAATAAGAACCAGAAATCAAGAAAAGGCTCTGACAGGATGGATAAATAACAGGGACCTACTGTCTAGCACAGGAAACTATATTCAATATCCTGTGATTAAAACATGGGGTAATCTGAAAAACAGTATGTATACAAATACTCTGCTATATACCAGAACTGAATAATAATATAAATCAATTCCACTACAATATAAATGTATATTTATTGAAGTATAATTGATTTTTAACAATATTGTTATACACACACACACACACACAGACACACACACATATATACACACACATTCATACATATATGTGCTTCCCTGATGGCTCAGACGGAATCTGCTTCCAATTCAGGAGACCTGAATTGGGTTCCATCCCTGGGTTGGGACTATCCCCTAGAGGAGGACATGGCAACCCACTCCAGTATTCATGCCCAGAGAATTCCATGGACAGAGGAGCCTAGTGGGCTACAGTCCATGGGGTGGTAAAGAGTCAGATACAACTGAAGCGACGAAGCATAGTATATGTATATGTATATATGTATATTTGAAAATGCTAAAACATCGGCACAGGTAAGATAACAGGGAAATCTACGAAGAGGAAAAGAGACTCAAAGAATAGTTACTTTTTAAAAAAGAACATCTCAATGTAGCAACCAAGCGTTACAACTAGCAACCCTACCAATCAAGTGATGAGTCATCAGTGTTACACATCTCACAAATTTTACCTCATCAAGAGGACCTTACTCACCTAAGACTGAATGACTGTGCCTAACTTTATAAAAACCAAAAAAAAATCAATAATTGGAGACAAATACAAGTTTGTTTTCCATACTCTAAGTGACATTTTCTTTTGACCATAATAATGAGACAAATGACCAAGTCTTTACTCAGAGCCTTTTCTCTGAACGTTTCCTCAGCACCTCGCCCAGCACCACTCGTGGAGGGCTCAGGAGCCAGGCAGCCGGAGAGCAAAATCCAAAGAAGACATGGCATTCAGACAAATCCCAGGAAGCCCAGCTAATGGATGGGGAGGCATAAAAGCTGAGGCCTGACAGGTTTTTACAGCAGAACAGGTTAAGCATGCTTACCTGCCTGAGAATAAGAACCAGAAATCAAGAAAAGGCTCTGACAGGATGGATAAATAACAGGGACCTACTGTCTAGCACAGGAAACTATATTCAATATCCTGTGATTAAAACATGGGGTAATCTGAAAAACAGTATGTATACAAATACTCTGCTATATACCAGAACTGAATAATAATATAAATCAATTCCACTACAATATAAATGTATATTTATTGAAGTATAATTGATTTTTAACAATATTGTTATACACACACACACACACACAGACACACACACATATATACACACACATTCATACATATATGTGCTTCCCTGATGGCTCAGACGGAATCTGCTTCCAATTCAGGAGACCTGAATTGGGTTCCATCCCTGGGTTGGGACTATCCCCTAGAGGAGGACATGGCAACCCACTCCAGTATTCATGCCCAGAGAATTCCATGGACAGAGGAGCCTAGTGGGCTACAGTCCATGGGGTGGTAAAGAGTCAGATACAACTGAAGCGACGAAGCATAGTATATGTATATGTATATATGTATGAAAATGCTAAAACATCGGCACAGGTAAGATAACAGGGAAATCTACGAAGAGGAAAAGAGACTCAAAGAATAGTTACTTTTTAAAAAAGAACATCTCAATGTAGCAACCAAGCGTTACAACTAGCAACCCTACCAATCAAGTGATGAGTCATCAGTGTTACACATCTCACAAATTTTACCTCATCAAGAGGACCTTACTCACCTAAGACTGAATGACTGTGCCTAACTTTATTAAAAAAAAAAAAGATAGCCACATCAATTTGTTAAAAGTTAAAATGAGCGTAATAATCAAACTAATGCTCCAAATTTCTGTGGTTCATGTGGAAGACACTGCAAGAGAAAACACAATAGAGACGGCCTTATGTAAGAAGTACAGATTCCTTGTACAAATATGGAGAAATAAAAGGCCAAACCTAGTAGTGTGAAAGACAGTTCTTTGCACACATTTTTGGTACAGTTTTGCTGACTGTCTTAATATAAATGGAACTACTTGTTTATTTGAGCCATTTTTCAACCAAAGCAAAATAACCAAAGTAATACTCAGTGTTAAACTACAGCGTAAAGATAAACATACGAATTCTAATTAGAAAAGTAACTATGATGTTACGTTTTTATAATTCTTTTTTGTGTGTCAAAATGATAGCATAGGGAAAGAATTACAGGTGGTGAGGGTGTGTGCATGAAGAATTTTGTTAGTGTTGTTGTCTAAACAGAATGGAATAAACAGGGGTATGAAGAGTTATATTTTTAATGCTACATTGTTGTAGAATGGTTTTATGCTTGATCTACCGTTTATAAGTGTCATTTGAAAGCGGATTGGAAAATAGTCTGTCTATAATACTTAATGGTGTATTTCAGATCCCTTAAAATGAAATACAGCTGTATTGTAGATAAAAGGGAAAGCCGAACTGTAAGTAAAATGAGAACCATTAGTTGAGAGGAAGTTTTGTCTTTAGATGGTAATTATGGATTAATCATTTAAAACTGATAACTTGGACCAAAATCCAATATAAAATACACATGAAATTCATAAAAAAGGATAGTTGCAAGGTCTCTGGTCAAGAGGCAGGATGGCTGTTTGGAGGGGACCTTGTACAGACCAGAAAGTGTTTTTCCAGCTCTGCACCCATTATGGCTGAAGCGCAGAAGAAAAATTAGCTTCAGAAACGGTTTCTGATTAACAGACTGTCCAATTCAGTAAACAGAAACTGTCCACCTTTGTGAGGTCTGCAAACCCTCTCTTAGGCTCTCTCCCTTCTCCACCATATCTTTGGGTCCCTGTAACCTCAGACACTTCACCCCCACCACACCCTCCGGTAGACATGGTTTCCTGTGGGGTTTATCCAGCTGTCTGTCATTTCTCCTGCTGGGCAGAAACACAGAGCTTCAGATCCTGAAAGGAAGGACAGATGGTGGGAAGATGCCTTGAATCCTCTGTTTTTCAAATATTAATGTGCAGACAGACGACTCCTCTGGGGGAGATCTTATTAAAATGCAGATTCTGACCCAGTGGATCTGGATAGGGACCTGAGAGTCTGACCTTCTAAGAACTACTTGTTTATTTGAGCCATTTTTCAACCAAAGCAAAATAACCAAAGTAATACTCAGTGTTAAACTACAGCGTAAAGATAAACATACGAATTCTAATTAGAAAAGTAACTATGATGTTACGTTTTTATAATTCTTTTTTGTGTGTCAAAATGATAGCATAGGGAAAGAATTACAGGTGGTGAGGGTGTGTGCATGAAGAATTTTGTTAGTGTTGTTGTCTAAACAGAATGGAATAAACAGGGGTATGAAGAGTTATATTTTTAATGCTACATTGTTGTAGAATGGTTTTATGCTTGATCTACCGTTTATAAGTGTCATTTGAAAGCGGATTGGAAAATAGTCTGTCTATAATACTTAATGGTGTATTTCAGATCCCTTAAAATGAAATACAGCTGTATTGTAGATAAAAGGGAAAGCCGAACTGTAAGTAAAATGAGAACCATTAGTTGAGAGGAAGTTTTGTCTTTAGATGGTAATTATGGATTAATCATTTAAAACTGATAACTTGGACCAAAATCCAATATAAAATACACATGAAATTCATAAAAAAGGATAGTTGCAAGGTCTCTGGTCAAGAGGCAGGATGGCTGTTTGGAGGGGACCTTGTACAGACCAGAAAGTGTTTTTCCAGCTCTGCACCCATTATGGCTGAAGCGCAGAAGAAAAATTAGCTTCAGAAACGGTTTCTGATTAACAGACTGTCCAATTCAGTAAACAGAAACTGTCCACCTTTGTGAGGTCTGCAAACCCTCTCTTAGGCTCTCTCCCTTCTCCACCATATCTTTGGGTCCCTGTAACCTCAGACACTTCACCCCCACCACACCCTCCGGTAGACATGGTTTCCTGTGGGGTTTATCCAGCTGTCTGTCATTTCTCCTGCTGGGCAGAAACACAGAGCTTCAGATCCTGAAAGGAAGGACAGATGGTGGGAAGATGCCTTGAATCCTCTGTTTTTCAAATATTAATGTGCAGACAGACGACTCCTCTGGGGGAGATCTTATTAAAATGCAGATTCTGACCCAGTGGATCTGGATAGGGACCTGAGAGTCTGACCTTCTAAGAATCTTTCAGGTGATGCCAAGGTTACCGGGCTGGTTGGGAGACAGAGATAGTGAATAAGAGCCTCTGAACTGAGAAGGAACTTAAAGACCGAAAAATGAAGCAGGCAGCTCCATAAAGTGCAATTAGGAAGTTTATTGTGGGTAACTTCCATACCTACAGACAGGACCCAGAGGCATTCATAGGGTGCCTCTGAGAAATGTGTAAAGGGATTTAAAGGGGCCACCACTGACAACAGAATCTGACCACTAGGGAGAAGCACATCCCCAGGGATGGGAACCCGAGGTCCCCGTCCCCACCAGGGATCTCATCCCAATAACCATCTGTATAAGCAAAAGGTCATCTTTCCCCCTTGACAAAGGCAAGGGTGAAAGTTGACAGGGAACTTACCTGGCTTCGGCTCATTCCTCTTGAGTTAGGCTGAACCTCAGCCACACAGAAGGGGAGAGGGGAGAGCTGGGGGCCTAAGAGCTGAGAAAATGGGAGTCAGTGTGATTCAACCATGCAGGTTTGAAAATTACATACTAAGT
Source organism: Tragulus kanchil (assembly GCA_022376925.1). Taxonomy (NCBI): domain Eukaryota; kingdom Metazoa; phylum Chordata; class Mammalia; order Artiodactyla; family Tragulidae; genus Tragulus; species Tragulus kanchil. The sequence goes on from JAIOJX010000023.1 coordinate 135,556,657, forward strand.
AGCAAGAAGGTTCTACTTGGAATTCAAGGTGTTGTGTGACAAATGCTTTGTTTTTTTTAAGCCAGTCTTGCAAAATCAATTCTACCTTTCACTGTAACACTCTGGGCACCCAGATTTCTATGAATTGCGTGAATTCTAAGTGGACTATCGGGTGTGTTTATTCTTGTGGTTATGACAAGTAAGAGACATTGGAATCAGAATGTAATTTCTGTGGACCTTGGACCTTGATCCCTCCCATCATACTTGTACTTTTAATCAACATTAAAAACAAGAAAAAAACCTAAATAATAGAGTTACTAGATAATCTAGCAATCCCACTTCTGGGCATGTATCTGGAGAAAACCACAATTGGAAAGGGTATATGAACCTTAATATTCCCTGCAGCACTATTTACAATAGCCAAGATATGGAAGCTGCCTAAATGTCCATCGACAGAGGAATGAATAAAGAAGATGCGGTACATACATACAATGGGGCTTCTCTCCTTGTTTTCAAATATTAATGTGCAGACAGACGACTCCTCTGGGGGAGATCTTATTAAAATGCAGATTCTGACCCAGTGGATCTGGATAGGGACCTGAGAGTCTGACCTTCTAAGAATCTTTCAGGTGATGCCAAGGTTACCGGGCTGGTTGGGAGACAGAGATAGTGAATAAGAGCCTCTGAACTGAGAAGGAACTTAAAGACCGAAAAATGAAGCAGGCAGCTCCATAAAGTGCAATTAGGAAGTTTATTGTGGGTAACTTCCATACCTACAGACAGGACCCAGAGGCATTCATAGGGTGCCTCTGAGAAATGTGTAAAGGGATTTAAAGGGGCCACCACTGACAACAGAATCTGACCACTAGGGAGAAGCACATCCCCAGGGATGGGAACCCGAGGTCCCCGTCCCCACCAGGGATCTCATCCCAATAACCATCTGTATAAGCAAAAGGTCATCTTTCCCCCTTGACAAAGGCAAGGGTGAAAGTTGACAGGGAACTTACCTGGCTTCGGCTCATTCCTCTTGAGTTAGGCTGAACCTCAGCCACACAGAAGGGGAGAGGGGAGAGCTGGGGGCCTAAGAGCTGAGAAAATGGGAGTCAGTGTGATTCAACCATGCAGGTTTGAAAATTACATACTAAGTAGCAAGAAGGTTCTACTTGGAATTCAAGGTGTTGTGTGACAAATGCTTTGTTTTTTTTAAGCCAGTCTTGCAAAATCAATTCTACCTTTCACTGTAACACTCTGGGCACCCAGATTTCTATGAATTGCGTGAATTCTAAGTGGACTATCGGGTGTGTTTATTCTTGTGGTTATGACAAGTAAGAGACATTGGAATCAGAATGTAATTTCTGTGGACCTTGGACCTTGATCCCTCCCATCATACTTGTACTTTTAATCAACATTAAAAACAAGAAAAAAACCTAAATAATAGAGTTACTAGATAATCTAGCAATCCCACTTCTGGGCATGTATCTGGAGAAAACCACAATTGGAAAGGGTATATGAACCTTAATATTCCCTGCAGCACTATTTACAATAGCCAAGATATGGAAGCTGCCTAAATGTCCATCGACAGAGGAATGAATAAAGAAGATGCGGTACATACATACAATGGGGCTTCTCTCGTGGCTCAGATGGTAAGGAATGGAGTATTACTCAGCTACAGAAAAGAAAACAGTGCCAATTGTACAGATGTGGAGGGACCTAGCAGCTATCATACAGACTGAAGTAAGGCAGACAAATATCATATGATATTATTTATACATGGAATCTAAAAAGATGATACAAATGCAGGTACTTCTAAAACAGAAACAGACTCACAGACTTTGAAAACAAACATATGGATACCAAAGGGGAAAGATGGGAGGAGGGATAATAAATGATTATCCCTGTTACAGCACAGGAAACTTTATTTAGTAGTCTGTGATAGCCTATATAGGAAAAGAATATGAAAAAGGATGTACATGCATATATGTATAACTGAACCACATTGTCACACATCTGAAACACAACCTTCTATGTCAACTATATCCCAATATAAAATCAACATAAAAGTTTTAGCAAAAAAAGAATGACTGCATCTGTGATATACATATGTATGTGGCAATGTAGAAACCAAAGTTTGAAATCCAAATATTCTCTATTCCCAATTCTCTCTCAAACAATGATTATTCTACCAACTTCCAGAATGGGTTTTGAAGCACTTAGTCTAGAAAATTTTATGTGAAATCCATAGTATTCATTTAGGGGTGCTTTGTCGCTCAGTCATATCCAACTCTTTGCAACCCCATAGATGGTAGCCCACCAAACTCCTCTGCCCATGGGACTCTCCAGGCAAGAATATTGGAGTGGGTTGTCACCACTTCTCCTTTTCACTTATAGTGATAAGATATTTTACAAAATAAATAAATAACTGAGACATTGGCTAAAGAAAACAATTCTATCTTTTGAATTTCTGATTGCATGTTCTAGTTTTTTCTCAACCCCAGGGATCAAACCCATGTCTCTTGTGTCTCCTCCATTGGCAGGTGAGTTCTTTACTGCTAAGCCATCAGAGAAGCCTGAAAAACCTATAGTCCCAACTAAAGCATCAGAGAAGCTTGAAAAACCTATAGTCCCAACTAAAGCTCAGGGTCGATTTTGGTGAAATACGTGAGTGAGTACCAGGGCCTCTCACAACGCCATGTTTCAGTAATGCATTTTAGGACATGTACATAGTAATAGGCACGCACACTTTACTAACCCCTGCAAAAAATTTTTTTGAAAAAGGCCACTTTCCTTATGTAATATGCTCACTCAGTTGTGTGTGACTCTCATGACCACATGGATTGTAGCCCACTAGACTCCTCTGTTCATGGAATTTTCCAGGCAAGAATACTGGAGCGGGTTTCCATTTCCTTCTCCAACACTTTCCTTATAAGCAGTGATAAATAATAAACAGAAATAATATAGATTCTACCAAAAGCAAGAATGCAACAGAATTCAGAAGGAAGTCCTGGGTAACTATTTTCCCTAACTAGTAATTGACCAAACTTCTTGAAGGTCAATGTAGAAGATATATTACTAAGCAGTACTTGTGCCATCTCATCAGTCAATGTACTGGCCGTTAATGAAAAATGAATGTTTTCTCTCTCTTCTGTTTCTCTCCCCAGCCTTTTTATTTATTTATTTATTTTTTGTAATCCACAGTTACCTATGAATTGCATGGTCCCTTCTATTTATCAAAAACTTTGGAGTTCCTGTTTTGATCTGTGTTTCATTTAACTGGAATATTGTAGCTGCATTTAAACTAAATTTTAAAGAAGCACTGAGTAAAATAGACCTAAATTGACTTGGGTTCCTTGCCAATCTTAGATAATCAAATATATCCACTACTTTTTGCCTCTGTTTTTTTCCCCCTGCTTGATAAAGCAAATTTTATATGGTTCAGTACTTGGTGATCTGTCAAGCAAACTAATAAATTTAAGAACTTTAGAAAATGTCACAGCTAGAAAATAGAAACTTCACTCTAATAGTCCTCCTAAATTAGGATATTATCACAAGAACATCAAGGGTAAGACTTCTCCTTGAACCAAACTTTTCAGTGAAATGAGTAGCTGATAATTACAGTGTGAACCCATAAAGACTTCAATTATAACCCTTTAAAGGAATATTTCATTTTTAAAGTGACCTAGTACTGGCAGACCTCAAAGAGTCTGCAGGTTCAGTTCCAGACCACTGCAACAAAGCAAAACTCTCCATAAAGCAAATCTCAAAGGTTTTGGTTTCCCAGTGCATATGAAAGTTGTGTTTTACACTATTGTCAATTAAGAGTGCAGTAGCATTATATATATTTCTTAAAGTACACATCTTAATCAAAAAATATTTTACCTCTAAAAAATGCTAACTGTTACCTAAGGTTTCAGCAAACTGTATTCTCACTAAAAATGCAAAACCTGCAAAGCATAGTAAAGCACAGTGCAATAAAATTAATGGTGTGTGTCTGTATTATAATGTTTTATATATGAACAGAGTATTATGAATTTAAAGTGATATACAGAACATCTCATTTAAACTCTACAAAAGCCCCATGTGGGCAGGCTGTGTTATTTGCATTTCTAAGGAGGAGCCTGGTATCACAAGAAGTCCGTGTCAGTGTGTCCATAGCGCAGGACGTGCACATGCATCTCTTAAAATTTAGTCTCCTGCTCTTCACATGGCCATGTACAGACTTCAATGAATTTCTGAAATAATCATAATGGAGAGAAAATAATCTTTTTCACTTTGACTCCATTTTTTTTTTCTTTTTATACATGGTCCTCTCTAGGCTATTGTTCATGGAAATCACTCTGAGTACCAATAAATTGAATGATTACTTAAATCTATTTAGTAGAAAATAAACTATTTTGTGAACTCCATCCTCCCCTGAATCTGGGAAGAGAGGGGGCTGCTGTTGTTGCTAAGACTTAGATTTAAAAAAGCCTCTGTTTTTTTCCACCTGCTTGATAAAGCAAATTTTATATGGTTCAGTACTTGGTGATCTGTCAAGCAAACTAATAAATTTAAGAACTTTAGAAAATGTCACAGCTAGAAAATAGAAACTTCACTCTAATAGTCCTCCTAAATTAGGATATTATCACAAGAACATCAAGGGTAAGACTTCTCCTTGAACCAAACTTTTCAGTGAAATGAGTAGCTGATAATTACAGTGTGAACCCATAAAGACTTCAATTATAACCCTTTAAAGGAATATTTCATTTTTAAAGTGACCTAGTACTGGCAGACCTCAAAGAGTCTGCAGGTTCAGTTCAGACCACTGCAACAAATCAAAACTCTCCATAAAGCAAATCTCAAAGGTTTTGGTTTCCCAGTGCATATGAAAGTTGTGTTTTACACTATTGTCAATTAAGAGTGCAGTAGCATTATATATATTTCTTAAAGTACACATCTTAATCAAAAAATATTTTACCTCTAAAAAATGCTAACTGTTACCTAAGGTTTCAGCAAACTGTATTCTCACTAAAAATGCAAAACCTGCAAAGCATAGTAAAGCACAGTGCAATAAAATTAATGGTGTGTGTCTGTATTATAATGTTTTATATATGAACAGAGTATTATGAATTTAAAGTGATATACAGAACATCTCATTTAAACTCTACAAAAGCCCCATGTGGGCAGGCTGTGTTATTTGCATTTCTAAGGAGGAGCCTGGTATCACAAGAAGTCCGTGTCAGTGTGTCCATAGCGCAGGACGTGCACATGCATCTCTTAAAATTTAGTCTCCTGCTCTTCACATGGCCATGTACAGACTTCAATGAATTTCTGAAATAATCATAATGGAGAGAAAATAATCTTTTTCACTTTGACTCCATTTTTTTTTTCTTTTTATACATGGTCCTCTCTAGGCTATTGTTCATGGAAATCACTCTGAGTACCAATAAATTGAATGATTACTTAAATCTATTTAGTAGAAAATAAACTATTTTGTGAACTCCATCCTCCCCTGAATCTGGGAAGAGAGGGGGCTGCTGTTGTTGCTAAGACATTATTTAGAACAATTTTAGGTGCACAGTACAAGTGAGGGAAAGGTACAGAGGGAAAGGTACAGAGATTGCGCTTTGTGTCCTCCCTCTCCTACACATCCACAGCATCTCCTACGATCGACACGCTCTACCAGACGGTCCACCTCATGACGCAACTGATCCAACTGACGACGCAACAGGGCACGTCATCATCTCCCACAATCCCCTCCACCCCGAGCAGCCACGCCTCTTTTTACTGTCCCGCTCACTTGCCTTTTGCAGAACGTCTTCTAGTTAGAATCATATGGTATGTGCCTTTTCATATTGGCTTCCTTCACTTAGTCATAAGTATAGTTTCCTCCATATGTTTTTATGGTTGGATAGCTCATTTCTTTGTAGCTCTGAATAATATTCAAGTGTCTGGGTGGACCGCTCACCTAGTAACGGACATGTTGCCAGCTTCCAAGTTTTGGTACTTATCAATAAAGCTCCTACACCTGTATGTGTGCAAGTTTTTATGTAGGTATATATTTCCCTCTGGGTAAATATCAAAGAGAATGATTGCTACAACATATGTTAAGAGTGCTTTTAGTTTTGGAAAAAAGTTTAAAAATGCCAACTCTGCATAATTAGAGTTTCATATTGTTTCTGAAGTGAAACTTTTCCCTTAGGAAGGAGAAGTGTTTTGGTAGATGAATGTTCAGTACTCTGAATTTACAAATTAGTTGAGGTGTTCTCCTATTTGATCGTGTTACAGATCCAGTTACTGCTTCTTTCATTGTGAAATAGTCCAACTGGCTTGGCTGTTGCAAATAGTACATAAGATAAGTCACTGTTGACTCCATTTTTTTCCTCCTTTTTAAAATTTAGTCTCCTGCTCTTCACATGGCCATGTACAGACTTCAATGAATTTCTGAAATAATCATAATGGAGAAAATAATCTTTTCACTTTGACTCCATTTTTTCTTTTTATACATGGTCCTCTCTAGGCTATTGTTCATGGAAATCACTCTGAGTACCAATAAATTGAATGATTACTTAAATCTATTTAGTAGAAAATAAACTATTTTGTGAACTCCATCCTCCCCTGAATCTGGGAAGAGAGGGGGCTGCTGTTGTTGCTAAGACATTATTTAGAACAATTTTAGGTGCACAGTACAAGTGAGGGAAAGGTACAGAGGGAAAGGTACAGAGATTGCGCTTTGTGTCCTCCCTCTCCTACACATCCACAGCATCTCCTACGATCGACACGCTCTACCAGACGGTCCACCTCATGACGCAACTGATCCAACTGACGACGCAACAGGGCACGTCATCATCTCCCACAATCCCCTCCACCCCGAGCAGCCACGCCTCTTTTTACTGTCCCGCTCACTTGCCTTTTGCAGAACGTCTTCTAGTTAGAATCATATGGTATGTGCCTTTTCATATTGGCTTCCTTCACTTAGTCATAAGTATAGTTTCCTCCATATGTTTTTATGGTTGGATAGCTCATTTCTTTGTAGCTCTGAATAATATTCAAGTGTCTGGGTGGACCGCTCACCTAGTAACGGACATGTTGCTAGCTTCCAAGTTTTGGTACTTATCAATAAAGCTCCTACACCTGTATGTGTGCAAGTTTTTTATGTAGGTATATATTTCCCACTCTGGGTAAATATCAAAGAGAATGATTGCTACAACATATGTTAAGAGTGCTTTTAGTTTTGGAAAAAAGTTTAAAAATGCCAACTCTGCATAATTAGAGTTTCATATTGTTTCTGAAGTGAAACTTTTCCCTTAGGAAGGAGAAGTGTTTTGGTAGATGAATGTTCAGTACTCTGAATTTACAAATTAGTTGAGGTGTTCTCCTATTTGATCGTGTTACAGATCCAGTTACTGCTTCTTTCATTGTGAAATAGTCCAACTGGCTTGGCTGTTGCATAGAAATATTTTACAGGTGTTCTGTTTACCTATATTGACAAAAACACACAAGCACATACACACCCAAGCAGCAAAAGGTTATAGTCCAAGATTCACTCTGAGTGAAAGTGGCATCGAGAATTAAAATGTTTCCCCAAACAGGTATTTAAACATTGAACGTTTCAGGAGTTTGGAGAAAAAACTGAAAAGGTGTTGCTTTCACTTGTAATTTTTCTTACAGTCCATATACGTAGATGTGTGATAAGAATAGAGAATTTTACAATTGTAATATCTGGAGTAAGCAGGTAAAGCTGTGCCACCGATCAGAACATAATGAGGGGGCACATTTTATTAATCATTTAGTATTTAGGATGTGAATGCCAAGCTTTGAGAGCGCTATGATTTGTTCTATGTGGCATTGCTGCACTTTTCAAAGACCATCTGAAATAGCTTTCTAGCACTTGAATGATAGAAAAACCTCTTCTCAGTAATCGTTGGTGGCAGGGGGTCGTGGAGGAGGAATGGGGAGATGGGGATTGAAAATATATATACACGATTGATACTATGTATAAAGTAGACTAACAATGAGAATCTACTGTATGTATAGCCCAGGGAGCCCTACCCAATGCTCTGCAGTGACCTGAATGGGAAGGAAATCCAAAAGATAGGGGATATACATATATATATACCGCTGATCCATTTTGCTGTACAGCAGAAACGACCACAATGTTTTAAAGAAACCACATTCCAATAAAAATTAATTTTAAAAAGTCTTGAGAAGCAAAAAAATAAAATAAAAAAAAAAACAGTACAAAGCATTTTTCATAAACAGATCCTGGGCATCTCTCACACATTGCAAACAGCTGCTACAATCTGCCATAATCTTTAATGCCCTGTCGTAAAAGAAGACCCATAAGTCTAGTCTCCCATGCAACCAGCATATTCTCACTACTTTTCCTGCTGTGTCCTGTCATTTACAAAGCATGAATAATGAAAAACAGTACCCTCTGAAGCAGCCAATTCTCAGAATCATTAGTTTTCTCTCATACTCCGGTTTTATTCCAGGAATGGGCAAGACAAGAAATAAGACATTTCATGTCACTTTAGGATAATATCATATCATGTAATTCTAGGGTAATAAAGAATGCATAAGTGATCTGCCAGTGGAAAGTTCATTTACATTCTCTCTAGAGTTTTATCTCTTCAGATGTGACCTTGTATAATTAAATATATTTGAAATATCAAGAGAAATGGCAGTGAGGCAGACAATGGAATTCTTCATTTTATGTCAGACTGAAATAAAGTTTTGGAAATTAAAAATTTCACTGAATTTTTCTTACAGTCCAACGTAGGGATAAGAATAGAGAATTTTACAATTGTAATATCTGAGTAAGCAGGTAAAGCTGTGCCACCGATCAGAACATAATGAGGGGGCACATTTTATTAATCATTTAGTATTTAGGATGTGAATGCCAAGCTTTGAGAGCGCTATGATTTGTTCTATGTGGCATTGCTGCACTTTTCAAAGACCATCTGAAATAGCTTTCTAGCACTTGAATGATAGAAAAACCTCTTCTCAGTAATCGTTGGTGGCAGGGGGTCGTGGAGGAGGAATGGGGAGATGGGGATTGAAAATATATATACACGATTGATACTATGTATAAAGTAGACTAACAATGAGAATCTACTGTATGTATAGCCCAGGGAGCCCTACCCAATGCTCTGCAGTGACCTGAATGGGAAGGAAATCCAAAAGATAGGGGATATACATATATATATACCGCTGATCCATTTTGCTGTACAGCAGAAACGACCACAATGTTTTAAAGAAACCACATTCCAATAAAAATTAATTTTAAAAAGTCTTGAGAAGCAAAAAAATAAAATAAAAAAAAAAACAGTACAAAGCATTTTTCATAAACAGATCCTGGGCATCTCTCACACATTGCAAACAGCTGCTACAATCTGCCATAATCTTTAATGCCCTGTCGTAAAAGAAGACCCATAAGTCTAGTCTCCCATGCAACCAGCATATTCTCACTACTTTTCCTGCTGTGTCCTGTCATTTACAAAGCATGAATAATGAAAAACAGTACCCTCTGAAGCAGCCAATTCTCAGAATCATTAGTTTTCTCTCATACTCCGGTTTTATTCCAGGAATGGGCAAGACAAGAAATAAGACATTTCATGTCACTTTAGGATAATATCATATCATGTAATTCTAGGGTAATAAAGAATGCATAAGTGATCTGCCAGTGGAAAGTTCATTTACATTCTCTCTAGAGTTTTATCTCTTCAGATGTGACCTTGTATAATTAAATATATTTGAAATATCAAGAGAAATGGCAGTGAGGCAGACAATGGAATTCTTCATTTTATGTCAGACTGAAATAAAGTGAAATTAAATTATATAGAAGCAGTCAGTTTAATAGAAGATAAAAATTTCACTGAAGTCCTTTCTATCTGATCTTATTCATTAGCATTTATAAGAGGACAATTACACCATGTGCTATGTAACTGGATTTGAAAACTGGCACTTCATTTCTTTAGGACTTCTCCAAAAGGACTTAAATGAAGTGTCCCTGAGACTCATCTGTAAATGTTACATCAATTCAGATAATTCAAATATATAGTCTGACCCACCACAGGGAATGCATCTTTTTAAAATAAACAGACTTTTCGGTGGTGGTGGGGAGACGTTCTCTGTGAAATTTTGATTCAATGTATCAAGAAAGATGATTAGAACCATATCTAATATTTTACCTTAGAATCAAGAAAATACAAGTTTTTTTTTTTAAATCTGGCTGCAAAGTTATTATATGTTTAGTACAAATTTTTAGGAAATATATGTATCTATAAGGTTATAAAAATAATAAATTATTGTATATAAAATAGGCAGCAATATACTATATACACAAACATCAGAGCCATTTCCTTGTAATAACCTATAATGGAGTATAATCTGCCAAAACACTGAAGCACTATGCTGAAGCTAACACAGTACTGCAAATCACCTATACTTCAATTAAAAAATATATAGAACAACACCATTTTCACATCTGTAAGCTGATGTGGCATGGCATATTCTGTAATTTTTTTCTTGCCACATAGAAATAAATATTATATATCTCTGTGTGCATGCATACACACACACACACACATACTTTGGTGCTGGTGTCATGTCCACCTCTTGCATCCCTGTGGACTGTAGTCTCACAGGAGCTTCTGTCTATAGGATTCTCCAGCCAAGAATACTGAGTGTGCTGCCATTTCCTTCTCCCCTCCCCCACACACACTTCACAGACTGTTTTATGGCCTTTTAGCATTCAGTAATACACCATGACTATCTTTCTACACTCTTGAGTAGTATTCTGCTTTGTAATTGCTACATAGAATCTCAAAGTATAGACACACCATAATTCAGGTAATTAAACCTTTCTTTGGGAACTTTGAAGTCGCTCCTAATGTTCAGCTATTATAAGCAACATAGTAGTAAGCATCTTTGATAACATAGGCTTTTGGACATTAGTCAGATTGCATTTTATTTTCCAGGGATAAACTCCCAGACGAGTGTTCCCTCCATCATCACTGAACGAGCAAAGACCCTGCTCCGAGCCTCTTCATAAGCTGGAGAGGAAAATCTTTAGGGTTTTAGGTCTGTCACTTGCATTGCACATCACTGATCTGAATTCAGCATCAAACAATCCAATTCTCAGTTCACTTAAATGTTGTTCCTTTTATCTTTCCTTCTCTGAACTACTGACTATTTGTTTCATTGCCATTTCTTGTAAGAATGACTATAAAACCAATCATAGAATTTGTGGATACAGACAGGGACAGAGACACTGGACACACACCGGACTGAACACTGGACACTAGGCTGTACATCATTACACGCTGGACTGCACCCTTTGCATGGGCTGTACAGAAACAGAAGCACCAGAATGAAGTTTCTGGTACAGCATGGACATACACCCTTTGAACATACAGATGCAAAATGGTCAGCTCTAATGATTTCGGGGTTTAGTTTCTTCAAATCTTTCTTTGAGCATATCAATCTGTTTTCAAGATGACAAAACCTTTAAAGGTTAACTTGCTTACAGTTTATTACAACCAAAGGATGACTGTTTTTGAGCTATATTTCATATAATTTAGAATTAAACAAAAGCTCCACAACTGAACTTAGTATAGATGAATGTTTTTCTACCCATGACTAATGTTTTCCAAGAAGAACATTTGGGGGTAAACATTTGTAAAGAAGTTCTCAGTTCTGGGAACATGAAAATTTCCCTATCCAGTGGACTGAAATGGTAATATCCTCCAACATGGATGGATATTACATAGAATCTCCCGTACAAAAGTGGGGAGCCACCTAGCGTCCGAGCCAACCATCTCCCTTTATTCAGTAGCCCCTGAGGACACCATCATCACTGAGAGATTGCTCAGTCATGATCTTCAGGCAAAGAGGCCGGATTATGTCTCTTCTTGAAAAGGGGGTATTTTTCTAAGATGTGTTTTAAGATATCAAAAGGAATACATTTAAAAATGGAAGGATTTTCATAATGTAAGGGGTAAACTTTGCAGGAGCTAGAAAACTTCTTTCAACAAATTCTGATGGGCACTTCCTGTGCGTGTCTACAGTTGGAGGCTATGAAGGAAACAACTCCATCCGTGCTCTGGAGCAGCTCAGGGTCTAATTCACAGGCACTGCTCATGGGAGGGGAAGCCCAGGCTTCTCTGGGAGGGGAGCTCAGAGAAGGTCTAACACAGGACTGCAAACATTGATCCGAATTCTAAAAAGTTCACTTAAATGTTGTTCCTTTTATCTTTCCTTCTCTGAACTACTGACTATTTGTTTCATTGCCATTTCTTGTAAGAATGACTATAAAACCAATCATAGAATTTGTGGATACAGACAGGGACAGAGACACTGGACACACACCGGACTGAACACTGGACACTAGGCTGTACATCATTACACGCTGGACTGCACCCTTTGCATGGGCTGTACAGAAACAGAAGCACCAGAATGAAGTTTCTGGTACAGCATGGACATACACCCTTTGAACATACAGATGCAAAATGGTCAGCTCTAATGATTTCGGGGTTTAGTTTCTTCAAATCTTTCTTTGAGCATATCAATCTGTTTTCAAGATGACAAAACCTTTAAAGGTTAACTTGCTTACAGTTTATTACAACCAAAGGATGACTGTTTTTGAGCTATATTTCATATAATTTAGAATTAAACAAAAGCTCCACAACTGAACTTAGTATAGATGAATGTTTTTCTACCCATGACTAATGCTTCCAAGAAGAACATTTGGGGGTAAACATTTGTAAAGAAGTTCTCAGTTCTGGGAACATGAAAATTTCCCTATCCAGTGGACTGAAATGGTAATATCCTCCAACATGGATGGATATTACATAGAATCTCCCGTACAAAAGTGGGGAGCCACCTAGCGTCCGAGCCAACCATCTCCCTTTATTCAGTAGCCCCTGAGGACACCATCATCACTGAGAGATTGCTCAGTCATGATCTTCAGGCAAAGAGGCCGGATTATGTCTCTTCTTGAAAAGGGGGTATTTTTCTAAGATGTGTTTTAAGATATCAAAAGGAATACATTTAAAAATGGAAGGATTTTCATAATGTAAGGGGTAAACTTTGCAGGAGCTAGAAAACTTCTTTCAACAAATTCTGATGGGCACTTCCTGTGCGTGTCTACAGTTGGAGGCTATGAAGGAAACAACTCCATCCGTGCTCTGGAGCAGCTCAGGGTCTAATTCACAGGCACTGCTCATGGGAGGGGAAGCCCAGGCTTCCTGAGGAGCTCAGAGAAGGACAGAGGGCGGCATTTTGTTGCCTGGCTTCAGGACTGTGAAGACTTGTAAGACGCAGCTTTAAAGGGTGGGCATGGTCTGTTCTCTCTTACATTGTGCTACATAGGGGTTCTTGGTGAGGCACACAGGCTCTGATGACAGGTTTCAGGTAAGACCTCCAGAAAGGCAAGCAACCCTTTCAGGATCCTCACTGACAGTCACTGCATCACCCCTTGCAATGCTCAACTTGGCAGCGGAACCTACTGCATGTCCTCAGGGTAGGAGGCTCGGATCCTGGGTCATGCAAGGCAGAGGCAGCCCAGTTGAATGACTTGGTACAATGTTCTTAACATCGCGGATCTCTTTTCTCCCGTCTGCTGCAGGGATGGAAATGGCAGCAGACGAGTCCTCATTTTCTCCCCACACTGGGTGATTGGGGAACTGGCTCACATACTTCTAAAGAGAAACTTTTTCCAGAAACACTAATGAAATTACATTTGAATTACTTTTCATAATACAAGTAATCATTAAGAGACACAAATGTAATTTCATCAGAATACTTTAAAACTTGTATTCTCTTAATTAATAAACCTCTAAAGAGAAGAATAAATTATCTTTTTCCTCTATTTTCAGAGATTCAGTCTGTTTGACTAGAATCAACTTAATTATAAGAATTAGAGTTTTTAATTCAGTATTGACTCATTACCAAACCATTTCCAATTTACAGTATAGTTTCTCAATTCATTATATGACTTAACCTTTCTTATTATGACACACATGTCCAGAACAGTATAGAAGCTGTGCTCTGTGTCCAGGAAAATAACTTACTTGCTAAAACCTAATGCTGGGGCTTCCCCTGGTGGTCCAGTGGATAAGGACACTTCCTTGCAGTGCAAGGGGCGCCGGTTCGATCCCTGGCCTGGGAAGATCCCACGTGCCGCGGAGCGGCTGGACTGATGTGTCCAATCACCGAGCCGGAGCTCTGGAGCACATACGCCCAGAGCCGGCGCTCTGCGACAGACACCACCGCGATGGGAGGCCCACAGGAGCCAAAGAACAAAGACGGATGAAAATGGAGAAATGAAGGACCAATAGAGGTGGCCCGCCCGCTCCCCTCCCTCCCCAACCCCCGCCCAAAATAAATAAATAAATCTTTAATAAATAAATGAATAAATAAATAAAACCTAATGCTCATGTAACAACTGCCTGAGTCAAGAAATCGAACATTCCAGGCACTTCCCTGGCGGTCCAGTACTTAGGACTCAGAGCTTTCAGTGCTGAGGGCCCTGGCCTGTGCAACTAAAAAGAAAGTCACCTGCACAGAGACACACACCCACACAGACACTTCCTCCTTCCCTCTCTGGCCATCTCTCCTTTCTCTCCCCCATCTTTAAGTTCATAACCTGGGGTAAACAAATTTAAAAACAAAGAAATAGAATATTACAGCATGCTGGATCCCTCTCTTGATTGCTTCTAATAAGGAACACTTCTTTACCCATTTCATAAGGTAACTGCTATCCTGGCATTTATGATAATGTATCTTTGCTTTTATTTATAATTTTATCACCTAGACTTCAGATTACCCATCACCGAGGCCCAGCTGACAGTCTACAGTCCACAGAGTCACAAACAATCAGACACAGCTGATGTGACGGAGTACACATATATGTATATCAGAATCAGAATCAATACTCAGGCATGTCCTACTCTGAGAACACCCCAAGGACTGTAACCCGCAGGCTCCTCTGTCCATAGGATTCTCCAGGCAAGAATACCAGACTGGGCTGCCATTCCCTTCTCCAGGGGATCTTCCTGACCCACGGATGGAGCCTAGGTTTCCCGCATTGCAAGCAATTCTTTATCACTGAACCACCCTTGAAGTTAAAGAGCACTTTGCTATGAGTGTATCTACTTCCCAGCAGCACCGCCACAGACCTGAGCAAGAACAGCACCCGTTCAGACCCTCCTGGGGCCTCAGAGACCGCAGGAGTGAGGGGAAAGCACAGGATCTGTTTCTCAACACTGGCTGAGAGGCAAACACGGGTCCATTACTTCCTAAACCCGCCCCTGGTGTCCATGCCTGGCATAATCCTTCTGAATCCCATAATCAGGCTTTCTCATAGTATATAGCACAGTTAACTGTGGGCTTCCCAAGGTACAGTGATAAAGAATCTGCCTGCCAATGAAGAAGTGAGTTTGATCCCTGGGTGGGGAAGATCCCCTGGAGAAGAAAATGGCAACCCACTCCAGTATCCTTACCTGGAGAATTTCATGGAAGAGGAGGTCTGTGGGGTCGGAAGGAGTTGGACACGACTGAGCACACACTCATACCTAACTGCATAAGGACAGTTGGTGATGTGGGGGAATACAGCCTATTCAGAAAGGAAAAGGCACAGTAACTGAGATGGATTCAGAGAGCCATGCAGAGAGAAAAATCGGAGACCATGATGTGCTGTAAGTTCATGGTACTGTGAAGAGTTGGACATGACTTAGTGACTGAATGATAACAACATGACTATATGACCACCTGGTAAAACTTGAGAAAAAAATCAAGAGATCAGAGCATTCAGTCCTATGTACTTCTCTGTTGAGAGATTAAGGGAATGTCTCAGAGATCTGGAGACAGAAATTAGACAGCTTCTTCTCAGGAAACTTAAGGGTTTTGCTTCTCAGACATCTCAGTAGAAGCCAGTCTCAGAAGGAAAACCAGTGAAATTCACACAAGGCTCATACAGTTCTGGAGAATATTATATCAACAGAAACACTGACAAACTTAGACTGAAAAGGATACAGAAAATACTAGCAAGAACCAGGGAAAATGATCTGCCCAGCAGCGTACATGTGCTGACTCTCATGGAAACAGAAAGGAGGACTCAGATGGAAGAATTGGGAGCCAAGAACTAGACAGCAGAGCTGAGAGACAGAATTACTCCCAGGCCTTGACACCTAATCCAGGGACAAAGGCTGGAGTTGAGAAGGCTACATTTTAAAGCCACCTTCAGGGACTTCCTTGGTGGTCCAGTGGGTAGGAATTCACCTTGCAATAAAGGGTCACCAGTTCAATGTCTAGTCTGGAAGATCTGCAGGCTGCCAAGCAACTAAGGTTGTGCACCACAGCTACTGAGCCCTGAGCTGAAACAAGAGAAGCCACCTGAGAAGCCCATGCACCACTACTAGAGAGTATGCCCATGCCTGGCATAATCCTTCTGAATCCCATAATCAGGCTTTCTCATAGTATATAGCACAGTTAACTGTGGGCTTCCCAAGGTACAGTGATAAAGAATCTGCCTGCCAATGAAGAAGTGAGTTTGATCCCTGGGTGGGGAAGATCCCCTGGAGAAGAAAATGGCAACCCACTCCAGTATCCTTACCTGGAGAATTTCATGGAAGAGGAGGTCTGTGGGGTCGGAAGGAGTTGGACACGACTGAGCACACACTCATACCTAACTGCATAAGGACAGTTGGTGATGTGGGGGAATACAGCCTATTCAGAAAGGAAAAGGCACAGTAACTGAGATGGATTCAGAGAGCCATGCAGAGAGAAAAATCGGAGACCATGATGTGCTGTAAGTTCATGGTACTGTGAAGAGTTGGACATGACTTAGTGACTGAATGATAACAACATGACTATATGACCACCTGGTAAAACTTGAGAAAAAAATCAAGAGATCAGAGCATTCAGTCCTATGTACTTCTCTGTTGAGAGATTAAGGGAATGTCTCAGAGATCTGGAGACAGAAATTAGACAGCTTCTTCTCAGGAAACTTAAGGGTTTTGCTTCTCAGACATCTCAGTAGAAGCCAGTCTCAGAAGGAAAACCAGTGAAATTCACACAAGGCTCATACAGTTCTGGAGAATATTATATCAACAGAAACACTGACAAACTTAGACTGAAAAGGATACAGAAAATACTAGCAAGAACCAGGGAAAATGATCTGCCCAGCAGCGTACATGTGCTGACTCTCATGGAAACAGAAAGGAGGACTCAGATGGAAGAATTGGGAGCCAAGAACTAGACAGCAGAGCTGAGAGACAGAATTACTCCCAGGCCTTGACACCTAATCCAGGGACAAAGGCTGGAGTTGAGAAGGCTACATTTTAAAGCCACCTTCAGGGACTTCCTTGGTGGTCCAGTGGGTAGGAATTCACCTTGCAATAAAGGGTCACCAGTTCAATGTCTAGTCTGGAAGATCTGCAGGCTGCCAAGCAACTAAGGTTGTGCACCACAGCTACTGAGCCCATGAGCTGAAACAAGAGAAGCCACCGCAATGAGAAGCCCATGCACCACTACTAGAGAGTAGCCCGTGCTCCCCAGAACTAGAAAAAAGCCCATGTGCAGCAGTGAAGCCCCAGGCCAGGCGGAAGAAAACTAAATAAAAACAAATGCCTTGAACCAATGAATTCATTTTACCTTTTGCTTTTTCATTTCTTCCATTTTAAGTATTCCCGTTTCAATGCATGCTGAGTATCAAAGGGATGTAGGTTATCTATCTAGCTTTATCGTCTAAAGAGGAAGAGTAATGGTGTCCCAAGAGTTGTCTTAATTCAGCAGACTGTTCCCAGGAGCTTCATCCATTCCTGGTTTAGATGATTCAGACAATGAGATTTCAGACCATTACCCTGATGCAATTGTGGATTCAAATGGATATTGAAACTTGATGAACACTTTGGAATTCTGGAGAAGTAGTGAATAAATGAAGCATGCTGAAGGTATATGAATCTTTAGGGAGCAAAGGACAGACTGTGGGGGGCAGAATCGAAGGTGCCCCATACTTCTCTCCTCTCTGGGCACACACCTGTGTAACCCAGGACTGTAAATACAGATTTCACTGCCTAAACTCATGTATGTTACATGGCACAGTTCACCTTACAATGCCAAAGTTAACCAGGTGGGCCTACCCGTCACATAAGCAGAGAGTTTAAATGCAGAGTTTTCTCCGGCCAATTGCAGAAAAAGGAGTCAGAGATTCAAATTACAACAAGGATTTGAAATATTATGTTGGCTTGGAGATAGAGAAGGCCACGTGGTAACCCACTCCTTGTAGCTTAGAGTAGCCCAGGCTGACAAACAGCAAGAAAATAGGACTCAGTCCTACAACCACAGGGAAAGGAATTATGCAAAACGCTGATTCCCACATAAGAAATACAATCCCAACCAATAGCTGAGATCAAGCCAGTGAGACTCAGAGAATCCATCCTTATCCTTCCAGACGTCTGACCTGCAACACTATGAACTAATTTAAGACACTGATTTTGTGGTCATTTGTTCCATCACAATGAAAAACACCATTTGGTATCTTGATTTTGCTTTTTAAATTTTTAGCTTTTAACTTTTTAGACACAGGTACATGCATCTTTGTTTGTACTCTTACCCTGGATACCACACCAGAAAATATGGATCAAGATGATGACTTTAATGGGTATGTAGGTGTTTCCAGATGTGGAGTCATTATAAATAATGCTGTGAAAATAATCTTGTGCCTGTCTCGTGTTCATATGTCCATATGTTCATATGCATATTTACTGAATATCTAACACTGGAATTGCTGGGTCAAACAATAGCAAATAAGATAGGAACATAATGTCAAATCAATTTAAAAATTGAAACAACTGACACACATACTCATAGTTTATTAGTGTCCAATTATTTCCCATTCTTACCCATACTTCTTTACATTAGCCCCAAGAGGAGTACAATGCTACAGCATGGCATTTTTGATTGGAGCATAATTGTTTTACAATGTTGAGTTAGTTTCTGCTGTATCATGGAGTGGATTAGCTATATGTATACATACGTCCCCTCCCTCTCACCCCCCTACCCAGTCCCACCCCTCTCGGTCATCACAGAGCACTGCGCTGAGCGTCCTACTGAGCCAAGTGCCCTGTGCTATACATCAGCTTCTCAGTGTATTTTAATTTATATTTCCATGATTACTAATCAGCTTAAGCCCTATTTTACATGTTCACTGGCCAGCTATATAATCCCCTTTGTGAAGTGCCTCTCCTTGATGGCATTGTTTATCCTTTTCTTATTGTGTAAAAATTCTTGTACATTCTAGATTTCATGCCACCATATGGTCTAAGTACTGCAAATTATCTTCTCATAGTCTGTACTAGTCTGATGGAGCTGCCATAACAGAATCTGGGGAGCGAAATCAACAGACCTTGATTTCACCCAGTCCAGTGCCAGGGCGGTCCAAGGTCAGAGTTCTGGGAGGCTTCAGGTTCTGGGGTTCCTCTCTTCCTGGTTTGCAGATGGCTGCTTCCGCCACATGCCCTCCCATGGCAGGGAGGGGTGCCAGCAAGCTCTCTGGAATTTCCTCTGATAAGAAGAAATCCTTCCTTGAGGGCCCCACCCTCAGGACCTCATCTAAACCTAGCTACCTCCCAAATACCCCAATATTAGGGATTAAGAAGTTAGGATGTCAGCATATGAATCCAGGAAGGATACAGTCGTGCCTGGAGCACATGCTCTTTCTCTGTACACCCAATGGGTTCTCCAATTCATTTTTACATCGTTTGGTTTAAAATTCTTAATACTGGGGACTATGTATTCATGGCCTACATGGGAAAAGAATCTAAAAAACAAGATATATGTATACGTATAACTGATTCATTTTGCTCTACATCCAGAACTAATATAAGACTGTAAATCAACTACAGTCCAATAAAAATTTAAGAATATACTGAATATACGTTCAGAATGATGTGCAAAAAATAACCAAGATTGTTGTTGTTGCTTAGTTGCTAAGTCATGTCTGACTGTTTGTGGCCCCATGAACCGCAGCATGCCAGGCTTCCCTGTCCTTCGCCACCTCCCGGAGCTTGCTCAAACTCATGTCCATTGACTCAGTGATGCCATCCAACTCTCTCATCCTCTGTTGTCCCCTTCTCTTCTTGCCCCTAATCATTCCCAGCATCAGGGTCTTTTCCAGTGAGTCAGCTCTTTGCATTAGGTAGTCAAAGTATATTATTCCATAATTTCTCATAAAAAGAACTCTCTTGAAAACATCACCCAGATCAAGAAGTATCAACCTGGCACGACCTTGGAAACCTATTCCTGACCATGTAAATCACTGGTATTCACTCTCCCTAAAGTAACCTCCCCAAAGTAACCTGAATCCTATGGCAATTACATCCTTAATTTTATTTATTGTTATAGCACAAAAGCCCACATGGCTGTAATTTATCATTTAGTTTTGCCATTTTTTAGACTTTATATAAATGAAGTTATACAGTAACTGTTTTGCACAGTGGGGAAAGTTTTGCTCAGCATGTGTTTGTGAATGGCTATATTTTATTTTTATGACTGTGTAGCCTTTCATTGTATGAATATCATGAATAGTGCTATGAACACAGATCTCATGGCGTACATATGTACCCATTTTTGAGGTGTACATTGCTTCGTGGGAATTCATTGTATATTCTGGATATGAACCTTTGTTGTTCTGGATAGGAAATACATGTTGCAAAATATGTATGGTACAAATATCTTCTTCAGCCTTTGTGTCTCTTGACACTTTCTTAAGGGTATATTTTGATTAAAAATATAGTTCTAAATTTCAATGTAGTTAAATAATTTTTTTCCTCCCTGGCTAGTATTTTATTTGTCACAGTAATATTTCTCTATCTGATGTCAAGAAAAGAATTTCCTTTGTGAAACTTTATAAGCTTTCCTGTTTTGCCTTTCATATTTATCTAAATTGCATTTCACAACTATCTAAATCATAAATTTTAAATTTATCAAACTCACAAGCTACCTGCCGTTGACACTGAGTATGGTGAGGTAGGAAGTACCATTTTTCAACACTGATATGTACTTTTTCTGGAACTGTTACTTAAAAGGTTATTTTTCCTACTGCTTTCCATCTCATTTTCTTTATTTCATAATTATACTTGTATTTCCTTGTGCCAATAACACGTTTTAATTAGTATAGCTCTACAATAAATGCTGCTATTGGTAAAGTAAGACCACCCATCTTTTTTTTTTTTTTCATTCTTAAAGAGTATCTTACCAATAAATAAGCCATTTATATGTCCACACAAATATTTTAGGAGCTGCTTGTCAAGTTCCCCAAAACCTGTTTGGAGAGATTTGACATCTTTGTAATATTGAATCTTCCAATCTATAAACACAGTGTTCATTAATATGTCTTCTTTATTTTTAAAATTTTGCTAGACTTGATGCTATTGTAGGTGGTGTGCTTATAATTATTCTGATTTTTATATGCTGAGCTTAGATCCAACATATTACTTCTAAGGATTATAATAATTTATCTGTGGCTTGTCTGGGATTTTCTGATACCATAGAATGCCATCTTTCATTATTGAAGATAATGTCTTAATTATTCCTTTCATGTTCTTATGCATTTTTTTCTTAAGTTTAGTGCACTACTTCGGAGCTGTAACACAGTGGTGAACAGAAGTATTATGACCTTGATGGGCTCTTATGTGCAATTTAGTAAGAATTATCTGCCTGGCAGAAACTAACTATTCAATAACTCATTATTTTTAACAGTAAGTTGTACTTTGATCTTCAATAAATAACAAATACCCATTTGGATATTTTCATGTATGTAAAACATTTGAGTTGTAAGACATACCATATTTGCTTTTCTTTCTTACTTTTTTTTCTACGTAAAATCCTGCTGAACTTACCAGAGTCATTGGTAGGTTCGGTATCACTCATTATTGGGGCTTCCTGTATCTCCTCACTATAACTCTATGAGCAAAGACATTCTAATAGTCCCATCTCATAAATAAAGCCTGACAGCAGAAACTGAAAATCAGACAAGTTTAAGAATATCCTCAGTGTCACAGACATAAATGGTAGATCTGGGACAAGCACTGGCAGTCAACCCTGGCTCCTTCTTTTTAACTATGATGGTTTAAGTCTTCCATATTGATTGAGATAGAGCATCTATATATATCATGGGCTTCTCTGGTGGCTCAGAGGGTCAAGAATTTGCCTGCAATGCAAGAGACCCAGGTTCGATCCCTAGATTGGGAAGATCCCCTGGAGAAGAGAATGGCTATCTACTCCAGTATTCTGGCCTGGAGAATTCTATGAACAGAGCAGCCTGGTGGGCTACAGTTCATGGGGTCACAGTCAAACAGAACTGAGAAATTAACATACACACATATTCTATATACTCACGTGAAAATATTGTGTGAACACGTTAGCAGGGTTTGCTTCCAATCTATAAACACAGTGTTCATTAATATGTCTTCTTTATTTTTAAAATTTTGCTAGACTTGATGCTATTGTAGGTGGTGTGCTTATAATTATTCTGATTTTTATATGCTGAGCTTAGATCCAACATATTACTTCTAAGGATTATAATAATTTATCTGTGGCTTGTCTGGGATTTTCTGATACCATAGAATGCCATCTTTCATTATTGAAGATAATGTCTTAATTATTCCTTTCATGTTCTTATGCATTTTTTTCTTAAGTTTAGTGCACTACTTCGGAGCTGTAACACAGTGGTGAACAGAAGTATTATGACCTTGATGGGCTCTTATGTGCAATTTAGTAAGAATTATCTGCCTGGCAGAAACTAACTATTCAATAACTCATTATTTTTAACAGTAAGTTGTACTTTGATCTTCAATAAATAACAAATACCCATTTGGATATTTTCATGTATGTAAAACATTTGAGTTGTAAGACATACCATATTTGCTTTTCTTTCTTACTTTTTTTTCTACGTAAAATCCTGCTGAACTTACCAGAGTCATTGGTAGGTTCGGTATCACTCATTATTGGGGCTTCCTGTATCTCCTCACTATAACTCTATGAGCAAAGACATTCTAATAGTCCCATCTCATAAATAAAGCCTGACAGCAGAAACTGAAAATCAGACAAGTTTAAGAATATCCTCAGTGTCACAGACATAAATGGTAGATCTGGGACAAGCACTGGCAGTCAACCCTGGCTCCTTCTTTTTAACTATGATGGTTTAAGTCTTCCATATTGATTGAGATAGAGCATCTATATATATCATGGGCTTCTCTGGTGGCTCAGAGGGTCAAGAATTTGCCTGCAATGCAAGAGACCCAGGTTCGATCCCTAGATTGGGAAGATCCCCTGGAGAAGAGAATGGCTATCTACTCCAGTATTCTGGCCTGGAGAATTCTATGAACAGAGCAGCCTGGTGGGCTACAGTTCATGGGGTCACAGTCAAACAGAACTGAGAAATTAACATACACACATATTCTATATACTCACGTGAAAATATTGTGTGAACACGTTAGCAGGGTTTGCTTTAAATTATTGTTTTAAATCTGTCTTTGGTTTTTCAACAGAAACTTTTACTTTTAAATTTTTAATTGGAGGATTATTGCTGTATTCGCAATTTTGTGTGGTTTCTGCCATACAACAATGTGAATCAGCCATATATATATATATATACACACATATATCCGCTCCCTCTTGAGTCACCCTCCCATCACTCCCTGCCCATCCCTCCCCTCTCGGTCATCACACAGCAGCAAGACGAGCTCCCTGTGCTATACAGCAGCTTCCCACTAGCTAGCTATTTTACATATAGTAGTACATATATATATACTAATGTTACTCTCAGTTTGTCTCACCCTCTTTCTCCCCTGCTGTGTCAACAAGTCCATTGTCTCCATTGCCGCCCTACAAAGAGGTTCATCAGTGCCATTTTTTCAGATTCCATATATATGCATTAATGCAAGGTATTTGTTTTGCTCTTTCTGACTTACTTCACTCATATAATGAGCTCTAGGTTCATCCACCTGAGTTCAACAGACTCAAATTTGTTCCTTTTTAGGCTAATTGTATATATGTATATATATTGTATTATCTTTTTTATCCATTTACCTGTCTGTGGACATCTAGGTTTCTTCCATGTCCTGTCTACCATAATTAGTGCTACGATGAACACTGGGCTGCATGTGTCTTTTTGAATTATGTTTTTCTCATGTAAATGCCCAGCAGTGGGATAGCTGAGTCATATGGCCATTTTATTCCCAATATTTTAAAGAAATCTAAGAGGAGGAGATTTTGCCCAGTTCTCAGAGTGACCTTCTTTTTAACTATGATGGTTTAAGTCTTCCATATTGATTGAGATAGAGCATCTATATATATCATGGGCTTCTCTGGTGGCTCAGAGGGTCAAGAATTTGCCTGCAATGCAAGAGACCCAGGTTCGATCCCTAGATTGGGAAGATCCCCTGGAGAAGAGAATGGCTATCTACTCCAGTATTCTGGCCTGGAGAATTCTATGAACAGAGCAGCCTGGTGGGCTACAGTTCATGGGGTCACAGTCAAACAGAACTGAGAAATTAACATACACACATATTCTATATACTCACGTGAAAATATTGTGTGAACACGTTAGCAGGGTTTGCTTTAAATTATTGTTTTAAATCTGTCTTTGGTTTTTCAACAGAAACTTTTACTTTTAAATTTTTAATTGGAGGATTATTGCTGTATTCGCAATTTTGTGTGGTTTCTGCCATACAACAATGTGAATCAGCCATATATATATATATACACATATATCCGCTCCCTCTTGAGTCACCCTCCCATCACTCCCTGCCCATCCCTCCCCTCTCGGTCATCACACAGCAGCAAGACGAGCTCCCTGTGCTATACAGCAGCTTCCCACTAGCTAGCTATTTTACATATAGTAGTACATATATATATACTAATGTTACTCTCAGTTTGTCTCACCCTCTTTCTCCCCTGCTGTGTCAACAAGTCCATTGTCTCCATTGCCGCCCTACAAAGAGGTTCATCAGTGCCATTTTTTCAGATTCCATATATATGCATTAATGCAAGGTATTTGTTTTGCTCTTTCTGACTTACTTCACTCATATAATGAGCTCTAGGTTCATCCACCTGAGTTCAACAGACTCAAATTTGTTCCTTTTTAGGCTAATTGTATATATGTATATATATTGTATTATCTTTTTTATCCATTTACCTGTCTGTGGACATCTAGGTTTCTTCCATGTCCTGTCTACCATAATTAGTGCTACGATGAACACTGGGCTGCATGTGTCTTTTTGAATTATGTTTTTCTCATGTAAATGCCCAGCAGTGGGATAGCTGAGTCATATGGCCATTTTATTCCCAATATTTTAAAGAAATCTAAGAGGAGGAGATTTTGCCCAGTTCCATGGCATTGTGTGAAGATGTGAGGGTTTTGGCCAGTGTAGAAGTCAAGCAGAATTTTCATCTAAGGGCTTTTATCCAGAATTGTGTTAACAGACACTTGACTTTGTGTTTACCTGCCTTTATCATAGTCAGGTAAGCTGGGTCCCTTGCCACTTCTCAATTTCTCCTTTCTAATTCACACCCTTCCACTCAGCAAGAATCCTTCTATCTCCACCCTATCCATATGCACGAGCTAGGACTTCGGTAAGCTGACCTGACAAGGAGAGAGATCTGGCTTCAATTCATCATAAAATGTGACCAGAACCCAGAGGCAGCGCTGCACTAGGTGGACAGTGATGGCCCCCACATGGGTGCCATCTCACCAGGAAGACTCCATTATCTTCTTTTTGTTATTTCACAAGGGTTTTGATGGATGTCTAACTCTTCCTTTTGCTCCTGTGTAATTATAGACAGAAATAACCACAAATGTGAATTATAGCAGTGTAAGAGTGACATGCAAGGTAAATTGGGTAATTTTGAAGTAATTTCTTCATATGTGAGGTAAAAGGAAGAATCATAATAGGATCTGAGTGGGGATATTTATGCATGTAAAGTAGGTTTGGCTCGAGACACATCTCATTTAGAATTCTGATCCTATGGAGAGCCTTTTCCTTCTACTAATGGAGTGGGGAGGGGTTAATTATAGGTCCTGACCCCAGGTTACAGGGAAGAGAAGAGAATATGTTGGCTGTCCACAGCATACTGACTGATCTGCTTACAATTCTTGTAAATTATATTCACATCATGAACTCAGTAACGACTGAAAGTCAACTGGTTGACCATAAAAGATACATCCTGGGGGACGATGATAGACCTGTCAAGCTCAGTGAAAGAGGACATCACCATGGTGATTTTGTGTCCTCTATTGAGTCGCCTGTGCATACCTTCTGAGGCTTCCCAGGTGGCACAGTGGTAAAGAATCCACCTGCCAATGCAGGAGAAGTGGGTTCAATCTCTAAGTTGGGAGGATCCCCTGGGAAAGGAAATGGCAATCCACTCCAGTATTCTTGCCTGAGAAATCCCATGGACAGAGGATCACAGCAAGCTACAGTCCATGGGGTCGCCGAGTCAGACATGGGTAAACAACTAAACAACCATAAAACAAGTACACTTCTTAAGGACAAAGGTCGCGCATTCCATGTTCTCCTCTCAGTGCACAACACTGGTTTCCATATAATCATGTTTTGAGTAGCTTTTATAGCCTTCTTGCCTTTAAGAATACATTGCAAAACTTTGAACTTGAGCGTTTAAGACCAATGCACTTCCGTATCTGATTCAATAAGTTACAATTTTAGGGCAAATCCAAAAGAGAGGTTTACTACCTTTCTCTTATTTTGCTTAAAAATTTCCAGTATACTTGAACAAGTTTCAGATTTTTCAAGGAAGCTGAGGCATTATAGTTTTGTTATTTTCCACAAATTGGATATGTCAGCCCGTGAGCTTGTGGAATTGCTATTTCTGTCATCAACAGTTTAGCTCGGTACTAAATGTTTGAAGATTTCTACTTAATTAAAAGGAAACTCAAATTTCTAGTTATTAAATTTATATTTCTTTGCTATAATTATATATGATTTTCACTGTTAGTGTACATTTAAACTAAACAGGCACACAGTGTTTAAATAATTTATAGACAGTACCTAATTGTGAAAGCATAAGCTTTTTGATCAGCTATAAGATTCATACATTGGGTCCTACTTTACCAAAAATCTTTTAATTTCATAGTTCAAAAAGAACAAAAACACTTTCTGATTTTTAACTCATAGACCAACACTTTGGGGAAATTGAATTCAAGCTTGCTATAATTTGTAGGATTCAGCTTTTAGCTGCTGGTAAGAGCGTTTGGGGAAGTGTTAAAGATGACACAATACAAAAACACATCAGGCTAGAAAGAGAAGATGATCACATCATATTGGGTTGGCCAAAAACCCAAATGAACACTTTGGTCAGTCCAATTATTTTTATTTTAAGAATTTGATAAACAATCAACAGTCATATTTGAGAAAGTGGTACGTGTCTAGAGTTGAAAATGTTTTTGAAATGTAAGTT
Organism: Tragulus kanchil; assembly: GCA_022376925.1. Taxonomy (NCBI): domain Eukaryota; kingdom Metazoa; phylum Chordata; class Mammalia; order Artiodactyla; family Tragulidae; genus Tragulus; species Tragulus kanchil. The sequence continues at coordinate 135,584,095 of JAIOJX010000023.1, forward strand.
TTCATTATCAATAATATGTCAAATGTCAAACAATACTTTTTGCCTTAACTGTGTTCTTCATAAAGATTTACAGAAATGCCATTCTGTCTCATACACTATACTGGGTACTTTCACATACATTATAGGATAATATTTAATCATCACAAGAACCCTGCACCCAAAATACTCTTTTATTCTCATTTTGAAGATAGAAAATTGTGCTTCAGCGATTTTTAAGCGTTCGTCCAAAAGCCCAGATATAACAACAGCAGAGGGAAGATTTTAACCCATATTTTAAATTTTAAGTCCAATGGCCTTTCAACCACATGACATTCATATATTATTGTAGGTAACTGGTATTCAAGTCAACAAGTTATCACTTAAGGGGCTACTGCAGGCCCAATATTGATTGAAGAAATGGAAAGAAAAAATATATATTTAGCTGGAGATATCAGTAATCTATCGAGAAGGAAATGGCAACCCACTCCATCATTCTTGCCTGGGAAATCCCAAGGACAAGGGGAACTTGGCGGTCTATGGTCCAGAGGATTGCAAAGAGTCAGCCATGTCTTGGGACTGAGCTCATGAGAAATCTGAATGATAGCATTTCTAAACTGAGTGATTTTAAATATGCCTGTATCATTAAAATAGATGTGGTATATTTTATATCTGGTTCAGGCTTACCCAGGTGGTCCAGTGGGTAAAGAGTCCACCTTGCAGTACAAGGGGCACTGGTTTCAATCCCTGGCCCAGGAAGATTCCATGAGCCATAGAGCAGCTGGACTGGTGTGTCCAGTTATGAGCCAGCACTCTGGAGCACATGTGCCCAGAGCCGTCACTCTGCAACGAGAGGCCACTGCAATGGGAGGCCCACACAGGCCAAAAGAATGAAAATGGATGAAAATAAATAAATAAAAAAACAATAAAAGACGCCAAAATTTAAATATACATATATATATACATACATATATATATATATATATATATATATGGTTCATTATAGTAGTTTAGTTTACACATTTTTAAATAATATTTTCTATTTATTGATAACGAGTGTGATTCTCTGTATGACTTAGACCATGAGGCTTGAATAATAATCAGTGATATAAGACCTGTTAACACCATTGTTGACGTATTGTTTTAATTCTGTTAATTTCATTTCATGGTGCTTACCAGTTAGTTTTTAACGTATATGTATGTATAATATCATAGAATGCTTTGACAGCATTTTCTTCTTGCAGAATGTACTGTCTAATAATTAGCTTTCTGAAATATATACCTATATCACACAAAATTTAAGGATCTCTCTGTCTTTGGTCCTATGTGGCAGGACAAATTACACAATTGGAACCTCTGACTCACTTTGTAACACAGGTCAATGGACCAGAGAAGCTAGAGGCAGGTGTGGATTTCCCATAAAATCCTTCCTTAAGCCCAGAGCTCATCACATGGTCTAAGTGGTCTCGATGGTCACCTCATCCCTGTCCTAATATTACAGAGTTAAAACAACCCCCAGGAAAAGGCGCCCAGTCCAAAATATGCCTCCTTCCTCTCAAAATTAATCTTCAGAGCCTCAGCCTCTGCAAGTCAAACTGAAACACATAAACCACTGCTTCTCTGTTCAAACTCATGGTCCAGAGGATTGCAAAGAGTCAGCCATGTCTTGGGACTGAGCTCATGAGAAATCTGAATGATAGCATTTCTAAACTGAGTGATTTTAAATATGCCTGTATCATTAAAATAGATGTGGTATATTTTATATCTGGTTCAGGCTTACCCAGGTGGTCCAGTGGGTAAAGAGTCCACCTTGCAGTACAAGGGGCACTGGTTTCAATCCCTGGCCCAGGAAGATTCCATGAGCCATAGAGCAGCTGGACTGGTGTGTCCAGTTATGAGCCAGCACTCTGGAGCACATGTGCCCAGAGCCGTCACTCTGCAACGAGAGGCCACTGCAATGGGAGGCCCACACAGGCCAAAAGAATGAAAATGGATGAAAATAAATAAATAAAAAAACAATAAAAGACGCCAAAATTTAAATATACATATATATATACATACATATATATATATATATATATATATGGTTCATTATAGTAGTTTAGTTTACACATTTTTAAATAATATTTTCTATTTATTGATAACGAGTGTGATTCTCTGTATGACTTAGACCATGAGGCTTGAATAATAATCAGTGATATAAGACCTGTTAACACCATTGTTGACGTATTGTTTTAATTCTGTTAATTTCATTTCATGGTGCTTACCAGTTAGTTTTTAACGTATATGTATGTATAATATCATAGAATGCTTTGACAGCATTTTCTTCTTGCAGAATGTACTGTCTAATAATTAGCTTTCTGAAATATATACCTATATCACACAAAATTTAAGGATCTCTCTGTCTTTGGTCCTATGTGGCAGGACAAATTACACAATTGGAACCTCTGACTCACTTTGTAACACAGGTCAATGGACCAGAGAAGCTAGAGGCAGGTGTGGATTTCCCATAAAATCCTTCCTTAAGCCCAGAGCTCATCACATGGTCTAAGTGGTCTCGATGGTCACCTCATCCCTGTCCTAATATTACAGAGTTAAAACAACCCCCAGGAAAAGGCGCCCAGTCCAAAATATGCCTCCTTCCTCTCAAAATTAATCTTCAGAGCCTCAGCCCTCTGCAAGTCACTGACACATAAAATGCTTCTCTTTTTTGAACAAATATTCACTTTATGTATCAAGGGGAAACTCATCTGCCTGTCCTCTCTGTTCCAAGACCATTTTTTAAGCATAGTTGCTTTACAATGTTGTGTTACCTTCTGCTGTATAATACATGAATTAGCTATATGTATACATTTATCTGGGCTTCCCAGGTGGCACTGCTGTAAAGAAACAGGCTGCAATGCAAGAGAAAGAGACTCTGGGTTCAATCCCTGGGTCAGGAAGATCTCCCAGAGAAGGAAATGGCAACCTACTCCAGTGTTCTTGCCTGGGAAATCCCATGGACAGAAGAGCCTGGTGGGCTACAGTTCATAGGGTCACAAGGGTCAGACGAAAATTAGCAACTAAATCACCAACCACCACCATACCTATATCCCCTCCCACAAGAGACCTCCTCTCACTTCACCATTCCACCCCTCTAAGACTGAGCCCCTGTGCTGTACAGCAGCTTCTCACTGGCTATTTTACACATGGTAGTGTATGTATGTATGAATGTATGTGTGTGTATGTATGTATATATATATATATATATATATATATATATATATCTGTTTTTTTCTCCCAATTCATGTCACCCTCTCCTTCCAAGTATACATGTCTGTTCTTTAAGTCTGTGTCTCTATTTGTACCCTGCAAGTAGCTTCATCTGTACTGTATTTCTAGATTCCACATATATGCATTAACATACGATATTTGTTTTTCTCTGACTTACTTCACTCTGTATTTTGATTCTACCTCCAAAAAACAAAAAAAAAGAAAAAATCAATCTTACCTTTTATTATCACACAAAATTTAAGGATCTCTCTGTCTTTGGTCCTATGTGGCAGGACAAATTACACAATTGGAACCTCTGACTCACTTTGTAACACAGGTCAATGGACCAGAGAAGCTAGAGGCAGGTGTGGATTTCCCATAAAATCCTTCCTTAAGCCCAGAGCTCATCACATGGTCTAAGTGGTCTCGATGGTCACCTCATCCCTGTCCTAATATTACAGAGTTAAAACAACCCCCAGGAAAAGGCGCCCAGTCCAAAATATGCCTCCTTCCTCTCAAAATTAATCTTCAGAGCCTCAGCCCTCTGCAAGTCACTGACACATAAAATGCTTCTCTTTTTTGAACAAATATTCACTTTATGTATCAAGGGGAAACTCATCTGCCTGTCCTCTCTGTTCCAAGACCATTTTTTAAGCATAGTTGCTTTACAATGTTGTGTTACCTTCTGCTGTATAATACATGAATTAGCTATATGTATACATTTATCTGGGCTTCCCAGGTGGCACTGCTGTAAAGAAACAGGCTGCAATGCAAGAGAAAGAGACTCTGGGTTCAATCCCTGGGTCAGGAAGATCTCCCAGAGAAGGAAATGGCAACCTACTCCAGTGTTCTTGCCTGGGAAATCCCATGGACAGAAGAGCCTGGTGGGCTACAGTTCATAGGGTCACAAGGGTCAGACGAAAATTAGCAACTAAATCACCAACCACCACCATACCTATATCCCCTCCCACAAGAGACCTCCTCTCACTTCACCATTCCACCCCTCTAAGACTGAGCCCCTGTGCTGTACAGCAGCTTCTCACTGGCTATTTTACACATGGTAGTGTATGTATGTATGAATGTATGTGTGTGTATGTATGTATATATATATATATATATATATATATATATATATCAGTTTTACTCTCCCAATTCATGTCACCCTCTCCTTCCAAGTATACATGTCTGTTCTTTAAGTCTGTGTCTCTATTTGTACCCTGCAAGTAGCTTCATCTGTACTGTATTTCTAGATTCCACATATATGCATTAACATACGATATTTGTTTTTCTCTGACTTACTTCACTCTGTATTTTGATTCTACCTCCAGAACATAGAAGTCATCTTACCTTTATTAAATAATTAAAAATTTAACCTAAGACCTACATTTATAAGGAATCAATTCTTGGCTTTTAGTAAGAGAAACTAAACTGTTACATTCTACCCACCCCTTCCTATCCCTGTGTTCTGTGACTGCTACTTCAACTCTCTAAATCAGTTTCTTTGTAAGTAAGGCTACTAGTGTTTCCTCATGGAGATATCAGAAGATTCAATACTTAAGACGGCCTTAAATTATTTTGATTATAAAGCATCCCTAATTTCTTGTTGAAGAAGGAAATGTAAACCCACTCCAGAATTCTTGCCTGAGAAATCCCAGGAGCAGAGAAATCTGGCAGGCTACAGTCCACGGGGTCACAAACAGTCAGACATGACTGAGCGACTAAACATGCACATAAACTTCGTATTGTTCATAATAATCTCAGCATCTCCACTTTTTATGACATTTTTCCTTCTTTAAGTATAATGAAACAGAAGGAACGTAAGAAAAAATTTATAGATTTGCTATATACAAATAGAAATAATATTGACAATTTTATGAAAATATCCTTTGTAATGCCATGAAAATGTTTTGCTTTAAGGACAAGTAATGTGAAAGCCAGTTTACAAAAGGATTTTTCTGAATATAAACAATTTTCCTAGAAAATCTAAATACCTCTAATCACACCTGCTGTGTGGTATAAATAAAGAAAAGCAAAATTGAAGCCTGATTAATGACTGAAAAAAAAAGCCACAGTTATGGGCATCAACCACTTGGCTGATTTGTGTTTAAATGAACATCAATGGGTATCAATAGACATTAAACACTAGAAGAGACGAGAAATGGTATAAGAGATCTTGATAGGTTTTGAGAAAATCCATAATATTTCAGTGAAAGTTCCAATTGTTTCTCAGGAAAACCACTTACTGCAATTGTCTGTGGCCAATGCATTCTTGTCACCCTCTCCTTCCAAGTATACATGTCTGTTCTTTAAGTCTGTGTCTCTATTTGTACCCTGCAAGTAGCTTCATCTGTACTGTATTTCTAGATTCCACATATATGCATTAACATACGATATTTGTTTTTCTCTGACTTACTTCACTCTGTATTTTGATTCTACCTCCAGAACATAGAAGTCATCTTACCTTTATTAAATAATTAAAAATTTAACCTAAGACCTACATTTATAAGGAATCAATTCTTGGCTTTTAGTAAGAGAAACTAAACTGTTACATTCTACCCACCCCTTCCTATCCCTGTGTTCTGTGACTGCTACTTCAACTCTCTAAATCAGTTTCTTTGTAAGTAAGGCTACTAGTGTTTCCTCATGGAGATATCAGAAGATTCAATACTTAAGACGGCCTTAAATTATTTTGATTATAAAGCATCCCTAATTTCTTGTTGAAGAAGGAAATGTAAACCCACTCCAGAATTCTTGCCTGAGAAATCCCAGGAGCAGAGAAATCTGGCAGGCTACAGTCCACGGGGTCACAAACAGTCAGACATGACTGAGCGACTAAACATGCACATAAACTTCGTATTGTTCATAATAATCTCAGCATCTCCACTTTTATGACTTTTTTCCTTCTTTAAGTATAATGAAACAGAAGGAACGTAAGAAAAAATTTATAGATTTGCTATATACAAATAGAAATAATATTGACAATTTTATGAAAATATCCTTTGTAATGCCATGAAAATGTTTTGCTTTAAGGACAAGTAATGTGAAAGCCAGTTTACAAAAGGATTTTTCTGAATATAAACAATTTTCCTAGAAAATCTAAATACCTCTAATCACACCTGCTGTGTGGTATAAATAAAGAAAAGCAAAATTGAAGCCTGATTAATGACTGAAAAAAAAAGCCACAGTTATGGGCATCAACCACTTGGCTGATTTGTGTTTAAATGAACATCAATGGGTATCAATAGACATTAAACACTAGAAGAGACGAGAAATGGTATAAGAGATCTTGATAGGTTTTGAGAAAATCCATAATATTTCAGTGAAAGTTCCAATTGTTTCTCAGGAAAACCACTTACTGCAATTGTCTGTGGCCAATGCATTCTTTAGATCAGACTTGAGCTGTAGCAGGTAGTGAAAAAATGGATTACGCAAGACTAAATAAAAAGGCTCATAATCCTCTGCATGGGCTCTCTCCAAAGGGTCAAAAAATGCAGCATGGAATTAAGAGCTACAGTCTTCTCCGAACTTTCAATAGCTGCTTCACAGCTTAAAGAGCCATGTGATTTCTTTCTGATTTGGCCAGAGGGCTGTAAGTTATCAGAGAACCCTTATCTTCTAAAGAAAGTTTTCAAGTCTTGAAACTCCAGTCACATCAAGTTTCTGCAGTCAACTGTTCTAAGGACAAATATGCTCAGTCACTGAGTGCTCAGTCACTCAGTCATGGCCGACTCCTCTGCAACCCCATAGACTGTAGCCCACCAGGCTCCGCTATCCATGGAATTTCCCAGGCAAGAATACTGGAGGGGGTTGTCATTTCCTACTCCAGGGGATCTTCCCTCTCCAGGGATTGAACCCACATCTCCTGCGTTGTGAGATGGATTCTTTACCACTGTGCCACCTGGGAAGTTGAAGGACAAGTAACCAGATCAATCAAATCACATTCCTCTGGAAACTGACAGAGCCACTATGGAAGACAGTATGGAGATTCCTTTAAAAACTAGGACTAAAACCCCCAATGACCCAGAAATCCCACTACTAGACATATACCCTTAGGAAACCAAAACTGAAAAAGACACATGTACGTCAATGTTCATTGCAACACTGTTTACACTAGTCAGGACACAGAAGCAACCTGGATGCCCATCGACAGATGAATGGATAAAGAAGCTGTGGTACATATACAAAATGGAATATTACTCAGTCATAAAAAGGAAGGCTTTTGAATCAGTTCTAATAAGTGGATGAACATAGGGCCTATTATACAGAGTGAAGTAAGTCAGAAAAAAAAATGATATACTAATGCATATATATGAAATCTAGAAAAATGGTACTGATGAGCTTATTTGCAGGACAGCAATAGAGACACAGACATACAGAACATACATGAAGAGACTGAAGTTTTAGAATCTATAGGTTAAGAATCTGAAGTTTGAAAATCCATAATATTTCAGTGAAAGTTCCAATTTTTCTGGGCCAATTGTCTGTGGCCAATGCATTCTTTAGATCAGACTTGAGCTGTAGCAGGTAGTGAAAAATGGATTACGCAAGACTAAATAAAAAGGCTCATAATCCTCTGCATGGGCTCTCTCCAAAGGGTCAAAAAATGCAGCATGGAATTAAGAGCTACAGTCTTCTCCGAACTTTCAATAGCTGCTTCACAGCTTAAAGAGCCATGTGATTTCTTTCTGATTTGGCCAGAGGGCTGTAAGTTATCAGAGAACCCTTATCTTCTAAAGAAAGTTTTCAAGTCTTGAAACTCCAGTCACATCAAGTTTCTGCAGTCAACTGTTCTAAGGACAAATATGCTCAGTCACTGAGTGCTCAGTCACTCAGTCATGGCCGACTCCTCTGCAACCCCATAGACTGTAGCCCACCAGGCTCCGCTATCCATGGAATTTCCCAGGCAAGAATACTGGAGGGGGTTGTCATTTCCTACTCCAGGGGATCTTCCCTCTCCAGGGATTGAACCCACATCTCCTGCGTTGTGAGATGGATTCTTTACCACTGTGCCACCTGGGAAGTTGAAGGACAAGTAACCAGATCAATCAAATCACATTCCTCTGGAAACTGACAGAGCCACTATGGAAGACAGTATGGAGATTCCTTTAAAAACTAGGACTAAAACCCCCAATGACCCAGAAATCCCACTACTAGACATATACCCTTAGGAAACCAAAACTGAAAAAGACACATGTACGTCAATGTTCATTGCAACACTGTTTACACTAGTCAGGACACAGAAGCAACCTGGATGCCCATCGACAGATGAATGGATAAAGAAGCTGTGGTACATATACAAAATGGAATATTACTCAGTCATAAAAAGGAAGGCTTTTGAATCAGTTCTAATAAGTGGATGAACATAGGGCCTATTATACAGAGTGAAGTAAGTCAGAAAAAAAAATGATATACTAATGCATATATATGAAATCTAGAAAAATGGTACTGATGAGCTTATTTGCAGGACAGCAATAGAGACACAGACATACAGAACATACATAGGGACCTGGGGTTGGAGGAGGAAGGAGACGGTGGGATGTATGGAGAGAGTAACATGGAAACATACATTACCATATGTAAAATAGACAGGCAATGGGAATTTACTCTATGACTCTGGGAAGTCAAATCAGGCCTCTGCAACAACCTAGAGGGATGGGATGTGGAGGGAGGTAGGAAGAAGGTTTAAAAGAGAGAGAGGACGTAGTTATACCTATGCCTGATTCATGTTGCTGTTTGGCAGGAACCAACATGATACTGTAAATTAATTATCCTTCAATTAAAAATAAATAAATTTTAAAAAGAAAAAAATCACATTTTAATTCGCTAAAATTATGCAGTGAGTAAGCACTGACTTTGAAAACTGGAACTAACGTATTACTTTAGTTTGACAGCTGGTGTGCAATTTATCTTAGGAGAATCTGACCATCTGCTTTTTTCTTAGTCAATATAATGGAGTTCTTTAACACTATTAGCATGAATGAATTCTTAGAATCTATGCAATGAAGACATTTTTCCAGAGTTCAGGATCATTTGGTTGACGGGAAACATTCTATCTAGCTTGTATACAAACATTTCTGTGATCACTAAGCAACATGTTTATGTGTTCCTTTCTCAGAGGTCATCCTCAGTTAGCTTTGACAACTAACACAGGTTAAGGAACTTTTTCTGAGAGTAATCATTTCAACTGCACTTGAAGCATTCAGAATATTCCAGGATATTTCCTCCCTATCAGTTGCCTGGTGGCTCAGACAGTAAAGAATCTTCCAACAGTGTGGGAACCCCAGGCTTGACCCCTGGTAGGGAAGATCCACTGGACAAGGGGGTCTCCAGTATTCCTGCCTGGAGAATCCCATGGACAGAGGAGCCTGGCAGGCTATAGTTCATGGGGTCACAAAGAGTCAGACACAACTAAGCATAAAACACACTGTCTTTTGAAAAGGTACATAGGGCCTATTATACAGAGTGAAGTAAGTCAGAAAAAAAAAATGATATACTAATGCATATATATGAAATCTAGAAAAATGGTACTGATGAGCTTATTTGCAGGACAGCAATAGAGACACAGACATACAGAACATACATAGGGACCTGGGGTTGGAGGAGGAAGGAGACGGTGGGATGTATGGAGAGAGTAACATGGAAACATACATTACCATATGTAAAATAGACAGGCAATGGGAATTTACTCTATGACTCTGGGAAGTCAAATCAGGCCTCTGCAACAACCTAGAGGGATGGGATGTGGAGGGAGGTAGGAAGAAGGTTTAAAAGAGGGAGAGGACGTAGTTATACCTATGCCTGATTCATGTTGCTGTTTGGCAGGAACCAACATGATACTGTAAATTAATTATCCTTCAATTAAAAATAAATAAATTTTAAAAAGAAAAAAATCACATTTTAATTCGCTAAAATTATGCAGTGAGTAAGCACTGACTTTGAAAACTGGAACTAACGTATTACTTTAGTTTGACAGCTGGTGTGCAATTTATCTTAGGAGAATCTGACCATCTGCTTTTTTCTTAGTCAATATAATGGAGTTCTTTAACACTATTAGCATGAATGAATTCTTAGAATCTATGCAATGAAGACATTTTTCCAGAGTTCAGGATCATTTGGTTGACGGGAAACATTCTATCTAGCTTGTATACAAACATTTCTGTGATCACTAAGCAACATGTTTATGTGTTCCTTTCTCAGAGGTCATCCTCAGTTAGCTTTGACAACTAACACAGGTTAAGGAACTTTTTCTGAGAGTAATCATTTCAACTGCACTTGAAGCATTCAGAATATTCCAGGATATTTCCCTCCCCTATCAGTTGCCTGGTGGCTCAGACAGTAAAGAATCTTCCAACAGTGTGGGAACCCCAGGCTTGACCCCTGGTAGGGAAGATCCACTGGACAAGGGGGTCTCCAGTATTCCTGCCTGGAGAATCCCATGGACAGAGGAGCCTGGCAGGCTATAGTTCATGGGGTCACAAAGAGTCAGACACAACTAAGCATAACACACATCTGTGTTTTGTTTTTCATGTGCTTCTGATTTTCTATCTTTTCTGTCTTGTTTAAAAATTTTTACCATAAATCATCAGGCACTTAACTGAGAGCCAAATATAAGAGTGACCAGACTAGGATTCAGTCCAAATGGGTAAAATTCAACCAAAAAATAAAATAAAAACCCCAGTGGCTATTCCTTGAGAACCCTGAAGAGCAATGATTAGAAGCAAAACCAGCTACCTCACTTGCCCCTGCCCAGAGCAAAACAAAAATATAAGGCTCTTTCATCAAAAAGCAGGAAAAAGATATTTGTAAAAAAAAAAAAATAATTAATTAAAATACAAAACATGGGGCTTCCCTGGTGGTCCAGTGGGTAAGAACACCGCCTTGCAGTGCAAGGGGGGCCAGTTCGATCCCTGGCCTGGGAAGATCCCACATGCCGCGGAGCAGCTGAACAGATGTGTCCAATTACCGAGCCGGAGCTCTGGAGCACGTGCACCCAGAGTCGGTGCTCTGCGATGAGAGAGACCACTGCAATGGGAGGCCCACAGGGGCCAAAGAACAAAGATGGATGAAAATAGATAAATGAATGACCAATAGAAGTGACCAAAAGAAAAAAAAAAAGTAACAGTAAAAATACAAAACATGTTAGTTTCTTCTACAGCCTCTGTCCACCTGTAATGATAGTTTGTTACTGGCTATTTACATCCCTCAGACCTGAGGACACTTTTTAAGCAGGTACAAACTTTCACAGGCCCGGGAGTCCCTGTCCCCTAACCTGGCACTAGCTAGCCACTGACCAACACATCCTCCGACCTGACCCTCTTGCCAGGGGACAGTGGCAGGTCCGACCCAATCAATCCAGTCTTCTCCCTGCCCAGGTTCCCACCAGAAGCCAGTGGAGGAGCTCTGGCCATGGCTTCACTCAGTACCTGGATCTGAGTAGGCCAGAGGCCCAGCCCTCCTGGTGATCCACAGAAAGCACAGAGGTGCTGCCAACCCCAGGGATGGGGAAGACCCCTCTTCTAATGAAGCTTTCATGCAGAGTTTATTCATTCCAGCACCTCTGCCCATTCAGAATTCAGCTTTGAGGTGGCCTAAAATTTCTGCAAAAATATCTAAAGAACCTCTTCAGGCTGACACCGTTTGTCCCTGCAGAATCGTGCGAGTGTTTTGTTTTCATGTGCTTCTGATTTTCTATCTTTTCTGTCTTGTTTAAAAATTTTTACCATAAATCATCAGGCACTTAACTGAGAGCCAAATATAAGAGCGACCAGACTAGGATTCAGTCCAAATGGGTAAAATTCAACCAAAAAATAAAATAAAAACCCCAGTGGCTATTCCTTGAGAACCCTGAAGAGCAATGATTAGAAGCAAAACCAGCTACCTCACTTGCCCCTGCCCAGAGCAAAACAAAAATATAAGGCTCTTTCATCAAAAAGCAGGAAAAAGATATTTGTAAAAAAAAAAAAATAATTAATTAAAATACAAAACATGGGGCTTCCCTGGTGGTCCAGTGGGTAAGAACACCGCCTTGCAGTGCAAGGGGGGCCAGTTCGATCCCTGGCCTGGGAAGATCCCACATGCCGCGGAGCAGCTGAACAGATGTGTCCAATTACCGAGCCGGAGCTCTGGAGCACGTGCACCCAGAGTCGGTGCTCTGCGATGAGAGAGACCACTGCAATGGGAGGCCCACAGGGGCCAAAGAACAAAGATGGATGAAAATAGATAAATGAATGACCAATAGAAGTGACCAAAAGAAAAAAAAAAAGTAACAGTAAAAATACAAAACATGTTAGTTTCTTCTACAGCCTCTGTCCACCTGTAATGATAGTTTGTTACTGGCTATTTACATCCCTCAGACCTGAGGACACTTTTTAAGCAGGTACAAACTTTCACAGGCCCGGGAGTCCCTGTCCCCTAACCTGGCACTAGCTAGCCACTGACCAACACATCCTCCGACCTGACCCTCTTGCCAGGGGACAGTGGCAGGTCTGACCCAATCAATCCAGTCTTCTCCCTGCCCAGGTTCCCACCAGAAGCCAGTGGAGGAGCTCTGGCCATGGCTTCACTCAGTACCTGGATCTGAGTAGGCCAGAGGCCCAGCCCTCCTGGTGATCCACAGAAAGCACAGAGGTGCTGCCAACCCCAGGGATGGGGAAGACCCCTCTTCTAATGAAGCTTTCATGCAGAGTTTATTCATTCCAGCACCTCTGCCCATTCAGAATTCAGCTTTGGAGGTGGCCTAAAATTTCTGCAAAAATATCTAAAGAACCTCTTCAGGCTGACACCGTTTGTCCCTGCAGAATCGTGCGAGCCAAGCCAATAACCTGTTTTCCACAGATGTATTATAACTGTGAGTTACTCGTCTTGTTGTCAAAAATCCAATCCATTCTCAAAAGATGATTTATCACTGATAATATTAAAATGAATGTGTTTGCATAATTTGTTGTTTTTGTTTAGTTGCTAAGTCAAGTTGGACCTTTTGCGACCCCTTGGACTACACAGGCTCCTCTGTCCATGGGATTTCTCCAGCAAGAATACTGGAGTGTCCTGCCATTCCCTTGTCCAGGAGGTCTTCCCGACCCAGAAATCGAGCCCCCGTCTCCTGCAATGGCAGGCTGTTTCTTTAGCACTGCACCGCCTGGCAAGTGTGAACAACCACCACATCATTGTACACTTCCCTGAATGATTTTCAAGAAAACAGTACACATATGATACAAACATTTCAGTACCTTTGTTTTTAAAATGGGTGATTGTATATGAATAGATCAGCATAGGCCATATTGTGGAAAGGTTTAAGAAAGAAATACCTCCTGAATTACTTCATAGACTGTTCTTGGACAGCTTCAGCATTCACGGAAGGCCTCCATTTGAGAGGCGGCTCTCAGGCGGAACCTTCCATGATTGTGAGATGTTTGACTCATCATCAGGGTTACAATCCAGTGTACTAGTAACAGATGGTGTGTTTGTGTGGGTTTTGTTGTTGTTATACAGGATGTGAGATTAGTCGTAAGCAATCTGTATTGGAGAGGTCTAAAAAGGAAAAAAAAATAAATAAAATGTATGATTATTACCAGGCTCTTAAGTCTTAGAGAATAATGGAAATCAGATCATACAATCCTAGTGAAACCAACATTATAGACAATCTTGACATGTACCCCACAGTGGCCAGATACAAGCAAAAGGAGCCACTGCATACTTTATAAGACTTTTTCTAGAATACCTCGTTGACACAGGTGGTCAGGAAATAGTCTGTGAACCAGTTTGGGGTTAGGAAGGATGGAGTAAGAGAAATAAGATGACTGCTGCTAATTAAGAGTTCATCACTGGCTACAGTTAGACACCTAAGAGAAATGAAATAGAGTGAACGCCATGATTTCAAACCATGGTGAGCAGAAGATGAATCCCCTCAAGGTGATCTAAAAGTGTCAGTGGAATAATTTAAGGAACAGATATTCAAGGCCATCAGTTTATACTTACAGTGACATGGATAGATATGGATATGGATATAGATATCCAAAAAAACTTCAAAGAATCAGAGTAAGATCCAGATGGACTCAAACTATATGTGGAAGTATATCTGAATGCTAAGAGTGAGTGAGTGAAAGTCACTCAGCCGTGTTTGACTCTTTGTGATTCCCTAGACTATAGCCAGCCAGGCTCCTCTGACCATGGAATTCTCCAGGCTAGAATACTGGTGTGGGTTGCCATGCCCTTCCCCAGGGGATCTTCCTGACCCAGGGATTGAACCCAGGTCTCCTGCTAAAAGTGAAGGTCAGAATAAATCGTCATTCCACAAGCTTGCTGAACTATCAAGTTTGAGGTGTGGGGGACCATATATGGATGATGTCTATATAAATTACAGTGATTGTCACAGAAGTCATAAACAATTAGAAAAATTGTTGTGTGAATAGGAACCAATGAAAGCCATTTCAGAGGCCTTGGAAATGGAAGGGAATCTCAGTACAATTACACAGGCAGATACCATGAGAAAACCATAATTCAAAAAGACACGTTGAATTGTGAATGAGATATGTGGAAAGAGTAACATGGAAACTTATATTACCATAAGTAAAATACATAACCAGTGGGAATCTGCTGTAAAACTGAGGGAACTTAAAGCAGGGCTCCGTAACAATCTGGAAAGGTGGGATGGGGAGGGAGACGGGATGGAAGTTCACGATCCAGGGGCCTATGTATACCTGTGGCTGATCCATGTTGATGTTTGGCAGCAAACAACAAAATTCTGTAAAGCTATTATCCTTCAATTAAAAAAAAAAAAAAACAGACATGTAGACAGTGTGACAAGGGGGAGGGTGGGATAAACTGGAACACTTGGACTGATGTCCATACACTACCACGTGTGGAACAGATAGCTAGTAGGACCTCCTTCGCAGCACAGACAGCTCAGCTCCGTGCTCTGCAGTGACTAGACGGGTGGGATGTGGGGTGAGGTGGGAAGGGGATCCAAGAGAGAGGGTCTATAGCTGATTCAATTCACTGTACAGCAGAAACTAACAGTATTGTAAAGCAACTGTAATAAAAAGAAAAAAAAAATATATATATATATTATACACACACACACATAGTATCCCAAGGACGAATTTTGTTGTTGTTGTTGTTGTTGTTTTTAACCTAAAAGGAAAAGGAGAGGAGGAATATTACCTAAAGGACTGCATTCAGAGATCCTCATATTTTCTGGAACTGTATGATCAGAGTCAGAAAGATAACCTGTAACAGACATCCTGAAGATTCCCAGACTAAGAGAAACGGACATAAATAACTTTTTGTGTTTCCTTCCAGGAGTACTTTTTAATCACTGCAACTTATTCCCATCAACTGTGACATCACCCTTTATCAATATATGTGATCTTATCCACATGACTCTCATCACGGGTCTCACTCAGGAGACATCACCCTCAATCACTTTATTCGTACAGATCTGCTATGAATTTCCATCAACTACTTTTGATGTGGAATAAAGGACACTGAGCTGAATGGATTTGTTTTCTGTATTTCCACATTATTTTACATCTTCACTCAGTATAATTGTGGGCTTCCCTGGTGGCTCAGTGGTTTAAAAAAAAGAAAAAAAGGAAAGAAGAAATCTGCCTGCCAATGGAGGAGACACAAGGGATGCAGATTTGATCTCTGGCTTCGGAAGATCCCCTGGAGAAGGAAATGGTAACCCACTCCAGTATTCTTACCTGTGAAATCCCATGAACAGAGGAGCCTGGCTGTGGGATCACAAAGAGATGGACACAACTGAGAACGAACACAAATGGAAGGGAAAGATCCGTCTTTCTACTTCTTTGTTTTCAGCCATGTGACAATTTGTAATAAATTGCAGGAGGAAAGGAGTGTTGCAAGGCTGGGCTGGTGTCAGAGGTTGCTGCCTCAGTTCCGGCTGGGCCCATCCACTCATCACTTTTCAGAAGGAAGACAGATCTGACAAGTCCTTGTGTCCTCTCAGATTTTAAAATTTCATAAGTTTAGTGGAGTAAGTTTACCCCAGTGAGAACTAAATATATTGTGTTCCATAATTGGAACTACATTGGAAACAAGGCCATAGGTTCTATGCCCCAAGTATTGTTTACTGTGCTTGATAGGTATTAGTCCATATATTAATAATTCTTCTGATATATCTGTGAGCTGCGTGTCAGCATGTCTATTTTAGAAATTGAAAATCGTGGGTAGAGAGCTGTTAGGTGACTTGGCAATGATCATATAGTCATGGCAAGAGCTATGACTAAAATACGTCCAGTCTATGGGACTTCCCTGATGGTCCAGTGGAAGACTCTACTCTCACTGCAGAGGGCATGGGTTCAATCTCTGGTCAGGGAACTAAGATCCCATAATGATGCATAATGAAATCCAGGGGGTAAAAAAAACACTGGGCCCCTCAGCCCCAGCAGCCTCGTACCACTGTATGATACTAAAAACTGCTATTGCTGGGAAAAGAAAATTAAAAACAAAATCTCCTTTAAACCCAGAAAAAACCGCTCCGCTAAGTTGGTGATGGTTCAGTCCCTAAGTCACATCCCACTCTTTGCAACTTCATGGACTGTAGCCTGTCAGGCTCCTCTGTCCATGGGGTTTCCCAAGCAACAGTACTGGAACAGATTTCTACTTCCTTCTCCAGGAGATTCTCCTGACCAAGGGATTGAACCAGCATCTCAAACCCATGTCTCTTGGATTTCAGGAGGATTCTTTACCGCTGAGCCCCCAGGGAAGCCCCACAAAACAGTTTTGCTATTGAACAACTATTAACCAGAATGCAGTGAGCACCAAGGCAATTCTCAATAGAGATTCAAAGACAGAAAGAAACCTCACTCTTTTATACAACAGTGTAGGACTCCTGACAGTTCAACGTACACTTTTTTGACTTTACCATGTAAAAGTAATGGACATCCACTAGAAGCCATACTATGAATTCTGGATTTTGATCTTTTCCTTGGCTAGTGATGGAAAGGAGTGTTGCAAGGCTGGGCTGGTGTCAGAGGTTGCTGCCTCAGTTCCGGCTGGGCCCATCCACTCATCACTTTTCAGAAGGAAGACAGATCTGACAAGTCCTTGTGTCCTCTCAGATTTTAAAATTTCATAAGTTTAGTGGAGTAAGTTTACCCCAGTGAGAACTAAATATATTGTGTTCCATAATTGGAACTACATTGGAAACAAGGCCATAGGTTCTATGCCCCAAGTATTGTTTACTGTGCTTGATAGGTATTAGTCCATATATTAATAATTCTTCTGATATATCTGTGAGCTGCGTGTCAGCATGTCTATTTTAGAAATTGAAAATCGTGGGTAGAGAGCTGTTAGGTGACTTGGCAATGATCATATAGTCATGGCAAGAGCTATGACTAAAATACGTCCAGTCTATGGGACTTCCCTGATGGTCCAGTGGAAGACTCTACTCTCACTGCAGAGGGCATGGGTTCAATCTCTGGTCAGGGAACTAAGATCCCATAATGATGCATAATGAAATCCAGGGGGTAAAAAAAACACTGGGCCCCTCAGCCCCAGCAGCCTCGTACCACTGTATGATACTAAAAACTGCTATTGCTGGGAAAAGAAAATTAAAAACAAAATCTCCTTTAAACCCAGAAAAACCTCTCCACTAAGTTGGTGATGGTTCAGTCCCTAAGTCACATCCCACTCTTTGCAACTTCATGGACTGTAGCCTGTCAGGCTCCTCTGTCCATGGGGTTTCCCAAGCAACAGTACTGGAACAGATTTCTACTTCCTTCTCCAGGAGATTCTCCTGACCAAGGGATTGAACCAGCATCTCAAACCCATGTCTCTTGGATTTCAGGAGGATTCTTTACCGCTGAGCCCCCAGGGAAGCCCCACAAAACAGTTTTGCTATTGAACAACTATTAACCAGAATGCAGTGAGCACCAAGGCAATTCTCAATAGAGATTCAAAGACAGAAAGAAACCTCACTCTTTTATACAACAGTGTAGGACTCCTGACAGTTCAACGTACACTTTTTTGACTTTACCATGTAAAAGTAATGGACATCCACTAGAAGCCATACTATGAATTCTGGATTTTGATCTTTTCCTTGGCTAGTGATCCAAGGTAGAATACTCTTCTGATGCTGGACAGCTCCCAGGCAGCTACACAAGCACACAATCACAAGGGTCAACATCTGATGTACCTACAACCACTCTATTCCTCACTTTCTGTACAGAATTCAATACATTACACGTGATAGTCAACACTTTACGATCAAATAGGCTTTGTGTTAGTTGATTCTGGCGGGCCAGAGGCTAACCTAAGTGTTCTGAACACATTTAAGGCAGGCTGGGCTAAGTTATGATGCTCTTTATGTTCAATGTACACAGTGAATATTCAAATGGATGATATTTTCAATTTGTGATAGATTTATTGAGATGTGACCCTGTCAAGGAAGAGATATGTGGTCAACAGGTATGATCCCTTATCTGCATGTTCTCAGGATTGAGAGTAACTAGTGTTCTAGGACATGACAGCACTCTGCAGCTCATCCAAATTTACTCGGTGGGTGGGGTGACCATGTTAGTGACTTGACATTATGTACAGGAAAAATCACCTTTTCACCTCTTTATTACAGGAGGCAGTTAGGGAGCAAGCTGTTCTTCAAGGTAAGGTTTCTACCTCCCACAAAACCTGGGAGGTGGGGGCCTTGTCCTCACCATGATTCATTTCCAAGAGCTATTTCTCTGGTCCTTCAAAAAGACATCTGTTCTATTCCTACAGTATGACTCCCACGTATCAGAATTTTTTCTGATTTCCTGTTTTTCACATTTAACTTTGTTTTCTTACCTCTTGTCAGCTTCAAGACCCAGGATGGTCGTTTTGAGAAGATTTAGGTACATTTCAAAGAGACAGAGGAAATGCTCTAAGAAAAGCATCCACCCACTCCTGAGAAAGGTTAGGAAGGGTCTTCTCCCTCATCTCTCATAGGGAGAAATAAACCTCTTCTTTTTCAATCTGTTTGCCTTTAATACACTGTCTATACCACCAACACTGGAAATGGAGAACTTATACAGGGGCATGCCACCAGCTCTTCACTCTATCAAGTATAAGAAGGTCCTGACAGTTCAACGTACACTTTTGACTTTACCTTTAAAATCTATGAATTTCTGGATTTTGATCTTTTCCTTGGCTAGTGATCCAAGGTAGAATACTCTTCTGATGCTGGACAGCTCCCAGGCAGCTACACAAGCACACAATCACAAGGGTCAACATCTGATGTACCTACAACCACTCTATTCCTCACTTTCTGTACAGAATTCAATACATTACACGTGATAGTCAACACTTTACGATCAAATAGGCTTTGTGTTAGTTGATTCTGGCGGGCCAGAGGCTAACCTAAGTGTTCTGAACACATTTAAGGCAGGCTGGGCTAAGTTATGATGCTCTTTATGTTCAATGTACACAGTGAATATTCAAATGGATGATATTTTCAATTTGTGATAGATTTATTGAGATGTGACCCTGTCAAGGAAGAGATATGTGGTCAACAGGTATGATCCCTTATCTGCATGTTCTCAGGATTGAGAGTAACTAGTGTTCTAGGACATGACAGCACTCTGCAGCTCATCCAAATTTACTCGGTGGGTGGGGTGACCATGTTAGTGACTTGACATTATGTACAGGAAAAATCACCTTTTCACCTCTTTATTACAGGAGGCAGTTAGGGAGCAAGCTGTTCTTCAAGGTAAGGTTTCTACCTCCCACAAAACCTGGGAGGTGGGGGCCTTGTCCTCACCATGATTCATTTCCAAGAGCTATTTCTCTGGTCCTTCAAAAAGACATCTGTTCTATTCCTACAGTATGACTCCCACGTATCAGAATTTTTTCTGATTTCCTGTTTTTCACATTTAACTTTGTTTTCTTACCTCTTGTCAGCTTCAAGACCCAGGATGGTCGTTTTGAGAAGATTTAGGTACATTTCAAAGAGACAGAGGAAATGCTCTAAGAAAAGCATCCACCCACTCCTGAGAAAGGTTAGGAAGGGTCTTCTCCCTCATCTCTCATAGGGAGAAATAAACCTCTTCTTTTTCAATCTGTTTGCCTTTAATACACTGTCTATACCACCAACACTGGAAATGGAGAACTTATACAGGGGCATGCCACCAGCTCTTCACTCTATCAGAAAGATATTAAGGGAGAGGTTGAAGGTGGGGTAAGGCCCTGGATAATACTATTACTTTGCATTTGTCAAAACTTTGGTATGTTCCAAAGTGCTAGTCTGTATACATTTTTTCTGGATTCTCAGGACACTGTGAAAACCCACCTTCCTTTTGCTATTTTCTATTTCTATTTTTATGCAAAAATAGATTCAGGTGAGTAAAGGAAATTGCTGTGCTGTCCATTTAATACTTTTTTTAGAACTAAAATCATTATAAATCACACTACCACTATGGAAGCATTTTAAAAAGTATGTACCAGAGAAGGAAAGAATTCAAGATGGAAATGAAAGTTCATGAAGGATCTATCATACATACATAAGTGGCAGACTATACAGCTATGCATAAATCTCCTCCCAGAGGGGAGCCAGGCATGTCCCTCCAGGATATGGCTTCTTAGCTCCAGGGAGCTGCATCCCCAGCTGCCATTCCCTTCTGCAGCTCTTGGAAGCTGGTGTGTCACGTGGCTCCTGAAGGTCAGGGCTGGTTCCCTCCTCTATAGGACACAGGAGGAAGGATTTTGGGAACTGGGTTGAGATCTATCCACGTCTCTTTGCCCCTTTCCCTTTCTGCTATCTCTGGTTTTCCTGATCCCATCTCAATTCTAACACAGGTTATTAATATTGTCCTCCTGTTAAGCTTTTACCCACCACCGGCTTCTGGTGTGTCCACCTCTGATCTGGGGCTTCCCAAATGGCAGTAGGGGTAAAGAGTCTGCTTGCCAATGCAGGAGATACAGGAGGCATGGATTCAACCCCTGTGTCAGTAAGATCCCCTGGAGAAGGTAACAACAACCCATTCCAGTATTGCTGCCTGGAGAATTCCATGGACGGAAAAGCCTGGCAAAGAGTGAGACAAGACCGAGCACTCACAGTCTGAGTTCTCTTCACTGTTCTCTTCCCTCTGACTCAGTGTGAACGCCTCACCCATGATCAAGGCACAGTCCACAACACCTGCTACAGTCCTCATTTAGACTCACTTGTCAGCCTGCATAACTAGGGCTATGCATTGGTGGGATGGTAGTTGAATGGTGGAGCAGGATCCATTGTAAAGGGGCAGTTTACATTCCCTGAAGCTTTCCTGGTGGCTCAGATGGTAAAGAATCTGCCTGCAGTGCAGCAGACCTGGGTTCAATCCCTAGGTTGAGAAGATCCCCTGGAGGAGGGCACAGCCACCCACTCTAGTATTCTTGCCTAGATAATCCAATGGACAGAGGAACCTGGTGGACTGTAGCCCACGGGGTTGCAAAGTGTTAGTCACTCAGACATGACTGAGCGACTAACACTCACTTTATATTCTTTCCATTGACTCCCATGCATATGTTTTATTTCCATCTTCATCTAAGGAGGGGAGGCTTTATGAAAAATACAAATATTTTTTTCCTCGGAAGATCCTTTCCATATTTTTTTAAATATGCCATATACTTTCAATAGAATAAAGACACATTTGCTTTTCTAACATGAATAGTCCTTAATGACTCTTCAAGCATCTTGGCTCTACCAGGTGTACAGTCAGGAGGTGAGACATAGTTGTGGACACGTACATGGGAAGCAATAAAATCATAGCACATATGCACAGAGACCTGTGAGATCTAGCCAGACATCTGTTACATACTCCTCAAGGGATTCTAGAAGTTCTGCATTCCTGAGATTTTGATTCTTGCTCACTGAATCACAAATTGCACTCCTGCAAAAGTACTCCAAATTTCTCCCCAATACTTCTATCAGTAGTATATAGTCATAGAGGGAGATGAGAGATTTATGTGTGCCCATACGGTCTGCCACTTACATATGTATGATATATCCTTAGTGAACTTGCCTTTCCATCTTGAAATCTTTCCTCTTCCAGGGCATTATTTTAAAAATACTTCCATATTGGTAATGGAATTTATAATAATTTTAGTTCTAAAAAAATAAGTGTTAAATGGGTAGCACAGCCATTACTAACTATACAATTGGGGAAGTGAGTCGGACCCAACTAGAGAATACGACAACGCTACAGTAATTCACAGTGCCTGAGGCTAAGCAACTGCCTCCTGTCCAACTTATTGTAATTTATCACACTACTCTTAGGAGCTGTGAAGGAAAAACATGAAGAGGTGGGGGGAGGGGGGAGAAAGGGGAGAGGTGGAGGAGGGGAGAAAGGGGAAAGGTGGGGAGAGGGGAGAAAGCAAATGAACCCTGGGGCTACTGACTAATGTGCCAGAAGAGAGAAGTTATAATCTCCCAGCCTCTCTTCTCTCCAGTTCACTTTCTGTTTGGAAAGAAGTCGTCTTCCCAGTTGACCACCCTAGTTCTGCTAGATCCTAGATCAAAGACCTTGTGTGGGGCTTCCCTGGTGGTCCAGTGGGTAAAGAGTCTGCCTTGCAATGCAAGGTGCACAGGTTCGATCCCTGGCATGGGAAGATCCCACATGCTGCAGAGCAGCTGGACCCGTGTGTTCAATTACAAGCCAGCGCTCTGGAGTGCATGCTCCTGGAGCCGGTGCTCTGCAATGAGAGAGGCCACTGTAATGGGAGGCCCACACAGGCCAAAGAATTAAGATGGATGAAAATAAATAAATGAAGGACCAATAAGAGAGACCAAAATTAAAAACAAACAAACAAACAAAAAACAACAACCACCTTGTGTGGATCTCTCCAGCCTGGGCAGTGAGATCTCAGCCAACCCTGAAATGGAAGGAATTCCAAAGCTCTGCCCTTTCCCTTCTTCCAGATATAAAATTCTGGCCCTTTCACCACCATCCTCTACCTTTTTGCTTATTTCCTCAGTTTAAACACCTGAAGAATAGGACCATCTTAGAGCACAGAGGATCGTACATAAAAGGGTGGTGGGTGGAGGAGGGAAGACATCAATGAACTGGTGTATATGTTGACTTGTATTCACTCTGAGGGTTCAGCATTAGAGCTCTGACCCTAAACTGCTTATATGTCAGGAATAAACCTGCAGACTGTGTATTAAGTGGCAGAAGAACCAAGCTTTTTCATAACCAGCTAAGCACATGGTACAGATGAAACAGTTTGGAGGGCTAGAATAGGCATGCAGATGCAGAGAATAGATGTGTGGGGAACATAGGAGGAAACAGCAAATTGGGGAAGTTTTGGGAGTCGGACCCAACTAGAGAATACGACAACGCTACAGTAATTCACAGTGCCTGAGGCTAAGCAACTGCCTCCTGTCCAACTTATTGTAATTTATCACACTACTCTTAGGAGCTGTGAAGGAAAAACATGAAGAGGTGGGGGGAGGGGGGAGAAAGGGGAGAGGTGGAGGAGGGGAGAAAGGGGAAAGGTGGGAGAGGGGAGAAAGCAAATGAACCCTGGGGCTACTGACTAATGTGCCAGAAGAGAGAAGTTATAATCTCCCAGCCTCTCTTCTCTCCAGTTCACTTTCTGTTTGGAAAGAAGTCGTCTTCCCAGTTGACCACCCTAGTTCTGCTAGATCCTAGATCAAAGACCTTGTGTGGGGCTTCCCTGGTGGTCCAGTGGGTAAAGAGTCTGCCTTGCAATGCAAGGTGCACAGGTTCGATCCCTGGCATGGGAAGATCCCACATGCTGCAGAGCAGCTGGACCCGTGTGTTCAATTACAAGCCAGCGCTCTGGAGTGCATGCTCCTGGAGCCGGTGCTCTGCAATGAGAGAGGCCACTGTAATGGGAGGCCCACACAGGCCAAAGAATTAAGATGGATGAAAATAAATAAATGAAGGACCAATAAGAGAGACCAAAATTAAAAACAAACAAACAAACAAAAAACAACAACCACCTTGTGTGGATCTCTCCAGCCTGGGCAGTGAGATCTCAGCCAACCCTGAAATGGAAGGAATTCCAAAGCTCTGCCCTTTCCCTTCTTCCAGATATAAAATTCTGGCCCTTTCACCACCATCCTCTACCTTTTTGCTTATTTCCTCAGTTTAAACACCTGAAGAATAGGACCATCTTAGAGCACAGAGGATCGTACATAAAAGGGTGGTGGGTGGAGGAGGGAAGACATCAATGAACTGGTGTATATGTTGACTTGTATTCACTCTGAGGGTTCAGCATTAGAGCTCTGACCCTAAACTGCTTATATGTCAGGAATAAACCTGCAGACTGTGTATTAAGTGGCAGAAGAACCAAGCTTTTTCATAACCAGCTAAGCACATGGTACAGATGAAACAGTTTGGAGGGCTAGAATAGGCATGCAGATGCAGAGAATAGATGTGTGGACACAGGAGGGGAAAGCAGGGGATGAGATGAACTGGGAGAACAGCACTGACATAAATACACTACCATGTGCAGAACAGGTGGCTGGTGAGAAGCTGCTTTAGAGCACAGGGGCTCAGCTCAGTGCGCTGTGGTGACCTAGAGCGGTCGGATCGGGGGTGGGTGGGAGGAAGGCTCAAGAGGGAGGGGATATACGCATATATGTATGTATACATATATATGTGTGTGTGTGTATATATATAGCTGATTCATTTTGTTGTACAGCAGAAACTAACACAGCAATGTAAAGCAACTATACTCCAATGAAGAAAAAGAATGAGATAAGATCAGTATCATACTGGCTTAAAATAAGCTTGCTAGAGAAAACTTTGTAAAAACATGTAACAGTAACTTCGCTGTACACCTGAAGCTAATGCAACATTGTAAAACAAATATACCCCAATTAAAAATAAAAACAAAAAAAATAAGCTTGCTATAATGGCAATAATGAAGAAATAATAATAAATCACTATTTATTAAGTACCTATTATGAGTATTCATTGGAAGGACTGATGTTGAAGCTGAAGTTCCCAGATGACTCGTTGGGAAAGTCCCTGGTGCTGAGAAAGACTGAGGGCAGGAGGAGAAAGAGGCAACAGAAGATGAGATGGGTGGATGGCATCACTGATACAATGGACATGAGTTGAGCAAGCTCCAGGAGATGGTGAAGGACAGGGAAGCCTGGTGTGCCGCAGGCTATGGGGTCGCAGAAAGTCAGGCATGACTGAGCCACTGAACAACAACTTACTCCCCCATCCCCATTCAGGACAGGGGCCCATTCTAATGCAAGCTCGCAGGCTACTAACAGAGCTATGTTCTACCAGAACACAAATCTACTTATTTACTTAACAAAAAAGTTCTGTTTATGAGTGGGGGGAAATAAAGGGGCTTGTATTCACTCTGAGGGTTCAGCATTAGAGCTCTGACCCTAAACTGCTTATATGTCAGGAATAAACCTGCAGACTGTGTATTAAGTGGCAGAAGAACCAAGCTTTTTCATAACCAGCTAAGCACATGGTACAGATGAAACAGTTTGGAGGGCTAGAATAGGCATGCAGATGCAGAGAATAGATGTGTGGACACAGGAGGGGAAAGCAGGGGATGAGATGAACTGGGAGAACAGCACTGACATAAATACACTACCATGTGCAGAACAGGTGGCTGGTGAGAAGCTGCTTTAGAGCACAGGGGCTCAGCTCAGTGCGCTGTGGTGACCTAGAGCGGTCGGATCGGGGGTGGGTGGGAGGAAGGCTCAAGAGGGAGGGGATATACGCATATATGTATGTATACATATATATGTGTGTGTGTGTATATATATAGCTGATTCATTTTGTTGTACAGCAGAAACTAACACAGCAATGTAAAGCAACTATACTCCAATGAAGAAAAAGAATGAGATAAGATCAGTATCATACTGGCTTAAAATAAGCTTGCTAGAGAAAACTTTGTAAAAACATGTAACAGTAACTTCGCTGTACACCTGAAGCTAATGCAACATTGTAAAACAAATATACCCCAATTAAAAATAAAAACAAAAAAAATAAGCTTGCTATAATGGCAATAATGAAGAAATAATAATAAATCACTATTTATTAAGTACCTATTATGAGTATTCATTGGAAGGACTGATGTTGAAGCTGAAGTTCCCAGATGACTCGTTGGGAAAGTCCCTGGTGCTGAGAAAGACTGAGGGCAGGAGGAGAAAGAGGCAACAGAAGATGAGATGGGTGGATGGCATCACTGATACAATGGACATGAGTTGAGCAAGCTCCAGGAGATGGTGAAGGACAGGGAAGCCTGGTGTGCCGCAGGCTATGGGGTCGCAGAAAGTCAGGCATGACTGAGCCACTGAACAACAACTTACTCCCCCATCCCCATTCAGGACAGGGGCCCATTCTAATGCAAGCTCGCAGGCTACTAACAGAGCTATGTTCTACCAGAACACAAATCTACTTATTTACTTAACACAATTTTATTGAGATCTGAAAATGTTCTGGTATCTATGCTAGCTAGGAGGAGACACTGTTGACAAAACAACAGGATTTCTTCCTCCTGAAACATGGCTGCAGACCCCATCACCGCTGCTGCCTCTGACCTTCAGTGCTCACCTAATACATCAGCCTGGGTGAGGACTGCTTTCTGAACAGATCCTAGCCAGATTTTTCTTTCCTGTTTCCTTGACACATATTTTGTGAAGTTCCACAAGATTTCTTTTGCACACATAAATCCCTTATATTCAAGTGTGTTAAAAGTAGGAGGCTCCATATGATCCAGCAATCTCAATCCTGGACATAATACACAGAGAAAACCATAACTGAAAAAGATACATGCACCCCAATATTCACTGCAGCACTATTTACCCAAGACATGGCTTTGTGGGTGGGTCCCTGGCCACCATACCCTTGTGACAACCCCCGTGTCAAATTCTGACCTTACACCAATATTCTCAGAACCGAGATGAGGACTCCAGTTTAGATCTGACGTCTGAATCAGCTGTCTCATTGGATGTTCATTTAATATGAGTAGTTTCTCCTCAAGCAAACTTGGCTTGCTCTTCAAAGTACAAGTCCTTACTCTTTTCTCTATGTCTCCAGTACGGATGTGAGAGTTCAGCCATAAACAAGGCTGAACGCTGAAGAATGGATGCTTTCACACTGTGGTGCTAAAGAAGACTCTAGAGAGTCTCTGGACTGCAAGGAGATCAAACCAATCGACCCTAAAGGAAATCAACTCTGAGTATTCATTGGAAGGACTGAGGCTGAAGCTCCAACAGTTTGGCCACCTGATGCAAAGAGTGGACTCACTGTTAAAGACTCCGATGCTGGGAAGACTGAGGGCAGGAGGAAAAGACAGCAACAGAGAATTGAGATGGATGGAGGGCATTACTGAGTTAATGGACATGAATCTGAGTCAACGTTGGGTGATAGTAATGGACAGAGAAGCCTGGGATGCTGCATTTCATGGAATTGCAAAGAGTCAGACATGACTTAGCAACTGAACAACAGTAACCAAGAGCACCTCCCCAAAGATCGAGGGAGCATATGTCAATTATGAGTTCTATCCCTGGGCTTATATATCTAGGCAGTGATTCATTGGTTTCTGTTTTTATTCCTGCAAACCCTCTGAAAAGTTTAGCAGTAACTCAGCTCTCTTCATATTATTTCTTACTCTATCCTGAAGGCAGACTCACAGTTTCCCTGTCTTTTCTTTTTTTCTCCAGAACTTATGATGTGGTCTGATCTCTTTATGACAGTTTTTATTCAACGGAGCTATAAAAATTTCAAGTGCTAATGGCTGTGACCCTGGAGCTCTTTCTTTCCTTCACAACGCAGATAGAAAAATCACTTTTCATCCAGGGAAATCTATATTTCTGCACTGCCTCTTCATGTTTAAGCCAGCTCCCCAGTGGGCTAAGTCAACCTTCCCAGAAACTCGTCTGTCATCCTCAAGTGCCTTGCTCCTGAAATTGGTTTGATTCTCTGGCAGTAAAGAGCCCCTGTGTAGTGCAGGTTACAGGGTTTAACAAATGCTTGGGGTGGGGCTTGGCCTATTGTCTTGGAAAGAATGACTTTGTCTGTCTGTCCTACATAATACAAATTGGCCTTTTCATGGATGTAATTCATTCCTAAGAACCGAGATGAGGCCTCCAGTGTAGATCTGACGTCTGAATCAGCTGTCTCATTGGATGTTCATTTAATATGAGTAGTTTCTCCTCAAGCAAACTTGGCTTGCTCTTCAAAGTACAAGTCCTTACTCTTTTCTCTATGTCTCCAGTACGGATGTGAGAGTTCAGCCATAAACAAGGCTGAACGCTGAAGAATGGATGCTTTCACACTGTGGTGCTAAAGAAGACTCTAGAGAGTCTCTGGACTGCAAGGAGATCAAACCAATCGACCCTAAAGGAAATCAACTCTGAGTATTCATTGGAAGGACTGAGGCTGAAGCTCCAACAGTTTGGCCACCTGATGCAAAGAGTGGACTCACTGTTAAAGACTCCGATGCTGGGAAGACTGAGGGCAGGAGGAAAAGACAGCAACAGAGAATTGAGATGGATGGAGGGCATTACTGAGTTAATGGACATGAATCTGAGTCAACGTTGGGTGATAGTAATGGACAGAGAAGCCTGGGATGCTGCATTTCATGGAATTGCAAAGAGTCAGACATGACTTAGCAACTGAACAACAGTAACCAAGAGCACCTCCCCAAAGATCGAGGGAGCATATGTCAATTATGAGTTCTATCCCTGGGCTTATATATCTAGGCAGTGATTCATTGGTTTCTGTTTTTATTCCTGCAAACCCTCTGAAAAGTTTAGCAGTAACTCAGCTCTCTTCATATTATTTCTTACTCTATCCTGAAGGCAGACTCACAGTTTCCCTGTCTTTTCTTTTTTTCTCCAGAACTTATGATGTGGTCTGATCTCTTTATGACAGTTTTTATTCAACGGAGCTATAAAAATTTCAAGTGCTAATGGCTGTGACCCTGGAGCTCTTTCTTTCCTTCACAACGCAGATAGAAAAATCACTTTTCATCCAGGGAAATCTATATTTCTGCACTGCCTCTTCATGTTTAAGCCAGCTCCCCAGTGGGCTAAGTCAACCTTCCCAGAAACTCGTCTGTCATCCTCAAGTGCCTTGCTCCTGAAATTGGTTTGATTCTCTGGCAGTAAAGAGCCCCTGTGTAGTGCAGGTTACAGGGTTTAACAAATGCTTGGGGTGGGGCTTGGCCTATTGTCTTGGAAAGAATGACTTTGTCTGTCTGTCCTACATAATACAAGGGAAAATGCTGCTGTATTCATCCATTGAGATGTGAGGACCCCAAGTCGAATTCCAGACCTCAAGAAGTATTATTCTTTAGAAAGCTCCAGAAGCAAATTTTGGTGGTTTCGGTTTTAAATGCATCACCATCTATGAAGAGGCAAGAGAATCATGCCTCAACCTTATAGCTTCCTTAGGGAATATTTTAATTTGTATGAAGCTCTGCGTGTAGCAGTATATTTTGTAAAAGATAAACTTAACATCTGCAGGTACAAGACCTCCAACACTTGAGGTGGCCTGTGTATGCTGAGAGAGCTCCTTGTACATTTACATAATAAAATGTAGCTCCTGGGGGACAAATTGGTTGTTTACTGATTTAAGAGAATGAAAGTCAGGACAGTGACATTCACAAGAGTTTCACAAGAATACTCCCGTCAGTGTTCACAAATGGTTTTAAGCCAAAGTACCTAGTACATGGTTTAATTTTAGTTAGATAAACATGGGAGATATCTGAAGTTTACATTATATTTTAGTGACCCTTGAAACACCATTATCCAGAAAAATGCAATTTCAGTCTCTATAAACTTGAACAAAATCCAAAGACTGCGTTCCTATTTATAACATCCCATCCTAAGTTCATATGACCTAGCTAATACAGAACAAGACCAAATTTTAAAAATACAATATACATTATCCATATCCCTATTTATATTTAGACTTAGTTTGCCAGTGTTTTCAGGAACAAGTATCAAAAAATGTTCCATTTATCAATAAGGAGAAAATCTGAAGACTTCTGCATCTTCACATACCTATATTGTTGTTTTTCCAATGTTATTTCATTGGTTTTTGTTTTTTAGCCACACCACATGGCTTGCAGGATCTTAGTTTCCCAATCAGAGGTCAAACCCACGTCCCCTGCCGTGGAAGCATGGAGTCCTAAGTCATCCCAGAAACTCGTCTGTCATCCTCAAGTGCCTTGCTCCTGAAATTGGTTTGATTCTCTGGCAGTAAAGAGCCCCTGTGTAGTGCAGGTTACAGGGTTTAACAAATGCTTGGGGTGGGGCTTGGCCTATTGTCTTGGAAAGAATGACTTTGTCTGTCTGTCCTACATAATACAAGGGAAAATGCTGCTGTATTCATCCATTGAGATGTGAGGACCCCAAGTCGAATTCCAGACCTCAAGAAGTATTATTCTTTAGAAAGCTCCAGAAGCAAATTTTGGTGGTTTCGGTTTTAAATGCATCACCATCTATGAAGAGGCAAGAGAATCATGCCTCAACCTTATAGCTTCCTTAGGGAATATTTTAATTTGTATGAAGCTCTGCTGTAGCAGTATATTTTGTAAAAGATAAACTTAACATCTGCAGGTACAAGACCTCCAACACTTGAGGTGGCCTGTGTATGCTGAGAGAGCTCCTTGTACATTTACATAATAAAATGTAGCTCCTGGGGGACAAATTGGTTGTTTACTGATTTAAGAGAATGAAAGTCAGGACAGTGACATTCACAAGAGTTTCACAAGAATACTCCCGTCAGTGTTCACAAATGGTTTTAAGCCAAAGTACCTAGTACATGGTTTAATTTTAGTTAGATAAACATGGGAGATATCTGAAGTTTACATTATATTTTAGTGACCCTTGAAACACCATTATCCAGAAAAATGCAATTTCAGTCTCTATAAACTTGAACAAAATCCAAAGACTGCGTTCCTATTTATAACATCCCATCCTAAGTTCATATGACCTAGCTAATACAGAACAAGACCAAATTTTAAAAATACAATATACATTATCCATATCCCTATTTATATTTAGACTTAGTTTGCCAGTGTTTTCAGGAACAAGTATCAAAAAATGTTCCATTTATCAATAAGGAGAAAATCTGAAGACTTCTGCATCTTCACATACCTATATTGTTGTTTTTCCAATGTTATTTCATTGGTTTTTGTTTTTTAGCCACACCACATGGCTTGCAGGATCTTAGTTTCCCAATCAGAGGTCAAACCCACGTCCCCTGCCGTGGAAGCATGGAGTCCTAACCACTGAATCTTGAGGAAATTTCTCTCATAATATAATCATGAAATGTTATGCATCCTGCTTTTAAAAATGTTATTTATTTATTTTTTAATTTTTATTTGACTTTTTACTTTTACAGAGTTTTGTTGTTTACAGATATGTATGATCCCAGATTAGTCATATGTATATCCCACCCCTCCAGGCCGTCGCACAGCGCCCCTTTTAAAAATACGTTTTATAGTACAAAATATTTATGTTCAATCATCTCAGGTTATGTCAACTTACTAAGTAGATATTGAACTATGAGGTAGATGTTTTGTTTTGATGGCTGTATTTCTTTTATTTCTAAAGCCAAGTGCATGGAGTGCAAATTCCCTCTTTCTCGATAGAGGTATAGCTCTAGGAATTTTGACAAATGGTCAAGCATGGAACCCCCATCAAAATCAAGTCATGGAATATTTTATATCATAGAAAGAATTCATACCTCTTTGTTATCAGAATCCTTTTTCCAGTCCCCACATCCTGGTACCACTGATGTTGTAAATCCACACTACTGGATTTCCTGACGATCCGGTGCCTAAGACTCCATGCTCTCAGTGTGGGGGGGCAGGGGGCAGTGGGTTCAAGCCCTGGTTAGGAAACTGAGATCTCACAAGCTGCATAGTGTCATAAAAAATCAATAACATTATTGGAAAAAATACAACATAGATACCCTTCAAATATTTTTAAAATTCATGCTATTATTAAAGTGGGGATTGTGACTAGTTTCAAGGATGAGGAGTGGCAGGCAGGAGGTTACTCACATCATCTTGGCACCTCATCTTTTCCGAACACTCTAACCCCAACCCCACTATGTGATGACTCATCTTAAGCCCACTAGCTTCAGTCCCTCCATGAGAACTTCCACTGCCACACGTCCTTCTCATGGTCTGCTTTTACCGTGTGACCCTAGACATGCTACACAGACTTCCTTTGTTCATTGGCATTCGTGTTTTTGTTTAGTCACTCAGTTGTGTCTTGACTCTTTCTGGCCCCATGGGCTGAGGACCACCAGGCTCCTCTGTCCATGGGATTCTCCAGGCAAGAGTTCTGCAAGAGGTTGCCATTTCCTCCTCCAAGGGATCTTCCCCATGTAGGGATGGAACCCATGGCTCCTGTATTGCAGGCAGATTCTTTTACCACTGCACCATCAGGGAAGCCCCATTTTCACTGGCATTATCTAACATTAAACTTTTACATGTCATTTCATAGTTTAAGTATTTAAATTGGAGTCTAGTTTTTAAAGAACACTATAAAAGTTTCCAGAGTTGTGTCCATTTAGTCTGGCCCACTATGACCCAAACAAAAAATGACAGTTTTGATTGTTTTCCCTGTCTTTTCATTTCCAATATGTTTCTTTTCCAGCATATGTATACAAAAGTATTCAATTTAAGCAGTTAAGATGTAACACTGGATATTGAACGGTAGATGTTTTGTTTTGATGGCATCATTTCAAAGCCAAGTGCATGGAGTCTTTTTCGATAGAGGTATAGCTCTAGGAATTTTGACAAATGGTCAAGCATGGAACCCCCATCAAAATCAAGTCATGGAATATTTTATATCATAGAAAGAATTCATACCTCTTTGTTATCAGAATCCTTTTTCCAGTCCCCACATCCTGGTACCACTGATGTTGTAAATCCACACTACTGGATTTCCTGACGATCCGGTGCCTAAGACTCCATGCTCTCAGTGTGGGGGGGCAGGGGGCAGTGGGTTCAAGCCCTGGTTAGGAAACTGAGATCTCACAAGCTGCATAGTGTCATAAAAAATCAATAACATTATTGGAAAAAATACAACATAGATACCCTTCAAATATTTTTAAAATTCATGCTATTATTAAAGTGGGGATTGTGACTAGTTTCAAGGATGAGGAGTGGCAGGCAGGAGGTTACTCACATCATCTTGGCACCTCATCTTTTCCGAACACTCTAACCCCAACCCCACTATGTGATGACTCATCTTAAGCCCACTAGCTTCAGTCCCTCCATGAGAACTTCCACTGCCACACGTCCTTCTCATGGTCTGCTTTTACCGTGTGACCCTAGACATGCTACACAGACTTCCTTTGTTCATTGGCATTCGTGTTTTTGTTTAGTCACTCAGTTGTGTCTTGACTCTTTCTGGCCCCATGGGCTGAGGACCACCAGGCTCCTCTGTCCATGGGATTCTCCAGGCAAGAGTTCTGCAAGAGGTTGCCATTTCCTCCTCCAAGGGATCTTCCCCATGTAGGGATGGAACCCATGGCTCCTGTATTGCAGGCAGATTCTTTTACCACTGCACCATCAGGGAAGCCCCATTTTCACTGGCATTATCTAACATTAAACTTTTACATGTCATTTCATAGTTTAAGTATTTAAATTGGAGTCTAGTTTTTAAAGAACACTATAAAAGTTTCCAGAGTTGTGTCCATTTAGTCTGGCCCACTATGACCCAAACAAAAAATGACAGTTTTGATTGTTTTCCCTGTCTTTTCATTTCCAATATGTTTCTTTTCCAGCATATGTATACAAGTTAATTATGAGTATTCAACTTTCTAAGCAGTACCATAAGATGTATTTTTAAGTACACAAGTATCGTGGGCAGGCTAGAAGGAAGACAGACCACAGTGTAAATGCAGAGAGTGAGGGCACCCTGCCCAAGGTTTCACCTTGTTTGCAGAAGATGCAGATATTAACGATTTCATTGATACTCCACCAGACTTTCTATCTAGATAACATTTTTAAACAAACAGAATGCAATAAGAAAATAAGAAATCTATAAATGTCTCTTTTAACTCAGATTTATTATAAATATCTTTCTATGTCAGTAACACAGACTTACATAGTCTCTTAATTATTGAAGAATTCCCCATAGTACAAATTTTATTGGTAGTGTTGTTGTTGTTTAAATTGGGGTATAGTTATTCCACAATGCCATGCTAGTGTCTTCTGTATGGTGAACAGAGACGTGAACCAGCCATATGCATGCATGTGTCCCCTTCCTTCTGGATTTCCCTTCCACCTGCGTCACCACAGAGCATGGAGCAGAGTTCTCAGTGCTATACAGTAGGCTCTCACTAGTTATCTATTCCATGACTCACCTCTTATTAAGTGTTAATCACTCATTCATGTCTGACTCTTTGTGACCTCCATGGATGGTAGCCCACTAGGATCTTCTGTCCATGGGAGTACCCAGACAAGAGCACTGGAGTGGGTTGTCATTCCATTCTCTAGGGGATCTTCCTGACCCAGGCATCAAACCCGGGTCTCCTGTACTATATTGAGATCCTCTACTGTCTGAGCCACCAGGGAAAAACAAAGAAATGGGACCTAATGAAACTTAAAAGCTTTTCTACAGCAAAGGAGACCATAAAAAAGATGAAAAGACAACACTCAAAATGGGAGAAAATATTTGCAAATGAAGCAACTGATAAGAGATTAATCTCCAAAATATATAAACAGCTCATGCAGCTGAATATTAAAAAAAAAAAGTCAAAAAATGAGAAGACCTAAACATTTTCTCCAAGGAAGACATACAGATGGCCATAGTACAGTTTTGCCATAATTAATATTAGTGATGAACATGTGGGCTTGCCTCAAATGTTTCTCCATCCAAGACACACATTGTCCAACTGTATGAATATTCCAAACTGTAAAGATCCAAAGAGGTAAACTGTTGTTGCACATTATGTGAGCACTTAAAATCTGGGTAGGTCTTCTCTATTTGCTTTCCAAAAAGAAAACACTGATTCTCCTCCCATCCATATTGTGAGTTCTCACTTTCTCACTGCCATCCCAACAAGGCTGTGTGCGTGCTGTGTATTCAACTGTGTCGGACTCTTTGTGTCCCAGTGGACTGTGGCCCACCAGGCTCCTCTGTCCATGGAATGATCCAGACAAGAATATTGGAGTGGGTTGCCATCTCCTCCTCCTGGGGATCTTCCCAACCCAGGGATCGAACCCACATCTCCTGCACTATATTGAGATCCTCTACTGTCTGAGCCACCAGGGAAAAACAAAGAAATGGGACCTAATGAAACTTAAAAGCTTTTCTACAGCAAAGGAGACCATAAAAAAGATGAAAAGACAACACTCAAAATGGGAGAAAATATTTGCAAATGAAGCAACTGATAAGAGATTAATCTCCAAAATATATAAACAGCTCATGCAGCTGAATATTAAAAAAAAAAAGTCAAAAAATGAGAAGACCTAAACATTTTCTCCAAGGAAGACATACAGATGGCCATAGTACAGTTTTGCCATAATTAATATTAGTGATGAACATGTGGGCTTGCCTCAAATGTTTCTCCATCCAAGACACACATTGTCCAACTGTATGAATATTCCAAACTGTAAAGATCCAAAGAGGTAAACTGTTGTTGCACATTATGTGAGCACTTAAAATCTGGGTAGGTCTTCTCTATTTGCTTTCCAAAAAGAAAACACTGATTCTCCTCCCATCCATATTGTGAGTTCTCACTTTCTCACTGCCATCCCAACAAGGCTGTGTGCGTGCTGTGTATTCAACTGTGTCGGACTCTTTGTGTCCCAGTGGACTGTGGCCCACCAGGCTCCTCTGTCCATGGAATGATCCAGACAAGAATATTGGAGTGGGTTGCCATTTCCTCCTCCAGGGGATCTTCCAGACCCAGGGATTGAACCCACATCTCCTGCATTGGTGGGTGGTTTCTTTACCACTGAGCCACCTGTGAATCAATAAAGGATGTCTTCAATTCTTTTAGTTTTAGGCAGTCCATGTGGGAGGATATAGGTCATCCAAGTTATTTAAAATCAGAGCTTCTTCCTCATTAAGAAGGCTGA
Source organism: Tragulus kanchil (assembly GCA_022376925.1). NCBI lineage: Eukaryota > Metazoa > Chordata > Mammalia > Artiodactyla > Tragulidae > Tragulus > Tragulus kanchil. The sequence goes on from JAIOJX010000023.1 coordinate 135,620,353, forward strand.
GCATCTGTTAGAAGTTTGTTAGGGACTTGTATTTACTCCTCTGTGAAGGTTCAGAACCTGGTCAGGGAACAGTTATGCTGAGTGGGCTCCATGCCTCTGAGACATTAAAGAATTCCTTTGCATTTTAGGAAAATTAGTGCTTTGCTATACTTGTGTGCTTAGTCACTCAGTCGTGTCCGACTCTTTGTGATCCCATGGATTGCAGCCCACCACGCTCCTCTGTCTATGGGGATTCTCCAGGCCAGAATACTGGAGTGGGTCGCCATGCCCTCCTCCAGGGAATCTTCTCAGCCCAGGACCAAACCCTAGTCTCCTGCACTGCAGGTGGATCCTTTACCATCTGAGCCACATGTTATAAGCATATTGTCAGAGTCTACCTTCCTCCTTTTAAGTTTATTCAAGCATTAGTAAGTTCATTATTCATGTTTTTCTCAAGAACAGCGATTCTCAATTCATGCTATGGATTACAATCATAGTAGAGCCTTCATTTAAAAAAAAAAATGCAGCCTGCCCCTCCCCACAAAGGACAGATTAAAGTTCACTTTGATTGAGGTGACATTGTCGCACAGAGCCCGAAGTGATCCCGATGTACAGACAAGGTTGAGAAGAAGCCTTTACTGTGCATACAGATCACTTGGGGGTTTTGCTCAAGCACAGATCCTTGGGTGAATCCTGAAACTTGAAGTCTCTACTAAGCTCCCAGGAGACATGCATGGGTCTGGTCAACAATCTATACAGTGAGTAGCAAGGATGTGTGGCATCTGGGTTTTGGTTCATGCTTAAGACAACTTTCCTTGCTGAAGATCATACCACTTTATTCTCTGTGTTTTTTCTAATACTTTTCATCATTTTATTCATTTAAACCCATTTGGATTTTAATATTTTTAGTAACAGAGCTCTAATTTCTGTTTGTTGTGCATCTGTATCCAACTGGACCCAACCTTAGAAGGTTGATACAATTCTATACATTAGTGGTTTTGTTTTAAAGTATCCAGATGCAGAGGTTGAAAAAAGTAGAATTTTTGATTGTTTAAATAGTTTCCATATTTTCACTTCCTTTCAGAAAAGGTAACTATACACTGCAATTAACATTTTAGGACCAAAAAATGTTCCTTTCTGCCCTTGTGTGCTCTTTAAATTTCAAATGCATTTATTTTTCCCACTGAAATATGATTTAAAATTAAATGCCAAAAGTATGGAGGATGCCATCATTAAGCCTGAGTTTCCATTTTTTAAACAGTGTTTAGTGGCCCCGTAGGGTCCAATGGTAGTCTCATTTGGGAGGTGTAATTCAGTGGTGGGAATGCCACTTAGGAGAACAGTTCCAATACAAACCAGCTTCTGTGGATCTCAGGGTACCAGGTCCTCCTCCTTCCAGCCCTTCATGTGTACTGTAATACACAGAAGAGCCACAAGTTGAGGATTTTAAGTGACTCTAGTGGGGTGTTAATGATACTGCTTTGTGCATGGTGAACACTGGAATCACTCTATATGTAATATTTAATGCAGGAATTAAAGGAGAAAATCAAATATGTAAGTTCAAATAACAGAGGCTGATAAATCAGGTGTATAAATAAAAATGAAAACTGAAAAAAGAAAGTCTTATAACCTATGTCAAATTATCTCACTATGTAAATACTTTTTTCTAAAGAGATAAAGGATTACTGAATAAATGAGTTGTACAGCAGCATGAATTTTCCTAATTTAACCTATTTTCCATTATGATATTCTAGTAGGAATAAATCTTCATTGAATAATCTAGCCCTTGGGAGCTCAATAAATACACACATATGTATATATACACACACAGTAAAGTCACAACTCATTTAAAGAAATTGGTCAACAATCTATACAGTGAGTAGCAAGGATGTGTGGCATCTGGGTTTTGGTTCATGCTTAAGACAACTTTCCTTGCTGAAGATCATACCACTTTATTCTCTGTGTTTTTTCTAATACTTTTCATCATTTTATTCATTTAAACCCATTTGGATTTTAATATTTTTAGTAACAGAGCTCTAATTTCTGTTTGTTGTGCATCTGTATCCAACTGGACCCAACCTTAGAAGGTTGATACAATTCTATACATTAGTGGTTTTGTTTTAAAGTATCCAGATGCAGAGGTTGAAAAAAGTAGAATTTTTGATTGTTTAAATAGTTTCCATATTTTCACTTCCTTTCAGAAAAGGTAACTATACACTGCAATTAACATTTTAGGACCAAAAAATGTTCCTTTCTGCCCTTGTGTGCTCTTTAAATTTCAAATGCATTTATTTTTCCCACTGAAATATGATTTAAAATTAAATGCCAAAAAGTATGGAGGATGCCATCATTAAGCCTGAGTTTCCATTTTTAATCAGTGTTTAGTGGCCCCGTAGGGTCCAATGGTAGTCTCATTTGGGAGGTGTAATTCAGTGGTGGGAATGCCACTTAGGAGAACAGTTCCAATACAAACCAGCTTCTGTGGATCTCAGGGTACCAGGTCCTCCTCCTTCCAGCCCTTCATGTGTACTGTAATACACAGAAGAGCCACAAGTTGAGGATTTTAAGTGACTCTAGTGGGGTGTTAATGATACTGCTTTGTGCATGGTGAACACTGGAATCACTCTATATGTAATATTTAATGCAGGAATTAAAGGAGAAAATCAAATATGTAAGTTCAAATAACAGAGGCTGATAAATCAGGTGTATAAATAAAAATGAAAACTGAAAAAAGAAAGTCTTATAACCTATGTCAAATTATCTCACTATGTAAATACTTTTTTCTAAAGAGATAAAGGATTACTGAATAAATGAGTTGTACAGCAGCATGAATTTTCCTAATTTAACCTATTTTCCATTATGATATTCTAGTAGGAATAAATCTTCATTGAATAATCTAGCCCTTGGGAGCTCAATAAATACACACATATGTATATATACACACACAGTAAAGTCACAACTCATTTAAAGAAATTGGTCACCAATGTCCTGTTCCATGCATTTTGTTAACAAAATGCAATATCTTGAGCTGGAGATGCAAACAATCTCCTTTTGTATCTGAAATTGTTTTATTCAGAATTTCTGGAGCTAAATAATTAAGTTCTGCAGCACAAGATTCTTGTTTTTCAGAGGATAATAGCATTGGCATTGACAAAGCAAATGTATTTTTTTCTACTAAGATAGAAATACATCGTAGCTTTACCAAGACAGTGTATTAAAAAGCAGAGACATCACTTTGCTGATACAGGTCCATATAGTCAAAGCTATGTTTTTTCCAGTAGTCATGTACAGATGTGAGATTTGCACCATAAAGTTGACTGAAATGCCAAAGAATTAATGCATTTTGAACTGTGGTGCTGGAGAAGACTCTTGAGAGTCTTGACAGCAAGAAGATCAAACCAGTCAATCCTAAAGGAAACCAACTCTGAATATTCATTGGAAGGACTGATGCTGAAAGTCCAACACTTTGGCCACACAATGCGAAGAGCTGACCCACTGGAAAAAGACCCTGATGCTGGGAGACACTGAAGACAAAAGGAGAATGGGGTGACAGAGGATGAGATGCTTAGATAGCATCCCCGACTCAATGGACATGAGTTGGAGCGAACTCCAGGAGGTAGTGAAGGACTGGGAGTCCTGCCGTATTACAATCCGTGGGGTCGCAGAGTCAGACAGGACTTCCTGACTGAACAACAATGTAGGGAACTAGAAATATGGGCAATGGAAATTACAGTATTTTTACATCTCAAAATCCTTTTCTGAATTAAAAATATTATTTTAATTGAAGTGTAGTGTAACATATATCAGAGTGACCAAATTGGAAGATTTCATCTCAATCAATCATCTGGTAACCCAGGAAAAGAAACAGTTTCATTTATAACATGCTATGCTAAATTTCCTCATATTAAGCTTTATAATATGGGACTCAGAGTATGTATCTCATTTGTTACACCTTTTCCTAAACCTTGTGAGAATCATCCATGTTGTGAGCACAGCTGTAATACATTAATTCTCGTTTCTCCAGAGGAATTCATTGTATGAATATTTCACCATTTGTCCAATTAGTTCTACTGTGGATAGAAATTTGAGGGGTTTCCAGTTCTTAGCTATGCTGAATACCGCTACTGTGATCACCCTGTAATTTCTTTTGGTGCACAAGTGCATGCATTTCTGGAATTGCAAAATTGTAGGATGTAGCTGTGTCAAATTTAGTAGGAACAGTTGCCAAATCATTGTTCCAAATGGTTGTAGCAATTGACATTTAACAACAACAACATTTGATGATTCTTCGGGCTGCAGACACACGTGTGCACTTGGCATTGCTGATCTGATTCAGTTTATATTTTGTTGTACACCTGCGAAAACAACTAATTTCCATGTTTTTTTTTCCCTCAAAGGCTACTAATACATTTTAAACAACTATTTCATATTTTACTGATCAAATAAATTCATTACAGATGTTTTCTAAAATCTGTAAACTTAGAAGATGCTTTTAAAAGTTGAAATATAGGCTCATTAAAATGGTTTCACTCATCTTAGTATTCTAACTGTAGACATCTAAAGAGTGGTGATATAAAATCTCCTTGGACCTATGTATCTGGAATCTTGCCATTTGTAAACACTATGATGTTTTTGTTCTTTACCATGTCAAGAATTCTCCTGCCAATGCATGAGACACAAGTTTAACCTCTAGGTTGGAAAGTTGTACTACCATGTACAGTGCTTCACTCTCATTATTTTACAAATACTAATTGATTTAATTTTCATGACACACCTGTGAGCCAAGTACTATATTAGACCAGTTTTACAGATGGAGACCTTGAGGTACGAGGAGATGAAATAAGTTACCATGTTTTCCATGGTATAAATAATCCCCAGGTTTTATTAAAATATCAGGAATTATACTAGAATAATAGATATTTAGAATAACAACTATAGAGAGAACAAGTTTGTGGTAATTTTAGGAAGTGTGCATTGAAGATTTATTCCATACTTAACATTCTCTGGATATAAAAAATGATTTTTTTTTCTTTGTTGCTATAACAGAATCCAACCCAAGTTGATTAGGACTCTAATGAAAGACTGTGAAATAAACAAATATGTTTTAAAAGAATTTCTAACTGTGAGACTGAGTAATTCTTTCTACATTAGTGTAATGAGAATGGTGAACCTATGAAATAAGTATAAAAATATGGAAAATGTTAATGATCTCAAGTTATACATATTTTGTGCTCGAGAGGACATTTCTGCCTGCTAAATGTTAATTTTATTATGCACACTGTAAGATGTGGGTTAGTTAATGTTTCCGGGGAACTTTCACTATCTAGATGTTTTTTCCTTTTGTGTATTTAAATGTGCAAACTCAACATTTGTGCTAGTATACCTTCTGCCACTTAATTAAGTTTCATCCCATGATTTTAAACCTAAATGTGCCTTAATATAGAAAACTTCATTATTTTCATCTTGCATTCCATCACTTCTTCCTGATGCTTACAATAATAATGTAGTATAATAAGGCACTTCACCTTTCCTAGGAGACTTGAGTGCAAAATATCTTTAGAACATCTATAAACATTTTTATGAACAGTGTTCATCTTCTTAGTAGGATCACCTTTCAGAAGAGGGAAGATAGGATCACACTGAAGACAGAGACATCTTAGGTCAAAGAAGAAAAGTTCTCTCCCCATATACCAGACACACACCTATCCCTCTAAGTAAGGTTGCCCAGTTCAACAAATAAACATACAAGACACCCTGTTAAATTTGAATTTCAGGTTACCAACACTTTTTTATTGTAAGTTCCTTCCAAATATTTCATGAAACACAGTAAAAAAAAAAAAGAGTCTTATTTGTGTATCTGCAATTCAAATAACTGGCTGTTTTGTATGTTTACTTGGCTGTTCTACCCTCCATAAGAGCTCAGAAGAACTGTGTTGGCATATCAACTCAACTCCTGACACAACCTTCCTAAAATGTCTTCTATGTTGCCTTACCCTACCATAAGGGAATTGCTACTTATTTAAAAGAGAACAAGTTTGTGGTAATTTTAGGAAGTGTGCATTGAAGATTTATTCCATACTTAACATTCTCTGGATATAAAAAATGATTTTTTTTTCTTTGTTGCTATAACAGAATCCAACCCAAGTTGATTAGGACTCTAATGAAAGACTGTGAAATAAACAAATATGTTTTAAAAGAATTTCTAACTGTGAGACTGAGTAATTCTTTCTACATTAGTGTAATGAGAATGGTGAACCTATGAAATAAGTATAAAAATATGGAAAATGTTAATGATCTCAAGTTATACATATTTTGTGCTCGAGAGGACATTTCTGCCTGCTAAATGTTAATTTTATTATGCACACTGTAAGATGTGGGTTAGTTAATGTTTCCGGGGAACTTTCACTATCTAGATGTTTTTTCCTTTTGTGTATTTAAATGTGCAAACTCAACATTTGTGCTAGTATACCTTCTGCCACTTAATTAAGTTTCATCCCATGATTTTAAACCTAAATGTGCCTTAATATAGAAAACTTCATTATTTTCATCTTGCATTCCATCACTTCTTCCTGATGCTTACAATAATAATGTAGTATAATAAGGCACTTCACCTTTCCTAGGAGACTTGAGTGCAAAATATCTTTAGAACATCTATAAACATTTTTATGAACAGTGTTCATCTTCTTAGTAGGATCACCTTTCAGAAGAGGGAAGATAGGATCACACTGAAGACAGAGACATCTTAGGTCAAAGAAGAAAAGTTCTCTCCCCATATACCAGACACACACCTATCCCTCTAAGTAAGGTTGCCCAGTTCAACAAATAAACATACAAGACACTCTGTTAAATTTGAATTTCAGGTTACCAACACTTTTTTATTGTAAGTTCCTTCCAAATATTTCATGAAACACAGTAAAAAAAAAAAAAAAGAGTCTTATTTGTGTATCTGCAATTCAAATAACTGGCTGTTTTGTATGTTTACTTGGCTGTTCTACCCTCCATAAGAGCTCAGAAGAACTGTGTTGGCATATCAACTCAACTCCTGACACAACCTTCCTAAAATGTCTTCTATGTTGTACTTACACTGATAAATTAACACCATTTTTTAGGGTTAGTAAAGCCTAATAGACCTAAGCAAGGGACTAGGGGACAACTTGCTCATAACTAGATATACGAATGATTGAAAGAGATAATCTGAAGAACCATAAATTCTTCATGTACTGGCAAATACACAGAAATTCATGAGTTTCATGGAGCACCTTAGCAACTTAAAGGATACTAGACAAGGCTGTTGGGGAATAGAATGTTCAAATGTCTTTATCTGTTATAGAAATTTAATTCAAAATCAGTGGCTATTCATTAGGTAAACGTTTCCCAAATGCTATATAGAACATATATGTTCAGTAATATACTAACTTTAGCCACCTGATGTGAAGAGATAACTCATTGGAAAAGACCCGATGCTGTGAAAAATAGAAGGTGGAAGGAGAAGAGGATGACAGAGTCTGGATGGCATCACCAACTCAATGGACAAGAGTTTGAGCAAACTCTAGGAGATGGTGAAGGACAGAGAAGCCAAGCGTGCTACAGTTCATGGAGTCGCAAAGAATCAGACACGACTGAACTGCACTGATTAAAGTGAATACAGTAACATGCTCCTTAAAAAATAATCAAAAGTCAAAGGGAGAGCAAAATCTTTTGCTTATGTTTTTGCTGCTGTAGCAAATCATTGGGTGCCTAGTTACTGGTGATGAGTCAACACTGCCTAAGTTCAAATCCTAGTTCAAGTTGTGTTAGATTTCAGGCACGTGGTTTATGCACTAAGTGCCTCAGTTTCTATATATGTCAAGTGAAAATGGTTACAGTAGTTTCCTCATAAGGTAAGACTAAATCTTTCAGAAGAAAGCATGGAAGACCTTGGGGTCAGCAAATATTATCTTAGAAGACAGAAGAACCAACCAAGAGAGAAGAAATTGTTAAGTTGGATTTCATCAAAAGTAATGGACCTAGAGACTGTCATACAAAGTGAAGTCAGTCAGAAAGAAGAAAATAAGTATCATATATTAATGCATATATGTGAACTCTAGAAAAATGATACCGATGAACCTTTTTTCAGGGCAGGAATACAGATGCAGGTATAGAGAATGAACATGTGGACAGAGTGGGGAAAGGAGAGCATGTGACAAATTGGGAGATTAGGATTGACATATATGCAGGTGTAAACTAGATAGCTAATGGGAAGCTGCTATCGAGCACAGGGAGTTCAGCTCAGTGCTCTGTGATGACTCAGAGGGGTGAGATGAGGAGGGGGCAGAAGGCAGGGACAAGGGGGGACAGGGATGTATTAATATGTATGCATATGGCTGATTCAATTCAATGTACAACATAAACACAATGTTGTAAATCTTAAAAGTGCCTATTCATCTAAAGGTACCATTAACAAAATAAAAATCCACAGCACAGACTTGGAGAAAAATGTTTGCAGTGTCTCTAACTAAAGACTGCTATCCTGAATACAGAAAGAATTCTGTCAACTCAATAAAAAAAAGACTTGGACATAATAATCAAAATAATGGACTAAAGACAGGAGTAGAAACTTCACAAAGAAAGTATACAAAGGGTCCAAAACCAAGAAAGTTGAATAATATCTTTAGTCCTCATGAAACTGCAGATTAAAACTATGAGATACTACCACATACATACCAAACAGCCCAAATCACAAAGACTTACTTCATTACACCATGACACATGAAGTGTTTATTGCTGACAAAGATTAGAAACAACTGACCATCTCACAGGTTATTGGTCGGAGTATAAAATCATATAATTACATTGAGAAAAACAACCTAGCAGGTTTTTTAAAAATATGAAGCATATGTCTACTTTATCCTCTAGGAAATACACTTCTAGATATTTATCAAAATAATATAGATATCCATGGGGGGAGAAAAATTCACACTAGAAGGCTCTGTTGTAGCTTTAATCATAAAAATCCCAAACTAGAAACAACCTAAGTGTTCGTCAACAGAAGAATGGATAAAGAAATCATGGTACGTTTGCATAATGCATACTACTAGGCCATTCAGAAGACTGAAATACCACATAACATGGATAGATCTTACAAACACTGTGCTTAGCAAAAATTCATTCACCTAGAATTCTGAAACAAGCTAGAACTAAAAGGAAAACCAAGTAGTCTTTGCATTTTGTCAAACAAGTGTTCTGAATACAAGGTCAAGAAAACAATTTTCTACAGAGAATTTTATATTAAATGATGGTACTTATTTGTCAAAACTCATTCATCTCTCTCCATATTAATAAAATCAGGGTTTTGCTCCATGCAAATTATACTTCACTAGAAAAATAAATAGAGAAGAGGTTGTCATGTCATGTCTTTGTTGCCAGGAATAGAATTTGATAAAAACTATGAGGTACGTTTGTATTTCCTATAATAATATTTAGATTTGCGGATGGACTTGGAAATGTTTCTGAAATTCTGCACTTTTATAGTATTTCTCTGTTCGCTTCTGCCATGGAGAAATCTCAAATGGCTTGAAACTGTACTTGCTTAGTTACTTAGTCGTGTTGGACTCTGAGATTCCATACACTTTAAACCTGCAAGGCTCCTATGTCCACGGGATTTCCAAGGCGAAGATACTGGAGTGAATTGCTATGCCCTCCCCTCCAAGCAATCTTCCAACCCAGGTATTGAACCCACATCTCCTGTGTCTCCTGCATTTCGGGCAGATTCTTTCCCTGCTGAGCAAGACTGTAGCACTAAAGAAACTACGTAAGATTCCACTAGATTGTAATTACAGTGATGAAGATGAAGAAGATGATGGTGAATATTAAGTAGTTTGAGGACACAGGTAATGATGAAACTATCCAGTTCCGTGGGGGGGGCGTGATTTTTATGTGGTCAACTAGGCTAAATTTTCAAATGGATGAATGGGCAGATAAGATCTGTTGCTGTACCTAAACCCAACATTTCTCAGAAGTTAGGGTGATGCAATATTGTCATTCTTCCGATGAGGACATCACAATCTGGACTATAATTTAAATAATATTACTATTAGGTCTCACAGTCTGTGAATGTGAATAATATTCCTTTGAATATTTGTTGTTGTTCGCTAAATAATATCTGACTCTTCGCAAACCCATGGACTGCAGCATGCCAGGTTTCCCTGTTTTGAGTATTTCCCAGAGTTTGCTCAAACTCATATCCATTGAGTCAGTGATGCCATCCAACCATCTCATCCTCTGCTGCCCATTCTCTCCCTGCCTTCAGTTTTTCCCAGCATCTTTTCCAGTGTGTTAGCTCTTTGCGTCAATTGGCTGAAGTATCGGCACTTCAGCTTCAGCATCAGTCCTTCCAATGAATACTCAGGGTTGATTTCTTTTAGGATTGACTGGTTTGATCCCCTTGCAGTCCAAGGCTCTCTCAAGAGACTTCTCCAGCACCACAACTTCAAAGCATCAATTCTTTGGCAATCAGCCTTCTCCACGGTCCAACTCTTATATCCATACATTACTATGGGAAGAACCATAACTTTGACTATACAGACCTATAATAATATTTAAAAGATTTGGATGGACTTGGAAATGTTTCTGAAATTCTGCACTTTTATAGTATTTCTCTGTTCGCTTCTGCCATGGAGAAATCTCAAATGGCTTGAAACTGTACTTGCTTAGTTACTTAGTCGTGTTGGACTCTGAGATTCCATACACTTTAAACCTGCAAGGCTCCTATGTCCACGGGATTTCCAAGGCGAAGATACTGGAGTGAATTGCTATGCCCTCCCCTCCAAGCAATCTTCCAACCCAGGTATTGAACCCACATCTCCTGTGTCTCCTGCATTTCGGGCAGATTCTTTCCCTGCTGAGCAAGACTGTAGCACTAAAGAAACTACGTAAGATTCCACTAGATTGTAATTACAGTGATGAAGATGAAGAAGATGATGGTGAATATTAAGTAGTTTGAGGACACAGGTAATGATGAAACTATCCAGTTCCGAGGGGGGGGCGTGATTTTATGTGGTCAACTAGGCTAAATTTTCAAATGGATGAATGGGCAGATAAGATCTGTTGCTGTACCTAAACCCAACATTTCTCAGAAGTTAGGGTGATGCAATATTGTCATTCTTCCGATGAGGACATCACAATCTGGACTATAATTTAAATAATATTACTATTAGGTCTCACAGTCTGTGAATGTGAATAATATTCCTTTGAATATTTGTTGTTGTTCGCTAAATAATATCTGACTCTTCGCAAACCCATGGACTGCAGCATGCCAGGTTTCCCTGTTTTGAGTATTTCCCAGAGTTTGCTCAAACTCATATCCATTGAGTCAGTGATGCCATCCAACCATCTCATCCTCTGCTGCCCATTCTCTCCCTGCCTTCAGTTTTTCCCAGCATCTTTTCCAGTGTGTTAGCTCTTTGCGTCAATTGGCTGAAGTATCGGCACTTCAGCTTCAGCATCAGTCCTTCCAATGAATACTCAGGGTTGATTTCTTTTAGGATTGACTGGTTTGATCCCCTTGCAGTCCAAGGCTCTCTCAAGAGACTTCTCCAGCACCACAACTTCAAAGCATCAATTCTTTGGCAATCAGCCTTCTCCACGGTCCAACTCTTATATCCATACATTACTATGGGAAGAACCATAACTTTGACTATACAGACCTCGTCAGCAAAGTGATGTCTTTCCTTTTTAATATACTTTCTAGATTTGTCACAGCTTTTCTTCCAAGGAGCAAGCATCTTTTAACTTCATGGCTGCTGTCACCATCTACAGTGATTTTGGAGCCCAAGAAAATATGATTAAAATAGCAATAATATTTTTGCATGTTTTTGAAGTTACAGATTTTTACACATTTTAAAGGATGAGATTATACATATGATTGGATCCAGTGATAAGAAAATGCTTTGTAAAAATGAAATAGGAAAATTTTAAATGTTTATAGATTTTAAGTCCTAACAGAAAGTCGCCATGATATTTCACATGTAAATAATTGAAATGAAATAAGCACCTGTAGACTGCTTCCTCCATCTCTTAGTTTTTACCTCTTTTTATTTTCACAACAGTTTCATAAAACAAATACTTCTGTTGCTTCATCAGATGATAATACTAGTATTAATTTTACAGATTAGACAAAAACATATGCCAAATTCACAGAGCTAAAAAGTAGAATAAGCCAGGTCTGAACCTAGACAACCTGGTTCCTAAGTCTGGGATCCTAATTCCCACCATTTGTTCTCAAAGTGGATTTGCTATTATCTATTATGGCAGGCATGCTGACGACTTGTATCACTATTGACTATTTACCAACATGTCCTATGCAACACCTATCATGTGTCAAGTATTACTTCAATTTGCAATCACTATCAGTGTCTGTTTTGATTTTCCATTTCTCAAACTCATATCCATTGAGTCAGTGATGCCATCCAACCATCTCATCCTCTGCTGCCCATTCTCTCCCTGCCTTCAGTTTTTCCCAGCATCTTTTCCAGTGTGTTAGCTCTTTGCGTCAATTGGCTGAAGTATCGGCACTTCAGCTTCAGCATCAGTCCTTCCAATGAATACTCAGGGTTGATTTCTTTTAGGATTGACTGGTTTGATCCCCTTGCAGTCCAAGGCTCTCTCAAGAGACTTCTCCAGCACCACAACTTCAAAGCATCAATTCTTTGGCAATCAGCCTTCTCCACGGTCCAACTCTTATATCCATACATTACTATGGGAAGAACCATAACTTTGACTATACAGACCTCGTCAGCAAAGTGATGTCTTTCCTTTTTAATATACTTTCTAGATTTGTCACAGCTTTTCTTCCAAGGAGCAAGCATCTTTTAACTTCATGGCTGCTGTCACCATCTACAGTGATTTTGGAGCCCAAGAAAATATGATTAAAATAGCAATAATATTTTTGCATGTTTTTGAAGTTACAGATTTTTACACATTTTAAAGGATGAGATTATACATATGATTGGATCCAGTGATAAGAAAATGCTTTGTAAAAATGAAATAGGAAAATTTTAAATGTTTATAGATTTTAAGTCCTAACAGAAAGTCGCCATGATATTTCACATGTAAATAATTGAAATGAAATAAGCACCTGTAGACTGCTTCCTCCATCTCTTAGTTTTTACCTCTTTTATTTTCACAACAGTTTCATAAAACAAATACTTCTGTTGCTTCATCAGATGATAATACTAGTATTAATTTTACAGATTAGACAAAAACATATGCCAAATTCACAGAGCTAAAAAGTAGAATAAGCCAGGTCTGAACCTAGACAACCTGGTTCCTAAGTCTGGGATCCTAATTCCCACCATTTGTTCTCAAAGTGGATTTGCTATTATCTATTATGGCAGGCATGCTGACGACTTGTATCACTATTGACTATTTACCAACATGTCCTATGCAACACCTATCATGTGTCAAGTATTACTTCTTGCAATCACTTAGTGATTACATTACTGAGTAATCATTCCAATTAGACCACCCCACCACCACCCTTCAAGCAAGTATGGACCACCTCTCTAGGCAACCTGGCCATAATGCTCACTCAGAAAATCTTTCTGAAAAGAACAGCTATTACTGTTCCCTCCATCAACATGTTCATCCGCTGATTCGCAAAACTTGACACATTTAAAAATCACGTGGAAACTCTTTTAAAGTTCCAGTATTCAGGCTGCATGTGTGCATGCTCAGTCACAGTCATGTCAGACTCTTGGTGACCCCATGGACTGTACCATCCCTGGCTCCTCTGTCCATGGGATTCTCCAGGCAAGAACACTGGAGTGGGTTGGAGTGGAGTCCTCCTCCAGTGCATCTTTCCCACCCAGGGATCAAACCCATGTCTCCTGCATTCAAAGGCAGGTTCTTTACCACTGAGTCACCAGGGAAGCCCTTTCAGGCTTCACAGCCCACCAAATTAAATAAAAATCTCTTGGAGGGGACATGCAAGGCAGCACTATTGTTTGTAGCTCCCCAGGAAATTCAATGTGAGTCAAACTTGGGGAGCCAGTGTAGTGTGTTAGAGGATGATTTTAATTAGCCAACTGTCTAAAATAGCCCCAAGTGCCCAGTCACCACCATGAATAGTAATGCAAAATGTAAGTGTTGAATTATCTCAACTGGTAACTTTCCCTAGCAGTGAAGTCAAGCAAAGTGTGATTCTCATTTGTACTGGACTACTTCACAGCTTCATGACTTTGGGAAAGTCACCTTTTATGAACCTTGATTTCCTTATCTATAGCGGGAACAGGATAATTATTACCTCTGAAATGTGTAAGAATTAAATAGGAAAGCAAACATGAAGCCAAAATATTTCTGCCCCCCAGCCTTCAACTAAGTCACTTGCTGATGTTAATTGCTGTGCTCAGGTACCCATTAGCTTCATCCCCTGATCTCTGAGTCTTCTGGATGGGCTCTCAGGCTTGCCCCATAGGAGTTCTCTTGTACATTTCCCTTCCTTCCCCTCCCGCTGCCTCCTAGTGGCCACCCCTGCCGCCTGTTAGCAACACCGTCACTCATTTGGAAAGTGCTTTCCTCTGGCTGGCCATCACTGCCATCAGCTTCAACGTGGTGTCCAGCTCAAATGCGAGACAAGTTTCCTTCCTAATGCACAAATAGCACTGCAGACAACAGGCTACAAGAGTCAATGAGAATTCACTGAAGGTGCCCACATGACAGAGTGGCTTACAAGTGCTATAGTGGGTGCTTTCTGAAGGGCAAAACTCACAGAACCCCATCTTGGTCTAGAGGTTCCTCACCAGGACGCCTTCTCTCTAACACTTCCACATAGACAGGCACCATCTTTCCTCATGCCACAAGGATGGAGGATTCAGTGGAGGTTAGTGCCGTTACCTGGACATAAAGCACATTTGCCAGGTTGTCTTGAGCAGCTTCTGAGGAGGTTCCCTAAGTTCTACACCCACTACCCACATTATCCCAGTTTTTCCAGGACAAAAGGTACAGATCTTGCCTGCAAGTCCTTCTGTCTGCTCCACAAACAATGCTCAGTGACTTGTCATCACGACCAATCACTGCCTCCCTCTCAGTCCCATCCTCATGTCTCTTCCACTGTCAGCCACATTTTAATTGGCTGAAACATTTGGAGGCGATCACAGAATGTGCTCCCACTACTGTCTATGTCAAGTATAAATGGAAGGGGAGAGAAGAAAAGAGACAATTAGAACAAGAGCATCCACAGTGGATCCCATGCTTGTTTCTCATTGTTCAGGACACTACACTTGATACTTGAAATTTCATTCTTCCAACATCTATTTTGGACTCCCATTACCTACAGTGGGCTCTTCATCTCTGTGGAATGACCCAAGCCCTGATTTCTTTTTTTTTTTTGCAATTTATTTATTTATACTTTAAGGATAATTGCTTTACAATATGGTGTTGGTTTCTGCCAAACATCAACATGAATCAGTCATAAATATACATATGCCTCCTCCTTCTTGAAGTATACATGTGTCCCCTCCCACCTCCACCCCCTACCACCCCTCTACGTTGTCACAGAGCCCTGGTTTGAGTTCCCCAAGTCATAGCGCAAATTCCTATTGGCTATCTATTTTACACATGGTAGTGTACACATTTCCATGCTACTCTCTGAAGTTATCCCATCCTCTTCTCCTGCCCCACCTTTTCCATAAGTCTGTTCTCTATGTCTGTCTCTACTGCTTCCCTGCAAGTAGGTTTATCTGTACCATCTTTCTAGATTCCATATGTGTGTGTGTGTGTGAATATATAATATTTGTTTTTCTCTTTCTGACTTACTTCACTCTGTTAGTTGGCTCTAGGTTCATCCACCTCATTAGCATTGACTCAGTGTTCCTTTTTGTGGCTGAGTAGTATTCCATTGTATGTACATACCACAGCTTCTTTATCCATTCATCTGTCAATGGATATCTAGCTTCCTTACATGTCCTAGCGACTTTAAATAGTTCAAGTCCTTATATCTAAGGGGGTCTGAGCTCTCCATGCTCTAACCTGAATGAGGTCTTGAATACTTGAACGTATAGACACAACAGCCACTATTATGAGATAACCTTAAATAAGATTGACCTTTCTAGACATACTCTTCCTTACTTCATGTGTATCAAAAACATATCTTCTTGGTAACCAGGATCAATTACCCCAGGCAACATTGCAACCCTGTTATTGCCTACTAGTGCCATCATCTAGGAGCCCAAAAACATCAACTGGTTATTTCAGAACTTCCAAAACAATGGAACCACAGCTATACCCAGTTAAAGTATTCTCGCCTTGTGTACTCAGGTTCTTATCTAGAAGAGCCTTGAACCAACAGCCTCAGTGAGTGAAAGTCATTCAGTCATGTCTGACTCTTAGCCATCCCATGGACTGTAGCTGACAAGGCTGCTCTGTCCAGCACAGGAGGCTAAAATCTGTGAATAGATGATCCAAGACTTTGGCCGCCTGATGCAAAGACCCAACTCATCAGAAAAGACCCTGATGCCGGGAAGGACTGAAGGCAAAAGGAAAAGGTTACAGCAAAAAAAGACCCAACTCAGCAGAGACATGAATCAGTCATAAATATACATATGCCTCCTCCTTCTTGAAGTATACATGTGTCCCTCCCACCTCCACCCCTACCACCTCTACGTTGTCACAGAGCCCTGGTTTGAGTTCCCCAAGTCATAGCGCAAATTCCTATTGGCTATCTATTTTACACATGGTAGTGTACACATTTCCATGCTACTCTCTGAAGTTATCCCATCCTCTTCTCCTGCCCCACCTTTTCCATAAGTCTGTTCTCTATGTCTGTCTCTACTGCTTCCCTGCAAGTAGGTTTATCTGTACCATCTTTCTAGATTCCATATGTGTGTGTGTGTGTGAATATATAATATTTGTTTTTCTCTTTCTGACTTACTTCACTCTGTTAGTTGGCTCTAGGTTCATCCACCTCATTAGCATTGACTCAGTGTTCCTTTTTGTGGCTGAGTAGTATTCCATTGTATGTACATACCACAGCTTCTTTATCCATTCATCTGTCAATGGATATCTAGCTTCCTTACATGTCCTAGCGACTTTAAATAGTTCAAGTCCTTATATCTAAGGGGGTCTGAGCTCTCCATGCTCTAACCTGAATGAGGTCTTGAATACTTGAACGTATAGACACAACAGCCACTATTATGAGATAACCTTAAATAAGATTGACCTTTCTAGACATACTCTTCCTTACTTCATGTGTATCAAAAACATATCTTCTTGGTAACCAGGATCAATTACCCCAGGCAACATTGCAACCCTGTTATTGCCTACTAGTGCCATCATCTAGGACCCCAAAAAACATCAACTGGTTATTTCAGAACTTCCAAAACAATGGAACCACAGCTATACCCAGTTAAAGTATTCTCGCCTTGTGTACTCAGGTTCTTATCTAGAAGAGCCTTGAACCAACAGCCTCAGTGAGTGAAAGTCATTCAGTCATGTCTGACTCTTAGCCATCCCATGGACTGTAGCTGACAAGGCTGCTCTGTCCAGCACAGGAGGCTAAAATCTGTGAATAGATGATCCAAGACTTTGGCCGCCTGATGCAAAGACCCAACTCATCAGAAAAGACCCTGATGCCGGGAAGGACTGAAGGCAAAAGGAAAAGGTTACAGCAGAGGATAAGATGGTTAGATAGCATCACCAACTCAATGGACATGAATTTGAGCAAACTCCAAGAGATAGTGGAGGACAGAGGAGCCTGGTGCGCTGCTGTCCATGGGGTCACAAAGAGTGGGACACAACTTAGCAACTGAACAACAACATTCAGGTATAGTTGGATACTCTCCAAAGTGATTTACACGTGTTGATTTATTTAACCCTCAGTACTCTCATTATCCCCTCAGAAACTAAGACATACATAGAAAAGTAACTTATGCACACATCAATTGCATGGTCAATCTGCAATTCTCAAACAATTTTGTAGCATATTCCCTTCAAAAGCTCGGAATTCACTACCAGTCTATACAAATTCTCAGTCACAGTGGGAAGTACTAGTCCTGCTCTCACCCCTTGGTTCCCTGTCCCATGCATCCTAGTCATTAGAAAAGAGGCATCACTTGTCTGTTCATGATTCAGAGCAAGTCCCGTATGACAGAACCCCATACTATGCAGGTGTTGTCCATAAGTTCAGACCATGACTGTGTTTCTAACAAGACATTCCACTTTATATCAAACCAGCCATTTTCGAGTAACTGACTGGCATCATGGAAGCCCAGTGAATCACATGTTCAATAGCACTTTGCCTTATTTTTTTAAATCAATATTTATGGATGTAGTTTCTTTGCTTCCCAGGTGGCTCAATGGTAAAAAAAAAAAAAAAAAAAAAATCTACCTGCCAATGCAGAAAACATGGGTTTGATCTCTAGATCAGGAACAGCCCCTGGAGAAGGAAATGGCAACCCACTCCAGTATTCGTAGCCTGGAGAATTCCATGAACAGGAAGCCTGGTGGGCTACAGTCCACAGGGTCACATAAAGAATCAGATACAACTTACGGACTAAACCAACAACAATAGTTGCTTTACAATATTCTGTTAGTTTCTGCTATACAGCTATGCGAATCAGTTATATGTATACATATATCCATTCTTTTTTGGATTTCCTTCCGATTTAGGTCCCCACAGAGCACTGAGTAGAGTTCCCTGAACTATACTATAGGTTCTTACTAGTTGGGAGGTTGGGATTGGCATATATATATAGAGAGAGAGACACAACACTGCCTTACTTTTTATTTTTGGTTGGGCACTCAGTAGAGGAGTGGCCAGAACAGCAGCAGCAGGCAGAAATACCCTAACACAAGGAAGATGGAAGTTAACACCCTCAAGTCTTTCTACAGTTCCAGTTCCCACCACCCAACCTGTGGGTGAGTCATTGAGCAACCACAGAGGTGACTCTGGAATGAAGGTGGCACCCACAGAGGGCATCACTTGATGCTCCCAGTTATAAAAATCCCTTGTAAAAGGGACTCTTTGGCTACGCACTCCCTTGGCCTACAAATGACCTTGTGCTTTGGGTCTATTCTAAAATGTCCTCTAAAGAAACATTTCCCAAATCACCATGTCACCAGCCACCTAATTTTCTTGCTTGGAAGACCATGACCCCCCAGCGACATCTTCCACTGCCACCCGCGGATCAGTGAACATTGGTGTCTTCAAACACACCAAGTACACAATCAGATACAGCGCTCCATGTTTTGTCTCCATGTTTTGGATCCAGACAGCTGTTGCAGAGACAGCCTGTAATTAGGTCCTCTGTGTAATCATCACCACTCCAACACCAAGGTCATCTTCATTCCTCATCTACACGCTAACCTTCACGTACAAAACACACGATGACTGTGAGTGCAGCTGTCACTGCAATTCAGTGCAACACACTGAGAGTTCATTTCTCATTTTCACCTGCATTGTCCTTACATCAGAACAAACAATATGCTGCTCTTTCTGGGTGGGCATGGAAATCCATCTTTCTCTGAGTTTATATGAGACACAGGTTCTGTCACTTTTTCTCTACATTCGCCACCGTAGTTACAAAGGGCCAGTCCAAACCAAAGTCCTTATGTCTCTGCCTTATGCCCTATACCCTTTGCATGTTAGCAGCCATGCACTCTGGCAAAGACCTCCTTTCAGTATACATTTATTACAGATAAAATCAGGTTAGAAAAACTTAGTAAATATTTAGTCCTGTGAAACATGGAATACTAGTATCCCAGCTTTTAAAGACAGTGAACTTTGCTGCCCTTAATCCTAACTAGATCACATGCTTCATCTCAGACTCTTTTCTTTTTCTTTCTTTTGGGTGTATTGCTCACCTGTACTTCAGACTCTAATTATGTCCATTAAAGTCAGGGGATTCTGTTGCAGACAGAATAACCCAGCTAGTTTAAACTCAGAAGGGATTTATTTAGGTTATAGGTGTGAAATGAAACTTATCTCCTGGCATATTGATAAATATGAGCCATCAGGATTCCTGGCTCCAAATGTGAATGAAGGCTCCCCAAACTGCCACCCAGCAGAAGCTACTACCCTCCACCACACCCTCTGCCCAGGTGACCCCAGACAGCAGAGATGCATATGAAAGGAATGAATTCAGTGAGCCCAGAAGCTTGCGTCTTCCCATACACGGAATGCTAAATGCTTTAACTTGATACCTGATCTTTGATGTTCAGACTTCCTGCTCCCTTTGCTACCAACTTGTGTAGAGCCTACCTCCCTTCCTGCTGCCTCCAAGCACTATTCTCAGAGTTACTGAGATCCTGCCTCAGGGCCTCTGGGAGTCTTCAACATTCCCACCAAATAAAATAACTCTCCACTTTCAGGTTGTGACTATATTTTTTAGACAACATAGGTTAGTATGAAGAAACACGCTAGATTTGACATTCCAAGAATAATTCCCCCAAATCTAGGGAGTTTAAGCCTCTATCGTGATCAGAAAGCTGGAGTCAAATATTTTTCCACCACAACTACCAACTGTAGAAAAGTATTCTGTCTGCCTGCACTGAAAATTTGCTGCCTCAAGAAACCATCTGGCTTATCAGGAATTGACCACAAGGTCTCCCTGCTCCAACATTATGCTAATCTGGATAGATGCTCTATGTCTTTATCTTACAAAAAGGGATACTTCTTGTTCTACCCTTCTTCCCATCAAATTCAGTTGCACATCAAAGACTTAAATAGGCACATCTAATTGGAGAAACCTAAACTAAATATTTAGTCCTGTGAAACATGGAATACTAGTATCCCAGCTTTTAAAGACAGTGAACTTTGCTGCCCTTAATCCTAACTAGATCACATGCTTCATCTCAGACTCTTTTCTTTTTCTTTCTTTTGGGTGTATTGCTCACCTGTACTTCAGACTCTAATTATGTCCATTAAAGTCAGGGGATTCTGTTGCAGACAGAATAACCCAGCTAGTTTAAACTCAGAAGGGATTTATTTAGGTTATAGGTGTGAAATGAAACTTATCTCCTGGCATATTGATAAATATGAGCCATCAGGATTCCTGGCTCCAAATGTGAATGAAGGCTCCCAAACTGCCACCCAGCAGAAGCTACTACCCTCCACCACACCCTCTGCCCAGGTGACCCCAGACAGCAGAGATGCATATGAAAGGAATGAATTCAGTGAGCCCAGAAGCTTGCGTCTTCCCATACACGGAATGCTAAATGCTTTAACTTGATACCTGATCTTTGATGTTCAGACTTCCTGCTCCCTTTGCTACCAACTTGTGTAGAGCCTACCTCCCTTCCTGCTGCCTCCAAGCACTATTCTCAGAGTTACTGAGATCCTGCCTCAGGGCCTCTGGGAGTCTTCAACATTCCACCAAATAAAATAACTCTCCACTTTCAGGTTGTGACTATATTTTTTAGACAACATAGGTTAGTATGAAGAAACACGCTAGATTTGACATTCCAAGAATAATTCCCCCAAATCTAGGGAGTTTAAGCCTCTATCGTGATCAGAAAGCTGGAGTCAAATATTTTTCCACCACAACTACCAACTGTAGAAAAGTATTCTGTCTGCCTGCACTGAAAATTTGCTGCCTCAAGAAACCATCTGGCTTATCAGGAATTGACCACAAGGTCTCCCTGCTCCAACATTATGCTAATCTGGATAGATGCTCTATGTCTTTATCTTACAAAAAGGGATACTTCTTGTTCTACCCTTCTTCCCATCAAATTCAGTTGCACATCAAAGACTTAAATAGGCACATCTAATTGGAGAAACCTAAACTAAATATACAACTCTCTATAGCTGAAACCATCTGACTAATGCAGGTGTTTAGCTCTTCAGCCTCTTTGGTATGCAAAGAAGGATGTTAGGGTTGGCTTTGGGTAGTGAGTGGGCTGACCCATTATCTCTGCTGTACCTCTAGGTAATGGCAGTTCCAGTTTGTTTCCATTTTCCTTTTTTTAATCATGTATTTTTGGCTGTGCTGGGTCTTTGTGGCTGTGTGCAAGCTTTCTCTAGTTGTGGGGAGTGGGGCTACTCTCTAGCTGAGGTGCACTGGCTTCTCACTGCAGTGTCTTCTCATGTTGCACAGCGTAGCCTCTAGGCTGTATGGGCTTCAGTCAGTAGCAGTGACTCGGGGGCCCTAGAGCTCAGGGGCTTAGGCCCTCCAAGGCCTGGTGGAGCTTCACAAACCTGGGATCAAACCTTTGTCTCCTGCATTGACAGGCGAATTCTTTACCACTGAGTCATCAGGGAAGTCCTCTGTTTACATTTCATTATTATTATTTTTTGTACTTCCCGCCTTCCATCCACCAGCCCTTCAGCAACAGGTACCCTCTGTTCACATTTCAGAAAGATCATTCTGGGTTTTACTTGAAGACAGACACTCAAGCTGCTGGACTGGATGCTGGAATACTTCCTGGACATTCTTGCCATCACACAGAAGGGTTGACCAGCATCTAAACTCAGGCAGTGGCAGATGAGGAGGAGGGGCTGGCTACCAAAATTGATGAGTGAATTTGTTACCAAGCTCATTCTGCTCGCCACATGACAGGTCAATGAATCTGAGAGACGAGGTGTTGAGGCAAGGATGAGATAGCAGCAGACAGAGAAGATGGCAAGCTAGCTCCTCAAAATAACCGTCTTATCAGGGTCTGGATGCCAGGCTCTTTTTTAGATCAGGAATTGACCACAAGGTCTCCCTGCTCCAACATTATGCTAATCTGGATAGATGCTCTATGTCTTTATCTTACAAAAAGGGATACTTCTTGTTCTACCCTTCTTCCCATCAAATTCAGTTGCACATCAAAGACTTAAATAGGCACATCTAATTGGAGAAACCTAAACTAAATATACAACTCTCTATAGCTGAAACCATCTGACTAATGCAGGTGTTTAGCTCTTCAGCCTCTTTGGTATGCAAAGAAGGATGTTAGGGTTGGCTTTGGGTAGTGAGTGGGCTGACCCATTATCTCTGCTGTACCTCTAGGTAATGGCAGTTCCAGTTTGTTTCCATTTTCCTTTTTTTAATCATGTATTTTTGGCTGTGCTGGGTCTTTGTGGCTGTGTGCAAGCTTTCTCTAGTTGTGGGGAGTGGGGCTACTCTCTAGCTGAGGTGCACTGGCTTCTCACTGCAGTGTCTTCTCATGTTGCACAGCGTAGCCTCTAGGCTGTATGGGCTTCAGTCAGTAGCAGTGACTCGGGGGCCCTAGAGCTCAGGGGCTTAGGCCCTCCAAGGCCTGGTGGAGCTTCACAAACCTGGGATCAAACCTTTGTCTCCTGCATTGACAGGCGAATTCTTTACCACTGAGTCATCAGGGAAGTCCTCTGTTTACATTTCATTATTATTATTTTTTGTACTTCCCGCCTTCCATCCACCAGCCCTTCAGCAACAGGTACCCTCTGTTCACATTTCAGAAAGATCATTCTGGGTTTTACTTGAAGACAGACACTCAAGCTGCTGGACTGGATGCTGGAATACTTCCTGGACATTCTTGCCATCACACAGAAGGGTTGACCAGCATCTAAACTCAGGCAGTGGCAGATGAGGAGGAGGGGCTGGCTACCAAAATTGATGAGTGAATTTGTTACCAAGCTCATTCTGCTCGCCACATGACAGGTCAATGAATCTGAGAGACGAGGTGTTGAGGCAAGGATGAGATAGCAGCAGACAGAGAAGATGGCAAGCTAGCTCCTCAAAATAACCGTCTTATCAGGGTCTGGATGCCAGGCTCTTTTTTAGATCAGAGAGACAGAGGCAATGAGAAACTAAAGTCAAAAAGCAGAACAGAGAGCGGGAGGCAGCGGAGAAGGAAAGTGAAAGGGTCTTCAGTCTTGCAAAGCATCTCCAAAGGAACAGCCAGCCTTTGGAAGGGGTATGTGAATCTCTTCTATGCATAGGTGCACTGGGACAAATGATCTCTCTAGGAGATGAACAAAGGCACTTTAATTATAGTCAAGCAGAGAGGCAGGGTCCTCTGAGGCAAACTATTAAGTATGATTATAATTATAAAATCAATAAAAAACAAGTCAAAGAAACAGTTCCCAACATTGAGTCAGAACTGGCTTCCTCCCTGCAACATATTCAGAAAATGTCATGATTTACCAAATGTTGAGAGCAAAAGAAAAACACCCCTAACAAGATCCTTCGGAAATGAAAATAGAATCTACGATGACCACTGCCTGTAAGATTAAAATCAAATTCTTCAGGCTAATAAGTCACAGTGAGAAAAATACAGGATGACTTGGTCTACTATGAAGGTTTGCAAGCTTAATTATAATTCGTGTTAAAGTGTTAGAAGGTAAATATTTCTTTTAGAAAACTTGAGTTTTTAACTATAATTTATGCTTTCCTCATTTTGAGGAATATTATAGTTAATATAGCTTTCAAGGTATTCTGGTTATTTATGAAGTCTTTAAAATTTCCCTTTACGATTTTTTGATTATTCTTTACTATCAATCTTAGCTTCTATACTTAGTTTTCAATCTATCTTGTGCACCAAGGAGGTATTACTGAAGTTTTGAAAGTACGTATTTAGAATCTAGTAAGATGCTATAAATGAACCTCTTTGTAGGGTACCGATGGAGACACAGACATAGAGAACAGACTTGTGGATACAGGGAGCGATGAATGGAGAATGTAGCAAGGAAATATATACACTACCATATGAAAAATAGATAGCCAATGGGAATTTGCTCTATGACCCAAGGAACTCCAACTAGGGTTCTGTGAAAACCTATAAGGGTTGGGACGGGGTGGGAGGGAGATTCAAGAGGGAGAGGACATATGTGTTCCTATGGCCAATACATGCTGATGTATGACAGCAACCAACACAGTCTTACGAAGTAATTGTCCTCCAATAAAAATACAATTTTAAAAAAGAAAGTTCATATTTAAAATAAGCATTAGGTTTCATCTCAAGGCACAGCTGTGTATGGTCAATGATCACAAGCACAGTTGGACCTCTGTTCTTCATGCTTTGAGGAAAATATAATTCTGTTAGGTTTATGGGCTATTAAAGGGTTAATACGGCAGTTGCAAACTCCCCAGCCCTAAAGGGTCAGCATCATAGGGCCGGTTGCTGATCTGCTGGCGCCTGGGAGTCTCTCAAGGCCGGCGATAAGGAGTTCGCTCTGGCCATAAAGATTCTCTGCTACACCTAGAAAGTGACAAGAACTGCACACCCCCATGCCCACAGACAACTCAAGGACAGCAGACTCATCACTAATTTCCCACCTAGCTTAAACAAAGACTTCGTTTCTGCGCCTGCTCTAAAGAATTCCCCTCCCTTTTTTCTTCTCCCCTTTCCTCCCTAATAAAACCTCCTTGTCCCATCTCCAGGCCGTGATTTCCCCAGCCCACCTCTTGGACCTGTGAATCTTGCCCAAGAACTCTTCCCAAATGGACTCTTTCCCTAACAGCTTGCTGTCCACCATGTCTTTGCAATTCTTACACTAACTTTATGACTTAGAGTGCCAGCTATGCCACTGATAAGTGAGGATAACAGAGTAAAATTGCAGATTTTTACAGGGGCTCATCTCCTTCAAGTGTGCTTCCATGATTGAATTTCCCTCATTCCTTAACCAGCTGATGCCTTAAAAGTTGAAAGCAAGGCTTCTCTGGTGGTCCAGTGGGTAAAGACACCACCTTGCCGTGCAAGGGCGCCAGTTCGATCCCGGGCCTGGGAAGATTCCATGTGTCGCAGAGCAGCTGGACCAATGTGTCCAATTACTGAGCCAGCGCTCTGGAGTGCATGTGCCCAGAGCCGGTGCTCTGCAAGGAGAGAGGCCACTGTGGTGGGAGGCCCACACAGGCCAAAATAACAAAGATGGATGATGAAAGATGAAAGACCAATAGAAGTGGCAAAAAAAAAAAATGTTGAAAGCATCTATGTATTTCAAATGATGAGAGATGAACAAAGTCTCTACAGATATACTTCATGTTGGACTCCCTTAGTATTTACAAATCTGTTTTTCTTGCAATTATAATCTCATTCTTAATATTGGAATCCATTTGTTTTTCACCAGTGATATTTAAATGCCCTGCTGCTTAGCTCTGCCTTAGTAAGTTTTATTTTATATTGTTAGACCATATTGTATATGTGTCTGTTTTAAGAGTTTTTTTTAAAAATTCATGCTTTGAGGAAAATATAATTCTGTTAGGTTTATGGGCTATTAAAGGGTTAATACGGCAGTTGCAAACTCCCCAGCCCTAAAGGGTCAGCATCATAGGGCCGGTTGCTGATCTGCTGGCGCCTGGGAGTCTCTCAAGGCCGGCGATAAGGAGTTCGCTCTGGCCATAAAGATTCTCTGCTACACCTAGAAAGTGACAAGAACTGCACACCCCCATGCCCACAGACAACTCAAGGACAGCAGACTCATCACTAATTTCCCACCTAGCTTAAACAAAGACTTCGTTTCTGCGCCTGCTCTAAAGAATTCCCCTCCCTTTTTTCTTCTCCCCTTTCCTCCCTAATAAAACCTCCTTGTCCCATCTCCAGGCCGTGATTTCCCCAGCCCACCTCTTGGACCTGTGAATCTTGCCCAAGAACTCTTCCCAAATGGACTCTTTCCCTAACAGCTTGCTGTCCACCATGTCTTTGCAATTCTTACACTAACTTTATGACTTAGAGTGCCAGCTATGCCACTGATAAGTGAGGATAACAGAGTAAAATTGCAGATTTTTACAGGGGCTCATCTCCTTCAAGTGTGCTTCCATGATTGAATTTCCCTCATTCCTTAACCAGCTGATGCCTTAAAAGTTGAAAGCAAGGCTTCTCTGGTGGTCCAGTGGGTAAAGACACCACCTTGCCGTGCAAGGGGCGCCAGTTCGATCCCGGGCCTGGGAAGATTCCATGTGTCGCAGAGCAGCTGGACCAATGTGTCCAATTACTGAGCCAGCGCTCTGGAGTGCATGTGCCCAGAGCCGGTGCTCTGCAAGGAGAGAGGCCACTGTGGTGGGAGGCCCACACAGGCCAAAATAACAAAGATGGATGATGAAAGATGAAAGACCAATAGAAGTGGCAAAAAAAAAAAATGTTGAAAGCATCTATGTATTTCAAATGATGAGAGATGAACAAAGTCTCTACAGATATACTTCATGTTGGACTCCCTTAGTATTTACAAATCTGTTTTTCTTGCAATTATAATCTCATTCTTAATATTGGAATCCATTTGTTTTTCACCAGTGATATTTAAATGCCCTGCTGCTTAGCTCTGCCTTAGTAAGTTTTATTTTATATTGTTAGACCATATTGTATATGTGTCTGTTTTAAGAGTCATTACATTTTCATTCTTCAAGAAAATTTCACAGTTCTTTCCTTTATGGTGGGTTCTATTTTCTGTTGGTAATACGGACAATTAATACTAAATTACATAGTTACATATTCCAAAGGGAACATGGTATTATATTTCTGAGGGGTTGATGTTGACCCACACAAAGTCCAGTGACAGGAGAGAAAAAGAGAGAGAACAAGCTTATAATGTACATCCTTCCCATTTATCTATAAGATCTATCAAGTGGGAAAAGGGTTTCTTTTATGTGGCCACTTAGGAAGAAAGAAATACAGTAACAGGACACCAAGTGAGTGAATGTATCACCTAAAACTGTACTCAGATTGCCATGGCTAGGGCTTCCAAGACTCTATTGAATGACAGTGGCAAGAGTGGGCCCCCTTGTCTTGTTCCTGATCTTAGAACAAATGCTTTCAGTTTTTCACTGTTGAGAATGTCAGAAACAGAAAATCAAATATTGTACATTAACACATATATATGAAGTCTAGAAAAATAGTACTGATGAACCCTTCTGCGGGAAGGGCTGGAGATGCCTACGTAGAGAACAGACATGTGGACACAATGGGGGAAGGAGAAGGCAGGATGAATTGAGAGAGCAGCTCTGATATGTACACACCACCATGTGTAAACCAGAGAGCTAGTGAGAAGCTGCTGTGAAGCACAGAGCCCAACCTGATGCTCTGTGATACCTAGAGGGGTGGGATGGAGGGAGGGGTGGGATGGGAGGAGGGAGGCTCTAGGAGGAGGGGAGATAGATATAGATATAGATATATGTGTATATATACATATATACACACACATGAATGTACGTATGTATGTATGAGTGTGTGTATGTATGTGTGTGTATATATATAAGTATTTAAGTGTATATATATATATATATATATATATATATATATACATACACACACACACACATAAAATAAATGATTCATGTTGTATGGAAGAAACCAAAACATTTTAAAGCAGTTATCCTCCAATCAAAACATAAATTTTAAAAATGAAAAGCTGTAAAAACAGGTTATATGCAATTTTACTTGCACTTTTTCTACATGAATATTAAGGCAAATAAGAAAAATGTTTAAAATAAGCAAGGTAGTATATATTAAAAGTTGAATGAAAAAAGAAATGTAAGACAAGCAGAGGCAAGCTGAAAGCTATACTCAGGACTACCTTTGTTCTTGCTCCTAGTAAGCTTGCAGTTTGACAAATTGTAAAGAGTGAAAAGCAAGTCAGGGACTTTTGTGGAGATACAGTGATTAAGACTTCACCTTCCAACTTGGAGGGTGCAGGTTCAATCCCTGGTTGAGTAGCTAAGATCCCACATATGTCTTGACCAAAAAACCAGAACATGAAACAGAAGCAATATTGAAACAAATTCAATAAAGACTAAAAAATAAAAAAGTAAACCAAGTCAATTCCATCATTCTCAGTAACCAAAAGAACAAAGCAACTAATTGTGTAGAACAAGGATTCTCTGAATTAAATCAGACAGGGGCTTCTCTGGTGGGTTCTCTTGAACAGAACTTAGAGGCATGGAATTGAGAATGTAATTGATATGCCAGACACACTTAACATCTTCTGCATTAGTATCTAGTCATCATTGTAAAAAAAAAAAAAAAAAAAAAAAAATTGTTGGATATATTTTTTTTTTTCATAATCTTTACTTACTTGGACTTACTTACAAAGCAGAAACAGACTCACAGACTTAGATAAACTTACTGTTGCCAGGAGGAACAATGAGGGGAAGGCATAGTTAGGGAGTTTGGGATGGACATGTACACACTGCTAAATGTAAAATGAATAACCAACAAGGACCTACAGTCAAGCCCAGGGACCTCTGCTCAGTGCTATGTGGTAGCCTGGATGGGAGGGGAGTTTGGGGGAGAATGGATACATGTAGATGTGTTGTTGAGTCTCTTTGCTGTTCACCTGAAACTATCACAACATTGTTAATCAACTATATCCAAATAAAAAATATTAAAAAAAAAAAAAAAGATAGTTCTCTGGGATACTAGTCCACCATCTTTTCTGGTCTGCTGGCTTTCCAAATAAAGTTGCTATTCCTTGATTCCTACTCCCTATCCAAAAAAAAAAAAAAAAAAATTGTGCTTTTTTCCTCCTTAGCCTCACCTCCTAGGAGGTCCTACACATAAACAGTGGCAAAGAGCCATCGCCTGCAGCTCTGTAATTATTCTGGTCCCCTAGCATCAGGGGTTGTGGTGAGGCTTTTGTCTTTGCCAATTTCTCCTTTTTTTACAAAACAGTTTTACTAAGACATACTTGATGTGCAAGAAACTGCGCATATTTAAAGTGTACAGTTTGATGAGTGTGGACATACATATTCACCTGTGCAACCATCACCACCATGGCCAAGAAAATTAACATATCCATCACCTCCAAAATCTTCCTTCTGCCCCATGCAGTTTTTTTTATTTGAGCCACGATACAGACAAAATGTGGACTGCCCCTGTGGCTCAGATGGTAAAGAATCTACCTGCAATGCTGGAGACCCAGGCTTGACCCCTGGGTCAGGAAGATCCCCTGGAGGAGGGCGTGGCAACCCACTCTACTAGTCTTGCCTGGAGAATCCCATGGATAGAGGAGCCTGGCAGGCTACCCCACGGGCAACGACGGGCTGGCAAAGAGTCAGACGTGACTGAGTGACTAATACTTTCACTTTCAGAGACCTCATGTACGTGACAGTTGTTGACCCACTCAATATTCCACCGAAAGGTAGCAGAATATGGTCTTTTCAAGCACACAGAGGACATTCTTCAGGATAAATCACAAGTTTCAACAAGAACATGGAGATAATACCAACTGACTTTTCTAATTACAACAGAATGAAACTAAATCAACAGAAGCAGAAAAACTGAGAAATTCACACGTATGTGGAAAGTAAACCACCCATCCTGAACAACCAATAGGCCCTCCCCCCCAAAAAAAATTCAAAAGTGGAAATTAGAGAATTTCTTGAATGAAAAAGAAAATCACAATATAAAAAATCTTACGAGACACAGCAAAAGCACTTACTAAGAGGGAAATGAATAGTAATAAATTACCTACAGTAACAAAGAAAAATGTTCTCAAACAAGCAAATGTTATGCCTCCAGGAACTTGAAAAAAAGCACAAATCAACCTTAAATTTAACATAAAGATGGAAATAATAGATTTCAGAGCAGAAATAGACCAGAAATACAGAAAATGTCAGTAAAACTAAGAGTTCATTTTTTGAAATGATCAACAAAATGGACAAACCTTTAGCTAGCCTAAAAGAAAAAGAAGGAAGATTCAATTAGAAATGAAAGATAATGTATTACAACCCATGCTGCAGAATCAAAAAGGAAAAGAGATGGCTATGCTTTCCAAAAGGTAGCATGTGATCCAAGACCCCTGAGATGTCACCAGCAGAGGTCTTAAAAACACCCCTTGATGGAAGGCAGAAGATGGGATTAAGCAAAAGGAAAGGAACAGACCAAGAAGAGCAGAATCTTCTCAGTATTTCAGTCTCTTGAGCATACATGGTTTCTACGGAGTTCAAGAAGTTCAACACATGCTGAGTCCAATTTTGTATGAAATAGATAACTAGAAAGAACCCACTGTGCAGCACAGGGATCCCTGCTCAGTGCTGTGGGGTGACCCAGATGGGAAGCAGCATGGGCGCACACTCCGTTGTGTCTGACTCTTTCGACCCCATGGATTATAGCCCACCAGGCTCCTCTGGCCACTGAATTTCCCAGGTAAGAATACTGGGGTGTGCTGCCATTTCCTCCTCTAGGTCTTCCCTATCCTGAGATCAAAAAACCCTTGCAGGTTGTACGTGACTAATACTTTCACTTTCAGAGACCTCATGTACGTGACAGTTGTTGACCCACTCAATATTCCACCGAAGGTAGCAGAATATGGTCTTTTCAAGCACACAGAGGACATTCTTCAGGATAAATCACAAGTTTCAACAAGAACATGGAGATAATACCAACTGACTTTTCTAATTACAACAGAATGAAACTAAATCAACAGAAGCAGAAAAACTGAGAAATTCACACGTATGTGGAAAGTAAACCACCCATCCTGAACAACCAATAGGCCCTCCCCCCCAAAAAAAATTCAAAAGTGGAAATTAGAGAATTTCTTGAATGAAAAAGAAAATCACAATATAAAAAATCTTACGAGACACAGCAAAAGCACTTACTAAGAGGGAAATGAATAGTAATAAATTACCTACAGTAACAAAGAAAAATGTTCTCAAATAAGCAAATGTTATGCCTCCAGGAACTTGAAAAAAAGCACAAATCAACCTTAAATTTAACATAAAGATGGAAATAATAGATTTCAGAGCAGAAATAGACCAGAAATACAGAAAATGTCAGTAAAACTAAGAGTTCATTTTTTGAAATGATCAACAAAATGGACAAACCTTTAGCTAGCCTAAAAGAAAAAGAAGGAAGATTCAATTAGAAATGAAAGATAATGTATTACAACCCATGCTGCAGAATCAAAAAGGAAAAGAGATGGCTATGCTTTCCAAAAGGTAGCATGTGATCCAAGACCCCTGAGATGTCACCAGCAGAGGTCTTAAAAACACCCCTTGATGGAAGGCAGAAGATGGGATTAAGCAAAAGGAAAGGAACAGACCAAGAAGAGCAGAATCTTCTCAGTATTTCAGTCTCTTGAGCATACATGGTTTCTACGGAGTTCAAGAAGTTCAACACATGCTGAGTCCAATTTTGTATGAAATAGATAACTAGAAAGAACCCACTGTGCAGCACAGGGATCCCTGCTCAGTGCTGTGGGGTGACCCAGATGGGAAGCAGCATGGGCGCACACTCCGTTGTGTCTGACTCTTTCGACCCCATGGATTATAGCCCACCAGGCTCCTCTGGCCACTGAATTTCCCAGGTAAGAATACTGGGGTGTGCTGCCATTTCCTCCTCTAGGTCTTCCCTATCCTGAGATCAAACCCTTGTCCCCTGTGTTTACTGTATTAGTAGGCAGATTACTTACTACTGATCTTCCCAGGCAACCCAAATGGAATCCAAAATAGGGGATATATGTACACGTACATATGCAGACATATGTACAGCAGACACTAACACAACACTGTAACACAACTACACTCCAATACATTTTCTTTAAAAAAGAAATTCAAAGTAATTGAGGGAAAGGTAAAACCATTATTATTGTTGGTTTGGAGACAAAAAGTCCATCCTTCATCTTTGATAAATTATAGACGCCTTCTTTTAAATAATTCAGGACCATGTGGGAAAATTATGGGGCAGCTATTTATGGCCTCCAATAAAACAGTGTCATTTCTGTTTCTTGTAAGCGGCATACCAGGCCTTTTATTCAGCCCACAGACAGCATTAGTTTCTCAGGCACATTTGCAGTCCCTGGTTCTCTCATGGCCTCTTTCTGTTTTACACGCTTCATCCTTTAGCATCCTCCCCGAGCCCCTATGAAATTGCTCTTCTCTCTTTGTCAAAACTCCTATGGATTCTCATCTGGTTCTATAAAATACTGGCTGCATCTCTGGACTGAGTGGTGACTGGGGTGATTATCATCTGTATTCTGCCAACCAGCCATTGTGCTGCTGTTACTTAGTCACTAAGTTATGTCCCACTCTTTGTGACTTCGTGGATTATAGTGAGCCAGGCTGCTCTGTCTATGGAATTCTCTAGGCAAGGATACTGGAGTGGGCTGCCATTTCCTTCTCCAGAGGATATTCCTGACCCAGGGATCACACCCACGTCTGCTACACTGGCAGGTGGATTCTCTACCACCGGGTCACCAGGGAAGGCCAGCAGTCATTAGATGCTGTCAGTCCATCACATCTGTCCTCTGCAGGATCATCTCCCTGCCAGCCTGCAGTCTCCATTCAACCTCAGGTACAGCCTCATAGACACAAGTTCTTTCCATGATATAGCCTTCCGGGCATCTAGTCTCTGTGGCTCCCTCCAAGTTTCTAAATAATAACAACAGTGATGCCAAGCATATGACACAGCTGGAATCTCTGATAAGAGCTTTTCATGGATTGCTATACTTAACTCTAAAACACAATCAGGAAAAAATAATTATTAATCACATTTTATAGATAAGGAACTAAGTCTCAGAGTCATTATGTAACTGACTCAGGGATCCACACTATTAATAATATTTAATATTAATACTTATTAAGTTCATGTATCTGAGACTCAGGGCTGACCTCAGACCCTGCAGGCTAAATTGCTGCTCTACATCCTCCCACTCACCCTTGAAAAGCATCATGCTTTTCTAGGTAACAAGGTCTGAGGTAGTCTCTTCCCTATCACTACTGTCACCTCTTGAAATCTCCTGTGTCTCTGTATAGTCTAAACTCCAACATATCAAGCCAATTGCTCTTTCCCAAATTATCTTCATTTCCTTTTTTCAGGTCTGTTATACATGCTGTGGCTTCAGATTTCCCTAACATTTTGTCTGAAAAACTCATGTGCTGTTTTATCGGATTGGCCAACAAGCTTGTTCCGGTTTTTCTGTACCATCGTATTAACATACTTGATTAATATGGATGAATGTAATTTTTATCAAAAACCTTGCCAAAGTCAAGGTATGTTGTGCTGTTTGCTTTTCCCCTGATCACTGAGTCTTCAGTTTCTTGAATTTAATCTTTGTAATTGGGTTTCAGGGTAGCCCTGGTTAAGGAGTAAACGAGGTTGACCGCACATCTCTCCACCCTTCTTTACTAAATAGAACTACAGAAGCTGAAGCCTGATGTTTTCTTCTTATGCCATAATATCACTCAATAGAGCAGAGTGTAATTACCATTAAAATCACTGGAAGTGTTTACCCAGACAGGTTATTTGTCAAATTTGATTCTTCTTAAAAAAAAAAAAAAAAGAAAAGGTTCCTTTTAGATTCAATTCACTAAGCATTGATAAAAAATAAAAACAATTATAAATTAAATTTCCATGCAAATGTGGCCTTTTCCCTCTTCTGCGTGGATGCACATTCATCAAACTACTACACTTTATTGTTGACACAGTGGAATAACAACAACAAAAAAAATCATGTTTGTATTGTTTTGCTACTGGCCAAGGTTCATTTTTCCCATGCAAGTTTATAAAGGTCATTAGAATTTAAGAAAAGTTTGGACTTCCTACTTATCAATGTAGAGTTAGTGATTCTCATAAACATTCAATCAGATGTTTGAAGAAAGTGATTCATATTTCTATCAACTACAGAGAAAAGTATTGCTCAATGTCTCACTCCCAATGGGCTTGAAACCATTGTGGTGTTTAAAAGAATCATCCCGGGGATTCCCTGGCAGTCTGGCAACGGAAGACTTTGCCTTGCAATGCAGCATGTGGGAGTTCGATTCCTGGTTGGGGACCTAAGAT
Source organism: Tragulus kanchil (assembly GCA_022376925.1). Taxonomy (NCBI): domain Eukaryota; kingdom Metazoa; phylum Chordata; class Mammalia; order Artiodactyla; family Tragulidae; genus Tragulus; species Tragulus kanchil. The sequence continues at coordinate 135,654,976 of JAIOJX010000023.1, forward strand.
CCCACATACCTTATGGTGAAAATACCAGAAAATAAGTAACAGAACCAATATTTTAACAAGTTCAATAGAATCTTTTTAAAATATATAAAAACCTAAAGCCACGTTAAAAACAATTTTTAAAAAATTATTGGAGTCATTTATTATAATACAAAATTGAATGGAATCATAACCTGCAAGAAAAATTAGCTAAGCTTCCCACTATGCTTAGCCTTGATTGGATCCTCTTCTGAGTACTGGCCGGTCTGAGACTGAGCCTCAGATAAAGGGGTGTGTGAACCTTTGCAGAAAGTTCAAGACAGACACTCTTACATGGACAAACCACAGTTCTCAAGGATGCCTGGGGACTGTGACTATACACATCATATTTTCAAGAATACAAACTATTTTATTTGAGGCATCATTCACACTGTTGAAACAACTTCAATTTCAGGAGTGCTGCTAATACTACCTTATGAAGGTGTCAACTAAAAAGATAAACAACTTGAGAGTTTGGGGTTGAGTTTTATTTGGGGCACAATTAGGACTGCAGCCCGGAAGACAGCACCTCAAATAGCTCTGAGAGACTGCTCCAAAGAGTCAGCAGGGGGAAGATCAATATGTAAGATTTTGAGGAAGGGGGACCTTAATACCAATAACAAAAGGTTCTTTGGTTAGTTACAAGGATATGATGTCACCATGAAGGGATTTAGCATTTTTCTAAATAAGAGGAGATGCAATGATTAATATAATAAATCTGTTCCTAAAAACATCCACCTATCTAAAGACCTGCCCAACCAGATTCCCTGGAGCACAGAGTGCCTCACTCCATCCTGAACTGCCTCAGGGGGTGTTGAAGGTCAACAGCTGTCAGCAAGGGGTCAATCTCTACAGAGGCAGATGGCAAGTGCCCTTGTTCAGTCATTGGCAATGTAACTGGTAAATGCCAATTGTAGTTGACAAAGGTAAACCAACAGGTTTAGTGTAAGGAAAATTCATATTCCAAGAATGGTTCTTGAAACTGAGTGACAAAAGCAGTGGATAAGATCAAACTATCAACATTCATTGCTAGAGAAAGCAAGGGAATTCAAAAAAAAAAAAAAAAAAAAGCCTGTTGCTTCATTGACTATGCTAATGTCTTTGACTGACTGTATGGATTACAACAAACTGGAAAATTCTTAAAGAATACCAGACCACCCTTAAGTGTCTCCTGAAAAGTGTGTATACAAGACAAGAAGCAACATTTAGAACCAGACATGGAACAACTGACTTGTTCAAAACTCGGAAAGGAGTACCTCAAGGTTTTATATAGTCACCCTGTTTATTTAACTTCTATGCGGAGTATATCATGTGAAATGCTGGGCTGAATGACTCACAGTTGGAATGACGATTGCCAGGGGAAAAATCAGCAACCTCAGATATGTAGGCAAAAGCAAAGAGGAACTAACTAGCCTTGGATATGCAGTGGTAGGAAGCAAAGAGGAACTAAGGAGCCTCTTGATGAAGGTGAAGAGAAGAGTGGAAAAGCTGGCTTAAAACTCAACATTCAAAACAGGTAAATAGATGGGGGAGAAGTGGAAACAGTGACAGACTCTTTTCTTGGGCTCCAGAATCACTGTGGATGGTAAAACCAAAAGATGTTTGCTCATTGGAAGAGAAGCTGTGAAAAACCTAGACAGTGTATTAAGAAACAGAAACATCATTTTGCCAACAAGGGTCCATATAGTCAAAGCTATGGTTTTTCCATTAGTCATGTGTGGATCTGAAAGCTGGACCATAAAGAAGGCTGAGTGCCAAAGAACTGATTCTTTCAAATTGCGGTGCTGGAGAAGACTCTTGAGAGTCCTTTGGACAGCAAGGAGATCAAACCAACCAATCCTAAAGGAAAATCAACCCTGAATATTTACTGGAAGGAATATTCCAGTCAAGTGATGCTGAAGTTGAAGTTCTGATATATGGGCTACCTGATGCAAAGAGACAACTCATCAGAAAAGATCCTGATATTGGGAAAAATAGAAGGAGAAGGGGACGAGATGTTTGGAAGGCATCAGTAACTCAACAGATATGAGTCTGAGCAAACTTTCAGAGGTACTGAAGGAAAAGAGAACCTAACATCCTGCAGTCCAGGGGGTTGCAAAGAGTCAGACACAACTTAGCGACTGAACAGCAGCAAGCTTTTCTCAGATTCCCCACTATCTTTCCACCACTTAACACTCACTGCAGAATTTCAGATTTCTAACTAGCAGTAGTTCTGGGCAGGGGGGACATGGGGGATTACCCTTTATAAATACCATAATTGTTCCCTCTTTCAAACGTTAGAATTTGTGTTTTGGTGAGCTCAGATTGTTGCTGAAATAGGTTGTTCGAGTATCATTTTTGGGGAATCTTTGAAGTGATCACTAAAGTAAAGTGCAAAAACAATTTATACCCCCATCTTGCCACATTGAAGATAATTCTAAGTCTGCATAAAGGCAAGTTCAAGCTTAAAAGCCGGAAAAGTTGACTGGTGGGGAATCTGTGATTAGAAAAATGTCAGAAAGAGTTATGCAGTAATATGATTATCTGACTATAATCTCTGTCCCTGTTTGTGTTGTCAACTAAAAAAGATGAACAACTTGAGAGCTGTGGGTTAAGTTTTATTGGGGGCGTAATTAGGACTGCAGCCCGGGAGGCAGCACCCCAGATAGCTCTGAGAGACTGCTCCAAAGAGGCAGCAGGAGGAAGGTCAATATTTAAGGATTTTGGTGAAGGGGGAGTTTAATATCATTAAACAGTCATTTTACAAAGGGTCTTCAGTTAGTCATGAGGATCTGATGTCACCATGAGCAGATTTAGTGCTTTTCTAAATATGAGGAGATGCAAGGATTGAGATAATAAAATCTGTTCCTAAAAGCATCCACCTGTCTAAAGACCTGCCCCACCAGATTCCCTGGAGCACAGAGTGCCTCTACCCCACCCTGATCTCCACCAGTGGGTATTGAAGGTCAGAAGATCTCAACAGCACAGGGTCTAGTCTCTGCAGAGGCAGAGGGCAAAAGTCCTTGTTGTCCAGTCATTGGCAATGTGATTGGTAAATGCCAGTTTGTGGTTGACAATGTCTCTTTGTCTCTCTCTGCTTTAAAAAAATAAAGGTAATTTGAATCTGAGCTTAGATAACCAGGACATTCTAGTTATTAGGAAGTTTATTGCCTGCAAAAGGAAGATCCTTTAATAAGCTAAGAGAATATGCAAGTTAAGAGAGAATGAATGCTCTAAAGAGAAAAAAAGGAAAAAATAGCAACATCAAAATGGAAAGAGCTTTCAACAAAACTAAGTAGCTTAATGTATACACAGGCTCAAGTTTCAGTGTTGGGCTTAGATCCAACAGATATGAACACCAAAAAGAGTAGTTGAAACCATCTTCCCACTTTTCATTTTATCTAAAATATACAAAACTATTTATGGTCTATTTCTGTTTCTATTACTTTCTGTTTACATTAAAAAATAGTGCATATTCTTTTTTTCCTTTGAAAAATGGCAGCTTCATTGAGATTTACTTCACATGCAATGTATCCTTTTAAGGATAAAGTGAAGTTTTAAAATTATATTCATATAATTATGCAACACAATTTCTAAACATATTCATCACCTTGTCAAAGGTCGCAGGGGGACGGGGGGAGGAACCCTGTGCATATTAGCTATCACTCTCCTCTCCCCCATTTCTAAGTAATCACTAATCGATCTACTTCCCATCATGATCATTTGGCCTATTCCAGAATTTCATAGAAATCAAACTGTACAATGTGATCTTCTATGATTGGCTTCTTTCACGTAGGATAATGTTTTTTCAGACTGTGTATCAACAGCATGTATCAATACTTCATTTTCTTTTATTGCTGACTAATAGTCCATCATACAGATACACCACACATTATCCAGTCATCCTTTGATAGACATTATGCTTGTTTCCACTTTGGCAATATTATCAATAAGGCTGCTTTGAATATGCATATACAAAATTTTTAACTTTTTATTTTATACTGCAGAATAGTCAAAGAACAATGTTGTGCTGAGTACTTAGCCACTCAGTTATGTTCGACTCTTTGTAAATTAAGCCACCCCCAGTCTCACCCTGATCTCCACCAGTGGGTATTGAAGGTCAGAAGATCTCAACAGCAAAAGGGGGAAAAGTCCTTGTTGTCCAGTCATTGGCAATGTGATTGGTAAATGCCAGTTTGTGGTTGACAATGTCTCTTTGTCTCTCTCTGCTTTAAAAAAATAAAGGTAATTTGAATCTGAGCTTAGATAACCAGGACATTCTAGTTATTAGGAAGTTTATTGCCTGCAAAAGGAAGATCCTTTAATAAGCTAAGAGAATATGCAAGTTAAGAGAGAATGAATGCTCTAAAGAGAAAAAAAGGAAAAAATAGCAACATCAAAATGGAAAGAGCTTTCAACAAAACTAAGTAGCTTAATGTATACACAGGCTCAAGTTTCAGTGTTGGGCTTAGATCCAACAGATATGAACACCAAAAAGAGTAGTTGAAACCATCTTCCCACTTTTCATTTTATCTAAAATATACAAAACTATTTATGGTCTATTTCTGTTTCTATTACTTTCTGTTTACATTAAAAAATAGTGCATATTCTTTTTTTCCTTTGAAAAATGGCAGCTTCATTGAGATTTACTTCACATGCAATGTATCCTTTTAAGGATAAAGTGAAGTTTTAAAATTATATTCATATAATTATGCAACACAATTTCTAAACATATTCATCACCTTGTCAAAGGTCGCAGGGGGACGGGGGGAGGAACCCTGTGCATATTAGCTATCACTCTCCTCTCCCCCATTTCTAAGTAATCACTAATCGATCTACTTCCCATCATGATCATTTGGCCTATTCCAGAATTTCATAGAAATCAAACTGTACAATGTGATCTTCTATGATTGGCTTCTTTCACGTAGGATAATGTTTTTTCAGACTGTGTATCAACAGCATGTATCAATACTTCATTTTCTTTTATTGCTGACTAATAGTCCATCATACAGATACACCACACATTATCCAGTCATCCTTTGATAGACATTATGCTTGTTTCCACTTTGGCAATATTATCAATAAGGCTGCTTTGAATATGCATATACAAAATTTTTAACTTTTTATTTTATACTGCAGAATAGTCAAAGAACAATGTTGTGCTGAGTACTTAGCCACTCAGTTATGTTCGACTCTTTGCAACCCTACAGACTCTAACCTGCCAAGTTCCTCTCTCCATGGAGTTCTCCAGACAAGAACACTGGAGTGGGCTGCCACTGCCTTCTCCAGGGGCGCTTCCTAACACAGGGATTGAACTTGAGTCTCTTAGTCTCTTGCATGAGCAGGTGGGTTCTTTACCACCAGCGCCATGGTTGCAGGTGAACAGGGAAGGGACGCAGCCATACATATCCATGTGTCCTTTCTTCCCCAAACTCCTCTCCCATTCAGGCTGCCGCATGACATTGAGCAGAGTTCCCTGTGCTATATAGTAGGACCTTATTGATTATCCACTTAAAAGATAGCAGTTGTTGAGTATACACATTTTTGTATAGAAATTTGTTTACAATAGTGTAGGTTCTTGAAGAGGCATGTGCAGGTACAAACATACACACTTAGAAAGACTCCCATGTTTTCTAATTACTTGTATCAAGCAGAGGACAGAGCACTGGCAGTGGGGGTCATCACCACTGTGTGCACCCACATGTCACATATAACAAGTTTTTCCAAGAACTAGCCAGTGGATTCCTAGCTTTGACAATTCCAGTCTTCATTCACGAAATATTTGTTGTGTGTGGCATATATTACTGTTAATTAACTCCAGAAGTATTTTTGAGGTTATAATTAAATTTAGCATCACCCTTACTCTTTTTTGAGATTTCTGCTTATTTACTTTTGATGAGTTTTGCCTCTTTCAACAAATGCTGTAATAGAAATAATACTTCATTTTTATTGTTCTATTGTTTTATTGCTCAGGTATTTCATAATCATAGTGAAAAGTCCATCTGTACTTTCATGTAGCTAATTTGCATCCACCATCACCTATTCCTCCTGGTTCTGTGCTACAGCCCTTTGTACAGATCAGGAAACCCACCCAGCAAAGTTAAAAAGATTGTCCTGTTCGCTTGATCAGCAAGACGGAGATATATGAAAAGAGGTCTGATTCCAATTCGATCTCTGGGGTCAGGAAGATCCTCGGGGGTAGGAAAAGGCAACCCAATCTAGTACTCTTGCCTGGAGAAATTCATGGACAGAGGAGCCTGGCAGGTTACAGTTCATGGGGTCGCAAAGACTCGGACACAACTGACTCCAGACTCCAAAACCCTAAACTGAGCTTCCCACAAAGTCCTGCTGCTATGAGAGAGTACCATACTCCCATGACATGTGGATCTGTTTCAAAATATTTGTGAAATTATTCATTATTATTATTCCCCTTCTGAATATGTTCGCTGTAGCATCACTTCATGGCAAATAGAAGGGGGAAAAGTAGAAGTAGTGAGAAATTTTATTTACATGGACCCCAAGATCACTGCAGCCATGAAATTAAAGACAATTCCTCCTTGGAAGATAAGCTATGACAAACCTAGACAGTGTATTAAAAAGCAGAGACATCACTTTGCCAACAAAGGTATGTACAGTCAAAGTTATGGTTTTCCTAGTAGTCATAAGGATGTGAGAGTTAGATCATACAGAAGTCTGAGTGCCAAAGAATCAATGTTTTTGAAGTGTGGTGCTGGAGACTCTTCAGAGTCCTTTTAACTGCAAGGAGATTAAGTCAGTCAGTCCTAAAAGGAAATAATCCTGAATATTCACTGAAAGGACTGATGCTGAAGCACCAATCCTTTGGCCACCTGATGCGAAGAGCCAACTCACTGGACAAGACCTTGATGCTCGCAAAGACTGTGGGCAGGAGAAGGGGACAGTAGAGGATGAGATGGTTAGATATCATCACTGAATCAATGGGCATGAATTAGAACAAACTCCGGGAGACAGGGAAGGACAAGGGAGCCTGGTGGGCTGCAGTCCAGATTCACAAAGAGTCAGACATGACTTAGTAACTACACTACAAATTGTCCCTGTTGACAAATTACAATTTCTAATTTTGACTTTAGAGAGTCCTGAAATGAATTTCCAGCTTTGTCCTTCTCTACTATAACTTTTTAAGTAGCAACCTAACTTGCCGTGCATACTTGCTAAGTCACTTGTGTCCAACTGTCTGCAACCCCATGAACCATAGCCCACCTGGCTCCTCTGTCCATGGGATTCTCTAGGCAAGAATACTGGAGTGAACCTGACTTGCCACTATCTCTTAAAGACAATACCTGATTTAGAAACTACTCCTAAGAAGGGCTCAGCATTTCAGATTTTGTTGATTTAGTCCTGTGAGCAATTCAATGATGTTTATGTCATTTAACTCACCGTAGTTACAAAACTGAGTTTCAAGGAGGGGCAGTGTTGCTGGTAGCAGTTTTCCCAACCTGGCTGGCATCTGTGGTCTCCCACTCAATGCCATGTTCTGTTGAGAAGCGGTTACCTTTTCTAACAGACACCTAGGTTTATAGAACCCTGACACGAAGTGTGGCCACCAGAACTGCATTTTTTCAGTGTCAGGAGCATGTTACCCCACTTAAATTAAGCAAGGGACTCCTTGGGCAAAGAGCTAGGTGTTCTTTTGTAGGCTGACCTACTTTACAATGTTTTTAACCACTCGGTTGTGCTTCAGCAGCGTACATCATTATCGATGACACTGTAAAGTTATGGTTTTCCTAGTAGTCATAAGGATGTGAGAGTTAGATCATACAGAAGTCTGAGTGCCAAAGAATCAATGTTTTTGAAGTGTGGTGCTGGAGACTCTTCAGAGTCCTTTTAACTGCAAGGAGATTAAGTCAGTCAGTCCTAAAAGGAAATAATCCTGAATATTCACTGAAAGGACTGATGCTGAAGCACCAATCCTTTGGCCACCTGATGCGAAGAGCCAACTCACTGGACAAGACCTTGATGCTCGCAAAGACTGTGGGCAGGAGAAGGGGACAGTAGAGGATGAGATGGTTAGATATCATCACTGAATCAATGGGCATGAATTAGAACAAACTCCGGGAGACAGGGAAGGACAAGGGAGCCTGGTGGGCTGCAGTCCAGATTCACAAAGAGTCAGACATGACTTAGTAACTACACTACAAATTGTCCCTGTTGACAAATTACAATTTCTAATTTTGACTTTAGAGAGTCCTGAAATGAATTTCCAGCTTTGTCCTTCTCTACTATAACTTTTTAAGTAGCAACCTAACTTGCCGTGCATACTTGCTAAGTCACTTGTGTCCAACTGTCTGCAACCCCATGAACCATAGCCCACCTGGCTCCTCTGTCCATGGGATTCTCTAGGCAAGAATACTGGAGTGAACCTGACTTGCCACTATCTCTTAAAGACAATACCTGATTTAGAAACTACTCCTAAGAAGGGCTCAGCATTTCAGATTTTGTTGATTTAGTCCTGTGAGCAATTCAATGATGTTTATGTCATTTAACTCACCGTAGTTACAAAACTGAGTTTCAAGGAGGGGCAGTGTTGCTGGTAGCAGTTTTCCCAACCTGGCTGGCATCTGTGGTCTCCCACTCAATGCCATGTTCTGTTGAGAAGCGGTTACCTTTTCTAACAGACACCTAGGTTTATAGAACCCTGACACGAAGTGTGGCCACCAGAACTGCATTTTTTCAGTGTCAGGAGCATGTTACCCCACTTAAATTAAGCAAGGGACTCCTTGGGCAAAGAGCTAGGTGTTCTTTTGTAGGCTGACCTACTTTACAATGTTTTTAACCACTCGGTTGTGCTTCAGCAGCGTACATCATTATCGATGACACTGTGACTTAATCTGCAGAAACAGAAAGCTTTCCAGTTCTGTGGACTCTGCTAATGAATGCTTGTCTATTCTGATTAGTGTTCAGTTGCTCTAGAGAGTATAACTAGACTCCCTGGGTTAAAACGATGACCGTAAACAGACATACATACATACACACACAGAATTAGTAAATTCAGTTTCCATTACTGGTGCATGTGGGTGTGCTCAGTCATGTCCAACTCTTTGATGACTCCTTGCTCTGTAGCCCACCAGCCTCCTCTGTCTATGGCATTTCAGAGGCAGGAATCCTGGAGTGGGCTGCCATTTCCTACCCCAGGGAATCTTCCTGACCCAGGGATCAAGCCATGTCTCCTGAATTGGCAGAAGGATTCTTTCCCACTTAGCAACCAGGGAAGTTCTTTACTGGTAGGTCTGTTCAAGGCTGATATATTTACTTTGGCCACCTGATGTGAAGAGACGACTCACTGGAAATGACCGCGATGCTGGGAGAGATTGAGGGCAGGAGGAAAAGGGGGTGAAACAGGATGAAATGGTCAGATGGCATCAGTGGATCAATACACAAGAGTCTGAGCAAATTTTGGAGGATAGTGAAGGCCAGAGGAGCCTGGCATGCTGCAGTCCATGGGGTCACAAAGAGTCAGACAGGACTGAGCGACAACATATTTATTTATTTAAGCAAGTATTCCTGTTTTAGAAGATTTGAAAAGAAGTACCAGTCAGATTTTGTGTTACTTTTTCTCCCTTTTGTAATGAAAGCTCTATGCTTTTTATGATCCAACATCTAGATTACTGTACCACACACATACACACACACACACACTTGACAAATTTTAGATCTATAGTCTCCAGAATTTTTAAATTGCAATGTCCTCTCTCATAGAATTCCAGTTCTATGAATTTCTATGACTATGTAGCTGTAGTTTTTTCAGGGTATCTCCTGGCTTTTGATTTAGCAACTCAAACTCAGTTTGCCATTAATATTTCAGAAACTGAAAAGATACACACTAGCGAAATGAGCATGGAAACTAAAACAGGACATTATCATACAGATTTCTTCAGTGTTTTTTTTCATCCTGAGCTACTTTACAATGTTTTTAACCACTCGGTTGTGCTTCAGCAGCGTACATCATTATCGATGACACTGTGACTTAATCTGCAGAAACAGAAAGCTTTCCAGTTCTGTGGACTCTGCTAATGAATGCTTGTCTATTCTGATTAGTGTTCAGTTGCTCTAGAGTATAACTAGACTCCTGGGTTAAAACGATGACCGTAAACAGACATACATACATACACACACAGAATTAGTAAATTCAGTTTCCATTACTGGTGCATGTGGGTGTGCTCAGTCATGTCCAACTCTTTGATGACTCCTTGCTCTGTAGCCCACCAGCCTCCTCTGTCTATGGCATTTCAGAGGCAGGAATCCTGGAGTGGGCTGCCATTTCCTACCCCAGGGAATCTTCCTGACCCAGGGATCAAGCCATGTCTCCTGAATTGGCAGAAGGATTCTTTCCCACTTAGCAACCAGGGAAGTTCTTTACTGGTAGGTCTGTTCAAGGCTGATATATTTACTTTGGCCACCTGATGTGAAGAGACGACTCACTGGAAATGACCGCGATGCTGGGAGAGATTGAGGGCAGGAGGAAAAGGGGGTGAAACAGGATGAAATGGTCAGATGGCATCAGTGGATCAATACACAAGAGTCTGAGCAAATTTTGGAGGATAGTGAAGGCCAGAGGAGCCTGGCATGCTGCAGTCCATGGGGTCACAAAGAGTCAGACAGGACTGAGCGACAACATATTTATTTATTTAAGCAAGTATTCCTGTTTTAGAAGATTTGAAAAGAAGTACCAGTCAGATTTTGTGTTACTTTTTCTCCCTTTTGTAATGAAAGCTCTATGCTTTTTATGATCCAACATCTAGATTACTGTACCACACACATACACACACACACACACTTGACAAATTTTAGATCTATATTCTCCAGAATTTTTAAATTGCAATGTCCTCTCTCATAGAATTCCAGTTCTATGAATTTCTATGACTATGTAGCTGTAGTTTTTTCAGGGTATCTCCTGGCTTTTGATTTAGCAACTCAAACTCAGTTTGCCATTAATATTTCAGAAACTGAAAAGATACACACTAGCGAAATGAGCATGGAAACTAAAACAGGACATTATCATACAGATTTCTTCAGTGACACATAATATTACACTTTCACTCACCTTTATCTCCTAGTTTACAGCCTGGTTTAATGACTTGTTCCTAGTACAGTGTGATGGAGAGGAGTATTCCAGGTACTTTATTCATCCAGCAAGTCTTCTGGAGAAAGTTTCACAGGAAACGTTCAGTTGATTGCTATTGCTTTCACCCCCTCCTGACAAGCTGAATAAACCTGTTCCTCTTTGGTGCTGTTACTAAGGCTGAGGGGTGATAATTGTGGAAGATTCTTAGGGAGCCTGCTGAGGGTTCCCTTTTCTAGATTTACACATCTGATTCTAACTGTCCTCTCCCTTTACCAAGTTTTATTTTCTTTCATTTGTGTTGACCTCTGTGACATTTCCTACTTTCCTAAAACTGTTAGTGCCCTAACATAATGTTTTGGCCACCTAACACAAAGAGACGACTCACTGGTAAAGATCCTGATGCTGGGAAAATTAGAAGGAGAAGGGGATGACAGAGGACAAGATGGTTGGATGGCATCACTGAGACAAAGGACATGAGTATGCGCAAGCTCCAGGACATGGTGAAGGACAGGGAAGCCTTGCATTGCCACATCCATGGGGTCACAAAGAGTCATACACAACTGACAGAGTGAACTGAATAATGCTTTAGGCACAGTGGTAAAGAATCTGCCTGCAACACAAGAGACTCAGGTTCAGTCCTTGGGTTGAGAAGATCCCCTGGAGGAGGAAACGGCAACCCACTCCAGTATTCTTGCCTGGGAAATCCCACAGACAGAGGAGCCTGGCGGGCTGGAGCCCATGGGGTTCCAAAGACTCAAACACCACTGAGCACATGCATTGATTACAAATAGACGACCTAGATTCTCTGAGTTTTAGTCTTCCTATGTTAGATGTGAGTAATAATATCTGCTTCCTAGAATCATTGAAGGGGTGCAGTAATATACATGAAGCACTGAGGAGAATACCTGATACATTCTAGAATTAAGAAATAGTGTTCAAAGAGTATGAAGGATCCACAAAAAACCAGAGTTGCCATATAACCCAGCAATCCCACTCCTGAGCATATATGCAGGACAAAACTCTAATTAGAACAGACACAGGTGCTCCACTCTTCATAACAGCACTATTCCCAATAGCAAAGTCATGGAAATACCCTAAATGTCCACTGACAGATGAATGGATAAAGATGTATATATACGATGCAATCTTATTCAACCATAAAAAGAGGGAAATAATACCTTTTGCAGCAACATGGATGGACCTAGAGGTATCTTACTGAGTGAAGTCAGAGAAAGACAAATATCACATGATATCATTGATAGGTAGAATCTAAAATATGACTCAAATAAATGTACCCAACCACCAGAAACAGATTCCTTGACAGAGACCAGATGTCTGGTTGCCAAGGGGGAGGGCGGGTGGCAGAGGAATGAATTGGGAGTTTGGGATTAGCAAAGGCAAGCTATTATACATAGGATGAATAAACAACAAGGTCCGACTACATAGCACAGGAAATTATAGATAATATCTTGTGATGAACCATACAGGAAACCATATGCATAACTGAACCACTTTGCTATATGTTAGAAATTAACGCAACATTTCAAATCAAGTATATGTCAATAACATTTTTAAAATGGTTTCTATTATAAATATTATTACTACAAAAAGCCTTAATAAGGAAATTGTTGTCCAAGGGGAACAAGGAAAAGTTCAGGACAACCACTAATGCAACAACAGAGAGGACAGAAGATTTTTCTCATGGAATTTGAAACTCATCGACTGCCAATATGGGTTTGGCAGGTCCGAGCTTCCCACCTACAGGAATACATAGGTAGGGGCTGGGGCTGAGAGCACCCCTGAGCAAAGCCGACAACAGCAGGCACCACAGTCCTGACCCTGCGGTGGCCTCTCAGCCAGCCGGTCAGTCTGGACATTCAGCCACTGGCTGAGAGGACGTCTGGGCCAGAGAAGGCCAGGCGGGAGGAAGGGTTACTTCTCTGATCTCCAGAAAAGCCATTCCTAATAGCTGGACCCTTTGGACTGGCTCATTTTCCTGGCTCACCTAGAACTGTTAAATGAATATTTTCATCTCGCTGCCCAAGCAAAAAGACAACTCTTTCCATAGGGGAAAAAAATAATCTCGGTTGAGCGTTCACTGCAATCAACTTTAAAACCTAGGTTTCTGAGGATAAATTAAGAGATCAGATTAGTGACAAGGGATTCAAAACCCAAAAGACAGGAAGCTATTGCTGGGCCCACTTTATGTTTCCTTTCTCGGGTTCAAAATAGTAACACATCTTACACTAATGTTTCTGTTTTCAGAAAACTGATCTGCATACAAGGACTGCAGAATACACAGATGCTCTCTTTAAATGAAGAGGTCCCCAAAGATGTCATCTCTTTCGACAGTTCCATTTTGTAATTGTGAATGCCTTTCTCTGCTCTGTGCTATTGTACATCATGGGTTTTTTTTTTTTTTTTTTTGGTGTGTGGTTAACTTTAGCCCCCTGTGGTAGTTTCTCCTGGTGGCTATTCATACAACTCCCCAAATTGGGAAAAGAGTTCATCAGGGCTGTGTATCATCACCCTGCTTATTTAACTGCAGCCCATGGGGTCACAGGGAGTGGAACTTAGTGACTAAATAACCAAGGATATTTCACTGGAGGGTGCCTTTTGCTTCCCCACGGGACCCAAGCAAAGACAGGCTGCCTCTGCCTTCAGGTGATCTCAGTTCACAAGATGAGCCTATGAAATGGCCAGGTACCAGTAACCACCATCTCCTCTCCTGATTATAGATACTCCAAGATGACCGGAAGGTCACAGGCTTCCAAAAATGTCACAGTCAAGATCAATCTATACCAGCCCTTGCCCTCCCCATCCATCCACCCAAATTGCAGCCGGTGATACACATACAGGAGCCTGTCACATCACAAACAATACGCTGGGGAAGAGAGAAAGCAGTAGAGAGCAGTATACTGAAACAGTGCCCCTCAAGGCTATGAAGCTTTATTCTTTCTATAGAACCCTCCTAGGTAATGTCTCTTTGAACACAAACTTTCTGAAGAGACCAAAACTGAGACTGGTGATGCTACCATAAACAACTGTTTGCCCTTATTCAAGACCGCAGAATTTCCCAGGTGGCTCAGCAGTAAAGAATTCACCTACAGTGCAGGAGACACAGGTTTGAAACTTGGGTTGGGAAGATCCCCTGGAGGAGGGCATGGGGACCCACTCCAGTATTCTTGCCTGGAGAATCCCATGGGCAGAGGAGCTGGGTGGGCTGAAGTCCATAGGATCACAAAGAGTTGGACATGACTGAGTGGCTAAACACACACACACACACACACAACTCTCTCTCTCTCTCTCTCTCTCTCTCTCTCTCTCTCTCTCAATACCTTATGTAGTAAAAATCCTCTGATGTAACAAAATAGCTAATTTTTTTTTTCAATAAGGGAAAAAACTGATAATTTCTTATAAGAGCTAAACATGGTTCCATGGCTAGTGCCTATTAATTTATGAAACTAAAAACTTTCATGCTATTGCTAAATTATCAACTCTTGAAATAATTGGGTCTTTTCACCTCATTTGATTTCAGATTTGCCAGGTTGCCACAGATACCTTTCTATTAAATAATGAAAGAGAAACATACAGGATACCTGGTTTTCAGCCTAGACTTCAAACTCAATTTATGATACAATATTAAAACCACCAATCAATGTTTAAATACTGCCGCTTTTTTCATCTCTTTGCCTGCATGCATGTGAAATTGCTTCCGTTGTGTCCAACTCTGTGGGACCCTAAGGACAGGAGCCCACCAGGCTCCTCTGTCCATGGGATTCTCCAGGCGAGAAGACTGAAGTGGTTGCCACACTCTCCTACAGGGGATTTTCCTGACCCAGGGATGGAACCTGCATCTCTTAAGTCTCCTCTGTTGGCAGGTAGGTAGGTTCTTTATCACTACCACCACCATTCACAGAGAGAAATGTCTCCAGATACTGCTTCAAATTCACCCCTTCACATCTGCAATAGCAAGGATAACTTCACTAGTGTTTATACAAGAAATATTCCTATGCGTTTATTCATTCATTTACTCTGACCATGGGCTCCCTAATGGAGTGATTTAATGGTTAGATTTCCTCTGACACTCCATAGCTTCACAAAAATCCTTCCAGAATCAGTTTTTCAGCCAAAAGTGTTAAGTATATTGTAAGCCAGCCTGTTATTATCTCACTTAGCCAGTATCTATAGTAGGCACATCCCTCTGATCTTCCCTATGGATAGAGCGATTATATTGATAACAAGAAATGTAAACTTCCATCAGCCTGTTTTCTTAATTAAGGCAAATGATGACTGAGGTTTTGAAAAACTGTGACAAGAAATCAACCCTGAATATTCATTGGAAGGACTGATGCTGACGCTGAAGCTCCAATACTTTGGCCACCTGATGTGAAGAACCAACTCATTGGAAAAGACCCTGATGCTGGGAAAGATTGAGGGTAGGAAGAGCAGGGGGCTGGCAGAGGATGAGACGGTGGGATGGTATCACCAGCTTAATGGACCTGAGTTTGAGCAAACTTAGGGAAATGGTGAAGGTCAGAGAAGCCTGGTCTGCTGCAACCCATGGGGTTGCAGAGAGTCCAACACAACTTAGCGACTGAATAACAACAACGATAACGACAAAGATGCCTCCTTGAATGACAAGGATACCACACACATTAACATTCTCCAGAAACTGCTGATGAGGCTATTTACACCCAGCTCTAGAAAATCAACTGATTTGAATGTGAACATATGATTTAGTAAAACTTAACAAGAAGCATTTTCCCAAAGACACTGATTAGAAAGTGAACTTTTACTTGGTGTGGAAAGTTTCAACTTCAGCATATTATGTACTCTGTAGTAGAGACAGAAATCTGTCCACTCACATCAAGAAGTTTTGCTGCTGTTTCCTAGATAGTGGCAAATCAGGCAGGCTGAAGGTGAACTTGATTGACACCAGGTTATTTTACATTTTGGAAATTCAATATATACTTAAAAACTTGTCAATTTGAGGATTTTTCCCCACTTCTGATGATATAACAAACCAAACATTTAGAAAAACCTCTGCTGGTATATAACATAAAATCTTGAAATAAATAAATACATATATTTTTTTTTTCTCATTTTCTTTTTTTATTGGAGTATAATTTCTTTGCAATGTTGTATGAATCTGTGCTGTACAATGAAGTGAGTCTGCCATACTTATACATATGTTCCCTCTCTTTTAAGCCCCCCTACTTCCCTGGTGGTTCAGATAGTAAAGAATTTGCCTGCAATGCAGGAGACCTGGGTGCGATCCCTGGCATCAGGAAGATACCCTGGAGGAAGGCATGGCAAACCAGTCCAGTATTCTTGCCTGGAGAATTCCATGGACAGAGGAGCCTGGCAGGCTGCAGGCCATAGGCTCACAAAGCATCAGACATGACTTAGCGACTGAACAACCATAACCCCTCAGTTATTAAACCATCAGACATGAACCGATGTGATTCCAAATCTTCCCATACATGGAAACAGCACGCTTAGCTGGGAATTTCTGACCTAGAGCCTGGCTCTTCACAACTCATGGAATAGCCAGGAGTTAGGGTCCCGGCAGGTTACAGAGTTGAAGAGACTTGTGCACAATTCTAGGGCCCTTAACAGGTAACCTCATCAATTTACCAAGAACAAAATAGAGTGGAAGGACTAACAACCCACCCGGGCAGAGAGTCCA
Organism: Tragulus kanchil; assembly: GCA_022376925.1. Classification (NCBI taxonomy): domain Eukaryota; kingdom Metazoa; phylum Chordata; class Mammalia; order Artiodactyla; family Tragulidae; genus Tragulus; species Tragulus kanchil. Next base: position 135,671,763 of record JAIOJX010000023.1, read on the forward strand.
ACACAACTTAGCGACTGAATAACAACAACGATAACGACAAAGATGCCTCCTTGAATGACAAGGATACCACACACATTAACATTCTCCAGAAACTGCTGATGAGGCTATTTACACCCAGCTCTAGAAAATCAACTGATTTGAATGTGAACATATGATTTAGTAAAACTTAACAAGAAGCATTTTCCCAAAGACACTGATTAGAAAGTGAACTTTTACTTGGTGTGGAAAGTTTCAACTTCAGCATATTATGTACTCTGTAGTAGAGACAGAAATCTGTCCACTCACATCAAGAAGTTTTGCTGCTGTTTCCTAGATAGTGGCAAATCAGGCAGGCTGAAGGTGAACTTGATTGACACCAGGTTATTTTACATTTTGGAAATTCAATATATACTTAAAAACTTGTCAATTTGAGGATTTTTCCCCACTTCTGATGATATAACAAACCAAACATTTAGAAAAACCTCTGCTGGTATATAACATAAAATCTTGAAATAAATAAATACATATATTTTTTTTTTCTCATTTTCTTTTTTTATTGGAGTATAATTTCTTTGCAATGTTGTATGAATCTGTGCTGTACAATGAAGTGAGTCTGCCATACTTATACATATGTTCCCTCTCTTTTAAGCCCCCCTACTTCCCTGGTGGTTCAGATAGTAAAGAATCTGCCTGCAATGCAGGAGACCTGGGTGCGATCCCTGGCATCAGGAAGATACCCTGGAGGAAGGCATGGCAAACCAGTCCAGTATTCTTGCCTGGAGAATTCCATGGACAGAGGAGCCTGGCAGGCTGCAGGCCATAGGCTCACAAAGCATCAGACATGACTTAGCGACTGAACAACCATAACCCCTCAGTTATTAAACCATCAGACATGAACCGATGTGATTCCAAATCTTCCCATACATGGAAACAGCACGCTTAGCTGGGAATTTCTGACCTAGAGCCTGGCTCTTCACAACTCATGGAATAGCCAGGAGTTAGGGTCCCGGCAGGTTACAGAGTTGAAGAGACTTGTGCACAATTCTAGGGCCCTTAACAGGTAACCTCATCAATTTACCAAGAACAAAATAGAGTGGAAGGAATTACCCAGCACAGAAGCCAGAAAGACAAAAGCGTAGAACAATTTAAAAGAAACTTTCCATTTTGCTCACCTATTCTGTGATCTTTCAAATTTAGTCTTTGTTTCTGAAATGAGATTTTCTATGTCTAGACCTTTCTACTGCCTCTCTTTTCACATCTTTCTTTGCTCAGACGATCTCCATTGTGGTCTTTATTATTGTGATTTACCCTGTTCTCCACATTATCTATCATTTTCTTTATTCCTTTTAGATTGCTCTGAAACTTTATGTTTCATTTTCATCTGCTTTTAAGGTGCATTCTTTCAGAAAAACTTCCATTGTCTGCAAGGGGAATTGTTCTCCCTCTATGCTCTCTTGTAACAACTGTAGTAAATTTTAACTACTAATAACATTTGTTTATTCATGTTTAGCGAACATGTGTTGAAGATCTGTGTAAAGAGGTAGGATATAGGACAAAACAAGAAATTAGCTAAATAAAACACAGAGCAAAAAGAAAACAGAGACAAATAGTTGTCATAAAATATGAATAATATAGTTAGATACGAAGGTGCTATGGAAGCAACACTAGAAAACTTCAGCTAGTTGAGGAGATTAGAAAAGATGTGTTAGAGGTTCTGGGCTGGCCAAGTGGCACAGTGGTCAAGAATCCACCTGCCAATGCAGGAGATGTAAGAGATGAGTGTTCAGTCCCTGGGGCAGGAAGATGCCCTGGAGGAAGAAATGGCAATCCATTCCAGTATTCTTGCCTGGATAATCCCACGGAGAGAGCAGCCTGGCGGGCTTTGGCTGCCAAGAGTCAGACATGACTTAGTGACACACACTCCAGGCTAGTCAGGTAGAGGTGGGAAAGCACATTTCTAAGGCTGTTATGGGGTCTGAACAAAGTTTCATATGAGATAAATAATTCTTAAAGAGAAATTTATTGGCCCACTGCCGAGAGTTACAAATAAATCAATAAAATATTAGAGATTAAAGCCACACAGTTAACAGGAGATGTACCTCACAAAGCTGGGAGTCACATTACATTGATGAGAATGGGCAGTGGAAAAGCTTAAGGGTGTTACCAGGACAATGGTAATGTCTGCTTTATATTTTTCAAGAGATTTCTCTAGTTTTATGATGAAAACAGTGTCAATGGAAAAAAAAAAAAAACACACACACACAATGTAAAAATTGAGAATGCTTTATTTGGCAAAATTTCTCAGGATTTAAGCCCAAGTGGCACTAGTGGTAAAGAACCCACTGCCAAGGCAGGAGACATTAGAGACATAGGTCTGATCCATGGGTGGGACGATGCCCCGGAGGAGGGCATGGCAACCCACTCCAGTATTCCGGCCTGGACAATCCCATGGACAGAGGAGCCTGGTGGGCTTTGGCTGCCAAGAGTCAGACATGACTTAGCGACACACACTCCAGGCTAGTCAGGTAGAGGTGGGAAAGCACATTTCTAAGGCTGTTATGGGGTCTGAACAAAGTTTCATATGAGATAAATAATTCTTAAAGAGAAATTTATTGGCCCACTGCCGAGAGTTACAAATAAATCAATAAAATATTAGAGATTAAAGCCACACAGTTAACAGGAGATGTACCTCACAAAGCTGGGAGTCACATTACATTGATGAGAATGGGCAGTGGAAAAGCTTAAGGGTGTTACCAGGACAATGGTAATGTCTGCTTTATATTTTTCAAGAGATTTCTCTAGTTTTATGATGAAAACAGTGTCAATGGAAAAAAAAAAAAAACACACACACACAATGTAAAAATTGAGAATGCTTTATTTGGCAAAATTTCTCAGGATTTAAGCCCAAGTGGCACTAGTGGTAAAGAACCCACTGCCAAGGCAGGAGACATTAGAGACATAGGTCTGATCCATGGGTGGGACGATGCCCCGGAGGAGGGCATGGCAACCCACTCCAGTATTCCGGCCTGGACAATCCCATGGACAGAGGAGCCTGGTGGGCTATAGTCCATGAGGTCACACAGAGTCAGACATGACTAAAGTGACTTAGCATGCACAAGCTGTGCATAGCATCTCAGACAGCCCTGAGGGACTTGTCCTAAGAGATAAGAGAGGAGTCAGGATACACACACACACACGTCAGGTTCATTGAAATCATTGTTTTGATGTGCTCCTCAGCTCTGTGGGGCCAGCGTCCAGCTCTTGCTCGCTCGCTTGCTCTCGCTCTCTCTCTCTCTCTCTCTCTTTCTCTCTCTCTCTCTCTCTCACACACACACACACACACACACACACACACACACACACACACAAGTCAGGTTCATTGAAATCATTGCTTTGATGTTCTCCTCAGCTCTGTGGGGCCAGCATCCGGCTCTTTCTCATCCTGAGTCCCTTCAGGGCGCACCTTTGTTGGCAGTTGCTGTAGAGACTCATGGCTACAAGATCCTCTGTTTACACCTTACAGCAACATGTTTCATTCACAAGAAAATTGGGCAAAGATGACACAGCAACAGCCTAACTAGGAAGTGATCCTAAGAGTTGTGGCTCCATTTGGAGAAAAGGAGACAGAGTTAAGGGATTTTAAGAAAAGGAATATAAAGAGATTAAGTTTGCTATGATTGAACAGACGGAGATGTCAAGGAGGACTGCCAGCTTTCAGGTTTTTAGCAATAAATTTATGAGGAGCTACTTATGAAAATAGGGAACACTGAAGTGGCACTGGTTTGGGAGAGGAAATAATGAATTTGGTTTAGAACAAGTTGAGAATGCAGAGCAAAAAATCAACCAAGTGAATCTGTAACCCTATTTATATTGCAGGAGCTCAGAAGGTAATTCTGACCTGTGAATTAAAGTGTGGGAATTATCATCACTGAGATGCTAATTGAGCTTTCAGCAGTGGTGCTGGAGCAGATGCTTGAGAGTTCCTTGGACAGCAAGGAGATCAAACCAGTCTATCTGAAAGTCCATCATTTGGCAAAATTTCTCAGGATTTAAGCCCAAGTGGCACTAGTGGTAAAGAACCCACTGCCAAGGCAGGAGACATTAGAGACATAGGTCTGATCCATGGGTGGGACGATGCCCCGGAGGAGGGCATGGCAACCCACTCCAGTATTCCGGCCTGGACAATCCCATGGACAGAGGAGCCTGGTGGGCTATAGTCCATGAGGTCACACAGAGTCAGACATGACTAAAGTGACTTAGCATGCACAAGCTGTGCATAGCATCTCAGACAGCCCTGAGGGACTTGTCCTAAGAGATAAGAGAGGAGTCAGGATACACACACACACACGTCAGGTTCATTGAAATCATTGTTTTGATGTGCTCCTCAGCTCTGTGGGGCCAGCGTCCAGCTCTTGCTCGCTCTCTCTCTCTCTCTCTCTCTCTCTCTCTCTCTCTCTCTCTCTCTCTCTCTCACACACACACACACACACACACACACACAAACACACACACACAAGTCAGGTTCATTGAAATCATTGCTTTGATGTTCTCCTCAGCTCTGTGGGGCCAGCATCCGGCTCTTTCTCATCCTGAGTCCCTTCAGGGCGCACCTTTGTTGGCAGTTGCTGTAGAGACTCATGGCTACAAGATCCTCTGTTTACACCTTACAGCAACATGTTTCATTCACAAGAAAATTGGGCAAAGATGACACAGCAACAGCCTAACTAGGAAGTGATCCTAAGAGTTGTGGCTCCATTTGGAGAAAAGGAGACAGAGTTAAGGGATTTTAAGAAAAGGAATATAAAGAGATTAAGTTTGCTATGATTGAACAGACGGAGATGTCAAGGAGGACTGCCAGCTTTCAGGTTTTTAGCAATAAATTTATGAGGAGCTACTTATGAAAATAGGGAACACTGAAGTGGCACTGGTTTGGGAGAGGAAATAATGAATTTGGTTTAGAACAAGTTGAGAATGCAGAGCAAAAAATCAACCAAGTGAATCTGTAACCCTATTTATATTGCAGGAGCTCAGAAGGTAATTCTGACCTGTGAATTAAAGTGTGGGAATTATCATCACTGAGATGCTAATTGAGCTTTCAGCAGTGGTGCTGGAGCAGATGCTTGAGAGTTCCTTGGACAGCAAGGAGATCAAACCAGTCTATCTGAAAGTCCATCAGCCCTGAATACTCATTGGAAGAGCAGATGCTGAAGCTCCAATACTTTGGCCTAGAAAAGTCGACTCATTGGAAAAGGCTGATATTGCGAAAGACTGAAGGCAAAAGGAGAAGAGGAAGAAGAGATGGTTGGATGGCATCACCAACTCAATGGGCATGCATCCGAGCAAACCCTGAGAGATGGTGAAGGACAGGGGAAACCTGGTGTGCTGTGGTCCATGGGGTTGAAAAGAGTCAGACACAACTTGGTGACTGAACAGCAACTGAGTCGTGAAAGTGAATGAAATTGTCCAGGTGAAATATGTGGAATAAACTGAGAAGGCGGCTGTTGACTGAATTCTGACAACACTGACATATAGTGCTAGGATAAGAAGGAAGATACTGCAAAGTAGCTGAACACCACCAATTTAAAAGCAGACCCTTTGTGCGAGGCAATATAAGGACATAAAAATACACCATTTCCAGTATTGCCAAGAAGTCAGCAACATAAGTACTTAAAAGCATCTTTTGAGTTGACTACTGTGGATATAATGGATGAATTAGACAAAATGCTAGTCTGTTGAAATCTGGTGGGCAGGCAGTGAGTTAAGAGTTTGTTTTCTTATTTGTGATCCATTTTATTTTCTGTGAGGAGCTTAAACTCCTCATTGTCTCTTCAACTAGAAAAGGAGACAGAGTTAAGGGATTTTAAGAAAAGGAATATAAAGAGATTAAGTTTGCTATGATTGAACAGACGGAGATGTCAAGGAGGACTGCCAGCTTTCAGGTTTTTAGCAATAAATTTATGAGGAGCTACTTATGAAAATAGGGAACACTGAAGTGGCACTGGTTTGGGAGAGGAAATAATGAATTTGGTTTAGAACAAGTTGAGAATGCAGAGCAAAAAATCAACCAAGTGAATCTGTAACCCTATTTATATTGCAGGAGCTCAGAAGGTAATTCTGACCTGTGAATTAAAGTGTGGGAATTATCATCACTGAGATGCTAATTGAGCTTTCAGCAGTGGTGCTGGAGCAGATGCTTGAGAGTTCCTTGGACAGCAAGGAGATCAAACCAGTCTATCTGAAAGTCCATCAGCCCTGAATACTCATTGGAAGAGCAGATGCTGAAGCTCCAATACTTTGGCCTAGAAAAGTCGACTCATTGGAAAAGGCTGATATTGCGAAAGACTGAAGGCAAAAGGAGAAGAGGAAGAAGAGATGGTTGGATGGCATCACCAACTCAATGGGCATGCATCCGAGCAAACCCTGAGAGATGGTGAAGGACAGGGAAGCCTGGTGTGCTGTGGTCCATGGGGTTGAAAAGAGTCAGACACAACTTGGTGACTGAACAGCAACTGAGTCGTGAAAGTGAATGAAATTGTCCAGGTGAAATATGTGGAATAAACTGAGAAGGCGGCTGTTGACTGAATTCTGACAACACTGACATATAGTGCTAGGATAAGAAGGAAGATACTGCAAAGTAGCTGAACACCACCAATTTAAAAGCAGACCCTTTGTGCGAGGCAATATAAGGACATAAAAATACACCATTTCCAGTATTGCCAAGAAGTCAGCAACATAAGTACTTAAAAGCATCTTTTGAGTTGACTACTGTGGATATAATGGATGAATTAGACAAAATGCTAGTCTGTTGAAATCTGGTGGGCAGGCAGTGAGTTAAGAGTTTGTTTTCTTATTTGTGATCCATTTTATTTTCTGTGAGGAGCTTAAACTCCTCATTGTCTCTTCAACTAAAGTCCTTGAGCAAATACACACACACACACACACACACACACACACAAAATCTTTATTCTTTGTATCCCAAAGGTCACCTATGGATAAAACTAATCTATAAATATCTCATTTTCCTTATCTATAAAGAGGAGAGACATCACCTCCATTGTTTATTTCACAGGCTGTTTTCAGGATCGTAACTGACATGAAACAGTTGTAGATTTTTAAATTCTATGACAGTGACAGTTGTTGCTATAACTTCTGTGTGTGTATATGCATGCATGCTCAGACATGTCCCACTCTTTGTGATCCCATGAACTGTAGCCCGCCAGGCTCCTCTGTCCGTGAGGTTTCCCAGGAAAGAATACTGGAGTGTGTTGCCATTTCCTTCTCCAGGAGATCTTCCCAATGCAGGTATCAAACCCAAGTCTCTTATGTCTCCTGCACTGGTAGGTGGATTCTTTACTGCTGAGCCACCAATAACTTCTTGACCCCAACAATTCAAGAACAAAATAAGAAAAGGGTCACAAGACAGTTTATGATCGATTGCCGAATAAATATTTATCAATCATTGTAGTTCTGGGGGTTCAGGAAAAAATATGGCATTCCAGGCTGAAATTGTTATGGAATATTTTGGAGAATTGCTAGAAGACATTCAGGGTGGTGGGGAGTGAGGCATAAACACAGTTTAGCTGTCAGGAATGGTGACTAAAACAATGAGACTAATCCAAAAGAACCTTGAAACTCCTCAATTCATTCTATATTCTTGGTTTTGACCAGAAAAAAAATCCATTATTAGGGTTTAGTGATTTTTTGAAAGAGTATCTATAGCACTAACTGTTGTGCACAATGTTTTATGAGTTTAATAACAGACAGTACTTGACTATGGAGGCTAATTCATTCTCCTGTCCTGTGAATGATGTCCACTCTGGCGAGCAGATCAAATGTCAGCCTAAAGATGTTTCCTGATTCCTTGCTCCAAACTTGATCGTCATATTTGGAAGGCAGACCTTACACCACTTTGTATGGAAATTAACAAGGTCATTTTACAATATAACATACTTTTGTTGCTGTTGTCTTGTCACTCAGTCTAGTCCAAGTCTGCGATCCCATGCACTGCAGCATGCCAGGCTTCCCTGTCCTTCACTGTCTCCTGGCGTTTGCTCAGATTCATGTCCACTGAGTCAATGATGCCATCCAACCATCTTATCTTCTGTTGTCCCCTTCTTCTCCTGCCTTCAGTCTTTCCCAGCATCAGGATCTTTTCCAGTGAGTTCACTCTTCACATCAGGTGGACAAAGGATTGCAGTTTCAGGTTCAGCATTCAACCCTTCTAATGAATATTCAGGGTCGATTTCCTTAAGGACTGACTGGTTGGATCTCCTTGCTGTCAAGGGACCCTTAAGACTCTTCTACGGCACCACAGTCTGAAGGCATCAGTTCTTTGGTGCTCAATCTTCTTTATGGTCCAGCTCTCACATCCGTACCTGACTACTGGAAAAACCATAACTCTAATACAGACCTTTGTCAGCAAACTGATTCTCTGCTTTGGGATATGCTATCTAGGTTTGTCACGTAATGTATAGTAACATACGTCTAATGTAATGTAATTATAATAGAGAAATTTATTTTGATAAATAACTAATATCTATAGGCTTATAAAGTTAAAAAATGAGAAGAAATGTGTGTCAGTACATAAATAGCTCTGTTCTAAGAAAGTTTAGAGAAACCTGTGCAGTCCCATGTGCTCCCAAGAACAGTACCAGAGCTATTAAGGTGAACCAGACATCTAGCCATGGACCTGAGCTGTGCAGATGCTATGTAGGAAGCAAAGGTTAAAGGATCCCTAGCTTTGAGGTTGACAAAGAACAGTAAAGACACATGCATCCCTGATCTGTGACAGGATCTCTTTGTCTTCATTCTAGCCACTTCCTGTCCTTCCTTCACAACATACCAGAGGGACCTCTGCTCAACACAGATCTGAATTTGGGTCTCCCGCACTGCAGGCAGATTCTTTACTGTCTGAGCTACCAGGGAAGTCCTCACAATATATAGGGAACCTAAAGGCTCTGTATCTCTAACAGCTGAGAAGGTTTGATGACCAGCTCTAGCAAACTGTTGAGTCTAGAAATACCTCTCATCACAGTAAAATCAGTGATCTCAAAAATGGATGAGTTTTTATTGAAATGCAGATGTATTAGAAAAGGCATTATTCCAAAGAGAATAGGTCATGTGCATGGTTTGAAATACGTATTATTTGTAAACTAAAGGAGCAAAGATTCCATCTAGACATTTGGCCCTTTTATCTAATTTAGAAATGTATACCTTCTTTCTGGCCTCTAAAAAATCTTTACGGAACTTTAATCACCTTGTGTTTGCCTTGCATTTTGGTGCCCAGTGTGCTTAGTCAATCAATCATGTCCAACTCTTTGTGACCCTATGGACTGTAGCCCACCAGGCTCCTCTGTTCATGGGGATTTTTTAGGCAAGAAGACGGCAGTGGGTTGCCATGCCCTCCCTCTAGCGTGTTTTTCCAACCCAGAGATCGAACCCAGGTATCCCACGTTGCAGGCAAATTCTTTAGGGGCTGGGTCCCCAGAGCAACCCTAGGCACCCAATGAGTAATAGTCAAGTCCAGTGCACCTGAGGGAAATCAATGCTTCATTTCTGTTTCATTGTCAAGGCTAGCCAAGTCAACCCTAGTTGAGTTCTAAGCCCCAAAATGTGGATACACTTCAGAAATAGATATTTTTTTCCTGTGTGTATATAAATTTCACCCAGTTTAAAACTGAAGGAACTTGAAGCTTCTACTTTAATTTTTCCCAAGTTAAGGCTATTTTATTGGTATATGAACACAGAGAAAGGTATATTGGGTATAGATTAGGATGACTCTCAATCAATCTCTTTCATAATTTACAGAAGTCTCACAATATTTTTTAGAAGCAAAGAGGCGTCATTTGAGACCAGGATGCTAAGGATCAGCGGAGTTAAATGACTGAGCCAGCCACCTATGAGTCTATATTGTCATTGTCTGTGTTTTTATCTCCCAGAAAGAGCAACCCAGATCTAAACTCTGCATTCTGAGAAATTAAATGCATGCCACTCAGTTCTGGTGGTTTGCAATAGAATATCTTCCTACCGCTCTTTACTGTTTCCAAATAATTTGCACATCAGTTTAAATGAATGTCCTAGTGCAACATTGTTTCCTGTTCTGTTTTATTAACTCTGAATGACTTTCTGTGCCTCAGTGCCCACGTTCTCTCTTTCTCTAATTGTACTGTCTCTTTTGCAAAATTTACTACTTCTGAGAATGTGTGTAATGGGACAATTTTTTTTCCCTGTGTAACTCTGGATGAAATGTCTACCAACTAATAGAGCAATCAGATTTGCCCTTCTAAGCCAAAAGACAGTGGAGGAAGGGAACCTGAGGACGCACGGCAACTGTCCTTCTTATCGCTTATTAATGCATCTTTGCACAAACAGATATTTTGTTTAAAACCTGTCTCAAGTCAGGCTGCTCACTCTCCTTCACCTCCAATCACTCATCTCCATTTTGTGACCGAACAGTTGGTTGATGGGCAAAATATTGTGAACCCAGTGTCCATGTGCTGCTTTTAAAAAAGGCAATGAAGCATCAGTATTGGTTGACTTCCCACCAAAAACTTCTCAACAAATTTCTGGTGAAATGGCAGCGAGGACACACCTGAGCAGATGGGCTGTGGATGGACATGCCCATCTGGGGCACCCTTACGAGATGGAAGCCCACTCGACTTTTACCACTCATTCATCATTTCTATCTTGGTAGCAGAGTCATGGAAAAAGGCATTCTCAGGTTTCCCCAAATCACATCTTTTGAAATCAACTTCAGTTACCCCTTTGTGATTTGAGGTCAGTATCCAGCCAGCCAGCAGGTCCTTTTGGGGTCTCTGTCCATAAATAAATCTCCCTTTCAATTTAACAAAGACAAAGCTCTCAATGAACTCTGTTCAGACTGAGCACAGTATAATTTACTTTTCAATTTCACACCCAAAGATTCTGTAATGGGGGAATGTAGGCGGTTAAGTTTGCAGTCATACCAAATGGGTTTTTAATATTTAAAATCCATCTGTTTACTTACAAAGAGTAAATGCCTGGAAATGAGGCTTCTGAAATGCAAATGAAGAGCTGCAAGACTTATTTCTGCTTGGGAAAACCCAACGTTTTCCTGACAAAAGGGAGTCATAATAGCTCCTGTGGAATCCAATAATATTAAAAATGTTTGTTACAAAAAACACTTTTTTTTCCCTTTGTGTAGTGCAACATTGTTTCCTGTTCTGTTTTATTAACTCTGAATGACTTTCTGTGCCTCAGTGCCCACGTTCTCTCTTTCTCTAATTGTTCTGTCTCTTTGCAAAATTTACTACTTCTGAGAATGTGTGTAATGGGACAATTTTTTTTCCCTGTGTAACTCTGGATGAAATGTCTACCAACTAATAGAGCAATCAGATTTGCCCTTCTAAGCCAAAAGACAGTGGAGGAAGGGAACCTGAGGACGCACGGCAACTGTCCTTCTTATCGCTTATTAATGCATCTTTGCACAAACAGATATTTTGTTTAAAACCTGTCTCAAGTCAGGCTGCTCACTCTCCTTCACCTCCAATCACTCATCTCCATTTTGTGACCGAACAGTTGGTTGATGGGCAAAATATTGTGAACCCAGTGTCCATGTGCTGCTTTTAAAAAAGGCAATGAAGCATCAGTATTGGTTGACTTCCCACCAAAAACTTCTCAACAAATTTCTGGTGAAATGGCAGCGAGGACACACCTGAGCAGATGGGCTGTGGATGGACATGCCCATCTGGGGCACCCTTACGAGATGGAAGCCCACTCGACTTTTACCACTCATTCATCATTTCTATCTTGGTAGCAGAGTCATGGAAAAAGGCATTCTCAGGTTTCCCCAAATCACATCTTTTGAAATCAACTTCAGTTACCCCTTTGTGATTTGAGGTCAGTATCCAGCCAGCCAGCAGGTCCTTTTGGGGTCTCTGTCCATAAATAAATCTCCCTTTCAATTTAACAAAGACAAAGCTCTCAATGAACTCTGTTCAGACTGAGCACAGTATAATTTACTTTTCAATTTCACACCCAAAGATTCTGTAATGGGGGAATGTAGGCGGTTAAGTTTGCAGTCATACCAAATGGGTTTTTAATATTTAAAATCCATCTGTTTACTTACAAAGAGTAAATGCCTGGAAATGAGGCTTCTGAAATGCAAATGAAGAGCTGCAAGACTTATTTCTGCTTGGGAAAACCCAACGTTTTCCTGACAAAAGGGAGTCATAATAGCTCCTGTGGAATCCAATAATATTAAAAATGATGTTTGATCCAATAGTGCATGATCTGTGTAAGGGGAAATCTATGGTCTCTTGTTTGTTATGACTGTGTCATGAAATGCTTCATGAATTTGTGGTAAGAGGGGAGATTCAAATTAGCATGGCATTTTGAAAACTGGCGGCTGAAACAATTCTAGGAGGCCTTGGTTTATTGAAACAGCTAACAGACTTAAACGAATCAACATTTCAGAAAAGGCAGTGTAATTTCTACTGTTTCTCATGGAATACGAAGGTGAAGGATTTAGCCTCATTCTTTGTTATTGTTCCTTAGCTCGGAGAAATCAGAATTGACTTTTAGGAAGTCACTATTCTTAGTGCATGAATTCAAAATGAATCACAATAATAGAAGTTTTATAAACTATGATTAATATATGAAAGTTAAAAATTGCTAGGTCTATAAAATATTATGATGAAATTTTCAAACAATATGCTATGCCTTCCATAAAAATTACTAGCATTAAAACTTGGCCAGATATAACCCCATTGATCGCTTTTCTTAGAAATCCTTAAGTAAGTGATTGTAAGTAAGTGATTGTGCTGCCTACTAGAGCAAGGGACTTCACTGGTGGCTCAGATGGTAAGGAATCTACCTACAGTGTGAGAGACCTAGGTTCGATCCCTGGGTCGGGAAGATCCCCTGGAGAAGAGGAGACAATCCACTCCAGTAATTCTTGCCTGGAGAATTCCATGAAGGAAGGAGCCTATCAGGCTATAGTCCATGGAGTCACAAGGAATAGGATACAGCTGAGGGACTAATGCAACAACAATAGAGCAAGACCATCCAGACTGAATCCCTTTGTTTAAATATTCACCTTTTAGTTCATGAAAAATGATACAATACTTAGGGTATTGCTATTTACCTAAATCCCTCAGCGTATGTCTTATCTGATAGACATATATTTCTCACTCATATCAACTCCCAAACAACTCATCATAATTGGCAGAAAACCCACTTTCCAGTGGCAAGTTACTTGCTTGTCGGAATGAATGTCTCTCACTTCAATCTTGCTTCGACATTTGGGAAATTCTGAAAGAGTCATAATAGCTCCTGTGGAATCCAATAATATTAAAAATGATGTTTGATCCAATAGTGCATGATCTGTGTAAGGGAAATCTATGGTCTCTTGTTTGTTATGACTGTGTCATGAAATGCTTCATGAATTTGTGGTAAGAGGGGAGATTCAAATTAGCATGGCATTTTGAAAACTGGCGGCTGAAACAATTCTAGGAGGCCTTGGTTTATTGAAACAGCTAACAGACTTAAACGAATCAACATTTCAGAAAAGGCAGTGTAATTTCTACTGTTTCTCATGGAATACGAAGGTGAAGGATTTAGCCTCATTCTTTGTTATTGTTCCTTAGCTCGGAGAAATCAGAATTGACTTTTAGGAAGTCACTATTCTTAGTGCATGAATTCAAAATGAATCACAATAATAGAAGTTTTATAAACTATGATTAATATATGAAAGTTAAAAATTGCTAGGTCTATAAAATATTATGATGAAATTTTCAAACAATATGCTATGCCTTCCATAAAAATTACTAGCATTAAAACTTGGCCAGATATAACCCCATTGATCGCTTTTCTTAGAAATCCTTAAGTAAGTGATTGTAAGTAAGTGATTGTGCTGCCTACTAGAGCAAGGGACTTCACTGGTGGCTCAGATGGTAAGGAATCTACCTACAGTGTGAGAGACCTAGGTTCGATCCCTGGGTCGGGAAGATCCCCTGGAGAAGAGGAGACAATCCACTCCAGTAATTCTTGCCTGGAGAATTCCATGAAGGAAGGAGCCTATCAGGCTATAGTCCATGGAGTCACAAGGAATAGGATACAGCTGAGGGACTAATGCAACAACAATAGAGCAAGACCATCCAGACTGAATCCCTTTGTTTAAATATTCACCTTTTAGTTCATGAAAAATGATACAATACTTAGGGTATTGCTATTTACCTAAATCCCTCAGCCTATGTCTTATCTGATAGACATATATTTCTCACTCATATCAACTCCCAAACAACTCATCATAATTGGCAGAAAACCCACTTTCCAGTGGCAAGTTACTTGCTTGTCGGAATGAATGTCTCTCTTTCATCTCACGATTTCATCACCTCCATCACATGCCATTTCTTTGCTCTTTGGCTTGAAAATGACTTAGGCCACTTCACTCTTGTTTTGTGTTTGAATGGTGGTCCCATAGGTGCAAGGGGGCTGAGAAATGAAATCTCTGCTGGACAATGATTCCTAGGAAACCCTGCACCCAGAGGGAGGAGCAAGACCCTTTGGAAGCCAGCCCTTCCTTCTCTGGGAGGAAGACTGTAAGAATCACAAGGACACGATGGACAACAAGCTGTTAGGGAAAGAGTTTATTTGGGAAGAGTTCCCGGGCGAGATCCACAGGTCCAAAAGGTGGGCCAGTGAAGTCGCGCCCCAGAGATGGAACGAAGAGGTTTTATCTGGGAGGCGAAGGAAAAACAACAACAACAACAACAACAAAAACAAAACAAAAAGGGATAGAGTTTCTTAGAGCAGGTGCAGAAACAAAGTCTTTGTTTAAACTGAGCGGGAGGGCTTCCCCTGGTGGTCCAGTGGGTAAGGACACCGCCTTGCAGTGCAAGGGGCGCCAGTTCGATCCCTGGCCTGGGAAGATCCCACGTGCCGCAGAGTGACTGGACCGATGTGTCCAATTGCCCAGCCAGAGCTCTGGAGCGCATGCGCCCAGAGCCGGCGCTCTGCAGCGACAGACGCCACTGCGATGGGAGGCCCACAGGAGCCAAAGAACAAAGACGGATGAAAATAGAGAAATGAAAGACCAATAGAGGTGGCCTGCCCGTCCCCCTCCCTCCCCACCTCACCCCCAAAAGATAAATAAATAAAATAAATGTTTAAACTGAGCAGGAAATGAGTGATGAGTCGGCTGTCCTTAAGTTGTCTGTGGGCATGGGGGTGTGCAGTTCTTGTTACTTTCTAGACCAGGTGGAAAATCTTCATGGCCAGGGTGAGCTCCTTATTGCTGTCCTTGAAAGCCTCCCAGGCACCAGCAGATCAACAACAGGCCCCTTGCTACTGACCCTGCAAGGCCAGCGAGTTCACAGCTGCAGTGTTAACTCTTTAATAGCCTAAAAACCCGCTCCCAAACAACTCATCATAATTGGCAGAAAACCCACTTTCCAGTGGCAAGTTACTTGCTTGTCGGAATGAATGTCTCTCTTTCATCTCACGATTTCATCACCTCCATCACATGCCATTTCTTTGCTCTTTGGCTTGAAAATGACTTAGGCCACTTCACTCTTGTTTTGTGTTTGAATGGTGGTCCCATAGGTGCAAGGGGGCTGAGAAATGAAATCTCTGCTGGACAATGATTCCTAGGAAACCCTGCACCCAGAGGGAGGAGCAAGACCCTTTGGAAGCCAGCCCTTCCTTCTCTGGGAGGAAGACTGTAAGAATCACAAGGACACGATGGACAACAAGCTGTTAGGGAAAGAGTTTATTTGGGAAGAGTTCCCGGGCGAGATCCACAGGTCCAAAAGGTGGGCCAGTGAAGTCGCGCCCCAGAGATGGAACGAAGAGGTTTTATCTGGGAGGCGAAGGAAAAACAACAACAACGACAACAACAAAAACAAAACAAAAAGGGATAGAGTTTCTTAGAGCAGGTGCAGAAACAAAGTCTTTGTTTAAACTGAGCGGGAGGGCTTCCCCTGGTGGTCCAGTGGGTAAGGACACCGCCTTGCAGTGCAAGGGGCGCCAGTTCGATCCCTGGCCTGGGAAGATCCCACGTGCCGCAGAGTGACTGGACCGATGTGTCCAATTGCCCAGCCAGAGCTCTGGAGCGCATGCGCCCAGAGCCGGCGCTCTGCAGCGACAGAGGCCACCGCAATGGGAGGCCCACAGGAGCCAAAGAACAAAGACGGATGAAAATAGAGAAATGAAAGACCAATAGAGGTGGCCTGCCCGTCCCCCTCCCTCCCCACCTCACCCCCAAAAGATAAATAAATAAAATAAATGTTTAAACTGAGCAGGAAATGAGTGATGAGTCGGCTGTCCTTAAGTTGTCTGTGGGCATGGGGGTGTGCAGTTCTTGTTACTTTCTAGACCAGGTGGAAAATCTTCATGGCCAGGGTGAGCTCCTTATTGCTGTCCTTGAAAGCCTCCCAGGCACCAGCAGATCAGCAACAGGCCCCTTGCTACTGACCCTGCAAGGCCAGCGAGTTCACAGCTGCAGTGTTAACTCTTTAATAGCCTACCAGCCTAACAAAGACCACTGCTTCTCCAATCACGGTCCTGTCTGCATTACAACCCAGGCTTCCAAGGTAGCTCAGTGGTAAAGAATCTGCCTGCCAATGCAGGAGACCAGGAGACACAAGTTCCATCCCTGGGTCAGGAAGATTCTCTGGAGGAGGAAATGGCAACCCACTCCAGTATTTTTGCCTGGAGAATTCCATGGAAGAAGAGCCTGACCACTACCGCCCCTGAAGTTACACAAAGTCAGACGCGACTAAGCAACATGAGCAACCCGTCAGATAATATACCTAAATATTAATATAAGGTGAGATTCTTGATGGATAATAACTTACATTTTCTAAGACGCACTAATCCCTAGGTATCCTCTGCTTTATTTCACCACCCTTGGAACACCTCTTAGAGAAACTGAAGCTGCACGGCTCTGAGGTAAATGAATACCCTGCCTACTGTGGCACTAGAGGGAGTTAGGTAAAGCATGATTTTACCCCATAAAAATTTTTAAGTGTTTAATGTTGGAAATCAGACATTCTAATTTATATCAATAACTATTTCTTTATTTCCACTAATGTTAACTCTCCTATGATGTATTCGTAGATAATTTTTATCACCTTTATGGCAGTATTCCATAATGTCTGGGAAACTCACTCCTGTAATTCTTTCACCCAGAACTAGTTTTTCAAGTGCACAGTGTTAAATCCTAGTTGTATTTTGATTGAAAATATCTACTGTCTCTGTAAGTTTCAGAGTTTTATATATTGCAGTTTTCTTTCCAAGTCCTACTCTGTTTAGTATATCTTCTTACATATTAAAGAGTAATTTTTGTTTGTCAAAGGATTTTAAAACATGATTATTTTTAAAAACAATCTATTTGTTGTTGTTTAGTTGATAAGTCATGTCCAGCTGTTTGTGACTCCATGGACTGTAGCCCTCCAGGCTCCTCTGTCCATGGGATTTCCGACGCGAGAATACTGGAGTGGGTTGCCATGACTTCCTCCAGGATAAATCCAGTATAGTTATAAATCAAAGAAGATATATATAGTTCATACCATTGGGGACATACCTTATTGAACTATTGTGGGTTTGGAGTAAATAATACGCCAAGGAGAGTGCTTTTACACAATCACAGAATAATGTTAAAAATGCCTACTTTCAAAACTTTCAATTTTTCTCTTCTCCCCATCATGCCTGTTTTATTTGTATTTATTTCCATTCATCTTTTTATTCTTTAGCCTGTCTGGGCCACCTATTGCAGTGGCCTCTCTCGCTACAGAGCACCAGCTCTGGGCACATGTGCTCCAGAGCACTGGCTCATAATTGAGCACACTGGTCCAGCCGCTCTACAGCATGTGGGATCTTCCCGTGCCAGGGATGGAACCAGTACCCCTTGCACTGCAAGGCAGACTCACCACCCACTAGACCACCAAAGAAGCCCCTGTTTTCAAATATTTTAAGTGAGATGTTTGCAAGAGATGAGTCATTATAACCTATGCATGTCTACTTCTATAATGAACGCCTTAGGGACCCAGACCTCACACCACTGACTTATACTCAGGCCTCTGAAGAGGAGTCAATAAATCAATCAGGTGTTGAGAGACCAGATTTAAAAAAAAAACAAACAAAAAAAAACCTTGCTTACATACTCCCTGCCTGGACATTCCTCTGTTCTAGACCAACAAAGGGAACACATAGGAGAGAAATATTAGAGTATGTTGTTGTTGATGTTCAGTTGTTCAGTTGTGCCTGACTCTTTGCAACCCCATGTACTACAGCTCATCAGGCTCCTTTGTCTGTGGGATTCTCCAGACAGGAATACTGGAGTGGGTTGCCATTCCTTTCTCCAGGAGATTTTACTGACCCAGAGATCAAACCCATGTCTAGTGTCTCTTTGCAATGGGCAAGTACATTCTTTACCAGGGAGCCACTTGCGAAGCCCATATGTAGAATACACACTTAAAGATAACAGAATGCATGAAAGTAACAGTAGAGTTCATAAATGTCTTATGATGATTTTTAACTGCAAGTCAGTGTTCCTGTGTTCCATCAAAATGCCATCTATTCATCCATTCATCCTTCTACCCAGTTACCCTCCTACCTCCATACACTAGGTGTGTAAAGGTTTGGTAAATAGTAAGCAACATACACCATGACTATCATTATTCAAAGTTCTGTAATATTTTTTTTCAGTTGAGTACTTCTATCTGAGGAAAAATCTGCATATTTAGCAGTGAATCGGGAATTTTTAGCACTGACATGGCTCTTTTGTAAAACTGAAAAAAACAGCAATTGGGGGCCATATGTATAATTGGTACAATTATCCTCTTCTAACTTTGCGTGAAAATTCCAAAAATTAATTGGTTAACTCAGTGCTGCTGTTTAGCAGTATGAATGACGTTATTAGCTCCTCAAATATCGCCAGACCTAATTCACATCCTCAAGTACTGCCCCACTGGCATGCCTTCATGTGGGCAGGAGCCTCAAAAGTAATGAACCTGTCACCAGGGCCACCACTGGGACACAACACTGCCTTCATTCTCTGCACCCCCCTATCCAGTTTACTTTATTGTAATGTGATTGCCTGTCATCCAGTTCCACAAATTACATTATATCAAGCTACTGTAGTGAAACCTGTGACTAATTAAAATCCTTGTTATCTCTATATCGGAGTTAATATAGTTGTTCTTTTTGTTTCTTACCAACCCGGGAGACATTCATTAGGAAACACTCCAGGCTCAGATCTTCTGTGCCATTCAGTAAGAGTGACTTGAGGTTTGCAAGAGGGAGAGGAGAGCCTACATTATTTTTCCTTTGGAGGGAAACTATGTAGCAATTACAGGCCATGCTAGAGTTCAAGGTTTTTAAGAAGTCAAATTCTGGTCAGGAAGGACTTGATAATCTCAATGAACCAGTCTCTGAAATCGCAGTCACTGAGACCCCACCATGAGGAAAGGTCCACGTTCATCAGGTTTAATTTATGGTCAATATAGCATGCAGACAGGGCTTTGAAGCCTTCTAGCACACATTCAGAAAACACTAGACATCAGTAAGACCGCCTCAATGCAGAGACACTAATTAAGCCACACAAAAAGCATTTGATTACTCTACATTGTTCTACTAAAATGTCCCCTTCCCTCACAAAACTTAAAAAAGCCCCAGGCAAGAAGAGTCCTAGTTTGAATGCTGCTGTCTTTTTAAGCTAGGATATTTGGGTCACATTTCAGTTGTGTAAGTTAGAAAAAACTTTCCTGCTTCAAATGGTCTGTGTCCAGAGTGTTTTCTTCCTATTGTCAAAAACTGCATCTGTCATGACATCACCACCTTTGGTATTTAGGAACAGAGGCAAATTTCCTGTCCTGATTGCATGAAAAAATTATCTCTGGCTGCACAATATATAATTTAAATGACAGAAAGCCGTCATCTACTTTTTTGAAACAGACAGATTGTCTGCTTTGGCTAAGTAGCAGATTGAAAGCACAGCAAAATCATAAAATATCGCCAGACCTAATTCACATCCTCAAGTACTGCCCCACTGGCATGCCTTCATGTGGGCAGGAGTCTCAAAAGTAATGAACCTGTCACCAGGGCCACCACTGGGACGCAACACTGCCTTCATTCTCTGCACCCTATCCAGTTTACTTTATTGTAATGTGATTGCCTGTCATCCAGTTCCACAAATTACATTATATCAAGCTACTGTAGTGAAACCTGTGACTAATTAAAATCCTTGTTATCTCTATATCGGAGTTAATATAGTTGTTCTTTTTGTTTCTTACCAACCCGGGAGACATTCATTAGGAAACACTCCAGGCTCAGATCTTCTGTGCCATTCAGTAAGAGTGACTTGAGGTTTGCAAGAGGGAGAGGAGAGCCTACATTATTTTTCCTTTGGAGGGAAACTATGTAGCAATTACAGGCCATGCTAGAGTTCAAGGTTTTTAAGAAGTCAAATTCTGGTCAGGAAGGACTTGATAATCTCAATGAACCAGTCTCTGAAATCGCAGTCACTGAGACCCCACCATGAGGAAAGGTCCACGTTCATCAGGTTTAATTTATGGTCAATATAGCATGCAGACAGGGCTTTGAAGCCTTCTAGCACACATTCAGAAAACACTAGACATCAGTAAGACCGCCTCAATGCAGAGACACTAATTAAGCCACACAAAAAGCATTTGATTACTCTACATTGTTCTACTAAAATGTCCCCTTCCCTCACAAAACTTAAAAAAGCCCCAGGCAAGAAGAGTCCTAGTTTGAATGCTGCTGTCTTTTTAAGCTAGGATATTTGGGTCACATTTCAGTTGTGTAAGTTAGAAAAAACTTTCCTGCTTCAAATGGTCTGTGTCCAGAGTGTTTTCTTCCTATTGTCAAAAACTGCATCTGTCATGACATCACCACCTTTGGTATTTAGGAACAGAGGCAAATTTCCTGTCCTGATTGCATGAAAAAATTATCTCTGGCTGCACAATATATAATTTAAATGACAGAAAGCCGTCATCTACTTTTTTGAAACAGACAGATTGTCTGCTTTGGCTAAGTAGCAGATTGAAAGCACAGCAAAATCATAAAATGTATGGCCTAGGCATACTAACTGGGACCATTTTCCCCCCGCTCTAGAAAATCAACTGATCTGGAGGGATGGGAGGGGGGGAACTGGGTGGAGGGAGGGTCCAGGGATATGCATATGAATATCTGGGAACATACATGTAAAAAAATTAATTAATTAATTAATTTAAAAAAAAGATATCTTACAGGAAAAAAAAAAAATCAACTGAGATTTCTCCTTAGAACTTTGAAACAAGTCACCTCTCTATATGTCTCTTGAGGCTTCCCTCGTGGCTCAGACTCCAGAGAATCTGCCTGGGATGCCAGGAACCCAGGTTTGATCCCTGGGTCAGGAAGACCCCCTGAGGAGGACATGACAACCCACTCCAGTATTCTTGCCTGGAGAATCCCATGGACAGAGAAGTCTGGCAGGCTTTGGTTCATGGGGTCCCAAAGAGTTGGATGAAACTAAATGAGTAACACTTTCCTGGGCTTTCTCTGGTGCCTCAGATGGTAAAGAATCTGCTTGCAATGTGGGAGACCTGGATTTGATCTCTGGGTCAGGAGAGAAAATCACCTGAGTTACCTGTCTTTCTTCCTTATGTTTGAAACAAGCGACCTCGCTATACCTCTTATAATTATTGCTTGCTTTCTAAATGCCAAGTGGCTCCTATACAACAGCAAAGAGTAATGAGGATCTGGAAGACAGCTGTTATGAGAAACATGCTGTGGCTTTACCGTGCACTCCAGGCTCTTGATGGTGTCCCTAAGTAGCCAGAAGTCCATCGTGTAGAGGCCAAGGCAAGTCTGGCATTTCCACTTGTAAGACCAACAGAAGTGAGTTTGTCTTCAAACAGCATTCAGCACTTCTTTGCTCAGCAGTATTTCTGAGTTTCTGTCTATAGTTTCATGGAGGAAAATTTTAAATAGTTACCATCACGGTCTGTGTCCAGAGTGTTTTCTTCCTATTGTCAAAAACTGCATCTGTCATGACATCACCACCTTTGGTATTTAGGAACAGAGGCAAATTTCCTGTCCTGATTGCATGAAAAAATTATCTCTGGCTGCACAATATATAATTTAAATGACAGAAAGCCGTCATCTACTTTTTTGAAACAGACAGATTGTCTGCTTTGGCTAAGTAGCAGATTGAAAGCACAGCAAAATCATAAAATGTATGGCCTAGGCATACTAACTGGGACCATTTTCCCCCCGCTCTAGAAAATCAACTGATCTGGAGGGATGGGAGGGGGGGAACTGGGTGGAGGGAGGGTCCAGGGATATGCATATGAATATCTGGGAACATACATGTAAAAAAATTAATTAATTAATTAATTAATTTTAAAAAAAAAGATATCTTACAGAAAAAAAAAAAATCAACTGAGATTTCTCCTTAGAACTTTGAAACAAGTCACCTTTCTATATGTCTCTTGAGGCTTCCCTCGTGGCTCAGACTCCAGAGAATCTGCCTGGGATGCCAGGGACCCAGGTTTGATCCCTGGGTCAGGAAGACCCCCTGAGGAGGACATGACAACCCACTCCAGTATTCTTGCCTGGAGAATCCCATGGACAGAGAAGTCTGGCAGGCTTTGGTTCATGGGGTCCCAAAGAGTTGGATGAAACTAAATGAGTAACACTTTCCTGGGCTTTCTCTGGTGCCTCAGATGGTAAAGAATCTGCTTGCAATGTGGGAGACCTGGATTTGATCTCTGGGTCAGGAGGGAAAATCACCTGAGTTACCTGTCTTTCTTCCTTATGTTTGAAACAAGTGACCTCGCTATACCTCTTATAATTATTGCTTGCTTTCTAAATGCCAAGTGGCTCCTATACAACAGCAAAGAGTAATAAGGATCTGGAAGACAGCTGTTATGAGAAACATGCTGTCGTGCACTCCACGCTCTTGATGGTGTCCCTAAGTAGCCAGAAGTCCATCATGTAGAGGCCAAGGCAAGTCTGGCATTTCCACTTGTAAGACCAACAGAAGTGAGTTTGTCTTCAAACAGCATTCAGCACTTCTTTGCTCAGCAGTATTTCTGAGTTTCTGTCTATAGTTTCATGGAGGGATTTAAATAGTTCTAAATAATCGAATAGTTACCATCCATTTCAAATAGAAATACCTGAACAAATTATTTTAATCAGTCAGAAATTTTAGTTTTCTCTTCCACCTTTCTTATGCCTTTGATTCCGATATCCTTAAATATATATATATATGTAATATGTATTTTTGGCTTATAAACCTATTGTTCATCCTACTACCTGCAACAAAGATATATTACTCAGTCATTAACATCATTTACTCTATCAACATTTCAAATGGATCCATTTTTAATGATGTATCATAGTAAAACAGGTTTTTCAACCCATACTGAGGTGAACTGAGGTATCCATTGGATTTCTTAGGCAAGAATACTGGAGTGGATTGCCATATCCTCCTCCAGGGGATCTTCCTGACCCAGGAATCAAACCTGGTATCCTATATTGCAGGCAGATTCTTTACTTCTGAGACACACCATCCTGCCAATTCAGGAGACATAAGAGATGAGATAAGAGTTTGATCCCTGCATCAGGAAGGTCCCCTGGAGGAGGGCATGGCAGCCCACTCCAGTATTCTTACCTGGAAAATCCAATGGACAGAGGAGCCTGGAGGGCTACATTCTGTAGGGTCACAAAGAACTGAACAACACTAAAGTGACTTAGCAAGCACACACAGTAAGATTATGGAGGAATAAAAACTAAGCATTTCAGTTGTAAATGACATTTTAGAAAAGGGAGTCACCTAACAACTGCAGTGCATTCTAGATGGGGTGATGTTAGAAAATAAGTACATGTTGAATTTGGAGTTCTGGAAATTCTCTTAAAAATATGTGCCCAACTAACCTTCATACACCAAGGGTATGCACATGTGAGCTCTGGAAAGTAAGTTCATTGCAATGGATCTGTGATTCTGTTATCAGACCAAACAAATTATGTACTGCTCTTCTATGAATGTTCGCAGATTCTATGTAATTAGTAAAATGTAAATTCTTTTGTCATTATGTGACATCAGTATTCCATTGCAAGGAGATCAAACCAGTCAATGGCAGATCAATGGAGATCAAACCAGTCAATGGAGATCAAACCAGTCAAAGGAAACCACCCCTAAATACTCATTGGAAGGACTGATACTGAAGCTCCAACACTTTGGCCAACTCACTGGAAAAGATTCTGATGCTAGGAAACATTGAGGGTAGGAGGAGAAGGGGGTGGCAGAGGATGAGATGGTTGGAAAGCATCACCCACTCGATGGATATGAATTTCGGCAAACTCTGGGAGATAGTGGACAGAGGAGTCTGATGTGCTACAATTCTGGGGGTTGCAAAGAGTCAGATACAACTTAATTATTCAACAACAAATCATCGTTACAAAATGTGAGACTCTCAACACATGGGGGCTCTTTAAAAGGGCTGCCATGTGCAAAAGAAAAAAGTAGACAAGATGGCTTGGTTGGCCTAACTTGGTAAAGAAATTTAGATGTATAGCTGAGTTAAGAATAATACCTTGTCGCATATTCTGTATTAACAAATGCCTTATCCCCACTAATTAGTTAAATATTAAGTCAATTGTATATTGATCCTTAAAATTTTTAAGACATGCTTAGGGTTTCCTGAGAATGTTTTCCCTTTCTTAGCATTTTCATTGTTTCTCTTATGTAAAGTTCACTGTAGTCCTACCATCTGGCAAGTGTGTCTTGTGCCCACAAACAGGACCATTAACTCTGTTCACCTCACAAGTGCTGGTGTGGTTCACCTGAGCCAGGCATCACTAAGCTAGAAAATGTAGCTTCCTCATTTAGTCACATTGCATGTTATAATGGATGTCTTCATTCTTACCTGGCTTAGCAGCTACTTAAAATGTATATACATTGAATGATTTTAGAAAAGGAGTCACCTAACAACTGCAGTGCATTCTAGATGGGGTGATGTTAGAAAATAAGTACATGTTGAATTTGGAGTTCTGGAAATTCTCTTAAAAATATGTGCCCAACTAACCTTCATACACCAAGGGTATGCACATGTGAGCTCTGGAAAGTAAGTTCATTGCAATGGATCTGTGATTCTGTTATCAGACCAAACAAATTATGTACTGCTCTTCTATGAATGTTCGCAGATTCTATGTAATTAGTAAAATGTAAATTCTTTTGTCATTATGTGACATCAGTATTCCATTGCAAGGAGATCAAACCAGTCAATGGCAGATCAATGGAGATCAAACCAGTCAATGGAGATCAAACCAGTCAAAGGAAATCACCCCTAAGTACTCATTGGAAGGACTGATACTGAAGCTCCAACACTTTGGCCAACTCACTGGAAAAGATTCTGATGCTAGGAAACATTGAGGGTAGGAGGAGAAGGGGGTGGCAGAGGATGAGATGGTTGGAAAGCATCACCCACTCGATGGATATGAATTTCGGCAAACTCTGGGAGATAGTGGACAGAGGAGTCTGATGTGCTACAGTTCTGGGGGTTGCAAAGAGTCAGATACAACTTAATTATTCAACAACAAATCATCGTTACAAAATGTGAGACTCTCAACACATGGGGGCTCTTTAAAAGGGCTCCCATGTGCAAAAGAAAAAAGTAGACAAGATGGCTTGGTTGGCCTAACTTGGTAAAGAAATTTAGATGTATAGCTGAGTTAAGAATAATACCCTGTCGCATATTCTGTATTAACAAATGCCTTATCCCCACTAATTAGTTAAATATTAAGTCAATTGTATATTGATCCTTAAAATTTTTAAGACATGCTTAGGGTTTCCTGAGAATGTTTTCCCTTTCTTAGCATTTTCATTGTTTCTCTTATGTAAAGTTCACTGTAGTCCTACCATCTGGCAAGTGTGTCTTGTGCCCACAAATAGGACCATTAACTCTGTTCACCTCACAAGTGCTGGTGTGCTTCATCTGAGCCAGGCATCACTAAGCTAGAAAATGTAGCTTCCTCATTTAGTCACATTGCATGTTATAATGGATGTCTTCATTCTTACCTGGCTTAGCAGCTACTTAAAATGTATATACTTTGTCTCTAAAAAGAGGTCACCTCCCTTTCTTTTTCTGAATGAAAGAATTTTCCATTAAACTTTTATAAGAAACAAGGCAAAATATGAAAGACAAACAAAAATGTCAATAGGGCAAAGGAAACATCTGATAAAAGACTTACGCAGAATATACAAAGAACTTCAAAATTCAACAAGAAGAAAACAAACTACCTGATAAAATACAGGAAATACCCTTAACAGTTAACCAAATAGGATATACAAGTGGTAAATAAGCACATGAAAGTATTCTCCAATCATATGTTATCATGTTTACTCACTCACCAAGTGGTATCTGAGTCTTTGTGACCCTATGGACCATAGCCCACCAGGCTCCTCTGTCCATGGGATTTCCAGTGAAAGAATACTGGAGTGAAGAGGCTATGCATGTCTGTTGGTAAGGGATGTACTGAAAAATGACCTACCTTCCTGTTAATTATGCTGTTAAGTCTATATAAAACCACTCTAAAATGCTCTAAAATAAAGTCTCTAATTTTTTTTTCATGGGCAAAAGATAAGTATCTAAATTCTTCCTTGGCTCTAATGCTATAGCAGAGTTTTGGTTTTTTTTCAGTAAAAAAGTGGTATATGATGGGGAATAGTATTAAAAAGTTATTGTTACTCTATTGAAATACATTGGGTGTGTAGCCATGTGCACACTGTGATGACTTGAATGGCCTACAGAATCCACCAGAAGCATGAATGAAAGTAAGATGCAGTGTTTGACTGTTTGCTCTGAGTGGTTTTTCTTTATTCTTCATCCACACAAAGCATCACCTGGTCCTTAAAATCTTATAAATACAGGCCCTCCTTTGAAGGTATAAGCACACCTTGTAGATGATCAGGATAAGGGCTCATTAGCACTACAAATAAAAGCAACACTCTTGCCCTGCTGGGTGGTGAAGTAGTAACATCATGCTAAATCAAGAAAGATTACCATAGTAAGATTTCTATCCTTCCTCATGCTGGTATGGGATGAAAGGTATGTGAACTGGAGAAGAGATTAGTGGGAAATAGAATAAATTTCTTTCAGAACTCTAAGGGCTAAAGGAAACAGATAAGACTAAGACTAGCTTAAAATTCCTTAAGTATATATTGATTTTGTTGTTTAGTCACTCAGTCATGTCCAACTCTTCTGTAACCCATGGACTGTAGCCCACCAGGCTCCTCTGTCCATGGGATTCTCTAAGCAAGAATACTGGAGTGGGCTGCCACGCCCTCCTCCAGGGGATCTTCCCAACCCAGGGATCAAACCCACATCTCCTGCATGGCAGGTGGATTCTCGTCGATCCAGCCGACAATCGAACAGGTCCAGAGAGGGAGAGAGTCACGGCTAAGAAAGAAAGATTATAGAAAAGATGGGGTCGAGAGGGCCAGCAACACAACAGAAAACTCTGTTAGCTGCTGACAAATTTTATTCTTTCAAGCAAGGAATATATAGTAAAAGCTTCATAAGATAATACATTTCCCAGGACGCACATTCTGTTACTATGTTTTGTCCAAGGTTACACACTTTGCCCAAGGTTACATTATTATGCTTTGCCCAAGGTTACAGAGCCTGGGAACACAGGTGCTCTTTACGATATTTTGGCTGTCTCCACAATACGTGGGGTGGCGGAACAGAGAGCTATGCTGTTATCAGCCCCTGTTGCCAGGGCAGCTCCCAGAGCTATGTTTCCTTAAAGGGAAACCCCTTGAAACAGGGCAGCTCCCCGCAGATACTTTACCGGAATTCTTTACCACTGAGCCACTGGGGACGCTCAATACATATTGATATAAGCCCCATGTACATTGATATATGTATACTAAATACTACACTAAATATATATATATAAGTATATACTAAATTTTATTAAAGACATACACTGTGCTACCTGAGAAGCCTCATCTAAGAATAAGTGGGCTTAATATTAAAAAATTAAATACTAACCATACTAATTAGAGTTGTCCAAGAAGGAAACAGAGTTAGAGAGGTTAATGGAAAAAAAAAAAGTATCTCAGAAGAATTTTGGTAGAAGTGTGATGGTCATTTGCCAAAGATGTTTTAGGGAAAATTATGTTCTGTGTAAAATGATCTTTAGGGCCTTTGAAATTTGAACTTTCTTTATTGCATGGTAATATATAGATTTTAAGCTTAGGGAACAAAATTAAAACATGATTAAACAGAAGCTGTGTATGCTTTAAGTGTTGACAGTGAAAACAATTTTCCAGAAAAGATCTTCATTCACCTTCTGATAAAGATGTTCCTCATCTTCTATAAACTCTAGCTTAACAATTTAGTCTCTTTTCCTCATCTTTGGGATTTGTGAGTCCTTAAAAGCTTTGGTGCCCATGTGAGTGAACAGCTGTACTTATTGAGATCCTTCGAAGTTAAAAGAGTGTTTTTGCTCTACACCCCACCTGTCCATCTCCACTAATGATTCTGAGAAGCAATCACCTTCGCTCTTCCTGAAGTCCTCCCAGTTTGACCACAGACACCTGGCCTTTCATCTTTTTGTTTGCAAATAATTCTCTTCAGGAAACTCCGACAGTGAGAAAGCACATCAGACACTTCCTGACTATAAAAGCACAACTTCATTAAAGAAGGAAGTACCAAGGGTAAACGTGAGGAAACTGGACAAAAGCATTCTATACGCAGGGGGTTGCAAAGAGTCAGACACAACGGAGAGACTAAACAACTGCAAAATGGAGAGACACAACGGAGAGACTAAACAACTGCAAAATGGATTGTGGCAAAGCCCCCAACGGTAACTTGAGTATCTGCTTGGATAGTCGCCTTTCTGGTTTCCATAGGCGGCTAATGGAAACATAGATTTCTATGATGTGCTACTTAATTATTGGAAAAATATGGCTACTGTGTGGGTCTCCCAGGTGATGCTAGTGGTAAAGAAGCCTCCCACAATGCAGGAGACTTGGGTTCAGTCCCTGGATTGGGAAGATCCACTGGAGGAGGGAATTGCAACCAGCTCCAGTGCTCTTTTGCCTGCAAAATCCCATAGACAAAGGAGCCTGACAGGCTACAGTCTATAGGCTCTAAGGAGTCAGACAGAACTGAGCAGACACACACACACACACACAGTGCTTCTGTGTAGCTTTAAGTAGGCTTATATTCTTCTGGTTGGTGGTGTTGGAATTTTGTGTAGCCATTTTACTACTGAAGGTAGAAGAAGGTTTTGTTTCTTGTATCTCCAGAAACATGTTTCATCTCAAATATATCTACACCAATGCTCAACAAGCATTTGTGGATTATCTTACTACTCATGATGACAGTCTTCTTTGGGTGGATACTGAAGAAAGGGTGCTACCTTGACAAGGATTCAGACTGGTGGGGGAGATGCACGGGAGAATGTCCACGTATGTATGGGGGAATGAGACAGACGCCACACCAAAAGACAACAGTATGCTATCAAAGTCTGAATTATTTAGGGGAGTAATTTGAACTTCCTGCTAAGGACTTCCAGGAGGTCTCAGATAGAAAAGAGAAGTCAGGGGGCTTCCCTGGTGGTCCAGTGGGTAAGGACACTGCCTTGCAGTGCAAGGGGTGCTGGTTCAATTCCTGGCCTGGGAAGATCCCACGTGCGCAGAGTGGCTGGACCGATGTGTCCTTTATTTTTGTAGCAATACTTCTCTTCCGAAGCTCCCAGTTTGACCACAGACACTGGCCTTTCATCTTTTTGTTTGCAAATAATTCTCTTCAGGAAACTCCGACAGTGAGAAAGCACATCAGACACTTCCTGACTATAAAAGCACAACTTCATTAAAGAAGGAAGTACCAAGGGTAAACGTGAGGAAACTGGACAAAAGCATTCTATACGCAGGGGGTTGCAAAGAGTCAGACACAACGGAGAGACTAAACAACTGCAAAATGGAGAGACACAACGGAGAGACTAAACAACTGCAAAATGGATTGTGGCAAAGCCCCCAACGGTAACTTGAGTATCTGCTTGGATAGTCGCCTTTCTGGTTTCCATAGGCGGCTAATGGAAACATAGATTTCTATGATGTGCTACTTAATTATTGGAAAAATATGGCTACTGTGTGGGTCTCCCAGGTGATGCTAGTGGTAAAGAAGCCTCCCACAATGCAGGAGACTTGGGTTCAGTCCCTGGATTGGGAAGATCCACTGGAGGAGGGAATTGCAACCAGCTCCAGTGCTCTTTTGCCTGCAAAATCCCATAGACAAAGGAGCCTGACAGGCTACAGTCTATAGGCTCTAAGGAGTCAGACAGAACTGAGCAGACACACACACACACACACAGTGCTTCTGTGTAGCTTTAAGTAGGCTTATATTCTTCTGGTTGGTGGTGTTGGAATTTTTGTGTAGCCATTTTACTACTGAAGGTAGAAGAAGGTTTTGTTTCTTGTATCTCCAGAAACATGTTTCATCTCAAATATATCTACACCAATGCTCAACAAGCATTTGTGGATTATCTTACTACTCATGATGACAGTCTTCTTTGGGTGGATACTGAAGAAAGGGTGCTACCTTGACAAGGATTCAGACTGGTGGGGGAGATGCACGGGAGAATGTCCACGTATGTATGGGGGAATGAGACAGACGCCACACCAAAAGACAACAGTATGCTATCAAAGTCTGAATTATTTAGGGGAGTAATTTGAACTTCCTGCTAAGGACTTCCAGGAGGTCTCAGATAGAAAAGAGAAGTCAGGGGGCTTCCCTGGTGGTCCAGTGGGTAAGGACACTGCCTTGCAGTGCAAGGGGTGCTGGTTCAATTCCTGGCCTGGGAAGATCCCACGTGCCGCAGAGTGGCTGGACCGATGTGTCCAATTACCGAGCCAGTGCTCTGCGACAACAGAGGCCACTGCGATGGAAGGCCCACACAGGCCAGAGAACAAAGATGGATGAAAATAGATGAATGGAAGACCAAGAGAGGTGGCCCGCCTGCCCTCCTCCCTCCCCAACCCACTCCCCCCTCAAAAAAAAGAGAAAAGAGAAGTCAGGACAAGCCTGGCAGAGGAAACATCTTGTGTAAAGGTGCAGGGCTGGAAGGGGGAGTAGGGGTTCAGGATAAGGCTGGCAGGTTGACGTGGCTGGAACTCCAGCTATGAAGTAGAAAAAGGATTCAGCAGTGAGTCAGGAAAAGGCCAGGTTATGACCGGCCTTGTGACCCATGATAAAAGTTTGAATAAACAAAGGATCCTAGGGCTTCCCCTGGTGGTCCAGTGGATAAGGACACCGCCTTGCAGTGCAGGGGGCGCTGGTTCGATCCCTGGCCTGGGAAGATCCTACGTGCCGCGGAGCGGCTGGACCCATGTGCCCAATCACCGAGCCGGAGCTCTAGAGCGCATGCGCCCAGAGCCGGTGCTCTGCAACGACAGACGCCACCGAGATGGGAGGCCCACAGGAGCCAAAGAACGAAGACGAATGAAAATAGAGAAATGAAAGACCAATAGAAGTGGCCCGCCCACTCCCCTCCCTCCCCAACCTGACCCCCGCCCAAAAAGTAAATAAATAAATAAATCTTTAAAAAAAAAGAAAGGACCAATAGAAGTGCCCCGCCCGTCCCCCTCCCTCCCCACCCGCCAAAAGATAAATAAATAAATAAATAAATAAATAAATAAATAAATAAATAAAAATGCACTACAGCGCTTCCCTGGTGGTCCAGTGGTTAAAGAGTCTGCCTTGCAGTGCAGGGGGCACCAGTTTGATCCCTGGCCTGGAAGGATCCCATGTTCTGTGTAGTGGTTGGACTGGTGTGTCCAACTATGAGCCAGTAGTCTGGAGCACATGCGCCCAGAGCCAATGCTCTGCAACAAGAGAGGCCATGGCAATGGGAGGCCCACAAAGACTAAAGAATAAAGATGGATGAAAATAAATGAATTAATTAAAAAGCAATAAAAGAGGCCAAAATTAAGAAAATAAAAAAAAGCACTACTATATACAGTGCTGGGCTACGTCACTTCAGTCGTGTCCGACTCTCTGTGACCCTACAGACTGCAGCCCACCAGGCTCCTCTGTCCATGGGATTTTCCAGGCAAGAAGACTGGAGTGGGTTGCCATGCCTTCCTCCAGGGCATCATCCTAACCCAGGGATGAAACTCATGTCTCTTACATCTCCTGCACTGGCCCACAGGCTCTTTACCACTAGCACCAATATACATTAGGGACAGACAAGTACTGTTTGATTCCATTTATATGGGCTTCCTAGGGTAGTCAAATTCATAGAATCAGAAAGCACAGTAGTAAATGCCAGGGCCCGGCTGGTAGGGGACTGGGGAAGGGGTGTGGGGAGTCCATGTTTGATGGGGACAGTTTCAGTCTAGGAAGGTGTGGTGAGAGCTCCACAACCACATGAAGGTACTTAGTGCCAGTGAACTCTACAGTTAAACATGGGGAGAACCGTATGCTTTATGTCTGCGACTTTCTCTGCAATCGTTTTTAATTTTTTTTAAGAAAGAAGGCAGATGAAGCTTCTACATATATATAAGGCTCGTTTCCCAAAATAAGAGACAGACACTGATATTATGGGAAAGACAAGTAAAATGAAACATGAATGAAGTGATTTCAAAGTCGAATAACTCCATAGAGGAAAGAACGAATAGGTACAAATAAAGTGTAACAGCAGAGCCTGCTATGGGCTGCAATGAAGACAAGAAGGCCATTTTAAGGCAAAGATTTGAAAATGGAAGGAAATAACCCTGTGACGTGTATACAAAGAGAGCAAGTGTTATGTCCAACTCTTTGCCACCCTGTGGACTGCAGCACACCAGGCTCCTCTGTCCATGGATTTCCCAGGCAAGAAGACTGGAGTGGGTTGCTATTTCCCTCTCCAGGGGAGATTCTTGATCCAACGGACTGAACCAGGGGCTTCCACATTAAGAGGAGATTCTCTCCCTGAGCCACCAGGGAAGCCCCATGCAAAGAGGACGGTTTTATCCAAAAGGAGAGCCAGTGGAAACCACAGGCGGCAGGGGAGATGGCACAGGTTTGAGAGCCAGGCAAGCGCCAGGTCCTCTGAGGCTTTGAAAACCCTAAGTGTAGACAGGCTTTCTTCTAGGTCTCATAGAAGACCTACAGAAAGAATTTTGAAGGAACGCCTAAATCATGATCTCACATATATGTTAAGAAGATCACAGAAGTGAGGGCTTTCCTGATGGCTCAGTGGTAAAGATTCTGTCTGCCAATGTAGGACATGTGGGTTTGATCCTTGGTCCAGGAAGATCCCATATGCCCCAGAGCAAATAAGCCTGTGCACCACAACTATTGAGTCTGTGCTCTAGAGCCCACGGGCTGCAAGAGAAGATACTGCAGTGAGAAGCCTGGGCACCCCACCTAGAGGGCAGCTGCCACTGCCCCACACCCCACAACTGGGAAAAAAAAAAGCCTGCACAGCAACAAAGACCAGCACAGCCAAAAATTAATCTGAAAACAGACCGTGGATGTAAGTTCTTAGAGAACCCGAGCCTAGCATCTTGCCAAAAGATAGGCTTTATAATTATTATGCCATTCTTGATGTTAGGAACATCACATCTTTAAAATACTTAAACATGATGCCAAAAATGATGTGTGGAATCCCTAGACCGGAGACAGGTTCATCCAGGCCATATTCCTCTTCTCTTGCACTCCTCATAGAAGCTTCTCTCTTTCTCCTGGAGAACGAGGAGGCCTCCCAGCATGAGTCTGTTCCAGCAACAACTTGATCAGAGTTGATTCCCTATTAAGCTGGGCTCTCTCTAAAGGCATTTTGTTCCAACTGCAAAGAGGATATGAGTTCTCCCTAGGCTGGGGGTTTCCCAGATGGCACTAGTGTTAAAGAACCCGCCTACCAGTGCAAGTAGACGTAAGAGATGCAGGCTCGATTCCTGAGTTGGGAAGATTCCCTGTTGGAGGGCATGGCAACCCACGCCAGTATGCTTGCCTGGAGAATCGCAGGCTGTGGCTCAGTAGAACTGTTCAGAGAGTTACACGTCAGTTCTAGTCATTCCCCTGTTTCAGCTAACAAATGCCATATAAAATGTTTGATACAGTCAAGCTCTTAATCACTGACATCTTGCAGAACAATGTATTTTTCAGAACAGTATCAATAGGCTGTGTTGTATAGTTTGATACGTATGTCTTTGTGTGTTAGTCTCTCAGTCGCATCTGACTCTTTGTGAACCCATGGATCGTAGTCTGCCAGGCTCCCCTGTCTGTGGGATTTCCCAGGCAAGAATACTGGATTAGGTTGCCATTTCCTTCTCCAGGGGATCTTCCCAATCCAGGGATCAAACCTGGGTTTCCCTCATTGCAGGCGGATTCTTTACCATCTGAGCCACCAGGGAAGCATCTTCAAATATTAAAAAGGAAAACTTGATCATAACATTCAGCGAAGATGTGCAGTGTACTCCTTTCTACAAAATATAGCAATGATTTTATTGACCCCGTAGACAGGTACATAAAACCTGGATTGATCAAACAGCAGACCTCTGCTAACCAGGTAGGCGCGTATTCTTGGAAGACGCAGGACATACTCCGAGCATTGTAAACCTAATAAGGCAGGTGATGTGGATCGATTTGTACCGTCCTTGACTTCCTGCTTCTATTAGAATTCTGAAGGATCATTAGCCACCTCTGGGATATGTTTGATTAATGGGTTCAGTTCAACAAAAAAGGTGAGGTCAACTGTGAGCAGAATGTTTTTTTAAAGTGTACTCCCGAGGGAACGTGTGCTTTCCACACTGCTAATGAGAAGCGGTTCACTTCTCAGGAGCATCTTAGTCCATGCCACAGTGAGTTCTGCCTGAGATGCCCAGGAAAGCCTTCCAACCACAGAGCACAGGACCTCTGGCCCAAGTATCAGCACAGCTGCAGAGACTGGCCTGGTCTGGGTCAAGCTAAGGCCCCCCGACCCCGCCAGCACACTGCTAATCAACCCGATCATCTGCAACAACAGACAACTAAAACAGCTCGCCTCGTATCTCCCAATGGCTCTAATTCTTCCCTACAAAGACAGGAGGTGAACTATGCCTTTCTTCTTTTTACATAATAGACCTTTGAGCGTTTTGCTCTTTCACTAAAAACACCTCTTTTGCTCTTTTCTGGAACGCATTTTCCACACTTCTCTCTAGCAGCTCCCCTCCCCACACGTCCACCCAGAAAAAGCTGTGACCACACACTGAGAAGATGTGTTTTACTTGCCAACATGAGAAGGTGGTACTTCTTAAACCACCGCCCACTTACCCCCTCACAGTTTACGGTCCACGCCAACGAAGCTAATTTTATAAACTGAAGACTCTTTCTATTAAGTTCTCCTCTAAGTGAAAGCAGTGAACTTCATTCTATTTATGACTCTGCTCTTTACAATTAGTTTTATGATGAATGGCGAGAATGCTAATGCTATAAATCCCGTCTGGAACTCTCCCCTGGCTACTGACAGTTATGAATCCCTGGAGGAGGGCTGAGAACAGGCTACAGAACAACTCAGTCTGACGGGTAATCTCCACTGTGAAGCTATTTAACTCCTCACCCTCAGATGCATGCCACAGGCTCTGGAATCTGATCCAAAGACCTAAAAGAATCAGTTTCCCAAAGCAAGACATGCCTTCAAGTTTGGCAAAATCAGACAATTTCTGATTCTTTAATATAGCCGTACAAATATCACTGGCTATTATATATAGGATGGATAAACAGCAAGGTCCTACTGTATAAGACAGAAAACTATATTGAATATTCTATGATAAACCATAATAGAAAAGAATAAATGTGTGTGTGTGTGTGTGTATATATATATATAACTGAGTCACTTTGCTTGTACAACAAAAATTAGCACATTTCAGTCAGCTATACTTCAATAAATTAAAACAGCAAAACAAAAGAAGAACACAAATACCACTGACACTGGAGACTCACCTTCATTTCTTTAAATAAAGACTTAAAATATGTCACTAAGAAAAATTAGCTCGTGTATCAGAAACAGCTTCAAAATAAGAAGCACCTGAATTTTTGGCAGATTATGGATCAAACTTTAAGGAGAGCTCTCTGCTACCATCCTCTGCCCGAAACTGGTAACATCAACTTTTGGCCTTTCGTAAAGATTCGGACATGAACCTCCTACAACAGAGTGTATTACAGGTAGTTGAGAAAATGTTCCGTATTTAATCCATCACTCAATCCTCCTTTTTGCTGTAACCGAGTTTTTCTTTTCTTTTTAAATAACATCCGTTTATTCCTCTTTTTACTTGCTTCTGGCTGTTTCTCAAAGCATCACTGATGTTCTCTGTGGCCTATGTCTATCACATATGAATCTATGTTTGCTTAATTGGTACAGTTTGGTGCATGAGACTTGGGTCTGAGAAAAAACACATTTATTTTCCCAAATCAAATTATATTTGACTCCATTTCCAACCAGCAAAAGTGGCAGGTAATCCAGTCTCTGGCTTTCTGCAAATCTTCCTTCCCCTGAGACGATCTGGAGACTCACAAAGACTAGAAAGATCAGGAAACCTCTGGTCTCCAGGACCACACATTTCTCATTCTTACTTGTTCTTGTCGACTTTTTTGGAGTGTTTTATCTGAAGGTGGGGCAGCCTAATCTCCACTGTGAAGCTATTTAACTCCTCACCCTCAGATGCATGCCACAGGCTCTGGAATCTGATCCAAAGACCTAAAAGAATCAGTTTCCCAAAGCAAGACATGCCTTCAAGTTTGGCAAAATCAGACAATTTCTGATTCTTTAATATAGCCGTACAAATATCACTGGCTATTATATATAGGATGGATAAACAGCAAGGTCCTACTGTATAAGACAGAAAACTATATTGAATATTCTATGATAAACCATAATAGAAAAGAATAAATGTGTGTGTGTGTGTGTGTATATATATATATAACTGAGTCACTTTGCTTGTACAACAAAAATTAGCACATTTCAGTCAGCTATACTTCAATAAATTAAAACAGCAAAACAAAAGAAGAACACAAATACCACTGACACTGGAGACTCACCTTCATTTCTTTA
Source organism: Tragulus kanchil (assembly GCA_022376925.1). Classification (NCBI taxonomy): domain Eukaryota; kingdom Metazoa; phylum Chordata; class Mammalia; order Artiodactyla; family Tragulidae; genus Tragulus; species Tragulus kanchil. The sequence continues at coordinate 135,708,810 of JAIOJX010000023.1, forward strand.
AATAAAGACTTAAAATATGTCACTAAGAAAAATTAGCTCGTGTATCAGAAACAGCTTCAAAATAAGAAGCACCTGAATTTTTGGCAGATTATGGATCAAACTTTAAGGAGAGCTCTCTGCTACCATCCTCTGCCCGAAACTGGTAACATCAACTTTTGGCCTTTCGTAAAGATTCGGACATGAACCTCCTACAACAGAGTGTATTACAGGTAGTTGAGAAAATGTTCCGTATTTAATCCATCACTCAATCCTCCTTTTTGCTGTAACCGAGTTTTTCTTTTCTTTTTAAATAACATCCGTTTATTCCTCTTTTTACTTGCTTCTGGCTGTTTCTCAAAGCATCACTGATGTTCTCTGTGGCCTATGTCTATCACATATGAATCTATGTTTGCTTAATTGGTACAGTTTGGTGCATGAGACTTGGGTCTGAGAAAAAACACATTTATTTTCCCAAATCAAATTATATTTGACTCCATTTCCAACCAGCAAAAGTGGCAGGTAATCCAGTCTCTGGCTTTCTGCAAATCTTCCTTCCCCTGAGACGATCTGGAGACTCACAAAGACTAGAAAGATCAGGAAACCTCTGGTCTCCAGGACCACACATTTCTCATTCTTACTTGTTCTTGTCGACTCTGAGTGTTTTATCTGAAGGTGGGCAGCCGCGATCATGACTTCCATGTCCTCTGACCCAATCTTGGTCACCGAGGAAGCTCCCAGTGCACCCCAGACCGAGGCTCTCAGAGTCCATTCCTTGTGAACCAGCTGCCACATCCCACTATGGTTGGATCCTTGCAAGTTTCTTTTTATGAACAGGATCCAGATTTTTTTTTCTTTTTCACTTTTTACTTTTACAGAGTTTTGTTGTTTACAGATATGTATGATCCCAGATGAGTCACAGGTATATCCGCCCCCATTCCACCCCCCCCAGGGCATCGCACAGTGCCCCTGCAGAGGATCCAGCTTTTCAGAGAACCCATGACTCTGCCATAAAACCCATTCTTTTCTTGAGTAAAGAAAAAAGAGCTGTTCTCCAAGAATCCAGTATTGCAATAAAGAGATATCTTTTTTTAATTGCTTTATGGCATTGTGTTAGTTTCTGCTGTACAAAGAAGTGAATCAGCTGTATGTACACATATATCCCCTCCCTCTTGAACCTCTCCCCCTTCCTCTCTATCCCATCCATCTAGAACCTGCTATAAAGTACAAGAAGCTCAGCTCAGTGCTCTGTAAAGAGACCTCTTAATATTTACTCCCAGGAAAGAATACCCAAGGCCTCCAGGGCTCAGAGTTCTTGGCTCTTCAGTGGAGAGAAGGTAAAATTATGTTTCAGGCTCACCAAAGCCTTTCTGATGAAACTGAGATGTAACTACCTGCTCGAATGTGTTCTGAATCAGGAAGTAGGTACATAGATGATAGCCAGATACAGAGAGTTACATAGGTAGGTAGAGTTACACCATTATATCAAGTTACGAATGATGAACATAGATAATTGATAGATGAGTGTGTGTAATCACATGGTATGGGTGTGCTCTGTGTGTGTATAAATTCTGTATTGGATGAAGAGATAGAAAAATGTGGTGTGCATCTTTAAAAATAAGGTCTTTTGTAATAACAGCATCTCAAGAATGAAAAAACTCAGACGCTACTATATCGAGATCTAAAGGCAATTGAATTTTCATCCTTGACTTTCCCCAGATCCTATCGTGGCTCCCAGACACAACAGATATGCAAGAGAAAAAAGAGAGTCTTTAGACTTGAATTGAAATACTACATCCGAAGTGGGTGTAACCTTCAGGCAATCAAACGAATACAAAGATAGCAAACAAGCGATCAAGCAAACACAAAATTCCACAAGAAGTCAGTAATGCCGTCTTTGTCGCATGACCCCTCCACTGCTGCTGGGATGCTGGGGTGTGCGTGGCCTGAACCAGCTGTTCCCGTGTGCACCGCTATGATCAATTATTCATCCCTCCATCTGGAACCCAGTCTTACATCTGCCCCTCTTTCACCAAAGATCCCCAAGTCAGGCATATCTGCAGAGAACAGAGCCAGGCAAATGGGTAAACAGAATAATAAATGGATAAACAAACAAAAAAAAAACCTTTATTGTTATAAGGCATTTGCATCCAGTCTTAACGTATCTTCTCAGTGAATTCAGTTGGCAGTCTTTCTGGATCTTTCTGGCACCCTGGTCAGGTTACAAAGGTCACTAGAATAAGGAACTAATATAATAAATCTCATCAGTTCTGGTAGCCAAAGGGATGGGCTTGGGACAGGTTGTGTCCCTGGGCTGGTCACATGCAGCTGACAGAAAACTCTTTTATGAATGCTGGGTGTCTAGGACATTTTTTCACTTTCTGCTTTGATACGGTAGGGAAGGGATTCCCACGTGGCTCACTGATAAAGAAACGGCCTGCTAATGCAGGAGACGAAGGAGATCCAGGTTCAGTCCCTGGGTTAGGAAGATCCCCTGGAGAAGGAAATGGAAATCCACCCCAGTATTCTTGCCTGGGAAATCGCATGGACAGAAGAGCCTGGCGGGCTACATACAGTCCATGGGGTCACAAAGAGTTTGACATGATTAAGCAGGAGCATGATGGTAGGGGAAGGGTTAGGGATGCTGTATATTTGATGATGATGAAAAGAAATTCTAAAGAGTAACTTTCCTTGTGGTCCAGTAGCTTAGACCCCATGTTCCCAGTGCAAGGAGCCAGTGCTGCGTTTGATCCCTGGTCAGGGAACTAGATCCCACATGCTGCAGCTAAAGATCCTGTCTGCCACAGGGAAGATCAAAAATCCTGCAGGCTGCAATCAAGACCAGATGCCACAAAATGAATAAATAAAATGTTAGAAAATGGAGATTATAAGGAAAATCTCCAAGGAATCAAGGCACAGCTTGCCTCCATGACGAAGTTGGGTGTAACCTTCAGGCAATCAAACGAATACAAAGATAGCAAACAAGCGATCAAGCAAACACAAAATTCCACAAGAAGTCAGTAATGCCGTCTTTGTCGCATGACCCCTCCACTGCTGCTGGGATGCTGGGGTGTGCGTGGCCTGAACCAGCTGTTCCCGTGTGCACCGCTATGATCAATTATTCATCCCTCCATCTGGAACCCAGTCTTACATCTGCCCCTCTTTCACCAAAGATCCCCAAGTCAGGCATATCTGCAGAGAACAGAGCCAGGCAAATGGGTAAACAGAATAATAAATGGATAAACAAACAAAAAAACCTTTATTGTTATAAGGCATTTGCATCCAGTCTTAACGTATCTTCTCAGTGAATTCAGTTGGCAGTCTTTCTGGATCTTTCTGGCACCCTGGTCAGGTTACAAAGGTCACTAGAATAAGGAACTAATATAATAAATCTCATCAGTTCTGGTAGCCAAAGGGATGGGCTTGGGACAGGTTGTGTCCCTGGGCTGGTCACATGCAGCTGACAGAAAACTCTTTTATGAATGCTGGGTGTCTAGGACATTTTTTCACTTTCTGCTTTGATACGGTAGGGAAGGGATTCCCACGTGGCTCACTGATAAAGAAACGGCCTGCTAATGCAGGAGACGAAGGAGATCCAGGTTCAGTCCCTGGGTTAGGAAGATCCCCTGGAGAAGGAAATGGAAATCCACCCCAGTATTCTTGCCTGGGAAATCGCATGGACAGAAGAGCCTGGCGGGCTACATACAGTCCATGGGGTCACAAAGAGTTTGACATGATTAAGCAGGAGCATGATGGTAGGGGAAGGGTTAGGGATGCTGTATATTTGATGATGATGAAAAGAAATTCTAAAGAGTAACTTTCCTTGTGGTCCAGTAGCTTAGACCCCATGTTCCCAGTGCAAGGAGCCAGTGCTGCTTTTGATCCCTGGTCAGGGAACTAGATCCCACATGCTGCAGCTAAAGATCCTGTCTGCCACAGGGAAGATCAAAAATCCTGCAGGCTGCAATCAAGACCAGATGCCACAAAATGAATAAATAAAATGTTAGAAAATGGAGATTATAAGGAAAATCTCCAAGGAATCAAGGCACAGTTTGCCTCCATGATAACTGTATCCTGTTTTCAATGATGTTCCACTGCCCAGTAACATGGTCCAATGAATGTCCTGGATCCATTCAATATTTTCTTTAATAATACATTTAGCAAAGAAGAAACTCCTCTGAATTTCCTCTATGGGACAGTGAAAGGTATGGCAAACAAGCTCTCCTGAACACCTGGGTATGATTTAAACAATTAGATATAAGATTCTCACAACTGTTATCATTTGCATCTGCACATTTCATCGGTTTTTCCTCCCATGTTCCACATCTAATAAAGTGTTCATTTTGATCTATTATTTAATAATATCCAAACTACCAAAGGATTCATTTTTTTTTTATTTCTTTTATTTTTTATTTTTTTAATTTTTTTACATGTATGTTCCCAGATCATTCATATGCATATCCCTGGACCCTCCCCCCACCCAGTTCCCCCACTCCCATCCCTCCAGACCATCGCTCCAAGTGGTTGTAGGTACTCCTATTCCCCTAGCACAATTCATTTTTGAATGACTTAGTAAGTCTTCCTCTCTCTCCAGTCTATAAATAAGAAGTCAGGAAAAGCAAAAGAGAGAAATGACGTTTAAAGATACCCGAGTTTACAAAGTGATTTAGATGCAGCTTGGAGCTAAATTCTAATAGCAGTTTCTCCCTACAGTAGTCCAGTCCATAGGAAGAAATTCCAATGTGTCCCAAACCCTCTCACCTGGGTGCCAGGTCAATGGAAAGCACATCCACCCACTGTGAATTGTGGATAGAAACTTCCATGTGTTCATGGGTAATGCTATCTGAGAATCATTGTTTAGTTGCTAAGTCCTGTCCAACTCTTTGTGACCCCATGGTCTGTAGCCCTCCAGGCTGCTCTGTCCATGGATTCTCCAGGCAAGAATACTGGAGTGGGTAAGCATTCCCTTCTCCAGGGGATCTTCCTAACCCAGAGATTGAACCCTCATCTCCTGCACTGAGGGCAAATTATTTAAATTATTTGCACCCATAAATGTCTTTTCATTTGTCAATCTCATCGCTCTCTCTAAAATATCAAAATGGAAGTATTTTCCCCCAATGATACCTTCATATCTTCAGCAAGAACTACTGACTGGAATTTTGTCACGTGCTCACAAATTTGTAAGTTTTAGGTCTACAGCTAATGCAATAATACTATCAGATCTCAAAAAATTTCAACTCACTTTTGTAGTTATTGAGGCCTGTCATTCTCCAGGCTGCTCTCGGTATTGTTTATCAGCTTTGTTTTCTAGCTGTCTGGTTGATCCATGGAGTGAAGTTGTGAAATGTAATGACTGTCTGATACCATAACCATGTCCTGAAATGTGTATACACACACAGAGAGATGTTTGATACACATTCCTGTGTGAGCTTCATCTTTTCTTATTCATTAAAACTATGATGTGCATATGTCAAAGAAAATCTTTTCCTCAAATGACTATACCACTGAAACAGCAAAGAAACTTTTCTCCTATGAATAGAGAATTTTTCCTACTTTCCATGAAACACATCTGGCCTGCAGTGGCCTCTTAAAAGTCACCTTTTCCTTTTATAATAACAAGCCATTACTGTAAGTGTATTTTTTTCCCAAAGACGTTATGATATCCTTTCACATTTACTGAAGAAAATTACTATGACTATTCATGGTTTAAGTAAACATTTCTAAAATACCTAACATTATATAATAATTTACGTGCAACATGGAGAAGATTCAAGAAAAGAAGGGAAGAGAAAAAAATTTCAGAACAAAAGCATTTGTTTCGTGTTGTTTTGTAACCACAGGGAATGATTCACTGAGCTTCCCAGGTGGCTCAGTGGTAAAGAACCCACCTGCCAAGTCAGGAGACCCGGGTTCAATCCCTGGGTCAGGAAAATCCCCCGGAGAAGGAAATAGCTACCCACTGTAGTATTCTTGCCTGGAAAATCCCATGGACAGAGGTTCCTGGTGCCTGGTGGGTCAGAGTCCCTGAGGTTGCAAACTAAACACCAGTGACGATTTATTAACATGAAAAATCTTGCCTAATGTATTGAAATGCTTGAAGAGGCCTATAGTATATTTTCAAATGGTGACTTTTTTAAAAATAAATCATGCTGTACCATACTCCAAAATATGTTTTTAAATATTTGTGGTTTTTCATTCTGTTGATCTGAGATCACAACCTCTATGGTTATACTGCTGTATTTAGTAGGTAACACACCTGGAAATCCCATTTATGCTAACAGGGCAAAGGTTCTCATCATGTGAGCACAGGGAGACAGAATTATATTGGTGACTTTTCATCATACAAACATCATACATACCAGTATTTAATTTATTTATTTTGCTATGGGCCATTTTTAAAGTTTCTATTGATTTGTTACAACATTGCTTTTGTTTTTTATGTTTTGGTGTTTTGGCCCCGAGGCATGTGTGATCCTAGCTCCCAGACCAAGGATGGAACCCACATCGCCTGCATTGGAAGGTGAAGTCTTAACCACTGGAACTCCAGGGAAGTCCCTAGTATCACTTTAAAGATTGTTACAAAAGCTTTAAAAAAATGCTCTCTCCACCTAACTTTTCTTCAAAGGTTACATTAATGAGACCAAACTGAAGACTTTCTAGAAGGAGGGTTTTCCCTGTTCCTGGCTCTTTAAGTGAGAATTTCACACGGCTCCTCCTGATTACTGAGTTGACTTTGAAGTCTCTGCACCTGCCAGAGGCTGTTCATGCTGTGGCCACAGGCCCTAGTCAATAATCTCAAGGCTCAGTCTTCTACTTTGGTTCCCAAGTCAAATTCTGGCCCCTTTTTAGAGACTTTCTCGTCATGCAGCTCCAAGTCAGTTATCAGTGGAGACAAAACTTACCGTCTGACCTCAATTGCCATAAAAGTCCTTGTCAGAAGAGGGCGCTGATGAGCTGAGGGACAGGACTTGTTGAACAAGCTCTCCAACAGAAAATATCCTCAGAAAGGCAGAGAGGGAGAAGACAGAGCAGGGAGAAAAGCAGGGTTTCATTTTGCTTTACTTCTAAATAATTAATGAATTCTTTAAACTATTTTACGACTTGGGAACCATTGGAGAAAATGCAACCTCAAATAGGTGATCTGTCAATTTTTTGTTGTTATGAAATTTTTTGTTAATGTAAGAGCATGGGCTTTCCAAAACCAACACAGCCAAAGTATCTCTGAATAGCATAGAGTGTCCTTAAAAAAATTAAAAATGGAGCTATAATATAATCCAGAGGTCCTACTCTTGGGCATATATTTGGAAAAAAAAACAAACCCATAAGTCAAAAAGATATATGCACTCCAATATTCGTTGCAGCACTATTCACAAAGGCCAAGATACTGAAGTAACCTAAATGTCCATCGACAGATGAATGAAGATGTGACCATATGTGCAATGGAGTATTACTCAGCCATTAAAAAGACAGCAATAATGCTGTTTGTGGCAGCATGGATGAAGCTAAAGATTATCAAACTAAGTGAAGTCAGAAAGAGAAAGACAAATATCATATCTGTTGTACATGGAATCTAAAACAATAATACAAACGAACCTATTTACAAAACAGCAACAGACTCACAAAGAACAAAATTATGGTTACCAGGGGGAAGGAAGGGGACAGGGATAGATTAGTAGGTGTTTGGGATGGACATGTACACACTGCTGTGTTTAAAATGGATAACTAACAAGGGCTAACTGTGTAACACAGGGAATTCTACTCAATATTCTGTAATAACTTAAATAGGAAAAGAATTTGAAACAGAATAGATACATGTATCTCTATTACTCAACCACTCTGCTGTACACCTGAAACAATCACAACTTAATCAACTGTGTCCCTATATGGGCTTCCTTGGTGTCTCAGTGGTAAAGAATTCACCTGCCATGCACAGGGAGGGTGCTAAGTCGCTTCAGTCGTGTCCAACTCTGTGAGACACTATGGACTACAGCCTGCCAGGCTCCTCTGTCCCTGGGATTCTCCTGACAAGTATACTGGAATGGGTTGCCGTTAACCTCTTCCAGGTGATCTCTCCAACCCAGGAAGCGAACCTGCATCTCTTATGTCTTCTGCACTGGCAGGCAGATTCTTGATCACTAAGCAAACACATGGAAATTCTTGCCTGGAAAATGCCATGAGCAGAGGAGCCTGGTGGGCTACAGTCTACGGAATAGCAAACAGTCAAACAGGTGATCTGTCAATTTTTGTTGTTATGAAATTTTTTGTTAATGTAAGAGCATGGGCTTTCCAAAACCAACACAGCCAAAGTATCTCTGAATAGCATAGAGTGTCCTTAAAAAAATTAAAAATGGAGCTATAATATAATCCAGAGGTCCTACTCTTGGGCATATATTTGGAAAAAAAAACAAACCCATAAGTCAAAAAGATATATGCACTCCAATATTCGTTGCAGCACTATTCACAAAGGCCAAGATACTGAAGTAACCTAAATGTCCATCGACAGATGAATGAAGATGTGACCATATGTGCAATGGAGTATTACTCAACCATTAAAAAGACAGCAATAATGCTGTTTGTGGCAGCATGGATGAAGCTAAAGATTATCAAACTAAGTGAAGTCAGAAAGAGAAAGACAAATATCATATCTGTTGTACATGGAATCTAAAACAATAATACAAACGAACCTATTTACAAAACAGCAACAGACTCACAAAGAACAAAATTATGGTTACCAGGGGGAAGGAAGGGGACAGGGATAGATTAGTAGGTGTTTGGGATGGACATGTACACACTGCTGTGTTTAAAATGGATAACTAACAAGGGCTAACTGTGTAACACAGGGAATTCTACTCAATATTCTGTAATAACTTAAATAGGAAAAGAATTTGAAACAGAATAGATACATGTATCTCTATTACTCAACCACTCTGCTGTACACCTGAAACAATCACAACTTAATCAACTGTGTCCCTATATGGGCTTCCTTGGTGTCTCAGTGGTAAAGAATTCACCTGCCATGCACAGGGAGGGTGCTAAGTCGCTTCAGTCGTGTCCAACTCTGTGAGACACTATGGACTACAGCCTGCCAGGCTCCTCTGTCCCTGGGATTCTCCTGACAAGTATACTGGAAAGGGTTGCCGTTAACCTCTTCCAGGTGATCTCTCCAACCCAGGAAGCGAACCTGCATCTCTTATGTCTTCTGCACTGGCAGGCAGATTCTTGATCACTAAGCAAACACATGGAAATTCTTGCCTGGAAAATGCCATGAGCAGAGGAGCCTGGTGGGCTACAGTCTACGGAATAGCAAACAGTCAAACATGACTAAGTAACTTCCACTCTCCTTTGTCCCCCCAGTAACACACAAAAAGAGAATGACCCCTGGCTCTCCAAGTGCCTTGCTCAGAGCACGCATCCATCTGGTCTTTGCCAAGTTCACTTCATTAAGATTTGACTTGATTTATCCATTCTTCCCTGGGCAGCAACTATTTGCAAGACATGATATTAGGTACTGAATAAAAGATGATGTTTTTTAAGCCTGTTTTCAAGATTCCAACCATCCAGGCAAATGAATAAACATGCAGTAAAAACCAACAAAAGAAATTAGAATGTAGTAAATGTTACAAATAACACCACGAGTGCTGAAAGAAAGTTTCAACAAAGGAGAGATGACCATTGACTGGGGACGTTAATATGCAAATAAACATAAAAACTTAGAATTTGATCAATGCTATGAATAAGGTACCAAATGTCAGGAGTGTTCAGGTTGACTTATGGTAGTGAGAAAGGTGGTGGGATTTGGTTCCTAATGAAACTGTTATTAATCAATGAAAGATTCTAACCCAATTCTGATTGCCAGATCAGGGTGGATGACCATCAGGCTATCCATCCTCTTTTTGTGTAGAATTTGTGATTTCATCCTAATAACACTACTGAGAGTAATGTTTTCCTGTTTCTCATTCAGTTCAGAGGCGAGGAAACTGAACACCAATGGGTCCAACAGCTTGCACTTGTTTATAAGGAATCCCCTGGAGTCCATTCATAACCAATTGCATATCTAGCGTCCACTAGTTTATCTAATTGTGGGTGCTTCGGAGGTATCTGAAATCTGCCCTATTTGGGAAGGGGATCCAGCTTCCTACTGCAGTCTCAGGTACACTGTGAATCTGGTAAATTTCTTCCAGCCTCCGGCCAACACATCATAGATTTAGTTTTCAGGAAACAATGAGGAACAGCAGTGAGCACATAAAGGTAACTGTACAGTGTTTCCTGAACTTTTGACTGTGTTACAATTTCTGGGAGAAGAAATTTTTTCTACCTTCTTAGGGGAGAGAAGAAGAAGAAGAAGAGGCAAACCTCAGGTTCCCTGATCTTTACAGCTCCAGGAAGCTGAGCCATGAATGAAAGTTCCAGCTTTATTTAACGTAAAATCCTTTCTCCCAGTGGATACTGAGCACTTTCCTGTTTACAAAAGTGGTCATCGATTACCTACTGTGTACAGAGTTCTGACATGTTTTACTAAGCAGAGATAAAAAATAAATGGCTGATACACTGAACAAATATACAGCGTATCAGTTGTGATGATACATATAAATAGATACGTTAATTCCTCTGTTATAAGGCAAAAACTCCTTTTAAAAATTGTCTTAAAAATCCATGTTATGCTGCAAACTTGGAAGACCATAGAAGAGAGCCAAATTGTCTTTATTTTTTTTAATTTTTATTGGAATATAGTAGTTTTACAATGCTGTGCTAGTTTCTACTATACAACAAAGTGAATCAGCTATATGTATACATATATCCTCTCTGTTTTGGATTTCTTCCCCATTTAGATCACTATAGAGCACTGAGTAGAGCTCTCTGTGCTGTAGGTTCTCATTAGTTATTTTGTAATTAGTAGTGTATATACTTCAGTCCTAATCTCCCAGTTCTTCCCCCAGCCTTTTCACCTTGGTATCCATACATTTGTTCTCACAATGCAATATAACAGTCATACAAAGGAACAAAACTGGGTCATTTGCAGAGATACGGATGGACCTAGAGACTATCGTAGAGAGTGAAGTAAGTCAGAAAGAGAAAAACAAACACCATATATTAACCTATATATGGGGAACCTGAAAAACACTGGTGTGGACAATGTTAGCTACAAAACAGAAACAGACACAGAAGTAGGACATCTGGCCTTTAAAAGTTACGGTTTGTGCACTAATGGTAAAGAACCCACCTGCCAATGCAGGAGACAGAAGAGATGTGGATTCAGTCGGTGGGTTGGGAGGAGGACATGCAACCCACTCCAGATTCCTGCCTGGAAAATCCCACGGACAGAGGAGCCCGGCAGGCTCCAGTCCATGAGGTTGCAGAGAGTCAGACATGACTGAAGTGACTAAGCAGGGAAAGAGATGAAGAGTTAAAGTTGGGGAAGCACTTGGCATGTATGGAGTAGAATAAGAGATCCAATTTGGCTGGAGAACAGAGCCTGAGGAATAGAGGAACAAAGGCTAAGAACCTGGGAAAGCACTGTTCTGTAACTGTAGCTAACGATACACTGTTACACCAAAGACACCTTGAGTAACTCCATAGGCAATAAGGAGTTACTCCAAGTGCTAAATAGGGAAATACAGATTTTCTACCATACATATAATAGGGATGAATAGAATAAGAAAAATGAAAACAAGGAGATAGGTATGAAAATTGTCTTTCAGGCAAGAAATATTTGAATGTTGTACCTAGTGTCACTAACGTAAAATGGAAGAAGGAGGGGGAGCAGGAGAGAGGGCAAGAAACAGAGAGGAGAAAAGGAATGTCAAAATGGCCCTGGGTGTCTGATTAGATGTGGTGAAAAAAAGGTAAGCAAAGTCACAAAATATGGTTTCATAATTGAAATAAGTACTTTTTTCCAGGAAGCAAATCAATTGAGTAGTTAGAAATTTTGAATTTGAGATGCCAGCTCTATACTCAGTGGAGATATTTCAGAGGGAGATACCTTTATTGTAAGCAGAAATACTGAGACATTGTAGAGAAAGTCAAAAAAGAAAGTGTTAAGAATAACAGAGTGGGCTTTCCCTGGTGGTCCAGTGGGTAAGGAGTCTCCCTTGCAGTGCTGGGGGTGCCGCTTCAATCCCTGGCCTGGGATCCCACGTGCTATGGAGAGACTGGACTGGTGTGTCCAATAGCAAGCCAGCACCTTGGAGAGCATACACCCAGAGCCAGTGCTCTGCAGTGAAAGAGGCCACTGCAATGGGAGGCCCATGCATGCCAAAGAATAAAAAAGATGGATGAACATAAATATAAATTAAAAGGAGGCATGATTGGGGAAAGAAAAAAAAAAGAGTAACAGAGTGATTTGAAGCTGGAGGAATGATAAATCAAGGTAGTTCACATGGGGTGTCCATCTGTAGAAAGCAGAAGAAAGGCAACTGACAGGGAAAAAGATGAAATAAAGTAGGTATTACGAGTGGGCTTCTCTGGTGGCTCAGACAGTAAAGAATCTGCCTGAAATACAGGGGACCCAGGTTCGATCATTGGGTCAGGAAGATCCCCTGGAAAAGGGAATGGCAACCCACTCCAGTGTTCTCGCCCAGAGAATGCCATGGACAGAGGAGCCTGGCAGAGTCGCACACAACTGAGCGACTGAGACTTGCACTATCGCTACACGAGGTATTACAAACACGGCAGGGGTCCTGGGAACTGATCATCTGATCACAGGCCCACTTCTGCTCTCCATTCCAAGTCAGATGTTGCTGAGTCCGGATGTGTCCGGTAAAAAATAAAAAAAAAACAAGGAGATAGGTATGAAAATTGTCTTTCAGGCAAGAAATATTTGAATGTTGTACCTAGTGTCACTAACGTAAAATGGAAGAAGGAGGGGGAGCAGGAGAGAGGGCAAGAAACAGAGAGGAGAAAAGGAATGTCAAAATGGCCCTGGGTGTCTGATTAGATGTGGTGAAAAAAAGGTAAGCAAAGTCACAAAATATGGTTTCATAATTGAAATAAGTACTTTTTTCCAGGAAGCAAATCAATTGAGTAGTTAGAAATTTTGAATTTGAGATGCCAGCTCTATACTCAGTGGAGATATTTCAGAGGGAGATACCTTTATTGTAAGCAGAAATACTGAGACATTGTAGAGAAGGTCAAAAAAGAAAGTGTTAAGAATAACAGAGTGGGCTTTCCCTGGTGGTCCAGTGGGTAAGGAGTCTCCCTTGCAGTGCTGGGGGTGCCGCTTCAATCCCTGGCCTGGGATCCCACGTGCTATGGAGAGACTGGACTGGTGTGTCCAATAGCAAGCCAGCACCTTGGAGAGCATACGCCCAGAGCCAGTGCTCTGCAGTGAAAGAGGCCACTGCAATGGGAGGCCCATGCATGCCAAAGAATAAAAAAGATGGATGAACATAAATATAAATTAAAAGGAGGCATGATTGGGGAAAGAAAAAAAAAAGAGTAACAGAGTGATTTGAAGCTGGAGGAATGATAAATCAAGGTAGTTCACATGGGGTGTCCATCTGTAGAAAGCAGAAGAAAGGCAACTGACAGGGAAAAAGATGAAATAAAGTAGGTATTACGAGTGGGCTTCTCTGGTGGCTCAGACAGTAAAGAATCTGCCTGAAATACAGGGGACCCAGGTTCGATCATTGGGTCAGGAAGATCCCCTGGAAAAGGGAATGGCAACCCACTCCAGTGTTCTCGCCCAGAGAATGCCACGGACAGAGGAGCCTGGCAGAGTCGCACACAACTGAGCGACTGAGACTTGCACTATCGCTACACGAGGTATTACAAACACGGCAGGGGTCCTGGGAACTGATCATCTGATCACAGGCCCACTTCTGCTCTCCATTCCAAGTCAGATGTTGCTGAGTCCGGATGTGTAGGAGGCAAGACACTGTTGCAGGAAGAACAGAAGCCAACTGCAAGGACCAGGAGGTGGTAATATTCATAGGAATAGCTTGGTAATATTCTTAACTTCAAGAAGTAAAAGGAGACTCTTTAAGGCTTCTAAAAAAAGAAAAAAATCTACAAAGGAAAAATACCACCAGAACCCCAAACCAAGGATTTCTATATTAACCAAAGACAAAAGTCACCTGTCAAAACAAATGAAAGGGAGGCATAAAGGGAGTAACATGGAAACCTATACTATCGTATGTGAAAAAAATAGCTATTGTCATTGTGTTGTGGGAATAAGGGATCCTGCAGGGGCCGCTGGGATGGGGGAGGGGTGCGGGGAGCAGATATACATACAACTAATCTGGGATCATACATATCTGTAAACAATAAAACTCTGTAAAAGTAAATTTTAAAAAATTGTTTTAAATGAAAGGTAATTTAATATAGTCAAGATACATCAGAAAGTGTTATCAGTCACATACTTTATCTGAGGAGAATATGTGTGCTCAGTCGCTGATTCCTGTCTGTCTCTTCGCATCCCCGTGGACTGCAACCCGCCAGGCTCCTCTGTCCATGATAGTTTCCAGGCAAATATATGGGAGTGAGTTGCCATTTTTGACTCCAGGGGATCTTTCCAATTTGAAGATCAAACCCACATCTCCTGTATCGCAGGCAGATTCTTTATCATCTGAGTCACCAGGGAAGCCCAGATTAAAAAAACGATGGCTAAAATTCTGGGGTGTCCATCTGTAGAAAGCAGAAGAAAGGCAACTGACAGGGAAAAAGATGAAATAAAGTAGGTATTACGAGTGGGCTTCTCTGGTGGCTCAGACAGTAAAGAATCTGCCTGAAATACAGGGGACCCAGGTTCGATCATTGGGTCAGGAAGATCCCCTGGAAAAGGGAATGGCAACCCACTCCAGTGTTCTCGCCCAGAGAATGCCACGGACAGAGGAGCCTGGCAGAGTCGCACACAACTGAGCGACTGAGACTTGCACTATCGCTACACGAGGTATTACAAACACGGCAGGGGTCCTGGGAACTGATCATCTGATCACAGGCCCACTTCTGCTCTCCATTCCAAGTCAGATGTTGCTGAGTCCGGATGTGTAGGAGGCAAGACACTGTTGCAGGAAGAACAGAAGCCAACTGCAAGGACCAGGAGGTGGTAATATTCATAGGAATAGCTTGGTAATATTCTTAACTTCAAGAAGTAAAAGGAGACTCTTTAAGGCTTCTAAAAAAAGAAAAAAATCTACAAAGGAAAAATACCACCAGAACCCCAAACCAAGGATTTCTATATTAACCAAAGACAAAAGTCACCTGTCAAAACAAATGAAAGGGAGGCATAAAGGGAGTAACATGGAAACCTATACTATCGTATGTGAAAAAAATAGCTATTGTCATTGTGTTGTGGGAATAAGGGATCCTGCAGGGGCCGCTGGGATGGGGAGGGTGCGGGAGCAGATATACATACAACTACTCTGGAAACATACATATCTGTAAACAATAAAACTCTGTAAAAGTAAATTTTAAAAAATTGTTTTAAATGAAAGGTAATTTAATATAGTCAAGATACATCAGAAAGTGTTATCAGTCACATACTTTATCTGAGGAGAATATGTGTGCTCAGTCGCTGATTCCTGTCTGTCTCTTCGCATCCCCGTGGACTGCAACCCGCCAGGCTCCTCTGTCCATGATAGTTTCCAGGCAAATATATGGGAGTGAGTTGCCATTTTTGACTCCAGGGGATCTTTCCAATTTGAAGATCAAACCCACATCTTCTGTATCGCAGGCAGATTCTTTATCATCTGAGCCACCAGGGAAGCCCAGGGAGCCTAGTAAGTAAATCCTAAATTAGCACTTGGAAATCCAAGCAGCAGGCTGGTATGGTGCTACAGAATCCTCAAAAGTCTGAGAAGCCAGAGACTTGGCATTGTCTCTGAAGATGATGTTAAAGGAGACAGAGCCTGAAATAAGGCAGAATGTAAAATGAGGGTGGCATCACCAACACGGTGGACATGAATTTGAGCAACCTCTGGGAGACAGTGGAGGACAGAGAGGTCTGCTGTGCTGCAGTCCACAGGGTCACAGAGTTGACCACGACTTAGTGACGGAACAACAATACAGTGAGGCCGCTAGAGTGCCTCCTGTGTTCCATGCCACTGCTCCCAAGTCTGACTGTAGCTAAAGATTATTTTCCCTGAAGACAGGACAACATAAGATCTCTGGGTGTGTGGCCATCAGGCAGAGCTCAAGATAGAGACATGCACCGAAGACAGAAATTTAAGATAAAGCTCCTCCAACTGGAGCCTGAGAACTTCAGCTGTCCTGTCTGTTAGGCTCGAGGAATTCTGACCATCAGGGCATTGTCTTCCAGATGAAAGGAGGAGAAAAACCAGAAAAACCAACATATCCATGGAGAGACTTAAAAGCATTCATGTTAATATCCTACCCAAGGCTTCCCCGGTGGTCCAGTGGGTAGGGACACCACCTTGCAGTGCAAGGGGCGCTGGTTCGATCCCTAGCCTGGGGAGATCCCACGTGCCGTGGAGCAGCTGGACAGATGTGTCCAACTACCGAGCTGGAGCTCTGGAGCACATGCACCCAAAGCCAGTGCTCTTCGACAACACAGGCCACTGCGATAGGAGGCAAAGATGGATGAAAATGGATAAATGAAAGACCAAAAGAAGTAAAGAAGTGGCTAAATATATATATATATATATATTATATATATATATATATATATAATATATATATAATCTTCCATCCAACAGGCCAGACAAATCAGTGAAGCTTAATGTTGAAAAGCTCTACCCACTTGCTCAGAGCATCTGCTCATCCTGCATTAAACACTAACAGACACGTAAGAATGTCAGAAATTCACAGAATGTCTCTACCATGAAAGGTAGAGATCAAAGCAGAAAGTAAAATGGGTATCAGGAGAAAAAAAAAAAATTTTAATAATCAGCTGGAAAAAGCACTTGGAAATCCAAGCAGCAGGCTGGTATGGTGCTACAGAATCCTCAAAAGTCTGAGAAGCCAGAGACTTGGCATTGTCTCTGAAGATGATGTTAAAGGAGACAGAGCCTGAAATAAGGCAGAATGTAAAATGAGGGTGGCATCACCAACACGGTGGACATGAATTTGAGCAACCTCTGGGAGACAGTGGAGGACAGAGAGGTCTGCTGTGCTGCAGTCCACAGGGTCACAGAGTTGACCACGACTTAGTGACGGAACAACAATACAGTGAGGCCGCTAGAGTGCCTCCTGTGTTCCATGCCACTGCTCCCAAGTCTGACTGTAGCTAAAGATTATTTTCCCTGAAGACAGGACAACATAAGATCTCTGGGTGTGTGGCCATCAGGCAGAGCTCAAGATAGAGACATGCACCGAAGACAGAAATTTAAGATAAAGCTCCTCCAACTGGAGCCTGAGAACTTCAGCTGTCCTGTCTGTTAGGCTCGAGGAATTCTGACCATCAGGGCATTGTCTTCCAGATGAAAGGAGGAGAAAAACCAGAAAAACCAACATATCCATGGAGAGACTTAAAAGCATTCATGTTAATATCCTACCCAAGGCTTCCCCGGTGGTCCAGTGGGTAGGGACACCACCTTGCAGTGCAAGGGGCGCTGGTTCAATCCCTAGCCTGGGGAGATCCCACGTGCCGTGGAGCAGCTGGACAGATGTGTCCAACTACCGAGCTGGAGCTCTGGAGCACATGCACCCAAAGCCAGTGCTCTTCGACAACACAGGCCACTGCGATAGGAGGCAAAGATGGATGAAAATGGATAAATGAAAGACCAAAAGAAGTAAAGAAGTGGCTAAATATATATATATATATATATTATATATATATATATATATATAATATATATATAATCTTCCATCCAACAGGCCAGACAAATCAGTGAAGCTTAATGTTGAAAAGCTCTACCCACTTGCTCAGAGCATCTGCTCATCCTGCATTAAACACTAACAGACACGTAAGAATGTCAGAAATTCACAGAATGTCTCTACCATGAAAGGTAGAGATCAAAGCAGAAAGTAAAATGATACGTTTTTTTAATTGAAGGACTAATCAGGAGAAAAAAAATTTCAAAAAATAAAATTTAAAACAGCCTCATATCTGCAAAGAGGTAGGATATTGCATAAACACAGTAATGATAGGATGCCATTAAAAGAGATGTCCACATATAAAGAATGAAATTAGAACCTTTCCTAACACTATACAAAAAGATAAACTCAAAATGGATTAAAGATCTATATGTAAGGCTAGAAACTACAAAACTCAGAGGAAAACGTAGGCAGAACAATATTTGACAGAAGTCACAACAAGATCTTCTTTGACCCACCTCCTCGAGTAATGGAAATTAAAACATAAACAAAACAGTGGGACCTAATTAAGCTTAAAAGCTTTTGCACAATGAAGGAAACAATAAACAAGATGAAAAGACAACTCTCAAAATGGGAGAAAATAACTGCAAATGAAACAACTGACCAAAGATTAATTTCCAAAATATACAAGCAGCTTATGCAGCTCAGTACCAGGAAAAGAAACACCTAAACAGACAATCAAAGAGTGTGAGGAAGATCTAAACAGACATTTCTCCAAAGAAGACATACAGAGATCCAACAAACACATGAAAAGATACTCAACATCGCTCATTTTTTGAGAAATGCAAATTAAAACTACAATTAGGTATCACCTCACACCAGTCAGAATGGCCCTCATCAAAAAATCTACAAACAAATGCAGGAGAGGGTATGGACAAAAGCGAACCCTCTTGCACTGTTGGTGGGAATGTGAACTGATACAGCCACTGTGAAGAACAGTATGGAGATTCCTTTAAAAACTAGGAATAAAACTACCATGTGAACTATAATCTCACTACTGGGCATATACTCTGAGAAAAGCATAATTGAAGAAAACACACATACCCCATATTCATAGCAACACTATTTACAATAGCTAGGACATGGAGGCAACCTAGATGTCCATCAGCAGATGGATAAAGCATCTGAGCTCTACCCACTTGCTCAGAGCATGCATTAAACACTAACAGACACGTAAGAATGTCAGAAATTCACAGAATGTCTCTACCATGAAAGGTAGAGATCAAAGCAGAAAGTAAAATGATACGTTTTTTTAATTGAAGGACTAATCAGGAGAAAAAAATTTTCAAAAAATAAAATTTAAAACAGCCTCATATCTGCAAAGAGGTAGGATATTGCATAAACACAGTAATGATAGGATGCCATTAAAAGAGATGTCCACATATAAAGAATGAAATTAGAACCTTTCCTAACACTATACAAAAAGATAAACTCAAAATGGATTAAAGATCTATATGTAAGGCTAGAAACTACAAAACTCAGAGGAAAACGTAGGCAGAACAATATTTGACAGAAGTCACAACAAGATCTTCTTTGACCCACCTCCTCGAGTAATGGAAATTAAAACATAAACAAAACAGTGGGACCTAATTAAGCTTAAAAGCTTTTGCACAATGAAGGAAACAATAAACAAGATGAAAAGACAACTCTCAAAATGGGAGAAAATAACTGCAAATGAAACAACTGACCAAAGATTAATTTCCAAAATATACAAGCAGCTTATGCAGCTCAGTACCAGGAAAAGAAACACCTAAACAGACAATCAAAGAGTGTGAGGAAGATCTAAACAGACATTTCTCCAAAGAAGACATACAGAGATCCAACAAACACATGAAAAGATACTCAACATCGCTCATTTTTAGAGAAATGCAAATTAAAACTACAATTAGGTATCACCTCACACCAGTCAGAATGGCCCTCATCAAAAAATCTACAAACAAATGCAGGAGAGGGTATGGACAAAAGCGAACCCTCTTGCACTGTTGGTGGGAATGTGAACTGATACAGCCACTGTGAAGAACAGTATGGAGATTCCTTTAAAAACTAGGAATAAAACTACCATGTGAACTATAATCTCACTACTGGGCATATACTCTGAGAAAAGCATAATTGAAGAAAACACACATACCCCATATTCATAGCAACACTATTTACAATAGCTAGGACATGGAGGCAACCTAGATGTCCATCAGCAGATGGATAAAGAAGTTGTGGAACATATATGCAATGGGATATTACTCAGCCATACAAAAGGAACTAATTTGAGTCGGTTCTGGTAAAGTGCATGAACCTAGAGCCTGTTATACAGAGTGAAGAAAGTCAGTAAGAGATAAACAAATTTTGTATATTAATACATATGTATGGAATCTAGAAAAATGGTACAGATAAACCTATTTGCAGGGCAGGAATAGAGATGCAAACCTAGAGAACAGACTTTGGACACAGCGGGGAAGGAGAGGGTGGGATGAACTGAGACAGTAGCAATGACATATATACACTACCATGTGTAAACAGACAGCTAGTCAGAGGCTGCTCTAGAGCACAACGAGCTCAGCCTGGTGCTCTGCGATGACGTAGAGGGGTGGGATGAGAGGCTCAGGAGGGAGGGGACCTATGTGTACCTGTGAGGGATTCACATAGTTGTATGGCAGAAACCAACACAATATTGTAATGCCATTATCCTCCAATTAAAAAATTAGAGGGCTTCCATGATGGTCCAGTGGATAAGGACACCTCCTTGCAGTGCAAGGGGCACAGGTTCTATCTCTGGCCTGGGAAGATCCCATGTGCCATGGAGTGGCTGGACCGATGTGTCCAACTACCAAGCCAGAGCTCTGGAGTGCATGAGCCCAGAGTTGGTGCTCTACAAGGAGAGAGGCCACTGCAGTGGGAGGCCCATATGGGCCAAAGAACAAAAATGGATGAAAACAAATAAATGAAAGACCAATAGAAGTGGCCAAAAAAAAAAAAAACCTTAGAAAAGAGAAAAAGAAAAATCAAAAGAGGCAAAAACAAAAAAAAAGTCCAGAGAACAAAAAGGATATCCTAGCATCCTAGCAGTTGAAAAAATATCGTTCCTAAAATGGGAAACTCAATTTAAGTTTTAGAAAAAAAAAAGGCAAAATATCCCATAAAATTAGAGCAAAAATGAAATAGAAATTAAGGGAACACAAGATAACCATGAGAATAGTCCAGCCTTCCAAACATGCTAGTAATAGGTACTCAAGAAACAGAAAATGGTGAAAACCACTGGGTACAATGTAATTTAAGAGCGTTTTCACGCAGCTAAAGTTTCTAAATAAAAGAGCCCATCGAATGCCCAAGACAGTGAATGAACACAGACCCACTCCAAGGTGCATCATCTTAAATTTCAGAAGAGATAAAGAGAAAATTGTTTATTTTTTAAGAAAATAAATGGATCATGTATGAAGGACTAGAAGAGATTTCCAGATTTCTCAAGAACAACAGTAGAAATACAAGATCATTCCAAACAAGAACTATCTCCCTTTTAAAATTCAATGCCAATTACCTGTCAGCTGTATGGATAAGATAGACACATTTTCAGATCCACAAATTCCCAGCTATTTTACTTTTCACGACATTTTCTGGAAAGCTACTGGATAAAGTGCTCCTATGAAACTAGGAAGAAAAATAAGAAAAAAGAGAGAAGACCACTGAGGAAACAGTCAAAGAAACCTCCGGGGTGAGCATGAAGGGAAATGCCCAGTGGGCAGAGTATAACAGGTATCAAAGAAACCTCACGTGGTGCAGGACTGCAGACTCTGCAAGACACTTCTTTAAGATCAGTTTTACAATGAAAAATCAGAAAACAAAATCAAAGAGGCAATCCCCTTCACCATTGCAACCAAAAGAATCAAATATCTAGGAATAAACCTACCCAAAGAAACAAAAGAACTATGCACTGAAAATTACAAGACACTCATGAGAGAAATTAAAGAAGACTTAAACAAATGGAGAGATATTCCATGTTCCTGGGTCAGAAGAATCAATATTGTGAAAATGACCATACTACCAAATATCATCTACAGGTTCAACGCAATCCCTATCAAACTACCAATGACATTCTTCACAGAACTAGACCAAAGAATAACACAGTTCATATGGAAACACAAAAGACCTCAAATAGCCAAAGCAATCCTGAGGAAGAAGAATGGAGCTGGAGGGATCAGCCTCCTAACTGCAGATTATACTACAAAGCAACAGTCCTCAAGACAGTATGGTACTGGCACAAAAACAGAACTATAGACCAATGGAACAAAGTAGAGAACCCAGAGATAAACCCACACACCTATGGGTACCTTATTTTTGACAAAGGAGGTGAAACTAAAATGAGACAAAGACAGCCTCTTCAACAAATGGTGCTGAGAAAATTGGACAGCTACATCCAAAAAAAATGAAGTTGGAACATACCCTGACACCATACACAAAGATCAACTTAACCATCAAAAAACCCTAGAAACAGACCGCCACTCCAAGGTGCATCATCTTAAATTTCAGAAGAGATAAGAAAATTGTTTATTTTTTAAGAAAATAAATGGATCATGTATGAAGGACTAGAAGAGATTTCCAGATTTCTCAAGAACAACAGTAGAAATACAAGATCATTCCAAACAAGAACTATCTCCCTTTTAAAATTCAATGCCAATTACCTGTCAGCTGTATGGATAAGATAGACACATTTTCAGATCCACAAATTCCCAGCTATTTTACTTTTCACGACATTTTCTGGAAAGCTACTGGATAAAGTGCTCCTATGAAACTAGGAAGAAAAAAAAAAAAAGAGAGAAGACCACTGAGGAAACAGTCAAAGAAACCTCCGGGGTGAGCATGAAGGGAAATGCCCAGTGGGCAGAGTATAACAGGTATCAAAGAAACCTCACGTGGTGCAGGACTGCAGACTCTGCAAGACACTTCTTTAAGATCAGTTTTACAATGAAAAATCAGAAAACAAAATCAAAGAGGCAATCCCCTTCACCATTGCAACCAAAAGAATCAAATATCTAGGAATAAACCTACCCAAAGAAACAAAAGAACTATGCACTGAAAATTACAAGACACTCATGAGAGAAATTAAAGAAGACTTAAACAAATGGAGAGATATTCCATGTTCCTGGGTCAGAAGAATCAATATTGTGAAAATGACCATACTACCAAATATCATCTACAGGTTCAACGCAATCCCTATCAAACTACCAATGACATTCTTCACAGAACTAGACCAAAGAATAACACAGTTCATATGGAAACACAAAAGACCTCAAATAGCCAAAGCAATCCTGAGGAAGAAGAATGGAGCTGGAGGGATCAGCCTCCCTAACTTCAGATTATACTACAAAGCAACAGTCCTCAAGACAGTATGGTACTGGCACAAAAACAGAACTATAGACCAATGGAACAAAGTAGAGAACCCAGAGATAAACCCACACACCTATGGGTACCTTATTTTTGACAAAGGAGGTGAAACTAAAATGAGACAAAGACAGCCTCTTCAACAAATGGTGCTGAGAAAATTGGACAGCTACATCCAAAAAAAATGAAGTTGGAACATACCCTGACACCATACACAAAGATCAACTCAAAATGGATTAAAGACCTAAATGTAAGACCAGAAACCACAAAACTCTTAGAGGAGAATATAGGCAAAACACTCAAGGACATAAATCAAAGCAAGATCTTCTCTGACCCACCTACTAGAACAGCAGAACTAAAAAGAAAAATTAACATGTGGGACCTCATGAAACTTAAAAGATTTTACACAGCAAAAGAAACTACAAACAAGGTGAACAGACAACCCACAGAATGGGAGAAAATCATAGCAAATAAAACAACAAGTCACTATTTGCTCTTTAAACTACTTGTACGTCTGGTATAAGTTCACATATGTATGATTTCTTTTAATTTGGCTGCATTGGGCCTTGGTTGTGACTCACAGGATCTTCCTTGCATCATGCAGTACCTTCAGTTGTTGCGCACATACTCTCCAGTTCCCACCCTCAGGCTTAGTTGCTCCATGGTGTGTGGGATCTCAGATCCCTCACTAGGGATCGACTCCATGCACTCCGCATTGCAAAGCAGATTCTTAACCACTAGACTACCTGGGAAATCCAATAAAAGTTAAAACTTAGAAGATAATGGGGGCTTCCCTGGTGGTCCAGTGGGTAAAGTCACCGCCTTGCAGTGCAAGGGGCGCCGGTTCGATCTCTGGCCTGGGAAGATCCCACGCGCCGTGGAGCAACTGGACGGATGTGTCCAATTACCGAGCCGGAGCTCTGGAGCGCATGTGCCCAGAGCCCATGCTCTGCGACAACAGAGGCCACCGCGATGGAAGGCCCACATGGGCCAAAGAACAAAGATGGATGAAAATAGACAAATGAAAGACCAATAGAAGTGGCCCGCCTGCCCCCTCCGCACCACCCCCACCAAAATAAATAAATAAATAAATCTTTAAAAAAAAAAAAGAAGAAGATAATGGAAAGCAGAATAAAGACAGGAGGGTGGGAAGGAGGAAAAGAAGAAAGATGAGGAAATAGGTAACCATCTGGAGGCCAGGATGGTGATGCTTTTATCAAATGATTTGAATGTTAATGTTTGGGGTAACCAACAAGGTGCAGGATAACAATGTCATTACCAAAAAGAACACATGTGAGGTCCTATTTTGTAACCTGTCAGTTTAGGATGATTTCATTCAGCTCGTCTTTCTTTTTTCTATAGGAAAATCTAATTAATTTTCCAGCTCTCTTACGATAAATCTACGTCTTGCCTGGCTTCCACCATCACCAGAATGGAAGACAGTGTGTCTTCCGGGGTTGTCCACTCAGATAAAGCCTTGTGATCATTCTAACATTCTGTGCAAACTGGATGTGAGTCTGGAAGGCTTTTTCTTTCTTATTATTCCAGATTAGGCCAAGGTACAGTTTAAACCAGTCTTTTATTTTGTCAATCACCCAGATAATTGCTACCTTATTAATATTTCTCAAACCTTATACATGAGATAGTTTACTCATCAACTGCATTTTCACATATACTGTCTTTCTATCTGTAGCAAAACTACTGTTGATAATTAGAGATAATCATGGACTCTATAACATTTAAAATAATGTTTCAAAAATTTCCAAGTTAGTGCTGCAGGGGAATCCACACTTTGTAACTACAGGAATTAGCCAATATAATTAGAAATGTGATCCTTATTTTAAGAATCCACTTTGGGCTTCCTTGGTGGTCCAGCAGGTAAAGAGTCCCCTTGCACTGCAAGGCAATGCCAGTTCGGTCCCTGGCCTGGGAAGATCCCATGTGCTGTGGAGAGGTTGGAGCAGTGTGTCCAATTATGAGCCAGCACTCTAGAGCGCATGCGCTCAGAGCCAGTGCTCTGCAACCAGAGAGGCGCCTGCGATGGGAGGCCCACACAGGCCAAAGCATAAAGATGGATGAAAATAAATAAATGAAAAACCAATAAAAGAGGCCAAAAATTAAAAACAAAGAATCTGCATATATCACTGGGTTAACCAGCACCCCTTTGCTCATAAGGACATAAAGTCTTATAGCACAAGCATAGGGATAGATAGATAGATATATTCTCAGAGAATTTTCTCAAGTGAGGAAAGTGAGATGTATGATTAAATGAAGAAAAGCCTTACACAGATACCATAGGGAAAGGCACCTTATTGTTTTCTAGAATCTCTAATTTTGCATTTCCGTCTCTCGTGGTATAATTACTCTGATCTCTCTGCTTAGAGCAGCTTTCTTGGCTCCTCCATCCACCTGGCAAAAGATGTTTTCCTCCAGTTTGTGACCGACCTGTGAATGGGGGCCCTGTATAGGGTTTATTACTTCTGGGAATCCCTATTTCAAATCCTAAAAGAGGACCCGTCCAGGTCTGAAACCCACAGAGCACAGGCAGTGGCTTCAGAGTCGATTCCTTAGAGACGAAGAGCCATTTCTTTCTCAGGGAGGGAAGGCCTCCACAGAGGATACCAGCACGTGCCTCCTGCACCACAAGGGAAAGGCCGTTAGATCACACGACAGTGTTCTTCATAGAGCCCAATTCATCTCTGACATCCTGGGTCTGCGACCAATAATACTGAGTCAGCCTGTAAGTAAGTATCGAGTTGAGTTAGCGAGAAAGCAAATCTGAGGGAGCTGTGCGTATGTATGCTTGTGTTTTCTAGTGCGACTACATTGTGATTTACTGTGAAAGGTCTGGATTTCACATAGCTGATTATCCAGGCTCATCTGAATTGATGCTGACTTGTCCGCAGTTTCTGAGGTCAAGATCTAAAGCCCTCATTTTCCATATGACTGTTAACATTGCCGTTGACTGTACATTTATTCACTCAGAAATGATCACACAGGGATCATGTTAGAGCTAGAAAGCATACTAACTACACTATGGCAAGTCCAACATGGTGAGCAAGACCCAGGGGCTGCCTTCAGACAGTGGACAATATGAGAACCCTGGAGCGTGCCACAAACACTTGACTCTTTGCCCCAAACCCTTCTTGAACCAAACTGGTGCTCTTTGTGGGGGAGCCGAGAGTCTCCCCCGCTGCTAGGCAGACCGACACTGCCCAGCTGTGACCGTGGATACTGTCTGTATCTCTGTGAACCAGCACCCTTTGCTCATAAGGACATAAAGTCTTATAGCACAAGCATAGGGATAGATAGATAGATATATTCTCAGAGAATTTTCTCAAGTGAGGAAAGTGAGATGTATGATTAAATGAAGAAAAGCCTTACACAGATACCATAGGGAAAGGCACCTTATTGTTTTCTAGAATCTCTAATTTTGCATTTCCGTCTCTCGTGGTATAATTACTCTGATCTCTCTGCTTAGAGCAGCTTTCTTGGCTCCTCCATCCACCTGGCAAAAGATGTTTTCCTCCAGTTTGTGACCGACCTGTGAATGGGGGCCCTGTATAGGGTTTATTACTTCTGGGAATCCCTATTTCAAATCCTAAAAGAGGACCCGTCCAGGTCTGAAACCCACAGAGCACAGGCAGTGGCTTCAGAGTCGATTCCTTAGAGCGAAGAGCCATTTCTTTCTCAGGGAGGGAAGGCCTCCACAGAGGATACCAGCACGTGCCTCCTGCACCACAAGGGAAAGGCCGTTAGATCACACGACAGTGTTCTTCATAGAGCCCAATTCATCTCTGACATCCTGGGTCTGCGACCAATAATACTGAGTCAGCCTGTAAGTAAGTATCGAGTTGAGTTAGCGAGAAAGCAAATCTGAGGGAGCTGTGCGTATGTATGCTTGTGTTTTCTAGTGCGACTACATTGTGATTTACTGTGAAAGGTCTGGATTTCACATAGCTGATTATCCAGGCTCATCTGAATTGATGCTGACTTGTCCGCAGTTTCTGAGGTCAAGATCTAAAGCCCTCATTTTCCATATGACTGTTAACATTGCCGTTGACTGTACATTTATTCACTCAGAAATGATCACACAGGGATCATGTTAGAGCTAGAAAGCATACTAACTACACTATGGCAAGTCCAACATGGTGAGCAAGACCCAGGGGCTGCCTTCAGACAGTGGACAATATGAGAACCCTGGAGCGTGCCACAAACACTTGACTCTTTGCCCCAAACCCTTCTTGAACCAAACTGGTGCTCTTTGTGGGGGAGCCGAGAGTCTCCCCCGCTGCTAGGCAGACCGACACTGCCCAGCTGTGACCGTGGATACTGTCTGTATCTCTGTGAACACCTGGACTCAATGCGTCACAGTTAATACTGCTCTCTGTTGTAGGCAGTGCTTCCAAAGGGAGGCTTTGGGAAGCTTTAGAATCTTTAAGAAACTAAAGTCCATAGCCAAGTAAATATCCTGAGCACAGAGTAGAAACCATTCTTGCCAATTTTTAGTGACACAAGGTTTTGAAAGAATCCTTCCATAAAAAAAAACTTTATATAGTCCAGTTTTCTAAAATCATTGGCCTAAAGCTTCAGAAGTTGTCTTAACCCTATCTTACTATGTGCCACAAAGATTTTTTTAAATGTTTTATTTTATATTGGTATATAGCTGATTACCAGTGTGATTGTTTCAGGTGCACAACACGGGGACTCTGCTACACATCTACATGTCTCCATTCTCCCCCAAATTCCCCTCCCCTCCACGCTGCTACAGAACTTTGAACAGAATTCCCTGTGATGTACAGTATGTTGTTGGTTATCCATTTTAATTATAACAGTGGGTACAACCAGATTCCAAACTCCCTCATTATCCTTCCCCCGATCTTTCCCCTCTGGTAGCCATAAATTCCTTGTCTGAGTCTGTGAGTCTGTTTCTGTTTTGTAATAAGTTCATCTGTATCATGTCTTTTAGAATTCACATATGATACCTCTCTGACATACTTCACCCAATATGACAACCTCTAGGTCCACCTATGTTGCTGAAAATGGTGTATGTCCTTCTTTTTAAAGACTGAGTAATAGTCCATCACACATCTTCTTTATCCATTCTTCTATTGATGAACATTTAGATGGCTTCCATGTCTCTACGCCACAAAGACTCGTAGTCCCACTGAGGGAACTGCGGCCTTCTCATCTACCCAATCCCTCCCTAACACACAGACACACACCTCCCTCCAAAATCACGGCCATGGGTACAGCCACACTATTGGAAGAGCTCTGCGTGCGGCAGTGTGCACATACATTTTGTTCCAACTTGCAGTAATTCACAAGAAGCAAGTTTTTCAGCACAGGAGAAAAATAACTCAGTTACTTTTTCAAGAGTCAAATTTGAAGAGTTTCTGAAATTCCTAAAAGAAAAAAATCATACTTTATGGGCAAGCACTGTTTATCACTAAAAATGAACAAATTTGCTTAGTTTTGTGGCTCTAAAAACCAAAACTTTTGATGTGAACATGTAATTTGAATTTGGATATGAGACTATAGGTTTTTGGTTATTAAGACTATTAATGAGTGGTATTGGGGGGTGGGAGGGAGGTCCATGACAGAGGGCGTATATGTATACATATGTAACTGACTTAATTATACAGCAGAAACCTGTATAGCACCTGCACCTCCATTTTAAAAAAGAGCATTCAAGTAAAATATATTTTGAGACTATAGCCTCTGTGTGACAACAAAAGTTTACAGTTTTTTATCTAATTAAAATTTCTAATTACATTTTGTCTGTGATAAAGGTCCAGCATTGAAAATTCAACAGTTATCCGTGTTACACTTGGGACATTTTACCATTAAAGTCTTTGCTCCTGATAGGCCATCAGTGCTTCGACAGTTGATCATGAAAAGATTCTTTTTATTCCCCGTGGGTGGGGATGCAAGTGTAGCCAGAGCAGTGGGGATTTTGACGCTGATGTAAAACACTTCCTATTCAATAAAACTCTGTGCACCTGGGAAATCAATTCTTGCTCAGCCTGTATTTATCATGACACTCTCTGGCTTATGTTTTATGGATTCAGGATGAGAAAAATCATTAAAAAATGTACTTGTCGCATTAGAGGATCATTTAAAAGTGTACTCCTCAGGGACTGTTTTTAACAATATGCTGAAAAGCCTTCTTCACTGACCATCTCATCTTTATACATGATTTTATGCAGTTAACTAGAGAATTTAGGGTTCAAAAAGCACTGTGGACAAGACATCCTCCTCAGTCAAGCTGTATTTTTTTTCACTGAAATTTTCCCCCAAATAAGAAGTAGTTTTTCTTTTTCTTTTTTCCAGCCTGCAAACAGCCTCCCTTTTTTTCAAACCAGTTTACTTACTGTCACTTTTCGGCAGGTTTGCAGATGTATAAACAGAGAAAGTCTGACAGCTAAATAGCTAGAAGGGTTTGACAAAGTAAAATTTGTTTTAAAAGTCTGGGACCTGAGGCCAAAGAATCAAACCAAGTAAGATTGGATTTTCTCCAGCTAAAAACAAATTTGCATATTAGGCAAGCACTGTTTATCACTAAAATGAACAAATTTGCTTGGGGCTCTAAAAACCAAAACTTTTGATGTGAACATGTAATTTGAATTTGGATATGAGACTATAGGTTTTTGGTTATTAAGACTATTAATGAGTGGTATTGGGGGGTGGGAGGGAGGTCCATGACAGAGGGCGTATATGTATACATATGTAACTGACTTAATTATACAGCAGAAACCTGTATAGCACCTGCACCTCCATTTTAAAAAAGAGCATTCAAGTAAAATATATTTTGAGACTATAGCCTCTGTGTGACAACAAAAGTTTACAGTTTTTTATCTAATTAAAATTTCTAATTACATTTTTGTCTGTGATAAAAGGTCCAGCATTGAAAATTCAACAGTTATCAGTGTTACACTTGGGACATTTTACCATTAAAGTCTTTGCTCCTGATAGGCCATCAGTGCTTCGACAGTTGATCATGAAAAGATTCTTTTTATTCCCCGTGGGTGGGGATGCAAGTGTAGCCAGAGCAGTGGGGATTTTGACGCTGATGTAAAACACTTCCTATTCAATAAAACTCTGTGCACCTGGGAAATCAATTCTTGCTCAGCCTGTATTTATCATGACACTCTCTGGCTTATGTTTTATGGATTCAGGATGAGAAAAATCATTAAAAAATGTACTTGTCGCATTAGAGGATCATTTAAAAGTGTACTCCTCAGGGACTGTTTTTAACAATATGCTGAAAAGCCTTCTTCACTGACCATCTCATCTTTATACATGATTTTATGCAGTTAACTAGAGAATTTAGGGTTCAAAAAAAGCACTGTGGACAAGACATCCTCCTCAGTCAAGCTGTATTTTTTTTCACTGAAATTTTCCCCCAAATAAGAAGTAGTTTTTCTTTTTCTTTTTTCCAGCCTGCAAACAGCCTCCCTTTTTTTCAAACCAGTTTACTTACTGTCACTTTTCGGCAGGTTTGCAGATGTATAAACAGAGAAAGTCTGACAGCTAAATAGCTAGAAGGGTTTGACAAAGTAAAATTTGTTTTAAAAGTCTGGGACCTGAGGCCAAAGAATCAAACCAAGTAAGACTGGATTTTCTCCAGCAAAAATATAGCAAAAGAAAAGTTCTGAGATATGAGTCGTTTGTCCCGTGAGAAACAAACTGTTCATGAACAGAAAGACTGCAGCCCACTACTGGCATGAAGTTCAGAGGCATGACATCACAGGCTGACGCATAATGTGAAAATGGGGAAACTGTCCAGCCTCACAGTGTTTGGTTACTACAATCAGGCTTCCAGGATGGTGGAGACTGGTAAGTGATTATTTCAGGAAGATGAGTTAAGGTGTTTTTTTTGAAATAACGATCAGAGATCCTGACAAGGAATAACCTAAGTGTCGCTCATGTCCATGAAATAAGCTAGATATAGTTTTGGTTAAATGGTTTAGGTGCTTGGGGAACTTGGAAGCCTGGTTTCCACCTTTTTTAATATATCTAAGAAATCTAAACTTCAAAGCAAGGTTGTATCGCGTAAGGATATAAATGTACATTTTATCTTTCCCTCCCAGATCATCTCTAGAGCACGTTTCCTGCTAGAAATCATAATTATATCCAACCGTCACTCTGGGGCAGTATCATCAAGCAGATGATACACCTGCGTCTCTGCTAATCACACTGCCAAAGAAACTGGGGGCAAACCCCAGCTTCTCAGCAGTTCTGTCCCTGAGTCAGTGAAACCACCACTATCTTCATGGCAATCTGTATTACATAGCCATCCAATTGCCATCTTTTATTTATATCTATGCTTTAATATAGCTCTACTTTGAAAATAAAACCCCAACTCAGTAAGAAAGGCTTCATCTAATTAAACAGACACAAGATATGTAACTTTGAGTGTGTGTATATGTATGCCATAGAAAATACAAAACTCAAAAATAACAAGACATCCTCCTCAGTCAAGCTGTATTTTTTTCACTGAAATTTTCCCCAAATAAGAAGTAGTTTTTCTTTTTCTTTTTTCCAGCCTGCAAACAGCCTCCCTTTTTTTCAAACCAGTTTACTTACTGTCACTTTTCGGCAGGTTTGCAGATGTATAAACAGAGAAAGTCTGACAGCTAAATAGCTAGAAGGGTTTGACAAAGTAAAATTTGTTTTAAAAGTCTGGGACCTGAGGCCAAAGAATCAAACCAAGTAAGACTGGATTTTCTCCAGCAAAAATATAGCAAAAGAAAAGTTCTGAGATATGAGTCGTTTGTCCCGTGAGAAACAAACTGTTCATGAACAGAAAGACTGCAGCCCACTACTGGCATGAAGTTCAGAGGCATGACATCACAGGCTGACGCATAATGTGAAAATGGGGAAACTGTCCAGCCTCACAGTGTTTGGTTACTACAATCAGGCTTGGTGGAGACTGGTAAGTGATTATTTCAGGAAGATGAGTTAAGGTGTTTTTTTTGAAATAACGATCAGAGATCCTGACAAGGAATAACCTAAGTGTCGCTCATGTCCATGAAATAAGCTAGATATAGTTTTGGTTAAATGGTTTAGGTGCTTGGGGAACTTGGAAGCCTGGTTTCCACCTTTTTTAATATATCTAAGAAATCTAAACTTCAAAGCAAGGTTGTATCGCGTAAGGATATAAATGTACATTTTATCTTTCCCTCCCAGATCATCTCTAGAGCACGTTTCCTGCTAGAAATCATAATTATATCCAACCGTCACTCTGGGGCAGTATCATCAAGCAGATGATACACCTGCGTCTCTGCTAATCACACTGCCAAAGAAACTGGGGGCAAACCCCAGCTTCTCAGCAGTTCTGTCCCTGAGTCAGTGAAACCACCACTATCTTCATGGCAATCTGTATTACATAGCCATCCAATTGCCATCTTTTATTTATATCTATGCTTTAATATAGCTCTACTTTGAAAATAAAACCCCAACTCAGTAAGAAAGGCTTCATCTAATTAAACAGACACAAGATATGTAACTTTGTGTGTATATGTATGCCATAGAAAATACAATTAGAATTTGACTACAGTAATTATATAAAAGGTTGACCAACAGAAAACACAATTATTTAAAAAACTAATGGGCACTGATTGCAATATACAGAGAGGCAATACACATATAAAACCTGTATGCAAAATTTAATTGATATCTGCATAGAGTCATGATGAAAATGAAATGTTAACCAACAGAAAAAAAAATTCTTCACACATCTAAGTAGTACTGATTGTGAAAAAAGACAGTGTTTTAATCTGTTAACTACATACTATCCTATTCAGCAAACAATGGAAACTAGATACCTGTTAGAATTAATACTAGACTGATATACTTCCAATGTCCTATTTCTTGGAATTTGTCAATATGCCTTACAAGTCAAAGGTGACATTTTTTCAAGGTTTTTTTTGACGTGAACCATTTTTAAAGTCTTTGTTGAATTTGTAACACTACTGCCTCTATTGTTATGGGTTTTTATTTATTTATTTGGTGCCAAGACATATGGGATCTTATCCTCACGTAGAGATCAAACCCATACTCCCATTGGAAGATGAAGTCCTAACCACTGGCCAACCAGGGAAGTCCCTCAAAGGAACTTTGTAAATGTGATTTTGTTAAGGATCCTGAGATGAGATTAAGCTAGATTACTCAGGTAGGCTCGAGATCATCACAAGAGCTCGTATAAGAGGGAGGCGCAGAGGTCAGGAAAGGCAATGGGGTGATGGAAGCAAAGGTCCGACTGATGTGGAGCCAGGAGACAAGAAACACAGGCAGCCTCTAGAATGTAGGAAAAGACAGGAAATGAATTTCACTCTACAGCCTCCAGAAGAGATACCGCCCTGCCAACCCAATCTGAACCTCTGGCTTCTAGAATAAGTCAATAAATTTGTACAGCTTTATGCCATAGAGTTGTAGTTATGTGTTACCACAGCAATAGGAAACTAAGAT
Source organism: Tragulus kanchil (assembly GCA_022376925.1). Classification (NCBI taxonomy): domain Eukaryota; kingdom Metazoa; phylum Chordata; class Mammalia; order Artiodactyla; family Tragulidae; genus Tragulus; species Tragulus kanchil. The sequence continues at coordinate 135,742,401 of JAIOJX010000023.1, forward strand.
ACTTCTTAACCAGGTCTTCCTGGTTAAAACAAAATGTGTTCATTAATAGACTTCCTGGGGGAGGAAGAAAATACAACTTTTATTTATTCTGAAAGACACTTACTGAAGAACATAAGATTTGTTTTTTTCCCTCTTCCTAATAGTTCACTTTTCCCAACCTTGGTAAACTTCTTAGGCGTTAAATGCAAGAAAGTTGTTAGAAAGCATTATCATGGTTATGCCTTGGCTCACATCTGTCTGAACTAATAAATTATATTTCCTAATTAATTATTGATTCCTAACACCAAAATACTGAATATAGAGCCTTAAATATTCTTGAAAAGATTTTCTCCATTAATGACTAACTCTCTTTCACTAATATTAAGTATTCATAACTATTTATTATGTCATTATTAATTCTTCCTATGCTATGATTAACTCTTCCTAAATGTAGTAAGTTTTGGTCATCAAAGATTCAGAACTCTGTGTAGAAGTACAGAATCATGTCACATAAGGATCACACAGCTGAGAGATCTGGAAACAGTATAAAATGCTATGAGGAATTTACTTAAGACATTATCTATAGAGCTAACGTATTTCTAACTGATCACAGAATCATTTAAGTAGAAGAAAAAAGCATTAAGCCGAAGATTTCAACCTTGCATTTCCTGGAAGACTTTAGGATTTATTAAATGAAATTAGTTTATAAAATGAGACAGAATTGCTGTGTTTACCTGGTATTAACTTGGTTGTACCTGCACCACTAGTCAAAAGTATTAATCATATCGATTATCCTTACGCAATTGCTAGTTTATTATCATGAAAGCATGGTATTCATTTTCCCAAAATATTCAATAAGACTGCCTGTCAGATTAAAAACACATCAGTAAATTCTACACAGTGGTGAAACAATACAACCATTTAACACCATTGGACATTCTCATAGACTGCGTCAATATTCATCCCAAGGATAGATCAAAAAGCAACATGAGGTACTATGTCATCAGGAACCGGACTTGTACACACTACTGTATTTAAAATAAAACCAACAAGGACCTACTGTTTAGCACAGGGAACTCTTCCCCCTGTTGTGTAGAAGCCTGGAAAGAAGGGGAGTTTGGGGGAGAATGGGTACATGTATATGTACGGCTGGGTCCCTTTGCTGTTCGCCTGACTCTATCACAAGACTTAATTGGCTATACTCCAATATAAAATAAAAAGTTAAAAATAAATGTTAAGCTCTGCGTATCTGTATCTATCTGGCTCTATCACTAACCATATTCCTTGAATCCACTAGAGGTAATCTAATCGTGGCCTTATGTAACACAGTTGAGGTCCGTGTGAAAGGAAAAAGAAAACTCAGTTCTTCCTCTTCTGTGTCCCCTTGACCGACACTATTACCACGCTCACAACATTTCAGATAGCAGGGGTGTGTGTGTGCTCACGCACCTGCATGAGGTTTTCCCACATCAACAAATGCTGAAACACCATCTGGGTGTGCTGTACTTTAACTCCATTCTGACACTGTCGACTGGAGATGACCCAGACCCCACAGGTCTTCATTCTCTGGCCCAGGCTTCTCTCCTCAAGTCCAGATTTGTATGTTCAATAGCTCGGACAGCTGAGTCAATAGTCCAAGACTGAACTGCCTGGAGTCTGTCCTTCAATGTTGCGCCATCGGCAACCACCACAACCAGGTGCTTTCATCACAACCCGCTCCATCTCAGGACTCATTTGCTCCATTTACCACCCTGCCATTGCCCTGGTTTTATAAACAAAAACACAACCACTTTGGAATCAGTCTTGACTTGCTCTTTTTTTTTTGGCCTCTAAGTTCTTGTTTATTTTTCATTCATCTTTATTCTTTGGCCTGTTTGGGCCTCCTATTGCAGTGGCCTCTCTCACTGCAGAGCACGAGCTCTGGGCACATGCCCTTCAGAGCACTGGCTCCTAATTGGACACACCAGTCCAGCCGCTGCACAGCACGTGGGACCCTCCCTGGCCAGGGATCGAACCAGTGCCCCATGCACTGCAAAGCAGACTCTTTACCCACTGGCCCACCAGGGAAGCCCCAGTCATGACCCTCTCTTGAATAGCCCACATACATTCCACCGATTGCCTCATCATGTGGCTCTGTCTTCAAAATATACTCAACACCTAACATGTACCTTCCTCTGCACGGCTACTATCATGAACCAAGCTCCCATCACCTGCTGTCTGGATTCCTGCAGTAGCTTCAAAACAGGTGCCTCTTTTGTGTCTGTTCTCATCACAAACGCTAGAGATTCTTTTCAGACAAGTCAGACTATGTTACTCCTCTGCTCAAAACCCTTCAGTGGCTGGACCTCCAAGTAAAAACAGAAGTTCCAATAATTAGGATTACAAGGCCCTGCATGTCCTTTGAATCCACTAGAGGTAATCTAATCGTGGCTTTGAAAGGAAAAAGAAAACTCTTCCTCTTCTGTGTCCCCTTGACCGACACTATTACCACGCTCACAACATTTCAGATAGCAGGTGTGTGTGCTCACGCACCTGCATGAGGTTTTCCCACATCAACAAATGCTGAAACACCATCTGGGTGTGCTGTACTTTAACTCCATTCTGACACTGTCGACTGGAGATGACCCAGACCCCACAGGTCTTCATTCTCTGGCCCAGGCTTCTCTCCTCAAGTCCAGATTTGTATGTTCAATAGCTCGGACAGCTGAGTCAATAGTCCAAGACTGAACTGCCTGGAGTCTGTCCTTCAATGTTGCGCCATCGGCAACCACCACAACCAGGTGCTTTCATCACAACCCGCTCCATCTCAGGACTCATTTGCTCCATTTACCACCCTGCCATTGCCCTGGTTTTATAAACAAAAACACAACCACTTTGGAATCAGTCTTGACTTGCTCTTTTTTTTTTGGCCTCTAAGTTCTTGTTTATTTTTCATTCATCTTTATTCTTTGGCCTGTTTGGGCCTCCTATTGCAGTGGCCTCTCTCACTGCAGAGCACGAGCTCTGGGCACATGCCCTTCAGAGCACTGGCTCCTAATTGGACACACCAGTCCAGCCGCTGCACAGCACGTGGGACCCTCCCTGGCCAGGGATCGAACCAGTGCCCCATGCACTGCAAAGCAGACTCTTTACCCACTGGCCCACCAGGGAAGCCCCAGTCATGACCCTCTCTTGAATAGCCCACATACATTCCACCGATTGCCTCATCATGTGGCTCTGTCTTCAAAATATACTCAACACCTAACATGTACCTTCCTCTGCACGGCTACTATCATGAACCAAGCTCCCATCACCTGCTGTCTGGATTCCTGCAGTAGCTTCAAAACAGGTGCCTCTTTTGTGTCTGTTCTCATCACAAACGCTAGAGAGATTCTTTTCAGACAAGTCAGACTATGTTACTCCTCTGCTCAAAACCCTTCAGTGGCTGGACCTCCAAGTAAAAACAGAAGTTCCAATAATTAGGATTACAAGGCCCTGCATGTCCTCGGGTGGACTCCATGCCCCCTAACTCTGACCCACTTCTGTTCTCATATGGGTTTACTACACTTCAGCCCAACTGGCCTCCCACTGGTTTCCAAACACCCCGACCACACTCTTGCTTTAGTGCCTCTGCACTGGCTGCTCTCTCCCAAGGGCTCTTTTCTCAGATATCAGCATAACCAGTTCCATCATTTTCTTCCAGACTTCCCTGAAATCTCGTATCAATGAGACCTTCACTGACAACGAAATTTAATACTGCTTCTGAACTCTGCCAACCCTACTCCATCACCTTCAACCTGAATGTCCCCGTTCATGGCATCAATTCCCATGTATCATCACATAGCATACTTCATCATATTTATTCTTCATTAACGTCCCAAAAATCCAGAATCATAGTTCCACAGTGCAGAGATTTTCTTCATCTTCATCAATATACCCACAGTCCCTAAAGGCAGTGTCAGATTGTATAGGTGTTCAATAAATATACGAATATCTGAGTAAATGAATAATAAGCTTCATGAATTTCACTTATTTTCTGGAGCCTCAGGTCATTGATTCTTAATACAAAAGCAAATCATATAACTTCTGTTGGATACTCCAATTAGCAAAATTTCATTTTATGATCCTATAGATCTTGCATAGAAAAAAAATGAACAGAAATATTATAATCCAACTTTATCTGGTAGATAAATTTGTTATTTAAAATACTTTTTTAAAGATTTTTCTTAAAAAACTAATTACTCCTGATGCACTACATATTCATTGGGAGTCTCATGACACCGAAGAGGGGAGGAACAGTCACCCAAACTGAAGTGTTTGAGGTCTCTGTCAATTGAAGGTCAATGGCAAATGAAGATAAAGCACCTTGAAAATGATCACATAAATCAATAAGCAAATGACTTTGATTGCAAGTATGATTTAATTAATTATAGGGGCACATCTGTTGCATTAATCATGTTAAAATCTGAACAGAATTTAAATAGAATATGGTAATTTAGGAGACCTTGCCTTTAAGTAAACTTTTAAATTAAAGAATATATACATACCAGTAAAAGTGCAAATCATGCATTTACTGTTTGATGAATTTTTCACAAAATGAATATATTCATGTAACCATCACAGATCAAGAATCAGAATATGACCCGCATACCAAAGGTCTCCCCAAAGTTCTGGTCCAGCCACTGCCTCCCCACCGCAACAATAACCACTATCTTGACTTCTGATCCCATACTTTTATCTGTGTTTGTATATTTTGTATATAATCATATGTGCACTCTTGAGTGTCTGGCACATTGCTGACTATTCTTTGTAATATTTATTCAAATTATTGTGTCTAACTAGAATTCTCGTATCAATGAGACCTTCACTGACAACGAAATTTAATACTTTTGACCTGCCATCCACCTTCAACCTGAATGTCCCCGTTCATGGCATCAATTCCCATGTATCATCACATAGCATACTTCATCATATTTATTCTTCATTAACGTCCCAAAAATCCAGAATCATAGTTCCACAGTGCAGAGATTTTCTTCATCTTCATCAATATACCCACAGTCCCTAAAGGCAGTGTCAGATTGTATAGGTGTTCAATAAATATACGAATATCTGAGTAAATGAATAATAAGCTTCATGAATTTCACTTATTTTCTGGAGCCTCAGGTCATTGATTCTTAATACAAAAGCAAATCATATAACTTCTGTTGGATACTCCAATTAGCAAAATTTCATTTTATGATCCTATAGATCTTGCATAGAAAAAAAATGAACAGAAATATTATAATCCAACTTTATCTGGTAGATAAATTTGTTATTTAAAATACTTTTTTAAAGATTTTTCTTAAAAAACTAATTACTCCTGATGCACTACATATTCATTGGGAGTCTCATGACACCGAAGAGGGGAGGAACAGTCACCCAAACTGAAGTGTTTGAGGTCTCTGTCAATTGAAGGTCAATGGCAAATGAAGATAAAGCACCTTGAAAATGATCACATAAATCAATAAGCAAATGACTTTGATTGCAAGTATGATTTAATTAATTATAGGGGCACATCTGTTGCATTAATCATGTTAAAATCTGAACAGAATTTAAATAGAATATGGTAATTTAGGAGACCTTGCCTTTAAGTAAACTTTTAAATTAAAGAATATATACATACCAGTAAAAGTGCAAATCATGCATTTACTGTTTGATGAATTTTTCACAAAATGAATATATTCATGTAACCATCACAGATCAAGAATCAGAATATGACCCGCATACCAAAGGTCTCCCCAAAGTTCTGGTCCAGCCACTGCCTCCCCACCGCAACAATAACCACTATCTTGACTTCTGATCCCATACTTTTATCTGTGTTTGTATATTTTGTATATAATCATATGTGCACTCTTGAGTGTCTGGCACATTTGCTGACTATTCTTTGTAATATTTATTCAAATTATTGTGTCTAACTAGAGTTCATTCATTCTTTGATCTGGACTAATTATATACCACCATTTATGCTTAGATTGTTGATGGACATCTGGGTTGTTTCCAGGTTAAAACTGTAATAGACAGCATCGTAGTCAACATTCTTGCATACGTCATCTGGTGAACATTTCTCTTGAGCACCAATCTTGAAGTCGTCTTGCTAGTTGTAAGGTACGCTGATGTTCACCTCCTACACTGATGGTGGGTATGCAAGTTGGTGAAGTCACTATGGAACAGAGTATGAAGGTTCCTTAGAGAAATAAAAACAGTTCTGTATGATCTAGCAATACTACCCTTGGGCATACATTGAGACAAAACTCTAATTCAAAAGACGCACACTATGTTCATGGCAGCACTATCCACAATAGCCAACACATGGAAGCAACTTAAATGTCCAATGACAGAGGACTGGATAAAGAAGATGTGATACATATATATGATGGAATATTACTCAGCCATAACAAAGAACAAAATAATGCCACTTGCAATAACATGGATGGACTTAGAGATTATCCTACTAAGTGAAGAAAGCCAGAAAGACAAATGTCATGTCATCTAAATGTGGAATTTAAAATATGACATACTAAACGTATCTACAAAACAGAAACAGATTCATAGATAGAGAACAGACTTGCACTTGCCAAGAGAGGGAGGAGAGGACAGAGTGTGATGGACTGGGAACTTGGGGTTGATAGACACAAACTATTACATTTAGTACAGATACATAAAAGGTCCCATTTAGAATAGTAAAGTGAAACACTTACTGTTTGAAATTAAAGAATATATACATACCAGTAAAAGTGCAAATCATGCATTTACTGTTTGATGAATTTTTCACAAAATGAATATATTCATGTAACCATCACAGATCAAGAATCAGAATATGACCCGCATACCAAAGGTCTCCCCAAAGTTCTGGTCCAGCCACTGCCTCCCCACCGCAACAATAACCACTATCTTGACTTCTGATCCCATACTTTTATCTGTGTTTGTATATTTTGTATATAATCATATGTGCACTCTTGAGTGTCTGGCACATTTGCTGACTATTCTTTGTAATATTTATTCAAATTATTGTGTCTAACTAGAGTTCATTCATTCTTTGATCTGGACTAATTATATACCACCATTTATGCTTAGATTGTTGATGGACATCTGGGTTGTTTCCAGGTTAAAACTGTAATAGACAGCATCGTAGTCAACATTCTTGCATACGTCATCTGGTGAACATTTCTCTTGAGCACCAATCTTGAAGTCGTCTTGCTAGTTGTAAGGTACGCTGATGTTCACCTCCTACACTGATGGTGGGTATGCAAGTTGGTGAAGTCACTATGGAACAGAGTATGAAGGTTCCTTAGAGAAATAAAAACAGTTCTGTATGATCTAGCAATACTACCCTTGGGCATACATTGAGACAAAACTCTAATTCAAAAGACGCACACTATGTTCATGGCAGCACTATCCACAATAGCCAACACATGGAAGCAACTTAAATGTCCAATGACAGAGGACTGGATAAAGAAGATGTGATACATATATATGATGGAATATTACTCAGCCATAACAAAGAACAAAATAATGCCACTTGCAATAACATGGATGGACTTAGAGATTATCCTACTAAGTGAAGAAAGCCAGAAAGACAAATGTCATGTCATCTAAATGTGGAATTTAAAATATGACATACTAAACGTATCTACAAAACAGAAACAGATTCATAGATAGAGAACAGACTTGCACTTGCCAAGAGAGGGAGGAGAGGACAGAGTGTGATGGACTGGGAACTTGGGGTTGATAGACACAAACTATTACATTTAGTACAGATACACATAAAAGGTCCCACTGTGTAGAACAGGGAACTACATCCAATCTCCTGGGGTAAACAATAATGCAAAAGAATGTAAATAAATAATCTGTATATGTGTACAAATGAGTAACTCTTCTGTACCGCTGAAATGAGCACAACAGTATAAATCAACTATAATTTTAAAATACCAGAAAAAAAGGCATGCTGATGTTCAGTCTTTGAAATATCACCAAATGATTTCCAAAAGCCATTGTTTCAAGGTGTATTCCTGCCTTAAGTATAAGACAGGTACGTTGTTCCTCACCTTTGTCCACACTATTTTCTGTCTGCTTCATCTTAGTTACTCTGTGTGTATGTGGTACCATATTGGCTTCATTTCTATGTGTTTATATGGTTCTGAAATTCACATGTGTAAAACACTCAAACTTTCGAGTTTGATAAATTTTTGCATGCGCACATACAGAGTAACCACTAGCCAGGTCAAGATATAGAACATATCCACCACTCCAAAAAAACAAAAAAACAAAAAAAAACAAACCTGTCTTTTGCCCTTTTCATACAGCATCCTCCAAGAGGGTACAACTTTTTTTTTTTACTACAAATTCTTTTTCCTTGTGCTTGTACTTCAAAAAAAAAGAAAAAAAAAAACAGAGGTAGTCTACTGTGTATGAGTCATCCATATATTTTATGCAGTAGTCTGTGTTTTTTACTACTCTGTAAAATCACAATATATAAATGAAGCAAAATAAATTTTCCATTCTACTGTGGATGGATATTTGAATGAGGTGAAACCTCGGTGTACATTCTTGTATATGTCTTTTGTTGTCATCATTTCTAGGAACTGCTGGGTCATCTGGGGGCATATGTTTAGTTTTACAATATACTGCCAATAATTCAGAAGACTTTTGTTAATTATACTCCCACCTGCAACGGCAAGAGTTCCACTTACTCGACAAGCTCACCAACATCACAGTCACCACTGTGGTGGATATATACTAACAGCACACACTCCTAATTGCATATTGAACTTTTATATGCCTACTGGATATTTAGATAGCATGTTGTAATGTGTCTGTTTAAGTTTTTGGCCATTTTTTAGTTGGATTTATTGGGGATTTTCTCTTGTTAATTTGTAGGAGTGTTGTATAAATTCTAGACACAAGCCCTGTCTCCTTTTGGATAAATTGGAATATTTTCTTCCAGCTTGTGGTTTTCCTTTTCTCTTAATAGTGCTTCTGTGAAACAATAATGCAAAAGAATGTAAATAAATAATCTGTATATGTGTACAAATGAGTAACTCTTCTGTACCGCTGAAATGAGCACAACAGTATAAATCAACTATAATTTTAAAATACCAGAAAAAAAGGCATGCTGATGTTCAGTCTTTGAAATATCACCAAATGATTTCCAAAAGCCATTGTTTCAAGGTGTATTCCTGCCTTAAGTATAAGACAGGTACGTTGTTCCTCACCTTTGTCCACACTATTTTCTGTCTGCTTCATCTTAGTTACTCTGTGTGTATGTGGTACCATATTGGCTTCATTTCTATGTGTTTATATGGTTCTGAAATTCACATGTGTAAAACACTCAAACTTTCGAGTTTGATAAATTTTTGCATGCGCACATACAGAGTAACCACTAGCCAGGTCAAGATATAGAACATATCCACCACTCCAAAAAAACAAAAAAACAAAAAAAAACAAACCTGTCTTTTGCCCTTTTCATACAGCATCCTCCAAGAGGGTACAACTTTTTTTTTTTACTACAAATTCTTTTTCCTTGTGCTTGTACTTCAAAAAAAAAGAAAAAAAAAAACAGAGGTAGTCTACTGTGTATGAGTCATCCATATATTTTATGCAGTAGTCTGTGTTTTTTACTACTCTGTAAAATCACAATATATAAATGAAGCAAAATAAATTTTCCATTCTACTGTGGATGGATATTTGAATGAGGTGAAACCTCGGTGTACATTCTTGTATATGTCTTTTGTTGTCATCATTTCTAGGAACTGCTGGGTCATCTGGGGGCATATGTTTAGTTTTACAATATACTGCCAATAATTCAGAAGACTTTTGTTAATTATACTCCCACCTGCAACGGCAAGAGTTCCACTTACTCGACAAGCTCACCAACATCACAGTCACCACTGTGGTGGATATATACTAACAGCACACACTCCTAATTGCATATTGAACTTTTATATGCCTACTGGATATTTAGATAGCATGTTGTAATGTGTCTGTTTAAGTTTTTGGCCATTTTTTAGTTGGATTTATTGGGGATTTTCTCTTGTTAATTTGTAGGAGTGTTGTATAAATTCTAGACACAAGCCCTGTCTCCTTTTGGATAAATTGGAATATTTTCTTCCAGCTTGTGGTTTTCCTTTTCTCTTAATAGTGCTCTGTGATAAATACAAGATATTAATTTTAACAAAGGCCAATTTGTTCATCTTTTCTATTATAGTTAATGCTTTTTTCTGTTTTTAAGAAAACAAATTTACCCAAAGATCATGAAGATATTGTCTTATGTTTTCATATATACGCTTTATTGTTTTGCTTTTACCACTTAGGTAGGACTATGACCTGTAAATAATTTGCATATTTATAAAGTAGAAATCAAGGCTTATTTCTTTCTATAAGGATCCCTAATTGATCTAAGGTCAGTTTTTGAGAAGGTTATCTTTTCCTCAAGTTTCAGTAGCATCTGTTTTTGAAAATGTGGTGACTCTCTATGTAGGAGTATTTTTGAACTCTAATCTATTCCATATGTTCCATTATATTTTCTGAGGGATTCTAGCTTATTTTAACCCTATTTACACATAAAAAATAAAAGACATAACACAGGATTAAAAATGTGAAAGTAGGTAATTGGTACAACACATACACACACAAAAGTCTTAATAGGAAGACAACCTACAATGAGGAAACACATGTAAATTAAGGTAGTTGGTAGTTTTTGCATGAAGCATGAAAAAAGAAAAATTAAACACAAAAATTGCAGAAATATCTTTTTGGATCCATCTCCCATCCCGGAGTAATGGAAATAAAAACAAAAACATACAAATGGAACCTAATTAAACGTAAAAGCTTTTGCACAGCAAAGGAAGTCATAAACACAACAACAACAACAACAAAACCCTACAGGAGAAAATATTTTTGCAAATGATGCAGTTGACAAGGACTAAGTTTCCAAAATATACCAACAATTCATACAGCGCAATGTCGAAAAAGAATGGGATATATACTAACAGCACACACTCCTAATTGCATATTGAACTTTTATATGCCTACTGGATATTTAGATAGCATGTTGTAATGTGTCTGTTTAAGTTTTTGGCCATTTTTTAGTTGGATTTATTGGGGATTTTCTCTTGTTAATTTGTAGGAGTGTTGTATAAATTCTAGACACAAGCCCTGTCTCCTTTTGGATAAATTGGAATATTTTCTTCCAGCTTGTGGTTTTCCTTTTCTCTTAATAGTGCTCTGTGATAAATACAAGATATTAATTTTAACAAAGGCCAATTTGTTCATCTTTTCTATTATAGTTAATGCTTTTTTCTGTTTTTAAGAAAACAAATTTACCCAAAGATCATGAAGATATTGTCTTATGTTTTCATATATACGCTTTATTGTTTTGCTTTTACCACTTAGGTAGGACTATGACCTGTAAATAATTTGCATATTTATAAAGTAGAAATCAAGGCTTATTTCTTTCTATAAGGATCCCTAATTGATCTAAGGTCAGTTTTTGAGAAGGTTATCTTTTCCTCAAGTTTCAGTAGCATCTGTTTTTGAAAATGTGGTGACTCTCTATGTAGGAGTATTTTTGAACTCTAATCTATTCCATATGTTCCATTATATTTTCTGAGGGATTCTAGCTTATTTTAACCCTATTTACACATAAAAAATAAAAGACATAACACAGGATTAAAAATGTTAAAGTAGGTAATTGGTACAACACATACACACACAAAAAGTCTTAATAGGAAGACAACCTACAATGAGGAAACACATGTAAATTAAGGTAGTTGGTAGTTTTTGCATGAAGCATGAAAAAAGAAAAATTAAACACAAAAATTGCAGAAATATCTTTTTGGATCCATCTCCCATCCCGGAGTAATGGAAATAAAAACAAAAACATACAAATGGAACCTAATTAAACGTAAAAGCTTTTGCACAGCAAAGGAAGTCATAAACACAACAACAACAACAACAAAACCCTACAGGAGAAAATATTTTTGCGAATGATGCAATTGACAAGGACTAAGTTTCCAAAATATACCAACAATTCATACAGCGCAATGTCGAAAAAAGAATCTGATCAAAAAATGGGCAGAAGATCTAAATAGACATTTCTTCAAAGAAGACATATAGATGACCAAAAGGCACACGAAAAGATGCTCAACATCACTAGAGAAATGCAAATCAAAACGACAGTGAGGTACCACCTCACACTGGTCAGAGTGGCTATCATTAAAATGTCTACAGATAATAAATGCTGGAGAGGGTGTGGAGAGAAGGAAACCCTCCTACATTGTTGATGGGACTGTAAGCTGGTAACAACCACCATGGATAACAGTAAGATACTAAAAACAGAGCTACCAGATGATCCAGCAATCCCACTCCTGGGCATATAACCAGCAAAAAACATGGTCCAAAACAATACATGCACCCCAACGTTCACTGCAGCACTGTTTATAGTAGCCAAGACATGGAAACAACCTAAATGTCCATCAACAGAGGAATGGATCACGAAAATGTGGTACATATATATTATACAATGAGTTATTACTCAGCCATAAAAAATAATGCAATAATGCTATTTGCAGCAACATGGATGTACCAAGAGATTATCATACTACATGAGGTAAACCAGACAGAGAAGGACAAATACTGTATGGTATCACTTATATGTAGAATCTTGACAAAATAAGGGAGGGACACAAATGAACTTATATACCGAACAGTAACAGATCCACAGACAGAAAACAAACGTGGTTATCAAAGGGGAAAGTACAGTGATGGAAAAATTAGGACCCCTTTGGTCCATGGAGTCACAAAGAGTTGGGCACAACTGAGCATGCGCGTGCACACACCCACACATATATACACATAAAATAGATAACCAACAAGGACCCATTATATAGCACAGGGAATATACTCAATATACGTTGCAGGAAAAAAAGTCTGAAAAAGAACATTATATACATATAAACTGAATCATTTTGCTGTACACCTGAAACTGATACAATACTGTAAATCAACTATATTTAAAGGAAGGAAAGAAGGGAGGGAGGAAGAAAAGGCAAGCATCCTACATGAATGCCATTCTATTAGATGTCTGTTTATTTGTTCCAGTATCACACAGTTAGTCTCTATAGCTTTATCCAAATGTTTTTATGTTATAATTTAAGCCCTCCAACTTATATTTGTCTTTCAAGACTATCAAGGCCATTCTAGGTATATCATCATAAATTTTAGAATACCAGGTTTTCATATTCCACAAACTTTAAAAAGTCTTGGTTTTTATTCTATTAAATCTGTAGATAACTTTGGGGACAGCTGGCATTTTAACAAAGTTGAGCTTTTCAATCTCTAAACATAGCAGTACTCTCTAAACTATATATATATATATATATATATATATATATATATATATCTTTACTTTATTCCAGCAATGTCTTATAGTTATGAGTATAAAGGACCTCATAGCTTTTATAGTTATTCCTAAGTATTTAATTATATATTAACAATACTGTTAATGGTATTTATTTTATCTTCTACTTGTTGTTGGCTTATGAAAGTAGTTGATTTTCATTTGTTATCCTTGTATAATGCATATTTAATATTTTAGTTGATTTTACCATACATAACGAACTTGCCTGTAATAGTCATTTTGCTTTATAAACTGTCATTATATAGATTTTCAAGTATCAGAACAATTACTTTTACAGATAAAAAAGCAATTCTTAAAATTGCTCTTGAACAAATAAAGCTATGAAAGACTATGTTGATAGCTTCAATCAATCACTGTTTCACAACATGCTGTTAATATTTAGGAATTCAAATTGCCATTTTCAGATTTCCAAAACAGAACCTTTCCAGTCAATACAAATCTTGACATTAAAATATTAAAAAGGAAAATTACTCTTCCTGAGTGTTCAAATCAATTCAAGTTATGTTGTCCCTTTAGGAGTAAGGATGCTAATGAAAATCAGAATTTTGAGTGATCTCTTAATAGCACAATGATAGGCAAGGATGAAGTCAGAGCTCTAAACCTACCCTGCAGAAGACTGCTTGGTGGGCCAAGTCAGGAGGACTTAATCCTTGTTTAATCACAACACAAGGTTTTCTCAGGGGAGGTCTGAGTCTTCAAGGGTTAGTGATTTTCAATTATTCCAACTTCACTTCCTTCCACCCAGACCTAAAGTGCCTATAGGTTTTACAAGAATAGGGTCTGGTGAGGGGCTTCACAGGGCAGAGCAAATTCAGAAATTCCATTAGGGCTTTGCAATATGTTCTTAAAAGGTAATATGAAGAAAACAGATTAGAGCTAAACCTCAATCTGATTACAAAATGACTAGGAGTCTCCACTGATTTCATCACCTAGAGTTAAAGTGCAGACCTAAGGTCCCTTGAATTTCTACCCTTCCTCTTCACATCACTACTGGGGGTGGGAGAGGCTAGGGCAGGGGCTGAGACTACGTATATAAAATTTTCTCCATGCTTTAGTAAAAGTGGTGGGGCTTACACCCATGCTGGGGCTCATGCTAATATTTTAGAAGTGAAGCATTCCTCCTATTTTATAGGCTGACTTCTCAAAGACCCTGATCTGGTCTGCTACAGTTTCATAGTTCTTCTAGATGCATAACTTCAAATGCATTTCCTGAAAACTAACAAAGCTGAGTGGGCTTCCCTGGTGGGTCTGTGGTAAAGAATCTATCTGCTAATACAGGAGACACAGGTTTGATCCCTGGGTTGGAAATATCCCCTGGAGAAGTAAATGGAAACCATTTCCAGTATTCTTGCCAGGGAAATCCTATGGACAGTAGAGCCTGGTGGGTTACAGTCCATGGGGTGTCATGAGTCAGACACAACTGAGTGACTAGACAACAACCACCAAAGTTGTTTAATGTATGTGTTTTATAGTCAGTAGCCTAAACTGCGAACATCATCCCCTTGTGTGTATTAACTCCAGAGAGCTGTGTCTTTTAACTGAAAAGACTTAGATTAAACAACAGGGACAATAAAGCTAAGCATCTCTTATCCCACCATAGTTTTAGGTTACATAAAAAGATTTCACAAAATGACTCATGAAAAGAAACCCAGATTCTTTCTTCCTAATCCTTTTTGTAAGTGTTTTTCTCCCTGCTTACTGAAGAATAATCTTAACGCATTCAGTAACATTAACATTGTTATTAATAGTAATGATTATGGAAACAGCAAGAGGATTATTTTATTGAATGTATCCTAGCTGTCATTACACTCGTCAGAGAAATGCCCATTGTTTAATATCTGAAACAAAGGCTGAGGGGGTCCCTCTTGCCAGGAAAGGAGGACTGCAACAGACTATCTAGGAGCAAAGAGCTCATCTTACTGGGTTGGGGAAGTTCTGGCTGTGGTACTGGGGGATTTCTGAGGTAGGTGGATTTCTGGCTCTGGGATTGGTGGCTTTCTGGAAGTGGGCATGTCTAGAGACTGATTAGCCTAATTTACCTGCATAGCTGGGTAGCTGGATTCTTTACCAGCTGAGCTACCAGGGAAGCCTCCTACAGCTAAGCTGGCTGACTCACTGAGCTGAGTTACTAAGTCATCTTGTTGTTCAGTCGCTATACCGTGTCCTACTCTTTGCAATCCCATGTACTGGAGCATGCCAGGCTGCCCTGTCCTTCCCTATCTTCCAGTGTTTGCTCAAACTCCTGTCCACTGAGTTGGTGGTGCTATCTGACCATTTTAGTTGCTCCCCATCTCCTGCCCTCCATCTTTCCCATCAGGATGTCTCTACAAGTTTGCATAACTTCAAATGCATTTCCTGAAAACTAACAAAGCTGAGTGGGCTTCCCTGGTGGGTCTGTGGTAAAGAATCTATCTGCTAATACAGGAGACACAGGTTTGATCCCTGGGTTGGAAATATCCCGGGAGAAGTAAATGGAAACCATTTCCAGTATTCTTGCCAGGGAAATCCTATGGACAGTAGAGCCTGGTGGGTTACAGTCCATGGGGTGTCATGAGTCAGACACAACTGAGTGACTAGACAACAACCACCAAAGTTGTTTAATGTATGTGTTTTATAGTCAGTAGCCTAAACTGCGAACATCATCCCCTTGTGTGTATTAACTCCAGAGAGCTGTGTCTTTTAACTGAAAAGACTTAGATTAAACAACAGGGACAATAAAGCTAAGCATCTCTTATCCCACCATAGTTTTAGGTTACATAAAAAGATTTCACAAAATGACTCATGAAAAGAAACCCAGATTCTTTCTTCCTAATCCTTTTTGTAAGTGTTTTTCTCCCTGCTTACTGAAGAATAATCTTAACGCATTCAGTAACATTAACATTGTTATTAATAGTAATGATTATGGAAACAGCAAGAGGATTATTTTATTGAATGTATCCTAGCTGTCATTACACTCGTCAGAGAAATGCCCATTGTTTAATATCTGAAACAAAGGCTGAGGGGGTCCCTCTTGCCAGGGAAAGGAGGACTGCAACAGACTATCTAGGAGCAAAGAGCTCATCTTACTGGGTTGGGGAAGTTCTGGCTGTGGTACTGGGGGATTTCTGAGGTAGGTGGATTTCTGGCTCTGGGATTGGTGGCTTTCTGGAAGTGGGCATGTCTAGAGACTGATTAGCCTAATTTACCTGCATAGCTGGGTAGCTGGATTCTTTACCAGCTGAGCTACCAGGGAAGCCTCCTACAGCTAAGCTGGCTGACTCACTGAGCTGAGTTACTAAGTCATCTTGTTGTTCAGTCGCTATACCGTGTCCTACTCTTTGCAATCCCATGTACTGGAGCATGCCAGGCTGCCCTGTCCTTCCCTATCTTCCAGTGTTTGCTCAAACTCCTGTCCACTGAGTTGGTGGTGCTATCTGACCATTTTATCTTCTGTTGCTCCCCATCTCCTGCCCTCCATCTTTCCCATCATTGGAGTCTTTTCTAAGTCACCTAGTTGCTGCTAATTGACATTAGAAGCATAAGGCTATTAATGATCTGTTGAGTTTCAGACATTCAGTTGTAAAATGAGTTGTCATTTATCACTGAGGATAAGTTTAAAATGTTATGTGTCACTTATGGGCTTTATTTCACAAAATCCTGTAAGAATATAAATTTTTCCGTTGTATACTTGGGAAAACTAAAGTTTAGCCCATCTATAGTCACATGACTCATAAATCTAGGAATAAAATTTAAACAAACATTCCAAACCATGTTTGAACTAGCATTAGATTAGAACCATCTCAGAGCTAGGATTCAAAGTCATTTTAGCTCCAAAAGAATCTGGACTTATCACAACCCTGTATCCATGCATTCAGTAAACAGTATTTACATGCTGAGAGTTCATGACGGACACAACTGTAGCTAAGCATACACACAAATGTCTGTCCTGCTCCAGCTGACATACGTGCTGTCTTCCACTGATATTTGAATTCTGGTCTTTCCCCTTGCCTACCTTAAGATGTCCTCTGGTAAATAACTAGCTGAATTATGTCATTTTTCTCCAAGTCACCAAAGTCATTAACTTTTTGTCCTCATTGAGGGCTGGCCTTAACTCTTCCTCTCACCTCTGAAAAATCAGATTTACGTTTGATGGCGGCACTTAGCTCAGCAGGCTGAAGAAAATGAAAATTACAGCTCCAAGTTCTAACTGAATGGTTGGCAATTTCCTAAGAGCAACTGGACACTCATTTCTCAAGCACACCGACTAAGTTTACTTTGACCCTGTGCTTTAATATGTGGTGCATTTTCCCTGCCAAAAGTTAACAGAAAATGTTAACTTGCATTCAAATCCAAAGTTTTACATTGCAAGTCACATTCTCAAGTTAGTTATTTTGAGCAAACAGAGAAAAAGCCTCAATAGACAGTGGTTTGGGATGCTCAGGTGTCACCTAAAGAGGTGCGTTCCATAAAAGGGGGTAGGGGAGGAAAGGGTAAAGAAATTTCACACAGATTATAATCATCGCGGCTGGGTGTGCAGTCTCCCAGCTTCAAGGCTGAATGCTGTTGTAAATGAAACCCTCAGAGACAACATTCAAATTGTTAGGACTGATTAGGTTGAGAAAACACAGAATTAATTTTTAAAAAGCCTATCTTAATAAAAAAAAAAAAAAAAAACGTGGCTTATCCACTGATGACGTGCTCTGCTTTTGTGTTTAAAAAAAACTCCAAATGGCTCTCAGAGATAAGGAAATGGGAGTGGCATACGTGTCTGAAGAAAATAAGCAGTTTGTTTAAAGTATAGCTTTATATGATAAGTGATTTATACAGTTATATGCGATGCATGAATTGAACACTAGTAACATATATGTGGTTATTCCACATTTATTGCTAAGCATCTATGTTTTCAACTTAACAAAATGAAACATTTACTTGGCAAAATGGGACGGTCTTATTGGAGAAGGAAATGGCAACCCACTCAAGTATTCTTGCCTGGGACATGCCATGGACAGAGAAGCCTGGAGGGCTACAGTCCATGGGGTCAAAAGACATCTACTTAAGATGTCCTGCTCCAGCTGACATACGTGCTGTCTTCCACTGATATTTGAATTCTGGTCTTTCCCCTTGCCTACCTTAAGATGTCCTCTGGTAAATAACTAGCTGAATTATGTCATTTTTCTCCAAGTCACCAAAGTCATTAACTTTTTGTCCTCATTGAGGGCTGGCCTTAACTCTTCCTCTCACCTCTGAAAAATCAGATTTACGTTTGATGGCGGCACTTAGCTCAGCAGGCTGAAGAAAATGAAAATTACAGCTCCAAGTTCTAACTGAATGGTTGGCAATTTCCTAAGAGCAACTGGACACTCATTTCTCAAGCACACCGACTAAGTTTATTTTGACCCTGTACTTTAATATGTGGTGCATTTTCCCTGTCAAAAGTTAACAGAAAATGTTAACTTGCATTCAAATCCAAAGTTTTACATTGCAAGTCACATTCTCAAGTTAGTTATTTTGAGCAAACAGAGAAAAAGCCTCAATAGACAGTGGTTTGGGATGCTCAGGTGTCACCTAAAGAGGTGCGTTCCATAAAAGGCGGTAGGGGAGGAAAGGGTAAAGAAATTTCACACAGATTATAATCATCGCGGCTGGGTGTGCAGTCTCCCAGCTTCAAGGCTGAATGCTGTTGTAAATGAAACCCTCAGAGACAACATTCAAATTGTTAGGACTGATTAGGTTGAGAAAACACAGAATTAATTTTTAAAAAGCCTATCTTAAAAAAAAAAAAAAAAAAAAAAACGTGGCTTATCCACTGATGACGTGCTCTGCTTTTGTGTTTAAAAAAAACTCCAAATGGCTCTCAGAGATAAGGAAATGGGAGTGGCATACGTGTTTGAAGAAAATAAGCAGTTTGTTTAAAGTATAGCTTTATATGATAAGTGATTTATACAGTTATATGCGATGCATGAATTGAACACTAGTAACATATATGTGGTTATTCCACATTTATTGCTAAGCATCTATGTTTTCAACTTAACAAAATGAAACATTTACTTGGCAAAATGGGACGGTCTTATTGGAGAAGGAAATGGCAACCCACTCAAGTATTCTTGCCTGGGACATGCCATGGACAGAGAAGCCTGGAGGGCTACAGTCCATGGGGTCACAAACAGACATGACTCTACACACACATGCATGCACACACCTCCACACACACATTACCAGGATGAACTTGTATTTGGCTGTAGTGTATGTACTTTTTATCTTACAAATTAAAGGCTTTTAGGTAAAGTGCTTTATTAAACACGGATCTTGTTCTGTAGAAAGCACATGGACACCTTACTATCTAGCTTGAGACTTGCCACAGAGATTAAGATGCTTGGAGAGCATTCCTGCTGTTTTAAGTATCTTCTGTGTCCAGGATTTAGCAAAAGGAAGAAAGCTTATAATAGAAACCAAGATTGACGTGGACAGACCTAGAAAGTGTCACACAGAATGAAGTAAGGCAGAAAGAGAAAAACAAATATTCTATATCAGTGCATACATGTGGAATCTAGAAAAACTGATATATAGATTATCTTATTTGCAAAGCAAAAAAAATGGAGACAGATGTAGAGAACAAATGTATGAATATCAAGGGAGAAGGGGGTAGAATGAACCAGAAGACTGAGACTGACATATATATATATGCATATACTACTATCTATAAAAGAGGTAACTAAGGAAAGCCTACTGTACAGCAACAGGAAACTCTACTCAGTGCTCTGGGACGACCTGAATGGGAAGGAGTCCAAAAGGGAAGTGATGATGTATGGATACATACACATGATTCACTTTGCTGCACAGAAGAAACACAACATCATAAAGTGACTATACTCTAAAAACTATTAATTTAGACATTATATAAAATCAGATTCCAAGAAAACCATCTCCTGATTCCCATGACTAAATCTCAAAGTGTTCGTTCTCTACCTTGATCTTTGTCCCTGAACCCAATTTGGGTTAACCCAGGAGCATCAGGGTTGGGGGGACTTCCCCCCAAACCTATCCCCACCGGCAGTGCCCAGAAAGGTATTCTTTCGAAAAGACCATGTAAGCTACCCTATTCAGTAGTTTCCTATGTTCTGTAGTACAATATGTACAAACCTGTATTACATTAACCTTAAAAAATGCATGGCAATAGTTGCAGAAAAATATTGTTTGATTCCATTTGTATGAGGTGCCTACAAGATTGAAATTCACAGTCAGAAAGTGCACTGGCAGATGCTAGATCCTGTGGGATTGGGAAGTGGGGGAAATGGGCAGTCTTTAATGGGAACAAAGTCTCCATTTAGTAAGGTGGAAAATTTAGGAGATGGAGAATGGTCAGAGCTGTACAACAATGTAAATGTATTTAGCACTCCTTAAATATACATAGTTAAACGTGGTTTAAATAGTATGTTTTATATTCCATGGGCTTCACCAAGTAAGAACGCTTAAGAAAAAAGTATCCACTTAATATATAAACAAAAAGCAAGAAGCCAGAATGTCACCTCTGCAAATACGAAACACATAACTATACGGCTTAGAAGAAGAGAGATCCAAGGGCCTAACAGAAGATCGTGCTCCTCAAAGTAATATTTTCTTAATGAAGTAGACTATAATAGAGTTTGTTTGTCTTTAATGAAATCAAGGAGGCCATTCCATCTATTGAATAAGAATAGGTCAGGATACACAAAGTTCCAAGAATGAAAATCTCAACAGAACAAATAAGCCTCCATCACTGGAAGCCTTCAAAAGCTCAGGATGCTATAGGAAAATCAATACATGCCTATAATGTGGAGGGAAATGAAAAGATTTGCTTGCTAGTGTCACAGACAGTAATGGACATTTAGAATAGATGGTAGAGAATTGCCCTTGAATGCCAGGATTGCTAGAAAAGACAAGACAGGAGATGAATGAAAAGTGATCATCAAAATATAAAGATGAGCTACATCAAGCAAATAACTGATTGCCTCTCAAGAATTGAACAGACTTTGACCCTAGCATGGAGGACAGCATAGCACTCAAATGTGAACTATGTTATGAGTAATTACGTACTTTTTCATGAAGAGAGAAAAAAGGGTTTCAAATGTACTACATATATATGTGTGTGTACACACACACACACACACACATATGAACTGTAGCCTGTCTGGCTCCTCTGTCCAAGGAATTAACTCACTAAGCATAAATACTGGAGTGAGTTGCCATTCCCCTCTCCAGGGAATCTTCCCAATCCAGGGATCTAACCCTCGTCTCTTGCATTGCAGACACTGGACACAACTGAGTGGCCTGACTTTCTCTTTCGTGTGTGTGTGCACGTGCGTGTGTGTGCGTGTCACTGTGTAGTCACTAAGTCATGTCCAAATCTTTGGGACCCCTTGGACTGTAGCCCACCAGGCTCCTCTGTCCATGGGATTCTCCAGGCAGGAATACTGGAGTGAGTGGCCATTTCCTTCCCTAGGGGATCTTCCTGACCCTGATATCAAACCCGCATCTCCTGCATTGGAAAGCAGATTCTTTATCATGGAGCCACCTGGGAAGTTGGCTGATACACACACACACAACTTGAGGTATAAAAATTGATAAAACCATGAACTTATTCAGCAAAACTTACTAAATATTTAGGCGAATGCTCTAGGAACTTAACACCACTCATTCAGCCACGTTTTCTTCCCACCCAGCAGATATTACCCCTGCATACATAACAGGAAAACCAGGCCCAAACAAGGCTGAGTCCATGGAGTTTGTAGGGAGCACAGATATCAAATTATCACATTTTTCCTGAATGATACCTGTGATGAGCTCTACAAAAGTTAGTGTACTGAAATAGGAACTAAATCCGTTCATACTCATTAATTTGTGATGTAAATACAATTTTTATCACAATTCAATTTTGAGTTTTACAACATTACGTAGGAACTAGAACTTAGCTCACAAGGGCCAAAATTTTTGTCTGTTTTGTTCACTTCTCAATCCCAGTGACGAGAACAGAGCCTGGTGCATAGTAGGCACTCAGAAAATAATTTTCCCCCACTAGTATATAAATAAAATCATTATTAGTATTACTAATGAGTAAACTAAACCCATGCAAGTAGTTTTTGCAAAAAAGGGGCACAATACCTGTTTATCACACCTAAAACACAATAGATCCTAAGCTGTGCTAATTGTGACACATCACAACATACCAAAAACATTAAGTTTCAAGAATTTACTCGGTAGTCTCCTCCCCAAAGATGGAAATCAAAGTGTAAAATTTGTGAAAGCTGACATTTACTACACAGGAAGATCTTGTCTATGGACGAGAAGAAGAAAAGCTTTCCCCTGATGATGATTTGATCCACAAAGAGTACTCCCACCGATTTGGAATTCCAAATTCACACCACCACGATGGCCCCAAAGACATCAGAGACGACAAGGTCTCAGGCTGGAGGGGCAGCGAAGAAAGTGAAAGTGCTAGTCACTCAGTTTTGTCTAGCTCTTTGTGACTCCATGAACTATAACCCATCAGGCTCCTCTGTCCATGGAATTCTCCAGGCTAGACTACTGGAGCTGGTTGCCATTCCCCTCTCCAGGGAATCTTTCCAACCCAAGGATCTAACCCTCATTTCCTGGACTGCAGACAGGTTCTTTACCATTTGAGCCACTAGGGACGCCCCACGCCAATGTGAATCCTTCCCTGAAGGGCAAAACTTCCATCTAGAGACAGAGCAACTCTAAGACAAATCCTTATACAGTCAGTCGTAGAATCCAGGAAAGACAGAGGTTAGAACAGTTCTCTGTAGTTCACAGGGATGGTAGTTCACATCTAGGTTACGTTGAAGGAAGGTCCTTGAGCTAACGAAGACAATCTCTTTTCCTTCTATTTCCAGAGTCCACCTGTAACCAGTCATAGGAATTTTACAATAGTTGCATCAGTTTCCAAACATTTTAGAGGTGTGGAGGTCAGTCACAATTCTAAAACTTCTCAAAAAAAAAAAAAAAAAGCCGTGGTTTAAGGAAGGTGTCAACTGAAATGGGATGTTTCTGCTAAGACTTGCAGGATGTGTTATAATCATTTGAATGAAAAGAACAGAAATCTTTCTAGGAAAGACAGACCATATGCGAGTGCCCTGGGGTGATAAAGAGTTGTTCTAAGAGAAGCATTGATTGAATCCAGAGCCCCACGATCAAGAGTGCCGGTGCTGTAGGCAAGCCTGGGGGCACAAAATTCTTTACCTTTGGTTAAAAACACTGACCTCTATATCCAGAGCATGGATTTTCAGGAAGAAAGAGACCTGATTAGGTCTCCATTCATCTCAGCATGTCCTCGTAACTTACCTTATCATCTCTGGGCCAGTATTGCCTCCTCTACTATGGGTATTTAACTCAACTGTAACTCACTTTCCCTTTGCGCCAACATTCCTCTCCCCAGTTATGGTCACTATTTCTCAGTCAATCCCATTCAACAGACAACAGTTGTTTCCTCCTTTCCTGATCAAAAACTTTTTTCTAGATCCATCTGATATACCTTTTGATATCCATGAATTATGTCTCTTTCAGTGACTAAGAGTTTTAAATGTCTGGTCTGTACCCATTCTTCCCAGTTTTATTGCTGATCCATCTCTTAGTGCAGACTGCACTTCCTCATTTTCAGATCTCAAGGCCGGTCTCCTCATCACCACTCAGTTTAAAGGGTACACTGTTGCCCACCTCCTACAACTTCCTCCACCTCTCCTTGCCTGCGTTTACCAACATGTGGCACTTCCCTGGCATCCTTCTGTGTCTCTTCTTTCTCTTTTCTGTACTCCCTTTTACCTCCCCTTGTTACAGTCTGACTTCAACATTCCACACTTACTTCTTCTGTGGGAGAGATGTTAGAGCAATAGTCTTGCTCTCGGCCCTACCCTCTTTCCCTGCCACCCGCTTCACAGCAGGTTGCTGTTTTCTTTCTCTCTCCCATTATCTTCCACTTCACCAGGGAAAAGGCATTTAGATAACTTTTCTGATCTGGTGTATAACTGGGGCTTGTGGTGGTCAAGAGGGGCTATAAACATTTCTAATTGCTCCTTGCTTGTCTCTTCACCAGGCCGTATGCCTTTTGAGGATCAGGGCTGCACATTCCTTACTGCTGTCTCCTCAGCACCTGGCACCTTGTTCTCAATGAGCAAACAGCTGTAACAGGCAACGCTGCGCTGGTGTTGTGGTGAACTTCTTAGGTGTACGTTATGTTTGATAATGTAAGTTAATGTACATGAAGGAAACACACACACACATCTTGTGTCTATATTCTTAGTGGTTATGATCATCCTTAACCTGTTTTCATTGAAAATATTTTGAAATTAACCAAGGAAAATTAACCATCATGCTGGTGGGCTTTATTCTGTACAAATTTTAATTGGTCAAGAAAACATAATTCAAGTGTGCATTGTTAAAAAGATGGGGCAGGAGGCTGACTCTCCGTTCTGATTTACGCAGGGGCTCTGTGGTGGTTCCTGTAGACAGAACTATGTTTCATTTTGAGAGTTTAGCTCCTGTTTTTGGCTGAACCATTATCTCCTTGCAGAAAACAAACCAGAAATAGAGTTCTGTCTCTGAAGTCATTCTCAGCTTTCAGCTCACTCACCTTCCCATGACACCCCAGCTGTTGTACTGAACTGTTCACTGTAGGTACTATCTTACTGGAGTCGTTTTTCTTATTTAGGTCAAATTTCATTGAAATAAACGTTTTTCTACTCATTTTGAATTCTTTTATCAATTTCCCTTGCGGAGTCTTCAGTGCCAGCCATGTAGCACTTTAGAAACCCTACAGGTGGTCTGTCAATGCACTGTTCTGACCCGCCGGCTGACCTCCCCACGCCGCTGCTCCTGTCTGCTCTGAGCAGCCGACTGTCAAGCAGTACTGTCGAGTTTAGGCAGACAAGCAAACCCTTCAGTCATGGGGGGCTGAGGCAGCGCTGGGAATAAAAAATTACAACAGCTTTTCCTTCTCTCACTTCTGATGCTGAAGTCAAAGTAACATAGAATTATAATGACTATAAAACACACAGTGAATATTTTACCATTATAAATGTTTCAGTTTAACTCAAAAGAGACTATTACCATTGCTTTTGCTTTTTCAAGAGGGCTATAAACATTTCTAATTGCTCCTTGCTTGTCTCTTCACCAGGCCGTATGCCTTTTGAGGATCAGGGCTGCACATTCCTTACTGCTGTCTCCTCAGCACCTGGCACCTTGTTCTCAATGAGCAAACAGCTGTAACAGGCAACGCTGCGCTGGTGTTGTGGTGAACTTCTTAGGTGTACGTTATGTTTGATAATGTAAGTTAATGTACATGAAGGAAACACACACACACATCTTGTGTCTATATTCTTAGTGGTTATGATCATCCTTAACCTGTTTTCATTGAAAATATTTTGAAATTAACCAAGGAAAATTAACCATCATGCTGGTGGGCTTTATTCTGTACAAATTTTAATTGGTCAAGAAAACATAATTCAAGTATGCATTGTTAAAAAGATGGGGCAGGAGGCTGACTCTCCGTTCTGATTTACGCAGGGGCTCTGTGGTGGTTCCTGTAGACAGAACTATGTTTCATTTTGAGAGTTTAGCTCCTGTTTTTGGCTGAACCATTATCTCCTTGCAGAAAACAAACCAGAAATAGAGTTCTGTCTCTGAAGTCATTCTCAGCTTTCAGCTCACTCACCTTCCCATGACACCCCAGCTGTTGTACTGAACTGTTCACTGTAGGTACTATCTTACTGGAGTCGTTTTTCTTATTTAGGTCAAATTTCATTGAAATAAACGTTTTTCTACTCATTTTGAATTCTTTTATCAATTTCCCTTGCGGAGTCTTCAGTGCCAGCCATGTAGCACTTTAGAAACCCTACAGGTGGTCTGTCAATGCACTGTTCTGACCCGCCGGCTGACCTCCCCACGCCGCTGCTCCTGTCTGCTCTGAGCAGCCGACTGTCAAGCAGTACTGTCGAGTTTAGGCAGACAAGCAAACCCTTCAGTCATGGGGGGCTGAGGCAGCGCTGGGAATAAAAAATTACAACAGCTTTTCCTTCTCTCACTTCTGATGCTGAAGTCAAAGTAACATAGAATTATAATGACTATAAAAACACACAGTGAATATTTTACCATTATAAATGTTTCATAGCTTGCAACCATTTGTCATGACTCTGTAGAATAGAGACTATACGTATACCCATTTTACAGATGAAGAGAATAAGATATTGACAGCATTCGCCATTTTCCCAAGTTAAACATCTAGTAAGGCCCAGAGCTTAAACTTGGGCAACCTACGTTGAACAGCATGATATTCATAACGCTATGACCGTCGATACCACTCTATAATAGGGACACTGAAAAGTCTAGGTTTTTATCTTATTTGATTTTATTTAATTATGGGAATTTGAAGGAAAAATTTGATTTAGTTTTATTTAATACCATCAGAAATCATTTCCTTTCCATTAGCTTCAAACAAAACTCTTAGGTGGTTCCAAATACCATGGAAGATTTAAGGGTTGTGGTGTATGTGTGTGTGTGTGTGTGTCTTTAAGATAATGACTTCTTAACTCCATGTCTACCCTTATTGAGTCATTCTCACAGCCATAAAATGCAATGACCCTTCTACTGCAAGCTATTCTCATCAGAATATTACAAGTGAACATTTATTTAGTGCCTACTATTCATCGGGAACTATAAGTGCTCCGCCTGGATCTTGGGTCCTCCCATCCATCCTTTGATTAATCATATTGATTATCCTCTTTTTATAGACCAGGCTTAGGGTAACTTGTTCAAGGTTACAGTTGATCCAAGGCAGAATAAAAAACCTAGTGTCTTCTGCCCCCAAGCACATAAACATATGTCCTATTTTCCCTCTATCAAAAAGAGGCAGCTTCAAAACTAATATCCCAAATGCATGCATCAAATCTTCTGCATCCTACTTTTAGAGTTACATTTTCTTGGAAAGAAATTTAGACTTTCCTGGAAATTCCACTGTTCCAACACACTTTCTGAACATTTTATTCTTATCAAAGAACTCTTGGAAGGTAAGTGAATCATCATCTGCATTTTTCTCACGACGAGCAGAGAATCTGGTTTCAGATTTCACTAAATGAAGTAACTGCAATTAGTTCCTTTCTTTAAAGAAAAGGGAGGAGGAACTAAAAATGGCAGAAAAAGAAAAGATTGTAACCATCTGTTGAATTTACTGTGGATTCCTTAGCCATTAGTCAGAACTAATTGATGCTTCCACACTGTGATGCTGGACAAGAGTCTTAAAAGTACCTTGAATGACAAAGAGATCAAATCAGTCAGTCTTAAAGGAAATCAACCCTGAATATTCACTGGAAGGATTGATGCTGAAACTGAAGCTCCCTTTGACCACCTGATGCGAAGAGCTGACTCATTGTAGAAGATCCTGATGCTGGGAAAGCTTGAACGCAAGAGGAGAGGGGGGAAACAGATGAGATGTTTGGATGCCATCGCCAGCTCAGTGGATGGGAATCTGAGCAAAGTCCGGGAGATAGGGAAGGACCAAGAAGCCCGGCCTGCTGCATCCGTGGGTCACAAAGAGTCAGACACGACTGAGCGACTGAATGAGCAAAAGCACACGACAGGGCACACGCTATTAAAAATGCACCCTGCAGTTGCACTGAGCCTTTTCCTTCAAGGAAACTGACTACATAATATCCACACGCATGATGCTAGTGGAGAGCATGACTGGTTAAGACAGCAGAGAAATTCAGACGCAGCCCTCTCCCGGACACAGCCTCCCAGCTTCATAAGCGCCACTCTGCACCTTGTGTTCCATGAAAGAATGCTCAATGTCTTCATAAGAGGAAGACAAAGGATCATACTCCTTCACTAAACTGCGCAGTCCAGAGGGGCCCCTGAAGTGACCAATGGACTATTAGTTTTCTTAAGTAAGAGATCTGAAACCCAAGGACCAGAGCATTTCTCAAAGTGTCACTTTAATTCTAAAAAGTAATATGTGGGAAGCACACAGCTCTTTCGCCTTTCGAAGACTTGAGCAGGTGTGCACTGGGCTCTGTAGTGAGTTGAAAGCCAAGTATTTGCTTCACTTAGAAGCACAAAACAGATCCATTACACAGTATTACTGAGTTAAATGAGAAGAGCATTCATGTTTCCCTTCTGTTGTGTCATGAGCACAAGGTAAAGAATTTGGTTTCAAGGTTTATTATGTTAAAAATAATGGTAATAGCCACCCATTATTAAAGAGAAAAAAAGAGAAAGGAAAAAAGAGATGGAGGCCATAGCTGATGTTACCGTGGGTTTGTTAACTATGAACGGGTAGGCCACCCAGGTCCACGGGCAGCCAGTCTTTCCTTTCTGCTTCTTCAAGCTTCAGGATACTCTCTTGAACACACACAAAGTTTCGATACAATTGTTTTGGCTTCCAAAATTTTGTGAAGGGCTGGACAAGAGTCTTAAAAGTACCTTGAATGACAAAGAGATCAAATCAGTCAGTCTTAAAGGAAATCAACCCTGAATATTCACTGGAAGGATTGATGCTGAAACTGAAGCTCCTTTGACCACCTGATGCGAAGAGCTGACTCATTGTAGAAGATCCTGATGCTGGGAAAGCTTGAACGCAAGAGGAGAGGGGGGAAACAGATGAGATGTTTGGATGCCATCGCCAGCTCAGTGGATGGGAATCTGAGCAAAGTCCGGGAGATAGGGAAGGACCAAGAAGCCCGGCCTGCTGCATCCGTGGGTCACAAAGAGTCAGACACGACTGAGCGACTGAATGAGCAAAAGCACACGACAGGGCACACGCTATTAAAATGCACCCTGCAGTTGCACTGAGCCTTTTCCTTCAAGGAAACTGACTACATAATATCCACACGCATGATGCTAGTGGAGAGCATGACTGGTTAAGACAGCAGAGAAATTCAGACGCAGCCCTCTCCCGGACACAGCCTCCCAGCTTCATAAGCGCCACTCTGCACCTTGTGTTCCATGAAAGAATGCTCAATGTCTTCATAAGAGGAAGACAAAGGATCATACTCCTTCACTAAACTGCGCAGTCCAGAGGGGCCCCTGAAGTGACCAATGGACTATTAGTTTTCTTAAGTAAGAGATCTGAAACCCAAGGACCAGAGCATTTCTCAAAGTGTCACTTTAATTCTAAAAAGTAATATGTGGGAAGCACACAGCTCTTTCGCCTTTCGAAGACTTGAGCAGGTGTGCACTGGGCTCTGTAGTGAGTTGAAAGCCAAGTATTTGCTTCACTTAGAAGCACAAAACAGATCCATTACACAGTATTACTGAGTTAAATGAGAAGAGCATTCATGTTTCCCTTCTGTTGTGTCATGAGCACAAGGTAAAGAATTTGGTTTCAAGGTTTATTATGTTAAAAATAATGGTAATAGCCACCCATTATTAAAGAGAAAAAAAGAGAAAGGAAAAAAGAGATGGAGGCCATAGCTGATGTTACCGTGGGTTTGTTAACTATGAACGGGTAGGCCACCCAGGTCCACGGGCAGCCAGTCTTTCCTTTCTGCTTCTTCAAGCTTCAGGATACTCTCTTGAACACACACAAAGTTTCCTGTACTGATACCTGGCCCTAATGCCACCCAGCATTCAAGGCAGTGCTTATTCTGGGGTCTGAGACAATCCATCCTGGGAGGGGCCTGTTTGTGGCTCCTGATTATTGATTCCACAGAAGAGCAGTTCCACAGCATAGAAGAAATCCATCTTCTAAAGGTCAGTGAAAAGTAGAAGCAGGGAGTAAAATAAGCCTGAGATGTCAGGGATTTTTTTAAAAAACCAATCAATCTTAGTAAGGTTTTTTTTTGCTTTTGAAAGGCATAGTAAAAACATCCATACCTTAATACAGGCATTGTCTAAAAATGAATCTTTGTCTCTTTATAATTAGAAGAGGGGGTTGTTTGGGTTTTTTTTTTTTTTTAAGATTCTTTAGGAAGAGAATTGGCTTTGCTTAGAAAATACAGATTGAGGGCAGGAAGCACAAGGAGCAAGAGAGGATGAGATGGTTGGATGGCATCCCCGACTTAATGGACATGAGTTTGAGCAAGCTCTGGGAGACAGTGAAGGACAGAGGAGCCTGTGTGCTGCCGTTCATGAGGTCACAAAGAATCAGACACAACTAGCCACTGAACAACAACAGAAAATACACCATTAGGAAATTTGGGAGGGATGCCTACGGTTGGGTGAACTTGACACAGGGGGGGACCTGGGACTCTGCTGCAGTGCTTGTACCTGGACAAGCATCTGTCTGAGCAACAGAAACAAAGATAGACAGACTAAAAAATAGCCATGTGCAGTCAGGGAAATTATGTCAGAGATACAAAGAGAACAACATCCAACTGTCATTTCGGAGGTGGGTATGTGGGGGTGGAGGAGAAGCAGAGTCCTGCTAGTGGACCACCGATCCAGCCCCAGGTTCACCCCATCTAAGGTAAAGAATTTGGTTTCAAGTTTTTGAAATAGTAATAGCCACCCATTATTAAAGAGAAAAAGAAAGGAAAAAGAGATGGAGGCCATAGCTGATGTTACCGTGGGTTTGTTAACTATGAACGGGTAGGCCACCCAGGTCCACGGGCAGCCAGTCTTTCCTTTCTGCTTCTTCAAGCTTCAGGATACTCTCTTGAACACACACAAAGTTTCCTGTACTGATACCTGGCCCTAATGCCACCCAGCATTCAAGGCAGTGCTTATTCTGGGGTCTGAGACAATCCATCCTGGGAGGGGCCTGTTTGTGGCTCCTGATTATTGATTCCACAGAAGAGCAGTTCCACAGCATAGAAGAAATCCATCTTCTAAAGGTCAGTGAAAAGTAGAAGCAGGGAGTAAAATAAGCCTGAGATGTCAGGGATTTTTTTAAAAAACCAATCAATCTTAGTAAGGTTTTTTTTTGCTTTTGAAAGGCATAGTAAAAACATCCATACCTTAATACAGGCATTGTCTAAAAATGAATCTTTGTCTCTTTATAATTAGAAGAGGGGGTTGTTTGGGTTTTTTTTTTTTTTAAGATTCTTTAGGAAGAGAATTGGCTTTGCTTAGAAAATACAGATTGAGGGCAGGAAGCACAAGGAGCAAGAGAGGATGAGATGGTTGGATGGCATCCCCGACTTAATGGACATGAGTTTGAGCAAGCTCTGGGAGACAGTGAAGGACAGAGGAGCCTGTGTGCTGCCGTTCATGAGGTCACAAAGAATCAGACACAACTAGCCACTGAACAACAACAGAAAATACACCATTAGGAAATTTGGGAGGGATGCCTACGGTTGGGTGAACTTGACACAGGGGGGGACCTGGGACTCTGCTGCAGTGCTTGTACCTGGACAAGCATCTGTCTGAGCAACAGAAACAAAGATAGACAGACTAAAAAATAGCCATGTGCAGTCAGGGGAATTATGTCAGAGATACAAAGAGAACAACATCCAACTGTCATTTCGGAGGTGGGTATGTGGGGGTGGAGGAGAAGCAGAGTCCTGCTAGTGGACCACCGATCCAGCCCCAGGTTCACCCCATCTAAGGATCCAGCTCATTCCCCTCCCCTACACAGGAGGGGAGGGGCGAACAAGGAGTGAACATGAGCACCTGTTCCTTGTCCTCCCTGTATCATAGGTCCTCGCAAAGCCATGCCTGAATTTCTCATCTGACCTCATCAGTTTCTGGTAATTAAAGAGGGCAAGAACCGGAGTCAGTAATAAACTCATTCCTAGCACCCCGCTGCCACCCCCCTCCAAGACATGGTCACGACCCCACAGAACCAGACACTGGAACCTGAGGGCACAGACCAGCTGAGCGGAGGTGGTGAGGGGTTCAAAGCCACATGTGACAGGAGCATCTGAGGGAAGAGCAGCAGCTCTGTGTGGGTCCAAGCCTTTTTGGCACCAGGGGCCAGAGATGGAGGTTGGGGGTGGTTTGGGGATGATTCAAGCACATTGCCTTAATTGTGCACTCTACTTCTATTATTACATTAGCTCAACCTCAGATCATCAGGCATGAGATCCTGGAGTTTGGGGACCCCCTAGGTTAAGAGAAACTGACCTGGCCATGGAGTAAGCCACTGTGCTACCACCAAAGCTACTTACACTCAGAAATATCCCAGTGGGCACCAAGCAAAGGGGGCTGCATGCCTACCTTTGAAAATGAAAAAGGACATCAAAGCCAGGAACAGCCTCGTGAGAATCCCCAATGAAAATGGAAGGGCACCCAGCTCTCCACCAAACATGGCTGGCTGTTTGAATCCAACTGCACTGAAATCTAAAAAAGATGGGATGACTCCACCTATAGATAACGCACCATGATTTATTTTGGTCTATGTAGACATGACTTAAAAGTTCTGGCAAACCTCATATTGCTAATAGGAGCTACACTTATGGTGACAGTCATCTCAGCTAGAAGAAGCACCAGGAGAGAACAAATGTGGTTTCTAGCTCTAGTTGCATGACCTTGGGCAGATATGTTGGTGACAAATTGTTTAAGTTCTCTCTGGGGGCTTCCCTGGTGGTCCAGTGGGTAAAGGGTCTGCCTTGCAGTGCAGTTTGATCCCTGGCCCGGGAAGATCCCACATGCTGAGCAGCAGCTGGGCCGGTGTGTCCAATTGTGAGCCAGCACTCTGGAGCACATGCGCCCAGAGCCAGTGCTCTGCAACGGGAGAGTCCACTGAGATGGGAGGCCCACACACACCAGGGAATAAAGACAGATTTAAAAAAAGCAAAAAACAATGGCCGAGAGGCAAAAAAGAAAGTTCTCTCTGCTTGTTTTTCATCTTATAAAACAAAACCAAACAATTCACGCTTAGAAGAGTTTATGTGACTGTGAAATTCAATCACTAAGATGAGAATGATTAGAAATCATTTAACAAATAACTGTGCCGAGTATTTATAAAATGCTATTTTGAGATGTTATAAACAGTATAAATGTATTGGACAATTTAAGCCCATTTCAACCACACAAAAATCCTAT
The DNA here is from genome assembly GCA_022376925.1 of Tragulus kanchil. Lineage (NCBI taxonomy): Eukaryota > Metazoa > Chordata > Mammalia > Artiodactyla > Tragulidae > Tragulus > Tragulus kanchil. The sequence continues at coordinate 135,775,759 of JAIOJX010000023.1, forward strand.
GAAGCAGACACTGTAATCTTCTCAGTTCATAAAGGTAGAAGCCCAGGGCATAAATCTGCAACAATTTTGCATCTTTAAATGTCCAACTTTGAAAAAAAAAAACCTGATTATTTTTGAAGTATCAACTTGGCTAGGCTAGAGTCCTCAGTTACTCCAGCCTGCACATTGTAATCTGAGAGGCTGCTGTGAAAGTATTTTCGAGAAGTCATTGTAGTCCATAATGAAGTGATGTTATTGAATGCAGGTGATTGTCTCAGAGCACCTGTGTCAGTCTGAGTCAATCAGTCAAAAGACCTTAATAGAGCAGAGGCTTCCCCGGAGAAGAAAGCCCACCCATGGACAGCGGTATCCACCATCTCCAGGAGTCCTAGCCTGCTGGACCTTTGTCATCACCCCAGCAACGGCACAAGCCGATTCCTCGAACCCATCTCTACATCTGTATCAGTATTTCTCCAACGGGCTCCACTTCTCTGTTTCCTGACAATCACACAAACCCATGAACTTCACCCCCGGTCTAGTCTGTCCCCAGCTCCTTAAGTCTCAGCTTTCGTTTCAATATATTTAGGAACAGGCAGCAATACGCTGCTCTCTGTCAAGCATGTTGCTTCTTCAAACACCTGCTTCGTGAAGCAAGCCAGTATCACCAGGTCAGCTTCTATCCACACAAAGTAAAGTGGTAGTTTTGAGTATGATGAAAAACACCCCTGCCGCTCCCCTTTCCTTGCCACATGTGGTCCCAGGCACAGACACCAACCTCTCGTCCCAGGACGCTGTGTGACAGGAAGGACCACTGGAGCAGCTTCCGTATTGAATACTAGACCACACTTGCATCAGAACCAAAGCCTCAGACAAGCAGGCGTCTGCTTCCTCTCCTCCCCAAGGCATCAGGTTACTGCCCTTCCAGGGTTGTTAGCCTCTCTCCTCACAGCAGTTACCCGAGACGCAGACCTCAAGGAAGGAAACCTAGAGCCAGAGGGAGACGTGATCTCACTGAAGAAATGAGGGCTGCCCTATCCCGAGTTCCACAAGCTTTGCTCAGCCACCTGCCCCCTGCAGCTCTGGCTTACAGCCTTGAATTCCAGCAGCTGCTCGTCATTCACGTATCAGAGCGGAGCACCGGGACCCTGCAGAGTCCAGCGAGGGGACCCAATAGCACCCAGAGTTCCTGGTCTAGAAACGGCCCGCTTCTCTATATGCATACGTGCATCAGAACCCCTCATTAGCATGCTATGAATTACAGCAGAAAATTAAAAGGCGCTCGAGAGGAAGGGAGAAATGTGCATATTACTTAAAATGAGACGGTAATTAGCTTATCCTCATCCCTCCAAGCCAATGCTGGCTGTTTAAAGTAAGTCCCAATAACTGTGCTAAATGAACTCAAGTCGCAAATGAATATTCAACTGACCTACTTGAAAGATTTCCAAACTGTTTTATGAAGGTAGCTACTGTCACTAGGGAGACTCGACTCATTCTCAAGGACGTGAAAGGTGAGTGAGAGGACTACAGCCGAGGCCAGAATGTAACACCCAGATATTTAATCCAGCATTATTCTAGATGTTTCTGCAAAGGTGTCTTTTGGCGTGAGGTTAACACACATTTTCCCTGCAACGTGGATGAATCTCATCCCATCAGCTGAAGTTCTAGAACAAAGACAGACCTTACCTGAGCCATGGCAGCAGCAAACTGGCCTCCGATCCAGTGGTAACTCTTTTTTTTGGGGAAATAACACCTGCTTTATCCACACAAAGTAAAGTGGTAGTTTTGAGTATGATGAAAACACCCCTGCTCCCCTTTCCTTGCCACATGTGGTCCCAGGCACAGACACCAACCTCTCGTCCCAGGACGCTGTGTGACAGGAAGGACCACTGGAGCAGCTTCCGTATTGAATACTAGACCACACTTGCATCAGAACCAAAGCCTCAGACAAGCAGGCGTCTGCTTCCTCTCCTCCCCAAGGCATCAGGTTACTGCCCTTCCAGGGTTGTTAGCCTCTCTCCTCACAGCAGTTACCCGAGACGCAGACCTCAAGGAAGGAAACCTAGAGCCAGAGGGAGACGTGATCTCACTGAAGAAATGAGGGCTGCCCTATCCCGAGTTCCACAAGCTTTGCTCAGCCACCTGCCCCCTGCAGCTCTGGCTTACAGCCTTGAATTCCAGCAGCTGCTCGTCATTCACGTATCAGAGCGGAGCACCGGGACCCTGCAGAGTCCAGCGAGGGGACCCAATAGCACCCAGAGTTCCTGGTCTAGAAACGGCCCGCTTCTCTATATGCATACGTGCATCAGAACCCCTCATTAGCATGCTATGAATTACAGCAGAAAATTAAAAGGCGCTCGAGAGGAAGGGAGAAATGTGCATATTACTTAAAATGAGACGGTAATTAGCTTATCCTCATCCCTCCAAGCCAATGCTGGCTGTTTAAAGTAAGTCCCAATAACTGTGCTAAATGAACTCAAGTCGCAAATGAATATTCAACTGACCTACTTGAAAGATTTCCAAACTGTTTTATGAAGGTAGCTACTGTCACTAGGGAGACTCGACTCATTCTCAAGGACGTGAAAGGTGAGTGAGAGGACTACAGCCGAGGCCAGAATGTAACACCCAGATATTTAATCCAGCATTATTCTAGATGTTTCTGCAAAGGTGTCTTTTGGCGTGAGGTTAACACACATTTTCCCTGCAACGTGGATGAATCTCATCCCATCAGCTGAAGTTCTAGAACAAAGACAGACCTTACCTGAGCCATGGCAGCAGCAAACTGGCCTCCTCTGGATCCCAGTGGTAACTCTTTGCAGAATCTCACAGCCATTAGACCGTGAACTTAAGTAAGACACCGCAGTCTCATGAATCTATATGCCTTAAAATCAATCTCCCTCTTATAGACAAACACACACAGCCTGTAAGTTCCATTTCTCTAGAGAACTCTAATACAGTGAGCAAATGGTCAACCCTGGAAATAACCAGATGAATCTTAGAAATATAAACCGGCAGGACCCAGCTGCCTTCACAGACCAATTCCTACTTTCGCCAAACATCTTAGCGGACATTGTCACATGTTAGTGTACCCAAAGGAAGAGGCCTTATGAACACATGCTAATACCATCCACTCTACTGGTGGGGCTCTGAGGAGCACCCTTCCCTAGAGCGTCCCACCGCCTCATCCCCACCCCCAGTCTGTTCGGGTTGCTGTAACAAAATCCGGCACACTGGGTGGCTTATGAAGCACAGAAATGTATCACTCACAGTTCTGAAGGCTGGACTCTGCTGCCACTGCGGGCGGGTTCTGGTGAAGAGCCTCTTCTCCATCGCAGACCTGGCTGGCAGCCTCCACACTGAAAAAAATGGAGGAAGTGGTTCAGGTGTCTTTTATAGCAATGTTAATACCTCACTCCACCCTCATGACCTGATGACCTCCCAACGCCCCGCCTCCTCACAGCATCCCATTAAGACATTTTGTTTCAACATACAAACTTAGGGAGACACATGCGTTCAGACCACGGACATGCATGCTAAGTTGGTTCAGTTTTGTGTGACTCTTGGCGAGCCCTAAACTGTAGCCCGCCAGGTTTCTCTGTCCACGGGATTCTCCAAGCAAGAATACCGAACTGGGCTGTCATTTCCTCTTCCAGGGGATCTTCCCAACCCAGGGAACGAATGAACCTGCCTCTCTTTAGTTCTCCTGCATGGGCAGCCGCGTTGTTTACCAGCAGCGCTACCAGGGAACCCCATATTCAGACCACAGCACCTTCTACTAAAAAATGCTTGCGGATTTCAGGGTCATTAACTGCCATGCTTGAGCAAAGTTTCTGTGATTCTGGGCCTTCCCTAGAAACGGGGATAATTGCTAGAAAGTTAAGGACGCCGCTGGTTTTAGCATCAGCTGATATTTATCAAGCACTTTAGTCACAGGGAGGTGATACATAGCCCGTGATGTCGTGGGGCTCAGAATGGAGAGAGACGTAGACGCTCAAATAATCACGCAAATGAAGGTCTAATGGCAAGCTAAGAGAAGTTCTCTAAAGAAGGATGCCCTGTTTTTCTTGAGAGTAGAATAGAGGCACCCAGAGTCTTTTGAAACCTGGCTGCAGAGAGTGAGGTTTGCAAACCAGGAGCATTGACACCACCTGGGAGGAGTTACTCTCTGACCCCACCCACACCTTTGTTGTTAGTAACACCTCCAGGTGACTCACATTCACTTTAAAGCAACCGGCTTCAGGTTTAAAAAATACTTATTTACTGTGGATGGAACATTCCAGCTGACATCTGAGCATTTTTATGGGAGGTGGAGACTGCAGAGAGGGCAGAGAGAAGTTTCTGAAAGACGAAACTGTTCAGTATTTTGATGGTAATGGTAGATACATGGATATAGTCGCTTTTGTTCAGTCACTAAGTTGTGTCTGACTCTTTGCAACCCCATGGACTGCGGCATGGCAGGTGTCTCTGTCCTTCTCGATCTCCCAGAGTGTCTCTGTCCTTCTCTATCTCCCAGAATTTGCCCAAACTCATGTTCATTGAGTCGGTGATGCCATCCAAGTGTCTCATCCTCTGTTTCCCTCTTCTCCTCCTGCCCTCAGTCTTTCCAGCATCAGGGTCTTTTCCAATGAGTCGGCTCTTTGCATCACATGGTCAAAGTATTGGAGCTTCAGCTTCAGCATCAGCCCTTCCATTGAATATTCAGGGTTAATTTCCTTTATGACTGAGTGGTCTGACCTTGCAGTTCAAGAGACTCTCCAGAGTCTTCTCCGGCATATACATTTGTCAAGGCACATTTAAAGTGGTGAATTTTACTTTATGTGAATTAATCTTCAATAAGGCTGATGGAAAAAGTAAGTAGGAGAGGGGAAAAAATGGAGGAAACAGTATTTCATTCCTATGTAGCCATCATTATTGCTAATGAATAAACATTTCCAAGTCTTCTCCCTGACACTTTGTAGGACTGCCCTCTCCTGGCCCTATGCAGATGAACCTGGTCAAATGATACTCTGGCTAGTGAAACACGACCAGGATGGCCCTGGGTCATTTAGGGGGTGGAATTTTGGAGAACCGTGCTTGTTTGTCATTCTTTTTCCATCATGTGTATGTGCTAAGTCACTTCAGTTGTGTCATACTCTGTGACTTTATGGACTGTAGCCCAACAGGCTCCTCTGTCCATGGAATTCTCCAGGCAAGAATACTGGAGTAGGTGGCTATTTCTTTCTTCCAGGGATCTTCCTGACCAAGGGATCAATCCCATATCTCATATCTCCTTTATTGGTAGCCAAGTTCTTTACTACTACTGCCACCCAGGAAGCTCTCTTTCTGTCGTAGTTGTCAGGATATTTGTGGTTTCATAGTAATAGGGAACCTAAAACGGAAACTTCAGTGTACCTGGCATGAACATGCAGCTTGCATGACTAATGACCTTTGTTGCAGTAAGCTCCTGAGATACCCTGGCATGACCAAAATCAATTACTAACTCGCACCTTTGCTCATGCTAGAGAGTAACCTTCTTGAAGGCAGGGACCATGCTTGTCTTCCTCACAATAAATCACAGAACATGGAATGCAATTCACTCAAGAGGGATTAATTGTATGAATCGCTGAATAAATAAATGTCACTATTTTCACGTGATTCTATAGTTTGCTTTCTACCAATGACTTTCCTTATATTTTTTACAAACGTTTGAATATATTTGTCTATCAGTATAAAGAATACATAGAAGAACTATATAAAAGAGATCTTAACGAGCTGATGACCATGATGGTGTGATCACTCACCTAGAGCCAGACATCTTAGAGTGTGAAGTCAAGTGGGCCCTACAAAGCATTACAACAGAGCTAGTGGAGGTGATAGAATTCCAGCTGAGCTATTTCAAATTCTAAAAGATGATGCTGTTTAAAGTGCTACACTCAGTATGCCAGCAAATTTGGAAAACTCACCAGTGGCCTCAGGATTGAAAATGGCCAGTTTTCATTCCAATCCCAAAGAAGGGCAATGCCAAAGAATGTTCGTACTGCTGCACAACTGCACTAATTTCACATGCTAGCAAGGTAATGGTCAATACCGTCAAGTTAGGCTTCAACAATATGTGAATTGAGAACTCCCAGAAGTATAAGCTGGATTTAGGAAAGGCAGAGGAACCAGAAATCAGATTGTCAACATCCACTGTATCATAGAAAAATCAAGAGAATTCCAGAGAAACATCTACTTCTGTTTTATCAACTATGCAAAAGCCTTTCACTGTGTGGATCACAACAAACTGTGGAAAATTCTGAAAGAGATAGAAACAGCAGACTACCTTACTTGCCTCCTGAGAAACCTATATGCAGTCAAAAAGCAACAGAACTGGACATGGAACAACAAATTGGTTTAAAACTGGGAAAGGAGTACATCGTGGCTGTATATTGTCACCCTATTTATTTAACTTATATGCAGAGTACATCATGCAAAATGCCCAGCAGGATGAAGTACAAGCTGAAATCAAGATTTCCAGGAGAAATATCAATAATCTCAGATATACAGATGAGAGCACACTTATGGGAGAAATCAAAGAAGAACTAAAAAGCCTCTTGATCAAGGTGAAAGATAAGAGTGAAAATGCTGGCTTAAAATTCAACATTAAAAAAACCAAGATCATGGCATGCTGTCATATCACTTCATGGCAAATAGATGGGCAAACAATAGAAACAGTGACAGACATTATTTTCTTGGGCTCCAGAATCACTGTAGATGGTGTCTGCAGCCATGAAATTAAAAGACCCTTGCTCCTTGGAAGAAAAGCTACGACAAACCTAGACAGTGTATTAAATAGCACAGACATTGCTTTGCTGACAAAGGTTCATATAGTCAAAGCTATGGCTTTTCCAGTAGTCATGTTTGGATGTGAGAGCTGGATCATAAAGGCTGATCACCAGAGAACTGATGCTTTTGAACTATGGTGCTGGAGACAACTCTTAAGAGTCCCTTGGTCACCAAGGAGATCAAATCAGTCAATCCTAAAGGAAAGCAACCCTGAATATTCATTGGAAAGACTGATGCTGAAGCTCCAATACTTTGGCCACCTGATGTGAAGCACTGACTCACTGGAAAAGACACTGATGCTGGGAAAGATTGAATGCAGGAGGAGAAGGGATGACAGAGGACAAGATGGTTGAATGGCATCACCACCTCAATGGACATGGGTGTGAACAAACTCCTGGCAATAGTGAAGGACAGGGACAGTACTGGTGTGCTACAGTCCATTGGGTGCCAAAGATTTGGACATTACTAGTGACTGGACAACAAAACAAAGAATTAAATAGAACCCACACCCTCATAGTGCTTTCCAAGTGGTGTAGTAACAAAAGAATCCACCTGCCAATACAGGAAACAAAGGTTCGATCCCTGGGTTGGGAAGATCCTCTGGAGAAGGGAATGGCAACCCATTCCAGTATTCTTATCTAGAGGATCCATGGACAGAGGAGTCTGGCGATCTAGAGTCCATGGGGTCACAAAGAGTCAGACGTGATTGAATGACTATGCATGCATACACACCCATTTACCTCTCAGGCTATAATAATTTAAGCTCAAATGTTTAACCACTGCCCGCTTCCCACATACTCGGGTTTTGTTGATTTTTATTTTAACACCTGAATTTTTATATCCTGAGTTTTAGTAATTTTATTTGACATTGTGTTCGGTCACTCAGTCATGACATTTGACTCATTTGACATTATGACTCTCATTTTCTGAAATCATTGTTAATATATTGAACTTGCCTGTACAAAATCAGCCATAATTAGACTTAACTATAAGTTGTATGTTTATTGCTCACCACTGTTTCCTCTTTTCTTGAGCTCCTTTTTTTCCCAATGTATTTGTGGTTTGTAATTCCTCCTCAAGAATTGTTTTTAGAAAATATACATAAGGAATGATGATGAGTTTCTGAATTCCTGCATGCCCAAATATAACCTTCCTCTGTATTCACATGAATGACAGTTTGTTTGGGTACTGAAATGGAGTCATGGTTCACTTGCCTCAGAAAACCATGTAAATACTCTATAGCTTTCTAGAATTTAGTTTTAGGGATGAAAATCTGACATGTGGTTGATTACCTTTTCAATGAGGATGGCCTGGGAGGTTTTGCCCTTCTTATTTGAAAAAACTGGAATTTTTCTTTATCCTTAGAATTTAGAAATTGCATCAGCTTCTCAGATTGAATGCAGGAGGAGAAGGGATGACAGAGGACAAGATGGTTGAATGGCATCACCACCTCAATGGACATGGGTGTGAACAAACTCCTGGCAATAGTGAAGGACAGGGACAGTACTGGTGTGCTACAGTCCATTGGGTGCCAAAGATTTGGACATTACTAGTGACTGGACAACAAAACAAAGAATTAAATAGAACCCACACCCTCATAGTGCTTTCCAAGTGGTGTAGTAACAAAAGAATCCACCTGCCAATACAGGAAACAAAGGTTCGATCCCTGGGTTGGGAAGATCCTCTGGAGAAGGGAATGGCAACCCATTCCAGTATTCTTATCTAGAGGATCCATGGACAGAGGAGTCTGGCGATCTAGAGTCCATGGGGTCACAAAGAGTCAGACGTGATTGAATGACTATGCATGCATACACACCCATTTACCTCTCAGGCTATAATAATTTAAGCTCAAATGTTTAACCACTGCCCGCTTCCCACATACTCGGGTTTTGTTGATTTTTATTTTAACACCTGAATTTTTATATCCTGAGTTTTAGTAATTTTATTTGACATTGTGTTCGGTCACTCAGTCATGACATTTGACTCATTTGACATTATGACTCTCATTTTCTGAAATCATTGTTAATATATTGAACTTGCCTGTACAAAATCAGCCATAATTAGACTTAACTATAAGTTGTATGTTTATTGCTCACCACTGTTTCCTCTTTTCTTGAGCTCCTTTTTTTCCCAATGTATTTGTGGTTTGTAATTCCTCCTCAAGAATTGTTTTTAGAAAATATACATAAGGAATGATGATGAGTTTCTGAATTCCTGCATGCCCAAATATAACCTTCCTCTGTATTCACATGAATGACAGTTTGTTTGGGTACTGAAATGGAGTCATGGTTCACTTGCCTCAGAAAACCATGTAAATACTCTATAGCTTTCTAGAATTTAGTTTTAGGGATGAAAATCTGACATGTGGTTGATTACCTTTTCAATGAGGATGGCCTGGGAGGTTTTTTGCCCTTCTTATTTGAAAAAAACTGGAATTTTTCTTTATCCTTAGAATTTAGAAATTGCATCAGCTTCTCTGGTGGCTTAGAGGGTAAAGAATTTGCCTAGAATGCAAAAGACTCAGGTTAAACTCTCGGTCAGGAAGATCCCCTGGTGAAGGAAATGGCAACCCACTCCAGTATTCTTGCCTGGAAAATATTATGGACAGAGGAACCTGGTGGGCTACAGACAATGGGTTTGCAGAGAGTCAGGTACGACTAAGCATGCCTGCAAACATGCATGACCCCTCAGGAAACACTGTGCCTAATTTCTTAGGAAAGCCCCCCCCCCTCCATACACACTCTGCCAGTCCTGAGTCATGTGATGCACACATTTCCCCAGGCCTGCTTTCCCCCAGGTAATCACAATTTCTTCTTCTGAAACCAAAATGCCTCAGAGACTGGGACTTAATGATGATGAGATTCTCTTTCTTCCTGCTTAAGACCCAACTGTCAATTTTTGCCCTATTGTGTCTAGGGTCATTGACGTGGCATTTGTAGAGTGAAGGTATATTTGTGAGTTTAACTTACTCTCTAGAAACCAAAGGGGGAAAAAGATAGGAGACAAACCCATACTGCTCTTGAGAATGACTGCCTTTTATAATGTTTCTCAGTATACATCCTCCACTGGGAACATGAGCGAAATGGAACTGAATGAATTCCATTTTGAAAAATGAATTGAAAAGAACTGCTCACAAGAATCCCAGGGCTCCATTAGAAATGGTAAAGGTTACAGAAACCATCTGTTGTTGAGCTGACTGTCTAATGAGACGCCCAACACTGGAATCTCAAATGGTTTCTGAGGACACTACCAATGTATTTGTGGTTTGTAATTCCTCCTCAAGAATTGTTTTTAGAAAATATACATAAGGAATGATGATGAGTTTCTGAATTCCTGCATGCCCAAATATAACCTTCCTCTGTATTCACATGAATGACAGTTTGTTTGGGTACTGAAATGGAGTCATGGTTCACTTGCCTCAGAAAACCATGTAAATACTCTATAGCTTTCTAGAATTTAGTTTTAGGGATGAAAATCTGACATGTGGTTGATTACCTTTTCAATGAGGATGGCCTGGGAGGTTTTTTGCCCTTCTTATTTGAAAAAAACTGGAATTTTTCTTTATCCTTAGAATTTAGAAATTGCATCAGCTTCTCTGGTGGCTTAGAGGGTAAAGAATTTGCCTAGAATGCAAAAGACTCAGGTTAAACTCTCGGTCAGGAAGATCCCCTGGTGAAGGAAATGGCAACCCACTCCAGTATTCTTGCCTGGAAAATATTATGGACAGAGGAACCTGGTGGGCTACAGACAATGGGTTTGCAGAGAGTCAGGTACGACTAAGCATGCCTGCAAACATGCATGACCCCTCAGGAAACACTGTGCCTAATTTCTTAGGAAAGCCCCCCCCCCTCCATACACACTCTGCCAGTCCTGAGTCATGTGATGCACACATTTCCCCAGGCCTGCTTTCCCCCAGGTAATCACAATTTCTTCTTCTGAAACCAAAATGCCTCAGAGACTGGGACTTAATGATGATGAGATTCTCTTTCTTCCTGCTTAAGACCCAACTGTCAATTTTTGCCCTATTGTGTCTAGGGTCATTGACGTGGCATTTGTAGAGTGAAGGTATATTTGTGAGTTTAACTTACTCTCTAGAAACCAAAGGGGGAAAAAGATAGGAGACAAACCCATACTGCTCTTGAGAATGACTGCCTTTTATAATGTTTCTCAGTATACATCCTCCACTGGGAACATGAGCGAAATGGAACTGAATGAATTCCATTTTGAAAAATGAATTGAAAAGAACTGCTCACAAGAATCCCAGGGCTCCATTAGAAATGGTAAAGGTTACAGAAACCATCTGTTGTTGAGCTGACTGTCTAATGAGACGCCCAACACTGGAATCTCAAATGGTTTCTGAGGACACTACAGACACAAGCCACATAATTGGAGGGTGTCATCACTGAAGGTCCTGAAAAGAGAAGGACCAAGTGGCGGGCACAGATTAGGCCATGAAGAGGCTTCGTTTAAAAGCTGAGAGCAGCGCTTCCCCTCGTGGTCCAGTGGGTAAGGACACCGCCTTGCAGTGCAAGGGGCGCCAGTTCGATCCCTGACCTGGGAAGATCCCACGTGCCGCGGAGCGGCTGGACCGATGTGTCCAATTACCGAGCTGGAGCTCTGGAGTGCATGCGCTCAGAGCCAGCGCTCTGCAACGACAGACGCCACCGCGACAGACGCCACCGCGATGGGAGTCCCACAGGAGCCAAAGAACAAAGGCGGACGAAAATAGAGAAATGAAAGACCAGTAGAAGTGGCCCGCCCGCTCCCCTCCCTCCCAATCCGACCCCTGCCCCGCCCAAAAAAAAAATTGTCTTAAAATAAAAATAATAATAAAATAAAAGCTGAGGGCAAAACCGAAGTCCTTTCATCATTCCTGTAAGCAGATTTCAGACACACCCACCCTGGCTGGTAGAGCCCTGGTCCATAAGGTAAAGAGCGTAGATTTCTGTCCTACTTGACTTATTTAATTCCCAATCAGCCACATGGCTTCAAATTAGCCTCACCATTTACTGGCCTTTCCCAGCCATAAAAGCATCGTTTCTCTCTTAATTGCCCCATCAAAATAAATGTAGCACTTGCTTTAAGGTAGCTACTTTGATGAGTTCTCTTCCCTTTAAGACCCAACTGTCAATTTTTGCCCTATTGTGTCTAGGGTCATTGACGTGGCATTTGTAGAGTGAAGGTATATTTGTGAGTTTAACTTACTCTCTAGAAACCAAAGGGGGAAAAAGATAGGAGACAAACCCATACTGCTCTTGAGAATGACTGCCTTTTATAATGTTTCTCAGTATACATCCTCCACTGGGAACATGAGCGAAATGGAACTGAATGAATTCCATTTTGAAAAATGAATTGAAAAGAACTGCTCACAAGAATCCCAGGGCTCCATTAGAAATGGTAAAGGTTACAGAAACCATCTGTTGTTGAGCTGACTGTCTAATGAGACGCCCAACACTGGAATCTCAAATGGTTTCTGAGGACACTACAGACACAAGCCACATAATTGGAGGGTGTCATCACTGAAGGTCCTGAAAAGAGAAGGACCAAGTGGCGGGCACAGATTAGGCCATGAAGAGGCTTCGTTTAAAAGCTGAGAGCAGCGCTTCCCCTCGTGGTCCAGTGGGTAAGGACACCGCCTTGCAGTGCAAGGGGCGCCAGTTCGATCCCTGACCTGGGAAGATCCCACGTGCCGCGGAGCGGCTGGACCGATGTGTCCAATTACCGAGCTGGAGCTCTGGAGTGCATGCGCTCAGAGCCAGCGCTCTGCAACGACAGACGCCACCGCGACAGACGCCACCGCGGTGGGAGTCCCACAGGAGCCAAAGAACAAAGGCGGACGAAAATAGAGAAATGAAAGACCAGTAGAAGTGGCCCGCCCGCTCCCCTCCCTCCCCAATCCGACCCCTGCCCCGCCCAAAAAAAAAAAATTGTCTTAAAAAAATAATAATAATAAAATAAAAGCTGAGGGCAAAACCGAAGTCCTTTCATCATTCCTGTAAGCAGATTTCAGACACACCCACCCTGGCTGGTAGAGCCCTGGTCCATAAGGTAAAGAGCGTAGATTTCTGTCCTACTTGACTTATTTAATTCCCAATCAGCCACATGGCTTCAAATTAGCCTCACCATTTACTGGCCTTTCCCAGCCATAAAAGCATCGTTTCTCTCTTTTGACAGTATAGCTCCCCATCTAAAGTAAAGCTCCCTTTCAAAAGACTGCAGTGCCCCTCCTCTCTGGCCCCACTTCAAGTCATTTATCACATGATTCAGAGGGAAGTGAAAATAACCTTCCCAGGTGGCACTAGTGCTAAAGAACCTGCCTTCTAAAGAAGATGAAAGAGACACAGTTTCAGTCCCTGGGTCAGGAAGATCCCCTGGAGGAAGGCATGCAACCCACTCCAATAATCTTGCCTGAAGAATTCCGTGGCAGAGGAGCCTAGCAGGCAACAATTCATAACCTCACAAGAGAGTTGGACACAACTGAAGCGACTTGGCACACATATCACAAACTAAGCCAAGGGAAGTGCAGCGCCATTTCCCAAACTGGGAGGCTCTAGAGGGCAGAGCCACAGAGACGAAGTTCAAAGGCAGCTGAGAAGACTGAATTTCAGGCCACACTGAATTTGAGAACACAGACTCAGAAAGTGGTAACATTAAACTCTAAAACTGAGCAATCGGATAGGCCACAGGGTCACAAAGGCAAAGATAAGACTCAAGTGACTTAGCGCACGTCTGAAGGTTCAGTCTTATTGGTTCTCTTGCTGCCTGATTTCCTGTTGAATTTAGTTTACTGTGATTTAGCAACCATAAAAATAAAGGTCTGCTCATTTCTTGCTGTTATTTAAGGCTGATCTACACAGCGATACTCATTTACCAAGATACTACTTTCTGTCTAATCAAAATACTCATTTTGAAAGTTACCAAAGATAACCTACTTCAACATACAACTTTATGTGAATTTTCTTCTGAGTGAATGAACAGACCACTTATAAGTGGTCCACCAAGTTGAGGCTTGGGGAGACTGTGTACAGGCTGTCACTTCAGTCATGTCCGATTCTTTGTGACCTCATGGACTGTAGCCCAACAGGGTCCTCTGTCTATGGGATTTTTCAGGTAAGAATATTGCAGTGGGTTGCCATTCTGTTCACTAGGCTATCTTCTTGACCCAGGGATTGAACCTGTGTCCTTTACATCTCCTATGTTGGCTGGAAGTTCTCGGGAAGAATATATTCTATAATAGTTTTTTTTTTTTTTTTAAAGAAACCTTCTAGTTGAGGCTTTTGTGTGTTTTTTCCACTTCAGCAGTCATTTTTCTTATGGCCAAGTTAAATTATTATGGAATTATAGAATGCTGAAACTTAGCAGAATTTAATAGACCATGTAATTCAAAGATCATCATTTTGCAGATTAAAAAAACAAATCAGAACTGAAGTCCCAGAGGTTAAGTGAGTGGCCCAAGGCCATACAGCTAATATATAGCACAAGCTCAAATTCTTATTTTCTTTTTATTCCACAAATATATTTGAGTTTTCATTATATTCAAGGCACTGTGTTCAGTACTGGGAAGACACAAATATGAGCAAGGAATTGCTAAGCCCTGGGGGAATCCTTCTTTCACTCCTCTTTCTTAATCCTTAGGGTTTTCTCTCATCTCTGAACCCTATGACACATAGATCCCAGAAGAAGAAAAGACGGTTTATCCTCAGATTGGATTCCTTAATAGCAGCTAAAGTTGAAAATCTCAAGTTAGATACTTAGCTCTAAGAAGCAAAAAAATAGACCACAGGGTCACAAAGGCAAAGATAAGACTCAAGTGACTTAGCGCACGTCTGAAGGTTCAGTCTTATTGGTTCTCTTGCTGCCTGATTTCCTGTTGAATTTAGTTTACTGTGATTTAGCAACCATAAAAATAAAGGTCTGCTCATTTCTTGCTGTTATTTAAGGCTGATCTACACAGCGATACTCATTTACCAAGATACTACTTTCTGTCTAATCAAAATACTCATTTTGAAAGTTACCAAAGATAACCTACTTCAACATACAACTTTATGTGAATTTTCTTCTGAGTGAATGAACAGACCACTTATAAGTGGTCCACCAAGTTGAGGCTTGGGGAGACTGTGTACAGGCTGTCACTTCAGTCATGTCCGATTCTTTGTGACCTCATGGACTGTAGCCCAACAGGGTCCTCTGTCTATGGGATTTTTCAGGTAAGAATATTGCAGTGGGTTGCCATTCTGTTCACTAGGCTATCTTCTTGACCCAGGGATTGAACCTGTGTCCTTTACATCTCCTATGTTGGCTGGAAGTTCTCGGGAAGAATATATTCTATAATAGTTTTTTTTTTTTTTTTAAAGAAACCTTCTAGTTGAGGCTTTTGTGTGTTTTTGCCACTTCAGCAGTCATTTTTCTTATGGCCAAGTTAAATTATTATGGAATTATAGAATGCTGAAACTTAGCAGAATTTAATAGACCATGTAATTCAAAGATCATCATTTTGCAGATTAAAAAAACAAATCAGAACTGAAGTCCCAGAGGTTAAGTGAGTGGCCCAAGGCCATACAGCTAATATATAGCACAAGCTCAAATTCTTATTTTCTTTTTATTCCACAAATATATTTGAGTTTTCATTATATTCAAGGCACTGTGTTCAGTACTGGGAAGACACAAATATGAGCAAGGAATTGCTAAGCCCTGGGGGAATCCTTCTTTCACTCCTCTTTCTTAATCCTTAGGGTTTTCTCTCATCTCTGAACCCTATGACACATAGATCCCAGAAGAAGAAAAGACGGTTTATCCTCAGATTGGATTCCTTAATAGCAGCTAAAGTTGAAAATCTCAAGTTAGATACTTAGCTCTAAGAAGCAGAGAAAGAAAAAAATGAAAAGTTTAGATGTGGCCTGAAGTAATGTTTTTAAATAGGAAAGTATATGATAGTTTGTGACCCAGAAAAAAAGTAGAATTTGCTTAGCCCAAGAGGCTCATTTTAAGTTAAAATTATGTCATGGTCTGATGCTTTTAAATTAAACTTTTACTACTTAGCCATGCAAAGCATTTGATTTTTGAAAAGACCTCCTAATCAAGTAATTAACAAAAATACAAGGACATTTATAAAATGGGGAGAGAGACTAAGAAGGACATAGCTAGCTTTAATTCCCTTGGAAGACTTTGTTCCAGTCTTACTTTAAATTTCATATGTTTCTTTGACCGAGGAGGGGGGGAAAAAAGACTTCTCATTCCCATACTTCAAGCAAAAAAAAAAAAAAATCATGAAGCAACACAAAATGATCTCGGCCATAAATAAGTGTTGCTCTCAGGATGTGAAAATACAAGCATCTATGACTGGACTCCTCCCAGGGCTGATGGCTACCACTCTTTTGGGGTCTCCATCCCATCCCCCAGGTAACTCATTCCTCCTGTATTTTGGTCTCAGGAAAACTGAGCAAGTAATTTTTTCCTTGATTCTGCTTTAGTATATAGAACATGAAGTATGCCCTTAAAAATATGGGTTGTTCATATATCATACACACAGGCACTGGGCTCTCCATCTGACTCATAAAACTGATGGGCATCCCTCAGACAAGAACTGACAGAACGAGTTGGCTGTGAGCATCATTTTCCACATCCACATACAGTTCTTTTTTTATATCTTTGGTTGCTTTCTGTTTTCTCCTGAGTGATTTCTTTGTGAGCAACTTAGAATTCAGTCATACAGATCCTCTTGCTTCAAATATAGGGCTTCAAATGTGACCCTTCATTTCAAAGTTGAAAGATATTAGGTAACTGGGCCGGGGTTGGATGGGGTTGGGGGGATAGCTGTTAATGTTTCTGAGTTTAAGAACAGGAGTTATAAAGGTGCTAAGCCCTGGGGAATCCTTCTTTCATTTTTAATCCTTGGGTTTTCTCTCATCTCTGAACCCTATGACACATAGATCCCAGAAGAAGAAAAGACGGTTTATCCTCAGATTGGATTCCTTAATAGCAGCTAAAGTTGAAAATCTCAAGTTAGATACTTAGCTCTAAGAAGCAGAGAAAGAAAAAAATGAAAAGTTTAGATGTGGCCTGAAGTAATGTTTTTAAATAGGAAAGTATATGATAGTTTGTGACCCAGAAAAAAAGTAGAATTTGCTTAGCCCAAGAGGCTCATTTTAAGTTAAAATTATGTCATGGTCTGATGCTTTTAAATTAAACTTTTACTACTTAGCCATGCAAAGCATTTGATTTTTGAAAAGACCTCCTAATCAAGTAATTAACAAAAATACAAGGACATTTATAAAATGGGGAGAGAGACTAAGAAGGACATAGCTAGCTTTAATTCCCTTGGAAGACTTTGTTCCAGTCTTACTTTAAATTTCATATGTTTCTTTGACCGAGGAGGGGGGGAAAAAAGACTTCTCATTCCCATACTTCAAGCAAAAAAAAAAAAAAAATCATGAAGCAACACAAAATGATCTCGGCCATAAATAAGTGTTGCTCTCAGGATGTGAAAATACAAGCATCTATGACTGGACTCCTCCCAGGGCTGATGGCTACCACTCTTTTGGGGTCTCCATCCCATCCCCCAGGTAACTCATTCCTCCTGTATTTTGGTCTCAGGAAAACTGAGCAAGTAAT
Organism: Tragulus kanchil; assembly: GCA_022376925.1. Taxonomy (NCBI): domain Eukaryota; kingdom Metazoa; phylum Chordata; class Mammalia; order Artiodactyla; family Tragulidae; genus Tragulus; species Tragulus kanchil. Next base: position 135,793,150 of record JAIOJX010000023.1, read on the forward strand.
TTTTTCCTTGATTCTGCTTTAGTATATAGAACATGAAGTATGCCCTTAAAAATATGGGTTGTTCATATATCATACACACAGGCACTGGGCTCTCCATCTGACTCATAAAACTGATGGGCATCCCTCAGACAAGAACTGACAGAACGAGTTGGCTGTGAGCATCATTTTCCACATCCACATACAGTTCTTTTTTTATATCTTTGGTTGCTTTCTGTTTTCTCCTGAGTGATTTCTTTGTGAGCAACTTAGAATTCAGTCATACAGATCCTCTTGCTTCAAATATAGGGCTTCAAATGTGACCCTTCATTTCAAAGTTGAAAGATATTAGGTAACTGGGCCGGGGTTGGATGGGGTTGGGGGGATAGCTGTTAATGTTTCTGAGTTTAAGAACAGGAGTTATAAAGGTGCTGTTGACTATGCCAGATCATTTTTGCTTTTATATATGTCCCATTTTGGTTCTACTTCACAGCTCAATTAAACACCTGAAACGCTAAAAACAACCTGAGCAAGCAATAGTTTGGCTCACAAGACCAGCTTGTTACTTTCTTGGAGTTAATCACTTGCTCTAGCTAATTAACTGTCTATCTCTGAAGAAAAAACACTGATTTTTCCAACAAATAATGAAAAAGTCTCCAAGTTTACAGCTCTAAGAAACTAATCAGCTCTTCAGAAGAGAACATTTTTCTATATTCACATTTAATAGATGAGTTCAATGTGTGTTAATTGCTCTTCACGTAGTGAGTTATTTAGAGTGAATGGTACAGTATTATAATATGTGGAGACTGGTGATTGTGTTGACCTTTAACCCAATTCAACACTCCTTGAACACTCATTACTTCTCTTGTCACTTTATTTGAGGTCATCTTCACCTTGGAGAAAGGGAAGAGGGGGAAAGGAGGAGAAATGACTTTAGCTTTTGCTCGTTTTACCAGCTACTTACTATGTCTCCACCATGTTCAAAATTCTGAATTTAAGGACAGAGGAGGCCAGCAAACAGCAACTCCTAGTTCTCTCATCAAGGAGTTCATGGTCCATGATGGGAGCTTCCCTGGTGGCTCAGTCAATAAACAATCCACTTGCAATGCAGGTGACCTAGGTTTGATCCTGGATCAGGAAAATCCCTTGGAGAAGGAAATGGCAACCCACTCCCGTATTCTCGCCTCAGAAATTTTATGATCCCATGGGCAGAGGAGCTTGCAGGCTGCAGTCCATGGGGTCCAGTAATGGTTGCTGCCATGCGCTTAAGCCATTGAGATAAAAACAGAATAAAAAAAAAGTTGGCTGTGATATTCCTCCCTCTTTTTTGTTGCTTTCTGTTTTCTCCTGAGTGATTTCTTTGTGAGCAACTTAGAATTCAGTCATACAGATCCTCTTGCTTCAAATATAGGGCTTCAAATGTGACCCTTCATTTCAAAGTTGAAAGATATTAGGTAACTGGGCCGGGGTTGGATGGGGTTGGGGGGATAGCTGTTAATGTTTCTGAGTTTAAGAACAGGAGTTATAAAGGTGCTGTTGACTATGCCAGATCATTTTTGCTTTTATATATGTCCCATTTTGGTTCTACTTCACAGCTCAATTAAACACCTGAAACGCTAAAAACAACCTGAGCAAGCAATAGTTTGGCTCACAAGACCAGCTTGTTACTTTCTTGGAGTTAATCACTTGCTCTAGCTAATTAACTGTCTATCTCTGAAGAAAAAACACTGATTTTTCCAACAAATAATGAAAAAGTCTCCAAGTTTACAGCTCTAAGAAACTAATCAGCTCTTCAGAAGAGAACATTTTTCTATATTCACATTTAATAGATGAGTTCAATGTGTGTTAATTGCTCTTCACGTAGTGAGTTATTTAGAGTGAATGGTACAGTATTATAATATGTGGAGACTGGTGATTGTGTTGACCTTTAACCCAATTCAACACTCCTTGAACACTCATTACTTCTCTTGTCACTTTATTTGAGGTCATCTTCACCTTGGAGAAAGGGAAGAGGGGGAAAGGAGGAGAAATGACTTTAGCTTTTGCTCGTTTTACCAGCTACTTACTATGTCTCCACCATGTTCAAAATTCTGAATTTAAGGACAGAGGAGGCCAGCAAACAGCAACTCCTAGTTCTCTCATCAAGGAGTTCATGGTCCATGATGGGAGCTTCCCTGGTGGCTCAGTCAATAAACAATCCACTTGCAATGCAGGTGACCTAGGTTTGATCCCTGGATCAGGAAAATCCCTTGGAGAAGGAAATGGCAACCCACTCCCGTATTCTCGCCTCAGAAATTTTATGATCCCATGGGCAGAGGAGCTTGCAGGCTGCAGTCCATGGGGTCCAGTAATGGTTGCTGCCATGCGCGTAAGCCATTGAGATAAAAACAGAATAAAGAAGGAAACAGAGGTACATCTAAAGAAGTATGGGAAGACAGAAGACGGAAGGAACAGAGCTAACTGCCAGACCAGAAGAACTGTCTTAAAAAGGAGGAAATTGATAGGGCTTTGAAGCTGGATAAGATTTCTATGAAAAAGGATGAAAATGTGGATTGAGGAAACAAATGGAGTAAATGTATTGGGAAAAAGAGCTCACATAGCACAAATTTTTTTTGTTGAGGAATAGTTGCTTTGCAGTGTTGTGTTAGTTTCTGCTTCTCCTCTTTCCTGATGTGTTCTTTGGTGATATCACTTTCAAGTCGTCTGAATTTGTTCTCGGCAGGGTCTCTGGTTCTGGATCTGATAGGAATACACTCTCTCATGGGTGATTTCTCAGTCTCAAACAGGAGTTAGCAAATGATTTCAGTAAAAGCCTAGACAGTAAAAATGTTTGCTTTGTGGACCAAATAGACTCTATTGCCAACACTAAGTTCTGCCATTGTAACATAAATGCAGCCATGAGCAACATGCAATGAGTGAGCCTGGCTATAGGCCAACAAACTCCAGTTGTGAGCATGCATGCTAAATCACTTCAATCATGTCCACCTCTTTGCGACCCCATGGATAGTAGCTGACCAAGATCCTCTGACCATGGGATTCTTCAGGCAAGAATCCTTGAGTGGATTGCCCTTCCTTTAGGGGATCTTCGTGACATAAAGATTGAACTTGTGTCTTTCTTAAGTCTCCTAATGAGCAGGTGGATTCTTTACTACTTACTATGTCTCCACCATGTTCAAAATTCTAAATTTGCAGAGGAGGCCAGCAAACAGCAACTCCTAGTTCTCTCATCAAGGAGTTCATGGTCCATGATGGGAGCTTCCCTGGTGGCTCAGTCAATAAACAATCCACTTGCAATGCAGGTGACCTAGGTTTGATCCCTGGATCAGGAAAATCCCTTGGAGAAGGAAATGGCAACCCACTCCCGTATTCTCGCCTCAGAAATTTTATGATCCCATGGGCAGAGGAGCTTGCAGGCTGCAGTCCATGGGGTCCAGTAATGGTTGCTGCCATGCGCGTAAGCCATTGAGATAAAAACAGAATAAAGAAGGAAACAGAGGTACATCTAAAGAAGTATGGGAAGACAGAAGACGGAAGGAACAGAGCTAACTGCCAGACCAGAAGAACTGTCTTAAAAAGGAGGAAATTGATAGGGCTTTGAAGCTGGATAAGATTTCTATGAAAAAGGATGAAAATGTGGATTGAGGAAACAAATGGAGTAAATGTATTGGGAAAAAGAGCTCACATAGCACAAATTTTTTTTGTTGAGGAATAGTTGCTTTGCAGTGTTGTGTTAGTTTCTGCTTCTCCTCTTTCCTGATGTGTTCTTTGGTGATATCACTTTCAAGTCGTCTGAATTTGTTCTCGGCAGGGTCTCTGGTTCTGGATCTGATAGGAATACACTCTCTCATGGGTGATTTCTCAGTCTCAAACAGGAGTTAGCAAATGATTTCAGTAAAAGCCTAGACAGTAAAAATGTTTGCTTTGTGGACCAAATAGACTCTATTGCCAACACTAAGTTCTGCCATTGTAACATAAATGCAGCCATGAGCAACATGCAATGAGTGAGCCTGGCTATAGGCCAACAAACTCCAGTTGTGAGCATGCATGCTAAATCACTTCAATCATGTCCACCTCTTTGCGACCCCATGGATAGTAGCTGACCAAGATCCTCTGACCATGGGATTCTTCAGGCAAGAATCCTTGAGTGGATTGCCCTTCCTTTAGGGGATCTTCGTGACATAAAGATTGAACTTGTGTCTTTCTTAAGTCTCCTAATGAGCAGGTGGATTCTTTACTACTAGGGCAACCTCCAGTTATCAACACTAAAATTTGAATTTTGTAGAAAGTTCACATGTAATAATATACATCTTTTGATTCTTTTTAACTGCTTAATAAACATGAAAATCATTCAAAATCTCTATGTCACAGAGACCAGATTTGGAGTTGGCTAGTGGCTAATCTAAAATGTGGACAGGTAACCTGTTGCATCTGCGTTGAAAGTATTATATATTTCTAGCTTCTGCCTCTAGGAGTAGGTCATTTTTTTTTCTACCATGATATCCTGGCCTGGTTGTTACTACTAATTATCCCAACTCTATTACTTGACCTATGATTTTCATCTTTATTAACTACCGTGCATAGTTGATATATGTTGTCTTATTTAACTTTGACAGCTCTCCCTGGTAGTATAGATAAGAACACCAACACAGAATTGGTAATAGTCTGGTTTTGGAGATTAGAAATTTTGTAAGAGAATAGATCTTACTGCAAATAGATCTTACATATTCTAAGAGAATATGTTCTTACTGTAAAAAAAAATGTGAAACTAAAATCTTGTAACTATTATGAGGTAATGGACGTGTTCATTAGCTTGATTGCAGTAATCATTTCACAATGTATATATACATCAAATAAACATGTTGTATACCTTAATCTATGCAATTTTCATTTGTCAATTATACCTCAGTAAAGCTGGGGGAAACAAAAAAACCAAGGAGAGTTCAGGAATATGCCCAAGATTAGATGATTTTTAAGTGGCAGATACAATACTCAAATGTATCTGAATATTGTACACCACTTATCTCAGAAAAAATTATATAACTATATTGTTGTTGTTGTTGTTTAGTCACTCAGTTATGTCTGACTCTTTGTGACCCCATAAACTGCAGCATACCAGACTCCACTGTCTCCTGGAGTTTGCTCAAACATGTGTCCATTGAGCTGATGATGCCATTCAACCATCTCGTCCGTTGTTGTCCCCTTCTCCTCCTACCCTCAATCTTCCCCAGCATCAGGGTTTTTTTATTTTTTGATTGTCTTCGTGACATAAAGATTGAACTTGTGTCTTTCTTAAGTCTCCTAATGAGCAGGTGGATTCTTTACTACTAGGGCAACCTCCAGTTATCAACACTAAAATTTGAATTTTGTAGAAAGTTCACATGTAATAATATACATCTTTTGATTCTTTTTAACTGCTTAATAAACATGAAAATCATTCAAAATCTCTATGTCACAGAGACCAGATTTGGAGTTGGCTAGTGGCTAATCTAAAATGTGGACAGGTAACCTGTTGCATCTGCGTTGAAAGTATTATATATTTCTAGCTTCTGCCTCTAGGAGTAGGTCATTTTTTTTTCTACCATGATATCCTGGCCTGGTTGTTACTACTAATTATCCCAACTCTATTACTTGACCTATGATTTTCATCTTTATTAACTACCGTGCATAGTTGATATATGTTGTCTTATTTAACTTTGACAGCTCTCCCTGGTAGTATAGATAAGAACACCAACACAGAATTGGTAATAGTCTGGTTTTGGAGATTAGAAATTTTGTAAGAGAATAGATCTTACTGCAAATAGATCTTACATATTCTAAGAGAATATGTTCTTACTGTAAAAAAAAAAAAAAAAAACTAAAATCTTGTAACTATTATGAGGTAATGGACGTGTTCATTAGCTTGATTGCAGTAATCATTTCACAATGTATATATACATCAAATAAACATGTTGTATACCTTAATCTATGCAATTTTCATTTGTCAATTATACCTCAGTAAAGCTGGGGGAAACAAAAAAACCAAGGAGAGTTCAGGAATATGCCCAAGATTAGATGATTTTTAAGTGGCAGATACAATACTCAAATGTATCTGAATATTGTACACCACTTATCTCAGAAAAAATTATATAACTATATTGTTGTTGTTGTTGTTTAGTCACTCAGTTATGTCTGACTCTTTGTGACCCCATAAACTGCAGCATACCAGACTCCACTGTCTCCTGGAGTTTGCTCAAACATGTGTCCATTGAGCTGATGATGCCATTCAACCATCTCGTCCGTTGTTGTCCCCTTCTCCTCCTACCCTCAATCTTCCCCAGCATCAGGGTTTTATATTTTTTACCAACAATTTATTCTTTTCTCGGATTTTCCCTCAAATACAACTGTCTATTAATATAATTACTTTCTCATTTTCACTGCTTATGACAACCTTTGAAGTTTAATTCTGGTAATTCTGATTTAATTATATTTTCCCATTATAACTATGCATTGATTTTTTAATCACCATAATAGGTGAGATCAAAGAACCACTTACCATACCTTAAGTTGATTATTTTAATTCTTAAAATCTATACTAATTGAAGTGGATTCATAATAAAAATGACAAATATTTTAGAGCTAGGCCCAGAAAAGAGTCTTTATAAGTTTTACTCTTTGATCATTTAATCTTTATTATCCCTTTGAGATGAATAGTATTATTTTCTCCTTATTAGAGCTGAAACACTGAATTACCAAGAAGCTACATGGCTTACCTACAATTCCACAGGTAATAAGTGAAACAGCCAGAATTTGAACAAAGTCAACCTGATCTCAAGTCTATTTTTTTTTAAGATAAATAAACACTAAAGTAAAAGAGTAATCATAACAAAAATGCTAATAGTAATAGTGGGACTTCTCTGATGGCCCAGTAGTTAAGAGTTTGCCTACAGAGGGGTGTGAGTTCAATCCTGATCAGGGAGCTAAGATCCCACATAGCTCTCAGCCAAAAATTCCAGAACATAAACAATGGAAACAATATTGTAATAAGTTCAATAAAGACTTTCAAAATGGTCCACATAAAAAAAAAGTCTTAAAAAAATAGTGATAGTGAAAGAAAGTAAGAGACAGAACGAGGAAGGGAGAGATGAAGAAATTTAAAAGCTTTAAAATTTGTATTGGAAAGAAAAAATTAATTTAGGACTTCCTTGGTGGTCCAGTGGGTAAGGACACCACCTTGCAGTGCAAGGAGCACCAGTTTGATCCCTGGTCTGGGAGGATCCCACGTGCCGTGGAGCGGCTGGACTGATGTGTCCAACTACCGAGCCAGAGCTTTGGAGCACATGCGCCCAGAGCTGTGTTCTGCGGCAAGAGAGGCCACTGTGATGCTAGGCCCACACAGGCCAAAGAACAAAGACACATGAAAGTAAATAAATGAAAGACCAATAAAAGAGGCCAAGATTTAAAAAGAAAAAAAAATTAATTGAGATATAAGAGAGCTAAATGCTAGTTTGTTTGTTTGTTTGTTTAATTTTGGCCTCTTTTATTGGTTTTTTATTTATTTATTTTATCCATCTTTATTCTTTGGCCTGTGTGGGCCACCCATCACAGTGGCCTCTCTCACTGCAGAGCACCGGCTCTAGGCACATTTGCTCCAGAGCACTGGCTCATAATTGGACACACCAATCCAGCCGCTCCACCACACGTGGGATCTTCCCAGGCCAGGGATCAAACCGGTGCCCCTTACACAGCAAGGAGGACTCGCTACCCACAGGACCACCAGGGAAGTCTCTAAATACTAGTTCTTAACCAGATATGTGGACTTCCTAGGTGACGCTAGTGCTAAAGAACCCCTCTGTCAATGCAAGAGACATATGAGAGGCAGATTGGATCCCTAATTCAGTAGGATCCTCTGGAGGAGGGCATGGCAACCCACGCCAGCATTCTTGCCTGAAAAATGCCACAGAGCTGCCTGGTGGGCTACAGTCCATGGGGTCACAAGAGTCAGATATGAGTGAAGCGACTTAGCACAACTAGATATGTGAGTTTAGGGAAGGCACTTTACCTTCTTTTATCCTCTCTGTATTTCCTTTTCCATCTGTGAACAGAGTGCTTGAGTCTAGGCAGCCTCATGTTATTTTCTTGTTCTGTAATTTTATTATTCTATTTAAAAAAAATAAAAAAACTTTTCTTCTCATCCTTATTGACCAAAAAGCACTTCTGAGACCTCAGACTTCATCATCTAAACCCTCTCTGATTATTTAAAACCTGCACTACTTAAGTACAATCAAAGAATGTCGAAACAGGTATTTTATGTCTGGCATGAATTGAAATGCATGATTCCCCATAGAACGCAGTGGTTACCAAACACTAATCAGTTGAGACAAAGATCCAGATGAGCACATGCATCTCACTGCAGAATTATAATCAGCCTCGGCTGGGCGCTTCTAGGACAGAGGCAAAATCAGAGTGAGAGGCCCTGAGCCTGTAGACATCTTACTGACAGAAACTCCAGCTTCATTTCCATCTCAGCTGATGTCGCAGGTTCTGACTGAAGAGACTCATGGGTGCCCTTTCTCCAGGCTCTGAACAAAGGCTTGCCTTCTACGGGGTAGGTCGTGAAGGGTAATGGCAGGTAATCAAGCAGCATTAATCAATTGTTAATGCCTAGTGAATCATGCAACCTTATTCTGGTTGTTCTTTTTTCCATGAAAAGAGTTTTCAGAGCCTCTGGGATCCTTTGCAGTAGTCTTACCTTTGTTATTTTGCTTTCTTCTGAAAAATTAGATGGTATTGACCTAATGGATTTCCACTATGGCATGTTTTATGTCATTTTATTCAAGATGAATTCAAACCAACTAGTGGAGTCTGGGATCAACATGTACACTCTGCTATATTTAAAATGTATAACCAATAAGGACCTGCTGTACAGCCAGGGAACTCTGCTCAATGTTATGTGGCAGCCTGAATGGAAGGGAGATTTAGGGAAGAATGGATACATACATATGTATGGCCGAGTCTCTTTGCTGTCAACCTGAAACTATCACAGCATTATTAATTGGTTATACTTCAACATAAGATTAAATTTTTTTTAAATTAATGAATATGCATTGCTGTCTTAAGACAAATGCTGTTTAGTACATATAAAAGGCATGTGTGCTCAGTTGCTTTAGTCGTGTCTGACTCTTTGCGATCCCATGGACTGTAACCCGCCAGGCTCCTCTGTTCTCGGGATTTCCCAGACAAGAACACTGGACTGGACAGGCACTGTATTCTCCAGATGACTTTCCCAGCTCGGGGATCACCCCCTCCTCTCCTGCACTGGGCGGATTCTTTACCTGCTGAGCCATTGGGGAAGCCCATCATAGAGAGATAGATTACATAAAACTATATATATATACTTTTATATATAAAAATAAATGTAAATATTTATATATATTATATATATAAGCTTTGAATAATATCAAAGCTTATAATGGATTATAATTTAAATAATATAACTAGCAAATAATGAATCATAATTTAAATGTAAATATATTATATTGAGCACATGCTCAGGAAAACCTCGGCTGGGCGCTTCTAGGACAGAGGCAAAATCAGAGTGAGAGGCCCTGAGCCTGTAGACATCTTACTGACAGAAACTCCAGCTTCATTTCCATCTCAGCTGATGTCGCAGGTTCTGACTGAAGAGACTCATGGGTGCCCTTTCTCCAGGCTCTGAACAAAGGCTTGCCTTCTACGGGGTAGGTCGTGAAGGGTAATGGCAGGTAATCAAGCAGCATTAATCAATTGTTAATGCCTAGTGAATCATGCAACCTTATTCTGGTTGTTCTTTTTTCCATGAAAAGAGTTTTCAGAGCCTCTGGGATCCTTTGCAGTAGTCTTACCTTTGTTATTTTGCTTTCTTCTGAAAAATTAGATGGTATTGACCTAATGGATTTCCACTATGGCATGTTTTATGTCATTTTATTCAAGATGAATTCAAACCAACTAGTGGAGTCTGGGATCAACATGTACACTCTGCTATATTTAAAATGTATAACCAATAAGGACCTGCTGTACAGCCAGGGAACTCTGCTCAATGTTATGTGGCAGCCTGAATGGAAGGGAGATTTAGGGAAGAATGGATACATACATATGTATGGCCGAGTCTCTTTGCTGTCAACCTGAAACTATCACAGCATTATTAATTGGTTATACTTCAACATAAGATTAAATTTTTTTTAAATTAATGAATATGCATTGCTGTCTTAAGACAAATGCTGTTTAGTACATATAAAAGGCATGTGTGCTCAGTTGCTTTAGTCGTGTCTGACTCTTTGCGATCCCATGGACTGTAACCCGCCAGGCTCCTCTGTTCTCGGGATTTCCCAGACAAGAACACTGGACTGGACAGGCACTGTATTCTCCAGATGACTTTCCCAGCTCGGGGATCACCCCCTCCTCTCCTGCACTGGGCGGATTCTTTACCTGCTGAGCCATTGGGGAAGCCCATCATAGAGAGATAGATTACATAAAACTATATATATATACTTTTATATATAAAAAAATAAATGTAAATATTTATATATATTATACATATATAAGCTTTGAATAATATCAAAGCTTATAATGGATTATAATTTAAATAATATAACTAGCAAATAATGAATCATAATTTAATATAGTATAATTAATATCTTATATTGGTATAATACTTTAGCTTGTGTAAATCATCTTCCCAACTATCACTGTACACAATTATTTGTGGATATATTATTATTCCTATATCACAACCGAGAAGAGTGAGATTCAGCCTAATAGTCATTATTGCAAGAGCACATAATTCTAACATTTCAGGACAAGGACCTAAATGTGAAAGTTTGGATGGCACGTGTCCTTCCCATGAGGCCACAGTGGCCTTGGAGTGAGAGTACCTGTGGGTCCCCCGACCCTTCTGATTCACTGTCCCCTACTCACCTTGGGGGCATTCTGACCCTGGTGGCTCTGGGGCGTACAGCGTGTCTCTCTTCATGCTTCAGTACATTTCCCAAGCACAGCCTTCCCCTCTGTTTATGTCCTGGACAGAAAGATGGGGAAAATTCAGTTACATGAAATTAAAACGCTCAGAACAAAGTCTATGTGAGGAAAGGGGAGGTAAAGGACAAAGGGAGGAAAGGATATGATCCTCAACATTTGGGGAACTGAAGTATAGAAGCCAAGGAAGTTGCTGGTGGTCCTGTGGCTAAGACTCTGTGCTTCCAATGCAGGGGCTGCAGGTTCAGTCCCTGGTCAGGGAACTAGGTTCCATATACAGCAACAAAGACCCAGCACAGCTAAATAAAGTTTTTTAAAAAAGAAATATAGAATCCATAACCAGGTAGATAATAACTGTGTGCTCAGTTGCTTTAGTCGTGTCTGACTCTTTGCGCCCATCTGTAACCCGCCAGGCTCCTCTGTTCTCGGGATTTCCCAGACAAGAACACTGGACTGGACAGGCACTGTATTCTCCAGATGACTTTCCCAGCTCGGGGATCACCCCCTCCTCTCCTGCACTGGGCGGATTCTTTACCTGCTGAGCCATTGGGGAAGCCCATCATAGAGAGATAGATTACATAAAACTATATATATATACTTTTATATATAAAAAAATAAATGTAAATATTTATATATATTATACATATATAAGCTTTGAATAATATCAAAGCTTATAATGGATTATAATTTAAATAATATAACTAGCAAATAATGAATCATAATTTAATATAGTATAATTAATATCTTATATTGGTATAATACTTTAGCTTGTGTAAATCATCTTCCCAACTATCACTGTACACAATTATTTGTGGATATATTATTATTCCTATATCACAACCGAGAAGAGTGAGATTCAGCCTAATAGTCATTATTGCAAGAGCACATAATTCTAACATTTCAGGACAAGGACCTAAATGTGAAAGTTTGGATGGCACGTGTCCTTCCCATGAGGCCACAGTGGCCTTGGAGTGAGAGTACCTGTGGGTCCCCCGACCCTTCTGATTCACTGTCCCCTACTCACCTTGGGGGCATTCTGACCCTGGTGGCTCTGGGGCGTACAGCGTGTCTCTCTTCATGCTTCAGTACATTTCCCAAGCACAGCCTTCCCCTCTGTTTATGTCCTGGACAGAAAGATGGGGAAAATTCAGTTACATGAAATTAAAACGCTCAGAACAAAGTCTATGTGAGGAAAGGGGAGGTAAAGGACAAAGGGAGGAAAGGATATGATCCTCAACATTTGGGGAACTGAAGTATAGAAGCCAAGGAAGTTGCTGGTGGTCCTGTGGCTAAGACTCTGTGCTTCCAATGCAGGGGCTGCAGGTTCAGTCCCTGGTCAGGGAACTAGGTTCCATATACAGCAACAAAGACCCAGCACAGCTAAATAAAGTTTTTTAAAAAAGAAATATAGAATCCATAACCAGGTAGATAATAACTGAGCTGGAGAGATAAAACAAGAAAAGATAGGACACAGAATATTGGCTGACAGAAGCAGTTCATTTATTTATTCATTCATTCATTTATTTTATGTTGTAAGATAATGAAAAAAAAATTTAATGAGGTCTTATCTTAGAGCCTTTAAATGAAATTTTGTAAGACTGGTACCCTTAGCATTTCTTAAGAAGATAGAGTTGATTTCTTTTTTTTTTTTTTTTTTTTTTAGTGTTGCAAATTCTTCATAGAAATTGATGTGATGTACAATAAACCAATGGAATTTAGTGCACATAAAATCCAGGCAACAGACTATGGAATAGTGAAACCAAGGATCAGCTCAAAAATAGTCATGTGTCTAGAAGAAATGTTGTAAAGGAATTTGGGCTAGAGTTTTCGGCATTCGTTTCCAAGTATGGAATTTAGGTTCGAAGAAAGCAGTCAAATTTGAATTTTAGATAAACAAATACTTTTCTAGTGTAAGTATGTTACAAGTATTGTGCCCTGCATTTTATTGCTGGGTCCAACTGTCCTATTTGGGGGCCAGCGTAGGTGGACGTGCTAGCAGGGGTCAGCCATGCCTGCGCCATGAGTGACGCTGGGGCAGTGCTTTCTCCCCACTGGAGAGCACCTTTATTGATGGCCTTGTGACCTTTAAAATCACTTTAGCCTGGTTAATTCCACTAAGTTTTGCAGATAGAGATTTTAGTTTGGTAACTTTGCTGACACTGTTCCCCAAGAGCTAAGTGAAGGAGGGACTTCCCTGGTGGTCCAGTGGTTAAGATATCTCCTTCCAATACAGGGAGTGTGGGTTCTATCCTTGGTCAAGGAGCTAGAATTTCTTGTGCCTCATCCCCAACCCCAATCCAAAAGACCATAAAACAGAAGCAATATTGTAGCAAAGTCAATAAAAAGGACTTTAAAAATAGTCCACAGTTAGGCTACCCTGGTGATCCAGTGGGTAAAGAGTCTGCCTTGCAGTGCAAGGGGCAACAGTATGATCCCTGGCCCAGGAGGATTCCACATGCCAAGGAACGGCTGGGCTGCTGGTGTGTCCAATTATAAGCCAGTGCTATGGAGTGCATGCGCCCAGAGCCAGTGCTCTACCAGGAGAGAGGCCACTGTGATGGGAGGCCCACACATGCCAAAGAATAAAGATGGATAAAAAATAAAACGATGACTTAGAGGCAAAAAAAAAAAAAAAAATTAAAAAAAAATAGTCCACAGACGAAAAAAAAAAAAAAAAGCCTTAAAGAAATAAAAAAAGAGCTCCAAGAAGGAAATTAAGGAAAAAAAATCTGAGCCTCATTTGTACAATAAAGTTGATGTTCATTATATTGCCTTTAATTCTTTTTTGATGCTGAATTTTGTTTTTAAAGGTTTTTTTAAGTGAACCATTTTAAAAAAATGTTTATTGAAGTTGTTACGATATTCCTTCTCTCTCTCTCTCTCTCTTTTTTTTTTTTTTTGGCTTCAAAACATTTGGGATCTTAGCTTCTCGACCAGGGATTGAACCTGCATCCCCTGCATTAGAAGGCAAAGTCTTAGCCACTGGATAACCAAGGAAGCCCTACCTTTAATTTTTAAACACCTCCACCTATATGATAGGTATATCTACCCTATTTGGGGCTTCCCAGGTGGCCAATGCGGGAGGCATAAGAGACATGGGTTCAATCACTTGCTTGGGAAGATTCCCTGGAGAAGGGAACAGCAGCCCACTCCAGTATTCTTGCCTGGTGAGGTCCATGAACAGAGGATCCTGGTGGGCTGCTCTCTGTGAGGTTGCAAAGAGTCAGACATGACTGAAGTAACTTACCACACACAGCATACAAACCTATTCCACTGGAGAGCACCTTTATTGATGGCCTTGTGACCTTTAAAATCACTTTAGCCTGGTTAATTCCACTAAGTTTTGCAGATAGAGATTTTAGTTTGGTAACTTTGCTGACACTGTTCCCCAAGAGCTAAGTGAAGGAGGGACTTCCCTGGTGGTCCAGTGGTTAAGATATCTCCTTCCAATACAGGGAGTGTGGGTTCTATCCTTGGTCAAGGAGCTAGAATTTCTTGTGCCTCATCCCCAACCCCAATCCAAAAGACCATAAAACAGAAGCAATATTGTAGCAAAGTCAATAAAAAGGACTTTAAAAATAGTCCACAGTTAGGCTACCCTGGTGATCCAGTGGGTAAAGAGTCTGCCTTGCAGTGCAAGGGGCAACAGTATGATCCCTGGCCCAGGAGGATTCCACATGCCAAGGAACGGCTGGGCTGCTGGTGTGTCCAATTATAAGCCAGTGCTATGGAGTGCATGCGCCCAGAGCCAGTGCTCTACCAGGAGAGAGGCCACTGTGATGGGAGGCCCACATGCCAAAGAATAAAGATGGATAAAAAATAAAACGATGACTTAGAGGCAAAAAAAAAAAAAAAAATTAAAAAAAAATAGTCCACAGACGAAAAAAAAAAAAAAAAGCCTTAAAGAAATAAAAAAAGAGCTCCAAGAAGGAAATTAAGGAAAAAAAATCTGAGCCTCATTTGTACAATAAAGTTGATGTTCATTATATTGCCTTTAATTCTTTTTTGATGCTGAATTTTGTTTTTAAAGGTTTTTTTAAGTGAACCATTTTAAAAAAATGTTTATTGAAGTTGTTACGATATTCCTTCTCTCTCTCTCTCTCTCTTTTTTTTTTTTTTTGGCTTCAAAACATTTGGGATCTTAGCTTCTCGACCAGGGATTGAACCTGCATCCCCTGCATTAGAAGGCAAAGTCTTAGCCACTGGATAACCAAGGAAGCCCTACCTTTAATTTTTAAACACCTCCACCTATATGATAGGTATATCTACCCTATTTGGGGCTTCCCAGGTGGCCAATGCGGGAGGCATAAGAGACATGGGTTCAATCACTTGCTTGGGAAGATTCCCTGGAGAAGGGAACAGCAGCCCACTCCAGTATTCTTGCCTGGTGAGGTCCATGAACAGAGGATCCTGGTGGGCTGCTCTCTGTGAGGTTGCAAAGAGTCAGACATGACTGAAGTAACTTACCACACACAGCATACAAACCTATTCCACAGATGGAAAAAATGAGCCTCAAAGAGACAACTGGTTCCCTAAAAAGTGAAACAGGGCCACAAACCTGTTTCCTATGCTTCTTCCTCTCAAGAGCTGAGCTGTGAGAAACATAGGGCTGTGTGGAGAGATTCTGGCCAAAGAAGGAGACCTAATCCAGCCAAACACTGAGCATCATCAGAACCAGAGGGAACCCACCCTGAGAGGCTGTAGCATTTGCCCTGTCCTCCAGGGAGCAGTATTGTTCCTTAGCTCATCAGGATCTGTGGACCCCAGACCACATCAGTGCCAGGCAGAGCCCAGATTCCAGAGCTGGGGAGGCTTCATTCTCTTTTCTATGGGTGTGCTTTACTTGATGATGGAAAATGGTACATCATGTCCTTATAAGGCAACCTTGAAATACTCTGGCCATTGCAAATGTTTGCAGCCAACATGACAATGTCACTTGTTTAAATCAATGTGCCAAAGTGTGTACAATATAATTCATTTAACTCTAACTCAAAACCCTTCTTACATTGACCCTTGAAAAACAATTTGCATTTATGTATTTTTAATTAAATATTTATGTAGCTTTCAAAATGTTTATTTATTTATCTTTGGCTGTTCTGGGTCTTCACTGGGCTTTTTTTCTAGTTGCCACAAACCGGGAGGGGCCACTCTGTAGTTGCAGTGCGCAGGCTCAGTAGGTGCAGCTCCCGGGCTCGAGAGAACAGGCTCACAGGTTGGGCTGCACAGGCTCAGTTGCTCTGTGGTATGTGGGATCTTTCAGAACCAGGGATCAAATCTGTGTCTCCTGCACTGGCAGGTGATTTTTACCACTGAGCCACCAGGGAATACCTACATTTATGTCTGTTACAAACCCATGAAAGGGCTTCCCTGGTGGTCCAGGGAAGAGTCCAGGGGAAAGCGTCCACCTTGCAGTGCAAGGGGCGCCCATTCGATCCCTGGCCCGGGAAGATCCCACCTGCCGCGTAGCGGCTGGACCGGTATGTCCAATTGCGAGCCGGTGCTCTGGAGAGCAGGCACCCAAAGTCGGTGCTCTGCAGCAAGAGAGGCCACTGAAATGGGAGGCGCACACAGGCCGAAAAATAAAGATAGATGAAAATAAATAAAAATAAAATAAAGAGGCCAAAATTTTAAAAATGCATGAAAAAGTAATCTCTCTGACTTTACTAGAAAAGATTCAGATCTTATTATTTGTCAGTTGGTCATAACTACTCAGTGCAGAACTCCTTCCAACCAGAGACAGTACAGTCAGGAGTGGGAAGTAACAGTGTCATCGTTAAGTTCTGTTTGTTAGTTAGCTATTGAGTCCTTGATGCAAAATCCGAACAGAAACAAGCAGTTGGAAAAATGCTGGCTGTGACCCAACAGATGAGATGATTTTTCACACTGACCAAAAGCATTATTCTAAGCAAGGGTGGGCTTTCTTTAGAGTTACTAAAGTGTAGGCATTGCACAAGGGGCATGCTTGTGACTGACAGGATATGAATTCTTTCCCAAATTATGGATTCACTAATCTGCCAGAAACAAATCACGCAACCAGGACCCAACTTTGCTCGGCCAGCTCATGCAACTTTAGACTGAATCGCCAAAGACAGACTGATAGCTTTCTATTCTTCACAAAAATTGCTAGAAGTGAAGACATTTATATCTCCCCAGTTACTAGCTACTTCAGTAGCTTGAGAACAGAGTAAAAAAGATTCAGGCCTTTAAAATTAAGAAGTTCTTGCATATAAATAGAAAGCAGTTGATTATATAAACTATCAGATATTATTGACTATGATAGTCTTTTATTTCTAGATCCTAGATTGACAACGAGTTCATTCATTCATGATTCCATATGCATACATCTGTTCATATAGGTTTATTCAATTAGCATCTATTTAAAGCTGTTCTAAAATGTCTAACTTAGATGATGGGAAATACCGGCAATCATAAACCAGTTTCTGCTCTCCATAAGCTTCACATTTGGCCATATAGATTTTTTTTAAAGGTCTTTGTGAAATGGTAAATAATGACATAATCAATTAGATGATCTCCAAAATATATGCCATCAAATTAAAAGACACTTGCTCCTTGGAAGAAAAGCTATGACAAACACAGCATATCAAAAAGCAGAAATATCACCTTGCTGACAAAGGTCCATATAGTCAAAACTAGGTTTTATCCAGTAATCATGTGGATGTTAAGAGTTGGACCATAAAAAAGGCTGAGCGCAAAGAACTGATTCCTTCAAATTGTGGTGTTGGAGAAGACTCTTGCGAGTCCCTTGGACTGCAAGGAGATCAAACCAACCAATCCTAAAAGAAATCAACCCTGAATATTCATTGAATGATTGATGCTGAGGCTGAAGTTCCAATACTCTGGTTACCTGATGCAAAGAAATGATTCAGTCGAAAAGACCCTGATGCTGGGGAAAATAAAAGGCAGAAATAGAAAGGGATGACAGAAGATGAGACGGTTGGATGGCATTACTGAGTTAATGGACATGAGTTTGAACAAACTCCAGGAGATGGTGAAGGACAGGGAAGCCTGGTGTGCTTCAGTCCATGGGATCACAATGAGTCAAACACGACTTAAAAACAGCTGAACGGAACTGATTTTAGGTACTTTAGGGCTCTGCATGCTCTTTCACACATGTTAAGCCCTAGCTTGAGGATACATCACATCTGCTCCGTATTCTTGCCTGGAGAATCCAATGGATGTGGGAGCCTAGTGGGCTACAGTCCATGGGGTTAGAAAGAGTTGAACATGACTGAAGTGATTTAGCATGCACAAACCTCACTCAGGGATGGTACTTTTCCATCCTTCCCACCCCTGCTAGAAGACTCAATTGTGAGGGTTATACATTGAGGATTTTTCCTGCTGGGCCCAAGAGTTTTCTCAGTATGCTGTTGCGCAACACAAAGATCAGAGGTGGTGCATGAAATAAACTGTATGAAGTTCAGTCTAGGAACACCTTGTGTTTAATGAGTATGGATAAGATTCTTGAGTGTTACCTTATACAAAATACTGTAACTAACACTTTCAACAATTTAATAAGACACATAAGCAATCATCCTCCTTTTAAATATTAACTAAGAAAATCCAGAGAGATTAAACAGCATGCCCAAAACTATACAGATGTTATTGATGGAATCAATTTCTAAACCTAAGCCTCTGAATCAGCATTGAAATCCTGGGATATCAAAAGCCCTGAAAAAGACAATACTAGCCTTTCATCTCCAAAATCAGTGACAGAACTAGATACATACATGTAGATTTATACCTCTGAGACTGTTCTTTGTAACAGTGGTTAAAAAAAAAAAAACACCTGAATTCCCCTCAATTTGAAACTGATTGAAGAAATGTTAATTCCTATGGAAAATAGAAAATTACATAGTCATTAAAATTATGGTATAAGTTTATATTTATTGGCATCCAAATTCTATAATGACATGTGTCAAAAGTACTGAAATAAAAAACAGTGATGTCAGTTGCTGGTGAAGATGAACAGAAACTTGATCACACACATGTTACCAATACTCATTAGACACTAGTATAGCCCCTCTGAGAAGTAATTTGATGTTTCTTACAAAATTAAACATGCACTTACCCTAAAATCCAACAATTGTACTTCTGAGCATTTGTCTAAGAGAAAACTTCCATTCACACAAAAACCCATGTGTGGAGCTTCCCTGGCTCATTGGTAAAGAATCCGCCTGCCAATGCAAGATGTGGGTTCAATCCCTGATCTGGGAGGATCCCACATGCTGCAGAGCAGCCAAGCCCATGCACCACTTTTACCGAGCCTGTGTTCTAGGACCTGTCCTCCATAACAAGAGTAGCCTCTGCAGTGAGAAGGCCATGCACCTCAAGTACAGAGTACTCCATTCTCTCCAACTAGAGAAAAGCCTATGTAGGAAGAAGATCCAGCACAGCCAAAATTAAATGAAATTATTAAAAAAAAAAAAAAAAACCAACCTGTGTGTGAATGTTCACAGCAACTTTAATCATAATAGCCAAAGTCTAGAAAGAACCATTAGTGGGGCTCCTTTTTCAATGAATTACTTATACTTCCAGATATATATGACTCCCATTCCACCTTCTACATCTTTCCTCATGCTGCCTTCCCTACCTGAAATAATATTACTCTTCAAACTCCACATTTTCTAACATGCTAGTCACATGCTAACTACCTGATGACTTCTTGCTCTTTCTAGATTGTGGTTAATTCATTTTCATTCAAAGAGAAAATCATTAAACTTACAATTTGTTGTTTTCTTCAGTCACTAAGTCTTGTCTGACTCTTTGGGACCCCATGAACTGCAGCATGCCAGGCTTCCCTGGCCTTCAGAACCTCCTAAAGTTTGCTCAAACTCATATCCATTGAACCATCCAACTATCTTGTCCTCTGTTACCCTCTCCTCCTGCCCTCAGTCTTTCCCAGCATCAGGGTTTTTTCCAGGGAGTTGACTCTTCACATCAGGTGGTCAAAGGATTGGAGCTTCAGCTTCAGCATCAGTCCTTCCAATGAATATTCATTAATATAGTAGTTATCTGTATATGTGTATCTCCCTAACAAAATTTTTACCTCCCATGGCACTTAAGATATTGTCTTAAACATTACAGTAAGCAGTGTAACAACTGAATTCTCAAAAGTTTCAGATATATGGGTGAACATCCTGTGGAAAATCACCATGGGCAGAAAAGAGGAGAAATCTAGACGGGCACAAGTGGAAACAAAAAAAATTCAGTGAGATTTCATGGAAGGTGCAGTTTTGAAAAAGCTGGATAATGAAGTAGTAAAGCAAGTCCTTTAGTCAATTTTGTTCATTAGTTTAAAATCTAATTGGTCATTGGCATTTGTTCACTTGTTTTTCATGGGCATTTCTACCCAATTATTGATGTCTCAATGACCAAAATCAGAGCCTGTGTCAAGACAGTCAATGTAGTCCCATTTCATTGAGTCCCCATCTCTTTGTCCATTCTTCTGTTTATTCAGGCTTATAGGAACATCTATTATGGCACAATCCAAAGTCACAAAGAAAAGACCACACTGGAATTACTAGCAGAGGAGCCAGAATAAAGCCTAGAGTCTGTAACTCTCAGCTGTGCTGTGAAGAATCCCTCACCATCCAGAAGATGGGACTGAAAATTCTTCTTAGCCGCTTTTCAGTTCTCAGATATTCCGATATATATGACTCCCATTCCACCTCACATCTTTCCTCATGCTGCCTTCCCTACCTGAAATAATATTACTCTTCAAACTCCACATTTTCTAACATGCTAGTCACATGCTAACTACCTGATGACTTCTTGCTCTTTCTAGATTGTGGTTAATTCATTTTCATTCAAAGAGAAAATCATTAAACTTACAATTTGTTGTTTTCTTCAGTCACTAAGTCTTGTCTGACTCTTTGGGACCCCATGAACTGCAGCATGCCAGGCTTCCCTGGCCTTCAGAACCTCCTAAAGTTTGCTCAAACTCATATCCATTGAACCATCCAACTATCTTGTCCTCTGTTACCCTCTCCTCCTGCCCTCAGTCTTTCCCAGCATCAGGGTTTTTTCCAGGGAGTTGACTCTTCACATCAGGTGGTCAAAGGATTGGAGCTTCAGCTTCAGCATCAGTCCTTCCAATGAATATTCATTAATATAGTAGTTATCTGTATATGTGTATCTCCCTAACAAAATTTTTACCTCCCATGGCACTTAAGATATTGTCTTAAACATTACAGTAAGCAGTGTAACAACTGAATTCTCAAAAGTTTCAGATATATGGGTGAACATCCTGTGGAAAATCACCATGGGCAGAAAAGAGGAGAAATCTAGACGGGCACAAGTGGAAACAAAAAAAATTCAGTGAGATTTCATGGAAGGTGCAGTTTTGAAAAAGCTGGATAATGAAGTAGTAAAGCAAGTCCTTTAGTCAATTTTGTTCATTAGTTTAAAATCTAATTGGTCATTGGCATTTGTTCACTTGTTTTTCATGGGCATTTCTACCCAATTATTGATGTCTCAATGACCAAAATCAGAGCCTGTGTCAAGACAGTCAATGTAGTCCCATTTCATTGAGTCCCCATCTCTTTGTCCATTCTTCTGTTTATTCAGGCTTATAGGAACATCTATTATGGCACAATCCAAAGTCACAAAGAAAAGACCACACTGGAATTACTAGCAGAGGAGCCAGAATAAAGCCTAGAGTCTGTAACTCTCAGCTGTGCTGTGAAGAATCCCTCACCATCCAGAAGATGGGACTGAAAATTCTTCTTAGCCGCTTTCCTCCAGTTCTCAGACCAATCGTTTTTTTTAAAGTATTTGTTTATTTATGTATTTATGGGTCTTCATTGCTGTGTGGGCTTTTCTCTACTTGTGGCGAGCAGAGGATTACTCTCTAGTTGTGGTACGTGGGCTTCTCATAGCAGTGGCTGCTCTTGTTGCAGGACGCAGGCTCTAGGATCAATGGGCTTCAGTAGTTGTGGCTGCTGAGCTCACAGGTTTAGTGGCTCTTTGGCATGCGGGATCTTATCGGACCAAGGATCAAACTCGTGCCTCCTGCACTGCCAGGCAGATTCAGACCAATTCTTTCGTCAGTTTCTCTTCCACCCATCTTCCCTCAACCACTGCTTCATATTTTAAAATACTAGGTGAGATTGAATTCTCTTTCTGAGCCTACAATGAAAAGTTATTTAACTTAGCCAAATTAAAAAAAAAAAAAAAAACTGACCGGCAGATTTCATGGCCTGTTAAAGAAGAGGGGTTGGGGCCAGTGGGGAGAGTCTATTTCTGTCCGCACATCATCTCCAGCCCTTGTCTCCAAGGCCAGTCTCAGGTGCACGCAATCAACAGGTAATTTGTCCTCCGAGGCTCAGATGCTCCTCGCCATCTGGAAGAATCAGATGGTAAACAGCACTATTCTTGCTGAGGTTTCCCTGAGGAGATGACATGACAGTCAGCTAACTGCATGGTACAAACCTAACTGATATTCACAATAATTGTACCACCCCATGTCAGATATGTCTGGTAAGTAGCTGAGACGGTAAGAATCTGCCTGCAGGGAGATCTGGGTTTGATTCCTAGTGGGGAAGATCCCCTGGAGGAGGGCATGGCAACCTACTCCAGTATTTTTGCCTGGAGAATTCCATGGACAGAGGAGCCTGGCAGGCTACAGTCCACAGGGTCCCGAAGAGTCAGACACAACTGAAGCAACTGAGCACACATGCCAGATATAGGGCTGTGGAGATTACGTTTCCATGAGCACAACAGTCCTCCCCACACAGGGAACGGAGGCAAGGTCATCACACCCCCCGATCTCAGGCATCCACCAGCCAGACTGCCAGCCTCCACAGCGCACTGGCTGCCTCCTCGGGGTGAAGACGGAAGATGGACCCTCAGGGTCATGATCTCCAGGGTGTCTCCCTCCTCCGAGCTGGTCCTACAGCATCCCATCACCTGAATGGGTACGCAAGCCCCAGACCAGAGTAACTCAATTGGAGCCTTCACGTTAACTGGCTGGGAATGCACATCAGAGCAGAAGTGATGCCTGACTTCGTTCCAGAGACTTGTTCTGCCCCAGACCAGAGTAAACTCAATTGGAGCCTTCACGTTAATCACAGGTTTAGTGCTCTTTGGCATGCGGGATCTTATCGGACCAAGGATCAAACTCGTGCCTCCTGCACTGCCAGGCAGATTCAGACCAATTCTTTCGTCAGTTTCTCTTCCACCCATCTTCCCTCAACCACTGCTTCATATTTTAAAATACTAGGTGAGATTGAATTCTCTTTCTGAGCCTACAATGAAAAGTTATTTAACTTAGCCAAATTAAAAAAAAAAAAAAAAACTGACCGGCAGATTTCATGGCCTGTTAAAGAAGAGGGGTTGGGGCCAGTGGGGAGAGTCTATTTCTGTCCGCACATCATCTCCAGCCCTTGTCTCCAAGGCCAGTCTCAGGTGCACGCAATCAACAGGTAATTTGTCCTCCGAGGCTCAGATGCTCCTCGCCATCTGGAAGAATCAGATGGTAAACAGCACTATTCTTGCTGAGGTTTCCCTGAGGAGATGACATGACAGTCAGCTAACTGCATGGTACAAACCTAACTGATATTCACAATAATTGTACCACCCCATGTCAGATATGTCTGGTAAGTAGCTGAGACGGTAAGAATCTGCCTGCAGGGAGATCTGGGTTTGATTCCTAGTGGGGAAGATCCCCTGGAGGAGGGCATGGCAACCTACTCCAGTATTTTTGCCTGGAGAATTCCATGGACAGAGGAGCCTGGCAGGCTACAGTCCACAGGGTCCCGAAGAGTCAGACACAACTGAAGCAACTGAGCACACATGCCAGATATAGGGCTGTGGAGATTACGTTTCCATGAGCACAACAGTCCTCCCCACACAGGGAACGGAGGCAAGGTCATCACACCCCCCGATCTCAGGCATCCACCAGCCAGACTGCCAGCCTCCACAGCGCACTGGCTGCCTCCTCGGGGTGAAGACGGAAGATGGACCCTCAGGGTCATGATCTCCAGGGTGTCTCCCTCCTCCGAGCTGGTCCTACAGCATCCCATCACCTGAATGGGTACGCAAGCCCCAGACCAGAGTAACTCAATTGGAGCCTTCACGTTAACTGGCTGGGAATGCACATCAGAGCAGAAGTGATGCCTGACTTCGTTCCAGAGACTTGTTCTGCCATACTATCCTCTCCAAAATATGCATGCAAAGATGATATTCTGGCCACCTATTCATTAGATGTGAAGGCAAGAAAGCAAGTTACTTAGATGATTGCTTTAACAGAAAAGGGTGCACAAGCTAATCTTTCTAGAGAAAATCTGCAAAAAACCAGAGGTGAACACTAAAAATGCCTACTTTCCACTTTATTAAAAATGTGTGCACTCAACTATTGACTGAGTTGTGTCTGTTCTTAGGCAGAGAGATGGGGCACATCGTTCTGTGTTTTCTTTGAGTTTCTATGTCCCTCTATTCTTCAAAGGATCCAACCATCCATTTTTCAAAGCACTTTAAGTCACATGTGTTTCATTTGATTCTGGGCTTTTCCACTTTGTGGTCAAGATACTATTATTTGTGTTTGCTTCACTTCCAGTCTTAGATACATAACAAAAAATAATAACAGTGTCTTACAAGAAGTGCACATGGTCATGTATGTTTTCACCAACTCTGTGATGCAGGTAACATCATGGTCCTCCTTTTCTAGGGAGGACAGTGCTGAGAAGTCTCCTAACCAATACAAGGTGATGAGGCCAGTGAATAAACAACAAAGCCCATACTCTGTAAAGCAAGTTTTCTCGAGTCTAACTGAATGTATGGGCTTCCCTGGTGGCTCAAAGGTAAAGAATCTGCTGCCGATGCAGGAAACACAAGAGATGCAGGTTCAGTCACTGGGTCAGGAAGATCTCCCGGAGAAGGACATGGCAACCCACTCCAGTATTCTTGTCTGGAGAATCCCATGGACCCAGGAGCCTGGAAGGCTACAGTCCATGGGGTTCCAAAAGATTCGGACATGACTTAGCAACTAAACAAGGACTGTGTGTGTGTGTGTGTGTGTGTGTGTGTGTGTATGTATATTTTTCCTACCAAGTCAGAGTCTGCTAAATAGAAGCTCCTTTTATTTTTCTTGGTATGGTTAAGTTAATTCTTTTGTGTGTGTTTTTTAATCTTTCCAGTTCTATTGAGAAGTAGTTGACATACATCTCTGTATACATTTAAAGTATACAACATGATGGCTTGATTTACATATATTGATCCCAAGTGGCACAGTGGTAAATAACCCATCTGCCAATGCAGGAGATGCAAGAGATATGGGTTCAACACTGGGGTTGGGACTATCTACTGGAGGAGGAAATGGCAACCCACTAAAGTGTTCTTGCCTGGGAAATCCCATGGGCAGAGGAACCTGGCACGCTACAATCCATGGGTTCACAAAGAGTTAGACATGACTGAGCATGTGTACACATACATTAAGTGATTACAGCAATAGGTTCAGCTAACATCCATCAGCTGATGTTGAAATAATAAGAAAAAATTGTCTCCTTGGGAGGAGCACTCTTAGGGTTTATCGTGTTAACAGCTTTCCTATACAATACCACAAGTTACAGTCATCCTGCCGTACATTACAACTCTAGTATTTATTTATCTTATACCTGAAAAAGAGCTCCGTATTTCCTGGAGTTTTGCTTTTAGTTGACAAAAAGGAACACACACACACACACACACACACACACACACCCCTCCTAAGACCTTGAACTTGGAACATGGGCCTGGTGTGTTTGATAAGAAGACACTTTCTGTGAGTCAGCCTGAGTGGTGCCTTCCAGGGAATGGCGGCTTGGCCTTGCTCTTCACGCCTGGAAGCGACTGAATGTTTTCTTTCGTGATCCCTCCAATTGATGCATTTAATGCTAAGATAACTTCTGACTGTGTTTTGAGGGAAAACAGTATTAGCACTTGGCAGACTGCAGAGAGTGTCGGTTTCAGCTTCTTCTCTGGGCTCAGGGAAGGCCCTGAGGAAGGAAGACACCAAAGTGTGGCTTAGCATCAGGATCATAAATTTTCTGTTCCCGGCTGCTTCTTTAAAGGCAGAAAATGTGGATTTTTACAGCTATACATAAGCTTTAGGTCTACTCAGAGAAAATGGATACACAAGCTCCTACCTATGCTTCTTAAAATTATTTTGATCTGTGGTGTTTAGAATGGATGGTAACTGTGTTTTCAGAAATTGGATACATCATAATAAGGTTTCCTAGAAATCATTCTCTTTTCATTTACCAGGCTCTAAGAATTACTTACAAAATTTCACCACTTGATGAAAGATTAATATGACAGCTGTAGTCCACCAAAGGAGAAAGACCCCATAAATAATGCACAGGGCAAACTGTCTTAGGAATAGCTAATAAATTTAGATTTGTGCTAAATTATTAACAATGAGGCAGCTTATGTGATTCTGTGATTTTGGCCAAGTTTGGAATGTTTCTGTTTTAATAGATTTTGGCAATAGATCCCTTTCTATAGCCCAAAGTGAGAGCTATGGGAATAAGTTGAGGCTATTGAGAAAGAATTGAATTTTGACATTTACCATCATGGGGGAAAAAACATCTCTTAGACTCTCTTATTAGAATTCTTCAACAGTGTGAAGGATGCATTGTGCTCCTCACAGTGACTGGGACTCTGCACTGAATGTTTCAGGTGCAGGGTTAATCTCGCAGTGACCTTGAGGGGTTGGTCTTATCCCACCCCACCTGAAGGTGCTGCTGGCTGGAAGACTGGTCTCAGAATAAGGAGCCCAGACATGGGACCATTGTGGTGCTCACCCTTCAGCCTCAAAGACGCTCTGATTAAGAGGACGAGAAAATTTCCACCATCTGGATGACTTGAGCCTTCTCTCAAAGAATTTAACGTTCACCTTCCGGACAACCCCAAAGCTCCCCTTTACTAACTATCCTATAGATAATCTTTATAGAGAGATAATATCAAAGTCATCAGAAGATCTCTCATGCTAAACAAAAATGCAGTACGGTGAGCTATCACTTTCTACCTGCTAACATGGCTCTTAACAAAAGACAAGGCGATCGCAAGTGTTGGTGAGGGTGTGGAGAAAAGGGAATCTTCTACACTACTGGTGGGAATGCAAGTTGGTTTGCCCACTATGGAGAATATTACAGAGGTTCCTCAAAAAACTGAAAATAGAACTACTATATGATCCAGCCATTCCACTTTGGGGTCTTTCTCTGAAGAAAAAACAACAGTTCAAAGGCATATGTATCCTTATGTTCATTCAAACATGATCCACAATAGCTAAGATACAGAAATACTCTAATTATCCATCAAAAGTGGAATGGATAGAGAAGGTTGACACACATAAACAATGCATAGGAGTCAACCATAAAGGAGGAAATCCTGTCATTTGTGATGACACAGACAGGTCTTGAGGGCACTGTGTGTATGTTTTCATTGCTCAGTGGTGTCCAACTCTTTGGGAACCAATGGACTGTAGCCCCATAGGCTCTTCTTTCCATGGAATTGGAGTGGGAAATATTTCCTTCTCCTGGGATCTTCCTGACCCAGGGATGGAACCCAGGTCTCCTGCACTGCAGGCAGATTCTTTACCATCTGAGCTACAGAGAAGTCAAAACAAGCCAGAGAAAAACAAATACTATATGACCTCGCTTACATGTGAAATTAGAAATCATGATACTGATGAAGTCAAACTCAAAGAAACACAATAGAATGGTGATTGCCAAGGGCTGGGAGGTGGGGAAATGGAGCACACTCTTTCAGTTTGAAGGTAAACACATTCTGAGGAAGGTACACATGGTAACTATGGTTAACAATACTATGTTGTATTGGTTGGCCAAAATGTTTGTTCTAGTTTTCTTGTAACAGCTTATAGAAAAATTGATATGAACTTTCTGGCCAACCCAATATATTTGAAATTTGCTAAGGAAGTAGATCTGAAGCATTCTTACAAACAAACAAACAAACAAAAACCTAACCAAAATAAAAAAATTCAAACAACTGTGTGAAGTGATCATATAAGACAATCACAACACACACTGTAAATAGATACCATTTTTATTCTCAATTATATGCCAATGAAATGAAGTGCCAAGGGGGAGTATGGACTTCTAGTTACAGGGTTTTAGTCCTTTGTGTCTGCATCCCAGTTCTCTGGCTCCACTGGTCCCCATGAGGGCTGCACCCGTTTGAGCAATTTGGTGAAATTTCCTCCCATCAAGGGTGCCCACGATGCTGGTAACATCCCTGAGTGACTCCCTTCCTGAAATACACCTTCTCTTTTCATATGTGGGATTGTAGGTGGCCCTGTGGTAAAGAACATGCTTGCCAATGCAAGAGACACAAGAGACACAGGTTCAGTCCTTAGATTGGGAAAGTTCCCTGTAGGAAGGCATGGAAACTCACTCCAGCATTCTTGCCTAGAGAATCCCATGGACAGAGGGGCCTGGCGGGCTATAGTCCAGGGAGCTGCAAGAGAACCAGGCACAACTAAGCAGTGAAGTATGCACTCTTTATGTGTACTGATATATGTCTGTGTCTCATGAGTCTGCCCAAGGGTAGGGGAGAGGCAGACACACTCCTCTGCTCATGTGAGCATCAGGTGTGCACATTCGCCACCTGCGACTCTACAGTGTCACAAAAGTAGCTTGAAATCAGCCCTGCTGGGGGTATTTACACCCCAGGAACCACTGCAATGGAGGTGACACATCCTCACTGCTGTTACCTAGAACTTAGTTCTGTATGCTCTGGCTAGGATCTGCTTATTCCTGAACTGGTATATGGTGTATGTTTATTACTCATAGACATTATTAATATGAAAAAGCAACTTGTGCAATATCACAGAAAGAGAAAGAGTTAAAGTGCATTCCTACGCTTTGAATCACTATTTCCAAGCAAATGTGAATGAGCTCTTTGACTTGCTCCATTCAATAAAATGGAAAGTAGAAAACTTATCCTTCCTAATTCAGAGGTTCATCGTATGATGGGAATAGGCTTGCATCTGTGGAAACATTTTTAAAAGGAAAACATCAAATTACTTTCTTCTTGCTTTTAAGACACTTTAAGAAAATATTATCTTTAGCATTTTCAAGTAATTAATGTCTCTTATTTTAGATAAAGGTTGTGTTTGTGTGTGTTAGTCACCTGGTCATGTCTGACTCTCTGAAACCCCATGGACTGTAGCCCTCCAGGCTTCTCTGTCCATGGGATTTCCCAGGCAAGAATACTGGAGTGAGTTCCCTTTTCCTTCTCCACGGGATCGTTCCAACCCAGGGACTGAACCTATGTCTCTTGCATCTCCTGGACTGTAAACAGATGCTTCACTGTTATGCCCCCTGTGAAGCTTTATACAGGGGTTAGGTATTATTAATGTCATTTCACCTACTTTTAGCAAGGGACAAGATCTTTTACCTCCAGGACCTTTGCCTCGGGGTATGTGCCTACTGGTCACACAGCCATTTATTCATCTGCTCATGGTTCTTGCCCTTGTTTTTATTCATCACCATCTTCATGACACCAAATATTTCTTGGTGGCCTGGAAAGGAGATCAAAAAGTATGAAACTATCCAAGAAATATTTAATATGCTGCTTCTTTATGTGTACTGATATATGTCTGTGTCTCATGAGTCTGCCCAAGGGTAGGGGAGGCAGACACACTCCTCTGCTCATGTGAGCATCAGGTGTGCACATTCGCCACCTGCGACTCTACAGTGTCACAAAAGTAGCTTGAAATCAGCCCTGCTGGTATTTACACCCCAGGAACCACTGCAATGGAGGTGACACATCCTCACTGCTGTTACCTAGAACTTAGTTCTGTATGCTCTGGCTAGGATCTGCTTATTCCTGAACTGGTATATGGTGTATGTTTATTACTCATAGACATTATTAATATGAAAAAGCAACTTGTGCAATATCACAGAAAGAGAAAGAGTTAAAGTGCATTCCTACGCTTTGAATCACTATTTCCAAGCAAATGTGAATGAGCTCTTTGACTTGCTCCATTCAATAAAATGGAAAGTAGAAAACTTATCCTTCCTAATTCAGAGGTTCATCGTATGATGGGAATAGGCTTGCATCTGTGGAAACATTTTTAAAAGGAAAACATCAAATTACTTTCTTCTTGCTTTTAAGACACTTTAAGAAAATATTATCTTTAGCATTTTCAAGTAATTAATGTCTCTTATTTTAGATAAAGGTTGTGTTTGTGTGTGTTAGTCACCTGGTCATGTCTGACTCTCTGAAACCCCATGGACTGTAGCCCTCCAGGCTTCTCTGTCCATGGGATTTCCCAGGCAAGAATACTGGAGTGAGTTCCCTTTTCCTTCTCCACGGGATCGTTCCAACCCAGGGACTGAACCTATGTCTCTTGCATCTCCTGGACTGTAAACAGATGCTTCACTGTTATGCCCCCTGTGAAGCTTTATACAGGGGTTAGGTATTATTAATGTCATTTCACCTACTTTTAGCAAGGGACAAGATCTTTTACCTCCAGGACCTTTGCCTCGGGGTATGTGCCTACTGGTCACACAGCCATTTATTCATCTGCTCATGGTTCTTGCCCTTGTTTTTATTCATCACCATCTTCATGACACCAAATATTTCTTGGTGGCCTGGAAAGGAGATCAAAAAGTATGAAACTATCCAAGAAATATTTAATATGCTGCTTCTACCTCACAACATTTTACATGTAATTTTTCCTCTTTTTTATTTTTTGTGCTTTTTTTTAAAAAATTGGAATATAGTTACAATGTTCTGCTAGTGTCTGCTGTATGATTAAGTGAACCACCTCTATGTATACATATAGCCCCTCCCTCGGGGAGCTCCCTGCTTCCTCCCTGTCCCCCTCCTCCAGGTCATCACAGAGCAAGGAGCTCAGCTCCCTGGACTACACAGCAGCTTCCAACTATCTCTTTTACGCATGGTAGTGTCTACATGTCAACCCTTATCTCCCAATTCGCCCCATCCTCACCTTCCCTCACTGTGTCCACACATCTGTCTGTTCTCTATGCCTGCATCTCTATTCCTACTCTGGGAATGAGTTCATCTGTACCATTTTTCTAGATTCCATATATAAGCATTAATATATGACATTTGTTTTTCTCTTTCTGACTTACTTCCCTCTATATGACAGTCTGTAGGTAATTTTTTTTTGCCTCTAAGTCATCATTTATTTTTCATCCATCTTTGTTCTTTGGCATGTGTGGGCCTCCCTTTGCAGTGACCTCTCTTGTTGCAGAGCACTGACTCTGGGAGCGTGCACTCCAGAGTTCTGGCTTGTAATTGCACACACTGGCCCAGCTGCTCCTCGGCAAGTGGGATCTTCCCGAGCCAGGGATCAAACCAGTGCCCCTTGCACTGCAAGGTGAATACCCACTGGACCATAAGGAAAGCCCCAGTAATATTTTTAATATTAAAGAAAGCTCAGTGATAGTTTATTTAGATACACCTTTCAGCTAAAACTCATGCTTAAAAAAAAAAAAAAAAAACACATCCAGTATGCAAAGCATACAGAGGTTTTAATGTAGCCCTATTTGAGAAAAAAATATTATAACTTGTCTTCAAAGATTTAAAGTTTATATGTGAATAATTTCAAGATGAGGAATTAATCGTGACAGAATATTAGAAATTAAAGCATTAGAAATAAAAATTTCCTCCATGGTTTTTTGGTAATCATGGAGGGAACTTTAGAAATACTATGGTAAAAATCAATCTATCAGGAGAAAAGTAACAAAAGCATTCAATTAAGTAGAATTACTTTAGCTAATTTTTAAAGGAGAAACACCAAATAAAAATAAGCTCTCAGGGTTTTACTGGTGGTCCAGTGGGTGGAGAGTCCGCCTTGCAGTACAAGGGGCACTGGTTCGACCGACCCCTGGCCGGGGAGGATCCCAAGTGCTGCAGAGCGGCTGGACTGGTGTGTCCAATTGCAAGTGGTGCTCTGGAACGCATGCACCAGAGCTGGTGCTCTACACTGAGAGAGGCCACTGTGATGGGAGGCCCACACAGGTCAAAGAATAAAGATGGATGATAATAAGCAAATGGGAAACCAATAAAAGTGGCCAAAATTTACAGAAAATAAAAATAAAATAAGCTCTGAGTGAAATTTTAACATAAACTGATTTGATTTGTCCTGGGGACACTACAAACTTAACCTCAAATACTGTTCCCTCTAAAAAAATCTGATTTAACTAACAATTTGATCCCTTCAGTGTTCAAGATTCTGTGCCAGGCTGAGTGGGGAAAATTTACAAAAGGGGAAGCTCTTTCTGCACTGAGACAATTTATAATTGAATGGGAGAATTTGTAATTAAATGTGCAGAATGAATATACCCCACGAAAACACAAATCAAGCAACATTCACATGACAGTCATTAACAAATTACTCTCCATAAAGCTTACAGCATTTTATACTCATGTCAGAAATGTATCCATCTCGTAGCACTTTTACTGGAATCAGACAATCTTATTTTAAAGGTATTTTTAAATATTATATATAAAAAATCATATGTAATTATTTAAATTTGTATTCCTTTCATTATAAAGTAAGGTTGAACTACTTTTAAAACACTTCAGACCAAGGAGTTCTTATTTTATGAATTACCTTTTTCTTCCCTTTATTTACCGTGGGCTTCCCTGGTGGGTCAGTCAGTAAAGAATCTGCCTGCAATGTGGGAGACCTGGGTTCAATTCTTTTTTGGGGAAGATACACTGGAGAAGGGCTACAGTCCATACGGTCCCAAATAGTTGGACTGACATTTTTCTCACTTTTCTTTCTTTCCCTTTATTTACTTTTTATGGGAAGAAGAAGACCAAGAACCTCCTTCCCTTACTGTTATGCTGTACAAAAAGATGCCGGAATATAAATGTTAGATGCTGAGAAAAATGTAATACTCTAAACAAGTTGTTAAATGGAAGTTAGAATTGCTTAGGACATGCCTCTAATAGTTTATCACTGGGGTCTAAAAAGCAATCACCTATAGTCTCCCACAGGATAGCCTTTGGGGTCATTAGGAGTCTGCGAAGGGACCACAGTGGGACCCAGAATGACACCTCCCAAGTCAAGGATGCTAACTAGCCACTATCATACAAAAAGAATAGGAGAAAATCAAATAAACAAAAATTTTACTATGAGAAGTTGTACCTTAGAAAGGATTGGTTGGGCTATGTGACATACTGCAGAATATCTTCATAGTTAATTTTTAAAAGATCATGTTCCCTCTTTCTCTAATTCAAACCGCTAATTAAGGTCCAGCAGCATCTATCAGTTTTTTAAATATGTAAAATTTCAGCTCTGAAGTTGTTCATAGATTATACATTATGTTATCTATTCAGATTAGGCAATGGAGTTTTTTCCTCCCACTCCCTCATCCCACTGACTAATAAGTCACTAAATTCTGTATCTCTTTCAGCTATCTCAGAATCACTTTACTTACCCCTGCCCCCCACACTGCTGACACTGTCCTGATCAAGGACATGGTTATTCTCTGCATCTGGACAAACCCTGCCACCTCCTGGCAAGGTCTTTGATTCTGCTATAGCCCAAAACACAAATCCAGGGCCTCTCTATCCACTCCCAGATTAGTATTTGTTGTTCAGTCAGTAAGTCCTGTCCAACTCTTTGTGACCCCATGGACTGCAGCATGCAAGGCTTCCCTGTCCTTCTGTAATTCCACAGTTTGCTCAAACTCAAGTGCATAGAGTTGGTGATGCCATCTGACCATCTCATCCTCTGCCACCACCTTCTTCTCCTGCCCTCAGTCTTTCCCAACATCAGGGTCTTTTCCAAGGAGTCAACTTTTTGCATCAGGTGGCCAGAGTATTGGAACTTCAGCTTTTCAACACTAGTCCTCCCAATGAATATTCAGGATTGATTTCCTTTAGGATTGACTGGTTTGATCTCCCTGCTGTCCAAGGGACTCTCAAGAGTCTTCTCTAGAACCACAATTTGAAAGCATCAGTTCTTCGACACTCAGGCTTCATTATGGTCCAACTTTCACATCCATATATGACTACTGGAAAGGAATAAACTCTTTACCCACTCCATCTGACTGTCCCCCAACTGTTCAGCTCCATGTCACCACTGTTCTGCATTCAGAGTTCCAGCCTTGGAGACACACTTCTGTCCTCCTGGAATTTCCCCAAGATAGCTCACTCTCTGCCTCCAGGGGCTCAGCAGAGCCCCTGAAAACTGAGCTCTTGTACTGACCCTGGAGATCTGGATTCATTACTCCTTGTGTGAAGCCTGTGAAATGTCCTATTTTATATCTGACTGCACTGTGTCCCCAGGCTGCTGTTCTCTAGGACTTGAATGACAACCCCTCCGTGACTCCACGTGACCCCACCTTTCATTCAATTCTAACACACTGACCGCTCATGTCTGCAAATCATTATGGCAGAGATCCCTCCTAGGAGCTCCACTATTTATAATATTTATGACACAGATATATTATTCAATGATTCCTTTGAGAACCAAAACCTTTTTAACGAAATTGGGCTGTGCACAGAAAGCTCAGAAGGACTGGTAGTTGAGCAGTCAGACCCGGCAGGTCTTATAAAAGACATGTCCAGGCTGAGCCTGAAGTGGGAAAAAGCCAGCAACCTTTGGAAACTGCCAGAGAGCCTCAGGTCTCCAAACAGAGGCTGGAACAACATGAGGAAAATCAGAGCACTTCCTCCACTTCTTCCTGTACTCAGACGTCACACTTGGTCTCAAGTTACTTCCCAGAGGGAGAGATCCACCCAATCTCAGGAAAGCCCTTGGTGTGGCTATCAGACAGCAGGAGGCATGTGCTTCATTACACACTTAGAATTTTATAGTATTTCTTTTTTTATTATTGATATATGATGCTTTGGACATCCCAGGTGGCACTAATGGTAAGGAACCTACCTGCCAATGCAGGAGACCTAAGAGACACATGTTTGCTATCTGGGTTTGGGAAGATTCCCTGGAGAAGGAAATGGCAACCCACTCTAATATTCTTACCTGGAGAATTCCATGGACAGAGGAGCCTAGCAGGCCACAGCCCATAGGGTCATAAAAAGTCAGACTCAACTAAGCAACTTAGCACATACTCGCTCTACAATGTTGTGTTAGTTTCTGCTATAGAGCAAAGTGAATCAGCTATATGCACATATATATCCCCTCCCTCTTGGACCTACTATTTTGAAACTACAGTGATAGGATACAATGAATATTCATCTTTCCTTGATGGTTCATGTTCCTGATGATGGTTACCAGTTACTTTAGAAATCACTAGAATGTCATGCAAAGCACACTACTGAACTGAGTCGTCTGCTGGCTATATAATCTTTGGCATCTCATGCTTATAATCCATCATCTGGAAAATTAAGATAATTCATGAATTTTGTAAAGATTAAATTAGATAATATATAGCACCCAGCATATTTCCTTAAAGCACAGATGAAATCTTATAAATGCCTGTCCCCTGTTGCTTCTGCTTTCATAATGCAGAGTTAGAAAAAATGAGGTCAGAGACTTAAAACATCCAAGTACTAGACAAAAGATACAATAATTAACTTTACTGAACAACTTTACTGAATTAACTTTACTAAACAACCAGAAAAAACAAGTACACCATGACAGAAATGGATGTATGTTATCTTGTGTGTCACCGATTCATTCATTTATAGACATGAATCACTATCTCACAGATTTGAAGATTTATCTTTTTAGATTAATGACTTCCTGACCACATGTGCTTCTCTTCACCTGATGTTATTCTGTTGTTTGTAACATTTTAAATTCTTATTACCTTCCTACTGTAGATCGTGAGATCAAATGGAAAGGAAAATAATTCTTAGCAATGGCAAAGTATGTCTGAAAGTACCCACAGATACGATGCCCTCGCAGGTTGTGGTGAAGTCTAATCTCATTGATTCCTCTTTATCAGAGGTTTCCACCTGCCAGAGATCCAGCTCCATGTTACTCAGTTTTTCATATTTGATAAAGTATATTTTGTTTACACTTCATTTTTTTTTTATCAATATGTTTCTCTTCAAGGAACTGCAATCTTGCACAATCTCGCCAAGTCATTTAACTTCTTAAAGGTTTCTTTCCTGGGCATTAAGCCTCCTTTGTCACTTCTGATGCATTATTCATTTGTTGTCCTTGGGTCAGGGATAATGTGTGTCACTGGATCAATATCAAGAAAACTGTGTGCACCTTTCCTAACTATACATCTGAATTCCAATGGCCTAATGCTTTTCTTACCACTAATTAGGATGTCTTCCTATTTTCCATACGACAAGACTTGAGAAGACTATTCAGGGTTTTAATTTGTCTCTTTACAAATCACTCTCATCCTGAATTCTTCCTGTTCTTCAAGTTAAATCTTAAGAAAAATTTTCATAAAATTTGAAAAGGTTGAATAACAAAATGTTATTTGCCCCCCCCCAAATAGAGGCATAATTGATCTTTTAGGTATTACCAGTTTGGGGGCTTTGTTTTTTGTGTGTTTTGTTTTTCCTCAACTGCTTTCTGTACCGAGATAAAGTGAGAAAAGCTCTGTTTCAGCAAATGCATTTTAATTTTCATGAAAAAAAATAAGAGATTATATTTATCAGTAATGATTCTCATAGTAACTAGAAAACATGAGCTTGTCTTATATGACTAAATATTATATATTCAATAATTATGTCTTTCAATTGTGCCCTCTGAACTACACAATTTAAAAGTAACTCTATATCCAATTGGCATAAAGTACAGAAGAGTGGTTCTTTAAAAATTTATGTCCAGACACTAAATCATCCAAAGTGTGGCTCTC
This sequence comes from Tragulus kanchil, assembly GCA_022376925.1. Taxonomy (NCBI): domain Eukaryota; kingdom Metazoa; phylum Chordata; class Mammalia; order Artiodactyla; family Tragulidae; genus Tragulus; species Tragulus kanchil. The sequence goes on from JAIOJX010000023.1 coordinate 135,829,902, forward strand.
ACTTTTTTGGTTAATGGATATCAAGGAAATAAAGATTTTTCCAAATTTCTTAGAGAAAATACATGAACAATGAATAATGCATCCCCCTCAGAATTTCTGAGGACTCTAACCATTATATATATACTCATTTAGCCCAGTTTTGAATGTAAATAAGTTCATTTGTATCATTTTCTTAAATTCCATATGTAAGTGATATCATATATCTGCCTAGTGCAAAAGATGTGGGCGCAATCCTTGAGCTGAGAAGATCCCCTGGAGCCAGGAATGTTAACCCAGTCAAGTATTCTTGCCTTGGGACATCCCATGGACAGAGATGCCTGGTGAGCTACAGGTCACGGGGTCACAAAAAGCGGGGCACGACTGACCAACTGCACACAACACATTATTAATACATATATGTATACAGATGGAATAAGCACAGAATCCAATGAGTTCCTCATATCATATACATGTACACATAAGGTACACTCCATTACAGGAACTATCACAGCTGTGTGATTCAGGACGAGAAATGAGTTCATCGTAGAAATTGCCTTCTCTCAGAATCTTCAAAAGAAGGAAAAACAGCAGAAAACCAATAAAAGGCTAACAGGAAAGTGCTCTTTACAAATCACTCTCATCTTTTTTTTGAATTCTTCCTGTTCTTCAAGTTAAATCTTAAGAAAAATTTTCATAAAATTTGAAAAGGTTGAATAACAAAATGTTATTTGCCCCCCCCCAAATAGAGGCATAATTGATCTTTTAGGTATTACCAGTTTGGGGGCTTTGTTTTTTGTGTGTTTTGTTTTTCCTCAACTGCTTTCTGTACCGAGATAAAGTGAGAAAAGCTCTGTTTCAGCAAATGCATTTTAATTTTCATGAAAAAAAATAAGAGATTATATTTATCAGTAATGATTCTCATAGTAACTAGAAAACATGAGCTTGTCTTATATGACTAAATATTATATATTCAATAATTATGTCTTTCAATTGTGCCCTCTGAACTACACAATTTAAAAGTAACTCTATATCCAATTGGCATAAAGTACAGAAGAGTGGTTCTTTAAAAATTTATGTCCAGACACTAAATCATCCAAAGTGTGGCTCTCACTTTTTTGGTTAATGGATATCAAGGAAATAAAGTTTTTTCCAAATTTCTTAGAGAAAATACATGAACAATGAATAATGCATCCCCCTCAGAATTTCTGAGGACTCTAACCATTATATATATACTCATTTAGCCCAGTTTTGAATGTAAATAAGTTCATTTGTATCATTTTCTTAAATTCCATATGTAAGTGATATCATATATCTGCCTAGTGCAAAAGATGTGGGCGCAATCCTTGAGCTGAGAAGATCCCCTGGAGCCAGGAATGTTAACCCAGTCAAGTATTCTTGCCTTGGGACATCCCATGGACAGAGATGCCTGGTGAGCTACAGGTCACGGGGTCACAAAAAGCGGGGCACGACTGACCAACTGCACACAACACATGTATTAATACATATATGTATACAGATGGAATAAGCACAGAATCCAATGAGTTCCTCATATCATATACATGTACACATAAGGTACACTCCATTACAGGAACTATCACAGCTGTGTGATTCAGGACGAGAAATGAGTTCATCGTAGAAATTGCCTTCTCTCAGAATCTTCAAAAATGAAGGAAAAAGCAGCAAGTTTCTCCTCGAATAAATCAACAATAAAAACAGGCTAACAGGAAAGTGCTCATGGAAGGCTCTTATGTGAAAGACTGAAAGGCCAGATCTCAAATCCTGTGTCCAAGAAGGAGTAAGACCAATGTTACAATCATGAAGGAGGATGAAGTGTTATATAGCCGTAGATTTACCATGAACACACAGATGGGAATTTTAAGTTATGTTCCAATAGATCAGCTTAGTGCTTTGGGCCACTGGTAAATCTCTGATGTATTACAAAAAGGAAAACATGACTTTTCATTTATTTACTTTTTCTCAGTAAAGATTTTTTTTTTTTCTAAAAAGGGAAAACCAAACATGGGTAAGAAACAGTAGATGCCCATGATAGAACACTAGCACATAGAGACTCTAAAGAGTCCAAGTTTTAAGAGTCCAAGTCTCTTAAAACAAACTGCATAAAAGATTACTGAAAAAATTTACAAAAGATGCCACTGAATTCCAGTTACAGATCCATCCATAAGGATTCATCAAGGATGGGAGAAATCCTGGAGAGGTAAAACCAATTAATGCAGTTCTGAAACATCTATCAAACACTGGTGTGTACAAACTATTATATGTAGGCTGGAAAAACAACAATGCCCCTACTCACAGCACAAAAAACCACGATACAAAATGTACTGTGCTTCAACCATAACGGAAAAGAATATGAACAAATGAATATATATATTTGTATAACTGAATCACTTTGTTGTCCAGTAGAAATTAACACAACACTATACATCAACTTTTTGTTTTTCTTGAGCTGAGAAGATCCCCTGGAGCCAGGAATGTTAACCCAGTCAAGTATTCTTGCCTTGGGACATCCCATGGACAGAGATGCCTGGTGAGCTACAGGTCACGGGGTCACAAAAAGCGGGGCACGACTGACCAACTGCACACAACACATTATTAATACATATATGTATACAGATGGAATAAGCACAGAATCCAATGAGTTCCTCATATCATATACATGTACACATAAGGTACACTCCATTACAGGAACTATCACAGCTGTGTGATTCAGGACGAGAAATGAGTTCATCGTAGAAATTGCCTTCTCTCAGAATCTTCAAAAATGAAGGAAAAAGCAGCAAGTTTCTCCTCGAATAAATCAACAATAAAAACAGGCTAACAGGAAAGTGCTCATGGAAGGCTCTTATGTGAAAGACTGAAAGGCCAGATCTCAAATCCTGTGTCCAAGAAGGAGTAAGACCAATGTTACAATCATGAAGGAGGATGAAGTGTTATATAGCCGTAGATTTACCATGAACACACAGATGGGAATTTTAAGTTATGTTCCAATAGATCAGCTTAGTGCTTTGGGCCACTGGTAAATCTCTGATGTATTACAAAAAGGAAAACATGACTTTTCATTTATTTACTTTTTCTCAGTAAAGATTTTTTTTTTTTCTAAAAAGGGAAAACCAAACATGGGTAAGAAACAGTAGATGCCCATGATAGAACACTAGCACATAGAGACTCTAAAGAGTCCAAGTTTTAAGAGTCCAAGTCTCTTAAAACAAACTGCATAAAAGATTACTGAAAAAATTTACAAAAGATGCCACTGAATTCCAGTTACAGATCCATCCATAAGGATTCATCAAGGATGGGAGAAATCCTGGAGAGGTAAAACCAATTAATGCAGTTCTGAAACATCTATCAAACACTGGTGTGTACAAACTATTATATGTAGGCTGGAAAAACAACAATGCCCCTACTCACAGCACAAAAAACCACGATACAAAATGTACTGTGCTTCAACCATAACGGAAAAGAATATGAACAAATGAATATATATATTTGTATAACTGAATCACTTTGTTGTCCAGTAGAAATTAACACAACACTATACATCAACTATGTGTTGTGAAAGTGTTAGTCACTCAGTTTTCTCTAACTCTTTCTGACCCCGTGGATTGTAGCCTACTAGGCTCCTCTGTCCATGGAATTCTCCAGGCGAGAACACTGAAGTGGGTTGCCATTCCCTTCTCCAAAGGATCTTTCTGACCCAGAATTCCACATTGTAGGTGGACTATAGTTCAATAAAATAAGCTACTGAATAACATAAAGGAATGTTGAAAGATAACTGATAAAATGAAGGGGCTTTGTAACTGGTTCAGCAGTTAATGACCAAAGATGCTAATTTGAATGGATGTAACTGAAAAGGGTTTGCTATGGTTTATTTACTCACCTACTCATGCACAGATGCACTGTTGATAATTGTCCATGGTAGCAGGATTCCTCAATTGTCTAACTGGTGGAGGGCTCCAGAGTGGGCGTGATTTATTTGAGGATAAGAATAGAGACAAGGTCAGCCTGCTTCCCACAATCCAGCCTGGAGGCAAAACCCACCTTTCCCAGAGGAACAGGTAGGGGTAGGGCGTGTTCCTAATCTATTACTTTGCTTCCTGCAAAAACTGTTAACACCTATGCCATCTAGTCATGCCTCATTGCTTTGAAGAGCAGGTTTTCCATGCTGCTTTACTAAGGCAGACAAAGCATGTAAGAATGGTTTCTTAACAGTCTGTTAATCCCATCTGTTTCCCAGAAGAAGGAAAGAAATGTTACATATGGTGCTCCCAGAGCCAGAGGCCTCACAGAAACTGTCCCCAAAACCTTTGCCTGAGAATAGAAATCTACTGATCTAGCTAATCTAAATAGATTCTTTTCTTCTTTTAAAGATGCCATGGGTTATCTTCTCATGTCATTCATCTTATTTATTGATGCATTTTCAAAGAAGATTGAAGATGTGTTCATTGATTCTAATTAGATAAACTGGCTATTCAGTTCTGCACTTCCCTTGGTGGGGAATTATGTGTAAGAACAGGGGATCCTCAGTTTGTGTACAAACTAAACTAACTTATCAGCACAAAAACCACGATACAAAATGTACTGTGCTTCAACCATAACGGAAAAGAATATGAACAAATGAATATATATATTTGTATAACTGAATCACTTTGTTGTCCAGTAGAAATTAACACAACACTATACATCAACTATGTGTTGTGAAAGTGTTAGTCACTCAGTTTTCTCTAACTCTTTCTGACCCCGTGGATTGTAGCCTACTAGGCTCCTCTGTCCATGGAATTCTCCAGGCGAGAACACTGAAGTGGGTTGCCATTCCCTTCTCCAAAGGATCTTTCTGACCCAGAATTCCACATTGTAGGTGGACTATAGTTCAATAAAATAAGCTACTGAATAACATAAAGGAATGTTGAAAGATAACTGATAAAATGAAGGGCTTTGTAACTGGTTCAGCAGTTAATGACCAAAGATGCTAATTTGAATGGATGTAACTGAAAAGGGTTTGCTATGGTTTATTTACTCACCTACTCATGCACAGATGCACTGTTGATAATTGTCCATGGTAGCAGGATTCCTCAATTGTCTAACTGGTGGAGGGCTCCAGAGTGGGCGTGATTTATTTGAGGATAAGAATAGAGACAAGGTCAGCCTGCTTCCCACAATCCAGCCTGGAGGCAAAACCCACCTTTCCCAGAGGAACAGGTAGGGGTAGGGCGTGTTCCTAATCTATTACTTTGCTTCCTGCAAAAACTGTTAACACCTATGCCATCTAGTCATGCCTCATTGCTTTGAAGAGCAGGTTTTCCATGCTGCTTTACTAAGGCAGACAAAGCATGTAAGAATGGTTTCTTAACAGTCTGTTAATCCCATCTGTTTCCCAGAAGAAGGAAAGAAATGTTACATATGGTGCTCCCAGAGCCAGAGGCCTCACAGAAACTGTCCCCAAAACCTTTGCCTGAGAATAGAAATCTACTGATCTAGCTAATCTAAATAGATTCTTTTCTTCTTTTAAAGATGCCATGGGTTATCTTCTCATGTCATTCATCTTATTTATTGATGCATTTTCAAAGAAGATTGAAGATGTGTTCATTGATTCTAATTAGATAAACTGGCTATTCAGTTCTGCACTTCCCTTGGTGGGGAATTATGTGTAAGAACAGGGGCTAAGCGTGATGAGTCTATGCTCGGACCTCAGTTATTTCTATGTCAGTGAAGCTGGGCCATTAGTCATGTAGACAATTCAATTCATTACAGAGAATAGTTAGGATTTCCCAGGTGGTGCAGTGGTCAAGTGAGTCTGCAATGCAAGAGACCTGGCTTCAATCTCTGGGTCAGGAAGATACCCTGGAGAAGGGAATGGCTACCCACTTCAGTATTTTTCCCTGGTGGGCTACCATCCACGGAGTCACAAAGAGTTGGACAGGACTGAGCATGTATGCACAGCATACAGAGTAGTTCCTACAATAATTGGTAGCAGACAAGCAAGCAACTGAAACTGAGTCAGGCTAAGAACCTGATTTCCTGGAAGGCGACTACATGTCTCACAGAACCTCGGAAAGAATACAGCATCTAGGCTTCCACAACAAGAACCAAGGCAGATCTGGGTCTCTTGTTAACAGGAAGTAGAGGGCATCCTGAAGCCCCACCATCCAGATGACCTCTGTCTTCAGAGGACTCTTGCCAAGTTCAAATCACAGGGAAAGAAAATCATGGCTAGACTCGAGTCAAAGTTTGAAACTTAGCTATGCTAAGGGCAAGAGGCAACCCGAGTTGACAGGCTCATTAGAGCATCAAAGAATGGAGCTTCCATAAAAGAAAATCGTCTCTAGATGTCTTTCCTGGAAGGAAAAACAAACACTAGGCAAGCAATAATAACAGATATCCTCTGCAAATATTCTCCTTTAAAACAGGCTCACTGTATTTCTAGTTTGAATTTTGTACAATAATATGGTCTTAATTCTTGGACAGGGTGACAGGTTCATACGGGTTCATTTTTCATTGTATAAATAAAGAAATAAACTACAGCCAAGCATAGACCAATGATAGCACTGTGTTATGAAATGACAATTACGATTTAATAGCATACTATAAATCTAAGGAACAAAAATAAACAGAATAAACAAAATCCAAAATGTTATCCTTAATATCATACAGAAATATCCAAACTAAGCAGGTAGCTTTTGAAAAGTTAGGTCAATTTATTTATTGGTCTCTCTAGATAACAGTATGAAAAGGAATGAGATCATCAAGCAGGCAGAAAATTCTCCAAATTCAGATTCCCCCAACTGCATTCTTAAATCACAAATTGCAAGTTTGTCTTAGCCATTCTAGGTTTTCCGCACTTAACATATCACTATTGGAATCAACTTGTCTAAAATAATATGCATACAAACAAGCACACAACATGCATCAAACACATATCGAACTTCTATTGGCATTGTATTGAATCTGTAGATTACTTTAAGGAGACTCAACATTTGTGGGATTATTTTATTTTCTAATTCATGAATACATGAATTCATGTCACATCTCATTTCATTCTGTCACATCCTATTTTGTCTTACCTCTCAATTAAGTCATTTTCAATATGCTTTTGTAATATTTGTACTTTTCTGTATAGAAGCCCCTGCAAAATATGTTAGATTTATCCTTAAGGGGCTGTAGAATTTGTGTTGCCATTATAAATGGTGCCTTTTCCTTTAAATTGTTCTTTCTAAATGTGTTACTTGTGTACGAGCATGTAGTTGACTTTTGCACAGTTAACTATCTGACTAAATACTTCTCTCATTTCTGGTTATTTGCCTGTTCAGTCTTCCTTGCTTTATGTATACAAACAAATCATTTTCAAAGAATGACAGTTTTATTTCCTTTTTTCAAATATTCGGCCCTAACTTTTTTTATTTTTATCACACTGACTAGAATAGTGCACAGAGCTGAATATAAGATAATGTTAAAAGCAATAAAGCAGTGAAAGTAGGTATCTTTGGTCCTGAATTTTAAAAAGAATGCTACTTAAAATTTTCTACTTAGAATAAAGTTTGTAAATATGACCAGGCTAAGAAAATGAGTTTAGATTAAAAGTTTACTTTATATTATGAAGGAGTGTTGAATTTATTGCATGCTTTTTCTATATCTATTGAGATGATCACACAATTTTCAGTCTTTTAATCAACCGTGGTCATTGAAAATTGTAGAATCTGCAAAACAATTCCACACTTAAATCCTTGGGGCAACCTCAGTCTGGTCATGATGTAGTTATCTTTTTATATACTTTTAGTTTAGGATTATAAATATTTTATATTAGAAAACTAGACCTAGCTTCATAAGTAAAATAGATTTTAATATTTTTATTATCTCATCTCTATTTTTTACGTATTCTGTATTTTTATTTTCTGGCCATGTTTGCAGGGCATGTGGGATCTTAGTTCCCTAACTAGGGACTGAACCTATGCCTCCCTGATAGTGGCAATACGGAGTTTTAATCCCTGGACCATCAGGGAAGTACCTCACATTTTGATATCAAGATTAAATCCATCTTTTACAATGAATCAGGAGTGATGAACTATGAGAAGCGAATGATTTAATCTTTGCAAATGTTGAATTCATTCATAAAATCACTTAGGAGGGATATTTTGTTTGCAGAGGATGTTTAGAGATAGTTTCAGGACTACTAGGTGTCTACTGTTTTTTGAGCCAGATTTAAAAATTATTCTTTCTCTAAGGTTTATGCATTTCACGAAACATTGATCTCTCTCTCTCTCTTCCCCCCCACCACTACCCCCACCTTGCCAATATAAACTAAGTTTTTTTCTTTTTCTTGGCCATTTAGAAGCCAACTTCACACACTGTTGAGCTGGTCTCTCATTATTATTTCTCTGCCATTATCTACTTCCTTTCTTTAGCTTTATTTGTATTTCTTTTAAGAGCTTAAAGTTGGGCATCTTTGTCATTGGTTTTCAGGTTTTGCCCTTTTCTAACACAATCATTTAAAATGATAGGTATTCACTGACACTCCACTTTTGCTGATGCCACAACTTTGTAAGCAATATTTTTTTCATTTTCATCAATTCTAAGTGTCTTTAAAATTTCCATTCATATTTCCTCTTTAACCCATGACTTGTTTTTAAGTGCCTTTTTCATTCCTAAATATATGGAGATTTATTGATTGATTTAATAGTAACTTTTAAGTTAAATGCTCTGAGGTTGGAGAACATGGTGTCTATGACCCAGTTCTGTAAAATGTGTTAATCCGATTTATGGACTTGTATAGTACCAATTTGGTTTTAATGAAGATATGTGATCTCTGTTTGTCCAACAAATATAAAAAATCAAATATACAAAGACAAGTTTTATATTTGTATGTTAGGTGAAACTGGACAGCTGGGCCAACTCCCATCTATCTGTGTGTTTCTTCTCTGCTCTGTTTATCAGTAGCTAACAACATTGCCTTGAAGTTTCCTTCTACAATCGTGTTCTTGAAAATTTCTGCCTGTACTGTCATCACATATTTCCCTTATCATATTTTAAGGCTATATCATTAGATACAGTTCAATATTTATATCTTCATGATAAGTTGAAACTTCTATCATGTAGTGGTGCCCCATACAGTTCAATCCATCTTTTACAATGAATCAGGAGTGATGAACTATGAGAAGCGAATGATTTAATCTTTGCAAATGTTGAATTCATTCATAAAATCACTTAGGAGGGATATTTTGTTTGCAGAGGATGTTTAGAGATAGTTTCAGGACTACTAGGTGTCTACTGTTTTTTGAGCCAGATTTAAAAATTATTCTTTCTCTAAGGTTTATGCATTTCACGAAACATTGATCTCTCTCTCTCTCTTCCCCCCCACCACTACCCCCACCTTGCCAATATAAACTAAGTTTTTTTCTTTTTCTTGGCCATTTAGAAGCCAACTTCACACACTGTTGAGCTGGTCTCTCATTATTATTTCTCTGCCATTATCTACTTCCTTTCTTTAGCTTTATTTGTATTTCTTTTAAGAGCTTAAAGTTGGGCATCTTTGTCATTGGTTTTCAGGTTTTGCCCTTTTCTAACACAATCATTTAAAATGATAGGTATTCACTGACACTCCACTTTTGCTGATGCCACAACTTTGTAAGCAATATTTTTTTCATTTTCATCAATTCTAAGTGTCTTTAAAATTTCCATTCATATTTCCTCTTTAACCCATGACTTGTTTTTAAGTGCCTTTTTCATTCCTAAATATATGGAGATTTATTGATTGATTTAATAGTAACTTTTAAGTTAAATGCTCTGAGGTTGGAGAACATGGTGTCTATGACCCAGTTCTGTAAAATGTGTTAATCCGATTTATGGACTTGTATAGTACCAATTTGGTTTTAATGAAGATATGTGATCTCTGTTTGTCCAACAAATATAAAAAATCAAATATACAAAGACAAGTTTTATATTTGTATGTTAGGTGAAACTGGACAGCTGGGCCAACTCCCATCTATCTGTGTGTTTCTTCTCTGCTCTGTTTATCAGTAGCTAACAACATTGCCTTGAAGTTTCCTTCTACAATCGTGTTCTTGAAAATTTCTGCCTGTACTGTCATCACATATTTCCCTTATCATATTTTAAGGCTATATCATTAGATACAGTTCAATATTTATATCTTCATGATAAGTTGAAACTTCTATCATGTAGTGGTGCCTACCTTTCCCTTACAATTGACAGTCATTAGAAGCTCTGTTTTATGGACCTGGCAGCTATTTGATGGACAGACCTTTTTCGATCCTTTATTTTCCACTTTTCTGGGCTTATATTTTAGGTATCTCCTATATACAGCATCTGGACAGTTTTTTGATCTGATATGACAATTCCTGTAGTCTAAATGGCAAAGTCAGTCTCCTTTCACCTGTGATTGTTGACACATTCAAACTTCCTCCACTTTGAACTTTTTAGCCCTTTTCTCTTGCTTTGTCTATATTTTTTATTTCCCTCTTTGGAAGATTTTTTTTTTAATTGTTGGGTTGTATGTTTGCTTCTTCCTGTTCTTTCTCCTATTGCTGTGAGCTTACACATTTTAATTTTCACTGTTGTAGTGGTTATGTATGAAATACAATCTATGTAAGACAATAAATTCTAAATTAAACAATTTGGACCCCTCTCTCTAGGAAACAAAATCTTAAGACAACTTGAATCATAATGCTGTCATCATTCAATATTTTCGTTTCTTAAACTTCCAATATTCATAATTTCATAGAGGCTTTTTTTGTTTGCATTTGGAATCTGTTTGCCATATTGTGCTATATATTTACATTTTCCCATGCATAAAAAGTCATCCTTCTGGAATCATTTTTCTGCTGTATAAAATGCATTGTTTAGAGCAGATCTCCAGGGCATAAAGGCTTCCTTGGTGGCTTTGACAGTAAAAAAAAAAAGAAAGAAAGAAAGAAAAAAAGTAAAAGAAATCCAACAGCAATGCGGGAGACACGGATTCAAGCCCTGGGTCAGGACGATCCCCTGGAAAAGGGAATGACAACCCACTCCAGTATTCTTGCCTGGAGAATCCCAAGGGCAAAGCAGTCTGGCAAGATACAGTCCATGGGGTAGCAAAGAATCAGATACAACTGAGCAACTAACACACACACCAGATGATATATTCCAATGGGGTTTGTATTTTCAATTTTTGGTAAAATTTCTCAATCCTCCTTTTTAAAATTTTTTGGGCCTCTTTTATTGTTTGTTTATTTATTTATTCATTTGCATTCATCTTTATTCTTTGGCCTGTGTGGGCCGTCCACTGCATGGCGTCTCCTGCTGCAGAGCGCTGGCTCTGGGTGCATGTGCTCCAGAGTGCTGGCTCATAACTGGACACACTGGCCCAGCTGCTCCGTGGCATGTGGGATCTTCCCAGCCCAGGGACCACACCGGTGCCCCTTGCACTGCAAGGTGGACTCCCTACCCACTGGACCACCAGGGAAGCCCTCAATCCTCCTTCTTAAAAGGTTGTTTTGTTTGGTACAAACACGAGTCTGAAATTCTAGTCTGACATTTATTTTCAATCAATATTTAAGGATATTATTCCACCTTCTTTGGGCTTCTTAAAATTGCTTTGAGAAGATCCTTTCATTCTCATTTTGTTTTGCAGTTTGTTTTCACTTGTGATTTGTTGTTTCTCTCTGGCTGTTTTAAAGAATACTTGAATTTGTCACTCTACAGTTTCAGTACTCTGTGCCTAGATGTGGATTTCTTGTTGTTTCTTCTCTTTGAAATTAACCATGCTGTGGGTACATACTTTACTGGCCAGATCTGTGGGAACTATGACTGTCCTTGCCGTTTACATTTCCCCTGCTTTCTCTCAACTATTTAGACCTCAAATTAGATAGTGTTACAGTTTCTTCTTTTATCTTCCGTGTCTTTCAATCCTTCTTTAATGATCTAGCTCCTTCTCTCTCATGGAGCACTACAGGCAAATCCCTCAGGCGATGCCTCCTGTTCACTAATATCCTTTCAACAGTGCCATAAAATGCATTGTTTAGAGCAGATCTCCAGGGCATAAAGGCTTCCTTGGTGGCTTCGACAGTAAAAAATAAAAGAAAAAAGTAAAAGAAATCCAACAGCAATGCGAGACACGGATTCAAGCCCTGGAGGACGATCCCCTGGAAAAGGGAATGACAACCCACTCCAGTATTCTTGCCTGGAGAATCCCAAGGGCAAAGCAGTCTGGCAAGATACAGTCCATGGGGTAGCAAAGAATCAGATACAACTGAGCAACTAACACACACACCAGATGATATATTCCAATGGGGTTTGTATTTTCAATTTTTGGTAAAATTTCTCAATCCTCCTTTTTAAAATTTTTTGGGCCTCTTTTATTGTTTGTTTATTTATTTATTCATTTGCATTCATCTTTATTCTTTGGCCTGTGTGGGCCGTCCACTGCATGGCGTCTCCTGCTGCAGAGCGCTGGCTCTGGGTGCATGTGCTCCAGAGTGCTGGCTCATAACTGGACACACTGGCCCAGCTGCTCCGTGGCATGTGGGATCTTCCCAGCCCAGGGACCACACCGGTGCCCCTTGCACTGCAAGGTGGACTCCCTACCCACTGGACCACCAGGGAAGCCCTCAATCCTCCTTCTTAAAAGGTTGTTTTGTTTGGTACAAACACGAGTCTGAAATTCTAGTCTGACATTTATTTTCAATCAATATTTAAGGATATTATTCCACCTTCTTTGGGCTTCTTAAAATTGCTTTGAGAAGATCCTTTCATTCTCATTTTGTTTTGCAGTTTGTTTTCACTTGTGATTTGTTGTTTCTCTCTGGCTGTTTTAAAGAATACTTGAATTTGTCACTCTACAGTTTCAGTACTCTGTGCCTAGATGTGGATTTCTTGTTGTTTCTTCTCTTTGAAATTAACCATGCTGTGGGTACATACTTTACTGGCCAGATCTGTGGGAACTATGACTGTCCTTGCCGTTTACATTTCCCCTGCTTTCTCTCAACTATTTAGACCTCAAATTAGATAGTGTTACAGTTTCTTCTTTTATCTTCCGTGTCTTTCAATCCTTCTTTAATGATCTAGCTCCTTCTCTCTCATGGAGCACTACAGGCAAATCCCTCAGGCGATGCCTCCTGTTCACTAATATCCTTTCAACAGTGCCTATTTTCCTGTATGAACTTTTTGCTGTCAGCAATTGAATTTCTCACTTCTCACTATTCTGCATTTTTTAAAATCTGTCTTTGCATTCTTAAATATTTTTGTTCTATAGTCATCTTTTTAAGTGCATCCTTTTGTGAGTATTTAGTACAGAGTCTCTTAGCATTCACTGCTTTAACATTTCAACATCTGCAGATCTTCAGGGTCTAAAGTTGTTGTTTTGTGTACAATTGTCTCTGTGGTGACTTTACAGCTCCCCACGGCTCTTATTCTTGGTCAACACATGCCATGGGTTACAAATTGTTTTGGTTTCTTCAGATGATAACAATTCTTCAAAAAACTCTCAAGTTGAAAAACTTACTCGGGGGTTTCTCTGGTGGCTCAGTGCTAAAGAATCTGCCTGCCAATACAGGAAGCACCGGTTTGATCCCTGGTCTGTAAATCTCTCACATGCCATAAAGCAACTAAACCTATGAGTCACAACTATTGAGCCTGTGCTCTAAAGCTGTAACTATGAATGCCCTTGCACCCTAGAGCCTGTGCTCCACAAAAAGAGAAGCCACCACAGTGAGAAGCCCAGGCCCTTGTACAACAAAGAGAAGCCATTAATTGCAGTAACAAAAAGAAAGCCAAAAATGAAATAAATTTAAAAAAAATGTTTAAAAAGAAAACCTCATTCAGCAGATCCATCAAGCAGGTGTGGCATGTTTATGACACCAGGAGTGTACCATGGCATTTCAGAACCCACCAGATCTGCTCTGTGGACGTGACCCTTGAAATCACTTGAGGAACCCAGTCCTCTGAGGACTAGGAAAGACAGAAGATAAAGTCACACCCAGCACACCCATGACGGCAAAGCTGAAGTAATTCATGTGGGTTAAGACCAAAAGGAAGGAGGAACTTCAGACATCTGGGCTCAGTTAGGAGATTTTCTTCAGAACTGTTGTGCTGGGGCCATCACCGTTGCAATAGGAAGAAATACTGGGTTTAATTTTCAAATACAGCAAAGACAGCTAGAGAGCCTGCGAGCAGAAGGAAGGGGTTAATGGGTGGAAAGTTACTAAGAGGGGGCTTCTCTGGTGGTGCAGTGGTAAAGAATCCACCTGCCAGTACAGGAGACAGGGGTTCCATCCCTGGGTCAGGAAGATCCCGTGGATAAAGAAATGGCAACCCACTCTAGTGTCCTTGCCTGGGAAATCACATGGACAAAGGAGTCTGGCATACTACACTCAATGAGATCCCAAAGAGTCATACACAACTTAGTGACTAAACAACAACAGCACTTACTAAGAGGAGACATCAACGGCAAGGGGATTCTTGCCAAGGGTGATCTGACATGAGTGAGGAGATTCTCAGTGAATTGACTCAGCAGAATTTGCTACACCTTGGCTATGCTGACCCAGGAAGACTGGGGTCAAGATGAAGACCTCGTCACCAAGAGGACTCAGAGGAGCCTTGGAAAGATTGAGGGCAGCAGAAGGGGGGCGACAGAGGATGCAGTCCTTGGTGACACATGCCATGTGTGCTAGTCCCTTCACTCATGTCAGACTCTTTGCAGCCCCATGAACTGCAGTCCGTCAAGCTCCTCTGTCCATAGGATTTTCCAGGCAAGAAGACTGGAATGGGTTGTAGTGGGTCCAGGGCACCTTCCCGACCCAGGGATCAAACCTGCCTCTCTTATGTCTCCTGCATTGGCAGGCGGGCTGTTTACCACTAGTGCCACCAGGGACTTCCTCTTGGCAGCACAATGAGCGCTGAAAGGGGAAAGGCTGTCTGAGAGCAAGGAAAATGAGCCACAAGGAAACCACAGGACACAATGCTTTTTAGTCAGTCTGAAAAGCCCACTGCGCATCCTCTAGTTCAGACACCTGCCATCACAGACAGGAGTTCACCCTCAACCAGCCTGGTTCTCCATGATCTGGCTTTAATAAGGACACAACAAAGGGGCTTGCAGGAGAAACACCTGAGGCTGCTCTCAGCCTGGGGACGAGATGGACAGTTCAGAGAGTGCGCACAGATGAGCTTTGTTGTCGATGTGCTTATTTTCTGAAAGGTCTGTGCTGTCAGCCAGCTGGGCTCTCAGCCTGGACAGCCCGCCACCCTCGATTGTCACCTGCAGCCTGGGGTGAGGCTGTGCCTCCACAGAGACAACATAGAGACAGTGGTGACTGTATACCGTGCCCCTCTACAATGACAAAACCAGGACACTGTATGGGGTTAAGTGTTTGGAAAAAAAAATAAGACAATAGGAGGATTGATTGGTGCTGGAGAAGACTTTTTTAAATTTTTTCTTTTTTTGTGCATCTCAGTCATCATTTATTTTTCATCCATCTTTTTTATTCTTTGGCATATGTGGGCCTCCCATTGCAGTGGCTTCCCTTGCTGTCAAGCACCAGTTCCGGGTGCATGCACTCCAGAGTGCCGGCTCAACTGGACACACCAACCCAGACACTCCGCAGCACGTGGGACCCGCCCAGGCCAGGGATCGAACCAGTGTCCCTTGTACTGCAAGGCGGACTCTTTATCCACTGGACCACAAGGGAAACCCCTGGAGAAGACTTTAGAGAGTCCAGTGAACTGCAAGGACATGAAAGCAGTCAATCCTAAAGGAAATCAACCTTGAATATTCATTAGAAAGACTGATGCTGCAGCTGAAGCTCCAATATTTTGGCCAACAGATGTAAAGAGCTGACTCATTGGTGAAGACCCTGATGCTGGGAAAGACTGAAGGCAGAAGGAGAAGGAAATGACAGAGGATGAGATGCTTGGTTGGCATCACTGACTCAATGGACATGAGTTTGAGCAAACTCAGGGAGACGGAAGGACAGGGAAACCTGGCATGCTTAAGTCCATGGAGTCACCAAGACTGGGACACAGCTGAGTGACTTAACAAAAAGAGCAGGATTTTCAAAAATGAGGAAAATTGACCAAGAAATTGCAAAGAAGATTTATATAGATCTAACATATACAATGTAAGGGGGGAAAATTTAAGTGTTACTGACCAGAAAAGAAATGATTGTACCATATTTGATTAGCAATGCACTAATATGTGTGTTCATTTGGTCAGTCATGTCCGACACTTTGAGGCCCCATGGACTGAAGCCTGCCAGACTCCACTGTCCATGGCATTCTCCAGGCAAGAATACTGAGTGGATTGCCATTTCCTTCTCCAGGGTGTCTTCCTGACCCAGGGATAGAACACACACCTCTAGTATCTCCTGCATTGACAGGCAGACTCTTTACCACTAGTGTCACATGGCAAGTCCAAAGCACTAATATAGTGGTTATTAAAAGAGCTTCCATATTTGAATAGGAAATGACAAACATTAAGAGGTAAAGAAAAAGCTGGCAAGCTGAAAAAGGAAATTTCAATGACTAACACATGAAAAGCATTAAACTTCACTAACAATTAAAGAGTGTAAATTAATATTATAATTCATAAATGTGGTGATAATTGCTTTTCTAACATACTTTCTATTGTCAGGGTGTAAGGGAAAGAAAAAAAAAAAAATGCTGAACGAATGCCACGCAACTTTGTGAGTGACTTAAAACAAATTCAGTATGCTGCATTACTCCATAAAGTCATCATTTCATGACACACAGAAGCAGGAAGTCCTCAGAGACTGCTGATACTTAGTACTTTATCTGCAGGTTAGCATTTAGGTGCTGTGAATGGTACCTACAAAGAGATCACATGGAAATTCAGAACTATTCCAGGTCAGCTGTTCACAGTCAGGAACGTCTCCCCTACCCCCTCCCTAGCTTATGGGACATTGACCCTCCCTGGACATATTTTTGATTGTCATGCCTACAGGGCAGGCGCCAGGGCAGTGAGTGAGTAGAGGCGGAAGAATGCAGCTAGCACCCAGCCTACACACGCATCCACAGTCACACCACACACCCCCAATGCGGGGCAGCACAGGGCAGTGGGGGGCGGGGCGGACCCAAGATTTCTGTGGAGTGCAGTCAAAGCCAAAGTCTGGCTGCCCGTCCTCCAAAGCCAGGTCTACGACAAGGTAAACAGCTGCGCTAGAATGTAACCCTGGGCTGCCCCAGAGCATCCAGGTGACATTATTCACACTAAGATTTTCTCAATGAGGGAAACAGTACACTAATTTACTTTCTAACATAAGCTCCTTGTCTCTCGGATGACTGGCACTTTGAGTAGCATTGCGTCTGTCCTTGTGCTTGGTCACTCAGTCATGTCCAACTCTGCAACCCTCTGGACTATAACCCACCAGGCTTCTCTGTCCGTGGAATTTCCCAGGCAAGAATACTGGATTTTATAAATTTCCTGAGTATAATTAATGCTGAGATTACCACATTTTTCATACGCTCTGTGTTTTTATGTATTAGAAAGCATCTGATCAATATCTGCTGATATAAGTGATTACAAATTCATGATTGTAAGTAGACTCCAATTGCAAAGTTCTGTGAATGTCTCCATGCATTTTTTAATAATTAAATCCTTAGGTCTTAGCACAAATGATAACCTACCAGTTTTATACATTAGTGCTCATTATGTGAAAATACATCATGAATTTATCAGAGACTCAATGCCATGTCATTTTCAGTAGCTGAAATAAGCCTTATCCAAAAGACTTTATAAGTTTAAAACATCATCTGAAATAGTCCAAATAACACCAACATAAGATTTGTGCCAATAAAAGGCACCATGCTAAAAAAGAATTTGCCACTTAAATATTCATGGCACCACAAAGAAAGGTCTATTTGCTACACCTGACTCAAATTTAATCCTCCTTAAACTGGATCAAAGGCCATTTCCTAAAGAATGAACATCAGGTGTTCAATGTGCAAAGTCAGTCAGTATGAGCTGCATCATATATTGGTCAAAATGAACACTAGAAAATTGTACAAAATCAATAAATATGCCAGATGAGCACCAACTGATGTTTTGTTAGGAGGAGGGAAAAGGGGGATTCTTATTGCACAGCACACATATATTTGAAAGTCCCAATTGAATAGAAGATAACATACCAGACTATTACATAGTACACATGGACACACACAGCTACTAGAATCTATTATATGAAGTCTTGGAGACTAAATTATGAACACTAATGCCATAAAGCTATTCATTAAATGATAATCTTGCTGATTTGGATCAACAAAGCATTTTCTAAAGAAATCTTAAAAGATCCCCCAGATATATTTAAAAGCAGAAAGCCCTCAGAAACACTAAAAGACAGATAAATCATGCTAAAATTTCCTCTAGAGGTTCAGTGCCTCTGTGTCTCTCTGTGTGGATGTGTCCTTGACTTTTGTTCCAAAGATTGATTTACCAATTCGTAACAAGAAGCAAACATCAGCAGTTTCTCGGTTATGACAGCATTTAAATTTATACATCCGTAGTTTCAAGATTACAAATGTAAGCAACATGGCTGGAGTGATATAGTAAGAATGTTTAGATCTACAGAAATCTAATGTCTTATATGCATCTATTCAAATGTTGGTTGCAACGATTATAGCCTATTAGCAGCTGAAGAGCCACAGCTCTGTTTTAGAGACTTAAAGAGAATTGGCCTTTCCATCCTGATGCTTCATGACTCAAAGGAAAGTGAAGTTATTTACTTTCGCTAAGTCAACATTTACTAGTTTATGTATCATTATACCACAATTGCAAAAAATAAAAAAAAAACCATACAAAAGACAATCTTTGAATTTTAAAACACTCATCTGTAAATATGGGGGAAAGTTCAGTTCTCCAAGGACTCCCATGTATGTTTCTGCCGTCAGCTTGGCAGGTATACTGAGAAAGACCTTGTGAGGCATTAGAATCAGAATTGTCAGAGCTTGGGAATCAGACGATGATCATTTTGAGGAACAGTATTTTTTACTGCGGCTGCAGATTCTAAATGTTAGAAATAAGAGATTCTCCTTTAAAAGATGAGTTTCTACACAATGAAGGCAATCATGTCTAAAAAGTGTTTCAGAATTAGAAGCTCAGTGAAAACACTCTCCAATTTGCCTTAAATTTAAATTGTAACATCCTAATGGACAAACCAGGCTCCCTGGAGGTTCAGACGGTAAACAATCTCCCTGCGTGCCAGAGACCTGAGTTTGATCCCTGGGTGGGGAAGATCCCCTGGAGGAGGAAATGGCAACCCACTCCAGTATGCCTGCCTGGGAAACCCCATGGCCAGAGGAGCCTGGCGGGCTACAGTCCATGGGGTCACAAAAATATCAGACACGACTGAGAGACTCAGCAACAGTTTTTAAACATAAACAGTTTTCATCGTAAATGACAGCTACTATAAATAAACAGAATTGGCCCGGAGGTTTTTTCCCTCTGAAATACCAGAAGTGAAAACTTCTGTCATCAATATAAATAAAATAAAAATGATGGAATATTTTACTTTGTTAAACTAATTAAGGATGTAGACAGTCCTATCAGATCTGAACAGCCTGACACAGCATGCCCTTCCTTACGGATGAAGAACTGAAAACAGATTTCACTTCTCACTGCTAGCCATTCTCAATTAGAATGCTACCTCTACTGGTGCTGCCTCTCATTTCTAAAGATGCTATATGTTTGCTTATTTTTTATCCTTCTCATTTTTAATTCTAGTAAGAATTGTTGAGCATCATGGGCTCTAAATGTTGCCTATCACCATGGAAATGGGAGAGGCAAATAAATACTTCTCCTTGTTTATGTCTCTATGTTTAGGCATTATAAAAAAGGCATCCAGTAATAAAGAGATATGTGAAGAGGATGGTGCAAGAATTGGACAAACAGTTGGAAGATCACTTCTAAAATGCTCTGTGAATTTAAAATGCCACGGCACAGGGACTTCCCTGGGGGTCCAGCTGGTTAAGACTTCACCTTCCAGTGCAGAGAGTGTGGGTTTGACCCCTGCCTGGGCAGCTAAGATCCCACATGTTTCGGGTCCAAAGAAACCAAAACACAAAACAGAAGCAATACTGTAGCAAATTCAATAAAGACTTTTAAAATGGTCCACATTTAAAAAAATATTATGGCATAAATGTCACTTATATTAGTCCATAATCCCTTCTGAAAACACTCTGACCCCGAGAGTCATGGATTTTATTTTCACTATATCTTTCTTCTGGAGCATCTGCTCCACAATGATTACCCTAGGAAACCACACACGTGGAAAACAGGGCAAGAGAACAGAAAAGGGGGAAGAAAAATGAGAGAGAAAGGGAATTTCTGCAAAGATACTGAAGCCTCTGAAGCAACGTCTCAGCACGAAATCCAGGAAGAAACATACGACGTTTCTCAAGTATTAAAATCAGACGATCTGCAAAACCTTTGATACGGAAAACAAGTTTTTGAAGTTTCAAAAGACATATGGAGACCACCAGGTAATTTCAACCTTCAGCTTTCCCCAGAATCTTAAGAGAAAGACTCTAACCAGGTGTCCCTGGGGTTGGTAACAGCCAACATCACAATTTCGGTGTCTCGGTGACCTGGTGGGACGGAATCATTAAGGCTTCACAATCCTGGGACACATTTAACAATGGGCTGTACCGCACTCTTTGTCGGCCGAAATGAATGCTGTGAGGAGATAAACACACTAAATGACCGTCATTAGATTCACCCAAATCAATACTTTATTTGGTCTTTCAGATGCAAGTGCACTAAATAGCACTCCGTCTACTTTTCGTTGCCCCTAATCAGGCACGGCGTATGCAAGGCAGCTCCAGAGGTGGGATAATGAAGTTGTATTAAGCCTTATTCCGAGACTCTACTGCCAGCATCATTAGGGCTCTGCTAAAGAGGACAGTTTTGTTGCTTAGTAACACAAATACGGTAGTGGAGGTGGCAGGGGCTGCTTTTCTGAAATCCTGCCTCCCTAATTCGCTTTCAGTCCTGCACGCATCAGAGTTCTGATTAATGAGGTGGCTCCTCTCTGACAGTGCGATCAGCCTAGCTTTTGTTCACCTAGCAAGGTGCAAACCAAATCTCACTTGTGTGTGACACTTCTGTCTTCGTGGATTCAACTTTCTTATGTTTTCACCAACTTCCCACCAAAACTGCAAACAGCTCGAAGCAATACTGTAGCAAATTCAATAAAGACTTTTAAAATGGTCCACATTTAAAAAAATATTATGGCATAAATGTCACTTATATTAGTCCATAATCCCTTCTGAAAACACTCTGACCCCGAGAGTCATGGATTTTATTTTCACTATATCTTTCTTCTGGAGCATCTGCTCCACAATGATTACCCTAGGAAACCACACACGTGGAAAACAGGGCAAGAGAACAGAAAAGGGGGAAGAAAAATGAGAGAGAAAGGGAATTTCTGCAAAGATACTGAAGCCTCTGAAGCAACGTCTCAGCACGAAATCCAGGAAGAAACATACGACGTTTCTCAAGTATTAAAATCAGACGATCTGCAAAACCTTTGATACGGAAAACAAGTTTTTGAAGTTTCAAAAGACATATGGAGACCACCAGGTAATTTCAACCTTCAGCTTTCCCCAGAATCTTAAGAGAAAGACTCTAACCAGGTGTCCCTGGGGTTGGTAACAGCCAACATCACAATTTCGGTGTCTCGGTGACCTGGTGGGACGGAATCATTAAGGCTTCACAATCCTGGGACACATTTAACAATGGGCTGTACCGCACTCTTTGTCGGCCGAAATGAATGCTGTGAGGAGATAAACACACTAAATGACCGTCATTAGATTCACCCAAATCAATACTTTATTTGGTCTTTCAGATGCAAGTGCACTAAATAGCACTCCGTCTACTTTTCGTTGCCCCTAATCAGGCACGGCGTATGCAAGGCAGCTCCAGAGGTGGGATAATGAAGTTGTATTAAGCCTTATTCCGAGACTCTACTGCCAGCATCATTAGGGCTCTGCTAAAGAGGACAGTTTTGTTGCTTAGTAACACAAATACGGTAGTGGAGGTGGCAGGGGCTGCTTTTCTGAAATCCTGCCTCCCTAATTCGCTTTCAGTCCTGCATGCATCAGAGTTCTGATTAATGAGGTGGCTCCTTTCTGACAGTGCGATCAGCCCAGCTTTTGTTCCCCCAGCAAGGTGCAAACCAAATCTCATTTGTGTGTGACACTTCTGTCTTCGGTGGATTCAACTTTCTTATGTTTTCACCAACTTCCCCACCAAAACTGCAAACAGCAGCATCACAGCCCCCAGTGCGTGTGTGCTGTGTGCTTAGTGGCTCAGTCACATCGGACCCTTCTGTGACCCCAGTGGACAGTAGCCCGCCAGGCTCCTCTGTGCATGGAATCTCCCAGGCAATAATACTGGAGTGGATTACCATGCCCTCCTCCAGGGGATCTTCCTGACCCGGGGATTGAACCTGAGTCTCCTGCAGCTCCTGCACTGCAGGTGGATTCTTTACCCCTGAGCCTCCAGGGGAGCCCCACAACCCCACAGTTCAGGGGGGTTTAAAATTTTTATTTATTTATTTATTTTTAAAAGTTTTAACAGAGTTTTGCTGTTCACAGACATGTATGTTCCCAGATCAGTCATATACATATCCCTGGTCCCCTCCCTGTCGCCAGGCCCCCCCATTCCACCCCTCCAGACTGTCGCGCCAAGCCCTTGTAGGAACTCCTGTTCCCTTAGCACAATGACAATAGCTATCTTTTTCACATATGATAGTATAGGTTTCCATGTTACTCCCTCTGAGTCTCCCACCCACTATTCATTCCCCACAATGTCCATATTGTCTATGCTCTGTCTGTTTTTCCATGGGTTGAGTGTGTGTGTTATCATTACCCTTTTACTAGATTCCATATATATGTGTTAGTATACTGTACTTGTCTTTCTCTTTTCGACTTACTTCACTTTTTATGATAGGTTCTAGATCCAGACACCTCATTAGGGCTGAGTCTTCTGCATTTCTTTTAACAGCTGAGTAGTATTCCATTGTATATATGTACCAGAGCTTCTTTATTCCACAGTTCAGGTTTAATTGAATAGAAACCCCAAGAAAAAAATAGAAATGCATTTCTGAAATGAAACTTAAATATGACCAGACATAAATAGGTCTGATAGGTACATATGAGCAACAGATATCAATGGCAGGGTAGTACTGATACTCAAGCCCATACTGCTGGCTGCTGCACATCAGGCTCATCAATTCAGAGATGAGGTGTCCAGGCAAGGAATAGTGACTTCATAGGAAAGGGAACAAACAGAGAACAGGGTGGATTAGTACCCCGAAGAACCATCTTGCTCGGATTTGGAGACATTTCTTTCATAGAACAGAGAGAGAGAGAGAGAGGTGAGGGTGTAAAGTAAGAAAAGAAGGTAGGTTGTTGCAAATATTTCCTGGTTCCAGCCAACCTCTGGAGGGGGTGTGTTAATTTCTTCCTGCCTGCTGCCATTCATAGGTGAGCCTGGTCAGGATGCTTCCTGAAGCTAAACAAAAGTATTTTAACTTAACATTCAGGCAAGGGAAGCAGCATTCCGAGAGATGGGCCATTATGCATACTTAAAGCAGATAGGCAACAGTCCTTTGGAAATTAACTTGTAGCAAACACAGTAGAGGGCTTCCCCAGTGGCTCAGAAGTGAAGAATCTGCCTGCAATGCAGGAGACAAAAACATGCAGTATCAATCCCTGGGTCAGGAAGATCTCCTGGAGGAGGAAATTGCAACCCACTCCAGTATTCTTGCCTGGAAACAATGGGCTACAGTCCATAGAGTCACAAAAGAGTGGGACACAATGGAAGCAATTTAGCTTGTTCGCTTGCAAATGCAATAGAAAACAAAAGTTAAAGAAACAGATGCAATATGCATTTGTTCTTCAGATTTGTTCTTCTCAACTACTATACTTCTCAGAGGACTTACAAAGCATTTATAAAGTTGGACAAAACTTTATAAGGAAATAAATATATTTTTTAATTTTTAAAAGGAAACCCTCAAATGAATCTCTTGGTACTACTGAGACACTTCAGTATAAAAATCATCTCTCCACCTTCATGAAAAAACTTGAGTGGATCTCCTGTTTTCTCTCTCCCCCACCTCCACTCAACCCTGTCTCATCCTCATTCACTTTTTCTTTGATGTAAAAATACATGTGTGAATATACACAGGAAAATGCAACCAAAAAGAAATAACAGAAGACACAAAAATTAATTTTAAGGAAGTTTCGTTGATTTATAATATTGGTATATAGTGAAGTGATCTAGTTATATATTTTTCAGATTGTTTTCAATTATAAGATATTGAGTATATATAGAGTTGGCTAAAAAGTTCATTCAGGCTTTCTGTACCATGTTATAGAAAGTCCTGAACAAATTTTATGTTATGGAAAACCCTGAAGAAACTTTCTGGCCCACTCAGTAGGTTTCTGTGTTATATAGTACATCCTTTGTCTTCATCTACTTTATATGGAGTGGTTTGTATTGGTTGACTCCAAACTCTTAATTTATCCCTTCCCCGCCTTCCCTTTGGCAGCCATGAGTTTGTTTTCTATGTCCATGAGGCTGTTCCACGTTTGGACACTGATTCATTTGTATTATTTTTTATATTCTACATATAAATGATATCATATAATACTTGTCTGTCTCTGCCTTACTTTACTTAGTATCATAATCTCTAGGTCCATCCATGTTGCTGTAAATGGCAGTATTTCATTCTTTTGTGGTGATGTACACACACACCCCACACATCTTAGACCAATCATCCTTCCATTGACAATCACTTGGGTTGTTTCAAGGTCTTGATTATTGTGAATATTGCCGCTATGATGCATATGTCTCTTCAAATTCAAGTTTTCATCTTTTCCAGACCTATGTGTAGGAGTGAGATTAGTGGATCAACTGGTAGCTCAATTTTTCATTTTTTTAGGAACCTCCTTACTGCTTGCCATAGCAGCAGTACCAATTCACCTTCCCACCAACTGTAGGAAGGTTGTCTTTTGTTCACATCCTCTCCAGAACTTACTGTTTGTAGAATTTTTGATGACAGCCATTCTGACCAGTGTGAAGTGATGAAAACTATTTTTACCAGAACTAAAATTTAATTCTAAAATTGACTCTGGCTTTCTGATCAGCCAAGACAAAAAGGAAACATCACTGTGCTCTGAATACATTTCATGCCAATTTTAGGGAATACAGACTTTTCCCAGAACTAAAAGTAAGGAGAAATTTAGCAAGTATGTTGGAAAGTCAACATATGCATTAGTTTGCTGTTTCTGCTATAAGAAATTCAGTGCTTAAAAACATCTCAAGGGCTTCCCTGGTGGTCCAGTGGGTATCGAGTCCATCTTGCAGTGCAGGGGGCACTGGTTCGATCCCTGGCCTGGGAAAATCACACGTGCCGCTGACCCGCTAGACTGGTGTGTCCAGCTGCAAGCAGGTGTTCTGGAGTGCATGCGCCCAGAGCCAGTGCTTTGAGACAAGGGAGGCCACTGCAGTAGGAGGCCCACACAGGCCAAGGAATAAAGATGGATGAAAATAAATAAATGAAAAACCAATGAAAGAGGCCAAAATTAAAAAAAAAAAAAAAACCAGCTCAAATGTATCACCTTGCAGCCTCCTAGGTTAGCAGTCTGACCTGGATCTCCCTGGGCTAAAATCAAGGTGTCATCAGGGATCTCCTATGCCTTTCCCAGGTTCCAGAGGAGTCCCTTTCTTACCCTGACAATTTCTAGTGGCTGCTGGTGTTTTTTGACTCATAAATCCCTGACTCTGTCCTCAGAAACAAGGTAGTTTTATCTCCACCCATCATTCTATAGTTACATTTTCCTCTCCACAGCTAGGAAGTATTAATCCTCCTTTAAAGATTCGTGTGATTAGAATGGGGCTTCTCAAGTGCCTTAGCAGGTAAAGAATCTGCCTGCCAGTTCAGGAGATGCAGGAGACATAGTTTCCATCCCTGGTTTGGGAAGATCCCCTGGAGAAGGGAATGGCAAACCACTCAAGTATTCTTGCCTGGGAAATCCCATGGACAGAGGAGCCTGGTGGGTACAGTCCATGGGGTCACAAAGAGTTCGACATGGCTGAGCACAGACACATGCATGTGAATAGACTGGGCCATCAGATAATCCAGCATAAATACCCCTTCTCACTGTCCTTAACCTAATCATGTCACCTCAAATGTTCACAGATGCTGGGATGAACATGTAGACATTATTCTGTCAACAACAATAGGAGGACCTCAAATCCTAGACCCAGGATTGAATACTCCATAAGTACTAGTGATGTGGCCTCAAGGAAATCATTTAACCCCTTGAGTCACAGAGGAAACTGTCACATTGAACCTAAGAGGTAATTGTGTGAAATAGTTATATCAAGTACTTAGCATTGAGCTTAACGAATCTAAAAAATAGGTATTACAACTTTTTTTGACTCGTTCTTTGCATGCTCAGTCACACAGCTGAGTTCTCTGTCCTTGGGATTATCCTGGCAAGAATACCAGAGGGGGTTGCCATGCCCATCTCCAGGTGATCTTCCCAATGCAGGACCAAACCCACATCTCTTCTGGCTCCTGCATTGTGGGCGGATTCTTTACCACAGGGCCATTGACTTGTATTAAGCCTTTTAAAAAATTAATTTATTCTTGGCTGTGCTGTGTCTTCACTGCTATGCATGGGCTTTCCTCTAGCTGTGGCAAACAGGGGGTACTCTCTTGTTGCAGAGCAAGGACTCTAGGGTGCATGGCTTCAGTAGTTGCAGCATGTGGGTACCGTAGTGGGGACTTGGGGCAGGCTCTCAGGCAAAGGCTCAGTAGTTGTGGTGCACAGACTTCGTTGTTCAGTGGCTTTTAGGATCTTCGCAGACAAGGGATTGAACCGTGGGTCCTACACTGGCAGGTGGATTCTTAATGAGTGGACCACCAGAGAAGCCCCTTATCAAGTCTTAATAAAAGCTAATAAGATGGCATTGACTTTCATTCCAGGGCCTGAGCTTATGCAGTCCAAGCACGCTTACTGATGGCTATTTAACATCAAAGCGAACTTCCCGAGTGCCTTGAAGAATGGATGGCTAATGTGTTGCACAGACACCCTCTCTTAAACACCATTGCCTCAACCACAGTTTTGGCAAAAACTGAGCTGCAATCAATTAGGTTTCGGCCCCCTGGTACATGGCCAATATGTAGGTATTATGTTCTATTTATCACAGAAAAGTCTACTTGCTTCAGCTATTAGAGAGTAAAGTGGCAAGTTTAATACTCTTTTGGTGAAAAATCAGCAACCTGACATAAATTTTCTTCCAGAAAAGAATCATATTTCTTGAACCACAGAAGGACCTATGAACAAGGTCAGATATTTTCTCAATAGACCTCTGGGTCTGGCCAAGCAAGCGCTTGAAACACTAAAAATGCAGATTGAAATGTTACAACTTTTTGACTCGTCTTCTTAGTAGGAAACTGTCACATTGAACCTAAGAGGTAATTGTGTGAAATAGTTATATCAAGTACTTAGCATTGAGCTTAACGAATCTAAAAAATAGGTATTACAACTTTTTTTGACTCGTTCTTTGCATGCTCAGTCACACAGCTGAGTTCTCTGTCCTTGGGATTATCCTGGCAAGAATACCAGAGGGGGTTGCCATGCCCATCTCCAGGTGATCTTCCCAATGCAGGACCAAACCCACATCTCTTCTGGCTCCTGCATTGTGGGCGGATTCTTTACCACAGGGCCATTGACTTGTATTAAGCCTTTTAAAAAATTAATTTATTCTTGGCTGTGCTGTGTCTTCACTGCTATGCATGGGCTTTCCTCTAGCTGTGGCAAACAGGGGCTACTCTCTTGTTGCAGAGCAAGGACTCTAGGGTGCATGGCTTCAGTAGTTGCAGCATGTGGGTACCGTAGTGGGGACTTGGGGGCAGGCTCTCAGGCAAAGGCTCAGTAGTTGTGGTGCACAGACTTCGTTGTTCAGTGGCTTTTAGGATCTTCGCAGACAAGGGATTGAACCGTGGGTCCTACACTGGCAGGTGGATTCTTAATGAGTGGACCACCAGAGAAGCCCCTTATCAAGTCTTAATAAAAGCTAATAAGATGGCATTGACTTTCATTCCAGGGCCTGAGCTTATGCAGTCCAAGCACGCTTACTGATGGCTATTTAACATCAAAGCGAACTTCCCGAGTGCCTTGAAGAATGGATGGCTAATGTGTTGCACAGACACCCTCTCTTAAACACCATTGCCTCAACCACAGTTTTGGCAAAAACTGAGCTGCAATCAATTAGGTTTCGGCCCCCTGGTACATGGCCAATATGTAGGTATTATGTTCTATTTATCACAGAAAAGTCTACTTGCTTCAGCTATTAGAGAGTAAAGTGGCAAGTTTAATACTCTTTTGGTGAAAAATCAGCAACCTGACATAAATTTTCTTCCAGAAAAAGAATCATATTTCTTGAACCACAGAAGGACCTATGAACAAGGTCAGATATTTTCTCAATAGACCTCTGGGTCTGGCCAAGCAAGCGCTTGAAACACTAAAAATGCAGATTGAAATGCATCTTCCAATTTATCTCACCACAAGGAAATCTCTATATGCCAGATGTTGTGTGTTTAGTTGCTGAGTCATGCCCCACTCTTTGCGATCCCATGAACCCCACCAGGCTTCTCTGTCCATAGAATTCTCCAAGCAAGAATACTGAAGTGGGTTGCCATTTCCTTCTCCAGGGGATCTTTCTGACCCAGGAATCAAACTCATATTGCCTGTGTTTCCTGCATTGAAGGCAAATTCTTCATCCACTGAGCCATCAGGCCCAGTTGTGTAAATACCAGCAATGAATAAGAGACCAAATGCTTACACTTAAACATTAATAAAGCACAGATATTTGTAGAGATTATGATCGTAATTGTACAAACATCATAGGGTTACTGTGAGGATTAAATTACAAAAGTATTAAATACCCTTAGAAGACTGCCTGGCACATTATAGAACTTCAGTAATAATTATCATTTTTTATAATTTTATATTTAATTTGAGTGTTATATTTTAAATTTTATATTCAATATAAATTAATTTTATATTTAATTTCTATTTAATTATATTTTTATAATTTTATAATATTTCTACTGCTATTATCATTATATCAGAAGGCTTCCCTGGTAGCTCAAATGGTAAAGAATCCACCTGCAATGCAGGAGGCCAGGGTTCGATGCTTCAGTCAGGAAGATACCTTAGAGAAGGGCATTCTCTAAGGGAACTGGAAGGGCAAGCCATTCCAGTATTCTTGGCTGGAGAATCCCATGAACAAAGAAATCTGGTGAGCTACAGTCCATGGGGTGACAAAGAGTCAGACACAACTGAGCGACGAAGCACACAATCCTCATATTATATCAGAATATTATACTCTGATAAAAGTACATAATCGAAATGGGGTAATGAAGAATACGGACAGTTCTTGAAACTCAAGGATAAAAATAATGAAAGCTTATCTTTATTCATCCAATTCAATACAATTTATTGAGAGCCTATTATATGCCAAGTACTGTTCTAGAAGCTTGAGATATA
This sequence comes from Tragulus kanchil, assembly GCA_022376925.1. Lineage (NCBI taxonomy): Eukaryota > Metazoa > Chordata > Mammalia > Artiodactyla > Tragulidae > Tragulus > Tragulus kanchil. The sequence goes on from JAIOJX010000023.1 coordinate 135,859,458, forward strand.
TAAGAGATCAAGAAAGACAAAATGTAAACATATCATAAAATGTTGCTTCTCTAGTGTAGAAAGTCCCTGTTCCATCTGGAGGAGCCCCTTCTTCTATGACCTTAATTCACATGGCAAGCCACAAACAAATGTTCACCATTTTCATCAAAGACAACTTTTTAGGATCTCTGTTAATACCCGCATGGTGCACTCATTCTCCAAGAGAGAGAGAAGCTTTTGTTAAACAAGGATTAGTGGTTCTGTCAGAGGACAAAGAAGCTCCATCACTACACAAAAGCTTGATAAACCGTGGAAAAATCACAAAACAAGCAAAAATGAGGTTAAAAGTATTTCAATCAAAGAATACTTATCTTGCCTTATACTAACGTTTTTATCTCTTGGGTACCATTCTCTTTCCTGGTGGCTCAGTGGTGAAGAATCCACCTGCCAGTGCAGATGCAGAAGAATTGGGTTTCACTCTGGGTCAGGAAGATGTCTTGAAGGAGGAAATGGTTCCCCACTCCATTCTCGCCTGGGAAATCCCATGAACAGAGGAGCCTGGTGGGCTACGGTTCATGGGGTCACAAAACACATACACCATTCTCTGTCACTGTAGAGATTTATGATTCTTGACCCAAACTCCCCTGTTTCATAAAAAAATATGTCATGCTACTGTTTCAAGCAACTACTTATAATAATCCACAGATCTCTTCTGTCTCAATTTGTCTGCAAAAAAATAGCCTACAGCTGAAACCATGCCACCACTTTTTACCACTCTAGTCCCCTCTTTGCAGGAGCTGCTCGATCTAAGAAAGGGAAATTATTCACAAACTAGAAAATAATAAATCTAGTAAATAATCAGAGAAGTTGTTCTGTTTCATGAATAAATTCTAATGAAAACAATGAGGCATGATTTTTACCTCATAAATTAACACACAAAAAATTATGTTTTTATAAACACAATTCCCAGTACTATCAACGAAGCAGTTAAACAGATAATCTCATCTTGCTGATATCAGTGTTCATTGGCCTTTAGGGTACAAATTTGACAAAGTGTATCATGTTTTTTTTTTCTATTTTAACTTTTTTAAGCTAAGCATAAAAATGTTAGTCAAACCATTAATTTATAAGAACAGAAAGACAAAATGTAAACATATCATAAAATGTTGCTTCTCTAGTGTAGAAAGTCCCTGTTCCATCTGGAGGAGCCCCTTCTTCTATGACCTTAATTCACATGGCAAGCCACAAACAAATGTTCACCATTTTCATCAAAGACAACTTTTTAGGATCTCTGTTAATACCCGCATGGTGCACTCATTCTCCAAGAGAGAGAGAAGCTTTTGTTAAACAAGGATTAGTGGTTCTGTCAGAGGACAAAGAAGCTCCATCACTACACAAAAGCTTGATAAACCGTGGAAAAATCACAAAACAAGCAAAAATGAGGTTAAAAGTATTTCAATCAAAGAATACTTATCTTGCCTTATACTAACGTTTTTATCTCTTGGGTACCATTCTCTTTCCTGGTGGCTCAGTGGTGAAGAATCCACCTGCCAGTGCAGATGCAGAAGAATTGGGTTTCACTCTGGGTCAGGAAGATGTCTTGAAGGAGGAAATGGTTCCCCACTCCATTCTCGCCTGGGAAATCCCATGAACAGAGGAGCCTGGTGGGCTACGGTTCATGGGGTCACAAAACACATACACCATTCTCTGTCACTGTAGAGATTTATGATTCTTGACCCAAACTCCCCTGTTTCATAAAAAAATATGTCATGCTACTGTTTCAAGCAACTACTTATAATAATCCACAGATCTCTTCTGTCTCAATTTGTCTGCAAAAAAATAGCCTACAGCTGAAACCATGCCACCACTTTTTACCACTCTAGTCCCCTCTTTGCAGGAGCTGCTCGATCTAAGAAAGGGAAATTATTCACAAACTAGAAAATAATAAATCTAGTAAATAATCAGAGAAGTTGTTCTGTTTCATGAATAAATTCTAATGAAAACAATGAGGCATGATTTTTACCTCATAAATTAACACACAAAAAATTATGTTTTTATAAACACAATTCCCAGTACTATCAACGAAGCAGTTAAACAGATAATCTCATCTTGCTGATATCAGTGTTCATTGGCCTTTAGGGTACAAATTTGACAAAGTGTATCATGTGCTATTAACTTTTCTGTATTTTTTAATCCAATAACTCAATTTGTTGGAATCTAAACTATTTTTGAATAAAAGCATAAGCATAAAAATGTTAGTCAAACCATTATGCATGTTAATAAGATTAGAAGTAATCTAAATGTCAAACAATGAGAGAATTGTTGATAAATTACAGCGTATTATCCAACCACTAAAGCATAAAAGATACTTAACATAGTTTGTTTATCTACTTCACTTATACTCCATTTCATTCCAAAAAAAATATCTGTGGGAAACAGCCTCACAGACTTAGAGAATGAACTTACGGTCACCAGGCAGGAGAATGTGGGGAAGGGCTAGTGAGGGAGTTTGGGATGGCCATGTACACACTGCTATATTTAAAATGGATAACCAACAAGGACCTACTGTATAACACATGGAACTCTGCTTTGTGCTATGTGGTAGTCAGGATGGGCAGGAGTTTTTGGGAGAATGGATACATGTAGATGTATGGCTGAGTCCCTTGGCTGTTCACCTGTAGCTATCACAACATTCTTAATCAGCTATACTGCAATATAAAACTTAAAAGTTTAAAAAATTATCATACTTTTCAATAATTATTTTTGTTTTGGAAATTAAAATTATTCATAATAAAAATTTTTAAAGTATCTGTGGTAGGTATATGATGCTAAATGATTTTTTAACACCTAGTATATTACATATAAAGGATATTTTTAAACATGTACTAGATGGGAGTATAGTACATCCTAAATAAATCAGTGATATTGTGAATGAATGTTTTTCTTTGCCATTTAACTTTTTTTTGAAAATTCTTTGTAACATTCAAAATATGAAATATTCATTTATAAATGTAATTCTCATAAAAATTGTTGTTAAATTTGATATAATGCATTCTGCAGTCTGATTTGCAAGGTGTAGCAGAGCCTGGAGGTGTTAGTAGAATTAACCTCAGCACCAACATCTGGTCATCAGGATAGGAAGTCCAGACTCATTTATTGTCAAGATCCCATCACAGAACAGGAAGTTAGTGGGAAAAACTGATACAGTGTAGTAATAGTCACTTCCTGTTCTGTTTGGTTGTTGTGTGGTTGGGTAGATTTTTTTGTTTGTTTTTTGACCTATCAAAAAAAAAATCCTGAAAGATTAAAGGATTTAATATTCCAATCACAAAGTCAGAACAATTCGAGGTAAATTTTCCAAAACAGGTGCCTTTTCACCAAGCTTGAGAAAAAATACAACAAGTTTTGTTAGCACTCAGGATCCAAGAATAATTCATTTCAAATTTTCCACATAAGCAAGGCTCTTCTCTTTAGGACAAAAATTTCTCAGTTCGCAGGTTTTATAATACTTTCAGAAGATTCTTTAGGTCCAGTTTAGAAACAGCGGAGCAGCCATACATTATAGACTGCAGCTATACCAATCGATAAATCAGTATAAACCTTTCAATTGGGAAAAGTTTGGGGATAAGAGAGGGGAAAGTTAAAAAATTAAGAGAAAAAGACTAGACAAACAGAAAATAGTTCAAACAATGATTGAAGGATAAAAAATTTTAAATTATATTGAGAAAAAAACCCTACAAGAATGGCCTCAGGGCTCCCCAGGTACATACTGGTAAAGAAACTGCCTGCTGATGCAGGAAATACAAGAGACAAAGGTTTGCTCTCTGGATCAGGAAGATCTCCTGGAAGAGGGAATGGCAACCCAATCCAGTATTCTTGCCTGGGAACTCCCATGGACAGAGGAACCTGGGGGGTTACAGTCCCTAGAATCACAGAGTCAGACAAGACTGAGTGATTGAGCACACTCACACACAAGGATGACTTTGTATTTTAATTTTTAGGGGCTAAATCAATGATAAAATGTCCTGATGGGTCCCCATCTTACATATGACAAAAAGCCTTTATGGAACCATCAAAGCCCAACTTGATCTAGACCCTGTTTAGACCAGTTGTAACAGAAGGGACACAGTACCATTGCCCTGATATGGGAGAGTTCAGAGGTTTCCTCTCTTCCCTTACTATGATGACAACCCTCCCCTCACAGGTCTGAGGGTCAATATGGAGATCAGCCAATTGCCTATCACACAAGCATGCAAGCCCAGATCTGCAGACAGACCTTCGGAGCTGATTGTTAAAGAGACATAGCTTAAATTCTATTTATCTTCCGACCTCCACAAGGACCCACTCAGACTGATGTCCACAGTGCCATATTGGGTCCCCGGAAATTCCAACTCAGTGACTGAATGTAAATTAAAAGTCTGGTAAATTCCCATTCTTAACATGTGTTATCATAATAATTGGCCACAAATTCGTTTTGGGAAAGACTTGGAGGACATCTGCAGTGTGTACTTGCGGCAATGTTTCATAGTTCTGTCTCAAGGGGAACTAGATTCCTCTTCGATCAAGGAGATATAGGTCAGTGAGCTGAATTAAACTTAGAAAACCTTTGTGATAATTGTGTCATGATTTTGGCCACCAGATCCAAAAGACTTACTGCAATTTGAATAAACTAATAATATCCCCATTATTTGAAATATGCTTGTGCATTTTTTCATTACTAAGGATAAATTTTAAATAGCTCAGCTGGGATTCCATCACCACCACTAGCTTTGTTTGTAGTAATGATTCCTATGGCCCATTTGACTTCACACTTCAGGATGTATGGCTCTAGGTAAGTGACTACACCATCATGGCTATCTGGGTCATTAAGACTTTTCTTCTGTACAGTCCTTCTGTGTGAATGCCCCCTCTTCTTAAATCTCTTCCGCTTCTGTTAAGTTCTTAACATTTTTGTCCTTTATTGTGCCCATCTTTACATAAAATGGCCCCTTGGTACCTCTAATTTTCTTGAAGAGACTTCTAGTCTTTCCCATTCTATTGTTCTCCTCTATTTCATTGCATAAATCAAGTGGGTCTTAGGAAGCATTAGTAAGAGCAACACTAAAAAAGAAAGAAAGAGGGCTTCCCTGGTGGACCAGTGGGAAAGGACACCACCTTGCAGTGCAAGGGGCACCAGTTTTATCCCTGGTCTGGGAAGATCCCACGTGCCACAGAGCAGCTGGACCAATGTGTTCAACTACCAAACCGGAGCTCTGGAGCGCATGCGCCCAGAGCTGGTGCACTGCAACGAGAGAGGTCACTGCGATGGGAGGCCCACACAGGCCAGAGTACAAAGACGGATGAAAATGAATAGATGAAAGACGAATAGAAGTGGCAAAGAAAAAAAAGAAAGAAAGAAAGAAAAAGAACAAAAACAAAGCTAGTGGAGGTGATGAAATTCCAGCTGACCTATTTCAAATCCTAAAAGATGATGCTGTTAAAGTGCTATACTCAATATATCAGCAAATTTGGAAAACTTAGCAGTGGCCACAGGACAGGCAAAGATCAGTTTTTGATCCAATTCAAAGGAAGGGCAATGCCAAAGCATGTTCAAACTACTGCACAACTACACTCATTTTGCATGCAAGGTAATGCTCAAAATACTTCAAGCTGGCTTCAACAGCACAGGAACCAAGAACTTCCAGATGTACATTCTGGATTTGTAAAAGGCAGAGGAATCAGAGATGAAATTCCCAACATCTGCTGGATCATAGAAAAAGCAAAAGAATTCCAGAAAGACATCTACTTTTGTTTCATTGACTATGCTAAAGCCTTTTACTGTATGGATCACAACAAACTGGAAAATTCTTGAAGAGATGGGAATGCCAGATCACCTTTCCTGCCTCTTCATAAATCTGCATGCAGGTCAAAAAGCAACAGTTAGAACCAGACATGGAACAAAGCACTGGTTCCAAATTGGGAAAGGAATATGTCAAGGCTGTATATTGTCACCCTGCTTATTTAAATTATATACAGAGTACATCATGTGAAATGCTGAGCTAAATGAATCACAAACTGGAATCAAGATTGTTGGGAGAAATATCAACAATCCTGCATATGCATATGATATCACTCTGATGACAGAAATCAAAGAGGAGCTAAAGAACCTCTTGATTAAGGTGTAAGAGGAGAATGAAAAAGCTGGCTTTAAAGTCAACATTCAAAAACCTAAGACCATGGCATCTGATCCCATCACTTCATGTCAAATAGATAGACAAAAAGTGGAAACAGCAACAGATTTTATTTTCTGGGCTACAGAAACACTGCAGACAGAGACTGCAGCCATGAAATTAAAAGACCCTTCTACTTGGAAGAAAAGCTATGACAAACCTAGACAGCATATGAAAAAGCAGAGACATCACTTTGCCAACAAAGGCCTGTAGAGTCAAAGCTATGGTTTCTTCTGTGGTCATGTAGCAATGTGAGAGATGGGCCATAAAGAAAGCTGAGCACTGAAGAATTGATGCCTTCGAACTGTGGTGCTGGAGAAGACTCTTGAGAGTCCCCTGGACAGCAAGGGGATCAAACAAGTAAATCCTTAAGGAAATCGACCCTGAATATTTATTGGAAGGACTGAAGCTGAAGCTCAAACACTTTGGCCACCTGATTTGAAGGGCCAACTCACTGGAAAAGACCCTGATGTTGGGAAAGATTGAGGGCATGAGCAGAAGGGGGTAACAGAGATGGTTAGATGGCATCTCCAATTCAATGGACACGAGTTTGAGCCAACTCTGGGAATTAGTGAACTCTGGCAATTAGTGAAGGACAGGGAAGCCTGGCATGCTGTAACCCATGGGGTTGCAAAGAGCTGAACATGACTTAGCAGCTGAACAACAAAGGACAAATTAGTGTATTCTCAAAATGTATGAGTACTAAAACACTCTGATTTCCACTGCACCCTCGTGCTCCTGATGACCATTGCATGACCTCATTTCTAGGGTCAAAGACTGACACTTGACCTTAGCCATTCCACGATCCCACCATCCATATAACTGTTATGCAGCCAGTCTCAAAGGTACCATTTCAAACAAAATACAAAAGAGCAATTTTCTTTTAATGTGTCTGTGTGCATGTGCATGCAAGCACACATATTTGAGATAACACACACACACTTTTAAATCTTTCTTTTCAGGTAGCATATATTAGGGGAACTTTCCCAAGCCATTCAATATTATGACAGCATGTTCTTTAATTTTAGTATAATGATCCATCATCTTTCCATGTGTGCATGCTTGCTAAGTCAATTTAGTCATGTCTGACTCTGCCATGCTATGGACCATAGCCATCTAGGCTCGTCTGTCCATGGAATTCTCCAGGCAAGAATACTGTAGTGGGTTGTCATTTCATTCAAAGGAATCTTCCAGACTCAGGGCTCGAACCTGCAGCTCCTGCAGCTCCTGTATTTCAGGCGAATGCTGTACTGCTGTCCACCTGAGAAGACCCACTTTTCCATACCAAAGATTAAAATTGTATCCGGAGGCAATTGTCAAGTAAACAGGTTTGAAAGGAAAGGGGAAGAAATTTGATGCAGAACCTTGAAAGAATTAGCATTGAATGGGAGGAAGACAGAGCATCTTTTTCCCTGAAGCAATAAGGAAGTTGGGTTGGAGGAATAGAAAGAGAAGTTGAATATAAAGAGAGTAGGCACTAACATTTCTCTATTAATTTAAAGAAAGGACATGGAGGAGGTGGTCATAAGGTGTGGACAGGCATTAAAGAGCAGGTTCACTTGTGTCCTCGCTACTATGAGGAATGAGGAAACAGACAGAAATAGACCTATTCACTGCATCCAAGCATGTGTTGCTGTGTGTGCTCAGTCACTCAGTCATTTCCGACTCTTTGTGACCTGATGGACTGTACCTGCTACGTTCCTCTGTCCAAGGAATTCTCCAAGCAAGAATACTGGAGTGGGTTGCCATTACCTATTCCAGGGGATCTTCTCAACACATGGATCAAGCCTGCATCTCTTGTGTCCCGTGGTGGATATAACTCGGTGGGGCTGGAGGGATTGAAGGTGATTGCTATTTTCTCCAAATTTTAAGTGCATATTACTTTTATTATTTTTTCTTTTTTCCCTGATTTTTTAAATCGATGGATAGTTACTTTATAATATTGTGTTGATTTCTGCCATCTTTCAACATGAATCAGCCACAGGCATACATATGTCTCCTCCCTCCTGAACTCCCTCCCGTCTCCCAACTCCATCCCACCCCTCTTGGTTGTCACAGAGCACTGGGTTGCGCTCCCTGTGTCACACAGCAAATGGCCACTTGCCATCTATTTTACATATGGTTATGTATATATACTATGGAATATTATTCAGCTATGAAAAGGAACACATCAGAGTCAGTCATAATGAGGTGGATGAACCTAGAGCCTATTATATGGAATGAAGTAACTCAGAAAGTGAAAGACAAGCATTGTATATTAATGCATGCATGTGGAATCTGGAAAGATGGTACTGCTGAACTTATTTTCAGAGCAGCAGTGGAGATGCAAACATAGAGAACTGATTTTATTAATTTTATAGTCAGAAAAAATGGACCATAGAAATGTAGGGACATAAAGAATCATCAAATGAAGAGTTACTGAAGCTGTTAGGGTCAGCTGGCTTGGCCTGTGACCTAAGCCAAGGCCATGGTAGTCACCATGGAAAGCGGGGGTGAATATTTTGGAGGTAGATGCAAAAGTAAAAGGACTGGTTGGTGCAGTGGGAGGAGACTGAGGCAGAAATGAGAGGAGAAGTTACTGGCTTAGCACCTGAATGGGTGGCTATACCTCTAACCAAGATGAAAAGAAGATAAAAAATATCCAGCTTCAGGCATGGAAGACTCAGGTATCTGGGAGATTTCAATGTGGCATTCACCAATACTCAGTTTGAGAAACAGAAAGAGTGTGAAGTGTTGAAAGTTCATGGGCTTTGGACTAAGACGTTCCTGGGTTTAAATCCTATAGCTGCTGCCCCCGTTTTACGTCCTCTGTCCAACCGAATACTGGAGTGGTTGCCATTACCTATTCCAGGGGATCTTCTCAACACATGGATCAAGCCTGCATCTCTTGTGTCCCGTGGTGGATATAACTCGGTGGGGCTGGAGGGATTGAAGGTGATTGCTATTTTCTCCAAATTTTAAGTGCATATTACTTTTATTATTTTTTCTTTTTTCCCTGATTTTTTAAATCGATGGATAGTTACTTTATAATATTGTGTTGATTTCTGCCATCTTTCAACATGAATCAGCCACAGGCATACATATGTCTCCTCCCTCCTGAACTCCCTCCCGTCTCCCAACTCCATCCCACCCCTCTTGGTTGTCACAGAGCACTGGGTTGCGCTCCCTGTGTCACACAGCAAATGGCCACTTGCCATCTATTTTACATATGGTTATGTATATATACTATGGAATATTATTCAGCTATGAAAAGGAACACATCAGAGTCAGTCATAATGAGGTGGATGAACCTAGAGCCTATTATATGGAATGAAGTAACTCAGAAAGTGAAAGACAAGCATTGTATATTAATGCATGCATGTGGAATCTGGAAAGATGGTACTGCTGAACTTATTTTCAGAGCAGCAGTGGAGATGCAAACATAGAGAACTGATTTTATTAATTTTATAGTCAGAAAAAATGGACCATAGAAATGTAGGGACATAAAGAATCATCAAATGAAGAGTTACTGAAGCTGTTAGGGTCAGCTGGCTTGGCCTGTGACCTAAGCCAAGGCCATGGTAGTCACCATGGAAAGCGGGGGTGAATATTTTGGAGGTAGATGCAAAAGTAAAAGGACTGGTTGGTGCAGTGGGAGGAGACTGAGGCAGAAATGAGAGGAGAAGTTACTGGCTTAGCACCTGAATGGGTGGCTATACCTCTAACCAAGATGAAAAGAAGATAAAAAATATCCAGCTTCAGGCATGGAAGACTCAGGTATCTGGGAGATTTCAATGTGGCATTCACCAATACTCAGTTTGAGAAACAGAAAGAGTGTGAAGTGTTGAAAGTTCATGGGCTTTGGACTAAGACGTTCCTGGGTTTAAATCCTATAGCTGCTGCTTACTAACTATATTATAAAAAAACACGGGCCAAGTATTTCTCTTAGCTTCCATTTCTCATCAATAAAATGAGTTGCTTGTGTGCTAAGAGAAATAACACACGTAAGCAGTTAGCAAATGTTTAGTAAACCTGTAATAAATACATTGATGTTATTCATCATCATTTTTATTGCTCACTATGTGATGGATCAATTTCTCAAAGCCTCAGGTTTTGAATAAGCTGGAAGTGATAAAATAGACCACACAATTGAACTGAGCCCTTAATTAGCAGTTGCCTAACCCAGTGCCCGCCCCAAAGTGGCCGTCATGCCAAGGCTGTCCATTTGTCTGCATCTTTCCTCCTCATTATTATTGTTGTGATCTATTCCAACACCTTAGTCACCAGAGTAGGAAAATGAAACATTGACATATTCTTGTTTGCCAAGTTCACTGAACTTTTTTAATAGTATAATTGGATACATTCCCTTTTTACAGTGTGTGAAAAGTAAATGTCCTTTCAGCTTTTCGAGGGTGGTTACTTTTGATTAATTTGTTTAAACATTCTCTAATTAGATTATTTATAAGCCTAGGTAATTTTTGTAGTTCTTATCTACTTAATTAATCTGTTAATTTTTAAAATGTGTTTTCATGGACACAGCTAAATTTTTAAAAATATTTAATACTATCTGTCTTTGTTTTCCTTTGTGATCATCCTATCTTTATGCTTAGAGCATCCTGGTCTATATCAACATACAATACTCTCTTCATTGGTCTTTTTTATAATAATTTAAATTTTTATAGTAACTGTAATTTGTTTGTTAGAATATTTAGACTACGGAAAATTTAGTTTGTTGCCTCATGTGACATGAGATTTTATTTGTGTCAGATTTTTCCAACTATCCATTTTTTTCTCAATACCACTTATTTTTTACAATGTCAATCCCTTTTCCCATTTATTTGCGATGTTCTTTTATTAAATACTTTTTATACTATGATGTGTTTCTAAGCATTCAACTTGGTTTTGACAATTATAAAATACCACACTTTTAAAATTATTCACCAATACTCAGTTTGAGAAACAGAAAGAGTGTGAAGTGTTGAAAGTTCATGGGCTTTGGACTAAGACGTTCCTGGGTTTAAATCCTATAGCTGCTGCTTACTAACTATATTATAAAAAAACACGGGCCAAGTATTTCTCTTAGCTTCCATTTCTCATCAATAAAATGAGTTGCTTGTGTGCTAAGAGAAATAACACACGTAAGCAGTTAGCAAATGTTTAGTAAACCTGTAATAAATACATTGATGTTATTCATCATCATTTTTATTGCTCACTATGTGATGGATCAATTTCTCAAAGCCTCAGGTTTTGAATAAGCTGGAAGTGATAAAATAGACCACACAATTGAACTGAGCCCTTAATTAGCAGTTGCCTAACCCAGTGCCCGCCCCAAAGTGGCCGTCATGCCAAGGCTGTCCATTTGTCTGCATCTTTCCTCCTCATTATTATTGTTGTGATCTATTCCAACACCTTAGTCACCAGAGTAGGAAAATGAAACATTGACATATTCTTGTTTGCCAAGTTCACTGAACTTTTTTAATAGTATAATTGGATACATTCCCTTTTTACAGTGTGTGAAAAGTAAATGTCCTTTCAGCTTTTCGAGGGTGGTTACTTTTGATTAATTTGTTTAAACATTCTCTAATTAGATTATTTATAAGCCTAGGTAATTTTTGTAGTTCTTATCTACTTAATTAATCTGTTAATTTTTAAAATGTGTTTTCATGGACACAGCTAAATTTTTAAAAATATTTAATACTATCTGTCTTTGTTTTCCTTTGTGATCATCCTATCTTTATGCTTAGAGCATCCTGGTCTATATCAACATACAATACTCTCTTCATTGGTCTTTTTTATAATAATTTAAATTTTTATAGTAACTGTAATTTGTTTGTTAGAATATTTAGACTACGGAAAATTTAGTTTGTTGCCTCATGTGACATGAGATTTTATTTGTGTCAGATTTTTCCAACTATCCATTTTTTTCTCAATACCACTTATTTTTTACAATGTCAATCCCTTTTCCCATTTATTTGCGATGTTCTTTTATTAAATACTTTTTATACTATGATGTGTTTCTAAGCATTCAACTTGGTTTTGACAATTATAAAATACCACACTTTTTAAAATTATTACATTTTAAGTGTCTGAGAAGTCCCATGTCTCTAATCTCCTCCCAAATACTTTTTTTCTATTTTTATTTAGATAGTCTTTGGTATATTTAGTTTGAAATCAATTTTTCAACCCTGTTACTGAGTTCTAATACCCAATTAAATACAGGATAGCTTTGTAACTTTTAATGTGGGAAGATATTAAGAAGCATCTTAATATCATTTAAACTTTCCTTGTACGAACATGATAAATATTTTCACGTCTGCACTTCTCACAGTATGACAGAGGCTTACTTGTCAACCACAAACCTTTTACTTAAGGTTATTCCTTGGCATATGTTTGTCATTTTGTAAATAAGATCTTTTCTTTACCAAGTAATACCTGTAAATGACTATCATTAGCTTTATAAAAGAAAACATTTTGATTTGCTTCTTAATCAGTCTACATTTTATAAAGCAGTTATAAAATGTTGTAGGTGGTGTAGTCTGCAGAAGTTACGTCTGCATTATAAAATGGTCTAGCGGGTGCTCCCTGATTCTGTGCATCTTGATAATTTCAATGCCTTCAAAAAGTTTGTAACAAGTGTTGGAATTTTAAATCTGCTGCAGGTCTTCAGATTTCTGCTTACAGAAAGCTATGAAACAATACTCCCACATATTCCTCTCAGTTTGTCCTCAAAATTATGCCCCCAACCAGATTTTGCTTTGAAAGATTCACTCTTTTCAATGAAAATCTGTGTACCAACACTCGAGAGGTCATGAGTTAAGCTGTGTGGTACGCAAATAAATCTCTCTGTCTAATCAAAACCCCTACTTCTTTTCTAATTCATCCAACCTCTCTTTGGATCAATACATCAGAAGGCAGGCACCATGGCTGCCCCCTCAGTTAAGGCCACATCATGTTTCAGAAGTGCCTGGTGGGCCCTGTCAGCAGATGGCGTAATTCTCCTGGGAGCGGATCCCTGCGTAGATAGATCTATGCAGCCCCTGGACTCTGTGGGAAATGCTTTCAGATCACAATGCTTCTCTCTCCCCATCCACTTCACCCTTACAAACCTGTAACTCCTCATTTTACGTTACATTTTCCTATGTATAATCTCATTGTCATGCATTTTTCTCTGCATACATTGAGAATCACAGTCAATGGTGTCATAATTTCTTCTTCAGCTTTCAAACATATTTTTGAAAACTCAGGAAAAGGGAAGTCCATTGTACTTACCGGTGCTTCTGTTCTTTCCTTTGTCTCTTTTCCTTTGTGATGCCCTAGGATCCCATCTCTTAGCATTTCTTTTCTGTTTAGAGAAAAGAAACCCTTAAACATTCTGTGAGGAAAAGTCAGCTGGTGACAAATTCTCTTAGTTGAATCGAGAGCTTAAATGCTATCTAGGAATATACCTCCATAAAGAAAGCATCCCCTTCAAAGACAGATCTTTTGTGGGGCTGTGATAAAGGAAACGTGAGCAGTGCAGTCTTAAATGGTGGCTTATAAATTATGTATTTATTTGGCTGTGTCAGGTCACAGTTGTGCACGTGGGATCTTCGTTGCATCCTGTGGCATCTTTTCGTTGCAGCACACAGACCCTCTTGTGACACACAGGCTTTAGAGAAGGTGGGCTTAGCTGTCCTCAAGCATGTGAGATCTTAGCTTCCCCCTCAGGGATGGAACTCCCATCCCTTGCACTGCAAGGCGGCTTCCTAACCTAATGAGGGATACCTGGTGTGCTGATCCTAGGCTATAATACACACATTGTCACATATTGGGTTTTAATAGCCTGATTTTATACCAGGGTTTTGCTTTTTTAACCATGTATAAGCGATAGAACTATAATTAGCACAATACTTCATGGAGAATAAAACAGAAGGGCAAGAAAACATGGCTGTTGTTCAGTCGCCCAGTCGTGTCCCACTCTTTGTGGCCTCATTGACGGTAGCTGATTGGGCCTCCCTGGCTCTCACCATCTCCTGAAGTTCGCCCAAGTTCATGTCTGTTGCATTGGTGATACCATCCAACCATCTCCTCCACTGACGCCCCCTTCTCCTCTTGCCCTCAATCTTTCCACTCCATCATGTTTCAGAAGTGCCTGGTGGGCCCTGTCAGCAGATGGCGTAATTCTCCTGGGAGCGGATCCCTGCGTAGATAGATCTATGCAGCCCTGGACTCTGTGGGAAATGCTTTCAGATCACAATGCTTCTCTCCCATCCACTTCACCCTTACAAACCTGTAACTCCTCATTTTACGTTACATTTTCCTATGTATAATCTCATTGTCATGCATTTTTCTCTGCATACATTGAGAATCACAGTCAATGGTGTCATAATTTCTTCTTCAGCTTTCAAACATATTTTTGAAAACTCAGGAAAAGGGAAGTCCATTGTACTTACCGGTGCTTCTGTTCTTTCCTTTGTCTCTTTTCCTTTGTGATGCCCTAGGATCCCATCTCTTAGCATTTCTTTTCTGTTTAGAGAAAAGAAACCCTTAAACATTCTGTGAGGAAAAGTCAGCTGGTGACAAATTCTCTTAGTTGAATCGAGAGCTTAAATGCTATCTAGGAATATACCTCCATAAAGAAAGCATCCCCTTCAAAGACAGATCTTTTGTGGGGCTGTGATAAAGGAAACGTGAGCAGTGCAGTCTTAAATGGTGGCTTATAAATTATGTATTTATTTGGCTGTGTCAGGTCACAGTTGTGCACGTGGGATCTTCGTTGCATCCTGTGGCATCTTTTCGTTGCAGCACACAGACCCTCTTGTGACACACAGGCTTTAGAGAAGGTGGGCTTAGCTGTCCTCAAGCATGTGAGATCTTAGCTTCCCCCTCAGGGATGGAACTCCCATCCCTTGCACTGCAAGGCGGCTTCCTAACCTAATGAGGGATACCTGGTGTGCTGATCCTAGGCTATAATACACACATTGTCACATATTGGGTTTTAATAGCCTGATTTTATACCAGGGTTTTGCTTTTTTAACCATGTATAAGCGATAGAACTATAATTAGCACAATACTTCATGGAGAATAAAACAGAAGGGCAAGAAAACATGGCTGTTGTTCAGTCGCCCAGTCGTGTCCCACTCTTTGTGGCCTCATTGACGGTAGCTGATTGGGCCTCCCTGGCTCTCACCATCTCCTGAAGTTCGCCCAAGTTCATGTCTGTTGCATTGGTGATACCATCCAACCATCTCCTCCACTGACGCCCCCTTCTCCTCTTGCCCTCAATCTTTCCCAGCCTCAGGAACTTCTCCAGTGAGTCGGCTCTTTGCATCAGGTGGCCAGAATACTGGAGCTTCAGCTTCTGCATCAGTCCTTCCAGTGCTAACTCACATTTCAAAAGCTGTTGAGACTTTCAAGTAGTACTGAAGTTATAAACAAAACGATTGTGATTTTAAGTGTAGATGCTTAGGTCCAAGGCCAAATGGAGGTGAGGCTGATTTTATATTATTTGAGGATAATGTATATAAAATTAAATGCTTATATTAATGGAGTGGGTAATTATGGACTTCAGAGCTAGGGAAAAAATCTTGATGCATTCTAGTTGAAGAAAATATTAATCTTAAAGATAGTAGCAATATATACATGGAATCTTGAAAGATGGTACTGATGAACCTATTTGGAGGGAAGGAATGAAAACATAGGTGTAGAGGATGGACTTGTGGACCCAGTGGGGGAAGGAGAGGGTGGGATGCACAGAGAAAGCAGTGCTGACATACAGACTCTATCATGTGGAAAACAGATGGCTGATGGGAAGCTGGTGTATAACACAGGAGCCCAGCCTGGCGTTCTGTGATGACCTAGAGGGATAGGATGTAGGAAGAGGAGGGAGGCTCAAGAGGGAGGGGACATATATATGTGTGGATGGAGATATATATACATACATACATACATATATATGTATATATATAAACACACACACACATATATGTATATATGTATGTATGCATATATGTTTGTATAGGCCTCCCTGATGGCTCAGCAGTAAAGAATCAGCCTGCAATTCAGGTGCCACATGAGCTCTTGGTCAAGAAGACCGTCTGGAGAAGGGCATGCCCATCCACACCAGTATTCTTGCCTGGAGAATCCCCACGGACAGAGGAGCCTGGCAGGCTACAGTCCTTAGTTTCACAAAGAGTCAGACATGACTGAAGGGACTTAGCTCAGCACAGTAGATAGAGAGAGAGAGAGAGAGAGAGAGAAAAGACTAATTTACGTTATATGGCAGAAATCAAAACAACACTGAAAAGCAATTTCCTCCAACTGAAAAAATAATTGGGGCTCCCTTGGTGGCTCAGACAGTAAAGAATCTGCCTATAATGCAGGAGACGCAGTCTCAATCCCTGGGCCAGGAAGATCTCCGGAGAAGGGAATGGCTACCCACTCCACTATTCTTAACCTGGGAAATCCCATGGACGGAAGATCCTGACAGGCTGTAGTCCATGGGGGTGCAAAGAGTCAGACACAACTGAATGACTAGCAGTTTCCCTTTCAAAAAAGAAAAGATAGGGCTTCCCTGGTGGTCCAGTGGGTAAGGACACCGCCTTGCAGTGCAAGGGGCGCCGGTTCGAGCCCTGGCCTGGGAAGATCCCACGTACAGCGGAGCAGCTGGACCGATGTGTCCAATTACCGAGCCGGAGCTCTGAGCGCATGCGCCCAGAGCCGGTGCTCTGCGACACAGAGGCCACGCGATCTAAGGTACTGATGAACCTATTTGGAGGGAAGGAATGAAAACATAGGTGTAGAGGATGGACTTGTGGACCCAGTGGGGGAAGGAGAGGGTGGGATGCACAGAGAAAGCAGTGCTGACATACAGACTCTATCATGTGGAAAACAGATGGCTGATGGGAAGCTGGTGTATAACACAGGAGCCCAGCCTGGCGTTCTGTGATGACCTAGAGGGATAGGATGTAGGAAGAGGAGGGAGGCTCAAGAGGGAGGGGACATATATATGTGTGGATGGAGATATATATACATACATACATACATATATATGTATATATATAAACACACACACACATATATGTATATATGTATGTATGCATATATGTTTGTATAGGCCTCCCTGATGGCTCAGCAGTAAAGAATCAGCCTGCAATTCAGGTGCCACATGAGCTCTTGGTCAAGAAGACCGTCTGGAGAAGGGCATGCCCATCCACACCAGTATTCTTGCCTGGAGAATCCCCACGGACAGAGGAGCCTGGCAGGCTACAGTCCTTAGTTTCACAAAGAGTCAGACATGACTGAAGGGACTTAGCTCAGCACAGTAGATAGAGAGAGAGAGAGAGAGAGAGAGAGAGAGAAAAGACTAATTTACGTTATATGGCAGAAATCAAAACAACACTGAAAAGCAATTTCCTCCAACTGAAAAAATAATTGGGGCTCCCTTGGTGGCTCAGACAGTAAAGAATCTGCCTATAATGCAGGAGACGCAGTCTCAATCCCTGGGCCAGGAAGATCTCCGGAGAAGGGAATGGCTACCCACTCCACTATTCTTAACCTGGGAAATCCCATGGACGGAAGATCCTGACAGGCTGTAGTCCATGGGGGTGCAAAGAGTCAGACACAACTGAATGACTAGCAGTTTCCCTTTCAAAAAAGAAAAGATAGGGCTTCCCCTGGTGTTCCAGTGGGTAAGGACACCGCCTTGCAGTGCAAGGGGCGCCGGTTCGATCCCTGGCCTGGGAAGATCCCACGTGCCGCGGAGCAGCTGGACTGATGTGTCCAATTACCGAGCCGGAGCTCTGGGGCGCATGCGCCCAGAGCCGGTGCTCTGCGACAACAGAGGCCACCGCGATGGGAGGCCCACAGGAGCCAAAGAACAAAGACGGATGAAAATAGAGAAATGAAAGACCAATAGAAGTGGCCCGCCCATCCCCTCCCTCCCCACCCCACCCCCCAAAAGATAAATTTAAAAAAAAGAAAAGAAAAGAAAAGATAGTAGCAATGATTTCACTAAATTTTCTGTCGTTGTGTCAGACCCTGAAAAGGACCAAGTAAATCCAGAGCCGGACATGCCTTAGAATCCTTGCATCCTGCTGGAACCACAAGGAGAAAGGCAGTGACAATTTTAGGAAGAGATGCCACAGGCAGGGGGTGGTGCGCCTGAACCTTCTGAAGTCATCAGCACTGTGTAGGCTGCACCCCATCTTCAGAACTCACAGTGCATCCCTGCTCAACCCACCACCACTGGTCACATCCGTGGGACACAAAGGCCAGCGCTCCATTTGATGCACTCTCTGTGATTTCTGGTCTTTGTTAACGACTGCAAAAAACAGCTGGAACAAGGAATCCCAGGACCTCTAGTCTGGAAAGCTCTGTCTACTGATTTTGCTAACAAGTGTCTCCTCGGCTGGTTAAAGTATCCTGTCGGAGTATTGATCTAAAGGTACAAAGTCATATGTGCTTAGACTTCTTATGACCCTGTAAGAACTCTTTCATAAAAAAATAAAAAAGAAAGTGGAAAATCAGCATTATTAGATTAATGGGCTGTGTGGTAGCCCTTAGCAAAATAAGTAATTATCTCAATCCCTGGGCCAGGAAGATCTCCGGAGAAGGGAATGGCTACCCACTCCACTATTCTTAACCTGGGAAATCCCATGGACGGAAGATCCTGACAGGCTGTAGTCCATGGGGGTGCAAAGAGTCAGACACAACTGAATGACTAGCAGTTTCCCTTTCAAAAAAGAAAAGATAGGGCTTCCCCTGGTGTTCCAGTGGGTAAGGACACTGCCTTGCAGTGCAAGGGCGCCGGTTCGATCCCTGGTCTGGGAAGATCCCACGTGCCGCGGAGCAGCTGGACTGATGTGTCCAATTACAGAGCCGGAGCTCTGGAGCGCATGCGCCCAGAGCCGGTGCTCTGCGACAACAGAGGCCACCGCGATGGGAGGCCCACAGGAGCCAAAGAACAAAGACGGATGAAAATAGAGAAATGAAAGACCAATAGAAGTGGCCCGCCCATCCCCTCCCTCCCCAACCCGACCCCCAAAAGATAAATTTAAAAAAAAGAAAAGAAAAGAAAAGATAGTAGCAATGATTTCACTAAATTTTCTGTCGTTGTGTCAGACCCTGAAAAGGACCAAGTAAATCCAGAGCCGGACATGCCTTAGAATCCTTGCATCCTGCTGGAACCACAAGGAGAAAGGCAGTGACAATTTTAGGAAGAGATGCCACAGGCAGGGGGTGGTGCGCCTGAACCTTCTGAAGTCATCAGCACTGTGTAGGCTGCACCCCATCTTCAGAACTCACAGTGCATCCCTGCTCAACCCACCACCACTGGTCACATCCGTGGGACACAAAGGCCAGCGCTCCATTTGATGCACTCTCTGTGATTTCTGGTCTTTGTTAACGACTGCAAAAAACAGCTGGAACAAGGAATCCCAGGACCTCTAGTCTGGAAAGCTCTGTCTACTGATTTTGCTAACAAGTGTCTCCTCGGCTGGTTAAAGTATCCTGTCGGAGTATTGATCTAAAGGTACAAAGTCATATGTGCTTAGACTTCTTATGACCCTGTAAGAACTCTTTCATAAAAAAATAAAAAAGAAAGTGGAAAATCAGCATTATTAGATTAATGGGCTGTGTGGTAGCCCTTAGCAAAATAAGTAATTATGTTAAGTAAGCCATAGCAGCCCAAACCTTTAAAAGAAGTGAAAAAAAAAAAAGACCACGTAGGATCTTGCCAAAATGCCACCAGGGAAAACTTGCCAAAAACCCTATTATCAATGATATAAATAATCCATCAGTTTTGATAAGCTTGCTTAATAATGTTCGTTACAAAAACATATATATTAATCATTTTCTGTCTCATTGCATAAACAACTAGTTATCTGGATATACAAAAAGCCTGAATGCTTGTGGGCTTTTTTATTTTTTTGGATAAAACCAAATGTGATAATCAAAGTAATATAATGGAAAAGAGAAAAAGAGAAGTGATTTAAAATATCCATCATACTAAAATAATATAGTTAATATTTGAGCATACTTCCTTAGCTTTTTTCCTGAAAGTACTGTACATTCAATTTTACACTGCAAATTTACTTCACGTTGAAAAGTAAATACTATCTCACATAGATACATAAACCCAGAGTCATTACTTTTCATGGCTATGATGTCCGTACAATGAAAGTAACATAATTTGCTTAACTATTCTTTACTTCTGTATTTAAATTGTTTATAATTTTTTACGATTGTGTTTTTAAAGTGTTTAATACAATAGTTCATGAATATGATTTCTTCCATATGTTGAATGATTTAATTCAGAAATATTCCTAAAAGTGAATTTACTGTGTTCACTATTATGAAAAATTATTAAGAATTTGGATACATTGCATAATTTATTTTTACTTATTTTTCTAGTTATAAACCATGTATTTCCACTTATTTTTTAAGAACGTGAACAACAAAAGGAAAAAAGTTCTTGCAATCTCCTAACACACAAAATACACCACTTTAATATTTTGGCATGTATCTTCCAGTTTTTCTGTGAATATATCTTCTTTTATAAAATTAAAATGATAAAGTATACTCAATTTAGTCATCTCCTTCTATAATTTTTACTATGACTGGTTAAAGTATCCTGTCGGAGTATTGATCTAAAGGTACAAAGTCATATGTGCTTAGACTTCTTATGACCCTGTAAGAACTCTTTCATAAAAAAATAAAAAAGAAAGTGGAAAATCAGCATTATTAGATTAATGGGCTGTGTGGTAGCCCTTAGCAAAATAAGTAATTATGTTAAGTAAGCCATAGCAGCCCAAACCTTTAAAAGAAGTGAAAAAAAAAAAAGACCACGTAGGATCTTGCCAAAATGCCACCAGGGAAAACTTGCCAAAAACCCTATTATCAATGATATAAATAATCCATCAGTTTTGATAAGCTTGCTTAATAATGTTCGTTACAAAAACATATATATTAATCATTTTCTGTCTCATTGCATAAACAACTAGTTATCTGGATATACAAAAAGCCTGAATGCTTGTGGGCTTTTTTATTTTTTTGGATAAAACCAAATGTGATAATCAAAGTAATATAATGGAAAAAGAGAAAAAAAGAGAAGTGATTTAAAATATCCATCATACTAAAATAATATAGTTAATATTTGAGCATACTTCCTTAGCTTTTTTCCTGAAAGTACTGTACATTCAATTTTACACTGCAAATTTACTTCACGTTGAAAAGTAAATACTATCTCACATAGATACATAAACCCAGAGTCATTACTTTTCATGGCTATGATGTCCGTACAATGAAAGTAACATAATTTGCTTAACTATTCTTTACTTCTGTATTTAAATTGTTTATAATTTTTTACGATTGTGTTTTTAAAGTGTTTAATACAATAGTTCATGAATATGATTTCTTCCATATGTTGAATGATTTAATTCAGAAATATTCCTAAAAGTGAATTTACTGTGTTCACTATTATGAAAAATTATTAAGAATTTGGATACATTGCATAATTTATTTTTACTTATTTTTCTAGTTATAAACCATGTATTTCCACTTATTTTTTAAGAACGTGAACAACAAAAGGAAAAAAGTTCTTGCAATCTCCTAACACACAAAATACACCACTTTAATATTTTGGCATGTATCTTCCAGTTTTTCTGTGAATATATCTTCTTTTATAAAATTAAAATGATAAAGTATACTCAATTTAGTCATCTCCTTCTATAATTTTTTTACTATGAATATTTTAAGGTAATCATAAGAATCACAAAACTTTAATCACTGATTCTACATGTGAATACAGTAAGTCTATTCATTCCCTCGTCATTGGATATTTAGGTTATATTGAAGCATTTTCAATTATATTCAGTCATGTGATAAACATTTCCTGACACTAATCTTTGAGGACATTACTGGGGAAAAAGGTATTAGGATTCTTAAATTGAGGTATTGATAAGTTTCTCAATATTTTGTTCAGAATGGGTTTGTTTGATATGCAACAAGATTTGAAACACAAAAAAGTGCTATCACTATATGGACTTTCTACAGTCTTCAATGATTGAAAACACGTTGGGCCTACTACAGAAAAATCACAACCATATCATAAATATCCATCAAAATAATGTCTCTCTATGAGTTTCCTGAGATGGGTTATTGTCTATAGGAGGTAGACCAAAATATTGTAAGATTTAGTCTGAACCATAATTAAAAAAAAAAAAAAAAGAACTCTGTTTAAATCAGAAAAAAGATTCATGGAGAATCTAATGATGGCCTTACCTACAAAATGGCAATGGGCAATTCTCTAAGGCCAATGAGTTCTATAAGGGGAGAGAAGAGACATTTGGACTGAACTTAGAAAGCTTTACTACATGAGCACTCTGGAATTTTATACCAAAAAAAAGGAGCAGGGAATAAAACAACATTTAAGGTAAAAAAAAAAAAAAAAACTAAAATTTGAGGAATCCGTCAAGAGTTGGAAAAGATATTTTAGAGATGTAGGGTTTTATACCAAACTTCTTCCATATTCTGGATATTTTAACTGTGACAGTTATTAGTAAGCACTCTTAAGTGTTCATTTTGTATCACACACACACATGCACATGAGAGAAAATGAAATAGATCTTTCATCTTGTTGCCCTAATGAGTACCAACAGCTTCTCCAATCTTAACTTCCAAATGCAAAGCTGACCTGCTTTTCTAGATGAATGATTTTAAAGAATTTTTTTCTTTAGCTGAAATAATCCAATTATTGCACAATTTAGGATATAATAGCAATTGGCATGTATCTTCCAGTTTTTCTGTGAATATATCTTCTTTTATAAAATTAAAATGATAAAGTATACTCAATTTAGTCATCTCCTTCTATAATTTTTTTACTATGAATATTTTAAGGTAATCATAAGAATCACAAAACTTTAATCACTGATTCTACATGTGAATACAGTAAGTCTATTCATTCCCTCGTCATTGGATATTTAGGTTATATTGAAGCATTTTCAATTATATTCAGTCATGTGATAAACATTTCCTGACACTAATCTTTGAGGACATTACGGGGGAAAAAAGGTATTAGGATTCTTAAATTGAGGTATTGATAAGTTTCTCAATATTTTGTTCAGAATGGGTTTGTTTGATATGCAACAAGATTTGAAACACAAAAAAGTGCTATCACTATATGGACTTTCTACAGTCTTCAATGATTGAAAACACGTTGGGCCTACTACAGAAAAATCACAACCATATCATAAATATCCATCAAAATAATGTCTCTCTATGAGTTTCCTGAGATGGGTTATTGTCTATAGGAGGTAGACCAAAATATTGTAAGATTTAGTCTGAACCATAATTAAAAAAAAAAAAAAAAGAACTCTGTTTAAATCAGAAAAAAGATTCATGGAGAATCTAATGATGGCCTTACCTACAAAATGGCAATGGGCAATTCTCTAAGGCCAATGAGTTCTATAAGGGGAGAGAAGAGACATTTGGACTGAACTTAGAAAGCTTTACTACATGAGCACTCTGGAATTTTATACCAAAAAAAAGGAGCAGGGAATAAAACAACATTTAAGGTAAAAAAAAAAAAAAAAACTAAAATTTGAGGAATCCGTCAAGAGTTGGAAAAGATATTTTAGAGATGTAGGGTTTTATACCAAACTTCTTCCATATTCTGGATATTTTAACTGTGACAGTTATTAGTAAGCACTCTTAAGTGTTCATTTTGTATCACACACACACATGCACATGAGAGAAAATGAAATAGATCTTTCATCTTGTTGCCCTAATGAGTACCAACAGCTTCTCCAATCTTAACTTCCAAATGCAAAGCTGACCTGCTTTTCTAGATGAATGATTTTAAAGAATATCTTATATTTCTTTAGCTGAAATAATCCAATTATTGCACAATTTAGGATATAATAGCAATTTTACTGTGGCACTGGCAATAGAAACTGAAGACGCCCTGTTTCTAACACGAAAGTAATGAAACAGCTAAAAGCTCTCTTACCGGGAACATGGAGAGACTGACAAGAAAGCAGGAGACTTTGTGGTCCCTACACTCCTCTGGGTAACCCTCATGGCATCACGGAACAGACGCAAAACTACCCATGAAAGTGAACGTGTTAGTCGCTCAGTCCTGTCCGACTCTTCACGGGTGACCCCATGGACTACAGCCCGCCAGGCTTCTCTGTCCATGGCATTCTCCCAGAAAGAATATTAGAGTGGGTAGCCAATCCATTTTCCAGGGGATCTTCCCAACCCAGGGATGAAACCTGGGTCTCTGGCATTCACAGGAAGATTCTTTACCATCTGAGCTACCAGGGAAGCCCAGAGTCACCAGCATTTTTAATCTGCAATTTGCAGGTCTCCCGATTACACTGGAACTTTCATTTCAACCAAGCTGATGTGACTTTGGTAAACTGTTCTTACTTGGTATTCTTCGTCTTCCAGTACTTCTGTGATGTATTCTTCCTGTGCCTTGTATTAGCCACTTTCATTGTATTTTCCTCAAAATTATTCTGCTTATTTTTTTTTTAGCCACTTCTATTGATCTTTCATTTATTTATCTTTGTTCTTTGGCCCGTGTGGGCCTCCCACCGCTGTGACCTCTGTTGTCGCAGAGCACTGGCTCTGGGTGCATGCGCTCCAGAGCTCCGGCTTGGTAATTGGACACATGGGTCCAGCCGCTCCGCGGCATGTGGGATCTTCCCAGGCCAGGGATCTAACCGTCACCCCTTGCACTGCAAGGTGGTGTCCTTACCCACTGGATCACCAGGAAGTCCCTCAAAATTCTTATTTTTTGAGTCTAAACCACTAAGTGTACTTAATTTATTCCATGGAACCCACTTTTCCTGCATTCACAGGCATATTCTTCACCACTAGCACCACCTGGGAAGCCCGAATTAAGTCTTTATGCCCACCTAATCGCAGAGTTTACAAAGTTGTGGAAAGGGACATTGACAAAGTGGATTGGAATAGAAATAATACCAAAAGTTTAGAGTCAACTAAAAGTTCTAATATACTGCAGTTGTTAAAGCTTCTGTAAACATGCAAATTAAAAACAATAATCATAGAATAGTATTACCTGGAGCACTGCTGATTTTTCTATACAGGTATAAAAAATAACATGAGTCTACAGTTGTTACAAGAGTTCGTTTTGTTCAGATTATAAAACTCAGTGATAAGGCTATGATTGTTTAAGAATTAATGCCCTTTTTAGAAGAAAGACATATTTGTACACTCTCTGTAGGAACTAAAACAAAGTTGAGTTTTCTGTTTTCAAGGCTTTTGCATGAAAAACTAATTTGCAAAATATTGAGAGACAGGTTCATTCTCATCTGGATATAATGGCATATTATACATTATAAAACTGACCAACTTTCATTTCACAAGTACATTTCAGAAGGATTCTTTAAAGATTAAATTGGTCTTTGTTAAGCTATTCCTAGAACATAGGAATATGTGTGTATTATCTGCAGTTTTTTCTTAGCAATAACTTCCTTTTTTTCCATTATTTTTTACCTGACCCTGCAGAGAAAGTGTTAGTTGCTCAATTGTGTCTGATTCTTTGTGACTCCGTGGACTGTAATTTCTGTCCAAGGAATTCTCAGGCAGATTTCTTTTTTTTTTTTTTTTTCCCTTCGCCCCCCTTTTAAAATGAGGTTATGTCACACATCAGCCTTAGGGGTAAATAATCCACATGCACATTTATTATGAATGTATAAATACCATTCACTGCTAAGTAGTTTACTATGATTACCTTTCCTTGGTTTTCCTGTGAGTAACAATGGCCTTATTTTCCCATTTGCTTTGTTATATACATACTTATCCAAATCTTATCCAGTTCTGCTCCAACAGATCTGTCAGTAATTATTCCAGATGCTCAGACAAGTCAGATAACCTCTTAGTTTTATTTCTCCCTGGAGACCTTCCTTTGATAGCTCTCCATATTCCTGCTCCAACTGAACTGTCCATATTCTGGTCAGCTGCCCAGCTCTCATTTGAAAACCACTTGGCCATTCTTCCCTTGTAGCTCCGCTGACTCTAGCTGCAATGCAAGAGGCCCCATTTTGATTGCTGGATTGGGAAGATGTCCTGGAGGAGGGATAGGCTACCCACTCTAGTATCCTTCTCAGGCAGATTTCTTACCATCTGAGCTACCAGGGAAGCCCCTTGACCCTAACCATGTAAAAAAAATTATAGGCATTAATTTGAGTGCATCTATGGATCCAGCCTTTGGTGTGCATTAATTGTTGGCACTCTGTATTGTATTTAGTATCTAATGCGTAGTCTTGTAGGTTGCTCTTCACACAGAGAAGAAAAGTTACCGTCTTCCCTAGCCCTGAGGTCATGCAAGCACTTTGTACTCTGGAATAGAATATTCATGTCCCCGCTCCTTCCTTCAATGATCTATGTTTTAATAAAATTTATATGCAAGAGCTAAAGTATTAGAAGCTACCCAGACTTTAAACTGTTCCCAAGTGGGTGCTATGACTGAACAACAGCCTTGAGAGCTAAGATGCAAGGGAGGGTCCCCATTTTACTGGCAAGGAACTGAGTCTCAAAGAAATTCTGAAACTTACCTAAAGGCACAAAATTGAGAAGTGCAAAATTCTGAACCCTGACCTTTAAACTCCACTCAGTTCCAAAATAGAAACATAAACTGAATTCAACATCATCATTTAGGACTATGCAAACTACATGCAAATCAGGACATCCACGAACTCCTTAGAAAACATTAGGTGACATGTCACATAGGATATGAGAAATGCTTCATAAATATTAATTCTGGGCATACTTCCCACTGAACAACACACACACGTGATCTGCCTCCTCACTCTGAAATGAAGTGTTGAGGTGATACATCCTTCATACTTTCTGTTGCCTTTTCATTGTGTTTTATATAATTTTTGATTAGTTGTGAACATAGAAGATGGTACAGAGCATAATTAAGACAAATGCACATGTTCCTACCACTGTAGTTGTTGATAGTGGCGAAGATCATGCCATGCTACATAGGTATTTTTATTGGGAAATAATTGCTTTAAAATGTTGTGCTAGTTTCTGTGTACAATGAAGTGAATCAGTTATATGCATACATGTATCCCCTGTCTCCTGAGTCTCCTTCTCATCCCTCATCACACCCTTCTGTTCATCACAGAGCACTAGGCTGAACTCCCTGTGCTATACTGCAGCTTCTTTATCTATCTTCCAGATGGTAGTATACATATGTTAATCCTACTCTCTGAACCTCTCTCATCCACCTCTCCCCTTCCCACGTCCACAAGTCCATTCTCCATGCCCATGTCTCTACTCCTACCCTGCAAATAGGTTCATGCATAGCACTTTTCTAGATTCCACATATATGTGTTCATATATAGTACTTGTTTTTTTTCTTTCTGACTTACTTCACTCTGTGTGACAGACTCTGTGTTCAGCTACATGACTACAAATGACTCAGTTTTGT
Organism: Tragulus kanchil; assembly: GCA_022376925.1. NCBI lineage: Eukaryota > Metazoa > Chordata > Mammalia > Artiodactyla > Tragulidae > Tragulus > Tragulus kanchil. The sequence continues at coordinate 135,887,070 of JAIOJX010000023.1, forward strand.
TCCTTTTAGAGTTGAGCAAGGTACCCATTTTACCTGGCAAGGAAAATATTCATGTCCTCCTTCCTTCAATGATCTATGTTTTAATAAAATTTATATGCAAGAGCTAAAGTATTAGAAGCTACCCAGACTTTAAACTGTTCCCAAGTGGGTGCTATGACTGAACAACAGCCTTGAGAGCTAAGATGCAAGGGAGGGTCCCCATTTTACTGGCAAGGAACTGAGTCTCAAAGAAATTCTGAAACTTACCTAAAGGCACAAAATTGAGAAGTGCAAAATTCTGAACCCTGACCTTTAAACTCCACTCAGTTCCAAAATAGAAACATAAACTGAATTCAACATCATCATTTAGGACTATGCAAACTACATGCAAATCAGGACATCCACGAACTCCTTAGAAAACATTAGGTGACATGTCACATAGGATATGAGAAATGCTTCATAAATATTAATTCTGGGCATACTTCCCACTGAACAACACACACACGTGATCTGCCTCCTCACTCTGAAATGAAGTGTTGAGGTGATACATCCTTCATACTTTCTGTTGCCTTTTCATTGTGTTTTATATAATTTTTGATTAGTTGTGAACATAGAAGATGGTACAGAGCATAATTAAGACAAATGCACATGTTCCTACCACTGTAGTTGTTGATAGTGGCGAAGATCATGCCATGCTACATAGGTATTTTTATTGGGAAATAATTGCTTTAAAATGTTGTGCTAGTTTCTGTGTACAATGAAGTGAATCAGTTATATGCATACATGTATCCCCTGTCTCCTGAGTCTCCTTCTCATCCCTCATCACACCCTTCTGTTCATCACAGAGCACTAGGCTGAACTCCCTGTGCTATACTGCAGCTTCTTTATCTATCTTCCAGATGGTAGTATACATATGTTAATCCTACTCTCTGAACCTCTCTCATCCACCTCTCCCCTTCCCACGTCCACAAGTCCATTCTCCATGCCCATGTCTCTACTCCTACCCTGCAAATAGGTTCATGCATAGCACTTTTCTAGATTCCACATATATGTGTTCATATATAGTACTTGTTTTTTTTCTTTCTGACTTACTTCACTCTGTGTGACAGACTCTGTGTTCAGCTACATGACTACAAATGACTCAGTTTTGTTCCTTTTAGAGTTGAGTATACATAGACATGTTTAGATGAACAAATAAACATTACACATAAAGTTGAAACACCACTGGAATACCTCTCAGCCACAAACTTGTTTATCTCCTTTCTCAAAATTTAACCAGTATCATAAATATGTGTGTCCTTCTGGTCTGTCCTTATGTTGACACACACATACACATGCACATACATCTATAGAGCAATGAAAAATATTGGACAGAGAGTTGTACACTATGTTTAAATTCTACATAAATGTTGCCACACTGCACTTAATATACAATGTTTTCTTTTCACACAACATCACCATTGAGAACTATCCACGTTCCTATACATCAAAATGCATTGCTTAATAACCACTTCAATACATTCTAGTAAACCATTTTCTCACTGATGGACATGGCTACTCCCTCCAGTTTTCTTGTCTGGAGAATCTCATGGGCAGAGGAGCCTGGACGGTTACAGTCCATGGGGGTCACAAAGAGTTGGGCACGACTGAGTGACTAATGCTTTCACTTTCTAATATACTTATAGCCAGTTAAGTCAGGGAGGGTCAATTAACTGCTGTAAAATCAAGTATCAGTAATGGAGCCAGTGACCCCTAATTCACCTGTCCCCCATCGACCTTCATGCCCCATAGCCACAGGAAAAGAGGCACAGAGCATAGAAGTAGACTGTCCCTGGAACCTCCCCGCCTCAGCCTAGATTCAGACAGAAATGTCTCCTGTGCAGATCATTCTGGGAGCTGTGACAGGAATTATTTGTCTCACCAACCGTTATTCCTATGGGGGGAAAGGAGGCTGAGACCCCCAGACCTGTTAGATGATGAAATGGAAACCCATGAAATTCTGCATACTGGAAGGCATGGGCCACTTTTGTTTGTTACCTGTGGTGCTGTGCTGTGTGATGCTTTGTTACTCAGTCATGTCCAACTCTTTGTGACCTCATGGACTGTAACCCTAATGAAGCATTAGTACTTCAGTCCTTTTATATTGCTGAATAAAATGACATTGTGTACTCACTGGTGTCCACTGTTTGTGACCCCATGGATTGTAGCCTGCCAGGCTCCTCACAGGCAAGAATACCGAGTAGGTTGCCATTCCCTTCTCCAGGAGATCGTCTCAACCCAGGGATCTAACCCCAAATGAAAGTGTTAGTCACTAGTTGACTCTGAATCAAAGGAAGCTTCACAGGTGTACTTCAGTGCTATACATACGCTTTCACAAGTGGGATGAGAATTTTACTGTAAATCACTATTCAGGAACCATGCTTACATAGAGCAGGGTTGGTGTTCTATTCAAAATCAGAATCCAGAAAATTGAAGACTGTGTGTTATTTGGGATAAATGAATAGAGAGAAGACCACTCTGTTTTCAAGGGTTGTTGGATGCCTCTGTGCTCTTCCACTGTGCCCATTTTTTCAAAAACACCTGGGTCTTCAGGCTGATCAAGATAACAGTGTCAGATGTAGAGCAGGATATCAACTGCAAGCTCGTGAACAGAAGTTATCAACTCTGCCATATCAATGAGGAGGAAATACTCACTGATCTCCTCTTCTTTTCCAATAAAAAATTCTCCCCGCTCTTGAGAAATTTATACAACTTCTTTAAAATCTATTTCCCACTCTGAAGGAGGGCATGGCAACCCATTCCAGTATTCTGGCCTGAGAAATCCCATTAACAGAGGAGTCTGACAGGCTACAATCCATGGGGTCACAAACGGTAGACACCACTGAGCACACAATGTCATTTTATTCAGCAATAAAAAAGGAATGAAGTACTAATACTTGGTTCAACAGAAAAACATGAATAAAACTTGAAAACATGCTAAGCGAAGGAAGCCAGACACAAAAGGCCACATTATGTACAATTCCACTTAAAACCTTTTCAGTAATTGCCAGTCAAGGGGGAACCAAAACATAATAATAATAACTATGCCAAAGAAAAATTACTGTGCTAAACTTATTTTTTAATGGTGATTTAAAACAAGATTAACATCAGAACATTCTCCCCATTTTTCCACCACCTCTCCTAAAAGAAAGCTCACATGTCCAACTCTTTGTGACCTCATGGACTGTAACCCTAATGAAGCATTAGTACTTCAGTCCTTTTATATTGCTGAATAAAATGACATTGTGTACTCACTGGTGTCCACTGTTTGTGACCCCATGGATTGTAGCCTGCCAGGCTCCTCACAGGCAAGAATACCGAGTAGGTTGCCATTCCCTTCTCCAGGAGATCGTCTCAACCCAGGATCTAACCCCAAATGAAAGTGTTAGTCACTAGTTGACTCTGAATCAAAGGAAGCTTCACAGGTGTACTTCAGTGCTATACATACGCTTTCACAAGTGGGATGAGAATTTTACTGTAAATCACTATTCAGGAACCATGCTTACATAGAGCAGGGTTGGTGTTCTATTCAAAATCAGAATCCAGAAAATTGAAGACTGTGTGTTATTTGGGATAAATGAATAGAGAGAAGACCACTCTGTTTTCAAGGGTTGTTGGATGCCTCTGTGCTCTTCCACTGTGCCCATTTTTTCAAAAACACCTGGGTCTTCAGGCTGATCAAGATAACAGTGTCAGATGTAGAGCAGGATATCAACTGCAAGCTCATGAACAGAAGTTATCAACTCTGCCATATCAATGAGGAGGAAATACTCACTGATCTCCTCTTCTTTTCCAATAAAAAAAATTCTCCCTGCTCTTGAGAAATTTATACAACTTCTTTAAAATCTATTTCCCACTCTGAAGGAGGGCATGGCAACCCATTCCAGTATTCTGGCCTGAGAAATCCCATTAACAGAGGAGTCTGACAGGCTACAATCCATGGGGTCACAAACGGTAGACACCACTGAGCACACAATGTCATTTTATTCAGCAATAAAAAAGGAATGAAGTACTAATACTTGGTTCAACAGAAAAACATGAATAAAACTTGAAAACATGCTAAGCGAAGGAAGCCAGACACAAAAGGCCACATTATGTACAATTCCACTTAAAACCTTTTCAGTAATTGCCAGTCAAGGGGGAACCAAAACATAATAATAATAACTATGCCAAAGAAAAATTACTGTGCTAAACTTATTTTTTAATGGTGATTTAAAACAAGATTAACATCAGAACATTCTCATCCCACCACCTTCCCTTTCTTACCTGCTTCATCCCTATCTCTCTCCTAAAAGAAAGCTGTACATACATCATAAATTAAAAATAACTAGGGACTTCTCTGATGGTCCTGTGGTTATAAATCCACCTCGCAGATTCGATCTCTGATCAGGGCACTAAGATCCCACATGCCATAAATCAAGTATGCCCTCAAGCCACAGCTGCTGAGCTCATGCTCTGGAGCCCCCCGTGCCACAACTAGAGAGTCCACATGCTGCAACAAAAGATTTAGCATGTTGCAACCAAGACCCGTCACAGCCAAATAAATTAATTTTTCAACAAGCTAGAGAACCAAAGCAGTTTTACTGGTAAAATTCACATACGTATTCAAGGAATACGAGTAAGGGATCTAGCAAGACTAGGATCTGGAATATTCAGCTCTATCTGCTGTTTTCTTACCTGAAAAGTCCCTGTTTATGTTCATTTTCTCACGGATTATCAAAAGAGAAATTGAACCAATTTAGCTTTCTATCTCTTTCAGAGATTTAAACACCTTTGGTCACAGACTAGAATGAAGGACACCAGTTTGCTACCCATAGCATTGTTGTAATGTAGTCGCTAAGTCCTGTCTGACTCTCTTTCAACCCCATGGACTGGAGTCCACTAGGCTTCTCCATCCACGGGATTTTTCCAATGAGAATACTGGAGTGGTTTGCCATTTCCCTCTCCAGGGGATCTTCCCAACCCAGGGATTGAACCCATCGTTCCTGCATGGGCAGGTGGATTCTTTATGGCCGAGCCAGCAGGGAAGCCCAATTCTCTGGGACAGCAGAATGACAGTGATCCAGGAATGAAGAATGCTGAGGTTCTCTGTGCAGATTTAAGGAACACAGCTGGAATTTTCATCATCTCTTACTCCACTCAGTTTCTGGAGTGTGTGCTAACAAGGCAATTAAGAAGAAAATGAAACCAGCCATACAGATAGAGATAAATTTATATCACATAGAATTTGCAGGGAAATCAACTAGAGTGACTTACAGAAAATTAATGTCTCCAAGATATAGGACAAGTTGTACAAATACTTCTAAAACCTGACTTCTTTTTAAAGTAGTCTCTTGGAAAAGAAAAATTCATTCTATATGTGTGTTATCCTTCAGGATCTGAATGAAAGGAATTTGTTGGAGGAAAACTGCTTTTTAAAAAAAATGCCCTCTTTTATTGGTTTTTATTTATTTATTTTCATCCATCTTTATTCTTTGGCCTGTGTGGACCTCTCATTGCAATGGTCTCTCTTTATGCACTGGCTCTAAGCGCATCTGCTCGAGCCCTCCGGTGCCACAACTAGAGAGTCCACATGCTGCAACAAAAGATTTAGCATGTTGCAACCAAGACCCGTCACAGCCAAATAAATTAATTTTTCAACAAGCTAGAGAACCAAAGCAGTTTTACTGGTAAAATTCACATACGTATTCAAGGAATACGAGTAAGGGATCTAGCAAGACTAGGATCTGGAATATTCAGCTCTATCTGCTGTTTTCTTACCTGAAAAGTCCCTGTTTATGTTCATTTTCTCACGGATTATCAAAAGAGAAATTGAACCAATTTAGCTTTCTATCTCTTTCAGAGATTTAAACACCTTTGGTCACAGACTAGAATGAAGGACACCAGTTTGCTACCCATAGCATTGTTGTAATGTAGTCGCTAAGTCCTGTCTGACTCTCTTTCAACCCCATGGACTGGAGTCCACTAGGCTTCTCCATCCACGGATTTTTCCAATGAGAATACTGGAGTGGTTTGCCATTTCCCTCCAGGGATCTTCCCAACCCAGGGATTGAACCCATCGTTCCTGCATGGGCAGGTGGATTCTTTATGGCCGAGCCAGCAGGGAAGCCCAATTCTCTGGGACAGCAGAATGACAGTGATCCAGGAATGAAGAATGCTGAGGTTCTCTGTGCAGATTTAAGGAACACAGCTGGAATTTTCATCATCTCTTACTCCACTCAGTTTCTGGAGTGTGTGCTAACAAGGCAATTAAGAAGAAAATGAAACCAGCCATACAGATAGAGATAAATTTATATCACATAGAATTTGCAGGGAAATCAACTAGAGTGACTTACAGAAAATTAATGTCTCCAAGATATAGGACAAGTTGTACAAATACTTCTAAAACCTGACTTCTTTTTAAAGTAGTCTCTTGGAAAAGAAAAATTCATTCTATATGTGTGTTATCCTTCAGGATCTGAATGAAAGGAATTTGTTGGAGGAAAACTGCTTTTTTTAAAAAAAAAAATGCCCTCTTTTATTGGTTTTTTATTTATTTATTTTCATCCATCTTTATTCTTTGGCCTGTGTGGACCTCTCATTGCAATGGTCTCTCTTGTTGCAGTGCACTGGCTCTAAGCGCATCTGCTCCAGGGAGCTGGCTCGTAACTAGACACACCGGTCCGGCCACTCCACAGCACATGGGATCTTCCCAGGCCGGGGATTGAACTGGTATCCCTTGCACTGCAAAGTGGCTCTTTACCCTCTAGACCTGGCAAATTGCTTTTTGAGTCCAAATTCTTTGAGCCACCCAAGTTCTTCTTTAGCAAATAGCTTGTGTAGAATTGGCTTATTCATCTGTAATGAGTAAACACTTTTAGAGCACACAGTGCTGGGTATTCTATCCCAATATGGCTTCTTAAATTGTTCCTCACTCATTCATAATTTGTTCTAAAATGAGCTCTGTATTATGAAATCTGATTACAACATGAAATATCAGTTGTTGTTCAGTCACTAAGTCATGTCCAACTCTTTGTAACCCTATGGACTGCATCACACCAAGCTTCCTTGTCATTCACCATCGTCCTAGAGTTTGCTCAGATCTATGCCCATTGAGTCAGTGATGCCATGCAACCATCTCATCCTCTGTTGCCCACTTCTCCTCCTGCTGTCAATCTTTCCCAGAATAGAGGTCTCTTCCAATGAGTCATCTCTTTGCATCAGGTGGCCAAGTGTTGGAGCTTCAGCTTCAGCATCAGTCCTTCCAGTGAATATTCAGGGAGGATTTCCTGTAGGATAGACTGGTTTGAACCCCTTGCTGTCCAAGGAACTCTCAAGAGTCTTCTCTAGCACCACAATTTGAAAGCATCAATTCTTCAGTGCTCAGCCTTCTTTATGGTCCAACTTACATCCATATACAACTACTGGAAAAACCATAGTTTTGACTATATGGAGTTTTGTCAGGAAAATGACACCAACAAAGTAGCACCAGGAAAATAGACGGATGATTAAACTTTACATATTTCTAACATAGCTTTTGGGTGAGTTTGGTGTTAGCAGCTTTGCATTCACACTTATCTGCTGATCAATAGGTGTTTCTATCTTATGCATTCTGTCTTTACCCACCCACCTCCACTGAGAACATGGGATACTTCTGGACATTCTACCAGGCTTACCCAAGACACCTCAAGGAAAGATGGCGAGGGTGATCTTCAGACTACACTCAGACTTTCCAACAAATGCATGCTTGCTCCCGCAAACAAAACCAAAGTGGGGAAAACAACTGTGTAAACTTTTGTATACATATAGCTGGTTCACACTGTTATACAGCAGAAACGAATACAACATTATAAAGCAACTATATTTCAATTAAAAAAAATAATAAATAAATAAAAATAACCGTGTGGGAAAAAAAAGACACCACATTTTAGAGGCATATTCTAGAGTCCTGTTTCAGTGTTAAGCCCTGAGGAAAAGGAAAGGAAACCCACTCAGGGAGACATTAATGAGCACCATTCAAATGTGACAAGATGGCAGATACAGATCGAGAGAATGAAGGACCAGAAGGGTTTGTTAAAAATTGGGGGCAGATGGAAGGGCATAGAATTGAAAAAAAAGAAAAGGAAGACAGTTCCTCTTCCTGCCTCTGTGGCCTTTCCTCTGCCCGTCTCTGTTCCTTTCTCAGCTTATTCAACTTCTCTTTGGCTTGAGCAAATTTTTTCACTGCCTGAGCTGATTTTAATGTATACAGTGGCTGTCAGGGAATTTTCAGGTTTTAGGCAAAAGAAAGTACTCATTCCCCAATGAAATTCTTGGATAATTTACAGACAATTCTCTCTGCCCTGAAAACTGTATTTCAGCTATTTGAGGTATTTTATGCATTCCATGTCTATGTTATATAAAAAACGAAAGCACTTTTGTGGCTCCCTGAAAACTCTGTACTTTACATTAAATTTGCTTAACAAGTTCTGCTCTCTATGGATGCTTTCGATATCTCTGACAGAATGAAAAGGAAAAGGCAATGTGAGGCGAGAATTTGATAGAACAAAATAGGATTAAGAATATTTATTTAAATGCTCAGATAATGCAAAATGCCTTCAAAATCTCAAGCTCAGATTCTAATTAAAAAGGACCACATAGAAGCATATCAAATACTTTTCTAGATGCATATAATGTGCCTGCTAAGCCTCTTCAGTTGTGTCCAACTCTTTGCAAGAGTTCTATGGATCATAGCCCTCCAGGCTCCTCAGTCCATGGGAGTTTTCAGGCAAGAATACTGGAGTGGACTGCCATTTCCTTCTTCAGGGGATCTTCCCAATGCAGGAATTGATCCTGACTCTTGCATCTCCTCCATTCTTTACCACTGCCCCACCTGGGAAGCTTTCTATGTATAAAGACAAAGCAGGAAAACCTTCACTTGCCCTTCCAACTTCTACAGTTGTTAAAGGCTCAAAAAAAAAAAAAGTTTTTTAATGCAATTGTTGCTGGTTTAGTGTAACAATTTTGCTGTCAAGGAAACAATAAATGCTTTCTGTCCAAGGATCAGTCTACAGCTCACAGACTCCACGAGGAAGAGAATAGTGCCAACGAATTACTGCAAGACTCATCCTGCATTTCCAAAGTCCATAAATAATGCAGCAAGAGAGCCTATTTGCAGAAGGGATTTATCGGCCATGGCTTCATCCATATGCAGTGGTGGGGATGTCATTCTGACTATTTTGCCTGTGGGGCATTTATACTCTGCTTGATGATTTACATAGTGATGCAGCAGAGAGAACCCAGAACCATGTTCCCAGGCATTGCTTTTCCAACATGGTACAGTCAGAGTATATGCTCTTGAAACACAGTGAATAAATCAGAGCTAAAGAATTTTGAAGCCACAGAAAACCTGTCCACCAAAGCAGAAAGGGGCTGTTTCTCAACTTATTATTTGCATCAGATCAGAAACAACCAAAATGATGCCATTTATCTGTTGGAATAGGAATGCAGTGGGCCTAACACTTACCAGAATACCCAATATAAATCGATGGAAAATGAATAAAAATCTATCAGTGAGGCCAGATGCTTTCATAACACACTTCTGTTTGATAGACTCCAGGTGCACAAGGAAGGGGAATAACAGGCAAGCTTTGCAGAAATGAGAACCCAGGTCCACAACATCCAGATCTCAACTCTTCTTGTGAGTGTCTTCTCAGATGTCCATGTCACATACTTCCCTCTCCGGCCTTTTCTCCCCCTTAACGTTTCATTTCCCTACTTGATCGCCATGCCCCCCTATTGCTTTCTTCTCCAACTCTTTGCAAGAGTTCTATGGATCATAGCCCTCCAGGCTCCTCAGTCCATGGGAGTTTTCAGGCAAGAATACTGGAGTGGACTGCCATTTCCTTCTTCAGGGGATCTTCCCAATGCAGGAATTGATCCTGACTCTTGCATCTCCTCCATTCTTTACCACTGCCCCACCTGGGAAGCTTTCTATGTATAAAGACAAAGCAGGAAAACCTTCACTTGCCCTTCCAACTTCTACAGTTGTTAAAGGCTCAAAAAAAAAGTTTTTTAATGCAATTGTTGCTGGTTTAGTGTAACAATTTTGCTGTCAAGGAAACAATAAATGCTTTCTGTCCAAGGATCAGTCTACAGCTCACAGACTCCACGAGGAAGAGAATAGTGCCAACGAATTACTGCAAGACTCATCCTGCATTTCCAAAGTCCATAAATAATGCAGCAAGAGAGCCTATTTGCAGAAGGGATTTATCGGCCATGGCTTCATCCATATGCAGTGGTGGGGATGTCATTCTGACTATTTTGCCTGTGGGGCATTTATACTCTGCTTGATGATTTACATAGTGATGCAGCAGAGAGAACCCAGAACCATGTTCCCAGGCATTGCTTTTCCAACATGGTACAGTCAGAGTATATGCTCTTGAAACACAGTGAATAAATCAGAGCTAAAGAATTTTGAAGCCACAGAAAACCTGTCCACCAAAGCAGAAAGGGGCTGTTTCTCAACTTATTATTTGCATCAGATCAGAAACAACCAAAATGATGCCATTTATCTGTTGGAATAGGAATGCAGTGGGCCTAACACTTACCAGAATACCCAATATAAATCGATGGAAAATGAATAAAAATCTATCAGTGAGGCCAGATGCTTTCATAACACACTTCTGTTTGATAGACTCCAGGTGCACAAGGAAGGGGAATAACAGGCAAGCTTTGCAGAAATGAGAACCCAGGTCCACAACATCCAGATCTCAACTCTTCTTGTGAGTGTCTTCTCAGATGTCCATGTCACATACCTCCCTCTCCGGCCTTTGCTCCCACTTAACCTTACATGTCACTACTTGATCGCCATGCCATCTCTCTTTTCTAATTAACAAAAAACCTGGTGTCTCAACAAGATTGCTAATTTATCTCAAGTAGTTTAAAGTTCTAGTAAAACTAGGCATATAGCATGCCCATCAAAAAGATACAGGAAAGATATTCTATGTATGTGCCTTGAGAATACCCAAGAAATAAGTTATTTTAACAACATGTAATGAAGTATCAATAAATCAGAGTAGTAGACACACATCTAACTCATGTCCCCATTCTTCTTCTCTTTCTGAAAGATAGGTGCTCAATGTATCAGAAAGAATCATTCCTTTTTAGAGTCCAAAGCACTGGACTAATTTACACACACCACTAGGACTTCCCAGGTGGCACTAGTGGTAAAGAACCCATGTGCCAATGCAGGAGACGAATAGACATGGGTTCAATCCCTGAGTCTGGAAGATTCCTTGGAGGAGGGCATGGCGATCCACTCCAGAATTCTTGCCTGGAGAATCCCATGGACAGAGGAGCCTGGCAGGTTACAGTCTGTGGGGTTGCAAAGAGTTGGACAGGACTGAAGCAACTTAGCATGCACGCACACACATTTAGCCTAAAGCAGTTGGGTGACCCATGCATGGGCAGTCAACATTGTCTCCTGACTGGAGGATGGACTCTAGGAGGGGCCGAAGGGATGGATAAAACTAGAGCCATTGGTTGGACTCGTGTCTGGACAGCTGACTAAAGAGTTTATATTCGATGATACAATAAGGTTGGCAGAACAGCCCTGTAGTATAGTCAATGGGGAGCCACTGAGGGTTGTAGTGTGGAGGAGGAGCAAACACAACTGAGATGGTTATGAAACCACCACTGTGCTGCTCTAGAAGTAAGAAGATACTTCAGGAAAGAAGAAAAGAATTTTGAACTCAAGTGGCTATGGTGAAATCAGAGTAGAGGGGAAATTTTCTCAATGAAGAAGCAACACTCCAGGTGCACAAGGAAGGGGAATAACAGGCAAGCTTTGCAGAAATGAGAACCCAGGTCCACAACATCCAGATCTCAACTCTTCTTGTGAGTGTCTTCTCAGATGTCCATGTCACATACCTCCCTCTCCGGCCTTTGCTCCCACTTAACCTTACATGTCACTACTTGATCGCCATGCCATCTCTCTTTTCTAATTAACAAAAAACCTGGTGTCTCAACAAGATTGCTAATTTATCTCAAGTAGTTTAAAGTTCTAGTAAAACTAGGCATATAGCATGCCCATCAAAAAGATACAGGAAAGATATTCTATGTATGTGCCTTGAGAATACCCAAGAAATAAGTTATTTTAACAACATGTAATGAAGTATCAATAAATCAGAGTAGTAGACACACATCTAACTCATGTCCCCATTCTTCTTCTCTTTCTGAAAGATAGGTGCTCAATGTATCAGAAAGAATCATTCCTTTTTAGAGTCCAAAGCACTGGACTAATTTACACACACCACTAGGACTTCCCAGGTGGCACTAGTGGTAAAGAACCCATGTGCCAATGCAGGAGACGAATAGACATGGGTTCAATCCCTGAGTCTGGAAGATTCCTTGGAGGAGGGCATGGCGATCCACTCCAGAATTCTTGCCTGGAGAATCCCATGGACAGAGGAGCCTGGCAGGTTACAGTCTGTGGGGTTGCAAAGAGTTGGACAGGACTGAAGCAACTTAGCATGCACGCACACACATTTAGCCTAAAGCAGTTGGGTGACCCATGCATGGGCAGTCAACATTGTCTCCTGACTGGAGGATGGACTCTAGGAGGGGCCGAAGGGATGGATAAAACTAGAGCCATTGGTTGGACTCGTGTCTGGACAGCTGACTAAAGAGTTTATATTCGATGATACAATAAGGTTGGCAGAACAGCCCTGTAGTATAGTCAATGGGGAGCCACTGAGGGTTGTAGTGTGGAGGAGGAGCAAACACAACTGAGATGGTTATGAAACCACCACTGTGCTGCTCTAGAAGTAAGAAGATACTTCAGGAAAGAAGAAAAGAATTTTGAACTCAAGTGGCTATGGTGAAATCAGAGTAGAGGGGAAATTTTCTCAATGAAGAAGCAACAGGATCTGGCAACTGAGAAATGTAGGTTGCAAGGGAGCTGACAAGCTCAGAAGGACCACCAATATTTAAGCCTGGGTGGCTTGAAGGCCACCAGGTCATTGGCAGAAAGGCATCAGAAACGGGAGAGGAAAGATAATAAGGTCCATTGGTGACATTTTCAGTTGCAGGAACTGGAAAACACTTGAAGGACAGATGTCCAGGGGCTTGGGAGAAATGTCAAACCAAAGACAGTGATGTGGGAGTTATCGGCTTAAAGATGAGACAGATCGAAAGGTCCTTTTTGCTTTCTGTCTTATATTTAGCTTCCCGGTGACCTGATGCTGATTCATCTTAGAAAAAAAAAAAAAAAAGAGAGAGAGAGAGAGAGACTTATACCACCATCTGTCCTTGTATTTCTTTTTTTAAAAAAGATTTTATTGAAGTTGGATTTACCATGTGTATTAATTTCTGTTGTATAGCAAACTGACTCTAGTGAATATAGATCCCTGTGCTGTAGAGTAGGACCTTGTTTATCCATTCTCTATATAATCACTGAGTCAATGGACATGAGTTTGAGCAAGCTCTGGGAAATGGTGAAAAACAGGGAAGACTGGCGTGCTGCTGTCCATGGGATTGCAGAGTTGTGCACAACTCAGTGACTGAACTGATCAAATAATTTGTATGTTCTCATCCCAAAACTCCCAGTCCTTCCATCCTCCACTCCCCTGTGCTTGTATTTCTTTTAATAAAAAAAGCATTACTGTTATTTTCCATGTAACTATTATAGAGAGCAATGCCATCTGAAGAAGGAACACTGAGTTTTGGGGCTGGGCCAATTGAGATTCCAATCCTGACTCTTCTCCCTGAGACTGTATGACTTCTTACAACATTATTTAGCTTCTATGTCCCTCATTTTTCTTATTTGCATAGTCTATACTCATAAGATTACAAGAAGCAATAAATGAGCTTTTATAGACAAAAGATGGAGCATAGTACCTGCCACACATTCATGGCTCAATGAATGGTAGTTATTTTTTTATTCTTTTATTGTTGAGGTTTTTGCTACAATTATCAATAGTAATCAATACAAACCTAACTGTACTTCAAAGTTGACTCCTCTACTAAAGAGCTACTTGTATTTGATATACCATTTTTACACAATTATGTATCCTGCTAAGGACGTTAATTGTACACATAGACCAAACAACTTTTAGAAAAGTAGAAGTGGCCAAAGCCGTAAAATTTTCATTTATCCAATTGAAAATAAATTAATTGACTTTTATATTTGAACAGACTATTGGTTATGACACCATGTCCTCAGTCACTTGGTTGTGTACTTTGTGATCCCATGGACTGCAATCCCGCCAGGCTTCTCTGTCCATGGGGTTTCCCAGGCAGGAATACTGGAGTGGGTTGCCATTTCCTCCTCCAGGGGATCTTCCCCACCCAGGGATCGAACCTGTGTCTCTTGTGTCTCCTGCACTGGCAGGTGGATTCTTTACAACTGAGCCACCTGGGAAGTCTATGGTGCCATGAAGATGTACCAAATAGTTTCCACAGTAAAGTTCCTATCATTTCCAAGGTAATTTAAGGAGAACTTACGATTTGGCTATAATTACTAGTGTACAGGACAGTTAGGGGCAGGGGGCACTAAATTGTACCATCACACTAATAAGATTTTTTACCTTGCCATGGACAATTGTCTAATTACACAAACGCCAATTGAAGCTTGAAATGATTTCAAGTCATTGATGGAAGGGATGGAACAGTATTTTGCTGACTTTCTTGTATTTGTCATAAAATTCTGCAAATCTTCGATGTAAGATCAGATCAAAGGCGAAAGCACATAAATTCATAAGATGAGACAGTTTTTGTAAACTCATATATATGTCCTAAAAGAAACTAAAATGGCCTGAAGGATTAGCTGAATTAAGCAACTGTGCAGTTTATTTCCAAACATATCAAATTTCTTCAAAATCATGACATAATCACCAGGCATGAACTCTGTTTATCTGAGTGAAAAACTTGCCCAAGATAATCTAGTGAAAACAACAAATAGCAGTGGTGTTCCTAATCGAGGGGTTCAGTGAAGTAAAACTGAAGTGAGAAAGCTTGCATGAAAGTGAAGTGGACTAAATCTTCTGGAAGGTTCTGAGAATTTGTAGCATGCCCTACAGATACCTACATGTGCTGTTCCTCCCCTAAATGACGTATGTGTCTCAAGTGGGTCACCTCATCTCTAATTTCGGATCCCTGTAGGTCACCCTCTGCTAGAGAGCATCATCAAGATAGTCATCCAAACCTTGCATCATGCCTCTTTTTCAAGCATTCCCAGACACCCTTAGTGGAGTGCAGACATCTCTGCTTATGACACAGGTTCAAGTTACTTTTCTTACCACGTTACCCACTTCTTTCCCTAAATTTTCCTGAGCACTTCTACACTGGACCACTTGCCAAAACCACTTCATTTTTTGCCTAAAGGTGCTGCCTGTGGTTATGGTCACATTAAGCAGCAGAAATTTATTTCTAGTACTGCCTTAAGATCTAGCCCATACAGGTTCCTATTTATAAGTAAGCCAGACAGAAAAAGACAGATATCATATGCCATTGCCTATATGCAGAAACTTAAAAAAAAAAAACCCTTTTAATGATATAAATGTACTTACATACCAAACAAAAATAGGCCCACAGACACAGAAAAACTTATGGTTACCAAAATGGAAAGGGAGGGAAGGATAAATTAAGAGTTTGGGATTAACATAAACACCTCCCTGGGCTTCCCTGGTGGCTCAAACAGTAAAAGAACCTGTCTGCAGTGCAAGAGACCTGGGTTTAGTGCCTGGGTTGGGAGGATCCCCTGAAGAAGGGAATAGCTACCCACTCCAGTATTCTTGCCTGGAGAATCCCATGGACAGAAGAGCCTGACAAAGAGACATACGGTTGCAAAGAGTCAGACATGACTGAGTAACTAACACTTTCATATACACATTACTCTATATAAAACATAAACAACAAGGACCTACTGTGCAGCACAGGGAACTAGACTCAATATTTTGTAATAACCAGTAAAGGAACAGAAGCTAAAAAAGAATAGACATATGTATACATATAACTGATTCAGTTTGCTCTATACCTAAAATGAATACATTATAAATCAACTATAATTCAATTAAAAGTTAACTTAAAAATAAGGAGACAATATAAAAATAAGTGATTCCCCTAAATACTCTTATATATAATACTGGAATTTGAGCATGCCCTACAAATACCAACATGTGCTGTTCCTCCCCTAAATGACGTATGTGTCTCAAGTGGGTCACCTCATCTCTAATTTCGGATCCCTGTAGGTCACCCTCTGCTAGAGAGCATCATCAAGATAGTCATCCAAACCTTGCATCATGCCTCTTTTTCAAGCATTCCCAGACACCCTTAGTGGAGTGCAGACATCTCTGCTTATGACACAGGTTCAAGTTACTTTTCTTACCACGTTACCCCCTTCTTTCCTAAATTTTCCTGAGCACTTCTACACTGGACCACTTGCCAAAACCACTTCATTTTTGCCTAAAGGTGCTGCCTGTGGTTATGGTCACATTAAGCAGCAGAAATTTATTTCTAGTACTGCCTTAAGATCTAGCCCATACAGGTTCCTATTTATAAGTAAGCCAGACAGAAAAAGACAGATATCATATGCCATTGCCTATATGCAGAAACTTAAAAAAAAAAAACCCTTTTAATGATATAAATGTACTTACATACCAAACAAAAATAGGCCCACAGACACAGAAAAACTTATGGTTACCAAAATGGAAAGGGAGGGAAGGATAAATTAAGAGTTTGGGATTAACATAAACACCTCCCTGGGCTTCCCTGGTGGCTCAAACAGTAAAAGAACCTGTCTGCAGTGCAAGAGACCTGGGTTTAGTGCCTGGGTTGGGAGGATCCCCTGAAGAAGGGAATAGCTACCCACTCCAGTATTCTTGCCTGGAGAATCCCATGGACAGAAGAGCCTGACAAAGAGACATACGGTTGCAAAGAGTCAGACATGACTGAGTAACTAACACTTTCATATACACATTACTCTATATAAAACATAAACAACAAGGACCTACTGTGCAGCACAGGGAACTAGACTCAATATTTTGTAATAACCAGTAAAGGAACAGAAGCTAAAAAAGAATAGACATATGTATACATATAACTGATTCAGTTTGCTCTATACCTAAAATGAATACATTATAAATCAACTATAATTCAATTAAAAGTTAACTTAAAAATAAGGAGACAATATAAAAATAAGTGATTCCCCTAAATACTCTTATATATAATAATACGGAACCAGCTTTAAGAAAGCAAGCAATGGAGTCAAACAGCCAAAATGGCTCTGGAATTCATTTAGTCTCCTTGTCTGAATAATGAAGATAAAATATAACACACCCTGCTCTTATGGATTAACTAAGAAAACATAGATGACAGTTGTGAGAAAGAGAGAAAACGGCAGAGTTTGTCACTAGTAGATAATCTTCCCATGGTACCTACAAAATGGCACTGCTCTTTAAAAGGATAAAATTCAGGAAAAAGGCTACGATGAGGAACTGCTACTGGTGGTGTTGACCATATGTTTTCCTCATGGGCACTTTAATCAGTAGGACTGATAATGAGGATACTGAGTCCGCTTTGAACCTTCTCTGTGCCCTGCTTTATTTCTCTCATATTGTTGACTTGTCCATGGAAGACTGTTTTCTTCTGCAATGATCTGTGCATTATTTTTCTTTCTTTTTTTTAAAAAAAGATTTATTTATTTATTTATTTATTTATTTTGGGGGGGTTGGTGGGGAGGGGAGCAGGTAGGCTACTTCTATTGGTCTTTCATTCGTCTATTTTCATCCATCTTTGTTCTTTGGCCCATGTGGGCCTCCCATCGCAGTGGCCTCTGTTGTCGCAGAGTGCCGGCTCTGGGCGCATGCGCTCCAGAGCTCCGGCTCGGTAATTGGACACATCAGACCGGCCGCTCCAAGGCACGGGGGTCTTCCCAGGCCAGGGATGGAACCTGCACCCCTTGCACTGCAAGGCGGTGTCCTTACCCACTGGACCACCAGGGAAGCCCTGTGCGTTGTTTTTCATCAGCTACTTAAAATCAACATTTTCACTGAGAAATCAACATTTTTCTCACCATGTTAATCAAGTGGTCCTTAGACCAGGAGCATAAGAACCATTTAAAATAGATAGCCAATGGGAATTTTCTGTATGATTCAGGGAACCCAAGCAGGGGCTCTGTAATAACCTGGAGGGGTGGAATTGGAAGGGAGATGAGAGGGAGATTCATGAGGGAGGGGACATATATGTACCTATGACTGACTGATGCTGATATTTCACAGAAAACAGCAAAATTCTGTAAAACAATCATCCTTCTATTTAAAAAATTAATTAAAAAAATAGATTCCAGGGTCCTTCTCAGATCTGCTGTATACAAATTTTTACATAATGAGTTTAAAATCTCTGAATGAACCTTAAATACACTAAAGATTGATCATCAATATTCTATAGGCCGGGCTTCCCCTGGTGGTCCAGTGGGTAAGGACACCGCCTTGCAGTGCAAGGGGCGCCAGTTCGATCCCTGGCCTGGGAAGATCCCACGTGCCGCGGAGCGGCTGGACTGATGTGTCCAATCACCGAGCCGGAGCTCTGGAGCGCATGCGCCCAGAGCCAGCGCTCTGCGACAACTGACGCCACCGCAATGGGAGGCCCGCAGGAGCCAAAGAACAAAGACGCATGAAAACAGAGAAATGAAAGACCAATAGAAGTGGCCCGCCCACTCCCCTCCCTCCCCAACCCGACCCCCGCCCCCCCCAAAAAAAATATTCTATAGGCTAAGAGACAGAAAGAGTGGGTTCAGAGACTTCCCTGGTGGTCCAGTGGTTAAGACTCTGTGCTCCCAATGCAGGGTGCGTGGGTTCAATCCCTGGTCAGGAAACTAGATCCCACATGCTGCAACTATGACCCAATGGAGCCAAATAAATAAATAATTTTTTAAATCTTTGAAAAAAAAGAGTGGGTTCAACTGCTTTTAACAAAAAGAATCACTGTGGCATCAGAAATTTCAGCCCGCATTTGCAGAAATTTAGATTACTTGAAAAGTAAATATCAGAGAAGGAAAGCTATGACAAATCTAGACAGCATATTAAAAAGCAGAGACATCACTTTGCAACAAAGGTCTGTGTAGTCAAAGCTGTGGTTTTGCCAGTAGTCATGTACAGGTGCTAGTGGTGGACCATAAAGAAGGCAAAGTGCTGAAGAACTGATGCTTTCAAACTACATTTAACAAGAATACAGTCTTACTGTCTTGATTACTGGAGTTTCACAGAATTCTTAAAAACAGGTAGTATCAGTCTTTCAACTTGGTTCTTCTTCAATACTGTGTTTTCTGTTTCAGATTCTTTTGATTTCTGTATTAATTTTAGAAACAGTTTATATATTCTATGGTCAACTGAGGAATGACCCTCAAAGGCATTCAGGTCGATCCCTGGAACTTGGGAATGTTATCATAAATGGCAAAAGAGGCTGTGTGGATGTGATCAAGGATTGACTGGAGAAATCATGGTGGATTATCCGAGTGGGCTGTAAACATAGTAATAAGTATTTTTAAAAGAGGGAGACGGAGGGGCATTTGATTGCAGAAAAGGAAGAGTCCATATAACCAGGGGACAGAGCCTGGAGTGATGTGGACACAAGCAAGGAATATGGAGGCCACCAGGAGCAGGGCAGAGCACCATCAGGCCACCCCTAGCACCTCTGGGAGGAGCCAGCCCAGCCAACACCTGGATTTTACTCCCATTAGCTCTAGCTCGGACTCCTGACCTCTAGAACTGTAAGATGATAGACTGTGTTATTTTAAGCTATTATGCTTTTGGTAATGTGTTAGGGTCATCTCAGAATTCTCACGTCTGGGACTGAGAGGTGATAAACTGTGTTATCTTAAGCACTTAATGTTGGGGGAATTTGTTACAGCAGCAGTAGGAATCTAATGCAGCTTCTATTTTTTTTAAGCTGGTTAGTGTTTTGATTGTGTATCTGACTCTCTATGGGGCTAAGTCATCCTTTTCTCAAGAGGGATTTCGATATTTCATATAGGTCCATTAATATAGGTTCATGTTCAGGCATGTATATTTGCACATGAGGGTTTGCCCCATGAATATTTCTTATGAGAGCTTACAAAAGTAAAAAAGGATTTCTTTTTCTTAAAACTTCCTATTTATTAAGGCAAAAGTGGCTCAAAAATTAAGGGCAGAATTAAGAGAGGGCTATAATCTACTAAATAGGCATCTACAGGTACATCATTTTCCCTTTATGCTAGAGGCTGGGGCTTGTTAGGGGCCACAAGAGCATATACATCCCAAAAACCCAGCATAAGAGAGGAATTACTATTAAGTATTTTAAAATGATAAACTACATATTTCAACTATACCATTTAAATATTTGAATATATATGTAGTTGAAAATACTAGATTTTTAAACATGCATATGAACAAATGCATGCCCATGAATCAAAAGGGAAAGAAGTACATATAGTGGAAATAAACTGTCACCCAGTCCCTCAGTTTCTCTCTCTGAAGCCCATCACTGTTGTAACCCAAGATTTTAGGAAAAGGATTCACTCAGGAATGCTACATCTCTGTTTACAACCACATAGAATGTTTGAGATACATATGTTATGGCGTTATCTCAGAAATACGCTGATCAGTAGGACTGCATGGCACTTCCCTAGGGGCTCAGACAGAAAAGAATCCACCTGCCAATACAGGAGACACGGGTTCAGTCCCTGGGTCAGGAAGATCCCCTGGAGGAGGGCATGGCAACCCTCTCCAGTATTCTTGCCTGGAGAATCCCATGGACGGAGGAGCCTGGCAGGCTATCGTCCATGGAGTTGCAAAGAGTCAGATGCAACTTAGCACACACTCAGATTGTCTAGAATGCTTTTGTAAAATCATACTGATAGGGATACCACATTTGTGTATCTTCTTAGCTGTAATTCAGACCTGGTTTTAAATTGCATTTCATTTTCTTTTAGCTTCGATTTGAACCATCTGAATGAACTGGCTGAGATCGATATCCTACTGGAAACTCACTCTTTTTTCCAAACCCTTAGGGTCATAGATCTGCCTTCATTGAAAACTCTCTTAATCATCACCTTTATCAATTGAACTTGTGCTAGGCTGGCAGCCTGCAGGCCGTTGCTAGGTTGCTTGTATGGTGCTGGGGCTACTCTCTTTTGGGGGGGTGGGGTGGGTCTGGGGCTGTTCTTCTGCTGTCATAATGGGGGGCAGGCGGACCCCCCCAACCCCCACCCTGGGGCATTGAGCTCAGTCTCCCTTGTCTCATTTGCTGAACTGCCCACCAATTCCATCACTGATAGAAATAAAACTTATTTTTCTCCATTCAGTGTTCCCAAGTTTTCCCTTACCTGTCCACCTACTGACAAACGGCATAGTCTTTGAAGCTATGACTATTGATCGTTAGTCGTCCTGGGGCGACAGAGCTGTTGTACAGCAAGAAATTATGTGTCCTCTGGTGTGAATGGTATTGGAGCTCCGAGATGCAAAGCCCAAAAAGCAGATGCATTTTTAGAGTGTGGAAGTCTCACTGGCCACATCAAGCAGAGCAGCTGGGCCTCTTTCAAAGGGACTTCAGAACTCAACTGAGCAGTCCTGTTCCATGTATAAAGGCAACAAGCCAGAGAACTAACAGAAATAGGTACTGAGGTATGTACGTGGCAGTGGTGCTTGGTTGGTAGCATTCAAATAGTATTACAATTATCTATATTGGCATCACAAGTAACAATTTTAAGAGTCTAGACAGCTAAAGAAATATCCCTAACCCTCAGTACTTTTCATACTTTCAGGTCGATACTTTGCAAAATGATTCAATCAGTCAGATCTCATTTGCTTTATTTGTTAAACTGAACAAACTAGTTGCTTAAAAATTTTAAACCTGCAAATTGACTTCAATGCACTGAATCTTTGTAGGGGAAGAGAATTAAATTTTCCTCTACTCTTCCAAGTTCTTGGCTGAGACATTCCCTATAATAGAAGAAATTAACAGGAGAAAATTTAATTTTGGGTGTATAGGGGCCCCAAAGAAATGAAACCCAAAGAAGTGACAAAACAAGGCAGTTTCTGTACTTCTAGATAAACAACAAATTTGTGAAGAACTTACAAGACATAAAAGTGTGAGTTTGGGATAGCAGGTCAGTGAAGAAGTAACCGGTTTTGTTTAGACAGCTTTCTCAGTTCTGAGTTTTCTATCTCTGATTTTAAGAATGTCTTTCTCCACCTATCATGTGGAAGATATATTTCTGGTTTTCAGCAAGACAGGGGAGGATAAGAGTGTCCTTCTTGTACTCGCTGTTTCTTAAGTCACTTTAATTCAAAATTATATACCAAAGTGGCCTATATTGGGGTAGCCTGCTCTGAACCCCACCATCCTCATGTGGGTTATGAGAGGAGAGAGAAAAACGTAAGATAGTGAAATTAGCATGTCCAAAATTTTACCCAGATTTAACCAAGTATTTAAAAGTTCCTAACTTCATTGATCTCTCCTTTTCAGTAGATTCATGTACTTTCAACAAAGAGAAGCCCAAAAGAAAACCTTGAAGGCAATTCTGAAAAGCAATGACATCCTTGAAGGATGGCATATTATTTCAGTTAAAAAGAAAGATTCTGATATTTAAGGTCTGATGTTTCTGTTCTCCGAGCTTCACTACCTAGCCACTTATACTACTTAAAAAAATATATCCAATAATAATTCTGAACCTTCCTTCCGTGACAACCCTTAAAATTATTGTTTGATTAACAGCTCATGCTGCCATAAGGTGATGCCTAATTACACACCCTTGTCTCACTCATTATGTAGAGAAGTAATGACCTGGCACATTCATTTGAGAGTGGAGAAATAGTAACATATCCCTAACCCTTCCAAGTACTTTTCATACTTTCAGGTCGATACTTTGCAAAATGATTCATCAGTCAGATCTCATTTGCTTTATTTGTTAAACTGAACAAACTAGTTGCTTAAAAATTTTAAACCTGCAAATTGACTTCAATGCACTGAATCTTTGTAGGGGCAGAGAATTAAATTTTCCTCTACTCTTCCAAGTTCTTGGCTGAGACATTCCCTATAATAGAAGAAATTAACAGGAGAAAATTTAATTTTGGGTGTATAGGGCCCCAAAGAAATGAAACCCAAAGAAGTGACAAAACAAGGCAGTTTCTGTACTTCTAGATAAACAACAAATTTGTGAAGAACTTACAAGACATAAAAGTGTGAGTTTGGGATAGCAGGTCAGTGAAGAAGTAACCGGTTTTGTTTAGACAGCTTTCTCAGTTCTGAGTTTTCTATCTCTGATTTTAAGAATGTCTTTCTCCACCTATCATGTGGAAGATATATTTCTGGTTTTCAGCAAGACAGGGGAGGATAAGAGTGTCCTTCTTGTACTCGCTGTTTCTTAAGTCACTTTAATTCAAAATTATATACCAAAGTGGCCTATATTGGGGTAGCCTGCTCTGAACCCCACCATCCTCATGTGGGTTATGAGAGGAGAGAGAAAAACGTAAGATAGTGAAATTAGCATGTCCAAAATTTTACCCAGATTTAACCAAGTATTTAAAAGTTCCTAACTTCATTGATCTCTCCTTTTCAGTAGATTCATGTACTTTCAACAAAGAGAAGCCCAAAAGAAAACCTTGAAGGCAATTCTGAAAAGCAATGACATCCTTGAAGGATGGCATATTATTTCAGTTAAAAAGAAAGATTCTGATATTTAAGGTCTGATGTTTCTGTTCTCCGAGCTTCACTACCTAGCCACTTATACTACTTAAAAAAATATATCCAATAATAATTCTGAACCTTCCTTCCGTGACAACCCTTAAAATTATTGTTTGATTAACAGCTCATGCTGCCATAAGGTGATGCCTAATTACACACCCTTGTCTCACTCATTATGTAGAGAAGTAATGACCTGGCACATTCATTTGAGAGTGGAGAAATAAATGCTTTGTAATAAGATATATGCCTCCCACATTTCCTTCCTTCCTTCCTTCCCATGTAAGCTTCAAAGTGTGCTTGCTTTAGCTCCACGATGAGGAGAATTCCCTGTAAGTCCTGCCCGGCCGTGGGACAGTGTTTACTGCAACAAATGGCCAAAGATTGTTTGAATTAGCTTTAAGAAAATCGTTCTCATTTTCACAGTTGCTGTCAGTAAATGTTAGTGATTATGGCTCTTTACCAAGGGGCTTTCAACTGCTCTAACCCACTGTGGACTAGGAGTCTATTATAACCATTCCAAAAAGACAAATGTACTTTGGCTTTTTACAGAGCTGGTAACAGAGATCTGTGGGGCCTTCCTTTGATGGTCGCCTAGTCATGTATTCGTGAGAAAGGGACATTTGAACAGGGTAATCACTGGAGCCCAGAGATCACACTCCAGCCACACACAACCTGCTAGATTGTCTCTCACCAACACTGGAAGCCCTGAACACATGATGTGTTCCCTCCACACCTCTGCAAAATGCAGAACCCATCACCCCTATCAATGATCAGGCTGGTGGTGATCAGACAGTGAGGTGTGTGTTAGTTCTGATTCCCCAGTGATGGAAGGGCAAACATGAAGAAAGCTGTTGTCAGTATACACAAGCCACTGCATCCTTGGACTTAATGTCTTTGACTCAGTTTACTGACCCTGATTGCTCAGTCATCTCAAGTCTTTTGCATCCCCATAGACTGTAGCCCACTAGGTTCCTCTGTTCGTGGGATTTTCCAGGCACAAATAATGGAATGTTTTGCCATTTCCTTCTGCACAGGCTCTCCCCAACCCAGGGATCGAACCTGGGTCTCCTGCACTGCAGGTGGATTCTTTACCATCTGAGTCACCAGGGAAGCCTATAAAAGATAAAGCCCTTGGTGCAGTGGTTCTTAGACTCATGCAGCATTCATCCATGGCACAAATGCTTTCCGTGCACCTAGGATGTGCTAGGTGCTCTAGGTACACACAGCAGTGAAGAGAAGTGTGTGTCCTCAGGGAGCTCATATTCCAAGAGGACAAACAAACAGTTGCATGAAGGAGGGAGTGATAAGTGTTCAGAGAAGAATTCATCAGTTCAGGGTAAACAAGAAGCACCAAGGCCGAGGAGCAAGTCAGGGGTGGACAGGAAAGGTTTGTGCTTCCCTGCTAGCTCAGTGGTTAAAAAAAATGCCTACTGATGCAGGAGACACTGGAGATGTGGGTTTGATCCCAGGGTTGGGAAGATCCCCTGGAGGAGAATCTGGCAACTGACTCTAGTATTCCTGCCTGGAGAATCCCACAGACAGAGAAGCCTGGAGGGCTACAGTCTATGAGGTTGCAAAGAGCCAGGCACAACAACGCTAGGGGAGCCAGGAGCAAGAAGGGAGCATGTTTGCAGGCAGAAATGGGAGGGAACCCCAGGGCCACTCTCCCATGGCACACTGATGTCCAGTTGGTGCTGGCAGGTGCCTTCGCCCTAGATTTTTATACTGCTGCTGGAATCATAGATTGCTACAAATTGCCAGCTATTTAAATAGGCCAGGATGACATCACAAGTCATATTCAGACATATTTTGTGCATTGCACTTCATTCTGCCCACAGAAAACAAATTATTTAGGGTCATGCTAATTCGTGAAATCCTGTTACTCCAGCCCTATTTAGTCATGATTTCACCTCCTCAAAACACTAACAGACATGTTATTATTGCTAAAAGTATAATTGTTATGACTGTGCATGCTCAGTCACTCAGTCATGTCCAGCTCTTTGTGATTCCATGGACTGTAGCCCACCAGGCACCTCTTCCATGGGATTTCCCAGGCAAGAATATTGAATGGGTTGCCATTTCCTTCTCAAGGGGATCTTCCTGACCCAGGGATCAAACCCATATCTTCTGCGTCTCTTGCATGGGCAGGCAGGTTATTTACCACT
Source organism: Tragulus kanchil (assembly GCA_022376925.1). Taxonomy (NCBI): domain Eukaryota; kingdom Metazoa; phylum Chordata; class Mammalia; order Artiodactyla; family Tragulidae; genus Tragulus; species Tragulus kanchil. The sequence goes on from JAIOJX010000023.1 coordinate 135,912,932, forward strand.
GAGCCACCTAGGAAGCCCACAGTTACCATGATTACTCCATTTTCTTCTGTTCATATTTTTATCAGATATCAAGATAATAGGTATAATTGCCTGTTCAGCTTTTGTTCTACAATATTATTGTCATACATCATAAATTCTATTTTCATGGTGGTATAATATACAAAAATAAAGTGAAATAAACACAGATAGAATTTACAGGCTGGGTCACCTGTTTAGCCATGATTTACTCTAAACTCATTGGAAAAGACCCTGATGCTAGGAAAGATTAAAGGCAAAAGGAGAAGAGGGTGACAGAGGATGAGCTGATTAGATGATATTACCAACTCAGTGGACATGAACTTGAGCAAACTCCATGAGACAGTGGAGAACAGAGGAGCCTGGCGTGCTACAGTCCACGGGGCAGCAAAGAGTTGGACACGACTAAGCGACTGAACACTGACAACAACCACCCTGAATACCTTGAGGCTACATTTGGCTTATTCTACCTCCAGATTTCAATCATATGTACTACAAGGATGATGTCTGATTATTCTCTCTTCACAGAACATGTATGGCAGGGGGAATAAGCAAGTCTGTGTGGCAGGGGAGATGTCACTGGGCCGGCTATCTTTTGGTGTATGTTTGGATGTACTTGGCAGTTTGTGAAAGTTGAGTAAATGACTTCTAATACAGAGGGGCTGTCTCTATTAAGTAAGTGATGTCAGATGCTAAAAAGCAGTCCTGCACTCAGAATGCACCATCTAGTTCATCTCCAGCTTCTTTGTGATTCCATGAAAACTTTGGGTCATGCTAATTCGTGAAATCCTGTTACTCCAGCCCTATTTAGTCATGATTTCACCTCCTCAAAACACTAACAGACATGTTATTATTGCTAAAAGTATAATTGTTATGACTGTGCATGCTCAGTCACTCAGTCATGTCCAGCTCTTTGTGATTCCATGGACTGTAGCCCACCAGGCACCTCTTCCATGGGATTTCCCAGGCAAAACTACTAGAGTGGGTTTCCAGTTCCTTCTCCAGGGATATTCCTGACCCAGGGATCAAACCCATATCTTCTGCGTCTCTTGCATGGGCAGGCAGGTTATTTACCACTGAGCCACCTAGGAAGCCCACAGTTACCATGATTACTCCATTTTCTTCTGTTCATATTTTTATCAGATATCAAGATAATAGGTATAATTGCCTGTTCAGCTTTTGTTCTACAATATTATTGTCATACATCATAAATTCTATTTTCATGGTGGTATAATATACAAAAATAAAGTGAAATAAACACAGATAGAATTTACAGGCTGGGTCACCTGTTTAGCCATGATTTACTCTAAACTCATTGGAAAAGACCCTGATGCTAGGAAAGATTAAAGGCAAAAGGAGAAGAGGGTGACAGAGGATGAGCTGATTAGATGATATTACCAACTCAGTGGACATGAACTTGAGCAAACTCCATGAGACAGTGGAGAACAGAGGAGCCTGGCGTGCTACAGTCCACGGGGCAGCAAAGAGTTGGACACGACTAAGCGACTGAACACTGACAACAACCACCCTGAATACCTTGAGGCTACATTTGGCTTATTCTACCTCCAGATTTCAATCATATGTACTACAAGGATGATGTCTGATTATTCTCTCTTCACAGAACATGTATGGCAGGGGGAATAAGCAAGTCTGTGTGGCAGGGGAGATGTCACTGGGCCGGCTATCTTTTGGTGTATGTTTGGATGTACTTGGCAGTTTGTGAAAGTTGAGTAAATGACTTCTAATACAGAGGGGCTGTCTCTATTAAGTAAGTGATGTCAGATGCTAAAAAGCAGTCCTGCACTCAGAATGCAGTGAGATGAATCTGCCAACAGTCACTGGTACATACTGCTGGAAAGAACTGATACGAGAATTCTAATTGGTATTCCTTCAACGCCTTCTTCCAGGCTCTTCTGCAATCTAATTGCAAAGTGACTTTATGTTTATTATTGCTGTGACAACAGATAATGGGACAGTGTAAAGCAATAAACAATGTTGTCATTACCACAACCCAGGAAGTAAAGAGAATTCACCACACCTTAGGTGTGTCTTCAAAACTCAACAGAATCCAGTGTAATTCCCAGGAACTGCCTGCGTGGCTCTCACTGGCTGAATGTTGTGGTTATGGGTGATACGGCTTAGGAAGAGACAGACCCACCTGTAATTATTGAGCTGGCTGAAAAATTTCTTCGGGTTTTCCTAAGGTGTTACGGACAACCTGAATGACCTTTCTGTCCAACCCAATAGATGGATTAAATGCAAGCACTAGGTTGGAGGAAAAAAAAAATCGCACTTCTTAGGAAGTCCTGACTTACTGTCAAGTAACTCAGTTTCTGCTGCCTCCTTATCCAAATCAGAGAAGAAAGTTAAACCAGAATGCAGGAGAAAGGAAAAGGAAAGAAAGTACCCCACGAACTTGCTGACCTATCATGGATCTGACACAACAGAGGGTAGGCCTTTTCCTTGCAGCCTTCACACAACAATACAGGGCTCTACAGCAGGTGGTGATGGGCCACAATTCAATACATCAGCAGGAGGTGCCAACGCCTCAGACTTTACAGGAGACTGAGACCTGGGACTATCTACCATGTGATATCTCTAAGGTCAAACAAGTCATGGGGAAAAATAGTGTGTAATAAAGTGAAAATAATTTTATTTTTCACTCTTTTTATAAACTCCCCCAGATCAGTCTTTGATTTTTCTATTCTTTGGCAATTAGGATAAGATACATTAATAGTACCACGAATCACATTATTTGCATAGAATTTGCCCTGCCAATAAAGACTATGCACTCTATTTTCAGATATTTGGAGAGGCTTTTAATAGTTTTAAGGGTAAAGAAACTTCCTGCAATGCAGGTGACCGGGTTTGATCCTGACCTGAGAAGATGCTCTGGAGAAGGGTATTGGCTTGTAAAGTTGAGTAAATGACTTCTAATACAGAGGGGCTGTCTCTATTAAGTAAGTGATGTCAGATGCTAAAAAGCAGTCCTGCACTCAGAATGCAGTGAGATGAATCTGCCAACAGTCACTGGTACATACTGCTGGAAAGAACTGATACGAGAATTCTAATTGGTATTCCTTCAACGCCTTCTTCCAGGCTCTTCTGCAATCTAATTGCAAAGTGACTTTATGTTTATTATTGCTGTGACAACAGATAATGGGACAGTGTAAAGCAATAAACAATGTTGTCATTACCACAACCCAGGAAGTAAAGAGAATTCACCACACCTTAGGTGTGTCTTCAAAACTCAACAGAATCCAGTGTAATTCCCAGGAACTGCCTGCGTGGCTCTCACTGGCTGAATGTTGTGGTTATGGGTGATACGGCTTAGGAAGAGACAGACCCACCTGTAATTATTGAGCTGGCTGAAAAATTTCTTCGGGTTTTCCTAAGGTGTTACGGACAACCTGAATGACCTTTCTGTCCAACCCAATAGATGGATTAAATGCAAGCACTAGGTTGGAGGAAAAAAAAAATCGCACTTCTTAGGAAGTCCTGACTTACTGTCAAGTAACTCAGTTTCTGCTGCCTCCTTATCCAAATCAGAGAAGAAAGTTAAACCAGAATGCAGGAGAAAGGAAAAGGAAAGAAAGTCCCCCACGAACTTGCTGACCTATCATGGATCTGACACAACAGAGGGTAGGCCTTTTCCTTGCAGCCTTCACACAACAATACAGGGCTCTACAGCAGGTGGTGATGGGCCACAATTCAATACATCAGCAGGAGGTGCCAACGCCTCAGACTTTACAGGAGACTGAGACCTGGGACTATCTACCATGTGATATCTCTAAGGTCAAACAAGTCATGGGGAAAAATAGTGTGTAATAAAGTGAAAATAATTTTATTTTTCACTCTTTTTATAAACTCCCCCAGATCAGTCTTTGATTTTTCTATTCTTTGGCAATTAGGATAAGATACATTAATAGTACCACGAATCACATTATTTGCATAGAATTTGCCCTGCCAATAAAGACTATGCACTCTATTTTCAGATATTTGGAGAGGCTTTTAATAGTTTTAAGGGTAAAGAAACTTCCTGCAATGCAGGTGACCGGGGTTTGATCCCTGACCTGAGAAGATGCTCTGGAGAAGGGAATGGTGACCCACTCTAATATTCTTGCCTGGAGAATTCCATGGACAGAGGAACCTGGCAGGTTATAGTCCATAGTGTTGCAAAAAGTCGAACACCACTGAATGATAACACTTTCTTTCACACTTCCTATTTTTGCTCCTCTCTGAATTGGGATTTCTTAATGTTTTCTTCCATTCATACCCCAGTCCACCATAAGAAAAATGAGTGGTATAAATGCACAGTGTACAGCAGCAAAAAAGGAAGCATGGTGGGACTGCACAGAAATAAGCCTACATTTGCTAGACAAGGAGCATCAGTTCACATTTGCGGCCCCCCTCTAGAAAAAGCCAAAAGATGCAGAGAAAATCATCAGGAACAAGTGGCAGAGAGCACAGACGATGGTTCAGGCACCTTCCCAATAGGTAATCTGGGAAATCTCTCTTGCCTTACATTTGTTCTTTATTCCTCTGTTGTATGTTTATTTTTCTTCCCTGTCTGCTCACGTCCAACACTTCATATAAGTATCTCTTGATCAACCTTATTGCTTTTCTCAGATTAATCTGTCAAATTCCTGTCAACAATATACACAGCATCAAACCACTGAAAGCAGATGGTCTTTTAAAAAAAAAAAAGGTCTGAATAATGAATGCTAACAGGGCCCTAATGAGCTAGTTCGGTTTCACCCTGTTTATTTGGCCAATGCAGCGCAACGCTCAACACTTGTCTTTCAAGCTGCAAGTATTAGAAAAAATTTGAGACTACTGGCAGCAGCTGCTAAGTTCCCATTTGAGGGCATCCATTAAGCAAGCTCCAGGGTTGTTTCCTACTAGAGTCCCTTTCCTCACCACATGGTAGACACAGAGTAGTAAGAAGATCAGGATATTCTCCTGACTCTGACTGTGAAAAAATCAGTTTGTTAACTTGATGTTTTAAGAATCCTGGCATTGGTTTCTATTTTGTTATAGTTGTTCAGTCGCTCAGTCATGTCTGACTCTCTGTGACACGGTGGACTGCAGCACGCTAGCATGTCCTGTCCTTCACCATCTCCCAGAACTTTGTCAAACTCCTGTCTGTTGAGTCAATGATGCCATCCAGTCACCTCATCCTTTGTTGCCCTTTCTCCTCCTGCCCTCAGTCTTTTACAGCATCAGGGTGTTTTCCAATAAGTCAGTTCTTCTCATCAGGAGGCTAAAGTATTGGAGCTTCCGTTTGAGCCTCAGTCCTTCCAGTGAGTACTCAGGGTTGATTTCCTTTAGGATTGACTAGTTTGATCTCCTTGCAGTGCAATGGCCTCTCAAGAGTCTTCTCCAGCACCAGGGTTCAAAAGCATTCATTCTTCATCACTCAGCTTTGTTTATGGTCCAACTCTCATATCCATACAGCACTATTGGAAAAACCATATCGTTGACTATATGGACAGTGGAAATACTCGTACTTATAGACATTGAAAGCCAAAAGATGCAGAGAAAATCATCAGGAACAAGTGGCAGAGAGCACAGACGATGGTTCAGGCACCTTCCCAATAGGTAATCTGGGAAATCTCTCTTGCCTTACATTTGTTCTTTATTCCTCTGTTGTATGTTTATTTTTCTTCCCTGTCTGCTCACGTCCAACACTTCATATAAGTATCTCTTGATCAACCTTATTGCTTTTCTCAGATTAATCTGTCAAATTCCTGTCAACAATATACACAGCATCAAACCACTGAAAGCAGATGGTCTTTTAAAAAAAAAAAAGGTCTGAATAATGAATGCTAACAGGGCCCTAATGAGCTAGTTCGGTTTCACCCTGTTTATTTGGCCAATGCAGCGCAACGCTCAACACTTGTCTTTCAAGCTGCAAGTATTAGAAAAAATTTGAGACTACTGGCAGCAGCTGCTAAGTTCCCATTTGAGGGCATCCATTAAGCAAGCTCCAGGGTTGTTTCCTACTAGAGTCCCTTTCCTCACCACATGGTAGACACAGAGTAGTAAGAAGATCAGGATATTCTCCTGACTCTGACTGTAAAAAAATCAGTTTGTTAACTTGATGTTTTAAGAATCCTGGCATTGGTTTCTATTTTGTTATAGTTGTTCAGTCGCTCAGTCATGTCTGACTCTCTGTGACACGGTGGACTGCAGCACGCTAGCATGTCCTGTCCTTCACCATCTCCCAGAACTTTGTCAAACTCCTGTCTGTTGAGTCAATGATGCCATCCAGTCACCTCATCCTTTGTTGCCCTTTCTCCTCCTGCCCTCAGTCTTTTACAGCATCAGGGTGTTTTCCAATAAGTCAGTTCTTCTCATCAGGAGGCTAAAGTATTGGAGCTTCCGTTTGAGCCTCAGTCCTTCCAGTGAGTACTCAGGGTTGATTTCCTTTAGGATTGACTAGTTTGATCTCCTTGCAGTGCAATGGCCTCTCAAGAGTCTTCTCCAGCACCAGGGTTCAAAAGCATTCATTCTTCATCACTCAGCTTTGTTTATGGTCCAACTCTCATATCCATACAGCACTATTGGAAAAACCATATCGTTGACTATATGGACATTTGTGGGCCAAGTGATGTCTCTACTTTTTAATATGCTATCTAGGTTTGTCATAGCTTTTCTTCCAAAGTGCAAGTGTTTTTTTTTTAATTTCATGACTGCAGTCACTATTTGTTTCTATTACCACCTAACGGATGACCACAAGCTCAGTGGATGAGACCAATACGTATTCACAATGTCTCCCTTTTCATTAAGTCAGGAGTCCACCCACAGCTTGACTGGGTCCAGTGCTCCAGGTCCCCCAAAGTAGCAGCCAGGCTAAGTGCATATCCGCAGGGTGACTGGGGATGAACCTGCTTCCAAGCTCATTCAGGCAGTCTGAAGAATGCACTGCCTACCAGCTGCAGGAGTGGCTCCCAACCTTTTTGGCACCAGGGACTGATTTCATAGAAGACAATTTTTCCATGGATCAGGGTGGGGTGGGGAAGGGGTTCAGGATGATTCAAGTGCATTATATTTATTGTGCACTTTATTTCTATTATTATTACACTGTAATGTATAAAGAAATATTAATAATTATACAGTGCATCATAATGCAGGATCAGTGGGAACTCTGAGCTTGCTTTCCTGCAGCTGGATCGTCCTATCTAGGGGTGAAGGGAGAGCTATGGGAAGTGGCTGTAAATACAGATGAAGTTTCATTCACTGGCCTAACGCTCACCTCCTGCTGTGTGGCCCAGTGCCTAAGAGGCCAGAGACTGGTAGTGGTCCATGGTCCAGGGGTTGGGGACACCTGAGCTGCAGAACTTAAGGCTCCAGCTTTGTGCTGGCCACCAGTTGGAGGCAGGCACAGCTCTTGCATGCAAGCTCAGTCATTCAGTCATGTCCGATTCTTTTGACTCCAAGGACTATAACTCCCCAGGCTCCTTTGTCCTTGGTATTTTTCCAGTAAGAATACTGGAATCGATTGCCATACTCTTCTCTGGGGAATCTTCCCAACTCAGGAATTGAACCTATGTTTCCCACATTAACAGGCAGATTCTTTACCACTGAGTCCCTGGTGATGCCCCAATCACAATATTTAGAGATAGTCAAAAATTCTCCACCATTTAAGATTTCACAATGTGGTTATTTGCTCCAGAAAGCCAGCCAGGAGCATCTCTCTCAAGTCTACTAGATGAAGTCTCATATAATGCCGTCTAACCATAGCAGTGACAACCCATCCTTCATAAGTTAGAACCTGGTTGACTTGATTATTATCTATGGTCTACAAACAAATCCTAGGCTGTGCTTGCATTCAAAGTGAGGGTAGGGTTTTCCTGATGGTCCAGTGGGTAAACAGTTCACCTTGCAGTGCAAGGGGCACTGGTTCAATCCCTGGCCCAGGAAGATCCTACGTACTGTGGAGTGGCTGGACCAGTGTGTCCAATTACGAGCTAGTGTTCTGGAGTACATGTGCCCAGAGCTGGGGCTCTGCAGTGAAAGAGACCACTGCAATGGGAGGCCCACACATGCAAAAGAGAATAAAAAGATGGATGAAAATAAATATAAATAAAAATAGGCATGATGGGGAAAAGAAAAAATTAAAGGAAAATTAATTTTAAAAAAAAAAAGAAGGTATACCATAAAGTTCTGAACATCACCCCAGGGTCTGGACATCCTGAAGTATTTGTTCTGAGACCAAAAAATCCTAGATTTAGAAAGTAAAGGATCAGTGGGAACTCTGAGCTTGCTTTCCTGCAGCTGGATCGTCCTATCTAGGGGTGAAGGAGAGCTATGGGAAGTGGCTGTAAATACAGATGAAGTTTCATTCACTGGCCTAACGCTCACCTCCTGCTGTGTGGCCCAGTGCCTAAGAGGCCAGAGACTGGTAGTGGTCCATGGTCCAGGGGTTGGGGACACCTGAGCTGCAGAACTTAAGGCTCCAGCTTTGTGCTGGCCACCAGTTGGAGGCAGGCACAGCTCTTGCATGCAAGCTCAGTCATTCAGTCATGTCCGATTCTTTTGACTCCAAGGACTATAACTCCCCAGGCTCCTTTGTCCTTGGTATTTTTCCAGTAAGAATACTGGAATCGATTGCCATACTCTTCTCTGGGGAATCTTCCCAACTCAGGAATTGAACCTATGTTTCCCACATTAACAGGCAGATTCTTTACCACTGAGTCCCTGGTGATGCCCCAATCACAATATTTAGAGATAGTCAAAAATTCTCCACCATTTAAGATTTCACAATGTGGTTATTTGCTCCAGAAAGCCAGCCAGGAGCATCTCTCTCAAGTCTACTAGATGAAGTCTCATATAATGCCGTCTAACCATAGCAGTGACAACCCATCCTTCATAAGTTAGAACCTGGTTGACTTGATTATTATCTATGGTCTACAAACAAATCCTAGGCTGTGCTTGCATTCAAAGTGAGGGTAGGGTTTTCCTGATGGTCCAGTGGGTAAACAGTTCACCTTGCAGTGCAAGGGGCACTGGTTCAATCCCTGGCCCAGGAAGATCCTACGTACTGTGGAGTGGCTGGACCAGTGTGTCCAATTACGAGCTAGTGTTCTGGAGTACATGTGCCCAGAGCTGGGGCTCTGCAGTGAAAGAGACCACTGCAATGGGAGGCCCACACATGCAAAAGAGAATAAAAAGATGGATGAAAATAAATATAAATAAAAATAGGCATGATGGGGAAAAGAAAAAATTAAAGGAAAATTAATTTTAAAAAAAGAAAAAGAAGGTATACCATAAAGTTCTGAACATCACCCCAGGGTCTGGACATCCTGAAGTATTTGTTCTGAGACCAAAAAATCCTAGATTTAGAAAGTAAAGGAATTGTGGTTCACAGATGGATAGTCTATGACTGCAGATCCGGGCATCACACAAAGGTCATGGAGGAAGCCCCTCTGGTACCTGGAACACAATGGAATGATTGCCATATTTCTGCTTAGCAAAAATGCTTTGATGGTAACACTGACCTTCAGCAAAGAGAAATTTGTTCTTTAACATAGTGAAGTTATATTTTGATAAATGTTAATACAGTCCTCATATTTCTGAATTCAAATTATCACCTACTTCTTTATTAAAAACCCATGACTCCATTAAGCCATTTAAAGCAAAACCAAGGCCAGTCACAGATGCCATGATTCTCACAGAGAAACATGCCAAGTTTATGGATGATTAGAGTTGTACAACTATGCTTGCTGAAATTATATATATTTAATCATCTAAGTAAAAGCTAATAATATTTTTCCACTATTTATTTATTGTCATCACTTGGCTCAGTAAACCAAGGCTTCCCAACCAGAATATAATGCCTGATGATCTGAGGTGAAGCTGATATAACAATAATATAAATGAAGTACACAGTAAAAGCAATGCATTCAAATCATCCCAAGACTATCTCCCACCCTTGTAATGAAAGGCTTGGGGCCACTGAAGTAACCAGTCCAAATATGGTTAAAATTCCAAATGATATTCCAAAGCCCCTGACTTGCAGATCACCTCTTAAACACTTCCCCAGTAACAAGAGAAAGGGACTTTATACAGGTGAAATTCTTAGCCTAATTGACATGCAACTATACATTTCAACCTTCTTAAGTTTGGAGCTTCCCTGGTGGCTCAGATGGTAAAGAATCTGCCTGCATTGCAGGAGACTAGGCTTGATCCCTGGGTTGGGAAGATACCCTGGAGAGGAAAATGGCTACCCACTCCCTTGAATGCTCAGTATTCTTCCCTGGAGAATTTCATGGACAGAGGAGCCAGACGGGCTACAGTCCATGGGGTCACAAAGTATCAGACACAACTGAATGACTAATACACACAAAAAAACCTTCTTAAGTTATAGCTGGATAATAAGAATCACACTTTAGATAAAATAGTTGCATATTCTCTTCTTAAGGAATAAATTGAAAGTGTCTTATCATCACATCTGGGGTTCATTTTAATAAGTAAGAATCTGACTGGCCAATTATTTTCAGGAAGAATAGCTTATTATCAATTAGGTTCTGCCCCAGATCATTTTTGCATTCCCCCATCAACGATACAGTGTTAAGGGTCTCATGGATATCTACATATTTTTAAATGGGATACAGCTTGACTGTCTTCCCCACCCCCATTTAATATTCATAAATGACAGGATCAAAAAGGGATTAATCTCCAACATACATAAACAACTTATACTACAATTCAACATCAGAAACAACCAACCTGGTTTAAAAATGGGCACAGGAACTTCATAGAATTTTTCCAAAGTGGAAGTGCAGATGACCAACAAGTATGTGAAATGTTGCTCAACATCACTAATGATCAGAGAAATGCAAATCAGAACCACAATGATACGTCACCTCAGGGAGGTAGCCACCACTCAGAATGGCGTCTTCGAAAAATGACAACAAATGTCAGTGAGGGGTATGGAGAAAATGGAACCCTCATACGCTGATAGTGGGAATGTAAATTGATGCAGACACTGTAGAAACAGAAGTTTCTAAAAAATCAAAAAGAGAACTACCATAAAACCCAGCAATTCCATTCCTGGGTATCTATCAAAAGAAAAAAATAAAGTCACTAATTTAAAAAGATACATGTAGCACAATGTTCATAGCTGCATTAATTACAACAGCCAAGTTATGGGAGCAACCTGTGTTCATCAACAGATAAATGAATGAAGCTGTTTTATACACAGACACATACACACACAAAGGAATGCTACTCGGCCATAAAAAAAGAATGAAATTTTGCCATCTGCTGCATCATGAATGGACTTAGAGGTTGTTATGCTAAGTGAAGTAAGTCAGACAGACAAATACAAACAAATATGGAATGCTATCACCTATATGTGGAATATAAAATCTACAAAAGAGTAGTGAATATAACAAAAAAGAAGCAGATTGACATAAAAAGCTAGTGGTTATCAGTGGGGAGAGGCAAGTGGGAGGCAATATGGGATAGGGGATTAAGAAGTACAAGCTACGAGGTATCAAATAAATAACCTACAAGAATATTTTGCACAATATGGGGAACAGAGCCACTATTTTCTAACAATGAATGCAGTATAAACTTTAAAAACTGTATAAACTTTAAAATTGTTTCTAAATCAAAATATAAAACAGCAACCATGCTGAGACAGGTAATGTCTTCCCCTTAAAACCTCTGAGGCTAAGACTTCTTTGTTTGTACATTACAATGCAAATATCTGGGTCTTCATATGAATTTTCATTGAACATTGGAACATATCTAAAACTGCTTGCTGAAGTACATCCAGTCTTCCTGTCCCTTCTGCTCACTGTCTAAATATGGGCTGATCCTTCACTGAGACTACAATACCAAAACCGTCTTGAACTTTCATAATAAATTATCCACATTTCTACCTAGAGTGGTGTATGTAAATAGAGTCCAGGTCTCTTTTATTTCCTTGGTCTCCTTTTCAACTATCACAATATTTGCATTCAGACATGTCTGTACCTTTGCCCTCACGCCATCTTATGAAAATAAAGCCAAATGATATCTGACAAGTGAGTTTAGGGAGTATACTATTCTACCTTTTTTTCATTAAAATATTCCTATGGCGCTTCCCTGGTGGTCCACTGGGTAGAGAGTCCACCTTGGAGTTCAAGGGGCGTGGGTTTGATGCCTGGCCCTGGAGGATCTCACGTGCTGTGGAGCGGCTGGACCAGTGTGTCCAGTTGGGAGCCAGTGCTCTGAGCGCATGTGCCCAGAGCTGGTGCTCTGTAACGAGTGGGGTCACTATGATGGGAGGCCACACAGACCAATGAATAAAGATGGATGAAAAATAAACGAATGGAAAACCAATAAAGTAGGCCAAAAAAAAAAGATTTCTAGTTGCCAAATTGAGAAAGAACTAGATTTGGGTTCCAATCTCAACTATGCCTCTTTGGGTCAGCTAATCTACAAAACACCTATATGTGGAATATAAAATCTACAAAAGAGTAGTGAATATAACAAAAAAGAAGCAGATTGACATAAAAAGCTAGTGGTTATCAGTGGGGAGAGGCAAGTGGGAGGCAATATGGGTTAGGGATTAAGAAGTACAAGCTACGAGGTATCAAATAAATAACCTACAAGAATATTTTGCACAATATGGGGAACAGAGCCACTATTTTCTAACAATGAATGCAGTATAAACTTTAAAAACTGTATAAACTTTAAAATTGTTTCTAAATCAAAATATAAAACAGCAACCATGCTGAGACAGGTAATGTCTTCCCCTTAAAACCTCTGAGGCTAAGACTTCTTTGTTTGTACATTACAATGCAAATATCTGGGTCTTCATATGAATTTTCATTGAACATTGGAACATATCTAAAACTGCTTGCTGAAGTACATCCAGTCTTCCTGTCCCTTCTGCTCACTGTCTAAATATGGGCTGATCCTTCACTGAGACTACAATACCAAAACCGTCTTGAACTTTCATAATAAATTATCCACATTTCTACCTAGAGTGGTGTATGTAAATAGAGTCCAGGTCTCTTTTATTTCCTTGGTCTCCTTTTCAACTATCACAATATTTGCATTCAGACATGTCTGTACCTTTGCCCTCACGCCATCTTATGAAAATAAAGCCAAATGATATCTGACAAGTGAGTTTAGGGAGTATACTATTCTACCTTTTTTTCATTAAAATATTCCTATGGCGCTTCCCTGGTGGTCCACTGGGTAGAGAGTCCACCTTGGAGTTCAAGGGGCGTGGGTTTGATGCCTGGCCCTGGAGGATCTCACGTGCTGTGGAGCGGCTGGACCAGTGTGTCCAGTTGGGAGCCAGTGCTCTGGAGCGCATGTGCCCAGAGCTGGTGCTCTGTAACGAGTGGGGTCACTATGATGGGAGGCCCACACAGACCAATGAATAAAGATGGATGAAAAATAAACGAATGGAAAACCAATAAAAGAGGCCAAAAAAAAAAAAAGATTTCTAGTTGCCAAATTGAGAAAGAACTAGATTTGGGTTCCAATCTCAACTATGCCTCTTTGGGTCAGCTAATCTACTTCTTTGCTCCCAGTTTCTTCACCTGTTAAAGTAGAGATCATAATTATCAACCTTGCAAAACATTCAAAGGATGTACATGAATGTATGCAAAGCACCATTTCTTAAGAGCACCAGAAAAAGGGCAACAGGACTTTTCTCTCCACTCTGTCCACAGAGCTAGACTCTTATTACTTAAGTGGAAATAAAAATCACTGAACCATGATTAAGTAGTATGTTCTCAGGTTTTACTGAGATCAGAATTGAGGACAAACTATATGAAGAATGCTTCCACATAATTTTTGGCAAAACTGTCACTGAAAACCACTGCTTGTAAAGGTATACGTAGACCTTAGAAGACCTCAGTAATTTTCCTTGGAGTCTGGTCATGAAAATGATCAGTTCCCAAGATGCATTTCTGCTCTCTTTTATTACAGGGAGATCTATAAAGTTCACCCTTTGCCCCTTGGGAGCTGGTTCATCCAAACCCAGTATTTTTTTTTTTCTTACACAGTCAGCTTCATGTATTCACTACATCCCAACATCAGGTGCCAAAAGAAGGTGGGATCATCTGAAAACCATCCCTTAGGCATCGTCTGCTTACTGAGCAGTTCTAAGTCCTGTTTATCATGTTAGAGCAGATTTTTTTTCAGTTACTCGAGAAATCAATAGACAATTAAAAATTATATTTGGCACCTAAGTATCTACTTATCCTGATTCATCATATACTGTAAGATAATAAAAGTACTTCTGAAAAGTTGAAGGTTAATAAAATGGTGGTAAATCAGACCATGAGAGGGGGTCTATTGCATGTGAGCAAGCTAAGTCACTTCAGGGGTATCCCCACTTTGCCATTTTCCTTCCCGACCAGATCATCTATCGCATGTGCCCAGAGCTGGTGCTCTGTAACGAGTGGGGTCACTATGATGGGAGGCCCACACAGACCAATGAATAAAGATGGATGAAAAATAAACGAATGGAAAACCAATAAAAGAGGCCAAAAAAAAAAAAAGATTTCTAGTTGCCAAATTGAGAAAGAACTAGATTTGGGTTCCAATCTCAACTATGCCTCTTTGGGTCAGCTAATCTACTTCTTTGCTCCCAGTTTCTTCACCTGTTAAAGTAGAGATCATAATTATCAACCTTGCAAAACATTCAAAGGATGTACATGAATGTATGCAAAGCACCATTTCTTAAGAGCACCAGAAAAAGGGCAACAGGACTTTTTTCTCTCCACTCTGTCCACAGAGCTAGACTCTTATTACTTAAGTGGAAATAAAAATCACTGAACCATGATTAAGTAGTATGTTCTCAGGTTTTACTGAGATCAGAATTGAGGACAAACTATATGAAGAATGCTTCCACATAATTTTTGGCAAAACTGTCACTGAAAACCACTGCTTGTAAAGGTATACGTAGACCTTAGAAGACCTCAGTAATTTTCCTTGGAGTCTGGTCATGAAAATGATCAGTTCCCAAGATGCATTTCTGCTCTCTTTTATTACAGGGAGATCTATAAAGTTCACCCTTTGCCCCTTGGGAGCTGGTTCATCCAAACCCAGTATTTTTTTTTTTCTTACACAGTCAGCTTCATGTATTCACTACATCCCAACATCAGGTGCCAAAAGAAGGTGGGATCATCTGAAAACCATCCCTTAGGCATCGTCTGCTTACTGAGCAGTTCTAAGTCCTGTTTATCATGTTAGAGCAGATTTTTTTTCAGTTACTCGAGAAATCAATAGACAATTAAAAATTATATTTGGCACCTAAGTATCTACTTATCCTGATTCATCATATACTGTAAGATAATAAAAGTACTTCTGAAAAGTTGAAGGTTAATAAAATGGTGGTAAATCAGACCATGAGAGGGGGTCTATTGCATGTGAGCAAGCTAAGTCACTTCAGTCGTGTCTGCCTCTTTGTGACCCCATGGACTGTAGCCCACTAGACTTGGTTGCCATGCCCTCCTCCTCCTTCAGGGGATCTTCCCGACCCAGATATCAAACCCATGTCGCCTGCAGCTCCTGCACTGCAGGAGAATCCTTTACCACCGAGTCCCCTGGGAAGCCCACATGGTCTATCACTGCCTTATAAAATGAAAAAAAATTTTAAATGTCTGTAATAAACTTGCCTTTAATAATTTTTTAGTATTTTTCAGCAATAAAAACTTGTGTTTCTTTTCTTTTCTTTTATGCATGGGAAAATCAATAAATTAATGAATTTTCAGTTGTATGTTTAATTCCATCATCAGCAGGGCTGTACAAAACACAGAAGTTTCAGTACATTACTCTGGCAGGGACATTTTCTGAATTTTTTTCATACTTAATACTTCTTTTCATATAAAACCTTCAGTCTGACATTTTTCCTAATCAGTATTCTTAAATTTAATATAAAAATAGCACAACATTGTTTCATACTGCTTAATAAGATATCAAAATAGTGATTCTCATTAAGGGATAGCAGTTTTTTCCAGACCACAGGTACCAATAAGTGCCACTGTATGAGCTTGCCTCTCTCTCTGACTCTGATGTTTCTCTCCTTCATAGAGATTCCCTGATTACATTGAGGACTTCACCAATGACTCAGAAGTACAAACTCCTCCTGGCAACGCAGGAGATGCAGGAAATGTTAGTTCAATCCCTGAGTCAGGAAAACCCGTTGGAGAAGGAAATGGCAACCCACTCCAGTATTCTTGCCTAGTAAATCCCACAGAGGAGCTTAGCAAGCTACAGTTCATGGGGTCGCAAAAGAATCAGCCATGACTTAGTGACTAAGCAACGATTATATTGATCCTACAGGGATAAGCAAGGGTAAACCCCACCTTCCCCACCCAACTGCAAGCTCCTTAAATTAATCACTTCAGCAAATTGCCTCAAAGTGTAATATATTCAGAGATTTGGACAAGTAGGATGTGAATATTTTAGGGGACCATTATTCTGGCTGTCACAGCCACCAAATGGGCTTATCTCTAAGAACCACATGAGAATGCATAAAGAGATTGTGGAGTTAGAAAAAAAAATACCAGGTAATTCTAAAATGCACCACTTTTTCCCACCCAGGTATCCACTGAAAATTACTGAGAGAGAAAATATCTGTATAAAGTACTGATTCACAAGTCAGATGAACGGCTTGCTTGTTTCTTAGAAAATAAAAGTGATCTTCGCTATGGGAAGCTTCCAGGGACACATTTAGGGATGCGATCTCTGCCCATCTGATGCCTGTGACCACCACATTTTTTCTGAACCTGAGCACAAATCCAAATGAAATCATCTTGAAAACAAGACAAGCTGACATGGTCACCTAATGGACAGATATATAACTCCCTTGCTAATGTCAGTACATCTCCATGAGTACCTATTTAGTACATGTTTTCATTGTCAAGTAAATGGCATAGTTCAGTTCAGTTCAGTTCAATCCCTTAGTTATGTCCGACTCTTTGCCACCCTCATGGACTGCAGCACACCAGCAATCTTTGTCCTTAACCATCTCCCGAAGCTTGCTCAAATTCATGTCCTTTGACTCAATGATTCCATTCAACAACCTCATCCTCTCTTGTCCCCTTCTCCTTCTGACTTCTATTTTTCCCAGTATTAGGGTCATTTCCAGTGAGTCATCTCTTCACATCAGATGGCCAAAGTATTGGAGCTTTATCTTCAGCATCAGTCCTTCCAATAAATATTCAGGGTTGATTTCCTTTAGGATTGACTGGTTTGATCTCCTTGGTGTCCAAGGGACTCTCAAGAGTCTTCTCTGACACCACAGTATGAAGGTATCAATTCTTTTGCATTCGGCCTTTGTTATAGTCCAGCTATTACATCCATACATGACTATAGGAAAGACCATAGCTTTGACTATATGAATTTCTGTCAGCAAAGTGATGTCTCTGCTTTTTAATACAGTGTCTAGTTTGTCATACCTTTTCTTCCAAGGAGCAAGTGTCTTTTAAGTTCATGGCTGCAGCCACCATTCACAGTGATTTCAGAGCCCAAGAAAATAAAGTCTGTTTCGATTGTCACTGTTTCAATTGTTTACCCACCTACTTGCCATGAAGTGATGGGACTGGATGCCATGATCTTAGTTTTTTGAATGTTGAGTTTTAAGCTAGCATTTTAACTCTCCTCATTCACCATCATCAAGAGGCTCTTTAGTTCCTCTTCACTTTCTGATATTAGGGTAGTGTCTTCTGTATATTTGACATTATTGGTATTTCTCCTGGCAATATTGATTCCAGCTTGTGCTTCCTTTAGCCTGGCATTTTACATGATGCACTCTGCATACTATGCATAGAAGTTAAATAAGCAGGGTGGCAATATACAGCTTTGATGTACTCCTTTCCCAATTTGGAACTAGTCCCTTGTTCCATGTCCAATTCTGGCTGTTGCTTCTTGAAACAGGTTTCTCAGGAGGAAGGTAAGGTGGTCTGGTATTCCCATCTCTAAGAATTTTCCTCAGTCTGTTGTGATCCACACAGTCAAATGCTTTAGCATAGTCAATGAAGAAGTACATGCTCTTCTGTAATCCCCTTGCTCTTTCTATGATCCAATGGATATTGTCAATTTGATCTCTGGTTCCTCTGCCTTTCCTAAATCCAGCTTGTACTTCTGCGAGTTCTCAGTTCACATACTGTTGGAGCCTAACTTGGAGGATTTTGAGCATTACTGTGCTAGCATGTGAAATGAGTCCAATGGTGCAGTAGTTTGAACATCCTTTGGCATTGCCCTTGTTTGGGATTGGAATGAAAACTGACATTTTCCGGTCCTGTGGCCACTCTTCACATCAGGAATATTGGATATCTCCTATTTTTGGTTGATTTCCTTTAGGATTGACTGGTTTGATCTCCTTGGTGTCCAAGGGACTCTCAAGAGTCTTCTCTGACACCACAGTATGAAGGTATCAATTCTTTTGCATTCGGCCTTTGTTATAGTCCAGCTATTACATCCATACATGACTATAGGAAAGACCATAGCTTTGACTATATGAATTTCTGTCAGCAAAGTGATGTCTCTGCTTTTTAATACAGTGTCTAGTTTGTCATACCTTTTCTTCCAAGGAGCAAGTGTCTTTTAAGTTCATGGCTGCAGCCACCATTCACAGTGATTTCAGAGCCCAAGAAAATAAAGTCTGTTTCGATTGTCACTGTTTCAATTGTTTACCCACCTACTTGCCATGAAGTGATGGGACTGGATGCCATGATCTTAGTTTTTTGAATGTTGAGTTTTAAGCTAGCATTTTAACTCTCCTCATTCACCATCATCAAGAGGCTCTTTAGTTCCTCTTCACTTTCTGATATTAGGGTAGTGTCTTCTGTATATTTGACATTATTGGTATTTCTCCTGGCAATATTGATTCCAGCTTGTGCTTCCTTTAGCCTGGCATTTTACATGATGCACTCTGCATACTATGCATAGAAGTTAAATAAGCAGGGTGGCAATATACAGCTTTGATGTACTCCTTTCCCAATTTGGAACTAGTCCCTTGTTCCATGTCCAATTCTGGCTGTTGCTTCTTGAAACAGGTTTCTCAGGAGGAAGGTAAGGTGGTCTGGTATTCCCATCTCTAAGAATTTTCCTCAGTCTGTTGTGATCCACACAGTCAAATGCTTTAGCATAGTCAATGAAGAAGTACATGCTCTTCTGTAATCCCCTTGCTCTTTCTATGATCCAATGGATATTGTCAATTTGATCTCTGGTTCCTCTGCCTTTCCTAAATCCAGCTTGTACTTCTGCGAGTTCTCAGTTCACATACTGTTGGAGCCTAACTTGGAGGATTTTGAGCATTACTGTGCTAGCATGTGAAATGAGTCCAATGGTGCAGTAGTTTGAACATCCTTTGGCATTGCCCTTGTTTGGGATTGGAATGAAAACTGACATTTTCCGGTCCTGTGGCCACTGCTGAGTTTTCCAAATTTATTGGCATACTGAGTGTAGCACTTTAAACAGCATCATCTTTTAGGATTTGAAATAGCTCAGCTGGAATTCCATCACCTCCATTAGCCTTGTTCATAGTGATGCTTCCTAACATCCACTTGACTTTGCACTCCAGGATGTCTGGCTCTAGGGGAATGATCATACCATGGTGGTTATCTGGGTCATTAAGATCTTTTTTGTATAGTTCTTCTGTATTCTTACCACCTCTTTTTAATACCTTCTGCTTCTGTTAGGTCTGTATTGTTTCTGTCCTTTATTGTGCCCATCTTTGCATGAAATATTCCCTCAGTATCTCTCATTTCCCTGAAGAGATCTCTGGTCCTTCCAAGTCTATTATTTTCCTCTATTTGTTTTCATTGTTCACTTGGAAAGCTTTCTTATCTCTCCTTGCTATTCTCTGGAATTCTGCATTCAGATGGGTGTAGGAAGAAACAAAACCCAATGGAACATGGAGAGAGTCTTACCTCCAGTGGTGGTTTACTTGCTAAGTTGTGTCTAACTCTTACAACCCCAGGGACTATAGCCCACCAGGCTTTTCTATCCATGGAATTTACCAGGCAATAACACTGGAATGGGTAACCATTTCCTTGTCCAGGGGATCTGTCAGATCCAGGGATCATCTCCTGCAGTGTAAGTGGTTGCCTGCATTGAAGGCAAATTATTTACTGAGTGGGTACTATTCTTAGCCTTTCCCTAATGTAAAAAACAGAAACTTTTAGAATAAAGTACAAGAGCTCCAAGAACTGGTGAACGAAGTAATAATAAATAGAAAGACATAATAAAGTTACAATAAGTGGCTTGAAAAAATATGCAAAATTCAGCTGAGTCAGAAAGAGTTTTGTAAGATGACTTAAAACTGTAGAATACCTTAGACTTTACAACATATTTCATATTCATTATCTTATTTGAACTAGATTTATTCAACCAAAAGAAAGCAAACCTAACTTGGAGGATTTTGAGCATTACTGTGCTAGCATGTGAAATGAGTCCAATGGTGCAGTAGTTTGAACATCCTTTGGCATTGCCCTTGTTTGGGATTGGAATGAAAACTGACATTTTCCGGTCCTGTGGCCACTGCTGAGTTTTCCAAATTTATTGGCATACTGAGTGTAGCACTTTAAACAGCATCATCTTTTAGGATTTGAAATAGCTCAGCTGGAATTCCATCACCTCCATTAGCCTTGTTCATAGTGATGCTTCCTAACATCCACTTGACTTTGCACTCCAGGATGTCTGGCTCTAGGGGAATGATCATACCATGGTGGTTATCTGGGTCATTAAGATCTTTTTTGTATAGTTCTTCTGTATTCTTACCACCTCTTTTTAATACCTTCTGCTTCTGTTAGGTCTGTATTGTTTCTGTCCTTTATTGTGCCCATCTTTGCATGAAATATTCCCTCAGTATCTCTCATTTCCCTGAAGAGATCTCTGGTCCTTCCAAGTCTATTATTTTCCTCTATTTGTTTTCATTGTTCACTTGGAAAGCTTTCTTATCTCTCCTTGCTATTCTCTGGAATTCTGCATTCAGATGGGTGTAGGAAGAAACAAAACCCAATGGAACATGGAGAGAGTCTTACCTCCAGTGGTGGTTTACTTGCTAAGTTGTGTCTAACTCTTACAACCCCAGGGACTATAGCCCACCAGGCTTTTCTATCCATGGAATTTACCAGGCAATAACACTGGAATGGGTAACCATTTCCTTGTCCAGGGGATCTGTCAGATCCAGGGATCATCTCCTGCAGTGTAAGTGGTTGCCTGCATTGAAGGCAAATTATTTACTGAGTGGGTACTATTCTTAGCCTTTCCCTAATGTAAAAAACAGAAACTTTTAGAATAAAGTACAAGAGCTCCAAGAACTGGTGAACGAAGTAATAATAAATAGAAAGACATAATAAAGTTACAATAAGTGGCTTGAAAAAATATGCAAAATTCAGCTGAGTCAGAAAGAGTTTTGTAAGATGACTTAAAACTGTAGAATACCTTAGACTTTACAACATATTTCATATTCATTATCTTATTTGAACTAGATTTATTCAACCAAAAAAAAGAAAGCAAAAAATAAAAGAATGAGTTTCTATTTTATGCAAAGAAAGTCAACAATATGGAAGATTAAAGGATAATATTTTGAAAGCTGAAAGTTCTGGAAGATTATTGGACTGTCATTTTAATAACTGAATAAATAGCCTAGAGAGCTATTGAGGAAATTCTAGTAAGTAAACCATTCTCATAATCGGGTAGTTTAGGTACAGTTTTACTTTGAGTATAGAAATTTGTGTTCTTTGATCTCTAAAAATAGTGAATTAATCTACAATTGTTGGCAGCAGTAATGTAATATTTGACTGAGAATGAAGTAGTCCAGCAGCAAACACAAGAGGCAATAAAATCATATCTTTAATTGATGTACATAAACCTACTAATTAGCCATCCTACTCATTTATGTCTATTTACTGACCTTCTAGGGATATATCAGGAATTATTCTATGTATCAGTAAAGAAAAACAAAGTTTTTGTTCTGATAAAACTTAGATCCTATTGGAGAGAGAAAGGATAACCACAAAGAAAAATGTGTATCATGTCAGATGATCATAAGAGGGAATATGAAAAATAAAGTACAGAGAACAACAGACAGTGATAGGAAAAGGGTACCTTTTTTAAGACTGAATTCATGTGAATGCTACAAGAAATTTTTTTCTGAATAGTCTTCCAGAGAGAAATGTAGGCAGAAGGCATTAATCTTCTCTGATCACCTGTTTGGTTAAGACATGCCTTTCATTCTCCAGAGCTTATGTTGACTGCATATGGGTTTCTGTTGGTGTTACAATTTATTTCCTTTCCAGTTGAGGAAACTTTTGGCCTTCAGAAATTAGTTCCAATCCATTAAGATTAAAGGTGATCAATGGTCTTGCTTCTGAAGAATGTCAAAATCACTTAAGGGAAACCTCCTTTCACGTTCAGCCCGGTTAACAGTTTCATAGTTGAATGGAGAGGGGGAGTCACATGCCTTGAATCCTCAAGAAAAAAAAAGCCAATGACTCCAAAATAGGGCAAACCAGAGACATTAATAGAAAAAGCAACCCTGAGCTTCAGTGCTTTCTTATCAGCTGGCTGTCTGCCAGTCATGGTCACAGAGCTGCTTAAAGAAACCTCCGAAAGCATAAATCCTTTACAAATGGGAAGCTCAAAGTATTTCTCAAGAGTGAATATTTCCCTTTTGTATCTATAGACCTTCTAGGTAGAAGTTTGCAAAATGTGAAGGTGTGATCAAATTTCATGTAGAACGTAGTCACTGTTCACTTCGTGGTCCCATAGGTACAACATTTTTCTATATTCCTATTTTAGGGACATGGTTCATCCATTTGGGTATCATATCATGAAAGAAAAAGAATTTTCTTGCCTCTTGCAAGATTTTCTAACATAACAAATATTTGCTTGAGATGATTTTGTTCTTGTTTTGCACCTTATTTGGTCTTGATTCAAAATGAATCTGTTGACTCTTCTAACCCACAAGTACTCTACCATTCACTCAAAAGGCCTCAGTTCTTCCCAAGACTCTCACAGATGTGTCCCTAGCTCAGTGACTGGTTTAACAAGAAGCAAACCTGGAAGCAGGTGGAGATAAGTCCTTTTGTAAGGTGTTCTTTCAGAAGCACACAGTTTTATGGGATATGCACAGTCCCTTGATGTGGAAAAGACTTAAATCTGCATATTTCATCTGAAAAGAGTATAAATGAAAAGTAATGAAGGCTGAAAATTTCACTGGGGTGATTTCTATTTTCATATTGGCTGAATTCATGGGCATAAAGAGAACAAGTCATTGAAAGTTTCTGTGATTATCATCAAAAAAGCAAATTAGGTAAAGTTTGAAATATTCTCCTGAGAAGTTCCATTTTATTCTTTCATGATTAGTTACCTCTCAGTCATTTCCACCTGTCTCTCCACCAGGAGCTTCTATTATAGGCTGCCATTGAGGTGTTCATCACTGCTATTGCTGTTCAATCAATATTCTAGGGAAAGTGAATAACAAAGTGGAGGAAAAAAATAAATTTCCAAGAACTGATGCCAAACTGCCCTGCTAAGCAGCAAAGTCCATGAGAAAGGTAGAAGAAGTGCACATTTCAAGAAATAAGAACCTCATTCAAAATGTGATCACATTGCCATATTTAAAATAGATAATCAACAAAGACCTACTGCACAGAGAACTCTGCTCAATATTCGGTGAAAATGTAAATGGGATAATAATTTGAAAATGAATAGATACTGTGTATGTAGGGTCTTCCAAGGTCTACTGAATAATTCTGCTCTATACCTGAAACTAATATATTGTGCACCAATTATAATCCAATAGAAAATAAAATTTTAAAATATGATCAAAAAAGGAATTACAATACCCTTTTAATCTGTTCACTGTTCACTTCCGTGGTCCCATAGGTACAACATTTTTCTATATTCCTATTTTAGGGACATGGTTCATCCATTTGGGTATCATATCATGAAAGAAAAAGAATTTTCTTGCCTCTTGCAAGATTTTCTAACATAACAAATATTTGCTTGAGATGATTTTGTTCTTGTTTTGCACCTTATTTGGTCTTGATTCAAAATGAATCTGTTGACTCTTCTAACCCACAAGTACTCTACCATTCACTCAAAAGGCCTCAGTTCTTCCCAAGACTCTCACAGATGTGTCCCTAGCTCAGTGACTGGTTTAACAAGAAGCAAACCTGGAAGCAGGTGGAGATAAGTCCTTTTGTAAGGTGTTCTTTCAGAAGCACACAGTTTTATGGGATATGCACAGTCCCTTGATGTGGAAAAGACTTAAATCTGCATATTTCATCTGAAAAGAGTATAAATGAAAAGTAATGAAGGCTGAAAATTTCACTGGGGTGATTTCTATTTTCATATTGGCTGAATTCATGGGCATAAAGAGAACAAGTCATTGAAAGTTTCTGTGATTATCATCAAAAAAGCAAATTAGGTAAAGTTTGAAATATTCTCCTGAGAAGTTCCATTTTATTCTTTCATGATTAGTTACCTCTCAGTCATTTCCACCTGTCTCTCCACCAGGAGCTTCTATTATAGGCTGCCATTGAGGTGTTCATCACTGCTATTGCTGTTCAATCAATATTCTAGGGAAAGTGAATAACAAAGTGGAGGAAAAAAATAAATTTCCAAGAACTGATGCCAAACTGCCCTGCTAAGCAGCAAAGTCCATGAGAAAGGTAGAAGAAGTGCACATTTCAAGAAATAAGAACCTCATTCAAAATGTGATCACATTGCCATATTTAAAATAGATAATCAACAAAGACCTACTGCACAGAGAACTCTGCTCAATATTCGGTGAAAATGTAAATGGGATAATAATTTGAAAATGAATAGATACTGTGTATGTAGGGTCTTCCAAGGTCTACTGAATAATTCTGCTCTATACCTGAAACTAATATATTGTGCACCAATTATAATCCAATAGAAAATAAAATTTTAAAAAATATGATCAGATTAGTTGAAAATTAGAGCTCATCTCTGGAACCTAATGATACACTTGACAGATATTCCTCTTTTTCTTGTTGTTATTAGCTACCTTCAGATAGATCAGCTGTTCATAACCAGGGGCAGTTTCTCCCTGAAGGAGACAATGGCAGTGTCTGGAGACACCTTGCGTCTACACAGAGAAAGTCTTCCAGATGGTTGTAGGCTGTGTCCTCTGGAAGGGGGTGGGGGAGAGAGAGAAAAACAGGGAACAGAGATATTTCTTGTGGATTTGAGACTGCAGAGATGTGTTTAGGACAGAGCAAGGGTTATAGGAGATACAACAGAAAGACTTGGGGAAGAAAGGTTTGCAAGAGGAGGAGAAAAGAGATCAATATACCCAGTAAACCGCTGTGGGATGAAGAGAAAATAAATATAAAATGTGTGCTAGTTTCTCAGTCGTGTCTGACTCTTTGAGATCCCATGGACTGTAGTCCCCCAGACTCCTCTGTCAGTAGAACTTTCCAGGCAAGAATATTGGAGTGGGGCTTCCCTGGTGGTCCAGTGGGTAAGGACACCGCCTTGCAGTGCAAGGGGCGCCGGTTCGATCCCTGGCCTGGGAAGATCCCACGTGCCGCGGAGCGGCTGCACTGATGAGTCCAATCAGCGAGCCGGAGCTCTGGAGCGCATGCGCCCAGAGCCGGCGCTCTGCGATGACAGAGGCCACCACGATGGGAGGTCCACAAGAGCCAAAGAACAAAGACGGATGAAAATAGAGAAATGAAAGACCAATAGAAGTGGCCCGCCCACCTCCTCCCTCCCCAACTCGCCCACCCCTAAAAATAAATATATAAATAAATAAATAAAATTAAAAAAAAAAAAAAAGAATACTGGAGTGGGTTTCCATTCCCTTCTGCAGGGGATCTCTGCAATCCAAAGATCAAACCCAGGTCTCTTTCATTGCAGGAAAATTCTACTATCTGATCTACCAGGGAAATCCAAAATATAATATAGTTGGGTGCATATATAATGCTCATTGACCACAGATGGCAAACGAATGAGAAGCATATGGAATTGACTGGCCTTAAATATCGTTCCTTGGGCACACATTAGTTTGGTTCCAGAACCTTCTTGAAGGCTAGACAGTGACTGGCCCGATCTCAGAGATGCTCAGAGGGTACCACAGGTTCACAGTGGTGAAATGGTCAAGCTTCTCTGGACAGAGCTGTACCACTCTTCAGAGCAAGATGAGAAGGACATTATTCTAGAAAGGGGACCACCTCAGACTCTTCAACTTAAGAGAAAGTGAAAGTTGCTCAGTCATGACCGACTCTTTGCAACCCCATGGACAAGCCATGGAATTCTCCAGGCAAGAATAATGGTGTGGGCAGCTTATCTCTTCTCCAGGAGATCTTCCCAATCCAAGAATTGAACCGGGGTCTCCTGCACTGCAGGTGGGTTCTCTACCAGTTGAGCTACCAAAGAAACTCCAACTTAAGAGAATGGAACCAAAATCCCAGCCCTATGACTGGTCATGGTCTTCCCAGGTGGCACTACTGGTAAAGAACCCATCTGCCAATGCAAGAAACGTAAGAGATGCTGGTTCAGTCCTTGGGTCTAAAAGATTCCCTGGAGAAATAAATGACAACCAACTCCAGTATTCTTGCCTGGAGAATCCCATGGACAGAGGAGCCTGGTGGGCTACAGTCCATAGGGTGGCAAAGAGTCAGATACGACTAAAGCAACATAGGCACATGGAGAACTTATTACAGGATTATAGACAAGTCTGTTCTCTTTGGGCCTCGTGAATTTGACTACAAATGATGAGGAGTTCTCTGACATTATATTTGCTGATTGTTTCTTCAAAATGTTCCTACTCTGTTTAAGTTCTCATCATTTCTTTATCCCTAGTGCTACAGCAAGCCTGTTGATTAGACCTCATGGCTGGTTCCCTATTATATACCAAATGAATTCCTTATTTAACTTGGCATTACCGTATCTACCATCATCTTGGCCTAGACTGTTTTTCAAACTAATCCCTAAAGAACAAGGGGCCCAACCTACAAACACTAACCTAATTATTGCTTCTTAAATTGTTCTTTCACATTACAATGTCTTTCTACATATTAACTATGACCAAAAAAGAGAAAGATTTTCCTCTTATATGTAGGAGGAACTATGAAAAGTGAAAGTGTTAGTTGCTCAGTCATGTCCTACTCTTTGCAGCCCGATGGACTGTAACCCATCAGGCTCCTCTGTTCATGGGAATTCCCAGGCAAGAAAACTGGAGTGGCTTGCCATTTCCTTCTCCAGGGGATCTCCCTGACCCAGGGATCAAACCTGTGTATCCTGCATTGCAGGCAGATTCTTTATTCACTGAGCCACTGGGGCAGACCTACTTTTAGGGTTTCACGAAATACACCTTTTGCTTGAACTCCTTTAAGCTTCTTTTCCTTTTCCAGAAACAAATAAACAAACAAAAAATGGTAAAATCTACTTGTAACTCTAAACGTTTATTTAAAACTCCTTGTCAGCAAAGATTACCCAACACAGCTTCTGGACGTGTTATTCCATATAACTTGCCCACAAGTATTTGAACTCAACATTTGAATATTTGCCTTTTCTGTCCTCTTTCAGAGTTGGCTCTAAGCATCAGTAAAAAGGAACTTCAGATTCTGCCACACTGCTATCTACTCTTGACATTTTACTAAGAGTCCAGTCTGTTCTGTGAAAAACCATGGCAAGCACCTGTCCATGTGATTTAGCCCAGAGCCTGAACTGCAGGCAGATTCTTTATCACTGAGCCACCAGGGAAATCCATATATATGTTTGTGTGTGTGTGTATATATATATATAGTTATATATATATATATATATATATAGTTATATATATATATAGTTATATATATATATAATTTCATATGTTTAAAAAATCCTAGAAATATAGATAAACTAGTAACAGGATATTTTTGGTAAGGAAAAATAGAGTACTGGAGGCGTGATATAGGGTTTGTTTTTCAAAATATACTCTTTTATATTTTTGTATTAAACATTCTGCCTGTGATGTATTGATTACCCAGCCCCTAAATTATCAATATGCAAATGAAAATATTTTAAAAATTATTGTCATTAAAGGGGGAGAAAAGAGAAGATACGGATCACGGCTTGTTTGAGTGTCTTTGGTTTCCTCTGGATTCACATAATTGCATATGTCAGTATTTTTCTCTGCAAGGATCTCCCCAAGCAGGGGTGGCTGTTGTTAGCCTGAGTGGTTAGTTGGTTGTTTCGGGGTATGTTTCTGTAATAAAGGGACTTCTCAGGACAACTTATGTCCTATGGGTTAGTTGCTCAGTTATGTCTCTCTGCAACTGCAAGGACTGTAGCCCACCAGGCTTCTCTGTTTATGGAATTTCCCAGGCAAGAATAGTGGGATGGGTCACAATTCCCTTCTCCAGGGAATCTTCCCAACCCAGGGACCAAAGCTGGGTCTCCAGCATTGCAGGCTGGTTCTTTACTGACCATCTGAGCTACCACAACTTATGTCCTGACTTGGTATTACTTCATTCCCCAGCAGTCACCTTCCCTTCCTCTTCTTCATCTCTATAAATCTAACTCATTCAAGTTCCAGGATCCTGTCTTTTTCAGAATCCTTATACCATCTTCACTAAACACCATCAATAAATTAGTCCTACTCTGACATATTGGAGAAGGAAATGGCAGCTCACTCCAATATTCTTGCCTGGAAAATTCCATGGACAGAGGAGCCTGGTGCGCGGCAGTCCATGGGGTGGTAGACAGCTAGACATGGCCGAGCACCTAAATGACAACAGCATTCTGATGTATAATGTATCTTCCCATCTTAAAATTGACTATGTCCTGATGAGACTGTAAGCTACATGCCTCTGAACACTGTGCCCGTGTCCCCAGCACTCACTGTATCACTGCTTTGCATCACACCTTGGTGTCACGTTTCATTTGTTTACGAATCATTCAAAGGGCAGCATGGTGTTTCTAGCACTGGCCTTGACTTGTTCGTTTGTAGCAGTATTAATTAATGCTTAATAGCATTTTTTTGGGGAGGGGTGGGAGCGGGGTCAAGAGGGAGGGGAGCAGGCGGGCCACTTCTATTGGTCTTTTCATTTATCTATTTTCATCCCTCTTTGTTCTTTGGCCCCTGTGGGCCTCCCATCACAGTGGCCTCTGTTGTCGCAGAGCACCGGCTCTGGGCGCATGCGCTCCAGAGCTCCGGCTCGGTAATTGGACATATCGGTGCAGCCGCTCCGCAGCACGTGGGATCTTCGAACCGGAGCCCCTTGCACTGCAAGGTGGTGTCCTTACCCATTGGACCGCCAGGGAAGCCCGCTTAATAGCATTTTACTTCTCTTAGTTTATTCTCAGTTTCATGAAATAGGTGGAAAGAATCATCTCAGATGCAAAGCCAGGGATGTGGCCTAACACAGATTATGAGAGACAGGGAGAATTTACAGGCTAAATGATCTTTATAAAGTCATTGGAAAAAGCAAATCTCTCCTGGGAGAGGAGCCTTGATAACTCTAGAAACACAGGGCTTGTCTGTCCACGGAGAGTGGGGAAAAATCAACGTCCTGTCCAGAACCATTTGTGACAGGCTGACTAACTGTGGTGCCTCCGTGGGTGAACTTTTCATCCAGTTGGAAAATAATCCCCTTTGCAGAGAAAATATACATCGTTGCTGGAGCTCAAGGAGATGCAGTCCATTTAAATGAAGATAAAACCAATCAATAGAATCCTTATACCATCTTCACTAAACACCATCAATAAATTAGTCCTACTCTGACATATTGGAGAAGGAAATGGCAGCTCACTCCAATATTCTTGCCTGGAAAATTCCATGGACAGAGGAGCCTGGTGCGCGGCAGTCCATGGGGTGGTAGACAGCTAGACATGGCCGAGCACCTAAATGACAACAGCATTCTGATGTATAATGTATCTTCCCATCTTAAAATTGACTATGTCCTGATGAGACTGTAAGCTACATGCCTCTGAACACTGTGCCCGTGTCCCCAGCACTCACTGTATCACTGCTTTGCATCACACCTTGGTGTCACGTTTCATTTGTTTACGAATCATTCAAAGGGCAGCATGGTGTTTCTAGCACTGGCCTTGACTTGTTCGTTTGTAGCAGTATTAATTAATGCTTAATAGCATTTTTTTGGGGAGGGGTGGGAGCGGGGTCAAGAGGGAGGGGAGCAGGCGGGCCACTTCTATTGGTCTTTTCATTTATCTATTTTCATCCCTCTTTGTTCTTTGGCCCCTGTGGGCCTCCCATCACAGTGGCCTCTGTTGTCGCAGAGCACCGGCTCTGGGCGCATGCGCTCCAGAGCTCCGGCTCGGTAATTGGACATATCGGTGCAGCCGCTCCGCAGCACGTGGGATCTTCGAACCGGAGCCCCTTGCACTGCAAGGTGGTGTCCTTACCCATTGGACCGCCAGGGAAGCCCGCTTAATAGCATTTTACTTCTCTTAGTTTATTCTCAGTTTCATGAAATAGGTGGAAAGAATCATCTCAGATGCAAAGCCAGGGATGTGGCCTAACACAGATTATGAGAGACAGGGAGAATTTACAGGCTAAATGATCTTTATAAAGTCATTGGAAAAAGCAAATCTCTCCTGGGAGAGGAGCCTTGATAACTCTAGAAACACAGGGCTTGTCTGTCCACGGAGAGTGGGGGAAAAAAATCAACGTCCTGTCCAGAACCATTTGTGACAGGCTGACTAACTGTGGTGCCTCCGTGGGTGAACTTTTCATCCAGTTGGAAAATAATCCTGGGACCACGGAGACACATCATTAGCAGAGAAAATATACATCGTTGCTGGAGCTCAAGGAGATGCAGTCCATTTAAATGAAGATAAACAGACCAAACAAAAGAATTACAGCAGAAAATATGCTGTCGGAGTATCAGTAGAGGAGATGTAATGTAACCCTTTATCATTACTTGTCACGCTGGCGACCGACTATAAAACACCACCGTTCTGTCCTCGTCACTTTCTGAGCCAACCTGTGCCGTGGCAGCTACTTGGCAGGTTTCATACATGTGATTTATTGCCTCATTTAGTCAAGACTGTGCAGGAAACAATGATTTTTTAAAAAACAAACGAAGCACTTTCATTTATTCTTAGAGACTGGGTTGATACATACATACATGTATCTATCTATGTACATGTGTGTCTACATATATGTGTAAAACTCCAAGAAACATGGTTTATCTATTTCTTGGTAAGAAATTTACACAATTTCTATTCCTTCAGCCTGAGAAAGAGAAATGCATGCAATTCTGTACAATATAAATGCATTTGTCCAGTGTTTTTCAGTTTTCATTGTTATGAGGAAGAAAAGACCACCTGAGCAGATTCTAATACTAATAAATGATCCTTCTCTGGAGGTTGTTGGCAGTCTAAAGGCCAGATCACTTCATCTGACTTCTCAGTTTGCAAATATATCTTACATTCTCCTTGGAATGTTCTAAATTTAAAAATAATAAAACTCTTGGAATGTTTTCCCGCTTAATACCCATTGGACCGCCAGGAAGCCCGCTTAATAGTTTACTTCTCTTAGTTTATTCTCAGTTTCATGAAATAGGTGGAAAGAATCATCTCAGATGCAAAGCCAGGGATGTGGCCTAACACAGATTATGAGAGACAGGGAGAATTTACAGGCTAAATGATCTTTATAAAGTCATTGGAAAAAGCAAATCTCTCCTGGGAGAGGAGCCTTGATAACTCTAGAAACACAGGGCTTGTCTGTCCACGGAGAGTGGGGAAAAATCAACGTCCTGTCCAGAACCATTTGTGACAGGCTGACTAACTGTGGTGCCTCCGTGGGTGAACTTTTCATCCAGTTGGAAAATAATCCTGGGACCACGGAGACACATCATTAGCAGAGAAAATATACATCGTTGCTGGAGCTCAAGGAGATGCAGTCCATTTAAATGAAGATAAACAGACCAAACAAAAGAATTACAGCAGAAAATATGCTGTCGGAGTATCAGTAGAGGAGATGTAATGTAACCCTTTATCATTACTTGTCACGCTGGCGACCGACTATAAAACACCACCGTTCTGTCCTCGTCACTTTCTGAGCCAACCTGTGCCGTGGCAGCTACTTGGCAGGTTTCATACATGTGAT
Source organism: Tragulus kanchil (assembly GCA_022376925.1). Classification (NCBI taxonomy): domain Eukaryota; kingdom Metazoa; phylum Chordata; class Mammalia; order Artiodactyla; family Tragulidae; genus Tragulus; species Tragulus kanchil. The sequence goes on from JAIOJX010000023.1 coordinate 135,945,006, forward strand.
TTATTGCCTCATTTAGTCAAGACTGTGCAGGAAACAATGATTTTTTAAAAAACAAACGAAGCACTTTCATTTATTCTTAGAGACTGGGTTGATACATACATACATGTATCTATCTATGTACATGTGTGTCTACATATATGTGTAAAACTCCAAGAAACATGGTTTATCTATTTCTTGGTAAGAAATTTACACAATTTCTATTCCTTCAGCCTGAGAAAGAGAAATGCATGCAATTCTGTACAATATAAATGCATTTGTCCAGTGTTTTTCAGTTTTCATTGTTATGAGGAAGAAAAGACCACCTGAGCAGATTCTAATACTAATAAATGATCCTTCTCTGGAGGTTGTTGGCAGTCTAAAGGCCAGATCACTTCATCTGACTTCTCAGTTTGCAAATATATCTTACATTCTCCTTGGAATGTCTTCTAAAATTTGGGGGAGCTCTGGCTTGACAGGAGAAGGGGACCATGCACCCAGCAAGTAAGCAAAATATCCTGGAGACACTATTACCCATTTTAAAAGGCTGCCTTGGCACACTGATTAAGTTGAAATGAAGTGCATGTAGTGAATGCTAGGTTGTTGTCTTGCCGAGGGAGAAAAAGTCCTATTTAGAGTTCAGTGGTAAATAGGCAATTTATTCTGACATAACGAGGAGAAGAGATGTTAGCAGCCAGAGGTCACTGAACAAAGATGGAAGAGACCTACGGAATCATTTTTCCCATTCCCCGGAGAGGACTGCCACGTGGTGTCTCAGAGTGCTCAGTCCAGTTCAGCTTTCAATTACTCAAGCAAGGGGCTCTCACCACTACAGACTTTTTCTAAGACCCACATCTTTTCTCAGGAGCCCCGCCTTTGTGGCTATTATCAGCAAGGAAGGATCTTAGATCTAATCATGCAGGCACACACAAAAGTGCTTTCTGCTCACCATCAGACCTACCTGCCTCAGAACCAATTTCCTCTTCTCTGTCAGTGAATTTCAAAATTTTGTCCTGCAATGGATTTTTTTTTTTTAGGCTCCAAAATCACTGTGGATGGTGAATGCAGCCACGAAATTAAATGGCGCTTGCTTCTTGGAAGAAAAGATTTAACATACTTAGATAGCATATTCAAAAGCAAAGACGTCATTTTGACGACAAAGGTCCATATAGTCAAAGCTATGGTTTTCCCAGTAGTCAGGTATAGTTGTGAGAGCTGGCCCGTAAAGAAGGCAGAGCACCAAAGAACTGATGCCATGTTATCAACCACGGTCACCATGTTCTACCTTAGATCTCAGACCCTGTAACGAGACATCTCTACCCTTTTATCAGCTACTCCCTATTTCTCTCACCCCTCATCCTTGGCAAGCACCATTCTACTCTATTTCTATGAATTTCACATTTTTTTAAGTTTCACATATAAGTTGTACCAACCAATAATTTGTCTTTCTCTGTCTGGTTTTTATCAGTGGTTGTTGGTAGTCTAAAGGCCAGATCACTTCATCTGACTTCTCAGTTTGCAAATATATCTTACATTCTCCTTGGAATGTCTTCTAAAATTTGGGGGAGCTCTGGCTTGACAGGAGAAGGGGACCATGCACCCAGCAAGTAAGCAAAATATCCTGGAGACACTATTACCCATTTTAAAAGGCTGCCTTGGCACACTGATTAAGTTGAAATGAAGTGCATGTAGTGAATGCTAGGTTGTTGTCTTGCCGAGGGAGAAAAAGTCCTATTTAGAGTTCAGTGGTAAATAGGCAATTTATTCTGACATAACGAGGAGAAGAGATGTTAGCAGCCAGAGGTCACTGAACAAAGATGGAAGAGACCTACGGAATCATTTTTCCCATTCCCCGGAGAGGACTGCCACGTGGTGTCTCAGAGTGCTCAGTCCAGTTCAGCTTTCAATTACTCAAGCAAGGGCTCTCACCACTACAGACTTTTTCTAAGACCCACATCTTTTCTCAGGAGCCCCGCCTTTGTGGCTATTATCAGCAAGGAAGGATCTTAGATCTAATCATGCAGGCACACACAAAAGTGCTTTCTGCTCACCATCAGACCTACCTGCCTCAGAACCAATTTCCTCTTCTCTGTCAGTGAATTTCAAAATTTTGTCCTGCAATGGATTTTTTTTTTTTAGGCTCCAAAATCACTGTGGATGGTGAATGCAGCCACGAAATTAAATGGCGCTTGCTTCTTGGAAGAAAAGATTTAACATACTTAGATAGCATATTCAAAAGCAAAGACGTCATTTTGACGACAAAGGTCCATATAGTCAAAGCTATGGTTTTCCCAGTAGTCAGGTATAGTTGTGAGAGCTGGCCCGTAAAGAAGGCAGAGCACCAAAGAACTGATGCCATGTTATCAACCACGGTCACCATGTTCTACCTTAGATCTCAGACCCTGTAACGAGACATCTCTACCCTTTTATCAGCTACTCCCTATTTCTCTCACCCCTCATCCTTGGCAAGCACCATTCTACTCTATTTCTATGAATTTCACATTTTTTTAAGTTTCACATATAAGTTGTACCAACCAATAATTTGTCTTTCTCTGTCTGGTTTTTTATCAGTGGTTGATGCAGACTGGGTTGGGAGGGAGATTCAAGAAGGTGGAGATGTATGCACACGTACAGCTGATTCACACTGTTGTACTGCAGAAACTAACACAACATTGAAAGGAATTATACCCCAAGTAAAAATCGATAAATAAAGCAGGGTAACTACTTTTTAAAAAGTGCCTGATTTTTAGTGTGTAATTATTATTGATTTACCCCCTTCTTTCCACTTTTCTCAACTTCCCAGGTCTTCTATAATAATTATACATGTTACTGTAAACACCTAATTCTGTGCACTAAATTCCCTTATACTTTAAAGACTCCTACTGGATACATTTGGGTTTAAGTTTTTCTTTTCCTTATGGCATATAATCACGGATATTTATTGAGTTCTTACAATATTTCAGACTCCCTTTACTGTATGATCTTGGGCAAATATCTTAACCTTTCTGACCTTCATTTTCCTCATCTGTAAATGAGTATCATTGTTCTCATTTGTAAAAATAAGGATTTAATAAATGAGCACAGGAATATAAATCTCAAGATAGGAATGATAAGCACTCAATAAATGTAGATATTATTATTAATTTCCATATATTACCTTGTCATATTTTCCTACTTATTCTACTGGTTCTGTTCATTGAAGGACATAAGGCACATTTTTGGTCTTCTTCCTATTTTCTTTTTCTCAATTTTAAGCCAAGACAATATCTCATATAGTCCCTCTCCTTTTCATTCTGTAATAGTATTATCAAGAAATGAAGCAATTCCTAGGGAAGATGTGCGCTTTGCAGGTCAATTTTCCTTGACAAGGGCAGACAGCTTGTTTCCTACATGCCTCCTCCTACACTGAAGAAGAAGAATACTTTTAGGAAGTGGGGTTTTCACTAGCCTTAGGAACAGCACCAGTTCCCAGATATTTAATTTAGTTCTGGTCTCATCTAAATTGAAAATTTGACATCACATTTCTCTCACACTAGCTGTTGAGAGGGATTCTTTCCAATTTGTCTTCATTTGTGGTGAAGTCAAGTCAAATCCCAGAGGCCTTTATGGTGGTTTTGACAGTTATCGGGTGACATTATTCAATCACTTACACACATGATAATCTGAGATTACAGGTCCCTATAATTCGACCCATATGACACTGCCACCCAGTAATTCCAAGAGATGATTCAGAAAATTGGAAGAAGAACACAGTGTCTTATAGCATGTCTGTGTGAATACATGGTTTGTTTCACCTCCAAAGAAATACAGAATTGAAAGTGCTTCTAGGGACTTCCATGGTGGTCCAGTGGGTTAGGAATCCTACTGCCAATGCAAGGGACACGGGTTCTATACCTGGTCTGGAAGATTCCACATGCTGCAGGGCAACTAAGCCTGTGTGCCACAACTACTGAAACCTGCATGCCTAAGAGCCAGTGCTCGTCAGCAAAGGGTGGGCCCTGCATGGTAAAACTAGAGAAAGTCCATGTGCAGTAATCCAGACCCAACACAGACAATGACAATAATTGTTTAAAGTCCTTTTAAAAAGGCAAAGATTTTGTACCTCAGGCTTGATGTCTGTGCTGGTATGTGGGATCCTAAAGTTTGTCTTCGATCTTGTTCTTTGCTCTCCCTGAATTTTGAATTTCCCAATGGTAAAGAACAGTAGTGGTAAAGAACACACCTGCCAATGCAGGAGACATATTAAGAAACTCGGTTCGATCCTTGGGTAGGGAAGGTCCCCTAGAGGCGGAAATGGCAACCCATTTAGGTATTCTTGCCTGAGAAATCCCTTGGAAAGAGGATGCTGGCAGGCTCTCCAGTCACTGGGGACTCAAAGAGCCAGACACAATGGACAAATTAAGAACACTTTAACCCTTAAGGGCTTCAGAGGTTAAAAAAAAAAAGTATAAATATACTGGTTCACTTGATTTTTTTTTCTTGATTAAATTTATTTTTTAAAGCATCTTATACCTCAAGATAAATTATCTTATAAAATGTAAATTTTTGACAGGTTTCAAGATTAAGGGAATCACTGAAAGATAAGTAGTGAGTTTTCTTGGAAGAATGAGAAGATCTGTGAAAGACATACTGGCAAGTATGCAAGTATAAGGAGATTAATTAAGATAATTAAGTACAAAAGTGGTCTTTAGCTCCCTAATGGAACTGATAGTTTATCCTGAGAGAGGGCAGAAGTCTAGGGATCCTTGAATGCAGCCTGTAGACCTCAGATCTGAAGGTCTGAAGAGGCCACCATATTGCACGGAGGAACTGGCACAAATAAATATCTATCGGCTTCCTTGGTGGTTCAGATGCCAAAGAATCTGCCCACAATGCAGGAGACCCAGGTTTGACCCTGGGTTGGGAAGATCCCTGGATTAGGAAATGGCTACCCACTCTGGTATTCTTGCCTAGAGAATCTCACGAACAGAGGAGCCTGGATGGGGCCAAAAAAATGAAGTCTGCCCACAAAATTTTTTCAGGAGACCCAGGTTTGACCCCTTGGGTTCTATACCTGGTCTGGAAGATTCCACATGCTGCAGGGCAACTAAGCCTGTGTGCCACAACTACTGAAACCTGCATGCCTAAGAGCCAGTGCTCGTCAGCAAAGGTGGGCCCTGCATGGTAAAACTAGAGAAAGTCCATGTGCAGTAATCCAGACCCAACACAGACAATGACAATAATTGTTTAAAGTCCTTTTAAAAAGGCAAAGATTTTGTACCTCAGGCTTGATGTCTGTGCTGGTATGTGGGATCCTAAAGTTTGTCTTCGATCTTGTTCTTTGCTCTCCCTGAATTTTGAATTTCCCAATGGTAAAGAACAGTAGTGGTAAAGAACACACCTGCCAATGCAGGAGACATATTAAGAAACTCGGTTCGATCCTTGGGTAGGGAAGGTCCCCTAGAGGCGGAAATGGCAACCCATTTAGGTATTCTTGCCTGAGAAATCCCTTGGAAAGAGGATGCTGGCAGGCTCTCCAGTCACTGGGGACTCAAAGAGCCAGACACAATGGACAAATTAAGAACACTTTAACCCTTAAGGGCTTCAGAGGTTAAAAAAAAAAAGTATAAATATACTGGTTCACTTGATTTTTTTTTCTTGATTAAATTTATTTTTTAAAGCATCTTATACCTCAAGATAAATTATCTTATAAAATGTAAATTTTTGACAGGTTTCAAGATTAAGGGAATCACTGAAAGATAAGTAGTGAGTTTTCTTGGAAGAATGAGAAGATCTGTGAAAGACATACTGGCAAGTATGCAAGTATAAGGAGATTAATTAAGATAATTAAGTACAAAAGTGGTCTTTAGCTCCCTAATGGAACTGATAGTTTATCCTGAGAGAGGGCAGAAGTCTAGGGATCCTTGAATGCAGCCTGTAGACCTCAGATCTGAAGGTCTGAAGAGGCCACCATATTGCACGGAGGAACTGGCACAAATAAATATCTATCGGCTTCCTTGGTGGTTCAGATGCCAAAGAATCTGCCCACAATGCAGGAGACCCAGGTTTGACCCCTGGGTTGGGAAGATCCCCTGGATTAGGAAATGGCTACCCACTCTGGTATTCTTGCCTAGAGAATCTCACGAACAGAGGAGCCTGGCAGGGTCCAGAGGGTCACAAAGAATTAGACGTGATTGAAGTGACTTAGCACACACACAAGTAAACCAGGTGCTGTTTGCTCTATAATCACAAGGAATAGTTAGACCTGGAACTAGTATGTTTTTAGCCAAGGTGTTCTTCATCAGCCTATATTGCAAAGAAAAAAAGACACATTGCTAGAGGCTTTTCTCATACAATTTTCATCCTAAAACTGATGTCTGTGTTCCTTTCTTAGTTTGAGAACTGCTGTATTCCACATTGAAAGTATTTGTCATAGGCAGTACTCAGATTTTTCTTTCTTTATAGAATATTTGGTATTCAGTGGCTCGGGAAGAGTCACCTGGGAATTTTTCAGCTGTTTTGAAGACTTTTAGGTAGTTCTCAAGACTTTGGCTACAGTTATCCTCTACATTCAACTAAACTGAAGTTTATTTAAATATACATTTTACCAAAGTGATCACAAGGATTTTAAAATTGAAGAAGTATCCTGTGTACTGTTGATAGGAGTGGAAAATGGTGTGATTGTTATGTAAGATAATGTGATGATTCCTCAAAACATTGAAAATAGTGTTGCCATGTGATCCCACCATTCCAGTTGGAGGGTATATATCCAAAAGAATTGAAAGCAGGTTCTTGAAGAGATATTTACATAGCTATGATGGCTCAGTGGGTAAAGAATCCACTTGCAAAGCAAGAGACATGGGCTTCCCTCACAGCTCAGTAGTTATGAGTTTGCCTGCCAATGCAGGAGACACGGGCTCGATCCCTGAGCTGGGAAGATCCCACATGCTGCGGAGCAACTAAGCCTGTGAGCCGCAACTCTTAAGCCTGTGCTCCAGGCCCTTGGAGCCACAACTACTGAGCCTGTGTGGTGCAACTACTGAAGCCTGTGTGCCCTAGCACCCATGTGCACAATGGGAGAAGTCACCCAATAAGAAGCCTGCTCACCTCAACTGGACAGTATACCCCACTCCCTACGACTGGAGATGAGCCTACAGCAGCAGTGAAAACCCAAAATAGTAAAAAATTTTTCAAAAATTTACAAAAAAGCAAGAGACATGGCAAACATAGGTTTGATTCAAGGTCAGAAAGATGTCCTGGAGGAGGAAATGGCAACCCATTCTAGTATCCTTGCCTGAAAAATACCATGGACAGAGGAGCCTGGTGGGCTACAGTTCAAAGGGTCTCAAAGAGTTTGACTTACTGAGCAAGTGAGCAAGCATTCAGGTCCAGAGCTGCATTATTCACTTTAACCAGAAGGTAGAAACCACTCAAATGCCACTTAACAAATGAATGGACAAAAAAAATGGAATCTAATACATGCAACACAACACTATTCAGCCTTTAAAAAGGAAGGAAATTCTCACCCAGGCTACAGCACTCGTGAATCTTGAGAACGTTATGCTGAGTGAAATAAGTAGTAACAAAAAGACAAATACTATGTAATTCCACTTACATGAGGCATTTAGAGTTATCATACTCATAGAAACAGCAAGTAGACTGGTGGTTTCCAACATCTATGGAGGGGGTAAATAGGGACTTTATTTAATGGGTATAGAGTTTTAGTTTGCAAAATCAGTTTGTGGCTTGACTAGAGAACCATTTTGAATAAACTTAACACATCTGACTGAACAGTACACTATAAATAGTTAAGATGGTAAATTTTATGTTATGTACATTTCATCACAATGAAAATAAAGTAAAACTAAGTAGGTGAAAAGAAGAGATAATCTAGATGAGCTTAGCGATTTTCTTCTCAATGTCACCATCATTAATCAAATGATTTTTATATACATTTTTGTCTTTAAAAGAGTGCATTATGTATGTTTTGTCTAGAGTTAACCATTTTCTAATGTTTACAGACTAAAGCCTAAAGCTATTTTTGGAAAAATTCCTAAATATTTGTGGCTCAAATAGTACAACACTGAACCAGTGGCTTTTTGTAATGCTGATAATAAGACTCTTACATTTGTGCATTTAGACTGAGTTAGCACATACTTGGTGCAAATGAAAATTTATAGACTATATAACATAGTCCTTGCAATATACAGGATGTTTAAAATAAAATAAAACTACTTAAGTAATTGAAAAGCAGAAATATTTCCATTATATTAAAATGGACCAATGGGGAGTGAGTTCAAAATACTTGGCAAAACTATTTCATAGAAAAGATCTCTGAGTTTTACCCAGTTTCCATGTACATTGTTTTTCTCTGAGGCACAAGTTACAACATCAGAAGGTATGATAGAAAGAAAATAATCTTGAATTTAAGTAAACTTTATATTGTCTGATATAGAGATAATACAGTTCTCATTCTAGGTTCATATAAACAGAATAGTTATAAACCATAAATTTTATATTCAAACCGGAATCCACTAAAAGTGAGCAAGCACTTAATTCACTTTAACCAGAAGGTAGAAACCACTCAAATGCCACTTAACAAATGAATGGACAAAAAATGGAATCTAATACATGCAACACAACACTATTCAGCCTTTAAAAAGGAAGGAAATTCTCACCCAGGCTACAGCACTCGTGAATCTTGAGAACGTTATGCTGAGTGAAATAAGTAGTAACAAAAAGACAAATACTATGTAATTCCACTTACATGAGGCATTTAGAGTTATCATACTCATAGAAACAGCAAGTAGACTGGTGGTTTCCAACATCTATGGAGGGGGTAAATAGGGACTTTATTTAATGGGTATAGAGTTTTAGTTTGCAAAATCAGTTTGTGGCTTGACTAGAGAACCATTTTGAATAAACTTAACACATCTGACTGAACAGTACACTATAAATAGTTAAGATGGTAAATTTTATGTTATGTACATTTCATCACAATGAAAATAAAGTAAAACTAAGTAGGTGAAAAGAAGAGATAATCTAGATGAGCTTAGCGATTTTCTTCTCCAATGTCACCATCATTAATCAAATGATTTTTATATACATTTTTGTCTTTAAAAGAGTGCATTATGTATGTTTTGTCTAGAGTTAACCATTTTCTAATGTTTACAGACTAAAGCCTAAAGCTATTTTTGGAAAAATTCCTAAATATTTGTGGCTCAAATAGTACAACACTGAACCAGTGGCTTTTTGTAATGCTGATAATAAGACTCTTACATTTGTGCATTTAGACTGAGTTAGCACATACTTGGTGCAAATGAAAATTTATAGACTATATAACATAGTCCTTGCAATATACAGGATGTTTAAAATAAAATAAAACTACTTAAGTAATTGAAAAGCAGAAATATTTCCATTATATTAAAATGGACCAATGGGGAGTGAGTTCAAAATACTTGGCAAAACTATTTCATAGAAAAGATCTCTGAGTTTTACCCAGTTTCCATGTACATTGTTTTTCTCTGAGGCACAAGTTACAACATCAGAAGGTATGATAGAAAGAAAATAATCTTGAATTTAAGTAAACTTTATATTGTCTGATATAGAGATAATACAGTTCTCATTCTAGGTTCATATAAACAGAATAGTTATAAACCATAAATTTTATATTCAAATTTTATGTCCTTTGTATTCATTCAGAGATGTCTTTTAATTAAAATGGCTTTTGAAAACTATAAAATGCTCAGAATGGATGGACCTAGAGATTATCATATGAGAGCAGTCAGAAAGACAGAGAAAAACAAATATCATATGATATGGAATATATATGAAATCTAAAAAAAAAGGGGTACAAATGAACTTGTCTGCAAAACAAACACAGAGTCACAGATGTAGAAACAAACACAGTTACCAGTGGGGCAAGAGTAAGGGGATTAACTGAGAGATTGGGATCAATACAAACACACCACTGTATATAGAATAGATGACTAACAAGGACCTACTGTACAGCAAAGGGAACTCTACTCACTACTCTGTAAATGACTATATGGGTAAAGAACCTAAAAAAGAGGGGATATATGTATAAATGATTCACTTTGCTGTACACGTGAAACTAACACAACATTGTAAATTAACTACATTTCAATAAAAATTCAAGTAAAATAAGATGCTTGGAAAAATATCATATCTTCTAGAAAAGAATTATTTTATAAATACTTGAAATATCATCCAAGACCAGTTTTTAAACAGTCTTTAGGAAAAGTTGTGAAAAAGGAAAAATAGAATTCAAATATTCCTACTATAACTATGTATACATTACCTTCTCAAAACTGGAATAAGCAATGAACGTAAAAATCAAATTTGCAACAAATGAACTGAAATAAAAGTTGCATCATTACTGTGCAACATTGGTATTCATGTATGTACACATCTGGACAGGCAGTTTTCAGACTATTACCCAATGCTAAAATATTTTCTATGAAGTAGTCTATTATTTGTGCTCGGTCACTCACTCACGTCTTACTCTTTGCAAACCCATGGACTGTAACAAGACAAGCTCCTCTGTCCACAGATTTCCCAGACAGGAACACTGGAGTGGGTTACCATTTCCTACTCCAGGGGATCTTCCCCACCCAGGTATCAAACCCACATTGCTTACATCTCCTGTGTTGGCAAGTGGATTCTTTACCACTGAACCACCTGGAAATCTATTATTTACCCTCCTGCAAAGACCATTCTAAGAGGATATCCCAAGTTTAACAGCTGAAGAAAATAAATATTTTCACTACAACTAATAAAGTTTCTTTTTTTTCCCTTTCTCTCCATTTTACACATTGAGTTTTTCTGAAAAAGTCTTAATCTTTTATGTATGGGGCACCTTTATGTTTTTTCATTTTGAGAGTTTTGATTCCTAAAGTATTATACACACAATCTTTTGGGTATGCACATTTCCAAGAGAGAAGACTGTAAACCCATTTACAGTTCTAACCATAGAAAACTATGTTCTCTGTGAACAATTCTCGGCACTAGGTTGAAGGCTGTTACTACTCTACTGGAGCCAAGCCCTCAGGGCATGAACAGATGCTGTGACATTTCTTTCATGTTATTCTGAGTATGACACACATTTAAAGCTATCCTGAAAATATATAACTCAATTGTTCTTTAACAGAATAATGAAAGAGAAAGAGAGAGAGAGATTGAGACAGGAAGGATCCCAAGGAAGCCACCAAGTGTCCAGATGACCTGACTTGCTGAGGAAACCACAGGCTGAACTATATTCCATCCTTCTTTAAAAAAAAAAAAAAAAAGTTTTTTTGATGTGGACAATTTTTAGAACCTTTACTGACTTTGCTAAAATATTGCTTCTGTTTTACACACACACACACACACACACACACACACACACATATATATATATAGCCACAAGGCATGTAGGATCCCACACCCCTGCATTGGAAGTTGCAGTCTTAACCACTCAACCACCAGGGAAGTCTTCTCATCCCTTTTTTTCTGTGTGGGAATGTAGGATCTAAGAGCAGGTCATAGAAAAGTACAAGAATTTTCCAGGTAAACAGAGCTCACTGTTTCCCACTATGAAATGTGGGTGTGATGTCAAAGATAATATATTTTAAGCCTCTAAAAGGATCTAAGGAGAGGACAGAGTCACAAGAGAGCAGTGAGTGGTGAGGTGGAACTCACCTGAGCCAGAGGTGAGTGGCAGCGGGCATAAGAACAGGCCACCAGGCATGTGTAATTACCAACTTCTGCTCCTTAGACTCCTCTCCATGAAAGTCCAACACTGTCATCTGAGAGTTCTTCATCTTCTCCTCTGCAAACGGACATAACTCAAATCTCCACCCAGGTATCAAACCCACATTGCTTACATCTCCTGTGTTGGCAAGTGGATTCTTTACCACTGAACCACCTGGAAATCTATTATTTACCCTCCTGCAAAGACCATTCTAAGAGGATATCCCAAGTTTAACAGCTGAAGAAAATAAATATTTTCACTACAACTAATAAAGTTTCTTTTTTTTCCCTTTCTCTCCATTTTACACATTGAGTTTTTCTGAAAAAGTCTTAATCTTTTATGTATGGGGCACCTTTATGTTTTTTCATTTTGAGAGTTTTGATTCCTAAAGTATTATACACACAATCTTTTGGGTATGCACATTTCCAAGAGAGAAGACTGTAAACCCATTTACAGTTCTAACCATAGAAAACTATGTTCTCTGTGAACAATTCTCGGCACTAGGTTGAAGGCTGTTACTACTCTACTGGAGCCAAGCCCTCAGGGCATGAACAGATGCTGTGACATTTCTTTCATGTTATTCTGAGTATGACACACATTTAAAGCTATCCTGAAAATATATAACTCAATTGTTCTTTAACAGAATAATGAAAGAGAAAGAGAGAGAGAGATTGAGACAGGAAGGATCCCAAGGAAGCCACCAAGTGTCCAGATGACCTGACTTGCTGAGGAAACCACAGGCTGAACTATATTCCATCCTTCTTTAAAAAAAAAAAAAAAAAGTTTTTTTGATGTGGACAATTTTTAGAACCTTTACTGACTTTGCTAAAATATTGCTTCTGTTTTACACACACACACACACACACACACACACACACATATATATATATAGCCACAAGGCATGTAGGATCCCACACCCCTGCATTGGAAGTTGCAGTCTTAACCACTCAACCACCAGGGAAGTCTTCTCATCCCTTTTTTTCTGTGTGGGAATGTAGGATCTAAGAGCAGGTCATAGAAAAGTACAAGAATTTTCCAGGTAAACAGAGCTCACTGTTTCCCACTATGAAATGTGGGTGTGATGTCAAAGATAATATATTTTAAGCCTCTAAAAGGATCTAAGGAGAGGACAGAGTCACAAGAGAGCAGTGAGTGGTGAGGTGGAACTCACCTGAGCCAGAGGTGAGTGGCAGCGGGCATAAGAACAGGCCACCAGGCATGTGTAATTACCAACTTCTGCTCCCTTAGACTCCTCTCCATGAAAGTCCAACACTGTCATCTGAGGTTACAAGTTCTTCATCTTCTCTCCTCTGCAAACGGACATAACTCAAATCTCATAAAATGGACAACAGGCAAGCAAGAGGAATACCACCTCCACCTTCCAGAGCTATTAATAACATTGCCTTTCATTCCTGAGAGAAACACAGATCTCTGTATTCTCCCATCTGTTTGTTATATAAACATCCTTGAAAAGATAATCCAAAACAAATAGTAGACATTGCCTCGTCCACAGCCCATGCAGAAATACAAAGGACTCCAAAGAACGGTGTCCAACTCTCTCCTCCCATGATTGTGTGAAACCTAGGAGTCTCAAAAGATCAAACCAGTCAATCTTAAAGGAAATCAACCCTGAATATTCATTGGAAGGACTGATGCAGAAGCTGAAGTTCCAGTACATTGGTCACCTGATGCAAAGAGAGACTCATTGGAAAAGTCCCTGATGCTGGGGAAGACTGAAGGCAGGGGGCCAAGGGGGCAACAAAGCATGAGATGGTTAGATGACATCACTGACTCAATGGACATGAGTTTGAGCAAACTCTGAGAGAGAGTGAAGGACAGGGAAGCCTACCGTGCTGCAATCCATGGAGTCACAAGGAGTTGGACACAACTGAGAGACTGAACAACAACAAGAAGTTTCATGGCAGGGGTGGTAGGGATCTCAAATCCGTTCCACAACAACAACAACAGAATATTGGCAAAAAAGTAGAGATCACACATTTTAGGTGAAACAATGGAACATTTGATATACTGTGGGTTTCATGGTAATCTTGTTTCTGTCTCACTTTATTATGGTCTCAGACTGATCTCATTGCACACTGATGGTTAGCAAGATGCTTACGTCCTGCAGAACCAAATGATGGGCCACATGTGAGGGTCAGATCACTGCTAGGACATGAGAGGGAGAAGGGCTGCTGTTTTCTGTCTCAACTGTAACACTGAATCAGGATCCACATTATATCCTCTCCTCTGATAAATTTCTTAAGTGTCTTTTTATCTTTAGGGGGGTTTCCAGGTGGCACTGGTGGTAAAGAATCTACCTGCCAGTGCAGGAGACACAAGAGACACAGGTTCGATCCCTGGGTCAGGAAGATAACTTGGAGAAGGAAATGGCAATTCACTCCAGTATTCTTGCCTGTGAAGTCCCATGGATGGAGGAGGCTGGCAGGCTACAGTCCATGGGGCCACAAAGAATTGGGCACGACTTAGCAATTGATCACATATATACACAGTCTTTAGAATTCCCTTTCCATGTCTTTTCTTCTTCTTTTTCTAATCTATTTGGTGAAGAAATCAAACCATGTGTCCTGAAGAAATTTCTAGAGTTTAGATTTTGCTGGTTATCTCCCAGATATGCCATTTAACAAATTTATCAATCTTTTATTTCCTGTAAGCTGGTAGTTAGATCTAAAGGCATGATCAAATTCATGCTTTGCCAAGACTGCTTTAGAGGCAATGGTGTCTTTCCTCATCAAGAAGCACAAAACAAGTGATCTGGCTCCTTTTGTGATGTTAGCTGGATCCATTAATTCCTTAGATGTTGTAAAGGATAATGTTCTAATTCTCTTCTTTTTTGTTACACTAGCTGGAATATATGTGGTTTATACAGTTCAGTGTCCCCAGCTATTTCCCAAGTGACCAAAGATGATTTATATGTTAAACGAATAGAAAAGAAGGCATTCAGAGACAGAACACACTCCAGTATTCTTGCCTGGAAAATTCCATGGACAGAGGAGCCTGGAGGGCCAGTCCCTGAGTCAGATGTGACTCCACAACTAAACAACAAGAGCGATTTCCCAAGTGACTTGCATATAAGAGAATAAGACATTCAGAGACAGAACTCAGTCAAAATCATAATAGAAGGAGTTGGATACAGATTCAATGATTCGAGTTCTTGGTTGAATTTTTGTACTCCAGAGATAATATGAGGTATTTGTATTTGAATGCTTATGAAAAGAGACATAGTTAGTGTGATCAACCAGGATGTAAAGAGATTGACAGCTTTCTGGAGTTTATGCAGATATAAAATCTGTAGAGTTCTCTTGTGTAAAGCAGATTTTAAAAAAGTCTCTATACTGCTAAGTAGACAGTTACCCTTAATACTGATACTTTGGGTTAAAATATACACATGACATGTGCCAAATAGATTGAGAAGTGGAAGAATATCCTATAGTCTCTAATTGTGAAGTACTTCTTGTCGCTGTGATAAGATATCAAATTATCCGAAATACTTAGGAGTATATTCTTGTGATGAAAGGATGAACCAGAAAGGTTTAAGGTATGTATATTTCTGTGTGTTTATGACACATTTCTGTTCAGAACTTATCATTAGGCATTGCTCATAATAATTATGTAAATACTTACTGCTTACTGCCCAGATGTGGGTTTTGATCCGTTGATTGGGAATATCCCCTATACGCGGGCAAGGTAACCCACTCCAGTCCCCTGGCCTAGAGAATCTCTGGACAGAGGAACCTGGCGGGCCACAGACCACAGTGTTGCAAAAGAGTCAGATATAACTGAAGCAACTGAGCACACGTGCTGCTGTCCTCTCAACACCAAAATATAAACACACAAAAAAGATGTCGGCTCCATAGTATTTAGACACAAAAACTCATATTTCTAGGTCAGTAGGGTCTTCTGCCCCTCCTGCTCCATCCTTGAGATTAAATTAGGCTATTCCAAAGAGAAGGAAGTGCTGAGCCCAGGGCAGCTGTCCAGCCTTCAGTGAATGCTCCACTCAGAAAACCATAGCCTTCCTCTGTCACACTCAGATTCCCTATCCACTTGGGGACAACCACTCAAAGATAGACCAGAAAGCTGTCTACACTCCGTTACTATATTTTCTTGACATGATAAGCATAACTTATTGAGCAGATCTAAATCTTTGATGAACTTAGAGTGCTTCAAAGTCATGATTTTTGACACCAGTGACAGTCTTATAGACAGGGAGCTGCAGGAGACTGGACAGATGCTGTGCTGAGCAAAGAAAGACCTGGCATTTGCTTTTGATTAAACCTCTGAGACATGTTGGCTTTATCTTGAGTTGACTGTTTCCTTCCAAGATGTCATGTGGACCAAAGAAACACCAAAAGGCCAACCACCAGAATGCTTTTTAGGAAAAATGAAATACTTGATAGACTAACACTGTGGCATAGGTGAAACTTAACAAGGGAAATGACAGAATTGGGATAAATATTTAAGATCAACTCATCACATTCCATAGCTTGTCAGGTAGCTCAGGAGTAAAGAATCCACCTGTCAACGCAGGGGACACAGGAGACCCAGATTTGATCTCTGGGTCAGGAAGATCCCCTGGAGAAGGAAAGGGCAACCCACTCCATTATTCTTGCCTGCGAAGTCCCAAGAACAGGGGAGCCTGGTGGGTCACAGTCCACGGGGTGGTCACAGAAGAGTCAGACACGAATGAGCAACTGAGCACCCATCACATCCCATACGTGAGGAAAATTGAAATGACTTAATTCAAGACATTGGGCCAGTGAGTCTTAGGTCTGGAACTCATGTCCTTGACTCTCAATTGCAAATCATTAAAGGTGACATTCTTAGTGTTTCGTTGCTACCCTGAACACTAAATCTATTCATGAGTGTATAAGTTTGTGAAGCATAAGTGAAATCTCTATTTTAAAAAGGGGGGAAATATCTAAAGAAAACTGCTTAAGTATCTTAAGAAAACTGCTTAAATATCTTAAGAAAACTGACAGTAGCAAGACGCCAGGATGTCACCCGAGGATAAGTGATCATTTCATTACTGCTTCCCAGTGATAACATACACCATGGTCAAAAATTGGTGTATATGAAATTATATTAACTTTTCCAAGTCATCAGGGTACCATTAGTGGATTTAAATAATGATATTTCCACTGCTAGTGTAGGGCCACCAACCAAAAAAAAAAAGTTAATGGTTAAATCAATATACGATGCTTCAAAGACTTACATTTGAGCAGATCTAAATCTTTGATGAACTTAGAGTGCTTCAAAGTCATGATTTTTGACACCAGTGACAGTCTTATAGACAGGGAGCTGCAGGAGACTGGACAGATGCTGTGCTGAGCAAAGAAAGACCTGGCATTTGCTTTTGATTAAACCTCTGAGACATGTTGGCTTTATCTTGAGTTGACTGTTTCCTTCCAAGATGTCATGTGGACCAAAGAAACACCAAAAGGCCAACCACCAGAATGCTTTTTAGGAAAAATGAAATACTTGATAGACTAACACTGTGGCATAGGTGAAACTTAACAAGGGAAATGACAGAATTGGGATAAATATTTAAGATCAACTCATCACATTCCATAGCTTGTCAGGTAGCTCAGGAGTAAAGAATCCACCTGTCAACGCAGGGGACACAGGAGACCCAGATTTGATCTCTGGGTCAGGAAGATCCCCTGGAGAAGGAAAGGGCAACCCACTCCATTATTCTTGCCTGCGAAGTCCCAAGAACAGGGGAGCCTGGTGGGTCACAGTCCACGGGGTGGTCACAGAAGAGTCAGACACGAATGAGCAACTGAGCACCCATCACATCCCATACGTGAGGAAAATTGAAATGACTTAATTCAAGACATTGGGCCAGTGAGTCTTAGGTCTGGAACTCATGTCCTTGACTCTCAATTGCAAATCATTAAAGGTGACATTCTTAGTGTTTCGTTGCTACCCTGAACACTAAATCTATTCATGAGTGTATAAGTTTGTGAAGCATAAGTGAAATCTCTATTTTAAAAAGGGGGGAAATATCTAAAGAAAACTGCTTAAGTATCTTAAGAAAACTGCTTAAATATCTTAAGAAAACTGACAGTAGCAAGACGCCAGGATGTCACCCGAGGATAAGTGATCATTTCATTACTGCTTCCCAGTGATAACATACACCATGGTCAAAAATTGGTGTATATGAAATTATATTAACTTTTCCAAGTCATCAGGGTACCATTAGTGGATTTAAATAATGATATTTCCACTGCTAGTGTAGGGCCACCAACCAAAAAAAAACAAAAAAAGTTAATGGTTCTACAAATGTTTCCTAGTCAATAAAGAAATGTCCATTTTATAAAGATACTATAATCTCTCTTGTCATTCTTTAAAATTAAATGAGTTCAAAGGGATCTTCAAAGATGCTATGCTTAAAGTAATACAAAAGCATGTTTTAAATCATTTGAATATTTTAGATATGAATCCAAAAATTGTTCGTACAAAAAAATGCAAAATGTTTTTAATTTAAAGCAATCTCCACCATGTGTAGGACTTTCCTTGAAGAGGAGTCTAATTTGCTAATCAGATGGATAATACTGTCTTCATGGTAAGCTATGGTTAATTAGACATTACAACTGAACTATTAAGAAAAAAACAGACTCCCTCCAAGGGGCAGTCAACTAGGTCATTATTCAGAGTCAAAGCAACCTAATTATTACCACGAAGTTCAAATTAGATGAATTAATTTGAACATCTAGTGGACTCACCATGAGGTCAAACCCCTTGAGATGAGTGCATTCATACCTTCTTAGTATATTAAAATGGGCTTTGATAAAAGAAAAATATACAGGATCAAAAACATGCAGAGAGGTGAACGCTGCATGCAGAGATGCTCGCACTGAGTTCAGAGAGCTCCCCAGAAACTAGACAGTGTGGAAGCATCAAGCCCAAGTGGCAACAATCCCTCCTTGGTGATCAACAACCCCCTGCCTCTTGCCTTGGGACCAAGGGGAGGCAAATCTCTTGTAGAAATAAGCACTTTTTTGTAGATAGCTACAGAGAAGTAATTCTCCTCTCCCACATGAAAGAGACTCCTTTGGTCCATGGGGATCAGAGAGGAAAGCAGAGAAGGCAGTCAGATTGTCAAGATAGTACCTACAGTGTTACAATCAAGAGAAGAGCAGTGAGGTTTGCAGACAACATGAATAGACCTACAGTCTGTCATACAGAGTGAAGTTAGTCTGAAAGAGAAAAAAAAAACTGTATATTAATGCACATATGTGGAATCAGGATTCTCCAGGTAAAGAACCTGCCTGACAGTGCAGGAGACATAAGAGACGTGGTGGGCTTGACCCGTGGATAAGGAAGATCCCCTGGAGGCAGGCCAGGCAACCCACTCCAGTACCCTTGCCTGGGAAACCCCATGGACAGAGGAGCCTGGTGGGCTATGGTCCACAGCATCACAAAGAGTTGGACATGACTGAAGTGACTTAGTATGTACACATGCATATGTATAATCTAGAAAAAAGGTATAGATGATTTAATTTGCAAAGTAGAAATACACACACAGACATAGAGAACAAACATAGACACCAAGGGGGAATGGCCAGGGTGGGAATGAACTGGGAGATTGAGATTGACATATATACATTTTAGATACTATGTATAAAATAGATAACTAGGGGCTTCCCTGGTGGTTGAGTGGGTAGAGGGTCCAACTTTCAGTGTAAGGGGCGCCAGTTCGATCCCTAGCCCAGGAAGACTCCATGTGCCATGGAGCAGCTGGACCAATGTGTCCAGTTAGGAGCTAATGAGAACCTACTGTATAACACAGGGAACTCCACCTCAGTGCTCTGTGATGATCTAAATGGGAAGAAAATCCAAAAGAAAGGGAATATATGTATACACACACACACATACACACACACATGTATAGCTGATTCAGTTGGTTGTATAGTAGAAAGTAACACAACATGGTAAAGCAAATATACTCAAATAAAATCGTTTTAAAAAGAAAGAAAAAGTACGAAACACCATTTTCGTGGGTTTGGCAAATATTTGTAATCTATTTTCAGCACCCTATGACTATCAGGGGCTTCCCAGGTGGCTCAGTGGTTTAAAAAAAAAAAATCCTCTTGTCAATGCAGGAGACACAGGTTCGATCCCTGGGTCAGGAAGATCTCTGGGAAAGGAAATGGCAACCCACTTGAGTATCCCTGCCTGGAAAATCCAATGGACAGAGGAGCCTGATGGGCTACAATTCATGGAGTTGCGAAGAGTCGGACATGACTGAGAGACTAAACACACACACATGACTATTAGGACACTGTTTCCACAAGACAGTATGCTTTGCACTTCCAATCAACTGCTGTACAAATAAATTTATAGTGACCTTGTTTCTACATTGGTGTTGCAGAAGGATTCCAGTGACTGAATACATTACAGTAAGGAGATGATAAAGTTTTTCTAAACATTGATTCCTGTGGAGAGTCCTGATAGAACACAGGCCTCTCACAACTGGTACCCACAGAGTCCTACTAGGGATTGCCCATCATGTATGCCCTTGATAGCACACCTGAATCTCGGGGTCCTGCTTTATTTCCCTAAAAAGACAGGATCCCTCACAGGTAGCCGGGGTGTCTAGCCCTTGGGAATCTTTCTTTGCAGCTGCACACGGTGCGGAGGGGAGGAGTGAGTTGGGGGGAGGGGACACAGCCCAGCCGGTTCAAAGCAGAGATGGACCCTCACAGCCAGCCTCCTGGATGAGACTCTGCCACATAGTCATCTACTCACACATGCTCGCCCATGGCTAAGCAAAAGTGTTCTTTAAATTTGCAATCAATGGAAAGTGACAAATTATCAAAAGCTTACCAAGAAGTTGAAAAGTCGGTATGTTTCACCCTTCAGGCTTAGCTTTCAAAGGTATTTCTTCAGCTAGAAATACCGTTTCTGAAGTCTCCAGTAAAGTCACTGGGTTTTCAATTATCAACTTAAGAAACGTTTACTGAATAAGCACTGCCAAGTCCTGTAGCAAAAGCATGGCCTCTGCACTCTAAGATGGTAAAGCAAATATACTCAAATAAAATCGTTTTAAAAAGAAAGAAAAGTACGAAACACCATTTTCGTGGGTTTGGCAAATATTTGTAATCTATTTTCAGCACCCTATGACTATCAGGGGCTTCCCAGGTGGCTCAGTGGTTTAAAAAAAAAAAATCCTCTTGTCAATGCAGGAGACACAGGTTCGATCCCTGGGTCAGGAAGATCTCTGGGAAAGGAAATGGCAACCCACTTGAGTATCCCTGCCTGGAAAATCCAATGGACAGAGGAGCCTGATGGGCTACAATTCATGGAGTTGCGAAGAGTCGGACATGACTGAGAGACTAAACACACACACATGACTATTAGGACACTGTTTCCACAAGACAGTATGCTTTGCACTTCCAATCAACTGCTGTACAAATAAATTTATAGTGACCTTGTTTCTACATTGGTGTTGCAGAAGGATTCCAGTGACTGAATACATTACAGTAAGGAGATGATAAAGTTTTTCTAAACATTGATTCCTGTGGAGAGTCCTGATAGAACACAGGCCTCTCACAACTGGTACCCACAGAGTCCTACTAGGGATTGCCCATCATGTATGCCCTTGATAGCACACCTGAATCTCGGGGTCCTGCTTTATTTCCCTAAAAAGACAGGATCCCTCACAGGTACCCGGGGGTGTCTAGCCCTTGGGAATCTTTCTTTGCAGCTGCACACGGTGCGGAGGGGAGGAGTGAGTTGGGGGGAGGGGACACAGCCCAGCCGGTTCAAAGCAGAGATGGACCCTCACAGCCAGCCTCCTGGATGAGACTCTGCCACATAGTCATCTACTCACACATGCTCGCCCATGGCTAAGCAAAAGTGTTCTTTAAATTTGCAATCAATGGAAAGTGACAAATTATCAAAAGCTTACCAAGAAGTTGAAAAGTCGGTATGTTTCACCCTTCAGGCTTAGCTTTCAAAGGTATTTCTTCAGCTAGAAATACCGTTTCTGAAGTCTCCAGTAAAGTCACTGGGTTTTCAATTATCAACTTAAGAAACGTTTACTGAATAAGCACTGCCAAGTCCTGTAGCAAAAAGCATGGCCCTCCTGCACCCTCTAAGATGACAAAGATCCCCCGATTCTGGCTTGAGGGGCTTGCAGGTCCTACTCACATCATTTACCATCACAGACTTTCTACCTAGATCTGTCCTGACTCCAGATCCTACAGACTTTGCATACCAGATCTGGTCTCCAGGTATCTGTTCATTACAAAGAAATCAAAATAAGGGAGCATATTTTGACTTAAAATATTATTATGAAAGGCTTCCCAGGTGGCTATATGGTAAAAATCCGCCTGCCAATGCAGGAAACATAAGAGATGTGGCTTCAATTCCTGGGTTGGGAAGATCCCCTGGAGGAGGGCACAGAAATCCATTCCAGTATTCTCTCCTGAAGAATCCCATGAACAGAGGAGCCTGGTGGGTTACAGTTCATGGGGTTGCAAAGAGACGGACAAGACTGAGCATGCACACATGATGCTATTCTTATGAAAGACATCTCAGTGTTCTTTTAGAGTAAAAATTAGAATGTGAAAATTTTTTGCCATTTTTTAAATTTTGCTCTTTTTGCTTTTACAGAGTTTTGATGTTTACAGATATGTGCAATCCCAGATCAGTCATATGTATAGCCCACCCCTCCTATCCCACCCCTCCAGGCCATCGCATAGCCCCCATGTAAGATCCCTTAACCCACAGTGCATTGATAATAGTTAATCTCTTTTACCTATGATAGTATAGGGCTCCATGTTACTCTTTCCACATCTCTCACTCACTCTTCCCTCTCCCTAATGTCCATAAATGTGTTCTTTATGACTGTTTTTCCATCAATGCTCTGCATGTGTATTTATCAGTACACTCTTACTAAATTCCATATACATGTATTAGTATACTGTACTTGTCTTTCTGTTTTTGACTTAACTTAACTTTATATAATAGGTGCTAGATTCATCCATCTCATTAGGTCCGACTCTTCTGCATTTCTTTTTGTGGCTGAGAAGTAATCCATTGTATATACATACCCAAACTTCTTTATCCAGAATGTGAAATATTTTAGAATTGTTTAATCCATTTTGTATATAACATAACGTTTACTGAATAAGCACTGCCAAGTCCTGTAGCAAAAGCATGGCCCTCCTGCACCCTCTAAGATGACAAAGATCCCCCGATTCTGGCTTGAGGGGCTTGCAGGTCCTACTCACATCATTTACCATCACAGACTTTCTACCTAGATCTGTCCTGACTCCAGATCCTACAGACTTTGCATACCAGATCTGGTCTCCAGGTATCTGTTCATTACAAAGAAATCAAAATAAGGGAGCATATTTTGACTTAAAATATTATTATGAAAGGCTTCCCAGGTGGCTATATGGTAAAAATCCGCCTGCCAATGCAGGAAACATAAGAGATGTGGCTTCAATTCCTGGGTTGGGAAGATCCCCTGGAGGAGGGCACAGAAATCCATTCCAGTATTCTCTCCTGAAGAATCCCATGAACAGAGGAGCCTGGTGGGTTACAGTTCATGGGGTTGCAAAGAGACGGACAAGACTGAGCATGCACACATGATGCTATTCTTATGAAAGACATCTCAGTGTTCTTTTAGAGTAAAAATTAGAATGTGAAAATTTTTTGCCATTTTTTAAATTTTGCTCTTTTTGCTTTTACAGAGTTTTGATGTTTACAGATATGTGCAATCCCAGATCAGTCATATGTATAGCCCACCCCTCCTATCCCACCCCTCCAGGCCATCGCATAGCCCCCATGTAAGATCCCTTAACCCACAGTGCATTGATAATAGTTAATCTCTTTTACCTATGATAGTATAGGGCTCCATGTTACTCTTTCCACATCTCTCACTCACTCTTCCCTCTCCCTAATGTCCATAAATGTGTTCTTTATGACTGTTTTTCCATCAATGCTCTGCATGTGTATTTATCAGTACACTCTTACTAAATTCCATATACATGTATTAGTATACTGTACTTGTCTTTCTGTTTTTGACTTAACTTAACTTTATATAATAGGTGCTAGATTCATCCATCTCATTAGGTCCGACTCTTCTGCATTTCTTTTTGTGGCTGAGAAGTAATCCATTGTATATACATACCCAAACTTCTTTATCCAGAATGTGAAATATTTTAATTGATATTTGTGTAACATTTATGGGGCAATCAAGAAGAATAAAGGAAACAGAATTTGTTAAACATGTCACTAATAATGAGAAGCAGTAAGGTAAAGGATAAACCCTTGTGTGCAGAGAAGCTCCAATAGAGAGTGATTCTGACATCTGTTAGCTTGGAGAGTAGGAAAGCGATTATAAATCTGTATATGAAGGCAGGCAGGGCAGGGGTGAGATGGATTGGGAGATTGGCACTGACATATATACATTATTAATGGTATGTATAAAATAGATAACTAATGAAAGCCTACTGTACAGCCCAGGGAACCCCACTCAGTGCTCTGTGATGACTTAAATGGGAAGGAAATCTGAAAAAGAGGGGATATATGTATACATATGACTGATTCCTTTTGCTGTACAATAGAAACTAACACAACATTGTTTGTAAAGCAAGTATGTGCACGTGTTCCACAGATCAGTCGTGTGTGACTCTTTGTAATCCTCCGGAGTGTAGCCCGCCAGGCTCCTCTGTCCATGGGATTTTCCAGGCAAGAATACTGGAGTGGGTTGCCATTTCCTCCTTCAGGGGATCTTCCCAACCCAGGAATCAAAGCCATGTCTCCTGTGTCTCCTGCTTTGGTAGGCAGATTCTTTACCACTGAGCCAACGCGCCAGTACAAAAAGATAGAGATCATAAATTCTTCCATGAATCACAATTGTCACAGACCGTAGAAGGAGATTTAATAATAATACTGCCTTTGATTGTAAACATGCAGAGACTATTTGAAAGTGAACCCCACAGAACAGACAGCATGCTAAGATTTGTTTCAATGAATATTAGAAACTACTTAGGAGAAACTCTAGGAAAGCCCTTCTGTTTTAGATGTGGGAAGCTGAGAGCAGAGGATGTTAATTACATGGGTACATATCCCGCAGAAAGAAAGCCACCAAAACACACTTATTTGGTATAAAAAAAGAACTGAGAGATAAATGCATCTTATCACAGTCAGCAGGAAATCTCTTATTCCATAAATAAGTTATCTGATTTGATTTTGTTCCCATTGTTTGATTTTAATTAGGCAAAGAAACATTTCCAGGTTATTTTTTCTAATCCTAAAGAGCCAGGCCCCAAATGATTATAAGTATCTCATCTGTCTGCTCCCTCCATATCTAACTTTCACAGCCACTCAGCTACTTCCCACTTCGAATCAGAAGCCAGGAGATGAACTTGCTCACCAATTTGCTATCACCTTGGCTGGGGGAGGGTCTGTTTGGTTCCTGTTGGCTTGGAAGGTATTTTTTTCTTTCCTGTGGTTTCACATGCCTTACTTTCAACACAGAGAACACTAGGCGAAGCCCTTCTGGAAGGGCTATCTTGTTGGCAAGAGCCCATTTGTTGAAACAGTCCCCTGACTTCATCAGCAGGGACCCGGAGCTGATGCCCGCAGAGGTATAGGCTGGCCAGGCTGCGGTCTGGTGATCCAGACCCATACCAACCATGCTGGTGGGTCATTGTCCAAACAAAAGGCGTCATTTTCATCCTATGGAGCATTCTGTTACCTGTGGGCTTCCCTGGTGGCCCAGTGGTAAAGAATCCACCCCCCATCCCCTGGATGGGGAAGATCCCCTGGAGAAGGAAATGCAACCCACTCCAGTATTCTTGCCTGGGGACAATCCCACAGGCAGAGGACCTTGGCAGGTTATACTCCATGGTGGTCACGAAAGAGTCTGACACAATTTAGAGACTAAATAATGAGTGGAACTTGTAACGTAGAGAGACCTCTAGACAAGAAATCTTATGAGTTTCTTCCCTCAGGATGAAAGAAAGAGAAGAGAATGGACATTATTTGGGCTTCTCCATGCACCCTCTCCACGCACAGACGCCCACGAGTCATTCTGCTGGAGCTAATGTTCTGTGTTCTTCCTGTATCCTTTCTTCCTTCCCAGAACACTTGAAGGAGAAGCTGGAAGAGTACATGGCTCGGTTTTCCAAAGTGAGGATCGTCCGCACGAAGAAAAGGGAAGGGTTGATCCGGACCCGACTGCTGGGGGCTTCCATGGCCAGAGGCGAGGTCTTGACGTTCCTGGATTCCCACTGTGAGGTCAACGTCAACTGGCTGCCCCCGCTCCTCAGTGAGTGCCCCTCATCCTTCTGAGGCCTGGCCGGGGGGAGCATATTCTCTTGTGTGGTCAGCCATCGACAAAGGCTAGAGACCTCTAACCTTTGGTGAGGTTTAGACTAGGAGCCCAGAATTCTGTCTTAACCATTGCTGGGAAATATGTAACTAGAAAACCACATCAAAATGGACATTTTAGGTAATTCAGTCTAACTTTGGTTTGATTTCTTTATCTTGGACATTCAGTGAGTAAACAGTAAAAAGTCAAACCTATTTATTATACTACCTATAAGCACAGTAGGCTTCCTAGCTGATGTTAGTCCTAAAGAATCTGTCTGCAAATGCAGGAGACATAAGGGATGTGGGTCTACTCTCTAGGTCTGGAAGATTCCCTTTGAGGAGGAAATGGTAGCCCACACCAGTATTCTTGCCTGGAGAATCCCATGGACAGAGGAACCTGGTGGGCTGCAGTCCATGGGGTCGCAAAGAATCAGACACGACCGAAGCAACTTAGCATACGTAAGCACGGTATGATTAAAATGCACCAACACACACACACACACACACACACACACACACACACACAGAGGCAATGTTTAGTGATCATTACAGGATTTTTCAGAGATAAGAGCTGTCCATTTTCTGAAGAGAGAACAAACATCATTTTTCACTACTGTCATGTAAAACTCCATATCACTGTTAGGCCCAAAGGCCACCAACTTTGTCTTGTTCCTCCTGTAGTTCTTGAGAGTATCTCCAACACTAGTTCTGATGCTGTGATGAGAAGAGTTTTCAGCCCCAGAATACAGCCACCATGTAAGCAACCTGACGTGTTCCCAGGATTTATAAAGCTATTCTCTTTTCCACTCATACACCAGCCTAGCTGCATAAATACATGACCCCTCCCCATGTTCACAGAGAACCCCTCAAACACACAGAGCATCCCCCAGGTGGTACATCTTAAATGATCACAAGAAGACTTGGTCACGTGAACCACTAAACACACAGAGTTACTATTACCATTTCCTTAATTGCAGGTCTTGACGTTCCTGGATTCCCACTGTGAGGTCAACGTCAACTGGCTGCCCCGCTCCTCAGTGAGTGCCCCTCATCCTTCTGAGGCCTGGCCGGGGGGAGCATATTCTCTTGTGTGGTCAGCCATCGACAAAGGCTAGAGACCTCTAACCTTTGGTGAGGTTTAGACTAGGAGCCCAGAATTCTGTCTTAACCATTGCTGGGAAATATGTAACTAGAAAACCACATCAAAATGGACATTTTAGGTAATTCAGTCTAACTTTGGTTTGATTTCTTTATCTTGGACATTCAGTGAGTAAACAGTAAAAAGTCAAACCTATTTATTATACTACCTATAAGCACAGTAGGCTTCCTAGCTGATGTTAGTCCTAAAGAATCTGTCTGCAAATGCAGGAGACATAAGGGATGTGGGTCTACTCTCTAGGTCTGGAAGATTCCCTTTGAGGAGGAAATGGTAGCCCACACCAGTATTCTTGCCTGGAGAATCCCATGGACAGAGGAACCTGGTGGGCTGCAGTCCATGGGGTCGCAAAGAATCAGACACGACCGAAGCAACTTAGCATACGTAAGCACGGTATGATTAAAATGCACCAACACACACACACACACACACACACACACACACACACACAGAGGCAATGTTTAGTGATCATTACAGGATTTTTCAGAGATAAGAGCTGTCCATTTTCTGAAGAGAGAACAAACATCATTTTTCACTACTGTCATGTAAAACTCCATATCACTGTTAGGCCCAAAGGCCACCAACTTTGTCTTGTTCCTCCTGTAGTTCTTGAGAGTATCTCCAACACTAGTTCTGATGCTGTGATGAGAAGAGTTTTCAGCCCCAGAATACAGCCACCATGTAAGCAACCTGACGTGTTCCCAGGATTTATAAAGCTATTCTCTTTTCCACTCATACACCAGCCTAGCTGCATAAATACATGACCCCTCCCCATGTTCACAGAGAACCCCTCAAACACACAGAGCATCCCCCAGGTGGTACATCTTAAATGATCACAAGAAGACTTGGTCACGTGAACCACCAAAGTCCTGAAATGCATTCAAGCTAGAAAACTTACTCTGAGTCTCAGCGCAACCGTTACTATTACCATTTCCTTAATTGCACCATGAAGAGGGAGAGATAAAGCCCAGTCACAGAAATGGTAGGAATGAGGGGGAGGAAATGTGTTTCTAAGAAGTTCTTGGTGTGAACCCACTGTTTTCCTTTCCGTTCCTTCAGATTTCCCTAAATCAACTTTTATTGTAAGTACATCCCTGGGCTTCGAGCTAAAGTGAGTAACCACTGATTTCACAATAGCTGCCTCAGAAAGAATCACTTGCTATTGACAACACTGCAGGGTTTCAGGCGGAACCGGCAAAGCTCCATTAGTAAAAGATGCAAGGGGGGAAATCAATTGAAACTGTTGGATTTGAAACAGGAAATGACCAGCCAGTAAGGCTCCACCACATCTCAGATCCACACCCTCTCCCGCAGACAACCACTTGCCCACCCTAATCCACAGGGATGTTTCTGCACTCCTAATGGCCAGAGACTCCTCTGGGCTTTTAATTAAAAGTACCTTGTCCAACGACATAACAATTTAGAGTTTCATCAGCAGCTGTGAGCTCGCCTTAAACTGAAATTGACCTGTAAGTGGTTGAATACACAAGGAAGTCAGCACAAGGCCTAATTTACTTATGAACCGAAGCAATCCCTAAATGCCAATTATCAAGGCTCTGATTGTTCATATGCATGTAAAAATAGAAAAAAGAACATGGGGTAAAAAAGAAAAAGAGAGAATAAAGAGAAGCCCACTTTTTCTCATGAAAGCTTTTCATTTCCTGTAGGCCTTATGGGTAAGAAATGATCTGAGCTCAGGATCGTTGTTTTTATTTTCCTCTATCAGTGTCTTGACACATCTTTCAAAAAAAATAAATAAATAACTACAGGTGGAATCACACGGTTTCCTGGTTCATTTTTCACCTTGGGATTATACCTGAATTTCAATTTCCCATTAAGAGTCTGTTTGTTTGATCCCCGGAAATTGAAATGTAAGCACAATCCTTAGACAAAAAATTAGTCAAGCTGCCTTCACTGTGAGCTAGTGCGGCTGGATGAGAGCTGAGAGGAAATTTGACAGGGAAACTGACAGTTAATTTAGCAGACTCATTCTCTTCGGGTCACCTTGGGACTCCTTGTTGGTCAAGAAACTTATAAGTCAACCTGATTCTGAACTGGATTGAAGAAAGCCACTAAAACCTTCATACTCATATAGCTGCAGAGCCAATAAAAGAAATATTTTGGACACAGCCGTGGTGGTCTCCTCTGACAAAGATATCTATGGGAATGATGACTTAGTTTAAGATAAAGCCAAGGCTGGCCCAGGTGGAAAAGGATGCTCAGAGAGCCTTGGTGGGCACTGATCTGAATGTGCTGGGGTGGGGGTGGGGGAGCCTGGCAGGCTATAGCCCCGTGAGGTTGTGAAGAGTCTGACGTGACTGACTGACTAAGCACAACACAGCATCCTGTATAATTTAGTTATGTACTGTGCCTGTGGATTCTCTTTGTGCCATTCAAGAACACAAGGGTTTTGTGGTTGTTACAGCTTTCCCCCATAGAAACTCCAAAAATGACAGAAATACAGTTTGTGCTCAACGAATAACTACTGAACTATGAATGAATGAACGAACAAATCATGAGGGAATGGAAGGCATGTAGATCTGGAGAAGCTGGGTAGAACTTTGTGACTCCACGGATTGCAGCAGGCCAGACTTCCCCATCCTTCTCTATCTCCCAGAGCTTGCTCAAACTCATATCCTTTGAGTTGGTGATGCCATGAACCATATCATCCTCTGTCGCCCCCTTCTCCTGCCCTCAGTCTTTCCCAGAATCAGAGTCTTTTCCAATGAGTGAGCTCTTTGTGTCAGGTGGCCAAAGTACTGGAGCTTCAGCTTCAGCATCTGTCCTTCCAGTGAAAATTCAAGGTTGATTTCCTTTAGGATTGACTGGTTTGATCTCCTTGTAGTAAAAGGGACTCTCAAAAATCTTTTCCAGGGCTTCCCTGGTGGTCCAGTGGGTAAGGACACTGCCTTGCAGTGCAAGGGGCACCAATTTGATCCCTGGCCTGGGAAGATCCCACATGCCGCAGAACAGCTAGACTGATGTGTCCAACTACCAGGCCAGAGCTCTGCAGCACATGCGCCCAGAGCCGGTGCTCTGCAATGAAAGAGGCCACTGCGATGGGAGGCCCACACAGGCCAAAGAACAAAGATGGATGAAAATAAATAAATGAAAGACCAACAGAAGTGGCAAAAAAAAACTTAAAAAAAAAAAAAGAAAAAAGAATCTTTTCCAGCACCACAGCTTAAAAGCATCAGTTCTTCGGGGCTCAGCCTTCTTCATGGTTCAAGTCTCATCCATTCATTTTCTCTTTTAAAGACATTTAAATATGTTGTATTCCACATGCCACATCCAAAGCTCTTCCAAACAACCAGAGAGATTGTTGTTGTTGTTGTTCAGTTGCCAAGTCAACAAGTTCTTCTTGTCAGACCATATTAGTTTGTTACAATAAATACTGAAGAAATGTATATTGTAGAGAAGACAATACTTCCATGCAGCTCTTCTAGGTGAGCCAGAGTACCTGTCTATTTAGATTTTATCTTAATTTAAAAGCTTTGGCTGTGCCTGTGGATTCTCTTTGTGCAAAGCAAGGTTTTGTGGTTGTTACAGCTTTCCCCCATAGAAACTCCAAAAATGACAGAAATACAGTTTGTGCTCAACGAATAACTACTGAACTATGAATGAATGAACGAACAAATCATGAGGGAATGGAAGGCATGTAGATCTGGAGAAGCTGGGTAGAACTTTGTGACTCCACGGATTGCAGCAGGCCAGACTTCCCCATCCTTCTCTATCTCCCAGAGCTTGCTCAAACTCATATCCTTTGAGTTGGTGATGCCATGAACCATATCATCCTCTGTCGCCCCCTTCTCCTGCCCTCAGTCTTTCCCAGAATCAGAGTCTTTTCCAATGAGTGAGCTCTTTGTGTCAGGTGGCCAAAGTACTGGAGCTTCAGCTTCAGCATCTGTCCTTCCAGTGAAAATTCAAGGTTGATTTCCTTTAGGATTGACTGGTTTGATCTCCTTGTAGTAAAAGGGACTCTCAAAAATCTTTTCCAGGGCTTCCTTGGTGGTCCAGTGGGTAAGGACACTGCCTTGCAGTGCAAGGGGCACCAATTTGATCCCTGGCCTGGGAAGATCCCACATGCCGCAGAACAGCTAGACTGATGTGTCCAACTACCAGGCCAGAGCTCTGCAGCACATGCGCCCAGAGCCGGTGCTCTGCAATGAAAGAGGCCACTGCGATGGGAGGCCCACACAGGCCAAAGAACAAAGATGGATGAAAATAAATAAATGAAAGACCAACAGAAGTGGCAAAAAAAAACTTAAAAAAAAAAAAAGAAAAAAGAATCTTTTCCAGCACCACAGCTTAAAAGCATCAGTTCTTCGGGGCTCAGCCTTCTTCATGGTTCAAGTCTCATCCATTCATTTTCTCTTTTAAAGACATTTAAATATGTTGTATTCCACATGCCACATCCAAAGCTCTTCCAAACAACCAGAGAGATTGTTGTTGTTGTTGTTCAGTTGCCAAGTCAACAAGTTCTTCTTGTCAGACCATATTAGTTTGTTACAATAAATACTGAAGAAATGTATATTGTAGAGAAGACAATACTTCCCATGCAGCTCTTCTAGGTGAGCCAGAGTACCTGTCTATGCCTTTTCCAGCACTGGCTGTTCATACCTCACAACCCCTAACAGCTGGGGTTGGAGCTGGAGAATAAGACTCCTTTCTGCCCAGAGAAGCACCATGGCCAGCTGGATGGACTCCAGGCTTTAGGTCTGGACCACTGAGTGGAATTTGCATCCTAGGGTGAGCCCTCAAAACACAAGAGAACTTAAATAAGTTATTTTAAATTCTCTGAGCTCTGTGTGTGTGTGTGTGTGTGTGTGTGTGTGAGAGTCTCTGCACATGTGCTCAGTCAGTTAAGTCCCTCTCTTTACGACCCCATAGACTATAACCCTCCAGTTCCTATAGCCATGGGATTTTCCAGGCAAGAATACTGGAGTGGGGTGACATTTCCTTCTCCAGGGAATCTTCCCAACCCAGGGGTCAAACCCACGTCTCCTGTGTCTCCTGCACTGGCAGGTGGGTTCTTTACCCCTGAGCCACCTGGGAAGACTGGAACTCAGTTTCCTCGTATATATTTAAATTAGAAATGATACTTAGAATCACCTATATGGGGTTGCTAGGAGGACTAGAAATAGTTCCAACACTGACATATATACAGTATTATGTGTAAGATAGCTAGCTAATGGGGAGCTGCTGTACAGCACAGGGAGCTCAACTTGGTGCTCTGGGATGACTTAGATGTGTGGGCTTGGGGGGGGTGAGAGAGAAGTTCAACAGGGCAGGGATATATGTGTACCTAGAGCTGATCCATTCCTTAAGAGCAGAAGCCAGCTCAACAGTAT
This sequence comes from Tragulus kanchil, assembly GCA_022376925.1. NCBI lineage: Eukaryota > Metazoa > Chordata > Mammalia > Artiodactyla > Tragulidae > Tragulus > Tragulus kanchil. Next base: position 135,977,575 of record JAIOJX010000023.1, read on the forward strand.
AAAGCTACTATACTGCTTGGGGGGTTTGAGAGAGATATGTCTCAGTTCTTCGGGGCTCAGCCTTCTTCATGGTTCAAGTCTCATCCATTCATTTTCTCTTTTAAAGACATTTAAATATGTTGTATTCCACATGCCACATCCAAAGCTCTTCCAAACAACCAGAGAGATTGTTGTTGTTGTTGTTCAGTTGCCAAGTCAACAAGTTCTTCTTGTCAGACCATATTAGTTTGTTACAATAAATACTGAAGAAATGTATATTGTAGAGAAGACAATACTTCCCATGCAGCTCTTCTAGGTGAGCCAGAGTACCTGTCTATGCCTTTTCCAGCACTGGCTGTTCATACCTCACAACCCCTAACAGCTGGGGTTGGAGCTGGAGAATAAGACTCCTTTCTGCCCAGAGAAGCACCATGGCCAGCTGGATGGACTCCAGGCTTTAGGTCTGGACCACTGAGTGGAATTTGCATCCTAGGGTGAGCCCTCAAAACACAAGAGAACTTAAATAAGTTATTTTAAATTCTCTGAGCTCTGTGTGTGTGTGTGTGTGTGTGTGTGTGTGAGAGTCTCTGCACATGTGCTCAGTCAGTTAAGTCCCTCTCTTACGACCCCATAGACTATAACCCTCCAGTTCCTATAGCCATGGGATTTTCCAGGCAAGAATACTGGAGTGGGGTGACATTTCCTTCTCCAGGGAATCTTCCCAACCCAGGGGTCAAACCCACGTCTCCTGTGTCTCCTGCACTGGCAGGTGGGTTCTTTACCCCTGAGCCACCTGGGAAGACTGGAACTCAGTTTCCTCGTATATATTTAAATTAGAAATGATACTTAGAATCACCTATATGGGGTTGCTAGGAGGACTAGAAATAGTTCCAACACTGACATATATACAGTATTATGTGTAAGATAGCTAGCTAATGGGGAGCTGCTGTACAGCACAGGGAGCTCAACTTGGTGCTCTGGGATGACTTAGATGTGTGGGCTTGGGGGGGGTGAGAGAGAAGTTCAACAGGGCAGGGATATATGTGTACCTAGAGCTGATCCATTCCTTAAGAGCAGAAGCCAGCTCAACAGTATAAAGCTACTATACTGCAATAAAATAAAGGAAAAGAAAGGCCACGTATACTTAGTAGTTGTTCAAGAATTTAATAATAGCAGGAGTAGCAGGGATCAGTATCAGGCTGTCTCATATATTTTTGGATATGATGAGAGAAGAGTGAACAGCCTTGTGATGCAGTGGGAGAAGGAGAGGGTGGGATGAATGGGGAGAGAAGCACTGAAACATATACATCACCATATGCAAAACAGATAGCTAGTGGGAATTTGCTGTATGACACAGGAAGCTCAGATCTTGTGAATACCTAGAGGGTGGAGACTGGGTGGGAGATGGGAGGGAAGTTCAAGAGGGAGGGGGACATATGTATGTCTATGCTGATTCATGTTGATGCATGGCAGAAACCAACACACTACTGTAAAGCAATCATCATCCAATTAAAAATAAATTAATCTATTAAATAAAAAATCCATATATATGTATAGCTTTGATGAACAGAGTCTATATTAAAGAACAGTAGCAACAACACAACAACCACAAAGCAAACTAAGACTGTTGAAATCTTTAATAAGCCTGAGAGTAAAGAATTCTGCTAGTATCGGGGGGACAGGAGAGGAACAGCCATCAGGGCCACCATAAGATTAGATGCTAAAAAACCATGAAGTTAAATATTTACATTTTGGACCTTCCAGAAAACAGGCTGGTATTTTCTCAGCAGGATCTAGCTGCATGCTTGAAGGAACACAAGGAGTGTTTATACTCCACACATGTTGGAGGCACTTTAAAATGACAGATTGGGGACAGGTTGGAGCAGAAATGTGACAGAGGTAGGGCTAAATGGACTTCTCCAGGTCTCTCTGGGACAGCACTTTCTTAAAAGAAAACACCACAACACTAATTGTGCCTGACCACTGTCCCATCACGTCAAGCCCAGCATTCAGAGATTCTGTAAAGTGCTCTGAAGCCAACAAGGAGCCAGGGCGCACGTACAACACATGAGGAAGGGCTTCTCTTTGCAGGGAAAGGAGGGACAACCTAGGCAGGCATGTCACTTCCTGTTCTGTGCTTCCACTTTTCAGATCAAATTGCACTAAACCACAAGACGATTGTGTGCCCAATGATCGACGTCATCGACCACAATCACTTTGGGTACGAGGCACAAGCCGGGGATGCCATGCGTGGCGCCTTTGACTGGGAAATGTACTACAAGAGGATCCCCATCCCACCAGAGCTGCAGAGGGCAGACCCCAGCGACCCTTTTGAGTGAGTAGCAGCTGGGAGACTGATCGAGGGGGAGGAGGCATGACCGGGGCAGGTGTGTATCAACTGGGGCCCACGAGGACAATAATCTCTAATGAAATGAAATAAAACAGGTGGAAAAGGTATGCAAGACATTGGGGTAAGACCAGACCTACAAGGTGTATAAAATCACAAACTGGGCTGAGTGCATTCTCAAACTTTCTAAGCATGAGAGGGTGTGTACGGTGTGGAATCAGGAAAAAGTAGAGTTCACAGCAAATGCACAGAGAAGGAAAACAGAGTCCCTTTCAGATATTCACTAGAACTTTGTTCCTCGTTTTCAGTCCCCTCTGTTCTTTCTCGTCGTTCAGTTGCTCAGTGATGTTTGACTCTCTGCGACCCCATAGACTGCAGCGTGACAGGCTCCCATGTCCTCCACTATCTCCTGGTGCATACATGCTAAGTCATTTCAGTCATATCTGACTCTTGAGATCCCATGGACTGTGGCCTGCCAGGTTCCTCTAGTCATGGGACTTCCCAGGCAAGAATACTGGAGTGGGTTACCACTTCCTACTTCAAGGGTCTTCCTGATCCAGGAACTGAACCACATCTTACATCTCCTAGATTGGCAGGAGGATTGTTTACCACTAGCACCAACTGAGAAGCCCCATTGTCTCCTAGAGTTAGCTCAAATTCATGTCCATTGAGTCAATGATGTTATCCAACCATCTCATCCTCTGCCACCTCCCTTCTCCTGACCTCAATCTCCCCAGCATCAAAGTCTTTTCCAATGAGTCAGCCCTTCAAATCAGGTGGCCAAAATACTAGAACTTCAGCTTCGGTATTAGTCCTTCCAAGGAATACTCAGTGTTGATATGTTGTCCAGGGGAATCTCCAACACAATTTGAAAGCATCAATTCTTCTGTGCTTTCTGCTTTTCCATAAAGCAGAAGTCCCCAACCCTCACACCAGGAACCAATACTGGTCCATGGCCTTGTAGGAACTGGGTCACACAGCAGGAGGTGAGCACTGGGCAGGAGAACAAGGCTTCATCTGTATTTACAGTCACTCTCCATTGCTCATGTCATCATCTGAGATCGCAAATGATGGTGGCCTTAAAAGTATGTTTGAAACCACTTCAGACCTCATCCATCTGGAATAAAGTCAAGGCAGAATATCCTGAGATTGCCACAAAAGCACTGAAAAGCCTGCTTCCATTTTCAGCACCCTATGTTTGTGAAGTAGGGTTTTCTATAGTGAAAGCAGCCAAGATGAGCTTGTGGAGTAGACTGGACATAAGCAACACAATTTGGGTTCACTGTCTCCTGTCATCTCCAGGATGTAACCGTCTAGTTGCAGGAAAATAAGCTCAAGGTTCCCACTGATTCTGCATTGAATAATTATTTCATTATGGCAAAGAGTCATATTCCACTGAGTGACTATCACTTTCACTTTTTTTTCATCCTTGCTGGGAAGGGTTTCTGTATAAAGAAGGCTGTGCTTCTGAGCAGCTGCTGTCAAAACTTAAAACTGAGGAACTCAATCCAAATGAAAGATCCAGAGTAGAGCATCTTTGATAATATTCTCTCCAGTTTAGTTCCATACAAAGTTGTGTGTGTGTGTGCTAAATCACTTCAGTTGTGTCCAACTCTTTGGGACCCCATGGACTATAGCCCACCAGACTCCTCTGTCCATGGGATTCTTCAGGCAAGAACACTGGAGCAGGATGTCATGCCCTCCTCCAGGGATCTTGCCAACCAAGGGACAGGACCTGCCTCTCTTACATCTCCTAATATAGGAGATGCACTGGCAGGTAGGTTCTTTACTTCTAGTGCCACCTGATTGATTTCTACTAAGAAGAATCCTTTTTCCCCAATATGGACATGAAAATTGTGTATATGTTAAAAAAAAAAAAAGCAAGTCCGGGAAAAGCAAATTCAAATTCATATATTCAGAAAGTAGGCTAACAGTTGCGAGGAGCTGAGAAGAAGGGATGAGGAATGACCTGCTGAGTAAATATGATGTTTCTTGATGAAAATGTTCTGGAACTAGACAGTGGCAGTGGCTGCATAGGAGTGTATGTATACCCACAGCAGATTCAGGTTGATGTGTGATAAGAAACAACAAAATTCAGTGAAATTTTTAAAAAATTAAAAAAAAAAAAAACCACCTAGTTTGACAAACCATTGAACCATTATTGCTTAATGGTGAACTTTTTCAAAAGTTACCCATACATTACCCCTGACATGCTATTATGTATTCTTCAATCTACCCTTCGGTCTCATTAAGACCTTTATAATTTTGAAGCTATTTTTTTCTTAACACAAGACTGGAGACTCCTCCACACTAAGATTCTATTTGAAATGTGTTAACCTCAATTTTTAACATTTTTTTAACATTTCATTTTTTATTGAAGGATAGTTGATGTATAATATATATAAATTATAGGTGTACAATATGGTGGTTCACAATTTTAAAGGTTATACTTCATTTATAGTTATTATAAAATATTGACTATATTCCATTTATGGTATAATATACCTTATAGCATATTTTATACATTGCTATTGTTCATCTGCTTAGTCATATCCAACTCTTTGCAACCCCCTGAACTGCAGCACATCAGGCTTCCATGTCCTTCACCATCTCCTAAAACTTGTTCAAACTCATGTCCATTGAGTCCCTGACGCCATCCAACCAATTCCTCCTTTGTTGTCCCCTTCTCCTCCTGCCCTCAGTCTTTCCCATCATCAGGGTCTTTTCCAATAAGTCGGCCCTTCACATCTGGTGGCCAAAGTATTGTAGCTTCGGCTCCAACATCAGTCTTTCCAATGAATACTCAGGGCTGATTTCTTTTATGATTGATTGGTTTGATCTCCTTGCACAGTCTAAGGGACTCTCAAGAGTCTTCTCTAACACCACAGATTGAAAGCAGCAGTTCTCTGGCACTCTGCCATCTTAATGGTCTAACATTCATACATGATTACTGGAAAAAACCATAGCTTTGACTATACGGACTTTTGTTGGCAAAGTGATGTCTCTACATTTCAATACACTGTCTAGGTTTGTCATAGCTTTTCTTCCAAGCAGAAAGCATATTTTAATTTCATGGCTGCAGTCACAGACCACAGTGAAAATGTTCTGGAACTAGACAGTGGCAGTGGCTGCATAGGAGTGTATGTATACCCACAGCAGATTCAGGTTGATGTGTGATAAGAAACAACAAAATTCAGTGAAATTTTTAAAAAATTAAAAAAAAAAAAAACCACCTAGTTTGACAAACCATTGAACCATTATTGCTTAATGGTGAACTTTTTCAAAAGTTACCCATACATTACCCCTGACATGCTATTATGTATTCTTCAATCTACCCTTCGGTCTCATTAAGACCTTTATAATTTTGAAGCTATTTTTTTCTTAACACAAGACTGGAGACTCCTCCACACTAAGATTCTATTTGAAATGTGTTAACCTCAATTTTTAACATTTTTTTAACATTTCATTTTTTATTGAAGGATAGTTGATGTATAATATATATAAATTATAGGTGTACAATATGGTGGTTCACAATTTTAAAGGTTATACTTCATTTATAGTTATTATAAAATATTGACTATATTCCATTTATGGTATAATATACCTTATAGCATATTTTATACATTGCTATTGTTCATCTGCTTAGTCATATCCAACTCTTTGCAACCCCCTGAACTGCAGCACATCAGGCTTCCATGTCCTTCACCATCTCCTAAAACTTGTTCAAACTCATGTCCATTGAGTCCCTGACGCCATCCAACCAATTCCTCCTTTGTTGTCCCCTTCTCCTCCTGCCCTCAGTCTTTCCCATCATCAGGGTCTTTTCCAATAAGTCGGCCCTTCACATCTGGTGGCCAAAGTATTGTAGCTTCGGCTCCAACATCAGTCTTTCCAATGAATACTCAGGGCTGATTTCTTTTATGATTGATTGGTTTGATCTCCTTGCACAGTCTAAGGGACTCTCAAGAGTCTTCTCTAACACCACAGATTGAAAGCAGCAGTTCTCTGGCACTCTGCCATCTTAATGGTCTAACATTCATACATGATTACTGGAAAAAACCATAGCTTTGACTATACGGACTTTTGTTGGCAAAGTGATGTCTCTACATTTCAATACACTGTCTAGGTTTGTCATAGCTTTTCTTCCAAGCAGAAAGCATATTTTAATTTCATGGCTGCAGTCACAGACCACAGTGATTTTGGAGCCCAAAAAACTATACGTAGTGGATTATAACTCTTAATCTCCTACCTCTATATTACCCCTCCCACCTCCCTCTCCTCACTGATAACCACTAGATGTTCTCTGTACCTGAAAGTCTGTTTCCTTTTTGTTATAGTCACTATTTTATTTTTTTAGATTCTACATATAAGTGATATTATATGGTATTTTTCTTTCTCCATCAGACTTATTTCACTTTGCATAACATCTTCCATAACATCATCCATGTTGCTGCAAATGGCAAGATTCATTCTTTTATATGACTGAGTAGTATTCCATTGTATGTTTGTGTGTGTGTGTGTACATGGATATATCTTCTTTATCTATAGACACTTAGGCTTCTTCCATATCTTGGATATTATAAATAATGCTGCTATGAATATCTGAGTGTATATATATATTCTTTCGAATTGTTGCTTTTTAAATATATACTCAGGACTGGAACTGCTGGTGCATGAAGTAGTTCTAGTTTTAGTTTTTTGAGAACTCCAGACTGTTTTCCAAAATGGCTACATCAATTTTCATTCCCAGAAACCATGTATAAACTCTATAGGATCAGCAAAAACAAGACCGGGAGCTGACTGTGGCTCAGATCATGAACTTCTTATTGCAAAATTCTGACTTAAATTAAAGAACATAGGGAAAACCACATAGGGGAAGTGATGGATAGACTCATGGGATTATATCTGATAGAGTGCCTGAAGAACTATGGATAGGGTTAAGTGAACTGCAAGAAGGCAAAAGGGTTGTCTGAGGAGGCCTTACAAATAGCTGAGAAAATGGGGGGATATTCGGCTCCAACATCAGTCTTTCCAATGAATACTCAGGGCTGATTTCTTTTATGATTGATTGGTTTGATCTCCTTGCACAGTCTAAGGGACTCTCAAGAGTCTTCTCTAACACCACAGATTGAAAGCAGCAGTTCTCTGGCACTCTGCCATCTTAATGGTCTAACATTCATACATGATTACTGGAAAAAACCATAGCTTTGACTATACGGACTTTTGTTGGCAAAGTGATGTCTCTACATTTCAATACACTGTCTAGGTTTGTCATAGCTTTTCTTCCAAGCAGAAAGCATATTTTAATTTCATGGCTGCAGTCACAGACCACAGTGATTTTGGAGCCCAAAAAACTATACGTAGTGGATTATAACTCTTAATCTCCTACCTCTATATTACCCCTCCCACCTCCCTCTCCTCACTGATAACCACTAGATGTTCTCTGTACCTGAAAGTCTTTTTCCCTTTTTTGTTATAGTCACTATTTTATTTTTTTAGATTCTACATATAAGTGATATTATATGGTATTTTTCTTTCTCCATCAGACTTATTTCACTTTGCATAACATCTTCCATAACATCATCCATGTTGCTGCAAATGGCAAGATTCATTCTTTTATATGACTGAGTAGTATTCCATTGTATGTTTGTGTGTGTGTGTGTACATGGATATATCTTCTTTATCTATAGACACTTAGGCTTCTTCCATATCTTGGATATTATAAATAATGCTGCTATGAATATCTGAGTGTATATATATATTCTTTCGAATTGTTGCTTTTTAAATATATACTCAGGACTGGAACTGCTGGTGCATGAAGTAGTTCTAGTTTTAGTTTTTTGAGAACTCCAGACTGTTTTCCAAAATGGCTACATCAATTTTCATTCCCAGAAACCATGTATAAACTCTATAGGATCAGCAAAAACAAGACCGGGAGCTGACTGTGGCTCAGATCATGAACTTCTTATTGCAAAATTCTGACTTAAATTAAAGAACATAGGGAAAACCACATAGGGGAAGTGATGGATAGACTCATGGGATTATATCTGATAGAGTGCCTGAAGAACTATGGATAGAGGTTCCTAACATTGTACACAAAGAAAAAGAACTGCAAGAAGGCAAAAGGGTTGTCTGAGGAGGCCTTACAAATAGCTGAGAAAATAAGAAAAGCAAAAGGGAAAGGAGAAAGGGAAAGATATACACATTTGAATGCAGAGTTCCAAAGAATAGCAAGAAGAGATAAGAAAGCCTTCTTAAGTGAACAATGCAAAGAAATGGAGGAAAGCAATGGAATGGGAAAGCCTAGAGGTCTTTTCAAGAAAATGGGAGATATCAAGGAAACATTTCATGCAAAGATTGGCACAATAAAGGACAGAAACAGCAAGGATCTAACAGAAGCAGAAGGGATTAAGAAGAGGTGGCAAGAATACACAGAGGAACTGTACAACAAAAGGTCCTAAAGACCCGGATAACCACAATGGTGTGGCCAGTCAGCTAGAGCCAAACACCTGGAATGTGAAATCAAGTGGGCCTTAGCATTGCTACAAACAAACTAATGGAGGTGATGGAATTCCAGCTGAGCTATTTCAAATCCTACAAGATGATGCTGGTTAAAGTGCTACACTCAATATGCCATAAAATTAGGAAAACTCACCAGCCGCCTCAGGACTGGAAAATGTCAGTTTTTTATTCCAATCCCAAAGAAGAGCAATGCCAAAGAATGCTCAGCTACCACACAAGTGCACTCATTTCACATGCTAGCAAAGTCATACTCAAAATCCTTCAAGCTGGGCTTCAAATTCAACAGTACATATACCGAGAATTTCCAGACGCACAACCTGGATTTAAAAAAGTGAGGAACCAGAGTTCAAATTGCCAGTGTCCATTGGATAATAAAGAAAGCAAGAGAAACATCTACTTCTGCTACATTGATTACTCAAAAGACTGAATATGTGGGTCACAACAAACTTTGGAAAATTATTAAAGTGGGATAGCCTATAAACCCCCAAATAAAGGATCAGCAAAACAAGACCGGAGCTGACTGTGGCTCAGATCATGAACTTCTTATTGCAAAATTCTGACTTAAATTAAAGAACATAGGGAAAACCACATAGGGGAAGTGATGGATAGACTCATGGGATTATATCTGATAGAGTGCCTGAAGAACTATGGATAGAGGTTCCTAACATTGTACACAAAGAAAAAGAACTGCAAGAAGGCAAAAGGGTTGTCTGAGGAGGCCTTACAAATAGCTGAGAAAATAAGAAAAGCAAAAGGGAAAGGAGAAAGGGAAAGATATACACATTTGAATGCAGAGTTCCAAAGAATAGCAAGAAGAGATAAGAAAGCCTTCTTAAGTGAACAATGCAAAGAAATGGAGGAAAGCAATGGAATGGGAAAGCCTAGAGGTCTTTTCAAGAAAATGGGAGATATCAAGGAAACATTTCATGCAAAGATTGGCACAATAAAGGACAGAAACAGCAAGGATCTAACAGAAGCAGAAGGGATTAAGAAGAGGTGGCAAGAATACACAGAGGAACTGTACAACAAAAGGTCCTAAAGACCCGGATAACCACAATGGTGTGGCCAGTCAGCTAGAGCCAAACACCTGGAATGTGAAATCAAGTGGGCCTTAGCATTGCTACAAACAAACTAATGGAGGTGATGGAATTCCAGCTGAGCTATTTCAAATCCTACAAGATGATGCTGGTTAAAGTGCTACACTCAATATGCCATAAAATTAGGAAAACTCACCAGCCGCCTCAGGACTGGAAAATGTCAGTTTTTTATTCCAATCCCAAAGAAGAGCAATGCCAAAGAATGCTCAGCTACCACACAAGTGCACTCATTTCACATGCTAGCAAAGTCATACTCAAAATCCTTCAAGCTGGGCTTCAAATTCAACAGTACATATACCGAGAATTTCCAGACGCACAACCTGGATTTAAAAAAGTGAGGAACCAGAGTTCAAATTGCCAGTGTCCATTGGATAATAAAGAAAGCAAGAGAAACATCTACTTCTGCTACATTGATTACTCAAAAGACTGAATATGTGGGTCACAACAAACTTTGGAAAATTATTAAAGTGATGGGAACACCAGGCCACCTACTTGCCTCCTGAGAAACCTGCATGCAGGACAAGAAGCAACAGTTAGAACTGAGCATGCAACAAGGGACTGGTTCCAAATTGAGAAAGGAGTATTTCAAACCTGTAGATTGTCATCCTGCTTGTTTAATTTCTATGCAGAGTACATCCTGTGAAATGCTGGGCTGGATGAAGCACAAGCTGAAATCAAGATTTCCAGGAGAAATATAAGCATCCTCACATATGCAGATGATACCACCCTAATGGCAGAAAGTGAAGAGGAATTAAAGAGCTTCTTGATAAAGGTGAAAGAGGAGAGTGAAAAGCTGGCCTAAAACTCAGCATTCAAAAAATGAAGATCATGACATCCAGTCCCAACACTTCATTGCAAGTAGATGAGCAAACAATGGAAACAATGACAGACTTTATTTTCTTGGGTTCCCAAGTTACTGTGGACAGTGATCACAGCTGTGAAATTGAAAGACATCTGCTCCTTGGAAGAAAAGCTATGATAAACCTTGACAGGGCATTAAACAAACAAACAAACAAAAAAACCACATCACTTTTCCAACAAAGGTCTGTATAGTCAAAGCTACAGTTTTCCTAGTAGTCATGTATGGATATGAGAGTTGGACCATAAAGAAGGCTGAGTGCCAAAGAATTGATGCTTCAAACTCTGGTGCTGGAGAAGACTTTTGAGAATCACTTGGACAGCAAGGAGATCAGAGCAGTCGATCCTAAAGGAAATCAACCCTGAATGTTCATTGAAAAGACTGATGCTTAAGCTCCAATCATTTGGCCACCTGATGGGAAGAGCCAACTCATTGGAAAAGACCCCTGATGCTGGGAAAGACTGAAGGCAGGATGAGAAGATGACAGCAGAGGAGGAGTTAGTTGGATGGCATCAGGGACTCAATAGACATGAGTCTGAACAAACTACAGGTGATAGTGAGAAGCATGGAAGCCTGATGTGCTTCAATCCAGGGGTTGCAGAGTCAGACATGACTTAGTGGCTGAACAGCCAACAATGTGCACAGTGTCACCCTCATTAGATGATGGGTGATGGTGGAGCAGCCATGGTCTAGTTGCCCCCATTTAAGGTTGCCATGTTTCAGGACAAGGATTCATCAAGGGGACTTCTCCAATACCTACTGTAATCGTGGCTGGGTTATAATGACTTTCTCTCAATACTTCACTCCCCCTAAAATAGCAGAATGGGGCCCCTCCTCACCGCAGAGTTGGGACCAACACACTACCAAAGGAATTTCGAACAGTAGAAATTCTAAAACTATGCTCTGTCTTTGCGTGGGCAGTCCAATTTCTTTCAGGCAGACCCCAGGAGCGGCTATCACAGTATCAGGCCCCTTGCTCAACCTCAGAACTGGCAGAGCTGCTAACTTTCAGAATTACATTACTTTTTGTTCCTATCACCTACTTAGATGGTTGCCATCCTGTCAAAAATGGCTATTCTGTCAAATACGACCTCCTTTCTGCTTAAAGTCCCTTTGATTCCTAGGAAGGCGGGCACTTCAGCCTTCTGCAATAAATGTAGCTTCCAGGAGGTGTCCACTTTGATCTTTGAAACTGCATTTGCCTTCCTGATAATAAGTGAATGCTTAGTTACCCACCGCAGCAACCCCATTATCTGGGCCCAGTATGGTTTTCTCTCTAGTAGTCATGTATGGATATGAGAGTTGGACCATAAAGAAGGCTGAGTGCCAAAGAATTGATGCTTCAAACTCTGGTGCTGGAGAAGACTTTTGAGAATCACTTGGACAGCAAGGAGATCAGAGCAGTCGATCCTAAAGGAAATCAACCCTGAATGTTCATTGAAAAGACTGATGCTTAAGCTCCAATCATTTGGCCACCTGATGGGAAGAGCCAACTCATTGGAAAAGACCCCTGATGCTGGGAAAGACTGAAGGCAGGATGAGAAGATGACAGCAGAGGAGGAGTTAGTTGGATGGCATCAGGGACTCAATAGACATGAGTCTGAACAAACTACAGGTGATAGTGAGAAGCATGGAAGCCTGATGTGCTTCAATCCAGGGGTTGCAGAGTCAGACATGACTTAGTGGCTGAACAGCCAACAATGTGCACAGTGTCACCCTCATTAGATGATGGGTGATGGTGGAGCAGCCATGGTCTAGTTGCCCCCATTTAAGGTTGCCATGTTTCAGGACAAGGATTCATCAAGGGGACTTCTCCAATACCTACTGTAATCGTGGCTGGGTTATAATGACTTTCTCTCAATACTTCACTCCCCCTAAAATAGCAGAATGGGGCCCCTCCTCACCGCAGAGTTGGGACCAACACACTACCAAAGGAATTTCGAACAGTAGAAATTCTAAAACTATGCTCTGTCTTTGCGTGGGCAGTCCAATTTCTTTCAGGCAGACCCCAGGAGCGGCTATCACAGTATCAGGCCCCTTGCTCAACCTCAGAACTGGCAGAGCTGCTAACTTTCAGAATTACATTACTTTTTGTTCCTATCACCTACTTAGATGGTTGCCATCCTGTCAAAAATGGCTATTCTGTCAAATACGACCTCCTTTCTGCTTAAAGTCCCTTTGATTCCTAGGAAGGCGGGCACTTCAGCCTTCTGCAATAAATGTAGCTTCCAGGAGGTGTCCACTTTGATCTTTGAAACTGCATTTGCCTTCCTGATAATAAGTGAATGCTTAGTTACCCACGCAGCTCTGGGCAGTATGTCAGCAACCCCATTATCTCAGTGGCCACCTGAATGTATGCATAAACAGACATTCTTCAGGCAAACACTCACTTCTCTAGATGCAAAGCTTTAAGAATACACAGAATGAATGCGATCTATCGAAACATCTCTCAACCCTTTCATGTTTTCAACTGGCTTCTGTGAGAGTTTTCTGGGGGATAGGGGGTGGAGAATAGACAGAAAAGTCAGGAAGAAAAAACTGCAGAGTCAGATGGAAATGCACCACCAATTCCAGGACCTATCTGACAATACTGCAAAGCTTATTTTTTCTGCAGCAAGTTGATAAAATGTCTTAAGTGACAAGATCTGAATTCTCTCATTGATTCTACCATTATTGGAGTTTTCTCCAACGAATGACTGCAGCAGTGTTTTTCTACCTGAACATCATGTGAAATTAGTGTGGCATGAACAGTATTTAACTATTAATGAATTGAAAATTTCAGAGTACTGTATATAAGTACAGGGTATTGTTTCTCAGATATTTGATTTAATGTATTGCATGAATGATGGAGGACAAGATGGTTGGATGACATCACTGAGTCAATGGACATGAGACTGAGTAAGCTCCAGGAGATGGTGAAGGACAGGGAAGCATGGCGTGGTATGCCACAGTGCATGGGGCCACAGAGAGTTGGACATGCCTGAGTGATTGAACTGAATTAAGTGCATGTATGAATTGAGGTCATGGTATAAATGGTGTTTATTGATATATGTTACACTGTTCAAAATCTATCAACTACTTAAACTAATAATCAAGACCTTCAATAATCTAACTAGGAAGGAAAAAGAAAATTCATGGATAACTTTGAGCTCCGAGAAAAAAATTACTTGTATTTGCAAAGCAATCTAGTTTTCATACAAACTGTTCATATGAGAGACAATGCAATATTCACAGTGAAAATTATCTGGCAGTCACAAATCTGGTTAGGTTGGACATATTTGATTAAGTACTCTTGTCTTTTGAAACGAATGAAGTACTTTCCTTTCCTGGTGGCTTCTATCAAGGTGTAGTGCTCTTAGGTAATTTCTGTTATCCATACCTTTTAGTAGGTCTCCTCATTCCTGGCTTATCTCTAATGCAGGGCACTTAGGAGCTGAAGACATTTCTGTGTGACAAAACACAGTAGGCTCCCTTAGTCATGGTGGAAAGGCTTCCCTTGTAGCTTAGCTGGTAAAGAATCTGCCTGCAATGCAGGAGACCCCAGTTTAATTCCTGCATCGAGAAGATCCCTGGAGAAGGGACAGGCAGTTACTCCAGGATTCTTGGGCTTCCCTGGTGACTCAGATGGTAAAGAATCTGCCTGCAATGTGGGAGACCTGGGTTCAATCCCTGGGTGAGAAGATGCCCTAGAGAAGGGAAAGGCTACCCACTCCAGTATTCTTGCCTGGAGAATAACATGGCTTGTCCATGTGTCGCAAAGTGTCGGACATGACTGAGCAACTAACACTTTGTCATGGCGACAAAAAGGAAGATATCCGATGTCTGCTTTCTGACCACTAACATTTCTTCAACCTTGTCTTAGCATCTGAAGGTTCAGAAAGGACCAAAAGAAATTACCTTATCCAACTTGCCCTTAATGCAAGCAGGCACTAGACAGTGTCCCTAAAAGATCACCAACCTCTTCCTGAACTCATCAGAGAAGTCATACTTGTTACCATCCCTTCCATTAGACTGATTAACAGAAATGTTTTTCCTTAGACTAAGAAAAATCTGTCTCCCTCATCTCAAATGGTCTAACTTGAGAACCAGGAAATGTCTAATTCCCCTTTGATGACAGATCCATTACAAATATTTGAAAACAGCTGCTGTGCTTAATTCTGCCAAGGAAGAAAAAAGAAATCATTTTCTTCTTCACACTAAATATCTCCAGTTTTATCTTCATATCCTCCAGGTCCTCCAGAATCCTTGAAAGTTCATGCTGATTCATGTAAACACTCGATTTTTGTAAATTTATTTGACTACTGCAATTTCATCCACATTTCTCCAACCTATTCACAAGGAAAATGGGAAACATTCCTCCCAATATGTGAGGTGGTTGTTGTTCTTCTTCCGTTGCTAAGTCATGTCTAACTGTTTTCAACCTATAGACTGTGACCCACCAGGCTCCTCTGGCCATGGGATTCTCCAGACAAGAGTACCGGAGTGGGTTGCCATGCCTTCCTCCATGGGATCTTCCTGACCCAGGGGTCGAACCTGTGTTTCATGCATTGGCAGGAGGATTCTTTACCACTACACCGCATGGGAAACCTAATGTGTCTGGTACTCAGTCCCTAATATATGAGTCTGATAACCATAAAAGCAAAGTTAACTTCTAGGGAATTTGCACTGGTTTCTAGAGATCATGCTTCCTTGTGGTAAGTGCTCACTGTCAATTCAGCAGTCTATTCAATTTGGCAGTTTTGCTGCATCTTTCAGGATCCACCTCTGTTCTGTCTTTCAGTTGTGAAGCAGTTACTTTTACTCTGCTAGTCTTCTGCAGACAGATCTCCAACAGTTCCGCAAAGGCTTCTAAAATGTAGAGTTTTAATTGTCATGGATGTATTTCTTGTACACCATCATTAGCCCAGACTGATACTCTCTATTTTCTACCTCTATATATTATCAATTTCAAAAATTTTAAACATAAGGGCATCTGCCCTTGGGAATAAAAAGACTTCACAGGATTGTTGTTGTTTAGTCACCCAACTGAGTCCAACTTAGGTAATGAATACAATTTTGTGCTAAATATAAGTTTAGAATTAAATCAGAAACAAGTGAGCCAAAATAATTCATTCACCAAGCGAGAAGAAACCTTAGAGAAAAATACTACCTCTCATTTAATGTTTTTTCATAGAAGTATATATGCTGTTGTTCAGTTCTCAGTCATATCTGACTCTTTTTCGACCCCATGGACTATAGCCTGACAGGTTCCTCTGACCATGGGATTCTCCAGACAAGAGTACCGGAGTGGGTTGCCATGCCTTCCTCCATGGGATCTTCCTGACCCAGGGGTCGAACCTGTGTTTCATGCATTGGCAGGAGGATTCTTTACCACTACACCGCATGGGAAACCTAATGTGTCTGGTACTCAGTCCCTAATATATGAGTCTGATAACCATAAAAGCAAAGTTAACTTCTAGGGAATTTGCACTGGTTTCTAGAGATCATGCTTCCTTGTGGTAAGTGCTCACTGTCAATTCAGCAGTCTATTCAATTTGGCAGTTTTGCTGCATCTTTCAGGATCCACCTCTGTTCTGTCTTTCAGTTGTGAAGCAGTTACTTTTACTCTGCTAGTCTTCTGCAGACAGATCTCCAACAGTTCCGCAAAGGCTTCTAAAATGTAGAGTTTTAATTGTCATGGATGTATTTCTTGTACACCATCATTAGCCCAGACTGATACTCTCTATTTTCTACCTCTATATATTATCAATTTCAAAAATTTTAAACATAAGGGCATCTGCCCTTGGGAATAAAAAGACTTCACAGGATTGTTGTTGTTTAGTCACCCAACTGAGTCCAACTTAGGTAATGAATACAATTTTGTGCTAAATATAAGTTTAGAATTAAATCAGAAACAAGTGAGCCAAAATAATTCATTCACCAAGCGAGAAGAAACCTTAGAGAAAAATACTACCTCTCATTTAATGTTTTTTCATAGAAGTATATATGCTGTTGTTCAGTTCTCAGTCATATCTGACTCTTTTTCGACCCCATGGACTATAGCCTGACAGGTTCCTCTGACCATGGGATTTCCCAGGTAAGAATACTGGAGGGGGATTACATGCCTTCTTCCAGGGGATCTTCCCAACCCAGGGATCAAGGTCTCCTGCATTGCAGGAGGATTTTTTTTACCATCTGAGCCACCAGGGAAGCCTGATATTAATACATACAAACCACCACAGTATTAGCTGCCTTGACATCAATCTTCAAACACATAATTCTCTATGATTTGGGTTTTGAAACTATAATTGCAAACTGTGGGGAAGACTGGGTTAGAAAATACATTTATCCAGACTTGTGGACACAGAGGGGTTAGAAGAGAGAGGAGCGAAATGAAAGAGTAGCATTGACAGGTATACACTACCGTGTATAAAACAGACAGCCGGTGGGACACTGCTTACAGCCCAGGGGGCTCAGCTCAGCGCTCTGTGACGACCTAGAGGGGTGGGAATGTGGGGAGTGGGAGGGAGGTCCAAGAGGGAAAGCATATATGTATACATACAGCTGGTTCATGATGTTGCACAGGAGAAACCAATATAAGACTGTAAAGTTATCATACTCCAATTTTTTAAAGAAAGAAATTACGTTCATCAATTTAGTCTAGCAATGAGGTCTGTGGGAGTGAAATGGGACTGTAGCTCTCTAAAACCTCAACTACAGTTCTTGCCTGACTTTCGAATGATTCTAGAAGTCCTTCCATTTATCAAAAAAGCAAACAACCGGGCTTCCCTGGTGGTCCAGTGGGTACGGACACCGCCTTGCAGTGCAAGGGGCACCGGTTCGATCCCTGGCCTGGGAAGATCCCACGTGCGCGGAGCGTCTGGACCGATGTGTCCTATGACCGAGCTGGAGCTCTGGAGCTCATGCACCCAGAAAAGACTTCACAGGATTGTTGTTGTTTAGTCACCCAACTGAGTCCAACTTAGGTAATGAATACAATTTTGTGCTAAATATAAGTTTAGAATTAAATCAGAAACAAGTGAGCCAAAATAATTCATTCACCAAGCGAGAAGAAACCTTAGAGAAAAATACTACCTCTCATTTAATGTTTTTTCATAGAAGTATATATGCTGTTGTTCAGTTCTCAGTCATATCTGACTCTTTTTCGACCCCATGGACTATAGCCTGACAGGTTCCTCTGACCATGGGATTTCCCAGGTAAGAATACTGGAGGGGGATTACATGCCTTCTTCCAGGGGATCTTCCCAACCCAGGGATCAAGGTCTCCTGCATTGCAGGAGGATTTTTTTTACCATCTGAGCCACCAGGGAAGCCTGATATTAATACATACAAACCACCACAGTATTAGCTGCCTTGACATCAATCTTCAAACACATAATTCTCTATGATTTGGGTTTTGAAACTATAATTGCAAACTGTGGGGAAGACTGGGTTAGAAAATACATTTATCCAGACTTGTGGACACAGAGGGGTTAGAAGAGAGAGGAGCGAAATGAAAGAGTAGCATTGACAGGTATACACTACCGTGTATAAAACAGACAGCCGGTGGGACACTGCTTACAGCCCAGGGGGCTCAGCTCAGCGCTCTGTGACGACCTAGAGGGGTGGGAATGTGGGGAGTGGGAGGGAGGTCCAAGAGGGAAAGCATATATGTATACATACAGCTGGTTCATGATGTTGCACAGGAGAAACCAATATAAGACTGTAAAGTTATCATACTCCAATTTTTTAAAGAAAGAAATTACGTTCATCAATTTAGTCTAGCAATGAGGTCTGTGGGAGTGAAATGGGACTGTAGCTCTCTAAAACCTCAACTACAGTTCTTGCCTGACTTTCGAATGATTCTAGAAGTCCTTCCATTTATCAAAAAAGCAAACAACCGGGCTTCCCTGGTGGTCCAGTGGGTACGGACACCGCCTTGCAGTGCAAGGGGCACCGGTTCGATCCCTGGCCTGGGAAGATCCCACGTGCCGCGGAGCGTCTGGACCGATGTGTCCTATGACCGAGCTGGAGCTCTGGAGCTCATGCACCCAGGGCCGGTGCTCTGCGACAGCAGAGGCCACCGCGATGGGAGGCCCACAAGGGCCAAAGAACAAATATGGATGAAAATGGACAAATGAAAGACCAATAGAAGTGGCCCGCCTGCTCCCCTCCCTCCCTACCCCCCCCCCCCCCAAAAAAATAAAAAAAAAAAAATTAAAAAAAAAAAAAAAGTAAAGCCTAACACTTGTGAAGCGCTTCACAACTTCCTCTAATTGACTCCCTGGCTCCCCAAACAATCCTTTGGTGTAGGTAAATGAGCTCATGTTATTTTTCCAATTTTGCAAATAAAGAGAGAGCCAAAGAAATTAACTAACTACTGAGAGGCAAAACCTGGACTCGGATCAATGTCTTCTCTTCATTCATTCAGATTTCAAATCTTCAAGTTAATCAATAATCTCAAAGGACTCAAATCAATGCCTTCTTTCATTCATTCAAACTTTAAATCCTAGGTTTAATCGATACTTTTCGCTTCCTCTCCCCTGAAGACACCCATTACACGAAGTCATTTTATCAATGAATGATTCCCAGTGAGTCTGTAATGAGAGCAGGAAAGCAGACAGATTGCCTTATTCCCACACTGTGTCTTATCTGCAGACCGACTGGAGTTGATAGGTTGAAAATGTCAGCTTTCCGTTTCTTCCTAATGAAGGAAAATGTCAACAATGACAGCTCTGGGCTGTTTAGGGTGGGAATGTGGGGAGTGGGAGGGAGGTCCAAGAGGAAAGCATATATGTATACATACAGCTGGTTCATGCTGTTGCACAGGAGAAACCAATATAAGACTGTAAAGTTATCATACTCCAATTTTTTAAAGAAAGAAATTACGTTCATCAATTTAGTCTAGCAATGAGGTCTGTGGGAGTGAAATGGGACTGTAGCTCTCTAAAACCTCAACTACAGTTCTTGCCTGACTTTCGAATGATTCTAGAAGTCCTTCCATTTATCAAAAAAGCAAACAACCGGGCTTCCCTGGTGGTCCAGGGGGTACGGACACCGCCTTGCAGTGCAAGGGGCACCGGTTCGATCCCTGGCCTGGGAAGATCCCACGTGCCGCGGAGCGTCTGGACCGATGTGTCCTATGACCGAGCTGGAGCTCTGGAGCTCATGCACCCAGGGCCGGTGCTCTGCGACAGCAGAGGCCACCGCGATGGGAGGCCCACAAGGGCCAAAGAACAAATATGGATGAAAATGGACAAAATGAAACACCAATAGAAGTGGCCTGCCTGCTCCCCTCCCTCCCTACCCCACCCCCACCAAAATAAATAAATAAATAAATCTTAAAAAAAAAAAAAAAAAAAGTAAAGCCTAACACTTGTGAAGCGCTTCACAACTTCCTCTAATTGACTCCCTGGCTCCCCAAACAATCCTTTGGTGTAGGTAAATGAGCTCATGTTATTTTTCCAATTTTGCAAATAAAGAGAGAGCCAAAGAAATTAACTAACTACTGAGAGGCAAAACCTGGACTCGGATCAATGTCTTCTCTTCATTCATTCAGATTTCAAATCTTCAAGTTAATCAATAATCTCAAAGGACTCAAATCAATGCCTTCTTTCATTCATTCAAACTTTAAATCCTAGGTTTAATCGATACTTTTCGCTTCCTCTCCCCTGAAGACACCCATTACACGAAGTCATTTTATCAATGAATGATTCCCAGTGAGTCTGTAATGAGAGCAGGAAAGCAGACAGATTGCCTTATTCCCACACTGTGTCTTATCTGCAGACCGACTGGAGTTGATAGGTTGAAAATGTCAGCTTTCCGTTTCTTCCTAATGAAGGAAAATGTCAACAATGACAGCTTCTGGGCTGTTTATAACGAGACCTAATTCAATATTTGACAACCGCAAAAGGACAAAATGTTTAATACTGTCAAATTTCTAAATGGTGTCCAAGTCTACATGGGGTGAAAATAAAGGAGCAGAAATGACTCCGAGTCTTAAAAACTAATCAAAACATTGAATAAAATCAATGTCCCTCAAAAGCCCAGAATGAAATCCCACAGGAGAGTTTTTTAATGGAAAGTTAAAGGCTATCACATGGGCAGAGGAGTTATGAAGCAAATTTGTTAGTGGTCCATCTTTCCCCTATGAAGACCCCCACCCCCCACCCCTGTAGCTTCCCTCTCCAGGGTCTCTGGCTACCCTGGTCCTCGGTCTTGGAGAAGCTCGCCATTTGACATAAATTCACACCAGGGGCGCATGAGAAAATGCTTCCCTGGTCGAAATCTGCTCTTCAAAAAAGCACTATTAGGGCTTCCCTGGTGGTCCAGTGGATAAGGACACCGCCTTGCAGTGCAAGGGGCGCCGGTTCGATCACTGGCCTGGGAAGATCCCACGTGCCGTGGAGCAGCTGGACTGATGTGTCCAATCACCGAGCTGGAGCTCTGGAGCACATGCGCCCAGAGCTGATGCTCTGCGACAACAGACGCCACCATGATGGGAGGCCCGCAGGAGCCAAAGAACAAAGACGGATGAAAACGGAGAAATGAAAGACCAGTGGAAGTGGCCCACCCGCTCCCCTCCCTCCTCAACCCGACCTCCGCCCTAAATAAATAAATAAATAAATCTTTAAAAAAAAAAAAGAAGAAGAAGAAGACCCCACGTGCCGTGGAGCAGCTGGACGGATGTGTCCAATTACCTAGCCGGAGCTCTGGAGCACACGCGCCCTGAGCCGGTGCTCTGCGACAACAGAGGCCACTGTGATGGGAGGCCCACACAGGCCAAGAACAAAGATGGATGAAAATAGATAAATGAAAGACCAATACAAGTGGCCCGCCCACCTACGAAGTCATTTTATCAATGAATGATTCCCAGTGTCGAACAAAATGACCAGCTTCTGGGCGGGTTGTATAAATGTCAGCTTTCCGTTTCTTCCTAATGATGGAAAATGTCAACAATGACAGCTTCTGGGCTGTTTATAACGAGACCTAATTCAATATTTGACAACCGCAAAAGGACAAAATGTTTAATACTGTCAAATTTCTAAATGGTGTCCAAGTCTACATGGGGTGAAAATAAAGGAGCAGAAATGACTCCGAGTCTTAAAAACTAATCAAAACATTGAATAAAATCAATGTCCCTCAAAAGCCCAGAATGAAATCCCACAGGAGAGTTTTTTAATGGAAAGTTAAAGGCTATCACATGGGCAGAGGAGTTATGAAGCAAATTTGTTAGTGGTCCATCTTTCCCCTATGAAGACCCCCACCCCCACCCCTGTAGCTTCCCTCTCCAGGGTCTCTGGCTACCCTGGTCCTCGGTCTTGGAGAAGCTCGCCATTTGACATAAATTCACACCAGGGGCGCATGAGAAAATGCTTCCCTGGTCGAAATCTGCTCTTCAAAAAAGCACTATTAGGGCTTCCCTGGTGGTCCAGTGGATAAGGACACCGCCTTGCAGTGCAAGGGGCGCCGGTTCGATCACTGGCCTGGGAAGATCTCACGTGCCGCGGAGCGGCTGGACTGATGTGTCCAATCACCGAGCTGGAGCTCTGGAGCACATGCGCCCAGAGCTGATGCTCTGCGACAACAGACGCCACCATGATGGGAGGCCCGCAGGAGCCAAAGAACAAAGACGGATGAAAACGGAGAAATGAAAGACCAGTGGAAGTGGCCCACCCGCTCCCCTCCCTCCTCAACCCGACCTCCGCCCTAAATAAATAAATAAATAAATCTTTAAAAAAAAAAAAGAAGAAGAAGAAGACCCCACGTGCCGTGGAGCAGCTGGACGGATGTGTCCAATTACCTAGCCGGAGCTCTGGAGCACACGCGCCCTGAGCCGGTGCTCTGCGACAACAGAGGCCACTGTGATGGGAGGCCCACACAGGCCAAGAACAAAGATGGATGAAAATAGATAAATGAAAGACCAATACAAGTGGCCCGCCCACCCTGCTTCCTCTCCAACACCCCCACCACCCGCAAAAAAAAAAAAAGCTCTATATTTTTCCTTCCCTGGGGGATGATCTTTATCTGAGCAAGATGTTCCCTATGCTTTTTACTTTTTTCCAGCAATCTGAATAACACGGAAAAAAAATGAATTCCTGAATTAACAGTCACTGTGTCCATTCAACCTGTACCATCCATTCCCTGGAGACCTCTGGGTGCTCCAGCTTTGATCCACTCTTTCTGATCTCTGACCACGAGCTGAGCTTCTGCACCTATTTGTCCATCACTGCCTTGAGGGCCACTCAGTCACAGAAATCCAGACAGATGTTGCTATTTTGAAAGGAGATGAGACCCATTCTTCCAGCCTGAGATGGATTCATGTCCCTGCTCACCAGGACCGTGGCCTTGGTGAAACATAGTTACACCCTCACCATGACTTTTGTCCTAAGAGCCACATCCTTGTTTCCTTGGTGGTGTCTCCTCTTGATCCTTGGACTCTGGCTCATCCCTGGCCTTGAAAGCTAGTTAGTCCCTCCCTAGCCAGGCTGTAGACTGAATTCTTCATCTCGAGCACCTTTGGGCTGAATCGGCCAACCACCTCTCAGCCTCCAGGGCATCCAATACTTATCGAGAAACCTGCAAGGCTTAAGACATAGCAATGGCTTTAGACGTACCAAAGAATTGTGGAGTTCATGAACTTGGACTGTTGACTTTTGCTGTTTTTTCAACCATTAACCACTTTGCTCTGCCTCTCAAACCTGAATCCATCTTTCTGTCTCATGTGTGATGACGATTTTCTGTGTCTTTGCCTCAACCCCAAGAAGTGACTTGATTCTACCTATGTTCGCTCTTTGTCAGGACTCTTGATGGGTTCTGTGCTCCTCAATCAAATTACACTGAGTCCAGCTCTCCTGTTTCTGGTTCCGCGTTCTCCTCTCATTAGAGTTCTGCTAGCATTGAGCTGGGGCTTCCCTGGTGGCTCAGAAGGTAAGTAATCTGTCCGCAATGTGGGAGACTCAGGTTTAATTCCTGGATCAGGAAGATCCACTGGAGAAGGGAATGCAACCCACTCTGGTATTTTGCCTGGAGAATTCCATGGACAGAGGAGCCTGGCAGGCTACAGTCCATGCGGTCGCAAAGTACTGGGCATGACTAAACGACTAACACACACACACACACACACACACACACACTCACACACACACACACACATACACACAACATCCAACTAAGGAGGACCCTCTGTGAATGAGCCACTTTCCTAGAACCCTAGGTTCAGCAACATTTACTCTACCCATGAGGACATCACACTGGAGTCAGGGGAATTAACAGATTCCCCCGCCATTCACTGAACTTTTCCTTGCCCTCCCAATAAAGAGGAATATAGACCCAGGACTTTCGTGCTTTTAGCCTCATTTTCTCATCTAAGACTCCTGCTCTGCATTCCTGTCTTTCCCTTCTCCAGTTAACTAATCCTTTTTTTTCCCCTTCTAATTCCTGGTAACACCAATACTAGATAGGGGGCAAGGAGGAATGTTTTAATCCATTTATTCAGCACTACATCACTGGTATCTAGTATCCACCCATGGCAGTTGCCTAATAAATATTTATTAAATGAATGCAATAAATATTTAAGTTCAGCAGAGAATGCAGTCCCAAGAAGAGGTGACAGTTTTTCAGAAACAGATCACAGTCAAGGAAAATTTGCAGAACAGTTATTTGTAGGATGTCAAACCTAGACTAGTCACAACAGAGAGGTGGTTCTTCCAGGGGAGTCACAGCAAATAAAGAGAAATAAATAAGTTGTGGTTGAGACGTGACTTCAGAAGGTCTTTATTCTGCACTTAGAAGGAAGAGAGCTGATAAAAGCATGTTCTAGGAAAAACCATCTGGTAGTGGAAGGCCTTCCTGGAATCCTTTGCATTATGAATCATCATGAAAATCATTCGGAAAACCACAGTCGAGGGGACGACAGCATCTTTCATAGGAGGCTGATTCTTAATAAGGTAATGTTATCGATCCTTCCAGTTCTGCCCATTTCTAACAAGCATTGAGATACTATGAGAGTCCAGGACTGTCAAGGTTCCTGGACAGGACACCAACTGAATCTGAGGGCAGCAGGGGGCAGGGAGAGAACTGACAGGAAGCCATTGGAGGGAAGGGGTAGGGGGGCCAGTGGACTTGGTGGGGTCATGATCTTAGACCTAGAGGGTAGAAAAGCATCATACCTTGGGGAACATGCATAGATCTGAAGTCTAGGGAAGAAAATTAAACCTTACCTGTGCTGTTTAGCTGAAGCCTTGAGTGTATGTAGTGGACGAAATGAGGAAACCAAGAGCCTGCACCTGGGACTCAGCGGGCAGTGATCTGATGGTCCTGTAATGATGTTGGATTCAGCAAAGATTAGAGAGCAGATATGGAACTTGACCAAAGGGCTGGACAAAGAGTGACTTAAATGTCTTGTCCTGAAGTTCTCTGATGCAGAGATGGAACACATTGGCTGCCAGAGGACTTTAGATACATGTGCATGTGCTCGGTCACTTCTACCGTTTTCAGCTCTTTGTGACCTCATTGACTGTATGTAGCCCTCCAGGCTCTTCTGTCCACAGAATTTTCCAGCCAAGAACACTGGAGTGGGTTGTCATGCCCTTCTCCAGGGGTTATTCCCAACCCAGGAATCAAACCTGGGTCTCTGTGTCTCCTGCCTTGGCAGGTGGATTTTTACCTCTAGCTCTACCTGGGAAGCCCATATGGGTGATATACTCATTCTCATATTATCATTATACTATTATGATTTACTTATTGTGATTATAATGGTTAGATGCCAATCTTATTGTCATTGTGTAAATTTGATTACATATACTAAGTTTTACTGTAAATCATCTCAAATTATTTTTCAAAGTGAGTGCATATGGATAATTAGAGCAAGAAAGGTATAAAGCCTGTCTCTGAGTCTATTCTGAGGGTCTTCTAAGGTGGATAGTTTTCAGATCAGGTAGCAGTAGCTGAGTGTCCATTCAGCTGCTATTCATATAAGAAAATTTCATAGACAGCGTGGCTTACAAACAACAGAAATATATCCCTCATATTTCTGAAATTGGCAAGTCCTGGTGCCGGCAGACTTGGAGGAGGCTGAGGACTTACTTCCCAGCTTCAATGGCCATCTTTTTGCTGTGTCCTCACCTGGGGCAAGGGGCAGGGAGCTCTGTACTGCCTTTTTCATAAGGTCACTAGTCCCATTCATATGGGTCCACTCTCCTGATCTCATATGGCCAAAATCACCAGGTACAATGACTGCAGCCATGAAATTAAAAGACACTTGCTCTTTGGAAAGAGAGCTGTAACAAACCTAGACAGTGTATTAAAAATCAGAGACATCACTTTGCTGATGAGGTCCATATAGTCAAAACTATGGTTTTTCCAGTAGTCATGTACAGATGTAAGAGTTGGGCCATAAATAAGGCTGACTGCCTTAAAACTGATGCTTTTGAAATGTGGTGCTGGAGAAGACTCTTGAGAGTCCCTTGGACAGCAGGAGACCAAACCAGTCACACTAAAAGAAATCAACCTTGAATATTCATTGGAAAGGCTGAAGCTGAAGCTCCAATACTTTGGCCACCTGATGCAAAGAGCCTACTCACTGGAAAAGAGCCTGATCCTGGGAAAGACTGAAGGCAGGAGGAGAAGAGGGCACCAAAGGATGGGATGGTTGGATGGCATCACTGACTCAATGGACATGAGTTTGAGCAAACTCAGGGGGACAGTGGAGGACAAAGAAGCCTAGCACGCTGCAGTCCATGGGGTCGCAAACAGGCACAACTTAGACTCAGCAACTTACGACCTCACCACCTCCAAAGGACTCACTCCCAGGCACCTCACATTCAGGGTTAGTTTTCAACATAAGAATTTTTGAGGGTGCAAACATTCAATCCATAACAGTGAGGTTATGCTCAGAAATGAATCATATTTATGGTTGAAAAGAGACTTTAGAATAAAGACATGAATCTATCATAAATGATGGATTCCCCATCTCAAACCTCATAAAGTTAGGCCAAAAATAAATGGAAGAGGGCTTCCTCTGGTGGTCCAGTGGGTAAGGACACCGCCTGGCAGTGCAAGGGGCGCCGGTTCGATCCCTGGCCTGGGAAGATCCCATGTGCCGCGGAGCGACTGGACCGATGTGTCCAATTACCTAGCCGGAGCTCTAGAGCGCATGCGCCCAGAGCCGGCGCTCTTCGACAACAGACGCCACCGCGATGGGAGGCCCACAGGAGCCAAGGAACAAAAACGGATGAAAAGAGAGAAATGAAAGAGCAATAGAAGTGGCCCGCCTTTTCCCCTCCCGCCCCAACCCGACCCCTGCCCAAAATAAATGAATAAATAAATCTTAAAAAAATAAATAAATAAATAAAAATAAATGGAAGAGAGTAAGAAAATAAAATAGTAGTGCGCACGCCCCCTTGATATAAGTAGAGGTGAGTGATACTAGCAAAGTAATATACTTTCATTAGCGTCCCTATAACTGAAGTGACAAGTGACCCGTCTTCGTTCTCGTCCCGAGTCTCTACTTGGGGCTGCAGGAGCAGTGTCTCCAGTGAGACCACATCCCCAGAGGAAAGATTTTAGCCAAACTATCACTCCCTCCTTCAAAGCGTCAGTTCAGCAGGTTCTTTACCTTGTTTCTTTCTTTCCTTTTTTCTTTCTCTTGTCTACGACTTCTTGGGGTAAGATGTTAAGAAGAAAAGGATGTCTGCTTTCCTTTCTTGCGGTGCCAACCAAAACTGGACAAAGAGCACTCTTGAGGGAGAGGTCACAGGAAAAGCAGCCCCAGCCATCTGGCCTGGCAAGTTCGTGCTGCTGGGTGAGGAGACCCGGAGTCTCCAGGCTGCAGCTCTGGACTCTATAGTGACCTAAAGGGCCCCTAGCAACTCAGCCCTTCTCCAGCTGGGGGACCTAGGCTACACCCAAGATGTGTATGGTGTTCTGTCTTTCCCCTCCTTTTTGGCTGCTCTTCCATCAGTGGGGACAAGAGTGAGTTTGGCCTGGACCCTGCTATGGAGTCCAGGGAGCCAGAGTAGGGGAGCGGGAGATGCTCAAGGGCAAAGCCAGAAGTTTCTGGCCACAGAGGATGGGGAGGAAAGTGTGCCCAGGGCATGACACCCAAAGGGAAAAAGTGAGTGAAGACGGATGCATCAGAAGCACAAGAGAAAGAGATGACCACATAGCAGAGCAGAGGACAGGAAGGTGGGGGCCCAGGGCATGAAGGGCGATTAAGATAGTGCGACATGGACCATTCCAAAAAGAGCGCATGCGCCCAGAGCCGGCCGACAACAGACGCCACGCGATGGAGGCCCACAGGAGCCAAGGAACAAAAACGGATAAAAAGAGAGAAATGAAAGAGCAATAGAAGTGGCCCGCCTTTTCCCTCCGCCAACCCGACCCCTGCCCAAAATAAATGAATAAATAAATCTTAAAAAAATAAATAAATAAATAAAAATAAATGGAAGAGAGTAAGAAAATAAAATAGTAGTGCGCACGCCCCCTTGATATAAGTAGAGGTGAGTGATACTAGCAAAGTAATATACTTTCATTAGCGTCCCTATAACTGAAGTGACAAGTGACCCGTCTTCGTTCTCGTCCCGAGTCTCTACTTGGGGCTGCAGGAGCAGTGTCTCCAGTGAGACCACATCCCCAGAGGAAAGATTTTAGCCAAACTATCACTCCCTCCTTCAAAGCGTCAGTTCAGCAGGTTCTTTACCTTGTTTCTTTCTTTCCTTTTTTCTTTCTCTTGTCTACGACTTCTTGGGGTAAGATGTTAAGAAGAAAAGGATGTCTGCTTTCCTTTCTTGCGGTGCCAACCAAAACTGGACAAAGAGCACTCTTGAGGGAGAGGTCACAGGAAAAGCAGCCCCAGCCATCTGGCCTGGCAAGTTCGTGCTGCTGGGTGAGGAGACCCGGAGTCTCCAGGCTGCAGCTCTGGACTCTATAGTGACCTAAAGGGCCCCTAGCAACTCAGCCCTTCTCCAGCTGGGGGACCTAGGCTACACCCAAGATGTGTATGGTGTTCTGTCTTTCCCCTCCTTTTTGGCTGCTCTTCCATCAGTGGGGACAAGAGTGAGTTTGGCCTGGACCCTGCTATGGAGTCCAGGGAGCCAGAGTAGGGGAGCGGGAGATGCTCAAGGGCAAAGCCAGAAGTTTCTGGCCACAGAGGATGGGGAGGAAAGTGTGCCCAGGGCATGACACCCAAAGGGAAAAAGTGAGTGAAGACGGATGCATCAGAAGCACAAGAGAAAGAGATGACCACATAGCAGAGCAGAGGACAGGAAGCGGGTCTGAAGGGCAGTGAGTCAAGGCCAGTGGTGAGGGGGACGGACTCTGCCCACAAGAAAACCTGGGCGGCCCCACACCATGCACACAAGGAGAGGTGTGGGGAGCGGATGTCATTTCCCACCATCTGTTCCTCCCCAGCTTCACATGTGTAAGCACTCAGGAAAACTCAGACCAACCAAGTGTTTCCCCTTGACTTAATAAGCTCCGAGGATTAAATGTTAGCTTTTTAAAGCAACAGAAGTCACCTCATAGGCAATAACTAGCATATAGAACAGGTTTCAAATGGACAGTCACTACCCAAATGCACACAAATGCCACCTCTTCTGTGTCTATAACTGACCTCGGGGGGAGCCCCAGACAGAGCATCATTTCCAGGGAGAGCAGCCGGCCTGTTTGGCACAAGTCCAGGCCCAGAGGCCAGAGTGCAGATGAAGGCCCATGTTTCACGTCTGGACACTCACACGTTAAAAATCCAATGAGCAAATGATCCAGTTCTGTTCTGTCCTTCCTTCCACCTTGGTAAATATACCTTCACAGCACCAGCAAGGCCAAGTCAGCAGGTGGAACTCCTCCTGAACGTTCTGCAGGTGTGATGCCTGGGGTGGGGGCTTGGGGGGAAGCAACACTGCAGCCTTCAGCCAGCCCCGCCTCCGCCCCCTTGTTCTGCCTGCACCTCCACTGCCGTAGGCACATGCCAGCTATCGTGCAGCCCATGTGTTCTGCTCCATCCACAAAAACAGCTATCCCCTGGTCCCCTCCTCTGGCCCCAAGCTCCCAGTCACAGGACAGAAGAAGAGACTGGTCTCAGAAGCCCCCATCACCACTGTGTGAGAGAAGGCAGACCCAAATCCCAGTGCCCAGGCTGTGTGCAGCCTCCAGCGGGCACACCCTGTCAGCCCCGTCCACCCTGCTGACCAGAGCACAGGCCCTCTTTCTGAGCCCAAGGTCCCTGGATGGGAGTGAGCCCTGATTTTGCCACATAGATTCCTTCTGTTCCAGAATGTGATCCCTTACAGGTAAAACCTCAGTCAATTCAATGCAAGTTCAGTTCATTCAGAAATAAAATTCAGGGCTTCCCTGATGCTCTAGCAGTTAAAGACTCCGAGTTCCCTAAGCAGGGGACCCAGGTTCAACTCCTGGTCAGGGAACTAGATCCCACAGGCCACAATGAAGACCCAAGATACAGCAGCGAACACCCTGCATGCCACAACTCAGACCCAGTGCAGCCAAATAAATAAATATAAGTATTTTTAAAAATATCAAATTCTACATCAGGTCTAGGATGGTATCTTACATTTTTTTAAGTTTTTTTTTTTTTTTTGCAATTATGGAGGTATGATAACAAAGACACAGTGCAACAAAATAAATAAATATAAATATGTTTTAAAAGATCAAATTCCACATCAGGTCCAGGATGGTATCATATAATTTTTTAAGTTTTTTTTGTAATTATGGAGGTATGATAACAAATTTACAGGAGACTTGAAAACAGAGAGCAAAGTTACATATAGCTCTACTACATACAATTATTTTTAAGTAGATAAATAGCATTCTTAGTTGGAGTTTCAATATTAAACACTCTAAACTTAATAGAATGAATAGGCAGAAAAGTAGAAGGATAGGGTAGACCTGAAAAGCAGTATGAACCAATTCAGCATGATAAGGATTTATACAATTTTCATACTATAGCAGCAGGATACAAATTCTCTTGAAGGGCTTCCCTGGTGGTCCAGTGGGTAAGGACACCGCCTTGCAGGGCAAGGGGTGCCAGTTCGATCCCTGGCTTGGGAAGATCCCACGTGCCACAGAGCGGCTGGACTGATGTGTCCAACTACCAGGCCAGAGCTCTGGAGCGACAGAGGCCACTGTGATGGGAGGCCCACACAGGCCAAAGAACAAAGACGGATGAAAATAAGTAAATGAAAGACCGATAGAAGTGGCCAAAAAAATATTTTTTTTTTTTTCTATTTAAGCTCCCATAGACTCAGGTGGTGCTGGTGGTAAAGAAACCATCTGCTAATGCAGGAGACTTAAGAGAGGCAGGTTCGATCCCTGGGTAGGGAAGATCCCCTGAAGGAGGAAAGGGTAACCCACTCCAGTATTCTTGCCCAGGAAATCCGATGGACAGAGAAACCTGGAGGGCTAAGGTCCATGGGCTCCCTAGTCCGCAGGGTCGCACAGAGTCAAACACGGCTGAAGTGACTCCACACAGCACATGGACTGGGATGACATCCTGACACCAAGGAGAGGCACGATGGGGTAGAGGGGTCATCTGGGTTTTTAATCTTTCTCACCAGCTTCCACTGGATTTGGATCCTTGAAAAGAGGCTTTTGTCTCCATTCAACCCCTTACTGGTGTCGCCAACTCTCATGCCTCTGACCGTTCCCTGAGCATGTATCTCAGAGGGTCAAAGGTCTTACTCATGTCTCATCCTGGAGACCCAGATTAAGCCTCTAACTGATCCCTCTTGTCCAACCCCAACGCTCAGAGCTCCTTCTGCCTGGTACTGTTGCTGAGTCGCTCAGTTGTGTCCGCCTGTTTGCGACCCTATGGACGGCAGCCTGCCGGGCAGCTCTGTGCGGGGGCCTCATCCCTCTATGGTCCTCCAGCTTCCATCTGCCCACCAGCTGCCCCCTCCCCGGGGCGTGTTGAGTCTCATCAGTAGGCTGACACAAGACAGATTAACAGGAGAAAAACAAGTTTAATTTCATGCCCATGGGAGATCATAAAATATGAGACTCAAAGAAGGGACTGGGCAGGCAGCTTTTATATCTTTTAAACAGAGAAACAATAAATCGGGGAAGAACTGACCTGACGGAGGGGCTTAGGCTAGGGGTGATAAGCCAGCGACAAGACACAAGCTGTGTGTACACAGGCCTCTGGCCCTGACTTTCCTGTCTCTGGTGATAAAGGATGCCTTCTCCCCTCCAGGTGCAGGGAGGGGACCCTTCGCTGGGGAAATTTAGCTTTGCTTTCAAGGGGACAAAGCACAGCGTCTGTTTTGAATTGGCTTATCTCTTAAGCAACTTTAATTTAAAACTATCAGTGTGGAAAGCAGTATATTTGCGGGGAGCCAGTTCTGCTCCCCTCGCAGGTGAGAATATCTGCTCTCCACACACGTGCAGCCTCTCGGGACCCTGCTCAGGCCCCCAGTCCGACTAGCCATCCTGGCCCACCCAGTTTCACACACAAGCTTGCCTCACACCAGGCCAAGGCTCTCGCCTACCTTTTCAGTGGCCCGGACGCATCAGCTTAATGCTCAGTGTCTCCACGTGGTCTTCCCTCTATGTGTCCAGGAGAGGGAATCTAGGGGAGAAAAAGTCACAGGATGAGAGAGACAAATACAAGACACTCACACCCATCGAAAAGCCATATCTGA
Organism: Tragulus kanchil; assembly: GCA_022376925.1. Classification (NCBI taxonomy): domain Eukaryota; kingdom Metazoa; phylum Chordata; class Mammalia; order Artiodactyla; family Tragulidae; genus Tragulus; species Tragulus kanchil. Next base: position 136,010,011 of record JAIOJX010000023.1, read on the forward strand.
GGCAGAAGAACAGAGAGAAACAGGGCTTGTCCACAGGACTGTAGCGGAGCATGTCTGCCTGTCCCACCGGCTGGGTGCCCACCTCACATGCTGGCTGCTGCTCGCAGGCACTAGGCACTAGGTGGATAAAGAAAGGGGGGACCTGACAGCATTTGCAGGGACACCCTGTGCTATGACATCTTTACTTCCACGCCCACCCTGGGGACTTTGTTGATGCTCAGGCTCTGAGGTCTGCTGTCTACACTGTAATCAGCACAAAGAAAGAGAATACTAAAAAAGCTTTTAGACAGGAGAAGAAGCACATGGCTGGAGTCCACAGTAGGATTCTTGTGTTTAGAATGAGAACATACATTCAAGCATATTTATTCACAAGTGAATCAGGATACCATAAATAACGAATGCTTGTTCATCCTAGCTGAGAAATTTGCTACTGTTGGTCATTTTCATACAGAAATCATAGATATGTCCCTTAAGTAGTAGATTTCTGACTTCTAATCTCTGCTTCTTATTATCAAAAAGTTTAGCTCGACTCACCCTGAAAACTATTTCTTGGCTCCTCTGACATGTAACTCAGTCTGATGAATATTTTTTTTCCAATTTTATTGAAGAAATTCTCTAGACGTTATGGAAAGGGAAACAAAATCTGAGAAACTACATTAAAGAAATCTAATTCAGCAAACTGTGCTGAGTCCAAAAAATAAACCATAATTCTGAGAGGCTGACGTATCTCCTTGAAAGACACACATGCCAATAAATACACCTATGTCCAGAAAGTGCACATAGTTAAGTGAATTCCACAGAAAGACTATTTTCTCAACTGAAGTCTTTCCAATAGCCCCAATAACTTTATCTTAGCTAACATAATTTAGTGAATTAAACACAGCAATGAAAAATCGATTAAACCTAATGCATACGCTAAAATAGTCAACCAGATTTTTTGTCCCTAAATACTCTCTTCTGTTTCATACTTTCAAGTGTCAGATGTAAAGCAATTCTCACATAACCAGGACTAAATTTTTCTACCTGAGGAAATATACAAGACTTATTGGCAGTGAAAAGATGACTAATAATCAAATTGTTAGAAAGACTCTATCTTCTTAATTGAGAATTACAGTTGGAAATCTAGCCTAGGATGAAATTCCCCATTGCTTAGAGCCTAAAATAGTTCAAACTGTTTGCTCCGGTTACTGCTGTGTTATACTGCCACCTGCTGGAAAGAAAGGTAAATTGTTTTAAAAGGAAGCCCTGACAAAACATCCAAACCCTTGTTTTTGCCAAAGAGGTTTTGACTCTTGAAGGTAAAGCACACTTCAAGCCAAGACAAATAACCTCCAGGCTGAATGTCAAAAATGTCCCAGGCTGAAACAAGGACAGCATAAACCCTGATCATAAAAATCGTCAGGCAACCACACGGTGGCTTTAGTTACAGGTGACAGCATCTTCCTGGTAGCCCCTCTGTCGGAGCTCCTCAAGAAGACAGAAAAAAGATCCACCCCAGAGGTTCACAAGGGTGGTTTAGGAGGTGTGCGCACATGCGTGTGTGCTCAGTCGTGTCTGACTCTTGGCAACCCCGCAGCCTGCAGCATGCCAGGCTGCTCTGTCCATGGGGTTTCCCAGGCAAGAATACTGGAGTGGGTTGCCATTTCACTCTTCAGGAGACCTTCCAGACCCAGGAACTGAACCTGTGTCTCCTGCATCAGCAGGTGGATTCTTTACCCCTGCACCAGGAAGCCCGTTCAGGAGGTCGTGGCGATAACGGCTGGCCCTGGAGGAAGAACTCGAATTTTGCAGGTGGACCATAATTCTGAGAGGCTGACGTATCTCCTTGAAAGACACACATGCCAATAAATACACCTATGTCCAGAAAGTGCACATAGTTAAGTGAATTCCACAGAAAGACTATTTTCTCAACTGAAGTCTTTCCAATAGCCCCAATAACTTTATCTTAGCTAACATAATTTAGTGAATTAAACACAGCAATGAAAAATCGATTAAACCTAATGCATACGCTAAAATAGTCAACCAGATTTTTTGTCCCTAAATACTCTCTTCTGTTTCATACTTTCAAGTGTCAGATGTAAAGCAATTCTCACATAACCAGGACTAAATTTTTCTACCTGAGGAAATATACAAGACTTATTGGCAGTGAAAAGATGACTAATAATCAAATTGTTAGAAAGACTCTATCTTCTTAATTGAGAATTACAGTTGGAAATCTAGCCTAGGATGAAATTCCCCATTGCTTAGAGCCTAAAATAGTTCAAACTGTTTGCTCCGGTTACTGCTGTGTTATACTGCCACCTGCTGGAAAGAAAGGTAAATTGTTTTAAAAGGAAGCCCTGACAAAACATCCAAACCCTTGTTTTTGCCAAAGAGGTTTTGACTCTTGAAGGTAAAGCACACTTCAAGCCAAGACAAATAACCTCCAGGCTGAATGTCAAAAATGTCCCAGGCTGAAACAAGGACAGCATAAACCCTGATCATAAAAATCGTCAGGCAACCACACGGTGGCTTTAGTTACAGGTGACAGCATCTTCCTGGTAGCCCCTCTGTCGGAGCTCCTCAAGAAGACAGAAAAAAGATCCACCCCAGAGGTTCACAAGGGTGGTTTAGGAGGTGTGCGCACATGCGTGTGTGCTCAGTCGTGTCTGACTCTTGGCAACCCCGCAGCCTGCAGCATGCCAGGCTGCTCTGTCCATGGGGTTTCCCAGGCAAGAATACTGGAGTGGGTTGCCATTTCACTCTTCAGGAGACCTTCCAGACCCAGGAACTGAACCTGTGTCTCCCGCATCAGCAGGTGGATTCTTTACCCCTGCACCAGGGAAGCCCCGTTCAGGAGGTACGTGGCGATAACGGCTGGCCCTGGAGGAAGAACTCAGAATTGGGTTCGCTGATTTGCTGTGCGAATCCGAGCACCTCCCTGGCAGCCTGGAGGCTGCCGTGGCCACATTCTGATCTGGAACCAGGGCTGGGGGCATGAGTGAAACTGCGCCTCTGCGTTCCCTGTCCCTCTGGGGCTAAATACACCTGAGAGGCCCTGAGCGCCATCCTCAGGAGGATGCTCACACGAACCACTCCAGCTGAATCTGCCTAAGGAACAGGGGCAGAGCACACTAGAGGGGCAAGATCTTGGTCTTCAAAGAAAGCCCCAAAAGACAATGGTGGTGGAGAGAGGGAGAGAAAGGAGGACAGACGCCTGTAAGAACACTGCGGGGGGCTTCCCTGGTGGTCCAGTGGGTAAGGACATCGCCTTGCAGTGCAAGGGGCGCTGGTTCGATCCCTGGCCTGGGAAGATCCCACGTGCCGCGGAGCGGCTGGACTGATGGGTCCAATTACCAAGCCGGAGCTCTGGGGCGCATGCGCCCAGAGCCGGCACTCTGTGACGACAGAGGCCACCGCGATGGGAGGCCCACAGGAGCCAAAGAACAAAGACGGATGAAAATAAATAAATGAAAGACCAATAGAAGTGGCCCGCCCGCTCCCCTCCCTCCCCAACCCGACCCCCGCCCAAAATAAATAAATAAATCTTTAAAAAAAAAAAAAAAGAATGTTTGTAAAAAAAATTTTAAAAAGGGTTCTTCCCCTGGTGGTCCAGTGGGTAAGGACACCGTCTTGCAGTGCAAGGGGCGCCGGTTGGATCCCTGGCCTGGGAGGATCCCACGTGCAGCGGAGCGGCTGGACCGATGTGTCCAATTACTGAGCCAGAGCTCTGGAACACATGCGCCCAGAGCCAGCGCTCTGCGACGACAGAGGCCACCGCGATGGGAGGCCCACAGGAGCCAAAGAACAAAGACGGATGAAAATAAATAAATGAAAGACCAATAGAAGTGGCCCGCCCGCTCCCCTCCCTCCCCAACCCGACCCCCGCCCAAAATAAATAAATAAATCTTTAAAAAAAAAAAAAAAGAATGTTTGTAAAAAAAATTTTAAAAAGGGTTCTTCCCCTGGTGGTCCAGTGGGTAAGGACACCGTCTTGCAGTGCAAGGGGCGCCGGTTGGATCCCTGGCCTGGGAGGATCCCACGTGCAGCGGAGCGGCTGGACCGATGTGTCCAATTACTGAGCCAGAGCTCTGGAACACATGCGCCCAGAGCCAGCGCTCTGCGACGACAGAGGCCACCGCAATGGGAGGCCCACAGGAGCCAAAGAACAAAGATGGATGAAAATAGAGAAATGAAAGACCAATAGAAGTGGCCCGCCTGCCCCGCTTCCTCCCCAACCTGCCCCTGGAAAAAAAAAAAAAAGAACACTGCTGGGCGACGGATGGGCAGCAGCAGTTGAGGTGCAGGCTCTGGCCACGCTAGGAAGGCTTAGGGGCACCGTCACAGGAGCTCAGGCCGGCCACTCGCTCTGCTCATAATCTCAGACAATCACTTTAGTTGTCTGGACCTCAGGCTCCTCTGTCAAACACAAGGGTGCTGGCCTTGACCTTGATGGCTGCTGAGGTCTGAAGGTCATTACATCAAGGTTGCAAATCTGAGCACAGATACATCCAGTGTGACCTGGTGGTGGTCTTTCCTAAGGGGAACACGGGCCGGCATTTTAAAACCCTTGTATCTCCGGCCATTAGCCTTGAAAGCCTTTTACCAGGTAACTGAGGTGTGAGTTTTAATTCCCAAGGACATGCATATCAGAGAAATTCCAGTATTTCCCACACCTTAGGACCCCCAGGACAACCCAGGGAGGATAACTATTACACCTCATAATGATGACCCTGGATGTGTCATTGGTTGATCCTCCACTGATCTCCAATGCAACCCGAGATGTTTTATTTTGATCGACTCTCATCCCTACAACAGTCCTTTATCTGATCATCATGATCCTCCATCTAAGTGGTGAGGAAACAGAGGCTCTTAGAGCTAAGTGGCCCTCTCAAGAGCCTGGGTTCGTTGCCTGGTCGGGGAATTAGACATGCTGCAACCAAAGATCCCACACGTTGAAACTAAAGATCTTGCCTGCTACCACTAAGACCCAGGGCAGCCAGATACATATGAAACACACAGCCTGTAGGACTTCACTCCCTAGAAACCGAGGGACCCCGAAGGCCCAGCTGTGCCCTGTCATTTCTAGAACTTCACTGGGCAGTGACAATCAGAGGTGTCAGTTGACGATGACCCCTTGGAAGCTGGGGTCACACGCCCTGCAGGAATGGGTCACCTCCTGCCCGGCAGATTCAAGGACAGAAACAGCTCGCTCCCCAAAAAGGGCCTCAGCGGAGCGGCTGGACCGATGTGTCCAATTACTGAGCCAGAGCTCTGGAACACATGCGCCCAGAGCCAGCGCTCTGCGACGACAGAGGCCACCGCAATGGGAGGCCCACAGGAGCCAAAGAACAAAGATGGATGAAAATAGAGAAATGAAAGACCAATAGAAGTGGCCCGCCTGCCCCGCTTCCTCCCCAACCTGCCCCTGGAAAAAAAAAAAAAAGAACACTGCTGGGCGACGGATGGGCAGCAGCAGTTGAGGTGCAGGCTCTGGCCACGCTAGGAAGGCTTAGGGGCACCGTCACAGGAGCTCAGGCCGGCCACTCGCTCTGCTCATAATCTCAGACAATCACTTTAGTTGTCTGGACCTCAGGCTCCTCTGTCAAACACAAGGGTGCTGGCCTTGACCTTGATGGCTGCTGAGGTCTGAAGGTCATTACATCAAGGTTGCAAATCTGAGCACAGATACATCCAGTGTGACCTGGTGGTGGTCTTTCCTAAGGGGAACACGGGCCGGCATTTTAAAACCCTTGTATCTCCGGCCATTAGCCTTGAAAGCCTTTTACCAGGTAACTGAGGTGTGAGTTTTAATTCCCAAGGACATGCATATCAGAGAAATTCCAGTATTTCCCACACCTTAGGACCCCCAGGACAACCCAGGGAGGATAACTATTACACCTCATAATGATGACCCTGGATGTGTCATTGGTTGATCCTCCACTGATCTCCAATGCAACCCGAGATGTTTTATTTTGATCGACTCTCATCCCTACAACAGTCCTTTATCTGATCATCATGATCCTCCATCTAAGTGGTGAGGAAACAGAGGCTCTTAGAGCTAAGTGGCCCTCTCAAGAGCCTGGGTTCGTTGCCTGGTCGGGGAATTAGACATGCTGCAACCAAAGATCCCACACGTTGAAACTAAAGATCTTGCCTGCTACCACTAAGACCCAGGGCAGCCAGATACATATGAAACACACAGCCTGTAGGACTTCACTCCCTAGAAACCGAGGGACCCCGAAGGCCCAGCTGTGCCCTGTCATTTCCCCTAGAACTTCACTGGGCAGTGACAATCAGAGGTGTCAGTTGACGATGACCCCTTGGAAGCTGGGGTCACACGCCCTGCAGGGGAATGGGTCACCTCTCCTGCCCGGCAGATTCAAGGACAGAAACAGCTCGCTCCCCCCACGCTCCAGAAGACGTGGAGAGCATCTCTGTCCCCACACCCACCACGTGGACAGTAAGGAGGAGGCCGCCCGACCTCACCAGGGCTCTTCATCACTTCTGCATTAGGAGAAAAGGATGTTGCCTGTGATACAGTCAAAAAGGACATTGCTTGTGTACAGTTTCCCCCACCCGGAGATTCTTCTGCCCACCTCCAGTCAGAAAAGAACGTGATCTGACCAGCCAACCACGGCTTTACTCTCCTTGTTCGCACTCAGTGAAATGGCTCTGTATCTTTCTGTGCAGACAAGGGCTTTCCTATGTATTTTTCAAAAATAGTACGGTGACAGGGAATTCCTTGGTGCCCAGTGCTGCGGACTCTCAGTTCTCACTGTTGAGAGTCAGGGTTCAATCCCTGGTTGGAAAACTAAGATCCTGCAAGCTGCATGATGCAGCCAATTATCTTTGCAAAATCTCCCCATGAGTCGTGGCAGATCAAATAAGATGCAGAAGCAAAGACATCCCGAAGAAGGGAAAAATCAATGTAAATAAATGTAATTTCTAAATAAAATATGCTTTTACCTAATTGAAAAGTCATTAACAATTAGTCAGATGCAACTTTAATCAGACATGAATAATCGAGGAATTTGAAATGCAGACGAAGAACACGGGCCGGCATTTTAAAACCCTTGTGTCTCCGGCCATTAGCCTTGAAAGCCTTTTACCAGGTAACTGAGGTGTGAGTTTTAATTCCCAATATCAAACCAAGAATAAAATTATTTTAATTATGGTCAACTGGGTAAGGAACACTGATGGTCTAATTGCCTCGCTGTAATTCTGTATTCCGTCCCCAGGAGATGCGCACCTGAGCCAAGTGCTTCAATAATTCATTAAAGCACCTCCCTGTGCATCAATTATCAAATCGTGAGTCTTGATTACTTAGGAGAGTTACCCTTGTGAAAAAGGCTTCTACCAACCCTCAGAACATGGAAAAAAACCTCTAACCTATTTTATGTTTGATTTCCATAAGAAGAGGATAAAATTTTACAACCAGTCTAAGTGAGCCAGGGCAGGTGTGTCAAAGACAAGATACAAGATAATCACAAAGGGTACAGCCTGAATAATTTACGCAGAATTATGAAGCAGATGGGTTTGGCTTCCTGCCATTCTTAGTTTTGCCATCTTCAATTTCCCTTTTTCCTCTAAATTTGATGAAAACTTTAATGCAATAGATTGAGATCAGTTCATCAAAAGCATGTTTGTGTATATATATATATTTATATTTATATTTATAAATAGATATAGATATAGATATATAGATCCTACCTTTTAGACTTTCCATTCAGGTCACCAGAGTGCATTGAGTAGGGTTCCCTGTGCTTTCCAGGAGGTTCTCTTTAGTTATCTCTTTTATACATAGTATCAAATGTATAGGCATCAATCTCAAGCTCCCATTTCCTCCTAACCCACTATCTTGGTATCCATACATTGCATCTCTATTTCTGCTTTGCAAACAAGATCTGTATCATTTTCCTAGATTCCACACATGTGCATTAATATACAGTGTTTGTTTTTCTCTTTCTGACTTACTTTAGTCTGTGTGACAGTCTCTCTAAGTTCAAGGGCTTCCCTGGTAGCTCAGCTGTGCAAGAATCTGCCTGCAATGAAGGAGACCCTGGCTCAATTCCTGGATCAGGAAAATTCCCTGGAAAAGGGATAAGCTGTCCCACTCCAGTATTCTTGGGCTTCCCTGGTGGCTTGGACAGTATAGAGCCTGCCCACAGTGTGGGGCACCTGGGTTTGATTCCTGAGTTGAAAGATCCCTTGGAAAGAGGCATGGCAACCCACTCCAGTATTCTTGCCAAAAGAATCCCATGGACAGACTACAAGAATCCCTGGAGGACTAAAGTCCATGAGGTTGCAAAGTGAGACATGACTGAGTGACTAAACAAAGAACACAAGTTGAATTTCCTTTAAATATCAACATATTTATGGTCCAGGATCAGAGTTTATCTTTATATTCCCATGCTGCTGAATTCATTGCCCTGAATATACATAGCAAGTCACAAATTGATGCTTTTTTAATAGGTCATTTGTGACTTTGGTAGTCTATACTTATTTTTGTATTTATACTACTTTATCCAAAATACCAACGTGAACAAAAATATTATGAAGAGAGGAAAAGCAAATGAACAAATACAAAACTAAAGTCAATAGATGGAAAAACAAACAAAAACAAAACAAAACAAAACAAAAAAACCCAAAGGATATTTTCCTATATAGAGAGAAGACATTCTACAAATACATTTTGGGTGGTAAATCTGCAAAAGATTAGAAGAAAATGAAGGGAAAAACACATTTTCAAATTAGGAGCAATGTTTTATTGGCACCTATGCTGCCAATAAAAAAAAGTCCAATTTTACTTAATGTGAAATTTAACTCTTCCTCCTGTTCCAATGTAACCCTCTACCCCAATATAATTTTAGGAATATTGCTAGATTAATGAGTGACAGGCTCCGAAATATCAATGAGAAAAGAACAATTCACTGGTAGAATGGTTGAAAACTATCTCCATGTGGCTTACTAACTCAAAAGGACAAAAAAGCACTGAGGATTTCACCTTGGAGCATTTTTATTGTCAACACTCTTCTTGATCTCGTAGTTGTAACTGAATTCTAAGGGCCAGGGTTCACACCGGAACTGAGTCATGGATAACGCATCTCAGTACACCTGCACTTCACCCACTCGTGAAATGCATACCTCAAAACAGGAACTCCGTCCGGTAGACATTTGTCAGTGTGTCTCTACACAGCAGGGAAACACACTTCCTAGTTTGGAAATCTCCAGTGGGGAACATGGGGGGCCTGTGGGAGAGGGGTGCAAGCCCTTGAGCTCTGCCCCCGCCCCTCCCCTTTCACCTTCCAGGCTGTAACTGTGATGAAGTTGAGGTCACTCAGCGACTTTCAACCTGGAAAGAACAGACCTTGTGTTCAGGGACAGAGCTCACTCTCAGTGGGGATGGACTCAGAGGCCAGCGCACGGTTGTGAGCATCCAGAGCAGAGTCCACTCATGGTTGCTGTGTCCGCAGGGATGTGCTCTTGGTGCCCATGCTTTGCGGCCTATTTCTGTGGGGGACGCTGGTCTTGGCCATGACTGTGCCCACTGGCTTCCCACCTGTTTTTACACCTGCACAGTTCTGTCAGCCACCATAGGTCCTTCTAATGACATTCCTTCTCTATTTAAATTAGATAGAGTGGTTTCCTTTATTTTGCAACCAAAGTTCTACTTTGTAAGAAGAATAAAATACATTTTTAATGAGGTTTTGGGGGGGCCATTTCTATTGATCTTTCATTTATTTATTTTCATCCATCTTTGTTCTTTGGCCTGTGTGGGCCTCCCATTGCAGTGGCCTCTCTCACCGCAGAGCACCGGCTCTGGGTGCATGCGTTCCAGAGCTCCGGCTCAGGTAGCTGGACACATCGGTCCAGCTGCTCGGTGGCACGTGGAATCTTCCCAGGCCAGGGATCGAACTGGCACCCCCTTTTACTGCAAGGCGGTGTCCTTACCCACTGGACCACCAGGGAATTCCCTAAAACACATTTGTAAAAGGCTTTTTGATGTGCATCATGTTTAAAGTTATTATTGAATTTGTTACAATATTGCTCCCTTTGCGTGTTTTGGGAGCTTTGGCTGTGCGGCATGTGGGATCCTCGCTCCTCAACCAGAGATAGAACCTGCACCTCTTGCACTGGGTGGCCAAGTCCTAACAACCAGACTACCAGAACTCAGTGGCTCAGTCATGTCTGACTCTTTGCGACCCCATGGACCTAGACCGCCAGGCTTCTCTGTGCATGAGATTTCCCAGGCAAGAATATTGGAGTGGGTTGCCGTTTCCTTCTCCAGGGGATCTTCCCAACCCATGGACTGAACCCCTGTCTCTTGCATTACTTGCACTGGCAGGTGGACTCTTTACCACTGAGCCACTTGGGAAGCCCAGGGGCTGCCAGGGAAGTCCCCCAATTTTTTAAACAATAATTTTCTCATAAATGAGGCATTTTCATTTTTAATGTGGGGTATTCTATTGACTATTAGTATATATCTTTTGCTTCATCCTAGCACACTTTAATTCTTCCATATGTACATGGTAGTAGATCTAACAGTACATTTATATATAAATAATACTATGAGGCCGGGCGCACGGTTGTGAGCATCCAGAGCAGAGTCCACTCATGGTTGCTGTGTCCGCAGGGATGTGCTCTTGGTGCCCATGCTTTGCGGCCTATTTCTGTGGGGGACGCTGGTCTTGGCCATGACTGTGCCCACTGGCTTCCCACCTGTTTTTACACCTGCACAGTTCTGTCAGCCACCATAGGTCCTTCTAATGACATTCCTTCTCTATTTAAATTAGATAGAGTGGTTTCCTTTATTTTGCAACCAAAGTTCTACTTTGTAAGAAGAATAAAATACATTTTTAATGAGGTTTTGGGGGGGCCATTTCTATTGATCTTTCATTTATTTATTTTCATCCATCTTTGTTCTTTGGCCTGTGTGGGCCTCCCATTGCAGTGGCCTCTCTCACCGCAGAGCACCGGCTCTGGGTGCATGCGTTCCAGAGCTCCGGCTCAGGTAGCTGGACACATCGGTCCAGCTGCTCGGTGGCACGTGGAATCTTCCCAGGCCAGGGATCGAACTGGCACCCCTTGTACTGCAAGGCGGTGTCCTTACCCACTGGACCACCAGGGAATTCCCTAAAACACATTTGTAAAAGGCTTTTTGATGTGCATCATGTTTAAAGTTATTATTGAATTTGTTACAATATTGCTCCCTTTGCGTGTTTTGGGAGCTTTGGCTGTGCGGCATGTGGGATCCTCGCTCCTCAACCAGAGATAGAACCTGCACCTCTTGCACTGGGTGGCCAAGTCCTAACAACCAGACTACCAGAACTCAGTGGCTCAGTCATGTCTGACTCTTTGCGACCCCATGGACCTAGACCGCCAGGCTTCTCTGTGCATGAGATTTCCCAGGCAAGAATATTGGAGTGGGTTGCCGTTTCCTTCTCCAGGGGATCTTCCCAACCCATGGACTGAACCCCTGTCTCTTGCATTACTTGCACTGGCAGGTGGACTCTTTACCACTGAGCCACTTGGGAAGCCCAGGGGCTGCCAGGGAAGTCCCCCAATTTTTTAAACAATAATTTTCTCATAAATGAGGCATTTTCATTTTTAATGTGGGGTATTCTATTGACTATTAGTATATATCTTTTGCTTCATCCTAGCACACTTTAATTCTTCCATATGTACATGGTAGTAGATCTAACAGTACATTTATATATAAATAACATGTTAACTGAGATGAAAATAAGGAACCCCAGGGTTGTCTCAATCTTTTCAAAATTAAAGCTACTTACTGAGAGCATCTTCTTGTCCTAAGCTCCCAATCCCAAGTTCCCGGTCAAGAGCATCTTGACTGAAGTGGATTCCAGCACTGCAGTGGGCCTGGCCCTAATGCAGCCTCTGAGCTGTGGACTTCTGTCCTCTACAGGGCCACTCTTGGTGGAAACATTTTCAGCTTCTCCAGGTTGGATGTGTTACTTTGTAGCACATCCTTAGTTTTGTCTTTTTTTAGGCACAGTTTACTTACAGTAACATATTAGTTTCAGGTGTACAACATAGTGATTCTATATTTCTAGAGACTCAGTTCAGTTCAGTCACTCAGTCATATCCAACTCTTTGTGATCCCATGGACTGCAGCACGCCAGGCTTCTCTGTCCTTCACCTTCTCCCAGAGCTTACTCAATCTCATGTCCATTATTCAGTGATGCCATCCAACCATTTCAACCTCTGCCATCTCCGTCTCCTTCTCCCTTCCATTTTTCCCAGCATCTGGGTCTTTTCCAATGAGTTGTTTCTTCACATCAGGTGCGCAAAGTATTTTATCTTCAGCATCAGTCCTTCCAGTGAACATTCAGGGTTACTTTCCTTTAGGATTGCCTGGTTTGATCTAATCTATTTAAAGTTACTATACAGTAATAGATCTTTGTTGTATAATGTATCTTTATTGCTTATTTATTTTACACATAGTAGTCTGTACCTTCTAATTCCCTTTTCCTTCTCCCCATTGGTAACTAGTTTTTTTCTAGATTTGTGGGTCTGTTTCTCTTTTCTTGTGCACATTCATTTTATTGTTTTAGATTCCACATGTAAGTGAAAATATGTGAGAATTTCTCTTTGTCTGACTTATTCCACTTAGCATAATATCCTCTGGGTACATTCATGTTGTTACAAATGGCAGAATTTTATCCCCCTTTGCAGTTGAGTAGTATTCCATTGTGCACATCTTCTTTATCCGCTCATCAGTTGGTGAATGCTTAGGTTGCTTCCATGTCTTGCCTGCTATAAATAATGTTGCTATGAACATGGGGATATATATATATACCTTCTTCAATTTGTGTTTTTGTTTTCTTTGGATATACACATTTTCAAATATAAAAATTAGACACAGTTTATCAATTGCTTGATTTTTTTCACAGTGTACACCAGCCTATGTAAAATGGTTTCCTCTGATATATATATATATATATATATATATATATATATATATATATATATATATATAGAGAGAGAGAGAGAGAGAGAGAGAGTGAGAGCGTGCTATCTCTTATAGTCACCAAAGACTCTACTAGAAGTTCTTCGTGTTTTTCAAAAATATTCTTTGCCAGCCTAATTATAGTGAAAAGTAGTCATGGGGATTTAGAGAAATGTACAGGTAATCTACGTCTTAGCTCAGACCCCTGACCTTCCGCCAAAGGAAGGATTTAGAGAAACATGTCAGTTAACTCCCCCCAGTTGAAATAACTCAATGGGGAGGTGAGGGGTGGTAGAGAATGTCAAATTAGATTATCCAACTAGAGATTCTGTCAGTAAGTGGAGAAAAATGTAACTATTTAGAGTTTGTTCCATTATACATGCTGTTAAAAAAAAAAAAAAAACTGGCATTTTCCTTTGAAGGTTATTACTGCAGATTGTTATAATGACCAGAGAATTCTCACTAAAGAAAATCTTGCAGACTAAAGTACATTTTTTTCTTTGATAAAAAGATGGAAATATAGTGAGGTGGAACTTCTTAGGAGAAGAATCCAAGGTCAGAGGTCTGAGCTAAGACATGCAGGTGATTCACAGTCACGGGCAAAGTGAACGTGTCTGGTATATCACGGAAGACATCAATAGTGAAGAATCAGCAGCTTCTTGAAACTGCTAATCTAACTCTCAGACAATATTGCATTTCTATAATGTCAGTAATAGCCTAGATCCCTAAGTTATTATGCCTGCAGTGTCTGATAATCACTATGACCTACTGTTGGAACCGAGTTTAAATACAATGTCTCTTATGTTCTTAAGATTAAACTATGAGCCATTATAAAGTCACAGAAGAATGAAGAGAGTGATGCATGTGTAATAGCTGAGATATTACTTTAAATTATTTTCTAAAAACTCTATTATCTAAAAACTCCAAGTTTTGAAGATGACGTGATAGATTTTCATCATTCTCAAAACTGATTCTAGACTTCAGAATTGATCTACCCCCAGCCAGTACAGGAAATATAATTGATATGTCAACTGGAAGTGTGAACAACTTATCCAGTACTGAAAACATATTACGTGTTTCAAAATGTTGAATTACCTTTGAGGCAGAGAGAGAATGGTCTAAACATCAGAAAATGTAAAACTTCTAACCAGAGAAAAATTGCTCTTTCCTTCTATAAAATAGAAAAGATTATATCTTGACGTGAAGTTTAAGATCTTTTTAGATGAGACCAAAAAAAAAAGATTTGTTCTATGTAAACAGTGGCAATTTTCAAAGATTTTAAACAAAAACACCTAATATGGACACTCAAACTTCTCAAGACTAGCTGTCTTACCCTTTATGGATATGAGTGTAATCCAATTGCCAGAATCTGAGGCAACTGTTTCAAAGTACTTTAAGATTTTTAATAACCCTCACACTAAAAATAAACATATCCCCAATAAGCAGGCTATAAAAATGTGGTATAAATTAAATTTAAAAGCATCAAAGCAACTATTTCTGTAATTATTTTCTACAACGCTGTCATTTCTGAAGAATGAAAATAAGGTTCATAATGTACTTTAATCTTCAATGCTTATTGACTATTTTTTTTAAAAAACTTCTTTATTCTTAATTAGAATCATACGAAGAGTCTCTAAAAGCTGAATTCCAATTCTTTAGGCTGAGAATTTTCAATCCATCAATTGGATCCAAAACTACAAGGTAAAATTTACTGTTTTATTTATTTGGTGGGAGACTCCATAATCACTGTGGACAGTGACTGCAGCCATGAAATTTAAAAACGGTTGCTCCTTGGAAGAAAAGCTATGAAAACCCTAAACAGCATATTAAAAAGGAGAGATATCACTTTGCTGACCGAGGTCCATATAGTCAGAGCTATGATTTTTCCGGTAGTCATGTGTGAATGTGAGAGTTGGACCATAAAGAAGACTGAGCATCAAAGAAGTGATGCTTTCGAATTATGGTGTTGGAAAAAATGCTTGAGAGTTCCCCTTGAACTGCAAGGAGATCGAACGAGTCAGTCCTAAAGGAAGTGAACCCTGACTATTCCTTGGAAGGACCGATGCTGAAGCTGAACCTCCAGTACTTGGGACACCTGATGCGAAGAGCCATGTACAACTGGAAATATACTTGATATGTAAATTGGACGTGTGAACAACTTATCCAGTACTGAAAACATATTACGTGTTTCAAAATGTTGAATTACCTTTGAGGCAGAGAGAGAATGGTCTAAACATCAGAAAATGTAAAACTTCTAACCAGAGAAAAATTGCTCTTTCCTTCTATAAAATAGAAAAGATTATATCTTGACGTGAAGTTTAAGATCTTTTTAGATGAGACCAAAAAAAAAAGATTTGTTCTATGTAAACAGTGGCAATTTTCAAAGATTTTAAACAAAAACACCTAATATGGACACTCAAACTTCTCAAGACTAGCTGTCTTACCCTTTATGGATATGAGTGTAATCCAATTGCCAGAATCTGAGGCAACTGTTTCAAAGTACTTTAAGATTTTTAATAACCCTCACACTAAAAATAAACATATCCCCAATAAGCAGGCTATAAAAATGTGGTATAAATTAAATTTAAAAGCATCAAAGCAACTATTTCTGTAATTATTTTCTACAACGCTGTCATTTCTGAAGAATGAAAATAAGGTTCATAATGTACTTTAATCTTCAATGCTTATTGACTATTTTTTTTAAAAAACTTCTTTATTCTTAATTAGAATCATACGAAGAGTCTCTAAAAGCTGAATTCCAATTCTTTAGGCTGAGAATTTTCAATCCATCAATTGGATCCAAAACTACAAGGTAAAATTTACTGTTTTATTTATTTGGTGGGAGACTCCATAATCACTGTGGACAGTGACTGCAGCCATGAAATTTAAAAACGGTTGCTCCTTGGAAGAAAAGCTATGAAAACCCTAAACAGCATATTAAAAAGGAGAGATATCACTTTGCTGACCGAGGTCCATATAGTCAGAGCTATGATTTTTCCGGTAGTCATGTGTGAATGTGAGAGTTGGACCATAAAGAAGACTGAGCATCAAAGAAGTGATGCTTTCGAATTATGGTGTTGGAAAAAATGCTTGAGAGTTCCCCTTGAACTGCAAGGAGATCGAACGAGTCAGTCCTAAAGGAAGTGAACCCTGACTATTCCTTGGAAGGACCGATGCTGAAGCTGAACCTCCAGTACTTGGGACACCTGATGCGAAGAGCCAACTCACCGGAAAAGACCCTGAAGCTCGGAAAGATTGAAGGCAAAAGAAGAGGGGGGTGGCCAAGGATAACATGGTTAAATAGCAAACTCCATGGACACGAATTTGAGCAAACTCTAGGAGGCAGTGAAAGTCAGGGAACCCTGGCATGCAGTCCATGGGGTTGCAAAGAATTGAATATGACTGAGTGACGAACACTTTCACTTTTTTTTTCACACTAACTTTTTCCCAGTAGGCCCAAATGAAACCAAAAGAGAAAAGAAACTTATTTTCAAACCTGAAGGCTTATGAACATTCAGCATCTCATTCTCCAGCTGCCCTGCACACACAGTACTGAGAAGGAAGCAAGCCTGATCACTTTCTTCTAGGATCCACTAGTCACTTTTCTGAATCTCTACACTTGATCACCCAGCCTTTCTCTGGTTCATTCCTTCATTGAGATTTATCCAGCAGCTACGATGTACTGAGCATCATTTTAGGTGCTGGAGAGGCAAAGATGGGTTAAAACACAGTATTTGCCCTCTGGCAGTTGAGAGTCCATCTGGCAGGCCAATAAATGCAGACACACCACTTGTACAGAACTGTAGATTACATGGTAATACAGATGTTTTTAAATAGTGCAAATACAGAGAATTTCCTAGCCATCTACTGACTCAGACTGTGAGCTTTCACTGTTGAGGGCTCAGGTTCTATCTCTGATCAGGGAACTAAGATCCCACAAGCCACACAGAGCAGCTAAGGGAAAAAAAAAAAAAAAAAACCACAGTGCAAATACAAGCATCTCAGCACTTGGCATATGTGTATTTCTGTGATAGAGAGATCTGTGAACTGTTAATCCTCCTACAGGAAAGGACTCGCTACTCCCTCCGCTAGAAGCACTGTGTGTGGACCTCCCCTGGCTGTCCTTCCCCAGGGACATCCCAACCCCCTCACTCAAGGTCCCTCCTGCCCGTGGCAGCCGCAGTCTGGCTGCCTCCCCACCCTTTCCACAGAGTGGATTCCAAGGGCACTGCTAAAATAATAATAATAATAATACTCAACTGGCAACATTTCTTGAGTTTTTCAAATGAACCATATGATACAGCAATTCCACTCTTGGGTATATAGCTAGACAAAACTCTTAATTCAAAAAGATACATGCACCTCAATGTTCACGGCAGCACTAGATACAATAGTCAAGACACAGAAGCCACCTACATGTCCATCAACAGATGAATTGATAAAGATGATGTGGCACATGGACACAATGGAATATTACTCAGCTCTAAAAAGGAACTAAATAATGCCATTTGCAGCAAGATGGATGGCCCTAGAGACTATCGTACTAAGTGAAATAAGTCAGATAAATATGATATCACTTTTATGTGGTATCTTAAAAATTGATACAAATGAACGTATTTATAAAACAGAAACAGACTTACAGACACAGAAAACAAACTTCTATTCACCAAAAGAGAAGGAGTAGTGTGGGAGGGATAAATTAGGAGTTAGGCATTAATAGATAATCATCATTGTATATAAAACAGATAGCCAATGAGGACCCACTATATGGCTATATTGTGGGAAACCATATTGAATTGGGAACTATATTGAATATCTTGTAGTAACCAATAATGGGGGGATGGAATCACTTTGCTGAAACACCAAAAACAAGTGTACTTCAATTAAATAAAAAAAAATAAAGATAAAAAAAAATAGAACCACGGCCCTAGCTTTCTTATACTGGAATCTGATTCTCAGAAATATGTAGCAGAGACCACACCATTAAATTTTTGCCTGTGCTGCCTCCCCAACTCAGACTATACTACAAAGCAACAGTTATCAAGACAGTATGGTACTGGCACAAAAACAGAAATATCGACCAATGGAACAAGCTCGAGAACCCAGAGATAAACCCACACACCTATGGGTACCTTATTTTTGACAAAGGAGGCGAACATATAAAATGGGACAAAGACAGCCTCTTCAACAAATGGTACTGGGAAAATTGGACAGCTACATGCAAAAAAATGAAGTTGGAACATTCCCTGACACCATGCACAAAGATCAACTCAAAATGGATTAAAGACCTAAATGTAAGACCAGAAACCATCAAACTCTTAGAGGAGAATATAGACAAACCCCTCAAGGACATAAATCAAAGCAAGATCTTCTCTGACCCACCCACTAGAATAGCGGAACTAAAAAGACAAATGAACATGTGGGGCCTAATGAAACTTAAAAGCTTTTGTACAGCAAAAGAAATCACAAAAAAGCTGAACAGACAGCCCACAGAATGGGAGAAAATCATAGCAAATGAAACAACAGACAAAGAATTAATCTCCAAAATCTACAAGCAACTTAGACAACTTAGCACTGGAAAAATGAACAACCCAATCCAAAAAATGGGAAAAGGACCTAAACAGACACCTCTCCAACGATGACATACAGATGGCTCAAAAGCACATGAAATGATGCTCAACTTCACTTATAATTAGAGAAATGCAAATCAAAACTACAATGAGATATCACCTCATGCCCATCAGAATGGCCATCATCCACAAATAGACAGACAATAAATGCTGGAGAGAGTGTGGAGAAAAGGGAACACTCCTGCATTGCTGGTGGGAATGTCAATTGATACAGCCTCTATGGAAGACAGTCTGGAGATTTCTTAAAAAACTAAAAATAGAAGCACCATACGACCCAGCAATCCCACTCTTAGGCTTATACCCTGATGAAATCAAATCTGAAAGAAGCACCTGTACCCCAATGCTCATTGCAGCTCTCTATACAATAGCTAGAACATGGAAGCAACCTAGATGCCCATCGACAAACGAATGGATCCAAAAGCCCTGGTACATATATACAATGGAATACTACACAGCTGTAAAGAGAAATGCAGAAGAATCACCCCTAATGAGGTGGCTGGATCTAGAACGTATCATAAAAAGTGAAGTCAGTCAGAAAGAGAAGGACAAATACAGTATATTAACACATATATAAGGAATCTAGTAGAACGGTGATGATGACACACGCAGTGAAGCGATGGAAAGACAGACATGGACAGTGGACATATGGACATTTTGGGGAAGGAACAGAAGGTGGGAGGCGTAAAGGAAGTAGCATGAAGGCCTGTACTATCATAAGTGAAGAAAATAGCTATAGTCATTGCTCTGTGAGAAAAGGGGATCCTTCGGGGGTGCTGTGTGATGGTTGGGAGGGGTGGGAAGGGGGGGATATACATATGACTAATCTGGGAACATACATGTCTATAAACAACAGAACTCTGTAAAAGTTAAAAGCAAAATAAAGGTTTAAAAAATTTTTTTTTATGCCTGTGCTTAGTCACTCAGTTGTGTCTGACTTTTTGTGACCCTAGCCCACCAGGCTCCCCTGTCCATGGGATTCTCCAGGCAAGTATACTGGAGTGGGTTGCCATTTCCTCCTCCAGGTGATCTTCCCAACCCACACATCTCCTGCACTGCAGGCAGATTCTTTGCTGCCTGAGCCCCCCGGGCAGTAGTAAATGCAATAATAGTAATTAATAATAACAGACCAACCTTGGACACACCCAGTGGCAGTTTGAAGGGATCTGGAGCCCTCAGCTCATTCAATCCTCACAGAAACCCTACGAGGGGCCCTGCCCTTGCCCCCTCTCACCAGAGAAGTGCCGGGGAGGACCGGGCATTGCTCAAGCTCCTAAGGCGCCAGGCCTGGCTCCTGGGAAAGTTGTACCCCCACTTCATGTCTCTAGGCCCCCAGTGTCTTCACAGCATCACTCGTGTATCTACCATGGACCTGCACAGTACAGGCACATTCTGACGTTACCGTTCAGAGAAAGGTGACCACAATCCAACGCTGCTGTGGTGGGTCCGCGACAGGTTCAGAGTATTGTCATAACGTCTCTGTGAGTTAGACCTGACCTGGGAGCCCCGTTTCACAAATAAGCAAGGTAAGAGTATGTGACTTAACGTCAGACCTCACAAGTAGGAGTGATGCCCTCCCATGACATATTTCTGTCTCCAGAACAAATGATCTCAAAGTTCAGTTAGCTATTTAGATTTATTTACCTATATTTAATTTGGTGGCTCAGTGGTAAAGAAAATCCCTGCAGTGCAGGGGATGTGGCTTCTAGCCCTGGGTCGGGAAGACTCACTGCAGTATTCTTGCCCGGAAAACCCCATGGAAAGAGGAGCCTGGCGAGCTACAGTCCATGGGGTCACAGAAGAGTCAGACGTGACTTAGCAACGAAACAACAGCATCAATTTATGAGCTAATTGTCACCTAAAATGAGCTAAAGTCACTATCTTGGGTATCCATCATTTTTAGTTCTGTCATCTGAGCCAATCTCCTAACATCCCAGAAATGTGGGGAAAGACACCAAACTCCTCTGTCTGTGAACTGAGCCCTAGCTATGATCTGGGGTGTTTGCTCCTAAACCCAGAGGACCTGAGCAGACCCCATGTATTTTTTGTAGCCCCCAGACTGTGGACTGGAACTTATTCCCAAAATAAAGACTGTTCATATTCTTCCCTTTTCAACCAACATGCTATGAATGAACCACATTATGTATCTGATTCCACTTTTAAGGTGTTGATGCCAAGTCTATGAAATCCCAGCTCACTATGTATAATAAGATGATGTCCTATTCTGCTCTTTGAAGCTGAATTTAATTTCTAGGATACCATTGAGGCTTTTGGCCCATGAATAATGGATTAAATTTAGATTAAATTTAGCAAGCAGCAGTCTCTCCTCAGTCTCTCCTGTGTCTGAAATAAGGGACGGGGAGTGCAGAATGCAAGACATTTTCCTTTATGCCATTTCTTTTCACAGAGGTGGAATGACATGACTTTGTCACCTTGAAATATATAGAGATATAAATTCCTTCTGATCAAAATGGGGGGAAAGGCTTCTGAATCATTTCATTGTAACCCAAGTAGGCTGTGAGGAAGGAAGAAAGGCTCTGACCCCTTGTTTTTGTTCAGGATGCAGGAATCCTTTTGTTCAGTCACTCAGGCATGTCCGACTCTTTGAGACCCCTTAGACTGCAGCATGCCAGGCTTCCCTCTCCTTCACCATCTCCTGGAGTTTGCTCAAACTTATGTCCATTGAGTTGGTGATGCCATCCAGCATCTCATCCTCTGTTGCCCCCTTCTCCTCCTGCCTTCTATCTTTCCCAGGATCGGGGTCTTTTCAAATAAGTTGGCTCTTCGCCAACTTATGGTGTTGGAGGTGTTGGAGTTTCAACTTCAGCATCAATCCTTCCAATGAATATTCAAAGTTGATTTCCTTGAAGACTGACTCCTTTGATCGCCTTGTTGTCCAGTGAACTCTCTGACCCCCAATCCCAGGAAGTGCCAGGTTTTTGTTGGCAGGCACAGAAAGATGGAGAACAGGACTTTCACAATCTTGATCCCTGACCTGGGAAATGTACTCACTCTTCATCTCAGTTATCTGTTGCCTGAAAATGGTTTCCCTAGCAGCGAAAGGTGAGCTGGCCCACCAGGAATGAGTTCAAATAGAAACAACTGAGGTCCTCATCCAAGGTGACCTATGGCTGACACCTCTCTCGTCCACCTCAATTCCCTCAATGGCACTTCATCTTCACTTTATTACCTTTTCCTTCTAAGGGCAGTTTAAGGTCCAGGGGAAAAAAAGCCACCAATCAATGGAGGTTCCTGATGATGGGCCCAGTTGTGTGCCCTCTCTCAGGTCCGCCTGCATCTGGCTCTCTCTTTACTGGGCCCCAGCCACTCTGTGTGCCTGGAAGAGACTTCAGGAAGGAGCCTGCAAGACCCTCCATGAACCAGATGTGCAGGGAAAGACCCCACAGAGCGTGGCTTATCTACCTCTTTATCTGTCTCTGTACAAAATATTTACATCTCCTTCCCCAGGAGGCAGGCTTGTCCTCCTCCATGATCTGGTGTGAAAATTACAACTGTTCACCTTTCTCTGGAGAATTATGACCAAAACCCACAGTGACAATAACCTCATCTTTCAAAAACTCCAATAAGAATCACGGAACTCATCACAAAGGAAGTGACAAATGTCCCTGAACTAACTCCTAATGATGCAATTTAACAGTCATTTAAAAATAGTAGTTGGCAGCTCAGATTTGAAAGAGACGTAGATCAGAAAAGAGACACATAGATTCTACAAAATTGGGTCTTGACTCTTTCACATATGGCACATTAAATTACACGACGTGACTTTCTGCAGATGGAGGCAGGGGTGCCATAGTGGAGACTGGGAAAGGCATTGAAACAGCTGAGACTCAAAATCCTATCTGCCTGTATTGTTATACTGTTACTGAGTCCAAGCTTGCCTTGCTCACTGTGTAGCAGGCCAGGCAGACAAGGTGTTGGGGGAAGGCATGGTGACTTTTCGGAAAGCCAGCAGATGGAGAAGGTGGTGGACTAGTGTCCCAAAGAAGCATCTTCCCAAAGTTAGAATTCAGGCTTATTTTATATTAAAGGAGAGGATGTGTGGAAACAGTTTTTGATGGAAAGGGGTACTCACTCTTCATCTCAGTTATCTGTTGCCTGAAAATGGTTTCCCTAGCAGCGAAAGGTGAGCTGGCCCACCAGGAATGAGTTCAAATAGAAACAACTGAGGTCCTCATCCAAGGTGACCTATGGCTGACACCTCTCTCGTCCACCTCAATTCCCTCAATGGCACTTCATCTTCACTTTATTACCTTTTCCTTCTAAGGGCAGTTTAAGGTCCAGGGGAAAAAAAGCCACCAATCAATGGAGGTTCCTGATGATGGGCCCAGTTGTGTGCCCTCTCTCAGGTCCGCCTGCATCTGGCTCTCTCTTTACTGGGCCCCAGCCACTCTGTGTGCCTGGAAGAGACTTCAGGAAGGAGCCTGCAAGACCCTCCATGAACCAGATGTGCAGGGAAAGACCCCACAGAGCGTGGCTTATCTACCTCTTTATCTGTCTCTGTACAAAATATTTACATCTCCTTCCCCAGGAGGCAGGCTTGTCCTCCTCCATGATCTGGTGTGAAAATTACAACTGTTCACCTTTCTCTGGAGAATTATGACCAAAACCCACAGTGACAATAACCTCATCTTTCAAAAACTCCAATAAGAATCACGGAACTCATCACAAAGGAAGTGACAAATGTCCCTGAACTAACTCCTAATGATGCAATTTAACAGTCATTTAAAAATAGTAGTTGGCAGCTCAGATTTGAAAGAGACGTAGATCAGAAAAGAGACACATAGATTCTACAAAATTGGGTCTTGACTCTTTCACATATGGCACATTAAATTACACGACGTGACTTTCTGCAGATGGAGGCAGGGGTGCCATAGTGGAGACTGGGAAAGGCATTGAAACAGCTGAGACTCAAAATCCTATCTGCCTGTATTGTTATACTGTTACTGAGTCCAAGCTTGCCTTGCTCACTGTGTAGCAGGCCAGGCAGACAAGGTGTTGGGGGAAGGCATGGTGACTTTTTCGGAAAGCCAGCAGATGGAGAAGGTGGTGGACTAGTGTCCCAAAGAAGCATCTTCCCAAAGTTAGAATTCAGGCTTATTTTATATTAAAGGAGAGGATGTGTGGCAGGTTGTTGTAAACTTCTTGATGCAGGAATTCTTTGTTCTGGCAGCTGTCCATGAAGGTACGATTACAATGTTCCTATACGTCTTCGAGAGAAGACAAATGTTATTCTCTGTTCTACAACTTATTATCTCTATATGCATGGGAAAGTGTTACACCCTTAAAGATCAGAGCCTTGAGAATGGGCTGTCCTGTGTATTTTAGGCTATAGGCAACATTAACTTATAGCAAAAATAACAGAATACCAAGATTAAGGTAAAAGAAACAGATCCAATATGAAGGCAGATTTGTTCTTTTCTAATACAACAGCTGATCTTCTTAAAACTGGTAGGATCCCCATTTCAGAGAGAAAACACGGAGGTTCACAGACATTCAGCCTTTGGTCAGGTACCTACAGTCAGGAGAGGCAGATTTAAAAGCAAACTTGGATCTTCCTGCAAAGCCAGTGTGGTTTTCTGTCTCTGCAGTAATTTCTGTCAGGGTTTTGCGTTAAAATTAATTTTTCCTTGGTTATCCTAAACTGCCTATCTGCTTGCTAAGTCATTGCAGTCCTGTCTGACTCTGCAATCCTGTGGACAGTAGCCTGCCTGGCTTCTTTGTCCTTAGGAATCTCCAGGCAAGAAAACTGGAGTGGGTTACCATGCCCTCTCCAGGCAATCTTCCTAACTCAGGGAACCAACCTGAGTCTCTCACGTCTCCTGCATTGGTAGGTGAATTCTTTACCACTAGTGCCAACCAGGAAGCCCTAACAAAAACTACTTTCTTAAAATATTTAAAATGAGAAGCACTCTTTCTTTGTCAGATAAAGTGGTGGCTGTGTGGGTGTAGGTGAATTAGAATTACCATTCTTTTAAATGAGAAGCTGATTTACCAAACACTATTTAAATTAAAAAGATGACAATGTGGTGATATTCTCACCGTAGCTAGTGCAGGTCAATTATGTGAGGACCTCATAAAGGAAACTTTATTGCTATTTTATAATTAAATTTTTATAATTAGATTCACCAGAGACTTATTCACCTCTGGGAAGAGTCACTCACTTTGAATAAGAGAAAAGTGAAAGAATAATATCATCTCTCATAGAAAGTAAAATTTGAATTGAAGATAAAAATAAAATCCACATGCATATAAAAATAAATTCACATCCATATAAGATTCAATTGCATTTTTTTTAAAGCAGATTTCCTGGGCCCTAGAGATATCAATACTTTGGCCATCTGATGCAAAGGAGCCAGTTCATTGGAAAAGACCCTGATGATGGGGAAGACTGAGGGCAAGAAGAGAAGGGGGAAACAGAGGGTGAGATAGTTGGATGGCGTCATCAACTCAAAGGACATGAATCTGAGCCAACTCTAAGGAAATAGTGAAGGACATGGAAACCTGGCATGCTCCAGTCCATGGGGTTGCAAAGAGTCAGATACCACTTAGCGACAGAACAACGAACAGCAAGAGATATGAATCCAATAGGTCTCAAGGAGGTTCTGGAAAGGTTTATTTGTGTGCTGTTTTCACAGGCACATTTGAAAATCTATTGGTAGAACTGTGAGTGGAAGACTTGGGGAAGGAGTAGGTTTTCAGGTAAGAGTTGCAGTTTGGAATTTGCAAGATGAGACAAGCTTACCCTCTCTGGTGCTACCTCTGAATAGGAACATATTGTTATCAGTAACACATAACTAAGTTCTGTCTTCAAAATCATTGAGGGGGCTTCCCTGGTGGTCCAGTGGGTAAGGACACTGCCTTGCCGTGCAAGGGGCGCCGGTTCGATCCCTGGCCTGGGAAGATCCCACATGCTGCAGAGTGGCTGGACCGATGTGTCCAACTACCGAGCTGGAGATCTGGGGTGCATGTGCCCAGAGCCAATTCTCTGCAGTGAGAGAGGTCACTGTGATGGGAGGCCCACACAGGCCAGGAAACAAAGATGGAAATAAGTGAAAGACCAATAGAAGTGGCCAAAAAAAAAAAAAACCTTAAAAGAAAATCATTGAGAGTGATAGTAAATTAGTGGATAATAATTGACTAGCTTTTAGGCTGATGCTTTTCCACTGCCTCTTATTATGTGTAACATAAAGGAAACTTTATTTTATAATTAAATTTTTATAATTAGATTCACCAGAGACTTATTCACCTCTGGGAAGAGTCACTCACTTTGAATAAGAGAAAAGTGAAAGAATAATATCATCTCTCATAGAAAGTAAAATTTGAATTGAAGATAAAAATAAAATCCACATGCATATAAAAATAAATTCACATCCATATAAGATTCAATTGCATTTTTTTTAAAGCAGATTTCCTGGGCCCTAGAGATATCAATACTTTGGCCATCTGATGCAAAGGAGCCAGTTCATTGGAAAAGACCCTGATGATGGGGAAGACTGAGGGCAAGAAGAGAAGGGGGAAACAGAGGGTGAGATAGTTGGATGGCGTCATCAACTCAAAGGACATGAATCTGAGCCAACTCTAAGGAAATAGTGAAGGACATGGAAACCTGGCATGCTCCAGTCCATGGGGTTGCAAAGAGTCAGATACCACTTAGCGACTGAACAACGAACAGCAAGAGATATGAATCCAATAGGTCTCAAGGAGGTTCTGGAAAGGTTTATTTGTGTGCTGTTTTCACAGGCACATTTGAAAATCTATTGGTAGAACTGTGAGTGGAAGACTTGGGGAAGGAGTAGGTTTTCAGGTAAGAGTTGCAGTTTGGAATTTGCAAGATGAGACAAGCTTACCCTCTCTGGTGCTACCTCTGAATAGGAACATATTGTTATCAGTAACACATAACTAAGTTCTGTCTTCAAAATCATTGAGGGGGCTTCCCTGGTGGTCCAGTGGGTAAGGACACTGCCTTGCCGTGCAAGGGGCGCCGGTTCGATCCCTGGCCTGGGAAGATCCCACATGCTGCAGAGTGGCTGGACCGATGTGTCCAACTACCGAGCTGGAGATCTGGGGTGCATGTGCCCAGAGCCAATTCTCTGCAGTGAGAGAGGTCACTGTGATGGGAGGCCCACACAGGCCAGGAAACAAAGATGGAAATAAGTGAAAGACCAATAGAAGTGGCCAAAAAAAAAAAAAAAACCTTAAAAGAAAATCATTGAGAGTGATAGTAAATTAGTGGATAATAATTGACTAGCTTTTAGGCTGATGCTTTTCCACTGCCTCTTATTATGTGTAACTACAATAAAACCTCAATAGAGAATTTTGTGGACTAATGTGAACCTCTAAACTATTAAAAAATGGTATTCTTGCCATCAAACTAGTCAATAATTTGCCTTTATGTTAATTTTCAGTATAGGGAGGTTGACAAGTTCACATATTACCTATAGGAATGTAGATTTTTGTAAAGTGTCAATCATTCTAGAAACTAATTTGGAAATTTGTCCTAAAAGTTTTCAAAAACTTTGGATTGGCAATACAAGTTCTGTCCTAATTGAAAAGGTGCACAAAGATCTATGAACAAATGTTTAAAGTAGTGAAAATCTGGAAACAGTCTAAATGCCCACAAATAGGGAATTAAGTTATGATATACTGGATAATGATATAAAATCCATTTCTTTTTAAATGTCTTATAAAAGTTTAAAATAATATGGAAAAAATTGCCTGTGGAAAGTTAGTTCTTTAAAATCATCTTAAAGTAAGCCCTCCCAGCTGGTGCAGTGGTAAAGAATCTGCCTGTGATGCAAGAGATGCAAGTGATGTGGGTTCAATCCCTGGGTAGGGAAGATGCCCTAGAGGAGGAAATGGCAACCCATTCCATCCAGCAAGCTGGCCTGGGAAATCCATGGACAGAGGAGCCTGGCGGGTTATAGTCCATGGAGTTGCAAAGCGCTGCATACAACTCAGTGACTGTATCATTTTCATCCTTTTCAAATGTCTTCAATAATATGGAAAAATACTCTCCATGGAAAGTTAATACTTCAAAATAATCTTAAGCTAAGGTATTACTTCTTAACTAGGTTAACCCAATTTTTTTAAGCACCTATAAGAAGAGATCAGAAATAAATACTCTAAAGTATTAAAAATGCTTATCTTTAAAAGGTGAGATTGTGAATAAATGACATTTGTTTGTTTTTATATTTTTCAGGCTTTCCACAAGTAATTTTTTTTAAGTTGTACTTTCTTTTTAATGTAATGTAGGTCACAGTTACAGATTTCCTCCTAAATGCACTAAAAAATGAAGAGCAAATATTGTCTCTTGATTTTTGATGTCTCCCAATATAGTAGCCAGCTTCCCCTAGAAGGATCCACAGAGTGGACACCCAAGGCACAAGTCACTGTCTCCTTGTCTGACCTTCAGAAGGGGATTCCAAAGCCTCTGCTACATTATATTCATTCAGTCAGAATGACGTCCAGGGTGATTCAAGGGGAGGAGGTCACACAACCCCATGAACTCAAAGTCAGGAACCACTGGGAGGTGCCAAGCCCAAAAGGGTCTAAGTGTGTGGTCCCCATGGCTGACATGGGAAAGGTTCTCTATTCTCCCAAACAGGAAACCTCAACAATGGCCCGCATAGGAAATTCTTCTATTGCGCATATAAGAGTCTATCAGTTATAAAAGTTCAAACTCATCCAGTGTCCTTTCCATGGACCCCTGACCCCCCCAGGGCCATGGCTGAAAGAGCTGCAACCTGGGGAGGAGGCATGTGTGCCTGGGTCTGGAATTTGGAACACATTTGCTAGAAAGAAAAACTATAGACAGTCAATCCTTTCCCAGGCCAATTACCAAAGCATAATTGACATAAACCTTGAAACTTCAGTAGGAACGTGAACCTTAAAACCAACATAAGGGTTTCCCTGGTGGTCCAGTGGGTGGAGAGTCTGCCTTGCAGTGCAAGGGGCACTGGTTCAATCTCTGGCCCGGGAGGATTCCGACATGCTGAGGAACGGCGGGGCCAAAGTGTCTAATTAAGTGCCAGCGCTCTGGAGGGCACGTGCCCAGAGCCAGTGCTCTGCAATAAGAGAGGCCACTGCAATGGGAGGCCCACGCATGCTGGGGAATAAAGATGGGTGAAAGAAAAAAAAAAAGTGACCTGGAGGCAAAAAAAAAAAAGAATTAAAAAAAAGCTGTAAAAAACACACAAAAACCCAACATAATTTTACTATGTCAACAGCATCAAATTTGATAATATTATAATTAAGAATTATTCTATGGAAAAATATATGTTGAGTTCTAAACAACTGACTTACAGGCAGACATAAGGAACATAATTATTTATTATCTGGCCTCTGGAAAATTAAAGGATTGGTAAAGCACAAAAAGGATTACTCTTAAAATGCACTACGTTTTGCAAAAACATTGTCTCTTGATTTTTGATGTCTCCCAATATAGTAGCCAGCTTCCCCTAGAAGGATCCACAGAGTGGACACCCAAGGCACAAGTCACTGTCTCCTTGTCTGACCTTCAGAAGGGGATTCCAAAGCCTCTGCTACATTATATTCATTCAGTCAGAATGACGTCCAGGGTGATTCAAGGGGAGGAGGTCACACAACCCCATGAACTCAAAGTCAGGAACCACTGGGAGGTGCCAAGCCCAAAAGGGTCTAAGTGTGTGGTCCCCATGGCTGACATGGGAAAGGTTCTCTATTCTCCCAAACAGGAAACCTCAACAATGGCCCGCATAGGAAATTCTTCTATTGCGCATATAAGAGTCTATCAGTTATAAAAGTTCAAACTCATCCAGTGTCCTTTCCATGGACCCCTGACCCCCCCAGGGCCATGGCTGAAAGAGCTGCAACCTGGGGAGGAGGCATGTGTGCCTGGGTCTGGAATTTGGAACACATTTGCTAGAAAGAAAAACTATAGACAGTCAATCCTTTCCCAGGCCAATTACCAAAGCATAATTGACATAAACCTTGAAACTTCAGTAGGAACGTGAACCTTAAAACCAACATAAGGGTTTCCCTGGTGGTCCAGTGGGTGGAGAGTCTGCCTTGCAGTGCAAGGGGCACTGGTTCAATCTCTGGCCCGGGAGGATTCCGACATGCTGAGGAACGGCGGGGCCAAAGTGTCTAATTAAGTGCCAGCGCTCTGGAGGGCACGTGCCCAGAGCCAGTGCTCTGCAATAAGAGAGGCCACTGCAATGGGAGGCCCACGCATGCTGGGGAATAAAGATGGGTGAAAGAAAAAAAAAAAGTGACCTGGAGGCAAAAAAAAAAAAAAAAAGAATTAAAAAAAAAAAAGCTGTAAAAAACACACAAAAACCCAACATAATTTTACTATGTCAACAGCATCAAATTTGATAATATTATAATTAAGAATTATTCTATGGAAAAATATATGTTGAGTTCTAAACAACTGACTTACAGGCAGACATAAGGAACATAATTATTTATTATCTGGCCTCTGTATTGCACACAAAAGGTCTTAATAGCTATGTGCCTTTTGGAATAATTTCAAGGATAAATGCTCAAATTCTGAAACCCATAGAATAATTGGGACAGCTGTTAATTTTAATCAACAATAACAGCATTGGGTATTTCCATAGTAGAGAAAAGAAAAATAAGGCCATCCTATACAGTAGATTTCAGCCTGTTGTTTTAATAACAGTCATCACATGAAATTACTAGTCTGGTAACATGGGCAGAACTCTGCAATGAACTTCTCATTTACAAATAGGGAGTTAGAGAGTTACAATTGTTACTACGGTCACTGCTAATTTACAGATCAATATCACATAACACATTTGCCAATAATAGTGCCATGCACACTGGGGATTCAGTAGTTGATGGAAAGGGAATGTTACGTCTTAACATTTTCAACGAATTCCCTTGCAACTATAATTCTGCCTAGCCCAGTTTTCAGGTTTTTATGCTCTATCTACAACCATCACCTTGTTTTTGTTTAGTTGCTAAGTCATATCTGATTCTTTTGTGATTCTGTGGACTGTTGCCTGCCAGGCTTCTCTGTTCATGGGATTTCCTAGGCAACAATACTGGAGTGGGTTCCCATTTTCTCCTCCAGGGAATCTTCCAGATCCAGGGATCGAACCTGGATCTCCTGTATTGGCAGGTGGATTCTTTACCACTGAGTCACCTGGAAAGACCAACCATCACCCTCTGTATCCTACAATGTACTGAATTACTTTCTGTTTTTCTTTC
Organism: Tragulus kanchil; assembly: GCA_022376925.1. Taxonomy (NCBI): domain Eukaryota; kingdom Metazoa; phylum Chordata; class Mammalia; order Artiodactyla; family Tragulidae; genus Tragulus; species Tragulus kanchil. Next base: position 136,040,824 of record JAIOJX010000023.1, read on the forward strand.
CCTCTCTCCCTGTCTCTTCACCTCTCTTTTCTATCACTCCTGGGCTGAGGTTACTGAAAACTATGCATTGAAAAGATTCCCACAAATACCAGTCACAATCCCCTTCCACCTCATTGCCAGTGAAGGGCAGTAACAAAGGGATTACATTTTCTTGTGCCTGTGGCTTTAAGCAGCTGCTTGACCTACAGCAGCCTTGAACCAAACTTTATTTTAGAGGTTTGTCATTTCAAGGGTGAACGTGATGTTGCATTTCCCTTGAAGAATTTATTCGAGATCAATCTCTCAGGTTTATTTGGGTTCTTATCTATTATCTTGACCTCAACAGTGTGTTTTCCCTTTTGTTCCTCTTTGGATCTAGCAATACATTCTATTCCATTCTAGAGCAGTCAAAAAATTAAATGCTTATATGTTGACATTTTTCCCAGCCCAGGTAGACAAGGTTAAGATACACAAACAAATGAGAAATTTGTGTGTATTCTCCTCTTTGTGAACATGAATAAGTTTGCTCTATGTGTGTGTATGTGTGTTTGTTCGCACGTATCTATATCTACATATTTATTATGCTTATTCTAAGTACTTCCTTTTGCTGAGATGCTTAATCCTACTTCAACTGGTTAAAGTGCTATGTTATTACCAGAGGCTGTGATGGATGGTTTTCTCCTCCCGGCAAATATTCACTGAATTTCTGTGTGAGTCAGACACTATCCTAAGTACTAGCAGTTGGGTAAGAAAAGGAGATGTTCTTTGTTCTTCCTGTATTTTCATCAGTCTAATTAAGAAGATTTGATTTCACACAAGTATTTTTCATATGCCCTCACTTCAATTAAGAATACAACGACCTCTCTAGAAATCAATTTCCATACACACAAAACATAGAAGACTTTCCAGGGAGAACATATGAGTTGTGAACTTGGAATTGGGTTTTCACGTTGTCTGTGCTCTTTCCCCATCCACCATTAAGGCTGAGACTGGCCCCTCACGCTCTCCCTAGGCAATCGTATTGTGTGCGGTGGCTTTTATTACCATGTATATAAGGTAACACCTACATTTATTTCTTGGCTTACATTTCCTTTTTGGACTAGCTTTCTTTGAATTAGATGGAGTATTATACTGGGCTTGGCTTTTTCTCTTGAGATATCTTAAGTCAACTCCCTAGGCAGGACCTGGGTCTGGTTCGCATGACTCTGAGTCCTCTCATCCTCTTGCGCTGCTCCAGTTCCTAACCAAGATACCACTTGTCTGCGAGCCATTCAGCTGTGAGCTTTAGCATCAGTTCCCATGGCTATCTTACCTCAATCCCTCTTCCCATCATTTATTTTTTACATGGTAGTCTGTGTTTTGCTTTCATTGTATTGCATTTGCTATAAGTTATAGCCCTATAGGGGTGTGGATATGAATAGTTTAATACAGTATATGAATACCATTACAGCCATGACAGTTATACTGTAGCCATTATTATAGCCCCAACAGAGCTTGGAATCAATACACATGATAAATATTTTGCAGGGCAGGAACAGAGACACAGACGTAGAGAACAGACCATGGCTGTGAGGAGGGGAAGGAAAGAATGAGACAAATTGAGAGAGTAGCACCGGCATACATACGCTACCCTGTGTAAAGTAGACAGCTAGTGGGCAGCTGCTGTAGAGCACAAGGAGCTCAGCTCAGGGCTCTGTGATGATCTAGAAGGGTGGCAGGGGATGGAAAGGGTCGCGAGGGGGAGGCTAAGGAGGGAGGAAATAGGTATACATATGGCTGATGCACAGCGTTGTATGGCAGAAACTAACACAACATTGGTGTGGCTATGTGCCTAGTCATGTCCAACTCTTTGCAACCCCAGAGACTGTAGTCCACCAGGCTCCTCTGTCCAGGCAGGAATACTGGAGTGGGTTGCCATTTCCTCCTTCAAGGGATTTTCTTGACCCAGGAATATGGAGTCATATTCCTGCATGCACCTCTGGAGTCTCCTGCATTGGCAAGCAGATTCTTGTCACCTGGAAAGCCCAACACAATATTGTAAAGCAACTATATTCCAATAAAAAAGACAAAAAGGTTAAGTGGATGAATGAATAGCACTGGATTTAATGCAGTGACCAGTCGCTGGCTTCCTGTGCCCTTTGGCAACGTTATGAGCTCATTTTGAGTTATGAAGGAGTCCTGTTATCAAAGGAGTGTGTTTATACAAACAACTCATTCAGCTCAATATCAAATAATAATACTAACGATCCAATCAAAAAACAGAAGGCAGAAGACCTAAATAGACATTTCTCCAAAGAAGACATACTTATGATCCAAAAGCACATGAAAACGTGCTCAATATCACTAACTATTAGAGAATGCAAATCAAAACTACAATGAGATATCACCTCACACTGGTCAGAATGGTCATCATGAAAAAAATCTACAAATAACACATGGTAGAGAGGGTATGGATAAAAGACAACTGTCCTACACTGTTGCTGGGGTTGTAAATTGGTACAGCCACTGTTGAGAACAGTATGGAGGTTCCTTGAAACACTAAAAATACAGTTGCCACATGATTCAGAAATCCTACTCCTGGAAATAAACCTGAAAAAAAAACATAATTCAAAAAGATACATTTACCCCACTGTTCCTTGCAGCACTATTTAAGCAACCAGGACATGGAAGCAACCTAAATGTCCATTAACAGAGGAATGGATAAAGAAAATGTGGTGCATATGTCCAATGGAATAGTACTCAGTCATGTAAAAGGACAAAGTAATGCTATTTGCAGCAACATGGATAGGCCTAGAGATTGCCACATTGAATGAAGTAAATAAGACACAAAAGGACAAATACATATGATATCACTTGTATGTGGAAACTAAAAACAAAGAGTATAAATTAACTTATTTACCAAAAAAATAGAGTCACAGATGTAGAACACAAAATTATGGTTACTGGGGTGCAAGGAGGGGCATGAGAAATCAGGAGATAGAGATTGACATGTGCACACTACTATATATAAAACAGATACCTAATAAGAACCTGCTGTATAGTGCAGGGAACTCTAGTCAATACTCTGTGAGGACCTGTATGGGAAAAGAATCTTAAAAAAAAAAAGAAAAGAAAGAAAGAGTGGATATATGTATAACTGATTCATTCTGCTGTACACTTGGAACTAATACAATATTATAAAGCAACTACTGAGTCACCAGACTCCTCTGTCCATGAGATTCTCCAAGAAAGAATATTGGAATGGGCTGCCATTTCCTTCTCCAGGGGATCTTCCCAGACCCAGGGATTGAACAGCCACCTCTTGTGTTGGCACTGAACCATCTGGGAAGCCCCTACTTTCCAAAGCAGACTCTACCAAATGGTTTAAACACCACCGGCAAAGAAATGTACCCTCTTCATAAAAAATAAAGGGGTGATCCAAGGACCTCTAGTAACTTCTCCAGCTGTATGTTTCCACCATTTTGTTTTATTCTTTCCTCCATAGTCTCCAATGACCTCTGACAAGGTCACTGCCAAGTGTCAGCCTGGCATTCCAGAACCTACCTTATCTGGCCTGATTGTTCCACTCTGAATGTGTTCACTGCATCTATCTCATTTATCAGTCACCCCTCCCCACACAGATATACCAAGTGATTCCTTCCCAGTGCTTTGCCTCTTCCTCAATGCATTTCCTGGTCCCATCTTAATTTAAGCCAAGAGCAAGTTTCCCCAGGTCCACAAGGCTTCCCGCCCCGCTATCCACCTATGTCCTTATAGAGGACTACAAGGTCTGGCAACAGTTCATCGGTGCACTCAAGTGACCCCTGAATCATGTTAGTTTCCTATGAATACCTTTAAATGCATTTTAAAGCTCTTAAAACACAGAAAATAGTTTCTGTGGGATCTTCACGACTCCCACAGGACTGTAAGCACAGGGACGCTCCTGGCAGCCCAGTGGCTAAGACTCCAAGCTCCCGAGGCAGGGGGCCCAGGCTCAATCCCTGGTCAAAGCCAAGACTAGCATACTGTAGAACACAAAATTATGGTTACTGGGGTGCAAGGAGGGGCATGAGAAATCAGGAGATAGAGATTGACATGTGCACACTACTATATATAAAACAGATACCTAATAAGAACCTGCTGTATAGTGCAGGGAACTCTAGTCAATACTCTGTGAGGACCTGTATGGGAAAAGAATCTTAAAAAAAAAAAGAAAAGAAAGAAAGAGTGGATATATGTATAACTGATTCATTCTGCTGTACACTTGGAACTAATACAATATTATAAAGCAACTACTGAGTCACCAGACTCCTCTGTCCATGAGATTCTCCAAGAAAGAATATTGGAATGGGCTGCCATTTCCTTCTCCAGGGGATCTTCCCAGACCCAGGGATTGAACAGCCACCTCTTGTGTTGGCACTGAACCATCTGGGAAGCCCCTACTTTCCAAAGCAGACTCTACCAAATGGTTTAAACACCACCGGCAAAGAAATGTACCCTCTTCATAAAAAATAAAGGGGTGATCCAAGGACCTCTAGTAACTTCTCCAGCTGTATGTTTCCACCATTTTGTTTTATTCTTTCCTCCATAGTCTCCAATGACCTCTGACAAGGTCACTGCCAAGTGTCAGCCTGGCATTCCAGAACCTACCTTATCTGGCCTGATTGTTCCACTCTGAATGTGTTCACTGCATCTATCTCATTTATCAGTCACCCCTCCCCACACAGATATACCAAGTGATTCCTTCCCAGTGCTTTGCCTCTTCCTCAATGCATTTCCTGGTCCCATCTTAATTTAAGCCAAGAGCAAGTTTCCCCAGGTCCACAAGGCTTCCCGCCCCGCTATCCACCTATGTCCTTATAGAGGACTACAAGGTCTGGCAACAGTTCATCGGTGCACTCAAGTGACCCCTGAATCATGTTAGTTTCCTATGAATACCTTTAAATGCATTTTAAAGCTCTTAAAACACAGAAAATAGTTTCTGTGGGATCTTCACGACTCCCACAGGACTGTAAGCACAGGGACGCTCCTGGCAGCCCAGTGGCTAAGACTCCAAGCTCCCGAGGCAGGGGGCCCAGGCTCAATCCCTGGTCAGCAAACTAGATCCCACATGCTGCAACTGAGACATCATATGTAGCGGCTAAAGACCCTGCATGCTTGCAATGAAGACTCAGTGCAGTCAAATAAATAAATAAATATTTTTTAAAAAAGAATGTAATTATAAATATTGTGAAATTAAAAAAAAAAAGACTTCATTAAGTGCATATAACCCCAAAGGCTTAAAATAAATAAGTTTAGTCAACAGTGTAGACTAGGGCTTCCCTGGTGGTCCAGTGGGTAAGGACACCACCTTGCAGTGCAAGGGGCTCCGGTTCGATCCCTGGCCTGGGAAGATTCCACGTGCCACGGAGCGGCTGGACTGATGTGTCCAAAGACCGAGTCGGAGCTCTGGAGCGCATGCGCCCAGAGCCGGTGCTCTGCGACAACAGAGGCCACCGCGATGGGAGGCCCACACGGGCCAAAGAACAAAGATAGATGAAAATGGACAAATGAAAAACCAATAGAAGTGGCCCGCCTGCTCCCCCCCAACCCCACCCCCCCCCACCAAAAAATAAATAAATAAATAAATCTAAACAGTGTAGGCTAAAGGGGAAGACTGGGGGCCCTTAGATACCCCCATAAACACATCCTTGTACTTGCTGTGCAGTCTTCTACCAGAGGCTGCTTCTGTATCCTATATTCATCACATCGGAACACTCTAAATACCTCTATCATCCAACTGACTCCTTGTTCTATAGCTACTTGTAAAAACCCTTTCCCAGGGTTCAAGGCCAAAGTGAGCCTTTTCTCCTATGAGAATTTCCCTCACCTTCCAGGCTGGAATAAATTTCTCTTCTCACTCTTTCTCTGTCTCTTTCTCTGTCCATCTTTTATGGTCTTGAATTATAGTTTGTTCTATTGCCTCCACATCACCCCAGTGAACTGCAAGCTTCTTTAGAATGGGAATGTCTCCTTTCATGTTTTTCTTTTATATCTCTCAGAATATCAGCACAGACTCTGTAATAGCAAAACTAGTTCCCACATGGACTGTAAGCACAGGGACGCTCCTGGCAGCCCAGTGGCTAAGACTCCAAGCTCCCGAGGCAGGGGGCCCAGGCTCAATCCCTGGTCAGCAAACTAGATCCCACATGCTGCAACTGAGACATCATATGTAGCGGCTAAAGACCCTGCATGCTTGCAATGAAGACTCAGTGCAGTCAAATAAATAAATAAATATTTTTTAAAAAAGAATGTAATTATAAATATTGTGAAATTAAAAAAAAAAAGACTTCATTAAGTGCATATAACCCCAAAGGCTTAAAATAAATAAGTTTAGTCAACAGTGTAGACTAGGGCTTCCCTGGTGGTCCAGTGGGTAAGGACACCACCTTGCAGTGCAAGGGGCTCCGGTTCGATCCCTGGCCTGGGAAGATTCCACGTGCCACGGAGCGGCTGGACTGATGTGTCCAAAGACCGAGTCGGAGCTCTGGAGCGCATGCGCCCAGAGCCGGTGCTCTGCGACAACAGAGGCCACCGCGATGGGAGGCCCACACGGGCCAAAGAACAAAGATAGATGAAAATGGACAAATGAAAAACCAATAGAAGTGGCCCGCCTGCTCCCCTCCCTCCCCACCCCACCCCCACCAAAAAATAAATAAATAAATAAATCTAAACAGTGTAGGCTAAAGGGGAAGACTGGGGGCCCTTAGATACCCCCATAAACACATCCTTGTACTTGCTGTGCAGTCTTCTACCAGAGGCTGCTTCTGTATCCTATATTCATCACATCGGAACACTCTAAATACCTCTATCATCCAACTGACTCCTTGTTCTATAGCTACTTGTAAAAACCCTTTCCCAGGGTTCAAGGCCAAAGTGAGCCTTTTCTCCTATGAGAATTTCCCTCACCTTCCAGGCTGGAATAAATTTCTCTTCTCACTCTTTCTCTGTCTCTTTCTCTGTCCATCTTTTATGGTCTTGAATTATAGTTTGTTCTATTGCCTCCACATCACCCCAGTGAACTGCAAGCTTCTTTAGAATGGGAATGTCTCCTTTCATGTTTTTCTTTTATATCTCTCAGAATATCAGCACAGACTCTGTAATAGGAGGTGATAAAATAATATTTATTAAATTAACTTGGGAAAGATGCCCCAGCAAATCTAGCCAGCCGTGATGCTAAAGGAGATGGATGACTTACTATGCTTGCTTCTAGAGACTGAACTTAAAAGAAACCATGTTCTAAATTAGAGCAGAGTTATGTTTGATCTCAAACAGAAAGCAGAAGAGCCAGTCTGAAGAGGGAATGCATGTGGAAAGCTAGTGAAGATTCTGAAGACTCTCAGAAAAAAAAAGAAAAAGAAGACACATAGAGACTGATATTACAAATGGCTTTCCTAAAATATATGATTCACATTCCACATATTGTCTAAGTGATAGAAATTCCTACTTGTTATTTTTAATATTTTATTTTAACTTGTATTAGAAAAAATACAGTAATGATGCTAAGGACAGATTTGCTTAATATGAAGGTTAATTCAAATGTAACATAGAAAATGAAATGTAAATCATAGTTCAAATAACGTAAGGTATAATAAACGATGTGAAACTACTACATACATAACCACAGCTTAAGACAAGAGTCTGAGGGTCATGAACTAGCATTGGAAGCAAGCCCTGTTTCTCAGTTCTACCATTTGACTTCAGGCCACTTCCTAAAGGTCTCTGAGTGCATGTGTGTGTGATAAGTTGCTTCGGTCATACCCAACTTTCTGCTACCCCATGGACTGTAAGCCCACCAGGCTCCTCTGTCCATGAGATTCTCCAGGCAAGAATACTGGAGTGGGTTGCCATGCCCTCTTCCAGGTCACTAGGGGAGCCCACATCACTGGTTATAAGCATGCAATTTCTACCAACATCCCTGAATTTCCTCTGCCAGTATCTCTTCATTTTCCTGCCATTCTGGTTTCCCAAAGTCCCCGTCTCCTGTGGAGCCCTGAAGGTCCAGTGACTAAGTTTCTCTGTCCTTGCTGAAGGGCTTCTCTTCCTCCTGAGAGGCCTCACTCTTCATGTGCAGCAAACTCCCCTCTGTCGACAGCACCATCATGAATCGTCTGTGTGTTCTTCATCTCAGTCTCTGGTGGACCACATCCTGGTGTGCATTCCTTCCCAGGGACCCAGCACTAAGTGCTGAGCAGTCCCTCATCAAGGACAGTGGATCTCTCTCTCCAGGGGCTGAAGTTTCTAAAACAATACTGTCCTTGGTGTCACTGAATGAAAACTGTTTCATGGACTGCCTTGTTATCTCCACTTATCATCAATGTCTAATCAAGGAAGTTGGTCCTCCCTGTCGAATCTTAGGTAAATGATTATATAACATCATTTCTCTGACCATTTGATGATCCCTGAACTTGTTGCTTTATGCAGTGAATGATTGGACCAGTTCACATCTGAAATCAGATGCAGCAACAAAGTGCCAGATGGACCAGTTTGACAAAACAGGAAATAAGAATGGAATGAGAATCAACTGTTTCGGTATAAAAACATACAGATAATACATCACCATACGCTTTCAAGTTATACAGGTGCTAAATATCATAGTAGCACAGGTATAAAATAACATAGTACCCAGTTGCTTATTTTCCAGTCTTCTCCCTTTTTGCCTTCAATATGCCTAAAGGAGATAGTTGAGAGTCCCTTGGACAGCAGAGATCAAAGCAGGCAATCCTAAAGAAATCAACCCTGAATGTACATTGGAAGGACTGATGCTGAAGCTGAAGCTCCAATACTTTGGCCACTGATGTGAAGCGATGACTTACTGGAAAAGATCCTGATTTTGGAAAAGACTGAGGACTGAAGGAGAAGGAGACAAAGGATAAGATGGTTGGATGCCACCATTGACTCAATGGAGATGAGTTTGACATTGGAGGGGGCTAGGACTGTAGCAGTACGGGGTTGCCATGCCCTCTTCCACATCCACTGGTTATAAGCATGCAATTTCTACCAACATCCCTGAATTTCCTCTGCCAGTATCTCTTCATTTTCCTGCCATTCTGGTTTCCCAAAGTCCCCGTCTCCTGTGGAGCCCTGAAGGTCCAGTGACTAAGTTTCTCTGTCCTTGCTGAAGGGCTTCTCTTCCTCCTGAGAGGCCTCACTCTTCATGTGCAGCAAACTCCCCTCTGTCGACAGCACCATCATGAATCGTCTGTGTGTTCTTCATCTCAGTCTCTGGTGGACCACATCCTGGTGTGCATTCCTTCCCAGGGACCCAGCACTAAGTGCTGAGCAGTCCCTCATCAAGGACAGTGGATCTCTCTCCAGGGGCTGAAGTTTCTAAAACAATACTGTCCTTGGTGTCACTTAATTAAATCTGTTTCATGGACTGCCTTGTTATCTCCACTTATCATCAATGTCTAATCAAGGAAGTTGGTCCTCCCTGTCGAATCTTAGGTAAATGATTATATAACATCATTTCTCTGACCATTTGATGATCCCTGAACTTGTTGCTTTATGCAGTGAATGATTGGACCAGTTCACATCTGAAATCAGATGCAGCAACAAAGTGCCAGATGGACCAGTTTGACAAAACAGGAAATAAGAATGGAATGAGAATCAACTGTTTCGGTATAAAAACATACAGATAATACATCACCATACGCTTTCAAGTTATACAGGTGCTAAATATCATAGTAGCACAGGTATAAAATAACATAGTACCCAGTTGCTTATTTTCCAGTCTTCTCCCTTTTTGCCTTCAATATGCCTAAAGGAGATAGTTGAGAGTCCCTTGGACAGCAGAGATCAAAGCAGGCAATCCTAAAGAAATCAACCCTGAATGTACATTGGAAGGACTGATGCTGAAGCTGAAGCTCCAATACTTTGGCCACTGATGTGAAGCGATGACTTACTGGAAAAGATCCTGATTTTGGAAAAGACTGAGGACTGAAGGAGAAGGAGACAAAGGATAAGATGGTTGGATGGCATCATTGACTCAATGGATATGAGTTTGAGCAACTCCAGGAAATAGTGGAGGGCAGGGAAGCCTGGCATGCTGTAGTCCATGGGGTGGAAAAGAGTTGAACGCAACACAGCTTTGCGACTGAACAACAACAGAGAAGATAGAAAAGGATGATGCAAATTCAAGAAAACGCCAAAAGTCAGGATTGTCATTGCAAAACAGGACCATACTTTTTGTTGCTGTTGTAGAAACAGGAAAATGATTACAAAGATCAAACATGGAGGCTCATTGATTATTGCTTTTCCTCTTCTATCTGCCTGGCTTGACAACAGCTTCGAACCAGGAGCAGGTGGTCCAGAGGGCCAGTAAAGTGTCCAGCCTCAGCAGCTCTGAGCTCTTTTATTCTTTATGGTCAAATGGATTCCAGTGGGTTTTTTTTTTTTTTTTTTTTTCGGTCAGGCCTATTTTTGAGAAACCGCTCACACAGCTTTTACAAGATGTCACTGTGCCTCTGGTGCAGGCGAGGGGGAATCTAATTTCATTACAGTTAAGTGCCTGCCTCTCTCACCGGCCAGCTCAGCATAACATGGTACATTATGGAGCTGTAATAAATAGGAAGGAGGTGAGTTGCGGTGCCTTTTAGGAGAAGCCAAATTACTTTGGGCCACACATCTGCCTCTTCGGTTCATCCTATTTGCCACCGTTTCACAACCTAATTACAGGATTTTCTGGAAATTGCTGTCCAGCAGTAACTGGATGACCTGCTTTATGGAGCAGAGACAAACAGCCCCCACTGGCTTCAGCCTTTATGGCTGCCGCCATGTAATTGCATCACACTTCCCTGTGAATCCCCAGAGGCGGGAAGTAAATGAAATATTGTAATTACCTTTTATTCCCTTTCTCCTGAAACCAGGCTTAAGGCAGTGTGTGTTCAGAGGAGAGAAGGAGGGTGATGAGGGGGTGGCCTTTAAGAGTATTATTGGTGGTCTGATCAAGCAGAAGTCAGCAGCCTTATGCCCAACCTTTCAGCTGCACACAAGTCACGTCAACAGCCCCATGTCTTGTTCACTTAACAAAGTGTAAGGCCCTGTCTGTTTAAATCAGGATCACGGTGAGACCTGTTGGTGCAATCCTGGAGAAAATGTCTATTATATCAATATATATGTAAGGCATTGGAGCCTGAAAGGATTTATCTGAAGGAAAGGGACAGGTGAACAGAGCTTAAAGAGTGGGCATTTAGATAAAAATGAGCAACACAGTTGAGGGGTGGTCAAATTGCCAAAAGTCAGGATTGTCATTGCAAAACAGGACCATACTTTTTGTTGCTGTTGTAGAAACAGGAAAATGATTACAAAGATCAAACATGGAGGCTCATTGATTATTGCTTTTCCTCTTCTATCTGCCTGGCTTGACAACAGCTTCGAACCAGGAGCAGGTGGTCCAGAGGGCCAGTAAAGTGTCCAGCCTCAGCAGCTCTGAGCTCTTTTATTCTTTATGGTCAAATGGATTCCAGTGGGTTTTTTTTTTTTTTTTTTTTCGGTCAGGCCTATTTTTGAGAAACCGCTCACACAGCTTTTACAAGATGTCACTGTGCCTCTGGTGCAGGCGAGGGGGAATCTAATTTCATTACAGTTAAGTGCCTGCCTCTCTCACCGGCCAGCTCAGCATAACATGGTACATTATGGAGCTGTAATAAATAGGAAGGAGGTGAGTTGCGGTGCCTTTTAGGAGAAGCCAAATTACTTTGGGCCACACATCTGCCTCTTCGGTTCATCCTATTTGCCACCGTTTCACAACCTAATTACAGGATTTTCTGGAAATTGCTGTCCAGCAGTAACTGGATGACCTGCTTTATGGAGCAGAGACAAACAGCCCCCACTGGCTTCAGCCTTTATGGCTGCCGCCATGTAATTGCCTCACACTTCCTGTGAATCCCCAGAGGCGGGAAGTAAATGAAATATTGTAATTACCTTTTATTCCCTTTCTCCTGAAACCAGGCTTAAGGCAGTGTGTGTTCAGAGGAGAGAAGGAGGGTGATGAGGGGGTGGCCTTTAAGAGTATTATTGGTGGTCTGATCAAGCAGAAGTCAGCAGCCTTATGCCCAACCTTTCAGCTGCACACAAGTCACGTCAACAGCCCCATGTCTTGTTCACTTAACAAAGTGTAAGGCCCTGTCTGTTTAAATCAGGATCACGGTGAGACCTGTTGGTGCAATCCTGGAGAAAATGTCTATTATATCAATATATATGTGTAAGGCATTGGAGCCTGAAAGGATTTATCTGAAGGAAAGGGACAGGTGAACAGAGCTTAAAGAGTGAATGGGCAGTTTCAGGCTATCCAAAAACATACGAAAGCACATTTCTGCTCCTTTTGAGCCAATTTATTGGAGACATTTCAGTGAGATGCCTAAGTGGGGTCTGAACATTGGAAAGGATGCGTGTGTTTAGAGCTATAGTTCTCTAGGCTTTTAGCAAGTACTTTTCCAATCCAATGAGCTTTAATGGATGAGATAAAAGCAATTCTCTGATTTAAGTTCTACTCATGAGCCTAAGTATGGAAATAATCTCTAATTCTGCAAGATTTAAATTTTTTTTACGTGGACCATTTTTAAAGTCTTTTTTGAACTTGTTGTAATATTGTTTGGGTTTGATGTTTTGGGGTTTTTTGGCCACAAGTCATGTGGGATCATGGCTCCACAACCAGGGACTGAACCTGTACCCCCTGCATTGGAAGGCAGTACTGGTCCCACTGTACCATCAGGGAAGTCTCCAATTCCACAGATCTTGACTTGGAAGAAGGAAATGGCTCTTTCCTACATTTCCTCTGCCTTTGGCGGGGGTGTGCTGGTTGTAACTGGAAACAGACTCCTGACGATGTGTTGTCCCCAACTGACTGGAAGGCAGCTCTTTGAAAATATAAAAAGAATGAAATTCACTGAATCTTTACTTTCTTCCTGAAGAATTCTAAACTTGTACAAGGGCCTGTGTCCTTTAAAAGCATCTTTAAAGTTGCACTTTATGGAAATTTTCTTCACTAGATATAATTTCCTTAAATGCATCTTTGAATGGCTCAACAAAAAGCGTAATGGAAGAGGTGACCTCCGTTTATCCAGGTGCCTCTTCTGAAGAAAAAAAGCAACTTAGTTGCTACTTTCACTAAGTAGTAGTCAACATTCATTCAATAATATTCAATTTAACAAATATGCACCGTGTGCTGCCCTTGGCATCATGCATAGGGCCCAGGGCACAGGAGTAAATGAAATGGCCATGCATCTGCTCTCACGGAATTCTTACAGGAGCAAAGAGCCATCCAGGAAACTACATACCACATAGCAAGGGTGTACATGCAGTGGGGCTTTTCAGAGGAAGGAAGGGGTAGAGGGAGCAGGCAGATGGCTAGAAGAGGTGCTTTCAACATTGTCTGAGAAGAAACATGCAGTGATGCAGGGCCTCACGCTGCAGCAGGTCTGGGTGTTGTAGGAGCTGCACAGAGGCAGGGGCTGCAGAAGAATAATGGAGGAGAAGAGCCGTGGTAGCAGGTGGAATCAGAGAGTGGGCTGCAGCCAGGACACACAGAGCCACGTGGGCTTTCTGGGACGTTCCAGGAGGTCCACTGCTGCCATGTGGACGAGAAGCAGCAGGGCAGGAAAGAACTTGGGGAGATCAGTTAGGAGGCTAATGAAGTCAACCAAGGAAGACAGGATGAAGGCACAGACCCGGTCCTCTTGAGAAAATCATTTTGTAACTTCTTCTGAAGCCACTGATTCAAGGAATGGTGGTGGTTTGGTGGCAACTATCCATGACTTTGCGTGGTGACTATAGCCGTGATTTGAAAAGAGGCTTGCTCCTTGGGAAAAAAAGGTATGATTAACCTAGCAGAGCATTAAAAAGCAGAGACATCGTTTTGCTGAAAAAGGTAGGTATTAATCAAAGCTACGGTTTTTCCAGTAGTCACATACAGACTTGAGAGTTGGACCACAAATAAGGCTGAGCACTAAAGAACTGAAGCTTTTGCACTGCAGTGCTGAGAAGTCCCTTGGACAGCAAGGAGATCAAAGCAGTCAATCCTAAAGGAAATCAACCCTGAATATTCACTGGATGGACTGATACTAAAGCTGAAGCTCCAATCCTTTGGCCACATGATGTGAAGAGCTGACTCACTGATGAAAAGACGCTGATGCTGGGAAAGACTGAGGGGCAGGAGGAGAAGCGGACATGCGTTTGAGCAAAATTTGGGAGATAGTACAGGACAGGGAAGCCTGGCATGTGGCAGTCTATGGGATCAAAAAGAGTTAGATATAACTTAGCAACTGAGCAACAACACTACAGGGCTTCCCTGGTGCCTCAGTGGTAAACAGTCTGCCTGCACACGTTGACGAGACAAAGCACAGAAAGCAGACCAAATTCTGAGTGCTCCACTGTCCCTGCCCACTCAGCAGGTGCCTCCCCTTCACAGCCAGCATCCTAACAAGAATGACACCCTCCCAAAGATGAACACCAGATAGGAACCTGACTGGGACCAGTGCAGGCAAAGCAAGAGAAATCATTAACAAAGGCAAATGAAAGATCTGCATAGAAATACAACATGGCACTCACAAAGTAGATCCAAAATGAACACATGCATCTCAAAGAAAGTATTATCGTTTAAGGGGGGGAAATAACACTACGAGCTCCAAGTATTAGCAAAGGATAATACTGAAACATACACATTACCATATGTAACATAGACAGACAGTAGGGATTTGCTGTGACACAGGGAACTCAAATCCAGTTCAATATTGTAAAGCAATCCTCCACCAATTAAAAAATTGACTTAAAATTATGAAAGAAAGGATAATAAGTTAATGGAAGGAGATAAACCATGAGATGGAAGTGGCTGGGAAAAAAATAACAGTAATAATAATGAAGAGAAAATGAAGTCAAGGATTGTATCAACTAGAATTCTTTGGTTGTAAGCAACCAGAAACAGTCTTAACTAGCTGAAACAAAAAAGAGGTTAATGGCAGGATAGAAGGGAGCTTCTCAGGTCAACGGCAAAGCTAAAGCATATGACCAGGGAACAGGAAACTCTAGAAGGCCTTTGTGAAGGAACAGGTTCATAGTTTTAGCTGGTACCCCCCCTGTAACAGGGCCTCCCCAATGGCTCAAGCCATAAAGAATCTTCCTGCAATGAAGAAGACACAGGAAAAACATGTTCCTGAGTCAGGAAGATCCCCTGGAGGACAAAATGGCAACCCACTCCAGTGCTCTTGCCTAGAAAATCCCATGGACAAAGGAGCCAGGCAGCTACAATCCATAGGGTCACAAAGAGTTGAGCATGCGATGGATGGATGGGTTCTTGTAATAAATGAATAAAAGACAAATATCTATCTCTACCTCAGCTCAAGATTCGGCATCTTGGAGATGATGTTCTCTCCTAGCTCTTTATCCCAAGGCAGTGTGTGAAGAGTGTCAGATAAGGGGTTGGTAAGGAAGTGAGAATAAAGTCCATCTCCCCAAAGCCTACACCAAACAGAGGAGAAGCTGTTCCTCTCAGGGAAATAATGGCATTGTTAACTAAGAGACACAGATTCTGCAATGCCCAAAGTCAGTCACCATCTACTATGGGCACACCAGCACAGGTTTGAGAAAAGGGAAAGAATAAGAAAATAATACTTAAATGAAAGGATTAGAAGGAAAATCATTGGTATAAATTACAAAGGAGATCAAATACACTCCATTGTTTGCTTTTGAGATCTGCCAGTGACTGAAAATGATAATACAAGAATGAAAAATATTTATCTCTATAATATTCTACCATTTCATTCTTGCCAAGGGTTTCTTTTTCAATTCTTATCTTATTTTTATATTTATTTTTATTAGAGAATGACTGCTTTATAATATTGTGTTAGTTTCTACCATACATCAATATGAATCAGCCAAAGGTACACATATGTCCCCGCCCTCTTGAGCCCCCTCCCACCTCCCACCTCATCCCTCCCCTCTAAGTTGTCACAGAGCACCAGGTTCAAGCTCCCTGGGTCACATAGCAAATTCCCAATGGCTATCTATTTTATGGGTTTCTCTGGTAACTAAGATAGTAAAGAATCTGCCTGCCATTTGAGAGGCCTAGGCTCGATCCCTGGCCTGAAAGATGCCCCTAGAGAAGGGAATGGCTCCCCACTCCAGGATCCTTGATTGGAGAATTCCATGGACAGAGGAGCCTGGTAGGCCGCAGCCCATGGGGTCGCAATGAGTCAGACATGACTTAGCGACTTTAAAAATAAATCCGTCTTACACATGGTAATATGTACGTTTCTACTCCCTCTGTTTGCCTATCCTTTCCTTCCCCCAAACCCCTGCCACATCCACAAGTCTGTTCTCTTTGTATCTCCACTGCTGCCTGACAAATAGGTTCAAGAGAACCATCTTTCTAGATTTCATATATATGCGTAAATATATGATACTTGTTTTTCTCTTTCTGATTTACCTCACTTTTATAAAAGGCTCTAGGTTTGTTCACCTTATTAGAACATACTCAAATGCACTCTTTTTATAACTGAGTGATATTCAACTATGTATATGTACTACCACTTCTTTATCCATTCATATGTCAGTGGACACCTAGGTTGTTTCCAAATCCTAGCTATTGTAAATAGGGTTGCAGTGAATATTGGGCATATGTGTCTTTTTCAGTTATGGTCTCTTCAGGGTATGTGACCAATAGTGGGATTGTTGGCTTATATGGTAGCTTTTTTTTTTTCAATTTTATTTATTTTTGGCTATTCCAGGTTTTCACTGCTGCTACAGGCTCTTCTCTAGTTGCAGGGAGTGGGGGCTACTCTCTAGTTGAGGTGAGCAGGCTTCTTGCTGTGTGACTTGTCTTATTGTGGAACTCGGGCACTGGGACACATGGGCTTCATAGTTGCAGCACATGGGCTCAATAGTTGCAACTCTGAGGCTCTAGAGCACAGGCTAATAGCTGTGGCTCATGGGCTGACTTGCTCCACAGTATGTGGGATCTTCCCAGATCAGAAATCAAACCCATGTCTCCTGTTTTGACAGGTGGACTCTTCACCACTGAGGAAAGTCCCTCTGTGCTAGTTTTATTCCCAGTTTTTGTTAAGGATCTCCACACTCTTCTCCATAGCGGCTGGACCAATTTGCATGCCCACCAACAGTGCAAGAAGGTTCCCTTTCCTTCCCACCATGAAACTCTTAGAGGAAAACACAGGCAGAACACTCTATGCATAAATCACAGTGACCCTCTATGATCTACCTCCTAGAGTAATGGAAATAAAAACAAAAATAAGCAAAAAGGACCTAATGAAACTTAAAAGCTTTTGCACAGCAAAGGAAATTATAAATGAAGCGAAAAGACAGAGAAGGGGAGAAAGCCCTCAGAATGGGAGAAAATAGTATCAAATGAAACAAATGACTAAGGATTAATCTCCAAAATATACAAGCAGCTCATTCAGCTCAATCCCAGAAAAGCAAATACCTAATCAAAAAGTGGGTAGAAGATCTAAACAGACATTTCACCAAAGAAGATATACAGATGGCCAACAGACACATGAAAACATGCTCAACAGCACTCTGCATTAAAGAAATGCAAATCAAAACTACAATGAGGTACCACCTCACACTTGTCAGAATGGCCATCATCAAAAAGTATATCAGCAATAACTGCTAAGAGTTTTTATGCTGAGCTGAGGTGAAGATGGTGTGGGATCTTCCAGTAACTTCTTCCCATAGCAGAGAACACAGCAACACTGCAGCCTGCCTGGTATTTTCTCTGCGGACCCCAATAAAGGTATTTTACTGGAAAGGTAGTCTACCATCTCCTGGGTGATGCATGACTCCAGAAAGCTGTAGTACTGACACCTTAGACATTACTGCTTTTAGTTGTCTTGTTATCAAGATCAAGGTCATTTATAATAAGAAAGTCAGTCCTACCACTCCTACGAGCCACACACGCATCAGCCACTGGGCTGATCTGATTGCAGACATTAAAGAGAAAGAGACAAATCTACGCAACTTTCTGCCTGCTGATTTTCAAACTGCAACTTGACAAGAAAACAGGAGACATGGTGGTATATGCTTAATATGACTTCTTTGTGGCCTTCGTGTTTGACACCGCGTAGAAGGAGCTGGGCTTACTGGAATGGCTAATCTGAATATTTGAGATTTTTTAAAAAATCACACAGGTACTGAATTATTCAAAGGATATGCCCACATCAGCAAGAAAGCATAGACCAAGGAACCCTGGTCTGTTAGCTTCAAAATAGCTGGTGAGACTCTCAGAGGAATACTACATGAAAATAAAATACCCAAACATGTCTAAACAAGTTTTTCTTCTTTTTTAACTTTTAATTTATTTTTATGAGGTATAATCATTATATCAAAAAATTTCAAATTTAATATATACAATTTGATGAGTCTGCCCATATGCATGAGTGATTCTTCATTGATGTATTTAGGTTCTGACATCTTTGGGCAGCAGAATTGTTAAGAAAAAAGGCTTAGGAAACAAGTCAAGCCTGCATGTGGTTCCCAGGCCTGCTCTTTCCTATAAAACTGCTTTATGTTTTGCTTCCTTCATGAGGTTATTATAAGAATTAAATAACATAAAACATGGTAGGCAACCAGAACAGCACCTGGAGCTAGAATTATTTAATAAGTGTTATTGGTTATTTTTAGGGCTTTCCAGGTGGCTCAGTGGTAACGAATCAGCCTTCCAATGCAGGAGACATAGGAGATGTGGGTTTGATCCCATGGAAAAGCCCATGGACAGAGGAGTCTGGTAGGCTATGGTTCATGGGTTGAAAATAGACACAACTGAGCATACACAGCACAATCAGTTATTTTCATTGTCATTAATACCATGAATGGATAAAATTTCCATTATAAAGGCAATGAAAGGTTGTTATTATCTTGAGAGGTGAACTTTGCCAGATTTACCTCCTACAGAGTTCAGTCTGCCCTTGACAGTATGTACTGACACTTCCATGTAGGTTTCTGTCTACACGTATTGCTCATGGATAAGGTTGTAAACTATTAGAGGTCAGAAACCACTTCTTATTCAAATGACCTGCATTATATTTTACTAAGTAATATAGCAGTAGCATTTTAATTTTGTTCAAGAGCTGGGTGAAATTGGACAGCTTTTCAAACTGCAACTTGACAAGAAAACAGGAGACATGGTGGTATATGCTTAATATGACTTCTTTGTGGCCTTCGTGTTTGACACGCGTAGAAGGAGCTGGGCTTACTGGAATGGCTAATCTGAATATTTGAGATTTTTTAAAAAATCACACAGGTACTGAATTATTCAAAGGATATGCCCACATCAGCAAGAAAGCATAGACCAAGGAACCCTGGTCTGTTAGCTTCAAAATAGCTGGTGAGACTCTCAGAGGAATACTACATGAAAATAAAATACCCAAACATGTCTAAACAAGTTTTTCTTCTTTTTTAACTTTTAATTTATTTTTATGAGGTATAATCATTATATCAAAAAATTTCAAATTTAATATATACAATTTGATGAGTCTGCCCATATGCATGAGTGATTCTTCATTGATGTATTTAGGTTCTGACATCTTTGGGCAGCAGAATTGTTAAGAAAAAAGGCTTAGGAAACAAGTCAAGCCTGCATGTGGTTCCCAGGCCTGCTCTTTCCTATAAAACTGCTTTATGTTTTGCTTCCTTCATGAGGTTATTATAAGAATTAAATAACATAAAACATGGTAGGCAACCAGAACAGCACCTGGAGCTAGAATTATTTAATAAGTGTTATTGGTTATTTTTAGGGCTTTCCAGGTGGCTCAGTGGTAACGAATCAGCCTTCCAATGCAGGAGACATAGGAGATGTGGGTTTGATCCCATGGAAAAGCCCATGGACAGAGGAGTCTGGTAGGCTATGGTTCATGGGTTGAAAATAGACACAACTGAGCATACACAGCACAATCAGTTATTTTCATTGTCATTAATACCATGAATGGATAAAATTTCCATTATAAAGGCAATGAAAGGTTGTTATTATCTTGAGAGGTGAACTTTGCCAGATTTACCTCCTACAGAGTTCAGTCTGCCCTTGACAGTATGTACTGACACTTCCATGTAGGTTTCTGTCTACACGTATTGCTCATGGATAAGGTTGTAAACTATTAGAGGTCAGAAACCACTTCTTATTCAAATGACCTGCATTATATTTTACTAAGTAATATAGCAGTAGCATTTTAATTTTGTTCAAGAGCTGTGAAATTGGACAGCTTTTTGTTTTTCATAAAATCTAGGAGAAGAGTAATGACCCAAAACTATTGATCGTATCTAATTGCTTTCAAATACATTAAGATGAAACTCCTTGGTGATTAACTACAATTGAACCTCGTTGACTTTATTTCACAGTGTAAAAGCATTTTTATTGTTGTTTAGTCGCTAAGTCGTGTCCAACTCTTTGTGACCCCATGGGCTGTAGCCCCCTAGGCTCCTCTGTCTGTGGGATTTCCCCAAGGTAAAAATCCAGGAGTGGGTTGCCATTTCCTTCTCCAGGGGATCTTCCAGACCCACTCGCATCTCCTTCATCTTCCGCATTGGCAAGTGGATTCTTTACTGTTAAGCCAGCATTGAAGCCCAAAAGTATATTTACCCAGGTTAAATTCCCCAACATTAAATAATAATAATAATAACAGTAATAATAATAATAAACAGAAAAATGACTTCTGTGATCCAGAAAGCCAGTTCTCTGTTTCACAGGAAAAAGTTGTATGGAGGTATATCATAACAAATGTATTAAACAGCCAGATGTTTTATAGAAAGGTTCTCTGGAGACAGGGAAACACTAATAAATACTGCATAGAGGACAAGCTCTAGTTTACTCTAGCATTTGTAAATGAAGGAAAGATTTTCCTAAATTGTCTTTGCAACCCCATAGACTGTAACCCACCAGGCTCCTCCATCCATGGAATTCTCCAGGCAACAATACTGGAGTGAGTAGCCATTTCCTTCGCCAGGGGATCTTCCTGGACCAGGGATCGAACCCAGGCCTCCTGCATAGCAGGCAGATTCTTTACCATATGAGCCACCAGAGAAGCCCATTTATGAGGAAAGGAGATAACTAAAGGTTGCCTAAAGTTGTTACTGAAACACAGTAATTAAACCCAGATCATTTTGGGCTTCCTTGGTGGTCCAGTGGGTAAAGACACCGCCTTGCAGTGCAAGGGGCGCTGGTTCGATCCCTGGCCTGGAAGATCCCACGTGCCGTGGAGCGGCTGGACCGATGTGTCCAATTACCGAGCCAGAGCTCTGGAGCGCATGCGCCCAGAGCCGGTGCTCTGCAAGGAGAGAGGCCACTGCGATGGGAGGCCCACACGGGCCAAAGAACAAAGACAGATGAAAACAGAGAAATGAAAGACCAATAGAAGTGGTCCGCCCATCCCCCCTCCCCAACCCGCCCCGCCTCCCAAAAAAGAAGAATAAAATGAAGGTATGAGGAAAAAAAAATAAAACAGATCATGTTAATGATACATGATTCACTAGTATTGTACTCAATCACTAGCACATCTTATGGTTGACTTTTACAGTTACTTAGCAATATACTTCCTCCTTCCACTTATATGCAGATTTTTTTCAACAAATACTGCAATACTACACTATCTAGGCTTCCCACAAGGCTCAGTGGTAGAGAATCTGTTTCATTGTAAAATATATGCAATTCATCTATTTACTTTCTATGGCTAATGGGAAAATACTGATCAACAATACTTTCAGGGACTCAAAAGAAAGCTTATTTTAATCTATTAGAAATCTCAAAGCTCCACATACGTCAGATTGGCTTTACGGAGTATTTATGTCCTTTTTTTATCCTTTACATGGTGTTTGAGGTTCTGTTTCTATTGTAGCTATATTTGTATTGTGCCCTTTACTTTAAAATACTGCAAATAATTTTGGAAGGAGATGAGAACTGACAAAAGTAAAATAAAACTCCTACATAAAGGCAGATTATCAGCGGAAGAATACCCACATAGCGTGTCTGTTGTAATTATAGTCTTTTTATTGGATTTCTTTGCCTGAAAGGATTTGGGGTTGTTATCAGCCTAGGCAAAAAAAAAAAAAAGACAAGCTGAGAAACGATTAACCTTTGATAACCTTTACAATATTTTTTCAAGTTTGCCATGTGCTGCCAAGGGAACATACCCAGACAGAGCAGAAAATTCATTAGACTTGAGTGTTTCAAATATCTATATCAAGGACAAGGACAAAATTGCTGTCCGAGAGGAAGGACTGGTACACAAGGGCACAATAACTTCCATTTTTCTTCCTATGGGTCCGGTGACCCATTCCATGAAAGTGCCAGCACTGCGCTATTTCATCCAGATGAACGGGGGTTATGCCATCAAGATAAACGTTATTTTCTGAGGAAGCCCTGAAGCCCAGCCCTGCTGATAGCATTCAGAAGCTCCCTCTCTAGAGTCAAAGTGACATTCGGTTCTGCTGACGTCTGCAGAATTTTTGGCCAAAGTCTTTCTGCCTCCCAAAGGCAAAATCTTTGAGTCAATGGGGCTTACGTAGGTTTAAGTTAGAATATACCTTAGTAGCTGGATACAAGTAGACTCAGTTAATGAGTAGCAACTGAATGGCACCTAGAATGCTGAATAGCAACTATGATTCTTACACCTGTCAGTATCGATTTCGTTTTGTAACATTTTCGGATATACTCATGAAAGCCACTATTTAACCGCTCTGTAAGATGTATATGATACTTTGTGCCGAATATCTTTATCAGTACCAGATTTACTTTCCCTTTTGCAGAAGCTGGATTAGGTTGTTGTTTTTACTTTTTCCCCACTTTTTGTCCCCATCCATCTCCTCTTTGACCTCTCTCCCACATTGGTTTTTGTGACAGAAATTTATCCTGATTTTTCTCCAGCCTCTCCTCTCTTCTTAGACTCCGCAGTAGCTTCCAGTGTTCTCATATTGTGGGTCGTTCTCTGTCTCTGTCCTGGGTCATTTCATCTGATGCCATGCTGATGACTCCTACACCTAGACATCTATCCCAGGTCTCTCTCCTGAGTCTCAGTCCTGTACATTCTATAAATAAATCTATCTGGAGATTACACAGAAGACCGGAAGCAAACATACCCCAAGCGGACCTCTTCCTCCAGCCTCTACATACCTGCTTCCCAGTTTCAAGGAACTACACCCTGTGAGGGCACCCACCTGGTTTACAAAGAGAGAGGGCTTGAACTCACCATCAAACCTTCAGTCTCCCTTTCCAAGGCTACTGATTCTGTGTCCTTAGCATCTCTTGGGTGCAGTCCCTCTTCCCAGTCTTCACTATTTCTACCTTGGACCAAGCTCATCCCTTCCTACCTGGATGCCTGGACCAGCCTCCTAGTGGGCATCACTGCTCCTGGGGTCCCACCGAAACTTCTGTTCTCAAATATTCCCCACAGTAGTCTTTCTAAAATAAGAGATGGAAGCGTGTGATTTCCTAGTCTCAAGCACTTCAGTGGATCCTCACTGCATCTGAGATTCTGTGTGTGTGCCTTTGTGCATCTGGGGGAAATAAAATGAGTACAAGACAAAAAGGGAGATAGATGTGCCAAGGTGTGATGTCAAACCCTCGTGAGCTGAATTCAGATTCAAACACGTGACATCAGTCAGACCATATAAACTCTCTCTAACCTGGGTTTTTCTAACTAAGTCTTTATTTAGGAACAGGGTTTTTTTTTTTTATTTTTCAGTATTGATGAATCTACATGGAAAGAAAATTCAAAAAAAAGAGGGGATGTATGTATACGTGTAGCTGGCTCACTCTGCTGTACAGCAGAAATTAACACAACATGGCAAAGCAACTATACTCCAATGAAACTTAACTTAAAAATAAATAAAACGCTCATCTATTAAGTGGGGAAAATGCCTGTATCTAACTCCTACAGGAACTGTGAGGACAAGCTGAGATAAAGCATTCAAGGCACCTAACCTGGTGCCTGGCTAAAAATTAGATGTCTGATAAATAACGTTGTTGTTTTTCTTACTTGACCAAGTGCAAACTCATCACTTTATGCACTAACCCTCCCCTCCCCTAGCCTGTACGCACTTCTCCCAGACTCATCTTTAGCCAAATCTTTCACACCCTAGGCTGCATCAGCTGAATCCCGGTGGGCTCTCATAGCTCCTGCCGTTCTGTGTGAAATGTTTTGCCCTCTTTCCTTCTCTGTGTGCAGACTCCTACTCATGGCTCCAATCAGGCATTTCTTGCTCTGGGTCACCTCCCTAAACCACACCCCACAGGGATGATAGGCCTGGGCTCCCAATTTAATAATTAGTTCAATCAATACCCAAAGGGCCGTCTAGGTCTCAGCCCTGTACCAGCCTGGAATAAATGCACGTGGGATGCAGAGCTTGGCCTCCGGACCACACAGGTTTGAGCAGGACAGAGATGCAGGGACAGGCATGTCCCACACTTCAGGGGAGGGGAGCATGCAGACAAAGTCTCCAGTCCTGCCTTGAAGGATTGGAAGAAACCAGACTTCTGGAATCTTCTGGGTTGACTGAATTAGGTCTATAGTCATTCACAGTCCACACGGAGATACTCTTAAGAATAAAGGAGAGTGCTCATTTGATACCTGGGTCAGGGAAGATCTCCTGGAGGAACAAATGGCTACCCACTCCAGTATTCTTGCCTGGAGAATCCCAAGGACAGAGGAGCCTGGCGAGCTATGGTCCATGGGGTCACAAAGAGTCGGATGCAACTGAGTGACTGAGTACACACACTTCATAACCCACCCGAACAAGAGACACAACCAGGAATGACCGGGACAAACAGGGAGTAATGTCTCCTTCTGTACTGATGCATGTCCCCAACACAGACCAGAGTGAGCACTGGCAACGCAGAGCACTGTTCCCACCAGCTTAGTGGGTGCAAAGCAAGCGTGCACTGAGTGCCTAGAGTGAACGTGTTTTAGAGGTGGCGATAGTGTTACTTCTAGAGACAGGAAATCCAGAGGACTGAGGTGTCCAGAGCAAGAAAACGAGCCTGTCCTCCCCTCTCAGGCCAACAGAATAAAGCTGGATTAATAACCAGTTTGATTAATAACACTTCCAGGAGTTCACAATTTCAAAGCTAAGGTTCTAATGATGAATATCTGGTTATACGTTGAACACAAATGAAACTTTTAAACAAGGCTGAAAGCAGTCTAGCCTTTGTAAATAATTCAGACTTTAGCCTTAAGTAGGGCTTCCCTGGTGGTTCAGATGGCAAAGAACCTGCCTGCAATTCAGGAGACCTAGGTTTGACCCCTGGGTTGGGAAGATCCCCTGGAGAAGGGAATGGCTACCCACTGCATTCTTCTTGCCTGGAAAATCCCATGATTTGACCCCATGACCTTGCAAAGACTTGGACATGACTGAGCAATATAACGTAAGCGTATGTCAGTACTACAACAGTCAAGGAGGAAGATCTTAAGTGAAGATGAGGAAGAGAGAAGGAGCCCTTCTGCTTTCTTCTACAATAAGACAGGTCAAAGATAGGGCAACAAGTCTCTCCACAGCAACTGGGTTAAATATGCTCTGTAATTCTTTTGACTTGTCCACAAGCTTCTCAGCCCACACCCAATAATGTGGGGGAGGAGAGTGGCAGCCACAGGATAGCTGGGTGCTTGGCATCTTCTGATCTCATCCCCTTCTTTCTTGTTTCCTTGATTTATTTATTTTTAAACTGAGGACAACTCCTTTGCAGTACCGTGTAGGTTTCTGCCACGCATCAGTATGAATCAGCCATCGGTACACACGTGTCCTCTTCCTTCTGAGCCTCCCTCCCACCTCTCACCCCATTCCACCCTTTGCTCCCTTCCTGACTAAGGTCTGTGGGCAAAACTTCAATTCTCTGGCCTCTATCAGGCTCATTTTGTGACCAAACTTGCCCAGTTTTGTAGCACGTGCTGGGAGCCATGACATCCAGCAAAAACAGGAGCTTCCTCTTTCTTCAGCTCCAGGGAAGAAATAGCATTAAGACCCTAAAGGGAGGTAAACAGCCCTCAGAATATGGCCATCTGAGCCACACAATTATAGTAATAAGAGATGGTAATAATGTCTGAAACACATAATTAAGGAAACCAGTGCCTGTGTGTTAAGTCGCTTCAGTTGTGTCTGACTCTTTGCGATCCCATGGATTGTAGCCCACAAGGTTCCTCTGTCCATGGGATCCTGCAGGCAAGAATATTGGAGGGGGCTGCCATCCCCTCCTCCAGGATCTTCCCAGACCCAGAGATCAAACTTGCATCTCTTACATCTTCTGCACTGGCGGGCAGATTCTTTACCCCTAGTGCCGCCGAGAGAAAGCAGTACTTACACTGCACACATGTGGTGTTTGAAGTGGAGCCCTTCCTTCCACACATGCCCCACATTGTTAATCCCCCAAAGGGGTATCTGACAAATGTCACATTACAAAGGCCAGGAAAGGACCCTCGGGCTCTTTTTTTGTATTATTGGAACACCGCAATGAACAGAATGCGCTTCAGGCAGTTTTCTGTTCTATTAATAGCCAGTGGTGACCTAGTGGCTGCAATGTACAACACCTGAAGGGATATATAAATAGACAAATGATTCAACTCCTGGAAGCTGAGAGCAACAGTGGGCAATCATCACAGCATTTAGCACCAAGACCGCCTGCTTGAAAGGAGACTCTGCCTCCAAGCAGGTCCAAGCAGGTGGAAGACCTCCTTACACCTCGTCTTTTCAGCATCTCCGTGAGCAAGGAAGAGAAAAAGATCACCATACTTAGGGGGTTGAATATAGCTAATGCTATATCCTATGGAAAAATGAGAAGAGAGGATTTGGGCACTCATGTTAATGATCTGCCTTTTCTAGCAGAGAAAATTTTAGTATAAGATGTACACAATTTCAGAACAATGCATCCCATGTTTCCAAGAGTTCTTCAAATCCTGAGACTTACTAAAGCAAAGAGAAATGTAATTTTATCTCATGATTTCACTGCAGGAATATAAAAAGGAGGCTGAGCTGGGGATGGGGGACTTCCCAGGTGAAGCTAGTGGTAAAAAAATCTGTCAATGCAGGAGACACAGGAGTTGCAGTTTCGATCCCTGGGTAGGGATGATCCCCTGGAGGAAAAAATGGCTATCCACTCCAGTATTCTTGCCTGGAGAATCAGAGGAGCTTGGCAGGGCTACAGTTCATGGGGTCTCAAAGAACTGGGCATGACTGAGTAACTAAACAAAAACAACAATATTGTAACAAATTCAATCAGGAGTTTAAAAATAGTCCACATCCCAAAAAAGGTGGCAAATGACGCCAGGACATCTGGCGGTCACTTTCCACATTGGCACTCATTTGAATACTCCTACAGATAATTTCCAAACATTTTCTGCTGCAGCCCAGTGTGTTTCCCGAGCTAACTCACAGTGTTTAGGGGGTTACAACTACAGACACTGAAGAACAAGCTGAGGAGGTGGTACCCTTCCTCCCCAGGCAGAGTTTCTCAAGGGCACCCTCATCCCACCTGGCACCAGGCTCTGACCACAGCTGGTCATCCTCAGGTCCCCTCCCCACAACCCTCTGACCCCCAGCTTTCATTCTGCCCTCCCTCTGTAGAAGATGGCTGGTTCCTGGCTTCTCCAAGGTCCCTGAACATCCAAGCAAACTTCTCTGCAAGTTGAACATGTACTTATCTGGTTCAAGAAACACCCCTGTGAATGGTGGGCCACCCCCTCCTTGGGGCAGGAGTGGTTCACACACCTCCTGGGACTGGTCATCCTGTGGCTCAGGCTTCCCAGGTGGGAAGCAGATCCACACAGAGGTGCTCTAGCCATCCTTAACCCAGTCACCTCCCTGCACGCTTTCTGCATGTTCTATCATGAAGGAAATGTCAAAAGCTTTCTGTACATACATTCCAGCCTTCACACTCATGGTCTCCAACCCAACAGAGGAAGCAGCAGTGTCTCTTGTTGCTGACTCTGGTGCCTTACTTTCCCACTTTGTGTGTGTGTGTGTGTCCATGTAGTGACATGGAAGACAGGAATTCACACATACACAGTACTACACAGACAACTGGACAACAAGGAGGTCAAACCAGTCGATCCTAAAGGAAACTAACCCTGAATAGTCATTGGGAGGACTGGTGCTGAAGCTGAAGCTGCAATACTTTGGCCACCTCATGCCAAGAGCCCACTTATTGGAAAAGACCCTGACGCTGGGAAAGATTGAGGGCAGGAGGAGAAGGGGGCGACAGAGGATGTGATGGTTGAATGACATCATCAACTCAATGAACATGAGTTTGAGCAAACTCTGGGAGATTGTGAAGGACAGGGAAGCCTGGTGTGCTGCATGCTATGGGGTCACAAAGAGTTGGATGTGACTTAGTGACTGAACAATATATAAAATAGATAACTAATAAAGACCTGCTGTACAGCACATGGGACTCTATATGGGAAAAGACTGGCCTATATGGGAAAAGAATCTTTAAAAAGAGGGGAAATATGTACATGTATAACTGATTCTCTTTTCTGTACACCTGAAACTAACACAACATTGTAAATCAACTATACCTCAATACAAATTTAAAAAGATTAGGAGTGATGCTCAAAATTGCCCATCAGGGGACTTCCTTCATGGTCCAGTAGCTCAGACTCCATGCTCCCAATACAAGGGACCCAGGTTCAATCCCTTGTCAGGGAACTAGATTCAACACACTGTAAATAAGAGTTCTCCCACCTCACCTAAAAACCTTCCCACCCACCCAGAACATGCCCCAATTAAAAGATCAGCATACCACAAATAGAAAACCCTAAACAAAGACCTGTCACAACCAGATAAATAAATAATTAGTTAATTATAGAAACCTGCCAATCAAAGCAAGGGATATTGTTTCTCAATGGCCAGTGAGGAGTGGGTAAGTTCAGAATTTTTTAAACAAGGGGATTCAGAGATATTCTGGGATTAGTTTCTGTCAAAAGACACTGATTTTTGTCCGTGATATTCATGAGAAATTAAGTAGAACTTGGATGGTCTGTATCCTCCATGTTAATTGGCAGAACAGAAATGGGAAGCAATTATGTGAGAGTGGGGAAAAAAAATTTATCCTTCAGATTAGACATTTTGTCCTTTATGGAACCAAAAATGAAAACAATAGCCTAGACTTCAGATTTTTAATGAATCTCAACTGACCTTCCCCTCGATTAGGACAATTTAGTAAGAGTATTCTAATTGCCTTCTGTTCATCTCAATTATTTGAAGCATTATCTATTTTAAGGATGATTTCCAAATAAGCACATAAATCTCAGTATAAATATCTCTGTCTTAGGGTGCAAGGATTGATTCAGTGTAGTGAGACCTTAAAGAAAGAAAAATGCAGAAATATTCATACAAGAAGCCATCCTTCAAAAACAAACAGCAGGGACTGTGCCCAATGGTTATGACTTTGCCTTCCAATGCAGGAGGTGTGGGTTTGATCCCTGATCGGGGAGCTAAGAGCCCACATGGCCGGCAACCAAAACATCAAAAAAGATATAACAGGAGCAATACTGTAACAAGCGCATTTTTAGCCTCAGGAGAGTTTCCCAAAGAATAACTGAGAAACAGAACTCATTCTCCAGGTTGCTTTCAGAATTCAATAGTCAAGAAATGATACATCACATTGTTGTAGTCAGACCTTACTTTCTGACCCCAAACCTTAATGCTCATTTGGTCTTTCACATTCCTGCTAAACCTGCACTTTCTCTTTTATTTGATGATGGGTGACTTACTCACCCCACGCGCCAGTCTCCACATCTTTCAGACATGAAGTCCTGCCAGTTTTACCTGTTACCTATCCGGTCATCCATCCCTGGTTCCACAGCATTAGTACAATCCAGGCATCACCTCACGCCTACGTGGACAGCTGTCCCCCTTCCCAACCAGCTGGGCTCTACATGGACAGCTGTCTGGGCTCTCCACTTGGGTGCTCTCACCCTCAAACCCCGCTCTACACAGCCATCGGGGCCATCCATTCAGAAATTCTGAATGTATTATCCCCCTGGTGGGGATTCTTTGGTGATGCCCAGTCTCACCAAAGACTCAGAGCATTCAGCTGGGAGTCCTAAACCTTCTTGGTTGGACCTTCCAGGAACATCTCCAATTCTTTTGAATCTTAATGCAGAATTGGGAGTGAACATGCATTTTTTAGAGAAAGACCGTGGCTTTCATCAGTCTCCGTGGCTCAGGAGAGTGAAGGCTCCGTATCATATTCACGCTCCACCAAAGGCTTCCACACCTGCCCCACACGAAGGTCTCTGGCTGCATCCTCTCTAACACTCTACTTTGTACCTGACTCTCCGGCTGGAGCCCAGCTTCCCAGGCTTGACTTACACAGTATACACACCGCAGCCTGCAAACCCCCCTGGGGACACACCATGCTCTCTCTGCCTGTGGGCTCTGTCAGCTCTAGTTCTTCGCCTGACACCTGCTCCTGCCTTCCTGCCCACCCCACTCTCACAGCCAGGAGAAGGTGCACAGCCCTCTAGAGTTACACAGGGTGTGTACACACTTCAGTCATTTCTCACACCACGCTGTGCTGATTTCATGTCTGTCTCTCCCACTTACCCTGGGCGCCACAGGGATGGAAAAGTGACTCCTCACGTTGGTATACCAGATTCAGTACCTTGCACTGGGTGCTCATTCATCGTTTGTTGCATTTAATGGCAAGAAATAGGTTATTCAGCTTACTCCTTGGGTACCTGTTAGGTATCTGATAAAGAATACAGTCCCTGGGGGCTTCCCTGGTGGTCCAGTGGGTAAGGACACCGCCTTGCAGTGCAAAGGGCTCCAGTTCGATCCCTGGCCTGGGAAGATCCCACGTGCCAGTCTCCACATCTTTCAGACATGAAGTCCTGCCAGTTTTACCTGTTACCTATCCGGTCATCCATCCCTGGTTCCACAGCATTAGTACAATCCAGGCATCACCTCACGCCTACGTGGACAGCTGTCCCCCTTCCCAACCAGCTGGGCTCTACATGGACAGCTGTCTGGGCTCTCCACTTGGGTGCTCTCACCCTCAAACCCCGCTCTACACAGCCATCGGGGCCATCCATTCAGAAATTCTGAATGTATTATCCCCCTGGTGGGGATTCTTTGGTGATGCCCAGTCTCACCAAAGACTCAGAGCATTCAGCTGGGAGTCCTAAACCTTCTTGGTTGGACCTTCCAGGAACATCTCCAATTCTTTTGAATCTTAATGCAGAATTGGGAGTGAACATGCATTTTTTAGAGAAAGACCGTGGCTTTCATCAGTCTCCGTGGCTCAGGAGAGTGAAGGCTCCGTATCATATTCACGCTCCACCAAAGGCTTCCACACCTGCCCCACACGAAGGTCTCTGGCTGCATCCTCTCTAACACTCTACTTTGTACCTGACTCTCCGGCTGGAGCCCAGCTTCCCAGGCTTGACTTACACAGTATACACCCCGCAGCCTGCAAACCCCTGGGGACACACCATGCTCTCTCTGCCTGTGGGCTCTGTCAGCTCTAGTTCTTCGCCTGACACCTGCTCCTGCCTTCCTGCCCACCCCACTCTCACAGCCAGGAGAAGGTGCACAGCCCTCTAGAGTTACACAGGGTGTGTACACACTTCAGTCATTTCTCACACCACGCTGTGCTGATTTCATGTCTGTCTCTCCCACTTACCCTGGGCGCCACAGGGATGGAAAAGTGACTCCTCACGTTGGTATACCAGATTCAGTACCTTGCACTGGGTGCTCATTCATCGTTTGTTGCATTTAATGGCAAGAAATAGGTTATTCAGCTTACTCCTTGGGTACCTGTTAGGTATCTGATAAAGAATACAGTCCCTGGGGGCTTCCCTGGTGGTCCAGTGGGTAAGGACACCGCCTTGCAGTGCAAAGGGCTCCAGTTCGATCCCTGGCCTGGGAAGATCCCACGTGCCACGGAGCGGCTGGACTGATGTGTCCAATTGCCGAGCCGAGCTCTGCAGCACATGCATCCAGAGCCGGTGCTCTGTGACAACAGAGGTCACCGCGATGGGAGGCCCACAAGAGCCAAAGAACAAAGACAGATGAAAATGGACAAATGAAAGACCAATAGAAGTGGCCCGCCCACTCCCTCCTCCCTCTCCAACCCGCCCCCCCAAAAATAAATAAATAAACAAATGTTTTAAAAAAAAAAAGAATACAGTCCCTGGAAAGTCAGCATCTGTTAGGGACTGAATGCTTTCTGTACCCTCAAAAATGCATATGTTGGGGCTTCCCCTGGTGGTCCAGTGGGTAAGGACACCGCCCTGCAGTGCAAGGGGCGCCGGTTCGATCCCTGGCCTGGGAAGATCCCATGTGCCGCGGAGCGGCTGGACCGATGTGTCCAATCACCGAGCCGGAGCTCTGGAGCACATGCGCCCAGAGCCGGCGCTCTGCAATGACAGATGCCACCACGATGGGAGGCCCACAGGAGCCAAAGAATGAAGACGAATAAACATAGAGAAATGAAAGACCAATAGAAGTGGCCCGCCCACTCCCCTCCCTCCCCAACCCGACCCCGCCCAAAGTAAATTAATAAATAAATCTTTAAAAAAAATGCATATGTTGAAATCATAACCTCCATTGTTATGATAGGAGGAGGTAGTATTAGAAGAAGGGCTTCCTTGGGGTCTCAGTTGTAAAAACCCTGCCTGGAAACGTGGGTTTGATCCCTGGATCAGGAAGCTCTCTGGAGGAGGAGTTGGAAACACACTCCAGTATTCTTGCCTGGAAACTCCCCTGGACCAAGCAGCCTGGCCAGCTACAGTCCATGGGGTTTCAAAAAGTCACACACGACTTAGCCACTAAACAACAACCATCTTTAAAAACACCTGAGAAGTTAGGAAAGAGAATACTTGTTAAGACCAAAGGACAAGAGCATCAAGGCCCCTTCACGTGGCTTCTCCACAGGGCCTGTGTGCCCTCCTGGCCTAGGGGCTGAGTTCTCGGAGGGTAGCTCCGAGTTCCAAGATCGAGTATTACAGCAAGATGGAAGCTATGGCATCTCCTGTGAATTATCTGCCAGACTCTGTGGGTCAGAGATGCCATAGCTCCATACAGGTTCAAGCACATGCATCCAGAGCCGGTGCTCTGTGACAACAGAGGTCACCGCGATGGGAGGCCCACAAGAGCCAAAGAACAAAGACAGATGAAAATGGACAAATGAAAGACCAATAGAAGTGGCCCGCCCACTCCCTCCTCCCTCTCCAACCCGCCCCCCCAAAAATAAATAAATAAACAAATGTTTTAAAAAAAAAAAGAATACAGTCCCTGGAAAGTCAGCATCTGTTAGGGACTGAATGCTTTCTGTACCCTCAAAAATGCATATGTTGGGGCTTCCCCTGGTGGTCCAGTGGGTAAGGACACCGCCCTGCAGTGCAAGGGGCGCCGGTTCGATCCCTGGCCTGGGAAGATCCCACGTGCCGCGGAGCGGCTGGACTGATGTGTCCAATCACCGAGCCGGAGCTCTGGAGCACATGCGCCCAGAGCCGGCGCTCTGCAATGACAGATGCCACCACGATGGGAGGCCCACAGGAGCCAAAGAATGAAGACGAATAAACATAGAGAAATGAAAGACCAATAGAAGTGGCCCGCCCACTCCCCTCCCTCCCCAACCCGACCCCGCCCAAAGTAAATTAATAAATAAATCTTTAAAAAAAATGCATATGTTGAAATCATAACCTCCATTGTTATGATAGGAGGAGGTAGTATTAGAAGAAGGGCTTCCTTGGGGTCTCAGTTGTAAAAACCCTGCCTGGAAACGTGGGTTTGATCCCTGGATCAGGAAGCTCTCTGGAGGAGGAGTTGGAAACACACTCCAGTATTCTTGCCTGGAAACTCCCCTGGACCAAGCAGCCTGGCCAGCTACAGTCCATGGGGTTTCAAAAAGTCACACACGACTTAGCCACTAAACAACAACCATCTTTAAAAACACCTGAGAAGTTAGGAAAGAGAATACTTGTTAAGACCAAAGGACAAGAGCATCAAGGCCCCTTCACGTGGCTTCTCCACAGGGCCTGCGTGCCCTCCTGGCCTAGGGGCTGAGTTCTCGGAGGGTAGCTCCGAGTTCCAAGATCGAGTATTACAGCAAGATGGAAGCTATGGCATCTCCTGTGAATTATCTGCCAGACTCTGTGGGTCAGAGATGCCATAGCTCCATACAGGTTCAAGGACAGGCATGTAGACCTACTTCTCAATGCAAAGTGGGGCTACGAGTGTGGGGACATGTGTAGAAACTGCCCTAGAATGGGAACCATTCTAGGTGGAAACAGGTGGAAACAGAAGCAGGGGTCCTTCCACTCTGCCATGTGTAGTTAGATGAAACCTCTCTGGATGGGCTGACCCAGAGAGGAAAACAAGGGGATGCTTTTATGCAGATATTTTATAAATTATAGCTACAGCCTTTTGGCTTCATACCTCTTTTCCTCAGTCCCTGTTTTCTTTTGTTCTGTTCTGTTTTTACAGAATTATGATCATGAGGCATATGGTGGATATATGGTGTAAATTTATGAAACAGGATTTGATCTGGCGTTTGTTCAGTTGCTGAGCCATGTCCAACTCTTGAGCAATGCCATGGACTCTCGCCCGCCAGGTTTCACTGTCCGTGGAGTTCTGCAGGCAAGAATACAGGAGTGGCTTACCCTTTCCTCCTCCGGAGGACCTTCCCAACCTCCTGTGTCTCCTGCATTAGCAGGCGAGTTCTTTACCACTGAGTCACCAGGAAGCCCAAAGTTTTGATAAGAGGTATTAAAAATCCACGCTATTTACAGTCCATTCTAACTTCATATAAAATGCTAGGAAATGAGACCCACATTGCCTTTGAGTTGCAATCAGTGCTAAAGGGAAAAAGCAGTATTTGCCTCCCTTGCTAAGATGAGGGACTCATGTGTCCATAAGCAGAAACTGTCAAACGTTTATTAAATAAATGACGCATAAAACAAGCTTTCCTGCAGTTTCATCCGTGCTTGGATTTTAACAACTAGCATTTATCCCTGGAATGAAAAGTCCTATTTGTATCCAAGAAGAAAAGCTCCCCACTCTGTACGTGGGATCCTTAGCCCTGAGCAGTCTCTGGGACTGCTGAGACAAGTGACTTGCTTTGCGGCTTCCCATCATGAACTGTGTTCCTTATAGGGTCGGTATTGACAGGAGTGATCAGAGCCTGGGGGGTGGCGGGCAGCAACGAGGGGTGGGGGTCATTCCAGGGACAATGGCAGCATGTAAGGGAGAATGGTGCCGATAGGCCGGAACAGAGGGGAGATCAGCAGCTGAAGTGAGGTGCCCTCAGCCACACTGTGCAAGGACCTGAGGTGCATTCATGTCAAAATAAATGCTGGAAAGGATGTGGATGTGGAGAAGAGGGAATTCTCTTGCACTGTTAGTGAGAATGCAAATTGATACAACCTCTATAGAGAACAGTATGGAGATTCCTTAAAAAAAAAAAAAAAAAAGAATAAAACTACCGTATGACACAATAAACCCACTACTGGGCATATATCCTAAAGAAACCATAAATGAAAAATACACGTGCCCTCTACTATTCACCGCAGCACTATTTACAAAAGTTAGGACATGGATGCATCAAAAGATGAATGGATAAAGAAGTCATTGTACATATATGCAATGGAATATTACTCAGCCATAAAAAGGAACGCATTTGACTCAATTTTAGAGGGAGATGAACCTAGAGCTTATTACACGGAGTGAAGTGTGTCAGAACGAGAAAGACAAACATCGTATACTAGCACATGTATACTGAATCTAAAAAGAAAGTATTGATGAATCCATTTGCAGGGCAACAGTGGAGATGCAGACATAGAACACAGACTTGTGGACACAGGAAGGGAAGGAGAGGGTGGGACAAACTGAGAGAGCAGCATTGAAACCTGTGTGCGAGCAGGCTACGTCACTGCACTCGTGTCTCACTCTTTGTGACCCTATGGACAGTAGCCCGCCTGGCTCCTCTGTCCCTGGGATTCTCCAGGCAAGAATACTGGAGTGGGTTGCCTTTTCCTTCTGCGGGGGATCTTCCCCACCCAGGGATCGAACCCACATCTCTTATGTCTCCTGCTTTAGCAGGTGGGTCCTTCAGCACTAGCGCATATTCTAATTGCTGAAAGGTTAGAAAACTCAAAGAATGGTCTAGGGAGTTTATAAAAACACAGAAAAAGGAAACTATTTGCACTTAATTACACACACATTATTATTTTCCCCCTGACCTGTTTAACCTTAGATAATCACATGATAGTTCTGGGTCTCAGCCTCCTAAGGCATAAAGTGAGACGCTGGCACCTCCCGCTGACATGCTGAATTGCAGTCGACCACCAGCCTGCTCTAGGCCCCTGCACCGTTGTGTGAAGGTTGAAGTGAGAAGACATACTCTCTGCTGTGTCAGGTCCATGATAGGTAGGCAGTAGGCTCATGGCGTGCTCTGTGATGCCCCGGGGTGGGTGCGAGAGAGGCAAAAGAGGGAGGGGCTTAATGCATACGTATACCTTCGTTGTACAGCAGAAACCGACATCGTTGTAAAGCGAGCAACTCCAGTAAAATAAAAATATTAAATGGCAAAAAAGAGATACATGATATGAATGAATGTATCAGGATTACTTAGCCACTCTTTACAAAAATTCTAATGTAAGCAATGAACTACTACTTCAAAGAACAAACCTGTTAGAAAAGATAGGATGCTTGAATCTGCAGTATCCTTTCACGCAACACTTTGAATCCTAGTTGACAATACTGATAGTTTAGCTGTAATTGTTCTGTGCCAGGGGCCAACTAAACATTTCTAGTTACATAATTGAAAACAATGTGGCTTGTCTCTATGTTGATTGACTGGGCTTGATAAGAGTCCTGAGGGAAATCATGCCACTTCATTTCTGATCAAGTTCACAGTCCAACCCACACATTCAGAATTCTCACTGACGCCACAAAGAGAAAGGAAGTCGATAGCCAGATCCCTAAGAGACCAAACGGAAGGTTTCCTTTGGGATTTTGGACCTAGGTTTTAACTGTCAATTTCAAAAATAAATGTTGATGTGTATTTATATTCCAGTAGGATTTTTTTTTTTTAGTCTTCCAACCCCTAAAGAATGCATGAAATGTATTCAAATGTGAAATAACATTTTCTGAAGATGAAAGTAGATAAAACAATTCTGGAGATTTTAAAATACCATTTTTTCACATATAGGGGAAAGAGTCCACATGTGAAACAAAATATCAGGAAGACCAGCAACTTGCTTAGAAAACTGTGGGAATCACAGGGTTAGGCTACTAGAATAAGAGCACCAGTCCTTGGGGTCGCGGCTGCCAGTTCACAGGGCTGGCCACCGAGAACCTTGCTGCCCAAGCCACCTGGTTTTGAATTTGGCAGTTCTGCCAATTCCACACAGGATAGTCTGTCAAGGCCAAGAGTCATGGGGTACCTCCGTACTGTGACATCACCAGCCTGACCCCTGTGGAAGGATGAAGTGAGAAGACATACTCTCTGCTGTGTCAGGTCCATGATAGGTAGGCAGTAGGCTCATGGCGTGCTCTGTGATGCCCCGGGGTGGGTGGGAGGGAGGCAAAAGAGGGAGGGGCTTAATGCATACGTATAACTTCGTTGTACAGCAGAAACCGACGTCGTTGTGAAGCGAGCAACTCCAGTAAAATAAAAATATTAAATGGCAAAAAAGAGATACATGATATGAACGAATGTATCAGGATTACTTAGCCACTCTTTACAAAAATTCTAATGTAAGCAATGAACTACTACTTCAAAGAACAAACCTGTTAGAAAAGATAGGATGCTTGAATCTGCAGTATCCTTTCACGCAACACTTTGAATCCTAGTTGACAATACTGATAGTTTAGCTGTAATTGTTCTGTGCCAGGGGCCAACTAAACATTTCTAGTTACATAATTGAAAACAATGTGGCTTGTCTCTATGTTGATTGACTGGGCTTGATAAGAGTCCTGAGGGAAATCATGCCACTTCATTTCTGATCAAGTTCACAGTCCAACCACACATTCAGAATTCTCACTGACGCCACAAAGAGAAAGGAAGTCGATAGCCAGATCCCTAAGAGACCAAACGGAAGGTTTCCTTTGGGATTTTGGACCTAGGTTTTAACTGTCAATTTCAAAAATAAATGTTGATGTGTATTTATATTCCAGTAGGATTTTTTTTTTTTTAGTCTTCCAACCCCTAAAGAATGCATGAAATGTATTCAAATGTGAAATAACATTTTCTGAAGATGAAAGTAGATAAAACAATTCTGGAGATTTTAAAATACCATTTTTTCACATATAGGGGAAAGAGTCCACATGTGAAACAAAATATCAGGAAGACCAGCAACTTGCTTAGAAAACTGTGGGAATCACAGGGTTAGGCTACTAGAATAAGAGCACCAGTCCTTGGGGTCGCGGCTGCCAGTTCACAGGGCTGGCCACCGAGAACCTTGCTGCCCAAGCCACCTGGTTTTGAATTTGGCAGTTCTGCCAATTCCACACAGGATAGTCTGTCAAGGCCAAGAGTCATGGGGGTCTTTTTGGAGGAGGGAAGAGGGGGAGGTATCCTCCCTTGTGTCCCAATAGCACCTGCAGAGCACAGGGCAGGGGCTCCATCACCCCAGGCTTTGACAGCTCGGGGGGAGGGGGCCTACCTTCTCCCCCTCTCTTCCCTCCCTAGACATCATGATCTCAGCCTGGGAAAGGTGAGGATTAGAAGGAGCAACTTCTATGAGTCTTTGAGCATCTTCTTCCTATCAGGCCACAAAAAGGACTATGGCTAGTGTCTTGGCTTGCTCTGTGCTTGAAGTGAGAAGGGTGGTGGCGATCCAGGGGGAAAGACAAATGCAGATTCGTGCAGGAATAGCTCATGTTACATGGCATTGCCCATCTCATGGGTCAGCAGGAATTCTGAGCACCTGCCCTCCCTGGCCTGGCAGGGAGCCCCTGCAAAGCATCGCCTCCCTTGTCCCTCACCCTGTCCACCCGATGGTCTGGCCACAGCAGCACTGGCCCCCTGCCTCCTCCTATTATGTTCCCCTTCCCAGTTCTGGGTCTTCATGCACTGTCTTCTTTAGCCTCAAATCCATCCTTTCTTTCCTTTTTGACAAGTTAATTACCCTGTGAAACTTTTTAACAATTCCTCTCCAAGTAGTCTCACAATAATGACATGTCCTTGGCAATTTCAACCTATAGACTGAAGGATGCTAATATTTTATGACAGATCTGTAATTTCTTGCTAGAATTGCTACTTTTGTCAGACCCTCCCTTGTTTTATCAGACCCTAAATGATTATTGCATTTGGACTGGTATGAGACTTGAACTAAAGCATCAGGTTTGGACAATTGAGTGGAAAAGTAAATCAGTTTCTACAGTTTTCCTCTTTATAACAGACCAGGATACAAAAATCAAGGGATTTCTCCTAAAGATTTCAGACCAGCAACTTGCTTAGAAAACTGTGGGAATCACAGGGTTAGGCTACTAGAATAAGAGCACCAGTCCTTGGGGTCGCGGCTGCCAGTTCACAGGGCTGGCCACCGAGAACCTTGCTGCCCAAGCCACCTGGTTTTGAATTTGGCAGTTCTGCCAATTCCACACA
The DNA here is from genome assembly GCA_022376925.1 of Tragulus kanchil. Lineage (NCBI taxonomy): Eukaryota > Metazoa > Chordata > Mammalia > Artiodactyla > Tragulidae > Tragulus > Tragulus kanchil. The sequence goes on from JAIOJX010000023.1 coordinate 136,080,365, forward strand.
GGATAGTCTGTCAAGGCCAAGAGTCATGGGGGTCTTTTTGGAGGAGGGAAGAGGGGGAGGTATCCTCCCTTGTGTCCCAATAGCACCTGCAGAGCACAGGGCAGGGGCTCCATCACCCCAGGCTTTGACAGCTCGGGGGGAGGGGGCCTACCTTCTCCCCCTCTCTTCCCTCCCTAGACATCATGATCTCAGCCTGGGAAAGGTGAGGATTAGAAGGAGCAACTTCTATGAGTCTTTGAGCATCTTCTTCCTATCAGGCCACAAAAAGGACTATGGCTAGTGTCTTGGCTTGCTCTGTGCTTGAAGTGAGAAGGGTGGTGGCGATCCAGGGGGAAAGACAAATGCAGATTCGTGCAGGAATAGCTCATGTTACATGGCATTGCTCATCTCATGGGTCAGCAGGAATTCTGAGCACCTGCCCTCCCTGGCCTGGCAGGGAGCCCCTGCAAAGCATCGCCTCCCTTGTCCCTCACCCTGTCCACCCGATGGTCTGGCCACAGCAGCACTGGCCCCCTGCCTCCTCCTATTATGTTCCCCTTCCCAGTTCTGGGTCTTCATGCACTGTCTTCTTTAGCCTCAAATCCATCCTTTCTTTCCTTTTTGACAAATTAATTACCCTGTGAAACTTTTCAACAATTCCTCTCCAAGTAGTCTCACAATAATGACATGTCCTTGGCAATTTCAACCTATAGACTGAAGGATGCTAATATTTTATGACAGATCTGTAATTTCTTGCTAGAATTGCTACTTTTGTCAGACCCTCCCTTGTTTTATCAGACCCTAAATGATTATTGCATTTGGACTGGTATGAGACTTGAACTAAAGCATCAGGTTTGGACAATTGAGTGGAAAAGTAAATCAGTTTCTACAGTTTTCCTCTTTATAACAGACCAGGATACAAAAATCAAGGGATTTCTCCTAAAGATTTACTCAGACCTGTGGAAATGATATATGTACATTATTTACTGTAGAAGTTCTGAAATAGGAAAATACTGAAAATAATCTAAATGTTCACCAAATATATATATGTATATATACATCTATATGCATAACAGAATAATGAGCCAATTTAGAAAAACAGAACAAGAAAGTTATTTGCAATATGACATGACCATTAAAATATGTTAGGGAGGGACTTCCCAGGTGGTCCAGTGTCTAGGACACTGGCCTAGATTCAATTCCTGGTCAGGGAACTAGATCACAACTGCTGCAACTAAGACTTTGCATAACACAACTACAGGTCTTGCATGCCACAACTAAGAACATCCAAATAAATAAATAAAAATAAATATTAAAAAAATATATAGGGAGTTTTAAAAAGAATAAGGTAAAGACCACCGTAGGCAGTATACAACCATCTTCATAGGAAAGAAGAAAAATAAGATGTATCTGGATTTGCTTATATGAACATAAAATCTCTCTGGAAAGATGGGTAAGGAAAAATCATGGTTGTCTGTGATGAGAAAATTAGAGTGTCTGTGATAAAACTAGGAGCTAGAGTCTTTCTAAAGACATGAACATGGTATCTACTCAAAATACGGATTTTTAAATATTCTAAAACAAAACTTAATGGGTAGATCTACAGACTTCCATTTCTGGACAAATATGAGTCATATGGACCCAATGTATCCTCCCACCTGAAAACACAGAAAACAAAGATATGAAACAGTTGTTTTCAAGATATCAGACATCTGACAATGAAAGACATGGATTCTCGAGAGATGAGAAAAAATGAAGGGAGGCCTAGAATCATCCCAGCTTAGTAACTTGAGAGTCAGTCTCCAAGCTGTGGTGCAAGGAGGGGAGCCGAGGGGGCCAGCCTGAGTCCTTGCGGAGCCCAGAGTCTGGGGAGAACAGGGCAGCTGGAGTTTCAAGGGCAGAATAGTTCTGGAAGAGAACCCCATGGGAGCAAGCTCTGAGCTCTGCAGTGGGTACCTCCTGAGTCCTCAGCAAAGGACTGAGGAGAGCCTGTGCAAGAGAGGAAACTACCCACAACTGCAAAAGGAACCACTCGAATTAGAAGGAACAGTGCCCAGAAGGCACCCAAGGCTAGGAAGAGTGTGTACTCCCACCAGTCAGACTGAACAACCCGATGATCACAGGACACTGCATAAGGCACACAGAGGGCCTTAAGGGTGTGAATAAGTTGTAGATTCTGCATTCCTCTGGAGGTTTAATTCCCAAAAGGGTCAAAATCCCTCCAAGTGACATAATTGCATCCTGAAAAATGTTCAAAATATCCAGCACCTAAAGTGTTCTGGATCTTGATGAAACATTTATTACACAGGCAAAGAAACACCAAATGTAATCAAGAAAACTATTCAATTAACCAAAAAGATAGGGAAAGGAGATAATAGACGAGATACCTAGAAAGCAGAGTTTCAAACCTAACCACATGAATAATCACATTAACAGTAAGTGATCTCAGTAACCCAATGAATAGCAGAGATTTTTAACAGCAAAATGCAACTATAAGCTGCCAACAAGAAAGCCACTTTAAATATACATGCAAATAGTTTAAAAAGTAAAGCAAAATGATATAAGAGGTATAAATATTAGTGTTCAGAGAGTACAGATCTAAAGAAAGCTGAAAGGGCTACACTAATATTCAAGCAAAGTCAATGTCTGAGCAAAGAGTATTATCAGAGGTGATAAAAGCCATTTTGTAATGAGAATGAGGTCAATTCATCAAGAGCACATGAAATTCCTAAACATATACACACTTATTAACAAAGCTAGGAAATGCATGAAGCACAAACCTGATAGAACAGAAAGAAATAAACAAATCCAGAATTACAGTCATAGATTCCAATATCCCTCTCAGTAATTGACACGAGGAGACAGAAAATCAATAAGAATATGGAGACTTGAACAACAGGATCAATCCACTTTACCTAATAAATATTTATAGACTGCCCCATTCAATAGCAACAGAATACATTCTTATGGACCGCAGTCTGACCCATTGAAAAAATCCCAATAAATATAAAAGGATTCAAGTCTCACAAAGTGTATGTCTGATCACAATGGAATTACATGAAAATCAATAACAGAAAGATCTCCAAAAAAAAATCCCCAGAGAGTATAACCCATAGGTATCAAAAAGAAAACAGAAGAGAAATAAGGGAGTGTTTGAATATAATGAAGATGAAACACTGCATATAATTTTTGGTAGGATTCTGCTAAAGCAGTACTTAAGGGAGATTTATAGTACTAAATAGCCTTATTAGAAAACAGTTTCAAATCAATACTATCAGCTTCTACCCTAAATAACTAGAAAAAGAGAGCAAATCAAATCCAAGTCAGTAAAATAATTAAACTAATAAAGACCATGGAGAAATCAATGAAATATAAAACTGAAAAACAATAGAGAAAAATCAATGAAGCCAAAAGCTAATTCTTTAAGCTGATCAATAAACCTAAAACCAGACTGATGAGGAAAAACAGAGAAATAACATAATTTGCTCAGTATCATTGATCACCGTGGAAATGCAAAATAAAACCACAGTAAAATAACACTATGTTATTTTTATAGCGGCTAAACTTCAAAAGACTGCCCATATGAAGTATCCGAGGACAAGTAGCAGCTGGAACTCAAACATGGCTGGTGGAAATATAAAGGAACAGTCACTTGGGAAAGAGGCAGTTTCTCTAAAGGTTAAACCCACACCTACCATATGATTTAGTCATTCCATTCCTAAGCTTTTTCTCAAGAGAAATGAAAGCAAATCTCATGAAAATGAGCATATAAAACTCATAGCAGCTTTATTTGTGATAACCCTAAACCAGAAAGAACCCAAAAGTTCATCAGTGGGTGAATGGATCACCAAACTGTGGTACATCCATGCAAATGGAATACTACTCAGCAATAAAAAAGGAAGGAACTATTAAAAGACACTATAACAAGGATGGATCAAGTGAATAATGACACTGAATGAAAGGAGTCAGACCCTCCCAAAGAAAAGTATATATTGTATGATTCCATTTATATAAAATTCTAGACAATACAAACTAATGTATAGCAGCAGAGATCAGTGATGTCCTAGAAGAAAGGAAGAAGAGTCTTTGTCAGGAGTGAGGAAGGGAGGGATTACAAGAAGGAAATTGTGATGGAGTGATAGATGTGTTCCTTTTTCTTGAATATGCTGATGGTGTTCATTGGTATCCATAAATCACAACATATCAAATTTTCCACTTAAAAATTTGCAATTCATTGTTCGACAGCTATACCTTAATTATGCTGTCCAGAATATTAATGGACAAATATGATACATGCATAAACAAAAGGTCTGTTTCTTATCAATCACTTATACTATTCAAAATAGGAAACACTAACTTATCTAGGGCTTGGAAACGACATCAGTTATGGAAAGGGGGTCTATTTGAATTTATTTTGTTATGCTTCAAACTAGTCAAAGGTACATTTTAAGTTGAGATTTTATAAACCATTAAGAAAATAAGATACTGCATTTCCAAAAACTCATTTGCAATAAAAATGTAGGGTCCAATGTAGGGTCTTCTCTTCCCAATACCTATACCAGTTCTATATATATAATATTAACAATTCTGGTTGGAAGAGCCATTCTGCACAGTGTAAATTCTGTTGCACTCTGGTCTTATGTTTTACATAATCAAATGAAAAGACATTAGTAGGACTTAAAGTCTTTCTGTTTGTGGTTCAGATCAAATCAAACTGAGAATTTCTTTTGTTTATGTTTTGAAATACAGGTGGATTTTGGTCAAAATAAGCATAGTTCAATGTCATGTTTCTTCAGTGCTACTGGATGTTTCCATACATTCTAATGATTTTTCTTACTATCTTTATACTGATGTCAACCAAGTTTATTTCCACTTTTCACCATATCTCTGGACTAAGACCATATATACCCAACTGCCTTCTGAAGACCCTAATTTCCCCAACACATGGGTATATCATCTTCCTACACACCTAAACTAGTTCCAGCCCCAATAGATCCAGAATTCACAAATTAGATACTTGTGATTCTACTATGACTACTGCACTTGTTTTTTCTTTTTTTTAACAATCAAGCAATTTATATATTATTCTAGGTTATTGCTCAATTAGGTTTTACAATTTATTATTAAGGATTGAGATTTTCTAGTTGTTTAAGCCCCAGACCTACAGAATCAAAGATGACACAGGTATCAATAATATGCTCATTGAGCAACAGCCCCCAGGACAAGGTACCGTCCTGGTCCGTCCAGCTGTCCCCTCTGAAAGTCAGTGCATGAAAAGTGGGAAAAGAAGAGATTGTTGCAGAGAGGGCTAAAGGAAGGCACGTCTACTTTCAAGATGTTTATTTCAATCAATTTTTAAATCGCATGAGATCCTTGTGTTGTTTTTGAATTCGAGCTCCCTCAGTGGCCCAGCGGTAGAGAATCCACTTTCAATGCAAGAGATGCAGGAAATGGGAGCTCGATCCCTGGGTTGAGAAGACCCCCTGGAGGAGGAAATGGAAACCCACTCGAGTATGCTTGACTGGAGAGTCCCATAGACAGAGGAGCAAGGCAGGCTATAGTTCATGGGGTCACCAAGAGTCAGATACAACCTAGCGACTAAACAACAACTCTCCTTAAACACTGAAGCAGAAACAGTGTTGCAATAAAGACCTCAAAAGTTCTGGGATCAGGGGACCTGGTCCAACCACAGTACCACCACATCCTGGCACTGGGGCTTACCTCTGGCAGCCTGATTTTCCTGATAGTACACAAGGATGGTATTCCTAGGGCTGCAATGAGGATGAATCAAGGGATTGGGCAAGAATCTCACAGTCAAAAACAGAAGTTCAAGGGCTTCCCTTGTCTTCCAGTTGCTAAGACTCTGTGCTCCCAATGTAGGGAGCCCAGGTCTGACCCCTGCTCAAGGAGCTAGATCCCACATGCTGCTCTCAGATGCCACAACTAAGAGTTGGTGGGGCCAAATAAATAAATATTAAACACACACGCACAAGAACAGACTCCCCTGGCCGTTCAGAGGCTAAGACTCCATGTTCCCACTGCAAGGAATGTGGGCTCAGTCCCTGTGCAGGAAGTTAAGATCCCTCTGACCGGCAGAGTGCCAAAACATTCAAAACATAATTATAGTGACACAAAAACTCAAGAGCTGCCTTTGAACTGCCAAAAAAAAAAAATTTGAGGGCTGGGTCCAGAGATTATAAATTACTTCACTATATAGCAACATGACTGCAATGTATCCTAGTGAGAGCAGAAAACTTGAAACTGTTATTTGATTAAAAAGAATAAGGGCTTCCCTGGTGGTCCAGTGGGTACAGAGCCCACCTTGCAGTGCAAGGGGCACCTTAAAGAGTATGAAAGTGGGAAAAGAAGAGATTGTTGCAGAGAGGGCTAAAGGAAGGCACGTCTACTTTCAAGATGTTTATTTCAATCAATTTTTAAATCGCATGAGATCCTTGTGTTGTTTTTGAATTCGAGCTCCCTCAGTGGCCCAGCGGTAGAGAATCCACTTTCAATGCAAGAGATGCAGGAAATGGGAGCTCGATCCCTGGGTTGAGAAGACCCCCTGGAGGAGGAAATGGAAACCCACTCGAGTATGCTTGACTGGAGAGTCCCATAGACAGAGGAGCAAGGCAGGCTATAGTTCATGGGGTCACCAAGAGTCAGATACAACCTAGCGACTAAACAACAACTCTCCTTAAACACTGAAGCAGAAACAGTGTTGCAATAAAGAACTCAAAAGTTCTGGGATCAGGGGACCTGGTCCAATCACAGTACCACCACATCCTGGCACTGGGGCTTACCTCTGGCAGCCTGATTTTCCTGATAGTACACAAGGATGGTATTCCTAGGGCTGCAATGAGGATGAATCAAGGGATTGGGCAAGAATCTCACAGTCAAAAACAGAAGTTCAAGGGCTTCCCTTGTCTTCCAGTTGCTAAGACTCTGTGCTCCCAATGCAGGGAGCCCAGGTCTGACCCCTGCTCAAGGAGCTAGATCCCACATGCTGCTCTCAGATGCCACAACTAAGAGTTGGTGGGGCCAAATAAATAAATATTAAACACACACGCACAAGAACAGACTCCCCTGGCCGTTCAGAGGCTAAGACTCCATGTTCCCACTGCAAGGAATGTGGGCTCAGTCCCTGTGCAGGAAGTTAAGATCCCCTCTGACCGGCAGAGTGCCAAAAACATTCAAAACATAATTATAGTGACACAAAAACTCAAGAGCTGCCTTTGAACTGCCAAAAAAAAAAAATTTGAGGGCTGGGTCCAGAGATTATAAATTACTTCACTATATAGCAACATGACTGCAATGTATCCTAGTGAGAGCAGAAAACTTGAAACTGTTATTTGATTAAAAAGAATAAGGGCTTCCCTGGTGGTCCAGTGGGTACAGAGCCCACCTTGCAGTGCAAGGGGCACCGTTTCAATCCCTGGCCCAGGAAGACCCCATGTGCCACAGAGCGGCTGGACTGCTGTGTCCAATTATAAGCCAGTGCTCTGGAGTGCATGCACCCAGAGCTGGTCTTCTATGAGAGAGGCTACTGCGATAGGAGGCCCACACAGGCCAAAGAATAAAAAATGGATGAAAAATGTTTTAAAAAAAAGAATATTTCCTAGAAAAGTATACTTTAAAAAGTACATCATTAAAGTGAAGAGACCTAGTTTAAATGCCAGCCTGGCCATGCTAATAATTAGTTCTGGTTATTTTATTCTAACTGACCATCTTACAGTCTGTAAGGTGGACATGACCTGGGAATGATAGGAGCTTGGTGAATATATCTGAGAAATTAAACCAAATATATGGTCTATTATACGACCGTGTTTTCTATACTTTTATGTCTGATAGTATAAGATCTCTCTCACTTTGAGGAAAAGCCATAAAATGGACTGATTTTGCCCGTATATCGGTCACTAGTCAGCATATATGTCTCTCTGATGAGAAACACATGGAACCGTGTGTCTGCAAAGATGCAAGAGGCTTGAGAGCTTCAACTAGGAAGTTCAAAGCCCATGAGGATTCTGGGAGCGGTCAGAGGTCCAGTGAGAACTCCTGTCCACTCACAGAAAACCTGCACTGAAAAACTACGGGCCGTGACCCCTGAAACTTAAAGTTTCACTGTTTTTATCTCCAAGAAAAATGCCAGGGTCCCCACTGCTCACAGCCCTTTCAAGATGGTTTCCTTCCTTTCACAGGTCTCCTGTTATGGCTGGAGGTCTCTTTGCTGTGGATCGCCAGTGGTTTTGGGAGTTGGGTGGCTATGATCCAGGTCTGGAAATCTGGGGAGGAGAGCAATATGAAATCTCTTTCAAGGTAAGCCATCAGCACCCTTGTCGCACTAGGTCTTCATCATTTTGACGATTCTAATGGAATGGGCCCATTTTGTTTTGTGACCTATGTTGTACACTGACGAGAAAAACAGACACGCCATGTTCCCACCTCAGCTTTTGGAGGAGAGAGGCTAGTCCCTCCTGATGCTTCAGTGAGACGCAGTCCTGCCGTCAGAGAAAAGCAGATGAGAGAGAGTTCAGAATCCCACTTGCAGGCAGGAACCATGGCGGGCCAGCTTATCTGCTGCTCCACTGGCCCCTGGGACAGAGAGACAGGAGCAGGGGGGTGCAAACCATGGAATTACTGGAGCTTCTGTCCTCCGTGTTTGTCCCAGAAATCATACTTCACCTTTTGCTCATAACCACTATGTCACAATTTCAGTATCGGAAGAGTAGCTTTACATTCTGTCATAACCTCAATGGGAAGAGAATTTGAAAAAAGAATAGATACGTGTATATGTATAACTAAATCACTTCACTATACGCCTGAAACTAACACTACGTGTTTCATCACATATGTTCTAATATAAAATTAAATTATTAATAAATAAAATATGAATGACACATTAGACTATCATTTATATGGTTCCCAAACAAGTGAGTTTTTTGTTTATTTTTATCTGAAATGGGCCAGGTTTCCACTTGCATGGACCATAAATACTCACTAAAACTATATACTTGAATAAATATATACTCAGTCACTCAGGTGTAGCTGACTCTTTTGTGAGGCCATGGACTGTAGCCCACCAGACTTCTCTGTCCATGGGATTATCCAGCAAGAATACTGGAGTGGGTTGCCATTTCCTCCTCCAGGGGATATTCCTGACCCAGGGATCAAGGCTGCATCTCCTATAGGGGCAGGCAAATTCTTTAGCAGATAAGCCATAAGAGAAGCCTTTATTGCATACACATACATGCATATATATTCCATATCTCCACATAAATGATACGTACACATATATAATAGCATATCAAATTTCAGGATTTGTAAATGAAAAGACCACAACAAACCTGATCAGATAATCAAAGCCAACTGTGTGAAAGGTCTTCTTTTTTTCTATCCTTGTCATCAGTTATATCAGTTCAGTTCAGTCACTTAATTATGTCCAACTCTTAGAGACCCCATGGACTGCAGCACGCCAGGCTTCACAAGATTTACCTTACAGAAATCTCAGTAAACACACTGGCTCTCCTAATTTCCTCTACTGTAAAGTCAGACCAATACTGGCTAAGAAAATAAAATGTATCCCGAATACAGAAAAATCAAATCTAATGATCTGGCTAAACTTTTTGAATATATGTGTAAAAGAAAGTGATAAAACTGGTTTTTATTCAACTGTAATAACTATATTGAATATGTTAACAGAAATGTTGTGTTGGCCCCAAAGTGTCATAAAATAAATATCCCCACCAAAGAAGGTCCAGAGACAAAACTGCAGGCTTCAAGACATCTAGAATTTTCTATCTCACTGCTGGCAGTAACCCTTGAAATACTATTTAGCTAAATTACTGCTTCTTTTCACCATCATTGAAACACATCTAATAGCACAACTTAGGTTCTTTTTTTTTTAATTTTGGCCTCTTTTTATTGATTTTTTATTTGTTTATTTTCGTCCATCTTTATTCTTTGACCTGTGTAGGCCTCCCATTGCGGTTGACTCTCTTGTTACAGAGCAGGGACTATGCGCCCAGAGCGCTGGCTTGTAATTGGACACATCGGCCCATCTGGTCCATGGCATATGGGATCTTCCTGGGCCAGGGATCGAACTGGTGCCCCTTGCACTGCAAGGCAGACTATATCCACTGGACCACCAGGGAAGCCCTTAGGTTCTTTTTCCTCAAACTTCTGTATACATACATTTACTCCATAGATTTAGTGATATGTCATGTACAGATGCTAGGCAAAGTGCTTTACATGCATTATATAATTTTAAATCACAGCTCTAAGAAGTGGATATTATTCTATTTCATAGTTGAAGAAATTGAGACCTGAAAGTTGTATAGAAGGGCTTCCCTGATGGTCCAGTAGGTAAAGAGTCCGCCTTGCAGGGCAAGGGGCACCAGTTCAATCCCTGGCCTGGGAAGATCCCACGTGCTGTGGAGCGACTGGACTGATGTCTCCAACTACTGAGCTGGAGCTCTGGAGCTCACACGCCCAAAGCCAGTGCTCTGCAGCGAGAGAGGCCACTGTGATGGGAGGCCCACACAGGCCAAAGGACAGACATGGGTGAAAATAAGTAAGTGAAAGACCAATAAAAGAGGCCAAAATTTAAAAAGAAAAAAAAGAAAGTTGTAAAGATTTTACATTAATTTTTTTAAGTTCTAAAGATTAAAAAAAAAACGATAAAAGAAAAGCTACCTGGTGTTGCTTAGGGATTAAAATGCTCACTCTTACTTAATTGCAGAGCACACAGAGACATAAAGTTGTTCACTGAACACATACCTGCCAACAGCATTCCTAAGTTCACAGTTACCCTTAGTCTCTGGCTAATGGTTCCTCTCAGTGAACAGAGGCAAGTGTCTTCATTACAGCCTGAGAGCACAGCAGGAACTTTTGCACTGACTCTGGCAAAATATTACTGACTATTAGATGTGGCCCAAAACTAGAAGGAACCACAGTAATTCCTTCCACTCAAAAAATAGAATACTGCATTTGGCTCCAACAATAAAGGAAAATGTGACATTGCTACATTTGCTGTATCATCAGAAACCAAAGAATGCTTTTTACTTTTAACAGGTCAAAAGATTTTTCTGTTGTAATATTCTCTTAATTGATGAATTCTTTAGGTTTAAAATGCTGTTAAGAAAATATGCATTCTACAAATAATAAACAGTGGAGAGGGTATGGAGAAAAGGGAACCTTCTTAACACTGTTGGTGGGACTAGAAACTGGTGCAGTCACTCTGGAAAACAGTTTGGAGGTTCCTTAAAAAACTAAAAACAGAGTTTCTTTTCCTCAAACTTCTGTATACATACATTTACTCCATAGATTTAGTGATATGTCATGTACAGATGCTCTTACATGCATTATATAATTTTAAATCACAGCTCTAAGAAGTGGATATTATTCTATTTCATAGTTGAAGAAATTGAGACCTGAAAGTTGTATAGAAGGGCTTCCCTGATGGTCCAGTGGGTAAAGAGTCCGCCTTGCAGGGCAAGGAGCACCAGTTTCATCCCTGGCCTGGGAAGATCCCACGTGCTGTGGAGCGACTGGACTGATGTCTCCAACTACTGAGCTGGAGCTCTGGAGCTCACACGCCCAAAGCCAGTGCTCTGCAGCGAGAGAGGCCACTGTGATGGGAGGCCCACACAGGCCAAAGGACAGACATGGGTGAAAATAAGTAAGTGAAAGACCAATAAAAGAGGCCAAAATTTAAAAAGAAAAAAAAGAAAGTTGTAAAGATTTTACATTAATTTTTTTAAGTTCTAAAGATTAAAAAAAAAACGATAAAAGAAAAGCTACCTGGTGTTGCTTAGGGATTAAAATGCTCACTCTTACTTAATTGCAGAGCACACAGAGACATAAAGTTGTTCACTGAACACATACCTGCCAACAGCATTCCTAAGTTCACAGTTACCCTTAGTCTCTGGCTAATGGTTCCTCTCAGTGAACAGAGGCAAGTGTCTTCATTACAGCCTGAGAGCACAGCAGGAACTTTTGCACTGACTCTGGCAAAATATTACTGACTATTAGATGTGGCCCAAAACTAGAAGGAACCACAGTAATTCCTTCCACTCAAAAAATAGAATACTGCATTTGGCTCCAACAATAAAGGAAAATGTGACATTGCTACATTTGCTGTATCATCAGAAACCAAAGAATGCTTTTTACTTTTAACAGGTCAAAAGATTTTTCTGTTGTAATATTCTCTTAATTGATGAATTCTTTAGGTTTAAAATGCTGTTAAGAAAATATGCATTCTACAAATAATAAACAGTGGAGAGGGTATGGAGAAAAGGGAACCTTCTTAACACTGTTGGTGGGACTAGAAACTGGTGCAGTCACTCTGGAAAACAGTTTGGAGGTTCCTTAAAAAACTAAAAACAGAGTTTCTATATGATCCAAAAGTCCCACTCCTGGGCATATATCTGGGGGGGGGGAAACTATAATTCAAGAAGATACATGCACCCTATAGTCACAGCAGCACCATTTATAATAGCTAAGACATGAAGACATACTAAGTGTCCACTGACCAAGAAATGCATCAGGAAGATGGGGTGCATGTATACACAATGGAATATTACCCAGCCATAAAAAAGAATGGAGTGATGTCATTTGCAGCAACATGGATGGACTTAGACATTGTCATACTAAGTGAAGTAAGTCAGACAGAGAAATACAAAAATACTGTATAGTATCATTTATTTGTAGAATCTGAAAAAATGAGATGCAGATGGACTTTTTTATGAAATGGGAATAGGTTCACAGACACAGAAAACAAACTGGTTACCAAAGGTGTAAGCAGGTAAGGGGTAAACTGGGAATACAGGTTTAACATACACACACTACAATATATAAAATAAACAAGGACCTACTGTGCAGCACAGGAACTAGAGTCAATATCTTATAATAACCTATATTAGAAAAGAGCCTGAAATATATGTATATATTATATATATTTATGTGTGTGTATATATATGTGTGTGTATATATATATATATATATAACTTAATCACCTGAAACACTGTAAATCAACTACACTTCACTTTTTTAAATGTATGTATTTGGCTGTGCCAGGTCTTAGTTGCAACATGTGGAATCTAATAGATCCCCAACCAGGGATCAAACCCAGGCCCCCTGACCTGGAAGCCCGGGAGTCCCCGCCACTGGACTATCAGGGAAGTTCCTATACTTCAATTCTTTGAAGTAGTTTTAAAAAATGAAAAAATAAAAATCTGTATTAAAGAAATATCTGGCTTTGAATAATGAACTGGGTGTGGATAAAAGTACTAGGAGAAGTCTGAGACTTTGCAGAATGGACCTCTGCATTCTACATCACAGAGGTATTTTGAAGACAAATATCAACTTGAACCTTTCACATCTCTATCACTTGTATCTATTGCTTCTTTTCAGGGTGACCTGGGGTTTCATTACCCCACTTCCTCTTTTTCTCTTATCTGTCTTCTGAAGGGTATAATTGGAATGAATCTCTGCTGTCTTTGTCTAGAAACTATGGCAACGGAACTAGAGGTTCAGGACTACATTGCCCCAGATTGTTTGATGGAAATGACAGATTCTTTGTCAACAGTTACGTCTTACGCAGTCTCCTTCCAGACACACCCCTCTGTCCTTCCTGCTACTGTGGGCTGCCCTTGGTTTCCTGTCCCTATCTTATCAGTATTGACTCCCTAAGAGGGAAACACTCAAGCAGGCTTCAGTAGAACTTGCATGGAAGATGAAGAATATTCTCCACGTGAGATGAATCAAAAAGAATTGTCCATGAATACCTCTGTCCATTGGTATGAAAAAGCTGGAGGAAAAAAATCAAACATCTGCCTTTGGGGAAATAGTCCAGAAATTGTGATTAATTTTACCATGTAAAGCACTGTCAGAAGTACACTGGTCATCACTTCAGGTTTGGGAACATGTATGGAGAACTGAGAGTTCACCAGTCTGTTTCACACCATTATATAGAAATTGTTTCAAGTCTGAAACCTAGAAGCTCCCATTCAAAGATTTCTGTCTGCGGTTGTCATCAGGCATCTTTGCTTGTTGTTTGTGCTTCAACAAAAGAATCATTTCACCAACATTGATGACAAGATTTCGTGACTGAATGAAAATAGTTCCAGAAAACTCTGCTTTATATTAGAAGACGGAGCTTTGCATCAGGCGGTATTTAGGTAAGAGAGCTCCCCAGTTCTCTCTCTGTGTAAATATCTTTCCTTCCTTTACCTAACATCTGGTGAGGTGAGGCGATTTCAAGCCATCACATAGAAACCAGCCTGGTGTCATTTTCAAGAGTCAATCGAGGAAGAAAGCTCTCTTGAGAAATGATCCGTCCACAGGGTACCTAGCCTTCCATCTCTTTTAATATGAATCTGAATTCTCATATGGCCCAGAATTATCCAGCTGCCTTGCAAACGTTCCTAGGTTACCAGCCGCCAGGAGGAGAAGGGACCATTTAGTCAGCCACTCAACAAGCTTTTACTGAGCATCTAATTTACACGAGGGCAATGTTCCAGGTATTCCGTTTGGAGTTGCATCTGGAAATAAAGGGACTTCCCAGGTGGCATTAGTGGAAAAGAACCCACCTGCCAGTGCAGGAGACATAAGAGATGCAGGTTCAATCCCTGGGTTGGGAAGATCCCCTGGAGGAGGGCATGGCACCCCACTCCAGTATTCTTGCCTGGAGAATCCCATGGACAGAGGGGCCTGGCTGACTATAGTCCATGGGGTCACAAAGAGTTGACACAAATGAAGCAACTTAGCATGTACACACACAAACACACATGCTGGAAAAAAAAAAAAAAAGGAGGAAACCAAGACACTGCAGAGTGTTGCATGAAAGAGACAACCCTCCTTTAAATGGCATGTGCTGTCTGAGTTACTGAAATAGCGTTAAAAGCCATTATGGGTCTGATCATCCAGAGTGTCTTCTAAAACCATCCCCCCCAAGATCAAAGTCCAAATGTTAGCATTTTTCACAAGATAACTCTTCCCAGAAAATAAAAATGAGCAACAAACACTGACTAGGCACCCATACCATTCAGAATGAAGCCCTTAACCCTCACTGTATTCCGCAGAATTCTCTGGCATGAGACATAAAGCTCAAATCTAAATAGAAGAGCATTAAGTTTGGTTTGTCCTTGGCCATGCCCAGGACTGGGTCAGTGTGGTCCCAGCTTGATTCAGTATTTCTCAGGCCATCTGCAGTCCAGGAAGAGCTTTGACCTCCAACATCAGCTGTGCAGAAACCTTCAGCATCCCAGGATCACATGAGTCTGGACACCATATATCCACCACATGAGTCTGACAAACCAGGTGCCCCATGCCTATTTTAAAACCATTTGTAATAAATTCTAAACCCTATGCGGCCACCATATGTCATGAACTTGATCCAACTCCAGGAAATAGTGGAGGACAGGGAAGCCTGGTGTGCGGCAGTCCATGGGTCCCAAAGAGTCAGACACAACTTAGTGACTTAACAATATGTGACCACCTTTGTTACATGGAAAAGAAATGGCGACCCACTCCAGTATGCTTGCCTGGGAAATCCCATGAACAAAGGAGCCTGGTGGGCTACAGTCTGTGGGTTTGCAAAAAGTCAGACACGGCTTGAGATACTAACACTTTCACTTTTCATTTAGACATCTGATTGAACACAAATTTAGACCTCCCTGGTACAAAGTGTCAGCCTAACAAGAGACAAGAAAACCTCATGTAGCAAGGGAGAGGCCACTGCTGGCTTTGCAGGGAAGCAAATCACCCGGCTTACTGGGTTTAGGCCTGGGGTGAGGCTCTCCCCTCAAGTCCGTATCCCTACCAGGTACTCCAGTTCCCTGCCCTCTGTCCAGGGGGCTTACGGGTACCCCAGGTAGTCAGTAGCCAGCGTCCTTCCCCATGACTCTTTGATGCTGCACGCTGGTTCTAAGACCAGCTCCCAATCCTGTTTGCTGGGCATCACTTCTGTTCCCTTCCCTCAGGCTCCACCTTGTGTAGTCCCTCTAATATGAGAAAAAACATCTGTCCTCAAATAAGCCTCTGGGCTTTGCTTGAGCCTGTGTCTATACGGCTGTGACTGGGGAAGAAAATGCTCCCAGAAAGAAAACATAGATTAAAAACATACTGAACACAACAAAGAGAATACTTGAGTGTTACTCCTGCCATACACAAACACATCAGCTCAAAGAGACTAAAATATAGCTGAGACGTTAATACACCTCAACCATTTATTTTGCATCTCCCTTTATAATTTTTAAAACCTTTCCACGGAGCTACCTGTGTCCCAGTGTCTTAGCCATTCTAGCCCTCCTATATGGGTAATAACTGTTATTTTGTCCTTTATCGGTGAAAAAGTAATGATTTAGCATTTAAAGGTCATTGAATTTCATTTCTTATTCCATTCAACACGAATGTAAGGTAAAAATATAATTTCCATTTCGTAATTGCAAAGTCAGGCCATTACCTAGTTAATATCAAAGCAAGGAGCAGATTTGGGGTTTGTTCTCAGAACCATTAGCCTAATTTCTCTTAACTGGAAAAGAAAAATAGATTTTATGCCCTTAGTGCAAAAGTGGCTACTCTCATTCTCTGAAACCACTTTAAAAAAGAAATGCAGGTTCTTCCCAAATGAACTGTATTCAATATGAGGGCTGACAGCTCTCATAAATGTAAAAGTTAATTTTTACTATCTTCAAAATACACATGGTTATTCAATAAGTATTGCATGTACCCAATAGGGACTGATCATCGTGTAGAGAATACTCAGCTTTTTATTCAAACAAGATAACAGCCATCAATTTGGACTTTGCTAGACCTCAGGAAACTGTATAGTCCAGAACTTAATCTCATTACAGAGCTTCTCATGAAGAAACACAGATTTGATTTATTTGTACTTAGAAAATCAAAAGTAATAACCCACTGAATTAGGCTTTGCAGGGAAGCAAATCACCCGGCTTACTGGGTTTAGGCCTGGGGTGAGGCTCTCCCCTCAAGTCCGTATCCCTACCAGGTACTCCAGTTCCCTGCCCTCTGTCCAGGGGGCTTACGGGTACCCCAGGTAGTCAGTAGCCAGCGTCCTTCCCCATGACTCTTTGATGCTGCACGCTGGTTCTAAGACCAGCTCCCAATCCTGTTTGCTGGGCATCACTTCTGTTCCCTTCCCTCAGGCTCCACCTTGTGTAGTCCCTCTAATATGAGAAAAAACATCTGTCCTCAAATAAGCCTCTGGGCTTTGCTTGAGCCTGTGTCTATACGGCTGTGACTGGGGAAGAAAATGCTCCCAGAAAGAAAACATAGATTAAAAACATACTGAACACAACAAAGAGAATACTTGAGTGTTACTCCTGCCATACACAAACACATCAGCTCAAAGAGACTAAAATATAGCTGAGACGTTAATACACCTCAACCATTTATTTTGCATCTCCCTTTATAATTTTTAAAACCTTTCCACGGAGCTACCTGTGTCCCAGTGTCTTAGCCATTCTAGCCCTCCTATATGGGTAATAACTGTTATTTTGTCCTTTATCGGTGAAAAAGTAATGATTTAGCATTTAAAGGTCATTGAATTTCATTTCTTATTCCATTCAACACGAATGTAAGGTAAAAATATAATTTCCATTTCGTAATTGCAAAGTCAGGCCATTACCTAGTTAATATCAAAGCAAGGAGCAGATTTGGGGTTTGTTCTCAGAACCATTAGCCTAATTTCTCTTAACTGGAAAAGAAAAATAGATTTTATGCCCTTAGTGCAAAAGTGGCTACTCTCATTCTCTGAAACCACTTTAAAAAAGAAATGCAGGTTCTTCCCAAATGAACTGTATTCAATATGAGGGCTGACAGCTCTCATAAATGTAAAAGTTAATTTTTACTATCTTCAAAATACACATGGTTATTCAATAAGTATTGCATGTACCCAATAGGGACTGATCATCGTGTAGAGAATACTCAGCTTTTTATTCAAACAAGATAACAGCCATCAATTTGGACTTTGCTAGACCTCAGGAAACTGTATAGTCCAGAACTTAATCTCATTACAGAGCTTCTCATGAAGAAACACAGATTTGATTTATTTGTACTTAGAAAATCAAAAGTAATAACCCACTGAATTAGCTAAATTTAAAGCTTCCCAACAGAGCATGTTGGGCCTTCCTGGTGACTCAGATGGTAAAGAATCTGCCTTCTACGCAGGAGACCCAGGTTTGATCCCTGGGTCAGGAAGATCCCTTGGAGAAGGGAATGGCAACCCACTCCAGTGTATCTTACCTGGAGCATCCCATGGACAGAGGAGCCTGTAGGATTACAGTCCAAAGAGTCAGACAAAACTGAGTGACGAACGTTTACTTAACACTTAACATAGTATGTAATCATCAAAAAACTTTTAAGTGTATTTATGGTTCAACAATTGAACATTATACAATTATAATTTAATGTATAGAAAGGAAACGAAAGCTCTGCTCTTAGAGGTCACTTACAGAAACAACAAAAAAGGAGAATATGAAACAGGAACAAAAAAACCCCTAACTATGCTCTTGACAAAATTATCAGACTCTTACTCCCAACCACAGTGTATAAAGAACATTATCATATGCAGTAAGATCAGTTCAGTGATGGGCTTTCCCTGGTGGTTCAGCAAGGAAGACTCTGTGCTTCCAAGGCAGGGGGCACAGGTTTGATCCCTGGTCAGGAACTATGATCCCCCACACCATGTGATGCAGCCAATAATAATAAAGTCCTCATTAAAGAAAATAATAATAATAAGATTCTTTTTTGAAAAAGGTCAGTTCAAGCATGGTAAATCAGGGCTTCCTTGGTAGCTCTGGGGCAAAGAATCCACGTGCCAATGCAGGAGATCTGGGTTCAATCCCTGGTCCAGGAAGATCCCATAGGCCATGGAGCAAAGAGGCCCTGGAGCCCTGAAGCTGCAACTACTGAAGAGGCTGTGTTCCACAACAAGAGAAGCGTCTGCAATGAGAAGCCCGCACACTTCAGTTAGAGAGTAGCTCTCTCTCTCTCCACAACTAGAAAAGTCCGCATGTAGCAACAAAGACCCAGCACGGCCAAAAATAAAAATAAATTTAAAAAAGTAATAATATCCTTTTAAAAATGATGGCAAATCAGGAGTAAGGGAAGACGAGAGTGATCAGCTACAAATATCACTTGAGGTCAGCAGATCTCAATTCCCAGAAGTAATACTCCTAAGTGATCACCAACAGTCACTTGTTTGAAACAGTAGCGACAGGAATGGCAGCTGGTGGCCAGAGCATCTCTGGACTGTGTCTGGCACCAAAGAGAAGCAGCACATGGCGGACTGGGGACTGATCTGAGGAGGTCCATACAGGCCAGCCATGTTTGCAGGAAGCAGTCTGCTAATGAGGCAGAACGGAGGGAAAATATTCAATATCTGTGGCTAGCTCGTATTGGAGGCAGCCAAATAAAGGCTACATGAATTCACTCACACACAAAATCCTGGCATAAAGTGAATGCCTTCTGTGATTGATACAGAGGATGCACCCTACTCAAAGATAAATAATAACCTTTTCAAGGAAATATCATGTTAAAATATTGTAAGAAAAAAAAGGCAGAATGGATAAGGAACAGTCGTCAAAATGATACTGCTGTACATTGTTATAAATTCATCTAAAAGGTTAATGAAGTCATTGACTCTGTATTACAATGTGAATGCAGAACTTGCTGTGATTAGGCAAAATATCGAAGAAAACAGAAGATGATAAAAAAAAATAAACAGCAGCAATTTGAATATAATGAAAAAGAAAACAAACCAAAATGAAGTTCACATTGAAAGCAACACGAAAGAGAAGGAAATGTACTGAAAATATAGAAGGACATAAAGGATTCTTTTTGAAAAGGTCAGTTCAAGCATGGTAAATCAGGGCTTCCTTGGTAGCTCTGGGGCAAAGAATCCACGTGCCAATGCAGGAGATCTGGGTTCAATCCTGGTCCAGGAAGATCCCATAGGCCATGGAGCAAAGAGGCCCTGGAGCCCTGAAGCTGCAACTACTGAAGAGGCTGTGTTCCACAACAAGAGAAGCGTCTGCAATGAGAAGCCCGCACACTTCAGTTAGAGAGTAGCTCTCTCTCTCTCCACAACTAGAAAAGTCCGCATGTAGCAACAAAGACCCAGCACGGCCAAAAATAAAAATAAATTTAAAAAAGTAATAATATCCTTTTAAAAATGATGGCAAATCAGGAGTAAGGGAAGACGAGAGTGATCAGCTACAAATATCACTTGAGGTCAGCAGATCTCAATTCCCAAGTAATACTCCTAAGTGATCACCAACAGTCACTTGTTTGAAACAGTAGCGACAGGAATGGCAGCTGGTGGCCAGAGCATCTCTGGACTGTGTCTGGCACCAAAGAGAAGCAGCACATGGCGGACTGGGGACTGATCTGAGGAGGTCCATACAGGCCAGCCATGTTTGCAGGAAGCAGTCTGCTAATGAGGCAGAACGGAGGGAAAATATTCAATATCTGTGGCTAGCTCGTATTGGAGGCAGCCAAATAAAGGCTACATGAATTCACTCACACACAAAATCCTGGCATAAAGTGAATGCCTTCTGTGATTGATACAGAGGATGCACCCTACTCAAAGATAAATAATAACCTTTTCAAGGAAATATCATGTTAAAATATTGTAAGAAAAAAAAGGCAGAATGGATAAGGAACAGTCGTCAAAATGATACTGCTGTACATTGTTATAAATTCATCTAAAAGGTTAATGAAGTCATTGACTCTGTATTACAATGTGAATGCAGAACTTGCTGTGATTAGGCAAAATATCGAAGAAAACAGAAGATGATAAAAAAAAATAAACAGCAGCAATTTGAATATAATGAAAAAGAAAACAAACCAAAATGAAGTTCACATTGAAAGCAACACGAAAGAGAAGGAAATGTACTGAAAATATAGAAGGACATAAAGGATAAGAATGAGAAAATGGAACACAATGAAATTAAAATGAACCAAGTTAAAAGTAGCAGATGGGAACAATATGGAGGATAAAGGAGTTCACATTAGTGTTAAAAGGAAAAGATGTAAATTAAAATAAAGTATTTATAAACCTAGGAGATACAGCTGAAGCAGTGTTCAGAAGAAAAAGTAATTCTTAAATTCCTACTCAACATGAAAAAGAATAAAAACAAACTAAACATCCATATTCTGTTTGCAAATAAAAAATGAAACAAATCTAAAGAAATATTAATAAGCACTTGAAAAATCAATAATTTATAAAACCTAGAACTAGTAATGTAAGAGTTGGTTCTTTAGAACCAAAAATAAACTGCTTATAAGATACACAGATAGCTATGGAGACATTAATTAGAAAACAATTAATTGACATTTATTAGAAAAAGAATATATAAACTCTGAAGCAACCTAAATGTCCATTGACAGAGGAATGGATAAGGAAGATGTGGTACATATATACAGCCATTATGGCATTAATCAGCCATAAAGAAAAATAAAATAATGCTATTTGACCAACATGAGATTATCATACTAAGTGAAGTCAGACAGTGAAAGTCAAGTATCACGTGATAATGCTTATATGTGGAATCGAAAAAAAGGGGTAAAACTGAAACAGATAACCAAAAAGAATCTATTGTATAGACAAGGAACTCTACTCAATATTTTGAGATAATTTTCCCTATAATGGAAAAGAATCTGAAAAAGAATAGATACACACATATATATCACTTAATCACTGTGCTGTACACCTAAAACTAACACAACATTGTAAATCAACTACACTTCAATAAGATAAAGCTTTTTAAATGGGGGGAAAACAGAAATTTTAGAAATTTAAATAATCATAAGAGATCATTCTCTCAATTCTATGCAAATATAGTTAAGATAGTGGGGAAAATGGATAACTTTTAACACAATGTAAATGGCAAAACTGACCTCTATAAAGAAAACAAATCTGAACTGACTATATTCATTTTCTATCGCTATGTAACAAATGACCCAAAACTTAGTGGCTTAAAAGAACACAGAATTTTCCTGCAGCCTCTGGCTTTCCCTTTTATAGAAGGACATAAAGGATAAGAATGAGAAAATGGAACACAATGAAATTAAAATGAACCAAGTTAAAAGTAGCAGATGGGAACAATATGGAGGATAAAGGAGTTCACATTAGTGTTAAAAGGAAAAGATGTAAATTAAAATAAAGTATTTATAAACCTAGGAGATACAGCTGAAGCAGTGTTCAGAAGAAAAAGTAATTCTTAAATTCCTACTCAACATGAAAAAGAATAAAAACAAACTAAACATCCATATTCTGTTTGCAAATAAAAAATGAAACAAATCTAAAGAAATATTAATAAGCACTTGAAAAATCAATAATTTATAAAACCTAGAACTAGTAATGTAAGAGTTGGTTCTTTAGAACCAAAAATAAACTGCTTATAAGATACACAGATAGCTATGGAGACATTAATTAGAAAACAATTAATTGACATTTATTAGAAAAGAATATATAAACTCTGAAGCAACCTAAATGTCCATTGACAGAGGAATGGATAAGGAAGATGTGGTACATATATACAGCCATTATGGCATTAATCAGCCATAAAGAAAAATAAAATAATGCTATTTGACCAACATGAGATTATCATACTAAGTGAAGTCAGACAGTGAAAGTCAAGTATCACGTGATAATGCTTATATGTGGAATCGAAAAAAAGGGGTAAAACTGAAACAGATAACCAAAAAGAATCTATTGTATAGACAAGGAACTCTACTCAATATTTTGAGATAATTTTCCCTATAATGGAAAAGAATCTGAAAAAGAATAGATACACACATATATATCACTTAATCACTGTGCTGTACACCTAAAACTAACACAACATTGTAAATCAACTACACTTCAATAAGATAAAGCTTTTTAAATGGGGGGAAAACAGAAATTTTAGAAATTTAAATAATCATAAGAGATCATTCTCTCAATTCTATGCAAATATAGTTAAGATAGTGGGGAAAATGGATAACTTTTAACACAATGTAAATGGCAAAACTGACCTCTATAAAGAAAACAAATCTGAACTGACTATATTCATTTTCTATCGCTATGTAACAAATGACCCAAAACTTAGTGGCTTAAAAGAACACAGAATTTTCCTGCAGCCTCTGGCTCATAATCCAGCATCTTTCAGCAGGGCCTCTGCTAAAGAGTTCACAAGGTTGAGACCAAAGTTTCAGTCAGCTCCATTTTTCTCTGGAAGCTTGGCCAGTGAAAGATCTGGCTTTTCATCTCTTTCCCCCAGAGATTATTCAAAGGGCAAGTTCCCCCAGTTGTGGGCAGGACCCATATCCGTGGTCGTGGAGCAGAGCCCCCAGGGTCTTGCTGGCTGTTGTCTGGACGGGACTTTCAACAGTGAGAAGCCCGGCTCCGGCCCTTTCCTAGTGGTCCCCTCCCCAGTCCTCTCATGACAGGGCAGCTTTCTTCTTCACACTTCACGTCCCCACAGCTCTGCCATCGCGAGGGGCAGACTCCCTTGCTAGAATAACCAATTATGTCAGATCTTCCCAAGATAACCTCTCTCTTGATTAACTCAAGTTCAGTTCAGTTGCTAGGTCATGTCCAACTCTTTGCAACCCATAGACTGCAGCATGCCAGGCTTCCATGTCCATCACCAACTCCTTGCTCAACACACATCCATTGAGATGGTGATGCCATCCAACCATCTCATCCTCTGTCACCCCCTTCTCCTCCTGCCCGCTATCTTTCCCAGCATCAGGGTCTTTTCCAATGAGCTGGCTCTTCGAATGAGGTGGCCAAAGTATTGGAGCTTCAGCATCAGTACTTCCAATGAATATTCTGGGTTGATTTCCTTTAAGATTGACTGGTCTGACCTCCTTGCTGTCCAAGGAATTCTCAAGATTAACTCAAAGTCAACTAACTTAGGATCATGATTATATGTGCACAACCTCTTAATCTTTGTCATCAGATCACCTATATCACAGTATGAAAGCATCCCAATCATATACCTTCCTACATTCAGAGGGCAGAGATTATTATACAAGGCCATGTGTAACCATGATGTGAGAATTTGGAGTCCATCTCAGAATTTGTGCCTCCCAACACTGCCCAATGACCAGAGAAGAAATAGAGAAAATTGTCAAAGAGGTATCTCCACTGAAAAATAAAGCACCAAACCTGATTAGTTTCCTTCAAACTTTTAAGGAACACACGCTGCAATGGTTTACAATAGGGGTTCTCCAATAACAGAAAAGAAATATTTCAAATTAATTATATAGCTAGCATAACACTGATACCAAAATCTGACCAAGATAGCACATACACGCACACACACAAAAAAAAAACCAAAGAAACACAAAAAAAAAAAACAGCATTTGTCAGCAGGGCCTCTTGCTGGCTGTTTTTGGTCCTGGACGGCACTTTCCCCAGAGATTATTCAAAGGGCAAGTTCCCCAGTTGTGGGCAGGACCCATATCCGTGGTCGTGGGCAGAGCCCCAGGGTCTTGCTGGCTGTTGTCTGGACGACTTTCAACAGTGAGAAGCCCGGCTCCGGCCCTTTCCTAGTGGTCCCCTCCCCAGTCCTCTCATGACAGGGCAGCTTTCTTCTTCACACTTCACGTCCCCACAGCTCTGCCATCGCGAGGGGCAGACTCCCTTGCTAGAATAACCAATTATGTCAGATCTTCCCAAGATAACCTCTCTCTTGATTAACTCAAGTTCAGTTCAGTTGCTAGGTCATGTCCAACTCTTTGCAACCCATAGACTGCAGCATGCCAGGCTTCCATGTCCATCACCAACTCCTTGCTCAACACACATCCATTGAGATGGTGATGCCATCCAACCATCTCATCCTCTGTCACCCCCTTCTCCTCCTGCCCGCTATCTTTCCCAGCATCAGGGTCTTTTCCAATGAGCTGGCTCTTCGAATGAGGTGGCCAAAGTATTGGAGCTTCAGCATCAGTACTTCCAATGAATATTCTGGGTTGATTTCCTTTAAGATTGACTGGTCTGACCTCCTTGCTGTCCAAGGAATTCTCAAGATTAACTCAAAGTCAACTAACTTAGGATCATGATTATATGTGCACAACCTCTTAATCTTTGTCATCAGATCACCTATATCACAGTATGAAAGCATCCCAATCATATACCTTCCTACATTCAGAGGGCAGAGATTATTATACAAGGCCATGTGTAACCATGATGTGAGAATTTGGAGTCCATCTCAGAATTTGTGCCTCCCAACACTGCCCAATGACCAGAGAAGAAATAGAGAAAATTGTCAAAGAGGTATCTCCACTGAAAAATAAAGCACCAAACCTGATTAGTTTCCTTCAAACTTTTAAGGAACACACGCTGCAATGGTTTACAATAGGGGTTCTCCAATAACAGAAAAGAAATATTTCAAATTAATTATATAGCTAGCATAACACTGATACCAAAATCTGACCAAGATAGCACATACACGCACACACACAAAAAAAAAAAACCAGAAAACTGCAGATATTTTATTTGTAAATACTAGCATTAAATATAATAAAGATTATACAACAGAATAACTATTCAAAGGCCAATATTGCAAAATAAGTACAACTCTAGGAATTTTCCATTAGTTTAGTTCATATTATGTAAGATTATCATGAGAACTCCCTGGTGATCCAGTGGCTAAGATTCTGTGCTATCAATGCAGGGGACCCTGGTTCAATCCCTGGTCAGGGAACTAGATCCCACATGCCGCAACTAAGACCCAGAGCAGCCAAATAAATATATAGTTATTAAAAAGATTATTCTGAAGATAGTAAGCAATTCAGTTTGACAAGAGAGAATATAAGAGATGTAATAACTGGAAAGGAGGAGAGAAACTTTTCACTAATTGCAAATAACATTACCATATACCTACCTGAATAATTCAACATGAACCAACTGAAAAACTACTATGAATAATAAGAAATTCAGTAAGTTGCTTGGGCCAAACGTGTCTCTGTGTGTGTCTGTGTAAATATACAAGAAACAATAGCTTTAGATATGCAAACAACCACCTAAAGGAAGACATGATTTACAACCGTAAGTGCAAAACCAACTAGGAATAAATGTAAATATCCTACATCTCTAGGAAGAAGTGTTATAATGCTACTGAGGGACACATGAACAGCCTTGAATAAATGAAAATTCATTATGAAGACAGGTTTCCTAAGTATACCCATATATTTAATCTCACCCAAGTAAAGCTAGTACCATGAATTTGGGGTCAAGGGGTTGTTAAACAGGGAACCAGTTATGCTTCTAGTCCCAATCATATACCTTCCTACATTCAGAGGGCAGAGATTATTATACAAGGCCATGTGTAACCATGATGTGAGAATTTGGAGTCCATCTCAGAATTTGTGCCTCCCAACACTGCCCAATGACCAGAGAAGAAATAGAGAAAATTGTCAAAGAGGTATCTCCACTGAAAAATAAAGCACCAAACCTGATTAGTTTCCTTCAAACTTTTAAGGAACACACGCTGCAATGGTTTACAATAGGGGTTCTCCAATAACAGAAAAGAAATATTTCAAATTAATTATATAGCTAGCATAACACTGATACCAAAATCTGACCAAGATAGCACATACACGCACACACACAAAAAAAAAAAACCAGAAAACTGCAGATATTTTATTTGTAAATACTAGCATTAAATATAATAAAGATTATACAACAGAATAACTATTCAAAGGCCAATATTGCAAAATAAGTACAACTCTAGGAATTTTCCATTAGTTTAGTTCATATTATGTAAGATTATCATGAGAACTCCCTGGTGATCCAGTGGCTAAGATTCTGTGCTATCAATGCAGGGGACCCTGGTTCAATCCCTGGTCAGGGAACTAGATCCCACATGCCGCAACTAAGACCCAGAGCAGCCAAATAAATATATAGTTATTAAAAAGATTATTCTGAAGATAGTAAGCAATTCAGTTTGACAAGAGAGAATATAAGAGATGTAATAACTGGAAAGGAGGAGAGAAACTTTTCACTAATTGCAAATAACATTACCATATACCTACCTGAATAATTCAACATGAACCAACTGAAAAACTACTATGAATAATAAGAAATTCAGTAAGTTGCTTGGGCCAAACGTGTCTCTGTGTGTGTCTGTGTAAATATACAAGAAACAATAGCTTTAGATATGCAAACAACCACCTAAAGGAAGACATGATTTACAACCGTAAGTGCAAAACCAACTAGGAATAAATGTAAATATCCTACATCTCTAGGAAGAAGTGTTATAATGCTACTGAGGGACACATGAACAGCCTTGAATAAATGAAAATTCATTATGAAGACAGGTTTCCCTAAGTATACCCATATATTTAATCTCACCCAAGTAAAGCTAGTACCATGAATTTGGGGGGGTCAAGGGGGTTGTTAAACAGGGAACCAGTTATGCTTCTAGTTCATAAGGGAAAACAAAAAGAGTCACAAAACAATTCTGGGGAACACAATGATAGGGGGCTACCATAGATCATTAAATACAGAAATTTAATGTAGATATCTGTCACAGAATTTAAACAGACCCAAATAATATGGGAATTTAGCATAAGATAAAGTAAACATTTAAAATCAAAAGAAAGACAGTGGATTCCTCAATAAATAGTGTGATACAACCACTCCTCCGGTTCAATCCCTGGGTCAGGAAGATTCCCTGGAGAAGGAAATGGCAACCTACTCCAGTGATCTTGCCTGGGAAAGCCCGTGGTCAGAGGAGCCTGGCGGGCTACAGTCCACGGGGTTACAAAGAGTCGGACATGACTGAGCAAGTAGGCAACCCGAGGTGGAGGATGCGGCCTGGGTGCAGTGGCTACTGGCCTCATCCTCTTGCTCCTCCAACCTTGAGTGTCTCTGATCCAGCCCTCACCACAGCTCCGTGTGCAACCAATATTCCATGTGCTGCAGGACCCCCAGGTTTGCAGGAAAACTGACAAAATCATGACATATTAGCCTCCCCCGAAAAGAGGGCTGTTCCCCAGGTCCCTGATTCCAGGCCAGTCCCTCAGTCCTCCAGTCCCTATGATGGTTAATTTCCACGCTCTTAATCCCAAAACAAGCCTCCAGCCCAGTGGCAGAGAGACTACGGTTTTAACCAATAAACATGTCCAACTTTCTCCATAGTGGTCTGAAAAACGAAAACCTCTGACAGTGTGTAATTTATACGTCTAACAGTTTCCCTGCCTGCCTAGAAGGGGACAACTCAACCACATTTTGGAAGGATACTCTTTTTCCCTTAAGCTCTGTTTGTATAAACTCTCATGACGATGCTTTGCACAAACGGTTCTGTTAGGAATAAATTCAGCCTTATAAAATGTATCCATTAGAAATCCTTTTTATGGCAAGGATGACTCCAAAATATTTTATACACCTCCTTACTGCTTTTATGAGACAGCTGTATTAAAAAAACCTCTCCTTACTTCTGAGCCTGTGAATACCTCAAAGTATAGTTGTCTTTTGTATCTAAAATGTGACAGAAGCCTTTTTATGGCACACTGTATAATTTCACACATACAAGAAAATACCTGGAAATGTTCCTATGGGGTTTCTTCCTCTACGATACTGAGCCTAGGTGACATAAAAATAACCATTCTAATAAAACGTGCCCAGAATTGATTTTCCAAAGAAAATATCAAAACGACTCTAAACTCATTCAGAAACTCAAAGATAAACAGAAACAGCTGCTAAATGTCTCACAAGCCAATCTGAGATTCATTCCATTTACCCAACAAAAGGTACCTCAGGTGAAATAGAGCATTTTCAAGTTAAATTTTATGTCCATTGGCTAGGAGCCTAGCAGCAAGTCTAAATTCCTTCCGGTTGTTACATTTTTTATGTCTGATGGCATTTTCCTAATTCCCTATTTAATTTTACTTTACCTTTTATAGATAGCTGTAAAGAGAGTAGGATATAGCAATTTACACAGCCTTCAGTACCTGTGTTCAGGTCAATTTAACTTCCTACTGGAATCTTTTTCTAATATTGAGATTTGGAAGAATTTTTCTATTTTTCTGGTTGCCATTTTCCCTAACAAGGAAAATGGAATAAATCTAATCAGTCTAAGTTAGTTCACTCATTCACACAGGTCAAGAAGGTTAACAGGTTAAGAAAGTCAATATATAGAAAGTTAACAAAAAGAAAAAAAAACCTCTCCATACACTTTCCAAGCCCAAATCCCAATGACAATATAGTAGGTCCTCTACATATGAATGAGTTCCATTCCAAGAGTGCCTTAGTAAATCCAATTTGTTTGTAAGTCCAACAAAAGTTAGTCTAGGTACCCAACTAACACAATTGGCTATATAGTACTGTACTGCAATATCTGGGTATTTCTCTAAAAGAAAGAAGCTGTCCTACCATAGAAAGCCAATGTTAAAGAGTTTTTAAAGAACTTTATTTTTAGCAGATGGTGAAGCCAGAAAATTTAAGCAATAGACTTAAAATCCGGAGGCATTTAGAAATAATGGTAAAAAGCAAACACTTTGCTTCTACTGTACCTTGTAAGTTATAGAATAATGGGTTAAGGGAAATCAGGGATTGTGTCCTTCACAGTGTTGGGTTGGCCAAAAACTCCATTCAAGTTTTTCCATAACATCTTATGGAAATGAACTTCTCGGCCAACCCAATATTTTCAGGTAAAGAAGCACTCTTGGGTTCCAATCTGTTCTCTTCTCCCCAGGAATTAATGTTTCAAATAAACCAAAAAGCGATATATCTGTCTTTATGTCCCACCTCAGTCACTGTTTTTAAGAGCATAGTGTTACAGCAAATAAAAACATCATGTCTTAAAAACAGTCATTCTCTGAACAACACACCTTCTGAAACCCTGCCATCCTATCCAGACCTCTTGAAGCTCATTAAATGCAAGATAGTTCAGGCACATTTTTTGTACTGACATAACAGAGCATTTCTTACTTTGAAAAATCTTAAGCAGGTGGCTCAAAAACAAGAGCTGACCCCTTCTAATTCCCTATTTAATTTTACTTTACCTTTTATAGATGCAAGGTGTTAGCAAACAGCCTTCAGTACCTGTGTTCAGGTCAATTTAACTTCCTACTGGAATCTTTTCTAATATTGAGATTTGGAAGAATTTTTCTATTTTCTGGTTGCCATTTTCCCTAACAAGGAAAATGGAATAAATCTAATCAGTCTAAGTTAGTTCACTCATTCACACAGGTCAAGAAGGTTAACAGGTTAAGAAAGTCAATATATAGAAAGTTAACAAAAAGAAAAAAAAACCTCTCCATACACTTTCCAAGCCCAAATCCCAATGACAATATAGTAGGTCCTCTACATATGAATGAGTTCCATTCCAAGAGTGCCTTAGTAAATCCAATTTGTTTGTAAGTCCAACAAAAGTTAGTCTAGGTACCCAACTAACACAATTGGCTATATAGTACTGTACTGCAATATCTGGGTATTTCTCTAAAAGAAAGAAGCTGTCCTACCATAGAAAGCCAATGTTAAAGAGTTTTTAAAGAACTTTATTTTTAGCAGATGGTGAAGCCAGAAAATTTAAGCAATAGACTTAAAATCCGGAGGCATTTAGAAATAATGGTAAAAAGCAAACACTTTGCTTCTACTGTACCTTGTAAGTTATAGAATAATGGGTTAAGGGAAATCAGGGATTGTGTCCTTCACAGTGTTGGGTTGGCCAAAAACTCCATTCAAGTTTTTCCATAACATCTTATGGAAATGAACTTCTCGGCCAACCCAATATTTTCAGGTAAAGAAGCACTCTTGGGTTCCAATCTGTTCTCTTCTCCCCAGGAATTAATGTTTCAAATAAACCAAAAAGCGATATATCTGTCTTTATGTCCCACCTCAGTCACTGTTTTTAAGAGCATAGTGTTACAGCAAATAAAAACATCATGTCTTAAAAACAGTCATTCTCTGAACAACACACCTTCTGAAACCCTGCCATCCTATCCAGACCTCTTGAAGCTCATTAAATGCAAGATAGTTCAGGCACATTTTTTTTTTGTACTGACATAACAGAGCATTTCTTACTTTGAAAAATCTTAAGCAGGTGGCTCAAAAACAAGAGCTGACCCCTTGAGACTAGAAACCACCATAACTTCAGTAAAGATTGCAGATGCATTTCCCAGTTTCTGCTATTATTATATTCCGATCAACAAATAGAAAAAGCAAGTCAGACAAGGTCAAAATAAACTGTCCCTTTTATTCCTCCCAATCTCACAGAACAACCTCAAAATTCAGGTTTCTAAGAATAAAGCAAAGAAATGGTGTGCATGCACCTTTCCATTGTTACCCTTCTTAGATCAAAGCAGGTCAAAAAGTGCAGATTTTATAACATTCAGTCTGGAAAATAGTTTAATGACAGAAACAGTCTTTTTCAATATCTACACACTAAAACTTCTTAGGTTAACAGCCAATAAGCTAATTTCTACACAGATGGAAAAGTGGTTGATCATCTAATCTAAAGAAGTTTTTCAAATGTAACCCACCCAAGTCACACCACATAATTAGAAAGCTATTTTCCAGACCCAGAAACTTGTTTATTTATTTAAAATGTTCTCTAATTGTAATGTCAACCATTTATTACTTTTTAATAAACTACTTACAAATGAAAATAACCTCAAGATAGCTTATTACCTTTTTTAATTTTAATTTTATTGGAGTATGTGCATGCATGCTAAGTCACTGCATTCATGTCTGACTCTGTGTGACCTACGGACTGTAGCCTGCCAATTTTCTCTGTGCATGGAATTCTCCAGGAAAGAATACTAGAATGGATTGCCATGTCCTCCTCCAGGGTATCTTCCCTACCCAGCGATGGAATACATATCGCTTTTGTCTCCTGCAAGCAGGTTCTTTCCCTCTAGTGCTGCCTAGGAGTTTATTTTGTTTTGTATAGCAAAGTGTTACAGCAAATAAAAACATCATGTCTTAAAAACAGTCATTCTCTGAACAACACACCTTCTGAAACCCTGCCATCCTATCCAGACCTCTTGAAGCTCATTAAATGCAAGATAGTTCAGGCACATTTTTTTTTTGTACTGACATAACAGAGCATTTCTTACTTTGAAAAATCTTAAGCAGGTGGCTCAAAAACAAGAGCTGACCCCTTGAGACTAGAAACCACCATAACTTCAGTAAAGATTGCAGATGCATTTCCCAGTTTCTGCTATTATTATATTCCGATCAACAAATAGAAAAAGCAAGTCAGACAAGGTCAAAATAAACTGTCCCTTTTATTCCTCCCAATCTCACAGAACAACCTCAAAATTCAGGTTTCTAAGAATAAAGCAAAGAAATGGTGTGCATGCACCTTTCCATTGTTACCCTTCTTAGATCAAAGCAGGTCAAAAAGTGCAGATTTTATAACATTCAGTCTGGAAAATAGTTTAATGACAGAAACAGTCTTTTTCAATATCTACACACTAAAACTTCTTAGGTTAACAGCCAATAAGCTAATTTCTACACAGATGGAAAAGTGGTTGATCATCTAATCTAAAGAAGTTTTTCAAATGTAACCCACCCAAGTCACACCACATAATTAGAAAGCTATTTTCCAGACCCAGAAACTTGTTTATTTATTTAAAATGTTCTCTAATTGTAATGTCAACCATTTATTACTTTTTAATAAACTACTTACAAATGAAAATAACCTCAAGATAGCTTATTACCTTTTTTAATTTTAATTTTATTGGAGTATGTGCATGCATGCTAAGTCACTGCATTCATGTCTGACTCTGTGTGACCTACGGACTGTAGCCTGCCAATTTTCTCTGTGCATGGAATTCTCCAGGAAAGAATACTAGAATGGATTGCCATGTCCTCCTCCAGGGTATCTTCCCTACCCAGCGATGGAATACATATCGCTTTTGTCTCCTGCAAGCAGGTTCTTTCCCTCTAGTGCTGCCTAGGAGTATAGTTGATTTTCAATGTGTTAGTTTCAGGTGTATAGCAAAGTGGTTCAGTTATCAGGTCAGTCAATCAGTCATGTCCATTTCTTTGTGACCCCATAGACTGCAGCATGCGAGGCTTCCCTGTCCTTCACCATCTCCCAGAGCCTACTCAAACTCATGTCCACTGACTCAGTCATGCCATCCAGCCATCTCATCCTCTGTCGTCCCCTTCTCCTTTCACCTTCTATTTTTCCCAACATCTGGTTCTTTTCCAATGAGTCATATCTTCACGTCAGGTGGCCAAAATATTGGAGCTTTGGCTTCAGCATCAGTCCTTCCAATGCATAGTCAGGGTTGATTTCCTTTAGGATTGACTGGTTTGATCTTGCAGTCCAAGAGACTCTCAGAACCTTCTCCAATACCACAGTTTAAAGGTATCCATTCTTTGGCACTCAGCCTTCTTTATGGTCCAGCTTTCACATCCATAAATAACTACTGGGAAAGCCATAGCTTTGACTATATGGACTTTTGTTAGTAAACTGATGTCTCTGCTTTTTAATAATTATACATATATTTGTTCTTTTTTAGACTATTTTCTCTTAGAAATTATCACAGAATATTGAATATAGTTCTCTATGCTTTATATAGTACAGCCTTCTTGGTTGTCTGTTTTATATATAGTGGTGTGTACACATGCATCCTAAGCATCTGATTTACCCCTCTGCCCCACATTTCCCCATTGATAACCATAAATTTGTCTTCAATATCTGTAAGCCTGTTTCAGTTTTGTAAATAAGTTCATTTCTATCATTTTGTAAATCCGATTCCACATATGACTGATGTATAATACTTGTCTTTTTCTGTCTAATTTACTTCATTTAGGATGATAATCTCTAGGTCCATCCATGTCGTTCCAAATGGCATTAATTCATTCTATTTATGAATGAGTAATATTCAATAGTTTATTTGTCCACATCTTACTTATCCATTCATCTGTCAATGGACATTTTGGTAGTTTCCATATCTTGGCTATTTTAAGTGCTACAATAAATGCTGGGGTACATGCATCTCTTTGGATCACTTTGAAACTGGTATTTAAGTATATTGGAGAGTT
Organism: Tragulus kanchil; assembly: GCA_022376925.1. Classification (NCBI taxonomy): domain Eukaryota; kingdom Metazoa; phylum Chordata; class Mammalia; order Artiodactyla; family Tragulidae; genus Tragulus; species Tragulus kanchil. Next base: position 136,114,359 of record JAIOJX010000023.1, read on the forward strand.
CAGCCTACATTTTTAATGGCAGCTAAAACAACTGACTGAACTACAACAACAATGAAGAAGTGAGCTGTACGCTGAGTTCAGTTCAGTTCAGTCACTCAGTCAAGTCTGACTCTGCGACTCCATGGATGGTAGCACACCAGGCTTCCCTGTCCCTCATTATCTCCCAGAGTTTGCTCAAACTCACGTCCACTAAGTCAGTATTTAGGGCCAAAGGACTTGGAGGGAAAACCTGAAAGCGATGAAGAGTTAGCCATGGGGAGTTCTGGAAGAGAATTCCAGACAGAGGGACCAGCCTCCACAAATGCCCAAAGGTGAGAGGGTGTCTGGATGTTGGAGAACAAAAAAAAAGAGACCAGAGCTGCTAGAGTAGAGTGATGAAGGAGCACAAGAGGAGAAAGATCACAGAGAGAGCAGACTTCAGAACTGAATGCACTAATAAATGTTTTTTGAACATTTAGATCACCATTTCCATACAGTATATCACACTTCATCTTATACCTGATAATGCTCCCTTATTATCCTGACAACCATCCTCTTACTGAAACTAATTTCATATTTTGTATGATTGCTGCCATTGTGTGATTCCATTCAATTTTACATTCTCCATGTCTAAATTCCAATTTGCAGCTGATATTGAAAAGTGATTAACAAATAGAGCAAGTCTTCCATTATTCAGTCAATTCAAACTATATGATGAAAACAACACACTGTGCTTGTTCATGGATAAAATAACACTGCTTTAAAATATTTATATTGTCAAAAGAAGATGTGTTATTTGTAAATCTAAAATATTTCTCCAAGAGTTAGATGCTTCAGTATGACAATGCCGTAATTGTTTAAGGAGCGTCAGCACATCATACCACTAGGACATGTCTTTTAGACACAAAAACCACGTCTTTCAGAACAAATACAGCATTTGAGAAATGCTTCAACAGTGGTGTTGCCTGATGAACTAAGTTCCCACAATACTACCCAACATTCATCTCCAATGTGTCAGGAAATGGATCCCTCTACTGAAACAGGTATAGCTACTGGAAAACTGAAGAAAATGAAGGAGTACATGGTGGCATCCATGGTGTAAAAACAAAAGAACTCTTAAGAGTAGGGACAACTGAGCTGGTGGATTTATGATGAAAGTGAGTTGGCCCTGAGGTCTAAGAGGCAAGACTCAATGTGGAAGGTCTTAGGACCCCTTCATTGAATAGGAGATGATCCTACCCAGCAACTATTTATTATCTAAACACTAAGCAAACCATTATGCACACACAAATAAGTCACTTGATTCAAGTTGTCGTAAGCACTGTCTCCACTTGAAATAAAGTTCCCTAGGCCTGTGCCCAATAGAAGACTTATGCAACTATATTTATTTTCAGGGGCTTCCCTGGTGGCTCAGTAGTAAAGAATACACCTGCAATGCAGAAGACATAGGTTCAATCCCTGGATCAGGAAGATCCCCTGGAGGAGGAAATGGCAACCCACTCCAGTATTCTTGCCTGGGAAATCCCATAGACAGAGGAGACTGGTGGACTACAGTCCATGGGGTTACAAAGAGCCAGACACAATTTCCATACAGTATATCACACTTCATCTTATACCTGATAATGCTCCCTTATTATCCTGACAACCATCCTCTTACTGAAACTAATTTCATATTTTGTATGATTGCTGCCATTGTGTGATTCCATTCAATTTTACATTCTCCATGTCTAAATTCCAATTTGCAGCTGATATTGAAAAGTGATTAACAAATAGAGCAAGTCTTCCATTATTCAGTCAATTCAAACTATATGATGAAAACAACACACTGTGCTTGTTCATGGATAAAATAACACTGCTTTAAAATATTTATATTGTCAAAAGAAGATGTGTTATTTGTAAATCTAAAATATTTCTCCAAGAGTTAGATGCTTCAGTATGACAATGCCGTAATTGTTTAAGGAGCGTCAGCACATCATACCACTAGGACATGTCTTTTAGACACAAAAACCACGTCTTTCAGAACAAATACAGCATTTGAGAAATGCTTCAACAGTGGTGTTGCCTGATGAACTAAGTTCCCACAATACTACCCAACATTCATCTCCAATGTGTCAGGAAATGGATCCCTCTACTGAAACAGGTATAGCTACTGGAAAACTGAAGAAAATGAAGGAGTACATGGTGGCATCCATGGTGTAAAAACAAAAGAACTCTTAAGAGTAGGGACAACTGAGCTGGTGGATTTATGATGAAAGTGAGTTGGCCCTGAGGTCTAAGAGGCAAGACTCAATGTGGAAGGTCTTAGGACCCCTTCATTGAATAGGAGATGATCCTACCCAGCAACTATTTATTATCTAAACACTAAGCAAACCATTATGCACACACAAATAAGTCACTTGATTCAAGTTGTCGTAAGCACTGTCTCCACTTGAAATAAAGTTCCCTAGGCCTGTGCCCAATAGAAGACTTATGCAACTATATTTATTTTCAGGGGCTTCCCTGGTGGCTCAGTAGTAAAGAATACACCTGCAATGCAGAAGACATAGGTTCAATCCCTGGATCAGGAAGATCCCCTGGAGGAGGAAATGGCAACCCACTCCAGTATTCTTGCCTGGGAAATCCCATAGACAGAGGAGACTGGTGGACTACAGTCCATGGGGTTACAAAGAGCCAGACACAAGTTTGGGTCAGAACAACAACAAAAGACAAGGGATAGGAAACAGGAACAGGAGAGTTTCTTTAGAGAGAACAATGGATGACTTCAAACCCTGAGGAGAGTAACTTGGTCCTTTCTAGAGAATTAAAAACAGAACAGCCTGGGGAGAAAGAGAGGAGACAGGAAAGAGTCATCAAGGATGATTAAGCAAAAACCAGACAGTACAGGACTTTGGAATTTGTAAGCCGGAGTTGTAACACTACCCTGGCAGCAATAGAAAACCACCATTGGATTTTAAATGGAAGAATGATAGACTCAGAGTCATACATTTAAGTGATCACAGTGGCAATATAGAAAAAATAAATAAATTGTAGGATTCTGTATTTCTTTTTTTTTTTTTGGCCACTTCTACTGGTCTTTCATTTATTTCCATCTTTGTTCTTCAGTCCGTGTAGGCCTCCTATCGTAGTGGCCTCTCTTACTGCAGAGCACTGGCTCTGGGCACATGCGCTCCGGAGCTCCAGCTCAGTAGTTGGACACATCGGTCCAGCCGCTCCGCAGCACGTGGGATCCTCCCAGGCCAGGGATGGAACCAGTGCCCCTTGCACTGCAAGGTGGTGTCCTTATCCACTGGACCACCAGGGAAGCCCTGTACTTCTTTTTAACACTGACATCAGTGTTTTGTTTTGTTTTGCTTTGCTTCATTTGGACAGATTCAGTATTTTGAATTTTCTAAATTTGACTTAGGAATAAAGAAAAATTTCTGAGGCAACGAATTTTAAGAATTAGGAGTAGGTTATCAACAGAAGACAAAATGTGACTCATTGGACACGGCAATGGGCAGAATTCTAAGGTGTTTGTCTTCCTTGATTTACTCCCACAATGATATTACATTCCAGGGCACAAGAGATTTGGCAAATGTCATCTCTATTCAGTTCACATTAAGCTCGAAGGAGGATCCTGGTGGGCCTGGCCTAGTCACAGAAGCCCCTGTGAATCAGGACATTTTCCTCAGTATGGAGGGAGGCTGCTATGGCGATGATGGAGAGTTCATGGGACTGAGAATGGTCTTGGAGCAGACCTGAGCATCACCAGCAAGGAAACAGGGCCCCAGTCCTCCAGCTGCCAGGAAATGGCTTCTTCCAACAACTCAGTGCGCCCTAAGGCCACCCAGACTCCACCCTTGTGAGACTCCAGGCAGGGGATCTCATTGAGTCTCCAAGATCTCTGACCCACAGACCCGTGAGATCATAAGTATAAATGTGCTATTTGGAGCCATTAAAGTAATGGTCATTTGTTGTGCACTCAGAGAAAGTTCTCTAAAATCTGTATTAGTGGGACCCTCCAAAGAGAATTTGAATTTCCTTTTGGGTGTCTGTAAAGTTATCCGGAGTTTACACTACCCTGGCAGCATAGTTGGAAAAGGAAAAACTCAGAGTCATACATTTAAGTGATCACAGTGGCAATATAGAAAAAATAAATAAATTGTAGGATTCTGTATTTCTTTTTTTTTTTTTGGCCACTTCTACTGGTCTTTCATTTATTTCCATCTTTGTTCTTCAGTCCGTGTAGGCCTCCTATCGTAGTGGCCTCTCTTACTGCAGAGCACTGGCTCTGGGCACATGCGCTCCGGAGCTCCAGCTCAGTAGTTGGACACATCGGTCCAGCCGCTCCGCAGCACGTGGGATCCTCCCAGGCCAGGGATGGAACCAGTGCCCCTTGCACTGCAAGGTGGTGTCCTTATCCACTGGACCACCAGGGAAGCCCTGTACTTCTTTTTAACACTGACATCAGTGTTTTGTTTTGTTTTGCTTTGCTTCATTTGGACAGATTCAGTATTTTGAATTTTCTAAATTTGACTTAGGAATAAAGAAAAATTTCTGAGGCAACGAATTTTAAGAATTAGGAGTAGGTTATCAACAGAAGACAAAATGTGACTCATTGGACACGGCAATGGGCAGAATTCTAAGGTGTTTGTCTTCCTTGATTTACTCCCACAATGATATTACATTCCAGGGCACAAGAGATTTGGCAAATGTCATCTCTATTCAGTTCACATTAAGCTCGAAGGAGGATCCTGGTGGGCCTGGCCTAGTCACAGAAGCCCCTGTGAATCAGGACATTTTCCTCAGTATGGAGGGAGGCTGCTATGGCGATGATGGAGAGTTCATGGGACTGAGAATGGTCTTGGAGCAGACCTGAGCATCACCAGCAAGGAAACAGGGCCCCAGTCCTCCAGCTGCCAGGAAATGGCTTCTTCCAACAACTCAGTGCGCCCTAAGGCCACCCAGACTCCACCCTTGTGAGACTCCAGGCAGGGGATCTCATTGAGTCTCCAAGATCTCTGACCCACAGACCCGTGAGATCATAAGTATAAATGTGCTATTTGGAGCCATTAAAGTAATGGTCATTTGTTGTGCACTCAGAGAAAGTTCTCTAAAATCTGTATTAGTGGGACCCTCCAAAGAGAATTTGAATTTCCCTTTTGGGTGTCTGTAAAGTTATTTGGCTCTACCCTGGAAAGAAAGGCAACAATGACTTATTTAACTTCCTACTGTGGCCATCCTTACTCTGGCAAATTCTCATGAGAACTATTTAGTTCAATTCTGGGACTTCCAGGGTGGTCCGGTGGTTAAGAACCTGCCTGCCAATGCAGGAGACCTGGGTTCAATCCTGACCCAGGAACTAGATCCCACATACCTCAGGGCAACTAAGCCCATGTGCCAGAACCATTGAGCCTGCGCCCTAGAGTCCGTGCTCCACAACAAGAGAAGCCACTGCAATGAGATGCACAAGCACTGCAACTAAAGAGTAGCCCCTGCTTGCCTCAGCTAGAGAAAAAGTGCTCACAGCAACCAAGAGCCAGCACAGCCTGTTTTAATTAAATTTAAAACAAAGAAGTAGTTAGTCTGCTTCCGTCAGCTCGCTGAGTATTCTACAAAGAACCACACTGAGCAAAAAGTTGCTTAAGGCCAGAGAAGCTGAGGCGTGACCCCAGGGCTTGACCACCTCTCACTCTCCTTTGTCCCCACTCCTTTGTCTTGCAGGAGAGACTGGCCACCTCACCAAAGACTGAGAGCACTACAGTCCCGCATTCTGTAAACTAAATCCCTGTGCCAACAACTCTCTCTCCCAGCCGTGGGTGGTAGGCAGGTTCCTTCGCCTTGGCGCCTGCCTACCTCTGACCTCTGATTACACACACAGGACTCCCCAAACTCTCTGCGCTCCCCATTCTCACCCCTGCATCTGTTGTCTAATTACTTTGAAATTTTTCTCTCTTTATAATGCAGTTAATAAAAGCAAATTATCTCACAAACATTCAAGCTATTTGATTCAGGTTTTCAAAGATGTTTTTAATAAAATTGTATAAAAAATTCAGCCTATTTGATTTAAAATGTCAGAAGAGACTGGAAAAAAAAGACCCCCTAAGGCCACCCAGACTCCACCCTTGTGAGACTCCAGGCAGGGGATCTCATTGAGTCTCCAAGATCTCTGACCCACAGACCCGTGAGATCATAAGTATAAATGTGCTATTTGGAGCCATTAAAGTAATGGTCATTTGTTGTGCACTCAGAGAAAGTTCTCTAAAATCTGTATTAGTGGGACCCTCCAAAGAGAATTTGAATTTCCCTTTTGGGTGTCTGTAAAGTTATTTGGCTCTACCCTGGAAAGAAAGGCAACAATGACTTATTTAACTTCCTACTGTGGCCATCCTTACTCTGGCAAATTCTCATGAGAACTATTTAGTTCAATTCTGGGACTTCCAGGGTGGTCCGGTGGTTAAGAACCTGCCTGCCAATGCAGGAGACCTGGGTTCAATCCTGACCCAGGAACTAGATCCCACATACCTCAGGGCAACTAAGCCCATGTGCCAGAACCATTGAGCCTGCGCCCTAGAGTCCGTGCTCCACAACAAGAGAAGCCACTGCAATGAGATGCACAAGCACTGCAACTAAAGAGTAGCCCCTGCTTGCCTCAGCTAGAGAAAAAGTGCTCACAGCAACCAAGAGCCAGCACAGCCTGTTTTAATTAAATTTAAAACAAAGAAGTAGTTAGTCTGCTTCCGTCAGCTCGCTGAGTATTCTACAAAGAACCACACTGAGCAAAAAGTTGCTTAAGGCCAGAGAAGCTGAGGCGTGACCCCAGGGCTTGACCACCTCTCACTCTCCTTTGTCCCCACTCCTTTGTCTTGCAGGAGAGACTGGCCACCTCACCAAAGACTGAGAGCACTACAGTCCCGCATTCTGTAAACTAAATCCCTGTGCCAACAACTCTCTCTCCCAGCCGTGGGTGGTAGGCAGGTTCCTTCGCCTTGGCGCCTGCCTACCTCTGACCTCTGATTACACACACAGGACTCCCCAAACTCTCTGCGCTCCCCATTCTCACCCCTGCATCTGTTGTCTAATTACTTTGAAATTTTTCTCTCTTTATAATGCAGTTAATAAAAGCAAATTATCTCACAAACATTCAAGCTATTTGATTCAGGTTTTCAAAGATGTTTTTAATAAAATTGTATAAAAAATTCAGCCTATTTGATTTAAAATGTCAGAAGAGACTGAAAACAGAACAAACTGAAATAAGGTTACTAGAACAGACCGAGTGCTGCAATACTCCTCAGATCTTAATAACTTAGCAACTCATTCTTTGTTACTCTTCAGCCCTGGCTGGAAAGGGGACTGTGTGCTCAGCTCCCTCCAGGTTTCTAGACCCTCTCAGACCCCATCCGTTTAGTGACCCCACCTCCTTCTAGGAGTTCAGAGCCCCTCCTCTGGACCTTATGCAATTGGTCAGGCTTGGGAGCAAAGAAAACCATGAAGGGGAAAAAGGCTGTCTACACTCACAGACTTGGGCTCAGAGATGACATTCACTTCCCTTCACATTCCCTGGGCTAGAAAGAGGCCTCGGGCCCCTTCTGAAGACAAAGGAACCAGGAATTATAGCCTGGCAGTGCCCCCAGGAAGCAGTGAATATGGAAATTTCTAAATCCTGTCCTGATCTCCCAAGATGGGATAGGAAAATCTGTGCATGACCAGTACATTTTCATCACATGTTAGAGCTCACCTGCACCATGGATTTGGAAATACGTCATCCAGTTATTACTGCATGGGGAAGCACCCTGAAGCCTACAGCCTAAAACAAGCACTGTGTCAAATTCACGGATTCTCTGGGTCCCAAATTCCGAAAAGATACAAACGAGAGAGCTCATTTCTGCAGCATGATATCTGGGGTCACAGATAGGAGTGACTCGACAGCTAGAGGCTGAAGTCATTTAGAACAGCAATCCTCAAACTTTGTGACATCAGGGACAGGTTTCATGAAAGACAATTTTACCATGTATGCGGCGGGTGGGGAGCAAGGTTCTGTATGATTCAAGTGCCTTACATTTATTGTGCACTTTATTGCTATTACTATTACATCAGCTCCACCTCAGACTGATCAGGCATTAGATCCCAAAAGGTGGGAGCCCCTAGTTTAGAGGAATCTTCAGCTACATGCACAGCAGTTGATGTTGGCCACTGGTGAAAATAACTGAGGGTGTGGACCCAGGCGCTCACATGGGGCCTTTCGGGTGGCCCAGCCTCTCTACAGTGGGGTTGCCTCAGAGAGTCAGATCTCTTAGCCGGCAGTTCAGATCTGCAAAAATGAAGGTCTCAGTGGACGGACAGACGCTGTACTGCCTTTTATGACCTCAGCCACTTCTCTATGTGTCTGAGAATTCACAAGCACACACAAATCCAAGGACAGGGGACACAGTCCCACATCTCAGTGGGACGTACCAAAGTCACATGGCAGAGGAGACATGATGGTGTCCAACTGGGGAAAATGCAAACCCCCATATGCATTATGTTAGAATCCCTGAATTTCTGGGTTTCAAAGGACTGCGTACTTTATGGAACAGGGGCCAGCATACTGAGACCCACTGCCTATCTTTGTCATCAAAATTCTGTTGAAATACAGTCATGCCCCTTCTCTAGCAGGGCTTCCCAGGTGGTGCGAGTGCTAAAGAACCCACCTGCTAACGCAGGAGACATAAGAAACATGGACTGGGTCCCTGGGTTGAGATAATCCCCTGGGGGAGGGAACGGCAACCCACTCCAGTATTCTTGCCTGGAGATTCCCCAAGGACAGAGGAGCCTGGCAGGCTACAGTCTATGGCGTTGCAAAGAATCAGACACAGCTGAAACAACTTAGCACACACACCCCCTCTTCTTAGCAAAATTTTGTAGGTGTAAGACCATATCATCTGCAAAACCTAAAATACATACTTCTGTTGCTGATGATGTTTAGTCACTAAGTTGAATCCAACTCTGCCACCCCATGGCCTGTTGCCCACCAGGCTCCTCTGTCCTTGGGATTCCCCAGGCAAGAACACTGAAGTGGGTTGTCATTTCCTTCTCCAGGGGATCTTCCCAACCCAGGGATCAAACCTGCATCTCTTGTTTGACTGAATTCTTTACCACTGAACCACCTGGGAGTTAGATCATGAGGACATATATCTCTATTCTGGACATGGCCCATTATGTGACTGTGGGTAAGAGAGCCTCTAGACTGCGATGTTCTCACCTATACAGAATTGAGGAAATAGTAAAGTCAGTCGGGGAGTTGTCAGCATTAAACTAAAAAGAGTACAGTCGGGGCTTCCCTTGTGGCTCAGTGGATAAGAACCTGTCCTCCAATGCAGGAGACACAGGTTCGATCCCTGATCCGGGAAGATCCCACATACCGCAGAGCAGCTAAACCCACAAATCAACAAAGACCCAGCACAGCCAAAAATAAATAAATAAAAGTTAAAAAAAAAAAAAAAGAGTACAGTGAACATTCATAAATGATAAGGTCTTGTTAGAATTACCTAAAATATTAGCTAGATCAACTGTCCCTCTAGAGTTACATGCTTGTCTACAAAGTGGCATCGACTATGGATTTCAGCACACCAAGTGGTACAGGAAGCCCATTTTATCTTTAATCCATCTGCCTATTACAAAGCTCTTCCTTCCACTGAGTTGTAATCTGTCTCCTTAGAGCTCCATCCTATTTCTCCTAATTCTCCAGAACATCAAGACTACCCAATGCCAGGTTATTCAGATAATTGAAAAGTGTTTCTTTGAACCTTATCAAGACTATGACTCTCCATTCTTTCAATGGTTTTTTTTTCTAATACACAGTTTGTATCCCCCTCCTCCTGTGGGTCATTTTCTTTACAAGGGAATATACAACATTTGCTCAGAAATTGACTTCTGCTCTCTACATACCCCCATATTATGCTGGTGATGTGCTTTGTGTTACTCAGTCTTTTTCTATCTTGTTCTGCTCTAAGAGTTGATTTTTGTAGGTTGATTTTGTATCTGGGTAATGAAAAAACATACTTCTGTTGCTGATGATGTTTAGTCACTAAGTTGAATCCAACTCTGCCACCCCATGGCCTGTTGCCCACCAGGCTCCTCTGTCCTTGGGATTCCCCAGGCAAGAACACTGAAGTGGGTTGTCATTTCCTTCTCCAGGGATCTTCCCAACCCAGGGATCAAACCTGCATCTCTTGTTTGACTGAATTCTTTACCACTGAACCACCTGGGAGTTAGATCATGAGGACATATATCTCTATTCTGGACATGGCCCATTATGTGACTGTGGGTAAGAGAGCCTCTAGACTGCGATGTTCTCACCTATACAGAATTGAGGAAATAGTAAAGTCAGTCGGGGAGTTGTCAGCATTAAACTAAAAAGAGTACAGTCGGGGCTTCCCTTGTGGCTCAGTGGATAAGAACCTGTCCTCCAATGCAGGAGACACAGGTTCGATCCCTGATCCGGGAAGATCCCACATACCGCAGAGCAGCTAAACCCACAAATCAACAAAGACCCAGCACAGCCAAAAATAAATAAATAAAAGTTAAAAAAAAAAAAAAAGAGTACAGTGAACATTCATAAATGATAAGGTCTTGTTAGAATTACCTAAAATATTAGCTAGATCAACTGTCCCTCTAGAGTTACATGCTTGTCTACAAAGTGGCATCGACTATGGATTTCAGCACACCAAGTGGTACAGGAAGCCCATTTTATCTTTAATCCATCTGCCTATTACAAAGCTCTTCCTTCCACTGAGTTGTAATCTGTCTCCTTAGAGCTCCATCCTATTTCTCCTAATTCTCCAGAACATCAAGACTACCCAATGCCAGGTTATTCAGATAATTGAAAAGTGTTTCTTTGAACCTTATCAAGACTATGACTCTCCATTCTTTCAATGGTTTTTTTTTCTAATACACAGTTTGTATCCCCCTCCTCCTGTGGGTCATTTTCTTTACAAGGGAATATACAACATTTGCTCAGAAATTGACTTCTGCTCTCTACATACCCCCATATTATGCTGGTGATGTGCTTTGTGTTACTCAGTCTTTTTCTATCTTGTTCTGCTCTAAAAGAGTTGATTTTTGTAGGTCTGGGGACAGGCCTTTGTATTTCCCTTTTCACGTTTAATCTCAAATAGGTCCAGCCTCTTGGAAGCCTTTCAGATATTGGTCCTGGGATTTAGAATGTTCACTGACCCTGCCAGCTTTGCATGATCAATCCATAGTTCCAATGTCTTGATCCCAAACCAAGTTGAAATTGATACCATGAGTAATCTGGAATGCACTTAGAGCAACGGAGCATGTTTTTAATAATCTTGCTTTCACTTGGGGCCCCACCTGTATTTCTTCACCATCAGTATTTGTTAGGTTGATGTTCCTCTTAGTGAAAGAAGTTGGAAGTGTTGCCTGAACAAATACATGCAACCTAGAAGTTGAGAGTTGTGTTTTATTCAGTGGAAATTTTTAGGGCATCAAGCCCAGGAGACAGCATCTCACATAACCCTGACAGAACTGCTCTGAGGAGGCGGGGATGGGGTCCAGGATTCAGGTTACATAGAAGTTTATAATGAAGGGTAGGTAGTCTGAGCATCAGATGTATTTTTGTGAGTTAAAGGAAACCAGACATCTCAAGGTAAGGAATTTAGTACTTTTCTATGAATGGGAAGATGCAGGAGTCTGGGCTCACTGAAATCATTTCTTTGGTATGCATCTCAGTTACCTGGAGTTGGTATCCTTTTCACATCCTGAGTTCCTCAGGGCTCACTGTGGGGAGTGGCTGCAGTCTGATGGTTGACAGATCAAGCAGGTATTCTTTTCCTTCAAGGGTGCTCTTGGGGCTCAGAAATTCTCATTTGGAGGGCCAGCATCAACTTGGCTGTGACATCCCTGTATTGATATGACAGGAAATACTCCATTTCTCAGAACTAAATGTAAGACATACACATTTCTCTTTCCCTTTTCCAATATCTCACTTTAAATGAAGATGTGTATCTGTATCAGTCAGGGTTCTCCAGAGAAATAGAACCAACAGCACACACACAGAAAGACATTTGCTTAAAGGATTTGGCTTATGTGACTGAGGAGGCTTGGGAAATTGATCTGCAAGGTAGACCAGTGGGCTGAAGATGCAGGAAGGACTACAGTTCAAGTCCAAAGGCAGACAGTCTGTAGGCAGAATCCCTTCCTGCTCGAGGAAGGTCAGACTTTGTTCTAGGGAGACCTTTCAGTGATTGGATAAGCCGACCCTCACTATGGAGAGAAATGGCTTTGCTCCAAATCCAATTTAAATGTTAATCTCCTCCAAAAAACATCCTCCTGGAAACATACAAAATCATGATTGATGAACTTTCTAGACACATTGGGGCAGCCTTTCACACACAGAACTGTTATGCAGACCTATTTACAATAGCTAGAACATGGAAGCAACCTAGATGTCCATCAACAGATGAATGGATAAAGAAGTTTTGATATTGATATATATATATATATATACATATATATATAGCAATGGAATATTACTCAGCCATGAAATGAAATGCATTTGAGTCAGTTCTAATGAGGTGGATGAATCTAGAGCCGATTATACAGAGTGAAGTAAGTCAGAAAGCGGAAAACAAGTATCATATATCAATACATATAGATGGAATCTAGAAAGATTCATAAACATGAACCTGTTTGCAGGGGAGCAATGGAGATGGAGACACAGACTTGTGGACACAGTTGGGGAAGGAGAGGGTGGGACGATTTGAGAGAGGAGCACTGAAGCCTGTATATTACCATATGTAAAATAGATAGGCAGTGGGAAGTTGCTGTATGACACAGAGCTCAAGCCCGGTGCTCTGTAACAACCTAGATGGGTGGGATGGGGTGGGAGGTGGGTGGGAGGTTCAAGAGGGAGGGGACCTATGTGTCCCTATAGCTGATTCATTTTGACTTATGGCAGAAACCAACACAACCCTGGAAAGCAATTATCTTCCAGTTAAAAGTAAATTTTTAAAAATTAACCGTTATAATATCTCTTTTTTAATTGTTTTCTTGCAATGAAAATAGCTGAAAATCTGGGACTTCCCTGGTGGTCCAGTGGGTAAGGACACCACCTTGCAGTGCAAGGGGTGCCGGTTCGATCCCTGGCCTGGGAAGATTCCACGTGCTGCGGAGCGGTTGGACTGATGTGTCCAATTACTGAGCCGGAGCTCTGGACAACAGAGGCCACTGCGATGGGAGGCCCACAGGGGCCAAAGAACAAAGATGGATGAAAATAGACAAATGAAAGACCAATAGAAGTGGCCCGCCTGTCCCCTCCCTCCCCACCCCCCAAAAAAAATAAAAAAAAAGAAAAATAAGAAAATAGCTGAAAATCTAGTATATATAAAGCCTGCATTTATGTTTTGATAATTAATACTTTTACAGTAAGTAGTCTGTCATATGAAACCATGATTAATGGTTCAAGTGGGTAGTCATGATAAAATATAACCAATTAATTTTTGTTACTAAATATAATAGGTATCTTGAATTTTTCATGTCTTGAGTTCATGTTTCTAATCAATTATTTTCTGTATCTAACAAAAGATCAGGGTGGGGAGACATTAGAACATAACTCTGATTTTTAAAGTGACCTCTACTTTAAAGTTTCAGAATCTAGATGTAAATTATAGTATGGTTATACCTATGCTCTTTAATCCATGCACCTACTTTAGAAACTTCATACTTACGCTTTAATTTTTTTAATTGACACTTTAGTTTCAATGTTATTTCCTCAAATGATTCCACAAGTTTGTCAAAACAAATATCTATATAAATAAGACATGCAAGCATTAAACCCCAATGTAAAGCAATAGCGATAACAAAATTCTACTAGAATTCTTTTAAATGTTAATATGTTTAAGGAAAATAAGTTTACTAAACAAATATATATTGGTGCTATACTTTTAGGATCTGAGCTTTTAAAAAGGTGGGGTTACCTCCTAGATTAATGGAAACAAAAATAAACAAATGGGACCTAATAAAACTTAAAAGCCTTTGCACAGCAAAGGAAACTGTAAACAAGATGAAAAGACATCCAGACAGACTCCCCTCCAACCAGGTACAGGCCCCTGTCAAGGGAGGGCCTGGTCAGGGCAGAAGCAGAGAGAAGGCCTACCCAGGCCCTGTGCACCCAGGCCACCAGCATGAAAGCACAGCCTGCTCCCTGCAGAGCCTGCAGCTGCAGGCACCGCTGCCCCTGGGGCCTGTCCTCTCCTCACCGTCCCCTGCAGCCTCCCACCCTGTTCCCGAGCCTCCCTGAGCAGCCAGGCCTGTCACCTCCCATTCTCCTCTGGCTCAATCCCTCCACATTCTCTGTACCCCATGTCTCCTCCCCTTCCCATGCCTGGCTGAGGTCTGCCCAGGACACACTCTCCTTCCTCAGCAAGCCTCCTCTCTTGGGTACAGTGGTCCCACCTCCCAGCCCTCCACCCACCCCATATTAACTATAATTTTGTAAGAAGAATGACTCATTGGTTTAATAAATTTCTAGGCATCGTATAATTTTTAGAAAAAGATAAAAAGACAACCCTAAGAATGGAAGAAAATAATTGCAAATGAAGGAACTGACAATGGGTCAATCTCCTAAATACATATGCAGCTCCTGCAGCTCAATATCAGAAAAACAAACGACCTACTCAAAAAATGGTAAAAAAAAAAAAAAAAAAAAAAAAAGCCCTTCTCTGTTTAGAAGACCTCAACAGACATTTCTCTAAAGAAGAGATACAGATGGCCAATAAACACATGAAAAGATGTTCAATATCACTCATTATTACAAAGATGTTCAATATCACTCATTATTACAGAAATGCAAATCAAAACTACAATGAGGTATTGACTCATGCCAGTCAGAATGGCCATCATCAAAATAATCTACAAATGATAAATGCTGGAGAAGATGTGGAGAAAAGGGAACACTTCTGCACTGTAGGGGGGAATGTAAACTGAAACAGCAACTAGGAAGAACAGAAACAAATCTGTTATATGATCTAGCAACCCCACTCCTGGACATATACCCTGAGAAAACCACAGTTCTAAAAGATGCATGCACCCCAATGTTCATTGCAACATTATTTACAATAGCTAGGGTATAGAAGCAACCTAGATTTCCATTGGCAGATGAAATGGATAAAGAATTTGGGGTACATTTATACAGTGGAACATCGCTAAGCCATAAAAAACAATGAATTTGAGTCCATTGTAGTGAGGTAGATGAACCTAGAACCTCATACAGAATGAAGTAAGTCAGAAAGAGAAAAACAAGTATCAGATACTAATGCATATATATGGAATCCAGAAAAATGGTACTGATGAACCTATAGTAGAGAATAGACTTGTGGACGTAGTGAGGGGCAAGGTGAGGGTGGGATGGAATGAGGAAATAACACTGACATATATACACAACCATGTGTAAAATGTCTTCCCTGGTGTCTTAGTGGAAGAGAATCTACCTGCAATGCAGGAGACATGGGTTCAATCCCTGGGTCGGGAAGATCCCCTGGAGAAGGAAAAGGGAGCCCACTCCAGTATGCTTGCCTGGGGAATCCCATGGACAGAGGAGCCTGGTGGGCTATAGTCCATGCGATCACAAAGAATCAGGCACAACTGAGCAACTAAACAACAACAACAATGTGTAAAATAAAGAGTTGATAAAAAGCTGCTTTACAACACAAGGAGCCCAGCTTGATGGACTGTGATGATCTAGAAGAGTGGGAGAAGGTATAGAGAGGTGGGAAGGAGGCTCAGGAGGGAGAGGAGATTATGTATATATATATATACAATGATATATATAATAATCATATGTATCATTATATAATATATGTGATTATATAATTGCATATATAATTATCTTATATATTATACATTACAGAATACATAATATATATATCATCATATATATATATATATATATATATATATATATATTTATGGCCGATTTACATTGTATGACAGAAACCAATGTAAAATTGTAAGGCAATTTTCCACCAATTAAAAAATAAATAAAACCTAAATAAAAATGTAAGTTTTTTTCTTTGCTAGCTATTGATAATAGAAATTATTAATATAGACACAGTAAGATATTTTAAGATTTCATATGACTCTTTCCAATAATTGGGGGGCTTTTGTATGACATGTACCATTCTCTTTCTGATTTCCCCTCTGTAGGTCTGGATGTGTGGAGGAGAAATGTTTGACGTCCCCTGTTCCAGAGTGGGTCATATCTACAGGAAGTACGTCCCTTATAAAGTTCCATCTGGGACCAGCCTAGCGAGAGTAAGTAACTGGGGATCAGAGTGAGTAGGGTTTGCTAAGAATTTCCGTGGGCTGAAGGCAAAACCCCACACGAGGTTTAATTTAAGGCGCTGTCTCATCCAGAAACAAACCAATGCTTGGCCAGTCTATGTGGCAGGCTTTTAATGGAGAGGTTCCTGTGTTTCTCAGTTTTATTTCCATTCCTTAAGGAAGTAGTAGTTTTGATGTTAAGCCTTGTTATTAATTGTGTCAAAGCACTTTCACATATATCCTATTTATAATTGTATCTAAGGAGCGTCCCAGGTGGCACTAATGGGAAAGAACCCACCTGCCAATGCAGGACACACAGAAGACTCAGGTTCGACCTTGGGTCCAGAAGATCCCCTGGAGGAGAGCATGGCACTCCGCTGCAGTATTCTTGTCTGGACAATCCCATGGATAGAGGAGCCTGGTGGGCTACAGTCCACAGGGTCACAAAGAGTCAGACACAACTGAGCACGAAGCATAAGCACTGTTTTATCTAATCTTCACATATGCCTCCTGAAGTTAGTATTCTTATTTTTATTTCCTACATGAGGAAACCAAAGCTTAGCTAGGTGGCTCATTTCTAAGTAGGGGTTTAATCCCAGTTCTTCTAACGTCTCTAAGCCCAGGTCTAACCCCTGTCTCATAGGCTTGAGGGTAAGGATAAGTCAAATGCAGAAAGGGGTAAACATTAGATGGGAGAGGTATTGCCAAACTCTGCCTTCTTCTCATTCGGAACTGAGATCAGGTCTGCCTAAGATATTTACCTCGTAGTCAAAATGCAAAAATTGACCAAGTCCAACATCTTTTTAGATATTGTTTTGAGTGAAACCTTGGCCCAAACATAAGGATACTTTTCTCTTCTGCTCTTTGGATATTTGGGAGAACATGATCACCCTATCTTCTGAAAACAATCCTGACAATACCTATGTCCCGTGTCCCGTGTTCCTTTCTTTGTCAACTGGTCACCTTCAGGTTCCAGTCTGTAGCTGCTACTGCTCAGACCCCAGGTCTAGAAAAGAGGTGTTTTACCACCATCCTCTGCACCACGTTCCCCTAAGAAACTAATCCCAGATGACTCACATTGGCTCCTTTAATAATAAGGCTGCAATGTATAATTGTGTCTTTTATATAAAGTTCAGTACGCGCACATGACAGGCTTAAAAAAAAATCTAGCTCATCAGAATTCACAAAGGCAGTTTTTCTCAGAGTTATTTGCCATTATTCTCCCAGCACCTAGAACAAGGGTTGGTGTCACTCACAAAGATGTGTTGAAAGAATGAATGAATGAGAAAACACAAAGACAATAAAACCCCATGGGTCTCGAGTCTTATTAAGACGTAAACATTTTAATGAAGCGTAATAAAAATCTCATTTATAGTGAGTCCTTGGGCGGGGGTGGGGGAGGGGCAGGGGGGAACAATCCTGCCTTATTCCTTTTCTGAGATTATTTGTCTCAACAGTGTCTGTTTTCTCAGGCAGGTCCATAAGCTCTCTTTGAATTGATAGTAATGAAATCATGTTATACACACCTTGAAGGGAGGCAGTCAACGTTATTCCTCCCTCCTCAAAAGATTAATCAGGCATGAATAATAAAATCCGTTAAGTCATTACAGAAACATTTGAAGAAGAGAAACCAATCACAAAATCACAAAGGGACTAAAGAGCTGCACTAAGGGTAAGGAAATAGGATCTTATTTCATCATAAGACTTAATACATTTGAACCGAAAAACTCATTCAGGAAAACCATGAGAATGCCCCCAAAAGGGGAACAACCAGTGTTGAGCATGTACAGTAGGTCAGCCGTGAGGGTGTCTGAAATAGCAGCAGTTTAAAATATGCCAAAGATGATGATGTCATGTCATTTACCCACTCCCCTGCTCACATGCTCCCCACTTGTGCCCCAGACTGAACCATTTATTTGCAAGACAGCAGGTGTGGGTGCCTGGTTTGTAGCCAGAAGTAGCGTCTAGAAGCTGGGGGTGGGCAGGTGGACAGGTATGGGGGTGGTGGGGGTAGCTGTGCTGATATAGAAAAGTTTATCTTCTAAAAATAACACTGTTGATATATTTTCAAAAGGAAATTAAGTCCTTTTTTCAAGAATTATCAAGTACAGGGAAACTTGGGCTGGAATCTAAAATTTGCAGCCACGAGTATTTATTCTAATGTAAAAAGCCCGTAATTCTGAATTTTAATCTTTTCCACTTAAATTTTACTTGAGGCCTCATTTTTTAATTTTTTCCTTAAACTGCTAGAGCAATCAGAAAGTCATGAATATTGAGGTTCAGCCACCGCTCTAAGAAATAGTTTATGATTTTTTAAAATAAAAAACATATTAAAATGAAAAATAATTCTAATATTTTGTGGCTGAATCTCAGCTACCAGCTACACTCTGCTTAATCACTAAATCATCAAAACTGAGGAGAGCTTAAGGATGCTCAAGGGCAGGATCACGTCCATGAAATAGGGAGTCCAGCCTTTCAGACTTGAGGGAAACAGAGAAAGACAGAGAAAACCCCACAGGCTGGTTTTCTTACCACAAAGCTTGTTTTGTGCTTCATGCTAAGTTGCATCAGTCGTGTCCGACTCGCGGCATCCCTGTGAACCGCAGCCCTCCAGGCTCCCCTGTCCATGGATTCTCCTGGCAAGAATAAGGAGTGGGTAGCCGTGCCCTTCTCCAGGGGATCTTCCTGACCCAGAAACTGAATCCAAGCCTCTTATGTCTCCTGCATTGGCAGGTGGCTTCTTTACCACTAGCGCCACCTGGGAAGCCCCTAAGTCTTCAAAAAAATGTGCGTTTTTCATTTATATTCCTATGTGTATAGAGGACTCCAGATGACTTCCAAAACACAAAGACACACACACACACATGAATAACCTGCAATCCTCTAAACAGCAGACCAGTGTGTATTACAGAAATAAATTCAAATAATAAGCTATTCAGTACCTTCTATTTACCTAGCATCTCAGTCTGGTTGCAGGAGACAAGGTATCCACACAGGAAGCCATTAGAGGACAAGCCATCACAGCAAGGAGTTGTTAAACTATGTTGCAAAAATGTGTGTAGGGAAAGGAGGAGGGGAGCTGTGCCCGAACTTCTGAACTCAGAGAGGACCTGCAAGGACATTTCAATTAAATGAACAGGGTTCACTGAATCGTGGCTCCCAAATTCAGGGCCGGTGGACCCATCCCTGGACCAGTGTTCACCCAGCCTCAGTGAACAGAGAAAAATACGAATCACAAAGCTAAATCTATTCCATTTAATAACATCTTTTCATGCAGCCTCTTTTTTTTCTTCTTATGACAGAACACGAGATGAGTAGATTTTCATTAACCCCCTTATTTGGCAAAAATAAAAGATTAGTCTGCCTATGTCAGTTCCCTCGCAATGCAAAAATCTGGGACACCATGCCCTACAAGTCAGCTTCCTCTGGGAATCAGGGTATCCACGTGCCATGAATAAACGTCAGTGCACCAGGCACCGCTGTGGCACCTTCACCAGGAGGAAAAAGCCAGAACCTGTGGGGCAGACTGCCCACCTCTAGCGCTACAGGGGAACCAGAGTGTCCCCAGGGCTAAGGTGACAGGGGTCCCCTCCATGAGACGGACTGACTGTCCTTCTCACAGAGCAGCTCCTTGGCACAGCCGAGTGGCTGAGTGGCAGAGGAGGGAGATGCTCGGGGAGACCGTCCCCTGTGACAGGTTGTGACATGAGCCACGTGGCCTGCAGAAGCCACTTCGGGCACCTGAGACCCCCACCCCCATGAACGCTCTTGTGTTTGGGGCAATGATGCCATTGAACCAGAGATGGGTGACATGACAAGAGCAGAACAGCCACTGCACGGCTAAACACACCCGCTGATGCAGCATGACATAGGCCCCACGGGGCAGGTGCGTCCCCCAGGGGGGCCCTCGCAGAGTAGGATAACCCTGCAGACTGTGCCTGGGGGCTCACTCCAGGGCCACGTGGGAGATCAAGTAGGGATGCCCAGAGTGGCGGACTGAACCCTTCTGTGCCTTGCCGTTGATAAAAGATCACTAAATATTGTTTTTAAATTTCATCTTGCATTGTATGGCAACCATTGTCCAAATTTCAGCATAGACGCCATACAACCCAAGTCAAATCCCCCATAATCGATTGTGCAGGAAGGCCTACAGCACTTGAAACTGTTACTCGCATGAAAGGGGATGGAGGTCAAACATCCAGTGAGCAGAGCTGGGACGGCCTGTCCAAGGCTCACAGCAAACAGGAGAGTGTGGGAGTCGTGGGCGGGCTCCAACACCACAGACGGCCAGGTAGGAAGGAGCAGGCGCAGAGGGTCTGACAAGCCATTGGGTCTGAGCCGCTGCAGTTAAACGAGGTGCCGTGGGGACAATGCAGACCAAGCTGTACCGTTTCCTTACAGAGTGCAGGGACGCGCTGAGGGTTTCTGAATAGGAAGTACCAGGATATAAATAGAAGGGGTAAAATGGAAAGATCAACCAGCAGATAAATACTAAAGGAGAGAAAGGCTAAAGAAAGCAGCATTTTGAAGGCAAGGGGCCTCTCTAAAAAAAAAAAAAAACCTTCCTAAGAGACTTTAATTGATTTTCCACGCTGTTCAAAAACAGACACAGGGACGAGAGGAAGGGACCACAGTACAAACACCAGGACAAGAGGAAGAGCTGGATGCTGAGGCTGGAGGTAGAAAAGCTGAGTTAGAGGCAACCACTGTGCAAGGAGAACCAGACCTGGAAGACGTACACAGATTTCTTGACCAAAATTCTGAGAGCCCACACACAAAAAAAGGGGGGCTTCCCTAGGGGTCCAGTGGGTAAAGAGCCCGCTTTGCAGGGCATGGGGCGCTGGTTCGATCCCTGGCCTGGGAAGATCCCACATGCCACGGAGCAACTGGACCAATGTGTCCAACTACCGAGTCGGAGCTCTGGAGCACATGAGCCCGGAGCTGGTGCTCTGCAAGGAGAGAGGCCACTGAGATGGGAGACCCACACAGGCCAGAGAACAAAGATGGATGAAAATAAATAAATGAAAGACCAATACAAGTGGCCAAAAAAAAAAAATTGCCAGATTCTCTTTACCCTCAAATTTTTCTTTTCGAAAAAAAAAAAGTACTTATCACAGCAGGCACTGCGCTGGGCCCTGCAAGTATAAAGGTGAACAAGATGAGCAAAACCTTAACTTCTCATAACTAACAGCGACAGGAAATTCATGCAGTTCCACAACCTGTATGTGACAATTCCAACATCACAGCCGTGAGAAGGGTTAAGTGAGAGACCTGTATCTTACATAGGAAGGAGCAGGCCGCATAAACGTCGAGGGGTCAAACATGAGCAGAGCTGGGACGGCCTGTCCAAGGCTCACAGCAAACAGGAGAGTGTGGGAGTCGTGGGCGGCTCCAACACCACAGACGGCCAGGTAGGAAGGAGCAGGCGCAGAGGGTCTGACAAGCCATTGGGTCTGAGCCGCTGCAGTTAAACGAGGTGCCGTGGGGACAATGCAGACCAAGCTGTACCGTTTCCTTACAGAGTGCAGGGACGCGCTGAGGGTTTCTGAATAGGAAGTACCAGGATATAAATAGAAGGGGTAAAATGGAAAGATCAACCAGCAGATAAATACTAAAGGAGAGAAAGGCTAAAGAAAGCAGCATTTTGAAGGCAAGGGGCCTCTCTAAAAAAAAAAAAAAACCTTCCTAAGAGACTTTAATTGATTTTCCACGCTGTTCAAAAACAGACACAGGGACGAGAGGAAGGGACCACAGTACAAACACCAGGACAAGAGGAAGAGCTGGATGCTGAGGCTGGAGGTAGAAAAGCTGAGTTAGAGGCAACCACTGTGCAAGGAGAACCAGACCTGGAAGACGTACACAGATTTCTTGACCAAAATTCTGAGAGCCCACACACAAAAAAAGGGGGGCTTCCCTAGGGGTCCAGTGGGTAAAGAGCCCGCTTTGCAGGGCATGGGGCGCTGGTTCGATCCCTGGCCTGGGAAGATCCCACATGCCACGGAGCAACTGGACCAATGTGTCCAACTACCGAGTCGGAGCTCTGGAGCACATGAGCCCGGAGCTGGTGCTCTGCAAGGAGAGAGGCCACTGAGATGGGAGACCCACACAGGCCAGAGAACAAAGATGGATGAAAATAAATAAATGAAAGACCAATACAAGTGGCCAAAAAAAAAAAATTGCCAGATTCTCTTTACCCTCAAATTTTTCTTTTCGAAAAAAAAAAAGTACTTATCACAGCAGGCACTGCGCTGGGCCCTGCAAGTATAAAAGGTGAACAAGATGAGCAAAAACCTTAACTTCTCATAACTAACAGCGACAGGAAATTCATGCAGTTCCACAACCTGTATGTGACAATTCCAACATCACAGCCGTGAGAAGGGTTAAGTAAAGACCATCACTTCCACAATAGCATGAGACCTGTATCTTACATCATTTACTTATTGATAAGCTTTTGCATGGGGTTTATGGTATGGCTGGTTTTATGGTTTATCAGAAGAGACAGTATGTCTCCTAGAATATATTCAGCATAATTTCATATAGGTATGTTCTATCTATATGAAATTATATATTTTTCATATAATTGTTTCATATAGATATGTTCTATATTAGCAGAGTATCAATTTAATGATCCTATCCTATAGGCTACTCTGTGATCCACAAGCATGTTACAGATATTTTGATGTTATATATTCACTTAGAATTTCTTAGCAGGCTTCAGTGACCTTTCAAGATGTCCTTGTGGTTATTAGGCTTCATGGGTCTGGCAAACAAGAGCTGCCTTGCCTCTGTCCATTGTGAAGTGACTTCCTAGTGTGTTTCCTGGGGTGGCTTTCTCCTGGTGTCCCATCCCTGCAGACATCCAGCTCTGCTGATTCCATAGATCATCTCAGACCCTTGAATTGGTAGGGTGGCTTCCCAGGTGGCTCAGTGGCAAAAAAATCTCCCTGCGGTGCAAGAGACACAGGTTCGATCCCTGGGTTGGGAGGATCTGGTGGAGAAGGAAATAGAAACCTACTCCAGCACTCTTGCCTGGGAAATCCCATGGGTAGACGAGCCTGGTGGGCTACAGTCCATGGAGTCACAGAGAGTCAGACACAATTTAGCAACTGACCAACCACGACAAGAGAGAGGGAAAGGGGTGGGGAGAAGGGGGCTTCGGTGTTGAAGCCAGACAACCGCAAGTCCGTCAGTGAACAGGTCACTGTGCACCATGGCATCAACTCCCCTGCCCGGAATAGCGAAAACAGCAAACAATATTTGATGTATGCAAATACATCCCTTGTTTATCTCAGAAGAATATATCAGTCAAGGAAAAGTATGAACAAGACCAAAAGGACTAGTCTGATATCAGAAAACAAAATCTCCAAGAAGGTATCCAGTATGGTGATGAATGAGAAACGTACCGTCCCACAAAGGGACCCTTCTCCCCCGATGACGGTCAGTCAGTCACTAGACTCTCATGAAGCTGCCCCACAAGTATGAGCACTGACTCCCAGACTTGGCCAACAGCAGCCAGCGCCTCCTGCACCTTCTCTGAACACTGAGAATCCAGATGCTCCACTTAGAACTACCCTCGAGTTGAGGGACATGGGGGTCTAAGGGGGGCTTCCCCCAACCAAAGAGCAGAAGATAATGACTTCTTCCCCAAAAAAATGGCCTTCATACACACCTAGGACTTCTTTTTTTTTAATTTATTTATCTTTTGGAGGGTGGGGTGGGGAGAGAGGGGGATGGGCGGGCCACTTCTATTGGTCTTTCATTTCCTTATTTTCATCTGTCTTTGTTCTCTGGCTCCTGTGGGCCTCCCATCGCGGTGGCGTCTGTCGTCGCAGAGCACCGGCTCTGGGCGCATGCGCTCCAGAGCTCCGGCTCGGTAGTTGGACACATCGGTCCAGCCGCTCCGCGGCACGTGGGATCTTCCCAGGCCAGGGATCGAACCAGCGCCCCTTGCACTGCAAGGTGGTGTCCTTACCCACTGGACCACCGGGGGAAGCCCACACCTAGGACTTCTGTGCAGAAGCACTTGCTCTCAAATCAGTAACTACATCTAATTCTTCCTTACAGTATAACCAAAGGACGATAAGGCTGACCAGCATTGCTGGCAAGAATTAAAGATGGTTCACCTTCTGCTTTCATGTGTGTCTCTCCCTTCCCGGACATGCTTCAAAATATAGTATGTCCTGTTTAGATGGAATTTTAAAGTTTATTCATTTATTCTTATACTTGTATTTATTTATTGGCTGTATGGGGTCTTTGTTGCTTCGAGGACTTTTCCCTAGGTGCAGTGAGCAGGGCCTACTCTCTAGCTGTAGCACAAGGGCTTCTTGATGCAATGCCTTCTTCCTGTTGCAGAGCATGGGCTCTAGAGCACGGGCTCAGTTGAAGTTGCTCCGAGGCACGTGGGATCATGCCTAAACCAGAGGTCAAACCCACACCTTCTGAATTGGCAGGTGGATCGTTAGCACTGACCCATCAGTCCATGCGAAAGTCACTCAGTCATGTCCAACTCTTTGCAACCGCATGGGAAAGCCATGGAATTCTCCAGGCAAGAATACTGGAATGGGTAGCCTATCTTTTGTCCAGGGGATCTTTGCAGCCCAAGGATCAAACCCAGGTCTCCTGCATTGCAGGCTGATTCTTCACCATCTGAGCCACCAGGGAAGCCTGAGCCATCAGGGAAAATGTCAGAATTTACTTTATATTGAGGTAAAGTTGACTCATAACATTCATGTATACAGCAGTGGATTTCTACTTTTGTATTCACTGCACTCTCAGCACTAAAAATTCAGTTTTCATCTGAATCTGTAGAGCTGGTCACCATATAATTGGTCCTCTTCGCTCGTCTTGGCCCTTCTCCTTCACCTCTTTTCAGTGAGTCACCTGTTTGTTTTGGTTCAGATTAATTTGTTCATTTATTTGGGGATTTTTGAGTGTTTGCTTTTATATTCCACACATAAGCGGAATTATGCAGTATTTGTCTTTCTGCATCTGACTTCTTTCACATAGCATAATACCCTCAAGGTCCAAACATGGACCTTACAAATGGCAAGATTTCATCTTTTTTATGGCTGAGTAATATTCCAATGTCTACATACATTGTATTTTTTATCTCTTCTAATGGGCACTTAGGTTGTTCCATATCTTGGCTATTGCAAATAATGCTTCATTGAATGTAAGGGTACATATGTTTCCAAATTAGTGTTTTCATATTCTTCAGATAAATACCCAGAAGTGGGATAGGTGGATCCTATACTAGTTCAATTCTTAAGTTTTTTACTCAAGAAATCCAAGCATCTTCCATAAATATTTCATCATTTTTCCTGATAGCCTTCCAAAAATGAATCATAACTTTATTAAGTCACAATAATAATTCAATAAATCATTAAGATGTAAAGAGTCCATAGCATGCTATGAAGATCAATGTCATCTCCAGCAACAGAGAAGAATCGTACCATAGAAATTCTTTAATAAATATTTATCACATGCCTACCAAGTGCCAGGTGGAAATGAATACAGGTTGCCCCATATCTTAAACCAAGAGCACTGGACCTTTTAATTAAATCAAGCCTATGCCTTGTAATACAATGTCACCTCACCCAAGGACACTCCCCACCAAAGGTAAGTTTCTCCCTGCACAGCACTTTCACTAACCCTTCACTGAAGGCCCCTCTTCAAATGCTTATTTTGTGTGTGAGGAAAATAAGAAAAAGTAAAACTATTCCATCTGCCAGGGAATGAGGGAAAGGAGATGGGAAAACCTGAAATATAAATGTGTTCCCTATGTCTTGAAAACCTAATGGTTTTTTTCATAACATTCATGTATACAGCAGTGGATTTCTACTTTTGATTCACTGCACTCTCAGCACTAAAAATTCAGTTTTCATCTGAATCTGTAGAGCTGGTCACCATATAATTGGTCCTCTTCGCTCGTCTTGGCCCTTCTCCTTCACCTCTTTTCAGTGAGTCACCTGTTTGTTTTGGTTCAGATTAATTTGTTCATTTATTTGGGGATTTTTGAGTGTTTGCTTTTATATTCCACACATAAGCGGAATTATGCAGTATTTGTCTTTCTGCATCTGACTTCTTTCACATAGCATAATACCCTCAAGGTCCAAACATGGACCTTACAAATGGCAAGATTTCATCTTTTTTATGGCTGAGTAATATTCCAATGTCTACATACATTGTATTTTTTATCTCTTCTAATGGGCACTTAGGTTGTTCCATATCTTGGCTATTGCAAATAATGCTTCATTGAATGTAAGGGTACATATGTTTCCAAATTAGTGTTTTCATATTCTTCAGATAAATACCCAGAAGTGGGATAGGTGGATCCTATACTAGTTCAATTCTTAAGTTTTTTACTCAAGAAATCCAAGCATCTTCCATAAATATTTCATCATTTTTCCTGATAGCCTTCCAAAAATGAATCATAACTTTATTAAGTCACAATAATAATTCAATAAATCATTAAGATGTAAAGAGTCCATAGCATGCTATGAAGATCAATGTCATCTCCAGCAACAGAGAAGAATCGTACCATAGAAATTCTTTAATAAATATTTATCACATGCCTACCAAGTGCCAGGTGGAAATGAATACAGGTTGCCCCATATCTTAAACCAAGAGCACTGGACCTTTTAATTAAATCAAGCCTATGCCTTGTAATACAATGTCACCTCACCCAAGGACACTCCCCACCAAAGGTAAGTTTCTCCCTGCACAGCACTTTCACTAACCCTTCACTGAAGGCCCCTCTTCAAATGCTTATTTTGTGTGTGAGGAAAATAAGAAAAAGTAAAACTATTCCATCTGCCAGGGAATGAGGGAAAGGAGATGGGAAAACCTGAAATATAAATGTGTTCCCTATGTCTTGACCCTTAATCCCAACCCTAATGGTCTCAGAATTATTTGAAAAAAAAAACCATGTTTTTATCTGTTCATTTAATGACAACGACAACAACAAAACCCAGCAGAATCACACTTTGCTTTGAAAATATTTAAACAATATGGAGGTAAACCATAGAATTTTCAGGCACCAAAAAAGAAAGTGGGGGCTTCCCTGGTGATCCTGTGGCTAAGACTCTGTTTTCAATGCAGGAGGGCTGGGTTCAATCCCTGGTCAGGGAACTAGACGCCACATGCTACAACTAAGTTCGAATGTTACAACTAAGACCCAGCTCAACCAAGTAAATAAATAAATGTTTAAAGAGAGAGAGAGAGAAAGCAGTAACAAATTGCTGACAGGTATAGTCTCTCGCCATTTGGATGTTTCATGAACAAAATATGCAAGGTAAAGACAACATTACTTTAAAACTCAGCAACTTCCCACCAAATGTGCAAAACAAACTCTTAATTTGGTCTTCTTCCTGCTTATTTTGTCTACATATTTCCCCCCTAGACTCCTACAAATATTATCTTCTTCCAAACATTATTTTCTTCCATTTACTCACTTCAGATATTCCGCAATGCTTTTCCCCAAGTTTCAACTCAGCTCTGACTTGCACTGAATTATCTGTTGTTTTCCAGGGTGCAAAACCTGGGCTGTAATTGAGACAAGCAATCCCCAAGCCTTGGGACAATATTCAGGATTTCTTGGTCTATCCAGTGAGTGAGACCCAACATTTCACGTCAGTTTTTTTTTTTTTTTTTTGGATTTACATTTTTTAAATGTATTTATTTTTAATTGAAGGATAATTGCTTTGCAGTATTGCAACGGTTTCTACCAAACATCAGCATGAATCAGCCATAGGTTTACCCATGTCCTCTCTCACTTAAACATCCCGCCCACTTCCCTCCCCATCCCACCTCTAGGTTGTTACTGAGCCCCAGTTTGAGTTTCCTGAGTCATACAGCAAGTTCTCATCGGCTATCTAGTCTATACATGGTAATGTATGTTTCCATGGTACTCTCTCCATACCGCCCATGCTCTCCTTAACATCAGTTTCTGTTATTCCTACTGGAAGACTTTTTAGAGTCAGGTGGATCAGTGGTAAAGAATCAACCAGCCAGTGCAGAAGACACAGGAGACGTGGGTTTGATCCTGGGTCAGGAAGGTCCCCTGGAGAAGGGAGTGGCAACCCACTCCAGTGTTCCTGCCTGGGAAATCCCGTGGACAGAGGAGCCTGACACGCTACAGTCCGTGGGGTTGCAAAAGAGGCTAACAAGGCTGAGCAACTGAGCATGCGCACGTCATCTTTAAGTAGGGATCCTGGATATTTACATGATAATTGACGGTCAGGATTAATCATACTTTTACTTCATTATGTCTAATGAAATTAAGTTGGGGATTATTTTCCCTTTCCAACAGAACCTTAGCCAGTCTGCTGTAAGTTTCTTTTTCCCTTACCTAGAGCACCTTAGCACCCTTTCGTTAGTTAGCATTCATATAATTTTCTTGATTCAGAGCACTTGAGAAACAAAGATGGTGAGCCCCGTTGGTGGGCTGGGGAGATTCTAATTGCAGCTTTATCAGTATCCCCATTGGAAATGAACATTTTCCTGCACTCACAACTCATGGGAGCTTCAAAGAAGAAAGCTTGCCCAGACCAAATAGGTCCCTGCGGCTAGAAAATGAAGCTGCTGCAACTTAAACAAATTAGAATATTTCAGCATACCGCAATCTGCATAACCAAAATACGACTTCCACAAGAGTTTTCCAGGGTGCAAAACCTGGGCTGTAATTGAGACAAGCAATCCCCAAGCCTTGGGACAATATTCAGGATTTCTTGGTCTATCCAGTGAGTGAGACCCAACATTTCACTCAGTTTTTTTTGTTTTGGATTTACATTTTTTAAATGTATTTATTTTTAATTGAAGGATAATTGCTTTGCAGTATTGCAACGGTTTCTACCAAACATCAGCATGAATCAGCCATAGGTTTACCCATGTCCTCTCTCACTTAAACATCCCGCCCACTTCCCTCCCCATCCCACCTCTAGGTTGTTACTGAGCCCCAGTTTGAGTTTCCTGAGTCATACAGCAAGTTCTCATCGGCTATCTAGTCTATACATGGTAATGTATGTTTCCATGGTACTCTCTCCATACCGCCCATGCTCTCCTTAACATCAGTTTCTGTTATTCCTACTGGAAGACTTTTTAGAGTCAGGTGGATCAGTGGTAAAGAATCAACCAGCCAGTGCAGAAGACACAGGAGACGTGGGTTTGATCCTGGGTCAGGAAGGTCCCCTGGAGAAGGGAGTGGCAACCCACTCCAGTGTTCCTGCCTGGGAAATCCCGTGGACAGAGGAGCCTGACACGCTACAGTCCGTGGGGTTGCAAAAGAGGCTAACAAGGCTGAGCAACTGAGCATGCGCACGTCATCTTTAAGTAGGGATCCTGGATATTTACATGATAATTGACGGTCAGGATTAATCATACTTTTACTTCATTATGTCTAATGAAATTAAGTTGGGGATTATTTTCCCTTTCCAACAGAACCTTAGCCAGTCTGCTGTAAGTTTCTTTTTCCCTTACCTAGAGCACCTTAGCACCCTTTCGTTAGTTAGCATTCATATAATTTTCTTGATTCAGAGCACTTGAGAAACAAAGATGGTGAGCCCCGTTGGTGGGCTGGGGAGATTCTAATTGCAGCTTTATCAGTATCCCCATTGGAAATGAACATTTTCCTGCACTCACAACTCCGCGGGAGCTTCGCAAAGAAGAAAGCTTGCCCAGACCAAATAGGTCCCTGCGGCTAGAAAATGAAGCTGCTGCAACTTAAACAAATTAGAATATTTCAGCATACCGCAATCTGCATAACCAAAAATACGACTTCCACAAGAGGGAGCAGCCCTTCCGCTTTCCCAGTCTGCCTTTTGGGGACCTCAGCGGGACGGGGAAGCCCAGGAGCACCTGACTGGGAGGGACTCATCAGGAGGAATTAACGTCTTACCCTGAGATGTGTAAACGCAAAGGGACACTTTGCTGGAAGCCTCTGCTGTGCCGTTTCCATCCGAATTGCCCCTATTTCCAATAGTCAATTAGTTCATGGCAAGAATCCCATCTCCAACTGCAATTCCCGAACAAGCACATCTCCTTTTGTTTTCTAAGATTTTTTTTTCTTTGATGTGGACCATTTTCTTAAGTCTTTATTGAATTCGTTGCAACACTGCCTCATGGATTTGGGGCCACAAGGCATGTGGGACCTCAGCTCCCCAACCAGGGGTCAAACTCATTCCGCCGACACTGGAAGGCCAGGTCTCAACCACTGGACCATCAGGAAGGCGCACGTCTCCTTTTTGATGTCATTTGAGGTGCAGAGATCAATTCTATTTGCTAGTCTGTATACTGAGACATGGGCACAAACTGCTGGTCAGTTTTGTGGTGTCCAGATGCCCTTGGCATTCTAATTTTGAAAGCAGCTTATAAAAACAAGATTTCACAGGTTGCCTGAACCTTGAACAGATACAGTTTTCATCCTAAGAACTCAGTATAAGCTGCTAAAAATGTAAGGAATGTTTTTTGGCCTTTTTTGGTAGCAAACAAAAAGAAGGTCTTCTAATAACAGATAGAACAAGGCTTTAGAACCATTTAGTTCAACCACAGTTTGTTGCAATGGTTTGTTACTATGGTGGAACAAAATACTTGATACTCTCCTTACTGATGGTTAGAAAATGTTGGTTGTGATTTGTTGTGTATGTATGTGTGTGTACATGTGTGTGTTAGTAATCATCAGTCACAAATAGAGATTCCCTCGTGGCTCAGATAATAAAGAATCCACCTACAATATGGGAGACCTGGGTTTGATCCCTGGGTTGGGAAGATCCCCTGGAGAAGAGATAGGCTACCTACTCCAGGATTCTTGCCTGGAGAATCCCACAGACAGAGGATCCTGGCTGGCTATAGTCGGTGGGGTTCCAAAGAGTTGGACCTAGCTGAGCGACTTTTACTTACTTATCCATAAATAAGATCATACTACCCTTTTAATTCACATTGTAAGAACATGAGACACCACAGGCTTGATTGCCAGATGAATACCCTTGTGATTATCCCCAGATGTCTCTAGACACCCCCAAAAGCTTCCTCCACAGGCTCACATGCCTGTGTGTCAGAGGGGGTCCCCACTCTGCATCACCCCAGATCTGCCCTTAGCCTTGTACGCCCAACGGCCTCTGTCCGCTTCCTGGGAAGTCGCAGCAGAAGCCATACCACCATCATTCACAGTAACAGCATCAACTTCTAGCGAGTGCTGCTGTCTCTGGAGAAATCAGCATATCAGTGCTCAAAGTCCCAGAGCTTATTTGGGTCCTGGATAGACCTGCACAGCACGGCCCTCATCTAGCTGTGGGCCATACGTCCTCACTGGAACACAGACATGTCTGTTTCTAGCAGGATCCCTTCTACAAATTCCACAGCAACCAGTTGTCTCTACTTTCTCATAATTTTTTTAAGTCGTGAAAAATAACCCCATATTCAGACCAAATACGTGATCAGAACATGTTCAATCTCAGCCAAATATGTGGTCTTAAGGAATGAAAAAAATAAAACAAGACAAAACAAAACATAAAGCATACTTTTTGTCCTGTCACCGTATTTTTGCATCCGAGTGTGCTCTCAGTAATGTCCGACTCTTCATGACCCCATGGACTGGAGCCCACCAGGTGCCTCTCTCTGTCCATGGGGTTCACCAGGCAAGAATATTGGAGTGGGTTGCCATGCCCTCCTCCAGGGGATTTCAGACGTGTGCCTGTTAAATTCTTCTGATTAAGACCATCGAATATCTGTCCAATTATTTGTGTCATCTTCATATTTTTGCTAATATCTTACAGTTTTCAAAATACAGGTCTTTCATCTTCCTGGTTAAATTCATTCCTTGGCATTCTATGCCTTTGATGCAATTGTAAATGGGATTCTTTTTAAATTTCTCTTTCTGATAGGTCATTATAAGTGTATAGAAATCAACAGACTTGTGTGTATTGATTTTGTATCCTGCAACTTTACCAAATGTATTTATTAGTTCTAACAGGCTTTTGATTGAGTCTTTAAGGTGATAGAGAGGTATAGATAGATAGATAGATATAATGTCTGCAAGTAGTGATGTCTTCTTCATTTCCAATTTGGATTCCTTTTATTTCTTTTCCTTACTGTGACTTCCTGTACTATGTTGAATACAAGTGGTGAGAGTATCCATCCTTGCTGGCTTTGTTCTTGATCTTAAAGAAAATCCTTTCAGCTTTTCACTCCTAAGTCTGATGGGTATTGTGGGCTTGTAATATATGGCCTTTGTTAGATTGAGGAACAGTCTCTTTAGACCTACTTTGTTGAGAGATTTCATTAATATTATAAATGGATGCTAACTTTATCAAATGTTTTTCTGCATCTATAGAGATGATCATATGATTGTTTATTTTGTTATGTGGTGTATTACACTGATTGATTTGCAAATGTTAAACCATCTTGCATTCCTGGAATAAATCCCATTTATCATGGTATATGATTCTTTTCATGTATTGCTGAGCTTGGGTTACTGATATTCTGTTCAGGAATTTTGCGTCTATGTTCATCAGGGATACTGGCCTATAATTTTCTTTTC
Organism: Tragulus kanchil; assembly: GCA_022376925.1. Classification (NCBI taxonomy): domain Eukaryota; kingdom Metazoa; phylum Chordata; class Mammalia; order Artiodactyla; family Tragulidae; genus Tragulus; species Tragulus kanchil. The sequence goes on from JAIOJX010000023.1 coordinate 136,147,174, forward strand.
CTGTGGCATCCTGGCCTAATTTTGGTATCAGGATAGTGCAGGCCTCAAAAACTTGGAGGAGTTTTTTTTCATTGTGGTGACTGTATAATTCTTGGTAGTACCAGTGCCTTTGCATCTCTTTTCCTTTTGACCCCATGGACTGGAGCCCACCAGGTGCCTCTCTCTGTCCATGGGGTTCACCAGGCAAGAATATTGGAGTGGGTTGCCATGCCCTCCTCCAGGGGATTTCAGACGTGTGCCTGTTAAATTCTTCTGATTAAGACCATCGAATATCTGTCCAATTATTTGTGTCATCTTCATATTTTTGCTAATATCTTACAGTTTTCAAAATACAGGTCTTTCATCTTCCTGGTTAAATTCATTCCTTGGCATTCTATGCCTTTGATGCAATTGTAAATGGGATTCTTTTTAAATTTCTCTTTCTGATAGGTCATTATAAGTGTATAGAAATCAACAGACTTGTGTGTATTGATTTTGTATCCTGCAACTTTACCAAATGTATTTATTAGTTCTAACAGGCTTTTGATTGAGTCTTTAAGGTGATAGAGAGGTATAGATAGATAGATAGATATAATGTCTGCAAGTAGTGATGTCTTCTTCATTTCCAATTTGGATTCCTTTTATTTCTTTTCCTTACTGTGACTTCCTGTACTATGTTGAATACAAGTGGTGAGAGTATCCATCCTTGCTGGCTTTGTTCTTGATCTTAAAGAAAATCCTTTCAGCTTTTCACTCCTAAGTCTGATGGGTATTGTGGGCTTGTAATATATGGCCTTTGTTAGATTGAGGAACAGTCTCTTTAGACCTACTTTGTTGAGAGATTTCATTAATATTATAAATGGATGCTAACTTTATCAAATGTTTTTCTGCATCTATAGAGATGATCATATGATTGTTTATTTTGTTATGTGGTGTATTACACTGATTGATTTGCAAATGTTAAACCATCTTGCATTCCTGGAATAAATCCCATTTATCATGGTATATGATTCTTTTCATGTATTGCTGAGCTTGGGTTACTGATATTCTGTTCAGGAATTTTGCGTCTATGTTCATCAGGGATACTGGCCTATAATTTTCTTTTCCTGTGGCATCCTGGCCTAATTTTGGTATCAGGATAGTGCAGGCCTCGCAAAATGCACTTGGAGGAGTTCCCTTCTTTTCTATTTTGTGGGTGAATTTGAGAAGAACTGATAGTAATTCTTTTTTGAGTGTTAGGTAGAATTCACCATTGAAGCCACTGGCCCAAAACTTTTGCTTGTTGGAATGTTTTTGATTACTGGTTCCATCTCCTTACTAGTAATCAGTCTGTTTAATGTTCTATTTCGTTTTGATTCAGTCTTGGTAGATTATACATTTCTAGCAAGTTATCGATTTCGTCTAGGTTATCCAATTTGTTAGCATATAATTATTCATAGAAGTCTCTTCTGATCTTTCGTATTTCTATGTTCTGCACATAAATGGGTAAACAAATTGTGGTTTATCCATATGTACTCTATGAAATATAATCAGAAGCAGTACCTGCAATTATGTGAGTGAACCTCAAAATAATTACACACAGTGAAAGAAGCCAGACAAAAACAGCATGTATTTTATGACTATATTTAAAATTCTAGAAAACCCAAACTCAATTATAGTGATGAAAAGTAGACTGGTGTACAATACCAAGAGAGAACTGTACAGGAAGCTGTGGCCTTTGCATGATTAGAGGGTGTCACTGGAACACTCGACCCACTCTGGGGGTGGATGGTGGGAGAGGATGTGCATGTAGGGTGCAGGGGATAGGTGCGAAATCTCTGTCCCTGTCCCTCAACTTTGCTGTGAACCTAAAGCTACTCTATAGATACAAAGGCTTAATGAACATTTTTAAGATAGATCAGTGGTTGCCTGGTAGAAGTGTCTAAGAAAGGAGGTGGGGAGAGAGATTTTAAAGAGACCTATGGAAATGACTGGAGGTGATGGAGATGTTCATTATCTCAATGGCAATGATGGTTTCAGTAATACACGCATGTCAAATGGTACCAAACTGTACACTGTACACATGAGCAGTTGGGATGTCCCTGGAGGTCCAGTGGTGAGGACCCCACACTTGCACTCCAGGGGGTACAAGGTCAAGCCCTGGTCAGAGAACTAAGATCCTGCATGCTGTGCGGTATGGCCAAAAACATAAATAAAAATAATAATAAAAATGATTTATTATTATTTACAAATAATAATAAAGTTAGGGCTTCCCTGGTGGCTCAGCAGTAAAGAATCTGGCTGTCAATGCACAAGACATGGGTTCGATCCCTGCTTGAGGGAGATCCCACGTTGCCGCTGAGCAACTAAGCCCACGCACCACAACTACTGAGCCTGTGCTCCAGAGCCCACGAGATGCAACAAGAGAAATCACCACAGTGAGAAGCCCAAGTACCGCCCCTAGCGAGGAGCCCTCCCAAAACTTGCACAAAAAAATAGTCTCTTCTGATCTTTATTTACATTTCTAGCAAGTTATCGATTTCGTCTAGGTTATCCAATTTGTTAGCATATAATTATTCATAGAAGTCTCTTCTGATCTTTCGTATTTCTATGTTCTGCACATAAATGGGTAAACAAATTGTGGTTTATCCATATGTACTCTATGAAATATAATCAGAAGCAGTACCTGCAATTATGTGAGTGAACCTCAAAATAATTACACACAGTGAAAGAAGCCAGACAAAAACAGCATGTATTTTATGACTATATTTAAAATTCTAGAAAACCCAAACTCAATTATAGTGATGAAAAGTAGACTGGTGTACAATACCAAGAGAGAACTGTACAGGAAGCTGTGGCCTTTGCATGATTAGAGGGTGTCACTGGAACACTCGACCCACTCTGGGGGTGGATGGTGGGAGAGGATGTGCATGTAGGGTGCAGGGGATAGGTGCGAAATCTCTGTCCCTGTCCCTCAACTTTGCTGTGAACCTAAAGCTACTCTATAGATACAAAGGCTTAATGAACATTTTTAAGATAGATCAGTGGTTGCCTGGTAGAAGTGTCTAAGAAAGGAGGTGGGGAGAGAGATTTTAAAGAGACCTATGGAAATGACTGGAGGTGATGGAGATGTTCATTATCTCAATGGCAATGATGGTTTCAGTAATACACGCATGTCAAATGGTACCAAACTGTACACTGTACACATGAGCAGTTGGGATGTCCCTGGAGGTCCAGTGGTGAGGACCCCACACTTGCACTCCAGGGGGTACAAGGTCAAGCCCTGGTCAGAGAACTAAGATCCTGCATGCTGTGCGGTATGGCCAAAAACATAAATAAAAATAATAATAAAAATGATTTATTATTATTTACAAATAATAATAAAGTTAGGGCTTCCCTGGTGGCTCAGCAGTAAAGAATCTGGCTGTCAATGCACAAGACATGGGTTCGATCCCTGCTTGAGGGAGATCCCACGTTGCCGCTGAGCAACTAAGCCCACGCACCACAACTACTGAGCCTGTGCTCCAGAGCCCACGAGATGCAACAAGAGAAATCACCACAGTGAGAAGCCCAAGTACCGCCCCTAGCGAGGAGCCTCCACTTGCCACAACTAGAGAAAAGTCCTCACAGCAGCAATGAACCAGCATAGCCAAAAATAAGCAAATAGATAGAATTATAAAAAATACTAATAAAGTTTAAAATATGAGTAGTTTATTGTCTATCATATTATTCCTCAATAAAACCATTTTCAATTAGGTTTACATGCATTTTTAATAAGACAGGTAGCCAAATAATTGGGGGAGTTGCTTGTTCTATATCTAAAGGCTACATTAAATGATATCAGAAATATTACCATAAGTATCCAAAATATTCAGCCCCCAAAATATAATAGAAGTATAATTAAATTATATCCAAACAGCCAAGAGCAGACAGCCACTTGCAAACAGCTCATGCAGCCTTGGTGAAAAAGAGAAAGAAAATTGCCTCTTGGAGAAGCCTTTTATCAAGGACTGGATTAGCCATCCTCTCCTGATGCTGGAGGCATCCCACTGACTTCAAAGAAGTCTTTAGATCAGAGGGAAAAGAGCACTGGGCTAAATAATTGTAGAGAGTGAGGCTTTCTTAAAGAGATCCTCTTTGGAGCTGTAGCCGTGATGACATTTATCACATCATCAACGATAAGAGGGCTTTGGGGCGGGACGTGGGCGCTACTGAAGGGCTCTTAAGCTTCAAAGCGGAGAAAAGAAATGCATTGAAATCAAAGCAGAATTTTTAAAGTCCTGGGAGAGTGACGTGGCTCCTCGCTGGAGGAGTGACCGTGACGAATAAGAAACTGTTTCTGGGTGAGATGGGCTTTGCTAGCTACCTTCAGTTCCTAGGGAAAATCGCCTGGGGGGAAAAAATCGTAACTAGTGAAAGAGAAATCTATTACTAAACCCGCCATAATACAATAGCTTACTATGGACACAGTGCTGCCTGTGCTTTGGGGCTGCCTCTGTGGGCACAAAGGACTGCACCTGCCCCCCCAAAAAAACAGAAACATGAAACTGAGGCCCGGGTACATCACACGTGTGGGATCACCTCCCGGCCAGAGACATAATAAGCCACCAAATGATATGCTTGGAAATTGAATATTCAGGGATTGAGTTTTCAGGATAAGGGAACCATAGGCTCTAAACTGTTGCTGGCAATAATAAGAATACCTAGTGGATAGACTTATATATGCATTTGGTGAAGCAGCAGGTGTAACAGAAATAGCTACTTTCTTCATGCCTCACGATAAAGATGATCAGTCTAGGCTGAAATCTGTTTTTAGGAATTAAGGTTTCAATGTGATTGAGTGTTCCTGGTAAAATATCCATGCCAAGACATGATGAGCATTAGAATGAAGGCAAGATGTAGTCCTGGAGAACATATGGAAAACAAGACTTGAATCCTAAAGACATTAGTACAGGGCTGACTGTGTTAAGTGAGTGAATAAATGCTTGGGCAGGGACCTCTCTGGCCGTCCAGTGGCTAAGTCTGCATGCTCCCAGTGCAGGGGGCCCAGGTTTGATCTTTGGTCAGGGAACTAGATTCCACAGGCCACAGCTAAAGATCCAGTGGAAGTGAAATGTGTTCATCACTTGGTCGTGTCCGACGCTTTGCAATCCCACAGACTTCACGGGATTTTCCAGGCAAAAATCCAGGAATGGGTAGTCATTCCTTTCTCCAGGAGACCAGCCCAACCCAGGGATCAAACCTGGTTCTTCATCATTACAGGCAGATTCTTTACTGCCAGAACCACCAGAGCCCCAAAAGACCCAGTCCAGCCAAATCAATATTTAAAAAAAATAAAACATAAATACTTGGGCAACACAGAGAAAGGAGAGATGAATCGCACTTTGGGTTGAACGGGGCGGGGCGTGTTGTCACACTGGAGCCACGGGGGTGGCGTCAAAAGGCTCTCCACGCCCCATGCACAGAAGGCGCTCAGAATAACGGTATTTCACACGTCATTCAAGACGTACAAAGGTCCGCAGCTTTTAAGAAGAGCCGAAATAGAGAAATCCTTCCTTTGCTCTCTACATCAGAAAATACATGTATTCCTCAGCCCCGAGAGCTGTCTTCCTCTCTTTCCGGAGAGCAACCCCAGCGGATGAAGACCTCCGCGACCCACCTTGGACAGGGGCGGGCCCCCTCCTGGTGCCCTCTTGTCCACATTACGCTCAGAGCCAAATGGGGGAGCACCTCCCGGCCAGAGACATAATAAGCCACCAAATGATATGCTTGGAAATTGAATATTCAGGGATTGAGTTTTCAGGATAAGGGAACCATAGGCTCTAAACTGTTGCTGGCAATAATAAGAATACCTAGTGGATAGACTTATATATGCATTTGGTGAAGCAGCAGGTGTAACAGAAATAGCTACTTTCTTCATGCCTCACGATAAAGATGATCAGTCTAGGCTGAAATCTGTTTTTAGGAATTAAGGTTTCAATGTGATTGAGTGTTCCTGGTAAAATATCCATGCCAAGACATGATGAGCATTAGAATGAAGGCAAGATGTAGTCCTGGAGAACATATGGAAAACAAGACTTGAATCCTAAAGACATTAGTACAGGGCTGACTGTGTTAAGTGAGTGAATAAATGCTTGGGCAGGGACCTCTCTGGCCGTCCAGTGGCTAAGTCTGCATGCTCCCAGTGCAGGGGGCCCAGGTTTGATCTTTGGTCAGGGAACTAGATTCCACAGGCCACAGCTAAAGATCCAGTGGAAGTGAAATGTGTTCATCACTTGGTCGTGTCCGACGCTTTGCAATCCCACAGACTTCACGGGATTTTCCAGGCAAAAATCCAGGAATGGGTAGTCATTCCTTTCTCCAGGAGACCAGCCCAACCCAGGGATCAAACCTGGTTCTTCATCATTACAGGCAGATTCTTTACTGCCAGAACCACCAGAGCCCCAAAAGACCCAGTCCAGCCAAATCAATATTTAAAAAAAATAAAACATAAATACTTGGGCAACACAGAGAAAGGAGAGATGAATCGCACTTTGGGTTGAACGGGGCGGGGCGTGTTGTCACACTGGAGCCACGGGGGTGGCGTCAAAAGGCTCTCCACGCCCCATGCACAGAAGGCGCTCAGAATAACGGTATTTCACACGTCATTCAAGACGTACAAAGGTCCGCAGCTTTTAAGAAGAGCCGAAATAGAGAAATCCTTCCTTTGCTCTCTACATCAGAAAATACATGTATTCCTCAGCCCCGAGAGCTGTCTTCCTCTCTTTCCGGAGAGCAACCCCAGCGGATGAAGACCTCCGCGACCCACCTTGGACGGGTCGGGCCCCTCTCCTGGTGCCCTCTTGTCCACATTACGCTCAGAGCCAAATGGCGCCCCACCCAGAGGTCCGGAGACAGAGACCTCTGCCGACTTGTCTTCAGACTCAGGTTAACCAACAGTCAGCCCTACACAGTCTGTTCCAGCCCCGCAGCGCCCTCACCTCTAGATGCCAATTAACACCGCTGTCATCTGAAGCCACTGACAAGGGCCAGCAGGAGCACCCCCTAACCCCGTTAGAAAGGCAGTGAGACCGGGAAGCACATTTAGGTCAGCACGCTTTTGCAGAAAGTCTCTCTGTAGCTAACTCGGAGCCTGTCTGCCATAATTTCCCCGGAAGCAAAGCATTCACTCCGCATTGGCAACAGCATCTAGTCATGCCAGACCGGCAGACACTGCCACTTAATCGACTTAAAAACATGCACGGAGCACATCTTATATGCATATTATGAAGACTGAGAGGAGGGTTGCCAACAAAAACACAAGATGCCTGGTGAAATCTGAATTTCAGATACAGATTTTAGTCTAAGCAGGTTCCGTATGTTAAAAAAAAAAAAAGAAAAAAGACAAATTGAGACAAACTAAAATGTTTACGAGCGTATCTGAGGGTTTCCCTGGTGGCTCAGTGGTAAAGAATCCACCTGCCGATGCAGGAGACACAGGTTTGGTCCCTATCAGGGAGATGCCCTGGAGAAGGCAATGGCACCCCACTCCAGCATTCTTGCCTGGAGAATCCCATGGACAGAGGAGCCTGACAGGCTGCCGTCCACACGGTTGCAAAGAGCCAAGCACGACTGAGCACACACACATACGTACCATTTAATAGGTCATTTTCTTGTTGCTCCTGGATAAGTGACCTCTTTGTCACCGCCCTTTGCTATTTTCTTGCCTTTGTTCATATTTATTTATCCAAGAAGCACAAAGTAGGTGAAAAATATATACTCTCACTTTACATAATAATTGGCGTTTAGGAGAAAGGTTGAAACTACAGCCACACATCTCATTTGAATACAAATAAAGTTTTAACACTACCAACAAATTTTTTTCCGACCTACCTTTGAGCCTTTATTGGTAATCATAAAAATTGCCTGTCCGAGGACAAATGAAAAGAGAAGGCATTTCAGGCAGAACACTTGTCAGAATGAAAATGGCAAGGCAACACTGAAGAGGCATACCTGGGCATCACGTGCACCTGTGTTTCCTGGGGCCAGGACAGAGCAGAGCCTTCAAACAAGTCAGGCGGCTCAGCGTCTGTGGGGAGGGCTGTGTGTGTGTGTGTGTGCTTGTGTGTCTGCATACGTGCGCCGTTGTTCAGTCACGTCTGACTCTTTGTGACCCCATGGATTGCAACCTGCTCGGTTCCTCTGTTCACAAGAGTTTCCAGGCAAGAACACTAGAGTAGATCAGACTGTTACAACACTGACTCTGATCATCTGTCAAAGTGATCTGGAGCCAGAGGAGAAGGAAGTGGTCTTGACCAGGCAGTGCTGATGAGGTGGCAAGCAGAACAGTGATAGCAAATAGTAATTAACCCTTCGGAGAGCAATTCTTACACGCTCCACACTGGGAATCTTAAAACGGAACACAAAGGCAACCAAGAAATCAGGGTAGTCCAGGGACGTCCCTGGCAGTCCAGCGGCTAAGGCTTTGCCTTCTCATGCAGGGGGTGAAGGTTTGACCCCTGGTCAGGGAACTAAGAGCCCACATGCCTCCCGACCAAAAAAGCAAAAGAAAAAAAAAAAAAAAGTAAAACAGAGACAATATTGTAAGACTTTAAATATGGTCCATATCAAAAGAATCTTAAAAAAAAAGAAAGAAAGGAAATCAGCCTAGTCTTTACGGCTAATATCTTCTCTGCATCTTGCTGATGAACTGAGCCCTACCCATGCTAACCAAGGAGACCAGGAAGGAGAAGGAAGGCGGCGGGGATTGGGGGTGAGGGCAGATGGGGGAGAGGCCCCCCAGGGACGCTGGAGGTGAGGGTGATGGGAAAACAAGAAAAGAGTCCAATTCCATTAGAAACAGGGTATCTGGAGATTCTGTCTTCAAATCCAGCAGATCTCTAGCCAGTTTCAGGTCTTATTTAGGATAGTGTAGCAAGTTTTAAGATAATTTGCCTAAACCCTCCTAGTTTTTATTTGAGTCACTTGTGTCTGGGTCTTATTAGAGTTCCCAGTCACCCTGCTCACTTTCCCTTCTCAATGCAAATGAGAAGCTGGGAAAGATCAAGGTGCATGCCAGCTGAGTGCTTAAAATAAGGAACTTGAACACAAAACAAGAACCAGAGCTCAAAAGACCCCTACCTATGAAGCTGGGGCCTCAGGTTTGATGCTTCAGACAAGGCAGCATTCTCTCCATCATGCAGCACCGAGGGGTCAGAGAACACCCTCAGGGCAGCCGCAGCCCTTTTCCAAGCCCACGGAACAAGTCAATTCGCCGGTGGCCAAGCCCAAGGCCCAGGCACTCGTTACACTAGACCTAGTAGCAGCAGAGCCTTCTGGGTCCCAAGCACTACTCTCAGCCTCTTAGGTTGTTTTTGTTGCTGTTCAGTTGCTAAGTCATGTACACCACTTTACAACGCCATAGACTGTAGCCCGCCAGGCTCCCCTGTCCATGGGATGCCCCAAGCAAGAATACTGGAGTGGGTTACCATTTCCTTCTTCAGAGGATCCTCCCAATGCAGGAATTGAACCCACGTCTCCTGCATTGGCAGACAGATTTTTTTAACCACAGAGCCACCAAAGAAGCTCATTTATTTAATCCTTGAGCCACTCCCGTGACAGAAGGACAAATGACTCTCTGTGCCTTCTCCAGGTGAGCAATCTGAGACCCAGAGTGTATAAGTTTCTGGTTCAACCTCAGAAATGGCAAAAGGGCTGAGCCTTCCTACCCTGAACCCCACACTCCTGCCCTCGTGGCTCCATCTGCAGAGAGAACTGGCCCCTGGTGCCTCCTCAGTCGACTTCACTGTGCAGTGAATTACTCAGTTCTCCTGGGCATATGCGTAGCACAAAGCACCATCTGAACGCAAGATCTTGGATTCAGTGCTGCTAGGCTCTCTGGCTGTAACTGGGAGAGCACAGCTCGTCTGTCCTCTTTCTTTCCAAGATCCCTCACTGTTACCTGAACTGACGTAAGCAATCCATTAGAAACAGGGTATCTGGAGATTCTGTCTTCAAATCCAGCAGATCTCTAGCCAGTTTCAGGTCTTATTTAGGATAGTGTAGCAAGTTTTAAGATAATTTGCCTAAACCCTCCTAGTTTTTATTTGAGTCACTTGTGTCTGGGTCTTATTAGAGTTCCCAGTCACCCTGCTCACTTTCCCTTCTCAATGCAAATGAGAAGCTGGGAAAGATCAAGGTGCATGCCAGCTGAGTGCTTAAAATAAGGAACTTGAACACAAAACAAGAACCAGAGCTCAAAAGACCCCTACCTATGAAGCTGGGGCCTCAGGTTTGATGCTTCAGACAAGGCAGCATTCTCTCCATCATGCAGCACCGAGGGGTCAGAGAACACCCTCAGGGCAGCCGCAGCCCTTTTCCAAGCCCACGGAACAAGTCAATTCGCCGGTGGCCAAGCCCAAGGCCCAGGCACTCGTTACACTAGACCTAGTAGCAGCAGAGCCTTCTGGGTCCCAAGCACTACTCTCAGCCTCTTAGGTTGTTTTTGTTGCTGTTCAGTTGCTAAGTCATGTACACCACTTTACAACGCCATAGACTGTAGCCCGCCAGGCTCCCCTGTCCATGGGATGCCCCAAGCAAGAATACTGGAGTGGGTTACCATTTCCTTCTTCAGAGGATCCTCCCAATGCAGGAATTGAACCCACGTCTCCTGCATTGGCAGACAGATTTTTTTAACCACAGAGCCACCAAAGAAGCTCATTTATTTAATCCTTGAGCCACTCCCGTGACAGAAGGACAAATGACTCTCTGTGCCTTCTCCAGGTGAGCAATCTGAGACCCAGAGTGTATAAGTTTCTGGTTCAACCTCAGAAATGGCAAAAGGGCTGAGCCTTCCTACCCTGAACCCCACACTCCTGCCCTCGTGGCTCCATCTGCAGAGAGAACTGGCCCCTGGTGCCTCCTCAGTCGACTTCACTGTGCAGTGAATTACTCAGTTCTCCTGGGCATATGCGTAGCACAAAGCACCATCTGAACGCAAGATCTTGGATTCAGTGCTGCTAGGCTCTCTGGCTGTAACTGGGAGAGCACAGCTCGTCTGTCCTCTTTCTTTCCAAGATCCCTCACTGTTACCTGAACTGACGTAAGCAATCCAAAGCCTAAAAGTGGTATCATTACCTCCAGCTCCAATTCCTGTAGCTCTGCTTGAGAAACAAAGAATTCCTCATTGTATGCTGGGGTTTGCATTGTCTCTGACAGATGAGCTCTCTAATTGGCAGTGGAACCATTCCCCTAACCAGAAGCAGAAATGTGTGCATGGCCTCAGGCTAATCGACTCACACCCCCGAGAGTTAGGAAAAGTCAGAATCAAAGCTGAGGTTGTCTAATTACTTTTCTTTTTTTCCATTTTCAAGACAACTAAGATGTACCTTGGGGGCTTCTCTGGTAGCTCACCTGGTAAAGAATCCAACTGCAATGCAGGAGACCCTGATTTGATTCCTGAGTCAGGAAAATCCCCTGGAGAAGGGAAGGGCTACCCACTCCAGTATTCTTGCCTGGAGAATTCCATGTCTCATCCACCGGGTCGCAAAGAGTCCGACAAATGAGCAGCTAAGCACAGCACAAGATGCACCTTGGCGGGCCGGGGCCAGTCACTGACCCTCTTTTCTCCCGCGCAGAACCTGAAGCGGGTGGCAGAGACCTGGATGGACGAGTTCGCCGAGTACATTTACCAGCGGCGCCCGGAGTACCGGCACCTGTCCACCGGGGACCTCTCCGCGCAGAAGGAGCTGCGCAAACAGCTCAAGTGCAAGGACTTCAAATGGTTCATGGCGGCCGTGGCCTGGGACGTGCCCAAGTACTACCCTCCGGTGGAGCCCCCGCCCGCGGCCTGGGGGGAGGTGAGGCGCCCAGCTCTCCAGCCCTTAGTGGGGAGGGGTGGGGAGGCTGCTGAAATCCTCTGCTCCCTCGCCGTGTGGTCAAGTAAGATCCGCTGAAACCACCTCTGATAAATGTCTGTCCAGGCTCTTTAGGAACTGCCAGGGAAGGCAGTAAGCTCACCCCTGGAGTCCTTGGCCACTGTTGACTCCCCCAGATTGATTTTTTAATGCATCTAGAAAATATTTTGATTTGAGATTAGTGAACCGGTCATAAGAGCTTGCAGAGAAAGAAATTCTCTCTCCTGCTGCTATGTATGTTCATGGACGCTGACGTCCATGATAAAATCCTTCCTCCTCCTCTGCTCACTGTTTGCCAATGTGAGGACAAGGGGCTTGGCACCTTTCCTAACCAGGTGCACGAGGCAGAATCACAAAGATAAACTTTTCTGGAATACCTGCACTGAGGCTCATGTGGGAACTCATTGGGTCCTCGGTGGTGGTTTAATGGCTCAGTCATATCCAGCTCTTTGTGACTCCCTGGACTGTAGCCACCGGGATCCTCTGTTCATGGGATTTCCCAGGCAAGAATACTGGAGCGGGCTGCCATTTCTTCCTCCAGCGGATCTTACTGACCCAGGGATCGAACCTGGGTCTTCCTGCATTGCAGGTGGTTTCCTCAGTTGCAGGTGGATTCTTTATGGACTGGGCCACCAGGGAAGCCCTGTCAATTCCTTAAATAAGGACTAAGCTTTCTACCTCTGAACACTACTTTTTTACTTCATTTCATGATCAAAAATGAAAAGAACTGGAAAGCCCCAGTTGCCAAACTGAAAGCATCTTATCTTTGGACATGTAAAGGACTCCTGTGCTGGGTTTGGTTCCTTTCAATCCAGCTTTTCCCTTTAGAAAAGAGCACACTAGAGCAGGGACTCACATGGGATGGGGGGATTTAGCCAGTGGTCTCATCTGCTCGTGGTGGGGGCCTGGGTAGGAGGCTAGCACCAGTCCCACACTCTGGACTTTCGGAAGCCAGGTGTGGACATTCTTGCTTCATGGTGGAACTTCCCATCGTCGCTCTTGGCTTTGTGGCATGGGTAGACCGTGTCTTTGCCCGCTTGGTGGCAGTGGCAGAGGTCTGAAAGCAAGTCGCCTCTCGTCATGGCAGCGGAGGCCTGTGTAGGGGGTGGGAGAGTGGCTGGGCCCTGGGGTGACCTGTCCAGGCTCCCTGGAGAAATCAGCCCAGCTGATTACCTGAGCACTACTTGTTTTGTTGAGAAGTCCCCCAAAATGTCATGCTCTACTATACCTGGGATATTTTGGGCACAAAGGACCAAGCCAAGGCCCGCACACTTTGATGATCCAATTGTTTTTACCTGTTCCGGTCATAAGAGCTTGCAGAGAAAGAAATTCTCTCTGCTGCTATGTATGTTCATGGACGCTGCGTCCATGATAAAATCCTTCCTCCTCCTCTGCTCACTGTTTGCCAATGTGAGGACAAGGGCTTGGCACCTTTCCTAACCAGGTGCACGAGGCAGAATCACAAAGATAAACTTTTCTGGAATACCTGCACTGAGGCTCGTGTGGGAACTCATTGGGTCCTCGGTGGTGGTTTAATGGCTCAGTCATATCCAGCTCTTTGTGACTCCCTGGACTGTAGCCACCGGGATCCTCTGTTCATGGGATTTCCCAGGCAAGAATACTGGAGCGGGCTGCCATTTCTTCCTCCAGCGGATCTTACTGACCCAGGGATCGAACCTGGGTCTTCCTGCATTGCAGGTGGTTTCCTCAGTTGCAGGTGGATTCTTTATGGACTGGGCCACCAGGGAAGCCCTGTCAATTCCTTAAATAAGGACTAAGCTTTCTACCTCTGAACACTACTTTTTTACTTCATTTCATGATCAAAAATGAAAAGAACTGGAAAGCCCCAGTTGCCAAACTGAAAGCATCTTATCTTTGGACATGTAAAGGACTCCTGTGCTGGGTTTGGTTCCTTTCAATCCAGCTTTTCCCTTTAGAAAAGAGCACACTAGAGCAGGGACTCACATGGGATGGGGGGATTTAGCCAGTGGTCTCATCTGCTCGTGGTGGGGGCCTGGGTAGGAGGCTAGCACCAGTCCCACACTCTGGACTTTCGGAAGCCAGGTGTGGACATTCTTGCTTCATGGTGGAACTTCCCATCGTCGCTCTTGGCTTTGTGGCATGGGGAGACCGTGTCTTTGCCCGCTTGGTGGCAGTGGCAGAGGTCTGAAAGCAAGTCGCCTCTCGTCATGGCAGCGGAGGCCTGTGTAGGGGGTGGGAGAGTGGCTGGGCCCTGGGGTGACCTGTCCAGGCTCCCTGGAGAAATCAGCCCAGCTGATTACCTGAGCACTACTTGTTTTGTTGAGAAGTCCCCCAAAATGTCATGCTCTACTATACCTGGGATATTTTGGGCACAAAGGACCAAGCCAAGGCCCGCACACATGCTCTGTTTCCTAATTTTTTTTCCCTACATCATGTGGTCCTGATTCTTGATGCTTAAGTCAGTGAGTACTTTGGTCTCCAATCTGGTAGATCTTAAGCATTTCATTAATGAGCCCCTGAAATATTAGTAATATTACTCTGCTAGTATTCTTTTTGTTAGCTACCAGGGACTTCATTGAGGGCTTTGACAGTAAAGAACCTGCCTACAATATGGGTTGGGAAGATCCCCTGGAGAAGGGAATGGCTACCCACTCCAGTATTCTTGCCTGGAGAATTCCATGGACACAGGAGCCTGGGAGACTACAGTCCATGGGATCACAAAGAGTAGGACACAACTGAGCAGCTAACACACAGGGGCTGAATATACAGTCACAGACATTTAAAGCAGAACCCAGAAAGAACAATATCTAACACATTGTCAGACCTAAGAATTTGTTACCCAATAAGCAGATGAGTTCCTTCCTTGAGTTTTTTGGTTAAGATTAGGTCTGCCATCTTTCTCTAACAATCTAAATGGTCCTGCCTTAGTGACTAAGAAAACACTCCCAAGACCTCCCAGTTTCAGTGTGTGATTCGTGGCTGGGTGAAAATCTCGTCCATCTTCTCCCTCTGTGGAAACATAAATTTTTATTCCTGACTGTTACTACCTAAACTGCAACTGATTACATTTTCTCACACTGCCTGACTAAATCATAACCTGCATTTACAAAGCATCTTGCGGGGGAAAAGCATCTTGCCTGGAAACAGATTCAAAATTTCCCTGAGGTTCTAGGAAAGATACCACTTCCCAGAAATAATCAAATAAGAACTGTCTTACGATCGAGTAGTAATACCAATGTTCGTATCGAATACTCTTTGTTTTTTCTTTTTTGCATTTTTAAAATGTACGAGTTAGAGAATGATTGCTTTATGATACTGTGTTAGTTTCTGTCAAACATGAACATGGATCAGCCACTGGTACACGTCGTCCCTCCTCCTGAACCTCCCTCCCCATCCCACCCTCTAAGGTAGTGAAATCAGCAGCTGATTACCTGAGCCCTACTTGTTTTGTTGAGAAGTCCCCCAAAATGTCATGCTCTACTATACCTGGGATATTTTGGGCACAAAGGACCAAGCCAAGGCCCGCACACATGCTCTGTTTCCTAATTTTTTTTCCCTACATCATGTGGTCCTGATTCTTGATGCTTAAGTCAGTGAGTACTTTGGTCTCCAATCTGGTAGATCTTAAGCATTTCATTAATGAGCCCCTGAAATATTAGTAATATTACTCTGCTAGTATTCTTTTTGTTAGCTACCAGGGACTTCATTGAGGGCTTTGACAGTAAAGAACCTGCCTACAATATGGGTTGGGAAGATCCCCTGGAGAAGGGAATGGCTACCCACTCCAGTATTCTTGCCTGGAGAATTCCATGGACACAGGAGCCTGGGAGACTACAGTCCATGGGATCACAAAGAGTAGGACACAACTGAGCAGCTAACACACAGGGGCTGAATATACAGTCACAGACATTTAAAGCAGAACCCAGAAAGAACAATATCTAACACATTGTCAGACCTAAGAATTTGTTACCCAATAAGCAGATGAGTTCCTTCCTTGAGTTTTTTGGTTAAGATTAGGTCTGCCATCTTTCTCTAACAATCTAAATGGTCCTGCCTTAGTGACTAAGAAAACACTCCCAAGACCTCCCAGTTTCAGTGTGTGATTCGTGGCTGGGTGAAAATCTCGTCCATCTTCTCCCTCTGTGGAAACATAAATTTTTATTCCTGACTGTTACTACCTAAACTGCAACTGATTACATTTTCTCACACTGCCTGACTAAATCATAACCTGCATTTACAAAGCATCTTGCGGGGGAAAAGCATCTTGCCTGGAAACAGATTCAAAATTTCCCTGAGGTTCTAGGAAAGATACCACTTCCCAGAAATAATCAAATAAGAACTGTCTTACGATCGAGTAGTAATACCAATGTTCGTATCGAATACTCTTTGTTTTTTCTTTTTTGCATTTTTAAAATGTACGAGTTAGAGAATGATTGCTTTATGATACTGTGTTAGTTTCTGTCAAACATGAACATGGATCAGCCACTGGTACACGTACGTCCCCTCCCTCCTGAACCTCCCTCCCCCCATCCCACCCTCTAAGGTAGTCACAGAGCACTGGCTCTGAGATGCCTGGGTCACACAGCAGATTGCCACTGGTGACCTATTATATCTATTACTCTCGACTATCTCACATCGTCACATGGATGCCTGGGCCCTAGAAACATTTGAGTTCCTCTTTCTTGGTCTAAACAAACATGGACAAGGTCAGATTTTTTTTTTTAATATAATGGCAAATTTCATTCCCCACAGCTTTAGAACAGCAAACCCAGAAAGGTCATGTTTAGGTTTAGGAAAAAAAGAAAGTGACAAAGTGAGTCCAGGAAAAGTTACATTCAGTGACATTTGCTCAGTGAGGGGGTGATACACAGCAAGAATGAAGACCTGAGATGGGAGGAAGGCAGAGGGAAGGAAAATCAATACGTGACAGGGTTTGGACTGGAAAACAGAACTGAAAAACCTCCATTTCCCAAGCAGAGGAGAGTAAGGGATAAGCCTGGATGTTTAATGCAGGGGGGCAAGCACTGAGTTTGCCAGAAAGTTTGTTCGGGTGTTTCCATAACATGGAAAACTCTATCTTTGAAATGCATGTTTGCTAAGTTGCTTCAGTCCTGTCTGACTCTTCGCTGTCCCATGAATGAGGAGCCCACCAGGCTCCTCTGTCCATGGGATTCTCCAGGCAAGAATACAGGGGTGGGTTGCCACACCCTCCTTCAGGGGATCTTCCTGACCCACGTCTCTTAGGTTTACCTGCATTGGCAGGCAGGTTCTTTACTAGTATGGCTTAATCTAAATGAAGTGATGAACAGGAAAAATCATCTTCTAACTCCATACTGCATAACAACAACCTACTTCATAATGATGGATAAAAATTCCTAAATGTGCAGAATATACCTGTGGACCCATTTTATCTCTGAAAGAAATTCAAAGTTTCACTTATGCTTTCTAAGCAGAAGGTAGGGAGCTTTTGTTTATTAATTTATTTTGGAATGATTTTAAACGTACAGAAAAGTTGGAAAGAAGGTGGAAAAAAAAAGCTGACATACACCTTCTAATGTGAACATCGTACATTTGCCACACTAACCATGGCACATTTAAACCGAGTTATTAATCTTGGTGGGCTTCCCAGGTGATGCTAGTGGTAAAGAACCCATCCACCAATGCAGGAGATATAAGCAAAGACGGTTCAGTCCCTGAGCTGGAAAGATTCCTGGACTGGGAGAAGGGATCTCCAGTATTCTTGCCTGGAGAATCCTATGGCCAAAGGAGCTTGGAGGGCTACATTCCATAGGGCTACAAAGAGTTGGACACAATTGAAGTGACTTAGCACAGTGCACAGCCCACACAATTAGTACTGGTCAAATTAACTTAGCTACAGACTTTATTCAGATTTCACCAGTTTTACTTGGCACTAAAGTCCTCTTTCTGTTACAGTATCCAATCCAGTATATGAAAGGGCTATTTTATATCCTATAAACTTTAGTTTTTTGCACAGGTCAAGCTCCTAAAATAAATGTGTTACTTGCTGTTCTGTTAAGAAAGTGAAAAGGGAAACAACAGTGCGTGTGTTTGTGTGTGTGTGTGTGTGCAAAGCTACGGTAGGAAGGAACCACAAACCTCCAGCAATGAAAACACAGAATCCTTGGTGGGCGCGCAGTGGCAGGAAGCAGGGTAGCTCTCTGTTTTATGCACTTGTACTTGGAATGGCTTCCACCTGCTCGTCTGCGCCAGCCTGATTCCGGGTAAAGTGCTGAGGCAATTTCAGGCTCTGGTCGTTGGAACCCAGCTTGGAAAGGATGTGTGCCTTACAGACCATAAACAGCCTGTAAACTGCTACTTGTTTCCTTGACAGATTCAATTGGGTGTTGCGTGTGTTTCCAAGCACATTCCTCTTCTCTGGCCCTCCCTCCTCCAGCTCCGTCTCCACTCGAAAGGGGAGATCAGGCCTCACTCAGGACCTTTCAACGGCTTCCAGCTCTCTCAGGGACAAAGTCCTCACTGAATCTGAATGACCTGGCCCCTGTTGCACCCCCTCCAACCTCATCCCTTCCTGGTGGCCCTCAGCTTCCTTTTACCAGGGACACTGGCCTTAGCGCTGTTCGCCATCAGGCAGGCAGGTGCAAGCCCACCTCAGGACCCGGTCCACCTGCTGTTCCTTCTTAGATTCCAAGTGTCAGGCTCTTTCTCAAAAGCACTAACTAACTTCTTGAAGGTTCTCGCCTCTGTTTGCTTTCGTGTTGCAGCAATGTCCACGGGGGTGTTCCTCTCACCCACTCCCAGCCCCTCTCCTCTCCTCTGCTCTCCCTCCTCCTCAGCATCCCGCCTTATGCAACAAACTGTCTTATCTACTTATTTCTCCTGTTTCTCATCTGTCTAGAGACTCAGTTCCTGGACACAGGGATTTTGTGAATCGGTTAAATTACAGCTTCCTCTCAGCAGCTAGAAACAGAGTATGGCATAGTTTGCTGTTCAGTCACTCAGTCGTGTCCAATTCTTTGCAATCCCACAGACGGCAGCACCCCAGCTTCCCCTGTCCTTCACCATCTCCCAAAGCTTGCTTAAACTCATGTCCATTGACTCAGTGATGCCATCCAAAAATCTCATCCTCCGTGGCCCCCTTCTCCTGCCCTCAGTATTTCCCAGCTTTAGGATTTTTTCCAATGAGTCAACTTTTCACATCAGCTGGCCAGAGTACTGGAGCTTCAGCATCACTATCAATCCTTCCAGTGAATATTCAGGGTTGATTTTCTTTAGGATTGACTGGTTTGATCGTTTTGCAGTCCGAGGGACCCTTAAGAGTCTTCTTCAGCACTGCAGTTTGTATATAGTACACACTCAATAAAAGCTTACTAAGTAAATGAATGACAAGGGAATGGAGGATCCTGGCACCTTCTCTCTCCCTCTGTATTCATGGCTCTGCCCACAGGCCCCCCCGCAGGGAACCAGGCTCTGCCCCAGCCCACCTTCCCCGCATGTGGAAAGGTCTCCACACCCCTTCCTGGGCTGCCTGCAGAGTATGCCACTCTGGAAAGCCTGGCTAGAAAGATGGTGTGAGTGATGAATCTTTGATGACTGATTCCAATGTACTGACAGGCCCACATTCCACACCACAGTCCAATAAGACATGAAATCCTCTCTTCTGACACCCTAAGGAGAAGAAAAACCTCTGAAAGCAAAATCGTCTGCATGAGTAATTTCCAGACTCCCCCTGCCAGCTTCCTACTCCAGAGGCAAGAAGAGATCAAGGTCCCCTCTGGTGGAGATGTCATTCTGTCCTCTGGTCACCAGGGCAGTGGGTGGAGTGGGGAGGCGACGGCCTCGAAAGAATGGATTTTGAGCCATGTAATACGCTGAGCGTCCCCTGGTGCTCTTCAGACAGAAGCAGTGCACTGTCTGTGGGGCTGTGTTGGAGAAGAAACCTGGGCGAGAAGGGGTTTAAAGCAGAAAACTTGTTAAACCAGGCTCAGAGGAAGGAAGCATCTCCTTATGTGTCAAGATGCTAAATGGGCGAAACAGAACTTCCTATTATTTTGTGGCTTCTTACTCCTTTCCTTCCTTAGAATTCATGAATTCACTATAGCCATTTATAGTACTCCTTTCCAGTCCAAAAGAAAAGCATTGTGCAGAATCCCACATCGTCTTGTGTAAGAGGGAATAAAAGACGTAAAATAGACAGACATGTCTGCTCGCTGTCCTCAATGTGCCAATCTTGGCACATCCATTTCTCATCGCACCATTGTGCAAAACTTTTTCAAAAAAAAATCTTTATTTAAAAAATTCATTTCAATGCCAAACTCCTTCGGCTTCTATTTAAACGCCTCGCTCAAGAGTCACGTCACCCCGAATGGTGGCATCTTCACAAAGACAGGCCCCCGGCCTCGTTCCGGCTCTCCCCCTCAGCTTCAGTGGCTCTTAACTGTTCACTCACTCTCCTTCTCCCGATGCTCTGGTGGTGTGTGAGGTCTTTGAGATTTCTCTGTATTCACTTCCAGGAAAGGAACTTGGACCCTAGGGGGTGCGTTATCTGAAAGGCCATCAGATAATGGGACACTGTCTCTTTCAAACAAATTCTGTGCAAGCACAGCTGCTGGGAAACACAGAGGGCAGAGCCAGGCTCTGGCTCCTTGTCCTGGGAGAGCCATGGCCCGCGTTCCCACCTCCACAACTTCCACTGGCAACAGAGTAATAGCAAGATAACCAGTCTCCCGACTTTCTTGGCAACCACGCTGGGACCATCCCTACCATTAACTGCTTTCTTTCTAAACCAGATCTATAAAATTGAGCAGCGTTTCAGAGATGATCTGTCATTCTCTGAGAGTAGGAAACTTGATCTGTTATTTCTTGTCTCAATCAGAGACAGTGCTGGCACCGTGTGCTCATTCATCTTTCTGGAGCTCTGCAACCAAGTGGAGAAAAATGTAAAACTAAGTATTGCATTATCCTTTCAGCCTCTACTGTGTGCTTCCTGAGTTCTCAACAGTGGAGACAGTTGAAGACAGAGTGTTCCGTGAAACCATGATTCTTTTTTTTAATTTTTTAAGTTTATTTTGGGTGGGGGTCGGGTTGGGGAGGGAGGGGAGCGGGCGGGCCACTTCTATTGGTCTTTCATTTCTCCATTTTCATCCGTCTTTGTTCCTTGGCTCCTGTGGGCCTCCCGTTGCAATGGCGTCTGTCGCTGCAGAGCGCCGGCTCTGGGCGCACGCACGCCAGAGCTCCGGCTCGGTAATTGGACACATCAGTCCAGCCGCTCCGTGGCACGTGGGATCTTCCCAGGCCAGGGATCGAACCGGCGCCCCTTGCACTGCAAGGCGGTGTCCTTACCCACTGGACCACCAGGGGAGGCCCCATGATTTTTTAATATATATATAATATATATATATATTATTTAATATATATATATATAATTTAATATAATATAATATATATATATTTTTTTATTTGGGATTGGCTGTGCCGGATGTGCATTGGTGCACAGGTTTTTTTCCAATTGGGATTGGGTGGGGTACTCCACAGTTTCGGCGCTCTGGCTTCTCATTTCAGTGACTTCTCCTGTTGGAGAGCGCGGGCTCTAGGACCCTAAGGCTTCTGTAGTTGTGGCTCCCATTTTGTGGAACACAGGTACAGCGGTTGTAGTGCACAGGCTTAGCTGCTCCGCAGTATGTGGGATCTTCCTGGATCAGGGGTTGATCTCCCTTGTCTCCTGCATTGGCAGGTGGATTCTTTACCACTAAGCCACCAGGGAAGCCCGATAAATGTGATTTTAGTCTCACAACCTCTGTTAAGCAAATCAGACATCTTAATGTCTCAACAGTAATCAACTGACCCACACCCTAGTAGAGTCAGCAGTGTTTCAGAGCCAAAAGATTTTTTTCTTTCTTCTATAAATATGCCAAATGAAATTTTGTTTTTCTATTTAGGGTTACATGACAGGAATAGATGCAATTGTAAATGTATGTTAGCCTAATCGTGAATGCATGTTAGTGTCGAATTTTCGATAATTGGTACCTTTCTCATTTCAGAAATGATATAAAATTAACAGAATTTGAGGACCACTCAACTACTATAGCAGAATTTCCTATCCTCAGCCTCAGGGGATTGGCATAGATGAAAAAATTCAATATAATTTTTCCAGTCATGGACATAAGAATTCACCCATCCTGCCCATTCTTTCACAAAAACCCCAGCTGGCTTCTGGGTGCGAGCTCAGAGTGGCCCCTGCAGAGGCGACTACCCTTAACTTGCCTTAAATGCCCAGTGACCTCATACAGGTTTGTGGAGAACTAGAAATAAAAGCAGCAAACACTGGGAAAGATTCTTGGGGTCCTAGAAGAACACTGAGAAAATACTGGTTGCCACGTTAAGAGATGCAGACAGATGCCAGGGTGCATCACTGGGCTTATAACTGGCTTCATCGCTTCTAGGCAGGAAGTCATTCAGAACAAGAGCAACTTTTCCTCCAGGTTCTCTGCACTGAGCTCTCTATCGGCAGTAGGTTTTGACTGGCCCTTTTCCAGACTTTGGGAAGCACAGTTACTGCACTGCTTAGAAGGAAGTCATTCCTTCTATTAGGAACTTAAAGGTCATCAGTCAGTCTTACATTGTGTGAGTGGCCTGAAACATAACTATCTCTGTCTTGGGCTGAGAGGTGGGAAAATCAGCGCCTGTGGGCTCCCCTAAAGCCTCTGGTGCTTTTCCACATTTGGTTTTCTCACAACTACCTCTTTATGGGTTTTATCCACTTGATTAGATTCCTTCTAATTAACTTTAAGAGATGCGGGAATTGACTTGGACCACCTTTAGATTTCCAAAATTCTATCTAATCAAGAACAAGCTCTTAGATCTTTCCCTTTTAGGGTGACATACAAGGCTCTTCTCTTGAGCTTCTACTGCAGACGTGATGTCTGTTAGTTGGTCAGTTTCTAGATAAGGTGGCGCATCTGTTCGGTCCATTACAAAGAGAAATAAACGTTAACAAGGTAACCCTCAAGAGAAGCTTAAGTTTTTAGACAGTCCCTAAAACAGGAAGGACAAGTGAATTTTTCCTAGTCTTGTTTTAGACTCAAATCACGCAGAATCAGTTACACACATCCAAGCTCTTTGCCCACACTTTGTGCCATAACTGCAGCAAATAGTTTTGTTCCAGATCCTAACATTCAAACACTGCCATTCTACTGGAAATAATGAAAAATCATACAGTGTGATGCCAGAAATAAAAAGCTAACTTTTCTACAATATTCTTGCTTTAAAGTATCCTGGGACTTCTGTTGCTAAATGTATGGCAGCAGCACGGTTCTGTTAAATTGTAAAAGCTGGCTACCCTTAACTTGCCTTAAATGCCCAGTGACCTCATACAGGTTTGTGGAGAACTAGAAATAAAAGCAGCAAACACTGGGAAAGATTCTTGGGGTCCTAGAAGAACACTGAGAAAATACTGGTTGCCACGTTAAGAGATGCAGACAGATGCCAGGGTGCATCACTGGGCTTATAACTGGCTTCATCACTTCTAGGCAGGAAGTCATTCAGAACAAGAGCAACTTTTCCTCCAGGTTCTCTGCACTGAGCTCTCTATCGGCAGTAGGTTTTGACTGGCCCTTTTCCAGACTTTGGGAAGCACAGTTACTGCACTGCTTAGAAGGAAGTCATTCCTTCTATTAGGAACTTAAAGGTCATCAGTCAGTCTTACATTGTGTGAGTGGCCTGAAACATAACTATCTCTGTCTTGGGCTGAGAGGTGGGAAAATCAGCGCCTGTGGGCTCCCCTAAAGCCTCTGGTGCTTTTCCACATTTGGTTTTCTCACAACTACCTCTTTATGGGTTTTATCCACTTGATTAGATTCCTTCTAATTAACTTTAAGAGATGCGGGAATTGACTTGGACCACCTTTAGATTTCCAAAATTCTATCTAATCAAGAACAAGCTCTTAGATCTTTCCCTTTTAGGGTGACATACAAGGCTCTTCTCTTGAGCTTCTACTGCAGACGTGATGTCTGTTAGTTGGTCAGTTTCTAGATAAGGTGGCGCATCTGTTCGGTCCATTACAAAGAGAAATAAACGTTAACAAGGTAACCCTCAAGAGAAGCTTAAGTTTTTAGACAGTCCCTAAAACAGGAAGGACAAGTGAATTTTTCCTAGTCTTGTTTTAGACTCAAATCACGCAGAATCAGTTACACACATCCAAGCTCTTTGCCCACACTTTGTGCCATAACTGCAGCAAATAGTTTTGTTCCAGATCCTAACATTCAAACACTGCCATTCTACTGGAAATAATGAAAAATCATACAGTGTGATGCCAGAAATAAAAAGCTAACTTTTCTACAATATTCTTGCTTTAAAGTATCCTGGGACTTCTGTTGCTAAATGTATGGCAGCAGCACGGTTCTGTTAAATTGTAAAAGCTGGACAAAATATCTAGGAGAGCAAAAGGAAAAGCACAAACAACATGGACGTCATCTTACATAGAATTGGTGACAAGGAACCCCCAGGTACCTCGGAGTAGGGTTAGTGGAACCCAGACATCAGGCAGCAGCAGGTGTTGTGTGGCATCAGCGCGAATGAGGGTTGGTAGGAAAGAGAAGGGCGAGTGTCGTCGACAGTGTGAGGAGCTGCAACTCAGAAACAAGCGAATATTCATCCCTGAACGAACGAAGCCCATTCTTTACAGAAGAGGAACAAAAGCCATCAAATCAACAAGGGACCAGTGAAATTCAAAGATTCCCTGGTAGGCTCCAAGCTGAGGACAAGAGCAAGGAAACCAGTAAGGGGCCCCAGAATTCAAAACATGCTGAGGCAGCCCTCTGCCCGGGATCTCTGCAGGATCTCAGAAATGCTCTGAAATTTTTGGAAAGAACTTTTGGAAAGACAGAGACTCAGTCTTTTCACTTCCCTTCTTCTCACCTTGCTAAACAAAGTAAAAAGAAAAAAAGGAAAGAAAAGAAGCTGCTGATAATGGGATCCAAAAAGAAAAACCTAGGGAGACAAAAGCTGCTAACACTGGAAGTGGGGATGGGTGTCTGAGCTGGACCTCCAGACTGTGCTGCTCAGACTTCACTGCTTTGGTAGAAAGGACCCCAGACTCCAGGCAACACAGAGTTAGAGCAGGAAGCTCTTGTGAATCAGGCTCCTCCCAAGAGAAAAGTCATCATAGATATAAAGGGGCTATATTTTTTAATCTGCCACAGTAACGATGCAGAAGAGAACCTTACAGAGGAACTTCCCAAGAGAACATCTAATTTGTATGTGGAAAATACAACCAGACTACAATAAAACCCCATATGGAGATCCAGTAATGATAATGATTTAAATGAAACAAACTTCCCAGGGATGATGATAACATCCCAGAAATGTGGACACAAAGAGGATGAGCACTGCAATAGAAGATTTCTAAATGAACTAAAAGAAGCACGAAACAATCTAAGCTTGAAATAATCATACAGTGTGATGCCAGAAATAAAAAGCTAACTTTTCTACAATATTCTTGCTTTAAAGTATCCTGGGACTTCTGTTGCTAAATGTATGGCAGCAGCACGGTTCTGTTAAATTGTAAAAGCTGGACAAAATATCTAGGAGAGCAAAAGGAAAAGCACAAACAACATGGACGTCATCTTACATAGAATTGGTGACAAGGAACCCCCAGGTACCTCGGAGTAGGGTTAGTGGAACCCAGACATCAGGCAGCAGCAGGTGTTGTGTGGCATCAGGGGAATGAGGGTTGGTAGGAAAGAGAAGGGCGAGTGTCGTCGACAGTGTGAGGAGCTGCAACTCAGAAACAAGCGAATATTCATCCCTGAACGAACGAAGCCCATTCTTTACAGAAGAGGAACAAAAGCCATCAAATCAACAAGGGACCAGTGAAATTCAAAGATTCCCTGGTAGGCTCCAAGCTGAGGACAAGAGCAAGGAAACCAGTAAGGGGCCCCAGAATTCAAAACATGCTGAGGCAGCCCTCTGCCCGGGATCTCTGCAGGATCTCAGAAATGCTCTGAAATTTTTGGAAAGAACTTTTGGAAAGACAGAGACTCAGTCTTTTCACTTCCCTTCTTCTCACCTTGCTAAACAAAGTAAAAAGAAAAAAAGGAAAGAAAAGAAGCTGCTGATAATGGGATCCAAAAAGAAAAACCTAGGGAGACAAAAGCTGCTAACACTGGAAGTGGGGATGGGTGTCTGAGCTGGACCTCCAGACTGTGCTGCTCAGACTTCACTGCTTTGGTAGAAAGGACCCCCAGACTCCAGGCAACACAGAGTTAGAGCAGGAAGCTCTTGTGAATCAGGCTCCTCCCAAGAGAAAAGTCATCATAGATATAAAGGGGCTATATTTTTTAATCTGCCACAGTAACGATGCAGAAGAGAACCTTACAGAGGAACTTCCCAAGAGAACATCTAATTTGTATGTGGAAAATACAACCAGACTACAATAAAACCCCATATGGAGATCCAGTAATGATAATGATTTAAATGAAACAAACTTCCCAGGGATGATGATAACATCCCAGAAATGTGGACACAAAGAGGATGAGCACTGCAATAGAAGATTTCTAAATGAACTAAAAGAAGCACGAAACAATCTAAGCTTGAAATAATCATACAAGTGAGAATTAAAACAGCTCAGAAAGAACACAGTTAAAAAGTGAGGTCCTATCCTGCAGGGGCGCTGTGTGACAGCCTGGAGGGGTGGGATGAGGGGGGTATACATATGACTAATCTGGGATCATACATATCTGTAAACAACAAAACTCTGTAATAGTAAAAAGCAAAATAAAAAATTTTTAAATTAAATTAAAAAAAAAAGCAAGGTACTACTATAGAGTATAGGAAACCATAAACCATAATGCAACACAATATGGGAAAGGATTTATATATATATATATATGTATATATGTATATATATGTATGTATGTATAAATATACATATATATAAATATATATACACACACACACATATCTACGTGTGTGTGTATAATGTATGTATGTGTGTGTATTTGTTGTTGTTGCTTAGCCGCTCAGTCACGTCAGACTCTTTGCAACCCCATGGACTGCAGCACACCAGGCTTTCCTGTCCTACACCATCCACCAGAACTTGTTCAAATTCATGTCCATTGAGTCAGTGATACCATCCAACCATCTCATCCTCTGTCACCCCCTTCTCTACCTGTCCTCAGCCTTCCCAGCATCAGAGTCTTTTCAAATGAGTCCGCTCTTCACACCAGGTGGCTAAAGTATTTGAGCATCAGCTTCAGCATCAGTTCTGGAAGTGGATGGGTGTCTGAGCTGGACCTCCAGACTGTGCTGCTCAGACTTCACTGCTTTGGTAGAAAGGACCCCAGACTCCAGGCAACACAGAGTTAGAGCAGGAAGCTCTTGTGAATCAGGCTCCTCCCAAGAGAAAAGTCATCATAGATATAAAGGGGCTATATTTTTTAATCTGCCACAGTAACGATGCAGAAGAGAACCTTACAGAGGAACTTCCCAAGAGAACATCTAATTTGTATGTGGAAAATACAACCAGACTACAATAAAACCCCATATGGAGATCCAGTAATGATAATGATTTAAATGAAACAAACTTCCCAGGGATGATGATAACATCCCAGAAATGTGGACACAAAGAGGATGAGCACTGCAATAGAAGATTTCTAAATGAACTAAAAGAAGCACGAAACAATCTAAGCTTGAAATAATCATACAAGTGAGAATTAAAACAGCTCAGAAAGAACACAGTTAAAAAGTGAGGTCCTATCCTGCAGGGGCGCTGTGTGACAGCCTGGAGGGGTGGGATGAGGGGGGTATACATATGACTAATCTGGGATCATACATATCTGTAAACAACAAAACTCTGTAATAGTAAAAAGCAAAATAAAAAATTTTTAAATTAAATTAAAAAAAAAAGCAAGGTACTACTATAGAGTATAGGAAACCATAAACCATAATGCAACACAATATGGGAAAGGATTTATATATATATATATATGTATATATGTATATATATGTATGTATGTATAAATATACATATATATAAATATATATACACACACACACATATCTACGTGTGTGTGTATAATGTATGTATGTGTGTGTATTTGTTGTTGTTGCTTAGCCGCTCAGTCACGTCAGACTCTTTGCAACCCCATGGACTGCAGCACACCAGGCTTTCCTGTCCTACACCATCCACCAGAACTTGTTCAAATTCATGTCCATTGAGTCAGTGATACCATCCAACCATCTCATCCTCTGTCACCCCCTTCTCTACCTGTCCTCAGCCTTCCCAGCATCAGAGTCTTTTCAAATGAGTCCGCTCTTCACACCAGGTGGCTAAAGTATTTGAGCATCAGCTTCAGCATCAGTTCTTCGAATGAATATTCAGGATTGATTTCCTTTAGAACTGACTGGCTTGATCTCCTTGCTGTCCAAGGGACTCAAGAGTTTTCTCCAGCACCACATTTCAAAAGTATCAATTCTTCCATGCTCAACCTTCTTTATGGTCCAACTCTCACATCCACACATGACTACAGGAAAAACCATAGCTTTGAATACGTATACCTTTGTAGGCCAATGGATGCCTCTGCTTTTTAATCTACTGTCTAGATTTATCATCACTCTATTTGTCACCACTTTTCTTCCAAGGAGCAAGCACCTTTTAATTTCATGGCTGCAGTCGCTGTCCACAGTGATTTTGGAGCCCAAGAAAATACAGTCTGTCATTATCTCCATTGCATCCCCATTTATTGCCATGAAGTGAGAGACCCGGTTGCCAAGATATTCATTTTCTGAATGGTGAGTTTTAGGCCAGCTTTTTCACTCTCCTCTTTCACTGTCATCAAGAGGTTCCTTTGTTCCTCTTCACTTTCTGCCATGAGGGTGGTGTCAACTGCATATCTGAGACTACTGATATTTCTCCAGCAATCTTGATCCCAGCTTGTGCTTCATCCAGACTGGCATTTTGCATGACATACTCTGCATATAATTTAAATAAGCAGGGTGAGGTACAGCCTTGATGTACTCCGTTCCTGACTTGGAACCAGTCGATTGTTCCATTTCTGTTCTAACTTTTGCTTCTTGACCTGCACACAGGTTTCTTAGGAGGCAGGTAAGGTAGTTTGGTATTCCCATCTCTTCAAGAATTTTCCATAGTTTGTTGTGACCCCCACAATCAAAGGCTTTAGTGTAGTCAATGAAGCAGAAGTAGGTATTTTTCTGGAATTCTCTTGTGTTTCCGATGATCCAATAGATGTTGGCAACTTAATCGCTGTTTCCTCTCTCTGGGTTTTGAAACCCAGTTTGTACATCTGGAAGTTCTTGGTTCACAAACTGTTGAGGTCTAGCTTGAAGGATTTTGAGCATCCTTGGTAGCATGTGAAATGAATGCAATTGTGCAGTAATTTGAACATTCTTTGGCATTGCCCTTTTTGGGACTGGAGTGAAAACTGACCTTTTCTAGTCCTGTGGCCACAGCTGAGTTTTCCACATTTGCTGGCATATTGATTGCAGCACTTTTAACAGCATCATCTTTTTTTTGGAGGGGGGGGGTGCATATTGGGGAGGGAGGGGGCGGGTGGGCCACTTCTATTGGTCTTTCATTTATCTATTTTTCATCCATCTTAATTCTTTGGCCTGTGTGGGCCTCCCATTGCAGTGGCCTCTGTTGTTGCAGAGCACCGGCTCTGGGTGCATGCACTCCAGAGCCCTGGCTCAGTAATTGGACACATTGGTCCTGCCGCTCCGCGGCATGTGGGATCTTCCCAGGCCAGAGATAGAACCGGCGCCCCTTGCACTGCAAGGCGGTGTCCTTACCCACTGGACCACCAGGGAAGCCCAAGTATCATCTTTTAATGTTTGAAATAGCTCAGCTGGAATTCCATCATCTCTACTAACACTGTTCGTAGTTATGCTTCTTAAGGCCCACTTGACTTCACACTTCAGGAAGTCTGGCTCTAGGTGAGTGCTCACACCATGGTGGTTATCCAGGTTATTAAGATCAAGTGCATAGTTACTCTGAGTGTTTTTGCCACCTTTTCTTAATATCCTCTGCTTCTGTTAAGTCCATAACTTTTCTGTCCTTTATTGTGCCCATCTTTAATGCAATGTTCCCTTGGTATCTCGTATTTTCTTATAGAGCTCTAGTTTTTCCCATTCTACTGGTTTTCTCTCTTTCACTTTGAAGGCTGGTGGGATCTGAATACAGAATTGGACTTTGAAGGTCAATGCAATTTGATTACAGAACAGCCACAGCACTGAGGAAACACAGACTCTTGGAGGGCACAAACAAAACTTGTGTGCACTAGGACCCAGGAGAAAGGAACAGTGACCCCACAAGAGACTGAGTCAGACTTGCCTCTGAGTGTTTGGGAGTCTCTGGCAGAGGAGTGGGTCAACAGTTGCCTACTGAGGGGTGAGGGGCACTGACTGCAGCCGTTCTGGGAGACTCAGTGTGCTGGCATAAGTCCTTTTGGAGGAAGCTGCCATTTCTCCTACCATAGTTTGGCCTGAGGCCAAACTACAGGGAGGGAACATAGCCCTACCCATCAGCAGAACATTGGATTGAAGATTTACCAAGCATGGCCTTGCCCACAAGAGTAAGACCCAATATTCCTCACAGCCAGTCTTTCCCATCAGGAAGCTTCCATAAGCCTCTTGTCCTCATCCATCAGAGGGCAGACAGAATGAAAATCACAATCACAGAAAACTAACCAACATGATCACATGGATCACGGCCTTGTCTAACTCAAGGAAACTATGAGCCATGCTGTGGAGGTCCACCCAGGACAGATGGGTCATGACAAAGAGTTCTAATAAAATGTGGTCTACTAGAGAAGGGAATGGCAAACCACTTCAGCATTCTTGCCTTGAGAACAGTATGAAAAAGCAAAAAGATATGACACTGAAAGACGAACGCCTCAGGTCTGTAGGTGCTACTGGAGATGAGCCAAGAAAGAGCACCAGAAGGTATGAAGAGGCTGAGTCGAACTGGAAGCAACACCCAGTCATTGATGTGTCTGATGCTGAAAGTAAAGTTTAACCTGGAATGTGAGATCCATGAATCACAGTAAACTGGAAGTGGTCAAACAGAAGATGGAAAGAGTGAACACTGACATTTTAGAAATCAGTGAACTGAAATGGATGGGAATGAGTGAATGTAATTCAGATGACCATTATATCTATCGCTGTGGACAAGAATGCCTTAGAAAAAATGGAGTAGCCAGAATAGTCAACAACAGTCCGAAAAATGCAGTACTTGAGTGCAATCTCAAAAATGACGGAATGATCTCAGTTCATTTCCAAGGCAAACCATTCAGTGTCACAGTAATCCAAGTCTATGTCCCAACAACTAAGGAAACTGAAGTTGAATGGCTCTAAGGAGACCTATAAGATTTTCTAGAACTAACACCAAAAGATGTCCTTTTCATCACTGGAGAGTAGGATGCAAACACAGGAAGTCAAGAGAGACCTGAAGTAACGGGCAGGCTTGACCTTGGAGTACAAAACGAAGCAGGGCAAGGGCTAACAGAGTTTTGCCAAGAGAACACACTGGTCATAGCAGACACCTCCTTCGACAACACAAGAGACGACTCTATGCATGGACATTAGCGGATGGTCAATGCCAAAATCAGCCTGACTGTATTCTTTGCAGCTGAAGATGGACAAAGCTCTATATAGCCAGCAAAAACAAGACTGGGAGCTGACTGGGGATCAGATTGTGAATTCCTTATTGCAAAACTCAGACTTAAATTGAAGACAGTAGGGAAAACCGCTAGGCCATTCAGGTATGACCTAAGTAAAAATGTCTTATGATTATAGAGTGGAAGTGACAAATAGATTCAAGGGATTAGATCTGACAGACAGAGGGGCTGAAGAACTATGGACGGAGGTTCTAACAGTATACAGGAGGAAGTGATCAAAACCATCCCCAAGGGGAAAAAAAAGTACAAAAAGGTAAAACAGTTGCCTGAGGAGGCCTTACAAATAGCTGAGAAAAGAAGAGAAGTGAAAGACAAAGGAGAAAAGGAAAGATATAGCCATCTGAATACAGAGTTCCAAAGAGTGGCAAGGAGAGATAAGAAAGTTCCTTTAGTAAACAATGCAAAGAAATAGAGGAAAACACAGAATGGGAAAGACTAGAAATCTCCTCAAGAAATATATATATCTTGGAAATGAGAATGTCACATCCATTCCCAAAGAAGAATGCCAAAAAGAAAGACAATAAAGACATAGAACTGTATTAAAGAAAGGCTCCACAAAATAAAAGATCTGAATCACATGTTAAAGGAGCTATAGCTGAGAAAATCAACTGAAAACTATCGACACTGGAACATCTCTAGTAAAACAGTCATTGTTTATTTAAATGTGGAAAAGCAATTTTAGGCATGCAAGCAAAAACCAAACAAGCCTACGTCACACTTTGAATCACAAACATTTTGTGCTGGTAAACAATAGGACAGTGTAAAGATCCATCAGAAAATAAAACATTTTTACTTTATGAAAGATTTTATATCCAACCAAACTGTGCTTCAGTTATGAAGGCCATCAAAAAAAAAAAAAAGGGAATTTAGGGATTAATTTTCCCAAAAGTCTTTCTGAGGAACCTACTAGAGAATGAGCCTTTGGAAGCCAAGAGATTTTCAGATTAGCTTGTCCTATAGTCTGACAGAGACTGGCTATAAGGATAAAAAGATACGTGTGATATGGTAGGGTAAAATGAAAATAACCTAGTATTCTTTGCAGCTGAAGATGGACAAAGCTCTATATAGCCAGCAAAAACAAGACTGGGAGCTGACTGGGGATCAGATTGTGAATTCCTTATTGCAAAACTCAGACTTAAATTGAAGACAGTAGGGAAAACCGCTAGGCCATTCAGGTATGACCTAAGTAAAAATGTCTTATGATTATAGAGTGGAAGTGACAAATAGATTCAAGGGATTAGATCTGATAGACAGAGGGGCTGAAGAACTATGGACGGAGGTTCTAACAGTATACAGGAGGAAGTGATCAAAACCATCCCCAAGGGGAAAAAAAAGTACAAAAAGGTAAAACAGTTGCCTGAGGAGGCCTTACAAATAGCTGAGAAAAGAAGAGAAGTGAAAGACAAAGGAGAAAAGGAAAGATATAGCCATCTGAATACAGAGTTCCAAAGAGTGGCAAGGAGAGATAAGAAAGTTCCTTTAGTAAACAATGCAAAGAAATAGAGGAAAACACAGAATGGGAAAGACTAGAAATCTCCTCAAGAAATATATATATCTTGGAAATGAGAATGTCACATCCATTCCCAAAGAAGAATGCCAAAAAGAAAGACAATAAAGACATAGAACTGTATTAAAGAAAGGCTCCACAAAATAAAAGATCTGAATCACATGTTAAAGGAGCTATAGCTGAGAAAATCAACTGAAAACTATCGACACTGGAACATCTCTAGTAAAACAGTCATTGTTTATTTAAATGTGGAAAAGCAATTTTAGGCATGCAAGCAAAAACCAAACAAGCCTACGTCACACTTTGAATCACAAACATTTTGTGCTGGTAAACAATAGGACAGTGTAAAGATCCATCAGAAAATAAAACATTTTTACTTTATGAAAGATTTTATATCCAACCAAACTGTGCTTCAGTTATGAAGGCCATCAAAAAAAAAAAAAAGGGAATTTAGGGATTAATTTTCCCAAAAGTCTTTCTGAGGAACCTACTAGAGAATGAGCCTTTGGAAGCCAAGAGATTTTCAGATTAGCTTGTCCTATAGTCTGACAGAGACTGGCTATAAGGATAAAAAGATACGTGTGATATGGTAGGGTAAAATGAAAATAACACAACAAATAAGAACAGAAAGCAAGCGGGAAACATAATGAGATCCCTGCTTGCCCTACAAGTATTGACTGGATTGAAACAATACCACCTGTGTTTGAAAAGGTGGCTCAGATGGTAAAGAATCTGCCTGCAATGCGGGAGAGCTGGGTTCATTCCTTGGGTCAGGAAGATCCTCTGGAGAAGAGAATGGCTTCCCACTCTGGTATTTTTGCCTGGAGAATTCCATGCACAAAGGTCACAGCCCATGGGGTCACAAATAGTCAGACAGGACTTGGTGACTAACTTTTACTTTCACCTACATTTAGACACTGAGGAGAGGGAATAAAAAGGAAACAGTGGAAGCTAATCAGTATGCTGAGAAAAGACTAAAATTAGGCATTACCTAAAAGAAGGAACCTTCAGATATTATGCACAATATTAGAGTAAAGGTAACCAAGGTAGAACAAAAACACAAACCGTGTGAAAAGCCAAAGATTACAAAGGGAAAATAAAATGAATCACATAGTGAAAGATTTACTAGATGCAATAAATAAATAATAAATCAGCATGAGATCAAACACATGAAGACATCTGTTAAAAGAAAATTCAGATCGACGGATAAAGCCTATCTAATTCTCAGTGGTATACGACCTACCATAACCAAAAAGACACAGAAAGATTAAGGATTAAAGAAGAAGCCTAGATACACTGGGGAAGCTCAAGCAATAAGAAAGCAAAGATTCCGATTTTAATATAACACAAGGTAGAATACAGGGAGGATTTTTTTTAAAAGTTAAAAGAAGCCAAAAGAAAAATTATAATGTCAAAGACTGCAGCCTATAGAGAAATGACTTTTACAAGGTGGAAACTGTTGGAAGTGCAAGAAGAAAAGGGCTCAAATGCACCAAAAACAGAAGAACAAACATATCTCTCTCCTTCCAAGGCATAATAGGTAAACCAAAATTAGTAAGATTATATATAATCTAAACCATGTAGTCAGGAATTCCCTGGCTGGCTGGCGGCTAGGACTCTAAGCTTCCACTGCTGGGGACTGGGTTCAGCACCTGGTTGGATAGCTAGGATCCTGCCAGTCGAGTGGCAAGGCCAAAACTAGTAACAAAATAAACCTGCAAAAACTAGTAAGAAACCATGTAATCACAAATACTGTAAATTGAATAGGTTGTTTAACTCTGAAACACTTATAAATTCACATTCTTTTCAAGTACACAAATTTAAAAGTGTGTTCATGTTATAAAGAAACCAGGTTTGCCACAGAGATCTACAAATGTTTTAAAAATTTACACTTAAGAAACCAGGAAAATTCCATGCACAAAGGTCACAGCCCATGGGGTCACAAATAGTCAGACAGGACTTGGTGACTAACTTTTACTTTCACCTACATTTAGACACTGAGGAGAGGGAATAAAAAGGAAACAGTGGAAGCTAATCAGTATGCTGAGAAAAGACTAAAATTAGGCATTACCTAAAAGAAGGAACCTTCAGATATTATGCACAATATTAGAGTAAAGGTAACCAAGGTAGAACAAAAACACAAACCGTGTGAAAAGCCAAAGATTACAAAGGGAAAATAAAATGAATCACATAGTGAAAGATTTACTAGATGCAATAAATAAATAATAAATCAGCATGAGATCAAACACATGAAGACATCTGTTAAAAGAAAATTCAGATCGACGGATAAAGCCTATCTAATTCTCAGTGGTATACGACCTACCATAACCAAAAAGACACAGAAAGATTAAGGATTAAAGAAGAAGCCTAGATACACTGGGGAAGCTCAAGCAATAAGAAAGCAAAGATTCCGATTTTAATATAACACAAGGTAGAATACAGGGAGGATTTTTTTTAAAAGTTAAAAGAAGCCAAAAGAAAAATTATAATGTCAAAGACTGCAGCCTATAGAGAAATGACTTTTACAAGGTGGAAACTGTTGGAAGTGCAAGAAGAAAAGGGCTCAAATGCACCAAAAACAGAAGAACAAACATATCTCTCTCCTTCCAAGGCATAATAGGTAAACCAAAATTAGTAAGATTATATATAATCTAAACCATGTAGTCAGGAATTCCCTGGCTGGCTGGCGGCTAGGACTCTAAGCTTCCACTGCTGGGGACTGGGTTCAGCACCTGGTTGGATAGCTAGGATCCTGCCAGTCGAGTGGCAAGGCCAAAACTAGTAACAAAATAAACCTGCAAAAACTAGTAAGAAACCATGTAATCACAAATACTGTAAATTGAATAGGTTGTTTAACTCTGAAACACTTATAAATTCACATTCTTTTCAAGTACACAAATTTAAAAGTGTGTTCATGTTATAAAGAAACCAGGTTTGCCACAGAGATCTACAAATAACAAGAAATCCAAACACAAAATTAATAGCATAAACACAGGATTTTACACTTGAATTGGAAATGGCAAGGTGGATCAGGATTTTTTCCCCCTCATTTTCTAAAATACAAATTTTCCAGCTCAAGCCACTGCAAAGGACTAGAAACAATTCCACTCCTATCTCACAGGAACATTTAACTCTCGATGTGGTCTCTAACTGGATTCTCCACTCGAAACGAAGGACCCTTGAAGAAATGCCTGATGCTAGATGTGGGCAGGAAATATAAGAAAATGGGCTGGGATGTTTTGTGGCTCCAGAAAGTACGGAAGGGGAGGAAGCAGTGAGGGTCTGATCAAAAGGACACAGGATGATGACAACTGCTGTTTATTCAGCCGTTCAATCACATCTGACTCTTTTGGGACCCCATGAACTGTGGCTTGCCAAGTTCCTCTGTCCATGGGATTTTCTAGGCGAGAACACTGGACTGGGTTGCCATTTCCTCCTCCAGGGGATCTTCCGAACCCAGGGATCGAACCTGCACCTCCTGCATGTCTCCTGCTTTGGCAAGCAGATTCTTTACCACTAGCACCACCTGGGAAGCCCAACTATCCTTAATAAATGTGGCAAAAAAATTTGCATGAGGAGCTTCAGAGGACTTGGGATGGTACAGAGCCCAATTATAAGCTTTCTTTTAATTTTTTCTTAATTGGAGGATAACTGCTTTACAATGTTGAGTTGGCTTCAGCCATACAATGAAAATCAGCCATAATTATATACATACCCCCTGCCTGAGAGCCTCCCTGCCCCATCCCACCCCTCTAGGTCATCACAGAGCATCAGGCGGAGCTACCTATGCTGTCCAGCTGTTTCCTACCAGCTCTCTGTTTTACACATGGTAGTGTATATATATCACTCCTACTTTCTTAATTAATTCTTCCTACCCTCTCCTTCCCCTGATAACCTAGATGTCCATCGACAGATGCACCAATGAAGAAGATGAGGTACATACACATGAAATATTAGCCATAAAAAGGAATGAATTGGGCTTCCCTGGTGGTCCAGTGGGTAAGGACACCGCCTTGCAGTGCAAGGGGCACTGGTTCGATCCCTGGCCTGGGAGAATCCCACGTGCCGTGGAGCGGCTGGACCGAGGTGTCCAATTACTGAGCCAGAGCTCTGGAGCGCATGCACCCAGAGCCGGTGCTCTATAGCGAGAGAGGCCACTGCAATGGGAGGCCCACACAGGCCAAAGAACAAAGATGGATGAAAATAAATAAATGAAAGATCAATAGAAGTGACCAAAAAAAAAAGGAATGAATCTGAGTAGGTTGTAGTGAGAGAGATGAACACAAAGACTTTTTTATAGACTGAAGTCAGAGAAACAAATATTATATCTTAACACACATATATGAAATCTAGCATATATTAATATACATATATGGGCTTCCCTGGTGGCTCAGATTGTAAAGAATCTGCCTTCAGTGTGGGAGACCCAGGTTTGATCCCTGGGCTGGGAAGACCTTCTGGAGATGGGAATAGCCACCCACTCCAGTATTCTTGCTTAAAGGATTCCATGGACAGAGGAGCCTGGTAGGTTACAGTCCATGGGGTTGCAAAGAGTCAGACACAACTGAGCAACTAATATTTTCATGCGAAATCTTCCGAACCCAGGGATCGAACCTGCACCTCCTGCATGTCTCCTGCTTTGGCAAGCAGATTCTTTACCACTAGCACCACCTGGGAAGCCCAACTATCCTTAATAAATGTGGCAAAAAAATTTGCATGAGGAGCTTCAGAGGACTTGGGATGGTACAGAGCCCAATTATAAGCTTTCTTTTAATTTTTTCTTAATTGGAGGATAACTGCTTTACAATGTTGAGTTGGCTTCAGCCATACAATGAAAATCAGCCATAATTATATACATACCCCCTGCCTGAGAGCCTCCCTGCCCCATCCCACCCCTCTAGGTCATCACAGAGCATCAGGCGGAGCTACCTATGCTGTCCAGCTGTTTCCTACCAGCTCTCTGTTTTACACATGGTAGTGTATATATATCACTCCTACTTTCTTAATTAATTCTTCCTACCCTCTCCTTCCCCTGATAACCTAGATGTCCATCGACAGATGCACCAATGAAGAAGATGAGGTACATACACATGAAATATTAGCCATAAAAAGGAATGAATTGGGCTTCCCTGGTGGTCCAGTGGGTAAGGACACCGCCTTGCAGTGCAAGGGGCACTGGTTCGATCCCTGGCCTGGGAGAATCCCACGTGCCGTGGAGCGGCTGGACCGAGGTGTCCAATTACTGAGCCAGAGCTCTGGAGCGCATGCACCCAGAGCCGGTGCTCTATAGCGAGAGAGGCCACTGCAATGGGAGGCCCACACAGGCCAAAGAACAAAGATGGATGAAAATAAATAAATGAAAGATCAATAGAAGTGACCAAAAAAAAAAGGAATGAATCTGAGTAGGTTGTAGTGAGAGAGATGAACACAAAGACTTTTTTATAGACTGAAGTCAGAGAAACAAATATTATATCTTAACACACATATATGAAATCTAGCATATATTAATATACATATATGGGCTTCCCTGGTGGCTCAGATTGTAAAGAATCTGCCTTCAGTGTGGGAGACCCAGGTTTGATCCCTGGGCTGGGAAGACCTTCTGGAGATGGGAATAGCCACCCACTCCAGTATTCTTGCTTAAAGGATTCCATGGACAGAGGAGCCTGGTAGGTTACAGTCCATGGGGTTGCAAAGAGTCAGACACAACTGAGCAACTAATATTTTCATGGAATCTAGAAAAATAGTACTGATGAACCCTATTTGCAGGGAAAGAATGCAGATGCAGGTGTAGAGAAAGAGAATGAACTTGTAAGCTTTCTTGAAAGTAATGCCTTCAGGTAATGTTAGACCCATAAATAGTTGCCATCTATGGAAATACTATAGAAACTCAAAACGATGACATACAGAATGTATTTCAGGCTAATCATGAATACTGTCATAAATATAGTTTTAATAAGGACTCAAAACTTTCATATCAATCAGATGTCTAGTTATTACTGTTTGTTAACCCTTTATCTCTTAATGTTCTAAACTCCACTTAAAACAGACTGAAGTCTGATTCTGGTCAAAAAAAGAAATAAAAAAGGACCAGGGAGTCAGCTGTTTCCACATGCCATTGATAGAAAGCTGTGAACATCCAAAAAGTGACCCAATTAATTAAAACAGACTAAATATACAAAAACTTGTAACTTCATAAAAGTCAGGAAAGTGAGAAAAAGAGAAACAAAGCTGAAAAATCAAGAACCACGACTGAAGTAGTTTTTAAGAAACAACAGCAATGCCAACAAGGTCAAATCCGAGTTTAATTTAAGCTTTAAAATGTAACTTCAGTCCATGGGAAATTCAGGGAGTAGAACAGAAAGTAATCTCGAACCAAATCTAGAATTTAATTACCTAATTTCTTCATTAAGTCCACGCAGGGGAGGAGTGGGGGTATGTAGAGCTTAACCACCACTCATTATGATACGGACTTGTTTGAATGCTGAATAGAATATAAAAAACAAACTGAAAAGAAGCATTTTTAGACTATCAAGGGAATCTGAATATGGGTTAGGTATTAGACGACACTAATTACAGTTAATTTGTGGATATGTGGGAAATATTTTTCTCTCCTTCTTTCCTAAAATTACTCCATTTAAGGTGTACAAATGGGGTTTGGGATTTCCCTGGGGCCTTGGGGGAAGACCTTCTGGAGATGGGAATAGCCACCCACTCCAGTATTCTTGCTTAAAGGATTCCATGGACAGAGGAGCCTGGTAGGTTACAGTCCATGGGGTTGCAAAGAGTCAGACACAACTGAGCAACTAATATTTTCATGGAATCTAGAAAAATAGTACTGATGAACCCTATTTGCAGGGAAAGAATGCAGATGCAGGTGTAGAGAAAGAGAATGAACTTGTAAGCTTTCTTGAAAGTAATGCCTTCAGGTAATGTTAGACCCATAAATAGTTGCCATCTATGGAAATACTATAGAAACTCAAAACGATGACATACAGAATGTATTTCAGGCTAATCATGAATACTGTCATAAATATAGTTTTAATAAGGACTCAAAACTTTCATATCAATCAGATGTCTAGTTATTACTGTTTGTTAACCCTTTATCTCTTAATGTTCTAAACTCCACTTAAAACAGACTGAAGTCTGATTCTGGTCAAAAAAAGAAATAAAAAAGGACCAGGGAGTCAGCTGTTTCCACATGCCATTGATAGAAAGCTGTGAACATCCAAAAAGTGACCCAATTAATTAAAACAGACTAAATATACAAAAACTTGTAACTTCATAAAAGTCAGGAAAGTGAGAAAAAGAGAAACAAAGCTGAAAAATCAAGAACCACGACTGAAGTAGTTTTTAAGAAACAACAGCAATGCCAACAAGGTCAAATCCGAGTTTAATTTAAGCTTTAAAATGTAACTTCAGTCCATGGGAAATTCAGGGAGTAGAACAGAAAGTAATCTCGAACCAAATCTAGAATTTAATTACCTAATTTCTTCATTAAGTCCACGCAGGGGAGGAGTGGGGGTATGTAGAGCTTAACCACCACTCATTATGATACGGACTTGTTTGAATGCTGAATAGAATATAAAAAACAAACTGAAAAGAAGCATTTTTAGACTATCAAGGGAATCTGAATATGGGTTAGGTATTAGACGACACTAATTACTGTTAATTTGTGGATATGTGGGGAAATATTTTTTCTCTCCCTCTTTCCTTTCTCCCCTAGAGAAGATTACTAAACCATTTAAGGGTGAAATGACAAGATGCATAGAATTTGCTTTAAAATTATTCAGTAGTAGAAGGAGGAGATGAACAAATAGGGCAAAAGGCTGATGGTTCACAAACATCGGTGACTGGTACATAGAAATTTTCAGCAAGGTCTTCTGAAGGCATCCCCTTTGAGGGGCACAGTGACAGCGGGGTAACCGCTACATGTTGGTGGCAGTGCGGTCACAGCTGGCCACCAGCATTTTACTTTCTTTGTACCCTAGAGCTAAAATCATTATATCGAAATCATTGTCATCATCACCTTTCCTCTTTGAATGGCACAATACCTCAATAATATAATGTTTATAATGTTTTACTCAGGTTTTGTACTGAGGATACTTATCAGCTCTGTCTGAGAACTGGTGTGGAATAACATGAGAGAAGACACCATACATATATGAGAAGATAGCGTCTATTTTTGGTGGGGAGGGTTTATGATTGAAGTATAGTTGGTTTCCAACGCAGAGCCAGGCTCTGCTGTACAGCAAAGTGACTCAGTTAACACACCTATACATGTTCTTTTGTAATAGATTTTTTCCACTGTGGCTCATCACAGGATACTGAACCCAGTTCCCTGGGCTGTACAGTAGGACCTTGTTGTTTATCCATCCTCTAGATATTAGCCTGCATCTACGAATCCCCAGCTCCTAGTCCTTCTCTCCCCTCTCCTTACTGAAGTACTGGTTTTCTCCTTCATTTTTAAATTATGGAAGTATGATAACACATTTATGGGAGATTCAGGGAGTAGAACAGAAAGTAATCTCGAACCAAATCTAGAATTTAATTACCTAATTTCTTCATTAAGTCCACGCAGGAGGAGTGGGGGTATGTAGAGCTTAACCACCACTCATTATGATACGGACTTGTTTGAATGCTGAATAGAATATAAAAAACAAACTGAAAAGAAGCATTTTTAGACTATCAAGGGAATCTGAATATGGGTTAGGTATTAGACGACACTAATTACTGTTAATTTGTGGATATGTGGGGAAATATTTTTCTCTCCTCTTTCCTTTCTCCCCTAGAGAAGATTACTAAACCATTTAAGGGTGAAATGACAAGATGCATAGAATTTGCTTTAAAATTATTCAGTAGTAGAAGGAGGAGATGAACAAATAGGGCAAAAGGCTGATGGTTCACAAACATCGGTGACTGGTACATAGAAATTTTCAGCAAGGTCTTCTGAAGGCATCCCCTTTGAGGGGCACAGTGACAGCGGGGTAACCGCTACATGTTGGTGGCAGTGCGGTCACAGCTGGCCACCAGCATTTTACTTTCTTTGTACCCTAGAGCTAAAATCATTATATCGAAATCATTGTCATCATCACCTTTCCTCTTTGAATGGCACAATACCTCAATAATATAATGTTTATAATGTTTTACTCAGGTTTTGTACTGAGGATACTTATCAGCTCTGTCTGAGAACTGGTGTGGAATAACATGAGAGAAGACACCATACATATATGAGAAGATAGCGTCTATTTTTGGTGGGGAGGGTTTATGATTGAAGTATAGTTGGTTTCCAACGCAGAGCCAGGCTCTGCTGTACAGCAAAGTGACTCAGTTAACACACCTATACATGTTCTTTTGTAATAGATTTTTTCCACTGTGGCTCATCACAGGATACTGAACCCAGTTCCCTGGGCTGTACAGTAGGACCTTGTTGTTTATCCATCCTCTAGATATTAGCCTGCATCTACGAATCCCCAGCTCCTAGTCCTTCTCTCCCCTCTCCTTACTGAAGTACTGGTTTTCTCCCCTTCATTTTTTAAATTATGGAAGTATGATAACACATTTATGGGAGATCTGGAAAATACAGAACAAACTTACATATAGTTCCGTGATATATTACCATTATCTTTTCTGTAGCTAAATTAAGATTTTTAGTTGGAGTCTCAATATCAGACTCTCAAAAACTAATAGAATGAACAGACAGAAAAGTAGAAGGATATGGTAGACCAGAAAAGCACCATAAACCAATTCCACATAATGAAGCTTTATACAATTTTCACACAACAGCAAAGCACAACTTCCACTCAAATTCCCATACAGACACTAAACCAAGAAACACAGAGAAACTCTTCTGAATGAGGTCTGACACCTCTAATCCAATTCTGAGACTGCAGAGAAA
The DNA here is from genome assembly GCA_022376925.1 of Tragulus kanchil. Lineage (NCBI taxonomy): Eukaryota > Metazoa > Chordata > Mammalia > Artiodactyla > Tragulidae > Tragulus > Tragulus kanchil. The sequence continues at coordinate 136,190,083 of JAIOJX010000023.1, forward strand.
TACTATGTTGTAAAAACAAGAAATTAACACGTGATAGATGCAGAGATCAAACCCTTGTCTCCTTTACTGCAGGCAGAGCCAAAAGGGAAGCCCTACAGTATTATTAACTAAAGTATAGATATTGTTCAAATTATTTCACAAAATTTTATGCTAGTGCCCATTATTTATTTTCATATCTTATTCAAGATTCTACACTGTGTTTAGTTGCATTGAACAGCTTCAACTGCACGCAACAAATTCTGATAAATTCTCTCTTCATTTTTAACTGTTACAAATATTTTCTAATTTTCCTTGTTATGGCTTCTTAGACACATCCAGCATTTAAAAATGGACATTTAATTTCCAAATACGCAGAGTTTCTAAAGTCTCCTTGACATTACTTTTTCATTATGATACTAATTTCTCATTTAAATGCTTCCTCCTCTGCAATCACTCTCTGTGCCTTTTTTTTTTTTTTTTTTTTTTTTTTTAGTCTTTTAACTTTATTGAGGCTTTCAATGGCTAAGTCAAAGATCTCTCTTGGCAAATGTCACCTTTTTATCCTGCAGAATCTCCCTCCTCTCTCTCTCTTTCTCATCTCTAAAGATCGAACCACTGGTTACTAGTTGTCTACAGAACTTTCTTCTTTCTCCTCTGCAACATAAAATTATCTTTTGAAATCGTATTATGATTAGTAAAATTCATACAATAGTACATGTTTTCAAAATGCTTCCTCTCAATGGTTTAGTCCTCCAAACAGACTTGAAACAGAGTCCAGTTGTTCACCATTTAACTAGACAGCAACCAAGATGATAGTGGTATTAAAAGAAAGAATGGAAAACAAAACAAAACAAAACACCACATGCATAGGAGATTCTAGCTTCCACAACCAAAATCACTGTGTGGCAATCTGGGTCAAAATAATCCAATTTAGAGGAAGTAGGAGAGACAAGGACTGTAGACCTAAAAAGCATAGAAACACAGCGAAAGTCTGTGTAACTCACATGTTTGGTGGCTGAGAACATGTGAGCCAAGGGCCAGCGCTACCAACACCCACCTCTCCGTTGCCTCTTCGGTGCTTCCATCGCTGACAACCCCTTCTTATTGTGTCTTAGTGACACATTCTTTTTTCTTTCACATTTTAAATGTTTTATTTTGTATTGGGATACAGCTCGTGTACAATGTTAGGATAGTTTCAAGGGACCAGCAAAGGGACTCAGCCACACGTAGACATGTATCCATTCTCCCACAAACGCCCCTCCCAGCCAGGCTGCCACGTGACACCGAGCCGAGTGTCCCGTGCTGGACAGGAGGTCCTTGTGTTGGTCATCCATTTTAAATACAGCTGTGTGGACATGTCCATCCCAAACTCCCTCACCATCCCTTCACCCCTGGCAACCATAAATTCATTTGAAGTCAGACAGAGAAGGAGAACTATCATATGACATCCCTTATGCGTGGCATCTAAAAAGAAACGATACAGATGAACTTGGTTAAAAAGCAGAAAGCGAGCTCACAGACGTAGAGGACGACACACTCGTGTCTGTGTGGCTCCCCTGAGTGGGTGACTCTGGACTTCGGCTGGCACCCCGCCTCCCCAGGAGTCCTCACACAGCTGTCATTGGAGCCATCGAGCGTTCCCTTCCATTCCCCTGGTGTCATTCTGCAGTACGAGCAGGCCAAGCCTTGCAGTCATCACCGCACCGCAGATGAATTGTGAGCACGCGAGACTGGGTCAGGGTCAGGGCTTTGAGTTTTGTTCTTGTGTGTCTTAAGGATGAGTGAGCCGTGATGAGGGGGAGCTGCTTTTGTCATTCTGAGGGACAAACACCTCCCGCGCAGCATGGAGACTAAATTCTAGAGTTCCTGAAACCCTCTTTGCTGTTCAGAGCCCCCTCAGATGAGGCCGTGTCTCCCCAAACCACCAAAGGCCATGACAGAATTGCTGTTCAGTGTTCCTGGGGACCAGCCTGTGTGCTCCTAAAAACAAACCTACCACGCACGCCCTTAGATTCATAGGCTACGTGCATGCATGAGTGCTAAGTCGCTTCAGTCATCTCTGACTCTGGGACCCTATGGACTGTAGTCCACCAGGCTCCTCTGTCCATGCGATTTCCAGGCAAGAATACTGGAGTGGGTTGCCATGCTGTCTTCCAGGGGATCTTTCAGGGATCAAATCCATGTTTTCTGTGTCTCCTGTACTGCAGGCAAATTCATTACCACTACCACCACCTGGCCAGTCCCATCGCCTACCAAAGTGCATACAGATGTGACAATGCCACAGTATAGCAACTTACAAGTGACAATGTGGGAATTAATAAAGTGCTAAATACCCCTCAGTGTTCCCCATTCATTGTACAAACTTGACTGATCTCACTCTGCCTCGCATAAAGCTCCACGTGCAAAGCTGTGACAAATACGAGAATAATAGCAAACGATCATTATCCTCAAAGTTCTGAGTCCCACCAAACTTCCAGGCACCTCTGTTTGTTCAAATTCCAGCTCCAACAATTATGGGATCTGTTAGAATCCAGCAAGTTACTTGAATCTCTCAGTAGTAAAATGAGAACCGTCGTCCCTCCATTCTAGAGTGAGTTGAGGATTAACTGTAATGAGGCCTGTGAAGCTCTCACCTCAAGGTCTATATGGCAAATGACCAACAGAAGTCACCCGTCTGCACAGGCAACAGAGCTCCTTATGTGCACATCCAAGGTCATGGCTAAAGTAGCTGAACTCCTTGTGTTAACAGTCTGGCCATCTCATAGCCAAAGGAATGCAGAAAAACCTTCAAAGATACTCATTCCATGTGTGCTACAGTATCAGTACTGTTAGTTGCTCAGTGTGTTCAACTCTGCAGCCCCATGGATGGGAGCCCACCAAGAGCCTCTGTCCGTGAGATTCTCCAGGCAACAATACTGGAGTGGGTTGCCATTCCCTTCTCCAGGGGATCTTCCTGACCCAGGGATTGAACCTGCATTGCAGGCAGATTGTTTTCCATGTGAGCTACAGGGAAGCCCCCACGTGTGCTATAATTATTGAAAAATTAAACATCTAATTCCCATATCTAAAAGAGAAAATTACATTTAATTCTCTTCCTTGCCAAGAGAACTGAGCAAATATTTTCTCCTGAACAAAACCAGGTTGTCTCCCCTAAAAGATTTAATTTTCAACAAATGTTTGGGATAGAAGATGCCCACTAAATAAAACAAAGAAAACTGAATATGGAAAAAGTAGTTTCTTTTGATAGTGTCAGAGCCAACCCTGACATTCTGAATGGGTAGGTGGGGGGGGGGGGGGGGGTCAAGTTCATAGTAAGTCCACATCTGGGTTACATCGAGAGAAAAGTGCAAACGTCTTCCACTTTTCAAGCTCTCTCTTCTTCTGCAAATGAATGCTAAATCACTTACAAATTTAGAAGCATACTTTGCCTCTTCCAGTTTGTGTGTGTGTGTGTGTTAGTTGTTCAGCCATGTTCGACTCTTATGCAATCCCATGGACTACAGCCCGCCAGGCTCCTCTGTCCATGGGATTTTCCACAAGAATACAGGAGTAGGTTGTCATTCCCTTCTCCAGGGATCCTCCAGACTCAAGAGATCAAACCCGGGTCTCCTGCATTGCAGGTAGATTCTTTACTGTGTGATCCACCAAGGCAGGCCCCTTTTCCAACTCACTAGAGTGTTTTCTCTGACTTTAAGGAACCACTGAGCTGTCCTGCTTGGTTACAAGACTCGCAATATGGCTGGAAAGCTTGGTCATGACTACTGGAGCTGTTCATTAAGAAAACAATCTTGGTTAGTTTCTGAAGGGTGGGAACCATCAGGAAAACAGGGAAAAGTAGCTGAACTCCGTCTGCACAGGCAACAGAGCTCCTTATGTGCACATCCAAGGTCATGGCTAAAGTAGCTGAACTCCTTGTGTTAACAGTCTGGCCATCTCATAGCCAAAGGAATGCAGAAAAACCTTCAAAGATACTCATTCCATGTGTGCTACAGTATCAGTACTGTTAGTTGCTCAGTGTGTTCAACTCTGCAGCCCCATGGATGGGAGCCCACCAAGAGCCTCTGTCCGTGAGATTCTCCAGGCAACAATACTGGAGTGGGTTGCCATTCCCTTCTCCAGGGGATCTTCCTGACCCAGGGATTGAACCTGCATTGCAGGCAGATTGTTTTCCATGTGAGCTACAGGGAAGCCCCCACGTGTGCTATAATTATTGAAAAATTAAACATCTAATTCCGATATCTAAAAGAGAAAATTACATTTAATTCTCTTCCTTGCCAAGAGAACTGAGCAAATATTTTCTCCTGAACAAAACCAGGTTGTCTCCCCTAAAAGATTTAATTTTCAACAAATGTTTGGGATAGAAGATGCCCACTAAATAAAACAAAGAAAACTGAATATGGAAAAAGTAGTTTCTTTTGATAGTGTCAGAGCCAACCCTGACATTCTGAATGGGTAGGTGGGGGGGGGGGGGAGTTCAAGTTCATAGTAAGTCCACATCTGGGTTACATCGAGAGAAAAGTGCAGACGTCTTCCACTTTTCAAGCTCTCTCTTCTTCTGCAAATGAATGCTAAATCACTTACAAATTTAGAAGCATACTTTGCCTCTTCCAGTTTGTGTGTGTGTGTGTGTTAGTTGTTCAGCCATGTTCGACTCTTATGCAATCCCATGGACTACAGCCCGCCAGGCTCCTCTGTCCATGGGATTTTCCAGGCAAGAATACAGGAGTAGGTTGTCATTCCCTTCTCCAGGGGATCCTCCAGACTCAAGAGATCAAACCCGGGTCTCCTGCATTGCAGGTAGATTCTTTACTGTGTGATCCACCAAGGCAGGCCCCTTTTCCAACTCACTAGAGTGTTTTCTCTGACTTTAAGGAACCACTGAGCTGTCCTGCTTGGTTACAAGACTCGCGCAATATGGCTGGAAAGCTTGGTCATGACTACTGGAGCTGTTCATTAAGAAAACAATCTTGGTTAGTTTCTGAAGATGATAGTGCGGATTGGGAAGGACTTAGTCTCAGATAAAGCAGGAATAAAGAGAGGAAGATAAAAATCAACATGCTTATCCCTTGCAACTCCCTGCAGCTTGTTTTAATTTCCTCCTTGCAACCAGAAGGAATCCTGGTCCTTTGAGGGGATTTCCAGACAGCTCTCTCCTGAAACAATAACGCGCCATGGGACAAGAACAGATCATATTATATTTCCTTATAACTTTTTTCTTATGTGTAAGTAGAGGCGTAGCCAATGCAGTCACTGTCTGTAGCCATGAAATTAAGACACCTGCTCCTTGGACAAGAAGTTATGACAAACCTAAATAGCATATTAAAAAGCAGATACATCACTTTGCCGACAAAGGTCCATATAGTCAAAGCTATGGTTTTTCCAGTAGCCATGAATGGATGTGAGAGTTGGATCATAAAGAAGGCTGAGCACTGATGCTTTTACACTGCAGTGCTGGAGAAGGCTCTTGAGAGTCTACAGGACAGCAAGCATATCAAAACAGTCAATCTTAAAGCAACCATGAATATTCATTGGAATGACTGATGCTAATGCTGAAGCTTCAATGCTTTGGCCACCAGATGCAAAGTGCTGACTCACTGGAAAAGACCTTGATGCTGGGAAAGACTGAGGGCAGGGGGAAATAGGGACGCCTGTGGATGAGATGGCTGGATGGCATCACTGACTCAATGGACATATACTGAGCAAATTCTTGGCGACAGTGCAGGACAGGAAAGCCTGGCATGCTGCAGTCCATGGGGTCACAAAGAGCTGGACATGACTTAGTGACTGAACAACAACTCTGTGAATGGGATTAAGTTAAGGATCTTAATGTGAGATCATCCTAGACTATCAAGGTGGATCCTAAATACATTGGCAAGGGTCCTTAGAAGAGACATTAGAGGAGCAGAGAAGGGAAGAGGAGAGGGGAAGGTCTTCTGAAAACAGAGACAGAGACGGGAAGAGGAGTCACATGCTAAGCAATGCTGGGATCCAACACAAGTTGAAAGAAGCAAGGAATGACATTTTCCTAGAGCCTTCGGAGGGAGCACAGCCCAGCAGACACCTTGATTTGGAAAAGCTCTAAGAGAGCACGTTTCAGGGTTTTATGTCATCGGGTTTGTGGTCGTTTGTTACAGAAGCTGCAGAAAACTAACGTGGCTTGGTTTCCTCATTGCATAACAGAAATAGAACCATACCTTCCTTATAGCTTTGTTTTGATGATTAAATGAAATAATCCACAAAAAGCACCTAGCCCAGAGCTAACAGCATGTTCTTAGTGAAATGCTGGCTATTATTTACTGCTGTGGAAACCCTGATTTGCATTACAGATGGACAGCAGAAACAAGGAAGTACTCACATCATAGGCAAGGCAGAGGTTCAACATGTTTTTGCATGAGACAGCTCTCAGTTTTATTTTTTAAGCAAAAGCTATAGCCTCTTCTTGTCCACCAATGCCCATGGGTACAGGAACATTTTCAGATCATGCACGACAGAGAGCAAATTCTAAGTTCCCATGGGTCTATGTGTTGCGGTGCGGGGAGGAGGGGATGTATGTAATAAACACATCAAACAGTCTTTGTGGGCCACCAGAAGTATAAAGTGAGAATACTTCGTGTATACATGCATTTTTCTGGAGAGTCCTTAGCTTTTATCAGAGTCCAAAAAAAGTGTAATATCCCTTACATACTGTGATACTGATAGCCTTGAATGAAAAAAAAATTAAGACCAGGATCAGAATATAAAGCAGGCAAGAGTCCCACTCAGCTGGAGAGGCACCTGTGGCTCAAAAATTCCAGCAACAAGAGGAGAGGAGTCAGGACTCACATGAGTGCTCAGGTATACTGGACTATTTGGGATCCCATGTGTTGCAGCCCATCAGGCTCCTCTGTCCATGAGGTTCTCCAGGCAAGAAAACTGGAGCGGGTGGTCACTTCCTTCTCCAGGGGCATCTTCCTGTTGCAGGGATCCGACCCACTGTAGGTGGATTCTTTACCACCGAGCCACCTGGAAAGCCCCATGAATTTGAGCGGTGAGATCAAACAAGTGGTTTGGTGACCCTTGCGGTCTCCCGAATAGACCTGGCAACTGTGTGTGTCATAACAGGAAGGGGACATTAAATGCATCCAACAAAAATGTCTAGCAATAAATCCCCGTGAAATCGTTTGAAAAGCTCAAGGTTTAGTGAAGCCTCCTTGTAAAATGGCTTCCCCAGTGGCTCAGTGGGTAAAGAATCTGCCTTCAATGCAGGAGACACAGGAGACGAGGGTTCCATCCCCAGGTCAGGAAGAAGGAAATGGCAACCCACTCCAGGATTCTTGCCTGGAGAATCCCAGGGACAGAGGAGCCTGGCAGGTTACAGTCCAGGGGGTCACAAAGCCTCTTTATAATACCCTAAGATCAAATGCCAGAGTAACAACAGCTGTCGTTATGGCCCCTCTCATTCATTAGCAGAGAAACTAGCTAGAAAAAGAGTTAACCTTTTTCTTTATTTAAAAGGAAATTACTAGATTTCCCTGGTGATTCATTGCTTAAGACTTCACCTTCCAATGCAAGGGGTGCAGAGTCAACCCCTGGTCAGGGAGCTAACACACCACATGGCATGTGGTCAAAGAAAAAAAGCTTTAAATAGAAACAATATTGTAACAAAGAGTTTAAAAATGATCCACATCAAAAATAATAAAAGGCAGTTATTAAGAACTTCATGTTATGGACTGAATTATGTCCCCTGCCTCCTAGATTCATAAGCGGAAGCCCTAACTCTTCAACAATATAACTGTATTTGAACACAGGCCCTTCTAGGAGGTGATTAACATGAAATGAGGTCACAGGGTGGGGTCCTAATCCCATAGGACTGGTGTCCTAATAAGAATAGACACCAGGGCTTCCCCTGGTGGTCCAGTGGGTAAGGACACCGCCTTGCAGTGCAAGGGGCGCCGGTTCGATCCCTGGCCTGGGAAGATCCCACGTGCCGCGGAGCGGCTGCACTGATGAGTCCAATCAGCGAGCTGGAGCTCTGGAGCGCATGCGCCCAGAGCCGGCACTCTGCAACGACAGACACCACCGCGATGGGAGGCCCACAGGAGCCAAGGAACGAAGACGAATGAAAATTGAGAAATGAAAGACCAAGAGAAGTGGCCTGCCCACTCCCCTCCCTCCACAACCCGACCCCCGCCCAAAGTAAATAAATAAATCTTAAAAAAAAAAAAAAAAGAATAGACACCAAGCAAAAGAGAAACGGGGCGCATGAAGACCCAGTGGCAAGGCTGCTGCCTGCAAGCCAAGGAAGGAGGCCTCCGAGGAAAGCAAACTTCATGACACTGGAGGGAACACTACAGGATCCTACAAGACACCACAGAAACCAGCCCTCAGCTCCCCAAAGTCACCTGACACTAAGGGGGGCTGGCCAACCTTCCACGCGAACCTGCCTGGACCAGCTCTCGAGGCGGCACACGGACCTAGACTTACCAGACTAGAAGTAGATTAGTTTGGGCTTCCTTTAAGGTTTCTTTTGTTTTGTTCTGCATTGGATTGTTTTGTTGTTCCGTTCTGCTCTGTTTTCAGGGAGAGATAAAGCCTCACTCTCTCCCAGAGAAAGGAGAACTTTCAGCTTTGGACGCCCACCATTGTAGTCACAGTCCCATGCTGATTGGCTCATTCTTGGAACTCTCCAGCCACTGAGCCTGTTGTGATGAACTACACTCACAGCTGGGCTTCCCAAGTGGGGCTAGCGGTGGAGAGCCTGCCTGCCAATGCAGGGGGCCTAAGAGACTAGGTTTCAAACCCCAGTCAGGAAGGTCTCCTGGAGGAGGGAATGGCAACCCACTCCAGTGTTCTTGCTTGGCGAATCCATCCCATGGGACCGAGAAGCCTGATGGGCTGCAGTCTGTGGGGGTCTGAAAGAGTCAGACACTGAGTGGCTGAGCGCACTCAGAAGCAAAAAATAGGGAGATAGGATTTAAAAAAGTAGGCTTTCTGGTTTTTTTCTTTTTAAAATCATTCTTTAAGATCACATATTTGGCTGAGATACTGAGGATCACAAAGTGATGGGCGTTGTTTTTCATGCTTTTTTCATAGGAAATGTTAATCAGTTCTCCCTACTTGTTTTGCACAAATTTCTCTTGGTACAGGACACAGTGGCAGAGTATTGGGCAGTTTGACTCAGGATTTTAAGGCTCCAGAGCTCACTATTAATCTGTCTGATTCCGTGTCAGGAGCCACAGCAGGTGGAAATGTTTTTCTCTCTACAAAAGTTTTGTTCTCTACAAAAAGGAAATATTATGACTTCATAATCAAGGGCCCATAGAGAAATATTTCAGGAAAGTAGTTACACCATGAAATATTTTATTAAATGTATATTATAGGTTAGCATCCCAAATGTAATTTGACATTTTCACCTTCTCATCCCCTTAAAAACTCAGGTCACCTCTTTTTTTCTTTAGTTGCTTTATAATGTTGTATTAGTTTCTGCAGAACAACAAAGTGAATCAGCTGTATGATGTACATATATCTGTTTGTTTTGGATCTTCCCAACCCAGATATCAAACCTGAATCTCCTTTCTTGGCAGGCAGATTCTTCACCACTGAGCCACCTGGGAAGCCCAAGTTTTCCTGTATTCACCCTGTAAAATCTTCTTTCCGGTCTCGTTTCCTCCTCCAGTTAGAGATAAAGCCTCACTCTCTCCCAGAGAAAGGAGAACTTTCAGCTTTGGCGCCCACCATTGTAGTCACAGTCCCATGCTGATTGGCTCATTCTTGGAACTCTCCAGCCACTGAGCCTGTTGTGATGAACTACACTCACAGCTGGGCTTCCCAAGTGGGGCTAGCGGTGGAGAGCCTGCCTGCCAATGCAGGGGGCCTAAGAGACTAGGTTTCAAACCCCAGTCAGGAAGGTCTCCTGGAGGAGGGAATGGCAACCCACTCCAGTGTTCTTGCTTGGCGAATCCATCCCATGGGACCGAGAAGCCTGATGGGCTGCAGTCTGTGGGGGTCTGAAAGAGTCAGACACTGAGTGGCTGAGCGCACTCAGAAGCAAAAAATAGGGAGATAGGATTTAAAAAAGTAGGCTTTCTGGTTTTTTTCTTTTTAAAATCATTCTTTAAGATCACATATTTGGCTGAGATACTGAGGATCACAAAGTGATGGGCGTTGTTTTTCATGCTTTTTTCATAGGAAATGTTAATCAGTTCTCCCTACTTGTTTTGCACAAATTTCTCTTGGTACAGGACACAGTGGCAGAGTATTGGGCAGTTTGACTCAGGATTTTAAGGCTCCAGAGCTCACTATTAATCTGTCTGATTCCGTGTCAGGAGCCACAGCAGGTGGAAATGTTTTTCTCTCTACAAAAGTTTTGTTCTCTACAAAAAGGAAATATTATGACTTCATAATCAAGGGCCCATAGAGAAATATTTCAGGAAAGTAGTTACACCATGAAATATTTTATTAAATGTATATTATAGGTTAGCATCCCAAATGTAATTTGACATTTTCACCTTCTCATCCCCTTAAAAACTCAGGTCACCTCTTTTTTTCTTTAGTTGCTTTATAATGTTGTATTAGTTTCTGCAGAACAACAAAGTGAATCAGCTGTATGATGTACATATATCTGTTTGTTTTGGATCTTCCCAACCCAGATATCAAACCTGAATCTCCTTTCTTGGCAGGCAGATTCTTCACCACTGAGCCACCTGGGAAGCCCAAGTTTTCCTGTATTCACCCTGTAAAATCTTCTTTCAGGTCTCGTTTCCCCTCCTCCAGTTCAGATTTAATTTAACATCTGACTCTTGTATTTTTCAAGGAGAAATCCAGGTCAGGACTGAATTCATGCACTTCCTAAGCTACTCCTTAACTTTCCCAAAAAGTCTACCTTCACATTTCTGGCATACATTGCGCTTTTGTTTCATCACACATGTGTGTGCAACTCTCACCAAAACAGGAATAATTATTGCCTGCACTTTCAGAGACCTTGGCTCGGCCAAGCCAGCTGGTCAGTTGCTTGCCAACAACACACGCAAGAGGATGTGGACTGCACTCGTTCCTTTGTTGACTCGCTGAAATTACAACACCAAAACCTAAAGAAAAAAAATCCAAACTAAAAAAAATCACAGTTACCAGGAGTTCTAAGTTCTATTCTATGTGTTCAAAAGATCAAAACTGTTCCATCTTCTCTGCTTTGCCAAAGGATACACCAGCTTTACTGGACATAAAAAGGTATTTCCTCACCGACGCTGTAAGTCAGATAAAGTCACCACTACTCTGCCACTTTCTAACTTTCCTTTTTAGAAAAATGCAATCTTTTAAAAACCCAGATTGAAAAATCCAGAGTCTTGCACAGAAGTCAAGAAAAGCTTCGTCCTCTTAATCGAGGATGCCTTCTCTGATGGTGATGCCCGCAGCCTCCCGACCCCCGCCCAGAGTCCAGCCATCACAGGCAAGCAGACGTTTCCTTCAGCCCGGGACCTGGACAACTTAATGGTCACTTTTCCATCCCTGGGCTCCCAGCACTTTAACCAAGTGATTGTTACAGTGCTTTTATTTCTGCTCCTGCTTCAGCCTCTCTGCCTTGGCCAGGCTCCAACCCCACCTTGGACTGAGAACACTTCTCTTCTAAACCCCAAGGGTTCACAGCCTTCTCTCATCTCCAAGTACCCCTTGGGGCTCAGCAAAGCATTTGCCCCAGGTGCATCACCCCCGACTGTTCTGGTGAATTAATTCTGTCCCTTCCCATCCTGTTGGGTAAGAGGATGGATCCAGGGGTCAGAGACATGGGTACCAATCCCGCTTGCCATCTACTGGCTGCATCACCTTGGAAAAACCACGTGATTCCCCAGAGTCTCAGTAGCAACTGGAAATGGATGCACTGCACGGCAGGGGTGCAGATTTGAAGAAGTAAAATGACGCTTGTGAAAGCTCCCCATTTAGGTGACGCATTGTTGTTGTTTAGCTGCTAAGTCATGTCGGAGTCTTTTAGTAACCCCCATGGACAATCCTGGAGAAGGAAATGGCAACCCATCCCAGTATTCTTGCCAGGAGAATCCCACAGACATAGGAGCCTGGAGGGCTACAGTCTACAGGGTAGCAAAGAGTTGGACACAACTGAAGTGACTTAGCATGCATGCATGGACTATAGCCATCCAGCCTCCTCAGTCTATGGGATCTCCTATGGAAGAATACTGGAGTGGGTTGCCATGCCCTCCTCCAGGGGATCTTCCCAACCCAGGGATCAAACCCATGGCTCCTGCCTTGGCAGGCAGATTCTTTACCCTGAGCCACCTAGGACGCCCAGTATGAAGCATAGGTATTCTCATTTCTTTCTCTTCTATCTGAGAAAGTTCCTTATTATCCTAATAAGAAGTGACTTACTTATACAAATATTCCTCCCGTATTCATATTTGTGCAAATCAAGTCATTTGGGGCAACTGACCCTTAACCTGAAAGTTCTGTCCTGACACTGGATATATTTCACAAACAATACTCACAACCCTTCACTTCAAGTGGCAGGACATCGCTTTAGAAACAGACTATTTGCAGCAGAGCACATCGTTAAATCCGAAGGCCCTATGGTGATGTTTCTGCCATCGGCTCATCATTCCTTGAAACAAAAAACTCCACAACCCTTCACTTCAAGTGGCGGACATCGCTCCTGCTTCAGCCTCTCTGCCTTGGCCAGGCTCCAACCCCACCTTGGACTGAGAACACTTCTCTTCTAAACCCCAAGGGTTCACAGCCTTCTCTCATCTCCAAGTACCCCTTGGGGCTCAGCAAAGCATTTGCCCCAGGTGCATCACCCCCGACTGTTCTGGTGAATTAATTCTGTCCCTTCCCATCCTGTTGGGTAAGAGGATGGATCCAGGGGTCAGAGACATGGGTACCAATCCCGCTTGCCATCTACTGGCTGCATCACCTTGGAAAAACCACGTGATTCCCCAGAGTCTCAGTAGCAACTGGAAATGGATGCACTGCACGGCAGGGGTGCAGATTTGAAGAAGTAAAATGACGCTTGTGAAAGCTCCCCATTTAGGTGACGCATTGTTGTTGTTTAGCTGCTAAGTCATGTCGGAGTCTTTTAGTAACCCCCATGGACAATCCTGGAGAAGGAAATGGCAACCCATCCCAGTATTCTTGCCAGGAGAATCCCACAGACATAGGAGCCTGGAGGGCTACAGTCTACAGGGTAGCAAAGAGTTGGACACAACTGAAGTGACTTAGCATGCATGCATGGACTATAGCCATCCAGCCTCCTCAGTCTATGGGATCTCCTATGGAAGAATACTGGAGTGGGTTGCCATGCCCTCCTCCAGGGGATCTTCCCAACCCAGGGATCAAACCCATGGCTCCTGCCTTGGCAGGCAGATTCTTTACCCTGAGCCACCTAGGACGCCCAGTATGAAGCATAGGTATTCTCATTTCTTTCTCTTCTATCTGAGAAAGTTCCTTATTATCCTAATAAGAAGTGACTTACTTATACAAATATTCCTCCCGTATTCATATTTGTGCAAATCAAGTCATTTGGGGCAACTGACCCTTAACCTGAAAGTTCTGTCCTGACACTGGATATATTTCACAAACAATACTCACAACCCTTCACTTCAAGTGGCAGGACATCGCTTTAGAAACAGATTATTTGCAGCAGAGCACATACGTTAAATCCGAAGGCCCTATGGTGATGTTTCTGCCATCGGCTCATCATTCCCTTGCATAATGTAAGCCAGTCTTCGGAAATGAATGACTCTAGTAGGTCCCAGGACAAAAGAGAGATGCCAAGGCAATTACATTTATAGTTGAATTCAGAAAAGGAAAATGTGCGCGCGATGGGAAGAAGATCTCTGTGGGCTTAATTTCTAGGAAAGGCAGGAGTCATCTCTGCCAGCAGCCACGGGCATGGAGCAATTTGAGGGAGGGAGGATTTGTTCCAGCCAAAATGGTGTGGTGTCCACGGGGAAGAATCTTCCACAGCGAAGGTCCTAGAAGGCTAATGACAGCGTTTTCTGTGCTTTGCCTTTGTAAGCTGTTCTCTCAAATTCTGCACTGGAGTGTAGTTGATTGACAATGTTGTGTTAGTTTCAGGTGTACAGCAAAGTGATTCAGTTATACACATACATATATACACACACTTTTCCAGATTCTTTTCCATTATAGGATATTGTAAGATATTGAGCAGAGATCCCCTTGTGCTATATACAGTTGGTCCTTGTTGGTAACCTATTCTATACATAGCAATGTGTATGTTTTAATCCCAAATTCCTATTTTATCCTTCTCCACCATCTGCCATTTTTAATCTCTATAGTCAAAATGAAAGTCACTAAATCATGTCTGACCCTTTTTCACCCCATGCACTGCTGGGCTACCAAGCTCCTATGTCCACAGGATTTCCCAGGCAAGAATCCTGGAGGGGGGCTTGCCTGGTAGTCGAATGCATAAAGAGTCCACCTTGCAGTGCAAGGGGCACCGGTTCGATCCCTGGCCCAGGAAGATCCCATATGCCGCACAGCGGCTGGACCAGTGTGTCCAATTAGGAGCCAGTTCTGGAGAGCATGAGCCCAGAGGTGGTGCTTTGCAATGAGAGAGACCATTGCAATGGGAGGCCCACACAGGCCAATGAATAAAGAGGGATGAAAATAAATAAATAAATAAATAAATAAAAACAATAGAAAAGAGGCCAAAAAAAAAAGAATCCTGGAGTGGGTAGCCTGTCCCTTCTCCAGGGGATCATCCCAACTCAGGGGTCAAACCCATGTCTCCGGCAGACTCTTCACCATTTCAGCCACCAGGAAGCAGTGTGTATATTTTAATCCCAAACTCCCTTAATCTCTAAAAGTACCTCAAGATTTTTTATGCATCTCAAATGAATCGGTACAGGCCTTATACATATTTTTACCCTCAAGTCTACCCATCCCTAAAAGTTAGCTTTAATTCTGCTTGTCCTCGTTCCCATCATGGTCGAACTTCTTGAGAGCGAGGCTTCCAATGGCTTGACGGGAACGTTCACCTCCCTCTTTCCCTCCGTACTTCTGTCCATCTGCCCTTTGCCTTCACTGACCTTGGCAAGTCCAACAGTCCCTCCCAGACCCCTTCCTGCTTGACCTCACTAAGGAATTTGGTTCTGCTGACCCCTGGCCCTGTCCACTTCTGAAAACTTTTCTCTCTGGTTCTTGTCTGATTTTTCTGGTCACTTTCCTGACTTATTCCCCTTTGCTGACTTCCCGAGGAACCCAGGCCCTGGAATCCCACCCTCAGAGCTCCTCATCCTCTTTGCTCCTGTGAAACCATTTGTCCAACGACTACACAGAGGTGGCTGCACCAGAGTCCATCCAGGAGGCAAAAATCACACCAGTACTTTGCACAGGGAAATCTGCATTTGAACAAAAGTGTTAGCGCTGACGACTCGAAAAAGACGCGTCTATATTAATCAAACCGATAAGCTTAAGTAGCTTCAATACCAGACACCAATTCAGCACTGAACATTTCCCAGGTCACATGAGTCTGAAATTCATTCTGTTTCTGAGAATTCATACAAGCGTGCCATTTCTTTCAAGCAAATAAACAGAGCTCAGCCACAAAACGATCCTGGAAAGGCCATTTGGAGGCAGAGATAGCTCATAATTATAAAGTATACATAGACATACATATATCTTAATAGACAGACAGCTCACAAGTTTTCCTGCTGGAGTTTTAAAAGGCCTCTTTTTTTTTTTTTTCCTTCACTCTTCGGAATTAAAGTTACCGAGATCATTTACATTTCAAACGCACAGGAAGAGAAACACCCATTCCTTCCACAAAGTCATCTTCCTCTCAGGGCATATGCAAAAATCAGTTTCAGAATGTCAGAAGATTCCCACACAGGCCATTCTCAGGAGTTGATTTTAATTTCTAATAGCCAGTTCTGGCTTTCCTGGTGGCTCAGACGGTAAAGAATCTGCCTCCAATGCGGAACACATGGGCTCAACCCCTGACTTGGGAAGATCCCCAGAGAAGAGATAGGCTACCCACTCTAATATTCTTGCCTGGAGAATGCCATGGCTTGTCCATGGGTCACAAACAGTCGGACACTTTCACTTACTGGGCAACTTTCACTTACTTAAATAGCCAGTTCAGTTTAAACAAATAACAGTAATAGCAATGCATACCATTCACTATATATTGATATATATGCCTCACTTTCAGAGGAACCGGAATCGCATTCAAGTTAACCTTCACCTCAGCCATTAGCTCAGCACCTCTAGCCTTTTGCTTGTTTGTTTGTTTTTACCTCTAGCCTTTCTTACCAGGAAAACCAATGGCCATGAACTTGCCTGGTGGTCCAGTGGCTAAGACTCTTTGCTCCCAATGCAGGGGGCCTGGGTTCAATCCCTCATCAGGGAAGTAGATCCTGCATACCGCAAAAAGTCAATAAAAGAGCCTGCACAGTATGTTTAAGAAAAAGGGGGTGGGGGTGGGGGATGTGGATGAGAATGGGATTTCCCAGGTGGGTCAGTGGTAAAGAATCTGCCAATGCAGGAGATGCGGGTTGTAACCCTGATCCAGGGACATGCTAAGGAGCAACTAAGCCCATGCGCCACAATTACTGAGCCTGTGCTCTGGAGCCCAGTGTGCTCTAGAGCCAGTGCTTGGCAAACAAGAGAAGCCACCACCATGAGAAGCTCAAACACTGCACCTAGGGAGTAGTCCCTGCTCACCGCAACTAGAGAAAAGCCCACAAAGGAAGAGCCAGCGCAGCCAAAAATAAATAAGCTTTTAAAATAAAAAATTTTTAAAAAGCAATGACCAGACCAGAGCTGTGTCCACTGTCTTGCTGTTTAACTTCTTTTTCCCCACCATCATGGCGGCCAGGATCTCTACCACAGTTTTAGAATGTGCTAGGAGTTCTCTGTGCTCATGGCAGCCCCGGCTATTAAGGACAGCCACCGCAGGACCCCAGCACCAGTGGACACACCCTGGGGTCCCGCCCCAGTTTTCAGGGCCCAGGTCAGTGGACAGCCACACCAGAAATTACACCTGTAACCTTCCAGCCCCGTCCTAGTCTGCCAACATGTCGGTGCTCAGAGGCATTTCCTTGGTCTCCTGGCTGCTCTGCCAGTTTGTTGGGCTGCACCCCAAAGCCCAGCTTTAAGACAGAAGCAAGAGACGGGGGTCAGTGACAGAGACATTCAGCAGTTCGTGGAAGGGGGAGCTTACCCTTCTGAAGCAGGGTCCTGGACGACAGACACCCACACCGTGTGCAGTGGACCTCAGGCAGGACAGAGGCTACCTCCACCCTGGGGGCAAGGCAGAGGTGCAGGTGGAGGAAATTGCCCATTACAGGGGGACTGACACCAGGTGGGCTCGTGGGTTTCCAGGGCAACCAGCAGAGGGCCACGCCCCTCACAGCCCCTATGAGGAGCCTTCCAGGTGGAGACTTTTAATCTCAAAGTTCGAACAATCACCTGCTGTGGCCGAAGCAGGCGTGTAGGGAGGCCAGTCGTGAGAGTCGGGTAGTAGACTGTTACTTCAAAAGAAGCAGCTGTTTTACGCTGGTGGGTCGCTTGTCACATGGGCTGGGCCTGACTGTGAGTTCAAAGCAAAAAGCACAGATCTAATGTAAAATGTGCAGACTGTGTAACTGGCATGCAGGAGATGCGGGTTGTAACCCTGATCCAGGGACATGCTAAGGAGCAACTAAGCCCATGCGCCACAATTACTGAGCCTGTGCTCTGGAGCCCAGTGTGCTCTAGAGCCAGTGCTTGGCAAACAAGAGAAGCCACCACCATGAGAAGCTCAAACACTGCACCTAGGGAGTAGTCCCTGCTCACCGCAACTAGAGAAAAGCCCACAAAGGAAGAGCCAGCGCAGCCAAAAATAAATAAGCTTTTAAAATAAAAAATTTTTAAAAAGCAATGACCAGACCAGAGCTGTGTCCACTGTCTTGCTGTTTAACTTCTTTTTCCCCACCATCATGGCGGCCAGGATCTCTACCACAGTTTTAGAATGTGCTAGGAGTTCTCTGTGCTCATGGCAGCCCCGGCTATTAAGGACAGCCACCGCAGGACCCCAGCACCAGTGGACACACCCTGGGGTCCCCGCCCCAGTTTTCAGGGCCCAGGTCAGTGGACAGCCACACCAGAAATTACACCTGTAACCTTCCAGCCCCGTCCTAGTCTGCCAACATGTCGGTGCTCAGAGGCATTTCCTTGGTCTCCTGGCTGCTCTGCCAGTTTGTTGGGCTGCACCCCAAAGCCCAGCTTTAAGACAGAAGCAAGAGACGGGGGTCAGTGACAGAGACATTCAGCAGTTCGTGGAAGGGGGAGCTTACCCTTCTGAAGCAGGGTCCTGGACGACAGACACTCACACCGTGTGCAGTGGACCTCAGGCAGGACAGAGGCTACCTCCACCCTGGGGGCAAGGCAGAGGTGCAGGTGGAGGAAATTGCCCATTACAGGGGGACTGACACCAGGTGGGCTCGTGGGTTTCCAGGGCAACCAGCAGAGGGCCACGCCCCTCACAGCCCCTATGAGGAGCCTTCCAGGTGGAGACTTTTAATCTCAAAGTTCGAACAATCACCTGCTGTGGCCGAAGCAGGCGTGTAGGGAGGCCAGTCGTGAGAGTCGGGTAGTAGACTGTTACTTCAAAAAGAAGCAGCTGTTTTACGCTGGTGGGTCGCTTGTCACATGGGCTGGGCCTGACTGTGAGTTCAAAGCAGAAGCAAGACAAACGCGGTGTGAGGATCTAATGTAAAATGTGCAGACTGTGTAACTGACGTTAGCTAAGCAGGGAGCAGGGCTTCCCTGGTGGCAAAGAAGTAAAGAATTCACCTGCTAATGGGTGGGGAAGATCCCCTGGAGGAGGAAATGGCAACCCACTCCAGTATCCTTGCCTAGAGAATCCCACGGTCAGAGGAGACTGGCGGGCTACAGTGCCTGGGGTCACAAATTACCAGAAACGACTAAGAGACGAAACAATAACAACAAAGTTATAAGAACTGAAAATTCTCACCACACAAAAAATTTAAAAAAGATTTAATATGCTAGGACATGGCTGTGTTAGTTAACTGAACCAAAAGAATCATTTCACAAAGTATGCATACATTAACTCCCTGCATTATTAACCATTAACTCACTACCATGTATACGTTAATTTTATATGCCAATTATACAATGAAAGATGAATTTAAAGAAGAGGTTTATAAGCTCTCAGAAAAGAAACCCTCTTCCTGCCTTACTAGTAAAATGCAAAAGAGTTGCAAGACCCTGAAAAAAAAATGACCCCATCGGGTGTTTCCGCAGCAGAGGTGCCTGCAAAGCCCTCTCTGCGCTACAGCACGCTATAGGGACCAAAAAGATCGCAGCGTTCCAGGAAGGAAAAAATAAATGATCACAGACAGGATCGTGGGATTTGAAGAAATGCTGTGGATCACAAAGGAACAAGTCGGAACCTAAAACGGTGAAAACAGTGAAACGGCGGATGGTTCTGCAGCTGTCTTCACGGTCCTGAGGCCCTGGCCCCACCCGGGGGCTTCGTCGTCCCCTGACCCGCCCTGCACAGCGACAGCGCCCTGCAAAGGGAGGCTCAGCAACCGCGGGTCCTAAGGCGCCACGACTTTTTGGATGGCAAGGGATGAGAGCTGCTTTCAAAGCAGGGGACAGAGGTGGGTGGGGGTGAATTCAAATTCATCTTTCTGAATTTTTGAAACTGAGATATAATTGACCTATAACCAAGTCAACATATTAAAAAAGCAGGTTATACCTTTGCCAACAAAGGTCTGTATAGTCCAAGCTATAGTTTTCCTAGTAGTCATGTAAGGATGTGAGAGTTGGACCCTAAAGAAGGCTGAGTGCCGAAGAACTGACATTTCTGAATTGTGGTGCTGGCGAAGACTCTTGAGAGTCCCTTGGACAGTCAGGAGCTCCAAGCAGTCAATCCTAAAGGACATCAACCCTGATTATTCACTGGAAGGACGGATGCAGAAGCTGAAGCTCCAATAGCTGGGCAACCTCATGTGAAGAGCTAACTCACTGGAAAAGACCCTGATGCTGGGAAAGACTGAAAGCAGGAGGAGAAGGAGGCGACAGAGGATGAGATGGTTAGACGGCATCACCAACTCAATAGACATGAGTTTGAACAAACTCGGGGAGACAGTGAAGGACAGGGAGGCATGGCATGCTGCAGCCCATGGGGTTAGACACGCCTTAGCGACTGAGCAACAACATAACCTATTTACATTGTCCTTATAATGATTTGATATTTGTACATGACTAATCTGGGAACATACATATCTGTAAACAACAAAACTCTGTAAAAACATAAAAAATAAAAAGGTTATTTAAAAAAAAACCCTGATAAGTCTAATTAACATCTGTCACTATGGAGTCACCGTATTCTTCCAATGAAAGCAAGTGAGACCTGTCTTAGCATCTTTGAAGCATACAGCACAGGATGGTTAACTGTTGTGACCATGCTGTTCATTATATCCCAGGACTTCTCCATTTTATAACCGGAAGTCTGTACCTTTTGACCCCATCACCATTTCATCCACAAATCCTTTTTTTCATTTTCTGCTGTACACCCGTATTTAGCACAGTGCCTTAAGGCATGCCAGGTATCTAATTTTTGTTGACCGAATCATGAACCACTACTTCTTACTTTAAATCCCTCAAGGCCATAGAGAGGCGATAGCAAACCCCACTCGTGTGTTTACTGAGATGGTCTCTCTTCAGCAACCAACTGAATGACGTGTCCCACACCTGCCAGCCACCTCATTTTCTCCCCACACCGCTTCTCCTGAGCCTCTTTCATAAAACCTCCCGCATCGGGGAAAGAAAGCTCAGGCTCCAGCCAAGCCTGATCCTCCTGCCGACCTAAGGCAGCCTTCACCCTCCATCAGACCTGCTCCTGACCCTCACCCTCACCCCCAGGAGATCATCTCTAATCCTGTCACACGTCTGACGTCCCTTCCACCCTGTTTTTCTCCGGCTTCTTCCTTTTTTCCGGTCAAGCACCACCTCACTTTCTAATCCTGCTCTGTGTCGCTTGGTCCCCTGATGTGATGTCAGCGCTGCCAAGTTCCCATGCTGGATTTTTGAGGAGCAAAGCAGGAACATGCCCAAGCAAAACGCATCTGTCGCAGGTGGGCGTCGTGTCTCTGTCTGGGATTTGGGCGGGTGTGTGTGTGTGTTTGTGTGTGTGAAATGCCTTTCCTTCAGCTGCAGATACACGAGCCCACGGTGGAAACACCGAAATCACTTGTATTTTTTATCATCTACTCTCCTTTAGAAAGAAAACCTTTCTCAAAAGGGAAAGTGAGCATCCGGGTGCTTTCTGTTGCGATCCTGCGCGGCAGGTGGCTGGGATGAGCTGTGTCTGTGAGCAGAGGGTGGGACGTGAATGGAAGACGTGGGCACTGGGCAGAGGGGCACACGCGGCTGGAGTCCAGGTGCTCGCCTTGCCCTGCGCTGGATGCTTGGCATCTCTTCTCTGGCACACCGAGGAGCTGAAATTTACACAGATGTGGACAATTATGTCTTTGGAACTTGAAATTTGGTTTCCAAAACCATTTATCCCATTGTCTACAGAGATGCCATTTGCATGAAAGTTTAGAACATTCAAGAGTTCAGAAAACGGTTTCTGCTGCCGCTGCCAGAGCCCGTCCATGCTCACAGCATTCAGAAACGGAACCCGGCGCTCTGACAGCGTTTCCTCCCCCCACCCTCCTCTTCTGAGACTAGCGCCCGGGCACCCGGTCCCTCAGCAGCCACGTGACCATAAACCTGCTACAGCTGCTGCTCCCTCCACCTGGACTCAGGAGCGGGCACGAGCGTGCCCTGAAAGAGCCTCTGGCATCAGCTGACACTGGACCTCCAGGATGGCTCAGTGGGTAAACAATCCACCCACCAGTGCAGGAGACATGGGTTCAATCTCTGGGTCGAGAAGATCCCCCGTAGGAGGAAATGGCAACCCACTCCAGTGCTCTTGCCTGGAGAATTCCATGAACAGAGGAGCCTGGCGGGCTACAGACCATGGGGTCACAAAGAGCCGGACACAACTAAAGCAACTGAGCACACACGCAAAGGGATGATGATAATCCGGCACTCGATCAAGGTGTGAAAAGCACTGAGATCCTAGTGTTTATCCACGCATGCACACCTCAGAGACTGACCCCTGTGCGGGCCTTCCACCAGGCGTGGTTCTGGTGCAGGGGGGTGGTGGGGCCTGAGGGCGGGAAGATGTGGGGACACGACTGCATCCAGGCTTCTTCTGCTGCCATTTCTGGCGTAGATACTTCTCGCCCTTTTCCCATCCCTAACAACTCAGTTCTTTACATGCATGCTAACACAGTACTTGCAAAGAATTACTCAGTCATTCTTTTCTCACACTGCAACTTTTCAAAATCTAGATATGATATTGAGGGGCGGGCCCCAGCCTTTCTGGCACCAGGGACCAGTTTTGTAGAAGACAGTTTTTACACGGAGCAGGGTGGAAGGTGACTTTGTGATGGTTTGGCGGCATTACATTTCCACCTTATTTCTATTATTTCTTTCTTTCTATTATCGCTACAGCAGCTCCACCAATCAGATAATCAGGCATCTTTTCCTGCAGGCTGGGGACCCCTGAGGTAGAGAACATTCATCAGGCAGATTAGTGCAGCGACGGCACTCTCTTTCCTGTTTTCCTAATACTCTTCTGTTGTTCAATCGCTAAGTTGTGTCCAACTCTGCAACTCCATGAACTGCAGAATTCCAGCCTTCCCTGTCCTTCACTATCTCTCGGAATTTGCTCAAAGTCATGTCCATTGAGTCAGTGATGCCATCCAACCATCTCACCCTCGGTCACCCCTTTCTCCTCCTGCCCACAATCTTTCTCAGCATCAGGGTCTTTTCCAGTGAGTCAGTTCTTTGCCTCAGGTGACCAAAGTACTGGAGCTTCAGCTTCCGCATCCATCCTTCCAATGAATATTCAGGGTTGATGTCCTTTAGGATTGACTCGTTTGATCTCCTGGCTGTCCAAGGGACTTTCAAGAGTCTTTGCCAGCACCACAATTCAAAAGTGTCAGTTCTTCGGCACTTAGCCTTCTTTAGGGTCCAGCTCTCACATTCACACAAGACTACTGGGTGGCACTTTATCATCCAGGGGAAACACAAAAACCAAGACAACAGGTCCCTCCCAGGCCACCAGGGGGCGTCAGGGGACCACACCCTGTATAGTGACCGCTCTTCCTTACACCTTTTACCTGAGCCCCGGGCCTCATCCCAGAGCTCTCTCTAGTAAGGTGGTGCTGGGAGAAGATGCTTTGAAGCAGGAAAATAACCCATTCCGAGGTAAATAACTACCTGAAAAGAAAAACCTCCCATCACAGAAGTCACGAGCTCTGGGTCCTTGTTCCTAGTCAGTGGCTTCACCCTAACAACTCAGTTCTTTACATGCATGCTAACACAGTACTTGCAAAGAATTACTCAGTCATTCTTTTCTCACACTGCAACTTTTCAAAATCTAGATATGATATTGAGGGGCGGGCCCCAGCCTTTCTGGCACCAGGGACCAGTTTTGTAGAAGACAGTTTTTACACGGAGCAGGGTGGAAGGTGACTTTGTGATGGTTTGGCGGCATTACATTTCCACCTTATTTCTATTATTTCTTTCTTTCTATTATCGCTACAGCAGCTCCACCAATCAGATAATCAGGCATCTTTTCCTGCAGGCTGGGGACCCCTGAGGTAGAGAACATTCATCAGGCAGATTAGTGCAGCGTCGGCACTCTCTTTCCTGTTTTCCTAATACTCTTCTGTTGTTCAATCGCTAAGTTGTGTCCAACTCTGCAACTCCATGAACTGCAGAATTCCAGCCTTCCCTGTCCTTCACTATCTCTCGGAATTTGCTCAAAGTCATGTCCATTGAGTCAGTGATGCCATCCAACCATCTCACCCTCGGTCACCCCTTTCTCCTCCTGCCCACAATCTTTCTCAGCATCAGGGTCTTTTCCAGTGAGTCAGTTCTTTGCCTCAGGTGACCAAAGTACTGGAGCTTCAGCTTCCGCATCCATCCTTCCAATGAATATTCAGGGTTGATGTCCTTTAGGATTGACTCGTTTGATCTCCTGGCTGTCCAAGGGACTTTCAAGAGTCTTTGCCAGCACCACAATTCAAAAGTGTCAGTTCTTCGGCACTTAGCCTTCTTTAGGGTCCAGCTCTCACATTCACACAAGACTACTGGGTGGCACTTTATCATCCAGGGGAAACACAAAAACCAAGACAACAGGTCCCTCCCAGGCCACCAGGGGGCGTCAGGGGACCACACCCTGTATAGTGACCGCTCTTCCTTACACCTTTTACCTGAGCCCCGGGCCTCATCCCAGAGCTCTCTCTAGTAAGGTGGTGCTGGGAGAAGATGCTTTGAAGCAGGAAAATAACCCATTCCGAGGTAAATAACTACCTGAAAAGAAAAACCTCCCATCACAGAAGTCACGAGCTCTGGGTCCTTGTTCCTAGTCAGTGGCTTCACCCAGGGCCTCACTGTGGTTTTGCTGTCCAACCTTCCTGCGTTCTTTGACATGTAGTCTGATCCATGTGATATTTAATTCTCTGATTTCTCTCCGTAAATTGACTACAAATTTAAGGCATCACCCAGTCATCATGGGATCAACAAGAAAAAGAAACCTACCGTATCTCCACTAGGATTATCAGGAGCCGGGGCTACAACGAAAATCAGGTCCATCTTCATCCTTCCTTTTCTCCACAGCTCCGAAACGTGGCAGCAAACCTCTGTGTGGACAGCAAGCACGGAGCCACGGGGACCGAGCTGAGGCTGGACATCTGCATCAAGGACGGTTCTGAGAGGACCTGGTCTCACGAGCAGGTATGTCCTGGGACTGTGGGGAGGGAGGCGCGGCCAAGCAGGGGATGGTGTGGGGCCAGATCTCTAGAGAGACCTGGCCAGTCCCCAACCAGCTCTGCAGCCAGTGGAATCCCCTCTTTGCTTCCATTTCCTCTCAGGGCAGTCGTGGTTGTCCATTGAGATCAGGTATCTTAATGTGTTTTAAAGATCAGAAAGGACGCTGGACTTCCCTGGTGGTCCAGTGGGCATGACTCCATGCTCCCACTGCAGATGGGCACGGGATCAGTCCCTGGTCAGGGAACTAAGATCCTGCATGCCGGGGCTAAAAGAAATAAATAGAGAGGATGATAAAGACATGCTGATGGTGACCTAGTGTTCCGTTTCCTTGCCCAGAACAGTAGTCTTCAAACCATGAAAAGCTTATAGAGTGGAACTCTCCCGAACAGATGTCATGGTTTTACTGAAAGACTCTTAATTATTCTGTCAGCTTTGGGGATTTGTTTTCCCTCTCTGGATGTTTGCTGAAAAGTTTACCTCATATACACCTGTCCTTGTAGCAGCAGTTGGTGATCTTACACATGAAGGCTAACTGGGCGGCGGTAACGTCCCAGCCATGGACTGTGTGGGAAGCTTTGAGACTTGTTGTTGTTCGGTCCATCAGTCACATCTGACTCTTTCAGCCCCATGGACTGTGCCCTTCAGGCTCCTCTGTCCGTGGGATTCTCCAGGCAAGAATACTGGAGTGGGCTGCCATTTCCTTCTTCAAGGGGATCTTCCCGACCCAGGGATGGAACCCGCGTCTCTTGCGCCTCCTGCATGGGCAGGTGGATTCTTCACCACCACCTTGCTTTAACACATTTTACTGCATTTGCTTGAAAAAACATTTCAGACTGAAATAGACCTGAAATAGACTCAGGTCTATTCAGTTAGGGGTATTTGAAATGTGATGATCCTGCTAAGGGCTTCCCTCACCCTGCGTCACCTGTAAAAAGGGGAAACTAGCAGGTGGAATTGTGTCCGCCCCTTCTCATTGTTTTAGTTTTCAATTATGAAATCTTTCCAATAGGAAACTGTAGACAATACCATAGCACACCCTCCTGTCCTCATCACACAGACTGAAGGAGTCACTACAGCTATTGTGAGGTTTTTAGAAGGAAAAATGTACAGAGACAGTTAAAGCCCTCCTCACCCTGAACCATCCCCGCCCGTACCCCTGCATGCCAGGTGGAATCCCTCTTTGCTTCCATTTCCTCTCAGGGCAGTCGTGGTTGTCCATTGAGATCAGGTATCTTAATGTGTTTTAAAGATCAGAAAGGACGCTGGACTTCCCTGGTGGTCCAGTGGGCATGACTCCATGCTCCCACTGCAGATGGGCACGGGATCAGTCCCTGGTCAGGGAACTAAGATCCTGCATGCCGGGGCTAAAAGAAATAAATAGAGAGGATGATAAAGACATGCTGATGGTGACCTAGTGTTCCGTTTCCTTGCCCAGAACAGTAGTCTTCAAACCATGAAAAGCTTATAGAGTGGAACTCTCCCGAACAGATGTCATGGTTTTACTGAAAGACTCTTAATTATTCTGTCAGCTTTGGGGATTTGTTTTCCCTCTCTGGATGTTTGCTGAAAAGTTTACCTCATATACACCTGTCCTTGTAGCAGCAGTTGGTGATCTTACACATGAAGGCTAACTGGGCGGCGGTAACGCCCAGCCATGGACTGTGTGGGAAGCTTTGAGACTTGTTGTTGTTCGGTCCATCAGTCACATCTGACTCTTTCAGCCCCATGGACTGTGCCCTTCAGGCTCCTCTGTCCGTGGGATTCTCCAGGCAAGAATACTGGAGTGGGCTGCCATTTCCTTCTTCAAGGGGATCTTCCCGACCCAGGGATGGAACCCGCGTCTCTTGCGCCTCCTGCATGGGCAGGTGGATTCTTCACCACCACCTTGCTTTAACACATTTTACTGCATTTGCTTGAAAAAACATTTCAGACTGAAATAGACCTGAAATAGACTCAGGTCTATTCAGTTAGGGGTATTTGAAATGTGATGATCCTGCTAAGGGCTTCCCTCACCCTGCGTCACCTGTAAAAGGGGAAGCTAGCAGGTGGAATTGTGTCCGCCCCTTCTCATTGTTTTAGTTTTCAATTATGAAATCTTTCCAATAGGAAACTGTAGACAATACCATAGCACACCCTCCTGTACTCATCACACAGACTGAAGGAGTCACTACAGCTATTGTGATGTTTTTTTAGAAGGAAAAAATGTACAGAGACAGTTAAAGCCCTCCTCACCCTGAACCATCCCCCGCCCGTACCCCTCTCCCCACCCTGCACTCTCTCCCGCTCCCCACAAAAGGACTGCACGCCCCAGTTCAAGTTCGCCCGTGCCTTCTGGTCCCTTCTGTCTCTGATGCTTCTCTTCGGAAAACCAAGGGGCGATGAGCAGTTTCCAGGGACAGTCAGTTCTGTCCTGCAGCAGCTCGAGTGTCCGTCTTGTATGTACACTGAGTACAAGCGCCTCCCCTCACCCCGCGACCTTCCTGAGCTGTTGGGAGCGTGCTTCCTGTGTTGTTGGGGGGTCCCGCATGTCTCTGCCATTCCCTCTGCCAGGCGCCCCGTCTCCTGCCCCGCCGGCAGCCCGCACGACAGCAGCAGATTCAGGAAACCAGCAACAGTAAGCCGAGCCCACAGCACAGCCCAGAGTCACCTCCATCAATCCCTCAACCAGACTTCTCCCATGGGAGCTTCACAGGAGGCTCAGCTGTGAAGAGTCTGCCTGCCAGTGCAGGAGACGCTGGAGACGCAAGCTCGATCCCGGGGTAGGGAAGCTCCCCTGGAGGAGGGCACGGCCGCCCACTCCAGCATTCCTACCTAGAGAATTTCATGGACAGAGGAGCCTGGTGGGCTACAGTCCATGGGGTCCCAAAGAGTCGGGCATGACTGCGGGACGAAACCACCACCAGCAGTGGCTCAGACTTCGCACTCCTAATGCAGGGGGCCTGGGTTCGATCCCTGGTCAAGTAACTAGATCCTGCATGCCCCCAGGTAAGACCCAGCATAGCCAAATAAATAAATAAATACGTTTTTTAAAATCCCTACACCAGCACCACGCCTCCTGAGCTGGGAGCCTGGTCCTTGAGCCCTTCCCCTGCAGCCTCACATGTTCTAGAAAGAGCCTGGCCCTTCTTCAGGCCAGCCTAGACTCCAGCCAGTTTAACCCGTGTGTCCCTGTGGAACTGTTGCAGCTTTCGAGGCCACAGTTCCTCCCACCTTTAGACAGTGGCAAGAACAGCCACCTGTTAGGGTTATTAGGCGACTAATAAAGGCCTGTGGCGTCCAGGCCTCTTGAACAGGCAGGAGGTGCAGAGGGAACATACTTTCTCTTCTTCCTTCTCAAAACCTTCTCGTGATAGGTTTCTACCAACACCAAACTAGACATCTGCACCCCCAAGGTAGCTGCTGAATATCGAATACTATTTATCACTCACTCCAATACGTTGAGCGTCCCCTACAGTGGCAGGCAGATCCTTTACCCCTCAGCCACCTAGGAAGCCCTCGGGAATCCTCCCGTCAATGCAGGAGACGCAGGAGATGTGAGTTCAGTCTCTGGGCTGGGAAGCTCCCCTGGAGGAGGAAACGGCAGCCCACTCCAGTGGTCTTGCCTGGAGACTCCCGTGGACAGAGGAGCCTGGCGGGCTACAGCCCAAGGGGCCACAGAGAGCTGGACATGACTGAGCCTGCCTGCCCGCGTGCAAACGCCACGAACAGATGAGTATTCAAGACGGCCCTGCCGCTCAAGGGTCACCGGCCGTGATGGAAGGTCAGCAGAAGCTGAGCGGCCTCCGCTGCCCTCTCTTCCCGTAAGCACCATGGAGACGCAGCCAGGGGTAGGGGATGGGGTCTGCCTGCTTCCCCCATGAAGCAACTCCGACTGCAGCCTGAAAGCAGGAGAGAAGGCTTCACGGCCAATCAGTGAGTCTGGCATCTAGAGAAGAAAAGGACATCTTAAAGATGAGAAAGTAGGATGCCATGAGGAAAACCTGTCTTGGATGAGTTCAGTGTCTCTCTACCATCTCTACTGAGCTCAACGAGGGGACACGGCTGTCCAGCTGGTGGATGCACAGGACGCAGACATACCTGAGCACCTGCACAGGTGTAACATCTCCATCCCCTGGAAATTGCCAAGGTGAAATATGCTCTGGGCTGTGGACTTTATTTGATGGCTGAAAATAAAGACAAATAAAACCAGCTCTATTGCATATATTTAAAACTGTTTTGCTCAGTCCCTCCAGCCAACCTTGTTGTTTGGTTGTTAACTCAAGTCCGACTCTGCGATCCCATGGACTGGAGCCTGCCAGGCTCTTCTGTCCGTGGGATTCTCCAGGCAAGAATACTGGAGTGGGCTGCCATTTCCTTCTCCAGGGGATCTTCCTGATCCAGAGATCAAACCCCCGTCTACTGCATCTGCAGGTGTATTCTTTACCGCTGAGTCACCAGGACCAGGCAAATCTGCAGAAACTGATGACATGTAATTCAAGAAATAGTCACCGGAGGGCAGCACTAGACAAGCAAACAGCCATCTGAGAGGCCCCAAAGGCCAGTTAGCACAGCTCTTTAAAAAGATTTCCAGTCTCCAGAGACTCTTGAAAACAAGGTGATCAAACAAGGCTGACAGGAGGTGAAGTCAATCACGTTTGAAACACGCATTATTGTATATTGATGCAGAGGTTCAAGCATCACAAGCAGCTTTGCTTTCTAGTAATTAACTCTTCACTTTATTCAATTTATATTCAATATATAATTATCACTCAACAAAGGAAGATTCCCTGGAGAAGGGAATGGCGACCCACTCCAGTATTCTTGCCCAGAGAATCCCGTGGACAGAGGAGCCTGGAGGGCTATAACCATGGGGTCACCAAGCGTCAGACATTACTTAGCACCTGAACAACAACCAAGATTTTCTGCGTTTGCGAAACACAATACAGACTCAGGCAACATTGTACATACCATGGTAACATCAGAAGCAAGAGGTATGACGTATGTATCATTATGAATCTGTTCTAAAGTTTCACTTCAAAGAAGCAAGTGGACAAACTAACATCAGTTTACTCCAAGATGGAGGGATTTGAGGTTGAAAACAAATCAGGAGGTATTGTTCAGGGAACCTGAATAAAATCTGAATATTTCTTGTCAGCAAGGACCAGCCCAAAGGTTCTGAAACCACTGGGTATGTGCATGATGTCTGCCTGTTTCCACTTTGACACAATGGCACATAGGATCGCGGGCTTCAGAAATGAGATGCTCAGTGTCTGATTGGTTCCATGGGACCATTAGGGTAAGTTACGTGGCAGGAGAGAGCATTTCAAAGACATGGGAGAGGGCTTCCCTGGTAGTCTAGTGGTCAAGAATCTGCCTGCCAATGCAGGAGACGTAGGTTTGACCCCTGGTCCAGGAAGAGTTGCTGGAGAAGGAAACGGCAACCCACCCACAGCACTGCCTTGGGATAATCCCATGCACAGAAAAGCCTGGTGGGGTACAGCCTATGGGGTCGCGAAAGAGTCGGACAGGGCTGAGCGACTAAACAGCAACAAAAGGGAAGGAAACAGTAAGAAATCAGGAGAAAACACTGTGCGTGGAGGCATACACAAGCCTGGACTCTAGAGGGTGGCAGGGTTCGGCCTGCCCACTTCTGCAGGCCCACCGTCCCCAACGAGGTGATGAGAGACACGGTAATGACCACAGGGCCTTTCAGCTCTGGCTCGTATGTGTATATAAAAAACCAAACAGAGGGAAAGTGACAAAACAGACAATGGGTAAACCAATCACGACCACTGGTTCCTGCACTGGCTGCACTGCTTATACTAGCAAGATCAGTGATATTAAATAGCATACGATTTAATCCATGACAGGTTTACAGGACATTTTTATTCTAATCATAGGTAACTGGGCTGAGAATCATTGACATTGAAAGTTCAAAATATGAATTACTGTTGGTACTGCTGTATTAATAATTAGACACAAGCAAAATGAATTCATGTGAGAATCTAAAAAGACTAATTCTAATTAGTTCCTCTTGACAGTTACCCCAGTGCACTTTCTGTTAATATGACGAGTGCAGGTTTTTACTTGTTGAATACAAATTTTATTGGACAGGAATTAAATGTCGTGATTTGTTCTGGGTGCTGGAACATGAAGGTGGAGATCCAGTACCTGCCCCTGGGGGACTCGCTGTCCAGCGAGTGCTAGAAAAACGCAAACCGACGAGCATGATGAAGGGAAGGGGCTTCAGAGAGAGAGTTTCTGAGGCAACATGGCAGGTGAATGTGGGCCTTCCGACCAGAGGGGCTCTCATGAACAAAATCACAGATGAGTTGGACCATGAAAGAAAGGCTGAGCACCAAAGAATTGATGCTCTCAAGTTACAGTGCTGGAAAGACCTGACGTCCCTTGGACAGCCAGATCAAACCAGTCAATCCTAAAGGAACTCAACCTTCCTGGTAGCAGTGGTAAGAATCTGCCTGCCAATGCAGGAGACGTAGGTTTGACCCCTGGTCCAGGAAGAGTTGCTGGAGAAGGAAACGGCAACCCACCCACAGCACTGCCTTGGGATAATCCCATGCACAGAAAAGCCTGGTGGGGTACAGCCTATGGGGTCGCGAAAGAGTCGGACAGGGCTGAGCGACTAAACAGCAACAAAAGGGAAGGAAACAGTAAGAAATCAGGAGAAAACACTGTGCGTGGAGGCATACACAAGCCTGGACTCTAGAGGGTGGCAGGGTTCGGCCTGCCCACTTCTGCAGGCCCACCGTCCCCAACGAGGTGATGAGAGACACGGTAATGACCACAGGGCCTTTCAGCTCTGGCTCGTATGTGTATATAAAAAACCAAACAGAGGGAAAGTGACAAAACAGACAATGGGTAAACCAATCACGACCACTGGTTCCTGCACTGGCTGCACTGCTTATACTAGCAAGATCAGTGATATTAAATAGCATACGATTTAATCCATGACAGGTTTACAGGACATTTTTATTCTAATCATAGGTAACTGGGCTGAGAATCATTGACATTGAAAGTTCAAAATATGAATTACTGTTGGTACTGCTGTATTAATAATTAGACACAAGCAAAATGAATTCATGTGAGAATCTAAAAAGACTAATTCTAATTAGTTCCTCTTGACAGTTACCCCAGTGCACTTTCTGTTAATATGACGAGTGCAGGTTTTTACTTGTTGAATACAAATTTTATTGGACAGGAATTAAATGTCGTGATTTGTTCTGGGTGCTGGAACATGAAGGTGGAGATCCAGTACCTGCCCCTGGGGGACTCGCTGTCCAGCGAGTGCTAGAAAAACGCAAACCGACGAGCATGATGAAGGGAAGGGGCTTCAGAGAGAGAGTTTCTGAGGCAACATGGCAGGTGAATGTGGGCCTTCCGACCAGAGGGGCTCTCATGAACAAAATCACAGATGAGTTGGACCATGAAAGAAAGGCTGAGCACCAAAGAATTGATGCTCTCAAGTTACAGTGCTGGAAAAGACTCCTGACCGTCCCTTGGACAGCCAGATCAAACCAGTCAATCCTAAAGGAACTCAACCCTGACTATTCTTTGGAAGGACTGATGATGAAGGTGAGGCGCCAATACTTTGGCCACCTGATGCGAAGAGCCAACTCACTGGAAAAGACCTTGGTGCTGGGAGAGATCAAGGGAAGGAGGAGAAGGGGGTGGCAGAGGATGAGATGGCACGATGGCATCACTGACTCAACGGACATGAGTTTGAGCCCGGGAGATGGCGGAGGACAAGGAGCCTGCCATGCCGCTGTTCATGGGGTCGCAGAGCTGGACACAACTTAGCAGATGAACAACAACAAAAAGAATCAAATGGGTGCATCCGTAAGTCACATTTTTTAAAATAATAGGACAGAGGGAATAGAATGGGCCAAGAAGTAACAGGTTAGATGGAATAACAGAGTCTATTCAATGCACTGAGGATAAGCAGTTCATGAAACTTCTGTTCTGTTGGGAGTGGGGTGAGGGGAGATTTGTCCACGAGTGTGTGTAAACTATACCTCTTACCCAGATTCACCGTCCAAAGCTTCCTACACTGCCCAGCAGGATCACTCTTACCAGCCTCAGGAAATCAACTTACTTATTCTTGACTTCATCAAGCTCACTTTTCACTTAAATCAACATTTTCAAGGTGCTGGCATCCATCCAGCTCAATCCCACTTCTGGCCTTTTCTCAGTTAATCTACTCATTCAGGCTAAATATACAGGATTTAATCCACCACATTTTCATCTAAATGAAAAAGGTAAAAGGACGTCTCTGGTAGTCCCGTGGTTAAAACTCCATGCTCCCAATGCCGGGGACCCAGGCTCAATCCCTGGTGAGGGAACCAGATCCCGCCTGCCGCAGCTAAGAGTTCATGTGCTGTAACGAAGATCTGGCACAACCATGAAGGAAGGGGCTTCAGAGAGAGTTTCTGAGGCAACATGGCAGGTGAATGTGGGCCTTCCGACCAGAGGGGCTCTCATGAACAAAATCACAGATGAGTTGGACCATGAAAGAAAGGCTGAGCACCAAAGAATTGATGCTCTCAAGTTACAGTGCTGGAAAAGACTCCTGACCGTCCCTTGGACAGCCAGATCAAACCAGTCAATCCTAAAGGAACTCAACCCTGACTATTCTTTGGAAGGACTGATGATGAAGGTGAGGCGCCAATACTTTGGCCACCTGATGCGAAGAGCCAACTCACTGGAAAAGACCTTGGTGCTGGGAGAGATCAAGGGAAGGAGGAGAAGGGGGTGGCAGAGGATGAGATGGCACGATGGCATCACTGACTCAACGGACATGAGTTTGAGCCCGGGAGATGGCGGAGGACAAGGAGCCTGCCATGCCGCTGTTCATGGGGTCGCAGAGCTGGACACAACTTAGCAGATGAACAACAACAAAAAGAATCAAATGGGTGCATCCGTAAGTCACATTTTTTAAAATAATAGGACAGAGGGAATAGAATGGGCCAAGAAGTAACAGGTTAGATGGAATAACAGAGTCTATTCAATGCACTGAGGATAAGCAGTTCATGAAACTTCTGTTCTGTTGGGAGTGGGGTGAGGGGAGATTTGTCCACGAGTGTGTGTAAACTATACCTCTTACCCAGATTCACCGTCCAAAGCTTCCTACACTGCCCAGCAGGATCACTCTTACCAGCCTCAGGAAATCAACTTACTTATTCTTGACTTCATCAAGCTCACTTTTCACTTAAATCAACATTTTCAAGGTGCTGGCATCCATCCAGCTCAATCCCACTTCTGGCCTTTTCTCAGTTAATCTACTCATTCAGGCTAAATATACAGGATTTAATCCACCACATTTTCATCTAAATGAAAAAGGTAAAAGGACGTCTCTGGTAGTCCCGTGGTTAAAACTCCATGCTCCCAATGCCGGGGACCCAGGCTCAATCCCTGGTGAGGGAACCAGATCCCGCCTGCCGCAGCTAAGAGTTCATGTGCTGTAACGAAGATCTGGCACAACCAAAAAAAAAAAATTTTAAACAGAAAAGAATGTTAAAGAGCATCATTAAAAAGTTTCTCCCCTCTGTGTGTCCGTCTGCACCTCTCTCTCTCTGTCTTTACTGGAAACTCGTTTTCCTTTTTCGGCCAGCCTGGGTCCTCAGTGTTCCCTGGGTGGCCACAGACCGTGAGGATCCAGGCCTTTTCCAACACCTCTGTCACACCCAGACTCCATTCCAGTCCTGTAAATCAGGAAGCAGGAGCTCTTCGTTGCTGAAGGACGTACCTCCCCCTGCCCTCGAAACTCTCTGAATGACACTCACTAGCTTTTCTGCTGTTGTCAGCTCTTCACCTTCGGCTGGAGAGAAGACATCCGGCCGGGCGAGCCCCTGCACACCCGCAAGTTCTGCTTCGACGCTGTGTCCCACAGCAGCCCGGTCACTCTGTACGACTGTCACGGCATGAAGGGGAACCAGCTCTGGGGACATCGGAAGGTAAGGGCCGGCGTCCTGCGGGCAGGATGCATTCCACTGCCGGGCTTCGGGTTCTCTGAATGCAAAGGTTTGCTTTGTCTTTAGTGCCATGTTTTGATTTCAGTCGCTACCTGGCCATTTGCTGGTGGTGGTAGAGAATCCACCTGCCAATGCTGGGGATGCAGCAAACGTGGGTTCAGTCCCTGGGGTGGGAAGAGCCCTGGAGGAGGAAATAGCCACCCTCGCTAGTATTCTTGTCTGGAGAATCCCATGGACAGAGGGGCCTGGAGGGCTCCCTGGGGCTGCAGGTTCTGACGTGAATCGGCGACTGGACACGTTGATACACAACACTGGGTGCGTCGTGATGATGTGATACGTGCACAGACGGAGAAAGGATCACAAGTATAGCAATGAATCCATCAGGGAGCCCAGTGACAGACGCGTGTGTGTGTGATGAGAACTTTCACTGTCCACTCTCTTGGGACTTCCCTGACGGCCCAGTGGTTAAGACTCCGCCCTGCAACGAAGGGGACTCAGGTTCGATCCCTGGTCGGGAAACTAGGATCCCACATGCCTCAGGGCCACTGAGCCTGTGTGCTGCGATGAAGATCTGACACTGCCAAATGAAAATTAATAAATATATATCTTTACAGATATAAACATCTCTTCTCTGAGCAGCCTTCAAGTATACCATACAGAATGATTCACTGTGGTCCCCATGCTGGACGTTACATCCCCAGACGTGTACCCGTCTTAGAACTGGACTGCCCTCCCTGACCCTTCACCCCAGTCTCGGTTTCTCTTATATGTGGCTCTTGGCCACCAGGAGAAGAGGAGAAGGGGCTGATGTAAGGAGGCTCCCTGCATCTCCCTCCAGAGCAGGCGCCCAGGATGCACCGGTCCTGGTGACTATCACCACCAGGGGGAGCCCTGCAACAACAATGGCTTGCTGAGGAGCCCTGGGGAAGACCACTCAAATTGTCACCCACATTGGAAACATCTAAAAGGAGAAACTATCTTCCCTCTCCTTCAGCCCCTAGGTCTAGCTGGTGACTCACTCGTGTGGCCCCCAACCCGCCTGCCGTTTCTGTGGCTGCAGCCCTTTCCCGTGTCTATGGCTGCAGCCCCCAGCAGCAGCATCTCACCCCTGAATCACTGCAATAGCTGCCTTTTATAGCGCTACCTGCCTCCGCCCACCCCCAGCCCACCTTCCACCCTGAAGTCAGGGGCTGCCCACAGTCTCTGGTCATTGTGTTCCTCTGCATTATAACATCTCTTGATCCCCCACTGAGAAGATTAAGTGCTTTCTCCCAAATATGCATCCTGACGCTTCACATTCTGGTCAAGGTCACAGTGGCCTGTCAAGTCTAAGACATCCTAATTCATCCTAAAACTGTAATGTGACATTTTTCTTTTAATTTGGCTGCACCAGGTCTTAGTCGCAGGCATGCAAACTCCAAGTTGCAGCATGTGGGATCTAGATCCCTGACCAGGGATGGAACCCAGGCCCCTGCATGGGGAGCTCGGCCGTCTTAGCCAGTGGACCTCCAGGGGGGTTCCTATCATGCGATCCTGAATGAGCCATTTCACACGGGTAATTTTCAACTTCTACATCAACAGAACAGGCTGTAATTCAGTGAGGTCAACCGTGGAAAACTCCCAGCATGGTTTCTGACCATAAGATCAAATTTCCACTCCTGTGGGTGACAAGTATACTTTTAACATGGCGAATAGCGGTGAGTCCTGATACACAGCAATGTGTGCTATGGAATGGGGCGTCCCTGGTGACTCAGTGGAAGAGAATCCTCCTGCCAATGCAGCAGACACAGGTTTGATCCCTGTGTCCAGAAGATCCCCTGGAGGAGGAAAGGGCAACCCACTCCAGTATTTTTGCCTGGAGAATTCCATGGACAGAGGAACCTGGTGGGCTACACACAGTCCATGGGGTCCAAAGGGCTAGAGATGACGGAGCAAGCAAACAACAATGCTAAGAAATATTAACCACTGTAATCCCTACAGATTAAGGGTGATCTCCCATGTCCTCTTATAAGGAGACCATTTTAGGGGACTATAACACATATTTTCATTGGAGTTTCCCCAGACATAGACCCTGAAGTGAGAATTTGAGTGCCAGTGGTTTATTTAGGAGATCCCCCACAAAATCATGGCAGGGAGGGAAGAAGTGAAACAGGGAAGGGGTGAGAGCCAGTACAGGGTGTGTGATGAAGCAAGTATCACAGTGGCCAGGCACGAGCGCTAGGCTGCTTCAGTCCTGTCTGACTCTTTGTGACCCCATGGACTGTATAGTCCACCAGGTTCCTCTGTCCACGGGATTCTCCAGGCAAGAATACTGGAGTGGCGCTTCCCTGGTGGTCCAGTGGGTAAAGGGTCTGCCTTGCAGTGCAAGGGGCACCGGTTCGATTCCTGGCCCAAGAAGATCCCACGTGCCGTGGGGCGGCTGGACCAGTCTGTTCAATTACAAGCCAGTGCTCTGGAGCGCGTGCATCCAGAGGCGGTGCTCTGCAATGAGGGAGGCCACCGTGGTGGGAGGCCCACACGGGCCAAAGAATAAAGGTGGATGAAAATAAATGGATAAAGAATCAATAAAAGAGGACAGAATTTTAAAAATTAAAAAATATACACTAAAAAAAAAAAGAATACTGGTGCGGGTTGTCATGCCCTCCTCCAGGGATTTCCTGATCCAGGGATTGAACCTACATCTCTTCTGTCTCCGCACTGGCAACGCCACCTGTGGGCAAGGGAGCCCAGGTCCGCTGACTCCTCTTTAATTTTTTTTTTTTTATTATTTATTTATTTTGGGCGGGGGTCGGGTTGGGGAGAGAAGGGAGCGGGCGGGCCACTTCCATTGGTCTTTCGTTTCTCTATGTTCATCCGTCTTTGTTCTTTGGCTCCTGTGGCCCTCCCATCGCGGTGGCATCTGTCGTTGCAGAGCGCCGGCTCTGGGCGCATGTGCTCCAGAGGTCCGGCTCGGTGAATGGACACATAGGTCCAGCCGCTCCGCGGCACGTGGGATCTTCCCAGGCCAGGGCTCGAACCGGCGCCCCTTGCACTGCAAGGCAGTGTCCTTATCCACTGGACCACCAGGGAATGACGGAGCAAGCAAACAACAATGCTAAAAACCACTGTAATCCCTACAGATTAAGGGTGATCTCCCATGTCCTCTTATAAGGAGACCATTTTAGGGGACTATAACACATATTTTCATTGGAGTTTCCCCAGACATAGACCCTGAAGTGAGAATTTGAGTGCCAGTGGTTTATTTAGGAGATCCCCCACAAAATCATGGCAGGGAGGGAAGAAGTGAAACAGGGAAGGGGTGAGAGCCAGTACAGGGTGTGTGATGAAGCAAGTATCACAGTGGCCAGGCACGAGCGCTAGGCTGCTTCAGTCCTGTCTGACTCTTTGTGACCCCATGGACTGTATAGTCCACCAGGTTCCTCTGTCCACGGGATTCTCCAGGCAAGAATACTGGAGTGGCGCTTCCCTGGTGGTCCAGTGGGTAAAGGGTCTGCCTTGCAGTGCAAGGGGCACCGGTTCGATTCCTGGCCCAAGAAGATCCCACGTGCCGTGGGGCGGCTGGACCAGTCTGTTCAATTACAAGCCAGTGCTCTGGAGCGCGTGCATCCAGAGGCGGTGCTCTGCAATGAGGGAGGCCACCGTGGTGGGAGGCCCACACGGGCCAAAGAATAAAGGTGGATGAAAATAAATGGATAAAGAATCAATAAAAGAGGACAGAATTTTAAAAATTAAAAAATATACACTAAAAAAAAAAAGAATACTGGTGCGGGTTGTCATGCCCTCCTCCAGGGATTTCCTGATCCAGGGATTGAACCTACATCTCTTCTGTCTCCCGCACTGGCAACGCCACCTGTGGGCAAGGGAGCCCAGGTCCGCTGACTCCTCTTTAATTTTTTTTTTTTTATTATTTATTTATTTTGGGCGGGGGTCGGGTTGGGGAGAGAAGGGAGCGGGCGGGCCACTTCCATTGGTCTTTCGTTTCTCTATGTTCATCCGTCTTTGTTCTTTGGCTCCTGTGGCCCTCCCATCGCGGTGGCATCTGTCGTTGCAGAGCGCCGGCTCTGGGCGCATGTGCTCCAGAGGTCCGGCTCGGTGAATGGACACATAGGTCCAGCCGCTCCGCGGCACGTGGGATCTTCCCAGGCCAGGGCTCGAACCGGCGCCCCTTGCACTGCAAGGCAGTGTCCTTATCCACTGGACCACCAGGGGAAGCCCCCTGACTCCTCTTTAAAATGGTCTGGAACACACAGCAGAGGCAAGAGGGTGGGGATTCTTACACACCAGTGGTCCTGGCTTAGAGCTGTTCCTGGGGCTGATGGGCGGGGGTATCTATTCTCGACACCACTTCAAGGGCTGCTGCTCTTCCAGGCAGAGCTGTGCTTGAGCCCAGAGAACAGCCTTACAGAGAGAGAGCGAGGCAGTGGCCAGCTTTCGGATGCTGGCCAGCCGTCACCCAAACCCTGGGGCCTGAGGAGCTGTGGGCAGATGCTGCCTGAGAACCCAGCCCTTCCCATCTTCGCCAACACCTGGCATGTTGGCTTCTTTCTCTTTTCTGGTTCTGTGGTTATAGAGTGAGATCACACACCTGTTAGCCTTTGGGGATATCTTGAGAAGGACCCGTTCAAGTCTGTTGACCATGTTTTAGCATGGGTTGACTGGCTTTTTTGTTATTTCCAGATTTGAAAGAGTTTTTGTTATATCTAAGTCTAGTGCTGTGTTGGGTATTTGTCTTCTTCCAGTTGGTGTCTGGCCTTTTCTCTCTCCTTCGTAAAGAGCTATTCTTTGGGAGTAGTGTCTTCTGTGTCCTGTTTAAGAAATCTTCGCCCACACCAAAGTCACGAAGGCAGTGTTCTAAAGCCATATTTGGCAGCTTTGTTGTTAAATCTTCTGCATTGTACTATATATTGCCTGGAATAGTTCTTGTGTACCATAATAAGGTGGGGTTGATTCTTTGTTGCATATTTATATTAAATCATCATTTACCAAAAAACAAAAAAATTCCACTGCAGGGAAGTGACACCTTTGTCATAAGTCATGGGACCTTATACACAAGGTCTATTTATGAATTCCTCATGTTTTTAACCCTCTGACTAATAGGTCTTAGCCATACAGGAAGTAAACTGATAGAAACTAACTTCATCTAATAAGAACCCGAACCCCACAACACCACAACAGTGCAATGCTTCAGTTTCCCTTTAAAAACTGGGAATAAGATATTTAAGTCTAGGGACTTCCCTGGTGGTCTAGTTGCTAAGACTCTACATTACCAATGGGGGGGGAACAGGTTTAATCCCTGGTCAGGCGATAGATCCTACACGCCACAGGTAAAGATCTCACCCTCCACAACTAACATCGAGCACAGCCAAATAAACATTTTTGACTTAATTGAAATAAAAAATTGAAAAATTAATTTAAACAAATACAATGTCAATTATCATCACTTCTATTCAACACTACAAAGGGGATCCTTCCAAGAGCCATCAGGTAAGATAAAGAAATTAAAAGGCCTAAGAATCAGAAAGGAAGAAATAAAAGAGGCAACTCACAGATGACATAGTTGTGTATAAAATCCAAAAGGTTTATATCTAAACTATTAAAATTAGTAAGTATATTAAGAATAGCCCTGAATACAAGGTAAATATAAGGAAGTCAATGGTCTGCATATTAGCACAAAAAGTAAAAAACAAAAGTCAAAATTTATTCCAGTGGATCACCATAAAAAGCACCCAATAATTTAAGGGGCAAATCTCACAATAGATGTGCAAGGCCTTTCTACAGAAAACTACAAGACATCACTAAGAGGAACTTTTAAAAGTACAGAGGAAATGATAAAGTGTAATAAGACTGGAGACCTGTATATGTACACCCGAGGCCCTTTGCTGTCCAACTAAAACGATCACAGCATTGTTACCTGGCTATTCTGCAACATAATGTTCAAAAGTTTAAAACGGAAAAAACATATAGCATCTACTTATATGCACATCATAAAAATTCAAGTCAGGTACTTCCCGGGTGGCTCAGTGGTAAAGAATCTGCCTGCCCATGCAGGAGACACAGGAGACTCAGGGTCGATTCCTGGAACCTGGATGCAAGAAGATCCACTGGAGGAGGAAATGGCCACCCGCTCTGGTATTCCTGCTGGGGAAATCCCACGGACAGAGGAGCCGGGAGGATTACAGTCCATGGAGCCTCAAAGAGTGAGACACAACTGAGCAGCACACAGAAACATTCAATCAAGATATTAAAGAAAGTGCAGTTACCTGGAAAAGGCTACGAAGACGGTATTGTGAAGATACTTGTTTGCAAGCAGGTGTGTAAATTTCACAAATAACCAATCAAATCCGAGCAGGTTTATTTGTGGAAATTGATGCGCTGAGTCTGAAATGTACATGGAAATGAAAGGGCCAAGAACAGCCTATGAAACACTGAACAGAAAAAGGAAAGGTATCAAACATTATAAAAATGCACTTATCACTGTAGTGTGCTCTTGGCGTAAGGACAGACTGATGATCTAGAAGGAGGCGTGTGGATAAATAATTAAACAAATACAATGTCAATTATCATCACTTCTATTCAACACTACAAAGGGGATCCTTCCAAGAGCCATCAGGTAAGATAAAGAAATTAAAAGGCCTAAGAATCAGAAAGGAAGAAATAAAAGAGGCAACTCACAGATGACATAGTTGTGTATAAAATCCAAAAGGTTTATATCTAAACTATTAAAATTAGTAAGTATATTAAGAATAGCCCTGAATACAAGGTAAATATAAGGAAGTCAATGGTCTGCATATTAGCACAAAAAGTAAAAAACAAAAGTCAAAATTTATTCCAGTGGATCACCATAAAAAGCACCCAATAATTTAAGGGGCAAATCTCACAATAGATGTGCAAGGCCTTTCTACAGAAAACTACAAGACATCACTAAGAGGAACTTTTAAAAGTACAGAGGAAATGATAAAGTGTAATAAGACTGGAGACCTGTATATGTACACCCGAGGCCCTTTGCTGTCCAACTAAAACGATCACAGCATTGTTACCTGGCTATTCTGCAACATAATGTTCAAAAGTTTAAAACGGAAAAAACATATAGCATCTACTTATATGCACATCATAAAAATTCAAGTCAGGTACTTCCCGGGTGGCTCAGTGGTAAAGAATCTGCCTGCCCATGCAGGAGACACAGGAGACTCAGGGTCGATTCCTGGAACCTGGATGCAAGAAGATCCACTGGAGGAGGAAATGGCCACCCGCTCTGGTATTCCTGCGGGGGAAATCCCACGGACAGAGGACCCGGGGAGGATTACAGTCCATGGAGCCTCAAAGAGTGAGACACAACTGAGCAGCACACAGAAACATTCAATCAAGATATTAAAGAAAGTGCAGTTACCTGGAAAAGGCTACGAAGACGGTATTGTGAAGATACTTGTTTGCAAGCAGGTGTGTAAATTTCACAAATAACCAATCAAATCCGAGCAGGTTTATTTGTGGAAATTGATGCGCTGAGTCTGAAATGTACATGGAAATGAAAGGGCCAAGAACAGCCTATGAAACACTGAACAGAAAAAGGAAAGGTATCAAACATTATAAAAATGCACTTATCACTGTAGTGTGCTCTTGGCGTAAGGACAGACTGATGATCTAGAAGGGGAGGCGTGGGTATGGTATCTTCTTCAAGATCCTAAAAGGTTCTGGTGGACGGCCAGATGGAGAATCACTTTCTGAGTTCCAGCTCTCACCTCCTCCCCTTGCCCTACTCCTTCCTCGCACTTCAGCTGGAACTGCCCTCTGCATGCATTTCTACTCCATTCCGTTCCCTTTTCTGTGTACAGAACATGTGTGATGCCCGGCTAGTCTCCCCTGACAGATGTTAACCTCACGAGGGCAGGAACTTTTTCTTCTATTTCTACCTAATTCCTATTTCATGTGTACACGCTAAGTCGCTGTTGTGTCCAATGCTGTGCAACCCTGTGGACCATATCCCATCAGGCTGCTTTGTCCATGGGATTATCCAGGCAAGAACACTGGAGTGGGTTGCCACTTCCTCCGCCAGGGGATCTTCCCGACTCAGGGGGTGAACCCAGGTCTCTTACGTCTCCTACAGGTGGGTTCTTTACCACTAGGGTCACCTGGGAAGCCCCACCAACTACACAGACATTCCTAAGCAAGCATTCGTTAAATGGGCTCAATTATTGATGTGACCCCCTCCTTCATGAACCCCCAAATCTGCGCTGACTAGAACGTAACACATCTTATGGTCTCAGAACCACCATCACAGCCT
Organism: Tragulus kanchil; assembly: GCA_022376925.1. Lineage (NCBI taxonomy): Eukaryota > Metazoa > Chordata > Mammalia > Artiodactyla > Tragulidae > Tragulus > Tragulus kanchil. The sequence goes on from JAIOJX010000023.1 coordinate 136,233,160, forward strand.
TCTCAAAGTCCAACAGGGAAAGGTGTGCATCACTTTTCTGAGTTGCTCTCTGGGATGTTCATAGAGCTAAACTTCCATAAAAAGGGATTTAAGCACTTCCCTGGTGGTCCAGTGGGTAAAGAGTCTGCCTTGCAGTGGAAGGGGCGCTGGTTCGATCCCTGGCACAGGAAGATCCCATATGCCAGGGAGTGGCTGGGCCAGTGTGCCCAATTACAAGCCAGCGTTCTGGAGTGCATGAGCCCAGAGCCGGTGCTCTGCAACGAGAGAGGCCACTGTGATGGGAGGCCCACACAGGTCAGAGAATTAAGATGGATGAAAATAAATAAATGAAGGACCAATAAAAAGAGGCCAAAATATACTTTTTAAAAAAGGGGGGTGGACTTAAAAATTACATCAACAGGGGACTAACCTGGTGGTCCAGTGGCTAAGATTGCATTCCCAATGCAGGAGGCCCAGGTTTGAATCCTGGTCTGGGAACTAAATTCCACATGCCGCAACTAAGACCCAGCTCTCCAGTCATTAAGTCATGTCCGAGCCTTTGTGACACATCAGGCCTCCCTGTCCCTCACTACCTCCCAGAGTTGGCCCAGGTCCATGTCCACTGAGTCAGTGATGATCTGATCCAGTCAAATAAATAAATAAAAATAAATACTAAAAAAAATACATCATTAAATAGGAAAATGCAGATAAAAAGGTAGGTACCTGTTCGGCTAAACTGGTAACAGTGAAATAATCACATTACCTTAAAAAATAAGTGGGTGGAATTCTTGGCATGTGTCTACATCTGACTATTTATGGAACCTTATGATACAGGCCAGGGCTTTGGTCTCTCAGCCAGTAAAATCCTTCTGGCCCACGAAGATGCCAGATGGACAGCCGCAAGGTTGTTATTTTTAAATCATTCCCGGGTTTGGTATTGATTTAGGGCCCCAAAATGAGGAAACAGAGTTTAATTAAAAGATATGGAATTTGACTCTGGTTCTGATAAATGAAACCACTACAAGATCCTGGACTTGATGTGACCCCTCCTTCATGAACCCCCAAATCTGCGCTGACTAGAACGTAACACATCTTCTGGTCCCCGACCCACCATCACAGCCTTCTCAAAGTCCAACAGGGAAAGGTGTGCATCACTTTTCTGAGTTGCTCTCTGGGATGTTCATAGAGCTAAACTTCCATAAAAAGGGATTTAAGCACTTCCCTGGTGGTCCAGTGGGTAAAGAGTCTGCCTTGCAGTGGAAGGGGCGCTGGTTCGATCCCTGGCACAGGAAGATCCCATATGCCAGGGAGTGGCTGGGCCAGTGTGCCCAATTACAAGCCAGCGTTCTGGAGTGCATGAGCCCAGAGCCGGTGCTCTGCAACGAGAGAGGCCACTGTGATGGGAGGCCCACACAGGTCAGAGAATTAAGATGGATGAAAATAAATAAATGAAGGACCAATAAAAAGAGGCCAAAATATACTTTTTAAAAAAGGGGGGTGGACTTAAAAATTACATCAACAGGGGACTAACCTGGTGGTCCAGTGGCTAAGATTGCATTCCCAATGCAGGAGGCCCAGGTTTGAATCCTGGTCTGGGAACTAAATTCCACATGCCGCAACTAAGACCCAGCTCTCCAGTCATTAAGTCATGTCCGAGCCTTTGTGACACATCAGGCCTCCCTGTCCCTCACTACCTCCCAGAGTTGGCCCAGGTCCATGTCCACTGAGTCAGTGATGATCTGATCCAGTCAAATAAATAAATAAAAATAAATACTAAAAAAAATACATCATTAAATAGGAAAATGCAGATAAAAAGGTAGGTACCTGTTCGGCTAAACTGGTAACAGTGAAATAATCACATTACCTTAAAAAATAAGTGGGTGGAATTCTTGGCATGTGTCTACATCTGACTATTTATGGAACCTTATGATACAGGCCAGGGCTTTGGTCTCTCAGCCAGTAAAATCCTTCTGGCCCACGAAGATGCCAGATGGACAGCCGCAAGGTTGTTATTTTTAAATCATTCCGGTTAGGTATTGATTTAGGGCCCCAAAATGAGGAAACAGAGTTTAATTAAAAGATATGGAATTTGACTCTGGTTCTGATAAATGAAACCCCACTACAAGATCCTGGACTTGTGGTCGTATTTAGACAGATATACTATCCATGGTTGGCCCATTCATTTCTGGACAATCCCAAGTATTAGAAAGTTCCAGGCTTCCCTGGTGGTCCAGTGGGTAAGGACACCGCCTTTCAGTGCATGGGGCGCCGGTTCGATCCCTGGTCTGGGAAGATCCCACGTGCCACGGAGCGGCTGGACCGATGTGTCCAATGACCGAGCCGGAGCTCTGAAGCGCATGCGCCCAGAGCCGGTGCTCTGGAGCGAGAGAGGCCACTGCGATGGGAGGCCCACACAGACCAAAGAACAAAGATGGAAATAAATGAAAGACCAATAGAAGTGGCCCAAAAAAAGGGTGAGGGGGAGAGAAAGTTCCAAAGCTTTTGGTGTGCTTGCATGCTCAGTCCTGCAGTTGTGTCCGACTTTGTGATCCCATGGACTGTAGCCCTCCAGGCTCCTCTGTCCATGGAATTCTCTAGACAGGAACACTAGAGTGGGCTGCCATGTCCTTCCCAGGGGATCTTCCTGGACCAGGGAGTGAATCCAAGTCTCTTGTTTCCCCTGCAGTGAAGGAAGATTCTTCACTAATGAGGCACCAGGGAAATTTCTGGCACCACCCAGATTAAAGTTAATCCATTTTGGTCATGGATACTTGAACACTGACCTTTACTCCTTACTTCCTATTAAATGGCCCAGTTTCCTGCCACTGCTCTTCAGAGGACTCTACTTGGCCCCACCTCCCCTTCCGGACACTGATTCTTAACACACCCCGCACGGCCCTAGAGGGTGGTGTGATGCCCAGAACCGAAGGCAGTATCCCAGGTGGGCTTAACCAAAGACCAGAATGGGTTTCGAGCACCTTTTTGTGGGCAGGATTTTTGAAATCATGTATTTATTTAGTTGGCTATGCCAGGTTACTTGGTTGTAGCATTCGGGATCTTTAAGTTGTGGCCTGTGAACTCTTTCCTGTGGACTCTAGGTCTCTGAACCTGGGCCCCAGTATTGGAAGCAGGGAGTCTTAGCCCACTGGACCACCAGGGAAGTCCTGACCACCAGGGAAGTCCCGTCTAGCACCTTTTTGTTATGAGAAGCATCTGTTAAATTAGGTCGAGTTGATTGATTTTCTGCCTTCATTTCCCATACTGGCTTCTTAATGAATTTTCGGTATTCAAAAAACCACTCTCACTGTGCTACACAGACATGTCCCTGGAGTCTTACGCCTGTACGGCTCGCCTTTCATAACTGTGTAGCTGTCCACTGCTGTCTATTAAGTTCTCTCTCACCTGATTTACCCCAGCCTGGACTTTGATTCTTTGGTCCAGCTTATCAACAGGCGAACGAGTTTTATTCCAGCCATGAGTCGGAGCAGATTAGTGGGCACTGAAGCCCTCATCTAAGTCGTCGATCCCAGTGAACAAGGCCTCCCCGCCCCATCATATAATGGAGCTGACACTGATCCACTGGAGGAGTTACTCAACCAGACACGAATCGTCTTCTAGCCCACATTTCTCCAGCTGACCCACAGGAAAACAAAGGGGGACTTTCAAACATCTCGCTGAAAGTCAGATGCACAATGTCTATGTCATACCCTATACCCTGAAAGTAACAGAGGCATAAGTATTACGCCCTGAGAAGCTGGGGTCTTCAGTTCAGATTGACGAGGCAAAGGTGAGGAAGGCTAATAACGCGTAGAAGGGGAACACATTCCACCCTTGCGATGAAGCTACATTTTCAACAGTGTTACCTTCCCATCTTGCTTTCAACCAGATGTCCAGTGTGGCTGAAGTCACTTAGCTGTCACGTCCTTTTAACTTCTGCCACTTCTGGGTGCCTGAGCCAAATCCTTGCTGGTTACCATGTCACCTAACACACACAGCTGCCACCCTCTGACCACCAGCAGAGAAATTTCATCGCAGTGTATCTCAGGCTCTAACGTATGGCCAAAGACTTGCTGAAGTGAATGCCTGTCAAGATCGAGACTGTTAAACTTGAAAGACCCTTGGTAAGTGGAAATACAGTGCTTGAGATTAGTATCTGCTAACGGGGACAGTTCTTCCCTGGGAGCAGGTGTGGGTCTGGAGCAGGACTGCTGGCTAGCTCGGCTGTCGCACAGGCAGAGGCCCTGGGGGACCCAGGACTGGAGTTCAGGATCCTCGGGGGTCCTGCCTCTGGGAGCCTGGGAAACTTCTGCTTCCTTGTTTATCAATAGGCAATAACAACAGTATCTGCCTTAGAAGATGATCACGGGGCTTCCCTGGTGGTCCGGTGGTTAAAAATGTGCTTTCCAATGCAAGAGACACAGATTCAATCCCCAGTCGGGGAACTAGGATCCCACATGCCACAGAGCAACTAAGCCCGAGCACCACAACTAAGACCCGATGCACCCACATAAATATTTTTAAAAAGAAGAAGAAGATTATTGTGATGATAAAATAAAATTTAAATACACTGAGGACAAGGAACTTGAATGGGTGTTAGCTCCTATTCTCCTATGTGCCCAGAAAACTCTCTTCTGATTTGACTTTCACTGTCCTGGGATGTTTACATCCAGGAAAAGATGGGCTGCCCAGTCTTCTTGCTGTACTGTTTTAGCTATGTAGCTGTTGCTAAATACGAGAATGTGAATTTCACCAGAGCAGGGCTTGTTCTCTGCTTTCCTTCATGCAGAATCCTCAGAGCCTAACACACTGCTTGGCACGAAGTAGGTGCTGAATCAGCATTCGTCGGATACGTAACTGAACCCAGTTTCCTGGCTGTCCACATTCACTCTCTCTTCAGGTTGCTTCTGTTTTTGAAGTAGATAAAATGAGAAAATCTGGGCAGAACATTTAACACCACGAGAAGCCCAAAAAGACAAATGAAGATTACATTTTCAACAGTGTTACCTTCCCATCTTGCTTTCAACCAGATGTCCAGTGTGGCTGAAGTCACTTAGCTGTCACGTCCTTTTAACTTCTGCCACTTCTGGGTGCCTGAGCCAAATCCTTGCTGGTTACCATGTCACCTAACACACACAGCTGCCACCCTCTGACCACCAGCAGAGAAATTTCATCGCAGTGTATCTCAGGCTCTAACGTATGGCCAAAGACTTGCTGAAGTGAATGCCTGTCAAGATCGAGACTGTTAAACTTGAAAGACCCTTGGTAAGTGGAAATACAGTGCTTGAGATTAGTATCTGCTAACGGGGACAGTTCTTCCCTGGGAGCAGGTGTGGGTCTGGAGCAGGACTGCTGGCTAGCTCGGCTGTCGCACAGGCAGAGGCCCTGGGGGACCCAGGACTGGAGTTCAGGATCCTCGGGGGTCCTGCCTCTGGGAGCCTGGGAAACTTCTGCTTCCTTGTTTATCAATAGGCAATAACAACAGTATCTGCCTTAGAAGATGATCACGGGGCTTCCCTGGTGGTCCGGTGGTTAAAAATGTGCTTTCCAATGCAAGAGACACAGATTCAATCCCCAGTCGGGGAACTAGGATCCCACATGCCACAGAGCAACTAAGCCCGAGCACCACAACTAAGACCCGATGCACCCACATAAATATTTTTAAAAAGAAGAAGAAGATTATTGTGATGATAAAATAAAATTTAAATACACTGAGGACAAGGAACTTGAATGGGTGTTAGCTCCTATTCTCCTATGTGCCCAGAAAACTCTCTTCTGATTTGACTTTCACTGTCCTGGGATGTTTACATCCAGGAAAAGATGGGCTGCCCAGTCTTCTTGCTGTACTGTTTTAGCTATGTAGCTGTTGCTAAATATGAGAATGTGAATTTCACCAGAGCAGGGCTTGTTCTCTGCTTTCCTTCATGCAGAATCCTCAGAGCCTAACACACTGCTTGGCACGAAGTAGGTGCTGAATCAGCATTCGTCGGATACGTAACTGAACCCAGTTTCCTGGCTGTCCACATTCACTCTCTCTTCAGGTTGCTTCTGTTTTTGAAGTAGATAAAATGAGAAAATCTGGGCAGAACATTTAACACCACGAGAAGCCCAACACATAAATACATACTGGACAAATAGCAGCTATTATGATGTTGACATGACTCCCGGCAGGCTTGCTGAGGGGAGATAAACAGCTACAGACAGATGGAAACAAGGTACAGAACAGATGGACTTTCTCTGCTCTAGAGTTTTCAGTCTAGTGGGGACATAGACACATTTTTAAATTGAATATATTAAGTGTAATCTATGGGATAATACGGGAACATGACACAGGCCCCTATCCAGGTCAGAGAGGCACACAAGGCTGCTCTGACCCCTATCTTTTAAAACGAGACCTAAAAGGGAAACAGGATTTAGGCAAGTGAAGAGAAGAATCTGAAAAAGAATGGACAGGTGCAGGTGTATAACTGAATCACTTTGTTGTACAGCAGAAACTAACACAACATTGTAAATCAGCGACGTTGTAGTTGTTGTTTAGTTGGTAAATCGTGTCTGACTCTGTGATCCCTATGGACTGTAGCCCACCAGGTTCTTCTGTCCATGGGATTTCCCAGGCAAGAGCTGAAGCGGGTAGCCATTCCCTTCTCCTGGGGACCTTCCCAACCCACAGATCAAATCTGCATCTCCTGCACTGGCAGGCAGATTCTTTACCACTGAGCCATCAGGGAAGACACATATTCCAATAAATATAAATGTATGTGTGTGTGTGTGTGTACATATACTCCAATATAAAATAAAAATTTTTGAAAAAAATCCCATATAATAGGAATCAGCTGTGCAAGGGCCCTTTGGTAGGAAAAGGCTGGGTTTTCTTGGAAGAACTGAGCAGCCAGTTGAAGTGTCTGTGTGTGAGGGGAGACAATGATCTTTAAGACCAGAGGTAGAACCTTGTATACAAGACCTTGGGACCACACAAAGAGTTCAGCCAAGAGACTGGGAAGTCTTTGAATGGTGTGAAGAGCAGAGATCAAACAAACCACAACCGACTCTGGAATCATTCTGGGCTGCTCCTAGAATTGAGGGGACACTCACACCCACCACTTGCCTGAAGTCCAGAAGCCAGTGATGGAGCGGGTGGTGAAGCTTGGCCAGCACTCCCTCAGCACACACAGGGAGGGCTCAGTCAGTTGGGGCAGAAGAAGCTTGATTTCTGATTGGCCAAATTATCCACTGATGCAGGAGGGCCAGGTTTCTCCTCCTGTGAGGAACTGTACCTGACAAAGAAGAAACAGAAAACGAGAGGCAATGAGACTGTGCTGTTCTCTATCTGCCTATCAAGGTGCTACGTGTGTTCTCCCGGACGGCAACAGCAAACAAGGCACGCAAAAACACCAGATGTGTCTTTCTTCCAGAAGGCAAAGTTCACTTGTATATCCACCTGGTTCTTCTCCACAACCCTAGGCGGTGGGAAGCCAGATATTTTTATCACTTCCCTCATCCCTCCTTCCACCTCCCACCTCATTCATTTTGCAGATGGAAAACTGAAATCACGGGTGAACGAAGTGACCATCAAAGCTCAGAGATAAAACTTGGATTAAAACTAATCTTGGATTATGCATATCTGTAAACAACAAAACTGTAAAAGTAAAAAGTGAAAAAAAAAAAACTATTCTCATAATTCTGAGCCTTCCTTCTCTCCAATCCATATTAGAAATAAAAGGACGTGAAGGTGTTCTCTCTTACAAATGGATTTGCCGTCAATGTGAGTTACATGAAACGGACAGTCAAGGGCTTCCCTAGTGGCTCAGTGGTTGAGATTCCACCTGCCAATGCAGGAGACACAGGTTCAATCCCTGATCCGGGAAGATCCCACATGCCGTGGAGCAACTAAGCCCAGGAGCCACAACTATTGTCTGTGCTCTGAAGACCACGCTCCACAACAAGAGAAGCCACCGCGATGAGAAACCCAGTCACTGCAACTAGAGAATTAATTCTGCTCACCAGAATTAGAGAAAATCCACTCATAGCCACACACACCAAAAAAAGTACCACCAAAAAATAAGTAAATAAAATCATTTTTTAAAAAGAAATGAGCAGTCAATAGGAGACAGGAACTCGACTCTCCCTGCTTCATAGAGGACTGTTGCAAGGTTCAGCCAATGCCCAATGGCTTCATGGGCATCCGAACCTGAATGTCCCATAAACCGCTCTGACGCATTAAACCCGAAACGGACGCCGTGGTCTGCACCCCCAGGCCTGCTCCTCTTCCTGCACGTTCACCTCAGCACTGGGTTTCCTCTCGTCATCCACTCGTTCCTCCTCCCGCCCCTGGCACGGCCTCCTCAAGTGGCTCTCTGATCACGCCTCAGGTCACTCCCAGCGCCTCCCTCTTGTGAGGAACTGTACCTGACAAAGAAGAAACAGAAAACGAGAGGCAATGAGACTGTGCTGTTCTCTATCTGCCTATCAAGGTGCTACGTGTGTTCTCCCGGACGGCAACAGCAAACAAGGCACGCAAAACACCAGATGTGTCTTTCTTCCAGAAGGCAAAGTTCACTTGTATATCCACCTGGTTCTTCTCCACAACCCTAGGCGGTGGGAAGCCAGATATTTTTATCACTTCCCTCATCCCTCCTTCCACCTCCCACCTCATTCATTTTGCAGATGGAAAACTGAAATCACGGGTGAACGAAGTGACCATCAAAGCTCAGAGATAAAACTTGGATTAAAACTAATCTTGGATTATGCATATCTGTAAACAACAAAACTGTAAAAGTAAAAAGTGAAAAAAAAAAAACTATTCTCATAATTCTGAGCCTTCCTTCTCTCCAATCCATATTAGAAATAAAAGGACGTGAAGGTGTTCTCTCTTACAAATGGATTTGCCGTCAATGTGAGTTACATGAAACGGACAGTCAAGGGCTTCCCTAGTGGCTCAGTGGTTGAGATTCCACCTGCCAATGCAGGAGACACAGGTTCAATCCCTGATCCGGGAAGATCCCACATGCCGTGGAGCAACTAAGCCCAGGAGCCACAACTATTGTCTGTGCTCTGAAGACCACGCTCCACAACAAGAGAAGCCACCGCGATGAGAAACCCAGTCACTGCAACTAGAGAATTAATTCTGCTCACCAGAATTAGAGAAAATCCACTCATAGCCACACACACCAAAAAAAGTACCACCAAAAAATAAGTAAATAAAATCATTTTTTAAAAAGAAATGAGCAGTCAATAGGAGACAGGAACTCGACTCTCCCTGCTTCATAGAGGACTGTTGCAAGGTTCAGCCAATGCCCAATGGCTTCATGGGCATCCGAACCTGAATGTCCCATAAACCGCTCTGACGCATTAAACCCGAAACGGACGCCGTGGTCTGCACCCCCAGGCCTGCTCCTCTTCCTGCACGTTCACCTCAGCACTGGGTTTCCTCTCGTCATCCACTCGTTCCTCCTCCCGCCCCTGGCACGGCCTCCTCAAGTGGCTCTCTGATCACGCCTCAGGTCACTCCCAGCGCCTCCCTCTTGGTTCCGCATTGCCTGGGCTCAAACCTGGACGCCTGCAGTGGCCCCCAGCTGTTCCTCTGGCTGTATCCAGAGCCCCCACCCCCACCCCACCCCATCGTCTGCCACTGGCAAGATGCACCCAGGATGGAGATCCTTAACTCCACTGTTCTTTTTTTTTTTTTTAAGATTCATATATTTATTAATGTGTCTTCTTTGCAGCTCAAGGGCTTTTCTCGAGTTCCAGCAAGCAGAGGCTACTCTCTAGTTACGGCGCATGTGCCTCTCACTGCAGAGGCTTCTCTTGTTGCGGAGCACAGGCTCTGGGGTATGTGGGTTTCAGTAGCGGAGGCTTCCGGGCTCTAGAGCACAGGCTCAGTAATTGTGGTGCATGGGCTTAGCTGCTCTGTGGCATGTGGGATCTTTCCAGACCAGGGATCAAACTCTGGTTCGATTCCTTTCTTTGCAAGGTGGATTCTTAACCATCACACCACCAGGGAAGTGCCTTACTGTTTTAAATCCTCTGATGACCACCTCCAACACTCGCAGGAGAAGTCAGGCCTCAGCGCTGCATCCCAGCCTCTCTGTGACGTGGGACACTCTTGCCATCCTCTGGCACCCGCCCCCTAGCTCCCTGTGCTTCAGCCACGGCAATGACCTGCTGGGCCCCACACAGGACAGGGCCTCCCGTCCCCTCTAACTCGTCTCCTACAGCTCTCCCTCACCCTGGTCACCTCTCATTCCTCTGACCCACCCAGTGTGTCCCTGCCCAGGGCCACTACACTGAGTGCTCCCCCACCTGGAACCTCTGCTCCTCAGGCCTCCTCATGGCCAACTCCTTCACCTTCTTCAGTGCCGCCTTCCCGCTGAGGTTCACCCTTGCCACCCTGTTTAAGTTTGCACACTGGCCCCTCGCTTGGCACCCTTGAACAGGCTACGCCTTTTACGTCCTATGCCTATTGTTTCTTGTCTGTGTCCTGCTTCGCTCCGTACTCCAACCTCTAGAATGGAAGCTCCAGAAGGGCCAGAATCTTTATATGATTAAGTTTATTGGGGCCTCCCTGGTGGTTCCGTGGTTAAGAATCCACCTTCCAATGCAGGGGACCAGGGTTCAATCCCTGGTCAGGGGACTAAGATCCCACATGCTGTAGAGCCTCTAAGCCTGTGTGATACAATTACCGAGCCCACAGCTAAGATTGGACATAACCAAGTAACTAAATAAATAATTTTTAAAGGTTACTGATACATCCCAACCATATGAAACAGTGCCTGACAAACAGTAGGTGCCCTAAGGATTTTTTGTTGAATAAACTGAACGCATAAATGGACCTGTTAGTTCACATCTCTCTGCTCATGAGTTCGTCTCTATTCATCCTATGCCCCCACAGATACAATCTCTCACTTTTCACTCCAAACATGTCTTGTTTACCTACTGGTCTCTCCCACTGCTAGCTCCAGGAGAAGCACCTTGAATTATCTTTCAATGCTCGCTTCCTGACACACTCACACACACCAGACAATAAAGGGCAATTGATAACACATCTGTTGCTTTGATGTCCATCGACAAATGAATGGGCAAAGCAGCTGGGGTACATACAGACAATGAAATATTTCTCAGCCTTAAAAAGAACGCATTTGAGTCAGTCCTAATGAGGTGGATGAACCTAAAGCCTATTATACGGAGTGAAGTAAGTCAGAAAGAGAAAGACCAATATCATATATGAATGTGTATATATGGAATCTAGGAAGATGGTGCTGATGAATTTATTGGAAGGGTAGCAACAGAGATGCAGACATAGGGAAGAGACTTGTAGACACAGTCGGAAAGGAGAGGGTGGACGAACTCAGAGACCAGCATTGGTTTTTCTTGGCATGCACACATTTTTCATTGAAGAATAACTGCTTTACAGTATTGTGCTGCTTTCTCCCATACATCCACATGAATCAGTCATAGGTACATATATTTCCTCTTCCTCTTGAATCTCCCTTCCCCTCCTTCTCAACCCTCCCCCTCTAGATAGTCATAGAGCCCCAGGATAAGCTCTCTGCAGCATACCACAAATTCCCATTGGCTAGCTATTTTATATATAAGTAAATATTTAAATAAATATTAAATAAATATATATTTATGTATATAAATATATATGTATAAATATAATATTTATATATAAATGAATAAATATTTGTTGAACTCAAATGCCCTGAATCCTGCTGTATTTCAGGCAATATGTACAAACTTGGACCATAACTATACAGAAGAGCTCATTCCTGAACTGTAGATGACTTCTGTTCCATACATTTTGCATAAACCAGGAGGCCCTGATGTATCTATTTGGATAACTGGTCAGGGCAGGTGCCAAATTTTGCAAATTCTATCTCACCAGGATTTCAGAAAATGCAATTTGGTTGAATAAACTGAACGCATAAATGGACCTGTTAGTTCACATCTCTCTGCTCATGAGTTCGTCTCTATTCATCCTATGCCCCCACAGATACAATCTCTCACTTTTCACTCCAAACATGTCTTGTTTACCTACTGGTCTCTCCCACTGCTAGCTCCAGGAGAAGCACCTTGAATTATCTTTCAATGCTCGCTTCCTGACACACTCACACACACCAGACAATAAAGGGCAATTGATAACACATCTGTTGCTTTGATGTCCATCGACAAATGAATGGGCAAAGCAGCTGGGGTACATACAGACAATGAAATATTTCTCAGCCTTAAAAAGAACGCATTTGAGTCAGTCCTAATGAGGTGGATGAACCTAAAGCCTATTATACGGAGTGAAGTAAGTCAGAAAGAGAAAGACCAATATCATATATGAATGTGTATATATGGAATCTAGGAAGATGGTGCTGATGAATTTATTGGAAGGGTAGCAACAGAGATGCAGACATAGGGAAGAGACTTGTAGACACAGTCGGGAAAGGAGAGGGTGGACGAACTCAGAGACCAGCATTGGTTTTTCTTGGCATGCACACATTTTTCATTGAAGAATAACTGCTTTACAGTATTGTGCTGCTTTCTCCCATACATCCACATGAATCAGTCATAGGTACATATATTTCCTCTTCCTCTTGAATCTCCCTTCCCCCTCCCTTCTCAACCCTCCCCCTCTAGATAGTCATAGAGCCCCAGGATAAGCTCTCTGCAGCATACCACAAATTCCCATTGGCTAGCTATTTTATATATAAGTAAATATTTAAATAAATATTAAATAAATATATATTTATGTATATAAATATATATGTATAAATATAATATTTATATATAAATGAATAAATATTTGTTGAACTCAAATGCCCTGAATCCTGCTGTATTTCAGGCAATATGTACAAACTTGGACCATAACTATACAGAAGAGCTCATTCCTGAACTGTAGATGACTTCTGTTCCATACATTTTTTGCATAAACCAGGAGGCCCTGATGTATCTATTTGGATAACTGGTCAGGGCAGGTGCCAAATTTTGCAAATTCTATCTCACCAGGATTTCAGAAAATGCAATTTGGTCCTGAAGAGCTGGTTTCAGACCAGATGGCTAGTAGGTTCTGACTTTTAGAATTGGGGATGCTCTCTGATGAAAGATAGATGAAGAGGAGAGGAGAGGAGGTGGGAGTCACTATGACTTAGTTACACATTCAACCTCATGCCCGCAGTTCTGCATGTATCTCATTCACAGCAAACTCGGGAAACAGACAGGATTATCTGTATTTCACAAGCAGAGGAAGCCAAGGTTCAGAGAATTAAGTAATCGTCCAGGTAACAAATTTTCTATGAAATAAAAGCCCCTGACCTCCAGCCCAGCACTAACCCTGCCTCCCCTGCCACCACGTGGGTGTCTGTTCTCAAGGTCATCATCCTACACAGTATGAACTCACGTACCTCTTTTATGATCTTTGCATCATTGGCACTTGGTGTTTCATTACCCTGAACATGGTGTGAAATGTTTTCTACAACATCCTGGTTCTTTTAAAGTTCAGACCCTATAAAAGTACAGAATCTAATAAAATGCTGTGCTGCCCTGTGAATACCCCAGAGGGTCACACAGGCCGGCTTTGAAGACGGGTCCTCTCCAGGTGCATGAATGCTCAGTGGCTCAGTCACATTCAACTCTTTTGGGACCCCAGGGACCATAGCCCACCAGGCTCCTCTGTCCATGGGATTCTTCAGAAAAGAATACTGCAGTGGGCTGCCATTTCCCTCCTCCAAAGGATCTTCCCGACCCAGGGACTGAAGCCACATCCCCTGTGTCTCCTGCTTGGCAGGCAGATTCTTTACCACTGAGCCACCTGGGACCTACCAGCAAAGTCCCACCTAGCCTTTCACCATGAGGGCCAACTGGGATTTAGGCTGACCTGATTTGATTACGAAGGGTATTTCCATATTCCTGAATTTGAACTTTTTCATTTCCTGCTCAAGAATGTCTAATTTGCTTAGTTAGAAGACAGAAAACAAACAAAAAAAGAAAACAGAAGGAAGCAGTCAGGGAAGGCGGGCAGGGTGCAGGAGACAGTTTGCAGTGTCTTTTTGAACAGCCAGGATACAAGCCCTGCTTCCCTCAGGACTGAACAGAAAGCAGGCCAGGCCAAAGAGCCCTTTTAGGAGAACTGAGAGGGAAAAGCGGACCTGGCCAGCGCACTCTGAACTCCAGCCCGGAGAAAACACCGTATCGCAGGGAGTTCCCTGGCAGTCCAGGGACTAAGGCGCCTCACCCCCAATACAGGGGCCCTCAGTTCCATCCCTGGTCGGGGAAACAGATCCCATATGCTGCATCTAAGAGTTCGCAGGCCACGAGTAAGACCCAGTGCCACCAAAATAGATAAGTAAATATAGCAAATTTTTTTGTATGTTTTTTTGTGTGTGTGTGTGCATGTGGTTGGCTTTTTTTTTTGACAAATGTTTTTTAAAACTGTATTCAGTTCTGGTCCAGGATCTGTTGTCATGACTGGGAAGACTAAAGGAGAAAAAGGCTGCCGTAGTGGACGTGCATTGGTCTCAGTCTTCCAACTTTGCCCCCCTGCCTCCCGGTAACCCTACGTTTGTTTTCTCTATCTGCAGGTCTGTTTTTGTTGTGTAGGTCATTTGTGCCCTTTTTTAGATTCCACATATAAGGGATATCACATGATATTTGTCCTTCTCTGTCTGATCTACTTCACTTAGTATGACAGTCTTCAGGTCTATCTATGTTACTGCAAATGGCCTTGTTTTGTTCTTTTTTATGGCTGAGTCATATATGCCACTGTACACATGCCAACACATATCAGATAACATAAACATATATAAGATAGATAGCCAACAAGGACTTACTGTGGGATTCTTCAGAAAAGTCCACCTTTAGGATCTTCCCGACCCAGGGACTGAAGCCACATCCTGTGTCTCCTGCTTGGCAGGCAGATTCTTTACCACTGAGCCACCTGGGACCTACCAGCAAAGTCCCACCTAGCCTTTCACCATGAGGGCCAACTGGGATTTAGGCTGACCTGATTTGATTACGAAGGGTATTTCCATATTCCTGAATTTGAACTTTTTCATTTCCTGCTCAAGAATGTCTAATTTGCTTAGTTAGAAGACAGAAAACAAACAAAAAAAGAAAACAGAAGGAAGCAGTCAGGGAAGGCGGGCAGGGTGCAGGAGACAGTTTGCAGTGTCTTTTTGAACAGCCAGGATACAAGCCCTGCTTCCCTCAGGACTGAACAGAAAGCAGGCCAGGCCAAAGAGCCCTTTTAGGAGAACTGAGAGGGAAAAGCGGACCTGGCCAGCGCACTCTGAACTCCAGCCCGGAGAAAACACCGTATCGCAGGGAGTTCCCTGGCAGTCCAGGGACTAAGGCGCCTCACCCCCAATACAGGGGCCCTCAGTTCCATCCCTGGTCGGGGAAACAGATCCCATATGCTGCATCTAAGAGTTCGCAGGCCACGAGTAAGACCCAGTGCCACCAAAATAGATAAGTAAATATAGCAAATTTTTTTGTATGTTTTTTTGTGTGTGTGTGTGCATGTGGTTGGCTTTTTTTTTTGACAAATGTTTTTTAAAACTGTATTCAGTTCTGGTCCAGGATCTGTTGTCATGACTGGGAAGACTAAAGGAGAAAAAGGCTGCCGTAGTGGACGTGCATTGGTCTCAGTCTTCCAACTTTGCCCCCCTGCCTCCCGGTAACCCTACGTTTGTTTTCTCTATCTGCAGGTCTGTTTTTGTTGTGTAGGTCATTTGTGCCCTTTTTTAGATTCCACATATAAGGGATATCACATGATATTTGTCCTTCTCTGTCTGATCTACTTCACTTAGTATGACAGTCTTCAGGTCTATCTATGTTACTGCAAATGGCCTTGTTTTGTTCTTTTTTATGGCTGAGTCATATATGCCACTGTACACATGCCAACACATATCAGATAACATAAGACATATATAAGATAGATAGCCAACAAGGACTTACTGTACAGCACAGGAAACTCTACTCAATACTCTGCAATGGCCTATTTGGGGAAAGAATTTTAAAACTAGTGGATATAAGTATACATGTAACTGGCTCGCCTTGCTGTACCGCAGACACTAACACAGTGCTGTAAACCCACTGTGTGTGCTCAGGCACTCGATCGTGTCCGACTCTTTGTGGCCCTCTTGACTGCAGCCCACCAGGTTCCTCTCTCCATGGGATCAAGAATACTGGAGTGGATTGCCATTTTCTACTCCAGGGAATAAATCAACTACACTCCAATAATCTTTTTTTTCCTTTTCCCCATCATGCTTCTTTTTATTTGTATTTATTTTCATCCATCTTTGTTATTCTTTGGCCTGTGTGAGCCTCCCATTGTAGTGTCCTCTCTCACTGCAGAGCACTGCCTCTGGGCAGATGCGCTCCAGAGCGCTGGCTCAGTGATTGGATGCACCGGTCCAGCCACTCAGCGGCACATGGGATCCTCCCAGGCCAGGGATCAAACCAGTGCCCTCTGCGCTGCAAGGCAGACTCTTTACCCACTGGACCACCAGGGAAGCCCCTTTTTAAAAAAGCGCTGTTGCAAGACCAGAGACCACATCGACGGACGACAATGCACCAGCCAGGAGAAGCGTCAGTAATGCCATTCAGCGATCCAGACGTTGAACCGAGTAGAAACTTGATGATGGTAAAGTACACAGGCCCCCAAGGTCAAAGAGGAAAACGCGTGTTCTGGGGACCCTAAAGACGCTTCCAGGAACTTCCCTGGTGGTCCAGTGTCTAAGATTCCACACTCCCAATCCACCCGGGTTCAAACCCTTGTCAGGCAACTAGATCCCACATGCCACAGCTAATGCTCCTGGATGCCACAAATAAGACCCAGCACAAATTAAAATAGTCCTCATAATAAAAACGAGATGCTTCCAGAATGTTCTTCTTTAGGATCTGCTGGA
This sequence comes from Tragulus kanchil, assembly GCA_022376925.1. Classification (NCBI taxonomy): domain Eukaryota; kingdom Metazoa; phylum Chordata; class Mammalia; order Artiodactyla; family Tragulidae; genus Tragulus; species Tragulus kanchil. The sequence continues at coordinate 136,250,028 of JAIOJX010000023.1, forward strand.
AATGCCAAAGACACGGAAGCTCAGTCTGCAACCAGAGAGCAGTCATTTATTAGTCCAGCGGAAGTGGCTGCTAGTGTCTATTTGTTGTCCCATCATTTGTCTCTGTTACCAGTGAACTCTGGAATAAGACGTTCATTCAGTTTAACAGCTGGAGAGGCCATATCCTCGCCTATTTGGGGAAAGAATTTTAAAACTAGTGGATATAAGTATACATGTAACTGGCTCGCCTTGCTGTACCGCAGACACTAACACAGTGCTGTAAACCCACTGTGTGTGCTCAGGCACTCGATCGTGTCCGACTCTTTGTGGCCCTCTTGACTGCAGCCCACCAGGTTCCTCTCTCCATGGGATCAAGAATACTGGAGTGGATTGCCATTTTCTACTCCAGGGAATAAATCAACTACACTCCAATAATCTTTTTTTTCCTTTTCCCCATCATGCTTCTTTTTATTTGTATTTATTTTCATCCATCTTTGTTATTCTTTGGCCTGTGTGAGCCTCCCATTGTAGTGTCCTCTCTCACTGCAGAGCACTGCCTCTGGGCCGATGCGCCCCAGAGCGCTGGCTCAGTGATTGGATGCACCGGTCCAGCCACTCAGCGGCACATGGGACCCTCCCAGGCCAGGGATCAAACCAGTGCCCTCTGCGCTGCAAGGCAGACTCTTTACCCACTGGACCACCAGGGAAGCCCCTTTAAAAAAGCGCTGTTGCAAGACCAGAGACCACATCGACGGACGACAATGCACCAGCCAGGAGAAGCGTCAGTAATGCCATTCAGCGATCCAGACGTTGAACCGAGTAGAAACTTGATGATGGTAAAGTACACAGGCCCCCAAGGTCAAAGAGGAAAACGCGTGTTCTGGGGACCCTAAAGACGCTTCCAGGAACTTCCCTGGTGGTCCAGTGTCTAAGATTCCACACTCCCAATCCACCCGGGTTCAAACCCTTGTCAGGCAACTAGATCCCACATGCCACAGCTAATGCTCCTGGATGCCACAAATAAGACCCAGCACAAATTAAAATAGTCCTCATAATAAAAACGAGATGCTTCCAGAATGTTCTTCTTTAGGATCTGCTGGAAATGCCAAAGACACGGAAGCTCAGTCTGCAACCAGAGAGCAGTCATTTATTAGTCCAGCGGAAGTGGCTGCTAGTGTCTATTTGTTGTCCCATCATTTGTCTCTGTTACCAGTGAACTCTGGAATAAGACGTTCATTCAGTTTAACAGCTGGGAGAGGCCTCACGGATGCACTGTATCTGCCCCCTCATTTTACTGATGAAGCGTTTAAGACACTGATTTAGGGAACTCAGCTTTTCAACGTTCATGAGGACTCGAAGAACAGTCACGGACATGACCTCCAGATGGCTGGGGGTCATGCTGAGCCCACACACCCCGTCCAGCTGGCTGTCCCCACAAGCAAACCTGGATCTTCCAGAGCCTGTGTTCCAGCTGGCGATCTGGGAAAATACAATCACCTTATAGCTGGGAAAATAACGATCGGAAAAATAACATCTTCAGAAAATCTGGTTTGGCTTTTGCATCTGAGCTGAGAGGCACAAGCAGAGAAGGGAAGAGAATTAAAACATAGTCTAGCCCTTTTTTCCCTCATTTAGTTTTTCTGTTTGTTTAATTTTTATGGAAATACCTGTCTGGAGAAAGAAACCCTGAGTCTCTGATTGTCTTGAGCCATCAACAAAGGGGACAATAGGAAGAAATCTGGCTAGTTAAGAAGGAAGAGAAGTCCACGGATGTGGAACAAAGTGAAGTTTAGAATTTAGCAGGTCACGTAGAGTTTTCACAAATATAACAGCTTAAAGATGCTCTTTGAGAAACTGATTTAATATATTAGGGCCTGTGCAGCTAAACTAGTAGAACGTGGGGGAAGGAGGCGGAGGGGGAGGAATGCTGGGGAGGAGGAGAGAGGGGGCGCGGGGGTGGGGGGGCTGCTGTGGGTGAGGGTCTGTGGTCTCTGGGTCAGCATCCGCCCCAGGAGGGAGCAGGCTGGTGAGCTTGGAGCACGGCCCCCTCCTCCGGAATCTCCCAGCTCCTCCAAGAAAGGAGGGCTCCTGCCAGCTGCCCTGGGGTCGACCAGCAGCTAGCGAAGGAGGGGATGAGGAAAATGGACAGGAGACCTCAGCAGCCCTCTTGCTGTACAGAAAACAAAACCTACAATAAACTGGGGAGACTTGAAAGAGAAGAGAAAGAAGGCTTTGTATCTCTGTGTGTATACTGAAAATGGAAACACGCAAAGGGCATCTCAGACTGCCACCTTCCTCCTTCCTGCAATCACAGGCACCCAACTAGACAAACATCCGGGTCCTAAAGGACATTAAATATTGGTTAACAACCAGGGCAACCCAGAACTGTTTACACAGGGTGCCTGAGCAACTCTTTCATTCTAAGCATGCCAAGTCTAGTATTATCCTCAGGTAAAGAAAATCAGAACCTCTACATGTCTTCCTAGGCTAAACAATAAAACATTCCTGTTCCAAAATTTTAAGCAGTGATATGGGGACATTTTTACATGTTATGAATACTTTTTTTTAATGCATCGATGCTATAAGAGACAAAAGCATTTATTACTAAAGAAAGATCCTTTCCTCATAGCTCTGCCTTCCTTCTTCCTGCTCGTACAATAAAAAGGGTGTGTGTTCACTGAGGTTGCTCACACAGGGGCTCGCTCCCACTTAAACTCTGTGCATTGCTCACACCTTCATTCACAGGGCTGATCTCTTGATCACGTGCTGAGGGAACACTGTCTCCTCCATTTCATAGAGAGCAGTGAGAATTTTGCCACAGGAAGAGCTCTGATGCCAATAAAGGGGTCAAGAAGAGATCGAAGCTTGAGTCAGCAGACCAGAGTTTGTGCTTTGAGATTCTACCTTTGTACTGTGAGCCCCTGAGTTCATCTTGGGACCTGGGCAATCCAACACTCAATTGGTTCCTAGTCCTCAATGATTGCCCTTTTCCATTATGGTCTCAGTACCAGGGTAGGGAAGGGCCTTCCCTCGTGGCTCCATGGTTCATAATCTGTCTGGCAATGCAGAGGACACTGGGTCAATCCCTGCTTAGGGAACTAAGATCCCATATGGCAACTCTTGAGCCAGCACCACAACTAGAGTCCATGCACTGCAATGAAAGATCCCTCATGATGCAACTAAGACCTGACACAGTCAAATAAATAAATAATTTTAAAAAAGGATACGGATGATGACCCTTCTGGTCTTGTGTGTAGGGGCGGGGGTTGTGCATGCGGGCTCAGTCACTTCAGTCGTGTCCAACTCTTTGCAGTCCCACTGACTGCAGTCCACCAGGCTCCTCTGTCCATGGGGTTCCCCAGGCAAGAATACCTGAGGGGGTGGCCATTTCCTCCTCCAGGGGATCTACCCAACCCAGGGATCAAACCCATATCTCCTGTGTCTCCTGTCTTGGTAGGCACATTCTTTACCACTGAGCCACCTGGGAAGCCCCGTGATGGTGTTTACTATGCACTCAATTCCCATCTCTGAAAGCATCCCTCTCCCCAGATTGGATTATGAGCTACTTCACAAGCAACTTCTCGTATACTTCTTATCTTCGAAACGGGAGCAGGTAGCAAAATGCAGATCACAGGAGCAGGAAATGAATGGATTATATTTTTTTTTAAAAAAAATGAATGAATGAATGGTTTCTGGCTGAACCTGCTGGGGGCCCCGCATGGCGCCAACACATCCTAGGAAATCAGTCAACCTACTGCTCGACTTGGGAGGCAGTCTATTTCTCCCACTGCCGGTATAATACACTGAGCCAGCAGGCATGTTTGACCTCCTGTGTGTATTCTGGGTTCCGAGCGTTCACCGTACATGACATCAGTCTCTTCCCTCCCTCCCTCACCCCGCAGGACAGAACACTCTTCCATCCTGTGAGTAACAGCTGCATGGACTGCAACCCCGCAGAGAAGAAGATCTTCATGGCCAGATGTGATCCTCTCTCGGAGACTCAACAGTGGATTTTTGAACATATCAATATGACTGTTTTAGAAAAATTTAACTACCATGCCAGCTCCTAGAAGGAAAGAAAAAAGGAAGGAAGAAAAGAGTGATTCCCTACAGGTGATTAAAAACTAGATTTTAGCCAGCCTCTGGGTCGAAGGAGTCAGGAATAACATTTCCTAGATCCAGGAAGCCTGGTTTAAAAGACCTGTAAATGCCACGTCAGACTAGGTCGTCCTGAAGAACTTCCTGCACCCTGAAGAAACTGGCCGAGAACCTCGCCAGCCGCGGCCGAGAACGTGAGAAGTCCCTTGCTGGCCAAGGGCAAAGATGCTAGAGTCCAACTCATAATTTTTAAAAATAAGGATACGGATGATGACCCTTCTGGTCTTGTGTGTAGGGGCGGGGGTTGTGCATGCGGGCTCAGTCACTTCAGTCGTGTCCAACTCTTTGCAGTCCCACTGACTGCAGTCCACCAGGCTCCTCTGTCCATGGGGTTCCCCAGGCAAGAATACCTGAGGGGGTGGCCATTTCCTCCTCCAGGGGATCTACCCAACCCAGGGATCAAACCCATATCTCCTGTGTCTCCTGTCTTGGTAGGCACATTCTTTACCACTGAGCCACCTGGGAAGCCCCGTGATGGTGTTTACTATGCACTCAATTCCCATCTCTGAAAGCATCCCTCTCCCCAGATTGGATTATGAGCTACTTCACAAGCAACTTCTCGTATACTTCTTATCTTCGAAACGGGAGCAGGTAGCAAAATGCAGATCACAGGAGCAGGAAATGAATGGATTATATTTTTTTTTAAAAAAAATGAATGAATGAATGGTTTCTGGCTGAACCTGCTGGGGGCCCCGCATGGCGCCAACACATCCTAGGAAATCAGTCAACCTACTGCTCGACTTGGGAGGCAGTCTATTTCTCCCACTGCCGGTATAATACACTGAGCCAGCAGGCATGTTTGACCTCCTGTGTGTATTCTGGGTTCCGAGCGTTCACCGTACATGACATCAGTCTCTTCCCTCCCTCCCTCACCCCGCAGGACAGAACACTCTTCCATCCTGTGAGTAACAGCTGCATGGACTGCAACCCCGCAGAGAAGAAGATCTTCATGGCCAGATGTGATCCTCTCTCGGAGACTCAACAGTGGATTTTTGAACATATCAATATGACTGTTTTAGAAAAATTTAACTACCATGCCAGCTCCTAGAAGGAAAGAAAAAAGGAAGGAAGAAAAGAGTGATTCCCTACAGGTGATTAAAAACTAGATTTTAGCCAGCCTCTGGGTCGAAGGAGTCAGGAATAACATTTCCTAGATCCAGGAAGCCTGGTTTAAAAGACCTGTAAATGCCACGTCAGACTAGGTCGTCCTGAAGAACTTCCTGCACCCTGAAGAAACTGGCCGAGAACCTCGCCAGCCGCGGCCGAGAACGTGAGAAGTCCCCTTGCTGGCCAAGGGCAAAGATGACTTAGGGACTTTTCCAAACAACTGCTGAGTTAATCAATCCTAGCATTTCTCAGGTCAAATCCTGCAGTAGTGAGTAGCTATGAATGGATCCTATTAAGTGGGTGGGTGGGGGTGGAGGTGGAGGGCATGAGAGCTCTGACAACCTGTTGCAGGTTTAGATGGAGCTGTTCTCCAACTGGAATGGCTCAGAGTGCTGCAGAGGATTCTAGAGTGCTCATACCATTCTGTGTTCTTGTGTTATTCTGCAATGAGGGTGTGCTGATCTAAGACTCAAATTACATCATGAAATGGACTCCCAGTGTCTCCATGCCTTCAGTGATGTCTGCCATTTTCCCTTCACAGCAGAGGTAACTTACTGGTCATAAAAGTTCACGCTCCGTGAGTTAGCCGGAGTCCTAACCCAGTGCCCTTGTATGAATCCAGTTGAAACACACACACACACACACACACACACACACACAACTATGCTACCAAGTTACTCCAAAGAGAAATATTTCATGGAAACAGCAAAATCATGTAAGGTTTAGGAAAGGAATTTCCCTAGGAAAATCTATTTTTACTTTTCTATTACTTTTAGAATTTTCAAAGTCTGATGTTTGTCCACTCATAGTTTTATTAAGGAAGGACATGGAGTGGGGCTGATGTAATTTGTTGAGAAGATTCTTAAATCCAAATAAATCTACACCCCAACTGTCACGTGAAAATGGCCTGGTACACTTCAGTTATGTCTGGCCAGTGCTGGGGATGGAGATCCAGTTGGGTGCTGCTCTGGGCTGGGATTTTTTGTCCATTTGTTCCATAGTGTAGACATTAATGATGCTTTTGTTTTCCTTGGAAGCACACTGAAGGAATTTCCACTAATAAAGTGTTTCTGACCCTATTTTCTATAAATGGGAGACAGTATTTCAGGGATGATTTTAAAACTAAATGAGACATTTAATCTTTAAAATAATTTTTTTTTTTTTTTTTACTTTTCAATAACAATGGGAATGTGGGAGGAATACACAGAAATGAGTCTGTAAAGAATGATGTTTGTCGTATATCCATTTCTCAAGTTTTTTTCAGGTAGAAAAATGCTTTTATTTTGCTTTTGTTGTTTTAACTCAGTTTTCATATTAATAAAAAATATATATATATATATATATTGTCTTGGATATAAAAGCATTGAATTTTAGAACTAGAAAGACTGTTAGAATCCAATCCCTTTGTTTTCACAGATGAGTAGCAAAAGCCCAGAGGGAGTGGTCCTAATTCACAGCAAGGCAAATGAGTCTTCCAATGCCTAGTGTCTAATACTTTCCCTGCTGTGTTGCCTCAACTCCTCTGTCATCCAAGAAGGTTCTGGTTATTACTCTGATTTAACCTGAAGTGTTCGGTCGCTCGATGAGAATACCATACCTGCCTGGGGATGCCTACAAGAGCAGCATTCACCTCCAGAAGCTTAAACACACAAAACCTCTTTTCACAAATGTTCCTGGTTGTATTCTGTCCTTGAAATCTAATCAAAACATCCAGTTAAACTGCCCTGCTAATAGGTGGGGAAGAGTTATTTTATTCTCTTTACGGATTTTTCAAGTGTTCTTTTGAAGAGCTGTTCTTTGTAAACTGACAGTCACAGAGACGTTTTTGTGTGTCCGTCAAGATGTCTTGAAGCATTCAAGATGCACAGGGGAGAAAATCAATAGTGAGAAATTAACCTGTGTGTTGAACAGTTCCAGAGAGTGGGCGAAGATTTATCGCAAGTGTTCAGAAAGCAACCTGATTGTAGAACGAGATGAGCCTATAAATCTACACCCCAACTGTCACGTGAAAATGGCCTGGTACACTTCAGTTATGTCTGGCCAGTGCTGGGATGGAGATCCAGTTGGGTGCTGCTCTGGGCTGGGATTTTTTGTCCATTTGTTCCATAGTGTAGACATTAATGATGCTTTTGTTTTCCTTGGAAGCACACTGAAGGAATTTCCACTAATAAAGTGTTTCTGACCCTATTTTCTATAAATGGGAGACAGTATTTCAGGGATGATTTTAAAACTAAATGAGACATTTAATCTTTAAAATAATTTTTTTTTTTACTTTTCAATAACAATGGGAATGTGGGAGGAATACACAGAAATGAGTCTGTAAAGAATGATGTTTGTCGTATATCCATTTCTCAAGTTTTTTTCAGGTAGAAAAATGCTTTTATTTTGCTTTTGTTGTTTTAACTCAGTTTTCATATTAATAAAAAATATATATATATATATATATTGTCTTGGATATAAAAGCATTGAATTTTAGAACTAGAAAGACTGTTAGAATCCAATCCCTTTGTTTTCACAGATGAGTAGCAAAAGCCCAGAGGGAGTGGTCCTAATTCACAGCAAGGCAAATGAGTCTTCCAATGCCTAGTGTCTAATACTTTCCCTGCTGTGTTGCCTCAACTCCTCTGTCATCCAAGAAGGTTCTGGTTATTACTCTGATTTAACCTGAAGTGTTCGGTCGCTCGATGAGAATACCATACCTGCCTGGGGATGCCTACAAGAGCAGCATTCACCTCCAGAAGCTTAAACACACAAAACCTCTTTTCACAAATGTTCCTGGTTGTATTCTGTCCTTGAAATCTAATCAAAACATCCAGTTAAACTGCCCTGCTAATAGGTGGGGAAGAGTTATTTTATTCTCTTTACGGATTTTTCAAGTGTTCTTTTGAAGAGCTGTTCTTTGTAAACTGACAGTCACAGAGACGTTTTTGTGTGTCCGTCAAGATGTCTTGAAGCATTCAAGATGCACAGGGGAGAAAATCAATAGTGAGAAATTAACCTGTGTGTTGAACAGTTCCAGAGAGTGGGCGAAGATTTATCGCAAGTGTTCAGAAAGCAACCTGATTGTAGAACGAGATGAGCCTATAAAAATCCATGTTATGTCATTAAATAGTTGACTGCTGTTTATAGTCCCACTAAAGAGCCAGGCCCTGGGTTCTGCACCCCGGAAAGCCTGGATATGCTGTATGCGAGGATGCTCTCATCGGAGGAAGCCGGCTGTACCACGCTTGGCACTGTCCCCAGAAAAAGCCTCAATACTGCATCCTTTTGGTGTGCATCCTTGTAGGTTGGTTTTGAGATCTCAGAGGGTCTTGTCTCTTTGAGTAAAAAGATGTCATATAAAAAATTAAAACTAGAGGATGTTTTTTAAGAGAAGCCTGGGACATGAAAGCCAAAGTTAGAACCTCAAGGGACCTCCCTGGTGGTCCAGTGGCTAAGATGCTGTGCTACCAAGGCTGGGGGACCAGGTTTGATCCCTGCTCAGGGAACTAGATTCCCACATGCTACAACTGCAACCCAACACAACCAAACAGATACATACTTAAAAAAAAAAGCTCTCAAATTGCCAAGTAATTATTAGATGTATGAGAAGAGGAACCATCCAAATAGAATAAAAAAGAACCCTTAGAATCTACCAGTGGGGAGAAGGGCCTGGCACTGCCATAACCATGTCCACTTTCCCAGAACCATCAAGCGTAGGACTTAACTATACCATGACTGTTCTGAAATGCAGAACATTACATAGGTTCGTGCCTTTATGTGACAAGAGGACTGAACAGGTATTGGGGAGATCCACCTTCCTGGAAAGAACACGATTTGGAAATTGGAACAGCAGCGTTCTGACCCACCTCTTTATCAGAATGGGAGCAAAAGTAACAGACCGTTCATCTGGCCTCAGGAAACACTCCTTCTTCAGGATAAGAAATGGTTTTTGCCAGAATCTAGAAAGGAGTCAGTTTTTCAAACCCTTTTCATGTATTTACTGAGAAAGGGCTGTGCAGAAAAAAGTTGTGACCTAATCGTAAGATTTCCACGTGCTCCGAGGCTGGATGGACATGATGGCAATAACAATGTACTACTAGGTCTCCTGCTACTTAACTTAAAATATTTAAATGAGCACATGACTGTTTCTAAATGCATTCGTTATATCAGAGGCCTCAGTGTGTAATGCAAGTCCCAGGGTTATTTTGTGAACTGCTAACACAGAGCTTTGGGAATTCCCTGGTGGCTCAGTGGTAAAGAATCCACCTGCCAATGCAGGAGACACAGGTTTGATCCCTGGGTTGGGAAGATCCCACAATGACAGAGAACTTTGTACAACAGATGTGTAACACCTAAAGAGAAATGAATTTATGGTCCATGACAGACAGTTAGACCCATTCTGCTCACATTCTAGCAAAACACTTGACACCATGTCCTTTAGGGGCAGTTACATGTTTTTTTAAAAAGCAGTCAGAAAAAGGCCATACAAATATCTCTTTTGTGCTTTTTCCCCTCACGTGAATAATTTCTACTTCAACTCCTTTATAACTATTCCCACAGTGAAGGAGCAAAATGGAATATTTTATCATAAAGATTAGTATATCAAGTTTATGGTAAAAACATCAAAAGAACTAAGGACACTCAGATGGTGAGGCTGGCTGTCCAATCAGGAAAGGCCATGCCCACCTCTGAGTGACCTCATGCATTGAGGACCAGAATCCAAATAGAATAAAAAAGAACCCTTAGAATCTACCAGTGGGGAGAAGGGCCTGGCACTGCCATAACCATGTCCACTTTCCCAGAACCATCAAGCGTAGGACTTAACTATACCATGACTGTTCTGAAATGCAGAACATTACATAGGTTCGTGCCTTTATGTGACAAGAGGACTGAACAGGTATTGGGGAGATCCACCTTCCTGGAAAGAACACGATTTGGAAATTGGAACAGCAGCGTTCTGACCCACCTCTTTATCAGAATGGGAGCAAAAGTAACAGACCGTTCATCTGGCCTCAGGAAACACTCCTTCTTCAGGATAAGAAATGGTTTTTGCCAGAATCTAGAAAGGAGTCAGTTTTTCAAACCCTTTTCATGTATTTACTGAGAAAGGGCTGTGCAGAAAAAAGTTGTGACCTAATCGTAAGATTTCCACGTGCTCCGAGGCTGGATGGACATGATGGCAATAACAATGTACTACTAGGTCTCCTGCTACTTAACTTAAAATATTTAAATGAGCACATGACTGTTTCTAAATGCATTCGTTATATCAGAGGCCTCAGTGTGTAATGCAAGTCCCAGGGTTATTTTGTGAACTGCTAACACAGAGCTTTGGGAATTCCCTGGTGGCTCAGTGGTAAAGAATCCACCTGCCAATGCAGGAGACACAGGTTTGATCCCTGGGTTGGGAAGATCCCACAATGACAGAGAACTTTGTACAACAGATGTGTAACACCTAAAGAGAAATGAATTTATGGTCCATGACAGACAGTTAGACCCATTCTGCTCACATTCTAGCAAAACACTTGACACCATGTCCTTTAGGGGCAGTTACATGTTTTTTTAAAAAGCAGTCAGAAAAAGGCCATACAAATATCTCTTTTGTGCTTTTTCCCCTCACGTGAATAATTTCTACTTCAACTCCTTTATAACTATTCCCACAGTGAAGGAGCAAAATGGAATATTTTATCATAAAGATTAGTATATCAAGTTTATGGTAAAAACATCAAAAGAACTAAGGACACTCAGATGGTGAGGCTGGCTGTCCAATCAGGAAAGGCCATGCCCACCTCTGAGTGACCTCATGCATTTGAGGACCAGAATCCTGTTGATGGCAAGGCTGTGACCTTCCTTCTGCTTCTGACTTTCTATCTGAAGTTACAGACTCTTTTCCAGGAGTGGATATCTCCCCAGCCTCCAAATACAACTGGGTCCTATTATGCAGAATATAGTCTTCCTTATAAGTCAACATTTAAGAAACTAAGACCATGGAATCTGCTCCCATCACTTCATGGCAAATAGAAGGGGGAAAAGTGGAAGCTGTGACAGATTTTCTTTCCTTGGGCTCCAAAATCACTGCGGACAGTGACTGCAGCCATGAAGTTAAGAGATTAGGAGAGGCTTGCTCCTTGGAAGAAAAGCTGTAACAAACCTAGACAGCATATTGTAAAGCAGAGACATCACTTTGCCAACAAAGGTCCATATAGCCAAAGCTATGGTTTTCCCAGTAGTCATGTATGGATGTGAGACTTGGATCTTAAAGAAGTCTGAGTGCCAAAGAATTAATGCTTTCAAATTGTGGTGCTAGAAAAGACTTTTGAGAGTCCCTTGGACAGTAAGGAGATCAAACCAGTCAATCCTAAAGGAAATCAACCCTGAATACTCACTGGAAGGACTGATGCTGAAGCTAAAGCTTCAGTCCTTTGGCCACCTGATGCAAAGAGCTGGCTCACCGGAAAAGACTGAGGGAAAGAGGAGAAGGGGGCAACAGAGGATGAGATATTTGGATGGCATCATCGACTCAGTGGACATGTGTAACACCTAAAGAGAAATGAATTTATGGTCCATGACAGACAGTTAGACCCATTCTGCTCACATTCTAGCAAAACACTTGACACCATGTCCTTTAGGGGCAGTTACATGTTTTTTTAAAAAGCAGTCAGAAAAAGGCCATACAAATATCTCTTTTGTGCTTTTTCCCCTCACGTGAATAATTTCTACTTCAACTCCTTTATAACTATTCCCACAGTGAAGGAGCAAAATGGAATATTTTATCATAAAGATTAGTATATCAAGTTTATGGTAAAAACATCAAAAGAACTAAGGACACTCAGATGGTGAGGCTGGCTGTCCAATCAGGAAAGGCCATGCCCACCTCTGAGTGACCTCATGCATTTGAGGACCAGAATCCTGTTGATGGCAAGGCTGTGACCTTCCTTCTGCTTCTGACTTTCTATCTGAAGTTACAGACTCTTTTCCAGGAGTGGATATCTCCCCAGCCTCCAAATACAACTGGGTCCTATTATGCAGAATATAGTCTTCCTTATAAGTCAACATTTAAGAAACTAAGACCATGGAATCTGCTCCCATCACTTCATGGCAAATAGAAGGGGGAAAAGTGGAAGCTGTGACAGATTTTCTTTCCTTGGGCTCCAAAATCACTGCGGACAGTGACTGCAGCCATGAAGTTAAGAGATTAGGAGAGGCTTGCTCCTTGGAAGAAAAGCTGTAACAAACCTAGACAGCATATTGTAAAGCAGAGACATCACTTTGCCAACAAAGGTCCATATAGCCAAAGCTATGGTTTTCCCAGTAGTCATGTATGGATGTGAGACTTGGATCTTAAAGAAGTCTGAGTGCCAAAGAATTAATGCTTTCAAATTGTGGTGCTAGAAAAGACTTTTGAGAGTCCCTTGGACAGTAAGGAGATCAAACCAGTCAATCCTAAAGGAAATCAACCCTGAATACTCACTGGAAGGACTGATGCTGAAGCTAAAGCTTCAGTCCTTTGGCCACCTGATGCAAAGAGCTGGCTCACCGGAAAAGACTGAGGGAAAGAGGAGAAGGGGGCAACAGAGGATGAGATATTTGGATGGCATCATCGACTCAGTGGACATGACTTTGAGCAAACTCTCTGAGATAGAGGAATCTGGCGTGCTGCAGTTCATGGGGTTCTAAAGAGTTAGACATGACTTAGTGACTGAAAAACAACAATAACACGAGATTCTTTGTGAACATTGATTTATCCCTGGGACCCCTTAAGGAGGGTCTCCAGAGGCCTCTTCCCTTGGCAGGGATATAAGCTGGAAATACGCTTTCATAAGCAGCTGCTGGAGATAAAGAAAGAGGGCATTTTATATAAATCCTGAGAGGCAACACCTCAAAGGGAAAATATTTCTCAGCAATTCCTTGTGATTTGGTGGGTAAATGCCATGATGAGAGGCAGGCTGCATCTCTCGACATGGGTGCCCTTCATCCCCTGCCTGCACGCTATCACCAGGTCCTCTTCAGGCCATCATAACTCTCAGACACCACCACCAGCTGTAATTACTCTCCACGTGTGTGACCGCAGCGGCAACACTGACATGTGACAAGTGGCCGGTCCTCCCACGCTGCTGACGGTGGAAGACTGCCCTTTGATTTATGTCTGGAGCCCTTGCTGGAGACCCGGGAGCTGTCTGCAACTCTATTTGGTGGACCCGACACTGGCCGGGAGCTTTTATCACGGTCACTCATCTGTGCCCAGCACGCCAGGCTGGTGTGTCTGGTACCGCAGCTTCTCAGGCGCCAGTGTGGGCACGTGTCTGACGCTGCACTTCAGAGAAACCGGGTCGTTTCTTCTGTCCCCTCGGCCTGAGGTGTAAAAGCCAAAGTCTATGGTTTTCCCAGTAGTCATGTATGGATGTGAGACTTGGATCTTAAAGAAGTCTGAGTGCCAAAGAATTAATGCTTTCAAATTGTGGTGCTAGAAGACTTTTGAGAGTCCCTTGGACAGTAAGGAGATCAAACCAGTCAATCCTAAAGGAAATCAACCCTGAATACTCACTGGAAGGACTGATGCTGAAGCTAAAGCTTCAGTCCTTTGGCCACCTGATGCAAAGAGCTGGCTCACCGGAAAAGACTGAGGGAAAGAGGAGAAGGGGGCAACAGAGGATGAGATATTTGGATGGCATCATCGACTCAGTGGACATGACTTTGAGCAAACTCTCTGAGATAGAGGAATCTGGCGTGCTGCAGTTCATGGGGTTCTAAAGAGTTAGACATGACTTAGTGACTGAAAAACAACAATAACACGAGATTCTTTGTGAACATTGATTTATCCCTGGGACCCCTTAAGGAGGGTCTCCAGAGGCCTCTTCCCTTGGCAGGGATATAAGCTGGAAATACGCTTTCATAAGCAGCTGCTGGAGATAAAGAAAGAGGGCATTTTATATAAATCCTGAGAGGCAACACCTCAAAGGGAAAATATTTCTCAGCAATTCCTTGTGATTTGGTGGGTAAATGCCATGATGAGAGGCAGGCTGCATCTCTCGACATGGGTGCCCTTCATCCCCTGCCTGCACGCTATCACCAGGTCCTCTTCAGGCCATCATAACTCTCAGACACCACCACCAGCTGTAATTACTCTCCACGTGTGTGACCGCAGCGGCAACACTGACATGTGACAAGTGGCCGGTCCTCCCACGCTGCTGACGGTGGAAGACTGCCCTTTGATTTATGTCTGGAGCCCTTGCTGGAGACCCGGGAGCTGTCTGCAACTCTATTTGGTGGACCCGACACTGGCCGGGAGCTTTTATCACGGTCACTCATCTGTGCCCAGCACGCCAGGCTGGTGTGTCTGGTACCGCAGCTTCTCAGGCGCCAGTGTGGGCACGTGTCTGACGCTGCACTTCAGAGAAACCCGGGGTCGTTTCTTCTGTCCCCTCGGCCTGAGGTGTCCCACTTCAGCTCACCAGGAGGCAGCCCCTGGGTTTCCTAGGGTCTGCCATCCCCTAAGTGTGCCTGGATCAACCTCAGTACAGAAAGTCTGGACACAGAGGAATTTTCTATCCTGACATCACCCACCTTGGGAAGGGTGGGCTTACTGCTTTGTAACTCAGTGGCATAGGTCTTGGTTTAGCAGGGAGAGTCCTGGTTTGTGCCTGTGTAATTATCATTAGTGCCTTCTTTTACTCTTAAAAATGTCCTAGTTTGGATATAAAATTATCTTGTCACACTGCAATCCACCTGCTTGTTTATTCCTAGTGCCTCTACGGAAAGTTAAAATCTCCTGAAATTATGAAATGCCCAGCGTCAACAGGAAATCATGCGTCTCAACACTTGCCTTCACACAGGACGAGATGAAAACCAGTTCTATCTAGGGATGTCTAGAGCATTCACATGGTTCTTTATAAGTTGCCTGATGGAAGCTTTTCAATTAAGAGTTCTTATATTCATCTACTTGCTGCACAAAGACAATCCTAGATGAAATATTTTTGTCATGATTAAAAAAAACGTATTTGAAATCAAATAAGTGATTTTCTATTTTTCCAAGCTGAAAACAGTATCTCCCCCATCAGCAGTCATATTACTAATTCTCAATATTATGGTATGAGATGTGAGTGCTCAGTCACTTACTTGTGTCCAGCTCCTTTGTGGCCTCATGGACTGTAGCCAGCCAAGCTCCTCTGTTCATGGGATTCTTCAGGCAAGAATCCTAGCATGGGTAGGCATTGCCTTTTCCAGGGATCAAACTTGGCTTTCCTGCATTCCAGGTGGATTCTTTCCATCTGAGCCACTTGATAGCCATCTAAATATTTTTGCTGCATGAAGACAATTCTAAATTAAATGGTTTGTTCACGATTTAAAAAATTTGATATCAGCTAAGTCATTTTCTCTTTTTCCAAGCTGAAAAGAGTAGATCCCTGCCAATAGTCATAGTATTAATTCTCAGTATTATGGTATCAGATAGGGACAGATAAATAAATGATAGATAGATTCTATTTGCAATATTGTTTTTGTTTTTCAAAATGATTTTACAGTCATCTCCGTCTGTCCCTGTGATCACCCCTGTGGTGGATAATATCACCATCCTTAGAAAGACACTGCAGGGACCTCCCTGGGGGTCCAGTGGTTAGGACTCCACTCCCAGGGTGAGGAGCACAGGTTCTAGCCCAGGTTGGAGAAGATTCCACATGCTGCCTCATATGGCCAAATTTTTCTAAAAAGTAAAATGGCTAGTTCTTTAAATAAATAAATAAATAAAAAGGAAGAAGAAGGAGGAGCAGGAGGAGAAGAAGAAGAAACTGCAGGACTTGCATCAGAGGGTATGTCCAGATCAAGGTAACAAAGCACAGCCTGGACGAGAATCCAGGTCTGGGTGCTAAGCTCTCAGTTCCTGCCGGCCTCTGTGGTGTGCACATCTCACCGCAGGGTCACTGGCCCACAGTCAAACCCAATGGGAGAGGCTCTGAATTACTTCAGAATGGTGTGAACAATCCTTCCCTGTTTTTAACCCTTAATGATATTTGCTCTTCTTCCCACAAGCTTATTAAAGGGAGAGCGCCACGCTGCATGCAGGATTAGTCCGTCCTAATGAGATTTCCAGGGTACTCGGAAGGAGTGATCAGCTAAAGCTGTTTGCATAGCTCCGGAGGAGAAATCCTCAAGCAAATTCTGTGCGCTCTGGGAGCCTTCACGGGCTCTGTCAGCACTTGGAGGCAGGGGGCAGGGGACAGCCACCAAGAAAAGATTTCTGCACTTACGTTGCAGTAAATCTCCAAAACTGACCTCCTTTCAACATTCTTAGGCTACCCCAAGTAGCTCATCAGTAAAGAACCTGCCTGCTAATGCAGAAGACATAGGTTTAATCCCTGGGTTGGGAAGATAGCCTGGAGGACAATATGGCAACCCACTCGAGTATTCTTGCCTGGAGAGTCCCATGGAGAGAGGAGCCTGGCAGGCTACAGTCCGTGGGGTCAGAGAGTCAGACACAACTCACCCTGAAACACCGTTAACCAACTATACTTCTATTAAAATGTTGTTTTTCAAATGAAGAACTTTAAAAGGGAATTTCCCTCTGATAATAAAGACTGATTAAACTGAGTTACACTCCATTTGGATTTTGAAAGAATTGGAATTTTATCATTTTTAAGAGATGACTTTTGAAAACGATTTCTTTATTTGCCTGTGTTGGGTCTTAGCTGTGGCATGTAGAATCTTTGTCGCGTCACGTGGGATCTTGTGTTGAGGCACACACACTCGCTAGTTGTGGCACACAGCGCAAGCTACAGTAGTTGGTGGCTTAGTTGCTCTGGGGCATGTGGATTTTAGTTTCCCAAACAGGGATCCAATCCCTACCACCTGAATTGCAAGGTGAGCTCTTAACCACCGGACCACCAGGTAAGTCCCCTAAGACTTATATAACTTATATATATTATATATTATATATAAGCGATATAGCAACTTATAAGTAACTTATAATAACTTACATAACTTAATATATAACCTATATATATAATATATATAACTTATAATAGTATATCGGTACCTGGAGGGACTGCTAAAACAGATTGCTAGAAATCCCCAGGCGGTTCAATGGTTAGGACTCTGCAATCTCACTGTCAGGGCCCCAGGTTCGATCCCCGGTCAAGGAACTAAGATCCTGCAAGCCATGAGGTTCCGACAAAAAAAAAAAGAAAAGAAACTGATTGCAGGCCCACCTTCCCATCCCCATTCCAAATTCTGATTCATGCAGCCAGGACTGGGGCCCAAGAAGTTACATTTGTAACTAGTTTCTAAGCAATGAGGATTCTGATTGTCTGGAATCTACCTTCTGGCTTAGATCCACAGTCTCACATTGTGAAAACACCTTTTAAAGATAGTTTTATTGAAAATGAATATTCTTGTAAATTATGTAGTACATTTAAAAGTGATATAATGTTTCAGGTCTACAGCAGGGTGATTCAATTATACCTATATATTGTGTATACATGGACAGAGGATCCTGGTGGGCTACAGTCCAAGAGGTAACAAAGAGTCAGACATGACTGAGTGACTGAGCAAGCATGCATGCATGTGTATACACACTCATTTCAGACTTTTTCCCATTATAAGTTATTAGGAGATATTGACTATAGTTCCCTAAGCTATAAAGTGGGTCCTTGTTGTTTATCTATTCTATATAAAGTATTCAAAATCCTAGAAGATGATGCCATTAAAGTGCTGCACTCAAGATGCCATCAAATTTGGAAAACTCAGCAGTGGCCACAGGACTGGAAGAAGGTCAGTTTTCATTCCCATCCGAAAGAACAGCAGTGCCAAAGAATGTTCAAAATACCATACAGTTGTGCTCATTTCACAAGCGAGCAAGGTAATGCTCAAAATTTAGTGCTTCAGCAGAATGTGAACTGAGAAGCTTGGCAGGGATTTTAGTTTCCCAAACAGGGATCCAATCCCTACCACCTGAATTGCAAGGTGAGCTCTTAACCACCGGACCACCAGGTAAGTCCCCTAAGACTTATATAACTTATATATATTATATATTATATATAAGCGATATAGCAACTTATAAGTAACTTATAATAACTTACATAACTTAATATATAACCTATATATATAATATATATAACTTATAATAGTATATCGGTACCTGGAGGGACTGCTAAAACAGATTGCTAGAAATCCCCAGGCGGTTCAATGGTTAGGACTCTGCAATCTCACTGTCAGGGCCCCAGGTTCGATCCCCGGTCAAGGAACTAAGATCCTGCAAGCCATGAGGTTCCGACAAAAAAAAAAAGAAAAGAAACTGATTGCAGGCCCACCTTCCCATCCCCATTCCAAATTCTGATTCATGCAGCCAGGACTGGGGCCCAAGAAGTTACATTTGTAACTAGTTTCTAAGCAATGAGGATTCTGATTGTCTGGAATCTACCTTCTGGCTTAGATCCACAGTCTCACATTGTGAAAACACCTTTTAAAGATAGTTTTATTGAAAATGAATATTCTTGTAAATTATGTAGTACATTTAAAAGTGATATAATGTTTCAGGTCTACAGCAGGGTGATTCAATTATACCTATATATTGTGTATACATGGACAGAGGATCCTGGTGGGCTACAGTCCAAGAGGTAACAAAGAGTCAGACATGACTGAGTGACTGAGCAAGCATGCATGCATGTGTATACACACTCATTTCAGACTTTTTCCCATTATAAGTTATTAGGAGATATTGACTATAGTTCCCTAAGCTATAAAGTGGGTCCTTGTTGTTTATCTATTCTATATAAAGTATTCAAAATCCTAGAAGATGATGCCATTAAAGTGCTGCACTCAAGATGCCATCAAATTTGGAAAACTCAGCAGTGGCCACAGGACTGGAAGAAGGTCAGTTTTCATTCCCATCCGAAAGAACAGCAGTGCCAAAGAATGTTCAAAATACCATACAGTTGTGCTCATTTCACAAGCGAGCAAGGTAATGCTCAAAATATTTCAGGATAGGCTTCAGCAGAATGTGAACTGAGAACTTCCAAATGCACAGGATAGATTTAGAAAAGACAGAGGAAGTAGAGATCAAATTGTCAACACAGATCATAGAAAAAGCAAGAGAATTCCAGAAAACTTTACTTCTTCATTAACTTCTTCATTGACTAGGCTAAGGCCTTTGACTGTGTGGATCACAACAAAAGGTGGAAAATTCTTAAAGAGATGCGAATGCCAGACCACCTTACCTGCCTCCTGAGAAACCTGTATGCAGGTGAAAAAGCAACGGTTAGAACCGAACATACAACAATAGACTGGTTCAAAACTGGGAAAAAAGTACATCAAGGGGCTTCCCCCGGTGGTCCAGTGGGTAAGGACACCGCCTTGCAGTGCAAGGGGCGCCGGTTCAATCCCTGGCCTGGGAAGATCCCACGTGCCACGGAGCGGCTGGACCGATGTGTCCAATCACCGAGCCGGAGCTCTGGAGCACATGCGCCCAGAGCCGGCGCTCAGCAACGATAGACGCCACTGCGATGGGAGGCCCACAGGAGCCAAAGAACAAAGACGGATGAAAATAGTGAAATGAAAGACCAATAGAAGTGGCCCGCCCGCTCCCCTCCCTCCCCAACCCGGCCCCTGCCCAAAATAAATAAATAAATAAATCTTAAAAAAAAAAAAAAAGTACATCAAGGCTGCATATTGTCACCCTACTTATTTAACTTATATGCAGAGTATACCATGTTAGATGTCAGACTGGATGAATCACAAGCTGGAATCAAAACTGCTGGGAGAAATACTAACAACCTTAGACATGCAGATGATATCACTCTAATTAGGGCAGAAAGTGAAGAGGAACTAAAGAGCCTCTTGGTTAGGGTGAAAGAGGAGACTGGAAAAGCTGGCTTAAAATGCAATATTCAAACAACTAAGACCATGGCATCTGGTCCCACACTTCATGGCAAACAGATTGAAAAAAAATGGAAACACTTGAAGATTTTATTTTGGGGGGGCTCCAAAATAACTGCAGAAGGTGACTGCAACCATGCTTTGTGGTCTATCAAAATCAAAATAAACAGTTGTGCTCATTTCACAAGCGAGCAAGGTAATGCTCAAAATATTTCAGGATAGGCTTCAGCAGAATGTGAACTGAGAACTTCCAAATGCACAGGATAGATTTAGAAAAGACAGAGGAAGTAGAGATCAAATTGTCAACACAGATCATAGAAAAAGCAAGAGAATTCCAGAAAACTTTACTTCTTCATTAACTTCTTCATTGACTAGGCTAAGGCCTTTGACTGTGTGGATCACAACAAAAGGTGGAAAATTCTTAAAGAGATGCGAATGCCAGACCACCTTACCTGCCTCCTGAGAAACCTGTATGCAGGTGAAAAAGCAACGGTTAGAACCGAACATACAACAATAGACTGGTTCAAAACTGGGAAAAAAGTACATCAAGGGGCTTCCCCCGGTGGTCCAGTGGGTAAGGACACCGCCTTGCAGTGCAAGGGGCGCCGGTTCAATCCCTGGCCTGGGAAGATCCCACGTGCCACGGAGCGGCTGGACCGATGTGTCCAATCACCGAGCCGGAGCTCTGGAGCACATGCGCCCAGAGCCGGCGCTCAGCAACGATAGACGCCACTGCGATGGGAGGCCCACAGGAGCCAAAGAACAAAGACGGATGAAAATAGTGAAATGAAAGACCAATAGAAGTGGCCCGCCCGCTCCCCTCCCTCCCCAGCCCGACCCCCGCCCAAAATAAATAAATAAATAAATCTTAAAAAAAAAAAAAAAAGTACATCAAGGCTGCATATTGTCACCCTACTTATTTAACTTATATGCAGAGTATACCATGTTAGATGTCAGACTGGATGAATCACAAGCTGGAATCAAAACTGCTGGGAGAAATACTAACAACCTTAGACATGCAGATGATATCACTCTAATTAGGGCAGAAAGTGAAGAGGAACTAAAGAGCCTCTTGGTTAGGGTGAAAGAGGAGACTGGAAAAGCTGGCTTAAAATGCAATATTCAAACAACTAAGACCATGGCATCTGGTCCCACACTTCATGGCAAACAGATTGAAAAAAAATGGAAACACTTGAAGATTTTATTTTGGGGGGGCTCCAAAATAACTGCAGAAGGTGACTGCAACCATGCTTTGTGGAAGAAAAGCTACAGCAAACCTAAACAGCACATTAAAAAGTAGAGACAATGGTCTGTATAGTCCAAGCTATGGTTTTCCCAGGAGTCATGTATGGATGTGAAAGTTGGGACCATAAAGAAGGCTGGGAACCAAAGAATTGATGCTTTCCAGTTATGGTGCTGGAGAAGACTCTTGACAGTTCCTTGGACTGTGAGGAGATCAAACCAGTCGATCCTAAAGGAAATCAACCCTGAATATTCATTGGAAGGACTGATGCTGAAGCTGAAGCTCCAATCCTTTGGCCACCTGATGCGAAGAGCCAACTCACTGGAAAAGACCCTGATGATGGTAAAGATTAAGTGTAAGAGGAGAGGGGGCGACTGAGGATGAGATGGTTGGATCGCATCACTGACTCAATGGACAGCAGCTTGAGCAAGCTCCAGGAGACAGTGAAGGACAGGGTAGCCCGGCATGGTGCCGTCCATGGGGGTTGCAAAGAGTCAGACACAACTTAGTGACTGTACGACAACATATAGTACAGTGTATCTGTTAATTCTGATCCCCTAATTTTAAAGCTCTTTAAATCAAGATCACAGAGCTGGAAGACCAAGAATAGGCAGTATTATAGTATCATAGTAAATATCTTTTTACTCACTTACATTTCTCTAATAAGCAGGTCAAGGTCCCCACTATTAAGTGCCTGACATAAATCATTGCATTAATAGTTGAATTATTATCATTCCTTCTTCTGTTGTGAATGTCATACTACTATAGATTAATACTAAAAATTAAAAGCACACATAGTATGGTTAAACAATTTACTTTCCCTTGTTTTTCAGGATAACAGCCTATCTAACCTAGACCATATTTTTTTCTCCAGTTCTATCTTGAGAAACATACACACACACACACACCTCCTTTGGTGGTAAATCCCTGACTGAGCTCGTATCACGAACATTGTGCAGATATGACTGAGCTAAGGTTCCTTTCATCTTTGAAAAATGCTGCCAGTTGAATTAGAAGTCTTTGCAAGTGTAACAGTATTTCACTGTACTTGACCCAGCTGGGTAACTTCCCTAGGAACAGCTGCAGAAAAGTAAAGGTGAGTATTTCTGTCGTGTTGAGTATGGTTCTCTTGGCTTTTCACTGAAAATAAATACGAAGATCTTTTTTAAAAAACTGTTTCTTCTTGTCCTTGGTATTCAACAATGAAAGTTCACTGAGAATAGTGCTTTTTTTTTTTCTTTTCAGGGTATTTAAATTCTAGCCTTTTACAGCACAAGAAGTGTTGTTTAGTTGCTTAGTCGTGTCTGACTCTTTGGGACCCCATGTGTTGTAACCCACCAGGCTCCTCTGTCTATGGGATTCTCCAGGCAAGAATACAGGAGTGGGTTGCCATTTCCTCTTCCAGGGGATCTTCCCAACCTAGGAATCTGTCTCTCTTATGTCTCCTGCATTGGCAGGCAGGTTCTTTACCACTAGCGCCACCTGGGATGCCCATAGGTACTTTATTGGCACACAAAGTAAATCTTCCAAATTCCTTTTTTCTGCAAGTATTTTTCTAGTTGTGTCTGTGCATGCCTGTGTGTGTGTGTGTACCACAGAGGCATGAAGGAAAACATATGATGTGGGAAAGAATTTGCTTTACTGCTGCCTGCTATTCAAATCTGTATCACTCAGAAAACTGCTTGTTATGTAAGCCACATGTGGTCAGATCTTGCAGGGAAAAAAAAAAATCAGCACATGCAAAAGCCTCTTTTAGAGCCAAAATCTGGACAGTGCATTTCAAACCAAAAGAATCCACTTCAGACTTCCTTGGTGGTCCAGTGGGTAGAGTCTGCCTTGCAGTGCAGGGGGCACTGGTTTGAACCCTAGCCCGGGAAGATCTCCTGTGTTTTGCAGCGGCTGGACTGGTGTGTCCTATTAGGAGCCAGCGCTCTGCAGTACATGCACCCAGAACCGATGCTCTGCAATGAGAGAGGCCACTGCGATGGGAGACCCACACATGCCAAAGAATAAGAAAGATGGATGAAAATGAATATAAATGAAAGAGGCATGATGGGGGAAAAACTTCAAAAAAAAAAAAAAAAAGAATCCACTTCCATCGTGAGGACTTTGATTTCTTAGAAGAGGATTAAGAACTGGGACCCAGAGGTCCCAAACAAGGCTCCCCGATCCTGTACAGAAAGGATCCAAGAGAGTAAGCCATAGCAGTGGTGAGGTAGAGAGAGAGAAAGAAACAGTCATATTTTGTTTGCCTCAAGAATTTTTTAAAAAATGTCCAGGAGGCGGCAGCGGGGAAGTGTCAGAGTGGTTAAGCTGTCAAAGAAACAGCCCCGAAACCAACGCTGCACTTGAGCAAGCAGCCACTTCTCATCACCGTCTCCCCATCAGCAAGTGGCCAGGGGCTGACCCACACAGACCCCAGAAGCGCCTTCGGTTGGAAGAGAGGGATTTCTAAAGAAAGAGAGAGCAAACAAAGGTGAATCATCTATTCAGAGTCCCTGAAATGCTTAAAAGAAAACCATCTCCAGGCCAGCTCATCCAGATGATAAATTCCCTTGGACGTGGATTAGAGTCTCTTTGATCAGGAGCGACAGGACAGCCTGAACCAGAGGAGAGCTAATGACCTTGTTCCGACACCCCTCAGACATCACTCAGTTTCCAAAAAAAATGCCTGTAGGGTCGAGGCAGCAAGGTTTGAAATGGCCAGAGAGAAAGGCTGCAGGACAACTGGCCACACTCAGGCGCAGCTTCTAAGGAGGCTGATGGATGTCTCCATCATAGAGGAGTTGGCAAACGTTGGGCAGGGGAGGAGGCACCGCGGGGTGCACGGAGATCCCCAAGGCCTGGGAAGCTCCTCTCCTCTCCTGTTGCCTGAAGTCTCGCCGTTTTTTTTTAATATATTTAAAATCATTAAAGCATTTATTTCTGAAGTCTCTCTTGTTGCTACCTACCCTGATACACTGTCTCCAGAATGAAGTCAGAACATCAGATCAGTGTCATTCCTTTGGTGACTCTTGATCCCAGCATCTTTCTCATTGGGTTCAAGAGAAATGTGAGAGGTCACCCCCTCACCTTCTTGCACACCATTCCTTCCAGGCTTCTCTCCCAGATGATGGGAACCTGTTTCGGGAAATGACAGCAGGCTGGGCTTTTTCTCTGGGGACTCAGAAATTTATTTATATAAATTTATTTCGATAACTTTGTTGAGACTCAACACAAGTGAGGCTTCACAGTAGAACAAAAGGTCCACATACCTAGGAGAAAAATGTCTGGCTAACTGCAGCCGTAAAATTAAGAAGACACTTGCTCCCTGGAAGCAAAGCCATGACAAACCTACACCGCATATTAAAAAGCAGAGACATCATTTTGCCACAAACGTCAATATAGTCAGAGCTATGGTTTTTCCAGCAGTCATGCAGACGTGAGTTTGAGCAAACTCGGGGAGACGGTGAAGGACAGAGGAGCCTGGTGTGCTGCAGACCATGGGGTCATAAAGAGTTGGACACGACTTAGCGACTGAACAACAACAAAAAATACTCCCCACAAATGATGTTCTTGCCATCCCTGCAGTCACTGTCTCCCATCTGAAACTGGGCAAATCTTCACACCCCCGCCCCCAGCTCTCCCCTGCAGGTGCGTGGTCCTGATGAGATGTGGCAAGGAACAGGGCTGGCCAACAACATGTAAATGAAACATGTTCACACGTAAGGAAAGTCGGTCCTCTGGCAGCTTATAGTTCAGCAACGTGATTCTTGGGACAGGGTGACCAGATAATTTTTCATACAAACCAGATCATTTTTGAGAGTTAAATGAGGCATTATTAATAATGATGGGGAAAAACCACCTACATGTCCATTGACCAATGAACAGACAATGAAGAGGTGAGCATGTATACAGTGGAATATTACTCAGCCATAAGAGAGAATAAAATAATGCCATCTGAAACAACATGGATGCAACTAGAGATGATCGTACGCAGTCAGGAGAAAGACAAATACCATAGGGTATCGCTTGTATATGGAATCTAGAAGATGACACCAACAAACCTATTTACAAAACGGAAGACTCACAGACATAAAGCGCTGAAGTCAGAACATCAGATCAGTGTCATTCCTTTGGTGACTCTTGATCCCAGCATCTTTCTCATTGGGTTCAAGAGAAATGTGAGAGGTCACCCCCTCACCTTCTTGCACACCATTCCTTCCAGGCTTCTCTCCCAGATGATGGGAACCTGTTTCGGGAAATGACAGCAGGCTGGGCTTTTTCTCTGGGGACTCAGAAATTTATTTATATAAATTTATTTCGATAACTTTGTTGAGACTCAACACAAGTGAGGCTTCACAGTAGAACAAAAGGTCGACATACCTAGGCGACAAATGTCTGGCTCACTGCAGCCGTAAAATTAAGAAGACTCTTGCCCCCTGGAAGCAAAGCCATGACAAACCTACACCGCATATTAAAAAGCAGAGACATCATTTTGCCACAAACGTCAATATAGTCAGAGCTATGGTTTTTCCAGCAGTCATGCAGACGTGAGTTTGAGCAAACTCGGGGAGACGGTGAAGGACAGAGGAGCCTGGTGTGCTGCAGACCATGGGGTCATAAAGAGTTGGACACGACTTAGCGACTGAACAACAACAAAAAATACTCCCCACAAATGATGTTCTTGCCATCCCTGCAGTCACTGTCTCCCATCTGAAACTGGGCAAATCTTCACACCCCCGCCCCCAGCTCTCCCCTGCAGGTGCGTGGTCCTGATGAGATGTGGCAAGGAACAGGGCTGGCCAACAACATGTAAATGAAACATGTTCACACGTAAGGAAAGTCGGTCCTCTGGCAGCTTATAGTTCAGCAACGTGATTCTTGGGACAGGGTGACCAGATAATTTTTCATACAAACCAGATCATTTTTGAGAGTTAAATGAGGCATTATTAATAATGATGGGGAAAAACCACCTACATGTCCATTGACCAATGAACAGACAATGAAGAGGTGAGCATGTATACAGTGGAATATTACTCAGCCATAAGAGAGAATAAAATAATGCCATCTGAAACAACATGGATGCAACTAGAGATGATCGTACGAAGTCAGGAGAAAGACAAATACTATAGGGTATCGCTTGTATATGGAATCTAGAAGATGACACCAACAAACCTATTTACAAAACGGAAGACTCACAGACATAAAGCGCAGACCTGTGGTTGCAGAGGGGAAGGAGGCTGAGAGAGGGTGGAGTGCAAATTCAGGGTTAGCCGATGTAAGTCATTATATATTGGATAAAAAGTTTCCCAGGTGGCTCAGGGATAAAAACTCCAACTGCCAGTGCAGGAGAGACAAGAGACGCAGATTTGATTATTGGGTGGGGAAGATCTCCTGCAGGAGGAAACTGCAGCCCACTCCAGTATTCTTGCCTGGAGAATCCCATATACAGGATGGATAAGCAGTGAGGTCCGACCATATAGCACAGGGGACAGTATCTGTGATAGTGTCTTAGCATCATGGTAAACCATAATGGGAAGGAATTTTTTAAAAAAGGAGTGTGTGTGTGTGTGTGTGTGTGTGTGAAGAGTCAGACTTGACTGCAGCTACTCAGCACAGGACAGCATGCACCTACCATCTGACTACGGGATGGAGGGTGGGTGGGCACAGGGCCGCTTCTGGGAGAACAAGGGGAGGGGGCGGGAGGGCACTTATGAAAAGACAAGTGACTGTCTGGGAATACATATAGGCCTTAGGGGAACAGCTGGGAGATACGATAGCTTTTGTGACAATATCTGTGTATGGTGCCAACTTCTTGTCTCTATAAACAGAAAATCAGAATTCTTCCTTGGGCAAAAGTGAACGTATTCATGCTCACTAGTGTCCGACCCTTTGCAACCCCACCGAGTGCAGCCTGCCAG
Organism: Tragulus kanchil; assembly: GCA_022376925.1. Lineage (NCBI taxonomy): Eukaryota > Metazoa > Chordata > Mammalia > Artiodactyla > Tragulidae > Tragulus > Tragulus kanchil. Next base: position 136,277,262 of record JAIOJX010000023.1, read on the forward strand.
GCTCGTCTCTCCGTAGTACTCTCCAAGCAAGTACACTGGAGTGGGCTGTCATTCCCTTCTCCAGTGGATCTTCCTGACCCAGGGATTCAACCCAGGTCTCCTGCATTGCAGGCAGATTCTTCACTGTCTGAGCTACTAGGAAAGTCCTTGATGGGGATTTACAAAATGTGAGCTCTTCTGCCTTTTTCTGATAGGCTCTGCATTTATGCAGATAAAAGATCTGAGGTATTCAAATACCTGAGCGCAAAATGATTCTTATGCCAAAATGGCCTATCTGGGGGGTTCTATATCAAGACCCTCTTCAGTGTTCACAAAGTGGATTTGGGTTTGAGCACTTAGATTTTCTTACTGGAATTAAGTAATTCTATTTGCTTATGGGAAACTTCTTTGAAATCATGTAGATAATGTGGTTTTATTTTGCAATTTTTAAGTTTGAGCAGAAAGCTTTTTCTAAAATAAAGTTGCCTGTAGGCTATTATAACTAAATTAAAACATCCAAGCTATTTATTGCTTGAAATGGCCCTAAAGTCTTTATTCATCAAATCAGCGTATCAAAATAAGATCATAGGAACTAGCTTAATTTACAGAAGGTAAGTAAAAATCTTAGAAAGATGGTGCCTTTGAAGGACATAAGAGTCTTCTCTTATTCTGATAAGCAGAATGAAAAAGCAAGTAAATTAAAAAGGCAAGTAAGACTTGTAAAATAACTGAATTATTAAATACCTTCCACAATATTAAGAATTGCTATTTTGTAGCTTGCTTTATGTAAATTGCAAACAGAATTGTGTTTTACTTGATGAATGAGGATTTTGGAAGGAGGCAGCTGTCGGACGATTTAGCAATAAAACAAATAGTGAAGATAACATTAGGATTTTATTGCTAATTTACTCCTTGGTTTCTCATTGCACAAGGCTAATTCCCCATCAACATGAGGTAATAAGGCCTGATGGACTTTCCTGAGCAACGTGCCCCATCTTCAGAATGTGGGCAGTACTGTGCTTGCTCAGTTTTACCGCATCCTGAGACAAATGAGATTGGGGAAACACTTCCATGAAAATGAAGCTATTTTTTGCAGGGTCTGCTCCTGACAAGCTATACTGCAGCCCCAGCAAAAATGAGAAGACAATAAATCGTCCGGTTTAGAACCAAATCCACCAACCAAAATGAAAAGAAAACAAACAAGCATAAGGCTCCTAAATGCTACTAATACAACTGTGAAGACAGAATTTTTTTTTTTTTTAATACATATACAGGAGGTACTATTGGTTAAAAAAAAAAAAAACCACAAAATTCTGCCTGCCAATTCAGGAGACTGTAAGAGACACGGATTCAATCCCTGGGTTGGGAAGATCCCCTAGAGGAAGGCATGACAACACACTCCAGTATTCTTGCCTGGAAAATAAATCCTCAAGGACAGAGGAGCCTGGTAAACTACAGTCCATGGGATTGCAAAGAGTCAGACATGACTGTAATAATTTAGCAAGTATGCCCAGACACTTACAGATGTGCTGAAAGGCAGAAGGATGGCAGAAAGAACAGCATCCACCCTTCCCAGCAGTCCTCTCAGTAAGTACTATATCTCAACCGCAAAAAATGGGGAGCAGAACAAAAAGAAAGAGATCGAGATAGGAAGAAATGCAATATGAATGGAAGTCCACACTCCAAAGCATAAGAAATAAACCTTCATCAGGAATTTCAGTTGATATGGTGAGTTGTTTTATAACCACTTCTCCAAGGGGAAAAAAATGTGGCCCAGGGCTTCCCTGGTGGTCCAGTAGGTGGAGAGTCCGCCTTGCAGAGAAGCGGGCACTGGTTCCATCCCTGGCCCAGGAAGATCCCACATGCTGCAGAGTTGCTGGACTGGTGTGTCCAGTTATGAGCCAGCACTCTAGAGTGCATGTGCCCAGAGCCGGTGCTCTGTGAGAGAGGCCACTGCAATGGGAGGCCCACAGAGGCCAAAGAGTGACGATGCATGAAATAAATACATAAATAAATAAATAAATAAAAAGAGGCCAAAAGTAAAAAAAAAAAAAAAACTGTGGCACAGTTAAAATGCATGTCATGTCATTGGGGACTTTCTTTGCGGTCCAGTGGGAAGACCCCATGTTCCCAATGCAGAGGTTCAATCCCTGGTTAGGGAACCAGATCCCACATGCCGTAACGAAGATCCAGTGTGATACAACTAAGACCTATCACAGCCTAAACACATAAATACAAATAAAATATTTTTAAAAATACACACCACTGGGCAGTGGACTGGAAAAAGTCTCCCTAAAAAGAGTAGGTCTCTGACTACAGGGAGTCTCTCATGACTCATCTTCTCTAAGCAACCCCACCTTGTGCAGTTCCTCCACTGGAAGAAGCACACCTCAGAGAATGAATACCCTCCCCTTTGCCAGCGGAAAAGAGATCCAACAGAGAAAAAGATCCAACAGAAGCTGAAATAGATGCAAATTATCATATAGAGTTTCTATTCATTGGTAGAAATGGGAAATATAGATATATTATGTGGAGCCCTCTTGGGGAAAATAGTTGTTTCGATGGCCTGGATCTCAATGACGCTAAGGCAGAAGGGGCCCACTGTGTAATTAGTGTTGTTGTTCAGTCACTAAGTCGTGTCTGACTCTTTGCAACCCCACAGACTGCAGCATGCCAGGCTTACCTATCCTTCGCCAGCTTCAGGAGTTTGCTCAAACTCATGCCCATGGAGTTGGTGATGCCATCCAATCACCTTACCCTCTCTCACCCTCTTCTCCTCCTGCCCTCAATCGTTCCCAGCATCCGGGTCTTTTCCAATGAGTTGGCTCTTTGCATCAGGTGACCAAGGTACTGGAGCTTCAGGTTCAGTGTCAGTCCTTCCAATGAATGTTCAGGGTAATTTCTACTGTGTGACAGCTCTGGGCTTCTCCACTGATCGTGGAGGGAGCACTGACCCTCTGCCAGAGAGCCCTGGGGCATTGGGGCTCAGGGAGCCGAAGGCACAGCAGATACCCTAAATGTGTGTTTACCCAGTACCTTCCCATTTCTCCATCTGTAAGCAGCAATCTATGATTTGAAAGCTTTCCAGGGTAGTGACATTGGTTTCTAAAACTAATGAAGCAATAAGACGTCCATGGAACCAAGAAAGGGGGTGAGCTGAAGCAAACATCAGGCTCTGGCACAATCAGAACAGACTTAGGAAGTAACTGAAGAAGACCGGCTGGTCTTGACCTACAGCCTCCGCTTCATTTTGCTTACGCTGCTGAACCACAGAAAGGGAAAATAACCTGAAGCAACGGATGTGGGAATTACTTTCCTGATGGGGACTGCTTTGACCTATGGGCTGATGAATATTCTTAAATGTCTTCAGACTCACTGCATTTGAGCATCTGGGCTTCTCCTTGTAAGTCGCCACAAGACCATACATTTAGCACAGATGTCAGTGCTGTGGTTTCTAATTCCGAAGGTCACCAACTCTAATTTTACGGGAGTTAAACTGGCTATGAATTCCCTGTGTAACCATGGGTAAATGACCTAGTACATATCCTTTAGGGCATTCATTTCTAAACTGTGCTGTATTCTAAAGTCCCTTAGAAATGGACATTGGAAAGAGGGGGTATTGAATATCATCATCTGAGCTGAGAAGGGACTTTAAGATGTGGAACCAAGGACTTCCCTGGTGGTCCAGTGGTTAGGACTCACCACTGTGTAATTAGTGTTGTTGTTCAGTCACTAAGTCGTGTCTGACTCTTTGCAACCCCACAGACTGCAGCATGCCAGGCTTACCTATCCTTCGCCAGCTTCAGGAGTTTGCTCAAACTCATGCCCATGGAGTTGGTGATGCCATCCAATCACCTTACCCTCTCTCACCCTCTTCTCCTCCTGCCCTCAATCGTTCCCAGCATCCGGGTCTTTTCCAATGAGTTGGCTCTTTGCATCAGGTGACCAAGGTACTGGAGCTTCAGGTTCAGTGTCAGTCCTTCCAATGAATGTTCAGGGTAATTTCTACTGTGTGACAGCTCTGGGCTTCTCCACTGATCGTGGAGGGAGCACTGACCCTCTGCCAGAGAGCCCTGGGGCATTGGGGCTCATGGAGCCGAAGGCACAGCAGATACCCTAAATGTGTGTTTACCCAGTACCTTCCCATTTCTCCATCTGTAAGCAGCAATCTATGATTTGAAAGCTTTCCAGGGTAGTGACATTGGTTTCTAAAACTAATGAAGCAATAAGACGTCCATGGAACCAAGAAAGGGGGTGAGCTGAAGCAAACATCAGGCTCTGGCACAATCAGAACAGACTTAGGAAGTAACTGAAGAAGACCGGCTGGTCTTGACCTACAGCCTCCGCTTCATTTTGCTTACGCTGCTGAACCACAGAAAGGGAAAATAACCTGAAGCAACGGATGTGGGAATTACTTTCCTGATGGGGACTGCTTTGACCTATGGGCTGATGAATATTCTTAAATGTCTTCAGACTCACTGCATTTGAGCATCTGGGCTTCTCCTTGTAAGTCGCCACAAGACCATACATTTAGCACAGATGTCAGTGCTGTGGTTTCTAATTCCGAAGGTCACCAACTCTAATTTTACGGGAGTTAAACTGGCTATGAATTCCCTGTGTAACCATGGGTAAATGACCTAGTACATATCCTTTAGGGCATTCATTTCTAAACTGTGCTGTATTCTAAAGTCCCTTAGAAATGGACATTGGAAAGAGGGGGTATTGAATATCATCATCTGAGCTGAGAAGGGACTTTAAGATGTGGAACCAAGGACTTCCCTGGTGGTCCAGTGGTTAGGACTCACCTAATGCTGGGGGACCCGGGTTCAAGCCCTGGTCAGGGAACTAGATCCCACACACTGCACGTAAGACTAAGACCCAGCGCAGAAGATATATTAAAAGATAAATATATCTTTTAAAAGTATGTCTTCTCATATAGAGATAAAAGCTCCAAATTCCTTAATCTAGGATATCTGGTTTTCTTTAATAAATAATAATCCTCTGATGCTCAGACTACCTGTCCTTTGTAACAAAGCTTCTTTAGAACCTGGCTCCTCCCCTCGCCTCCTTGAAGCAGTTCTCTCAGGGTCACCTGAGATGCTGTCTTCTAGATCTGAAGCCCTAAAAATTCCCACCAAAGAAAACATAACTCTCAAAAAAAAAGAAAAAAAAAGGACTAAAACTGAAGGAGGCAGCTCCATAAAGTGCACTATGGATAACCTGTGGTAACTTCCATATGGACAGGGTCTGGTGGGTAACCACCCAGAGTTATTCACAGCTGTGCTTTAGGAAGGGGTACAAGAGCATTTAAAGGGTCCAAAGCTGAGACTTCCCTGGTGGTCCAGGGGCTAAGAATCCACCTCACAATACCATGGACACAGGTTCAATCCCTGGATGGGGAACTAAGATTCCACAAGCCTTGATACAGCTAAGCACACTTCAACTAGAAACTGTGTGTGCACCACAGCGAAAGAGCTCGCATGAGGCAACAAAGATCCCGCCTGCTGCAACTAAAGCCCGACACAGTCAAGTAAATAATTTCTTTTTAAAAACGGAAAGGAGGGACTTCCCTGGTGTTCCAGTGGGTAAAAAGTCCACCAAGGGGCACCGGTTCGATACCTGGTCTGGGAAGAAACCGCGTGCCGCGGAGGGCTGGACCAATGTGTCCACCTGTGAGCTGGCGGCACTCTGTGGCAAGGCGGGCCACTGCAGTGGGAGGCCCACACGGGCTGAAGAGTAAGGATGGATGAAAAATAAATAAAACATAAGCAATCAATAAAAAGAGGCCAAAATTAAAAAAAAATAAATGGGAAGGAGGGGAGGCAAAGCTAAAATTAAAAGTTGATCGTTAGGGAGAAGCACATCTGTAGGGACAAGAACCAGAGGCGCCCGACTCCCCGCTGGTGTCTCCTGACTAGTAACCACGTGGGCTAGCCGGAGGCAGTCTTTCAGCTTTCATACCCCAGGAAGACAAGGGTAAAAGACTGACAGGGAGCTTATGGGACTTGGGCTCATTCCTCCTGAGTTGAACTGCAGCTCAGTCAGGTAGAATGGAAGGGATGGGACAGTGCTGACAAAAGGGCATCAGTGTGGTTCAGCCACGTGGTGGAGAATTCTGTGACTTTTAGAATAAACAGAAAACAAGAAAGGAATCCGGGTTCCACTGTAAGGATTTAATATGGAGAGCGTGGGACATATTTTCCTTGGCCTGGAAGGTTGGAATAAGAGTAATTATCGTCAGTGTCAGACTGAACCAAATAATGGTAGCCACGCACCACTCACAAGTCCCATGACGGGGCGCAGGCACTCTGAGACTTTACAAGCACCCGGCAATGTATTAATTCTATCAGCCACTGAGACATTCATTCATCAAACATTTATGGAGCGCTGAATGGCAGACACTAATCACACAAGTTCTCAAAACCCTGTAATGGGGCTTTGTGGCAGAGCTTTCTCCTCTGAAGCTGTTTCCATAATTGAATTCACGGGGAGGCTAGTCAAATGTTCTGAAAACCTTGCCAGCAGGCTGAAAATCTGCTTATCGGATTACAAAACCATGGCCAGAGCTAAGGTTGAAAGGAAAACCAGGCTTAACACGCACCTTCCTCTGTTTTCCTATTGTTTTTAATAGATGACTGGAGATTATTCAAACAGTAAGACAGAAAGGAAAAGGTAAGAAGATACAGAGTGTTTCTGATGTTTTTAAATTTTCTAAAATAAAAATGTCCTGTCAGCTTCGATATAAGCAAGGGAACCAGGAAAGACATGTCTTGAGTAGTGCAAACGGGCTTCTGGGTGGCTCGGTGGTAAAGAATCCACCTGCCGATGCAGGAGACGCGGGTTCCATCCCTGGGTCAGGAAGATCCCCTGGGGAAAGAAATGGCAACCTACTCCAGTTTTCTCACCTGGAGAATCCCATAGACAGCGGAGCCTGGTGGTTCCATGGGGTTGCAAAGCGTCAGACACCAATGAACAACTGAGTACACACGTACAGGTAGTGCAAAACCTTTTCCCAAATATTCCCTCGGCCAGACCAGCTGACAGAAGGTCAGCCAGGGAGCCTGGGAAAGGCAGCAATTCTCAACTCCTTAGTGTTTCTACTCGAGCACCTTGATCAGTTATAATTTGGGTCACGGTTGATTTAGTCATAACACATAAAGCTCCAAAATTTCCAAATTTTTCATGGCGTTAAAGGAATCTGAATTTTTTTCCCCTAAAAAGAATGCTCTGATATACTTTCTCGGCACCGTAGGAAAGGGGTCTAGTGAGTTACTCCTGAGAATTGAGGGTAACTTGTTTCTGAGCATGAAGACTTCAGCAGATGCCTTGGCGGGGAGAGAGTCCCCCAGGTTCATCACCAGCCCTCCCCCCGTATCTCTCAGGATCTGCGGCCTCTGGTGGTGAGGAGAGAGGCTTGTAAATGCTTTCTCTCCCCAGGGAAGTTTTGAGAAAACAGCTCACAGCCTGTGGAAAATATAAGGCCATTCATTCTGCTCCAGCATGATGATAAAAAGCAAACCAGTGAGTGACAAGGTTTAATCTGCTTGGACAAACACTTAATTCAAGTCCAAACTCTTAATTGTCCAATGTTAACAAACTAGGTGGCGTTCCCTCTGCCAACACTAAGCAGGCTTCTCTTTTTTCAGACCCTGGCCAGAGCTAAGGTTGAAAGGAAAACCAGGCTTAACACGCACCTTCCTCTGTTTTCCTATTGTTTTTAATAGATGACTGGAGATTATTCAAACAGTAAGACAGAAAGGAAAAGGTAAGAAGATACAGAGTGTTTCTGATGTTTTTAAATTTTCTAAAATAAAAATGTCCTGTCAGCTTCGATATAAGCAAGGGAACCAGGAAAGACATGTCTTGAGTAGTGCAAACGGGCTTCTGGGTGGCTCGGTGGTAAAGAATCCACCTGCCGATGCAGGAGGCGGGTTCCATCCCTGGGTCAGGAAGATCCCCTGGGGAAAGAAATGGCAACCTACTCCAGTTTTCTCACCTGGAGAATCCCATAGACAGCGGAGCCTGGTGGTTCCATGGGGTTGCAAAGCGTCAGACACCAATGAACAACTGAGTACACACGTACAGGTAGTGCAAAACCTTTTCCCAAATATTCCCTCGGCCAGACCAGCTGACAGAAGGTCAGCCAGGGAGCCTGGGAAAGGCAGCAATTCTCAACTCCTTAGTGTTTCTACTCGAGCACCTTGATCAGTTATAATTTGGGTCACGGTTGATTTAGTCATAACACATAAAGCTCCAAAATTTCCAAATTTTTCATGGCGTTAAAGGAATCTGAATTTTTTTCCCCTAAAAAGAATGCTCTGATATACTTTCTCGGCACCGTAGGAAAGGGGTCTAGTGAGTTACTCCTGAGAATTGAGGGTAACTTGTTTCTGAGCATGAAGACTTCAGCAGATGCCTTGGCGGGGAGAGAGTCCCCCAGGTTCATCACCAGCCCTCCCCCCGTATCTCTCAGGATCTGCGGCCTCTGGTGGTGAGGAGAGAGGCTTGTAAATGCTTTCTCTCCCCAGGGAAGTTTTGAGAAAACAGCTCACAGCCTGTGGAAAATATAAGGCCATTCATTCTGCTCCAGCATGATGATAAAAAGCAAACCAGTGAGTGACAAGGTTTAATCTGCTTGGACAAACACTTAATTCAAGTCCAAACTCTTAATTGTCCAATGTTAACAAACTAGGTGGCGTTCCCTCTGCCAACACTAAGCAGGCTTCTCTTTTTTCAGACCCTGGTTTCAAATTTCTCTTAAAGGACACATAAAACAAAATACATCAAACAGTTCCTTGATATTTTCCAACCGGGCAGGAAACAGGCCAGCTGCACCAGCCACTGCAGCAGGAAGATGATTATCTCGATTGCCAGTTTTTCACCCACCCAGGAAGGAAATATAGTTCAGGCCTGATATTTATAGGCCGTTAAACTGTGCTGTGGGCTTCCCAGGTGGTGCTAGTGATAAAGAACACCCTTGCCAATGCCCGAGTCGCAGATTCCATCCCTGGGTCGGGAAGACCCCGGGGACGCAACTCACTTCAATATTCTTGCCTGGAGAATCCCAAGGACAGAGGAGCCCAGAAGGGGGTAGTCTAAAAAGGTTGCAAAGAGTCATACACAACAGAAACGGCACAGCCCACACACCAACCGTGCTGTACTTGATAAATGTCCGTGTGTGACTGCCTCAAAGCACGGCAAAGGGGGCGGCTGGATTAAGAGGACAGCTGGAAAAACCAACATTCGATCCAGGAGGAGAAGGGAATTTCCAGATCACAGAGTGGATCCCTGCCTAGAGAGAGATATCCACCACGAATGAGTGATGAGTATTGGAAGAGCAAGAAGCCACTGGAGAGCAAGGAATACTTGATGCGTTCTACCAACACTTTTGAGATAAGTAACACTGCCTGGAGTTGAGCACAAAGAGACCACCGGAAACTAGGATTCCACCTGATCATTTGAGATTCACAGCCTCCGGGAGAGTGCCACACAAAACACAAGCTCCATCTGGATTCCCTATCAGAGCCACGCAATTAAGCTTCCCATTATCAGAGATCAACTGGGTACAAAAGGGAATCGGAAGAAGGATGCTGGCCCAAGCAAAGTGGACTTTGGTGGGATTGATCCTGAGTCTTCTTAAAAGCTCAGAGCTTCCTTTTCCCCATCATTTGTAAAATCCATGCCAGAAGCAGGAAAAATCCCTATGCTAATCAGACAAAAAAGTGAAGAGGGAAGCGCAAACCTGCCTCAGAGGGCAGAGGGACTCACAGGTGAAAGGAAGTGATTACAAGATTCTCAAACACCCAGCTCTGCTGAGGAGCAACTAAGAGGGACTGTGACTGTCATTGGAAAGCGTCCACAGAGTGTAAACAACAGTCAGAGTCATTACTGCGCTGAACAGAGGGAATAAACTGGAGTGAGATTAAGGGCAGATAAATTTAAACTTAATGCCTCTGATAAAAAGAGCTGCCGGGTAGTGAAGAAGGATAACTGTCCAGGCATAGAACAGGCTTCACCACCCAGCAAGCACTTCTCCAGTCCTTTGGCTTGAAAAGCCCCTCATAAAACAGCAGGATTCAGGGGCTTTCCTGGTGGTCTTGTGGTGAAGACGCTAAGCTGCCAATGCAAGGGGCCCAGCTTTGATCCCTGGTCAGGGAACTAGAGAATGCACACAATTAAGACCCAGCACAGCTCCCCCCCACCCACCAAAAAAAGGCAGGATTCTGTTTTTGTCTTTTTTTGGAGAAAATAATTATCTGACATTCTTCTCAGAGAAGGAAAAGTCTCCCAGACATAGCGGGTCAGCTCTAGATGTAGAGGAAGAATGAAAAGGAGAGAGGCAGGGGACTGGCAAGTAGAGAAGCAGAAACACCACTTTGTGTAGACTCTTCAAAAAGACATAGATATCCACCACGAATGAGTGATGAGTATTGGAAGAGCAAGAAGCCACTGGAGAGCAAGGAATACTTGATGCGTTCTACCAACACTTTTGAGATAAGTAACACTGCCTGGAGTTGAGCACAAAGAGACCACCGGAAACTAGGATTCCACCTGATCATTTGAGATTCACAGCCTCCGGGAGAGTGCCACACAAAACACAAGCTCCATCTGGATTCCCTATCAGAGCCACGCAATTAAGCTTCCCATTATCAGAGATCAACTGGGTACAAAAGGGAATCGGAAGAAGGATGCTGGCCCAAGCAAAGTGGACTTTGGTGGGATTGATCCTGAGTCTTCTTAAAAGCTCAGAGCTTCCTTTTCCCCATCATTTGTAAAATCCATGCCAGAAGCAGGAAAAACCCCTATGCTAATCAGACAAAAAAGTGAAGAGGGAAGCGCAAACCTGCCTCAGAGGGCAGAGGGACTCACAGGTGAAAGGAAGTGATTACAAGATTCTCAAACACCCAGCTCTGCTGAGGAGCAACTAAGAGGGACTGTGACTGTCATTGGAAAGCGTCCACAGAGTGTAAACAACAGTCAGAGTCATTACTGCGCTGAACAGAGGGAATAAACTGGAGTGAGATTAAGGGCAGATAAATTTAAACTTAATGCCTCTGATAAAAAGAGCTGCCGGGTAGTGAAGAAGGATAACTGTCCAGGCATAGAACAGGCTTCACCACCCAGCAAGCACTTCTCCAGTCCTTTGGCTTGAAAAGCCCCTCATAAAACAGCAGGATTCAGGGGCTTTCCTGGTGGTCTTGTGGTGAAGACGCTAAGCTGCCAATGCAAGGGGCCCAGCTTTGATCCCTGGTCAGGGAACTAGAGAATGCACACAATTAAGACCCAGCACAGCTCCCCCCCACCCACCAAAAAAAGGCAGGATTCTGTTTTTGTCTTTTTTTGGAGAAAATAATTATCTGACATTCTTCTCAGAGAAGGAAAAGTCTCCCAGACATAGCGGGTCAGCTCTAGATGTAGAGGAAGAATGAAAAGGAGAGAGGCAGGGGACTGGCAAGTAGAGAAGCAGAAACACCACTTTGTGTAGACTCTTCAAAAAGACATAGAGAGGGGCTTCCCTGGTGGTCCAGTGGGTAAGGACACCGCTTTGGAGTGCAAGGGGCACCGGTTCCATCCCTGGCCTGGGAAGATCCCACCTGCCGCGGAGCGGCTGGACTGATGTGTCCAATTACTGAGCTGGAGCTCTGGAGCGCATGCGCCCAGAGCCGGCGCTCTGCGACGACAGAGGCCACCGCGATGGGAGGCCCACAGGAGCCAAAGAACAAAGATGGATGAAAATAGAGAAATGGAAGACCAATAGAAGTGGCCTGCCCACCCCCTCCCTCCCCAACCCGACCCCCGCCCAAAATAAATAAATAAATGTTTAAAAAAAAAAAAAGACATGGAGGACCTGCCTCCACTACAACCTCCAGTGGGGGTTTTACACTGAAAGGCCAGCGGGGCAGCCTCTCCACTCAATCAACATGGTCCCATCGTTTCTTGAGGAAGCCTCAATCCTTGAAGCCACTCTACCATGTGAACTGTCTGTTGTCCTTAAGCTGAGAATTCACTCTCTCAAAACTACAGTACGCAAGTCTTTGTCATGTTTCCCGTTTTTGAACAGAGAGTACTGGCTTAGAATACGAGCTTGGCGCCAGTAGATCGGGGTTCAGATTTCATCACTGCTATTTGCTGTCTGATCCCTGGCCGATTAAGACGATTTTTCCATGACCCAAACTTTCAGCTGAAGGTGGGTAATAATATAGACCTCTGGCAGCTGATGTTTCGAATGGCAAGAATTACGCTGGAAAACTTGAGCAGGAATTTACTGGAAAGATATTACCAAGCCCCGGGAATCAACCACAGGAGGAACGTAGGAACACAAGCCTCTGTCAGCTTCTGGCTCACACGGTCCTGGGTTCAGAGCACAAGGTCAAGCTCAGAACACCTCCTCTTCTTTAAAGGAGCCACAGGGACCCCGAGCGAGGTCACGTGTGTTGGCTAAGTCGTGAAATGGGTTGTAGGGGCTGGTAATGATGGAATATGATAAGGATTTAAAGCGGTTAGTTCAGAGTCTGACAGAGAAGAAATACCTTTCGTTGTCAAAACACATTTTTATGTAAGAACTGATAGGTTTGGTCAAGCAAAAGAAATCAAACACACGTTTTTTGAGTCTATGTACTTAATAAATAAAAGTGTTCAATAAATACATACAGGGGATACATAGTTAGCCTCCTATTAGCACTGAAATTATGCATTTTAAATTCAACTAATACACACACATAAACACTTTAATGAATCACCTGGGGAAAATATTTCAGATATTTGATATCAAATAGGCTTCTCTGGTGGCTCAGTGGTAAAGAATCTGCCTTGGCAAGAGACTCGAGTTTGATCCCTGGGGTGGGAATGGCAACACACTGGAGAATTCCATGGACAGAGTAGCTTGCTGGGTGACAGTCTGTAGGGTCACAAAGAGTCAGACACAACTTAGCGACTAAACAACAGCAGTGACATCAAATAAGGTGAGAAAATTCTGTTCTGTCAACCAACAGTTTCTACACAGACTGTTACTGTAGACAAAGTCACCAGTCCAATAGGTCGGAAAGCTCCTGCTTTTTTGTTTTTGTTGATTTTTTGTCCTGACAAATTGCTACACTTCATGCAACTGCATATATTCAGCAGATCTGAACCATGGCGTCAAAGAGGAAGCCCTGAACTCCATCCCAGGGTGATTCCTTGCAGAGGCATTCTGGAGGTCCACTCTCTGGCAGTGCAACCAGGCTGTTGCATCTCTAAATCTCTGCCACCAAGCTCTCTCTTTCAAACAGTAACCGATAGTTTAGTTGGCTGTTCAGTCAATTCAGCTGTGTCCAACTCTTTGCGACCCCATGGACTGCAGCCTTCCAGGCTCCTCTCTCCATGAGATTTCCCAGGCAAGAATACTGGAGTGGGTGCCATTCCCTTCTCCAGGGGATCTCCTGCGTCTCCTGCCCTGGCAGGCAATTTCTTTACTGCTGAGCCTCCAGGGAAGCAGTGATAGAATTACCAGGGGAGAAATGAGCACAGCAGTCATCTGCAGAAACTCAGAAGCCCCAAGGTGAGAGACTGCTTGTTACACCTCCTCCTCCACGATTTATTCTAGACTGAGCTTCTGAGCGTCGCTTACAGCAAACGTGTGACTTAATCACAATTTCCCCTCCAACGATCCACTTTTAAAATAACTGGATGTTTAATTAATTCTCCAGAGGAATCTAAAGTGTGCAGTTTCTGAATCGATTAAAGAGTGAAAATGTTGCAGCTTTTCTATAGCTCTAACCTCACAGATTTCAAACAAACCTCCCCCAAATGCTGACGGTTACACTCTAAAGGATATCTGAATTCAGAGTTGTGGGTTACTTATATCTAGGGGACCACGGACAAGCACTTCTGGACAGACATCACGGTGGTGTTTTTCACAAGTAAACTGTTGCTCAATTTCAAGGAAAGGGGAGGAATCATAATCTTTTGATGAAGACATGCCATTATGCACTTGAAAATGGTAGTTGGCAGTGAAATTTGAAAAAGCTACATGGGGATATTTTTAATGGGTCTTCGCTTCACGTTGTGATAAATTAAAAAGTCTACAGCAGACAAAGACAAACAGTAGCCTGCTTCTCACCAAGCTGCAGCTGAGCAATTTGACAAACAATTTGTGAGACCAATATCTGGGCTGAAAGGGTGGGCAGCTCCAGGCTGATTACTTATCAAACTAGAATGACAAGAATTGGGCATTTTCAGGACAATCATGAGAAAATTTCACATGTCACAGGTAACAATGCAATAGCCTCTATTCAGGTACGGACTCTGCTTGGTACAAGAAGATACAAAACAACCTGTACTTGAAGCTCCCCTCGCGGGGATGGGAATGGCAACCTCAGGAGAAAGTCAAGAGAAGGATTATTAAGGAGTGAAATAAAGGGATTGGTTTTCTTTTCATATACCTTAATCAAAACAGGAGTGGGGAAGGAGAGTCAGAATGTGCCCGAGTCAGTGGCAGCAACAAATAGGTCATGAATGAGTTCACAATGCCCCTGCGACATCAAGGCAGTCAGTGAGTACGTGAGAGTCACTCAGTCGTGCCCGACTCTTTGGGACCCCATGGGCTAGACAGCCCACCAGGCTCCTCTCTCCACGGGATGCTCCAGGTAAGTATACTGGCGTGGGTTGCCATTTCCTTCTCCAACAAGGTCGTCAAACAAGGGTCCAAAACCCCATAGTAATTTGATGCCATGTCACCGCTTGACTTAACAAAATACCTTCCTAAAAAGGAACACTTTCATATAGACGTTTGAATATGTAGGTTCTAATTGGAAATATAGGACTGACTATTCTAAAAGTAAACTAATGATAGGTCACGGTCTTTCACGGTACAGCAAGCATCCCAAACTCACTCACACTCCAAACTTGCCCATCCCAAACTATGTCAACCACCAAGATTGCTCCAGATTTCTTGGAAGAAAATGAAAACTAGCTTAGACTCAGAGCTGTCTGGACCCTCCTGGTGGGTGGGAATGGGGTGGTGAGCAGGGGGCACCCGTGGGCAGCAGACCGTGGAATGTCTGGGAGAAACTGAGGTTCCAGCAGGTCGCTGAAGAAATGAACTACCCAGTGCAGATGAAAGCAATGCAAACAAAAGGAAGAGGGACAGGAAGAGAAGAGGGAAAGGAAGAGTCTGCCAAAGAGGGGAGCCAGGGACTTCCCTGGTGGTCCAGTGGTTAAGAATCTGCTTTGCAATGCAGGGGATGTGGGTTCAATCCCTACTCGGGGAACTAAGAGCCCACACCCTCCTCCCAGGGCAACTAAACCCTCATGCCACAACTACTGAGTCCAAGCACCACCAATGAGCTCCCTCGTGCTGCAAATAAGACCTGACACAGCCAAAAATAAATAATAAAGAAAATTAACTTTAAAAATAAAAGAAGAGGTCCAAGTTGTAAGTGCAAGAATAACAAAAAACAGGTGCATCAAATTCATGGGCTGAGATTCTGAATAACAGAAAAGAGCCAGGAATCAGGGGCAGAAACAGGTATTAAGGCAGAGTTTTAAACTTGCCAAAGGGAATCCATCCTCATACAGGTGGGGTGCTGGGGGCTGTGTAACTGGTACAAAGATGAGAAAAAACACGGCTGGATCTGTCAAAGCTGATTCAACAAACTGCCTGTTAAATAAAGTGCAACGGGAGGACCAGAGAGGGGTTTAATCTGCTGCAAAATACCTCATCATTTTGTTTACTCCTCAAAGGCCACTTAGGAATTCAACATGAAAGTGCTACTTGCTCGGTCAAATCCGACTCTTTGAGACCCCAGGAACTGGAGCCACCAGGCTCCTCTGTCCACGGGATTCTCCAGGCAAGAGTACTGGAGCAGGAAGTCACTCCCTTCTCCAGGAGATCTTCCCGTCCTAGGCTTTGAACCCGGATCTCTGGCATTGCAGGCAGATTCTCTGCCCTCTGAGCCACAGGGAAGCCCCAGAAATTCAAGGTCAGGTTTAAACTTGCACTTTTCTTCCCTAAAGCAGGTGGAAGGGCAGGATCTCCAGGCTCCGTGTGGAAGGTGCCCTGTTGGATAGGCCTGCTGTCAGGCGTAAGGCAGTCTGATTTTCCAGGGAAGATCAGCTGAGGACCAGACATTTGTCACACAAAAACCAAGGAAGCAGAACAAGATCCAGGGAAGGAACATTAAAAGCATGCATCCGGGGTTTCCCCGGTGGTCCAGTGGGTAAGGACACTGCCTTGTGGTACAAGGGTTGCCGGTTCAATCCATGGCCTAGGAAGGTTCCACGTGCTGTGGAGCGGCTGGACTGACGTGTCCAATTACCGAGACGGAGCTCTGGAGTGCCTGCGCCCAGAGCCAGTGCTCTGCAGCGAGAGAGGCCACCGCGATGGGAGGCCCACACGGACCAAAGAACAAAGATAGATGAAAACAGATAAATGAAAGACCAATAGAAGTAGCCAAAAAAAAAGCATACATCCAGACAGGTGGCAATAACCCTGGCTTCAAGGAAGCAGAGGCTCGGAGCGCCAGGGAGAAAGAAAGTTCCTGTGAAAACCAGGAATGGAGCCTCAAGAAGAGAGGGGAAAAGCGAGGGCGTTGACACAGAGCCATCACAGCCACGTGCCCGGAGCCACACACACCCCAGCTGGAGGCGGGCGAGGGCCACAGGAAACACACACATTCGCACATGGACACACGCAGATGGACACACAGGGGCACACACGCGGACACACGCACGGGCATGGACACTGACACACACATGCACGTGGACACACACAGGATGCAGAGGTTACACTTCCAACAGACATCACAGAGAGGGAAGCAACGAGAAAAGTACCTTGTCATTACTATACTTAACAACCACAAAGAAATCATTTCAATTTTCATACCATTTTCTCTCTTTAGGATGAGTTCCCCCAAGTCTGAATAAAAGATGTCTAAGAATAAATCAGCTATTATGAAGAAATTACAAAAGGATTTTCAGATTATGTTTCTGTGTTTCTTTTTTCTTAAATTTTTATTGGAGTGTAGCTGATTTACAATGCTGTGTTAGTTTCAGGTGTCCAGAAAAGTAAATCATTTATACATATACATGTTGTTGTTGTTTAGTCTCTGAGAGTGCCGACTCTTTGTAACCCCATAGACTGTAGTCTGCCAGGCTCCTCTGTCTCCAGGCAAGAATACTGGAGTGGGTTTCCATTTCCTTCTACAGTCGATCTCCCTGACTCAGGGATCGCCCATGTCTCCTGCATTGGCAGGCATCTTCTTTACCAATGGGTCAGCAGGGAAGCCCATACTCACACATACATCCACATTTTTTTAGGTTCTTCTCTTTATAGACAGGTTCTACATTTCTAAGACCACTAACTTGACAGAATATTATGAACCAAAGGCTTCTTCTACTCTTCTGCCCTTGTGTCCAAGCATTCATTCATTCCACCCACATTCATCAAACGCCGGCACAAGCCAGTGCTGCGAGAAGTATGTGGGATGAGACACGCAGACGTGGTCCCCACCCGCCAGGTGCTCAGCTTCTAATGGAGCCGACAGATAGTAATCAAGTAACTTCATGATGTCACATGTATAAATGGGATAAATGCTGTGAAATACAACCACCACGTGCCTCAGGAAACAGCAACGGGGGACCCGCCTGTGTCTACAGGTTCTGCAAGGGTTTTCTCCAGGAAATGATATTTCCCCTGTGAGCCAAGGGACGAGCAGACGTGTCTGCAGGACTTGACAGTTTAGGCATGATTCTGACTTTGTTTTTTAAATATAAGGTGACAGAAGTATCTATGCCCAGAGAAACAGATAGTCAAAGGGGTTTTGCTCTGGTTGTACAGCCTCTCAAAAATGCTGCTACACTGCATCTTTAACATTCTGGACAGCACTGCCGATGCCCGTCCTTCTGCGGGGCTGGCAGGCTAGTGTACAGAGGGAGAAACGGGAAAAGCACTGTTTGATTCTTTCTCTTCTCTTAGGGTTGAAATGGCCAGCCTTGCTCCCAGACTTAGAAAGCAAACCTACGCTTACCAAAGGGGAAAGCGGGGGAGGGATGAATTAGGACTTTGGCATTAACAGATACATGCCACTATATATACAAGGAGATCAAACCAGTCAATCCTAGAGGAAATCAACCCTGAATATTCATTGGAAGGACTGATGCTGACGCTGAAGCTCCAATACTTTGGCACCTGATGCGAAGAGCTGACTCACTGGAAAAGACCCTGATGCTGGGAAAGATTGTGGGCAGGAGGAGAAGCGGGCAACAGAGGATGAGGTGGTTAGATTGCATCACTGCCTCAATGGACATGAGTCTGAGCAAACTCTGGGAGATGGTGAAGGAAGAGAAACCTGCCAGTTCACAGGTGATTTCCTTTTTTACCAGTCGATCTCCCTGACTCAGGGATCGCCCATGTCTCCTGCATTGGCAGGCATCTTCTTTACCAATGGGTCAGCAGGGAAGCCCATACTCACACATACATCCACATTTTTTTAGGTTCTTCTCTTTATAGACAGGTTCTACATTTCTAAGACCACTAACTTGACAGAATATTATGAACCAAAGGCTTCTTCTACTCTTCTGCCCTTGTGTCCAAGCATTCATTCATTCCACCCACATTCATCAAACGCCGGCACAAGCCAGTGCTGCGAGAAGTATGTGGGATGAGACACGCAGACGTGGTCCCCACCCGCCAGGTGCTCAGCTTCTAATGGAGCCGACAGATAGTAATCAAGTAACTTCATGATGTCACATGTATAAATGGGATAAATGCTGTGAAATACAACCACCACGTGCCTCAGGAAACAGCAACGGGGGACCCGCCTGTGTCTACAGGTTCTGCAAGGGTTTTCTCCAGGAAATGATATTTCCCCTGTGAGCCAAGGGACGAGCAGACGTGTCTGCAGGACTTGACAGTTTAGGCATGATTCTGACTTTGTTTTTTAAATATAAGGTGACAGAAGTATCTATGCCCAGAGAAACAGATAGTCAAAGGGGTTTTGCTCTGGTTGTACAGCCTCTCAAAAATGCTGCTACACTGCATCTTTAACATTCTGGACAGCACTGCCGATGCCCGTCCTTCTGCGGGGCTGGCAGGCTAGTGTACAGAGGGAGAAACGGGAAAAGCACTGTTTGATTCTTTCTCTTCTCTTAGGGTTGAAATGGCCAGCCTTGCTCCCAGACTTAGAAAGCAAACCTACGCTTACCAAAGGGGAAAGCGGGGGAGGGATGAATTAGGACTTTGGCATTAACAGATACATGCCACTATATATACAAGGAGATCAAACCAGTCAATCCTAGAGGAAATCAACCCTGAATATTCATTGGAAGGACTGATGCTGACGCTGAAGCTCCAATACTTTGGCACCTGATGCGAAGAGCTGACTCACTGGAAAAGACCCTGATGCTGGGAAAGATTGTGGGCAGGAGGAGAAGCGGGCAACAGAGGATGAGGTGGTTAGATTGCATCACTGCCTCAATGGACATGAGTCTGAGCAAACTCTGGGAGATGGTGAAGGAAGAGAAACCTGCAGTTCACAGGGTTGCTAAGAGCTACACAAGACTCCTTGACTGAACAACAACAACCTAGAACGGGGAACTCTGCTCAATATTCTGTAATAACCTAATGAGAAAATAATTTGAAAAAGAATAAATACATGTATGTGTATAGTTGAATCACTTTGCTCTGTACCTGGAATGTATACAACATTGATAATCAACTATACTCTAATATTAAATAAAGTTTTTTAAAATTAGAAACATCCAAAAAAATGGCGAGCTTTGGGTGATAATCTTATTCTCTTACCTAATCAAGGATGCATTTTTCTAATAATATAAAAAGGTAAGCAATTATAAGCTGTAAACAAAACCATAAACGAAAGAGTCTTTGAGCAAGACATTCTGCCAGCATTACACTCTCTCTTCTGGGGAAAGGGAATCAGATACTGGGTAGTGTGAAACTTGCCTAAGAACAACAGCCAATGGGCACGTTGAATCCTTCTATTTTTCCTTAAGAAGAAAACATTTTTCCTAGCAGAGAGTAAAAGCCTTCAGGTCTATAAAAGAGTTATTCTGAGAGATTTCCCACATACAGGAGATATTGGTGAAGGAGACAAGGATGTGAGGAATGGGGAAGAACAACCAAGGAACAATAAACACACAGGCAGAGGCACTGGGGGGGCCCTGGTGGGCATGAGGGGCTGAAGAAAAGCCCCAGTGGCTGGAGCGAGGGGCAGCGACGAGGCTGACACCGAGACAGGAGCTCTAGGCTCCATACCAATGACTTTGACCTTTTTCCTTAAAGCAACAGAGATCCACTGAAGGATGTTTCGTGGGAAGGTACTAAGAACAGGTGTGTGCTTCTAAAAGACCCCATATCCTACCACTTAGAGCAAAAGCAGATGTGGGGAAGCAGCCAGGAGGCCGGAATGACAGCTGAGAAGGGAGGAGGCAGTGGCTCAGACTCAGGACCATGGCAGCGGAGATGGGAGGAGACACAGGCGAGGCAGCGGGACGTGACCATGATCTGGGCAGAGGAGGAGATGGAGGCGTCGAGGATGAGGGCTTCACTGCAAGCTTCTTTCTGTAAGTGGACGGAAGGTGCCGGCATCACTGAGAGAGGAAACCCAACACCAACAGGCTTGGCGAGGTGACGGTGGAGCTGTGAGAAATAGTGCGTTTAGCTCAGCAATGTTGAAGCCGGGGCGCTTTAGGGATGTCAGGTGTGTATACTGGTTGGTCATCCCACAGCTGAGAGTATAAGATAAAGACACTCAACTACTGTGAAGACATAAGGACAGATAAGATTCTCTAAGGAGCAAATGTGGGGCTGCATCAGCTTTACCTAATATAAATAAAGTTTTTAAAATTAGAAACATCCAAAAAATGGCGAGCTTTGGGTGATAATCTTATTCTCTTACCTAATCAAGGATGCATTTTTCTAATAATATAAAAGGTAAGCAATTATAAGCTGTAAACAAAACCATAAACGAAAGAGTCTTTGAGCAAGACATTCTGCCAGCATTACACTCTCTCTTCTGGGGAAAGGGAATCAGATACTGGGTAGTGTGAAACTTGCCTAAGAACAACAGCCAATGGGCACGTTGAATCCTTCTATTTTTCCTTAAGAAGAAAACATTTTTCCTAGCAGAGAGTAAAAGCCTTCAGGTCTATAAAAGAGTTATTCTGAGAGATTTCCCACATACAGGAGATATTGGTGAAGGAGACAAGGATGTGAGGAATGGGGAAGAACAACCAAGGAACAATAAACACACAGGCAGAGGCACTGGGGGGGCCCTGGTGGGCATGAGGGGCTGAAGAAAAGCCCCAGTGGCTGGAGCGAGGGGCAGCGACGAGGCTGACACCGAGACAGGAGCTCTAGGCTCCATACCAATGACTTTGACCTTTTTCCTTAAAGCAACAGAGATCCACTGAAGGATGTTTCGTGGGAAGGTACTAAGAACAGGTGTGTGCTTCTAAAAGACCCCATATCCTACCACTTAGAGCAAAAGCAGATGTGGGGAAGCAGCCAGGAGGCCGGAATGACAGCTGAGAAGGGAGGAGGCAGTGGCTCAGACTCAGGACCATGGCAGCGGAGATGGGAGGAGACACAGGCGAGGCAGCGGGACGTGACCATGATCTGGGCAGAGGAGGAGATGGAGGCGTCGAGGATGAGGGCTTCACTGCAAGCTTCTTTCTGTAAGTGGACGGAAGGTGCCGGCATCACTGAGAGAGGAAACCCAACACCAACAGGCTTGGCGAGGTGACGGTGGAGCTGTGAGAAATAGTGCGTTTAGCTCAGCAATGTTGAAGCCGGGGCGCTTTAGGGATGTCAGGTGTGTATACTGGTTGGTCATCCCACAGCTGAGAGTATAAGATAAAGACACTCAACTACTGTGAAGACATAAGGACAGATAAGATTCTCTAAGGAGCAAATGTGGGGCTGCTGGTTTGGGAGGAAGATAACAAGGAGAAGGAGACAAAGAAAGACAGATACGAGGAAAAGCAGAAAAGGCACTCATCACGGGGGCAAAGGTGTCACAAGGATGAAATATGCCTGCTGGATTAGTGACCTGAAGGTTGTTTTTTTTGATAATAGAAAGAGTCACATCTACAGAACAGCAGAAGCAAGTTCAGCATGTGTTGATTAAGGAGGGCATGCGTGTGTGCTCAGTTGCTTCAGTCGTGGCCGACTCTCTGCAGCCCGCCAGGCTCCTCTGTCCATGGCATTCTCCAGGCAAGAATACTGGAGTGGGTTGCCATGCCCTCCTCCAGGGGACCTTTCTGACTCAGGGATCTAACCCACATCTCTTATATCTCCTGCATTGGCAGGCAGTTTCTTTACCATTATTTAAGGAGTAAGGAATGGATAGACAGAGTAAGGTAGACAACAAGCCTTTCAAGAAGCTAGCTGTCGGGACTTCCCTGGATGTCCAGTGATTAAGACTTCACCTTCCAATGTAGAGGTTGCAGGTGTGATTCGTGGTTGGAGAGCTAAGATCCCCCATGCTTTCTGGCCAAGAGACCAAGACATAACCAACAGAAACGATATTGTAACAAATTCAGTAAAGACTTTTAAAATGGTCCAAATCAAAAAATAAAATTAAAAAAAAAAGAAGTTGTCGGTAAAGGGAAGGTGAGTCTCTGGAGAGAGAGAGGACTGTTTTACTGGATGACTAGGAAAAATGGACAGTCTCTTCCTCCCTTGGAAAAGCTCCATCCCCAATGGAACCCCAAATTCCGAGCCCCTACCTCTCTGCACCATCTCCCCTGGTTCTCCCAAGTCTATGGTTTCACTATGTGCTGTTTTATTCAACTCTAAGTGAAAGCAGTGGGACTTTCCTGGTGGCCCAGTGGCTAGGACTTCAAGCTCCCCATCCAGGGTTCCTGGGTTCCATTCCTGGCCAGGGAACTAGATTGCACATGCTGCAACTAAGAGGTCACAAGCTACAGCTATAGGTTCTGCGTGTTGCAACTAAGACCTGGCACAGCCAAACAAATAAATACTCATGTACAAATATTAAAAGTTAACAAAGCAGTTATTCTAGCAAGATAATCTCAGAAGTAAATCTGGCTACTATTCCATTTGTTGGAAAGGGCTTCTCTGGTAGTTCAGTGGTACAGTCTGCCTGCAATGCAGGAGACCAGGGCTTGATACCTGGGTCTGGAAGATCCCTTGGAGAAAGGAATAGGTACCCACTCTCGTATTCTCGCCTGGGGAAGCCCACAGACAGAGGAGCCCAGTGGGCAACAGTCCATGCGGTCGCAGAGGCAAACACTACTGAGCAACTAACACTTTCATTTTCACTTTGTTGAAAATGTCTCAATCTGAGTTTAACGTCTTAAGGAAGACCTTCCAGGAAACCTCACTAGAGACTCGTGTTTGTGACCTCGCCCGCTGGCATGTCTGGACCTGGCGCTCGGTGTGACTGTAACAGCGTCCTTCCACACTTCTGCATCTCCAGGGTGACAGGGCCATAATCAAGAGTCATAATGAACTCTTTGGTGAGTGGGATAAACATGCCCATGTGAACCTGAGACACTAACCTGTGAATAGGCTTCTAAGGCTTTGGTTTATCTCTGTGAAGCCTGCAATGCTTTCATAAGCGTTTTAAGGCCCTTACAGTACAAGGTAGGCTCAAACAATAAAACTTTGAAAGCTAGTCTTCCCACTACAGCTCCAATATTTTTCAAGATAAGAAAAACACTAACAGCAAAAGGCCCTCTCAAGCAGCTCTTGAGGTAAATACTGAGGCAATGAACTTAGTAATACTTTTAAAATGCTACAGTGCCGTGCTGAAAAGGAATCAACGCTGAACATTTTGTTTCCACTGTGTGGCATTTATGGCTCATCAGTGTGACTTCCTTGACAGTTGGTATGAGCGTTAAACCAGTTCTACTTAATCAAAAGTGAAAAATTGGAACGACTGTGAGATGGCCCCCAGAAGACCTGTTGTTCCACTGGTTATTGTCTATATGTTTTCACTAGGTTCACTGGGGGAGATGGCACAAGGAAATCTCCATCTGAAACTTGGATCACAAAGACAAGTTCATGCAAAACACTGAAGAGTTTGTCATTAAAAGCCAAGGGTAGGGGGATGGAACTTCCCTGGCAGTCCAGCAACTGGGACTCCACCCTGTCACTCTAAGGCCATGGGTTCGATTTCTGGGTAGGGAGACCAAGATTCCACAAGCCAAGTGGCATGGCCAACCAAAAACTAAAATAAAATTTATGTGAATGAAAATAAATAGGGCTCAAAGGAAAGTATGATAAATCTATACAGTGTATTAAAAAGCAGACATGACTTTGTTGACAAACGCCCATACAGTCAAAATTATGGCTTGTCCACTAGTCATGTACAGATGCAAGAGTGGGACCATAAAGAAGGCTGAAGACCGAAGGACTGATGCTTTCAAACTGTGCTGCTGGAGAAGACTCTCGAGAGTCCCTTGGACAGCACGGAGACCAAACCAGTAAATCCTAAAGGAAATTAACCCTGAATATTCATTGGAAGGACTGATACTGAAGCTGAAGCTCCAATACTCTGGCCACCTGATGTGAAGAGATGACTCATTAGAAAAGCCTCTGATGCTGGGAAAGACAGAGGGTAAGAGAAGAAGAGGGCAGCAGAGGATCAGATGGTTGGATGGCATCACCAAAGCCACGGACATGAGGTTGAGCAAACTTCAGGAGACGGTGAAAGAGAGGGAAGCCTGTGTGCTGCAGTCCACAGGGTTACAAAGAGTCGGGCATGATTTAGCAACTGAACAACATGGGAAAGTAGGCCCTAAGAAAAGATTTCTATAAGAGATGTAGATTATTTACAATTATTTATTTATTCATTTTTTGGCCGCACCACCCAGCATGCGGGATCTTAGCTCTCTGACCAGGGCTCAAACCCACACCCCCGACATTGGAAGGTGACGTTTCAACCACTGGACCACCAGGGAAGTCCATGGTATGAGCCCAGTTCTACTTAATCAAAAGTGAAAAATTGGAACGACTGTGAGATGGCCCCAGAAGACCTGTTGTTCCACTGGTTATTGTCTATATGTTTTCACTAGGTTCACTGGGGGAGATGGCACAAGGAAATCTCCATCTGAAACTTGGATCACAAAGACAAGTTCATGCAAAACACTGAAGAGTTTGTCATTAAAAGCCAAGGGTAGGGGGATGGAACTTCCCTGGCAGTCCAGCAACTGGGACTCCACCCTGTCACTCTAAGGCCATGGGTTCGATTTCTGGGTAGGGAGACCAAGATTCCACAAGCCAAGTGGCATGGCCAACCAAAAACTAAAATAAAATTTATGTGAATGAAAATAAATAGGGCTCAAAGGAAAGTATGATAAATCTATACAGTGTATTAAAAAGCAGACATGACTTTGTTGACAAACGCCCATACAGTCAAAATTATGGCTTGTCCACTAGTCATGTACAGATGCAAGAGTGGGACCATAAAGAAGGCTGAAGACCGAAGGACTGATGCTTTCAAACTGTGCTGCTGGAGAAGACTCTCGAGAGTCCCTTGGACAGCACGGAGACCAAACCAGTAAATCCTAAAGGAAATTAACCCTGAATATTCATTGGAAGGACTGATACTGAAGCTGAAGCTCCAATACTCTGGCCACCTGATGTGAAGAGATGACTCATTAGAAAAGCCTCTGATGCTGGGAAAGACAGAGGGTAAGAGAAGAAGAGGGCAGCAGAGGATCAGATGGTTGGATGGCATCACCAAAGCCACGGACATGAGGTTGAGCAAACTTCAGGAGACGGTGAAAGAGAGGGAAGCCTGTGTGCTGCAGTCCACAGGGTTACAAAGAGTCGGGCATGATTTAGCAACTGAACAACATGGGAAAGTAGGCCCTAAGAAAAGATTTCTATAAGAGATGTAGATTATTTACAATTATTTATTTATTCATTTTTTGGCCGCACCACCCAGCATGCGGGATCTTAGCTCTCTGACCAGGGCTCAAACCCACACCCCCGACATTGGAAGGTGACGTTTCAACCACTGGACCACCAGGGAAGTCCATATTTAGAATATTTTAATGGATTTCCAGTTGCAAAAGGGTGAAAAGAAAGAAAATAAGTAAGGATGAACAGGTTGTCTCTCTTTATCAAAGAGAAGTCTCCGAAGGCATATTTGCTTAAAGAGGAATCACTCTGCAACTACTAGAAGAGGAATCACAGGAAGTGGGGACATCCGGAGAAGTCATAGAGGAAAACAAAAACAAAGGAAATGAGACTCCCAGGTCTGCGGTGGTGGGAATCCTTCTGGGGAGAAAGTGAATTCCAGAGAGGACAGGAGGATGTGAGAGGACACTGAAGGCCGAAGCTCAGAGCTGATGTGGGAAAGAGGAGGGGACTCTAGAGGTTGTGACAGTCCCCAGGTCGAGCAGACAGCAGGCCATGTGGCAGGAAGACCCAAGTCAGGCCCAGCATCTCGCCTGCGGAGAGATGGTGAGAGAGGACCAAGTGCTCAGGTACACATTTTAAACTGATGTTTTGAAATTTATAACGTGGTATATGAAAAGGTGGGGCTTGCCTGGTGGCTCCATGGTAAAGAATCCACCTGCCAATGCAGGAGATGAGGGTTTGATCCCTGAGCTTGGGAAGACCCTCTGGAGAAGGAAACAGCAACCCACTCCAGTATTCTTATTTGGGAAATCCCATGGATGGAGGAGCACAGCAGGCTACGGTCCATCAGACTGGAAGAGAGTCAGTTAAGACTGAGCAATTAAGCAAACACAACAACGAAAAGGTAAGCTGAAGCTCCTGCACTGATGAAAATTTGGCCAGTCCACAGAGGATCAGATGGTTGGATGGCATCACCAAAGCCACGGACATGAGGTTGAGCAAACTTCAGGAGACGGTGAAAGAGAGGGAAGCCTGTGTGCTGCAGTCCACAGGGTTACAAAGAGTCGGGCATGATTTAGCAACTGAACAACATGGGAAAGTAGGCCCTAAGAAAAGATTTCTATAAGAGATGTAGATTATTTACAATTATTTATTTATTCATTTTTTGGCCGCACCACCCAGCATGCGGGATCTTAGCTCTCTGACCAGGGCTCAAACCCACACCCCCGACATTGGAAGGTGACGTTTCAACCACTGGACCACCAGGGAAGTCCATATTTAGAATATTTTAATGGATTTCCAGTTGCAAAAGGGTGAAAAGAAAGAAAATAAGTAAGGATGAACAGGTTGTCTCTCTTTATCAAAGAGAAGTCTCCGAAGGCATATTTGCTTAAAGAGGAATCACTCTGCAACTACTAGAAGAGGAATCACAGGAAGTGGGGACATCCGGAGAAGTCATAGAGGAAAACAAAAACAAAGGAAATGAGACTCCCAGGTCTGCGGTGGTGGGAATCCTTCTGGGGAGAAAGTGAATTCCAGAGAGGACAGGAGGATGTGAGAGGACACTGAAGGCCGAAGCTCAGAGCTGATGTGGGAAAGAGGAGGGGACTCTAGAGGTTGTGACAGTCCCCAGGTCGAGCAGACAGCAGGCCATGTGGCAGGAAGACCCAAGTCAGGCCCAGCATCTACGCCTGCGGAGAGATGGTGAGAGAGGACCAAGTGCTCAGGTACACATTTTAAACTGATGTTTTGAAATTTATAACGTGGTATATGAAAAGGTGGGGCTTGCCTGGTGGCTCCATGGTAAAGAATCCACCTGCCAATGCAGGAGATGAGGGTTTGATCCCTGAGCTTGGGAAGACCCTCTGGAGAAGGAAACAGCAACCCACTCCAGTATTCTTATTTGGGAAATCCCATGGATGGAGGAGCACAGCAGGCTACGGTCCATCAGACTGGAAGAGAGTCAGTTAAGACTGAGCAATTAAGCAAACACAACAACGAAAAGGTAACGTGTGAAGTAACTGGCCTCAGGACTCATTGCTGTGGTTCTATGCAAACACGGTGGCTTAAGACACAGAAACGTGGGATTCTTAGCCATAAAAAAAGAGTGAAATTTTGCCATTTATGACAGTATGGATGGACATCAGGGTACTATGCTGAGTGAAGTCAGACAGAGAAAGGCAAATACTGTATGATTTCACTTATACGTGGGATCTGAAAAACCAAAAAAAAAAAAAAAAAGAAAAGAACAAATATAACTAGACAAAAACAGAGTTCTAGATACAGAGAATAAACAGGTGGCTGCTAGCAGGGAGGGAGATGGGGGCAGAGAAAAAGATGAGGGAGATTAAGATGTGCAAGCTTCCAATTGCAAAACAAATGAGTCACAGGTGTGAAATGCAGTGTGGGGAATACAGTCAGTAACTACCTAGTACCTTTGTTTGGTGACATACCGTAACTAGACTTGCCGTGGTGATCAGTTTGGAATCTACCAAAATATCAAAACACTATGTTTTGTGTCAGGAACTAAAATAGAATTAGTTAAAACAAATTTTGTTTTTTAAGTTTCAAAAAAACAAAATCACAGAAAAAGAGATCAGATCTGTGGTTACCAAAGGTAGAGAATGTGGGGGGTGGACTGGATGAAGGTGGTCAAACAGTACAAACTTCTAGTTATAAGACAAGCAAGTTGGGCTTCCTTGGTTGCTCCATGGTAAAGAATCCACCTGCCAATGCAGGAGATGAGGGTTTGATCCCTGAGCTTGGGAAGACCCTCTGGAGAAGGAAACAGCAACCCACTCCAGTATTCTTATTTGGGAAATCCCATGGATGGAGGAGCACAGCAGGCTACGGTCCATCAGACTGGAAGAGAGTCAGTTAAGACTGAGCAATTAAGCAAACACAACAACGAAAAGGTAACGTGTGAAGTAACTGGCCTCAGGACTCATTGCTGTGGTTCTATGCAAACACGGTGGCTTAAGACACAGAAACGTGGGATTCTTAGCCATAAAAAAAGAGTGAAATTTTGCCATTTATGACAGTATGGATGGACATCAGGGTACTATGCTGAGTGAAGTCAGACAGAGAAAGGCAAATACTGTATGATTTCACTTATACGTGGGATCTGAAAAACCAAAAAAAAAAAAAAAAAGAAAAGAACAAATATAACTAGACAAAAACAGAGTTCTAGATACAGAGAATAAACAGGTGGCTGCTAGCAGGGAGGGAGATGGGGGCAGAGAAAAAGATGAGGGAGATTAAGATGTGCAAGCTTCCAATTGCAAAACAAATGAGTCACAGGTGTGAAACGCAGTGTGGGGAATACAGTCAGTAACTACCTAGTACCTTTGTTTGGTGACATACCGTAACTAGACTTGCCGTGGTGATCAGTTTGGAATCTACCAAAATATCAAAACACTATGTTTTGTGTCAGGAACTAAAATAGAATTAGTTAAAACAAATTTTGTTTTTTAAGTTTCAAAAAAACAAAATCACAGAAAAAGAGATCAGATCTGTGGTTACCAAAGGTAGAGAATGTGGGGGGTGGACTGGATGAAGGTGGTCAAACAGTACAAACTTCTAGTTATAAGACAAGCAAGTTGGGCTTCCCTGGTGGTCCAGTGGGTAAAGAGTCCACCTTGCAGCGCAAGGGGCACTGGTTTAATCCCTGGCCTGGGAGGATCCCATATGCCACGGAACGGCTAGACCAGCGTGTCCAATTACATGCCAGCACTCTGGAGTAAGGGAGGCCACTGCAATGGGAGGCCCACACAGGCCAGAGAATGAAGACGGATGAAAATAAATGAAAAACCAATGAAAGAGGCAAAAATTTTTAAAAAAGACAAGTTGATAAATAAGTATAAGAAATACACTGTACAACACAACAAATCTAACACTGTATAATACTGTTGTTTGTGACGTAAGAAAGTGATCACGAGTAAATCTTAAGAGTTCTTAGCACAAGGAAAAAAGTTTTTTCTATTTCCTGAATTTTGTGTCTGTATGAGAAGGCCAATGTTCGCTATACTTATTATGGGTGTCATCTCATGACATATGTAAGTCAAACCATTATGCTATACACCTTAAATTTACACAGCGCTGTGTGTCAATGACATCTCAGTAAAAGAACTCACAATCTTACTCAAATAAGCTAAAGTCTCAACAGTGATTTTCCTTTTATGTTTCAAACAGGAGTGACAACTTTCTGTAGCCAAACATATCAGACATTAAAGCAGAATCTATGCAGCAAGGACATTCAAATACTAGGGCTCTTTTTTTTTTTTTTTCTGACATTTATTTCTAGGTCCTTTAAGGCACTTGATTATTTTACTACTGTTTTCATGTACATTTGCTTCACTTACCTGAATACGGATTTCTGGTTTTTGTTGACTATACTTTCTGAGATGGAATTTTCAGCAATGTGAGCATCCGCATGTTTGTCAGAACTAAAAGAAATTGAAAATGGAAGAGAAATTACCTAAGGGAGTGAGAACATGTTCTCTCACTATGTCAGAAACAGGGGAACCTATTATAATACGACAGAATACTCTCAACAGAGTGCACAAAGCCAAAGATGTTAAGGAGCCAAATAAACATTCCCAGCTGTAGGATATGCATTGGGCACAAGCTAGAAAAAAAACAAAAAACAAAGGTAAAACACTGGAGTGAAATGTGAGAAGACAACATCCAAGGGACAATTCTGTCAACAGAGTCAAAACAGGTTAGAGGCGAGAAGAAAAGAAACAAAGCAAGATTAAAGACAATGCCTGTGTTTCGTGTATCCAAGAGGAGACAAGGTGAGGGTAGGCTTAGGAACTAAAAATAGATTGAAGTTAAGCCGGAAAAAAAGGGGGAAAAAATTGATCTTTAAAAGACGCACAGCATAGAACTGTTTCCAGAACAAGTCTAGAAGGGACTGACGTTGGGGGGCTGTTTGGATCCTGTGATGTACCCCACATTCCCTCAATGAAGCATCTTAAACCCTGGACCTAGCTGGAAGGAGAGCCATGCCCAAGGTCACACTCCTTCCCAGGGCAGCCCACGTCCAGTGACAGTCCAGGCAGCGGCTGACACCCCTCAAGACGCTGCTAGTCCCCGAGTCCCCAAAGGTCCCCAAGTCCTCATGGCTTCTCCCTTCTCTGTCCTGCTTCCTCCTCTGCCTGTCTACATGTTGGTGTTACAAGCATCCTGAGGCTTCCCTGGTGGTCCAGTGGGTAAAGACACTGCCTTGCAGTGCAAAGGGCGTCAGTTCGATTCCTGGCCTGGGAAGATCCCATGTGCCGCGGAGCAGCTGGACCGATGTGTCCAACTACCGAGTCGGGGCTCTGGAGCGCATGTGCCCAGAGCCGGTGCTCTGCGACAATAGAGGCCACCGCAATGGGAGGCCCACAGGAGCCAAAGAACAAAAGACAGATGAAAATAGATAAATGAAAGACCAACAGAAGTGGCCCCCCCCAAAAAAAGTTCATTAAAAGCATCCTGGCTTGATTCCCTGCCCACCAAACTCCATCTTAGAGTCTACTTTCCCAGAAATTCAACTTGAATGTGACCATTCTTAGAAAGTCTTTGGCTTATTTAAATGAATTTACATGAGACCATCTTAGAGTCATTTCCGATAAAGAATTCTCTCACTATGTCAGAAACAGGGGAACCTATTATAATACGACAGAATACTCTCAACAGAGTGCACAAAGCCAAAGATGTTAAGGAGCCAAATAAACATTCCCAGCTGTAGGATATGCATTGGGCACAAGCTAGAAAAAAAACAAAAAACAAAGGTAAAACACTGGAGTGAAATGTGAGAAGACAACATCCAAGGGACAATTCTGTCAACAGAGTCAAAACAGGTTAGAGGCGAGAAGAAAAGAAACAAAGCAAGATTAAAGACAATGCCTGTGTTTCGTGTATCCAAGAGGAGACAAGGTGAGGGTAGGCTTAGGAACTAAAAATAGATTGAAGTTAAGCCGGAAAAAAAGGGGGAAAAAATTGATCTTTAAAAGACGCACAGCATAGAACTGTTTCCAGAACAAGTCTAGAAGGGACTGACGTTGGGGGGCTGTTTGGATCCTGTGATGTACCCCACATTCCCTCAATGAAGCATCTTAAACCCTGGACCTAGCTGGAAGGAGAGCCATGCCCAAGGTCACACTCCTTCCCAGGGCAGCCCACGTCCAGTGACAGTCCAGGCAGCGGCTGACACCCCTAAAGGGACGCTGCTAGTCCCCGAGTCCCCAAAGGTCCCCAAGTCCTCATGGCTTCTCCCTTCTCTGTCCTGCTTCCTCCTCTGCCTGTCTACATGTTGGTGTTACAAGCATCCTGAGGCTTCCCTGGTGGTCCAGTGGGTAAAGACACTGCCTTGCAGTGCAAAGGGCGTCAGTTCGATTCCTGGCCTGGGAAGATCCCATGTGCCGCGGAGCAGCTGGACCGATGTGTCCAACTACCGAGTCGGGGCTCTGGAGCGCATGTGCCCAGAGCCGGTGCTCTGCGACAATAGAGGCCACCGCAATGGGAGGCCCACAGGAGCCAAAGAACAAAAGACAGATGAAAATAGATAAATGAAAGACCAACAGAAGTGGCCCCCCCCAAAAAAAGTTCATTAAAAGCATCCTGGCTTGATTCCCTGCCCACCAAACTCCATCTTAGAGTCTACTTTCCCAGAAATTCAACTTGAATGTGACCATTCTTAGAAAGTCTTTGGCTTATTTAAATGAATTTACATGAGACCTTGAAAATGAGGGATGTCTTAATCTGTTCAGACTGCTGTAAACAAATTACCACACAAGGTAGTTTATGGACCACAGAAATTCGTTCTTTCGATAAAGAAGTTGTGGCATGTAATGGAGTATTTACTCAATCATACAGAGGAACCAAAGTGGGTTATTTGTAGTGACGTGGATGAACCTAGAGACTGTCATACAGTGTGAGGACAGTCAGAATGAGAGAAACAAATATTGAATATGAACACACATATTATGGAATCTAGAAAAATGGTGCTGACGAACATATCTGCATGGCAGAAATAGAGATACAGACCTAAGAGAGCAGGCGTGTGGACACGCTGGGGATGAAGAGGGTTGGGTGAGCTGGGAAAGCAGCTCTGACATATGTCACTATAGTGTGTAGAATAGACAGCTAGCGGGAGCCTGCCATGGAGCTCAGGGAGCTCAGCTCGGTGCTCTGCGAGGACCTCGAAGGGAGGGAGGGATGGGAGGAAGGAATGCAGGTATGGGTTAACCAACTTGATTGTGGTAATCATTTCACTATATATATACACACACACACACACACACACACACATGTATATCAGCATTTTTAAACTTAAAAACAATTATAAAGAAAAAAAGGCATTCATTCTTCACAGGTCTGGAGCCTGGGAGGTGTCACAGACTGGGTGTCTGGTGAGAACCAGCTCTGTCCTCATAGTGTCATCTTCTGGCTCCATCCTCCTGTGGTGGAAGGGGCCTCTAATAACCTATAGGTGATAATTCATCACAGGGGTTCCAGCCTCATGACCGGCGTATTTCCCAAGGCCCCACCTCAAAGTACCATCACATGGGGGTCAGGTTTTCAAAGCCTGAAATCAGGGGGCACACAAAGCTTCACTCTCTAGCAAGGGAGGCCCACAGGAGCCAAAGAACAAAAGACAGATGAAAATAGATAAATGAAAGACCAACAGAAGTGGCCCCCCCCAAAAAAAGTTCATTAAAAGCATCCTGGCTTGATTCCCTGCCCACCAAACTCCATCTTAGAGTCTACTTTCCCAGAAATTCAACTTGAATGTGACCATTCTTAGAAAGTCTTTGGCTTATTTAAATGAATTTACATGAGACCTTGAAAATGAGGGATGTCTTAATCTGTTCAGACTGCTGTAAACAAATTACCACACAAGGTAGTTTATGGACCACAGAAATTCGTTCTTTCGATAAAGAAGTTGTGGCATGTAATGGAGTATTTACTCAATCATACAGAGGAACCAAAGTGGGTTATTTGTAGTGACGTGGATGAACCTAGAGACTGTCATACAGTGTGAGGACAGTCAGAAAGAGAAAAACAAATATTGAATATGAACACACATATTATGGAATCTAGAAAAATGGTGCTGACGAACATATCTGCATGGCAGAAATAGAGATACAGACCTAAGAGAGCAGGCGTGTGGACACGCTGGGGATGAAGAGGGTTGGGTGAGCTGGGAAAGCAGCTCTGACATATGTCACTATAGTGTGTAGAATAGACAGCTAGCGGGAGCCTGCCATGGAGCTCAGGGAGCTCAGCTCGGTGCTCTGCGAGGACCTCGAAGGGAGGGAGGGATGGGAGGAAGGAATGCAGGTATGGGTTAACCAACTTGATTGTGGTAATCATTTCACTATATATATACACACACACACACACACACACACATGTATATCAGCATTTTTAAACTTAAAAACAATTATAAAGAAAAAAAGGCATTCATTCTTCACAGGTCTGGAGCCTGGGAGGTGTCACAGACTGGGTGTCTGGTGAGAACCAGCTCTGTCCTCATAGTGTCATCTTCTGGCTCCATCCTCCTGTGGTGGAAGGGGCCTCTAATAACCTATAGGTGATAATTCATCACAGGGGTTCCAGCCTCATGACCGGCGTATTTCCCAAGGCCCCACCTCAAAGTACCATCACATGGGGGTCAGGTTTTCAAAGCCTGAAATTAGGGGGAACATAAAGCTTCAATCTCTAGCAAGCAGTAAGGATAAGATGCTAAGCAGGGGGAGAATTCATGTGTTCATAAGCTCATCACTTTTTACTGTGAAACTTCAAGGACTATCTAGGAACACTTGGTTTTTAATGTCGTATGTGAGAGAAGTCAATAGTTTAAAGAAAGAAGTATATTATCCAGTGTTAAGAGAGAGAAAAGGCAATTTACACTTGAGGTCACTAACGTTGGTAAATTTCTTATATTAGTATGAATATTTTCTTAATTTTTTTTTGGTGCAAACTATTTTTAAAGTTTTGGCTGAATATGTTACAATATTACTTCTGTTGTCTACATTTTGCTTTTTGGCCTTAGCTACCTGTCCAGGGACTGAACCCACACTCCCTGCATTGGAAGGCAAAGTCTTAACCACAGGACCACCAGGGAGGTCCCTCTTATATGAATCTTACTGTAAAACCTTGTGTGTCTGGTAGAAATATGATGAACAAGGCAAAATATTATGCCATAAAAAGACAACAGCTGCCTAGTGACTTGAGAAAAATAAAGAAGGAAGATAGGAAAGGGTCTGTAGTATAGGCCAGGAGGATGCCTTCAGCCTGGAACAGCAAGCAGTCGTGATCCACTGAGAGAAGCAAAGATGAGAGATGAAGACAAAGTCTTGGTGAAGTTTAGGTGCCTAGTTTCAGATTATTTTTAAGCCCTGTAAAGAAGAAGGATCTCCAATGTTGGCCCAAGAGAAATGGTAGGATTTGCAAAAGAACTTTGGTTTGAAGACATTCTTAAAGGAGGAGGGAGTGACTGATAATTAGAAAACAGTTTGATTACTGAAGAAGCAATTTCTGGAGCCAACTTTCTCTTTCATGGTTGGTTCTGGCTAAATCTGTTGTATCAGTGGCAAAGTAGAGTGTGCTGTAATTCTATATTAATGAGCCTGAAAAATACTCAATAATCATGAAAAGATTTCAAAAAGTGTATGCTAATGACCTCATTAATATATCTCCATATGTGGATTTACATACCCAGTTATCACTGGGTAATGGAAAATTCAAATATATTTTATATACTTTTGTTCTAGTTGAACTTTTAATGAGAGCATACATAATCTACTTAATGTTTAATATCAAGTAAATGATGAAATCAAAGAAGATGACAAAAAAGAATCAGTCTTGGGCTAAAGACTTCCCAGTATAAAAGAAATATGAAAACTGTTAAGTGTGAGAAAAGTCAATAGTTTAAAGAAAGTATATTATCCAGTGTTAAGAGAGAAAGGCAATTTACACTTGAGGTCACTAACGTTGGTAAATTTCTTATATTAGTATGAATATTTTCTTAATTTTTTTTTGGTGCAAACTATTTTTAAAGTTTTGGCTGAATATGTTACAATATTACTTCTGTTGTCTACATTTTGCTTTTTGGCCTTAGCTACCTGTCCAGGGACTGAACCCACACTCCCTGCATTGGAAGGCAAAGTCTTAACCACAGGACCACCAGGGAGGTCCCTCTTATATGAATCTTACTGTAAAACCTTGTGTGTCTGGTAGAAATATGATGAACAAGGCAAAATATTATGCCATAAAAAGACAACAGCTGCCTAGTGACTTGAGAAAAATAAAGAAGGAAGATAGGAAAGGGTCTGTAGTATAGGCCAGGAGGATGCCTTCAGCCTGGAACAGCAAGCAGTCGTGATCCACTGAGAGAAGCAAAGATGAGAGATGAAGACAAAGTCTTGGTGAAGTTTAGGTGCCTAGTTTCAGATTATTTTTAAGCCCTGTAAAGAAGAAGGATCTCCAATGCTGGCCCAAGAGAAATGGTAGGATTTGCAAAAGAACTTTGGTTTGAAGACATTCTTAAAGGAGGAGGGAGTGACTGATAATTAGAAAACAGTTTGATTACTGAAGAAGCAATTTCTGGAGCCAACTTTCTCTTTCATGGTTGGTTCTGGCTAAATCTGTTGTATCAGTGGCAAAGTAGAGTGTGCTGTAATTCTATATTAATGAGCCTGAAAAATACTCAATAATCATGAAAAGATTTCAAAAAGTGTATGCTAATGACCTCATTAATATATCTCCATATGTGGATTTACATACCCAGTTATCACTGGGTAATGGAAAATTCAAATATATTTTATATACTTTTGTTCTAGTTGAACTTTTAATGAGAGCATACATAATCTACTTAATGTTTAATATCAAGTAAATGATGAAATCAAAGAAGATGACAAAAAAGAATCAGTCTTGGGCTAAAGACTTCCCAGTATAAAAGAAATATGAAAACTGTTAAGTGTGAGAAAAGCAGAGAAAAATTTGTAAAGCATGGTAACATATAAAAGGACAGAAGTTAAGAAAATGGCAACTTTTTTAAAAGAGAAAAATTAAATCTTTCAGAAACTGAAACTGTTGGGAGATCAATTCTCCATAGAACACTTACAGTCCTACATGACCTGAACCTTCTGAGTGAAGGCCAAGTTTAGAGAAGGATTAGCCTGGAAGTTGGCATGTGATCCTCTGGAGAGATATAGAGATGGATCTCACTAGCGATGGGACTTCCTTGGCATTGCAGTAGTAAAGCATCCACCTGTGAATGCAGGAGACACAGTAAATGTGTTAATGCAGGGTCAGGAAGATCCCCTGGAGAAGAAAAAGGCAACCCACTCCAGTATTCTTGCCTGGAGAATCCCATGGACAGAGGCTGCAGTCCACTACAAAAGAGTCCAACACAACTTACTGACTTAACAGCAACAGCAACTCACCAGAAACAATCCTAGGGCACCAAAGATAAAGCCCAGTTCTTCCACCCAGAGACATCTGCTAACAGTCTAGGGTAATGAGAAGTCTCTTTTCTCCTTGGGCCAGATGTCCTGGCCATCCTGTTTAGCTCAGAGTCCCCTCATTTGGGATCTACTCCTGGGACATCCTCTCGTTCATCCCATCGGTACCACTGGGCCCTAGCACATCCCTGTGTGGGGACCGGGATGCAACAGCCTGCGTGGAATGCCGCTCTGGTTGCTGATCTGCTGTGACTAGTAAGTGGTCTGTGTCTCTGACCTCTGGGTCTCACATCCTCCTACTGTGTGTGCACGCTAAGTCCGACTCTTTGAGACCTCATGGGCTGTAATTTCCCAGGCAAGAATACTGGAGTGGGTTGCCATTTCCTTCTCCAGGGGATCTTCCCGACCCAGGGATTCAACCCAAGTCTCCTGCATTACAGGCAGACTCTGGGCCATCTGAGCCACCAGGGAAGTCCCATCGTACTGTCCAGACATCACATACACAAAGCTGGAACAGGCCAGCTCGTCGTCTTTCAATAAGAGGAACATCTTAGACCCAAGTGTAAAGTGTGTTTTTTCACTTGGGGGGTGGGGAAGAACCACAAGTGTTCGGAAGTTAATAACCCTCTCATCAAATGTGAGCCCTTACGGTGGAAGACCCTATGCAGATCTCAGGGGACAAGCTCAGCGGCTCAGAATCTTAAACGCAATGGACAGTGGGAGCTCTACATCCTTCACACAGGATACGCTCCTTACTGAGTCCCTGCTCGGTGGACAGCTGTCAGACTGGATGCTTTCGTGCAGATATACAGATTGCACATGTACATGTCTCTATTCATACTTAGGATCATCATGCTTTTCTTCTGCCTTCTTGTTTCTCTTGCTGGATGGGGTTTCTTTTATGCTCTCTCCACCCCTCCTGCCCAGGGCTTGCCCACTATCTCTTCACTATGCTGTGAATGTTGCCTCAACATTTTTGGTACCTTCCCTGGCTCTGAGCTTTGAGCTCTGAGCTTTATTTGTCTATGAGGAGTGCCTTTTCAATCCCTAAAGTACATGAGTTTTGTCCCATTTCTCAGAAGGGCAAATAACAGCAGCTAAGAGCCCTCACTGACTGCAGGAAGGCAGGGCGAGCTGTCTGTCCACCAGGCAGTCACCTCTGTCTGTCCACCAGGCATCACCCCTTCTGTCTGTTCACCGGGCAGTTACCCCTTTCCACTCCTCTCTGATGACCTTGCTCCATGGGCTACTTGGACCTTCAGGTTTCTCTCCTGTATCCCCAGAGATGTATTGGGAACTTGAATTATGTGTCAATAGCTCTCCAGGACTTCCCTGAGAGTCTAGCGGTTAAGACTTTGTCTTCCAGTGCTTGAGGTGCAGGTTCAATTTCTGGTCGGGGAGCTAAGATCTCATATCCCTCATGGCCAGAAAACCAAAAGATAAATCAGAAGTGATATTGTAGCAAAGACTTTTAAGAAAGACTTTTAAGAAAAATGGTCTATATAAAAAATCTTTTAAAAAAAAATCAACGAATTGATTCATGTTTTAAAAACAACCACCACCAAGAATACCTCTGTTGACAGTGCTCTGAAAATGCTCCAGACACTCCAGCAGTGAAAGCGAACAGTTGAATTCTCTTTACTTTCCTCATGTTTGGTCAAGCTGCTCCCTCGCAATTGCTAGTTTTTCAAGTTGCAGTCTTATTGTTCATTATCCAAACAAGCATTTTTGATTGCTTTATTCAAAAGGTCCACATCAAAATAGGTTCTAAAGATGATTCCTGGAAAATGGACTATTGTTTCTTAAATGCACATTTTCCCAGAGCTCTAAGAACTCCTGTTAAGTGTCTACATTTACATGTGATTCATTTGCATCACAACTATGGCACTTAGGTGCCTTTATTTTTCTTTCTTAGTGTTACAGTCACTTAACCTCTTTTCTTCATGGCATTCTTGAAGACCTCAGCACTCTCCCTTTGTGGGTGCTAAGACTTGGGTGGAGTCTTCAGGAGATAAAATTGCCTCGTCTCTGGGACTGGGGTGGGAGCCAGGGTGCCTTCTGTGACTGAGTCTCACCCTGCCTGCATGTTCTGTTGCTAAGTCCCATCTGACTCTTTGTACCCCCATGGACTGTAGCGTACCAGGCTCCTGCCCATGGGATTTCCCAGGCAAGAATACTGGAGTGGGTTGCCATTCCCTTCTCCAGGGGATCTTCCCGACTCAGGGATCAAATCCAGGTCTCCTGCACTGGCAGGTGGATTCTTTACCACTGAGTCACCTGGAAAGCCCAGAGAGAGCTCTGAGTCAGGTCCAGTGGAGATGGGGCTGGGCTGTGAGGTGCTGGACAAGTCAAGATGTTACAGATCTCTGAGGATCCAAAGCTGCTCTGCACCCCTGCAGTGGTGGCAAGGCTCCTGGGGTTCACAACTACCAAGGTTGTGAGCTGTTGGTTTTCGAGGGTATAGACAACCTTGGGGAGGCGATGGGATGAAGGCAAATTAAAATGCCACAAGGCTTCCTGGTTTTTGAGGTTCTGTTATTTTTCTTGAATAAGCACTCCTTGGTGGATAGTTACAAGCCTTTGTTAATTTCTTGAGTTCTGAAAAAGCTGATTTGATGGGTTTTACCAGCATTTCTATTGCTTTCCTGGACAAGCAGATCTTCAGAGGTCCTGATGCTGCCATTCCGTAATGTATTGTTTTTGGATGTGCCTTTATTCTTATCACTCCCGTGCTAGGAATGCCCTCGTCCTCTGTTTATGCTGCTTGGAAATTTGGCATTCAGATGTCAGCTGTCTCATGCTCACTGTAGCCTGCACTGACCTCCTTTTTTCTTCCTCCCTGCCAGGCAAAATTACTTATGCCCCATATGACTAGTTCATCCACTTTAAAACCGTTGCCACGCAGCCTCATGACGAGTTGTTCTGAGCTTCACGATCAGTTCTAGGTTGTAAACTATGCACCCTGGACATTCTGCTCACAGCCATCTCAAGGGCACCCTTGGACTTACACAGTGAGCCATTCGTGGGACTGGACCTGGCCGCCTTGTTTCCATCTCCAGCAGTTAACATGAAATACTTCAGACAGAAATGAAGTCTTGTCTAAAGTACATCCTCAACCATTTTTAAACGAGTGAATGAAAAACATTCTCCCTGTTCTTGTTCTATCAATAGATCATCAATCAATGGGCCCTTCTTCAGAAAAAGTCATCATGTAGAATATGAACAGGAAATAAAAACAAATGAACTAAATGGAGACCTATCCCTGCCATAGGTTAGAAAGGAAATTCCCATTATTCCTGCAGCAAGGGAGAAGGACTGGCTAATTCATGCATTAACCTTCTGTTTATTAGGGGATTTCTACTTAATTCAAGCCTTAGGCCCTAATTATACATGTTTCTGTACGTCTTAGTAAGAAATCCTTCAGTTGCAAGAAACAGAAGCCAGCTAGAGATAGCTGAGGTCATGAGGACTGTTTTTCTTTAATTTTTTGGCCTCTTTTGTTGGTTTTTTATTTATTTATCTTCATCCATTTTTATTCCCTTGGACTGTGTGGGCCTCCCATCGCAGTGGCCCCCTCATCACAAAAGGCAAATTAAAATGCAATTCCTGGTTTTTGAGGTTCTGTTATTTTTCTTGAATAAGCACTCCTTGGTGGATAGTTACAAGCCTTTGTTAATTTCTTGAGTTCTGAAAAAGCTGATTTGATGGGTTTTACCAGCATTTCTATTGCTTTCCTGGACAAGCAGATCTTCAGAGGTCCTGATGCTGCCATTCCGTAATGTATTGTTTTTGGATGTGCCTTTATTCTTATCACTCCCGTGCTAGGAATGCCCTCGTCCTCTGTTTATGCTGCTTGGAAATTTGGCATTCAGATGTCAGCTGTCTCATGCTCACTGTAGCCTGCACTGACCTCCTTTTTTCTTCCTCCCTGCCAGGCAAAATTACTTATGCCCCATATGACTAGTTCATCCACTTTAAAACCGTTGCCACGCAGCCTCATGACGAGTTGTTCTGAGCTTCACGATCAGTTCTAGGTTGTAAACTATGCACCCTGGACATTCTGCTCACAGCCATCTCAAGGGCACCCTTGGACTTACACAGTGAGCCATTCGTGGGACTGGACCTGGCCGCCTTGTTTCCATCTCCAGCAGTTAACATGAAATACTTCAGACAGAAATGAAGTCTTGTCTAAAGTACATCCTCAACCATTTTTAAACGAGTGAATGAAAAACATTCTCCCTGTTCTTGTTCTATCAATAGATCATCAATCAATGGGCCCTTCTTCAGAAAAAGTCATCATGTAGAATATGAACAGGAAATAAAAACAAATGAACTAAATGGAGACCTATCCCTGCCATAGGTTAGAAAGGAAATTCCCATTATTCCTGCAGCAAGGGAGAAGGACTGGCTAATTCATGCATTAACCTTCTGTTTATTAGGGGATTTCTACTTAATTCAAGCCTTAGGCCCTAATTATACATGTTTCTGTACGTCTTAGTAAGAAATCCTTCAGTTGCAAGAAACAGAAGCCAGCTAGAGATAGCTGAGGTCATGAGGACTGTTTTTCTTTAATTTTTTGGCCTCTTTTGTTGGTTTTTTATTTATTTATCTTCATCCATTTTTATTCCCTTGGACTGTGTGGGCCTCCCATCGCAGTGGCCCCCTCATCACAGAGCACTAGCTCTGGGCGCGTGCACTCCAGAGCCCTGGCTCGCAACTGGACACACCGGTCCAGCTGCTCCTCGGCATGGGGGATCTTCCCGGGCCAGGGATCAAACCAGTGCCCCTTGCACTGCAAGGCGGACTCTTTACCCACTGGACCATCAGAGAAGCCCATGAGGACTTTCTGTAAAGAATCAGAGGTCTTTCACAGCCCTGCTCAAGTGCACACATTGAGCAGGGCCCCTCAAGGGGCTGACAGTCAGGACCAGGAAGTCCACAGCCAAGGTTACTCCTTCCCTCTCCAAGACCAGGCTCCTGGATTCCTGCTGCCTCTCCCTGCAAGTTCTCACAGCTGCTCTAGTCTTTTGTTTCTCCCAGAAGATCTACCATTTTTCTGAGGTGGCATGCACAAGGTCACCAGAGTCTAGGCTACAGATACTCTGCTACAGAATCTCAGCAAAACGAACTCACCTCGCCTGCTCAGGACACTTTCATTTCATGTAAAGCTACTCTAGTCAGACAAGTCCTTTACATACAGAAAATAAGAAATAAGAGTTGTGGTTGGGATTAAGGGCTCTAGAGTGAGAATGTGAAGGTCCAAACCCAGCTCTGCCATTTACCAGCTATGCAGCCTCAGACAAATCATGTTAAGTTCTCTGGGCTTCAATGTTCGTTATCAAAACAGGGATAATCATCCTGTCTCCTTCATAAGATTGTTGGGACAAACAACTAACAAACTTAGTTCTTGGAGAAGGTGTGGAACATAGTCAGTCCTACATTCATTTTGCTATAATTTCAGTTTTTATGATACCCATGTTAGCTACTATGGCAGACAGGCTCTGAGGAAGTCTCCACGACCCCCAGTTCCTGTATTCACATCCTGTGTAATCGCTCCCCTTTGAGTACGGGTGGCATCTGAGAGTTGCTTCTAAAATAAAATGTAGCAAAGATGATGGATGTCATTCCTACGATCAGGTTAATGACACTGAGCCCCTGGGACTTCCCTGGTGGTCCAGTTATGAATCTGTCTTCCCATGCATAGGACACAGGTCAGGTTCGATCTCTGGTCAGGGAACTAAGATCCCACATGCCTCAGGGCAACTAAATCCACGTGCCACAACAGACCCTGCACAATCTACAGCCCACGCTCCATAACAAGAGAAGCCTATATGCTTTAAAGAAGAGCTGGCACATCACAATAAAGACCCAGTACAGCCAACATTTTAAAATTAATTAATTAATAATAAAACAAAAAAAACCATCAGAGAAGCCGATGAGGACTTTCTGTAAAGAATCAGAGGTCGTTCACGGCCCTGCTCAAGTGCACACATTGAGCAGGGCCCCTCAAGGGGCTGACAGTCAGGACCAGGAAGTCCACAGCCAAGGTTACTCCTTCCCTCTCCAAGACCAGGCTCCTGGATTCCTGCTGCCTCTCCCTGCAAGTTCTCACAGCTGCTCTAGTCTTTTGTTTCTCCCAGAAGATCTACCATTTTTCTGAGGTGGCATGCACAAGGTCACCAGAGTCTAGGCTACAGATACTCTGCTACAGAATCTCAGCAAAACGAACTCACCTCGCCTGCTCAGGACACTTTCATTTCATGTAAAGCTACTCTAGTCAGACAAGTCCTTTACATACAGAAAATAAGAAATAAGAGTTGTGGTTGGGATTAAGGGCTCTAGAGTGAGAATGTGAAGGTCCAAACCCAGCTCTGCCATTTACCAGCTATGCAGCCTCAGACAAATCATGTTAAGTTCTCTGGGCTTCAATGTTCGTTATCAAAACAGGGATAATCATCCTGTCTCCTTCATAAGATTGTTGGGACAAACAACTAACAAACTTAGTTCTTGGAGAAGGTGTGGAACATAGTCAGTCCTACATTCATTTTGCTATAATTTCAGTTTTTATGATACCCATGTTAGCTACTATGGCAGACAGGCTCTGAGGAAGTCTCCACGACCCCCAGTTCCTGTATTCACATCCTGTGTAATCGCTCCCCTTTGAGTACGGGTGGCATCTGAGAGTTGCTTCTAAAATAAAATGTAGCAAAGATGATGGATGTCATTCCTACGATCAGGTTAATGACACTGAGCCCCTGGGACTTCCCTGGTGGTCCAGTTATGAATCTGTCTTCCCATGCATAGGACACAGGTCAGGTTCGATCTCTGGTCAGGGAACTAAGATCCCACATGCCTCAGGGCAACTAAATCCACGTGCCACAACAGACCCTGCACAATCTACAGCCCACGCTCCATAACAAGAGAAGCCTATATGCTTTAAAGAAGAGCTGGCACATCACAATAAAGACCCAGTACAGCCAACATTTTAAAATTAATTAATTAATAATAAAAACAAAAAAAACCGGAGCCCCCGCTGTTGTTGGCAGGCTTTCTCTACTGCCTTGTTGACTTCCATTAAGGATGCAAATTTCCACACTGGATAGGCCAGTGTGGCAAGAAACTGAGAGTAGTTCCAACCAACAACCAAATAGGAACCCAGGGCCCCAGTCCAAAACCCCACAAGGAACTGAATTCTGTCAACAACCCTGTGAGCTCAGGAGCAACTCCTTCCCTGGTGGAGCATTCAGATGAGACTGCAGGCCTGGCCAACATGTTGACAGCAGCTTGTCAGAGACCCTGAAGCAGAGGCGCCCC
Organism: Tragulus kanchil; assembly: GCA_022376925.1. Classification (NCBI taxonomy): domain Eukaryota; kingdom Metazoa; phylum Chordata; class Mammalia; order Artiodactyla; family Tragulidae; genus Tragulus; species Tragulus kanchil. Next base: position 136,321,842 of record JAIOJX010000023.1, read on the forward strand.
CTAAGCTGGGCCCAGATTCCTAGGGCAAAGCTGCTGTAATAAGAAGTGTGGACTAAAACTTCGCTGGTGGTTCGGCAGGCGGGAACCCAATTTCCAATGCAGGTGACACGGTTTCCATGCTGGTCGGGGAACTAAGATCCCACATGCCTGGGAGCAACTAAGCCGATGTGCCTCAATCGTTCCCAGATCCCGCAAGCTGCAACAAATATCCTAGTCCTGCAGTTAAGACTTGCGGCAGCTAAATAAATAAATAATTTCTCTTTTACAAAAAAGAAGTGTGGACTGTTTTAAGCCACTGCATTTTGTGGTACTCTGTTTTGCAGCACTGGAAAGCTAATATACTTCAACAGTGCAAAACACAGAGTGATTGCTTAAATAAATATTCATCCTCTCTCCATTCTCAGTTACAGACACATATTTCTAATGAGATTTCTGCCTAGAAATCACTCTTTAAAGCAATATTTATTACAACACACTGCCCAAACTTGGTTTAATCTCCTTTGGTAACCGTTACTCTCTTGCTTTAATTCAATTTCTTCAACACCACCAATAGATCCTTAGAAAGTACCTATATGTAGCACTCATCGTATTATCTCATCAATTCTCACAAAAAGCCTGAAAGGTGAGTGCGGGCAATCCACGTGCCACAACAGACCCTGCACAATCTACAGCCCACGCTCCATAACAAGAGAAGCCTATATGCTTTAAAGAAGAGCTGGCACATCACAATAAAGACCCAGTACAGCCAACATTTTAAAATTAATTAATTAATAATAAAAACAAAAAAAACCGGAGCCCCCGCTGTTGTTGGCAGGCTTTCTCTACTGCCTTGTTGACTTCCATTAAGGATGCAAATTTCCACACTGGATAGGCCAGTGTGGCAAGAAACTGAGAGTAGTTCCAACCAACAACCAAATAGGAACCCAGGGCCCCAGTCCAAAACCCCACAAGGAACTGAATTCTGTCAACAACCCTGTGAGCTCAGGAGCAACTCCTTCCCTGGTGGAGCATTCAGATGAGACTGCAGGCCTGGCCAACATGTTGACAGCAGCTTGTCAGAGACCCTGAAGCAGAGGCGCCCCCTAAGCTGGGCCCAGATTCCTAGGGCAAAGCTGCTGTAATAAGAAGTGTGGACTAAAACTTCGCTGGTGGTTCGGCAGGCGGGAACCCAATTTCCAATGCAGGTGACACGGTTTCCATGCTGGTCGGGGAACTAAGATCCCACATGCCTGGGAGCAACTAAGCCGATGTGCCTCAATCGTTCCCAGATCCCGCAAGCTGCAACAAATATCCTAGTCCTGCAGTTAAGACTTGCGGCAGCTAAATAAATAAATAATTTCTCTTTTACAAAAAAGAAGTGTGGACTGTTTTAAGCCACTGCATTTTGTGGTACTCTGTTTTGCAGCACTGGAAAGCTAATATACTTCAACAGTGCAAAACACAGAGTGATTGCTTAAATAAATATTCATCCTCTCTCCCTTCTCAGTTACAGACACATATTTCTAATGAGATTTCTGCCTAGAAATCACTCTTTAAAGCAATATTTATTACAACACACTGCCCAAACTTGGTTTAATCTCCTTTGGTAACCGTTACTCTCTTGCTTTAATTCAATTTCTTCAACACCACCAATAGATCCTTAGAAAGTACCTATATGTAGCACTCATCGTATTATCTCATCAATTCTCACAAAAAGCCTGAAAGGTGAGTGTCATCACCTCCAAAACACAGGTCAGGACGCTGGTCTTCTGACAGACCGAGCCCTCAGTAGGGCTGTAACTAGACGATCTGAAATTCACCAAACTAAACAGAAGGAAAATCCACCAAGGTTCATGCTCATAGCTGTTCTCAAAATAAATACCACTTGTATGGGTCTCCCTGGTGGCTCAGCAGTAAAGAATCCACCTGCCAATGCAGGATACACAGGTTTGATCCCTGAGTCAGAAGACCCCCTGGAGAAGGAAATGGCAACCCACTCCAGTATTCTTGCCTGGGGAATCCCATGGACCGAGGAGCCTGGCAGCCTACAGTCCATGGGGGTTGCAAAGAGTCAGACACAAGAGAGAGACTGACCGCGCGCACACACACACACACACACACACACACACACACACACACACACACTCACACACTGATGGTGCAGAAAATCTCCCAGGATACTGTTTCTCTGCTTTCTTCTTTTCTCTCACCTAGAAAATGCTCACGCGTTATGGAAAATCCAATCCATCTTTCTCTGTGTATCATGGCAATCAGGTTTTGTTCCTGCACCTAGAGCGAAATCTACCAGGTGTCCTGCATCAGGGGACACCTTCAGACACGGCTTAAGAAAAACAAGCACTCGCTCAGAGTGTGGCCTATTGCTATCATCACAATATGCAAAGAAGCACTTTTTTCCTGTCTAAGTAAAGATCCAGGCAGAAATGGAGCTGAGATTTATAACTGCAAATATCAAGTTCAAAAGTATGGTTCCCGTGACAGTCATAACTTACCCTCAAGCACACAGCTAGTATTTTTAGTTGTTTGGTTACAGTGGGAATGCTGCAGCCGAAAATATACATAGGATATGTTTCGATCACAGCTAATACAAGGCTGGTTAATATGGATTTCCTTTACTTTAAGGCTGTTTATATTTACATGCAAGCTGATTCCCTAGAGTGTGATTTTGCACTTGAAGTATGCATTTCAGATTCAAGGCGGTCATAATTACTTGCCAATTTAAATTCAATTTCTTCAACACCACCAATAGATCCTTAGAAAGTACCTATATGTAGCACTCATCGTATTATCTCATCAATTCTCACAAAAAGCCTGAAAGGTGAGTGTCATCACCTCCAAAACACAGGTCAGGACGCTGGTCTTCTGACAGACCGAGCCCTCAGTAGGGCTGTAACTAGACGATCTGAAATTCACCAAACTAAACAGAAGGAAAATCCACCAAGGTTCATGCTCATAGCTGTTCTCAAAATAAATACCACTTGTATGGGTCTCCCTGGTGGCTCAGCAGTAAAGAATCCACCTGCCAATGCAGGATACACAGGTTTGATCCCTGAGTCAGAAGACCCCCTGGAGAAGGAAATGGCAACCCACTCCAGTATTCTTGCCTGGGGAATCCCATGGACCGAGGAGCCTGGCAGCCTACAGTCCATGGGGGTTGCAAAGAGTCAGACACAAGAGAGAGACTGACCGCGCGCACACACACACACACACACACACACACACACACACACACACACACACACACTCACACACTGATGGTGCAGAAAATCTCCCAGGATACTGTTTCTCTGCTTTCTTCTTTTCTCTCACCTAGAAAATGCTCACGCGTTATGGAAAATCCAATCCATCTTTCTCTGTGTATCATGGCAATCAGGTTTTGTTCCTGCACCTAGAGCGAAATCTACCAGGTGTCCTGCATCAGGGGACACCTTCAGACACGGCTTAAGAAAAACAAGCACTCGCTCAGAGTGTGGCCTATTGCTATCATCACAATATGCAAAGAAGCACTTTTTTCCTGTCTAAGTAAAGATCCAGGCAGAAATGGAGCTGAGATTTATAACTGCAAATATCAAGTTCAAAAGTATGGTTCCCGTGACAGTCATAACTTACCCTCAAGCACACAGCTAGTATTTTTAGTTGTTTGGTTACAGTGGGAATGCTGCAGCCGAAAATATACATAGGATATGTTTCGATCACAGCTAATACAAGGCTGGTTAATATGGATTTCCTTTACTTTAAGGCTGTTTATATTTACATGCAAGCTGATTCACTAGAGTGTGATTTTTGCACTTGAAGTATGCATTTCAGATTCAAGGCGGTCATAATTACTTGCCAATTTAAATTAGTTAGAGCTGAAAATAGGCAGCGTCTGAGCTCAGCTCTCAATGACAGGTAGGGGGAATAATGTAATCTCAGAGCACATTCAAATATTTAAGTTAAGGAGACTCCAAGGAAGGAAGGCTGTCTTATTTATAAGGTAGGAAAAAGCCTCAAGGCTAAAATAAACCACACATACTATATGATACACAGAGAATATGCACATGATACTTTATGTCGTAATGGTTCAGGTACATGCATACAACTCACTCTAAATGCATTTGTGCATTAACAGTCACTCTGGAAAAACAGTATAAAGTGAATTTGTTGTTTCGTAGTCACTCAGTTGTGTCTGACTTATCGCGATGCGACCCCATGGAGTACAGCCTGTCAGGCTTCCCCGTCCTTCACTATCTCCCAGAGTTTGTTCAAATTCACGTTCACTGAGCCAATGACGCCAACCAACCATCTTATTGTCTGTTGCTGCCTTCTCCTGCCCTCAGTCTTCTCCAGCATCAGGATCTTTTCCAATGAGTCTAATAAGGTGGACATGAACATTTAATCTTGAAAACTAGAGGGCTTCCCTGGTGGCTCAGTGTTAAAGAATCCACCTGCCAATGCAGAGGACACAGGTTCAGTCCCTGGCCTGGGGAGATCCCACACACCATGGAGCAACTAAGGCCGAGTGCCACAACTACTGAGCTTGTGCTCTAGAGCCCAGAAGCCACAACTACTGAAGCTTGAATGGCTCAGATCCCGTGTTCTGCAGCAAGAGAAGCTACCACGATGAGAAGGCCGTGCACCACAACTAGAGAGCAGTGCCTGCTCACCACAACTAGGGACAGCCTGTGCAGCAATGAAGACCCGGTGCTGCCAAAAATAAATAAATAAATAAATAAATTGTTAACAAAGACATTTTTTAAAAAAGAAAACTCGCATGTAATCATATGCCTGGGCCTGAAAATAAATTTGGAAGAAGAGAGGAGAAACAGGATATGAGACAAAAAGAAAGAGTATATTTATCTTCTCCCTTCTGTTTGGATTTCTCAGGTACATGTGGCTACTTTGGGGAAACTGTGCATGAATTGGCTTCAGTGGATGATTAAATTATCGGAGCCCATCTCAGAGAACACTGTAGAAAGTATCCGAGACACAGCACTTTAGGGCTTTTTCCTCCTGTAGAAACGTAGATTTCTGAAATAGCATTCAGATAACCGAATTTGTCTTTGAATGACAGGTAGGGGGAATAATGTAATCTCAGAGCACATTCAAATATTTAAGTTAAGGAGACTCCAAGGAAGGAAGGCTGTCTTATTTATAAGGTAGGAAAAAGCCTCAAGGCTAAAATAAACCACACATACTATATGATACACAGAGAATATGCACATGATACTTTATGTCGTAATGGTTCAGGTACATGCATACAACTCACTCTAAATGCATTTGTGCATTAACAGTCACTCTGGAAAAACAGTATAAAGTGAATTTGTTGTTTCGTAGTCACTCAGTTGTGTCTGACTTATCGCGATGCGACCCCATGGAGTACAGCCTGTCAGGCTTCCCCGTCCTTCACTATCTCCCAGAGTTTGTTCAAATTCACGTTCACTGAGCCAATGACGCCAACCAACCATCTTATTGTCTGTTGCTGCCTTCTCCTGCCCTCAGTCTTCTCCAGCATCAGGATCTTTTCCAATGAGTCTAATAAGGTGGACATGAACATTTAATCTTGAAAACTAGAGGGCTTCCCTGGTGGCTCAGTGTTAAAGAATCCACCTGCCAATGCAGAGGACACAGGTTCAGTCCCTGGCCTGGGGAGATCCCACACACCATGGAGCAACTAAGGCCGAGTGCCACAACTACTGAGCTTGTGCTCTAGAGCCCAGAAGCCACAACTACTGAAGCTTGAATGGCTCAGATCCCGTGTTCTGCAGCAAGAGAAGCTACCACGATGAGAAGGCCGTGCACCACAACTAGAGAGCAGTGCCTGCTCACCACAACTAGGGACAGCCTGTGCAGCAATGAAGACCCGGTGCTGCCAAAAATAAATAAATAAATAAATAAATTGTTAACAAAGACATTTTTTAAAAAAGAAAACTCGCATGTAATCATATGCCTGGGCCTGAAAATAAATTTGGAAGAAGAGAGGAGAAACAGGATATGAGACAAAAAGAAAGAGTATATTTATCTTCTCCCTTCTGTTTGGATTTCTCAGGTACATGTGGCTACTTTGGGGAAACTGTGCATGAATTGGCTTCAGTGGATGATTAAATTATCGGAGCCCATCTCAGAGAACACTGTAGAAAGTATCCGAGACACAGCACTTTAGGGCTTTTTCCTCCTGTAGAAACGTAGATTTCTGAAATAGCATTCAGATAACCGAATTTGTCTTTGTCCATAAATACTACATAACTATATGTGCAAAGTTACCAAACTAAGCTCATACACACACACACACACACACACACACACACACACAGCAGGGCTGTTTTTTTATTCACTTGAAATTTGAACTATGTGAAAACACTGAGCTCTGGAAGGCAGTGAGAGGGTTAAGATCACTCAGGAGTAACAGAAAGATTTGGAATAGTCTTAAAGGGACAGGAATCATGAAGGGGGCTACTTAAACCCAGCAGTTTAGGTGGTCTTCCCTTTAGCTGTGAATATTCAATTATCAAAACCTTGGGCTTCAGAAAATAAATTTGAGTTGAGTGCACATTCTGTTCTGTCAACTTTTTGCGACCCCATGGACCGCAGCCAGGCTCCTCTGTCCATGGATCTCCCCAGGAAAGAATACTGGAGTGGGTTGCCATTTCCTTCTCCAGTGGATGTTCCTAACCCAGGGATCAGACCCATGTCTCTTGTATCTCTTGCACTGCAGGCAGAGTCTTTACTGCTAAGTCATCTGGGCAACCAATGAACCAAACTTCTGAGACTGGATGGATTAACAGTAAACTAATCACACGTGCATGCTGGTTTCCCAAAGGTTCATTAGATGAAAGACACACTTTAAAGCAGTGATTCTCAAAGTGTGTTTCCTAGGGCCAGCAGCTTCAGTATCACCGTGGACCTTACAAGAAATGCAAATTTCTCCAGCCTTTTTCAACATCTACTGAAATACAAAAAGCTCCAGGGGACTCTAATGTAGGCTAAAGTTTGAGAACCCATGATTTAAAGATAATAAATTCAGGGATTTCCATGGTGGTTGTGGTGATCTCTCCACTTGCCAATGCAGGCGACATGAGTTTGATCCCTGGTCCAGGAAGATCCCACATACCGGGGAGACAAAAAGAAAGAGTATATTTATCTTCTCCCTTCTGTTTGGATTTCTCAGGTACATGTGGCTACTTTGGGAAACTGTGCATGAATTGGCTTCAGTGGATGATTAAATTATCGGAGCCCATCTCAGAGAACACTGTAGAAAGTATCCGAGACACAGCACTTTAGGGCTTTTTCCTCCTGTAGAAACGTAGATTTCTGAAATAGCATTCAGATAACCGAATTTGTCTTTGTCCATAAATACTACATAACTATATGTGCAAAGTTACCAAACTAAGCTCATACACACACACACACACACACACACACACACACACAGCAGGGCTGTTTTTTTATTCACTTGAAATTTGAACTATGTGAAAACACTGAGCTCTGGAAGGCAGTGAGAGGGTTAAGATCACTCAGGAGTAACAGAAAGATTTGGAATAGTCTTAAAGGGACAGGAATCATGAAGGGGGCTACTTAAACCCAGCAGTTTAGGTGGTCTTCCCTTTAGCTGTGAATATTCAATTATCAAAACCTTGGGCTTCAGAAAATAAATTTGAGTTGAGTGCACATTCTGTTCTGTCAACTTTTTGCGACCCCATGGACCGCAGCCAGGCTCCTCTGTCCATGGATCCCCCCAGGAAAGAATACTGGCGGGGGTTGCCATTTCCTTCTCCAGTGGATGTTCCTAACCCAGGGATCAGACCCATGTCTCTTGTATCTCTTGCACTGCAGGCAGAGTCTTTACTGCTAAGTCATCTGGGCAACCAATGAACCAAACTTCTGAGACTGGATGGATTAACAGTAAACTAATCACACGTGCATGCTGGTTTCCCAAAGGTTCATTAGATGAAAGACACACTTTAAAGCAGTGATTCTCAAAGTGTGTTTCCTAGGGCCAGCAGCTTCAGCATCACCGTGGACCTTACAAGAAATGCAAATTTCTCCAGCCTTTTTCAACATCTACTGAAATACAAAAAGCTCCAGGGGACTCTAATGTAGGCTAAAGTTTGAGAACCCATGATTTAAAGATAATAAATTCAGGGATTTCCATGGTGGTTGTGGTGATCTCTCCACTTGCCAATGCAGGCGACATGAGTTTGATCCCTGGTCCAGGAAGATCCCACATACCGAGGGACAACTAAGCCCGTGCACCAAACTACTAAGTCCAAGCACATAAAGCCCATGCTCTGCAATAAGAAAAGCCACTGCGGTAAGTCCACACACCGTGATGAAGAACAGCCCCTGACAGCCACAACTAGAGAAAGCCCGCTTGCATCAATGATGGCCCAGCACAGACAAAAATAAAATAAAGAAAGAAAAATTTGAATGAAAACATTAAAAAGAATAAATTCAGAGTAGCCTCAAAACATAAAAGAGAATATCATCAGCAGAAAAAAATGTTGAGGCTTTTTTTGAGACATTTTTTTTAAAAAAAAAACAAAAAACATTTATTTATTTATTTATTTTGGCAGGGGAGGGAGGGGGGTGGGCGGGCCGCTTCCACTGGTCTTTCATTTGTCTAGTTTCATCCATCTTTGTTCTTTGGCCCATGTGGGCCTCCCATCGCAGTGGCCTCTGTTGTTGCAGAGCACCGGCTCCAGGCGCATGCGCTCCAGAGCTCCGGCTCTGTGATTGGACACATCGGTCCAGCTGCTCTGCAGCACGTGTGATCTTCCCAGGCCAGGGATCGAACCGGCGCCCCTTGCACTGCAAGGCGGTGTCCTTACCCACTGGACCACCAGGGAAGCCCGAGACATTTCTAATACAAAAAGCAGACTGGATGGATTAACAGTAAACTAATCACACGTGCATGCTGGTTTCCCAAAGGTTCATTAGATGAAAGACACACTTTAAAGCAGTGATTCTCAAAGTGTGTTTCCTAGGCCAGCAGCTTCAGTATCACCGTGGACCTCACAAGAAATGCAAATTTCTCCAGCCTTTTTCAACATCTACTGAAATACAAAAAGCTCCAGGGGACTCTAATGTAGGCTAAAGTTTGAGAACCCATGATTTAAAGATAATAAATTCAGGGATTTCCATGGTGGTTGTGGTGATCTCTCCACTTGCCAATGCAGGCGACATGAGTTTGATCCCTGGTCCAGGAAGATCCCACATACCGAGGGACAACTAAGCCCGTGCACCAAACTACTAAGTCCAAGCACATAAAGCCCATGCTCTGCAATAAGAAAAGCCACTGCGGTAAGTCCACACACCGTGATGAAGAACAGCCCCTGACAGCCACAACTAGAGAAAGCCCGCTTGCATCAATGATGGCCCAGCACAGACAAAAATAAAATAAAGAAAGAAAAATTTGAATGAAAACATTAAAAAGAATAAATTCAGAGTAGCCTCAAAACATAAAAGAGAATATCATCAGCAGAAAAAAATGTTGAGGCTTTTTTTGAGACATTTTTTTTAAAAAAAAAACAAAAAACATTTATTTATTTATTTATTTTGGCAGGGGTGGGGAGGGAGGGGGGTGGGCGGGCCGCTTCCACTGGTCTTTCATTTGTCTAGTTTCATCCATCTTTGTTCTTTGGCCCATGTGGGCCTCCCATCGCAGTGGCCTCTGTTGTTGCAGAGCACCGGCTCCAGGCGCATGCGCTCCAAAGCTCCGGCTCTGTGATTGGACACATCGGTCCAGCTGCTCTGCAGCACGTGTGATCTTCCCAGGCCAGGGATCGAACCGGCGCCCCTTGCACTGCAAGGCGGTGTCCTTACCCACTGGACCACCAGGGAAGCCCGAGACATTTCTAATACAAAAAGCAGACTGGATGGATACCCAAAGCAACAATCACAAAATAAAACTACGCATCACGTGCAAGAGACAAAGTCCACCAGGGCTGCAGCCACTCAGCAAAAGGACCATCTTATCAGACAGAAGGGGTGGAGTAGGGTGTAAGGAGCCCTGGGTGACTAACTGGGTGGCTGCCCTGGAATACCCGGGCAGGGCTGACCACTCTCTTGTGTCCCCTTCCTCTCCCCAACCCCAGTGGAACCGAGCAGCAGGCAGTAGTGGCCTTTACCAATCACAACAGAGGTTTGAGGTTGGGCCAGCAAAGCAGAACTGGGTCCCAACTGGTTACAAACAAGAAAGATGAATGTCCCACAACAAGGACATGTGGCTTCTTCTCCCCCACAATCATTACTGACAAGACCAGGTCACCTGTGCAAGCAGGCAAACAGGGACTCTAAGTTAATAACCAAGAATTACAATCACTTGAAGAAAACCAACACCTTAAGAGGAGAACCAAACTCCAGAAGCAGAGGACCTAATAAAACCAGTGTGTGCTCAGTTGCTCAGTTGTGTCTAACTCTTTGAGACCCCGTGGACTGTAGCCCAGCAAACTCCTCTGTCCATAGAGTTCCAGGCAAGAATACTGGAGTGGGCTGTTATTCCCTCCTTCAGGGAATCTTCCCAACCCAGGAATCAGAACATCTCTTGAGTTTCCTGCATTGGCAGGCAGATTCTTTACCACTGGGGAAGCCAGTAGGAATGAGCTAATAAAACCAGTAGAAAGGGCTTCCCTGGTGGTACAGTGATAAAGAATCTGCCTTGCAGTGTAAGGGACACCAGTTCAATCCCTGGCCCAGGAAGATCCCAAGTGCCGTGGAGTGGCTGGACCGGTGTGTCCAATTACAAACCAGTGCCCTGGAGTGCATGCGCCCAGAGTCGGTGCTCTGTAACAAGGCCACTGCAATGGGACGCCCACACAGGCCAAAGAATAAAGATGGATGAAAATAAATAGATAAAACCAATAAAAGTGGCTTCCCTGGTGGTCCAACGGGTAAGGCATCTGCCTTGCAGTGCAAGGGGCGCCGGTTCAATACCTGGCACAGGAAGATCCCACGTGCTGCGGAGCAGCTGGACTGGTGTATCCAATTACAAGCCAGCTCTCTGGAGGGCATGCACCCAGAGCCAGTGCTCTGCAACAAGAGAGGCCACTGCAATGGGAGGCCCACACAGGCCAAAGAATTAAGATGGATGAAAATAAATAAATGAAGGGCCAGTAAAAGAGGCCAAAATTTAAAAAAAAAACAAAAATAAAACAGTAGTAATGAGCTAACGGAACAATCAAAAGACAACTTCCAACTCAGTTGTATTCATCAGGTATTGCAAATGGCTGTGCATACTCAGACATCCAACTAAATATCAGTGGTTTCCCTCTATTGTATATAGAGAAGGATGGAGGGGGCAGTCCAAGGCTAGTGTGGCTATTGAGAGATGCCTTCAACGATGCATTCTCCTTCTATTTTTCTGCTCTGCCACCTGAAGGATTGACTTTAGTCCTAATGGTTGCAAGACAGTTGGTGAAACCCAGACAACATGGCTGAACCCTATGAATGAAAAAGAAAGAAGCACAGAAGACAGCAATAGGGCTTTCCTGGTAGCCCAGTGATTAAGTCCAGTCCTGCCTTTCAGTGCAGGGGATGTGGTCTGACCCTGGTTGGGGAAGCAGAGGACCTAATAAAACCAGTGTGTGCTCAGTTGCTCAGTTGTGTCTAACTCTTTGAGACCCCGTGGACTGTAGCCCAGCAAACTCCTCTGTCCATAGAGTTCCAGGCAAGAATACTGGAGTGGGCTGTTATTCCCTCCTTCAGGGAATCTTCCCAACCCAGGAATCAGAACATCTCTTGAGTTTCCTGCATTGGCAGGCAGATTCTTTACCACTGGGGAAGCCAGTAGGAATGAGCTAATAAAACCAGTAGAAAGGGCTTCCCTGGTGGTACAGTGATAAAGAATCTGCCTTGCAGTGTAAGGGACACCAGTTCAATCCCTGGCCCAGGAAGATCCCAAGTGCCGTGGAGTGGCTGGACCGGTGTGTCCAATTACAAACCAGTGCCCTGGAGTGCATGCGCCCAGAGTCGGTGCTCTGTAACAAGGCCACTGCAATGGGACGCCACACAGGCCAAAGAATAAAGATGGATGAAAATAAATAGATAAAACCAATAAAAGTGGCTTCCCTGGTGGTCCAACGGGTAAGGCATCTGCCTTGCAGTGCAAGGGGCGCCGGTTCAATACCTGGCACAGGAAGATCCCACGTGCTGCGGAGCAGCTGGACTGGTGTATCCAATTACAAGCCAGCTCTCTGGAGGGCATGCACCCAGAGCCAGTGCTCTGCAACAAGAGAGGCCACTGCAATGGGAGGCCCACACAGGCCAAAGAATTAAGATGGATGAAAATAAATAAATGAAGGGCCAGTAAAAGAGGCCAAAATTTAAAAAAAAAACAAAAATAAAACAGTAGTAATGAGCTAACGGAACAATCAAAAGACAACTTCCAACTCAGTTGTATTCATCAGGTATTGCAAATGGCTGTGCATACTCAGACATCCAACTAAATATCAGTGGTTTCCCTCTATTGTATATAGAGAAGGATGGAGGGGGCAGTCCAAGGCTAGTGTGGCTATTGAGAGATGCCTTCAACGATGCATTCTCCTTCTATTTTTCTGCTCTGCCACCTGAAGGATTGACTTTAGTCCTAATGGTTGCAAGACAGTTGGTGAAACCCAGACAACATGGCTGAACCCTATGAATGAAAAAGAAAGAAGCACAGAAGACAGCAATAGGGCTTTCCTGGTAGCCCAGTGATTAAGTCCAGTCCTGCCTTTCAGTGCAGGGGATGTGGTCTGACCCCTGGTTGGGGAACTAAGATTCCCTATGCCGTGAGGCAACTAACCTTGTGCACCACAAGTAGAGAGCCCACATGCCACAACTAACACCTGACACAGTCAAATAACTATTTTTTAAAAAATGATAGCAGCAACAAACTTAAACAGAATTATATTTCACAGCCTCATTCAGGTGCAAATTCTTATAAATTTACAACATCACCGACTCAGTGGACATGTGCCTGAGCAAACTGTGGGAGATGGTGAAGGACAAGGAAGCCTGGTGTTCTGTAGTCCATGGGGTCACAAAGAGTCTGACACAACTTAGAGACTGAAAAACAAAGAATAGAGAGAGGCAAGGTTATAAATCTACAAAGTATCGACCACGTAAGTGAAATGACTATATTGGGAGTGATTTAAGAAGGTATTACGTGATAAAAATATTTATAGGTAACTGATAAAATAAAGACTCAATCAATGGACTGAATAACAGAATGGACACAGTTGAGGAGGAAGAAATTAGCGAGTTAGGAGATCAAATGAAAGCATGTTAGAAAAATTCCCAGCGTTGAAGTCTTTAGAAAGAGAGACTCTGGGGGGCTTCCCTGGTGGTTAAGAAGCTGCCTTGTAATGCAAGGGACATCGGTTTGATCCCTGATCCGGGAAGACCCCACATACTGCAGAGTAACTGGGCCTGTATGTCTCAGCTACTGAGCTACGCCCTAGAGCCCATGAGCCACAATGACTGAAGCTCGAGTACCTCAAGCCTGTGCTCTGTGACAAGAGAAGCAGCACAATGAGAAACCTGCACAGGACAATGAAGAATACCACCACCGCCCGTCCCCCCTCGCCTCAACTAGACAAAGCCTGAGAGCAGCAACAAAGACCCCAACACAGTCAAAAAAAAAAAAAGAAAGAAAACCAGGAAGACAGAATTTATAGCATAAAAACCAAAAATCAGTCATGGAGGAATATCAGAACACCAAAGGTCAAATGAAAAAAATCGGAGGAGCTTCTACAGAAACAAAGCAGGCTGCCTGTTCATCAGCTGATAGTAAGTCCCCCTTGTTGTCTGTCCCTCTGATCTGCTATCACAAGTAAGCAAGGAAGCTCCTAAATCCAGGACCATGTGTGCTGATTAAAGATTTCCACCTTCTGGACTTCCCTGGTGGTCTAGTGGCTGGGATTCTGCTTCCAATGCAGAGGGCCAGAATTCAATCTCTGGACATGGAACTAGATCCCCACCACTAAGAGGCTGCATACCACAGATCCTGCATGCTGTAACTAGGACCCAGCCCAGCCAAATAAATGAATAAATATTAAAAAACAAAGATTCCCACCATCTACATGAGCATTGCACAGGACAGGAAAGAAAGACAAGGAGGACCTTTCTGTTGATCTCTATCATGTAGTATTCACTGAATCAAAAACATAAGATTATAACCTCAACAAGAGAAGTGTAGACAGCCCGAGGTTTAGCAGACATTAAAGCAAACACAAGTGCAAAAACAGGTGGGGAAAAAAGGCAATAAAAAGGTATAATAGACAGATCTGTAAGACAAAATAAAGTTGCCACTGCAACAGTAATGTTAGAAATAATAAAATGTAAAGACAAAATCATTTACTGGCTTTACAAAAGAACATATTTTATATATTTACAAAAGGTACAAACCGTAAGAAATATGCAACAGTAGTAAACTTTCCTGCACTTATAAACAGCTGTGAAGCTTGTAAAGCAAACCCTGATAGAAAAATAAATATGAAATGTGAGACTGTGATATATCTCTGAGAAACAGACCAAGTAAACTAAAAGAACTAGCACTAGAGCCCATGAGCCACAATGACTGAAGCTCGAGTACCTCAAGCCTGTGCTCTGTGACAAGAGAAGCAGCACAATGAGAAACCTGCACAGGACAATGAAGAATACCACCACCGCCCGCCCCCCCTCGCCTCAACTAGACAAAGCCTGAGAGCAGCAACAAAGACCCCAACACAGTCAAAAAAAAAAAAAGAAAGAAAACCAGGAAGACAGAATTTATAGCATAAAAACCAAAAATCAGTCATGGAGGAATATCAGAACACCAAAGGTCAAATGAAAAAAATCGGAGGAGCTTCTACAGAAACAAAGCAGGCTGCCTGTTCATCAGCTGATAGTAAGTCCCCCTTGTTGTCTGTCCCTCTGATCTGCTATCACAAGTAAGCAAGGAAGCTCCTAAATCCAGGACCATGTGTGCTGATTAAAGATTTCCACCTTCTGGACTTCCCTGGTGGTCTAGTGGCTGGGATTCTGCTTCCAATGCAGAGGGCCAGAATTCAATCTCTGGACATGGAACTAGATCCCCACCACTAAGAGGCTGCATACCACAGATCCTGCATGCTGTAACTAGGACCCAGCCCAGCCAAATAAATGAATAAATATTAAAAAACAAAGATTCCCACCATCTACATGAGCATTGCACAGGACAGGAAAGAAAGACAAGGAGGACCTTTCTGTTGATCTCTATCATGTAGTATTCACTGAATCAAAAACATAAGATTATAACCTCAACAAGAGAAGTGTAGACAGCCCGAGGTTTAGCAGACATTAAAGCAAACACAAGTGCAAAAACAGGTGGGGAAAAAAGGCAATAAAAAGGTATAATAGACAGATCTGTAAGACAAAAAGAAAGTTGCCACTGCAACAGTAATGTTAGAAATAATAAAATGTAAAGACAAAATCATTTACTGGCTTTACAAAAGAACATATTTTATATATTTACAAAAGGTACAAACCGTAAGAAATATGCAACAGTAGTAAACTTTCCTGCACTTATAAACAGCTGTGAAGCTTGTAAAGCAAACCCTGATAGAAAAATAAATATGAAATGTGAGACTGTGATATATCTCTCTGAGAAACAGACCAAGTAAACTAAAAAGAATGTAATACAATTGATCTAGTTTATACTGGCTCGTTCTCTCCCTTGTTCTCACTCCACTTCTCTCTCGATATAAACAAAAGCTAACACTTTGGAAAGGTCAATAAAATAAGCAAACTTTGGAGAATTAAAGACACAAAATAGATAGCGTTAGAAATCAGAATGCACCATGCCTAGCACATACACAAGATTTTTTTTTTTATGAGATGATAAAGTATAATTTTGCTCTAAGAACTCTAAAAATCTAGATCACAGATGATTTCCAAGGGAAAAAACAGCCTCAAAACTAGGCTGAAAACCTTAAAATATCCAAAACCATAAGAAAATTTTAAGATTAAAAAAACACTCTGAAAGTATACCAGGACTAAGAACGGACCATTTCTACACCACACAAACCGCTCAGGGTGCAGAAGAATATAAGGGAGCTGGCGGTTAAGTCTGACACCACAGCCAGAAGACACAATACACATCAAAACACAGGCCTCCTCACTTGCTGGACAGACTGGAGCACAGGGGACCTTCCAGCTTTTCTCACGGGTCTGGATCTAGCAAAGACTGAGCAGAACCCATGCTTCTGGAGACACCTCAACCCCCAGGAACTTCTGGGGACATGAAGCCAGGCAGTTTATCCTCCACTGTTTCCAAAGCGGACTTTCGAGCCAAATGAAACTACTACTCATTAATAGTGACGACGATGACATCTCCACAAGTTTGGGGATCCTCATTTCTGTCTTTCCAGGTAGAGGAAATGTTGCACTGCAAAAAGTAAACAGGTGGGGAAAAAGGCAATAAAAGGTATAATAGACAGATCTGTAAGACAAAAGAAAGTTGCCACTGCAACAGTAATGTTAGAAATAATAAAATGTAAAGACAAAATCATTTACTGGCTTTACAAAAGAACATATTTTATATATTTACAAAAGGTACAAACCGTAAGAAATATGCAACAGTAGTAAACTTTCCTGCACTTATAAACAGCTGTGAAGCTTGTAAAGCAAACCCTGATAGAAAAATAAATATGAAATGTGAGACTGTGATATATCTCTCTGAGAAACAGACCAAGTAAACTAAAAAGAATGTAATACAATTGATCTAGTTTATACTGGCTCGTTCTCTCCCTTGTTCTCACTCCACTTCTCTCTCGATATAAACAAAAGCTAACACTTTGGAAAGGTCAATAAAATAAGCAAACTTTGGAGAATTAAAGACACAAAATAGATAGCGTTAGAAATCAGAATGCACCATGCCTAGCACATACACAAGATTTTTTTTTTTATGAGATGATAAAGTATAATTTTGCTCTAAGAACTCTAAAAATCTAGATCACAGATGATTTCCAAGGGAAAAAACAGCCTCAAAACTAGGCTGAAAACCTTAAAATATCCAAAACCATAAGAAAATTTTAAGATTAAAAAAACACTCTGAAAGTATACCAGGACTAAGAACGGACCATTTCTACACCACACAAACCGCTCAGGGTGCAGAAGAATATAAGGGAGCTGGCGGTTAAGTCTGACACCACAGCCAGAAGACACAATACACATCAAAACACAGGCCTCCTCACTTGCTGGACAGACTGGAGCACAGGGGACCTTCCAGCTTTTCTCACGGGTCTGGATCTAGCAAAGACTGAGCAGAACCCATGCTTCTGGAGACACCTCAACCCCCAGGAACTTCTGGGGACATGAAGCCAGGCAGTTTATCCTCCACTGTTTCCAAAGCGGACTTTCGAGCCAAATGAAACTACTACTCATTAATAGTGACGACGATGACATCTCCACAAGTTTGGGGATCCTCACTGTCTTCGTGATGGCTTTCCAGGTAGCTCACATCATAAAGAACCCACCTGCAATGCAGGAGACCCGGCTTCAGTCCCTGAGGGGGAAGATCCCCTGAAGGAGGACATGGCAACCCACTCCAGGATTCCTACCTGGAGAATGTCACAGACAGGAGAGCCTGGCGGGCTCCAGTCCACGAGGTCACAAGGAGTCCAACAGGACTTAGCGACTAAATAATAACTCATCTTCGTAAGGTTATACATGAACGTTGGGCCCATATTTTAGCAATGAAAAAATTTTCCAGACATGAGTATGTCTTTCCTTAAACTCAACACAGAGTAATTATTCCAGCAAACCATTTGCAGACGCCTGTGAGTCCCAGGTGTGTCTAGGGAGGAGTGATGACAGAGATTTCTGCGGGATGTCTCACCTCGTTGGGCTCGTCCAGGGACACGCTAAGGCTTCCAGGTGTGACCTTGGGCCCAGGAGGTGTCCCCACAGGCCTGCAGGGCACAGCAGCTGCATGGAGAACAGACTCAGAGCACAGCTGTTTGGCTCAGAGAATGGCAGAGAAGAAGATCCCTCCGCCTGCCCATGAAGTCAGCTGGGATATCTGCTATTCTTATAAACTGGTCTCTATTAAACATGTGATTCAAGGGCTCAAATGAAAACTGAAATGGGCCCACAATTCCAATTGGTTCCAACCGTCCAAATGGTTCCAATTTCTGGAACAGCCTTCAAACATCTTAGTCGTAGCCAGGCTTGTTTTAGTACAGCCAGTCATCTTCTGAGGCTCTTTTCTGAGCAGGAAAAGTCAAACGAGAGTTCTTCAAAGATCCTTGGGGGAAACTCAAGTCGGCTAGCAAGAAAGGAAAGTTCAGGATGCCTCAGAGACCACGCTGATGAAAACGTACCTTCACCTGTCAAGGCGAGGAGACACTGCCTCAGATGACAGTTTGCATTAGAAATCCTGTTCAAAACTCAAAGAGCAAGAGGACTATTAAAGCATCACCTTGTACAGCAAGGACCCAAGAACACAAATCCATACACAGAATTCATTACATGCATGCGCATGTATGTTAATTCAGGGGCGATGTCCAGAACAGTTCGCAGTCTAGGATGCCACGTGTCCTGGTTTGTCTGGGAGGAAAGAGCTCCCTTTTGGTGCTAAAATGGGACAAGCTACAAGAGGGTTAGATCACCCCATGTTAGGGCACTAGCCACCAAGAAACGATGACTGTTTCACACGATCCATATGGGCTTACTGAGGCCACATCTGGTCTCATCCTTAGGCTCTGAGGATGTTTAAATGGATGAGCTCTGGGAAACACACAGGCCTGTGTTCAGTTCCCCAGATTTCTCATGCTTCCTCTTGCCTCTGTCCCTTTGCACAAACTTCCCTTCACCTAGAAAATCCCCATAACTTCCTGCAAGAAAACGTTCTTCAAAAATGGAACTGGGGGCTTCCCTGGTGGTCCACTGGGTAAGGACACTGCCTTGCAGGGCAAGGGTGCTGGTTCGATCCCTGGCCTGGGAAGATCCCACGTGCCGCAGAGAGGCTGGACCCATGTGTCCAATTACCAAGCCGGAGCTCTGGAGCGCATGCGCCCAGAGCCTGTGCTTTGCGACAACAGAGGCCGCCGCGATGGGAGGCCCACATGGGCCAAAGAACAAAAATGGATGAAAATAGACAAATGAAAGACCAACAGAAGTAGCCCGCCTGCTCCCCTCCCTCCTCACCCCACCCCCACTAAAATAAACAAATAAATTAATCTAAAAAAATCAATAAAATGGAACTGGGTTGGGGAGTACATCCCTGGAGACCCAACAGTCAAGAGTCTGCCTTCCACTGTAGGAGCGCCGGCTGGGTCCCTCGTCTGGGAGCTAAGACCCCACACGCCTCGCAGTGTGGACCAACAAACAGTGCTGGGAAACTTGAATATGCTATGCAAGAAAACAGCAATAGCAACTGATCGTATCTTGTCCCATAAACAAAGATTAATTTTAAAAAACAGATCATAAGCCTGAATGTGAAACCTAAGGAAATAATAATAACTAAAACCAGAAAAGCGAAATGAAATGGGATCCATCTTGGAAGGTTGTCCCTAGGACTCCACATTCACTCCTGTATTCAGAAGGAGAGAGAAGGTGAAACAGAAAGACCACTGCGCAGAAGCAAGGCCACTCATCTCAATTCACTCATGAAGGAGGGGGCACTGGGGAACGTCTCTCTAAATGCCCAACCCCAAATTCTGAATCGAAGTCATTTCATCACGGTTGGTAACATTCTCCAGGAGACCACTAAAAGCCATCACAGGTGCCTGTTCCTGCTGCCAAGGCCCCGGGGCAGAGTGGAAAAGAATCTGAATCCAATGATTTCAGGCACAATAATGAAGAGCTGGGGCTTCCCAGGTGGCGCTAGTGGTAAACAAACAAACAAGCACGTGCAAGGGACACAGGCTTGATCCCTGAGTCAGGAAGATCCCCTGGAAAAGGAAATGGCAACCCGCTCCCGTGTTCTTGCCTGGAAAACCCTACTGACAGAGGAGCCTGGCGGGTTGCAGTCCATGGGGTTGCAAAGAGTCAGACGTGACTGAGTAATGAAGGCCCACAGTTTCTCGTGATTCAGGGCCACCGTCCTGCACATGAGAGATGCTTTTTATTCAGATGAGGTTATGTCATGCTGTCTCAGAGAAAACAAGTAGTGTAGGTCCTTGAGAGATGCAGTCGGTTCCAAAGAGCCGGGGTACCAGAGTCCGCCCATGTGGGGGTACTAAGTCAGACCTGGAGGGACTCTGTTGGCCCCACCCCCACAAGGCCACCCTGGCGCAGGCCTCTGGGAGGAAGCACAGGTGAGCCTGTCCTTCTGGGAAAGGGAGCTGAGGTTGCTCCAGCCATGGGAAGGAGCCAGGGGTGTGACCTGAGGACAGAACTTGATCAGGGCTGGGGGAACGACCATGCCCATGGGGAATGGATCAGTTAGGGTCCCAGCAGGAAATGAATGGCAACTGCGTAACAGGGAAATGCAGGAGAGTTGAATAAAAGGTCTATTTACAAAGGGTGTGGTCTAGGTGTAGTGAAACCCAGGATTACTGTGATTCCTGGGGGTGGCCAGGCAGGCACTACCAGCCTCCAGCGAAGGGAGGGTGGGGTGGCCAGCACCCAGATACAGATGCTGGGCAAAAGGAGACAGCCACGCGACAGGAGGCAACGCTTGACCCCTTGTGACAGACAGCAGAGTGGAGAGATGCAGGGAAGGTCTGCAGAGCAGAGGAAAGGAGTTGGTACATGGACATGCACCCTGTGAAAGTCTGGGTCTGTGGTCACTGAATTCAATGTACAGAGAAAGCTCTGGACTAATCAGAACCTGAGTCCTGGCGCTGGTTAAAGTACCAGAGACACCGCCTAGGTGAACATCCGGCTCCACCATGCCACCTGGGGCAAGTTCTTCCTCCTCTTCCACTTGGCTTCCTCACCTATCAATATGCACAATAATAATACTTGTTCAAGAGTGGCTGAGATTCTGTACAGTACCTCTACAGTGAACTCTGTTTGATAAAGGTCAATGCTAATTTTCCTGTTGCCACTGTGACTAAGTTTTGATAAACCTTCCATATGCCAAGTCATCTGATGCGTCCCTATTGAAAGGCTAGAGAGTCAAGGGCACAGGGAGAAAGTAACAGAGCCGTCTCTGTCCTGTGCTCTATGCACCAAGAAAAAGAGGAGTGGCCGGGTCACCGGATCTGCTAAGACGCAGAGGCCACTGAGGCAGCCAAGAGACGCAGAATGTCAGACACCAGAGGCGTATGTGCCGCAGGCACTGGCAGACCCGGGCTCCCGACGCTTGTAGGTTCAAGCACATGTGCCTGCTCCGTCACGTCCGACTCTTCACCACCCCATGGGCTGTACCTGCCAGGCTCCTCTGTCCATGGGATAGCCCAGGCAAGAATACTGGAGTGGGCGGCCATTCCCTTTTCCAGGGGATCTTCCCGACCCAGGGATGGAATCTGTGTCTCTTGCATCTCCTGCATTGGCAGGTGGGTTATTTACCTCTGAGCCACCTAGGAAGCCCATAGTAAAGCATCTACCCTTGAAAGGACTGGAGACTCCTACATCCCAGTTACACATAAAAGGGTAGATAGACCAGAGAAACGAAATTGAATTTCTGTACAACAATCTATGCATTCACAGTGACATGAAAACTCTACAGTAATTCAGGCGTGATCTTAGCACATGTCTGGAGGCGCAAAGAAGACAGGAAAGTTCTGACAACAACAAAAGTCACCATCTGCGTGAACTTTGTTTTACATAATTACTCGGCAGAAACTGATGTCATTCAATTGTTCCCTACAGTTTGGAAGCACAGGATGTATTCCTCTGCCTAATGTATAATCTTTTAGGACCTACTGTATAGCACAGAGAATTTTACTCAATTTTCTATAATGACTTGTATGGGAGCAGACTGAAAAAGAGTAGGTATATGTGTAAGTATGCACTTCCCAGGTGGCGCTTGTGGTAAAGAACCCCTCTGCCAAGGCAGGAGACGTAGGAGATGTGGGTTCGATTCCTGAGCCACTCCAGTATTCTTGCCAGCAGAAGCCAAGGGCCGAGGAGCCTGTCAGGCCACAGTTCATTGGGCCACAAAGATTCGGACACGACTGAAGTGACATAGCACACTTGCATGCACACGTCTAACTGTTTCACGTTGCCGTACAGAAACTAACACAACACTGCAAATCAACTACGCTCCAATAAAATATTTTTTAAGTATCATCTTTTACAGTAAAACTTCCTTGTCTTGAAAACCTGACGGACCTAAGGTATAAACAGAGGATGAGAGACTGAAGGCAGAGAGGGCTACAGGGTGGGGGAGGAAGAGGGAGGGTCCGGAAACTTAATGTATTAAAAAAAAAAAAACAAACATACAGAGAATGAATACTGGTCAGTTACCAACATTCCGTGCGCCTGTGAGTCACTGGGTTCCGTATCGGAGAGGAATGAAGGTGCAGAGAAAGCAGAACACAATTCCTGCCCAGGGATTAAGAACAAACCAGGAGCACATGGAGGGCTAACCACAAGAACAGGCATGAAACGAGCCCTGAGCTCAACCTTAAGTTTTTAGTCTTTGATGTCTTAACTGTTTTGAATTCAGAAACCTGAGCAGACATTGGTAAGTTTTTTTTTTAGATTGTTGGTTTTGGAGTTTGGCTTTTTTTTTTTTTGGCCACGTCTATGGGTCTTTCATTTATTTATTCCCATCCATCTTTGTTCTTTGGCCTGTGTGGGCCTCCCATCACAGTGGCCTCTTTCGCTGCAGAGCTCTGGCTCTGTAGTTGGACACGGCGGTCCAGCCACTCCGTGGCACGTGGGATCTTCCCAGGTCAGGGATCGAACCAGCGCCCCTTGCACTGCTCGGCAGAGTCCTTACCCACTGGACTACCAGAGAAGCCCCAGTGGAGTTTGGCTTTCTTTTAATAGCAGCTTAGGACTCCTCTGCTGGCACAGTAGCTAAAACTCTCCACTCCCAATGCAAGAGGCCTGGTTCAATCCCTGGGAACTAGATCCCATATGCGGTAACTAAGAGCTTGTATGCTGCACTATGAGATCTTGTGTGCCATAACTAAGACCTGGCATAGCCAGAGAAATAAAAAATTAAATAAATCGTTTAAAAAAACTATCTTTCTAAAAATATAGCAGTTTTAGTGAACTATAATTTACAAATGATGCAATGAAAAGGAGGTGACAGATAATAGCATTATTTTCATGGAAGATGTCATAGGATTTGATGATGAATTGAGTCTGGAGATACCACAGAGGGAGTAGGTTATATGTTACTTGTATGACTGACAAAATTATAATAGCAAAACAAAAAATATTCAAGGAGGAAATTCCCTGGAAGTCCAATGGTTAGGACTCTACTTTTTCACTGCCAAGGGATGGGGGTTCAACTCTAGGTCAGGGAAGTAAAATCCTGCAATGCCTTGGCAGTGCAGCCAAAAACACTGTTTTAAGAAATTTGTAGGAAAAAGGAAGAGTACACTGACGATGTGTCTTTACCTTCTCAATATCCCTTTCTGCTGAAAACAACCTTCTCCTTAATCTGTAATGGGTTTCCCAACCATTGGGTTGGGAAAATCACACTCAACCCTGTCCAAGTGGTACTGTCCTAACCTAAGTCTAGCCAATCAGAATCCACCACAGGCATAGACTTCCCAATGGGTCACCAGCAGGGATGTGACCCAAGCAGACCAATAAGGGCTCTTCTTGGAATTCTACACATGTCACACCTGATGCCAGGCTATCTGAGAATTAAACAAAGACCAGTAGCTCAGGGCAAGAAGAGGAAGGTGAGACACAGACCGGGTTAAGAGAATGTAAGTGATACCATTTAAGCTCCTGGGATCTGAGTGTGTCTGGGAAAAACAGATTTCCCAGTTAGATTAAGCCAATACATTTCCTACTTGGCTTAAGCTACTTTAAGTTGGATTTTTATTTCTTCAAATGAAAAACAGCTAATAACAAAAGGGTGAGATTAGTTTTCCAGATAGTCACAGACGGAAAATGCATTAAAAAGGTGTAAGTAGGGAAGCAGCTAGAACGTAGAGGACCACCTTAAGTTAGGAGCTATCTTTTAGAAATTCTTTCTTTAGAGGTGACAGATGCCCAGAATAGCTGTGATCTTTCTGAAACGGGTCAAAGACAGAAAGCAGACTTAGTATTGATTTTATAATTTACAATAAAATAAAAGGAATTTGTGTTATTTAAGAAGTCAACATTATCAAAAGGAGATCATTCAGAAATGGTGGTGGTGGTGGTGGTGCTCTAGACGCTCAGTGGTCTCTGACTCTTGGGGACCCCATGGACAGAGAAGCCAGTCAAGCTCGCGTGTCCATGGGATTTCTCAGACCAGAATATTGGACTGGGTGGCCAATTCAAACTTCTCCAGGGGATGTGTCAGAGCCATGGATTAATAAAAATAATAATCCTAGTAAACAATTTGGGAGGAACTTCCCTAGCTGTCCAGTGGGTAAGACTCCATGCTTACACAGCAGGAGGTCTAGGTTCAACCCCTGGTTGAAGAACAAAGGTCCCACGTGCCACCTGGTGTGGCCAAAGATAGCTAAATCAAAATAAATAATAATAAAATTAAAATAAATATTTTCAATTAAAAAATGGAAACAAGTTGTGACTTATTCTGACCTATTTGCAGCTGCACGTGAAGAGCAGCTTTGGGGCTTCCCTGGTAGCTCAGTGGTGAAGAGTCCACCCGCCAATGCAGGAGACATGAGTTGGATCCCTGACCTGGGAAGATCCCACATGCTGCGGAGCAACTAAATCCATGAGCCCCAACTATGGAGTCTGTGTTCTAGAGCCTCAAAGCTGCAACTATTGAGCCCGTGTGCCGCAACTACTGAAGCCCGTGTGCCCTAGAGCCCGAGTTCCACAACAATTCACTGAAACAAGAAGCCTGCTCACCTCAACTAGAGAGTATCCCCCATTCCCTGCAACTAGAGAAGAGCCTGTGGCAGCAGTGAAAACCCAAAATAGCCAGAAAAAAAAGATCAGCTTTCAGTTCATATGATTCTGGCCTATCACTGGGTCTGCCTATTTTCTGTTAGGTCTCTTTCCTCTGCTTCCTTTGCTCTTTTCGTGCCACAGAGGGTTGATTTCTGCAAAACACACTGCTCAGGCTTCTTTGCCAGTTGGCTTCTGGAGAGTTTGGCCAGTCAAGAGTCACTGGCAGGAGTTGGGGGTTGGTAGTATGGGAGATGGGGAGAAGCCAGAGTCCACCTCCCTTCCTTCCTTGCTATGGCCACTATTTCAGGCAGAGACTGTGCCTCTTGCAGCGCCCCAGTGTGCCCCAGGCAGCCCCAATCTGGTGGCCCCAGTTCTCAACAAGCCAACCCCTCTCTTTGCCCTCCAGACCTGGAGCTGCTGGCTACCTGCTGCTACGTCTCTGGCTTCACCAGTTTCCATCCACCCTGTTAGTTCTTATGACACCTCTGTAGCCAGCACTGCATGTTAAATCCTTTGTATTAAATCAGTTCTTTTCCCCTGACCGGACTCTGACCCAGTCATTGCCTGGTATTTTAATATGACCCATTCATTGCCTGCTACAGCAAAAACAAACAAACAAAAATCAACATTCAAAAAATCAAGATCATAGGATCCAGTCCCATCACTTCATGGCAAATAGATGGAGGAAAAATGGAAACAGTGACAGACTATTTTCTTGGGCTCCAAAATCACTCCAGACGGTTATTGCACCAATGAAATTAAAAGATGCTGGCTCCTTGGAAGAAATGCGACGGCAAACCTAGACAGCATATAAAAGAGCAGAGGCATCATTTTGCCAACAAAGGTCTGTATAGTCAAAGCTATAGTTCTCCCAATAGTACAGATGTGAGAACTGGACCATAAAGAAGTCTGAGTACCGAAGAAATGATACTTTCAAATTGTGGTGGTGGAGAAGATTCTTGAGAGTCCCTTGGACTTCAAGGAGATCAAACCAGTCAATCCTAAAGGAAATCAACCCTGAATACTCATTGGAAGGACTGAGGCTGAGGCTGAAGCACCAGTCCTTTGGCCGCATGATGCAAAGAGCCAACCCACTGGAAAAGACCCTGCTGCTGGGAAAGACTGAAAACAGGAGGAGAAGGGGAAGACAGAGGATGAGATGGTTGGATGGTATCATGGACTCAATGGAGCAAACTCCAGGCAACAGCGAAAGACAGGGAAGCCTGGCATGCTACAGTCCATGGGGTCACAGACATGACTTAGGGACCGAACAACAACAAAAATACCATCTGCTGAGTAGCTTCAATGACAAACACTTGCTTCTTGCAGTTTTGGGGGCTGCAAGTCTAAGACCAGAGGGCCAGCATGGTCATGCTCTGGTGAGGAGTCTTCCTGGTTCACAGGCAGCCGTCTTCCTGCTGTGTCCTCACATGGTAGAAACAGACATCCTGTCTCTCTCCTGTTTCCTCTAAGAGCACTAATCCCATTAATGGGGGCCCCACCCTCATGGCCTATTTACCTCCAAAGGCCTGACTTCCACATGCCATCATTAGGGCAGGGGACATAAACATTCCACCCACTGCACTTAGTCTCCAATTCAAATAACCAGAACTGGGGTGTGAAACAGAAGGGGGAGGTGATGGACAGAAGGACTCCACTGCCAATTTTTGACTTCATTTCAGTTACATACAGCATACAAAACTATCATGTTGGTGGTAGATAAAAAATATAGAATGTAAGGAGCATGTAATGTTAAGTCATGGCTTCCCAGGTGGCTCAGTGGTAAAGAATCTGCCTGCCAAATGCAGGAGATGCAGTTTGCTCTCTGGGTCGAGAAGATCCCTTGGAGGAGGGTACGGTAACCCCCTCCAGAATTCTCACCTGGAGAATCCCATGGACAGAGGAGCCTGGGCGGCTGTAGTCCATGGGATCACAAAGAGTCAGACACAACTGAGCGCCTGAACACACATGAAATGTAAAGTCATATATGAGCAAACAAGAGAAAAATATGAAATGGCATTGACATTAAGTTTCAGAGTTCTGGGAATGGAGCAAGGGATGTGAATTTCAGCATCAAGAGAAGGCTCAGTGGGAGGACTTCCCAGATGGTTCAGTGGCTAAGACTCCACAGTTCTAATGCAGGGGGTGCAGGTTCAATCCCTGGTCAGGGAACTAGATCCCACACGGAGCAACTCAGAGGTCACATGCAACTAAGGCCTGGCACAGGCACATAAACAAAAAATAAATAAATACTAAGAACACAGAACAGATAGCTCAGAAGTTGGCTTTTATTCCCACTTCCTGATTGATTTTATAAATTCAAATTCTCAGATTTCAGTTCTCATTTGCCTAATTGTAGAGTTAGTAAGATACAAGATTCATTCCCAAATTAAGCTTTTTATTATTTTTCAGATTGCAAAGAATTTCTTAAGTATTTATACCTGATCCTGTGCTAAACCTAAGACAAGGTCAAGTTTATTTTTTTCCAGTGCTGAATGTAGCCCTTTAGTGAAGAAAACGACTCAAGGTTGTGTAAAAGTAAGCAGAGAGAAAGCTGTTTTTCCCAGCACCTACCTCTAAAACATGCTGGACTGAGTGGTCACTCTGACCTTAAAAAACCAGACTGGGAGAAATGAACCAATGCTTTAACATAGGCTGTAACTTGCTTTTTTGGGGGGGAGGGGGGTGGCAGGGGAGACGGGTTGGGGAGGGAGGGGGATGGGCGGGCCGCTTCTATTGGTCTTTCATTTATCTAGTTTCATCCATCTTTGTTCTTTGGCCTTTGTGCCCCTCCCATCGCAGTGGCCTCTGTTGTTGCAGAGCACTGGCTCTGGGCGCATGCTCTCCAGAGCTCCGGCTCGGTAATTGGACACATCGGTCCAGCCGCTCCAAGGCACATGGGATCTTCCCAGGTCAGGGATCGAACCGGCTCCCCTTGCCCTGCAAGGCGGTGTCCTTACCCACTGGACCACCAGGGAAGCCCTGTAACTTGCTTTTTTTAAAAAATGAAAAGATACATAAAAACAAGAAACAGCATGCTGTACAAAATTTGATGCTTTTTTTTTTTTTTTTTTTTTTTTGAGGAGGAGGAGGAAGAAAATGGAAAGAAACATTAATGCAAAGATTAAAAATTATTTTGGGCCTTCCCTGGTGGTTCAGTGGGTAAGGACTCCACCTGGCAGTGCAAGGGGTGCCAGTTTGATCCCTGGCACAGGAAGATCCCACGTGCTGCGGAGCGGCATGACCTATGTGTCCAACCACCGAGTTGGAGCTCTGGAGCGCATGCGCCCAGAGCCAGTGCTCTGCAACGAGCGAGGCCACAGCGATGGGAGGCCCATCCATACAGGCCAAAGAACAAAGATGGATGAAAACAGATAAGTGAAAGACCAATAGAAGTGGCCAACAACAACAACAAAAAAAACCTTTAAAATAAAATTATTTTGGAATTTGTAAGTGGGTTAGCTTGACAGGTGGCTGATGAAATAAAACTTCTACATTCCATTTTAACTATTAAGGTGACTTTGTTTTGCTGTGTGTATTATAATTGCCATTACTAAAGCTAGTAATCACTCTGCTATGACCTCCACTTTTATTGTGAGAAGGAGCTGCAGAAGTAACGTCTTAGCTCTGATCCGGTGCCAGGAAGGAGCTGCAAGTCAGAACAAACAAAAGACTTAATCACAGCCTTGACGTGAAGGCGGGAATAGCACACGTGGAGCCGACATCTTATCCAAGACAGAGTCTTTAAAAGACGGGGAGGTGAGAATTAAAATGAACTGCAATTTTAGCTTTTGCAGGAAGAAATCAAATGTCATATAGAACCTCCTGCAAATTGATATTAGTTAAAAAAAGATTGACTGTCACTTTGAGTCTTTGAAAGGATTTCCCCCTGATTTTGAGTCTATTTTGTTAAGTTCCTCCCAAAAAGTATTTCAGGGCTGATCATAAAAGAATTATGCTGGATATCAGCAACATAACTTTATGAAATAAAGACAAAATTATGAACTGAGCACAGTTGACAAAAATCACTTCTGGCTTAAGCTGAAAGTATAGAGCTCTTGAACAGCAAGGAGATCAGTCACTTCTATGGAAATCAAGCCTGAATATTCATTGGAAGGACTGATACTGAAGCTGAAGCTCCAACCCTCTGGCTACTTGATGGGAAGAGCCAAGTCACTGGAAAAGCCCCTGATGCTGGGAAAGACTGAAAGGCAGGAGGAGGAGTGGACGACAGAGGAAGAGATGCTTGGATG
The DNA here is from genome assembly GCA_022376925.1 of Tragulus kanchil. Lineage (NCBI taxonomy): Eukaryota > Metazoa > Chordata > Mammalia > Artiodactyla > Tragulidae > Tragulus > Tragulus kanchil. Next base: position 136,350,995 of record JAIOJX010000023.1, read on the forward strand.
GCATCAGGGACTCAATGAACATGAGTTTGAGCAAACTCCGGGAGAAAGTGAAGGACAGGGAAGCCTGGTGTGCTACAGCCCGTGGGTTTCAAGGAGTCAGACACAACCTAGCCACTGAACAACAATAAGCAGGGCACGTAATAGAAAGAAGCCTCTTAACAGAAGGCAAGTCGAGACTTACCAGAGTCTCCGAGTCATGTCCTTGGGTGAAACGAGCAGGCTGGGAGGCGAAGGAAACAGGAGTCCACAGGGCGTTTCCAGTTCTGAGTAAGACAGGGCAGAGCACACAGGCTGAGTGGTGGCACCTGTATGTGATGAGGACTTAGAAGAGGCTCCCGAGTTGAACGTGATGTTCCCTCAATTGTTAGGTCATTACAGCTACTGCTGCTGTGTCTCCCTGCTAGAACTGCCCTAGGCTCTTATCCACACCTGTTTTGCATTTACTGGGAGTATTAAGAGACTTAATACCCATGTAAAATGAGACTTCCTTTCGAAAGCTGCAGGTACACATTTGCTATCAAACCTTTTTAAACACACACAGTGGGAATGATCTCTGAACGCTGTCCAAAAGAGACCAGCTCTTTGAGCTCTCCTGCTCATCTCATCCCAGGCTCGGTCCTGGGCAGGCAGCTTGGGCCAAGGAAAGCCCCAGAACAGCCACCTTTTCATATTTTTGCGTTTTCTCTAAAAGTAGCATTGGTCCTTATAAGAAAAGATTTATACTTGTGCCTCAGACAATAAAGAATCTGCCCGCAATGCAGGAGACCCAGGCTCGATCCCTGGGTCAGGAAGATCCCCTGGAGGAGGGAATGGCAACCCACTCCAGTGCTCTTGCCTGGAGAATTCCATGGACAAGAGGAGCCTGCCGGGCTACAGCCCATGGGGTCACAAAGACTCGGACATGACGGAGAAACTGACACACACACTGGACACGTGCAGAGAATTCACACATTTTGATTGCTACTGATGGGAGGGAAGGTTTATGAAACCACAGAGTCTCTGTCGTCAAAGACAGAATCTCCTGTGTCAGGGCGCAGAGCAAGTCATTCATCACAGGAATAAAATATACACGTTGGGCCGCAGCTATGAGATTCACGTATGGGCCACTCTGAGGTTTCCTCTCTCATCCCTCTTTGGAGAGACAAGAGGATGCCTTCAGCCTGACCACTGGGCTCCCGTGGGAATGCTGGGAGCACTTCTGTGAGGATAATTAAGTCACCCTCCAGCCCGGCTGGCCTGAGGACCTGCGCTTCCATCAGTGCCACAGCGGCTACCCCCACGGTGGGGATGCCCAGGTGTAGATGTGCAACTGATCATCCACAGAGGCAATGCTCTGAAACCCGTCAGAAACCAAAACCCCTCAGCAGCCAGCTGGCCTCTTCAGCCCTGAAGCTGAAGTCATCTTGTTTCAGCCCTCATGTTTCAATTCTTTCTTCAACATGAAAGCAACAGTGGATCAATGAGACTTCTGAAAATCTGTACGTGGCAAGATTTATCAACTCTGGTCCGTTTCATCATCACGGGAGAAGAGTTTAGAAAGTACCCCTTCCAGCATGAACAATCGAGCAAAGAAGGGAGTTAAAAGCAACTCCTTAAAACAGGCGTGACATGAAAGAAAATCAGGTAGGCCTGCAGTGGATATTCAGAATCTATTGTTTTTCTCTATGGGTGACAAACATTAATAGAGAATGATGTCAATAGCTAAAATGGGGGATATCCAGTGACTGAGAAATGAAGCCATAACATAGCTAATATCTCCAAGTAAATGAACTTTTGATCCTTGAAAACAAAATTAACCTTACAAGAAAACAGGGCTTCCCAGGTGGCTCAGTGGTAAAGAATCCACCTGCAATGCAAGAGATGTGGGTTCAATCGCTGGTTTGGGAAGATCCCCTGGAGAAGGAGATGGCAACCCCTCTGGTATTCCTGCCTAGAGAATCCCACGGACAGAGGAGCCTGGCAGGCTACAGTCCACGGGGTCGCAAGGAGTCAGACACGACTGAGTGACTGAGCATGCACACAGAAGAAAGCACTCTGGTACAAAAGGAGTCTCTAAGATTTTCTTTCTAGTTGTAGTGTAGTAGATAAAAGGCAGTGTGTGTCTCACAAAGGAGAAATCACTGCCCAGGACACCAAAAGAGGAGAGAATTGTTCGAGATGACACAGCAAGTCCGCACCTGATTCCCAGAGTCCCGCCCTAACCACAGTACTGCACAACTGTTTCAAAGGTCATTCTACATGCAAGCAGGCTGAGTTTCACTGGCAAAGAAAAAGAAATAAATGATCCCAGTAGATATACTGCAGCAGGTTTAGGTATTAGAGGAAGGAAAAATCACTCACCGTTTGTCCTAGCTGACTTAATGCCCCGTGGTTTTGTTTCCTTAATGCCACAAGCAACTAACATGTATTACTTTGCGTCGTCTTTGAAGCCAGTTGAAAGTCAGCAGATGCTTTCTTCCCCAGCAGCCTTGATTAGCTCTTTTTCTGATCTCTAACTCTGTGATGGATGAGGTATCATTTTTAACACACAAATCGTATGGCCAACTATGAGGATAGAAGAAAGAAACAGGTGTTAGCTGATAGAAAGGCACAGAAGATCAAGTTAGACACGAAACGCCATTTCCATTTTTTTTTTTTTTTTCTGACTTGAAAGCCAAGAAATAAGCTTACTCCCCGCAGAGAGATTTTGAAGACGAAAATGCAAAGTTGGGGATTTCAGACGAGAACTGTCTATCCATCACAGAAAAAAAAAAAAATGCACGTATTTTATGGCTTTTGAAGAAGATGAAGAGAGATGAGTCTTTGAGCAAAACCTGTGGTGGCTGTGAATAGTTTGGATAGAATAGTGCAAGTGTGGCAGATTCTACTTTCTGTGAACAGCATGGAAGGAGATATACAATTGTATCTGTGGACTTACAAGGCACTCTAAAGATTTATGACTTAAAATGAAAGTAAAATATCAGTCTAGCAATGCCTGTTTTATCGGCAAGCTACCCGGGTTTGATTTGCAAATGCATTTGGAGAAATGACACTTGGTCATTTACCCACTGGTGAAACAGATGATCCAACATTCATGAAGCCCCTGTCCCTTTACTGCCTGCAAAATGTATTATGATTTAGTAAAACCCCCTGGTATTTGGAGCAGGGGGCTAAGGAGATTTGAGGTGAGAATGGATTCTATTACAGGATGGTGTCTTCTGGGAAATAATCTTGCCTTGGGGTGATATAAAATGAACAACCAACAAAGGCAGCTCCAGAATATCTCATATTTGTTTTTTTCTTTTTTTTCCAGTTGAGTCCAGTAATACTTGCCGGCTGGTGTTATCAGCACACACACAGGACTATACCACACTTTTCTTGGTTTTGCTTTCATCTTATTTAATATTCTTTCATAACTTTTCACTTAAAACAGAGCAAGGAGATATAGGAAGAAAAGCATATGGATGCATAAATGATTCAAAGGCACCTGAAGGCATAAAAATCATGCTAGACAAAAACAAGCAGTATAGAAAGGTGAACAAGAAGTTAAATTTAAATGTGTTAAAAAAAAAATTCAGTGGAAAGCTAACCAAAGGAATCTGAAAACAATTCACAAATGACACGGCTGGCTCTGTGAGGACAAAAGCAAAATCAGTCTCTGGCTCACACAATGCTGTGTTCAGTTGCTTCAGTCGTGTCTGATTCTTTGGGACCCCATGGACTGTAGCTTGCCAGGCTCCTCTGTCCACGGGATTCTCCAGGCAAGAGTACTGGTGTGGGCTGCCATTTTCCTTCTCTAGGGGATCTTCCCAACCCAGGGCTCAAACCCACATCTCTCAGGTCTTCTGCACTGGCAAGCAGGTTCTTTACCACTAGCGCCACCTGGGAAGCTGTTACATAAAGGTAATTCATTCATCAGGAACTGCCTTGAACTTGAGTTAACTTTCTGGAAGATGGTTCATGTTAAGGTACTCAGTTGTCAGCTTGATACCAAGAGGTTTCCAACTCTATTGACATGAGACTTTTCTTTACCTTCTAGAATAATATTCTGAACTCGGCCCACATTTCCTAGAAGCACTTGTCAATCTATTGACCAATGTCAATGGTGTATGTGTCCAGACTTCAGAGTAACAGAGCGTCTGGCTCCAAATAAGACAGGGACTGCACTTCCTGAGGAGAGTGTATGCATTTAAAACATAAAAGCACTTTGGTGGAGAGAAAGATTGAATAGGCTTAGCTTCCCTGATATTTAACAAAGCATTTAACCAGGTCCCATATAGTTCTACACTTTGTATAGAGATTGAATTCTATTACAGGATGGTGTCTTCTGGGAAATAATCTTGCCTTGGGGTGATATAAAATGAACAACCAACAAAGGCAGCTCCAGAATATCTCATATTTGTTTTTTTCTTTTTTTTCCAGTTGAGTCCAGTAATACTTGCCGGCTGGTGTTATCAGCACACACACAGGACTATACCACACTTTTCTTGGTTTTGCTTTCATCTTATTTAATATTCTTTCATAACTTTTCACTTAAAACAGAGCAAGGAGATATAGGAAGAAAAGCATATGGATGCATAAATGATTCAAAGGCACCTGAAGGCATAAAAATCATGCTAGACAAAAACAAGCAGTATAGAAAGGTGAACAAGAAGTTAAATTTAAATGTGTTAAAAAAAAAATTCAGTGGAAAGCTAACCAAAGGAATCTGAAAACAATTCACAAATGACACGGCTGGCTCTGTGAGGACAAAAGCAAAATCAGTCTCTGGCTCACACAATGCTGTGTTCAGTTGCTTCAGTCGTGTCTGATTCTTTGGGACCCCATGGACTGTAGCTTGCCAGGCTCCTCTGTCCACGGGATTCTCCAGGCAAGAGTACTGGTGTGGGCTGCCATTTTCCTTCTCTAGGGGATCTTCCCAACCCAGGGCTCAAACCCACATCTCTCAGGTCTTCTGCACTGGCAAGCAGGTTCTTTACCACTAGCGCCACCTGGGAAGCTGTTACATAAAGGTAATTCATTCATCAGGAACTGCCTTGAACTTGAGTTAACTTTCTGGAAGATGGTTCATGTTAAGGTACTCAGTTGTCAGCTTGATACCAAGAGGTTTCCAACTCTATTGACATGAGACTTTTCTTTACCTTCTAGAATAATATTCTGAACTCGGCCCACATTTCCTAGAAGCACTTGTCAATCTATTGACCAATGTCAATGGTGTATGTGTCCAGACTTCAGAGTAACAGAGCGTCTGGCTCCAAATAAGACAGGGACTGCACTTCCTGAGGAGAGTGTATGCATTTAAAACATAAAAGCACTTTGGTGGAGAGAAAGATTGAATAGGCTTAGCTTCCCTGATATTTAACAAAGCATTTAACCAGGTCCCATATAGTTCTACACGGGGTAGTATGTAGTAGTTTATTTTCCTATAAGTATTGAAACATGTACTGCTGCTGCTGCTTAGTCACTTCAGCCATGTCTAGCTCTGTGTGACCCCATGGACGGTCGTCCACCAGGCTCCTCTGTCCATGGGAATTCTCCAGGCAACAATACTGGAGTGGTGTGGGGCTCTAAATTGAAAGAAGACTGTTTTAAGCATAAAGAAGCTTAAGCACATGTTTACAGTTTGGAGCTAAGATGGCACCTACAGGGAGGGGTGTGGGAGTGAAAAGAAGCTTAAGCACATTGTTTCAGCTTGGAGCTAAGATGGCGCCTACAGGAAGGGACATGGAAATGAAGGGAAGCTTAAGTACATTGTTTAAAGAAGCTTAAGCACATGTTTGCAGCTAAGATGGCGCCTACAAGAAGAGGCAGGGCGTGATCTAAATTGTTAATTGATGGTCAAAATTTCTGATTGGTTCCCCTGGCTTCCGCGCTCGTGAATGATTGCTTGGTCTTTAGCTTGATTGGTGTAATCTATAGGAAGTCCCGTGCAAAACCCCCTTCACTTGCCTATAAAAGCTGTGGATCTTCATTAATAAAGCGAAACTACTTCGAAAGAACCCCTGTCGCGTCTGATTGTCCCTTGCCTCAGCCGAGGGGCTGCGGGACGGACAGTTCAAAGTTTGCCTCTCTCCGAGATCTCCCGGTTCTGCCGGGAGTAATCCCTGCTGCCTTCCCTTTCTACGGAAGGTCCCCACAGAGTGGGTTGCCGTGTCCTCCTCCAGGGGGATCTTCCCAACCCAGGGGTGGAACCCGGGTCTCCTGAATTGCAGGCAGATTCCTCACCACTGAGTCATCAGGGAAGCCCTATCTATATCTATAGAAGTAGATATAGATATATTTGGGATCCCCATGGACTGCAACTTGCCAGGCTTCTCTGTTCATGGAATTTTCCAGGCAAGAATACTGGAATGGGTTGCCATTTCCTTCTCCAGAAACACGTAAAAAATAGAAAAAAAAAAAAAATACAGTAATCTATAAGTTTAAGAAAATTTAAGTGCCCAGATACTAAAGTCAAATGACCTTTTCATTTATTAGTGTTATATCTCCCTGTGTATATATGTCCTTTTGTTCTACACACTTACAGATTAATGATAATAATGATTAATGTTCATTTACTACTTACTGAGTGTCAGGCCCTATGCTAAATACCTTAAAAGATTTATCCCATTTATCCTCCCAACAGCCCTAGGAGTCACCTCCAATTTAGTAAAGGTGTGAGAAGTTAGGTAAGAAGCTTGTTCAAGGTGACAAAACAGGTAAGCTAAGGAGCTGGAGTCTAGCAGTCTGAACCCTCAAAATAGTCTCTTAAACACTATGTGATTTTCTGGACTCATCGAAGAAGAAACTAGCACTGTCCCTGTTATGAAACAAAGTTAGGTATGTATTTGAGTCTATCTTAGGCCCTCGGCAATGGATCTACTGAATAGAATGGACTTCACTTTTAGGATGGTTTCACCTCTCAAGATACGGATATCAAAGACTAAAAAACCACAATGATCTGTAGCATCATCATCATCCAATCATATGATAGCATTTTTTTATTCAACAAGAATTTACGGACTACCTGTTATGTACATAATAGGCTTCTTCAAAACAGTAGGAGTGAGATTTCCCTGGTTGCCCAGTGTCTGACACAGTCTGTGCTCCCAATGCAGGAGGCCTGGGTCAGACCCCTGGTCAGGGGACTGGAGATCCCACATGTTGCAACTAAGAGCTCATATACTTCAACTAAGACCCGGTGCAGCCAAATAAATCAATAAAATTTGCATTTTTTCGTAAAACAAACAAAAAGCATCCCAGACTTCTCAGAGGATGGGAGGGTCCGTGGGCAGCAACTGGTCTGACCACTGAGTCATCAGGGAAGCCCTATCTATATCTATAGAAGTAGATATAGATATATTTGGGATCCCCATGGACTGCAACTTGCCAGGCTTCTCTGTTCATGGAATTTTCCAGGCAAGAATACTGGAATGGGTTGCCATTTCCTTCTCCAGAAACACGTAAAAAATAGAAAAAAAAAAAAAAATACAGTAATCTATAAGTTTAAGAAAATTTAAGTGCCCAGATACTAAAGTCAAATGACCTTTTCATTTATTAGTGTTATATCTCCCTGTGTATATATGTCCTTTTGTTCTACACACTTACAGATTAATGATAATAATGATTAATGTTCATTTACTACTTACTGAGTGTCAGGCCCTATGCTAAATACCTTAAAAGATTTATCCCATTTATCCTCCCAACAGCCCTAGGAGTCACCTCCAATTTAGTAAAGGTGTGAGAAGTTAGGTAAGAAGCTTGTTCAAGGTGACAAAACAGGTAAGCTAAGGAGCTGGAGTCTAGCAGTCTGAACCCTCAAAATAGTCTCTTAAACACTATGTGATTTTCTGGACTCATCGAAGAAGAAACTAGCACTGTCCCTGTTATGAAACAAAGTTAGGTATGTATTTGAGTCTATCTTAGGCCCTCGGCAATGGATCTACTGAATAGAATGGACTTCACTTTTAGGATGGTTTCACCTCTCAAGATACGGATATCAAAGACTAAAAAACCACAATGATCTGTAGCATCATCATCATCCAATCATATGATAGCATTTTTTTATTCAACAAGAATTTACGGACTACCTGTTATGTACATAATAGGCTTCTTCAAAACAGTAGGAGTGAGATTTCCCTGGTTGCCCAGTGTCTGACACAGTCTGTGCTCCCAATGCAGGAGGCCTGGGTCAGACCCCTGGTCAGGGGACTGGAGATCCCACATGTTGCAACTAAGAGCTCATATACTTCAACTAAGACCCGGTGCAGCCAAATAAATCAATAAAAATTTGCATTTTTTCGTAAAACAAACAAAAAAAGCATCCCAGACTTCTCAGAGGATGGGAGGGTCCGTGGGGGCAGCAACTGGTCTGACCTAAAGGCAGTGAAGAGGAGAGAGACGGGGAGGCAGAGGCATGTGCTCAGGGTCAGACACTTCATGTTAATCTCTGGGCTCTCTCAAGGAGGACAATATTCTTCCCAGAGAATCTTGATAAGAGTAGTTGTTTTTCCAAAGCAGGAACTGGAAGTGTATTTGATAAGGTAGTGGGGAAAGGAAGGGGGTATTATTTCCTGTAAAAAAGCAATAATGGGACTTCCATCGTGGTCCAGTGGTTAAGACTCGGTGCTTCTAATGCAGGAGACACAGGTTCAACCCCTGATCGGGGAACTAAGATCTCACATATCTCAAGGTGTATGGCTAAACACAAACAAAAAAGTCAGTTCCGTTAGACTTAGCTTACACACATGTGTTAAATCAAATGAATTCCTAAGTCCCCATGTACTCTATAGTAGGTTTGCACAGTAATACAAAAATGTTTTTTTTTTTAAATTAAAAAGCACTAAAACACTGGAGGAAATCTGAAAATAAATAGCCCTTATACACACATACACAGACACACACATGCACACCAAGACCATATTAAAAATTACTTAAACCATTCCCCCCAAGTAAGACAATCCATGGATTCTAAGATTTCTTATCAACTGATATCCATTCACTTATTTTTTTAAAAAAATTTTTGGCCTCCTTCATTTATTTTATTTTTATCCATCTTAATTCTTTGGCCTGTGGGGGCCTCTCATCACAGTGGCTTCTCTCGCTGCAGAGCACCAGCTCCAGGCGCCTGCGCTCCAGAGTGCCAGCTTGTAACTGGACACACCGGTCCAGCTGCTTGGCAGCATAGTGGGATCTTCCCGTGTCAGGGATCAAACTGGCACCCCTTGAACTGCAAGGCAGACTCTTTACCCACTGGACCACCCACGTCTTTGGGGAAAATGGAGGACAGTACTGAATCTTCTTGGTTCTATTTCAATCCTGTTAATGGCAGAAGCTTGAGACTATATTTTGATTTTTAAGAATAAATTTATTTCTGGCCAGGTCCTGGAAACTCCAAAATAACAGGGAAGTTTTCTAAGAAAGGCACCTGTAAACTCTCTGGAGAACCACTGAATCTTTTCTCATGGAAACTGGCTTTTCGTCCACATGTAGTTAGACCAAAATACAAATCCATCCTAAGAAAAGTAAGGCCAGAGAAACAACATCTCTAACAGAATCTTCTCGTGACTTTTACACTGTAACATCACATTCTTTAACTTCAAGGTAAAGCAGGTCTTCCAAGCAGGAGCCTCCTCTAGAGCTAAGAAATAGTCACAAAATACCATCTGGGTGGGAAATTCGACCTTTCCTGATAACCACTTCTTAATTCTAAAATAAGGGCTTCCCAGCTAGCTCAGTGGTAAAGAAGGCATCTGCAATGCAGGAGATGTAGGTTCAATCCTTAGGACAGGAAGATCCTCGGAGAAGGAAATGGCAACCCACTCCAGTATTATTGCCTGGAGAATTCCGCAGACAGAGGAGCCTGGCAGGCTACAGTCCATGGGGTTGCAAAGAGTTGACATGACTTAGCAACTAAACAACAACAAATTCAGAAATATAGCTTGTCTTCCTTCACCATTCCACTCCCAAGTACTAAACTGACTTCCTGGAACATCAGAAATGTCTTCTCTCTCTGCCACCAAGAGTCTCCAACGTCTAAAGACAGCTATGGACATATACGCCCTTTCTAGCTCCCCATTTGCAGAAAAAAAGAACATGGGATTTGGGCTCAGTCATGGATTCAAACCTGGTTATGCGTTTCCCACTTGCACTGACCCAGATATAACATTCTATAATGGTTTCCTTAATGAAAGAGTAGAAGAAATAATGCCCAACCCAGATGGTTGTTAAAAGGACTCCATACATTCAATGGACGCAAAGTACCGTACTCAGGAGCTCCTGAGTTAGTTGTGACTAGAATAACCAGTCACCCTTCCCAGGTGGCACAAGCGGTAAAGAACCCACCTGTCAGTGCAGGAGACATAAGAGACACAAGGGTGGATCCCTGGGTTTGGAAGATCCCCTGGAGGAGGAAAGGGCAGCCCACTCCAGTATACCTGCCTGGAGGAGAATCCCACGGACAGAGCAGCCTGGTGGGTTATAGTCCACCAGGTCATAAAGAGTCAGATATGACTGAAGCGACTGAGCATGCATGCAGAATAACCATTATCCCATGTCTTCAAGCCCCGCTTCTGTCCCAGGGAGTCTCCTGCATTTCAAGTGTGCCAAAATACCACCATATACTCTGGGTGTCCTGGCCATGGTGGGTGGGAAAGAGAAAGCACTATGTCTGCTCCTACGTTCTCTCCTGTGGACCGTGGTGATTTTTAGAATGATAAAGAAAGTCCCTCTCCCTTGTCACATAAATACTCTTTCATTATCAGCATTTAAACAACTTCTGTTAGAAATGAAGAATCTTCTACGAGAAATATGTTAGTTCCTGCTAACATATGTTATAGTGCTTCAGTCCTAAGAATGGCCCCAAAAGACCTTTTTACCAACTGCATTCTACAAATATAGTCATGTTATGGTGTCATCATGGTCTCAAAAGAAAGTTAAGGAAATTCTGAAATAGAGTTTATCAATATCTTTTTTGGTGTGTGATACGAGAACTAGCCAAATATTATGCTCCAGATACAAGAGTAGAACAAATTATATTTTCCATTTGTCCCAGACTTGATACTTCTATTACTGAAGTTTAAATTGATATTTGAATTTTAGGAGAGCCATGTCAGACTGTTAACTAAAACTGATCTTGCAGATAATGAGAACTTCTAGCAAAACCACAGATTCATATTCAAAAATATTTGTGGTTTACTCATTTATCTGAAGAAGACCCACAGATGGCCAGGAGACACACAAAACGATGCTTAACATCACTAATTATTACAGAACTGCAAATCAAAACTTCCATAAATTATTACCTCACACTAGGCAGAATGGCCATCATCAAAAATCCACAAATGATAAATGCTGGAGAGGGTGTGGAGAAAAGGGAATCCTCGTACACTGATGGTGGGAATATAAATTGTTGCAGTCACTATGGAGAACAATATACAGGCTCCTCAGAAAGCTAAAAGTAGAACTAGCATAGGATTCAGCAATCCCACTCTTGGGTAATATATCCAGAATTATGTTGCTGTTTTTCAGTTGCCAAGTCGTGTCCAACTTTTCATGACCCCACACGCTAGGTTTCTCAAGACACAGGAGCCCTATATTTATAGCAGCACTATCCACATTAACCAAAACACGGAAACAACCTAAATGTCCATTAACAGAGGAATGAATAAAGAATATGTGGTATATATATATATATATATATATATACATGTATGTAAGAGAATACTACTCAGCCATAAAAAAGAATGAAATAATCCATTCTCAGCAACATTGATGTAACTAGAGATTATTCTACTTAGTGAGGTAAGTCAGAAAGCGAAAGATGAATATTCTAAAATATCACTCATGTGGAATCTAAAATATGGCACAGATAAATATCTCTATAAAACAGAAACCAACTCACAGACATAGAGAACAGACCTGTGGTTGCTAAGGGGCAGGTGGGGAGAGAGAGGGGCTGACTCGGAGTTTGGGGTTGGTAGATGCAAACTACTATATTTAGAATGGAAATTCTGAAATAGAGTTTATCAATATCTTTTTTGGTGTGTGATACGAGAACTAGCCAAATATTATGCTCCAGATACAAGAGTAGAACAAATTATATTTTCCATTTGTCCCAGACTTGATACTTCTATTACTGAAGTTTAAATTGATATTTGAATTTTAGGAGAGCCATGTCAGACTGTTAACTAAAACTGATCTTGCAGATAATGAGAACTTCTAGCAAAACCACAGATTCATATTCAAAAATATTTGTGGTTTACTCATTTATCTGAAGAAGACCCACAGATGGCCAGGAGACACACAAAACGATGCTTAACATCACTAATTATTACAGAACTGCAAATCAAAACTTCCATAAATTATTACCTCACACTAGGCAGAATGGCCATCATCAAAAATCCACAAATGATAAATGCTGGAGAGGGTGTGGAGAAAAGGGAATCCTCGTACACTGATGGTGGGAATATAAATTGTTGCAGTCACTATGGAGAACAATATACAGGCTCCTCAGAAAGCTAAAAGTAGAACTAGCATAGGATTCAGCAATCCCACTCTTGGGTAATATATCCAGAATTATGTTGCTGTTTTTCAGTTGCCAAGTCGTGTCCAACTTTTCATGACCCCACACGCTAGGTTTCTCAAGACACAGGAGCCCTATATTTATAGCAGCACTATCCACATTAACCAAAACACGGAAACAACCTAAATGTCCATTAACAGAGGAATGAATAAAGAATATGTGGTATATATATATATATATATATATATACATGTATGTAAGAGAATACTACTCAGCCATAAAAAAGAATGAAATAATCCATTCTCAGCAACATTGATGTAACTAGAGATTATTCTACTTAGTGAGGTAAGTCAGAAAGCGAAAGATGAATATTCTAAAATATCACTCATGTGGAATCTAAAATATGGCACAGATAAATATCTCTATAAAACAGAAACCAACTCACAGACATAGAGAACAGACCTGTGGTTGCTAAGGGGCAGGTGGGGAGAGAGAGGGGCTGACTCGGAGTTTGGGGTTGGTAGATGCAAACTACTATATTTAGAATGGATAAACAAGGTCCTACTGTATAACACAGGGAAGTATACTCAGTGTCTTATGATAAATCATGATAGAAAAGAATATAAAAAAGAATGTATATATGCGTATAACTCAGTCACATGCTATAGAGCAGATCAGCACTGCACTATAAATAGATTATGCTTCAATAATATGTATATTCTGGGGGGGAGGCCTACTTATTCTGTGTACCAAATACCTGGGACAAGGCTTTGCACAAAGCAACAAGATTCCTTCCCTCTTACAAAACCAATAAAACTTTTTAAATAAAGGCAATGGTATCTATAATATAATTTGAATTTTTAAAACTAAAGAAATAAAATTTCAGCCCTGACATGCCTGGTCAGGAAGATAAATATCAGAGCCCAAACAGAATGGGAATAAATTACTTTTTATATGACTTTTGTTTTTGGCTACTTCTATTGGTCTTTCATTTATTTCCATCCTTCTTCTTTGGCCTGTGGGGGCCTCCCATCACAGTGGCCTCTCTCGCCGCAGAACGCTGGCTCTGGGCACATGCGCTCCAGAGCTCCGGCTCGGTAGTTGGACATATCAGTTCAGCCGCTCCGTGGCATGCGGGATCCTTCCAGGCCAGGGAACGAACCGGCACCTCTTGCACTGCAAGGGGATGTCCTTACCCACTGGACCACCAGGGAAGCCCTAAATTACTTTTTAAAAGAACCACCTGATTGTTTTTCCTCGTCATTTAATATAAATAAATGCAGAGGAACGCACATTAGGCTGCCTGACGTGGTTGCTTTTCTTCCGGCTCCTGCATACTGTAATGTACACTCTCCACCCCCTGCTCCATCAGCCACATCTCTGTAATTCTAAAATCATGGACACAAGTTGGGGGAAATCTCATTCTCCAGGCAACGATGAGCAGCTCTTTTGACAGAAGGAAACAGAACGGAGGCTGACCACCTCTCTTTACTTCACTGTTGACGACGCGATTCTTGCAGACCTCAAGATCCATGGTGTTGTGGCACATAGGCAGGTTGAGACACAGTGACAAACTCCAAAATCTTAGTGGCTTCAAGCATGCATTTTACTCACTTCCTGTTCACGCTCTATTTTTATCGCAGGCTGGAAGCAGGGTTCTGCCTTCACAATCCCTTGGCGGGCAGGGAGGAGGTGCCAGGGACCAAGAGGCTGCCATCTTAAATACTGTCAGTCAACAAGCCGGAGGGAAACCAGAGCGGGTGGAGGAGAGGCTGCTCCGTGGCGCTTTAGCTTTCTGCAGCAGAGAACTGACCTGCCACACCTGATCCCAAGAGCACAGGTAATACAGCCCACCATATATTGACAGAGAGACAGTCTGGAATTTGCAAACCACCATTTTGATTCCCACAGGGGCACGATTCCCCTATTGTCTTCTCTCCCAAAGCAATATGACTTTCAGTTGTTCAGAATCCTACTTTGACATTTATGCTAATATGATCAATTGGTACCATCTATAATAGTGCATTAAATTCAGGCAATTCTTACATTATCTGGCAGGTGTCATCATCAATCTTGAATATATTCTTAATTAAGACATTTCGCTTTTCCAGTGTCAGAGAAGTAAATCATTCTATACTTTTGGAATAGAGCAATATTCGTGTAGAATACGTAGGTCTCTGAGCAGTATGAGTAAGTCAAGAAGGATGTGGGCTTTTCACTTAGGGTTAAAATTTTCTCCCCTGGGCTTCCCTGGTGGTCCAGTGGGTGGAGGGTCTGCCTTGCAGTGGGACTTGGTTCAATCCCTTGCCTGGGAAGATCCCAAGTGCTGTGGAGTGGCTGGACCAGTGTGTCCAATAACTAGCCAACGCTCTGCAACGCGTGTGCCCAGAGCCAGTGCTCTGCAGCGAGAGAGGCCACTGAGATGGGAGGCCCACGCAGGCCAAAGAATAAAAACAGATGAAAATAAATAAGTAAAAAAAAAAAAAAAAGTAGAAGAGGCCAAAATTTTTAAAAATTTAAAAAATATATTTTTCTCACCTGCTAAAATGACATTAATTAACTTTGATTTAAAAATCATTAAGCGAGGCTTCTCCGGTGGTCCAGTGGGTAAACAGTCCGCCTTGCAGTGCAAGGGGCGCCGATTTGATCCCTGGATATCATCCATTTCATCCTTGTCTTTAAAAGAAACAAAACATGTGAGACATTCATAGTTTTCTAACGAATGAGGTTGTAGGATCACGTGATTGTGGATGACTAGGGCTGGCCTGAACATAACGATCTCAAGCACTTCTGTGAACTCTCCTCTTCAGTGTTGTATGCAATTCTGCTGGAGTCCTTATAAATCAAATGACTGTCCAGAACTCAGTTTGTGAAGAAGTGTCTGGCTAATAGGCTATTCCGGCTTCTCTTTCTTTTATAAAAATTCTGTTGCAAATAACACTGTATTTTCTTTATCCCGTTCACCTTCAAAGAACTTGATTTTCATCTCCTTTCCATGGTTTCCTACAGGCTTTCTGGTTGATGCCGGTTTTATTTGTGTTGATTCTCTATTGCCTGCACCTTTGATTGGAGTGCATACTTTTCTCTTATTCTTTGTTTAGTACAGAAGGCTGCACTATGCACTCTCCTCTGTTACTTGAATGAATTTCAAACAGTCTTTCAGAACTCCCACATGGGGACGACAACAAAAGCAGTCAGTAATCATTGATGAAAGCTTTGTGACTTCTGCATCGAATACCAGGATTGAATTGGAAGGAACAAAAGCTGGGCCTTCCTGCTCCTATGTCTTCTGAGAGAGCTTACAGGAAGCGCAGGTAGAGTTTGAGTCTGTTATTCCCCCAGTTTAGCAAACACAATGCAAGACCCAACCTGATAAAAATTAACAAGATCACTTAACAATTTAAATCTGTAGATGATTAGGAAGTATTAGCTCTTAGTGATAGGCGTGGTGTTCTGTCTCTGAGATTACAGGGTGTTTAGACGTTCCAAAACAGAGTTAGCTGCAGAAGATTTACCTGTACTTGCATTCATTATTAACAGAAGTTTCCATAAATTATCCATTGTTTGCTATAAAATTTTCTGCAATTTTTTGAAGGCTTGAGTTAGAAATTATTATATGCTGGCAGCATAAACTGAATCTAATAGTTTGCTCGACTTATTTATTTATTCCCTATTCCTTAATTTTGATGCAATTTACAGAGATACTACAGTACAAAAGAAAACTAAAATTGAAAAACTTAGGATATAAGGTTCTCCGGTGGTCCCGTGGGTAAACAGTCCGCCTTGCAGTGCAAGGGGCGCCGATTTGATCCCTGGATATCATCCATTTCATCCTTGTCTTTAAAAGAAACAAAACATGTGAGACATTCATAGTTTTCTAACGAATGAGGTTGTAGGATCACGTGATTGTGGATGACTAGGGCTGGCCTGAACATAACGATCTCAAGCACTTCTGTGAACTCTCCTCTTCAGTGTTGTATGCAATTCTGCTGGAGTCCTTATAAATCAAATGACTGTCCAGAACTCAGTTTGTGAAGAAGTGTCTGGCTAATAGGCTATTCCGGCTTCTCTTTCTTTTATAAAAATTCTGTTGCAAATAACACTGTATTTTCTTTATCCCGTTCACCTTCAAAGAACTTGATTTTCATCTCCTTTCCATGGTTTCCTACAGGCTTTCTGGTTGATGCCGGTTTTATTTGTGTTGATTCTCTATTGCCTGCACCTTTGATTGGAGTGCATACTTTTCTCTTATTCTTTGTTTAGTACAGAAGGCTGCACTATGCACTCTCCTCTGTTACTTGAATGAATTTCAAACAGTCTTTCAGAACTCCCACATGGGGACGACAACAAAAGCAGTCAGTAATCATTGATGAAAGCTTTGTGACTTCTGCATCGAATACCAGGATTGAATTGGAAGGAACAAAAGCTGGGCCTTCCTGCTCCTATGTCTTCTGAGAGAGCTTACAGGAAGCGCAGGTAGAGTTTGAGTCTGTTATTCCCCCAGTTTAGCAAACACAATGCAAGACCCAACCTGATAAAAATTAACAAGATCACTTAACAATTTAAATCTGTAGATGATTAGGAAGTATTAGCTCTTAGTGATAGGCGTGGTGTTCTGTCTCTGAGATTACAGGGTGTTTAGACGTTCCAAAACAGAGTTAGCTGCAGAAGATTTACCTGTACTTGCATTCATTATTAACAGAAGTTTCCATAAATTATCCATTGTTTGCTATAAAATTTTCTGCAATTTTTTGAAGGCTTGAGTTAGAAATTATTATATGCTGGCAGCATAAACTGAATCTAATAGTTTGCTCGACTTATTTATTTATTCCCTATTCCCTTAATTTTGATGCAATTTACAGAGATACTACAGTACAAAAAGAAAACTAAAATTGAAAAAACTTAGGATATAAGGTAAATAAGAATAAGAAAATTAAAGCTATGACAGCCATTAAAAGCAAGAATTACACGTAAAAACATAATACTGGAGCGAGATCTCTGACTGTATTATAAGATTTACACCAAAATTGCAAAAATAATGAAGTTAATTAAATCATACCACTCTCCTTAAAAAGTACTATTCATAATGTAATACTTAAAGAGAAAAAGAGAAGTTCACAGTGTAGTCAAGTTTTCAAACCTTATCCTTTGTGGTTTGCTGTTTTTGTATTCTGATGAAGAAATTCTTCCTAGGTTATGAGGATAGTCTCTACGCCTGCTTCTAAAATGCTTTAAGTTCTGCCTTTCATACACAAGCCCCTGATTCATTTTTTTATTATTGTTGTTGTGAAATAGAGATTCACTTTTATTCTTTTTCTACATGGGAAAAACCAACTATTCCTAGTCATTCCAGCTGAGGCTGCCCTAGTGGCTCGGTGGTGAAGAATCTGCCTGCCAATGCAGGAGACACAGGTTTGATTCCTGGTTTGGGAAGATCCCCTGGAGGAGGAAATGGCAACCCACTCTAGTATTCTTGCCTTGGAAATCCCACGGAAGGAAGAACCTGGTGGGCTACAGTCCATGGGTTTGCAAAACGTCGAACACAAATGAGCGCCTGAGCATACACCAGTTCTAGTTGAGGGAAAATGAGTAGGGGAGCACAATGATCACTGTGGCCAGACTGAGACAATTCAGTTTCAAAACCCGGATTCCAGCCTCAGGGAAGTGTGGAGAAGGCTGGGCTGGAATCCTGGCGGGAATGCCCGCAGAGGACTATGGCCTTGACTCCGAACTTGGGATTCTAACCTTTTCAGCACCGTCACACAGGATAACACTTCCTCATTTGGGGCTTCGCTAATTCAGCAACCGTCAGCATTCATTCCGATGAAGTTTAACTTAACCAGGAATAATGACGGAGATAGCAAACAATTTTAGGCATATAAGGAGGATGTTCACAAGAAAAAGACTATCTTCAATGACTACAAAAGAACTTGTTTATAATGTTCTTCTTAAATATATGTTAAGGTCAGACTATCTCTTAGGAATTTCTGCTAAGCGATCAGGATGTTATTACATATTACTAGAAATAAAGAATAGTTTTCAGACTAATTTGAAGTAGCTTTTTTTTCCCAAAGGATCATATCATGTGCTTTAATAGAAATAAATGCACTGCAATACTATTTAATGAGTTTAAGAAAATGGAAAGTAATCCTGTAGTTACACTTTACCCCCCAAATTTAAAAGTTGATTTTTCTAATGTCCTGTTGGTAACCATATGTTTACGCAAAGGAATTAACTTTGAGGAAGACAATTTAGATGAAACAGAAGTGTTAAAACTTGTCAAATCATGTCTTTTACTCATCATTGACCCGTATAACTTTTATTGATTTTATGTGTGATGTCTTTAATTATCTGTGACCTGACAGTGGTCCCCAACCACTTTAGCACCAGGGACTGGTTTTGTGGAAGGCATTTTTTCCAACGGACAGGGGCAGGGGAGGGTTTGGGGATGACTCAAGTGTATTACATTTATTGTGTACTTCATTTCTATTATTATCACATCAGCTCCACCTCAGATCATCAGGCATTAGATCCCGGAGGTTGGGGACCCCTGGAACAAATTACCCCGAAAACTCAGCCAAGCAACATGAAACAACAAATGTTCCTGGTCTCACATGGTTTCTGAGACTCAAGGCTCTGGGTGGCACACCTGGGATCTGGCTCAGCTGTCACCTGAAGTCCCAACTGTGGGAAAATCCCCTTCCAAGCTCGCTTACCTGTTGGTTGGCAGCCCTGTGTTCCTGCTGGCTGTTGGCTGGGGTCCTCATTCCTCATCACAAGGGCCCCTCCACTGGCTGCCCGAATGTCCTCTCGTGGGACATGTCCTCTCATGGGAATGTCCTCTGTTCCCAGAGCAAGGGAGCCAAGAGAGAAAGAGTATGAGCCCCTGAGATGGAAACCACACCTCGGACTACAACCTGAGGACATGCCATCACCACTGCTGTGTTCTCGGGCCAAAGTCACCAATGTTGGTACAAAGTGAGAGGGGACTCCAGTGGGGTGGGAGCAGGGGAAGTGAACTGGGAGGTGGGAAAGAGTGGACGTCATTCCAGAGGCTTTGCTGTCACACCGTAATATTTTTAAAAAAGAATGCAGAAGGCTTCCCTGGTGGTCCAGTGGGTAGAAAGTCCTCCTTGCAGGGCAAGGGGCACTGATTTGATCCCTGGCCCGAGAGGATCCCACATCCCGCAGAGTGGCTGGACCACTGTGTCTAATTACGAGCCAGTGCTCTGGAGCACACGCCCACAGAGCCAGTGCTCTGCAGCGAGAGAGGCCACTGCAACGGGAGGCCCACATGGGCCAAAGAATAAAAATGGATGAAAGTAAATAAATACATAAACAATAAAAAGAGGGAAAAAAAGAACGTAGAAAAGATAGGGGGAGAAAAACACAAATACAGGGAGCAGGAGATGTTCACTCAGATAGAAGGCTCAGAAATACACCCATGTATATAAAAACACGATACACAAGAGCTTGAGCAAGCTCCGGTAGATGGTGAAGGACACTGACACAAAAGATTGTCTTTTACATATAATTTTGGGTATTCTGCTACACTTCTTACATGCTTTGGGGTCTTCTATTTCAATCCATTGTTCTGTTGTAGCATCGTCACTATCGTGGTTTTGGTTACCAGACCATTATAACACACTGTAATCTCTGGTAGGGAAAAAAAAAAAAGCACACAAGAGACAATATTAATTTATAACAACAACAAAATTCAATTTAAAAAACGGCTTTTATTTTTACGCTGAAATAATTGAGTCTATCTTCCTCCCCTTGCAAATTCATTAATTTAAAAGAAGCAGCTATTATTAACAATTTATGAAAAACAGAAACTGATTTTAACAACTTGGAAAAGGAATGCAGTACAATGCAGTCACATATTCACAGGGGAAACACAGAGGGAAGACATGAACAATTGGTTTCCAAGGGCAAGGCGGCAGCTCTGTGTCTGGGGAAAGGTGACACAGACATGCAGCACTTGCTGGAAGAAAACAGTGAATGATCACAAGGTACTCCAGGAAAGCTGCACCTTACTATTCTGGTTTAGTACCTTTTTCTGGATGTCCTGCGGTTCTGATTTTTGCTATGCTCCTGTCCACAACAGAGTAACGCGGCACTGGGAGTTTAAAGCAAAGATATTTGGTTTCTTTTTCTCCTGCTCACCATCTCCCTCTACACCTGTATTATTCATCCAGGATTAACTTCTGTGCTCACCCCCAGCCTCAGGGGTGTAATGCAACAGAGGCCAAGTTCTTGCTCCAGAAACTGTACAATGTCAGTACAGTGGGGGGGAAACGGGAGAATCTTCTGAACGGCCCTCAGAGTCTCTTCCATCCCTGGACCCTGTCTTTCCTGAATTCTGTGCATCTCGTGGTCAAAGGAAAAGACAGCACCGGGAGAACTGGGCACGACAATGATGATGATGAGCAGCCAAGCCTGCAAGTGGTACAGGCAACTTCCATTGGCCAGAACTCAGCCACATGACCCCAGAAGGTCCATCTGGGAAATGTACTTGGTGTTTCTGGAAGAAGCAGGCAGAGTTTGGTGAACATGCAGCGGTGCCTGCATAGCACCCTCACGGCTCTCCTGGGGGCTGAGGGTGTGTGCTCGGCCGAAACCCTATGCGCAGAACGCTAGTATTCAGTCCTCCAATCTATCATTGTCCTTTACTTTATGCTTTTTGTATACTTTTTGGCTGCACCATGCAGGGCACATAGGATCTTGGTTCCTTGATCAGGGATCAAACCTGTGCCCCATGCCATGGAATTGCAGATTCTTAACCAATGGACCACTAGGCAAGTCCCACGTACTTTACGCTCTGAAACAGCTATTCTTCACATTGATAAATAAAAAGGGATATTATACCTAATGAAACTGCATGGTAGACTGTAGATCTAAATGCAGGCTGAGGATCAGACTGGTACTGTTGTGAGTGGCTGGGTGAGGCTGTGTTGCTCTGAATCCACAGGGCTCACAGTCCCTGGGATCAGTAAACATACGCTGATACAAATTCTAAGTGGTAACGTTTCTCGTTTAACTCGCTGATCCTAAAGTATGAGAATGCGGATTTAAAATGATGGACGGCTGTTTTAAATGCCTGCTTGTATGCAGGTGTGAATTCTTATTCACAGCACTTTCTATCTGTGCAATCAACATTTTTAAAAACCTATGAAGTAAAACAATCAGCACTTTCAGATGCACATATATAATACAATGAATCCAGTAAGCTTTTTCACTTGAGACTGAAGAAGAGAGAAGGGAAAGGAAAAATTCTGATTTCTAATGCTGAGATTTCAAAATTAAAGAAGCAAAATAAAAGTTAAAACCTCGGATTCAACAGATTTGAACTATTTCCCCCTTGACTGACTTGCTTTTGTTATTAAGCATCAAATGACTCCTGAAATCAGACATTGTTCCTTTACAATCATTTATTTAATTGGCCTATCTCTAGGTCAGAGACACAGTTCAAGTCATTTGGTAGATTTCACAAGAGAAACTAGTGGATGAAATTTTACTTAAATTGCTGAGTTTAGGAACTGTAATAAGTTATTTCCTCTTGCTAGCATATCTGATTTGACACTTTCTCAATCCTTAGCTTATGTAATTGGGGATCTCCCTTAGACTGCATTGAGGGATTAGTAACCTGTTTTCTCAATTTTGGTTAAATATAACTCTGAATTGTTGTACAACTCTACTATATTTTACTTTTTCCCCTTTCTATGCTCCCAAATTGCAGCTCCCCCAACTTTTTGCCTCATTTTTTTTCTATTCTTATCATACCTTAGTAACACAAAGAGCTTCATGGGTAGCTATGCTCACTAGCATCTTCTTTCCTTCCTTCCTTTCCTTTTGAACAGAAGGCATCAACTAGAGTGAATTGTGGCAGTGAATCTCTTGATATGCTGACATGTTCATGAAGTCAGCCATTATGTCGTAAACCAAATGACAGATAACCCCCCAAAGTGTTTTCACCCAACTCTCAAAGGAAAAGGGATATTTGAAAATAGGTATAAGATAGAACCTTTAAA
This sequence comes from Tragulus kanchil, assembly GCA_022376925.1. Taxonomy (NCBI): domain Eukaryota; kingdom Metazoa; phylum Chordata; class Mammalia; order Artiodactyla; family Tragulidae; genus Tragulus; species Tragulus kanchil. Next base: position 136,373,507 of record JAIOJX010000023.1, read on the forward strand.
ATTTTAATTAAAGGTTAATAGTGAGAAGAACAGCTAAGAAAAAGCAACAGTTTCTGTAACAATTAACCATTCCTTTTGGATTTTCCAGACTGTAAGCTCTTGAAAGCAAGGGCTTTAAGTCCTGTACTAGCAGGACTTCCTGTCTGCGGTCTGGCACAGTCACTCAACATGTGTTGCATGAATATATTGATGAAGTCACTGTGAATAGTGAGGTTTATTATACCCTTGCATGAATCAAGCTTTCTATCTGTGCAATCAACATTTTTAAAAACCTATGAAGTAAAACAATCAGCACTTTCAGATGCACATATATAATACAATGAATCCAGTAAGCTTTTTCACTTGAGACTGAAGAAGAGAGAAGGGAAAGGAAAAATTCTGATTTCTAATGCTGAGATTTCAAAATTAAAGAAGCAAAATAAAAGTTAAAACCTCGGATTCAACAGATTTGAACTATTTCCCCCTTGACTGACTTGCTTTTGTTATTAAGCATCAAATGACTCCTGAAATCAGACATTGTTCCTTTACAATCATTTATTTAATTGGCCTATCTCTAGGTCAGAGACACAGTTCAAGTCATTTGGTAGATTTCACAAGAGAAACTAGTGGATGAAATTTTACTTAAATTGCTGAGTTTAGGAACTGTAATAAGTTATTTCCTCTTGCTAGCATATCTGATTTGACACTTTCTCAATCCTTAGCTTATGTAATTGGGGATCTCCCTTAGACTGCATTGAGGGATTAGTAACCTGTTTTCTCAATTTTGGTTAAATATAACTCTGAATTGTTGTACAACTCTACTATATTTTACTTTTTCCCCTTTCTATGCTCCCAAATTGCAGCTCCCCCAACTTTTTGCCTCATTTTTTTTCTATTCTTATCATACCTTAGTAACACAAAGAGCTTCATGGGTAGCTATGCTCACTAGCATCTTCTTTCCTTCCTTCCTTTCCTTTTGAACAGAAGGCATCAACTAGAGTGAATTGTGGCAGTGAATCTCTTGATATGCTGACATGTTCATGAAGTCAGCCATTATGTCGTAAACCAAATGACAGATAACCCCCCAAAGTGTTTTCACCCAACTCTCAAAGGAAAAGGGATATTTGAAAATAGGTATAAGATAGAACCTTTAAAATTTTAATTAAAGGTTAATAGTGAGAAGAACAGCTAAGAAAAAGCAACAGTTTCTGTAACAATTAACCATTCCTTTTGGATTTTCCAGACTGTAAGCTCTTGAAAGCAAGGGCTTTAAGTCCTGTACTAGCAGGACTTCCTGTCTGCGGTCTGGCACAGTCACTCAACATGTGTTGCATGAATATATTGATGAAGTCACTGTGAATAGTGAGGTTTATTATACCCTTGCATGTTTCAAATATAACCACAATCTTTTCCATGTTGAGATATGAAAATCTGTTTATAGTGTGTAAGGAGAAAGTTATACAAATTCTTTTACTACGATGGATAAAGTTTTCTTTTCTCTTTTTTAAAGAAAGCAAACCTGACATTCTTATCAAGGCTTCCAGGGCCTGGTCCACTGATGGATGTTCTCTGATCGCTGCTGATGGAAAACTGTCTAAACACAGGGAAAATGTCTCCTTGGGATGAAACTAGTTTCATTTTTGGTATCCATTTGCTACCTGCTCCTTTCCTGATTCTGAAAATTTTAAAAGGAAAGAGAAATGTGTTGGATTTCGACTATGTTATTTAAAACTGTGTCCACAGAAGAACAAGGAAAGGTGCTGTCTCATCTGGCCTGTGAGGGGAGACCCTCCACAGGATCACAAAGCTGTCCTGGCTACGGCAGCTCCTTTTCTAAAGCACAATCCATGGTGACACCTTGCTCCAATGTCTGCAGCTCCCCAGAGGCCAGGAGCAAGGTCCTCAACTCTAGTCCCTGGTATAATACCTGGCATGTGCCCAAATTTTTAAGCAAAATAGTAATTTGGTGGCATAAATATAAAAGTTGCTCTTAATCTTTTAAAAAAATATAACCCCCAAATTCCCTTATCCTCAAAGGTAATCCTGAGATTGACTTGGTTATTTGTCAAAATGTTAGGCAGTCTGTCTAACAGTTGTTTGTAGATGGGCTCAGCTATTATTGCCTTTCGTTTTGTCCTGTCTTCCCATAGGATTGCTGTCAGTGAGTGCGATGGGTAAGCAGACACCAGAACATATTTGCCACTGAGCCTGCAATAGCGCTGACTACAGGTATAGCAGATGGCTGGATGTAGATGTAGACTGTTGGACGGTGTCCCTGAGTCAATGAACATGAGTTTAAGCAAGCTGTGGGAGATGGTGAAGGACAGGGAAGCCTGGCATGCTACAATCCAGGGGGGTCACAAAGAGTTGGCCACAACTGAGCAACTGACCTGAACTGAACAGGTGTTAGACCCCTGTAAACGTGGCAGCCATTCAGCAGACATAAATTGACTAAACTGAAGGAAAAGGCTGGCTTCTCTTCCTTCAATCTACTTTTAGAAAAATAAACATATGTGCATTCCTAACATTATCTAAGAAGACAACTGCTTCTTGGCAGGAAAGCTATGACAAATCTAGGCAGTGTATTAAAATGCAAAGGCATCACTTTGCTTACAAAGGTCCATAGTGTCAAAGATAGGGTTTTTCTATTAGTTATGTACAGAAGTGAGAACTGGACCATAAAGAAGGCACAGTGCTGAAGAAATGATGTATTCAAACTGCGGTGCTGGAGAAGACTCTCGATAGTCCCTTGAACTGCAAGGAGATCAAACCAGTCAATCCTAATGGAGATCAACCCCAAATATTCATAGGAAGGACTGATGCTAAAGCTGGAGCACCAATACTCTGGCTACCTGATGGGAAGAGCCAACTCATTGGAAAAGACCTTGATGCTGAGAAAGACTAAAGGCAGGGGTTTCCCCTGGTGGTCCAGTGGGTAAGGACACCGCCTTGCAGTGCAAGGGGCGCCGGTTCGAGCCCTGGCCTGGGAAGATCCCACGTGCCACTCCGCGGCTTGACTGATGTATTCAATTACCGAGCCGGAGCTCTGGCGCGCATGCGCCCAGAGCCGGCGCTCCGCGACAACAGAGGCCACTGCGATGGGAGGCCCACAGGAGCCGAAGAACAAAGACGGATGAACATAGACAAATGAAAGACCAATAGAAGTGGCCTGCTCATCCCCCTCCCTCCCCCCCACCCCCCAAAGAAGATAAATAAATAAAATAATTGTTAAAAAGAAAAGACTAAAGGCAGAAGGAGAAGCGGGCAACACAGGATGAGATGGTTGGATGGCATCACTGATTTAATGGACATGAACTATGGCAAACTCTGGGAGACATGAAGGACAAGGAAGCCTAGTGTGCTTCAGTCCACGGAATTACAAAGAGTCAGACATGACTTGACGGCTGGATAACACCACCACCATTATCTAGCAATAGGTGAGGGGCTCTAAGCTGACCCTTGTGGACTCTGGGCAGGAAGCCTGGCATGCTACAATCCAGGGGGGTCACAAAGAGTTGGCCACAACTGAGCAACTGACCTGAACTGAACAGGTGTTAGACCCCTGTAAACGTGGCAGCCATTCAGCAGACATAAATTGACTAAACTGAAGGAAAAGGCTGGCTTCTCTTCCTTCAATCTACTTTTAGAAAAATAAACATATGTGCATTCCTAACATTATCTAAGAAGACAACTGCTTCTTGGCAGGAAAGCTATGACAAATCTAGGCAGTGTATTAAAATGCAAAGGCATCACTTTGCTTACAAAGGTCCATAGTGTCAAAGATGGGGTTTTTTCTATTAGTTATGTACAGAAGTGAGAACTGGACCATAAAGAAGGCACAGTGCTGAAGAAATGATGTATTCAAACTGCGGTGCTGGAGAAGACTCTCGATAGTCCCTTGAACTGCAAGGAGATCAAACCAGTCAATCCTAATGGAGATCAACCCCAAATATTCATAGGAAGGACTGATGCTAAAGCTGGAGCACCAATACTCTGGCTACCTGATGGGAAGAGCCAACTCATTGGAAAAGACCTTGATGCTGAGAAAGACTAAAGGCAGGGGTTTCCCCTGGTGGTCCAGTGGGTAAGGACACCGCCTTGCAGTGCAAGGGGCGCCGGTTCGAGCCCTGGCCTGGGAAGATCCCACGTGCCACTCCGCGGCTTGACTGATGTATTCAATTACCGAGCCGGAGCTCTGGCGCGCATGCGCCCAGAGCCGGCGCTCCGCGACAACAGAGGCCACTGCGATGGGAGGCCCACAGGAGCCGAAGAACAAAGACGGATGAACATAGACAAATGAAAGACCAATAGAAGTGGCCTGCTCATCCCCCTCCCTCCCCCCCACCCCCCAAAGAAGATAAATAAATAAAATAATTGTTAAAAAGAAAAGACTAAAGGCAGAAGGAGAAGCGGGCAACACAGGATGAGATGGTTGGATGGCATCACTGATTTAATGGACATGAACTATGGCAAACTCTGGGAGACATGAAGGACAAGGAAGCCTAGTGTGCTTCAGTCCACGGAATTACAAAGAGTCAGACATGACTTGACGGCTGGATAACACCACCACCATTATCTAGCAATAGGTGAGGGGCTCTAAGCTGACCCTTGTGGACTCTGGGCTCTCAGTTTACACCCACTATAGAGTCTGTTACTCCTTCTCCTGCTGTCCTTAAAGTTATTTCTAGGGACTTCCCTAGAGGTCCTGTGCTTACGACTTCACTTTCCAATGCAGGGGGTGCAGGATGATCTCTGTTCAGGGAGCTAAGATCCTACATGCCATGGAACCAAAACACCAAAACAAAATAGAAGCAATATTGTAGCAAATTCAATAGAGACTTCAAACATGGTCCACATTAAAAAAATTTTTTTTTCTAAAATCCTCAGTTTAGCCATTGCCCACCCTGGATCATTCACGCCAACCACAGGGACTTTGGCTTGTTTGTGTATCTTCCCCTCACCCATCTCCGTGACTGGGTAATTCTACTCTTGCATCAGTCTTGTCTGCAAGGCCACTTCTTCCAGGAGGCCCTCTGTGATCCACTAGACTAGGGAGCCTGAGGCAATTCCGCTGCATCATGTCCTGAATCTGAACTGTGTCACATCGTAACACACATTATGTAACTTACTATCCACCTTCTCTCTGGGCCCCTAAGCTGTTTGAAAATAGGGGATTTTCCCATTTTGCCCAGCACTGTGTCTCCAGCACCCGCACTCAGTTCACAATGACTTAAATAAATGAAGCAAATGAATCACGTCTTCGACTTGACATAGGAGCTTCCTTTGAGTCAATTAAACACTGGGAGTTTGTAGAAATGGGTTCAAATCCTGTTTCCAACATCCTGTGTTCTCAGGTCGGGCTTCCGAGGTGGCTCAGTGGTAAAGAACCTGCCTGCCAATGCAGGAGACACAGGAGACATGGGTTCAGTCCCTGGGGTTGGGCAGATCCTCTGGAGAAGGAAATGGCTACCCATTCCAGTATTCTCGCTACCCTAAAAAGAAAAGACTAAAGGCAGAAGGAGAAGCGGGCAACACAGGATGAGATGGTTGGATGGCATCACTGATTTAATGGACATGAACTATGGCAAACTCTGGGAGACATGAAGGACAAGGAAGCCTAGTGTGCTTCAGTCCACGGAATTACAAAGAGTCAGACATGACTTGACGGCTGGATAACACCACCACCATTATCTAGCAATAGGTGAGGGGCTCTAAGCTGACCCTTGTGGACTCTGGGCTCTCAGTTTACACCCACTATAGAGTCTGTTACTCCTTCTCCTGCTGTCCTTAAAGTTATTTCTAGGGACTTCCCTAGAGGTCCTGTGCTTACGACTTCACTTTCCAATGCAGGGGGTGCAGGATGATCTCTGTTCAGGGAGCTAAGATCCTACATGCCATGGAACCAAAACACCAAAACAAAATAGAAGCAATATTGTAGCAAATTCAATAGAGACTTCAAACATGGTCCACATTAAAAAAATTTTTTTTTCTAAAATCCTCAGTTTAGCCATTGCCCACCCTGGATCATTCACGCCAACCACAGGGACTTTGGCTTGTTTGTGTATCTTCCCCTCACCCATCTCCGTGACTGGGTAATTCTACTCTTGCATCAGTCTTGTCTGCAAGGCCACTTCTTCCAGGAGGCCCTCTGTGATCCACTAGACTAGGGAGCCTGAGGCAATTCCGCTGCATCATGTCCTGAATCTGAACTGTGTCACATCGTAACACACATTATGTAACTTACTATCCACCTTCTCTCTGGGCCCCTAAGCTGTTTGAAAATAGGGGATTTTCCCATTTTGCCCAGCACTGTGTCTCCAGCACCCGCACTCAGTTCACAATGACTTAAATAAATGAAGCAAATGAATCACGTCTTCGACTTGACATAGGAGCTTCCTTTGAGTCAATTAAACACTGGGAGTTTGTAGAAATGGGTTCAAATCCTGTTTCCAACATCCTGTGTTCTCAGGTCGGGCTTCCGAGGTGGCTCAGTGGTAAAGAACCTGCCTGCCAATGCAGGAGACACAGGAGACATGGGTTCAGTCCCTGGGGTTGGGCAGATCCTCTGGAGAAGGAAATGGCTACCCATTCCAGTATTCTCGCCTGGCGAATCCCTTGCATTGAGGAGCCTGGCAGGCTACAGTTTAAGGGGTCCCAAAGAGGTGGACACGACTGAGTGACTGAGCACTCAGTTCCATTACTTTGACCATGGACCTCAGCTTCTAACAAAGAAGGTAAAATTGCTTATTTTAATAGTTTGCTGAGGGACTCTTTCACTATGATAAAATGAGCAGATTCTCTGGTCTCTTGAAGATCACCACTATGCGTGCACTGTGGCTCCAAAGACCAACCATCAGACCCCAGTCTGTCCATGGGGCAGGATGAGAGCTTCCCTGCAGCTCTGCCTCCGGGGCTGCATCACCACCCAGAGGCCTCCAGCTCCCGATCAGAACGGGCGTCTCTCTGCCATTTCCCCAGAGTCCACGCAAGACAGAATCGTTGCTATTATTTTATTTATGAACTCCAGCCATTATTGCTCGGCGCCTGGACAACTGAAATGTACATCTGTGGGTCTCTGTGATTCCCATTTAAAGCCTAATGAGGCCAGTCGAAAGTGAGGCCAAAGTCACCATTTATTATTCATCATTTAGACCCAACTTCCAAAAAAGATGAGGCAATGTAGAGTAACAAGTGAAACAAGCTGTTTAAATCATACCCTGAGAACAGCAGAAGATCAGATAACTCTTAGAGAAAGGGGTCACTGAAGCCACAGATGGTGGGGTTTACGGCTCAAGCAGGGGAACATTTGACTACCAAGCTGTCTAATCGTACACAAAAAATTATGTAACTTACTATCCACCTTCTCTCTGGGCCCCTAAGCTGTTTGAAAATAGGGGATTTTCCCATTTTGCCCAGCACTGTGTCTCCAGCACCCGCACTCAGTTCACAATGACTTAAATAAATGAAGCAAATGAATCACGTCTTCGACTTGACATAGGAGCTTCCTTTGAGTCAATTAAACACTGGGAGTTTGTAGAAATGGGTTCAAATCCTGTTTCCAACATCCTGTGTTCTCAGGTCGGGCTTCCGAGGTGGCTCAGTGGTAAAGAACCTGCCTGCCAATGCAGGAGACACAGGAGACATGGGTTCAGTCCCTGGGGTTGGGCAGATCCTCTGGAGAAGGAAATGGCTACCCATTCCAGTATTCTCGCCTGGCGAATCCCTTGCATTGAGGAGCCTGGCAGGCTACAGTTTAAGGGGTCCCAAAGAGGTGGACACGACTGAGTGACTGAGCACTCAGTTCCATTACTTTGACCATGGACCTCAGCTTCTAACAAAGAAGGTAAAATTGCTTATTTTAATAGTTTGCTGAGGGACTCTTTCACTATGATAAAATGAGCAGATTCTCTGGTCTCTTGAAGATCACCACTATGCGTGCACTGTGGCTCCAAAGACCAACCATCAGACCCCAGTCTGTCCATGGGGCAGGATGAGAGCTTCCCTGCAGCTCTGCCTCCGGGGCTGCATCACCACCCAGAGGCCTCCAGCTCCCGATCAGAACGGGCGTCTCTCTGCCATTTCCCCAGAGTCCACGCAAGACAGAATCGTTGCTATTATTTTATTTATGAACTCCAGCCATTATTGCTCGGCGCCTGGACAACTGAAATGTACATCTGTGGGTCTCTGTGATTCCCATTTAAAGCCTAATGAGGCCAGTCGAAAGTGAGGCCAAAGTCACCATTTATTATTCATCATTTAGACCCAACTTCCAAAAAAGATGAGGCAATGTAGAGTAACAAGTGAAACAAGCTGTTTAAATCATACCCTGAGAACAGCAGAAGATCAGATAACTCTTAGAGAAAGGGGTCACTGAAGCCACAGATGGTGGGGTTTACGGCTCAAGCAGGGGGAACATTGACTACCAGCTCTTAATCAGGAGGGTCTCATTCTTCAATTTTCTTGCTGTTTCTCCTGTAGATTTGAGAATGTTTCTTGTTATGCACTTGGCTGCGATGGGTATTGGTTATGGCATGCAGGATCTTTGTTGTAGCATTTGAACTCTATTTTCGGCATGTGGGATCTTGGTTCTCTAACCAGGGATGGAGCCTGGGCCCCTTACATTGGGATCTCAGAGTCTGAGCCACCAGACCATGAGGGAATTTCCAAGAATATTTCTTTTTCGAGGTCAAACAAAGAATAAATAAATAAAAGCACCTCTCAGTTCCTGACCTGTAGGTCAATGCAGAAGAACTGGTAGTTCTTCTTAGGTTTCCTCCTTTCCAATTACTCACGTCTGGGTTCAATAATTCAAATCTACCTGATGGCTGAATCACACGATGGGATGACACAAGTAATGCAAACTCAGTCACATCTAATTGGTAAGATTAACACACAGCTCAGCCAGAGCATCTATGGTCATCATTACTTAGGAGAGCTTATTCCAGAAGTCCGTGCCCCACCAAGAGCGTGAATGTTTCTCAGTCAGCTCCTGTCCCTCAAGAGTCCCCGGTTTCTGCAGACAGGATTTGTGTTGATGATTTTTGTTTTCTTTTTGTTGTTGTTTGTTATTCAGTCACTCGGTGGTGTGTGGCTCTTTGCGACCCCATGGACCACCAGGCTTCCCCGTCCTTCACTATCTCCCAACTTGAGTTTGCTCAAACTCATGTCCATTGAGTCCATAATGCCACCCAACCATCTCATCCTCTGTTGCCCCCTTCTCCTCCTGTCCTCCATGTTTCCCAGCATCAGGGTCTTTTCCAGTGAGTTGGTTCTTCACATCAGGTGATCCAAGTATTTCTCTTTAAAATGCAGGAAAAGAAACTCTTGTGGTTCTTTTTTTTTTTTTTTTTTTTTTACCTTAACCTACCTAATGTAACCTATTAAGTCATCTCCTTGTCTATGGACCTCGGTTTTATCTTGCTGATTTCACCCTGTCTTCCTGGTTTCATCTCTTAACACTTAGTTCTTTAAAAAGACTTAATAATAATGGCCACAAAGCCAGGAACAACCGAGAAACCGCGCCCCCGCTTTTAGACAACACATAAGTCATCTCCAACAGGACTCTATCCTGAGAATTTCCCCAGAGGTAGATTTTATAGTTCCCTCTGTGTTCTTATTTGAGTCACAAGAACCAAAGTCTGTATATTCTGTCATTCAAAAAGAAATCGGCATCTAAAATATGAAATTAATGGCTCACTTGTGCTGCTATTGTCACTTATCTCTGGCAAAAGAATTATTAATATGACCTTAAGACAGTAGCTTATCTCTCTATTTTACTCAGGTGAGCTACATGTAAACCAAAAATTTCTGGTCTTTAAAAAAAATGTTCTACACATTAACTAGCTTATTTTGTTTTTGCCTTGAAAACATTTTGGGTCATATCAGTAGGATTCCACTTAATGGGATGGGTGTGAGGAGGAAGGAGTATTCATTGACCTGATGGCTGAATCACACGATGGGATGACACAAGTAATGCAAACTCAGTCACATCTAATTGGTAAGATTAACACACAGCTCAGCCAGAGCATCTATGGTCATCATTACTTAGGAGAGCTTATTCCAGAAGTCCGTGCCCCACCAAGAGCGTGAATGTTTCTCAGTCAGCTCCTGTCCCTCAAGAGTCCCCGGTTTCTGCAGACAGGATTTGTGTTGATGATTTTTGTTTTCTTTTGTTGTTGTTTGTTATTCAGTCACTCGGTGGTGTGTGGCTCTTTGCGACCCCATGGACCACCAGGCTTCCCCGTCCTTCACTATCTCCCAACTTGAGTTTGCTCAAACTCATGTCCATTGAGTCCATAATGCCACCCAACCATCTCATCCTCTGTTGCCCCCTTCTCCTCCTGTCCTCCATGTTTCCCAGCATCAGGGTCTTTTCCAGTGAGTTGGTTCTTCACATCAGGTGATCCAAGTATTTCTCTTTAAAATGCAGGAAAAGAAACTCTTGTGGTTCTTTTTTTTTTTTTTTTTTTTTTTACCTTAACCTACCTAATGTAACCTATTAAGTCATCTCCTTGTCTATGGACCTCGGTTTTATCTTGCTGATTTCACCCTGTCTTCCTGGTTTCATCTCTTAACACTTAGTTCTTTAAAAAGACTTAATAATAATGGCCACAAAGCCAGGAACAACCGAGAAACCGCGCCCCCGCTTTTAGACAACACATAAGTCATCTCCAACAGGACTCTATCCTGAGAATTTCCCCAGAGGTAGATTTTATAGTTCCCTCTGTGTTCTTATTTGAGTCACAAGAACCAAAGTCTGTATATTCTGTCATTCAAAAAGAAATCGGCATCTAAAATATGAAATTAATGGCTCACTTGTGCTGCTATTGTCACTTATCTCTGGCAAAAGAATTATTAATATGACCTTAAGACAGTAGCTTATCTCTCTATTTTACTCAGGTGAGCTACATGTAAACCAAAAATTTCTGGTCTTTAAAAAAAATGTTCTACACATTAACTAGCTTATTTTGTTTTTGCCTTGAAAACATTTTGGGTCATATCAGTAGGATTCCACTTAATGGGATGGGTGTGAGGAGGAAGGAGTATTCATTGTTTTTTCAAAAAAATTATTAAAACAGTAAGGTAACTCCAATAAAATTTTAAAAATAAATATATAAAATAAAAATAAGCTAACACATACAGTACCTATCAAGCGTTCACTTTATATTCAGCTAGATATGAACATAAATCACAAAATTAGATCATAATTCATAAAACTAGATATTCTCTCAGGTGAGCAAAAGCTGTATTGCTCACAGAAGCTTGAACCTAGACATAGAAGCTTGAATCTAACACATTAAGTAGACAAATATGACATATAATAAGTCAGCTGTTTCTAAAGGTACCAAAACTGGGGATAAAAGAGATGATTAAGTAGAACGCAAATTTTTGAATTCTGATAATTACGTATTAATCTTAATAAGTGTAGAAAATTAATACCACAGTCCTGTAATTTTACTGGTATTATTGCCTACATAGCTAATCTTAACTTTATAAAAGCATATCATTTTAATGAATAACATTAAAACAATAATATATGTACTGCTCTGTGTGTGTGTGCTCAGTCATGTCTGACTCTCTTGTGATCCCATGGACTGCAGCCCTCCAGACTCCTCTGTCCTTGGGATTTCCGAGGCAAGAATACTGGAGTGGATTGCCATTTCCTCTTTCAGGGGATTTTCCTGCCCAGGAATCTAACCCTTGTCTCCTATCGTTCACCTGCACTGCAGGCAGATTCTTTACCACTGAGCCACCTGGGAACCCCACTCAGGCACCTTATCTTTGGTCAAAGCCCTGAGGCAAAAGCCGGTGTTCCCGCTCAGCTGACCTTGTCTGCTCACCCTCTGACCTTAGGATTCTTTACCTTCTTATTACCCATGGATGCATTTATAGAAAGACTGTAGAGGTATTTTGCCTGGTATTTTCAGTTGTTTTCATCAGCTCAGTTGGCCTCACACCTAAACTGCCATTATTCTGTGGAAGATCTCCTAGCACAGGTAGTTCTGTTTGAAGATACACTGTACACACAAAAATCTAAGCCAAACTGCCGAATAATGGCTTACAGAGTTTCTTTAAATTACGTGCAGTGCCAGAGCCTTTAAAGAGTTTGTTTTACAGGCTATTAATTTAACTACGTACAGAGAGCCTGGAAGCAGCACAATTTCAATGATTTGGAACCATAATAGTTGAAGAATAATCAAAATATATCCATATTCTGACCTATTCTAACCACCTCCACAGTCGGAATTATGGTCCATGAGACTATCATAAGTCCCTGTCTGAATTATTTTTTTTAAACTATTTATTTATTTGGCTGTATTGGGTCTTAGTTACAATAGGTGGAATATTCATTGTGGCGCAAGGGCTTGGTCGCCCAGCAGCATGTGGGATTTTAGTTCCCTGACCAGGGATCGAACCTGCATCCCTTGCATTGGAAGGGGAATTCTTAACTGCTGGACGACCAGGGAAGTACCCCTCTGTCTGAATTATTAAATTAGCCCTACCTAATTAGCTGGTCCTTGCTTTTATTTTTGTTCCTTTCCTTGTTGTTGTTCAGTTCCTAAGTTGTATTGGATGCTCTGCAACCCCATGAAAGCATGCCAGGTTTCCCTGCCTTTTAATTTATCTGCCAGAGTTTGCTCAAACACATGTCCATTGAGTCTGCGAAGCCATCCAACCATCTCATCCTCTGCCACCCTCTTCTCCTGTCTTCAGTCTTTCTTTTCCAATGAGTCAGTCATTCACATCAGTGGCCAGAGTATTGGAGTTTCAGCTTCAGCATCAGTCCTTCCAATGAATATTCAGGGTTGATTTCCTTTAGGATTGACTGGTTTGATTTCCTTGCAGTTCAAGGGACTCTCAAGAATCTTCTCTAACACCACAGCTCAAAAGCATCAATTCTTTGGCACTCTGTCTTCTTTATGGTCCAACTCTCACACCTGTACATGAATACTAGAAAAGCCATAGCTTTGACTATACAGACCTTTGTTGGAAAAGTGACGTCTCTTCTTTTTAATATGCTGTCTAGGTTTGTCATAGCTTCTCTTCCAAGGAGCAAGCCATCTTTTAATTTCATGGCTCTGGTCACCATCTACAGTGATTCTGTGGAAGATTCTGGTTTGAAGATACACTGTACACACAAAATCTAAGCCAAACTGCCGAATAATGGCTTACAGAGTTTCTTTAAATTACGTGCAGTGCCAGAGCCTTTAAAGAGTTTGTTTTACAGGCTATTAATTTAACTACGTACAGAGAGCCTGGAAGCAGCACAATTTCAATGATTTGGAACCATAATAGTTGAAGAATAATCAAAATATATCCATATTCTGACCTATTCTAACCACCTCCACAGTCGGAATTATGGTCCATGAGACTATCATAAGTCCCTGTCTGAATTATTTTTTTTAAACTATTTATTTATTTGGCTGTATTGGGTCTTAGTTACAATAGGTGGAATATTCATTGTGGCGCAAGGGCTTGGTCGCCCAGCAGCATGTGGGATTTTAGTTCCTGACCGGGGATCGAACCTGCATCCCTTGCATTGGAAGGGGAATTCTTAACTGCTGGACGACCAGGGAAGTACCCCTCTGTCTGAATTATTAAATTAGCCCTACCTAATTAGCTGGTCCTTGCTTTTATTTTTGTTCCTTTCCTTGTTGTTGTTCAGTTCCTAAGTTGTATTGGATGCTCTGCAACCCCATGAAAGCATGCCAGGTTTCCCTGCCTTTTAATTTATCTGCCAGAGTTTGCTCAAACACATGTCCATTGAGTCTGCGAAGCCATCCAACCATCTCATCCTCTGCCACCCTCTTCTCCTGTCTTCAGTCTTTCTTTTCCAATGAGTCAGTCATTCACATCAGTGGCCAGAGTATTGGAGTTTCAGCTTCAGCATCAGTCCTTCCAATGAATATTCAGGGTTGATTTCCTTTAGGATTGACTGGTTTGATTTCCTTGCAGTTCAAGGGACTCTCAAGAATCTTCTCTAACACCACAGCTCAAAAGCATCAATTCTTTGGCACTCTGTCTTCTTTATGGTCCAACTCTCACACCTGTACATGAATACTAGAAAAGCCATAGCTTTGACTATACAGACCTTTGTTGGAAAAGTGACGTCTCTTCTTTTTAATATGCTGTCTAGGTTTGTCATAGCTTCTCTTCCAAGGAGCAAGCCATCTTTTAATTTCATGGCTCTGGTCACCATCTACAGTGATTTTGGAGCCCAAGAAAATAAAATCTGCCACTGTTTGCAATTTTTCCCTTCTACATGCCATGATGTGATAGGACCAGATGCTGTGATCTTAGTTCTTTGAATGTAGAGTTTGAGTTCCTTTCCTTACCAATCCCAGAAGCAGAAACTGTGACTTGTCTGGATGTGGGTTAGATTAGGCACTGTCGTGGCGCCCCCATTTCACTCTAAACTAAAGCCACTAGGACGTAATGCTCCCCCTCACTTTCTCAGCCAAAGCTCTCCTTCTGTCCTTGCTTTTCCCAAAACAAGCAGGAATGTCCTTGCCTCCGGATCTCTGTAACTTGGTGTCCACTTGCCTGAAGCCACCTCCACTCAGATATCTATTCGCTTTTTTCTCCCTCAGCCCTTCAGGTCTTGTCCAGATAGTATCTCCTCAATGAAACCGTCTCAGACTCTTTAACTGAAACCTTCCCTCACTCCTGTCCATGTTTCAAATTCCATTTCCCTTGATTTCTTTCCATAGCATTTATCTTCTACTATACCACTTGACGGGCTACCCTGGTGGTGCAGTGGTAAAGAAACTCCTGGAGTAAGAAATGGCAACCCACTCCAGTATTCTTGCCTGGAGAATTCCATGGACAGAGGAGCCTGGTGGGCTACAGTCCCTGGGGTCACAAAGAGTCAGACAGAACTGAGCACGCACATATGGGCACACCACTTACCCGAGTTACTCCTGTAAGCTCTTAACATAATGCTTGGCACATAAGTGGTATACCAGCATTTGAGAACAATACGCAACCATTTACATACCTTGCTTATTGTCTGACACCGTGAGGACCAGCATTTCTGTTCCTCTGGTTTACTGCTGTATCCCATCCTCTAGAACAATGCCGAGCACATGATACAGGCTCCAAAATCTGCTGAATGAATACAAATAGTCATAAATATACAATAAAAGATCATAAAAAAGTAGTTCAGCTTGTTAAAAATCTTTTTCACATAGTTTGAGAAAGTGATACCATCCCTAAGACCAAATCCTCAAAACCCATTCCCCCACCCCCAAAAATGGAATTCAAATTTTAAAACTCCTTGCAATATGTCAAAAGATACAATTATCTAAAAGATACCATTTTTTTTCTGCAAAAAGATCTATTTAGCATTGCCCCTGACAAGGTAGCTACAAGAATCCCATACCGGGGCTACCCAGACGGTCCAGTGGTTAAGAGTTTGCCTTGCAATGCAAGGGACTCTGGTTCGATCCCTGGTCTGGGAAGATCCCCACATGCCATGGGGGAACTAAGCCTGTGCACCACAAATACTGAGCCTTCCCTCTGAAGCCCATAACCCCAAACTAAATAAATACTAAAAAAAAAAAAGAATGCCATACTTTACGCTCAGTTTACATACAAGCCAAGTGACTCAGATGGTAAAGAATATGCCTGTAATGTTGCCTGTAATGTGAGACACCCTGGTTCAATCCCTGGGTTGGGAAGATCCCCTGGAGAAGGGAATGGCAGCCCACTCCAGTATTCTTGCCTGGAGAATCCCATGGACAGAGGAGCCTGGGGAGCTAAGGTCCATGGGGTAGGACATAACTCAACAACTAACACTTTCACTTCACTTTCACAACAGTAACACCCATGCATGCCATGTATCCTCATAAGTGAAAAATTATATAACCAAAGTTCTAAATGACAACATTTTGAGTTTTTGTGAAGAGCAGACCTATGGGCCCACATCTCCCTGGGTGGCTCTGCAAGTAGTCATTAACAGAGAGACACACGTTCAAATAAAGAGAAAATCTCCTGTCCATTGTTGTTAGATAATAACTTAAAGGATGAACTCTCCGGGCATCAGCAAGGTGCAGAATGACATAAGGCTTAGAAATACCAGATATCTACTTCTCAATCCAGCCTTTCCTGGTGAATCAGTGGTAAAGAGTCTACATGCCAATGCCAGAGATGTAGTTTTGATGCCTGGGTCAGGAAGATCCCCTAGAGGAGGAAATGGAGACCCACTCCAGTATTCAAACCTAGAAAATCCCATGGACAGAGGAGCCTGGCAGTACAGTCTATGAGGTCGCAAAGAGTCAGACAGGATTGAGCAACGTGCGGATGCACACTCGTGCACACACACACACACACACAAACACGCCCACAAGCTCAATCCAGCCTCTAACTCCTGGATCATTTAGGATACCCACTATGCATATTCTGAGCGTTCACCTCAATTTCATTTGTTTGCAACTTTGCTCATCTCCTCTGAAGTGTCTGAAATGGCTTCTAGGCATAAAATTACTAAAAATAGCCCACTGTTATTGTGATTAATCAAAGCAAGGGACTCTGGTTCGATCCCTGGTCTGGGAAGATCCCCACATGCCATGGGGGAACTAAGCCTGTGCACCACAAATACTGAGCCTTCCCTCTGAAGCCCATAACCCCAAACTAAATAAATACTAAAAAAAAAAAAGAATGCCATACTTTACGCTCAGTTTACATACAAGCCAAGTGACTCAGATGGTAAAGAATATGCCTGTAATGTTGCCTGTAATGTGAGACACCCTGGTTCAATCCCTGGGTTGGGAAGATCCCCTGGAGAAGGGAATGGCAGCCCACTCCAGTATTCTTGCCTGGAGAATCCCATGGACAGAGGAGCCGGGGGAGCTAAGGTCCATGGGGTAGGACATAACTCAACAACTAACACTTTCACTTCACTTTCACAACAGTAACACCCATGCATGCCATGTATCCTCATAAGTGAAAAATTATATAACCAAAGTTCTAAATGACAACATTTTGAGTTTTTGTGAAGAGCAGACCTATGGGCCCACATCTCCCTGGGTGGCTCTGCAAGTAGTCATTAACAGAGAGACACACGTTCAAATAAAGAGAAAATCTCCTGTCCATTGTTGTTAGATAATAACTTAAAGGATGAACTCTCCGGGCATCAGCAAGGTGCAGAATGACATAAGGCTTAGAAATACCAGATATCTACTTCTCAATCCAGCCTTTCCTGGTGAATCAGTGGTAAAGAGTCTACATGCCAATGCCAGAGATGTAGTTTTGATGCCTGGGTCAGGAAGATCCCCTAGAGGAGGAAATGGAGACCCACTCCAGTATTCAAACCTAGAAAATCCCATGGACAGAGGAGCCTGGCAGTACAGTCTATGAGGTCGCAAAGAGTCAGACAGGATTGAGCAACGTGCGGATGCACACTCGTGCACACACACACACACACACAAACACGCCCACAAGCTCAATCCAGCCTCTAACTCCTGGATCATTTAGGATACCCACTATGCATATTCTGAGCGTTCACCTCAATTTCATTTGTTTGCAACTTTGCTCATCTCCTCTGAAGTGTCTGAAATGGCTTCTAGGCATAAAATTACTAAAAATAGCCCACTGTTATTGTGATTAATCAAAACCATTCAGAAGAGAGTGCAAAGTTCATCTCTGTTGTTAGCATCAAGTGCCTTTGGGTCTGCAGGTCAGAGGAGTAGGAGTATGTTCCTTCCTCCTGGGTGTCTTTCTCCTGGTCTATACCTCTTAGACTCCCAGCAGAGACCCCGTTTATCCAGCTACACCCATCGCGGCCCGTCCAGAGAGATACCCCAAACTGCCTCACCCAGAATCTCACTTCATTAATAAGGGGACCTGATAGCTTCAGGACAAACCAGCCTCGGTCCTGGTAATATGGTTGGCAGTCTGCCCAGCATTTTGAAAATATTCAGAGGGAAAAAATTCCAGAAGTTTTCGAAAGCAAAACTTGAATTTGTCTAGTTAATGGGAACTATTTAAATAACATTTACATTGTATTTACAACTATTTACATAACATTTACATCAATTTAGGTATTACAAGCGATCTAGAGATGATTTACAATATAAAGGAAGTTGTATGGAGGTTGGGCTTCCCATGTGGGTCACTGGTGAAGAATCCACCTGCCACAGCAGAGGACACAGGAGACCTGGGTTTGATCTCTGGGTTGGGAAGATCCCCTGGAGAAGGGAATGGCAATCCATTCCAGTATTCTTGCCTGGAAAATCCCATGGACAGAGGAGCCTTGTGGGCTACAGTTCAGGGAGTCGCAAAGAATCAGACATGACTATGTACACATGAGCAGAGGGTGTAAGTAAATATACACCATTTCACATAAGGGCCTTGAGCATCTGCGGGTTTAGGTCCCAGCCGTCCTGGAACCACGCCCCCTCGATACGCAGGGATGACTGCAGTGACAATCTCTCAAACCATAATGGTGGGTGACAGACCAGAGGTGGCTCAGAAAGAAGCTCTGTCAGTGAGAGGCAGAGACCCCACCTGTCATACATAAAATAAGAGAGCTGGCTAGTCTCATACCTAATTTCCCTTCAAGCATTAAAATGTCATGAAATTAAGGTATGAAATTCACAGAAGACTCAAGTTCTCAGTAGAGTGTGGTTAAAGGACATGAAAAAGTCTTCACAAACGAAATTTGTCAAGGTAGTTCAACAGCTTAAGTGAATAAATTTCTGCATCAGTGAGTGGACAGGTAGTTTCACTTTATTATGTAAGAATCACAGCACTCATTGTGATCAGAAAAAATGTAGATCAGTGTACCCTCCGTCCCCAGCCCCTAAATAAGGGCTACTGCAGTGGTGTCATCTGAGGTTGTTGATATTTAGGCCAGCAATCTTGATTCCAGCCTGGGATTCATTCAGCCTGGCACTTCACATGATGTACTCTGCATGTAAGTTAAATAAACAGTGACAATAGACAGACTTGACGTGCTCCTTTCCTAATTTGGAACAGGTCTGCTGTTCCAGGTTCAGTTCTCACTGTTGCTTCTTGTCCTGCATACAGGTTTCGTAGGAGGCAGGAAAGGTGGTCTGGTATTTCCATCTCATTAAAATATTCCACAGTCTGTTGTAATCCACACAGTTAAAAAGCTTTAGTGTAATCAATGAAGCAGATGGTTTTCGTTTTTTTTTTTCTTTGGAATTTCCTTGCATTTTCTATGATCCAGTGTATGTTAGCATTTTGATCTCTGGTTCCTCTGCCTTGTCTGGTTCCTATGCCTTTCCTTTAGCATTAACTGGCTTGACCTCCTTGCTGTCCATGCAGACAAATTTAAGAAACAGAGTACAGACCGCAGAGAGATTATGCTGAGAGATTACCCTGAATGATACACGAATTGGAGGCAGGAGAAGGAGAAGATATCTGCTAATTCCAAATCTTCTTATTTTCCAACTACTTCATATTTGGGGGATTCCCAGGTGGTGCCAGTGGTAAAGAATTCACCTGCCAATGCAGGAGACATAACAGACACAGGTTCGATCCCTGGGTTGGGAAGATCCCCTGGAGGAGAGCATGAAAACCCACTCCAGTATTCTTGCAGGGAGAATCTCTGCAAGTATTCTTGCAGGGAGAATCTTGCAGGGAGAATCTCCAGGGAGAGGAGCCTGGCGGACCACAGTCCAAGGGGTCACAAAGAGTCAGACATGACTGAAGCGACTTTGCAAGCACGCAGGTCATACTGCATCTTTCTGAGGCCCAAAAAGTTCACCTTTTCTTCAGTTACTCTCTAACAAGGACCCATTTTCTTTTCCTGTTTATATATGCGGTTTACCTTCTTTCATACAGTGATTCCAAACTTGCTCAAAACGCAGAGTGAACATGTGAAACAAAGCACGTGTGAACTATGTTTTCACTGCCTACCAACGCAGCAGGTCTTGTGTGCTAGGCACTGTAAACATCTGGGAAGACGGCACCAAATGAGGATATGGCCTGACGGGGGCGACAGACCACTGAGTGAGCCATGTCAAGGCCAAAACCTACGTGCCAGAGGAGCATGGACAGGGTGCCCAGAGAGTGTGGGGCAAGGGCTGGAGCCCGAAGAGAATTGGAGCATTCAGGAAGAACAGTGTATAAACTGATTCTGAAGGACGCTCGGGAGTTCGATGGGAGATAGGTGGTGATGGAGCGAAGAGAGTGCTCCGAGTAAGGGAATAACCTGTGTTGTTATTATGATCCCAGAAGAGAGACCCTGACCTGTTTCAGAAACAGGGGAAGGTCAGCGTAGCTGTAGTTGAGGTTGGAACAGAGGATTAGCAGACTACCAGAGGCTGTGAATGTAACAGAGGAGGGCTCGTGATGGTCTTCGGAATAAATTGAGACGTTTGGGCTTAATTCTGAAAGCAATGGGAAGCTGCTGAAGGGGTTCCAAACAAGAGACTGAATGTGTTTCAATCGCTGTTTAAATAAATGGTCAAGTCAGAAGAGCCCTTCTGAATTATGGGAGTCTGAAAACAGCCCTGGTTCCCAGAGAGGTGGTGTTCTAAGGCATTCAATCTAAAAGCGCTTTTAAATAAGCATTTCTGCCTTCACAACACTGTAGGAGACCATTAACCTCATCAAATGGAAGTCAAATGACAGTAGTCTTTATTCCAGATGAGCACAACTCAGGAATTATCCATCTCTTTATGCTTATTACAGAAACAGTACTCTATGCTGGGGGGCGTGTGTGGTGGCAGAGTATATAGGCAGGATTTGACTTGGCTATATTCCAAACAAGAGTAGAAATTTGAAAGTCTCAATCATGTATTAACATCACAGGACAATTTCAGAATTTCGGAACTGGAAGCAGTGTTCAAGATTCTTTGGTCCAACACCTTCTCATTAGCTGTGAAGAGAGTATACAAAGTATTTCCTCGCAGGATAATCAGAAATGAGCAATTATTTAAGATCTGGATTCCTTTGGAAAGACTTCAGCATAGCCTAATTCTAACTGAATTGCTACAATCAATAGATGAAAAAACGAGTACCTTGGTTTCCAGTGCCGTTCTTAAGGGTCTAGAGCCCCTGGCCTCCTAACTTCGTACCTTTGAATGGCCCGTTTCCACTTTTCACCAGACTGCAGCTTCTGGACTCCTCTCTCTCTCTTTCATTCTCTCCCTCTCTATCCTTCCCTCTGGAGGAAGCCAGATGCCTTGCCCTGAGCAGTTTTGTGACAAAGAATTGAAGTGTTCCACGGTAACCAGCGAGGCCTGTCTGTAGGCCCTGGGAGTGAACTTGGAGGCGGGGTCCTCTGGGCCGAGCTAAGCCACGCAGCCCTGGCTGACAACCTGACAACCTCAGGAGACCCTGTGCCAGGACCGTCCAGGTGAGCCCCTCCTGGAGTCCCGACTCTCAGGAATGTGTCCAACAGTCTAAGTTTGTTGTGTTCAAATGCTAAACGTGAAGATAATTTTCTACACAGTAAGAGATAACTTTGGGTTTCCCTGGTGGCTTAGTGATAAAGAATCTGCCCGTCAATGCAGGACATGTGGGTTCGATCCCTGGGTCGCCAAGATTCCCTGGACAAGGAATTGGCAACCCACTCCAGTATTCTTGACTGGGAAACCCCATGGACAAAGGAGCCTGGCGGACTACAGTCCATGGAGTTGTAGAGTTGAACATGACTGAGTGACTAAACACAATCCCAACAGTATTCATTAAAAAAAACAAGCAAACCTGAGACTCACCTCCTTCCTCTATCTGAACTTATATTTGCATACATACTTGACCTTCATTATTCCTTTTGATGTCCCCGAGGTGAGTATTGTAATCACAGATAAGAGTCCTAGGGCAGATAAGAGTCCTGGGTTCGATAGGTTAACTGACCCTGACCTAAACTGTGGGAGGCAAGCCCATTTTCTAAGCAGAGTTGTGTCAATTCTGCTGAGGCTGCCTTGCTATAAATGTGAATTTCATACTTTTTCTTTTAAACATTGTTAAGACTCAGAGGAGCATGGGCTTTTACAACTACACACCCATTAGTCAATTTCCAATTTTGTGTCCTTTCACACACATTTTAAGTTCTCTGTGCAAAAGTTGCAGAGGATGGCAGGGTCTTCTCTGAATACCATTTCTGCCTGAGAATCCTGAACAAGCCCTAAGGACCACTTTCAATGTGCACACTTGCCGGACTCCACTCATAAGAGTAAAAATAAAGTTTCCTATTTTCCTCATAACCCAAAATTGTCTCTCCTGTGAACATGAGAGCACAAATAAAAGATTTCATTACTGTTGGTGGACTTTAGCTGCTGATTTCAAATGGAATTCTTCCCTTGTGTGATCAAAATAAGACCCCCTGAAGGTCACGGACCTCCTCCAAGCCCATGCTCTGTCTAAGGAAATCTGCTTTGCAGGGGAATCCTCCTCATTTGAGAACAGCCTGAGTGGGGTCCACAGACGATCTTGTTCCTGCTTGCCAGAGTTACTGAAATCAGCAGTCCCCAATCTTTTTGGCACCAGGGATTGGTTTTGTGGAAGTGTTTCCACGGACTGGGGTAGGGAGAGGGATGATTCACGTGTCTCACATTTATTTTACCTTCTACTTCTATTATCATTAAATCACCTCCACCCGAGATCATCAGGCATTTGATCCCAGAGGTTGGGGACCTCTGATCTAAATAAGGCTTTCCCCAAGTACACCTTCCTTTCAGTGTTTCTCCGAAGGTGGTACCCAGAGGAGCTGGGTCAGTTGTACCTGGGTATAGGGAATGCTTGGGTTCCCACCCAGTGCTAGATTGACCAAGGTGGGGGGCAGTAGCTTTCTACATGACCCAGATGGTTCATACTTTATAGATGAAATATTCCAGGACTTTTTCATCAAAAAAAAGGAGGTCTCCTCCAAAGTCTCCTTTGCCCTATAGGCAAAGCAACTGATTTTGATGTAAGCAGTTGATGGAAATGCTGAGTCAGACAGTGATTTGTATTCAAGCCCTGACAGTGCTCCTCCCGGTGCTGTAGGTACTGGGCTGGCACACATTACTGTGCAGTTATTCAGCTAAGAACAGACCCGACCACACTGTCATCCATTCTACACTTCCCCGTTGTGCACTGTAAATACAGCGTGGAAATCCTGACGTGATGGCATCTATGGAATTCCCCAAGATACTAGGTAGTGTAACCCAAGTCATGAAGCATATGCAGTTGGTCTGATCAAATTCTTTATCTAGCCTGATGATTCAAAGTCTCTATTTAATTCCACAGATTTAAACCAACCTTGTTTTAAAAACACTTGTTTTTAAGTACCTGCAGATAAGAGACAATTTTATTAATAGGAAGAAGAATCAATCTTTACCATCTCCAAACTTAAGAGACTGAGCAAACAGTTCGGCTTGAACGAGGCCGTTAGGCTACCTCACGCAGATAACGTAACCACCTGCATTTGACAATGGGATGGGGTGACTGACATGTTTATTGGGAGATAACGTGCACAGAAATTCTTTTCTCCCGGCGGAGCATTTGGGTGAACTTGTCAATATCCTTTCCTGTGGGATGTAAGTTTCAGGCAGAAAAGCTTTTGAAAAACACAAAGCAAGGAATCTCCCTCAAGTGGCAAAAATAAGGTCTGAATCAGGAGGCGATGAAAGTGGAGCATTGTTAAAAAAAAAACAAAACATTCTGGGTCTTGGCGATAGAAATTTAGCCCTGGAACAAAGTATTGCTGATTCGCACCAGGTTGGCTTTCTTCTAATTAGCTCCTGAGACACGAGAGCAACGTACTGCCCGCTTTCCCAAAGAGCTCCTGCGGTCCGGTGGTATTTGCACATCACACCTGGGCCTGGCGGTTACAAATCCACCTCCTTAAGGAGTCCTGTGAAGCAGCGAGCACAATCAATACGAAAAAAATTCTCCCGGCTATAAATCAGCCACGTGGAGCTGCGGCAGCTACCGCCCGGACTTCCTGGTTCGCTGCCTGCCGGCCCTGCGGCTGGGGCCGGGGGGTGCACGGCCCCAAAGGACAATAAAAGTTGGGGACCCGGGCAGCTTTAAGGGCTGAGTGGTTGGGGCCGAGGCTAAGACCAGCCCTGGGGAGTCTAAGTTCGTCGCCAGGTAGCAGGACCTGGAGGGGTCGAGTGGACAGCGGCGGAGGGGCGGCGGGCCCGGCCGCAGACGGGGGCGGGGCGGGGGCCGCCGGGGAGGAGGGAGGGAGGCCGCCCGGCGAGGGGAGTTCCGGATCGGCGGCGGGAAGGGCAGGCGGCTGGGAGGGCGGCTGCCGGGCGGCGGGGGCGGGAGGAGGCGGCGAGCGCGGAGGGGGAAGGAGGGAGGGGAGAGCGGTGGCGGCGGCTGCGCCGGGCTGTGCGCCTCTCGCCGCCGGAGAAAGATGAGGCTGAAGATCGGGCTCCTCTTACGCAGTTTGCTGGTGGTGGGCAGCTTCCTGGGGCTGGTGGTCCTCTGGTCCTCCCTGACCCCGCGGCCGGACGAGCCGAGCTCGCTGAGCAGGATGAGGGTGAGTGACCCGCCCGCCCCCTCCGGCGGCGGCGACCTGCAACTTGTTTTGTTCGCGCGCGTGGCGGGCGCGGGGGCGGTGGGGCGGGCGCGGGCTCCGCAGGTGGCGCGGCGGGTGGGGGCCCCGAGCCCAGCGGCCGCCCCGGCCCGCCCCCGGCCCCCCGCCCCGCGCTGCGGCGGAGGCTGCGCGGCCGCCCTCCGCGCCGGGACCGCGGACGGGAGGAGAGGACGGCCGGGCCGGGACCGCCGCCGCCGCGGCGGCCGGGGCCGCGGGGCTGGTCCAGGCTGCGGCCTGTGGCGCGCGCAGGCCCGGCGGAGGCGAGGGGCCGCGGCCGCCGCCCCCGCCGGGGCGGATCAGGCCCCTGGGTCCGGCCGCCGTCGCCCCCGCGCGTCCCGGGCGCCCCCAGCCGCTCGGCACCCGGCGCCCCCCGCCGTCCGCCCGGATGGGAGCGCACGGCCCCGCCCCCGGCTCCGCGACGAGCGCCGCCCCCTCGGCTCCGGCGCTGCAACCGGCGATGCGCGGCCGCGGCCTCGCCCCGGACCGGCTCCCCTCGCCCGCCCCCGGCCCCCGAGTCCCAGAGCCCCCGCCCCCGGCCGCCCCGTCGGGCCGGAACCCCTCCTGGCCCTCCCTCCCCGGGCCGCGGCCGGGCCGGCAAACTAACTTGTGGGGTCGCCGAGGGCTGCTCCGGACGCGGAGTCCGCTGCCCGACGCTCTCCGGCGGTGGGGCTCCGTCGGCGCCTTGGGACGCGGGTGACCGCTGACCTGGCCGCGCCCCCGGCCCGCCCCGCCCCCTGTCTCGGCCGCGCCTCTCCTTCCCCGGGGGCGGGGGGCGACCAGGCCGCGGCCGGGGGCGGGGGATGGGGATCGGCGAGGGAGGGAGGGAAAGAGGGAGAGGTGTGCCGCCGCCTCCAACGCCTTCTGCAAACAGCATCTGCAGTGCATTCGAGGGGTCCCCTTTATTAACTTTCCTTCTGGAAAGTTAGCGTCTGGAAGTTGAGTGGGAAGGCATCCTTTCAACACTTACGAATCGTAGGAAGAGATTTCCTTATCATCTCCTGCCTGTGTGATGGGCTTAAATGTACTCTTGAGATGTTCTCTGAAGTTGTAACGTCTGTTTGAAGACTAAAGGGCACTGTGATCTTTGTAACGTCTAGGGGGGATTGCCCTCGAAGTCCTGTAAGTTAAGGATAATAAAAACAAATACCTACTTTTCTTTTTGAGTGTGCTTGTGGTTTTAAGCCCTTCAGCTCTCCTTGAGTGATGGTGACCTCTTTTTTGATTTTGCTTTCAAAATGACTTATTCACCAAGGACGACTGAATATTAGCAGTTGCTTGAAAGTATTTGTGATCAAATGGGCTTTTACAGAAAGCTAAAGACGTTAAAATGCGTTTCCTGGGGCGAGAAGTTGAGGAAATAGTGACAGAATTAGCAGTATTCAGAATGTCCTGCAGTTCAGATGACAAGGCTTCCAAAGGGGTGGCTGAGCCTCAGTCCCAATGCCCTGAAATACTGAAATATTTTTATTAGTGCTGATGGCAGAGCCTCAGTGGCACCCGGCGCCCCCGCCGTCCGCCCGGATGGGAGCGCACGGCCCCGCCCCCGGCTCCGCGACGAGCGCCGCCCCCTCGGCTCCGGCGCTGCAACCGGCGATGCGCGGCCGCGGCCTCGCCCCGGACCGGCTCCCCTCGCCCGCCTCCGGCCCCCGAGTCCCAGAGCCCCGCCCCGGCCGCCCCGTCGGGCCGGAACCCCTCCTGGCCCTCCCTCCCGGCCGCGGCCGGGCCGGCAAACTAACTTGTGGGGTCGCCGAGGGCTGCTCCGGACGCGGAGTCCGCTGCCCGACGCTCTCCGGCGGTGGGGCTCCGTCGGCGCCTTGGGACGCGGGTGACCGCTGACCTGGCCGCGCCCCCGGCCCGCCCCGCCCCCTGTCTCGGCCGCGCCGCTCCTGCCCCGGGGGCGGGGGGCGACCAGGCCGCGGCCGGGGGCGGGGGATGGGGATCGGCGAGGGAGGGAGGGAAAGAGGGAGAGGTGTGCCGCCGCCTCCAACGCCTTCTGCAAACAGCATCTGCAGTGCATTCGAGGGGTCCCCTTTATTAACTTTCCTTCTGGAAAGTTAGCGTCTGGAAGTTGAGTGGGAAGGCATCCTTTCAACACTTACGAATCGTAGGAAGAGATTTCCTTATCATCTCCTGCCTGTGTGATGGGCTTAAATGTACTCTTGAGATGTTCTCTGAAGTTGTAACGTCTGTTTGAAGACTAAAGGGCACTGTGATCTTTGTAACGTCTAGGGGGGATTGCCCTCGAAGTCCTGTAAGTTAAGGATAATAAAAACAAATACCTACTTTTCTTTTTGAGTGTGCTTGTGGTTTTAAGCCCTTCAGCTCTCCTTGAGTGATGGTGACCTCTTTTTTGATTTTGCTTTCAAAATGACTTATTCACCAAGGACGACTGAATATTAGCAGTTGCTTGAAAGTATTTGTGATCAAATGGGCTTTTACAGAAAGCTAAAGACGTTAAAATGCGTTTCCTGGGGCGAGAAGTTGAGGAAATAGTGACAGAATTAGCAGTATTCAGAATGTCCTGCAGTTCAGATGACAAGGCTTCCAAAGGGGTGGCTGAGCCTCAGTCCCAATGCCCTGAAATACTGAAATATTTTTATTAGTGCTGATGCAAGGACAGAACCAGGAGCTCATTTAATAGCTGTAGGAGGTAGTTATGACTTGATTTGGGATCCAGCCTAATGGATAGATAATTTCTGTCTTTTGCCAAAGACCAACACTAGCTTTTTAAGACTTTTGAACAATTAACATTAAGAAGAATGCTTTATGTATTTGGGGAGCCAAATCCTTTTATTAAGTTTGCAGGTAAATATTAACTAAGCAGTTGAAGGTATAGCTGGTAAGTCGTAAGAGCATAAAAAAGGGACTCTTGCCCCCCTTTAATAAAACCTAAGCTAAGAGCTTCTGAGATGCAACCATTGAAGGACACCCTGTTTAGGGAAGATTCTGACTCCTGAGTTTCCCTTTCTCCCTTCTGGTCTTTTACTTTATGATTACACATGCTCCACCCACGGTGAAACACCTGCTTCTGCTTAATGCTGATCCATTTATGCAGGACTTTCTGGATTCTGATAAATGACCTGAGGTAGTCTGGAACCATCCCATTTACCAAAAACAGGTTCTGTGTCTACTCTAGCAAGCCTAATCCTGGTGGGTCCACCTCATGCAGCTTTCTGCCTTGTTCTTTTCAGTGTTCCAGGCAGGAAAGCCTGCTGCAACCCGGTGCTTTTTCTCTCAGACCTCCTTGTTTAGATCTGCTCAGCAAAACAGATCACCGATGGTCAAGACAAGAGAAACACATTTCTTTTTGCTTTTCTGTGTCTGGGCCTCTAGCTGTTGCTTTCATGTGAATGTGAAACGGGGTCTTACCATTCAGGTCCTACCCTTTTGGATAGGATTGCATTTATTCAGCAAACTTTTTTGTGTTCCTTCTGTGCCCAGGTGCTAGTTGTTAAGGAAACACTCCTTGCCCCTAAACTCATGAATCATGTAGGCTAGTGATTCCACGTGCCGTGGAGCGGCTGAATCGGTGTGTCCAATTACATGCCCTCTCTCTGGAGCGCATGCGCCCAGGGCCGGTGCTCAGCAGTGAGAGGCCACTGTGATGGGAGGCCCTCACATGCCAAAGAATAAAAAGATGGATGAAAATAAATATAAATAAGAGAGGCATGATGGGGAAAAGAGAGAAAACTATTAAAAAATAAAGAAAAATAAAATACATGTCGATCCAGATTTTCACAAACCTATAAATAAAAACTCTGCCACATGCTGTAGGGAAAAAAAAAGCCACAAGGGTTAAGAAAAAGGTGGTGCTTGGTGATAAAAGCCTTACCTGAAGAAATGGCCTTTTGAATTGAAATCTGAAGATCTGAAGAATCACTGTTGGTCTGACTGTGGGAGGGGTGGCTGAGAGGGAGGAGTGTGTGCAAAGGTCCTGAGGTAGGAGATAACATGGGGAGCTGAGGAAGAGGAATAAGGCCAGTATCTTTAGAGCATGACTTTGGCCACCTGATATGAAGGGCAGACTCATTGGAGAAGACTCTGATGTTGAGAAAGACCGAGGGCAGGAAGAGAAGGAGGCGACAAAGCATGAGATGGTTCGATGATATCACGGACTCGGTGGACATGAGTTTGAGCAAACTCCAAGAGATAATCAGGGACTGGGAAGCCTGACGTGCTGCAGTTCATGGGATAGCAAAGAGTTGGACACGACTTAGCAAGTGAACAACAACAACAGTTAGAACATGAAGAGTGAGGGTACACAGAGGCCCAGCTCAGGTCCTTAGAGCAGCCATGAACACCAGGTTCGAGAATGCAGCCGTGGGAGGATGTTTAAGCACAATCGAGAGCAACTCCGTGCTTTCTCTCAGACCTCTTTTTAGATCTGCTCAGCAAAACAGATCACCGATGGTCAAGACAAGAGAAACACATTTCTTTTTGCTTTTCTGTGTCTGGGCCTCTAGCTGTTGCTTTCATGTGAATGTGAAACGGGGTCTTACCATTCAGGTCCTACCCTTTTGGATAGGATTGCATTTATTCAGCAAACTTTTTTGTGTTCCTTCTGTGCCCAGGTGCTAGTTGTTAAGGAAACACTCCTTGCCCCTAAACTCATGAATCATGTAGGCTAGTGATTCCACGTGCCGTGGAGCGGCTGAATCGGTGTGTCCAATTACATGCCCTCTCTCTGGAGCGCATGCGCCCAGGGCCGGTGCTCAGCAGTGAGAGGCCACTGTGATGGGAGGCCCTCACATGCCAAAGAATGAAAAGATGGATGAAAATAAATATAAATAAGAGAGGCATGATGGGGAAAAGAGAGAAAACTATTAAAAAATAAAGAAAAATAAAATACATGTCGATCCAGATTTTCACAAACCTATAAATAAAAACTCTGCCACATGCTGTAGGGAAAAAAAAAGCCACAAGGGTTAAGAAAAAGGTGGTGCTTGGTGATAAAAGCCTTACCTGAAGAAATGGCCTTTTGAATTGAAATCTGAAGATCTGAAGAATCACTGTTGGTCTGACTGTGGGAGGGGTGGCTGAGAGGGAGGAGTGTGTGCAAAGGTCCTGAGGTAGGAGATAACATGGGGAGCTGAGGAAGAGGAATAAGGCCAGTATCTTTAGAGCATGACTTTGGCCACCTGATATGAAGGGCAGACTCATTGGAGAAGACTCTGATGTTGAGAAAGACCGAGGGCAGGAAGAGAAGGAGGCGACAAAGCATGAGATGGTTCGATGATATCACGGACTCGGTGGACATGAGTTTGAGCAAACTCCAAGAGATAATCAGGGACTGGGAAGCCTGACGTGCTGCAGTTCATGGGATAGCAAAGAGTTGGACACGACTTAGCAAGTGAACAACAACAACAGTTAGAACATGAAGAGTGAGGGTACACAGAGGCCCAGCTCAGGTCCTTAGAGCAGCCATGAACACCAGGTTCGAGAATGCAGCTCGTGGGAGGATGTTTAAGTAAGGGAGAGACACAATCGAATTTGTGCTTTGAAAAGATCACTGGCTGAATTGGTGTGAACAGGAGCAGATAGGAATAACGGTTGGAGGTTGCGATAGCCCGTGTGGGATGTGATGTTGATGAAATTGGCGGGTGAAAGTGGAAAGGGAGGAAAGTCAGTTGAGTCAGGAGCTGTTCAGTGAAGACGCGGAGGCACTAGGACTAGGTGTTTGCACGTGGGGGTGAAAGGTGTCCAAAGGCACCCAATAAGTGATAGAAGAATGGCAGGTTGTTTATTACAGGAACAGTTCCGAAGACAAAATCCATATGTTCTCATGTTATATTTTGTGGTTATAGTGGGAAGGCTTATCCTTTTAGGCTTCGTCCTCCAAAGATTTTAAGGTCAGCGTGTATTAAAGCCATCTGTTTAGCACTTGCGAAGTGAAGACAGTTCCTTTAATTGAATAAATTACAGTATTTCCCAGACCATTTCTCCAAGGTTCCGGCTCTTGAGTGTTGAACATTGAATCATTAGCCTCTAAAAATAAAGGTATGGAATGGAGATGTTGAAAGATCTTCCATGGTTCTAGTAGCAGCTTCTGTGCTGGTGAGAAGCCTCATGGGAACCCGTAGTTCTCTGTACGAGTGTTACTTGAGTCAGACTATGACTAGGTTCAGGGCATGCATAGTAGGATTCCAAGAACCTTTGCTACTTGGAGAGGTTTTATGTGATAAGCTGAGACTGGTGGAAAGGAGCATTGCTTAATGAGGCTGTGACTGAATGACTAGCACATCAGTCAGATTCTACCTTAATAAAGCCTTTTATCTCAGCCGTGATCACCTGCAACCAGAACGGCTCTGTCCTTGACCATGAGATTTTATTTCAAATGAAAGCTCGTTTATCAGAGATGGAGCTGTCATTTGGCAGCAGTGTAACATCGTAAGAGGTCACGGTTGTTTCACTTCCCCAAGTGAGATGCCCTGACATTGGTTTTTGTTCTGTTTTGCTGACCTTTCCCACTCCTGCAATGAAAAACTCCCGTGTTACCAAGTCTTAAAAATTTGGGTTCTACAGGCCTCCTAAAATTAATGCAATTCTGTGTATACACACATTCTACTGGGTTGAGACTCCAAGGCTGTCACGTTTCTTAAAGATACATGCGAAGCCCTGAGTCCTTGAGAGGCCGGATTCATGGTTCCTGCCTGTGGAATTCCTTTCTCCCTCCTCTTCCACAGTGCTGAAGCATTCATCTGCATCTCCCCTGCTGGGCTGGACACCCTGGAAATGTAGACATCTCTAAGAATTGCTGTGTCTCTCCATCCAGTGGTGAAAGGTCAGACCTCAGTCCTTTCAAAGCAGTGGATGAGCTTAGCTCGCACTCCATGGGTATTCGACACGTCTGTTGAGGGTGTAGCTGCCATGTGGACAGGGCAAATAAGTCTCCCAGGTCTCACAAAATTCTGTCCACGTCGTTAAGACACCCCTTCCTTCTTCCAGGATATAGAGTCTTAACTATAAAAGCAATCTTTTCATAGCGTCAGGATGTGTCAGTTCAGCTCTAGAAACTTTACATTCTTGATTTCACTACTTCTCTTCTTCTGTCGAATTGTACATTCATTCTTCAGGGGTGAAAATTAGAATGCAAAATATGATTCTGATTTCTGGGGGTATACCACCCGTGCGTGTCTCCGACCCCACTAAAAGCACCAAGATGGCCTCAAGGAAAAACCCCTGTTCTAAAGGGATCACATCCTAGTTGGAGAAGAGGCTGCAGACCCACATGGCCTGGGCTCCGTCCCCCTCCTCACTCAGGCACCTGTGTAAGGATGCCTCACTACAGGGCCTGTCACAGGGTGTCTCCTCAGCAGGTGGAGAAGGCTTAGAAGAGCCGTTCATGGAGTGGACAGTTCCCAGCAAAGAAAGCGTGGAAACAGTTGAACAGCAGTTGACTTTGGATAACTATTTTGTGATGAGCAGCCGCATGGAAAGAGAGATAACTTCAGTTTGGTTCAGCTAAAGGCTGCATCAGATCAGCTAATAGTAAATGGAAGACGGGGAAGAGAAAGTAATGCATCATGAACAAACCATCAAAATTCTGAGCTTGGGCCATTTGTAAAGAGATTATTTGTAATTTCTAACTGAGTTCTTCTTTTAAAAGCTTGGTCAGCAAATTTGAACAGCTCTGCAACATGGGAACAGGGTTGTGATTATTCAGCTTCAACCTCAATTGTTGTCTCTGTTCGTATTTTGGATTCTAATTTTCATCCCTAAAAAATAAATGCACAGGGCTTTCCTGGTGGTCCAGTGGTAGAGATTGCAGTGCAAGGGGCACCAGTTTGATCCCTGGCCTGGGAAGATCCCATGTGCCACAGAGCAGCTGGACTGGTGTGTCCAATTATGAGCCAGCGCTCTGGAGCGCATGCACCCAGAGCCAGTGCTCTGCAGTGGCCACTGCAGTGGGAGGCCCACAGCCAAGAATTGCTGTGTCTCTCCATCCAGTGGTGAAAGGTCAGACCTCAGTCCTTTCAAAGCAGTGGATGAGCTTAGCTCGCACTCCATGGGTATTCGACACGTCTGTTGAGGGTGTAGCTGCCATGTGGACAGGGCAAATAAGTCTCCCAGGTCTCACAAAATTCTGTCCACGTCGTTAAGACACCCCTTCCTTCTTCCAGGATATAGAGTCTTAACTATAAAAGCAATCTTTTCATAGCGTCAGGATGTGTCAGTTCAGCTCTAGAAACTTTACATTCTTGATTTCACTACTTCTCTTCTTCTGTCGAATTGTACATTCATTCTTCAGGGGTGAAAATTAGAATGCAAAATATGATTCTGATTTCTGGGGGTATACCACCCGTGCGTGTCTCCGACCCCACTAAAAGCACCAAGATGGCCTCAAGGAAAAACCCCTGTTCTAAAGGGATCACATCCTAGTTGGAGAAGAGGCTGCAGACCCACATGGCCTGGGCTCCGTCCCCCTCCTCACTCAGGCACCTGTGTAAGGATGCCTCACTACAGGGCCTGTCACAGGGTGTCTCCTCAGCAGGTGGAGAAGGCTTAGAAGAGCCGTTCATGGAGTGGACAGTTCCCAGCAAAGAAAGCGTGGAAACAGTTGAACAGCAGTTGACTTTGGATAACTATTTTGTGATGGGCGCAGCCGCATGGAAAGAGAGATAACTTCAGTTTGGTTCAGCTAAAGGCTGCATCAGATCAGCTAATAGTAAATGGAAGACGGGGAAGAGAAAGTAATGCATCATGAACAAACCATCAAAATTCTGAGCTTGGGCCATTTGTAAAGAGATTATTTGTAATTTCTAACTGAGTTCTTCTTTTAAAAGCTTGGTCAGCAAATTTGAACAGCTCTGCAACATGGGAACAGGGTTGTGATTATTCAGCTTCAACCTCAATTGTTGTCTCTGTTCGTATTTTGGATTCTAATTTTCATCCCTAAAAAATAAATGCACAGGGCTTTCCTGGTGGTCCAGTGGGTAAAGAGTCCACCTTGCAATGCAAGGGGCTCCAGTTTGATCCCTGGCCCAGAAGATCCCATGTGCCACAGAGCAGCTGGACTGGTGTGTCCAGTTACGAGCCAGCGCTCTGGAGCGCATGCACCCAGAGCCAGTGCTCTGCAGTGAGAGAGGCCACTGCAGTGGGAGGCCCACACAGGCCAAAGAATAAAGATGGATGAAAATAAATTAAAAAACCAATAAAAGTGTAGTGAGATCAAGAATTTGAGATTTCTAGAGTCAAATGGACACAGCCTGAGGCTATGAAATGAAAGAACTTTTTGTTGTTGCATCAAGTTCGTAGTTGCAGTATGTGGGACCTAGTTCCCTGAACAGGGATGGAACCCAGGCCTCCTACATTGGGAGTGCAGAGTCTTAGCCTCTGGACCACCAGGGAGGCCAGGAATGCTTTTATATTTGGATCATGTATGGTGGAAGAGGGGAGGGTGAAAAGGTAGGACATGTATTAGCAACGTGGCCAGAATTCTGTGCGAGCTGGGAGCGTATTTGCACTGTGGACACGGCAGTCATTCCCTCCGCAGATGCATCAGGTACACTGCTGCCGTCAGAGGCACTGTGCCGTGGAGGAGGTGGAGAGCTTTGACGTAACAAAGATGCTGCCCAGGTCTTGACCCAGTGACCACAGAAGGTGTTCATCCGTAATAATAGTAGCTGTCTTTTGATTCACCAATAAGACTTTTTATTATTATTATTATTTTAACTTTTTTGCTTTTACAGAGTTTTGTTGCTTACAGATATATATAATCCCAGATTAGTCACATGTATATCCCTGACCCCTCCCTCCTCTACCCCCCCAGTCTCCCCCATTCCAACCCTCCAGCCGTCGTATAGCCCCCATGTAGAATCCTTTATTCCCACAGCGCATTGGCAATAGTTACCTCTTTTACATAAGATAGTGTAGGTTTCCATGTTATTCTCTCCATGCCTCTCACCCACTGTTCACTCCCCACGGTATCTATGAATCTTCTCTGTCTGTTTTTCCATCGCTTCTCTGAGTGTGTTATCACTACCATCTTACTAGATTCCATATATATGTTAGTATACTGTACTTGTCTTTCTCTTTTTGACTTACTTCACTTTGTATAATAGGCTCTGGATTCATCCACCTCATTAGAACCAGTCCTTTTTTTTTAACCAAACCTCCCAACCTCCCGCCGTCCATGTGCTCTAAATAGTGAGTAGAGGACACTCAAGGTACCGAGCTGGCACTGGAGACCAGGGATGCCTTCTCACACCCGTGCGGGGATGCCCCCGCCACCCAAAACTGCAGGAGGTGGGTGACAAGCTGCATTCGGCTCCACTCAGAGCCCAGTAGGCAGGGAAGAGCGTCCTAGGCGGTAGGAGTCTGGTGAAACCAGAGGGAGGCTGGCTGTACTCATGGCAAGTGGTGGAACCCAGGATTGAAAGAGCAGGTCTGGACCCCGTTTTGAGGGCACTGATGGGGGGCTGAGGAGCCGGGTGGGGTTTTGTTGATGGAGCAGGAAGAGCAGCTTCTTGGCTGCCTTGGAGGTGCAGGTGGGGAGTGGTCATATACTGTGGATTCCCTGATCCAAAGATTTGAACCCCTGTGTTTCCTGAATACCATCAGGCGCTCTGGGCGCTGGAGATACTCTAAAGTAGTAAAACGCCCGGTGCCAACAGATAACACAGATCAATGTCCTGGGTGATTAATTGTAGCACTGACCCTCTAATGCCATCTGATGTAATCCTCTCTCTCCATGGGAGGCGCCTGAGTTCCAGATTCCTGAGCCCTGCCCAAGGTCATTTACACAGTCACGCTCAGGGGTCCTAAGCAGCCGTGCCCTCTGACCCCACCAAGGTTTCAACAGCACGAATGAACTCAAGTGGACACTGCACTGGAGGGACGACAGAGACGCGGGGTGGTCAGTTCACGCAGCGGGAAGCCTGTGAGGTGGGCAGGACGGGTGGGCACAAGGGGCCCGGGACCCCGCAGGGAAGGCGTGGCGGGGGGCTGGGGTGGAGGCCGACCTGAGGCCTGGGTGCGGCTCTCCCGGAAGAGCCTTGCTGGCTGAGGGGATAGGCTGGGCCACCCAGACGGTGGAAGTGGCTGAAATGAGTGAGAAGTAGAAAGGCCAGTGTGGTGGTGACGGGCCCTTCTGGAGGGCAGGTGTACCGGGGATGCTCTGGGTCAGGTGATAAATTAGGGATCACTACCATCTTACTAGATTCCATATATATGTTAGTATACTGTACTTGTCTTTCTTTTTGACTTACTTCACTTTGTATAATAGGCTCTGGATTCATCCACCTCATTAGAACCAGTCCTTTTTTAACCAAACCTCCCAACCTCCGCCGTCCATGTGCTCTAAATAGTGAGTAGAGGACACTCAAGGTACCGAGCTGGCACTGGAGACCAGGGATGCCTTCTCACACCCGTGCGGGGATGCCCCCGCCACCCAAAACTGCAGGAGGTGGGTGACAAGCTGCATTCGGCTCCACTCAGAGCCCAGTAGGCAGGGAAGAGCGTCCTAGGCGGTAGGAGTCTGGTGAAACCAGAGGGAGGCTGGCTGTACTCATGGCAAGTGGTGGAACCCAGGATTGAAAGAGCAGGTCTGGACCCCGTTTTGAGGGCACTGATGGGGGGCTGAGGAGCCGGGTGGGGTTTTGTTGATGGAGCAGGAAGAGCAGCTTCTTGGCTGCCTTGGAGGTGCAGGTGGGGAGTGGTCATATACTGTGGATTCCCTGATCCAAAGATTTGAACCCCTGTGTTTCCTGAATACCATCAGGCGCTCTGGGCGCTGGAGATACTCTAAAGTAGTAAAACGCCCGGTGCCAACAGATAACACAGATCAATGTCCTGGGTGATTAATTGTAGCACTGACCCTCTAATGCCATCTGATGTAATCCTCTCTCTCCATGGGAGGCGCCTGAGTTCCAGATTCCTGAGCCCTGCCCAAGGTCATTTACACAGTCACGCTCAGGGGTCCTAAGCAGCCGTGCCCTCTGACCCCCCACCAAGGTTTCAACAGCACGAATGAACTCAAGTGGACACTGCACTGGAGGGACGCACAGAGACGCGGGGTGGTCAGTTCACGCAGCGGGAAGCCTGTGAGGTGGGCAGGACGGGTGGGCACAAGGGGCCCGGGACCCCGCAGGGAAGGCGTGGCGGGGGGCTGGGGTGGAGGCCGACCTGAGGCCTGGGTGCGGCTCTCCCGGAAGAGCCTTGCTGGCTGAGGGGATAGGCTGGGCCACCCAGACGGTGGAAGTGGCTGAAATGAGTGAGAAGTAGAAAGGCCAGTGTGGTGGTGACGGGCCCTTCTGGAGGGCAGGTGTACCGGGGATGCTCTGGGTCAGGTGATAAATTATGTGGTTGTCGCACTGCCTGTGGTCCTAGATAAACAAGAAGATGAGTGATTACCCTTTGCCAGGTTTGTGGGCCAGATGCACGAGTAGCTGTAGCAGAGGGTGAGAGGAGGCTTGTGGTAGCTTCCCGGGTCCCTGAGTCACAGGGAAGCAGCGTCCAGCCTGGGGTGGGGCGCCGTCAAGCAGCTGGTCCCTGGCAGAGAGGGTCGAATGCATGGAGACAGGGACTGGCGTGCAGAAGTGAGAAAGCTCTCAACAGACCCAGAGGACAGGTGGCTGGAAGGAACCTGGAGAGAGAACAGAATCTGAACCCGAAAGTCGGAGTACTCTGAACAGTCGGCGCTGCCTCCAGAGGGTGCTCTGGGGTGGTGCCGAGGCTGGATTTCAGCGAGGAGAGAGCTGTCTCTGTATTTCAGGTGGAGCCCTAAACCAGGACGGGACCGAGAAGAGGAGCGTGTGGGGCAGGAGGGGACAGTGGTAGAATCACTAGTGCAGCTGGTGCACCAGCTGGAGGGGTTGGTGGGGACAGGGCGCGGGTGCCCCAGAGGGGACAGCGCTATCTGAAGCCGCCGTTGTCAGCCTTGAACAGGAGTCAGCATCGCCTGGAGGCTGTGCTAGAACCCGGGTCTCCAGGCCTCCTGCCCAGATGTTCTGATGCGGAAGGTCCGGGGCAGGGCAGAGAGTTTGCGTTGGTATCTTGTTCCCAGGTGAAGGTGCTGCTGCTCCGGGGACTGGACTTTTGGAAGTCTTTGCCAGGACTCTGTGAGGTGGTGGAGAGGACATGTGGAGTTGGGGCTCTAAGACAAAATAGTTGTGTGTTTGGGGCGTAAAGTGCTTCCAGGTCTGTGGGGTGGAGGTGTCTGCTGGTGGATGGAGCCCAGGGTGGGAATCAGTGCTACAGGCAGAAGTGAGATGATTCGGGGCGTGTTTCCTGAGCACCAGGGCTTCCTAGGGCGCGGAGGAGGGCCTGCCGCGCACGGGCTCAGGAGGAAAGTTCAAGCGGGGAGCGCTGCCTTTACTAGGGGAAAACCACAGATCAGAGAGGAGGGTGTTGCTGGGGAACTGTGGCGGCTGAGGAAGGACTTGTCTCTGGTTGTTGGTTGGTTAGTTGTTTTGTCACTCAGTCATGTCCATCTCTTTGCAGCTTCATGGACTGTAGCCCTCCAGGCCTCTCTGTCCATGGGATTTCCCAGGCAAGCATACTGGAGCGGGTTGCCAGTTTCTCCTCCAGGGGATCTTCCCGACCCAGGGATGGAACCCATGTCTGCTGCATTGGCAGGCAGATTCTTTCCCACTGAGCCACCTGGAAAGTGGGGTTATCTCTGTTCTGCCTTAATTAGGTGCCTCTCCACACTACCCCCACAAGCCCAGTCTATAGACATAGACACATATGTACCTATATGCTAAGCTGAACCACAGTCATGTAATTTTGATAATATATACTATGTATACTATATACATGATATTAAAATCTGTTGATAACACATATTAACCATTTGGAGCTGCCTTTTAATCTGAAATCCAGTAACTTGTAAAGCAGTGACTGGGACATTTTAATATTTGATGTCAGGAGAAGAATTTTATCCTGAGGATAGTAGGCAATTTTTAGTTTTTAATAATACATTAATTTGGCTGATATGTAACAAAAGGAAGAAACAATAGCAAAAACATGTGCTCCGCATTTCAATAGTGCTAGTTTTTTGAGATGAAGGCTACGGTTTAATTCTGGTTCAGTCGCGTGATCCCTAAAGCAACGCTGAGACACGCTGAGCTGCACTTAACCCAGGGCTTCAGTCTTTTCTAGAGAGAGGAGAACTAACTTGGCAGTTGCTTCATTTGCTAAGAATCGTGAATATTTCAAAATGAGAAACGTTCTCATTTCTGAGCCATTATAAATTCCCTTCTGGGCTCCCCAACCTTCCGAGCATTTTAAAGAGTGACTCCCAAGTAGCATTTAAACACACCAGTAGGGAGGCCGGACCCAGCTCACCAAGAGTAAGAATGGCTACACCGAAACTTGAGGAAAAAATTAACTTAGCTTTATCTAATTAGGTTTGTAGAATTGCCGCAGAACAGCCTGGTCTCCCAAATCTAGAAGGTGCAATTAACTGCAGTATTATATCAATACCAGCGAGCCTGCTAAGAGGCTTCCAAGCCAAGCAGTCGGAATATATTATTACCAAGGATATTTTAAACTGGATGAATTAAAGTTAAATCACATACTGTTGGGAGTAGTTCTGCATGAGAAGAGTGTAGCAGAGATGACCTCATCTCTCTGTCTCTCTCTTCTCATCTTTAATCTTTTATGGGGTCTCTGGCTTTAAGAATGCATTTGGACCTCCAGAGGGATGTTACTCTGCTCAGTAGTAAACTACACACTCAGTGATTCCAGCTTATACATCATTTTAGTGTTTGTAGTTCTTTATAAATCCAACTCTCTGTGACCCCATGACCTGTAGCCCACCAGGCTCTTCTGTCCATGGAGTTCTCCAGACAATAAAACTAGAGTGGGTGGCCATTGCCTTTTCCAGGGAATCTTCTGGATCCAGGGATTGAAACCAGGTCTCCTGCATTGCAAGGGAATTCTTTACCCTGTAAGCCGCCAGAGAAGCCCACAAAATATTTTATAAGGTGCTTCAGGATTGAGATTCTCACCAGTAATGTTTACACCTTATTAAAAGAGTTGATATTTACAAAGTATTTTAAAAGTGTGTCTTACACATTAACTGAGAAATGGCCAAATGCTTTTTGTCACTTTTATGAGCGGGTGGGTGTGTCAGCATATTTATTTATGAGACTGTCTGTCATTATCCTTTGACTCTTGGTTTTTCCCTCTTGATAACCATACTAGAAGAGGAAAAAGAAGAAAGCCCTGGGATAAGATGCTCCCTTAAACATAAGTGAGGTTTGCAAGTAGCGATGCGAATGCCTCACTCCTCCAGCGGGAACCCTTCGTTGTGAACCAACCCATTAAATCCAACTACTGATGTGAAACAGCAGCCACAGGTCCTCAGTGCAGGATGAGAGACACTTCTGAACAGTTACACAGAGTTTGAAGAATTGCGCTTGTTGAGAAGTGATGTTGTAACATGAACGCAATATCTCTATGCTCCTGTGAGAAGTATCTTTGATACATTCTTTAGAAAGGCTAAACACACACACAAAATAGAATAAGGTGCAATCGTGTGTTAACAGAGTCCCCATTTGATGTGCTCTAGAGGTTCTTCATTCATCAGCATTTACTATCACACTTCAAATAATTTTATTCTGCTGAATATAAAGGAAACACAGTCGTGTCAGATTCTTTGCAACCCCATAGACTGTAGCCTGCCAGGCTCCTCTATCCGTGGGATTCTCCAGACAAGAATACTGGAGTGGGTTGCCATCTCCTTCTCCAGGGGATCTCTTCCTGACCCAGGGATCAAACCCAAGTCTCCTGCATTGGCAGGTAGGTTCTTTACCACTGAGCCACTTGGGAAGCCCAAATATTTCATATGCATACTGTTAACATCTCTTATTGGAAAAATAGCTCCCTTATCACCTCAGCAGAAAACAAAGTGATCCCTCTACTTAAGTATGTCATGCAAGGCTCATTTTTCCAGAATACATCAGAGGTACCTGGACAGAGATGTCCAGGTACGGAAAATTCGGAGAGAGATTCCACTACCGTTTACATTTATGGCTTATTAGTCACTTGTCTAAACATTTAAAAAATGACTTAGGAAAGACCCAGTGGGGTTAAATCAATTAAAATATTTTTGTTTGCTTGATTGTTTTTTTTGAGGGGGTGATGTATCCTTTTAAATTTTTTAAAAATTTATTTATTTATTTTAATTGGAGGATAAGTACTTTGGTATATTGTGATGGGTTTTGCCATACATCAACGTGAATCGGCCAGGCATATATGTGTGTCTCCTCACGAATTGCTAGATTGTTTAATGCTGCTAAGAAAAATGTGCTTGTGATGGAAAATATTTGCCTAGAAAAACTTACCCTGCAATCTATTATATTGTACTGGAATTGTTGGTCAGTCATGGCCTATGTGTATGAGAAACCAAAGGCCCACTTCATATAGCCATTTGAAAACTTGTATGTGACCTTTCCTACAATTCTTGGTTTGTTTATTAGGTATAGATTTTAATTCTGTTTCCTTGGGATTATTTAATTCTAACCCACTTCTCCCACTATTTCATCTCTCAATTCAGTATTTTACCATGGCTTATAGACAGTTTGATCATTATGCTTGTTAAAATTTAATCTGACAGTTTGTCTTGTAATCTCTAATACAGCAAGGTGTCCCATATTAGTATTTGTTACCTTGAAAATCCGTAGGATTTTACATCTTTTCTTTTAAAAGAAGAAAGTGTTTAAAACTCCCTGTTCAAAAATCTACTAACTTTTGCCAGGGTGTTTAAAATGAATTAAAAAAATCCATCTGATTTTTTGAGCAAATAAGCTCTCATTTATGGTACAGAACAAATGACTACAGAGTGCTTTTTCAGAGTAATGGAATGGAGAAGACTAAAATCTCATTACTCTGCACCTGCAGGTTTTTCTGCTATGGTAGAAGGTTTAGTTTTTTTAAGCTAAATGATCACTGTCAAGATTGGAAATTTTGATCACATAAAATATATAATTAGATTTTAGCACTTAAACCAAGGCTTGGTAGAATGGGGAAATACAGGCAGGCAGTTTCATTAACTTGCTCTGCATGATGAACTCGGGGAAATTCGAAATCCAGTGTTCATAAGTTTGCAGGAGAGTGTTTCCATTGTGGTGGTCAATTAAAATAAA
Organism: Tragulus kanchil; assembly: GCA_022376925.1. Classification (NCBI taxonomy): domain Eukaryota; kingdom Metazoa; phylum Chordata; class Mammalia; order Artiodactyla; family Tragulidae; genus Tragulus; species Tragulus kanchil. Next base: position 136,415,078 of record JAIOJX010000023.1, read on the forward strand.
TTTGTTTATAGTCCAGGGAGATCTTAGTCGATGGTGAAGAGAATAATAACTTGTAGCAAATAGTTTCCAAAAATTCTCTATTCTAAAAATGTGCTAATAAAGGAGGATGACTTTCAAGTATTTTGCTTGGTATTATATAGGAGTACATTTTCAGTGTGAAATTGAGCTTATCTTTGTAATTATCATTTAGACTCCAAACCATGGCACGTATAAATTCTGTTTTAAAATAAACGTTAAGTGCGGCAGCCTGGGAGGGAGGAGAGTTTGGGGAAGAATGGATACAGGTACACATTTGACTGAGTCCCTTAAGCTGTTCACCTGAAACTGTCTCAGCATTGTTAATCAGCTGTAATTAATTACCCCAATTCAGAATTAAAAATTTAAAAGAAATAAGTGTAAGCATCTAGGGAGGGGGAGGGATAGATTGGGGGCTTAGGATTGGCATGTACCTGCTTGTTTCACTTGCCAAGTTGTGCCTGACTCTTTGTGACCCCATGGACTGCATCTGCGGGGCTCACCTGTCCTTCACTATCTCCCAGAGTTTGATTAGTTTCATGTCCATTGAGTTGGTGATGCTGTCTAAACCTCTCATCCTCTGCCACCCTCTTCTCTTCCTACCCTCAGTCTTTCCCCGCATCAGGGTCTTTTCCAACAAGTCAGCCCTTCGCATTAGGTGCCAAAGTATTGGAGCTTCAGCTTCAGCATCAGTCCTTCCAATCAGTATTTAGGGTGAATTTCCTTTAGGATTGACTGGTTTCATCTCCTTGCTGTCCAAGGGACTCTCAAGCGGCTTCTCCAGCACCACAACTCGAAAGCAGCAGTTCTTTGGTACTCAAAACTTCCTTATGGTGCAACTCTCGCATATGTACAGGACTACTGGAAAAAGCATAGCTTTGACTACATGGACTTCTGTAAGCCAAGTGATGTCTCTACTTTATAGTATGCTGTCGAGGTTTGTTATAGCTTTCTTTCCATGTACACACTGCTATATTTAAATTGGATAACCAACAAGGGCCTACAGAATAGCACAGGGACCCTCTGCTCAATATTCTGTAATAACCTATATGGGAAAAGAATTTGAAAAAGAATAGATACGTGTATATCTATAACTGAATTACTTTGCTGTACCCCTGAAATTAACACTGCCTTGTTTTTTTGTTGTTGTTGCTTTGTTTTTTGGCCACTTCTATTGGTCTTTTATTTATTTCCATCTCTTTTCTTTTGGCCTGTGTGGGTCTCCCATCACAGTGGCCTCTCTCATTGCAGAGCACCGACTTTGGGCACATGCGCTCCAGAGCGCTGGCTCAGTAGCTGGACACACCGGTCCAGTCACTCTGTGGCACGTGGGATCTTCCCAGGCCAGGGATTGAACCGGCGGCCTTCGTATTGCAAGACAGTGTCCTTACCCACTGGACCACCAGGGAAGCCCTTAACACCGCCTTGTTAATCAACTATACTCCAACATAACATTAAAAATAAAATAAAATAAAATAAAAGTAGAGGACACATAAACACAGTTGTTAACCTTGAAAACTTTGAAGAGTGACCTCAGAGCTGCAAGGGTGATAGAGCCCCAAAGGCCAGGCTTTCTCCAGGTCCAGCTCGCTGCCCAGCTTGAGAAGCACTTGCGTGGCCTGCGCGTGGCATGGAGGACGTGTGCTCTGCACGGGTATTCTCAGATTCTCTCTTCAGCGGCCCCTTTGAAATCTGAGAAAGGCTTTAATGAACGTGGCGTCCTCTTCCTTTCTATGAATTACTGCCTCGGGAAGAGTGCCAGCCTGTACCTGCGGCTGAATGGAAGAAAGCCGCAGCCTGACGGACCATTTCACAGGGCACAGTCCTCTTCCCTTAGAGCCAGTTATCATCCTCAACCTCTGCTCAATTAACTGGCAACATGAAGAGAAAAGTCAACGATAAAGTCTTTGTTATAGGTTGGCCAAAAAAAAAAAAAAAAAACCACTTCCCAAAGATAAAGTGAGTGGCTTGCAACTTGTATTCTGATTTGCATCTCCTTCTTTAGCTTAAATACCAGCTACTTGTGTTTGAAAGCAGACATATCTTGTGTAGTGATTTATGGCTTCAAAGGCCTGATAAAATTCAGGAAGTACCTAAGAGAACATTGTCATGACAGTTAAGGAGTAGATTATATAGTATTATCATTATTTGCTAATGGATTATGATACCTTTCCTATTATTTTTTCAATTCTTCATGAAAACAACAAATTTATTCAGTTCTTTGTTCCTCCCTTGGACAGAGGTTATTCTCAGACATTTGTTGAGAGGTTGGTGTGTGTCTTTGGGTCTTACTTGGTACTAAAAATGAGAATAATTCCTTCAAGGTTAAAAATGTCAGTCATGTTTTATCGACCACAAAGAAGCTGGGAAACCCCAGCCTGCCATTTGGGTGCCCAGCATGTTGCCTCTGAGTGATGAGGCCAGCAGCTCACTCAGAATTTTCCAACACGTAGAGACTGCGTTTTCTGAAAATACCCAATTCTTTTCAATTAAGATAACCGAGGCTTCACAGTTACACCCGTAACTCTAGTGATGAGTCAGTACTAATGAGAAAATAAAATTTCATTTCTAAATTTAGAGACAGCCTTTTTTTTTTTTTACACCTTTCTGCTCGTTCTGCTACTGCTGTGCACCCTCTCGCCGGGCTCTCCCATGCCTCACTTCTTAACAAGACACTCTGAGAAGCTGTTACATCTTGTGAACTGTTGACCAGGAACGGAAATAACATGAAAGATTCATTGTTCTTTCAGGAGATTCCTTTCTGCCAAAGGACAGCCTCAGTTGGCATGGGCTTCATTTAAAATTGCCTCATACGTGCAATGACAAAATTCGAATCAAATTAAAATTGCTAAGTGGAACATGCAACATTGATAACATTTTTCAAAAGAAATAGAAGCCATGTTGTGGTCCCGTAGCATGTTAGCACCCTGCAAGGGAAAGTGTCAATCCACCTCTCTCCTTCCCACCATCTCTTATTGGATGATAAAGAATGAGTCCACTTGTCAGAGTTTTTATGTGGTTAAAAAATAAAAAGAAAGATCAGAAAATGTGCAGTGCCTTATTAAGTCGGGTCCCTGATTTAGAGCCCTCCATTTAGACACATATTTGATTCCTAAATCTAGCGGCCAGTATTGCTAGTCGTACCTGTTTTTGTTTAGATGACTGACACCCCCAAAGTAAAACAACAGACAAAACCAGCAGGCTTCGACTGGTCTGTAGTGAAGCAGAAAGCGAGAGAGAAACGAGTTCCGATCTGCTCAGCACAGCTCGGAATCCCGTCTGTGTGCCCAGAGAATGTCCAGTGTCAGGGAGTAGATAATGGGCACGTGGGGGGATGCTGAGGACGCCTCTCACGGGGGAGCGGGAAGGATGAAGCCCCTTCTTCACCTATACGTTTCTCTTTTTTAAAAATAATTAGGTTGATAACTCTGATTGTTACTCCCCATCAATACTGAATATCCTGGGGGAATTCTGGTGATGGTAAGCTACTTCCTTGCGGCAGTTAGCTCCCCAGTACATGCTGGCGATTAAAAGTAAAACCTGACGTCAGTCTTGTGGTACAAGTGACATGGCTTGAAACCTGGTGTAAACACTGTCAGCAGCACTGGTGTCCTTGGGCTGCCGGCAGGTCCCCTGAGGTGGCGCCCCGGGGCCAGGTTAACCTGCAGTTCTAGTTTTACACATCCAGTTTCTCTTTCTTCCCTCCCTTCCTCCTCCTCCGCTTTGGAAGAGCATTAGTCTGTAGATGCCGGAATACTTAAAAGAGTGAAAATACTTGTATTATGGAATTTGATATGAGTTCATTGTTTTGAGTTGTCAGTGAAAAGGGGTTTGGTGTCCTAGAGTTTTAGATTTCTGGCTTAAAAGTCATAGCCTTCAGTGAACTCAGAGTCTAAAATGGGCAAAGGGGAAAACACTGACATTTACCTACTTCTATGTCACGCTTCTTTCCTGAAGTAAATGTATGTTCAGGCTTCCCAGATGGCTCAGTGATAAAGACCCCTGCTGCCAGGCAGGAGGCACAGGTTCGACCTCTGGGTCAGGAAGATCCCCTTGAGAAGGAAATGGCAACCCACTCCTGTATTCTTGTCTGGAGAATCCCATGGACAGAGGAGCCTGGTGAGCTATAGTCCATGGGGTCTGGAAGAGTCAAACTATAAAAAGAGCATGAATCTAGCACCACCAACTAGTCGTATTTGATTCCTAAATCTAGCGGCCAGTATTGCTAGTCGTACCTGTTTTGTTTAGATGACTGACACCCCCAAAGTAAAACAACAGACAAAACCAGCAGGCTTCGACTGGTCTGTAGTGAAGCAGAAAGCGAGAGAGAAACGAGTTCCGATCTGCTCAGCACAGCTCGGAATCCCGTCTGTGTGCCCAGAGAATGTCCAGTGTCAGGGAGTAGATAATGGGCACGTGGGGGGATGCTGAGGACGCCTCTCACGGGGGAGCGGGAAGGATGAAGCCCCTTCTTCACCTATACGTTTCTCTTTTTTAAAAATAATTAGGTTGATAACTCTGATTGTTACTCCCCATCAATACTGAATATCCTGGGGGAATTCTGGTGATGGTAAGCTACTTCCTTGCGGCAGTTAGCTCCCCAGTACATGCTGGCGATTAAAAGTAAAACCTGACGTCAGTCTTGTGGTACAAGTGACATGGCTTGAAACCTGGTGTAAACACTGTCAGCAGCACTGGTGTCCTTGGGCTGCCGGCAGGTCCCCTGAGGTGGCGCCCCGGGGCCAGGTTAACCTGCAGTTCTAGTTTTACACATCCAGTTTTCTCTTTCTTCCCTCCCTTCCTCCTCCTCCGCTTTGGAAGAGCATTAGTCTGTAGATGCCGGAATACTTAAAAGAGTGAAAATACTTGTATTATGGAATTTGATATGAGTTCATTGTTTTGAGTTGTCAGTGAAAAGGGGTTTGGTGTCCTAGAGTTTTAGATTTCTGGCTTAAAAGTCATAGCCTTCAGTGAACTCAGAGTCTAAAATGGGCAAAGGGGAAAACACTGACATTTACCTACTTCTATGTCACGCTTCTTTCCTGAAGTAAATGTATGTTCAGGCTTCCCAGATGGCTCAGTGATAAAGACCCCTGCTGCCAGGCAGGAGGCACAGGTTCGACCTCTGGGTCAGGAAGATCCCCTTGAGAAGGAAATGGCAACCCACTCCTGTATTCTTGTCTGGAGAATCCCATGGACAGAGGAGCCTGGTGAGCTATAGTCCATGGGGTCTGGAAGAGTCAAACTTAACATAGCGACTAAACAACAACAGTTGTATGTTCATGTCCCACATTTTCACTGTAAGCCGCTGTGCTGCAGACTTCTTTGCCAGAAGCATTTTTGCCTCATCACAGATGGCCGTCAGAGAGTTCTACCGTGAACAGTAAAGTACTGGTTGGAAATTTAGGGTTTGATGGGTTTGGTTTCAACTGGTTGAAGTTTACAGCAGCAGTTCTTGCAGTCAGAACTGTGTTGATGGCCTTAAACTGATGGATGACAATGATTTTCCCCAAGAGAAGGTTTCTTAGTTTGACATATACCTTGGCTGACACAAGGTGAAATCAGTTATGTGAGCAGTATTGATGTGATTGCATGCAGTTTTAGTATACTCAAATATTTTGTATTTCAAAAATAAATTCTTTCATGTTTCATGCTGATTTTGTCCTTTTTAGTGTCCATCTTATGTTTAGTTGTTTTTAGTTATTTTATTTTCTACTGCAAAATGGCCAATTAGTTATGAGGCAAAAAATGCTGATGCCAAACAACCTGGAACCATAAGTGTGTTGTGGAAAACATTGGAAAGAAAAAGAAAATAGGAAACTACAAGTCACCTATGACCCATCTTGCTCGAAGTTTATTACTATGGTCTCTCTGGTATATCCCTTGCTCAAATGTAAGCCAATGTAGATATACACCATATATGTACTACTTTGTGGATTGCCTTTTTAAAAATTTGTACAGATATTTCAATGTATATATTGTTTGTAGGATATATACCATTTTACAAGCTGAACTTTTAACATCTGGTCATTTTAGTGTGGAGGTGATGTTCAGAAAAAAGAAAAGAAAAAGCGTTGATGATTCTGAATCTTTAGATGGTTTCTAAGAGTTACTGTTTAACGAATTTGGGGTGTGCCTGGCTAACCCAGCAGTTAGATGGAGAAGAACCGAAGTGATCAGAGAGCGAAATCAGCTGGACGCACCACCTGTCTGGGCAGGGCACGCACTCCGCGGCCTCCCACACTTTCTCAAACCCCAGCGCCATCCGCAGTATTCTTGTCTGGAGAATCCCATGGACAGAGGAGCCTGGTGAGCTATAGTCCATGGGGTCTGGAAGAGTCAAACTTAACATAGCGACTAAACAACAACAGTTGTATGTTCATGTCCCACATTTTCACTGTAAGCCGCTGTGCTGCAGACTTCTTTGCCAGAAGCATTTTTGCCTCATCACAGATGGCCGTCAGAGAGTTCTACCGTGAACAGTAAAGTACTGGTTGGAAATTTAGGGTTTGATGGGTTTGGTTTCAACTGGTTGAAGTTTACAGCAGCAGTTCTTGCAGTCAGAACTGTGTTGATGGCCTTAAACTGATGGATGACAATGATTTTCCCCAAGAGAAGGTTTCTTAGTTTGACATATACCTTGGCTGACACAAGGTGAAATCAGTTATGTGAGCAGTATTGATGTGATTGCATGCAGTTTTAGTATACTCAAATATTTTGTATTTCAAAAATAAATTCTTTCATGTTTCATGCTGATTTTGTCCTTTTTAGTGTCCATCTTATGTTTAGTTGTTTTTAGTTATTTTATTTTCTACTGCAAAATGGCCAATTAGTTATGAGGCAAAAAATGCTGATGCCAAACAACCTGGAACCATAAGTGTGTTGTGGAAAACATTGGAAAGAAAAAGAAAATAGGAAACTACAAGTCACCTATGACCCATCTTGCTCGAAGTTTATTACTATGGTCTCTCTGGTATATCCCTTGCTCAAATGTAAGCCAATGTAGATATACACCATATATGTACTACTTTGTGGATTGCCTTTTTAAAAATTTGTACAGATATTTCAATGTATATATTGTTTGTAGGATATATACCATTTTACAAGCTGAACTTTTAACATCTGGTCATTTTAGTGTGGAGGTGATGTTCAGAAAAAAGAAAAGAAAAAGCGTTGATGATTCTGAATCTTTAGATGGTTTCTAAGAGTTACTGTTTAACGAATTTGGGGTGTGCCTGGCTAACCCAGCAGTTAGATGGAGAAGAACCGAAGTGATCAGAGAGCGAAATCAGCTGGACGCACCACCTGTCTGGGCAGGGCACGCACTCCGCGGCCTCCCACACTTTCTCAAACCCCAGCGCCATCCGCAAGTAGTCTTGAGTCGTGGTTGCCAACCACTCTGAGCTTCTAAACCTCATTCACTTAGTGACTGAGTGTTAAGAAATTTAAGTCACCGCCGGGGGTTAATTAGGAGGCTTAGTAAATGCATCATTAACTTAACTGATCTTAGTACTGTTGTCCCTTGTGCTGCGAAGACTAATTTTTCTTTTTACTTATTCAGCTCTGCCACTTCGGGATCTTTCTCAGATGTTGTTCTCCATCCTAGGCACATTTTAAAATGAGAATTGTTCCTGTTTAGTCCTTGCATAGTTGGGCTATGCCTTTCACTGTGCAGCGATAAGGCTCCTCTTTTCTGTGACCTTGAATTTCATGTTAAGCACATACATGCAGTGTGTGTGTGTGTGTGTGTGTGTAGGAGTGTCTAGTGTTTGGTAAGGAATCCATCTGCAGTACAAGAGACCTGGGTTCGATCTCTGGGTCGGGAAGATCCCCTGAAAAGGGAATGCTTACCCACTCCAGTATTCTTGCCTGGAGAATTCCATGGACAGAGGAGCCTGCCGGGCTACAGTCCATGAGGTCACAAAGAGTCAGACATGACTTAGTGACTCAACACCACTACCAACAACAGGCTTGTTCACATTCTCAGTTTAATCTTCTGATATTTAACAGATGAGGAAACTTGTGGCTTAGAGAAATTAAACACCTTGCCCAAGGTCACTGACTTCGTAAGTGATGGAATCAGCATTCAAACCCTGCCCGCCCTGTCCAATGGGATCCAGTACCAGCCAGTAGCACTTTCCAAACTGTTCTGTGAGCCAAGATGTACGACCATGGGTTCCTTCCCAGGGTCCTTGGGCCTCTGAGGTTGAGAAATGTTGCATGTTATATCATCCCTTTAAGAGTCTCACAGTACACACTGGGTTGTCAAAAGCTCTAAGAAGTCCTACAGGAAATAAACTTTTAAGATTTCCTCTCGTCTTTCTTAAAGGGCCCTGGTCACGGACTCCGTTTCTAGAGAATGCTGGTATCTGGAGAGTACAGGCTGCTAGAGCTGGATCAAAGTGATAGACAGAGTTCCTCGGGCTGGGGTGGGGGTCAGGGGCCAGCAGCCTTCCTCTAGGGAGGCCTCGGCCAGGGCTTGCCCTATCCTGCCTCAGGCGGTTTCTTGCAGGTTCACCTCATCCAGCATCTAAATCTTAACCATCTTTCAAGGTCCATCTAGGCTCCTCCTCTCTTCTGAAGGTTTCCCTAACCATTTCAGTTCACACTGACTTGCAAAGTTTCAGGAAGGTCCCCCATGCATAGTCCTGAGTGACTGATCGTCCTTAACATGGGGCACTTCCCAGCCACCCTGAGCTCCTGCAGGCAGGCAGGCCTCTGGGCCCCTGCCGCCTGGGCGTCCCAGGTGGCTCAGCCATAGAAAATCCTCCCACCAGTGCAGAAGATGTGGGTTCGATTCCTGTGCTGGGAAGATCCCCTGAGGGAGGCAATGGCAACCCACTCCAGTGTTCTTGCCTGGAAAATCCCATGGACAGAGGAGCCCGGAGGGCTGCAGTCTGTGGGGTTGCAAAGAGTCAGACGAGACTTATCAACTGAACAACTACAACAGCTCCTGCTTGTCAGCCATGTCCTACTGTCCTGGAGAAGACAGGCCCAAGCCCTTCTGGAGGCTTCTGTTCTAATGATGAACACTTCTTGTCTCCTGGTAGTGCCTGCACTTTATCCTCACTCCTCAGAGTCTGGGATCATCCTAGAAAACTCGAGCGAGCGCCTGCGTTGCTTCCCAGCCAGACACCACACTCTGGTCTTGCTATATTATTCATCAAACATGATTTCAGCTCAGTTGTAAATTCTCATATGCCGCACATGCCTCACAATTACAAAAAGTGCTGCTGATCAGAGCAAGTAGGTCTGTGAGAACAGCCCTGCCTGGCTGTTCCCTACGTCTTGTCCCATTGCTTCAGCAGCCCGATGAGCCTGTGTATTTATATTTGAGAATTTCTTTTATCCAAGGAATCTCAACACAAGTGGTTTTCTTTGACCTGGACTGCGAGACACATGACTTTCGGTATAATCCATACTAGATTTTTATTCGAGTAGAATTAGATGTTCAGTGTATAAATTCTGTTTCAGTTACTGGGAGCTAATTTCATATCAGGAAAATAATCAAAGCAAAACCAAAGAAATACTTTTTAGCAGGTACAGAAAAGCCACATCATGTGTATTCTGTGGATACATTTTTTTTTACATAGGCCAGGAGGAGTGAAGCTCTAGTTGTAAAATACGCATCTAATAAGGTTCACACTGAGAGTACCACCTTTTCTCTTGGAAACTCCTTACTGTGATCACAGATCTTCCTTTGCTCCGAGGACCTTCTGTGCTGAAAATCAGCATCCTTTGTCTTGACCATTTTCACTGTGTCTTCAGCATGCACGGTGCCTCTGGATGCCTCTGAGACAAAGGGCTCCGGCCACCTTTGGGAAGCGGGAAACTCTCCTGGTTCTGTGTGAATGTGAAGGGTGGTGATTAGGTATTTGGGGCTGATCTAAGAATACAGGATAGAAAATCCTCCCACCAGTGCAGAAGATGTGGGTTCGATTCCTGTGCTGGGAAGATCCCTGAGGAGGCAATGGCAACCCACTCCAGTGTTCTTGCCTGGAAAATCCCATGGACAGAGGAGCCCGGAGGGCTGCAGTCTGTGGGGTTGCAAAGAGTCAGACGAGACTTATCAACTGAACAACTACAACAGCTCCTGCTTGTCAGCCATGTCCTACTGTCCTGGAGAAGACAGGCCCAAGCCCTTCTGGAGGCTTCTGTTCTAATGATGAACACTTCTTGTCTCCTGGTAGTGCCTGCACTTTATCCTCACTCCTCAGAGTCTGGGATCATCCTAGAAAACTCGAGCGAGCGCCTGCGTTGCTTCCCAGCCAGACACCACACTCTGGTCTTGCTATATTATTCATCAAACATGATTTCAGCTCAGTTGTAAATTCTCATATGCCGCACATGCCTCACAATTACAAAAAGTGCTGCTGATCAGAGCAAGTAGGTCTGTGAGAACAGCCCTGCCTGGCTGTTCCCTACGTCTTGTCCCATTGCTTCAGCAGCCCGATGAGCCTGTGTATTTATATTTGAGAATTTCTTTTATCCAAGGAATCTCAACACAAGTGGTTTTCTTTGACCTGGACTGCGAGACACATGACTTTCGGTATAATCCATACTAGATTTTTATTCGAGTAGAATTAGATGTTCAGTGTATAAATTCTGTTTCAGTTACTGGGAGCTAATTTCATATCAGGAAAATAATCAAAGCAAAACCAAAGAAATACTTTTTAGCAGGTACAGAAAAGCCACATCATGTGTATTCTGTGGATACATTTTTTTTACATAGGCCAGGAGGAGTGAAGCTCTAGTTGTAAAATACGCATCTAATAAGGTTCACACTGAGAGTACCACCTTTTCTCTTGGAAACTCCTTACTGTGATCACAGATCTTCCTTTGCTCCGAGGACCTTCTGTGCTGAAAATCAGCATCCTTTGTCTTGACCATTTTCACTGTGTCTTCAGCATGCACGGTGCCTCTGGATGCCTCTGAGACAAAGGGCTCCGGCCACCTTTGGGAAGCGGGAAACTCTCCTGGTTCTGTGTGAATGTGAAGGGTGGTGATTAGGTATTTGGGGCTGTCAAAATACCAACTATCAAAATACAGATTTGACTACTATGACAGAAGTCTACATCATTAGGACTGTTCTTCCCTGTGTAGATACCCACACTGACCCAGCCACTCTTGGTGGTCCTGTATGGCATCATCGGCATCCCGGGCGTTGGCCACCAGACGCGGTCTGCAGACACGGCACCACAGTCAGCTCCGTAAGCATCAGAGTCACTTAGCAGCCGTCCCCAGCCTTTTTGTCTTCAGGGACTGGTTTCATGGAAGAGAGTTTGACGATTTTTCCATAGACTGGAGGTCGGGGAGATGGTTTCAGGGTCGTTCAAGCTTAATACGTTCATTGTGCACTTTATGTCTGTAGTTATCCTATCAGCTCCACCTCAGATCATCAGGCATGAGATCCCAGAAACTGGGGACCTGTGACTTACAGGGCCAAGTTTGGGGAAGAAAACGTAGTAGACAAAAGAAGTCTTGCTGAGGAAACCAGGCATCAGAGAAAGGAATGGACTGGACTTTCTTCCCAGAAGCAGTGGTAAAAGGCGTTACAGAGAAGGACAGGCTCAGGAAACAATTCTGCTTCTGCCTGGGACCTTTCTCATTTCTCCAAGACCTACCTGTTCTTCCTGCACATTAGGCCCTAGGACATGTGCCTGCATCCTTAAAATAAATGCCATTTTGCTTAAGCTAACTTAAGTGGGCTTCTGTAACGTATGCATGAACTGTTTATGAGTAACACGCATCCTGTACAGAAATAAATCTGCTTTAACCCCCATGAATTATTCTCATGGGAATTACATGTATAAGCTAGAGAAGATTTCTGAGCAGGACTCTCAGATCACAGACAGGAAGGAAGCTGCCCCCCACCTGTGTGTCTCTCCCCAGGCCTCACCTTTGTGTATAAGTTAGGACCATCAAGGAAAATGAAGCATGTTTTTGTATAAGAGTATTACTTGTTTTTCCATGATTTTTTAAAAGACGCCTGGCTTTCTGTTGATTTTTTGACAAAGAATCATTAACTTGGATATATAAAGTATTTTATATGGAATTTGCGGTAATTTCAGTTTAGACAAATAATAGCCTAGACAGCAATAAAGTAGAAAAAAAGAATTACCTCTCAACTTGTTGGCATTTAGTTAATAGGGCTAACGAACGAGTTGTGCATTTGCTTTAATTATAATCTCAAAACTGAAAATTTTTTTTCCAGTTAAGTATCATTTTCACTTGGTGTCTAAAGAATATGCACTTAATGAATGGGGAATAAATCTGTCATTAACTGGGAAGTGTCTGAGTGACTTATAAAATAGATGATTGTACCAAAGCTGTAGGCTGCAGTATTACATTTTAAAGAAGAGGCTGAACACATTCAGTTGTTAACAGTACTCATCCTTCATTGCTGTACTTACTCTGAGTTTTTGGGTTAATATTAATATAAATTTTGTTCATAGGCTGTGTAGTTACAGAATTTTATAGTGAAGGCAGTTAGACTTAGTTTTTAGCTTTTTTATTTGTGAATGGATTTAAGGTCCTTTTGATGGTCTAGAAACCAATTAAATATTTCTTTAATGGTCCAACTAATTGCTTCTTGACTTTATTATTTATTTTACAGTATTTGCTTGGGGTACAGAGTGTTAACAGCATTAAGAGCTCATAGAAGGTTAAGGAAGCTAATGATGTAAACTAATTGGAGTTCTTATTATCACATTTAATGTAAGTCATTAATACAGAGTATTTATAGAGGTGTGTTGTGTGCATACTTTGGGTTTAGACGGACAATTTAAATTTAATGTGGGTGATTTTTCTGTCTTACCACCAAGGGTTGGTAAACACCACATTGCAACTTTTAGAAAATGTTTGGAAATTTTAGGGAATTTTTCTTGCCAACACTTTCATAATTGCAGTAATATTCCGTGGCTGTAAGGGTAAATTTAGGGATTTATTAGAGTTAGAAACAAGGGAAAGATAATGTCTGCTGATGATAAAATGAAACTCATATAAAGTTTTGAATTTAAGCCCCTTTTTTGGAGGTGGTTTCATGTGAGTCTTCGATTAGCATTTTATCTCATAAGAGATGAGTCTGGCTTTTAGCCAAGGGAGCATCTAGACTTGAGTCTGGACCATGTCCTCTCCATCTTTTGGTGCCACTAAAGAGACCCGTGAATGGGTTGTGTAAACCCGAGAACTTGCAGCTTAGATTTCCTCAGCCAAGGTTCAGCCCACAGTCAGTGGTTAAGAGGCAGGTGCCAATTTTCAGTGCCTATTTAATACTAAAAACTCAATTTGTTCTTAGAATTTGGTTTCCCACACACATACATGAAGTATTTATAAAGCCATTTCTCTCCTTTAATTTCAAGACCAAAGTACAAACTGTGCCTCTGGGATTTGGAATTGTGTGTTGGGCTTGATGAAGTATTATTAAACAAGTCTGTCACACATCTTTATCCTTTATTGTTACTTGTTTAGCCTCTTCTCTAAGCATTTGTAACCAACTTTAGTTACTTTTTTTATGTTTTTAATTTTTTTATTTTTGGCCACTTCTATTAGTCTTTCATTTGTTTATCTTTGTTCTTTGGCTCATGTGGGCCTCCCATCACAGTGGCCTCTGTTGTCGCAGAGCACCGGCTCTGGGCGCATGTGCTCCAGAGCTCTGGCTCAGTAATTGGACACATCCGTCCAGCCGCTCTGCAGCACGTGGGATCTTCCCAGGCCAGGGACCGAACTGGCACCCCTTGCACTGCAAGGCAGTGTCCTTACCCACTGGACCACCAGGCAAGCCCATAGTTACTTCTTAAAGTAACTAAATCTTCTAAGATTGCTGCATCCATCAGGGACTTCCCTGGTGATCCAGTGATTGAGACTGCATGCTCCCAATACAGGGGGCCCAGGTTCAATGCCTGGTCAGGGAACTAGATCCCTCAGGCTACAACTGTGAGTTCACATGCCACGATTAAAACCCAGCACAACCAAATAAATAAATATTTTTAAATAAAATAATACCATCTATCGGACGGTAGACGGCAGAGCCTTCCAAGGATGGAAGGGGGTCTGAATGACCAGCTTGGGTTCTTGGCTGACTTGCAGTGAGTGTCATATTTGGAATACTTCTCTGGGTCTAACGCAATTCCATTCATTCCAGAATTTACATGTATAAGCTTGAGTCAGTTCACCTCCCTAGGATCATTCTGCAGGGGAACACAAGGGGTGTAGAACACCCTCCCACCCCCGCCATGTCCCAGGGCCTCCAGTGTCTGAGTATAAGCCAGAGACATACTTTCTTCTCTAGGGACACTGGGTCTGAAGATAAATAATTTCTCAGTGCAGGAGCGGAGGCCACCTTACCCTGACACACCTCTCTGGACAGTCTGTGATCATCGTGAAGGATTTTCTTCTGTTGCATGCTTCCTGTGAATGGGGTTTGTGAGGCGGGGAAGTGAACTCGGGTTTGGTGTACTCAGAAGTGTGGTCTTAGATCGCAGACAGACTCTGAATCAGGTGTGGAATGCAAAGAAGCTTTCAAAAATGTCATGTGGAATTTAACCATGCCATATGGAAAAAGAATCACCATGTGGCGTCTATCGGGATTTTAATTTAAACCCCCAAACTAAAATGCAGCTTTTATTGATATCATAAAGTCAAAAGTGTAGGTGTCTTTGAAGTCTATGGAAATTAGTAATAGCCCCAACTGCTCACTTCTTTTCACCTATGAATGAGATACATATAGTTGTGTGATAGTTCTCTAATTAATAGGAAAAAAACTGTTTTGTACAACACATGATTAAGTTATAGATAATTGTACTGACATCTCCTAGTTCGTATTTTAATAATGAAGAGATGGGGAAGGAACAGAAGGTGGAGGCGTAAAGGAAGTAGTATGAAGGCCTGTACTATCATAAGTGAAGAAAATAGCTATAGTCATTGCTCTGTGAGAAAAGGGGATCCTTCAGGGGTGCTGTGTGATGGTTGGGAGGGGTGGGAAGGGGGGGATATACATATGCTCCCAATACAGGGGCCCAGGTTCAATGCCTGGTCAGGGAACTAGATCCCTCAGGCTACAACTGTGAGTTCACATGCCACGATTAAAACCCAGCACAACCAAATAAATAAATATTTTTAAATAAAATAATACCATCTATCGGACGGTAGACGGCAGAGCCTTCCAAGGATGGAGGGGGGTCTGAATGACCAGCTTGGGTTCTTGGCTGACTTGCAGTGAGTGTCATATTTGGAATACTTCTCTGGGTCTAACGCAATTCCATTCATTCCAGAATTTACATGTATAAGCTTGAGTCAGTTCACCTCCCTAGGATCATTCTGCAGGGGAACACAAGGGGTGTAGAACACCCCCTCCCCACCCCTGCCATGTCCCAGGGCCTCCAGTGTCTGAGTATAAGCCAGAGACATACTTTCTTCTCTAGGGACACTGGGTCTGAAGATAAATAATTTCTCAGTGCAGGAGCGGAGGCCACCTTACCCTGACACACCTCTCTGGACAGTCTGTGATCATCGTGAAGGATTTTCTTCTGTTGCATGCTTCCTGTGAATGGGGTTTGTGAGGCGGGGAAGTGAACTCGGGTTTGGTGTACTCAGAAGTGTGGTCTTAGATCGCAGACAGACTCTGAATCAGGTGTGGAATGCAAAGAAGCTTTCAAAAATGTCATGTGGAATTTAACCATGCCATATGGAAAAGAATCACCATGTGGCGTCTATCGGGATTTTAATTTAAACCCCCAAACTAAAATGCAGCTTTTATTGATATCATAAAGTCAAAAGTGTAGGTGTCTTTGAAGTCTATGGAAATTAGTAATAGCCCCAACTGCTCACTTCTTTTCACCTATGAATGAGATACATATAGTTGTGTGATAGTTCTCTAATTAATAGGAAAAAAACTGTTTTGTACAACACATGATTAAGTTATAGATAATTGTACTGACATCTCCTAGTTCGTATTTTAATAATGAAGAGATGGGGAAGGAACAGAAGGTGGAGGCGTAAAGGAAGTAGTATGAAGGCCTGTACTATCATAAGTGAAGAAAATAGCTATAGTCATTGCTCTGTGAGAAAAGGGGATCCTTCAGGGGTGCTGTGTGATGGTTGGGAGGGGTGGGAAGGGGGGGATATACATATGACTAACCTGGGAACATACATATCTGTAAACAACAAAACTCTGTAAAAGTTAAAAGCAAAATAAAGATTTTTAAAAAATAAAATAAAATAATGGAGAGAGTCTGGAGCTGGGATGCATTTCACTGAGGCATCTCATGTGCTCCAGAAGACCTTCTAAGAGGAACTTGGAGCAGGCATTTGGTTGCCATGGAAACAGATTAGTTTGGCAGTTAGGGTACTGTCTGACATGACTGAATGACTTAACAAGTGTCATAATAACCTAACCTTAGAGCCATTTCCCTATTTGGACTTTGCTTTTTGAACACTGTCTTCGTTTCTGTTATGTAAATGTAGGATGGATGCATATCCCAGTTTTGCCCAGCCTCCAGCGTGTGTTAAGTTGCTAAGTCATGTCCAATTCTTTTCGATGCTATAGACCATAGCCCACCTGGCTGCCCTCTCCATGGGAGTCTCCAGGCAGGAATACTGGAGTGGGTTGCCATTTCCTACTTGAGGGGATCTTCCCGACCCAGGGATAGAACCTGCCTCTGCTGAGTTGCAGGCAGATTCTTTACCTGTTAAGCCATCAGGCAAGCCTACCTGACATCCAGAGGCAGATTTGTAAGTTTGAGAGGTATGTGTATTTCAGAGAAGGTGGAAATTTTAGATCCTCTTTCTTTTTATTTATTTATTTTTGAGGGAAACAGAAGGAACTATATCATTTGAGATTGTCAAGATAAGGGTAGTAGGGGTCTGATTCCATGAATGGCATCTTTTTTATAACCCCAGAGTCTCAAACTCTTGTCTCTGAAATGATATTCCTGTCTTAAACACAACAGTTCTGCTAGGCAGGATTTCTGTGACCTGAGGTTTTATACATTTATACTGCGTCTCTCTGGATCCTGTCTTAACGTGCTTTCTTAGAACTGTCAAGAAATTTCATTGCAAATGAAGCAAGAGGAAGGGTAGGGATGACTTTGATAAACCCTGGACCAGCTCTTATGGAAAAAGTAATTCATTTGCCAATCAACTGAGTTCCGAAATATGAAAAAGCCCTTTCTCTTCTTTCTTACCCTGTAAAGGAATAGAAAATGGTACTACTTGTCATCAGAGATAGTCCTATTTTGTTCTGAGCTTAACTTTACCCACCAAGGTTGGTAGGTCAAAGCTATGGTTTTTCCGGTAGTCATGTGTAGACGTGAGCGTTGGACCATAAAGAGGAATTGATGCTTTCTAATTGTGGTTCTGGAGAAGGCTCTTGAGAGTCTCTTGGACTACAAGGAGATCAAACCATTCAGTCTTAAAGGAAATCAACCCTGAGTACACTTTGGCCACCTGATGCAAAGAGCTGGACATGACTTAGCAACTGGACAACAGCAAGTTAGATGCCATAGTACCCAGTCGGGCTAATACTGAAAAACAACCCTCACCAGTTCTTCCTGGTCTGGCAATTCATTGTGTGACCTCCGTGCCTGCAGAAGCAGGGGCAGTGAGAGCTGTGCTGCCTCCACCTCTGAGGCATACTGGCTACCCCTCCTCAACAGTATACCAAGAGCCCAAACCCTGGAGTACGGGGAAGAGCAGGCTGAGGAGTTTGGGTGGGGGTTCTCCCACCCAAAGTAATGCACGGGAACCCTCAGCCACCCTCTGGGTTGCCAAGTAAATTCGGGCATATTGCATAACCCTTCAGAGTATCACACCCTCGTGATCTGTGTGATAGAGATCCTACCAAAGGATTTTTTTAAAAAATACTTATTTGGCTGCACAGGGTCTTAGTTGGATCCTGCAGGATCTAATTCCCTAACCCAGGGTTGAACCTGGGCTTCCCCCATATTGGGCACACAAAGTCTTAGCCACTGGACCACTAGGGAAGTCCCTGCCTAGAAGATTGTGTGTGTGTGTCTTTGACCCCGTGGACTACAGCCCACCAGGCTTCTCTGTTCATGGGATTTTCCAGGCAAGAATCCTGGAGTGGGCTGCCATTCCCTTCTCAAGGGGGGTCTTCCCGGCACAGAAGTTGAACCATCATTGACAGGTAAGTTCTTTACTACCGAGCCATCAGGGAAGCACCCAAGTTTACTCTTGAGCTAAAAAAAAAAAGAGAAAAGTTCATGAGTGTTTATTAGTTGGTTTGTCTTCTCTTTTGGGTAGGCGAGAGGTGGTAAGAGGGTGAAGTGTAGGGTGGAACACATCAGATATGCAGTGAGCCTCTTGTAGAAGGACAAGGTGAGCTGAGAGTCATAGATCTGTGATAACAGGAATTAGCATAACGAGATTAAGGCTCTGAAAGAGTCATCCTGTTCCATCTGAATCAAGGAAGGTTCAAATTTATCAGGAATACTTTTAGCATTTTACTGATTTCAAATTCTTAGATTTAGCAATCCAGGTAGAGAATAGAAAAATATAACCCAAAGAACTCCTGTGCTGACCATGTAGATACCTGAGGGATTTTCATGAAGCTAAGGAAATGATTCAAATGCTCTTTGTACATGGAGGATGTCATTTAGCTCACCAGTTACATTTCTAGCTTCTGTCGCAGCACATAGGAATTAATCAAGTTGCATTCCATTGAAAGGCACTCCCCTTCCGCAACAGGACAGCTTTATGCCATGGGAATGAACTGTCAGGTCTCTCCCTTACAGAGACCCACACTCTGCCGTGGTTATTTAAGGCAGAAAGACAGCCTCTCAGATGAACTCTTTTAGAACCTTTTCCATCATATTCTGTGTCATGTCTGCCGCCATGTTCCAAACCACTTTGTTCTCAGATGCTCTTTGTAAAATCTGTAGATTCCTACACTTTAACAAAGGGAAAATTTAAGTATCTTACTTGACATGCTTTTTTTTACTGGGGAATCCTAATTACCACACTAATATTAGTTGGATCCTGCAGGATCTAACCACGGGAACCTGGGCTTCCCCATATTGGGCACACAAAGTCTTAGCCACTGGACCACTAGGGAAGTCCCTGCCTAGAAGATTGTGTGTGTGTGTCTTTGACCCGTGGACTACAGCCCACCAGGCTTCTCTGTTCATGGGATTTTCCAGGCAAGAATCCTGGAGTGGGCTGCCATTCCCTTCTCAAGGGGGGTCTTCCCGGCACAGAAGTTGAACCATCATTGACAGGTAAGTTCTTTACTACCGAGCCATCAGGGAAGCACCCAAGTTTACTCTTGAGCTAAAAAAAGAGAAAAGTTCATGAGTGTTTATTAGTTGGTTTGTCTTCTCTTTTGGGTAGGCGAGAGGTGGTAAGAGGGTGAAGTGTAGGGTGGAACACATCAGATATGCAGTGAGCCTCTTGTAGAAGGACAAGGTGAGCTGAGAGTCATAGATCTGTGATAACAGGAATTAGCATAACGAGATTAAGGCTCTGAAAGAGTCATCCTGTTCCATCTGAATCAAGGAAGGTTCAAATTTATCAGGAATACTTTTAGCATTTTACTGATTTCAAATTCTTAGATTTAGCAATCCAGGTAGAGAATAGAAAAATATAACCCAAAGAACTCCTGTGCTGACCATGTAGATACCTGAGGGATTTTCATGAAGCTAAGGAAATGATTCAAATGCTCTTTGTACATGGAGGATGTCATTTAGCTCACCAGTTACATTTCTAGCTTCTGTCGCAGCACATAGGAATTAATCAAGTTGCATTCCATTGAAAGGCACTCCCCTTCCGCAACAGGACAGCTTTATGCCATGGGAATGAACTGTCAGGTCTCTCCCTTACAGAGACCCACACTCTGCCGTGGTTATTTAAGGCAGAAAGACAGCCTCTCAGATGAACTCTTTTAGAACCTTTTCCATCATATTCTGTGTCATGTCTGCCGCCATGTTCCAAACCACTTTGTTCTCAGATGCTCTTTGTAAAATCTGTAGATTCCTACACTTTAACAAAGGGAAAATTTAAGTATCTTACTTGACATGCTTTTTTTTTACTGGGGAATCCTAATTACCACACTAATATCAGAGAGCTGATAACCTCCTACAGGTTTTAAGGTTCCAAATACAAGACCTAGTCATTTCAATAGCATATATTCTCCTCTGCTCAATAACAGTAGTTATAGCTGGTTTTTCTGTTTATTTTTAATTAATGCGCTCTGGTCTGTAGAGGATGCTCAGGGGTGCAAAGTCAGGTTTTCTCATTAAGGATGTTGCAGCAAATATATTTTGCAGGATATGGTTATTTGCATTCTTTTTAGTACAGAGATTCTATAATCCTGAAATTCTGTATTATGGAGTGCATTGAATGTTGCTTTTTATTTCAGTGAGACAAAGGTAATGTTCTGAATGAGAAAGGGATTAGAATAGCCTTTCTCAAATATTACTTTTGAACCTCAGCTTAAAATAGGGAGATGTATCACAGAAAAGCTTAAGAGAAAGAGGATATTTATGGGACAGCTTCTGTGAGCTAGGATTACACAAGGTGTTTTCCTAGAGCATTTAATTCTCACAGTAAACCATCAAGATCTATGGTATTACCCATCTCAAATAAATTTGTTCAGATTAAGTATGTTGCCTAATGGGTTTGTAAATGATTGTTTAGATTCTGTTTTAATGTCTTTAGAGTTCAGAGCCGATTTTTTTTTTTTTTTTTTTTTTTTGCTTTTAGCAACTATGTAATACCTTTCAGAATGAAGCTTGTGTTTGTCTTTTTTTCCTTTGATTTTACTGCCTTCATTTCTCTTTTCTGCCTGATATTTTTTTTGAATTGTATTTTTATGGTATGTCTTTAGGTTGTTGTTTTAGTCGCTCAGTCATATCTGACTGCTTGTGACCCCCACAGACTGTAGTCCACCAGGCTCCTCTGTCTGCAGGATTTCCCAGGCAAGAATACTGGAGTGGGCTGCCATTCCCTTCTCCAGGGGGTCTCCTGCGTCTCCTCCACTGACCCAGGGTTCGAACCCATCTTCTGCTGGATAGGCAGATTCTTTACCACTGTGCCACCTGGGAAGCAACGTCTTTAGGTAGACTACCCCATATCCTTTTCAGTAAAAGAGTAGGATTATTAAATTAAATGAAAAAAAAATTTAGATTAACTAATTACAAACTGGCCAAAGTCACCATATTATTTAAGGTTCCAAATACAAGACCTAGTCATTTCAATAGCATATATTCTCCTCTGCTCAATAACAGTAGTTATAGCTGGTTTTTCTGTTTATTTTTAATTAATGCGCTCTGGTCTGTAGAGGATGCTCAGGGGTGCAAAGTCAGGTTTTCTCATTAAGGATGTTGCAGCAAATATATTTTGCAGGATATGGTTATTTGCATTCTTTTTAGTACAGAGATTCTATAATCCTGAAATTCTGTATTATGGAGTGCATTGAATGTTGCTTTTTATTTCAGTGAGACAAAGGTAATGTTCTGAATGAGAAAGGGATTAGAATAGCCTTTCTCAAATATTACTTTTGAACCTCAGCTTAAAATAGGGAGATGTATCACAGAAAAGCTTAAGAGAAAGAGGATATTTATGGGACAGCTTCTGTGAGCTAGGATTACACAAGGTGTTTTCCTAGAGCATTTAATTCTCACAGTAAACCATCAAGATCTATGGTATTACCCATCTCAAATAAATTTGTTCAGATTAAGTATGTTGCCTAATGGGTTTGTAAATGATTGTTTAGATTCTGTTTTAATGTCTTTAGAGTTCAGAGCCGATTTTTTTTTTTTTTTTTTTTGCTTTTAGCAACTATGTAATACCTTTCAGAATGAAGCTTGTGTTTGTCTTTTTTTCCTTTGATTTTACTGCCTTCATTTCTCTTTTCTGCCTGATATTTTTTTTGAATTGTATTTTTATGGTATGTCTTTAGGTTGTTGTTTTAGTCGCTCAGTCATATCTGACTGCTTGTGACCCCCACAGACTGTAGTCCACCAGGCTCCTCTGTCTGCAGGATTTCCCAGGCAAGAATACTGGAGTGGGCTGCCATTCCCTTCTCCAGGGGGTCTCCTGCGTCTCCTCCACTGACCCAGGGTTCGAACCCATCTTCTGCTGGATAGGCAGATTCTTTACCACTGTGCCACCTGGGAAGCAACGTCTTTAGGTAGACTACCCCATATCCTTTTCAGTAAAAGAGTAGGATTATTAAATTAAATGATTTTAATTAACTAATTACAAACTTGGCCAAAGTCACACAGGTAGGAAATAGAAGAACTTGCTATTAACAGGATTAATTGCAAAATACTTGCTGTTCCCAATACACCTGCTGCCTTGTGGAATCCAAATAAAAATAAATTTAAAAACCTTGAGTGCTTTGAAGCGTTTGCAGTTGTTGTGGGACAGGGATACAGTCTATTTTGAGCAGAGAGAACTGGGTTATATCCTATTTCTATACTGAGCCAAACTGGCAAGTCATTTTCAGTCTTTGGGATTATGTTGAGCACTGTGTTAATGGAGCCGCTCCTATTCAGAGCAGATGCCAGCAGTCGTATCAGAGAGGGCATCTTAGGAGGAGCCTCGTTTTCCTGCTAATTGCAGATTGTGTCCTACAGCCTTTCGTGTTAATTGCCCTTCAGGGCCTGGGAATGCTCCGGCAGGCTGTCCAGATCCACAGACATCTTTTCAGCCACTCCCATGACCATGCCATTTTGCCACTTTCTGTAATAGGAAGGCAGCAAACTGTCAGACCTCTGTTTCTCAGTGGTTTTTGAAGTTTTGAGAAAAGTGACAGTCTGCCTGCACTTATACTTCTAAAGAGAGGCAAGAGAGGAAAGAGAGTCTTTCTAAGAGACTCTCAGCAGATCCTATATTTGTGAATTATGTTGTTGACTCTTTGCAACCCCATAGACTGCAGCCCACTAGGCTCCTCTGCTCATGGATTTTCCAGGTAAGAATACTGTACTGGGTTGCTATTTCCATTTCCAGCAGGTCTTCCCGACCCAGAAATCGAATCCATGTCTCCTACAGTGGCAGGTGGATTCTTTTTCTTTTTTTGGCCACTTCTGTTGGTTTTTCATTTATTTGTTTTCATCCACCTTTGTTCTTTTGGCCTGTGTGGGCCTCCCGTCACTGTGGCGTCTCTCACTGCAGAGCACTGGCTCTGGGCGCATGTGCTCCAGAGCTCTGGCTTGGTAATTGGACACATCGGTCCAGCTGCTCCGCGGCACGTGGGATCTTCCCAGGCCAGGGATCGAACCAGCACCCCTTGCACTGCAAGGTGGTGTCCTTACCCACTGGACCACCAGGGAAGCCCGGCAGGTGGATTCTTTATCACCGAGCTACCCAGGAAGCCCTTATGAATTGTTAGGAAGTCTAATTTTCATATTCATAATATCAGTTGATTTTTTTCTTCTAATGATTATTGTTGTTTCATAGTAACCTTGATATTGTGTACCAGTTGTCTTTATTTTGCCTAAGGCTAGCAACTCCCCAGTGTTGCTGAGGCCTTGAGAACCAGATGCTCTTTAAGGCTGTACTCCTGGGCTGTCCCCACTGTGGGGCGAGGGGCTGAAGCCGAAGGGGCCCTCGCGGATGTTCTCTGAAGAAGAAGCACAGATCAGTGGCTGCCATCCTGCCCCAGATGTGACAGAAGGCATACCCACCGCACCTGGTTTTTCCTGGACGTTGTGGGCAGCAGAGAGAGGAGAGCCTAGTGTAGGTCCCTGTGTGGTTCTGCATGGGTGCAGCTGGGAGATCCCTTTCGGAGGGGCTGAGCCCACTTTATACAGTGAAAGTGGCAACCCCTCCCCTCTCTGTACCCTTCTCTCCTGCCCTTCTGCCCCTGGGGAGCTGCCTCCTCTCCTCGTGGGCCACAGGAACCGCGTCCATCTCTGCCTGGCCACGCAGCCTCCTCGCATCTGCTCCTTGACTACCAGGAGGATGATGCTCTGCCCTCTGCCTTTCTCTTCCTGGTCACAGGTTTCCTCCTCGTGCCTTGTCCTCAGGGCTTCCCAGGTGGCTCAGCAGTAACAAATCCACCTGCCAGTGCAGGAGACGTGGCTTTGATCCCTGAGTCGGGAAGGTCCCCTGGAGGAGGAAATGGCAACCCACTCCAGTATTCTTGCTTGGAGAATTCCATGGACAGAGGAACCCGGCAGGCTGCCATCCATGGGGTCATAAAGAACTGGTCCCAACTTAGAGACTAAGCAGCAACAACCTCGTCTTTAATTTCATCGGGTTCTCAGGAGGAGGAAAGGCGGGCATGCCAGCTTTGCCACCTTGGCCCAAACCTTACTGCGGCTTTGGATGGATAGCATTTTTTTTTCTTAATTTTTTTTAAAAAAGTTTTTTGGCCTCCTTTATTGGTCATTTATTTATTTTCATCCATCTTTGTTCTTTGGCCTGTGTGGGCCTCCCACCGCAGTGGTCTCTCTCATTGCAGAGCACTGGCTCACAACTGGACACATCAGTCCAGCCATTCCACGGCACGTGGGATCTTCCTGGGCCAGGGATTGAACTGGTACCCCTTGCACTGCAAGGCAGACTCTTTACCCACTGGACCACCAGGGAAGCCCAGTGGATAGCATTTTAACACTTTTCTTCTGTAATGAGATCCACAAATGTTTTCTTCTGGTTGCTACCTCTGGTACCATGTTTAAGAAGTTCCTCAGTTTAAGATTATGTTTTGTTTCGGTGCTTGTGTGTGAATTCTCTCTTACATTTAAATCTCAGTCATTAGAATTCCTAGAGTATAAAAATTTTGGTGGGTGGAATGGTTTAGAGATCTAGTTTTTGTCCGGCTGGTTCGCCAATTGCCCCAAGTATCATTTATTAAACAAGCCAAGGTTTTGAAGTACCACCTTTATTAAATACTAAATTCTTACATTTGAATCCGGGCCTGAACTTTGTTTTGTTAATCTGTCTACCTGCACTGGTGCTCAGCCTTTAAGTGTTGTGATTTCAGAGTTCACTTGATTATCTGCAGGGCAGGTCTCGCCCCACCCCATCGCTCTAAGGCTTGACACTCTGAGCTGGGCTTGCCGTCACTGTTCCCTTTTGTGGGAAGAAAGGCGTGCGGTGTGGCCTGTTTTGAGTGGGGTTGGCGCGGGCCAGCCCATCTCTTAGCTCCCTTTTCTGTGTTTTGGCTGCGCCAGGTCTACACTGAGGCACGTGAGGGCTTCAGTCTTTGTCGAGGCATGTGGCCTCTTTGGGTGGCGGCATGCTTCTTCTTGGTTGCAGCATGTGGGATTTAGCTCATGACCAGGGATGGAACCTGGCCCCCTGTGTTAGGAACGTGGTGTCTTAGCCACCAGACCACCCGGAAAGCCCCACACCTCTTAGGTCTTCTGGGTCCCGTCGCAGTGGCCGGAGCAGGAGGGACCTTTTTGTGTCATAGCCGTGCCCTCTGGATTGAAAAACTCACGCCGTCCCCGATTTTGTGAACATTTTTGTGTAGTGACTTGAAACCAAAAGGAAGATAGTCCCTCAGCCAGACCGGCCCCGCAGCCTTCCCCGCACCTCCCTGCCCCCATCTCCGCAGCCTCTCCCATCTCCAGCATGTGCCCTGGGCAGGGTGCAGACGGCCTCGGGCCCCTCGGGTCAGGCTCCTCTCCCAGCCCCTCTGGCTGCCCATCCCAGGGTCTCAGAACACAAAGTCCCTGACCTTGTGTGCCTCGCTCAGGCAGAGCCAGGCACCTGACAATTCAAGAAATACGTACTTAATCGCAGGCATGGGGAAACACTGCAGCGTCAGCACGGCTCGCGCCAGACTGGGGAGCAAGTGCTTGCCTCCTGGCAGGAAGGACACCAGCAAACCTCTGCTGTGAGTCTCTGTGGGTCTGGCCCCTGTGTTTGAGGAGCTAGAATTTCAACATCCAGAGCTCACCATCATTGATAATTTCATAAACACACTGAGAGCCAAGTGAAAAATGGTCAGCCCTGTACACATCTCTATCAGAAGACAAGAAAAACAGAAAATCACTTTTATCCGGGCCTGAACTTTGTTTTGTTAATCTGTCTACCTGCACTGGTGCTCAGCCTTTAAGTGTTGTGATTTCAGAGTTCACTTGATTATCTGCAGGGCAGGTCTCGCCCCACCCCATCGCTCTAAGGCTTGACACTCTGAGCTGGGCTTGCCGTCACTGTTCCCTTTTGTGGGAAGAAAGGCGTGCGGTGTGGCCTGTTTTGAGTGGGGTTGGCGCGGGCCAGCCCATCTCTTAGCTCCCTTTTCTGTGTTTTGGCTGCGCCAGGTCTACACTGAGGCACGTGAGGGCTTCAGTCTTTGTCGAGGCATGTGGCCTCTTTGGGTGGCGGCATGCTTCTTCTTGGTTGCAGCATGTGGGATTTAGCTCATGACCAGGGATGGAACCTGGCCCCCTGTGTTAGGAACGTGGTGTCTTAGCCACCAGACCACCCGGAAAGCCCCACACCTCTTAGGTCTTCTGGGTCCCGTCGCAGTGGCCGGAGCAGGAGGGACCTTTTTGTGTCATAGCCGTGCCCTCTGGATTGAAAAACTCACGCCGTCCCCGATTTTGTGAACATTTTTGTGTAGTGACTTGAAACCAAAAGGAAGATAGTCCCTCAGCCAGACCGGCCCCGCAGCCTTCCCCGCACCTCCCTGCCCCCCATCTCCGGCAGCCTCTCCCATCTCCAGCATGTGCCCTGGGCAGGGTGCAGACGGCCTCGGGCCCCTCGAGTCAGGCTCCTCTCCCAGCCCCTCTGGCTGCCCATCCCAGGGTCTCAGAACACAAAGTCCCTGACCTTGTGTGCCTCGCTCAGGCAGAGCCAGGCACCTGACAATTCAAGAAATACGTACTTAATCGCAGGCATGGGGAAACACTGCAGCGTCAGCACGGCTCGCGCCAGACTGGGGAGCAAGTGCTTGCCTCCTGGCAGGAAGGACACCAGCAAACCTCTGCTGTGAGTCTCTGTGGGTCTGGCCCCTGTGTTTGAGGAGCTAGAATTTCAACATCCAGAGCTCACCATCATTGATAATTTCATAAACACACTGAGAGCCAAGTGAAAAATGGTCAGCCCTGTACACATCTCTATCAGAAGACAAGAAAAACAGAAAATCACTTTTATTTTTTTTTCCCTTCTCTATTTGCTGTGTTCACCCAATACTTCTTTTCGATTCTTCAAAAAATTAAAACCTGGGACTTCCCTGGTGGTCCAGTGGTTAAGACTGAGTTTCCAATGCAGGGGTCACAGGTTAGATTGCTGGTGGGGGAATGAAGATCCCACATGCCTAGCAGGACAGCCAAAAAATACTACTACTACTACTAATAGTAATAATAACTGTTTTCTATGGAAGATACTTGATTGAAACTGTATTCTGGTAATGTCTGCCAGAAAAATGAATGCAGATCTCATACGTAATTTAAAATTTCTCGTAGCCACATTAAAAAGTTTTAACCCAGGTGAAGTTAATTTTAACATAATTAACTCCGTATAGCCAAAGTAATGCATGTAGACAATATTCAAAAAAAATGAGATACTTTTCGAAATTCTCTTTTCTTTTCCCTCTGAAATCTGATGTGTATTTTGCACTTGCAGCACATCTCAGTTGGGACCAGCCAAAATTTCAAACACTCAATAGCCACACATGAGATCCTCTTCTAAATTTAGGATTATCTGACTTTGTCCTTGTACTGAAAATAACCATTTCTAGGACTTCTTAGGGCTTCTCTTGTAGCTCAGAGGTAAAGAATCTGCCTGCCAGATTCGAGAATATTCCCCTGGAGAAGGAAATGGCAGCCCCACTCCAGTATTCTTGCCCGGAGAATCCCATGGACAGTAGAGCCTGGTGGGCTACAGTCCATGGGGTCACAAAGCGTCACACATGACTGAGTGACTATGAGTTCTTAACCTCGGGTGCCTCTGGAACCACCTGGAAACTTTTCAAAATATGCATGCCTGCCTCCCACCTCACTAGGATTCGGGTACAGTAAAACCTGTGTGTGACCCTAGACGTGTGTGTTTTGAAAAGATACACAGGTAATTCTCCCAGGTGCCTTTTCTTGGTTCAGTCTCCTAGTTCCCCAAATGCTAGGAGCTAGAATTTCAACATCCAGAGCTCACCATCATTGATAATTTCATAAACACACTGAGAGCCAAGTGAAAAATGGTCAGCCCTGTACACATCTCTATCAGAAGACAAGAAAAACAGAAAATCACTTTTATTTTTTTTTCCCTTCTCTATTTGCTGTGTTCACCCAATACTTCTTTTCGATTCTTCAAAAAATTAAAACCTGGGACTTCCCTGGTGGTCCAGTGGTTAAGACTGAGTTTCCAATGCAGGGGTCACAGGTTAGATTGCTGGTGGGGGAATGAAGATCCCACATGCCTAGCAGGACAGCCAAAAAATACTACTACTACTACTAATAGTAATAATAACTGTTTTCTATGGAAGATACTTGATTGAAACTGTATTCTGGTAATGTCTGCCAGAAAAATGAATGCAGATCTCATACGTAATTTAAAATTTCTCGTAGCCACATTAAAAAGTTTTAACCCAGGTGAAGTTAATTTTAACATAATTAACTCCGTATAGCCAAAGTAATGCATGTAGACAATATTCAAAAAAAATGAGATACTTTTCGAAATTCTCTTTTCTTTTCCCTCTGAAATCTGATGTGTATTTTGCACTTGCAGCACATCTCAGTTGGGACCAGCCAAAATTTCAAACACTCAATAGCCACACATGAGATCCTCTTCTAAATTTAGGATTATCTGACTTTGTCCTTGTACTGAAAATAACCATTTCTAGGACTTCTTAGGGCTTCTCTTGTAGCTCAGAGGTAAAGAATCTGCCTGCCAGATTCGAGAATATTCCCCTGGAGAAGGAAATGGCAGCCCCACTCCAGTATTCTTGCCCGGAGAATCCCATGGACAGTAGAGCCTGGTGGGCTACAGTCCATGGGGTCACAAAGCGTCACACATGACTGAGTGACTATGAGTTCTTAACCTGGGGTGCCTCTGGAACCACCTGGAAACTTTTTCAAAATATGCATGCCTGCCTCCCACCTCACTAGGATTCGGGTACAGTAAAAACCTGTGTGTGACCCTAGACGTGTGTGTTTTGAAAAGATACACAGGTAATTCTCCCAGGTGCCTTTTCTTGGTTCAGTCTGCACAGCAGGCGGGACCCTAGTTCCCCAAATGGACAACCAGGAAGTCCCCTGACAAGTCCCTGTCATTAAAAAACACTGAGCTAGTCCAGTTTCTTCATTTTACCTAGAAGTGAACACATCCGGGGCCATCCCTGGTGGCACTGACCATGAAAAATCCGCCTCCAATGCAGGAGACCCAAGTTCAGTCCCTGGGTCGGGAGGATCCCCTGGAGAAGGAAACAGCAACCCACTCCAGTATTCTTGCTGGGAAAATTCCAGGGACAAAGGAACCTGGTTCCCATTTTGCTAACATACATGTAAGGAACTGTACTGATATTGTGCATAGCTCTCCAGTAACAACAGAGGGACTGGCAGCAAAGGTGACTTTCAGATTACTCTTTTGATTGCCAGGAAATTAAATGTGCAATTAAATGTACACATGAGATCGCATTGTGTGTGTGTACACACAGATGCACACAGTTACACACTGTCTCATGTTATGAGTGAAAGGGCAGTTTCATTGTGATGGACGGGGCTGGGTCAGCTTTATATGAACTTCCATCCCCTTGATGTCTTTTAGACATTAACATTAGTCTGCAGCATGGTGGATTGCTATTTTGAAACTGCTTTTTAAAAACCTGTATCAGAATTGCAGTCAGTCTGTCGAAATTATTTTCAAGTATCTGTGGTCATCCTGACCTAATATAAAAGTTCTTCAACCTCTCAATTTTCCAAGTGTGAAAAACACATTCAGTTCGAGTTTTTCAGGTTGAATTTTCATATCCTGCCCCCAGTGACAGGACCGCCAGATAGCAGCAGGCGGTGTGGTTGACTGCCCTGGGATTTTATGGAATTCTCTGCCTGTGAGTCACATGGCTTTCTTCTCTTTATCTCCCACAGAGCTGACAAGGGCAGCCCACGTCCTACGTGGAGAGATAATAAACCTCAGGTCATCCAAAAGTAGGATTGTTTTAGATGAGTCAAAAGTATGGAGCAAACTGTTTGCTAAAAAGCAAACAGTGTTAGAAAAGAAAACACTAATTCAGTATGACATGACTACACTTAAAGGATTATCTGACAGTTTTATTGAAGGCAAGTGAATGTCATCATTAAACATTTTCCTAATTCTTTCATCAACATCCTGATTAAAAATCAACTTTAGTTTTAAAAAGTCTTTCATCTCCATGATCAATTACATAACAGCCTTTCCTATTACTACTAAGGATTCTTCATAATTCTTTGTAGCAGGTTTGATTTTAGACTGAGATTTTTTACTTAAGTTGAAGTGGCCTCTTCCACCAGGTGTCTCTGAGAGGGTGCCCCCTGTGCTTTGCTAATGTTATATGTCTCATTTTATAAAGTTAATGCAGGGGCTTTTCTGCGGCTCTTCCAGGCAAATTGGATAAACCTCAAACAATCTCTAGTTCACAGAAAAGATCAGGATGCGTCTGGAAATAACACACAACCCAGCATTATTTGTATATTTTTTTGCAAGACATAGCCCACATGTGGTCATTAGACTGTCTCCCCAAACCTGATGTTTTAAAAGAAGGTCAAGTGTTGTTCCTTTAAACAATAAAATTCAGATCAAAAGAAAAAGTACAAAGCTCCCCACCCTACCAAAAAAACTCCACAAGAGTCCATATCGTGATGAGTATTTCAGGGCTCCAAAAAAGAGTCATTCGTGATGAGTGATTCCATCCCCTTGATGTCAGTTGTGAAAAACAAACTGTATCAGAATTGCAGTCAGTCTGTCGAAATTATTTTCAAGTATCTGTGGTCATCCTGACCTAATATAAAAGTTCTTCAACCTCTCAATTTTCCAAGTGTGAAAAACACATTCAGTTCGAGTTTTTCAGGTTGAATTTTCATATCCTGCCCCAGTGACAGGACCGCCAGATAGCAGCAGGCGGTGTGGTTGACTGCCCTGGGATTTTATGGAATTCTCTGCCTGTGAGTCACATGGCTTTCTTCTCTTTATCTCCCACAGAGCTGACAAGGGCAGCCCACGTCCTACGTGGAGAGATAATAAACCTCAGGTCATCCAAAAGTAGGATTGTTTTAGATGAGTCAAAAGTATGGAGCAAACTGTTTGCTAAAAAGCAAACAGTGTTAGAAAAAGAAAACACTAATTCAGTATGACATGACTACACTTAAAGGATTATCTGACAGTTTTATTGAAGGCAAGTGAATGTCATCATTAAACATTTTCCTAATTCTTTCATCAACATCCTGATTAAAAATCAACTTTAGTTTTAAAAAGTCTTTCATCTCCATGATCAATTACATAACAGCCTTTCCTATTACTACTAAGGATTCTTCATAATTCTTTGTAGCAGGTTTGATTTTAGACTGAGATTTTTTACTTAAGTTGAAGTGGCCTCTTCCACCAGGTGTCTCTGAGAGGGTGCCCCCTGTGCTTTGCTAATGTTATATGTCTCATTTTATAAAGTTAATGCAGGGGCTTTTCTGCGGCTCTTCCAGGCAAATTGGATAAACCTCAAACAATCTCTAGTTCACAGAAAAGATCAGGATGCGTCTGGAAATAACACACAACCCAGCATTATTTGTATATTTTTTTGCAAGACATAGCCCACATGTGGTCATTAGACTGTCTCCCCAAACCTGATGTTTTAAAAGAAGGTCAAGTGTTGTTCCTTTAAACAATAAAATTCAGATCAAAAGAAAAAGTACAAAGCTCCCCACCCTACCAAAAAAACTCCACAAGAGTCCATATCGTGATGAGTATTTCAGCCCTTGGATTCTGATCGCTTAAGAAGCTTTATTCTGAGAAGTCATTTGACCCAGATCACTCACTCTGTAAGGCACAGTGGCTTCAGGCCTGCCATCTCTGAGCAGCCTCCCCCGGGACACAGAGTGTGTTCCAGGCGAGAGGGAAGGGTGCCTGCAGGGACCGAGAGCACCAAGAAAACACCAGCGTGTAAGAAATCCTCTAAAGAACGGGCAGAGCCAGGCGCGCCCTAAGGAAGAGGAGAACGCTGGTTACCCCATGCATGCTTTGTCTGCTCTCAATAGAGCCCTTCAGCCCCATCCAGGTTCTCAACCTCGTGGAGTCAGGTTACCTCCCTGAGTGGCCACCTGCACGGGTCAGGCCTCACCTGTCACCTTTGCCTTCCCGAGCTCCCAGACTTAATGGATCCGTTTCATTCTGTGCCTCCCAGCCCCGTCCTGGTCCCGTGCTTTCCCGAGTGTTACTCCACACTTCTTACTGGCAGAGCCGCGCCAGCACACCCTGGCCCCCGGCTGGCAGCCGAGCTTCAGGAACACTCTGCCTGGGCCATGGCCACGTGCCAGCGCCCGGAGCCAAGTTGTGGTTTGGACACTGCGCCGGTGCCCTCTGTAACCTGATTGTTACTACCTGCGGCTCCCTACCCTCCACTCCTCTAGGGCAGGTGTGAGGGCCACTGCTTGTTACCTGCCAGGAACACAGGTGAGAGCACAAGCAAGTGAGTTGAAGTTGCAAATCCAGCTGTTTGAGAGATTCTAAGTTACCCAACTCAAGTTTGGGGGTATTTTTTGCGGGGTTTTTTTTTTTTTTTGGAGATTTTTTTTTTTTAACATGGACCACTTCTAAATTTGTTACAATATTGAATTTGTTACAGTAGTGCTTCTAGTTTATGTTTTGTTTTTTGGCCACAAGGCATGTGGGATCTTAGTGTCCTGACCAGGGACTGAACCCACATCCTCTGCATTGGAAGGCAAAGTCTCAATCACTGGGCCACCAGGGAAGTCCCTGTTTCTCTCAAATGCACTTGAGTCCTAGAGAGACTAGCTAAGTAAGGATCAGAGCTGTTAGCTAGGACTCCACTGACCAAGGGTTCTGATCGCTTAAGAAGCTTTATTCTGAGAAGTCATTTGACCCAGATCACTCACTCTGTAAGGCACAGTGGCTTCAGGCCTGCCATCTCTGAGCAGCCTCCCCCGGGACACAGAGTGTGTTCCAGGCGAGAGGGAAGGGTGCCTGCAGGGACCGAGAGCACCAAGAAAACACCAGCGTGTAAGAAATCCTCTAAAGAACGGGCAGAGCCAGGCGCGCCCTAAGGAAGAGGAGAACGCTGGTTACCCCATGCATGCTTTGTCTGCTCTCAATAGAGCCCTTCAGCCCCATCCAGGTTCTCAACCTCGTGGAGTCAGGTTACCTCCCTGAGTGGCCACCTGCACGGGTCAGGCCTCACCTGTCACCTTTGCCTTCCCGAGCTCCCAGACTTAATGGATCCGTTTCATTCTGTGCCTCCCAGCCCCGTCCTGGTCCCGTGCTTTCCCGAGTGTTACTCCACACTTCTTACTGGCAGAGCCGCGCCAGCACACCCTGGCCCCCGGCTGGCAGCCGAGCTTCAGGAACACTCTGCCTGGGCCATGGCCACGTGCCAGCGCCCGGAGCCAAGTTGTGGTTTGGACACTGCGCCGGTGCCCTCTGTAACCTGATTGTTACTACCTGCGGCTCCCTACCCTCCACTCCTCTAGGGCAGGTGTGAGGGCCACTGCTTGTTACCTGCCAGGAACACAGGTGAGAGCACAAGCAAGTGAGTTGAAGTTGCAAATCCAGCTGTTTGAGAGATTCTAAGTTACCCAACTCAAGTTTGGGGGTATTTTTTGCGGGGTTTTTTTTTTTTTTTGGAGATTTTTTTTTTTTAACATGGACCACTTCTAAATTTGTTACAATATTGAATTTGTTACAGTAGTGCTTCTAGTTTATGTTTTGTTTTTTTTGGCCACAAGGCATGTGGGATCTTAGTGTCCTGACCAGGGACTGAACCCACATCCTCTGCATTGGAAGGCAAAGTCTCAATCACTGGGCCACCAGGGAAGTCCCTGTTTCTCTCAAATGCACTTGAGTCCTAGAGAGACTAGCTAAGTAAGGATCAGAGCTGTTAGCTAGGACTCCACTGACCAAGGCTACACCTTAAAGGGGAAAAAAAAAAAAAAAACGCTAAGGGTGCCAATAGTTGTTTACAAAATACGGTGTTTAGTAAAGCCATCAGGCTCCACAGAATTCGCTGATCCCATTTCACAATAACCTTAATTTCTTTGACTGAATCACTTCATTACATTGTCTCCTGGAGACAGGGTAGGAAAACAGATTAAATTCCTATACCTTACGCTCCTCATTGGGCTTGATGGAGTCTGTTAAAAAGTTGAAATGATAAAGAAGCTAGATGCTTTACCCTCAACTCTTAGCAGAGATGTTTTCTGTAGATTAAAAGTCATTTCATTTGTGAATGAAAAATGGCTTCGGTTTTTTGTTTTGTGTTTTTTTGGTTTTTTTTTTTTTTTTTGATAGAATCTTATTCAGTTGCTCCAGGCTCAGAAAAGATTGCTGGAGTTTGGGACTGGGTGAGAAGTTCTATTCCAAGTACTTTTCTAATTGAATAAACATGAATTTTTCTGAAAGCTAAAAATCTTATGCTAAAGTATATGTGAACAGATTCTTTTAATTATGGAGAACAAGATAGTATCACATTTAGTGAAAAGTCTCTGTGAATATTTTGTCTTCTTCACTATGGATACAGCCCCAGCAGCGGCCATTGTGAAGGGTGTGTGTGTGTGTTGTGTATTGTACATGCATGTTTTAAAATAGAGGTCTGTTTGAAGGAAATTCTGGACGTCTAGTCTGAAAGAGAGCAACTCTGGCAAGCCTCTCAGCCACTTAGATGTCCTGTTTCCTTTTATTCTGAGCATTACTGTTCACACTGTGTGGGTTGTAGGATTGATAATACACAGTGTAATTAATCATAGTAAAAAAATTGTAAATGTTAAGATATTTTTAGCTGAGAGTGAAAAGCATATGTATTCTTAATTTGGGAAGTTTCCCAGTGCTCCCGTCCGTCCCTCCATCCGCTCATTCGTTCACTTTATTCTACAAGCACTTACTGAGCCCTGCTCTGTCCAGCCCTGTGCTGGGTACTCAGGAGGCAAAGATGAATGAGCTGTGGTTCCCTGCTCTTACATCGCCAGCAGCTTGCAGGTGCTTGGTCATTTCTGTGGTTCTCTTTCTTTTCACCAGCATCTGTCGTCCTGGAGATCTGCTAGGTACCAGGGATACAGTGAAAAGACAGGAATAAGCTCTTCCTTTATGAAGCTAATCTCCAGCCCACTAATAAAAGTCAATGCGAATGAAATAGAGAAGCAACAAATACTGAGCTGAACTTTTCAAATGGAGTAGAACTATCAATCATATTAGCACACAGACGTGCTCCTTTGATGAGAAGCTAATTAATAAATGAAAGTGGAAGGTTTTTTCTTTAAAAAAAAGTAGACTATTTCTTTGAGCATTTGTAAATTCACAGCAAAATTGAGGAAACAGTACAGAGATTTCTCGTAATCGCCTGACTACCCGCCCCCCACATGCCTCGTCTCTCCCATGATCAATATCTCTCACCAGACTGGTCCACCTGTTATACTCTATAGTGACATATATCAGTCACTAAAAAATCCATAGGGTTCACCCCTAGGGTTGTCCATGGAGATGGACAAATGGATAACGACTACCATGTAGCATCCTGCAGAAGATTTTCACTCTCCTAAAACTCCTCCATGCCCCACTGATTCACCCCTTTAACCTCCGTAAGCCACTCATGTTTTTACTGTCTTCACAGTTTCTCCTTTTCCAGAATGTCACATGGTCGGAATCACGGCCTTTTCAGAGTGGCCTCTTTCACTGGCAAGTGAAAGTGTTAGTCGCCAAGTCCTGTCAGACGCTCTGATCCCATGGACGGTGGCCTGCCAGGCTCCTTTGTCCGTGGGGTTCTCCCGGCAGGAGCACTGGAGTGGTTTGCTCTTCCCGTCTCCAGGGAGTCCTCCTCAGCCAGGGATTGACCGCAGCTCTCCTGCACTAGCAGGCGGATTCTTCACTGTCTGAGCCACCAGGGAAGCCCTGCTTTCACTCAGTACTACACATCGAAGGTTCCCCTTTGTCTTTTTATGGCCTGATATCTCATTTCTTTTTAGCCCTGAATGAGAGTTCATTGTTGAGATGCTATCACAGTATTTCTCCATTCACTTGCTAACACTGTCATTCGAAAGTTCTCCTGCTTCCCTTTTACAGGAGGCAAAGATGAATGAGCTGTGGTTCCTGCTCTTACATCGCAGCTTGCAGGTGCTTGGTCATTTCTGTGGTTCTCTTTCTTCACCAGCATCTGTCGTCCTGGAGATCTGCTAGGTACCAGGGATACAGTGAAAAGACAGGAATAAGCTCTTCCTTTATGAAGCTAATCTCCAGCCCACTAATAAAAGTCAATGCGAATGAAATAGAGAAGCAACAAATACTGAGCTGAACTTTTCAAATGGAGTAGAACTATCAATCATATTAGCACACAGACGTGCTCCTTTGATGAGAAGCTAATTAATAAATGAAAGTGGAAGGTTTTTTCTTTAAAAAAAAGTAGACTATTTCTTTGAGCATTTGTAAATTCACAGCAAAATTGAGGAAACAGTACAGAGATTTCTCGTAATCGCCTGACTACCCGCCCCCCACATGCCTCGTCTCTCCCATGATCAATATCTCTCACCAGACTGGTCCACCTGTTATACTCTATAGTGACATATATCAGTCACTAAAAAATCCATAGGGTTCACCCCTAGGGTTGTCCATGGAGATGGACAAATGGATAACGACTACCATGTAGCATCCTGCAGAAGATTTTCACTCTCCTAAAACTCCTCCATGCCCCACTGATTCACCCCTTTAACCTCCGTAAGCCACTCATGTTTTTACTGTCTTCACAGTTTCTCCTTTTCCAGAATGTCACATGGTCGGAATCACGGCCTTTTCAGAGTGGCCTCTTTCACTGGCAAGTGAAAGTGTTAGTCGCCAAGTCCTGTCAGACGCTCTGATCCCATGGACGGTGGCCTGCCAGGCTCCTTTGTCCGTGGGGTTCTCCCGGCAGGAGCACTGGAGTGGTTTGCTCTTCCCGTCTCCAGGGAGTCCTCCTCAGCCAGGGATTGACCGCAGCTCTCCTGCACTAGCAGGCGGATTCTTCACTGTCTGAGCCACCAGGGAAGCCCTGCTTTCACTCAGTACTACACATCGAAGGTTCCCCTTTGTCTTTTTATGGCCTGATATCTCATTTCTTTTTAGCCCTGAATGAGAGTTCATTGTTGAGATGCTATCACAGTATTTCTCCATTCACTTGCTAAAGGACATCTTGGTTGCTTACAAGTTTGGACAGTTGTGAATAAAGCTGCTATAAATATCCATGTTCAGATTTTTGCGTAAACATAAGTTTTCAAGTCCTGGGGAACTGCCAAGGAGTCTGATTGCTGGATCCCATGGTGTAAGAGTATGTTTAGATTTGTAAGAAACTGCCAGACTAACTTCACATGCTTTGCCATTCTGCTGTCCCGCCAGCAGAGAAGGAGAGTTCCTGATATTCCACCTCCTCACCAACGTTTGCTGTTGTCAGTGTGCTGGACTCTGGTCATTCTGACAGTCCTGTCATGGTGTCTCACTGTTTAAATTAGCATTTCCCTGACATCTTCTTTGGTGAGATGCCTGTTAAGATCTGTAGCCCACTTTTTTTTTTTTTCTTTTTTTAATAGAATTAGGGCATTTTTTTTTTTTTTAAGAGACTAATTGGAGTTATGGAATTGCCCATAGAGATAAGAAAACCAGATTCTAGAAGAGTAATTTCTAGACTCAGTCATGGGAGATTCTTTGCTTTTGACTTACTGAGAACTTGAGTATTTCAGTAGACTAACTATTAGTTATTCAGTTAGCTGTTTTAACTTAATTTGGAAATGGTAGAAGTTGAAAATCCAGTTTTAAAATCCAGATCTGACTTAAATGTTGGCAAGTTGCTGTCACACACTTTCCTGTATAGGCAAGGACATTATGTAATTGGACTTACCTTTCCTGTATAGGCAAGGACATTATTCACTTGGACTTAGCTCAGTGGTGTGTCATTCAGATTTATTCAACTGTACCCACTCTTTAATTACTGCTGTCCAGAGAGGTTGATGTCGTAAGAGCGACACCTGAACCATAGCAGGAGTTGTGAAAGAGGCAGACTGTCCGTTTTCCTCGTGCCATACTCTGTAGATGGAACATACTTAGTTGTTGTTTTTTTTAAATCCAGTCTCAGACCAGTATTTCTGTGCCATACAATGAAAGTGAATTAACAGAAAAATGGAAACGTGAAAAAACATCCATAGGAACCTCCCTGGTCGTCCAGGGAAGCCCTGCTTTCACTCAGTACTACACATCGAAGGTTCCCCTTTGTCTTTTTATGGCCTGATATCTCATTTCTTTTTAGCCCTGAATGAGAGTTCATTGTTGAGATGCTATCACAGTATTTCTCCATTCACTTGCTAAAGGACATCTTGGTTGCTTACAAGTTTGGACAGTTGTGAATAAAGCTGCTATAAATATCCATGTTCAGATTTTTGCGTAAACATAAGTTTTCAAGTCCTGGGGAACTGCCAAGGAGTCTGATTGCTGGATCCCATGGTGTAAGAGTATGTTTAGATTTGTAAGAAACTGCCAGACTAACTTCACATGCTTTGCCATTCTGCTGTCCCGCCAGCAGAGAAGGAGAGTTCCTGATATTCCACCTCCTCACCAACGTTTGCTGTTGTCAGTGTGCTGGACTCTGGTCATTCTGACAGTCCTGTCATGGTGTCTCACTGTTTAAATTAGCATTTCCCTGACATCTTCTTTGGTGAGATGCCTGTTAAGATCTGTAGCCCACTTTTTTTTTTTTTCTTTTTTTAATAGAATTAGGGCATTTTTTTTTTTTTTAAGAGACTAATTGGAGTTATGGAATTGCCCATAGAGATAAGAAAACCAGATTCTAGAAGAGTAATTTCTAGACTCAGTCATGGGAGATTCTTTGCTTTTGACTTACTGAGAACTTGAGTATTTCAGTAGACTAACTATTAGTTATTCAGTTAGCTGTTTTAACTTAATTTGGAAATGGTAGAAGTTGAAAATCCAGTTTTAAAATCCAGATCTGACTTAAATGTTGGCAAGCGTTGCTGTCACACACTTTCCTGTATAGGCAAGGACATTATGTAATTGGACTTACCTTTCCTGTATAGGCAAGGACATTATTCACTTGGACTTAGCTCAGTGGTGTGTCATTCAGATTTATTCAACTGTACCCACTCTTTAATTACTGCTGTCCAGAGAGGTTGATGTCGTAAGAGCGACACCTGAACCATAGCAGGAGTTGTGAAAGAGGCAGACTGTCCGTTTTCCTCGTGCCATACTCTGTAGATGGAACATACTTAGTTGTTGTTTTTTTTAAATCCAGTCTCAGACCAGTATTTCTGTGCCATACAATGAAAGTGAATTAACAGAAAAATGGAAACGTGAAAAAACATCCATAGGAACCTCCCTGGTCGTCCAGTGGTTAAGACTCTGCCTTCCAACGCAGGGGGTGTGGGTTCAATCCCTGGTCAGGGAGCTAAGAGTCCCACATGCCTTCTGGCCAGAAAACCAAACCAGAAAACAGAAGCAGTATGGTAACAAATTCAATGAAAACTTTAAAAATGATCCACATCAAAAAAAAATTCCTTAAAAAATTAAAGAAGACACAATGCACACCAGAATTAGATTCAGAAGACATACGATGAAGCTCTCAGATTGCTTTAAAGTTTCTAACAACTGCCTCTTAGCTTCTAAGGATCCTGTGGGTCTCCCGTCCTGCCCATCAGCACAGGCAGGACACAAGTGAGTCGACTCAACAACAACATGTAGCTAGTTCGAGGAAGACATGGACTGCAAACTCGAATTCCAGTCTCCTGTTTTAAAGCTGAGACTAACCCCTATTTATCACTGAACTCCTTCCTGTGTCTTAAATAAAATCACTACTAAGGTCAAAGCACCAGACTGCTAGTTTCTGGCTCTGGATCTTTTTGGAGGGGAATCATAGTATAATTTTCTTCACAGTGAGATTCTTCTACAAAGAACAAAAAAATCCTAGTTAGTCTCAGAACTTCTCTAAATTAGTTCTAGGAACCACTTGTAGTGTGATGGAGCTTCCTAAGGATAAGCGGTCCTCTCGTTTTAACAAGATGAGCCCTTTGAAAGCTGCTTAACAAGTGAGTTTCAGAATCTTGATCTTTGATACAGACTCCGATCATCAAAAAGTCATGCAGTGGCCCTTCCCACCCCTTTTAATACTGTATCCTACCTTATTCTAACCCTTGTTGAGTGTTCAATCATGTTGATGAATAAATTAAATAGCAGGTTTTTCAAAATTAGTACAGTAAGATTTCTAAGCTTTAATTGCTTGAGTAGTTAAACTTTGATCTAAGAGAAGCCGATGATACTAGTTCTAATGAAACACAACTGTAAGGTAAGGTATTCAATGATAAAAACATTAAAAAATTGCGCAGTACATTCTGTGGTATATGCTTTCCGTAAGAATTCCTGTACTTCACTTTTGGAGTAAAACTGTCTCCCATAAGTGAGACCCATCATCCACAGTTTGTCAAGCCTCAGAATCATTTTTAAAATTTTTTTTTAAAATGTTTTTTATGGGCTTCCCCTGGTGGTCCAGTGGATAAGGACACCGCCTTGCAGTGCAAGGGGCGCCGGTTCAATCCCTGGCCTGGGAAGATCCCACGTGCCGCGGAGCGGCTGGACTGATGTGTCCAATCACCCAGCCGGAGCTCTGGAGCGCATGTGCCCAGAGCCAGCGCTCTGCAACGACAGACGCCACCACAATGGGAGGCCCGCAGGAGCCAAAAGAACAAAGACGGATGAAAATAGAGAAAGGAAAGACCAATAGAAGTGGCCCGCCCGCTCCCCTCCCTCCCCAACCCGACCCCCGCCCAAAATAAATAAATAAATAAATCTTTTTTTAAAAAAAAAAAGTTTTTTCTCTTAAAATATTTATAATGAAAATTGT
The DNA here is from genome assembly GCA_022376925.1 of Tragulus kanchil. NCBI lineage: Eukaryota > Metazoa > Chordata > Mammalia > Artiodactyla > Tragulidae > Tragulus > Tragulus kanchil. Next base: position 136,456,059 of record JAIOJX010000023.1, read on the forward strand.
TTTCAAATATACAAAAAGTTGCGGGCTTCCCTGTTGTTTCCACAGGTAAAAAAAAAAAAAAAAGAAAACCCACCTGCAATGCAGTAGACCCAGGTGACATGGGACACGGGTTCTGTCCCTAGGTCAGGAAGACTCCGGGAGGAGGGCATGGCAACCCACTCCAGTGTTCTTGCCTGGAGAATCCCATGGACTGAGGTGCCCGGCAGGCTATAGTCCAAAGGGTTACAGAGAGCTGGACATGACTTTGCATGCATGCATACAAGACATTGACATCGTACTGTGAACATCCATCCATAGGAATACGTCTTAGACTCAACAGTTAATAATGTTCTGTCAGACTCACTTTCTCCCCCTCCCTCTCTTCCACTTCGCTCTGTACACACAGACCTCCTCTGTGTGTGTGTCTTGGCTTGATTTGATTTAGGTTAAACATCATTGGTAAGAATGCTTCTTCACCGTCATGTGCGTTTCGTGTTACAGCACGTTAGGAGGTGGATGAGGCCAGATTGTCTCATTACTGACGGTGGGGTATGATCGCTTGTTCGTGGTGGGAACTGCCAGTTAGACGCAGGATCGATGCTGGATACCGCGTGCCATGTCCCCGGCATCCCATCTTCACTGAAGGGTTTCAGCATCCTTCCGTCCCTGCCAGGATCCACCGTTTCCTCCTCAGACCCAGCAGGAGTTCTTCTGTGAAGACGACCATTCCATCAGGTTCTGTGGCTGGGCTACAGCTCCTTCTGAAAAGGAATAAACAGGGTAAATGCTTAGTATTTTCTTTAATTACCACGTCTGGAGTAGCTCTCACTAAATCAGCCTTTCCCACCATTTTTTCATTACCACTCTTCTCTCAGACACAGCCAGTTGACTCACTGTATAATTTCCTGCCATCAGCCATTTCTCCAAGGAACCTCGGTGCCTTTTCGTGAAGGATGGTATTGATCTATTTATTTTTATATTATTTTATTTTTTGGTCATGCCACACAACATAGGGAATCCTAGTTCTCTGACCAGGGATTGAACCCAAACCCCCTGCATTGAAGGTGGAGTGTCCTAACTCCTGGACCACCAGGGAAGTCCAAGGATGGTATTTAAAGTCAAAGCTGACATTAGACACACTCATGCCACTTTTAATTCATTGCTTCTAGGCAATGACTTGAGTGCTGAGAGCAAGGAAATATGTGGACTTCTTTTATTCATACGTTCACACTGATACTTCTGATTTAAATTTAATTTTTTGGACATTTTTGTGTCTTTTATTTTGAAAACCTTGGTTCTTATTAATATAGTTGCCTACTTCCTTCATAGATACATATGTTTAAAATTATACTGTCAGTGTTACTAGTAAGAAGGAAACCCTGAACACATTGAAGATTTCTTTGCAGTTCTTTTTGTACCTTGGGAGTTTTTAAAGTCATGCAGGCTATAGTCCAAAGGGTTACAAGACTTTGACATCGTACTGTGAACATCCATCCATAGGAATCGTCTTAGACTCAACAGTTAATAATGTTCTGTCAGACTCACTTTCTCCCCCTCCCTCTCTTCCACTTCGCTCTGTACACACAGACCTCCTCTGTGTGTGTGTCTTGGCTTGATTTGATTTAGGTTAAACATCATTGGTAAGAATGCTTCTTCACCGTCATGTGCGTTTCGTGTTACAGCACGTTAGGAGGTGGATGAGGCCAGATTGTCTCATTACTGACGGTGGGGTATGATCGCTTGTTCGTGGTGGGAACTGCCAGTTAGACGCAGGATCGATGCTGGATACCGCGTGCCATGTCCCCGGCATCCCATCTTCACTGAAGGGTTTCAGCATCCTTCCGTCCCTGCCAGGATCCACCGTTTCCTCCTCAGACCCAGCAGGAGTTCTTCTGTGAAGACGACCATTCCATCAGGTTCTGTGGCTGGGCTACAGCTCCTTCTGAAAAGGAATAAACAGGGTAAATGCTTAGTATTTTCTTTAATTACCACGTCTGGAGTAGCTCTCACTAAATCAGCCTTTCCCACCATTTTTTCATTACCACTCTTCTCTCAGACACAGCCAGTTGACTCACTGTATAATTTCCTGCCATCAGCCATTTCTCCAAGGAACCTCGGTGCCTTTTCGTGAAGGATGGTATTGATCTATTTATTTTTATATTATTTTATTTTTTGGTCATGCCACACAACATAGGGAATCCTAGTTCTCTGACCAGGGATTGAACCCAAACCCCCTGCATTGAAGGTGGAGTGTCCTAACTCCTGGACCACCAGGGAAGTCCAAGGATGGTATTTAAAGTCAAAGCTGACATTAGACACACTCATGCCACTTTTAATTCATTGCTTCTAGGCAATGACTTGAGTGCTGAGAGCAAGGAAATATGTGGACTTCTTTTATTCATACGTTCACACTGATACTTCTGATTTAAATTTAATTTTTTGGACATTTTTGTGTCTTTTATTTTGAAAACCTTGGTTCTTATTAATATAGTTGCCTACTTCCTTCATAGATACATATGTTTAAAATTATACTGTCAGTGTTACTAGTAAGAAGGAAACCCTGAACACATTGAAGATTTCTTTGCAGTTCTTTTTGTACCTTGGGAGTTTTTTAAAGTACAAATTTCTATACCCCCAAATCTCTTAAGCCAGAGTCTCAGGGGTTATTAGTGTCAACTTGTAGGTTTGTGTTTTATAAATAAATTCGTGTTCTCCCACCTTGATCAGATTCAGGATTTCTAGAATGGGGAAAATCTGTTTGCTTTGGGTAATAATCGCTCCCCCCCCCCACCCCCGCCAGCTTTTTTCTCCTTCTGTGACATTTTTATAACTTAATTGTAATGTCATTGCTGAATAATTGGCACAAAGAGAAAAACATAAAAGATAAAGGGATTGACTGTGAAACAAAAGAAAGATCAAGAACTTGGCGGTGGCGATGGGTCAAGGGAGGGAAGATAGGGAGTTTAGAAGCAACTGCCAGGAAGTAACTTTCCATATTTTCAGTCTGCTCTCTCCAGCATCTTCCCTATAGTTCTTTACAAGCTTTAAGCAGTAATCCGTCTTGAAAGACATTTTAATGTCTGTTTACTAACAGCCTAGCATTTCCTGGGTCTGTGATGTTGCCAGGCACAGGGCGTTTCTATACATCACCCCACCTCATCTTTGCAGCGACCCTGTACTTGCCTCTTAGTTTTAACTTAAATACTGCGGTCTCTGCTTATGAGACGACTTTTTCAGGAAAACACCAGTCTTCTTGGGAGTTAATTTCTCCAGGAAGCGGGCTTTGAGTTGGGGTGGATGCGGAGGTCTGTTGCCTGGTCTCTAGGGGCAGTGGCCTTGGGAGGGGCCGGCACAGCTGCCCTGAGGCTGAGCCATGACCAGAGCTCTAGAAGACCTGGGCCCTCCCCAGGGAGCCCTGATGGCCGGTGCTCCCGTGGCGGGAGGGAGCCTGTGTCTGGGAGCACTGCCTGGACAGTCACTCTGGCCGCCCCGTCTACAAGGAGCCTCGGCCTTGGGTAAGGCAGCCTCGGCAGCAGGGGTCCTAGGGAGCTCTGAATGCCAATATGTCGTGTGCCGGCCCCCACTCCATAGCTGGGGCCAGGGGTTCTGGGGCTTTCAGACAGTGCCTGCCATATCCCCAGTAAACATGCTGTAGTTTCTCTAAGACGGACTGTTCTTGACAAAGACTTTGAAAAATTTTTCTGTTGATTATCCTTTTCCTGTGTTTCCTATTGAAGATGTATGTTCAAAGAAGCTTAAAAATAAAATTGCTCATCATAAACCTAAAGGTTTTCTTTTCACTCACTTTCATCAGCCTTTAACCCTTGCCTTACAGGACTGGCCCGGCCAAATGTTTACTGGCAGATAACCTTTGAGTGAGGCTTCCCTGGTGACTCGGTGGGAACAAATCCTTCTGCCAGTGCAGGATCCCTGGGTAGGGAAGATTCTCTGGAGAAGGAAATGGCAAGCCACTCCAGTATTCTTTTTTTTTTTTAAAGATTTATTTATTTATTTATTTTGGGCGGGGGTCGGGTTGGGGAGGGAGGGGAGCGGGCGGGCCACTTCTATTGGTCTTTCATGTCTCTATTTTCATCCGTCTTTGTTCTTTGGCTCCTGCGGGCCTCCCATCGCGGTGGCCTCTGTTGTCGCAGAGCACTGGCTCTGGGCGCATGCGCTCCAGAGCTCCGGCTTGGTGATTGGACACATCAGTCCAGTAGCTCCACGGCACGTGGGATCTTCCCAGGCCAGGGATCAAACCGGCGCCCCTTGCACTGCAAGGCGGTGTCCTTATCCACTGGACCACCAGGGGGAAGCCCCACTCCAGTATTCTTGCCTGGAAAACCCCATGGACAGAGGAGCTTGACGGGCTATAGTCCATGGGGTCACAAAAGAGTGGGCACGCCTTAGCTGGCTAAACCACAAACCTTTCACCATTGTTTATAAACATCGTGTGTCGGAGAGTCTCTAATCCAGTCCTCAGTATTCGACTCCCTTTTTAACCACACATGAGAGTTTCTCAAAGAAGTCAGTGCAGGCAACAGCCTTATGCTGCCTCAGGGGACCCCGGAGTTCCGGACCCCTCTCGAAGCTCCATCTATTATCCTGTGTCTCGGGAAGTGACTCACTGAGCTGGTTTCCTGTCTGTCCCTGCCGCCTGTCCTCCACACGAGGCTGGAGCAGAGGCTTCCTTCCACCTGCTTGGCTCTCTGGGTGGGTTCAGGGCTAAAGTAGGGGGTCCCCGACCGCCTGGCCTTCCTCCCCCTCACGTTGGGGTGTCAGTGCTCTCAGCAACAGACAGTCCTGATGGGTTCATCTGAATTAGGCCAGGCTGTAGACTGGATGTGGACTCTGTTATACTCTTGCTTTGGGGCTATGTCTGCTTGGAGGATCTTGAAATACATCCTTACAGTATGTTTGTTCTAGAGTTTTTCAAGCTTAATCATTTCTTGATACAAAGGAACTTACTTACAAAACAGAAAGGCACTCACAAGACTTCTAGAACAATCTTATGATTGCCTGATCACATTGCTGTATTTAAGATGGATAACCAACAAGGACCTACTGTACAGCACAGGGAGCTCTGCTCGATGTCATGTGGCAGCCTGGGTGGGAGGGGAGCTTGGCGGAGAATGGATCCGTGTATATATACATGGCCAGGTTCCTTTGCTCTTCACCTGCCGCAGCATTGTTAATTGGCTATGCCCCAGTACTAAAGTAAAAGTTAAAAAAAACTTAATCATTTCTCAGTACACCACATTTTGGCATGCACCAACATCATTGGTTTACTTTGCAATAGTCTCTAAACTAGAAGTGAAATGTCTTAAAGTTTATGTGCATGTCATCTACTTAGCATATGGTGAAAAAACAACATAAAATATAACATCCAAATTAGTGGTAAAATTCATTTTGCCACTAATTTACCTTTTAATTTCTTCTTTCTAATTTACTGTGTGTGTCTGTGGCTTTGGAGAGAAAACAAGATAAAAACTTTCAACTTCTTTAATTTAAAAAATTTTTATCTTTAAACTTAGCTACATTTAAAGACGTGTCTTAGGATGATGTAACTGGGCGCTGGTGGAGGGGAGATGAGCAGAGAACAGAGTGTGGTAGAGTCCTCATTTGTACTTTTTTAAAAAGAACCGTCTTCATGTTCAGTGCTGTGCCGTGTGGGATGTGGGCTGGTGCCAGTCTTTTAAAATGAAACTCAACTTTACTGATTGTGAGTTCTGTATTTTAACGCCGGCCTGTCCTCCGACCCCCTCGTATTATCCTGTGTCTCGGGAAGTGACTCACTGAGCTGGTTTCCTGTCTGTCCCTGCCGCCTGTCCTCCACACGAGGCTGGAGCAGAGGCTTCCTTCCACCTGCTTGGCTCTCTGGGTGGGTTCAGGGCTAAAGTAGGGGGTCCCCGACCGCCTGGCCTTCCTCCCCCTCACGTTGGGGTGTCAGTGCTCTCAGCAACAGACAGTCCTGATGGGTTCATCTGAATTAGGCCAGGCTGTAGACTGGATGTGGACTCTGTTATACTCTTGCTTTGGGGCTATGTCTGCTTGGAGGATCTTGAAATACATCCTTACAGTATGTTTGTTCTAGAGTTTTTCAAGCTTAATCATTTCTTGATACAAAGGAACTTACTTACAAAACAGAAAGGCACTCACAAGACTTCTAGAACAATCTTATGATTGCCTGATCACATTGCTGTATTTAAGATGGATAACCAACAAGGACCTACTGTACAGCACAGGGAGCTCTGCTCGATGTCATGTGGCAGCCTGGGTGGGAGGGGAGCTTGGCGGAGAATGGATCCGTGTATATATACATGGCCAGGTTCCTTTGCTCTTCACCTGCCGCAGCATTGTTAATTGGCTATGCCCCAGTACTAAAGTAAAAGTTAAAAAAAACTTAATCATTTCTCAGTACACCACATTTTGGCATGCACCAACATCATTGGTTTACTTTGCAATAGTCTCTAAACTAGAAGTGAAATGTCTTAAAGTTTATGTGCATGTCATCTACTTAGCATATGGTGAAAAAACAACATAAAATATAACATCCAAATTAGTGGTAAAATTCATTTTGCCACTAATTTACCTTTTAATTTCTTCTTTCTAATTTACTGTGTGTGTCTGTGGCTTTGGAGAGAAAACAAGATAAAAACTTTCAACTTCTTTAATTTAAAAAATTTTTATCTTTAAACTTAGCTACATTTAAAGACGTGTCTTAGGATGATGTAACTGGGCGCTGGTGGAGGGGAGATGAGCAGAGAACAGAGTGTGGTAGAGTCCTCATTTGTACTTTTTTAAAAAGAACCGTCTTCATGTTCAGTGCTGTGCCGTGTGGGATGTGGGCTGGTGCCTCATGCCCGTCTTATTTTAGAAGATATGACATAATTCTCATGACATAACTCTCTCCTTCGCTATTAAGTGCTTGATAATTGATGACTGAGTGATGAATAATTTAATTCACATTCTGGTTTCTGTTTTTTTTAAGAACTTGCCAAAGCAGGGTTCGTGTGTATGTTTTAATGCTGCCTGAAGTTTGATCATGTCCCCAAATGAAGACCGTGTCTAGCTGTGCCCCGTGTGTGAGCCTCCGTGGTTCAAGGCTGCCTTTGGGGAAAATGGGTGCAAGGTGCTCTGGGGCGTGGAAAGGCTGTGGCTCTTCCTCAGCGTCAGTTTGAAAACCTTATTGTATTGACTTCGTATTTGTCTGGAAGACAGATAGGCTTTTGAAATCCACTCTGTGTTTCTGTGAAATCAGAATAGGAAGCATGGCTGTCCAGTCCTGTGCCCCTGTGTGCCAGAGTGACCGAGGGAAGCTAGTCTCTGTGTTTCTCTGCAGAAATAAAGTCATATGAGATGAAGAGACTCACCCTAGGCTAGCGGGTCTCATAGCAAGGTACTGCTGCTTTCTGAAGTGCTAACTGGATTTTGTATTTCTAGAGGATTGTTTATATGAAACATACATAAAATATAAATAATCTTCTAGAATTATATATATATGTAAACGGCCCTTTCTGAACTGTTTATTACCAATTCTAGCTAATAGCCTTGGGTTGGTTTGAAAATAAAGGAAAATGTTATTGACATGAATATGCTAACAGTGATTCTAAGGACTGTATTTTAGCTTTTGCACTTCAGAAATCTTAATGATATTTACCTGTCTATATAGTTAAAAGGTACAAGAAATGTGTGGCTGTCTCCCTCCCAAGGAGAGCATAGAGTGGTCCAGAAGGTGGGCACTGGTGCCAGAGACCCTGGATCTGCGTCCCGCCCCGCCACCCCCAGCGTGTGCGGCCATCAGGAAGTCCCTCAGACGCTGAGCCTGGTTTTCTCGTCTGCAGAACGGGGCAGCCGTGGTGCCCAGCCCTAGGGCGCTGACGAGGATGCCGGCCCTGTTACATGGCCCGGTCTCTCCCTCCTCCCCCGGGGTTATCTTTGTGGGCTTCACCTTGGAAATCAACATCCGTAAAACACTTTGGGTGACAGATTGGTTTACCACTGTGGGTTTTTTTTTTTTTTTTTTCAATTTGTTTTTCCCTTTTAAGCCTCTGAAACTCTGGGCTAACTTTGCACACTTGGGCTGTACTTTGTCACCTTGGCCACAGCTTGTGCCCGTTGATCATGTCCCCAAATGAAGACCGTGTCTAGCTGTGCCCCGTGTGTGAGCCTCCGTGGTTCAAGGCTGCCTTTGGGGAAAATGGGTGCAAGGTGCTCTGGGGCGTGGAAAGGCTGTGGCTCTTCCTCAGCGTCAGTTTGAAAACCTTATTGTATTGACTTCGTATTTGTCTGGAAGACAGATAGGCTTTTGAAATCCACTCTGTGTTTCTGTGAAATCAGAATAGGAAGCATGGCTGTCCAGTCCTGTGCCCCTGTGTGCCAGAGTGACCGAGGGAAGCTAGTCTCTGTGTTTCTCTGCAGAAATAAAGTCATATGAGATGAAGAGACTCACCCTAGGCTAGCGGGTCTCATAGCAAGGTACTGCTGCTTTCTGAAGTGCTAACTGGATTTTGTATTTCTAGAGGATTGTTTATATGAAACATACATAAAATATAAATAATCTTCTAGAATTATATATATATGTAAACGGCCCTTTCTGAACTGTTTATTACCAATTCTAGCTAATAGCCTTGGGTTGGTTTGAAAATAAAGGAAAATGTTATTGACATGAATATGCTAACAGTGATTCTAAGGACTGTATTTTAGCTTTTGCACTTCAGAAATCTTAATGATATTTACCTGTCTATATAGTTAAAAGGTACAAGAAATGTGTGGCTGTCTCCCTCCCAAGGAGAGCATAGAGTGGTCCAGAAGGTGGGCACTGGTGCCAGAGACCCTGGATCTGCGTCCCGCCCCGCCACCCCCAGCGTGTGCGGCCATCAGGAAGTCCCTCAGACGCTGAGCCTGGTTTTCTCGTCTGCAGAACGGGGCAGCCGTGGTGCCCAGCCCTAGGGCGCTGACGAGGATGCCGGCCCTGTTACATGGCCCGGTCTCTCCCTCCTCCCCCGGGGTTATCTTTGTGGGCTTCACCTTGGAAATCAACATCCGTAAAACACTTTGGGTGACAGATTGGTTTACCACTGTGGGTTTTTTTTTTTTTTTTTTCAATTTGTTTTTCCCTTTTAAGCCTCTGAAACTCTGGGCTAACTTTGCACACTTGGGCTGTACTTTGTCACCTTGGCCACAGCCTTCCGTGTGCCTCCTTCCCTTCATTCGTCGACACCAAGATAGATGTCTTGCTTACCTTCGAAGTGCTAAGTACAAGAAGGAAATGTTTTTTGTGTTGTTTTATAATTTTATATATTTATTTCTGGCTGTGCTGGGTCTTCATTGCTGCTCGGGTATTTCTCTAGTTGAGGCACATGGGCTTCTTGCTGCAGGGATTTCTCTTATTGAGGAACATGGGCTGTAGGGTGCTGGGGGCTTTTGTACTTGCCATTCCCAGGCTCTAGAGTGCAGGCTCAGTAGTTGTGGCGCCCAGGCTTAGTTGCTCCGAGGCATGTGGGATCTTCCCAAATCAGGGATCTAGTCCGTGTCTCCTGCATTAGCAGGTGAATTCTTTACCACTGAACCACCAGGGAAGCCCTAGGAAATGTTTTTAATAAGGGGGGAAAAACTAAAAAATAAATGACTTTGGGTCATCAAAAGAGTATGGCAAGATAAAACCAAAGCATTTGGTGAGACTTGACCATCCTAAGTACCACGCATAGTATTTGCCAGTTTTACCACTGGTCTCGAAGAGCCACCAGATTTGGTTGCCATCACATGTGAGCAGCTGAAGGTGGTTGGGATGTGTCAGAGCAGCGCCATTTAGTATCTCGATGGACCAGCTCCTCTCTACTGATGGAGAGGTGCTCCCCATTTCTCACCAGAAGCTGTGGTTCCACCTCTCACAGAGCCAAGAAGTTTCTCAAAACGAAATGATCCATATGTGAAAGAATAGCTACTGTCATTGCTCTGTGAGAAACGGGGATCCTGCAGGGGTGCTATGCGATGGCCTGGAGTGAGGGGATGAGGGGGAATATACATATGACTAATCTGGGAGCATACATATCTGTAAACAACAAAACTCTGTAAAAGTAAAAAGTAAAATAAAAATTAAAAGAACAACAACAACAAAATGATGGCTCCAATCTTGTGTGAGGTGTCAGGAAGGATGCCCTGAGTACCCACTGTCTACTGCAGGTGCCCGTCCTCCCCACCTGCTCTTTGCGCTGTGCATAGGGAGCCACTGGGGGCTTTACAGGACATGATCTGGACCTGGAACACTCTCCCCTCCTCTCTCGACCTTTTCCTGCATAACCCTTCCTTCTTGGGGAGGCTTCCCTGACTTCCCAGCCTAGATCAGCCCTCCCAGGGCACCCCATTTGTGTGATGTTTTGATGGAGGACTCCCCGGGAGCAGGGGTGCATGTGTCTCACTCTGCCCTGTGGCCAGCAGAGCGGGGGCTCTTCAGCTGGACATTTGAGGACACAGAGACCGCAGGAAGCCTCTAGCACCAGGCGGTGAGACAGTGGGCTCTTTTCCTCTGCAGCTGGGAGGAGATGACCCTCAGGAGGCCCAAGGCCCCCAGATCCAGGCTCCTGGCCTCGCCAATGTCCTCCTGTGTCCTGCAGCTGTAAGTGAATCCTGTGCAGGACCAACCTGCCCCTCGGGCCTCGGGATTCTCGTTCATTTAGCAACACACCTGGCTTCTAGCCCTGTCGACTGGTGGCTCAGTCAGTACAGAACCCGCCTGCAGTGCAGGAAAATGCTTGCAGCACAGGAGACCAGGGTTCAGTTCCTGGGTGGGGAAGATCCCCTGGAGAAAGGAATGGCATCTACTCCAGTATTCTTGCCTGGAGAATCCACGAGGTCACAAAGGACGCAACTGAGCAACTAACCTACAACCACATCACTCCTTGAAATTCACTTCGGTAGCAGGTAGCAGACCTATAATAAATACTTGGATAACCAGAAGGACTGTTCTTTCACCTTTTAATGATGCATATGAAAACTGACCTGAATACCAAATAACACTCATGGTAAAGCTCCCAGATCCCTGGAGATGCGTTCCTCTTGAGAGCAGGCCAGCTATCATTGAAAAGTAAAATGTCAGAAAGTTTATTCATGAAAACATTGGAGCTTACCCTTCCGTCACCACGGGAGTACCAACAACTCTGTAAAAGTAAAAAGTAAAATAAAAATTAAAAGAACAACAACAACAAAATGATGGCTCCAATCTTGTGTGAGGTGTCAGGAAGGATGCCCTGAGTACCCACTGTCTACTGCAGGTGCCCGTCCTCCCCACCTGCTCTTTGCGCTGTGCATAGGGAGCCACTGGGGGCTTTACAGGACATGATCTGGACCTGGAACACTCTCCCCTCCTCTCTCGACCTTTTCCTGCATAACCCTTCCTTCTTGGGGAGGCTTCCCTGACTTCCCAGCCTAGATCAGCCCTCCCAGGGCACCCCATTTGTGTGATGTTTTGATGGAGGACTCCCCGGGAGCAGGGGTGCATGTGTCTCACTCTGCCCTGTGGCCAGCAGAGCGGGGGCTCTTCAGCTGGACATTTGAGGACACAGAGACCGCAGGAAGCCTCTAGCACCAGGCGGTGAGACAGTGGGCTCTTTTCCTCTGCAGCTGGGAGGCGACGCCCCTCAGGAGGCCCAAGGCCCCCAGATCCAGGCTCCTGGCCTCGCCAATGTCCTCCTGTGTCCTGCAGCTGTAAGTGAATCCTGTGCAGGACCAACCTGCCCCTCGGGCCTCGGGATTCTCGTTCATTTAGCAACACACCTGGCTTCTAGCCCTGTCGACTGGTGGCTCAGTCAGTACAGAACCCGCCTGCAGTGCAGGAAAATGCTTGCAGCACAGGAGACCAGGGTTCAGTTCCTGGGTGGGGAAGATCCCCTGGAGAAAGGAATGGCATCTACTCCAGTATTCTTGCCTGGAGAATCCACGAGGTCACAAAGGACGCAACTGAGCAACTAACCTACAACCACATCACTCCTTGAAATTCACTTCGGTAGCAGGTAGCAGACCTATAATAAATACTTGGATAACCAGAAGGACTGTTCTTTCACCTTTTAATGATGCATATGAAAACTGACCTGAATACCAAATAACACTCATGGTAAAGCTCCCAGATCCCTGGAGATGCGTTCCCTCTTGAGAGCAGGCCAGCTATCATTGAAAAGTAAAATGTCAGAAAGTTTATTCATGAATAACCCTAGCCTACTGTGTGGTTTTCTTTCTCGTGTAGCTTGACTTCCTTGTCACCACCTCCTGAAATGGTTATTTTGTCACGACACGGTAGTGAATGTTGTCCCATGCTTTAAAATGAGGTACCTCCCCTGAAGACGTTGTGGTATTTTCTTCCTTGAGGTGACATTTTTTTATTTTTAGATGTGCAAGAGAAGACTGTCCTATACCAGTCACAGTGTCTGTGCTCTGCAGCCCCCCTCGGCCGGGCTGTTTCACCAGCCGTGATGGAGGCGGGCGTCCGGGCAGGGCGCCGACGCTGCGGAGAGGCTGCCGCGCAGCAGCTGCACTTGCTGTGGGCGCTCCGAGTCCATCCCAGAACTTCTCCCCTGGAGGGATAATAGGGCGTTGTCTGCTCAGCTTTCTTTTTAAGGATGTCACAGGCACTCTCTCCTACACAAATACCACGCCTGACCTCTTTCTGCCCTCCCTCAGTAAAATGCGTTCCTTCTCTCCTAAGCATCATGGACGATCCTGATGGTGACATATTTTCCAAGAAAGTTTTCAGGAAGATGTGGAAATCACTAGGCATCTTCACTGGGATCACCAGATGTGAAGGAGCATGAAGAATCAGGCTGGCGTCGACTGGTATTAGATGAGGAAGTGCGCTGTTATATTGGGGCTCTCCTGGTAGCTCTGCTGATAAAGAATCCACGTGCAGTGCAGGAGACCCTGGTTCCATCCCTGGGTTGGGAAGGTCCCCTGGAGAAGGGATAGGCTATCCATTCCAGTATTCTTGCCTGGAGAATTCCATGGACAGAGGAGCCTGGTTGGCTACAGTTCATGGGAGTCACAAAGGGTCCGACACAACTGAGTGACTAACGCATAGTACACAGGACTGTTATATTGAAGACAAAAACCAAAGGCTAGGATTAAATAAGGACATCCCTGGATTTTTAGAAAAACCATTGTTACAGTGTGGTCCTCCGGGACTGATGTAAGACTTAGCTCTTTTAAATATACTTTAAAAATAGGGCTTCCCTGGTGGTCCAGTGGGTAAGGACACCGCCTTGCAGTGCAAGGGGCGCCGGTTCGAGCCCTGGCCTGGGAAGATCCCACGTGCCGCGGAGCGGCCGGACCGATGTGTCCAACTACTGAGCCGGAGCTCTGGGCGCATGCGCCCAGAGCCGGTGCTCTGCAATGACAGAGGCCACTTTGTCACGACACGGTATTTTCCTTTTCCTCCTGAAGACGTTGTGGTATTTTCTTCCTTGAGGTGACATTTTTTTATTTTTAGATGTGCAAGAGAAGACTGTCCTATACCAGTCACAGTGTCTGTGCTCTGCAGCCCCCCTCGGCCGGGCTGTTTCACCAGCCGTGATGGAGGCGGGCGTCCGGGCAGGGCGCCGACGCTGCGGAGAGGCTGCCGCGCAGCAGCTGCACTTGCTGTGGGCGCTCCGAGTCCATCCCAGAACTTCTCCCCTGGAGGGATAATAGGGCGTTGTCTGCTCAGCTTTCTTTTTAAGGATGTCACAGGCACTCTCTCCTACACAAATACCACGCCTGACCTCTTTCTGCCCTCCCTCAGTAAAATGCGTTCCTTCTCTCCTAAGCATCATGGACGATCCTGATGGTGACATATTTTCCAAGAAAGTTTTCAGGAAGATGTGGAAATCACTAGGCATCTTCACTGGGATCACCAGATGTGAAGGAGCATGAAGAATCAGGCTGGCGTCGACTGGTATTAGATGAGGAAGTGCGCTGTTATATTGGGGCTCTCCTGGTAGCTCTGCTGATAAAGAATCCACGTGCAGTGCAGGAGACCCTGGTTCCATCCCTGGGTTGGGAAGGTCCCCTGGAGAAGGGATAGGCTATCCATTCCAGTATTCTTGCCTGGAGAATTCCATGGACAGAGGAGCCTGGTTGGCTACAGTTCATGGGAGTCACAAAGGGTCCGACACAACTGAGTGACTAACGCATAGTACACAGGACTGTTATATTGAAGACAAAAACCAAAGGCTAGGATTAAATAAGGACATCCCTGGATTTTTAGAAAAAAAAAACCATTGTTACAGTGTGGTCCTCCGGGACTGATGTAAGACTTAGCTCTTTTAAATATACTTTAAAAATAGGGCTTCCCTGGTGGTCCAGTGGGTAAGGACACCGCCTTGCAGTGCAAGGGGCGCCGGTTCGAGCCCTGGCCTGGGAAGATCCCACGTGCCGCGGAGCGGCCGGACCGATGTGTCCAACTACTGAGCCGGAGCTCTGGAGCGCATGCGCCCAGAGCCGGTGCTCTGCAATGACAGAGGCCACTGTGATGGGAGGCCCACAGGAGCCAAAGAACAGAGATGGAAATAAATGAAAGATCAATAGAAGTGGCCCCCCAAAAAATAATTTAAAAATACTTTAAAAATAATCTTGAGACGTCCGCTGCGATCCAGTAGTTAAGACTCTGCTGCGCTCCCATGCGGGGGAGGCGGGAGTATGGGTTCAGTCCTTGGTTGAGGAGCTAAGATCCACATGCCTTGTAACAAATTCAAGAAAAGACTTTAAAAATGGTCCACATTTTTAAAAATCAATAAAGAAATAAAGTGGAAAAGAATGCTCTGTAAAAGAGAGTGGAGAATCTCTGTGCTTCTAGCTAAGAAGGTGGAGCTGGTGGGCACAGGCTTCAAGAAGGGTCTCTGGGGGTGGGGGTGGGGTGGCGTGGGCCGAGGAGGAGCAGCCGGGGCTTGTTTCTCTGCCAGTTCAGCCACCAGTGGGTCCTCTGTCTCCTGCTGACCGACTGCTGTGGCTGTTCCTGGGAAGGCTGTTGAGCAAGGTTAATTTCTTGCTTCTCATCCTACTAGGCTATTTGGCTTTTAAATGTATATCCCCATTCTCCACTGCATACATAATGTATATGCAATACATACATAATTCATGTGTTTAAACATCTTCACAGATTTTAATTTACCATCTTTTCCCCTTTGCTTTGCCTTCATCTTTCTCTCCTCACTCTTCCCCCAATCCTTTCCTTATTTTCAGGCAGGTCATTTTGTGGGACTAATGTGGTGGCATCTGTACTGTGAAATGTTGACACTTTTATTAAAATACTTTGTGTAACTTACTAGTTGCTGTTTTTAGAATGAAAATACTGCTTAGGAGCTTTCTTTTTAAAATTCAATTATTGCTTAGTTCCCAAACACAGAGAGTTAAAATCTGCCCAACTGTATCCTTTCATGATTTCTGAGAGGTTTTATAATCAGCCTTTTATTACCTATGGGAGATGGGGCTTTTTTTTAACTTTTTTTTAAAAAATTTATTTATTTATTTATTTATTTTTGGCTATTCTGGTTTTTTTTTTTTTTTCCTTTTTTTTTCCCACTGCTGCCACAAGCTCTTCTCTGGTTGCAGAGAGTGGGGGCTGCTCTCTAGTTGAGGTGGGCAGGCTTCTTGTTACAGCGACTTCTTGTTGTGGAGCTCAGACACATGGGCATTAGTAGTTGTGGCGCACGAACTCGACTGTCGCGGTTCCGAGGCTCTAGAGCACAGGCTCCATAGCTGTGGCTCATGGGCTTGTTGGCTCCGCAGCATGTGGGATCTTCTCGGATCAGGGATTGGACCCATGTCTCCTGCATTGGCGGGTAAACTCTTTACAACTGAGCTACCAGGGAAGCCCCAAGATGGGACGTTTAAATGATGTCGGTGTGCCTTGTTTTTATAGCCCTGTCTTAAGGTCTGTACTCTTGCCACTGAAATAGTGGTATAAATTTTGACAAATACAGCTTTGTCACCTTTTGAAATCTACTACAAAATGATTTATTGATCAGTTATTTAGTACTTATATTTGATTCTTCATATTCAGTTCTAATTAACTAAAAACGCAATACCAAATATTCACAACAAGAACTATTGTTTTCAGTCTCTAAAGGATGTCCGTGACTCAGTTAATGAGCATGGAAAAGAAAGCTATTTGGATTTCATAAAGATGGTTAAGCTGCATGTTCCATAGACCTCTTGGTTAGTCGTCTATTGTAATTAACTTTGATCTAGGCCATTAAACTGTCTCACAAAGAAAAATTTTTTTGTAAAAGAATGACCAATGTGTTACCCTCCTATTTGTAACATTAACCTATATTCTGGTACTTTATTTGCCCGTTTCTTCTTTTCGTTTATTCCCTCTTGAGTACTATCTGGGAGTTTTCTGAACTGATTTAGAACCTCTAGTTTATTTCTGTTTTAAAACAAGGACCAAATTTAGCAGGAGACTGTTGGCGAGATAAATTGGCCTAGAGGCTCAGACTAACACCAGCAGATTCTGCTTTCCCATGTTTAAATAAAGTACTCATTTTCCATGAAATAACAAATTACACTTGCCGGCATGATTAATTCACATCTGAAGAAGAAACACTAAAAAAGGCTTATTTGAATTTTAGATTCATAGGGAAAGTAAATCTCACTCCGATTCTCAGAATACTTCCGTTGTCGTTTGGTTGATGTGACTCTTTGTGACCCCATGGACTGCAGCACACCAGGCTTCCCTGTCCTCCGCTGTCTCCTGGAGTTGCTCAAACTCATGTCCTTTGAGTCAGTGATGCCATCCAACCGTCTCATCCTCTGTTGCCCCCTTCTCCTCCTGCCGTCCATCTTTCCAGGCGTCGGGTCTTTCCCGGTGAGTCGTCTCTGCGTATCAGGTGGACAAAGTGTTGGAGCTTCAGCTTCAGTGTCAGTCCTTCCGATGAGTATTCAGAGTTGATTTCCTTTAGGACTGACAGGTTAGGCGCAGAATGCGACCTTAAACTAAATCCAGCCGTGGCATAGACAGTGGATGCAAAACCAGTTTATATTCCAGCAGATAAATAGGTGACCCAACCCCCAGCAAGATGTTCCGCAGTTGTTCAGTCCACGAAGAAATACGCACTGAGTACCTACCTACTGTATACTCACAGATAACCATCCTGAGAGCCCTCACCTGGGGAGAAGCCTGTGAACAGACCCTAGGGCAATTCAAGAAAAGCAGTGTTAGAAATAGTGGGGACTTGGGAGGCGGCGGCCAAGTTGAAAACCTGATAGCTTGAACTTCTGGTGCTTAATGGTAATTTCGCACTTACAAAATAGAACATTAGAGGTGACAGTGTTAGTACAGAGAAGAATCTTGTATGAAATCTGTTACCCTCCTATTTGTAACATTAACCTATATTCTGGTACTTTATTTGCCCGTTTCTTCTTTTCGTTTATTCCCTCTTGAGTACTATCTGGGAGTTTTCTGAACTGATTTAGAACCTCTAGTTTATTTCTGTTTTAAAACAAGGACCAAATTTAGCAGGAGACTGTTGGCGAGATAAATTGGCCTAGAGGCTCAGACTAACACCAGCAGATTCTGCTTTCCCATGTTTAAATAAAGTACTCATTTTCCATGAAATAACAAATTACACTTGCCGGCATGATTAATTCACATCTGAAGAAGAAACACTAAAAAAGGCTTATTTGAATTTTAGATTCATAGGGAAAGTAAATCTCACTCCGATTCTCAGAATACTTCCGTTGTCGTTTGGTTGATGTGACTCTTTGTGACCCCATGGACTGCAGCACACCAGGCTTCCCTGTCCTCCGCTGTCTCCTGGAGTTGCTCAAACTCATGTCCTTTGAGTCAGTGATGCCATCCAACCGTCTCATCCTCTGTTGCCCCCTTCTCCTCCTGCCGTCCATCTTTCCAGGCGTCGGGTCTTTCCCGGTGAGTCGTCTCTGCGTATCAGGTGGACAAAGTGTTGGAGCTTCAGCTTCAGTGTCAGTCCTTCCGATGAGTATTCAGAGTTGATTTCCTTTAGGACTGACAGGTTAGGCGCAGAATGCGACCTTAAACTAAATCCAGCCGTGGCATAGACAGTGGATGCAAAACCAGTTTATATTCCAGCAGATAAATAGGTGACCCAACCCCCAGCAAGATGTTCCGCAGTTGTTCAGTCCACGAAGAAATACGCACTGAGTACCTACCTACTGTATACTCACAGATAACCATCCTGAGAGCCCTCACCTGGGGAGAAGCCTGTGAACAGACCCTAGGGCAATTCAAGAAAAGCAGTGTTAGAAATAGTGGGGACTTGGGAGGAGGGGGCGGAGTTGAAAACCTGCTAGCTTGAACTTCTGGTGCTTAATGGTAATTTCGCACTTACAAAATAGAACATTAGAGGTGACAGTGTTAGTACAGAGAAGAATCTTGTATGAAATCTCCCCTTTTCCAGATGTAATTTTAATTTATATGTTCAGAACGGAAAGTTTGTATTACCAAGGAATTTTCATTTTACCCTTATGCCTTTGAAAAAACATTATAATACATCAACATATATTTTAAAACCACGGGAGGCTCTTTGCTAATGGAAATCTCTCTTTATTAAGATGAGTAAATGGGGACTTCCCCTGGTGATCTAGTGGCCAAGACTCAGAGCCTCAATGTAGGGGTGTTGGTTTGATTCCTGGTCAGAGAACTAGATCCCACACGCACCATTTAAGACCTGGGCAGGGCCAAATTAACACTTTCTTTTTTAAACTGAGGGCTGGTGGGTGGGAGTGTGTCAACAGATGCACTTGCTTAAAAGAAAACTGAGTAAATATTCAAAGATGAGATAAAGCCAACTATTTAGGAGGACATCTGTTAACTTTAGTATTATAAAATACAGGACATGTGTGTGTGTGTGTTCAATCTGTCAGTTGTGTCTGACTCTTTGCAACCCCATGGACTGTAGCCAGTCAGGCTCCTCTGTCCATGGGATTTCCCAGGCAAGAATACTGGAGTGGGTTGTCATTTCCTTCTCCAGGGGATCTTCCCAACCCAGGGCTCGAACCCAAGTCACTTGCATCTCCTGCATTGGCAGGCAGATTCTTTACCACTGTGCCACCTGGGAAGCCCCCCAAGATCTGTACTATATACTGTATTTCATATTTTACTTATTGGATTAAGGAGATGCGTGCTAAGTCCCTTAAGTCATGTCTGACTCTTTGCGACCTTACGGACTGTAGACCCCAGGGAAGAATACTGGCATAGGTGGCCATGTCCTCTTCCAGGGTTAAGGAGGAGTGGTATTCAGTTGGCTTGGAATGTGACCCTAGTAGGTGGTTAAACTGCAGCCCTGCCTTGCCCGGTTGGTGACTGGCTCCCGGTGTCAGTAGCTTTCATGTGGTGACTCAGACACTCAAAGGACGCAGCCTCCCTCCACTAAGTCTGGGTTCCACCAGCTTACTGTACAGTATCCTGTGACTCGTGGTCACCACCCAGGTCCAGTATGTGGTGCTGCGGTTGCTGGCGGCTATTTCTCCTGGTGAAAACAGTTACTGTGACGTCAACAGTGCTCTTCCCTTTCGGTTTATATTCTGGCCTGGTGCTTGGCACCTCTACTGAGTTAGTCTGTTTCTTTCTGCAGATAATCCTTCTATCAGAATGTAATGCTTTCTCATTGATAAGGCATATGCTCTTCCATTTCCAGTTCTGCCTTAATCCTTCTATCAAAGAATGGTACTTTCTACATTGAGGGGACTTCCCTGGTGATCTAGTGGCCAAGACTCAGAGCCTCAATGTAGGGGTGTTGGTTTGATTCCTGGTCAGAGAACTAGATCCCACACGCACCATTTAAGACCTGGGCAGGGCCAAATTAACACTTTCTTTTTTAAACTGAGGGCTGGTGGGTGGGAGTGTGTCAACAGATGCACTTGCTTAAAAGAAAACTGAGTAAATATTCAAAGATGAGATAAAGCCAACTATTTAGGAGGACATCTGTTAACTTTAGTATTATAAAATACAGGACATGTGTGTGTGTGTGTTCAATCTGTCAGTTGTGTCTGACTCTTTGCAACCCCATGGACTGTAGCCAGTCAGGCTCCTCTGTCCATGGGATTTCCCAGGCAAGAATACTGGAGTGGGTTGTCATTTCCTTCTCCAGGGGATCTTCCCAACCCAGGGCTCGAACCCAAGTCACTTGCATCTCCTGCATTGGCAGGCAGATTCTTTACCACTGTGCCACCTGGGAAGCCCCCCAAGATCTGTACTATATACTGTATTTCATATTTTACTTATTGGATTAAGGAGATGCGTGCTAAGTCCCTTAAGTCATGTCTGACTCTTTGCGACCTTACGGACTGTAGACCCCAGGGAAGAATACTGGCATAGGTGGCCATGTCCTCTTCCAGGGTTAAGGAGGAGTGGTATTCAGTTGGCTTGGAATGTGACCCTAGTAGGTGGTTAAACTGCAGCCCTGCCTTGCCCGGTTGGTGACTGGCTCCCGGTGTCAGTAGCTTTCATGTGGTGACTCAGACACTCAAAGGACGCAGCCTCCCTCCACTAAGTCTGGGTTCCACCAGCTTACTGTACAGTATCCTGTGACTCGTGGTCACCACCCAGGTCCAGTATGTGGTGCTGCGGTTGCTGGCGGCTATTTCTCCTGGTGAAAACAGTTACTGTGACGTCAACAGTGCTCTTCCCTTTCGGTTTATATTCTGGCCTGGTGCTTGGCACCTCTACTGAGTTAGTCTGTTTCTTTCTGCAGATAATCCTTCTATCAGAATGTAATGCTTTTTCTCATTGATAAGGCATATGCTCTTCCATTTCCAGTTCTGCCTTAATTGCCAAGGGAGGCATTGCCATTAGTCCTAAAATGTCTTGAATAGGGTCCTTTTCCATAAGAGAGGACATCCCACAGACTCAAGGACTGGTAAGGTCTCTGACACTTACCTGATGATTCAAAGGGTAAAGAATCTGCCTATAATGGAAGAGACCAAGTTCAATCCCTGGGTCAGAAAGATCCCCTGGAGAGGGAAATGGCAACCCTCTCCAGTAGTCTTGCCTGAAGAATCCCATGGACAGAGAAGCCTGGTGGACTACAGCCCATGGGGTCACAAAGAGTCAGGACTGAGTGACTAACACTTCCACTTTTTCACTTTCCAAGGTCTCTGTTTAATATTGAGTGTATCCAGGCTTCCCTGGTGGTCCAGTGGTTAAAGAGTCCGCCTTGCAGTGCAAGGGGTACCGGTTTGTTCTGTGGCCTGGGAAGATCCCATGTGCTGAACTGCATGTGCCCAGAGCCGGTGCTCTGCAGCAAGAGAGGCTGCTGCAATAGGAGGCCCTCACAGGCCAAGGAATAAAAGATGAATGAAAACAAATATAAACGAAAGAGGCATGATGGGAAAAAAGAAAAACAAATATATGGACTGTATCCATGTTTTTTTTTTTTTTTTTTTAATTTTATTTATTTATTTATTTTGGGCGGGGGTTGGGTTGGGGAGGGAGGGGAGCGGGCGGGCCACTTCTATTGGTCTTTCATTTCTCCATTTTCATCTGTCTTTGGTCTTTGGCTCCTGTGGGCCTCCCATCGCGGTGGCATCTGTTGTCACAGAGCGCCGGCTCTGGGCGCATGCGCTCCAGAGCTCCGGCTCAGTCATTGGACACATCAGTCCAGCCGCTCCGCAGCATGTGGGATCTTCCCAGGCCTGGGATCGAACCGGCGCCCCTTGCACTGCAAGGCGGTGTCCTTACCCACTGGACCACCAGGGGAAGCCCTGTATCCATGTTAAGCCCTGATTAAGCAGACAAATGGTGTGACACCCGCACCTCCCATGCCCCAAATGGGCCACCAACACCCAGTGCAGAGCAGTCAGCTCCGAGTCCCCTGGGAGGAACCAGAGCAGTGGTCTGTATCAGCAAGGGTGGGGCAGCTCAGAATCCAGCTCCAGGAGCAGGGGGAGGGACCCTGCTCCCACCCACATCCTGCCACAGACTGGGGCTGCCCAACCCACAGGCACGCCCCGACCTCTGAACTCCTTGACGATCCACACCCCTCCCTCCCCGCTCTCCTCCCTCCTCAGCAAGTGATCGAATGCAGCTGGAGAACGGATGCTGATGTGATTTGTCTAATTAAAGGTGTTTATTTTTTTTAGTTCAGTGGGTTTTTAAACTGTAGAATTAAATTTGATCTATTATGTTATAAACTCAGGCCGAAGGACCACAGAATCACAGGTGGCGATCAGTGGCCATGCCCCAAAAGACAGCTGCCTTCTCAAGAGCGCCAATGTGTGCAGAGGCTCCTCATTACCAGCTGTTTTTTGAGGCACCTCTCGAGTTTCAAATCAAAGTCTGCATTAGTTTCGTTGGCTCTTTATTCCTTTGTGTGTGTATTATTTCTACCAAGGCATGACCTTCTCAGAAAGATACCGAGAGGGGAAGCTTTGTCAGTTGTTAAGTTGTGCGATGTGAAATGAGCAGTCTGACCTGATTCCTGATAACCCCCTATTTCCATTTGGGCATAAGTGATTTTGTCTCTCAATACATTTTCACCTGTAGGGACATAGTGATCTTAGAAGATGACCCACTAGTTCTGCCTTCCACTTCTAGGCAACACTGAGCCGTTGATTTCGACTGCAAAGGGAATCTGCTGGTTGCTTCTGAAGGTGTGTGAACACCAGCAAATCACAAAGCCAACTGCTGGGTCTCATGTGCTCTTGGGAAGACGGTGTGTGCATGCTCCCTCTTCAGGGAGCTGACTATTAACACTGCTTCATGGCACCCTTTGAATCATAGAATGTGACGATTTGACGTGGTTATTCTTAATTGACTTGGGGTTAGGCAGACCATTCTCATGCTGGTTTTGCCTTCGGACTTAATGAGATGCCAGCTTTGAGAAGTGAACAAATTAACATTTTCTCTGGTGACTTACTATATAGCATTACTGAGAGCACAGCTGTGCAGAGAGTATCTAGTTCTCCTCTTGCTGAACTCACTGAGTGTTGCCAGGAAGGTTCTCTCTGCCCTAGGCCCTCTTTCCTGGTCCATGGGCCCCGTCCTCATCTTTTCTCGCTCAGGCTGCCTCTCGTAAGTCAAGCATCCAGCCACTTACTCAGTAAAGGCTTCCTGAAGATCGCATGCCAGGAGAAACACTGGGGTTTGGCGGTGCATGTCATGAACGTGGTCCCTCCCCTTTCACGGACCGTACTGTCTGGTGCAGCGGGGCAGATCCAGCCCCGTTCGCCTGTCTTTGTACATGAGGTTTTGTGGGAGTACAGCCCTACAGCCAACGGCTGTCTGGCATCCATACTGTCTGGCTGCTCTGGGCACAACTACAGTGGCATCTTGAGCAACTGAGCAGAGACCCTGTGGTCTCACAGCCTGGAGGGCTTCCTGCTCCAGGCAGAGAGGTGAAGAAGTGAGTGCAGGTGGGAGCCAGACATGCCCCCAGAAGAGCATCCACTCTCCTGAGGGAAGAGGGCCAGCGTGGAGCTTGAGAGCAGGGGCAGGGACATGTTCATACCTGAATTTCAGGGAAGTCACTTTGGCTACGGGCTTCCCTGGTGGCTCAGTGGTAAAGAATCTGCCTGCCAATGCGGAGATGTGGGTTTGATCCCTGGGTTGTGGAGATCTCCTGGGGACGGCAATGACAACCCACTCTAGTACTCTTGCGGGGAAAATCCCATGGACAGGAGCCTGGCGGCCTACAGTCCAGGGGTTCTCAGAAGACTTGGACGTGGCTGAGCAACTAAACCACCACCACTGCTTTGGCTACAGAACAGTAGTGATGACGGAGAGTGCGTGCAGGCATTGGAAGGAGAGGCACTCATGCCCAGGGCTCAGGAGCAGAGGTCTGCCTGGATGCACGCTTCATGCTGCTATGTGCTGATCCTGACGTTAGGTCACTTCTCTGTTGGCTGGTCTGTCTGTTCGGTGGGTGTGAGTGTGCTCAGTCTTGTTCGACTCTTTGCGACCCTATGGACTACAGCTCGCCAGAGGCTTCTGTCCAGGGAATTCTCCAGGCAAGAATACTGGAGTGTGTTGCCATTCCTTTCCCCGGGAGAACTTCCAGACCCAGAAATCAAACCCAGGTCTCCTGCATTGCAGGAAGATTCCCTTTCATTTCACCAGGGAAGAGATGGTTGGATGGCATCTCCAACTCCATGGACATGAGTGTGAGCAAACTCTGGGAGACAGTGAAGGACAGGGAAGCCTGTTGAGTTGCAGTCCATAGGGTCACAAAGAGGCAGACACAGCTTAGTGACTGAACAACAAAGAGAACAACAACAATATGTGTGAAGCCGAGCAGGTTGAGCACTGGGCAGATCCAGCCCCGTTCGCCTGTCTTTGTACATGAGGTTTTGTGCGAGTACAGCCCTACAGCCAACGGCTGTCTGGCATCCATACTGTCTGGCTGCTCTGGGCACAACTACAGTGGCATCTTGAGCAACTGAGCAGAGACCCTGTGGTCTCACAGCCTGGAGGGCTTCCTGCTCCAGGCAGAGAGGTGAAGAAGTGAGTGCAGGTGGGAGCCAGACATGCCCCCAGAAGAGCATCCACTCTCCTGAGGGAAGAGGGCCAGCGTGGAGCTTGAGAGCAGGGGCAGGGACATGTTCATACCTGAATTTCAGGGAAGTCACTTTGGCTACGGGCTTCCCTGGTGGCTCAGTGGTAAAGAATCTGCCTGCCAATGCGGAGATGTGGGTTTGATCCCTGGGTTGTGGAGATCTCCTGGGGACGGCAATGACAACCCACTCTAGTACTCTTGCGGGGAAAATCCCATGGACAGGAGCCTGGCGGCCTACAGTCCAGGGGTTCTCAGAAGACTTGGACGTGGCTGAGCAACTAAACCACCACCACTGCTTTGGCTACAGAACAGTAGTGATGACGGAGAGTGCGTGCAGGCATTGGAAGGAGAGGCACTCATGCCCAGGGCTCAGGAGCAGAGGTCTGCCTGGATGCACGCTTCATGCTGCTATGTGCTGATCCTGGCGTTAGGTCACTTCTCTGTTGGCTGGTCTGTCTGTTCGGTGGGTGTGAGTGTGCTCAGTCTTGTTCGACTCTTTGCGACCCTATGGACTACAGCTCGCCAGAGGCTTCTGTCCAGGGAATTCTCCAGGCAAGAATACTGGAGTGTGTTGCCATTCCTTTCCCCGGGAGAACTTCCAGACCCAGAAATCAAACCCAGGTCTCCTGCATTGCAGGAAGATTCCCTTTCATTTCACCAGGGAAGAGATGGTTGGATGGCATCTCCAACTCCATGGACATGAGTGTGAGCAAACTCTGGGAGACAGTGAAGGACAGGGAAGCCTGTTGAGTTGCAGTCCATAGGGTCACAAAGAGGCAGACACAGCTTAGTGACTGAACAACAAAGAGAACAACAACAATATGTGTGAAGCCCTTGGAGCACAGTGTTTGCAGGCATCACTGTGATTCCTATTCTGGTAATCCTGTTAGCAGGGGAGTGTGGCCTGACTCAGACCTTCACGGTGTCCACAAAAAGTTAGTTGATCTAAACCAATGGGAATCTGCTGTAAAAACAAAACAAATAAATAAGGGGGAAAAAAAGTTAGCCGATCTAAGAAAGAAATGGGAGATTTTATTTGAACCATATTTGAGGGTTATAATCCAGGAAGAGCATGGGAGAACTGTTGCACCCATTAGAAATCAAGGCACAGGTGCATAAGTATTTTTAGACAGAGGACTGGTCATCAAATAAGATATTATTGACAGTTTACACAATCCAGATCTAAGTGTCATCGTGCTAGGTCATGTGAACTGTTAACAAGTTCAGGAAGGAATGTTACCTCTTAAGGAGTTGTCCTGATACTAGAAGAATGCTGCTCTTTGGGGCTGAGTATGTATTTATGCCAATGGGGGGAATCTGGTCAATGCATAATGCAGATGCGCCGTGCACAGTAGAAGGGAAAGAGGAGGACAAAGGGCAGAGAAGAATTTTTATGTTTAAATTTCCCTTGTCTTGCCATAAAATACAAATTGAATTTCACTGCAATGAGTGTGTGGAGAAAGTGGCCCCATTCAGGAGCCACCTAGGCAATGGGACTGGTGGGAGTCAGTGTTTATTTAGACGTCAGAACAGGAGGCTGGGATGAAATGGAGGACTTGGTTTAATCGGCCAACGGATGGTGGTGGTTCCTGGCCTGGAGGTGGGGAGATGGTAACCGAAGCAGGTGTGTGCCATGTGTCCTGGGGTCATTCTGGGGCAGCTTAAGTTTCAGTTCCAAGTTGACACCAGTAGAAATGTTCAGGAAGCTGTTGGCTGTGGGCCCAGAGATGAGAAACAAGATGTGGGCTAAGAACAAGGAGAGAGGAAGTATCAAATGAACTTGGCCACCTTGCTGGGGAGAGTGAGGAGATGCCAGAGCGAGGAAGAGAACAGGCAGGCTCCTAACAGATCTTCAGGGAACGCCAAGAGTCAAAGGTTAGGGACACCGCTGGCAGTCCAGTGGTTAGGACTCTACAGTTTCACTGCCAAGGGCCCAGGTTCGATCTCTGGTTGGGGAACTAAGATCCACAAGGCACACGACATGGCCAAAAAATAGTCAAAAGGTTAGACAGGGGTTTCCCTGGTGGTCCAGTGGGTAAAGAGTCCGCCTTGTGCAAGGGGCACCGGTTTGATCCCTGGCCGGGGAAGATCCCTCGTACCGTAGAGCTGCTGGACCGGTGTGTCCAATTACAAGCCAGCAGTCTGGAGCACTTGTGCCCAGAGCCGGTGCTCTGCAACGAGAGAGGCCACTGCGATGGGAGGCCCTCACAGGCCAAAGGATAAAGATGGATGAAAATAAACAAATAAAAAACCAATAAAAGAGGCCAATTATTTTTTTAAAAGGATTATACAAAGGCAAGATCAAAACAACTTTTGAAAGAAAATGAGCATGAATTTCAAATCCATTAAACATTCTCTTGCTGAGGTGGGTGAGCCTGAGAAAAGTTTATATATGCTCTAGTCTTACAAAGCGCCCACCCACCTAAGCCACAGTAGGCGTCTCCTGCTTTGAGTGCCTAGCTTTTGACACTGTCATGTTCCACCATCTTCCTATCTTCCTCCCAGTGTGTTCCCCCCAGTGGAATATTAAGCACCACAGAGAATGCCCTGGTACAACTGATGACCTGTTCCATCTACATATCTCTATCTGTTTCTCCCCCCTCACTCTTTTTCTCCCCAGTTACTAGTTCACTAGAGCCTTGATGTGAAAAGTTGAAGGAGAGGACGCCCCTTTTTGTGGGGTCCTTGGTTCAACACCAGCAACTTACCTGATATCTTAGAGTTTTATAAGGACTTCTCTATGTTACTTTGTTCATTTCAATGCTTCCCATGGGCTTCCCAGGTGGCACTAGTGGTAAAGAATTCACCTGCCAGTGCAGAGACCTAAGAGACTCGGGTTTAGTCCCTGGGTGGGGAAGATTCCCTAGAGAAGGAGATGACAACCCACTCCAGTGTTCTTGCCTGAGTAAGCTCATGGACAAAGGAGCCTGGCGGGCTATAGTCCATAGGATCGTAGAGAGACAGACACGACCTAGTGACTAATCAGACAGGTGCCTGCTACTTTACTCAGGTGTGCAGTGCTCAGAAGCCTGATCCAGAAGGCTTACCCACCTGTACCTGAAGAAAGGCATCGCCTTTAGATGGTTGGATGAGGTGCTGCATCTTACGTTTAGTTCAGTGTTATAGGAGGAACATTGTGGGAAAACTGGAATGGATCCCAAGTTGTGGGTGCATTATCCAACTCAGCTTCCAGGTTCTCTCCCCCCTTCATGATCTCTGACCCATTTCACAAGCCTTTAAATGATAGAAAACTGATAGTAACACACAAGAGTCTTGTCCATTGAAATGGAAACTGTGTGCTGCGGAATGCAGTTCAATGTTGCCTTCTGGGTATGGACCCGTTTTACCAGTTTTGCATCTATTTGTAAATTATTTACAGTATTCTTGATGTTCCTATATTTGTCCTTCAGATTCACCTTTGAACTGGTTGTAACATTTTATGGCTCCTTTTTCAAATTAATGGGTCAGTGAAAATCTGTATCCCTTGTTCAGAAAAGAGGTCCTCTCATCCAAGATCAGCGAGATTGGGCACATTCAGGGTGGTATGGCAATAGCTCTAGTCTTACAAAGCGCCCACCCACCTCCCAGTGGTTTACCCACGTGTTCCACCATCTTCCTATCTTCCTCCCAGTGTGTTCCCCCCAGTGGAATATTAAGCACCACAGAGAATGCCCTGGTACAACTGATGACCTGTTCCATCTACATATCTCTATCTGTTTCTCCCCCCTCACTCTTTTTCTCCCCAGTTACTAGTTCACTAGAGCCTTGATGTGAAAAGTTGAAGGAGAGGACGCCCCTTTTTGTGGGGTCCTTGGTTCAACACCAGCAACTTACCTGATATCTTAGAGTTTTATAAGGACTTCTCTATGTTACTTTGTTCATTTCAATGCTTCCCATGGGCTTCCCAGGTGGCACTAGTGGTAAAGAATTCACCTGCCAGTGCAGAGACCTAAGAGACTCGGGTTTAGTCCCTGGGTGGGGAAGATTCCCTAGAGAAGGAGATGACAACCCACTCCAGTGTTCTTGCCTGAGTAAGCTCATGGACAAAGGAGCCTGGCGGGCTATAGTCCATAGGATCGTAGAGAGACAGACACGACCTAGTGACTAATCAGACAGGTGCCTGCTACTTTACTCAGGTGTGCAGTGCTCAGAAGCCTGATCCAGAAGGCTTACCCACCTGTACCTGAAGAAAGGCATCGCCTTTAGATGGTTGGATGAGGTGCTGCATCTTACGTTTAGTTCAGTGTTATAGGAGGAACATTGTGGGAAAACTGGAATGGATCCCAAGTTGTGGGTGCATTATCCAACTCAGCTTCCAGGTTCTCTCCCCCCTTCATGATCTCTGACCCATTTCACAAGCCTTTAAATGATAGAAAACTGATAGTAACACACAAGAGTCTTGTCCATTGAAATGGAAACTGTGTGCTGCGGAATGCAGTTCAATGTTGCCTTCTGGGTATGGACCCGTTTTACCAGTTTTGCATCTATTTGTAAATTATTTACAGTATTCTTGATGTTCCTATATTTGTCCTTCAGATTCACCTTTGAACTGGTTGTAACATTTTATGGCTCCTTTTTCAAATTAATGGGTCAGTGAAAATCTGTATCCCTTGTTCAGAAAAGAGTTCCCCTCATCCAAGATCAGACGAGATTGGGCACATTCAGGGTGGTATGGCAATAGTCTCTTATCATCCATACCCGTGTACATTTATACCTGGAAGATTCACAAGGAAGTGCTGGCTGTGAGTGCCTTTATCAAAGGAAAGGCAAGAACACTTGCCTTTCACGATAGGCCATTAAGGATCCTATGAATTGTGTCTGATATGTTTATAGTATTACCTAAACAAAGAGATTGTTGTTGTTTAGTAATTAAGTCATGGTCAACCCTTTGTGACCCCGTTGTATGCAGCATGCCAGGCTTTCCTGTCCTTCACTATCTCCTGGAGTTTACTCAGACTCAGGTCCATAGTCAGTGATGCCATCTAACCACCTCTATCCTCTGCTGCCCCCCTTCTCTTTTATCTTTCTCAGCATCAGACTCTTTTTCAGTGTGTCAGCTTTTCACATCAGGTGGCCAAAGTATTGGAGCTTCAGCTTCAGCATCAGTCCTTCTCATGAGTGTTCAGGGTTGATTTCCTTTAGGATTGACTGATTGGATCTCTACTCTCAAGATACATTTGTTAAATCCCTTTTTGAAATCTCTCAGGTCAGTCCTTCGCTAGCTAGCCCCTACCAAAGCTTCAGCATTGAGTAAATTTACCTTTGAATTAGCTGACTTTCTAAAGAGGCCTTTGTGTCTAAATAAACCACCATGGGACAGCAATCTGCACAGCAGCCTTCTGCACTCTGTAGAATTTTTCACTTGACTTTTCAGAATAGCTCCAACACTGTAGAAACATGTCGATCAGACGGTACTAATTCTTTGATGACTCTGTTCAGGAGCTGGGGGATCTTGGTGTGAGGTGGGGCGGTAGACCAGTCACCCGGGTCTGCGGTCCTGGCTCTTGGTTCTCACCTGTTTGCTCGCCCGAGCCAAGCTACACACATTCTGTAGCCTCCTCTGGTTACAGCCAGCAGCCCTCCATTTAAGCCTGTGGAGTTCAAGCTTGCTTCTTATTGAAAACACCTGGGGTGCTCTTAAAACTCCGAACACTCCAGCTCGTTAAGTCACAGCGTCTGAGGGGGTGGGACGTGGACTTCCATGTGTTTAGAATCACTAAGGTGCTGCTGCTGTCCAGAAACACGGCTGTGCAGAGAACGGCGCTGACTTAGCAGAAGTTTCACAGGTGACCCCAGGGACAAAAGCAGGCAGCAGGGTTTCTGACGGAAGGATCTGTGCAGCCGACGTGGAACATCCGGACAGAAAGGGAGGCAGACCTCATAGAATATCCATACATAACCTGGTTTTCCCGGGGCCACCTCTGGAACGGGGCCAGCTGGGTCCTGGGTGTGTTTAAAAGCCCTGGTCCTCAGAGCTTGTTTTACAGTTCTGAACTCAGCTCAGCTCTCAGAGAGGAGGAAGGACTGAGGGGGGCTGTCGAGCGCACGGCCCAGCCCCAGTTGTCTGCCATGTGGGCCCTTCATGGGCGGGTGACACCCAACACTACCACCGCCGCGTGGCCCTGTGACCGACAGAAGGTCATGTTCCTTGTCCACCAGACAGCTGGGAAAACCGCAGTGTACCACAGGGCCTGTTACGTGCCTGCTGTGATCTAAGGTCCTGGAACCTCGTGCTCTGACAGTGTGCTGTAACAAAGACAAGGGGTCTTTGAGAAGGAGTTGCGTTTATGAAGGGAGAAGTAGAAATTGCATTCATCCCTTTATGTTGGAACAGTAAGGCAAGGAATCGGGCTTCCCTGGTGGCTCCGTGGTACAGAATCCAGCTGCAGTGCAACAGATGCAGGTTCCATCCCTGGGTGGGGAAGACCCCCTGGAAGAGGGCATGGCAACCCGCTCCAGTAATCTAACCTGGAGAACCCCATGGACAGAGAAGCCTGCCGGGCTGTAGCCCATGAGGTCACAAAGGTCAGACACAACTGAGCAACTAAGCAACAACAGCAAAGCCAGGGAATTTGTCCATTCCTGGTATGATGGTTCCCCCACTCCCCGGCCCCGGCCCAATGCCAGAATAATTTCTTCTGATGAGGAGTCCTGGTTCATGGCCTGCTTCAGTTTCATGATTCGTGCTATTCTGTCGTCGCCTCGGCTGTTTTTAAAACATGCAAATTGGTGTCATAAACTCTGCTATGATTGCTTCATGTACTGACTGTATACCCCCTCCCTTTTGTGTAGGAAGACAGAGCTGTGAATAACCCCATGCCTGACCGAGGGGGCAATGGACTCGCCCCCGGGGATGACAGATTCAAACCCGTGGTGCCCTGGCCTCATGTGGAAGGCGTAGAAGTGGACCTAGAGTCTATTCGAAGGAAAAACAAGAGACATGAACAAGAGCGCCATGCTGGAGGAGAGAACCAGAAAGACATCATGCAGAAACAGTATCTCACGTTTAAGCCCCAGACTTTCACCTACCGTGATCCTGTGCTCCGCCCCGGCGTCCTCGGGAACTTTGAACCCAAAGAGCCTGAGCCCCCCGGAGTGGTCGGGGGCCCCGGAGAGAAAGCCAAGCCGTTGGTTCTGGGACCAGAATTCAAACATGCCATTCAAGACAGCATTAAAGAGTTTGGATTTAACATGGTGGCGAGCGACATGATCTCCTTGGACCGCAGCGTCAGTGACTTGCGACAAGAAGAGTAAGCACCCTTCCTCTTCTTTCTAACCCGGGGTCACGGTGGGGTGGATGGACACTGAGTTAGACTGTTAGAATGCAGAAAGGTATTGTTCCCTTGACTGCAGGGAAACAAGAGGATCTTTGGTCCACAAAATGGCCAGAGGTGGGAGAGCTCCCCATTTGTCTTATCTTATTGTGGGTGTGGTGTGTGAAGCTCTGGGGTTCTCAACACCTGTGCCGCTCAAAGCGTGGCCTCCGCCGGTCAGAACTTGCCCTCCCCCCCTCCAAAGTGAGAGCGCTTGCACCGAGTGTTGAATCCACTGTTAAGTGCACTGTTTAGCCTCACCTGCCAATGTTTTAATAACAGAGCCTTCTCGGAGCGTGGCTTTTGCCACTGGACCAGGCTGCTTGTCCTGCTGTAGGGTGGCAAACAGGAATGCTGGGGGGGATGCTCCTGAAGCTAACTGGATGTCTGCCTCCTTCCGTTTTTCTCTTTTTTTTTTAATTGGAGAATAATTGCCTTACAATGTTGTGTTAGTTTCTGCTGTCCAGCATGAATCAGCCATAATTATATATATATGTAACGTATGCCCCCTTCCTCTCGAGTCTTCCTCGTGCACCCCCCCGCTGAGCGCCCATGACCAGCTTCCCACTAGTTCCCTGCTACACCCAGCCCTGGAAGCAGGAACAGAAGCTCCCGAGTGTGTATAAAGGGCACCCTCGAGCAGATGAAATCGTGGCCCACATGTTCAGGTCCTTTTCATGTCGTCTGATTTAAAACAAAGGGTTTCCAGCTCTTGACTTTTGATCATGGCGATTGTTGGCCAAACTCAAAGCTGTTCTCTCTCGGTTTAATCAGTAGCTAGTTCTACTTGGAGGATCTAAGCATCTTCCAGTCGTGTGGGTGTAAACGTAGTCTGTGCTACTAGAAAACGTTCCAGGTGTCTTCCCAGTGAGGTGGGCTTAGCACGGTCCTCATTTTAGGAAGTGAACCTCGGGCACACACCCGCACACAGACCCCACAGCAGCGTCCATTATGACCACGGAGTAGAAGTCTGGCCTACCAGAGGGCTGCTCCAGAGGCTTCATGTGTAGCTTTGGTAGGAGTCGGGGAGGGGGGCGTGAAAGATGCAGAGAAAAAAGAGAAGAAGAGAACCAGGAGGTGGGAGACATCACCTCTAGCACAGAGAAGGTGTGGAGCATCTGGCAGGGGACTGTAAAGGGAGAAGGCGGGAGCAGTTTATTCCTCGTGAAGGTAGGGGTTTGCCTGGTCACAGAGTTGCCACATTTAGAAAAAAAACCAAAAAACAAAGTAGAAGATGCTCAGTCAAATTTAATTTCAGGTACACAATGAAAAACATTTAGTTTAAGTATGCCCCAAATAGTGTATGGGGCATACCTATATATTAAAAATATTTGTTGTTTAGCCGTGCATTTAACTGTGGCTCCTGTATTGTACCCGGCAGCCCCCCCTCCGCCGCCCCGCCCCAGGCAGGGGTTGAGACTCCTGCTAGGAGTGCCGGGCATGGACCCTTGAGGACCCTAAATGGGATCTGCGGTCCCCACCTGGAGTGCCTCCCAGCCAACCCAAGACAGACTGGGACCTCGAGTCTGCCCCTGGGGTTCTAAGTGATCTGATTTAATTCTCACAAGCAAACCGAGATGGTTCGCACGTGTGAAGGCGACGTCCGAGACTCAGAGCTGTGACTTCTTAACGCCTGCCCAGTGAGGCAGCAGAGCTGCGGTCCTGCCCTGCGTAGCTCTTCTCTCTCCTCCACCCACACCTTCCCGGACAACGTTCCATCCCAGGCAGAGCTCAGTGTGGAGATGGAGATTCTGGCGTAAGAACTGCTTATAGAAGATACGCATTAAAAATGCCAGTGTAAATCTAGCTCGTGTGTGTGTGCTGGCTCAGTCACTCTGTCGCGTCTGATTCCCTGTGACCCCACGGGCTGTAGCCAGCTAGACTCCTCTGTCATGCGGTTCTCCCGGTGTGGATCCTGGGGTGGGTTACTGTGCTCTCCTCCAGGGGGTCTTCCCGACACAGGGATCAAACCCACATCGCTTACCTCTCCTGCGTTGGCAGGCAGGTTCTTTACCTCTAGCACCACCAGGGAAGCCCATAAGGGACAAGCTAAGATCAAAAATAGAAAACTAACAAGGATCTACTGTATAGCACAGGGAACTGTGCTCAATATCTTGAAATAACCTCTCATGGAAAAGAACCTGGAAAAGAATACGTGTGTATGTAGGTATACACACACATATACATATATGTGTATAACTGAAACAGTGTAAATCCACCTACTTCAGTTTAAAAAAAGAAAGAAACATGCCAATAAAATCAAATGGCCCAGGAATTTCCCAGGTGGTCCAGTGGTTAAGACTCTGCACTTCCACTGCAGTGGGTGCATGGGTTTGATACCCGGTCAGGGAACTAAGGTCCCACATGCTGAGTGGTACACCGACCCCCCAGTATCTAACCACATACGCAGCACAGACAGAGCGGTGCCCTGAGCTGGCGTGGTCCTTGGTGCCTCCCTCTCCTGAGCCCTCGCGTCCCTTCTGTCCCCAAGGCCCCTTCTTGCTGCGACCACAGTCCGTCTCAGATCCACACTCCTACTTCCACTGCCACCAGCCACGTCCACGCCACCATCGTCTCTCCTGGAATTCCTCCAGGGCCTCGTCCCTGGTCTCCCTGTCTCCTGCCTTGTTCCCAGAGAAGCAGGGCGGGGTCCGACACACAAACCCACCCCATGTGCATCGTTCTTTGTCTTCTCAGTGCACCTAGAATAAAACCTTCCAGCCCTGACCACCTCAGTCTGGCCCGCGCTTTCCCACGGGGGCCTTTGCACAAGCTCCCCGTACCCCAGCCCCCAGCCCCACCCGTGGGATTTTTCCTCCCCTTCTTGGCGCCTTCCCAACCCTCAGGCTCTGTTGGACTCTGTCCCTTGCTTTATTTTTTATTATCACTCTCTGGCCACTTCGTTCGTAGTATCTCTCACATTTTATAATGAGGCATTGATTTATTTAGCTGTCTATTGACTATCTATTTTACTAGATGATAAGGCCATGAGAGCAAGGAATTTGTCTTCTCCAGCTCTTCCCAGTCCCTGACACCCGGGAGCTTGGCAGGGCCCAGAGGTGAACATCTATGGAGAGAACGAATGAATGAATGAGTGGATAAAGGAGTGACTGAGGGAATCTGCTGGGGTCAGACCTTGGCTCCTCCACCAGACACGAGATCTTAGACCAGCTCCTTGCCCCCACACCTCTCAGTGACCTGATCCAGCATGTGGGTCTGTCAGTACCTAGTGCCCGGATTGGCATTGGGATTAAAGGACATAACAGACTAAGAGTCTTATCACAGGCCTAGTAGTTAGAAACTTAAGTATTAGTGATTTTTTAGAAAACTGCTGTGGCACTTTCTTAAGGTCACAATTTGTCTAAACTTGAATGTCTCCGTAGCTATGTAAGTTTGAGGTCGTCTGTTGCTTTTTGGAAAATGTTGACCTCCGTGGCCGGGTCTGCATTACCTTGTTTCTCCTCATGTCTTCCTTAACAGCAAAGCCTTCACCCTTTGGATGATCCCAGACACACCAGGTGCCTCTGCGGCCCCGTTTCTCCAGGTCTTGCCCTCCTACAGTCATCTTTCTTCCTGTCTGTCTCTCTCTCTCTTCTCCCAGCATGCTCCCTTCTTTTCTAATTTTTCTTCTTGGCTCTAATCTCCCTTCCTCCCTCCTGCCATGCCTTTTCACAGGCTGATCACTGCTTTGTTCTTTTCTCTGGCATAACTGGAGCACCGCTCAGAAATAAGATTATTGCATGTTCTGGCGAGGATTGAGGCTCCAGTCAGATAAAAGGACTAAGGCTATCTTAGCAAACTGCTCGTAAGCTCCCGTTTCAAATTCTGTGCTAGTGCGAACATGTTTTTTAATATTCAAAATATTAAAACATCATAACTCCCAGAAAAAAGATTTTTTTTTTAACTGAATCCGGATGACTTTTAGAAATTTGATTCTTTCTCACCGCCTTTTAAAACACGGAATAGGCTTTTTTCCTGTGTGGACACTTTAAAATTCAATGTAGACTCATAAATAGTTTCCAAGTTAAGTTATTCATCAATTAGAATGTGGTCAGTCTTGAAGAATTTTCTCCAAAATAAAAAGGTCAACAGAAAATATAGCACTCCTCTTAGGTTTGCATTGTATCTAACATGCATATTAGCACCTTTCTGCTCTGCAGCTGGACGTCTTCGGTGGCTCACTGGTAAAGAATCCGCCTGCCAACGCAGGAGACACAATTTCAATGCCTGAATTGGGAACATCCCCAGGAGGAGGGAGTTTGCGCAAGTTCACGTCCATTGGGTCGGTCGGTGGTGCAGTCTAACCATCTCGTCCGCTTCCACCACCTCCTCCTTCCGCTTTCCATCTTTCCTAGCATCAGCGTCTTTTCCAGTGATCCATCATTCTTGCCTGGGAAGTCCCATGGACAGGGGAGCCTCTGGGCTAAAGTCCACGGGGTCGCAAAGAGCCGCGCTCGGTTTAGCAACTGAGCTCTTCAGGCAGCGCCTAAAGGATCGCCTGCATTCACATCACACACACACGCCCTCTCTCCGCTCAGCCCCGTGGAGAGCATGCCACACGAGGCCCAGATCTCTGCACCTGTGGCGTCTGGTGAGCCTGCTCTCTGGCCTCAGCCACGCACAGCAGTGAGGCACCTGCCGCGCTCAGAGACCCAGCTCTGGGCCATCTGTCCAGCTGGGGCGTCAGCCGCAGGTTTACCGGCTCATTCCTGGGGCGGCTCCGTCGTCTTTTCAGATGAAGAGCAGGGCAGGACGGTCCAGCTGCCAGCGTGACTCACGCTCCTGTCTCTTGCAGTTTTGAACCCCCATCCCTAGGCTGAGTCACTCGTTGGCTGTTGATCGCTCGTTAGGAGAATGAGTAACAGTGTTTTGAGTGAACCGGAGGCCTGCTTCTTGTTTCAAGACTTGAGCCAAGAATGACTTCACCTGCCTTCATGCTGGTTTTCTAAAAAAAAAACATGCGCATGATTCTCTGCACGGCTCAGCAGGGGCCCTGGAGGGGGCAGATTTTTTTTAACTGAATCCGGATGACTTTTAGAAATTTGATTCTTTCTCACCGCCTTTTAAAACACGGAATAGGCTTTTTTCCTGTGTGGACACTTTAAAATTCAATGTAGACTCATAAATAGTTTCCAAGTTAAGTTATTCATCAATTAGAATGTGGTCAGTCTTGAAGAATTTTCTCCAAAATAAAAAGGTCAACAGAAAATATAGCACTCCTCTTAGGTTTGCATTGTATCTAACATGCATATTAGCACCTTTCTGCTCTGCAGCTGGACGTCTTCGGTGGCTCACTGGTAAAGAATCCGCCTGCCAACGCAGGAGACACAATTTCAATGCCTGAATTGGGAACATCCCCAGGAGGAGGGAGTTTGCGCAAGTTCACGTCCATTGGGTCGGTCGGTGGTGCAGTCTAACCATCTCGTCCGCTTCC
Organism: Tragulus kanchil; assembly: GCA_022376925.1. NCBI lineage: Eukaryota > Metazoa > Chordata > Mammalia > Artiodactyla > Tragulidae > Tragulus > Tragulus kanchil. The sequence goes on from JAIOJX010000023.1 coordinate 136,493,279, forward strand.
ACCACCTCCTCCTTCCGCTTTCCATCTTTCCTAGCATCAGCGTCTTTTCCAGTGATCCATCATTCTTGCCTGGGAAGTCCCATGGACAGGGGAGCCTCTGGGCTAAAGTCCACGGGGTCGCAAAGAGCCGCGCTCGGTTTAGCAACTGAGCTCTTCAGGCAGCGCCTAAAGGATCGCCTGCATTCACATCACACACACACGCCCTCTCTCCCGCTCAGCCCCGTGGAGAGCATGCCACACGAGGCCCAGATCTCTGCACCTGTGGCGTCTGGTGAGCCTGCTCTCTGGCCTCAGCCACGCACAGCAGTGAGGCACCTGCCGCGCTCAGAGACCCAGCTCTGGGCCATCTGTCCAGCTGGGGCGTCAGCCGCAGGTTTACCGGCTCATTCCTGGGGCGGCTCCGTCGTCTTTTCAGATGAAGAGCAGGGCAGGACGGTCCAGCTGCCAGCGTGACTCACGCTCCTGTCTCTTGCAGTTTTGAACCCCCATCCCTAGGCTGAGTCACTCGTTGGCTGTTGATCGCTCGTTAGGAGAATGAGTAACAGTGTTTTGAGTGAACCGGAGGCCTGCTTCTTGTTTCAAGACTTGAGCCAAGAATGACTTCACCTGCCTTCATGCTGGTTTTCTAAAAAAAAAACATGCGCATGATTCTCTGCACGGCTCAGCAGAGCTGGAGTGTCTCCAGTAAGCGAGGTGCTGTGCTCGCCCGTCGGGGGATCCAGCAAGGAGAGGAACAGTCCTTGCCTTCAAGGCGCTCACCATCCACCCCTAGGCGGAGGGAGAGGTTACCGTGATGTCAGAGCGAGGAGGAGAGAGGGCCCACGTGGCATTACAAGGGAGCCAGGAGATGATTCGGGGGAACACCAGGGACAGTGTCGGGAAGGAGGAGGTTTCCCGGGGAGGAGGTTACAGGTCTAGAGGTCAGGACGGTAGCATGGGCCGGGAGGGAGGCGGGCACTGTGACTCAGGTGGATCCGGCAGTGGCTGCGGAGACACACATGGAAGCTCAGGGAGGGTCGTGGTTGCAGACCCCCGCATGCCCTTCACAGTCTGAGCTGACGGTGGTGCAGGGGAGAGCCCCCCTACCCCCGGAGTGTATAAAGAGAACTGGAGGAATGTCAGGCTGCTGGGGTGTCCAGGCCGGTTGGAGGGTGGGGGCCTGACCTGGCAGAGGGTCCATAGCCTCGAGGTCAGAGGTTGGGTGAAGTCCACCGAACCAGATAAAGGAGACGAAGGGCGTGAACTGGAGTTAGAACAAAGAGGGAGGTGCTGAGGAAGGAGGAATCGCGATCAGGCCGAGGCTTCACAGCACAGAGACACAAAAAAGGACGCTGCTGCCCGCTGCAGGAAGGGAGGAGGGGCTGCCCGGAGCAAGGTCCCCTGGCCCTCAGCCTCGGGGGAGTCTCCGCCCGCCTCTCAGATACCCGCCCAGGCCGAGCACGTGTGGGAAGTGCAATTCGTGGGTCTCTTAATTTTCTTCCACTACACTGTGGGGTTTTATTTCCTTTACTGTGAACTCACTGCTGATGCAAATGCATGGAAATTATTCTTGCCCTTTTTCTGCCCAAGAAGGCAGACAATCAGAGGTATAGAATCTAAGCTATTTTGTTTGAAACAAATGAGTTAAATATTTTGACTAGTTGAGCAAATTCATCTGCTTCTACTGTCTAACCTTTCCTCCTGCCTACACTCCTGTCGAATTTCTGTTTTGTCTAGCTATCGCAGTTGCATTGACAAGAGCAAAATAATAGATGTTAAAAGTGCCTGGAAAGCTCCTAAGAGCTATGCAAATGTTAATATGATTAATTGTTAATAACTTTGTTAAGCTTGTCTGTGGGAAACTGCGGTGTGTTTTTTAAGATATTACATACTGACATTCCCGCTTATACACTAGGTAATTTGCTTTTCTTACCTGATATCCAAACACTGGCGTTTATACTCTAATTTTATTGAAGGCATTTGTGATCGTGAGCTTTCTTCATTCTCCGTCCATGTTAAAGGCTCTCTTTGATACTCCTGTTTACAACATAGAGCTCTAATTTATCAAATTTGTTTTCAAAATAAGCTGTGGAGTTCTTTTCTAATTTCAATTTCTGTGCATCATGAGCCATGGGTTTCAGTTAGCACTGACTAAAAGTAAAGAACCACTCATAAGAGGTTAAAAGAAATATTAGCATAAGCTGTAAATGATGCACATGGGCTTTCCAGGTAGTGCTAGTGGTAAAGAACCCGCCTGCCAGTGCAGGAGACCTAAGAGACTCGGATTTGATCCTTGGATCAGGAAGATCCCCCCACTCCAATATTCTTGCCTGAAGAATCCCATGGACAGAGGAGTCTGGGGGGCTACAGTCCATGGAGTTGCAAAGAGCTGGACATGACTGAAGCAGCTTAGCACAGCACATACATAATAGACCCCCGTGTCTGTGTGAGTCACATATGTGCACCGTGAACTCCAGTGCTTCGTCATAGTCTCTGTTATTAGCACGTGTGTGCTGGTTCCACACGACCCTGTCCAGCATCACAGGTCATAGTCACTGACGCGTGCCCCCCTTTGCCCAAAGCACGTTTTCAATTGGTTTCAGATGACCCCCGGTGGACGGGCTGCTGCTTTTGCAGCCTAATAGTATCACTTTCTAAGCAGCCTGAAAATTTCGACTCTTAGAAGCCACTTTCTGTGAGTTCAGAGTTTCTCCATGTTAACTTTAAAAGCAAACGGTGTTCTGATAGCTAGTTTCTTTTCTTCCTCTTCTAAACACACTCATCTGAATACAGACGCACACACACCTGAGCACACACACATCTGAACACACACACACACACGCATTAAACGTTGGAATTTTCTCAATGATGGGGGCACAGCTGATTTTTGTTTGAGGTCCTACTGATTACAGGAGACCAAATTGGAATTATTGTAGAGCTAGAGGTAACTTAGATCACGCCAGCTTGCACAGCCCTTTAGAGGGGTGCCTCCAGAAGCTGGACACCAGGCGTCTGTTGCTCCAGGCCCCCCATTAGCAGGACGGCAGCACCCTTGAACCCCTGCTGCCCCACAGCCTGCAGGGTGGCTCCGCTCCCCAGTGGGAAGGTCCCTGTATGCTGAGACCTGGTCTGGTTGATGAGGTCCCTCCCACTAATGTAACTTCATTTCCCCTCAAGCCTTCACCACCTAGCTACAGAATGACAAGGTTTCCCTAGTGAAAATTATAAACCCGGATTGCTTGCTTGTTTGGTTTTTTTCCGCAGCTCTCTACCCACAGCCAGAAATTTAGAGTAAGTTGGGCTTCCGTGTGGTTCAGACAATAAACAATCTGCCTGCAATGCAGGAGGCGGGGCTCCAATCCCTGGGTCAGGAAGATCCCCTGGAGGAAGAAATGGCAACCCACCCCAGTATTCTTACCTGGAGAATCCCACGGACAGAGGAGCCTGGCGGGCTCCAGTCCATGGGGTTGCAGCGAGCAGGACAAGACTGAGTGACTTTGCACGCCCTGGCAGCTAGGCGGATGACGGTTCATGGAGGCGCCCTAAGGCACCCCACAGCAGCCCACCCTGGCGACAGACCCCTCTTGCTTTCTCTCCAGGGTGACTTTCCCACCTGTCCGGAACACTGGGATGGAGGGTAAGGGGGCGTTGGTGCCCTCTGCCACAGAGGCCTCTGAGTTTCAGAGCTGACGGTCCTCTCAGTGTGTTTGGTCATGGTCCTCTGCTGCGAGGTCAGCGGTCTCTCAGCAGGGAGTGTCTGACTCCCCGGGACGTCAGGCCCTTTGCACTGAGGCTAGCATGAGCCGCCAGACCGGCTCAGGTGTTTAGTAAACCGGGAGGTGGTCCTTGGGGGTCCTCGCTTTCCTCCTGCCTCCTCTGGTGACACTGGGAGGTGGTGCAGCAAGGTCTCCCACGGTTAAAGTGACCACCAGGACCGGGCATTTAGGATGACCTGGAGAAGAAAGTCTTTCTCTCCAGCGCCAGCGATGGGGGGAAGGGGCCTCGGGACGGGGCGCTGCCCTGTGCGGGGTGGTGCAGGCCCCTCCAGCGGGACCAGATGGAGGAGGAAGACTGCCCTGGATGACCTCTTTGTCCCGGTATCGCGGCCCAGTGTTAGGAGATAAAGTCTCCGAGGACCTACGCAAGGAAAACACGAGCCTCCGGGCTTGAAGGCTGTGAGGACCCGAGGGATAGGCTCGGATGCAACTGCACTTGGCAGCAATGTTCGCTGATTGCCTTTGGTTTTCTTAGGGCCCTGGTCCCCACACGGCTTGGGTTTCCAGTGGGCTGGTCGCCCTGTTGTTTCTCTTAGGTTCTATTTTTCTTTCTCCCTCCTCTTCTTCCCTTGCCTGTTTTTCTTTTCCTTCCTTTCGGCATGGTTTTACAAAACAGAAGGCCGTTTGGGGAGGAAACGTTCAAGGCAGCAGAGCAGAAGCACCCCTGCAGCAGGGAGTGCAAGCCGAACCCGCAGGCAGGGCGCTGTCCGCGTGGAAGAGGCGTCGCCTGCCTGAGGCTGACTTATCTGTTGACGCATAAACCCACTTGTAAGAAAGGGACGTCCCCTCCCCCTCCGTTTGTTCTGGAAGCACCGCAGCTATCCCAGTAGACAGACAGCGACAGCCTCAGGGAGTCAGCCCCCACCTCCCTCAAGGGGAGCTGGGAGTGTGTAGGGCCGGGTCTCGCTCTGCATTCAGAGGCTGAGGCCTCACAGGTTCCAGAGATGCCCGTGTGGACGGGCCTTCCCCTCTGCAGGATCCTGTAAAGGCCAGGGGAGAAGGAAAGCAGCGTGGGGACCGACCAGGGCAGAGAGGTTGTCTTCCTTCCTCTCAGACTGGGATTCAGGTCATCTCCCCGCCTCTGCCATGGCAAGCCCTGAACTCGCCAGGACTCAGGACTTAACAAAGAGCTGGGAGTCGGGACAGAGAGGTATCAGTGATTTTATGGATGGGAGAGCTTACATGTCGGAAGCCAGGTCCTGGGGCGACACACATCCCACCTTTGTTGGCAGGCTTCGTTGGGGCGGGGAGGGTGCTTGAGAGCCGGGTCAGTGGTTCTAGGGGAAACTGAAATGAGGTGGTCTCCTTAGTTCCCAGGGATGCCAGCAGAGGAGCACGCCCCTCGTGGCCCCTTTGATTAGCTCTCTCAGCGGAGATGTTCTGATCTAAAGATTAGAGCAACCACTAGCTGGGCCCGGCAAGTACACAGGCACTTACGGATCAGCCCCATGATGACGAGAGAAGGTCAGCCAGGTGAGCCGGTGTAGGAGAGGCAGGACCTGTCGGGCAGGGGTTGTCCAGAGATCAAGAGCTACCGTGGGGGCCTGACCACGCACTGGGGAGGTTCTGACCGCTTACCCTCGGCACTGCAGGCCCCTGGGGTCAAGGCACTGTGTTTTCCAAAGCAGGGGTCATAGATGGAGCAGCAGGAAGGACTTGCAGGATTCCCTGAAGGCACTTCTAACCAAGTCGTCTTTGCTCACTTGAAGCCAAATATGGCAGCTCTTCGTATCACAAATAGAATTACTGTTCTGTCATCCTTGCAAACACGTCAGGTGGCCCATGCTAAAATGTAGGAAGGCCAGAGTAATTACATGAGTTAAAATGATCTGAAAATACAGTTTAATGTCAGTAAAAGTTAGTTTTTTAGCTCATCACTAGGGAGTGGCCATGGCTTTGCTTTCCTCATCGCTGGAGTGTCCACAGTCCCAGGGGGGACTCCCTCGCATCCCAGAGGCACTCAGGAGTCAGCCCACCTCCCTCAAGGGAGCTGGGAGGTGTAGGGCCGGGTCTCGCTCTGCATTCAGAGGCTGAGGCCTCACAGGTTCCAGAGATGCCCGTGTGGACGGGCCTTCCCCTCTGCAGGATCCTGTAAAGGCCAGGGGAGAAGGAAAGCAGCGTGGGGACCGACCAGGGCAGAGAGGTTGTCTTCCTTCCTCTCAGACTGGGATTCAGGTCATCTCCCCGCCTCTGCCATGGCAAGCCCTGAACTCGCCAGGACTCAGGACTTAACAAAGAGCTGGGAGTCGGGACAGAGAGGTATCAGTGATTTTATGGATGGGAGAGCTTACATGTCGGAAGCCAGGTCCTGGGGCGACACACATCCCACCTTTGTTGGCAGGCTTCGTTGGGGCGGGGAGGGTGCTTGAGAGCTGGGTCAGTGGTTCTAGGGGAAACTGAAATGAGGTGGTCTCCTTAGTTCCCAGGGATGCCAGCAGAGGAGCACGCCCCTCGTGGCCCCTTTGATTAGCTCTCTCAGCGGAGATGTTCTGATCTAAAGATTAGAGCAACCACTAGCTGGGCCCGGCAAGTACACAGGCACTTACGGATCAGCCCCATGATGACGAGAGAAGGTCAGCCAGGTGAGCCGGTGTAGGAGAGGCAGGACCTGTCGGGCAGGGGTTGTCCAGAGATCAAGAGCTACCGTGGGGGCCTGACCACGCACTGGGGAGGTTCTGACCGCTTACCCTCGGCACTGCAGGCCCCTGGGGTCAAGGCACTGTGTTTTCCAAAGCAGGGGTCATAGATGGAGCAGCAGGAAGGACTTGCAGGATTCCCTGAAGGCACTTCTAACCAAGTCGTCTTTGCTCACTTGAAGCCAAATATGGCAGCTCTTCGTATCACAAATAGAATTACTGTTCTGTCATCCTTGCAAACACGTCAGGTGGCCCATGCTAAAATGTAGGAAGGCCAGAGTAATTACATGAGTTAAAATGATCTGAAAATACAGTTTAATGTCAGTAAAAGTTAGTTTTTTAGCTCATCACTAGGGAGTGGCCATGGCTTTGCTTTCCTCATCGCTGGAGTGTCCACAGTCCCAAAGGAAGCCAATAGGCAGAAGACTCATTTTTAATCACTTCCTAACAGCTTTTAGACTGAGCACAGCCATTTCGATCAAAAGAACACATCCACACCTTCTCCAGAATGGCAAGGCCCAGCGAGCGCATCAGAACTGGGAAAGAGGGCTCTGGAGACAGATCTGGGCACCTGCGCTCCAGGCTCCTAAGACTGTTCCCCAGAGGAAGGGCCTGTGGGGGTCTTCAGAGAAAGACGCTTGCCTCGTCCTCCGTGGGGCGGGAGCGCCCCCTAGAGGCGGACGCGGTCATTGCTGGCCTGCCAAAGGGTGTCTGTGCGGGGGGGAAAAGGAAGGGGCTGCCGGAAGACGGAAAATACCTTCCAGAAAGTAACACCGGGGGCTCTTATTTAAAATCAAAGAGTCTCTGCTGAGCAGGGGATGACGCCTTTTAGATGAGGGTTCAGCTGTCCCAGCGGCAGCGTCTGGTTGTCCGGGGGCTGGGGCGAGTGTGTGCTGGGGGTGTAACTTCACGGAGGGCACAAAGGCTCCAGCCCCAGGACATTCATTGACGCACATCCCTATGGTTTGGGGAAAATATTTCTCGGTCATTTTATTTATTTTTTGGCCACGCCACAAGGCTTGTGGGGTCTTAGTTCCCCGACCAGGGATTCGACCCAGACCTTCGGCCGTGAGACCAGAGTCCCAACCAGTGAACCACCAGGGAAGCCGCTCTCAGTCGCTCTAAGTGAGGACGAAGCTTGTCTTCCACCCCAACGTGAGAGGAACTGTCGCGGTGCTGCTCGTTCGTTCCTTACGTCTCTGTTGCAGCAGCTAATGAAGAGAGAGGGTGCTCAGTGAATGCCAGGGAGGGCAACAGCGTCCTTGTCCACTTACCGAGCACCTGCTGGATGCCTGCCAGTGTGCTGTGTCCTTTGGCACACTGTCTCCCATCCTTAGAACTGTGCTGAAACAGTGTAACTTTTGCTCTGTGTTTGGAGAGAACAGAACTGAGGCCAGAAGCAGATGCATTGAAGAAGGTTGCATAACTAGAAGTGGGGTGCAGTTCCGGCTTCCCGGCTGCACTGCCTTATTAGTGACGCTAAGGTAATGGCCAGGGGGTGTATTACAGTGCATACAGCACATTAACTTTTTTCTAAGGAGGAAGGAGCTTCTATTTTTAATAATTTCTTAATTTAATTTATTTATTATCTATGCTGGGTCTTCGTTGCCGCGTGGGCTTCTCTCGTTGTGGTTCTCAGGCTTCTCATTACATGGGTTTCTCATTGCAGACCACGAATTCTAAGTGTGTGGACTCAAGATCGTGGCGACATCAGGGGGTTTCCCCGGGCACCTGCGCTCCAGGCTCCTAAGACTGTTCCCCAGAGGAAGGGCCTGTGGGGGTCTTCAGAGAAAGACGCTTGCCTCGTCCTCCGTGGGGCGGGAGCGCCCCCTAGAGGCGGACGCGGTCATTGCTGGCCTGCCAAAGGGTGTCTGTGCGGGGGGGAAAAGGAAGGGGCTGCCGGAAGACGGAAAATACCTTCCAGAAAGTAACACCGGGGGCTCTTATTTAAAATCAAAGAGTCTCTGCTGAGCAGGGGATGACGCCTTTTAGATGAGGGTTCAGCTGTCCCAGCGGCAGCGTCTGGTTGTCCGGGGGCTGGGGCGAGTGTGTGCTGGGGGTGTAACTTCACGGAGGGCACAAAGGCTCCAGCCCCAGGACATTCATTGACGCACATCCCTATGGTTTGGGGAAAATATTTCTCGGTCATTTTATTTATTTTTTGGCCACGCCACAAGGCTTGTGGGGTCTTAGTTCCCCGACCAGGGATTCGACCCAGACCTTCGGCCGTGAGACCAGAGTCCCAACCAGTGAACCACCAGGGAAGCCGCTCTCAGTCGCTCTAAGTGAGGACGAAGCTTGTCTTCCACCCCAACGTGAGAGGAACTGTCGCGGTGCTGCTCGTTCGTTCCTTACGTCTCTGTTGCAGCAGCTAATGAAGAGAGAGGGTGCTCAGTGAATGCCAGGGAGGGCAACAGCGTCCTTGTCCACTTACCGAGCACCTGCTGGATGCCTGCCAGTGTGCTGTGTCCTTTGGCACACTGTCTCCCATCCTTAGAACTGTGCTGAAACAGTGTAACTTTTGCTCTGTGTTTGGAGAGAACAGAACTGAGGCCAGAAGCAGATGCATTGAAGAAGGTTGCATAACTAGAAGTGGGGTGCAGTTCCGGCTTCCCGGCTGCACTGCCTTATTAGTGACGCTAAGGTAATGGCCAGGGGGTGTATTACAGTGCATACAGCACATTAACTTTTTTCTAAGGAGGAAGGAGCTTCTATTTTTAATAATTTCTTAATTTAATTTATTTATTATCTATGCTGGGTCTTCGTTGCCGCGTGGGCTTCTCTCGTTGTGGTTCTCAGGCTTCTCATTACATGGGTTTCTCATTGCAGACCACGAATTCTAAGTGTGTGGACTCAAGATCGTGGCGCACAGGTTTAGTGTCTCCGAGGTGTGTGGGATCTTCCCAGACCAGGGATCGAGTGAACCTGAGTCTCCTGCACTGGCAGGCAGATTCTTACCACTGAGCCACCAGGGAAGCCCACACATTACCTTTTTTTTTTTTTTTTTTTAATTTTGGCCTCTTTTATTGGTTTTTTATTTATTTACTTTTATGCATTTTTTTTCTTTTTTGGGGGGGGTTGGATTGGGAAGGAGGGGGGTGGGCGTGCCACTTCTATCTTTCATTTATCTATTTTCATCCATCTTTGTTCTTTGGCCCGTGCAGGCCTCGCATCGCAGTGGCCTCTGTTGTCGCAGAGCACCGGCTCTGGGCACATGCGCGCTAGAGTTCCGGCTCAGAAATTGGACACATCGGTCCAGCTGCTCCGCAGCACGTGGGATCCTCCCAGGCCAGGGATCGAACCAGCGCCCCTTGCACTGCAAAGCGGTGTCCTTACCCACTGGACCACCAGGGAAGCCCCACTTTTATGCATCTTTAATCTTTGGCCTGTGTGGGCCTCCTATTGCAGTGGTGTCTCTTGTTGCCTAGCACCGGCTCTGGGCACATGCACTCCAGAGTGCTGGCTCATAATTGGGCACACCTGTCCAGCCACTCTGCAGCACGTGGGATCTTCCCGGTCCAGGGATTGAACTGGCACCCCTTGCACTGCAAGGCGGACTCTTTACCCACTGGACCATCAGGGAAGCCCCCACATTAACTTTTATTAAAGAGATAGACAGAAAGTTAGAAAAAGAAGAAGGCAAAGGCCTTGTATCTCATTGCTGCAAATTCTTTCTGCTCCTCAGCCGGGTTTTCTCTGTCTCAGCACTGTTGACGGCCTTGGCAGGTGAGCTGCCCTGTGCCTTGTCGACTGGTTAGCAGCATCTCTGGAATCTCCCCACCAGCTGGCACACACAGCCTCTTCTTGTTCCCAAGTGTGACAACCTGAATGTCTCCAGACGTCACCCCATGTCCCCTGTAGGGCAGAATAACCCCTGGCTAATAATCACTGCTCTGCAGGGTCGCTCAAGGTAATGTTGACCGGAAGGAAGGGGCCGGGCTCGGGGGTAGGTAACAGAATGAAAGAACAGAGGTAAGACTTCACAGCCTTGAGGGGGTGGGGACAGCAGGCAGAGACCAGTGGCATAGCCAGATAAGTAAAGGTAAAATGAAGTTGGTTACCCTCAGGCTACATCGTGGTAGAACACCCAGACATTATTGGTGGCATTTCAGTAATTGTTCATGGATACATGAAAGCTTTCTACGAGGAAGATACAGCAACTTGAGGACATCCATTACTGTCACTTTACCCCTTCCGTTAAGAACAAAAAGAGTCTTCTATACAATAAACCTGAGTAGTCACAGGCACTTATTATTTCTGTTCACCTTTGAGCAAATGCACCAAGGAATCAGAAGAACGCACTCAAAGCCAGAGCAACTAAGATGGGAGTGGTGGCCGCTCAAGACCAAATGTCCCTGGCGGGACAGAGTCCACCCGGCAGGGCCATTGAGTCGCCTTTTTTCCCCATCCGTTTCCACGGGGAGGTGCAGCGTGCGGGTGACCCACCTCTGGCATCGCTTCCGTGTCGCTCTCCTCACCAGGCAGGAGTTCTCTGAGGACATGCTGCCCACACTCCACTCTTCTGTGTTGGCCACACCTCGAGGCATGTAGGATGTCAGTTCCCTGATCGGGGGTCCAGCTCACCCCCCTGCATTGAAAGTCTTGGAGGCTTAGCCACTGGACTCCCAGGGAAGTCCCCCACAGTCCACTCTGAGTCTCAGTTTCCTTGTCCATGGAGAGAAGTAGCGGCCCGTGTCTTTAGCCCACTTCTGGCACAGAAGCTGCGGAATCCTCTCAGGGAGCATCTCTGTGCGCTGGGCCTCCCTCTGCTCGAAACCCCCAGGCTTCTCCCTCCAGTTTGGAAGCCACTCGACAAGGCTTCCGCTGAGGTCTTTTCCATTTTCCTAATGGTTTTCTCTGTGTTTGTGCATCCTGCCTGCGTCTTGCTCATGCTTCTCTAGACACGAGCTGAGCAGAACCAGCTACTGGCATGCGGCTGTCACCACTCCGGCTTAGCGGGCCACGGGCACTGCCTCCGTCCTCTCCCTACCCACGGTGGGGGTCTTGGCGCCGCCAGGCGTGACGGCTTTTCTTGGAAAGTCACAGCAGACGCAGGACCTGGGCAGAGGCACTGAATTCTCGGGTGGCAGCCCCGCGGCAGTGGGCACTGGTGGGTGGGCAGGGGGCAGAACCCATCGCTGACAGTGTGCCTGCCTGGACGGGGGGACCCCAGGCTGGCAGCCGGGACACCAGGCTTGTCCTTCTTTGGTTTCCCTGGCGGCAGGACGAGGCCAGAGTGGATGAACTTCGCATCAGGCATTGTGCCTCCAAGGCCAACCCGCCAGCGTGTCCAGGGCGGGATGCTGTGAGGAGCTACTCCCTTTGTTAACCCTCTGGCGTGCCAACTCCGGGTTGGACAAAGCCCGTTTTGCCACATCGACCCGGAAGGGAGTCCCCTCTCTCGCCTTCTAGAGGCAGCAACTATCTGATCATGTGCTTTCCCTGCACAAAATGCACACACCTTTTGTCGTTCAGTCCCTCAGTCGTGTCCAACTCTGGGACCCCGTGGACTGCAGCAGGCCAGGCTTCTCTGTCCTTCTGTCTCTCCCACACTTTGTTCAAACTCATGTCCATTGAGTCAGTGATGCCATCCAACCGTCTCATCCTCTGTCGCCCCCTCCTCCTCCTGCCCGCCATCTTTCCCAGCATCAGGGTCTTTTGAGTCATTGCTTCATATCAGGTGAACAAAGTATCAGAGCTTCAGCTTCATTCAGCATCAGTCCTTCTAGTGAACATTCAGGGTTGATTACCTTCAGGACTGACTAATTGCTTAGACATAAAAGTTGTTTAATGTTTAAAAGCTCATCACTCTCCTGCCCACCCTCATCCTCACGTGGCTCACACTTTAGCCTCAGCAGCCTCTTTCCCGGATTGTGACACGGATAGCGGATCACAGAGGACAGGGACTGGGGTCTCAGAGCCCACGTTCGGGATCACATGGCAGCTTTTGTGGGGGAACAGCCGGGGAACAGCCAGGGCACATCAGGCACCGAGCTCGTCATCTGTTCACTACTCCACAGACCCAGGATGCTAGAGCTGAAGGGGGCTGGAGAGCTCCTCAATGCTGCGCCTTTGCTTCATGGACAGGAAACCAGAAATCCAGCCTAGGCACCTCCCCAGGGTGACCTGCCCGCAGGAGGCATTCGGTCCTTCCGCACCTCTCACCACCTGAGTGAAAAACCAGGGAGGCCTCCTCATCAGAGAGTCCTTCAAGTGTGTTATCTGCAGTGAGTGTTTATGAAACATCTTTATAATAGTAAAGTGTTCTACTTAGGAGCAAAAGGGCTGTATGTTAATTCCAAAGTGACTCTTAACTGGAGGCATTTTAAAAATCCTGTGCCTTTGTAGCAACGGCGTCTGCTTAGATCTAAGTTGGAAGACGACATTTCAGAGAGAGCAGGGGGCAGGTGGGTGTGGGCCCTGAGCAGAAGGTCCGTTTTAAGGGATTGGGCAGATCCACCAGTGATGTGCGGTCCTGTCACCTGGACCAGCCGGAGTGCCGGATGCTGTGAAGGAGCGATTCCCTGAATTGTCTGTAGATCTGTGGAAGGAAGACCTCCACACCTGAAGGTGTGTCGAAGCTGGCAGCCCACACCCGGTAGGTTCTTCCTTGCCCTGGAGCGGGTGTGGCAGTGAGCAGAGCCCGTACCCAAGGAGAAGGGGCCACAGGTGCCTGGGAGTCCCACGCCCATGGTTGCAGTGAGCGGGGACCTCACACTGATCCTCTGTCGCCCCCTCCTCCTCCTGCCCGCCATCTTTCCCAGCATCAGGGTCTTTTGAGTCATTGCTTCATATCAGGTGAACAAAGTATCAGAGCTTCAGCTTCATTCAGCATCAGTCCTTCTAGTGAACATTCAGGGTTGATTACCTTCAGGACTGACTAATTGCTTAGACATAAAAGTTGTTTAATGTTTAAAAGCTCATCACTCTCCTGCCCACCCTCATCCTCACGTGGCTCACACTTTAGCCTCAGCAGCCTCTTTCCCGGATTGTGACACGGATAGCGGATCACAGAGGACAGGGACTGGGGTCTCAGAGCCCACGTTCGGGATCACATGGCAGCTTTTGTGGGGGAACAGCCGGGGAACAGCCAGGGCACATCAGGCACCGAGCTCGTCATCTGTTCACTACTCCACAGACCCAGGATGCTAGAGCTGAAGGGGGCTGGAGAGCTCCTCAATGCTGCGCCTTTGCTTCATGGACAGGAAACCAGAAATCCAGCCTAGGCACCTCCCCAGGGTGACCTGCCCGCAGGAGGCATTCGGTCCTTCCGCACCTCTCACCACCTGAGTGAAAAACCAGGGAGGCCTCCTCATCAGAGAGTCCTTCAAGTGTGTTATCTGCAGTGAGTGTTTATGAAACATCTTTATAATAGTAAAGTGTTCTACTTAGGAGCAAAAGGGCTGTATGTTAATTCCAAAGTGACTCTTAACTGGAGGCATTTTAAAAATCCTGTGCCTTTGTAGCAACGGCGTCTGCTTAGATCTAAGTTGGAAGACGACATTTCAGAGAGAGCAGGGGGCAGGTGGGTGTGGGCCCTGAGCAGAAGGTCCGTTTTAAGGGATTGGGCAGATCCACCAGTGATGTGCGGTCCTGTCACCTGGACCAGCCGGAGTGCCGGATGCTGTGAAGGAGCGATTCCCTGAATTGTCTGTAGATCTGTGGAAGGAAGACCTCCACACCTGAAGGTGTGTCGAAGCTGGCAGCCCACACCCGGTAGGTTCTTCCTTGCCCTGGAGCGGGTGTGGCAGTGAGCAGAGCCCGTACCCAAGGAGAAGGGGCCACAGGTGCCTGGGAGTCCCACGCCCATGGTTGCAGTGAGCGGGGACCTCACACTGATCCAGAAGGAGTCAGAGAGTTCTCACCTCTTCTCTGCAGATGTGGGTGATTTTACTGGGCTCATAGTTATTGTGAGTATTAAATGTGATGTTGTTGTTATTTAGTCGCTCAGTTGTGTCCAACTCTTGTGACCTCATGGACTATAGCACGCCAGGCTCCTCTGTCCAAGGAATTCTCCAGGCAACAGTACTGGAGTGAGTTGCCATTCCCTTCTCCAGGGATAAAAAGCATCAAAAGCATATGATGCAGTGGGTAACGTGAGCCCCACCCGTTGGAGGTCACCCACGCCTGCGCCTGATGCAGCAGAGACCCCACAGAAGCGCTCTTTCTACGAGGGCCTCTCGCCATGCCGGGGGCGTGTTCAGCCTAGTCCTCAGGGCACGTCACCATCTCTCTTATCCTCCTTCCAGTCCTCCTCTTCCATGAGAGGAGGAGGCATCCTGAATGCCAGCTGAACATGAATAGCTACTGACTGGAGAGTGTGGGGTGACTGAATCTATAATTTGCATCATTAAGAGAAGTGAAGAAAGAATTATGATACATCAGGGCTGTGGGGTGTCATATGTGAATAAACACTTCATCATAATAAATACCATTGTCATTTCTAAAAACACACATCTGTTTTCCAATCTAACCCTGTATTTCTTCTAACTGTGGGGCTTCCCTGTTAGCGCAACTGATAAAGAATCTGCCTGTAATGCGGAAGACCCTGGTTCGACTCCTGGGTCGGGAAGATCCTATGGAGAAGAGACAGACAGCCTTGTCCAATGTTCTTGCCTGTAGAATCCCACGGACAAAGGAGCCTGGCAGGCTATAGTCCATGGGGTCACGAAGAGTTGGACACGACTGAGCAACTTGCACGCACTTCACTTGTAACTCTAAGCATCTTTGGCACCTATCCTATCTTCTAAGCAAGAAATCACATCATTCTGTGCGGTCCTGTCAGGGCATGGCAAGTGAGCGGAAAACCTCACACCTGAAGTTTCCAGAAGGTAGGTTCTTCCTTGCCCTGGAGCGGGTGTGGCAGTGAGCAGAGCCGTACCCAAGGAGAAGGGGCCACAGGTGCCTGGGAGTCCCACGCCCATGGTTGCAGTGAGCGGGGACCTCACACTGATCCAGAAGGAGTCAGAGAGTTCTCACCTCTTCTCTGCAGATGTGGGTGATTTTACTGGGCTCATAGTTATTGTGAGTATTAAATGTGATGTTGTTGTTATTTAGTCGCTCAGTTGTGTCCAACTCTTGTGACCTCATGGACTATAGCACGCCAGGCTCCTCTGTCCAAGGAATTCTCCAGGCAACAGTACTGGAGTGAGTTGCCATTCCCTTCTCCAGGGATAAAAAGCATCAAAAGCATATGATGCAGTGGGTAACGTGAGCCCCACCCGTTGGAGGTCACCCACGCCTGCGCCTGATGCAGCAGAGACCCCACAGAAGCGCTCTTTCTCGAGGGCCTCTCGCCATGCCGGGGGCGTGTTCAGCCTAGTCCTCAGGGCACGTCACCATCTCTCTTATCCTCCTTCCAGTCCTCCTCTTCCATGAGAGGAGGAGGCATCCTGAATGCCAGCTGAACATGAATAGCTACTGACTGGAGAGTGTGGGGTGACTGAATCTATAATTTGCATCATTAAGAGAAGTGAAGAAAGAATTATGATACATCAGGGCTGTGGGGTGTCATATGTGAATAAACACTTCATCATAATAAATACCATTGTCATTTCTAAAAACACACATCTGTTTTCCAATCTAACCCTGTATTTCTTCTAACTGTGGGGCTTCCCTGTTAGCGCAACTGATAAAGAATCTGCCTGTAATGCGGAAGACCCTGGTTCGACTCCTGGGTCGGGAAGATCCTATGGAGAAGAGACAGACAGCCTTGTCCAATGTTCTTGCCTGTAGAATCCCACGGACAAAGGAGCCTGGCAGGCTATAGTCCATGGGGTCACGAAGAGTTGGACACGACTGAGCAACTTGCACGTCACTTCACTTGTAACTCTAAGCATCTTTGGCACCTATCCTATCTTCTAAGCAAGAAATCACATCATTCTGTAAAAGGGTAGCCTTGCCAGTGGATACAAGCGCATTTCTTTGTTGCTGTCGCTTATTCGCTCAGTCATGTCTGATTCTTTGCAATCCCATGAACTATAGCTCGCCAGGCTCCTCTGTCTATGAGATTTTCTGGGTAAGGATACTGGAGTGGGTTGCCATTTCCTTCTCCAGGGGGTCTTCCCTACCCAGGGATCGAACCCATGTCTCCTGCGTTGTGGGCATGTTCTCTACCACTGAGCCACCAGGGAAGCCCCATTTCTCTGTTACTACCCCTGCTAAGCACTGAAAGTCTGTCTCTCAAACTTTTTCTGTTCTTTTGGCAGCTTCCTGCAGTTTTCAGAGCACATTTTTATACAAGGCATCTCTGAATATTTTATAGAATTTTCCCAGCTGACTCTGACTTTTTATGGCCCTACTGATTAACGTCCTATTCTCCGGTCTAATAATTGTTTTCAGAGCATAAATCTAATTTTAATGGAGGGAATGTAACTCAGTCTCTGCCTCTTCCATCTTGCACGTTATTTGGGTAAGCCAGAAGCATTTGCCTATAGAATAAAACTCCACGCCCCTCTCCCCTTTGCAGTGGGCAGTCCAGAGGGGCAGGCTTCACGGCTGGCCTCTGTCACTATCCTCGTTGCTGACCTGTTGCTTTTGTGTATCTTCATTGTGATTTGCAGTGAGTTGTTGTTGTTGTTTTTAATTGAAGATTTTTTTGTGATGTGAACCATTTTCAAAGTTGTATTGAATTTGTTACAGTATTGGTTCTCTCTTATGTTTGTTTGATTTGTTGGGTTTTTTTTCTTGGCCTCAAGGCCTGTGGGATCTTAGCTCCCCTAAAAACCCTGGGGTTCGACTCCTGGGTCGGGAAGATCCTATGGAGAAGAGACAGACAGCCTTGTCCAATGTTCTTGCCTGTAGAATCCCACGGACAAAGGAGCCTGGCAGGCTATAGTCCATGGGGTCACGAAGAGTTGGACACGACTGAGCAACTTGCACGTCACTTCACTTGTAACTCTAAGCATCTTTGGCACCTATCCTATCTTCTAAGCAAGAAATCACATCATTCTGTAAAAGGGTAGCCTTGCCAGTGGATACAAGCGCATTTCTTTGTTGCTGTCGCTTATTCGCTCAGTCATGTCTGATTCTTTGCAATCCCATGAACTATAGCTCGCCAGGCTCCTCTGTCTATGAGATTTTCTGGGTAAGGATACTGGAGTGGGTTGCCATTTCCTTCTCCAGGGGGTCTTCCCTACCCAGGGATCGAACCCATGTCTCCTGCGTTGTGGGCATGTTCTCTACCACTGAGCCACCAGGGAAGCCCCATTTCTCTGTTACTACCCCTGCTAAGCACTGAAAGTCTGTCTCTCAAACTTTTTCTGTTCTTTTGGCAGCTTCCTGCAGTTTTCAGAGCACATTTTTATACAAGGCATCTCTGAATATTTTATAGAATTTTCCCAGCTGACTCTGACTTTTTATGGCCCTACTGATTAACGTCCTATTCTCCGGTCTAATAATTGTTTTCAGAGCATAAATCTAATTTTAATGGAGGGAATGTAACTCAGTCTCTGCCTCTTCCATCTTGCACGTTATTTGGGTAAGCCAGAAGCATTTGCCTATAGAATAAAACTCCACGCCCCTCTCCCCTTTGCAGTGGGCAGTCCAGAGGGGCAGGCTTCACGGCTGGCCTCTGTCACTATCCTCGTTGCTGACCTGTTGCTTTTGTGTATCTTCATTGTGATTTGCAGTGAGTTGTTGTTGTTGTTTTTAATTGAAGATTTTTTTGTGATGTGAACCATTTTCAAAGTTGTATTGAATTTGTTACAGTATTGGTTCTCTCTTATGTTTGTTTGATTTGTTGGGTTTTTTTTCTTGGCCTCAAGGCCTGTGGGATCTTAGCTCCCCTACCAAGGACTGAACCCTCATGCCGTGCCCTGGAAGGTGAAGTCTCCCATCCAAGTCCTAGCCAGGCCCAACTCTGCTTAGCTTCTGAGATCAGATGAGATCGGGTGCATTCAGTGTGGTATGGCGGTAGACGGAAGGCAAAGTCTTCACCACTGGACCGCCAGAGAAGTCCCTTCAGTCTGTTCTCATCACTCTGGTGATGGTACTCGTAGAGTCCCTGGGAGCACTGGGTGAGGAGCCCGGAACCTTCACTCCTAGAGGAAACGCGAGGATGGATTCTTAGAGGCTTCTGGCACGTTTCCATCCCCGATCCATACAAAACCATGTTTTACGTGTGTTTCTATTTAAAGACATCTTACTTAACTTGTACTGTTGATCACAACAGTGGCCTCGGGACCAGCAGCCCCGGGGACTCGCCTACGGGAAGCCTGTGCAACACACATGCTTTCCCCTTCGGGCTCCTGCAGCCTCACACACAGGGGAACCCCACACAGTGCTGCAGCCCAACCCCAGGGGCCATTTTAAACAGCAAACTCAGCCACCGAAAGCACAAACACTGAGAAATAAGTGGACTAAACAGACCTGAGATGGACTATGAGAGTAAGCACGTCATCTTGTGTCCACCTGTTTGCATTTCCGGACTCTGCACGTGTTTTCGGATAATCACAAAAACGTCCCACGCAGCTTCCCCGGCAGTCCAGTGGTTAGGACTGCGCTTTCCAAGGCAGGGGGAGCGCGTCCAGTCCCTGGTTGGGAAGCTAAGCGCCCACATGCCTCCAAGCCTGCAAACCAAAACATAAAACTGAAGCAATATTGTAACAGATTCAATAAAGACTTTATAAATGGTCCACATCAAAAAAAAAATCTTAAAATGTCTCAAGTACTGATTTTAAGTTACAAATAAATTTACAGAGTGAGCAAATTAACAAACACAGAATCTGTGAATAAGGAGCCACTGTGTATTTGCATGTTTGAATTTCGAGTGCAGGTTAATCACAGAAATATTTAGTATATAGCTAATGGACAGAGTGCCCAGGGTCCCATTCGGGTAAATGCAAATTTTTTTCGTAATGCTGAAAATGGTAATCTAACAGACCAACTATGTTTACTTGTTAATTTATACCAGAGAGAAAAATCTGATAATAGCTTTAGAAGTGTCAAGGCCGAAAAGCATAGTCTGTTAAGTGTTTCCATTCAAAGAACAGAATAAGCTGACCTCGTGGGGGTTCAGCACACCCTGTCATTCATCTTTCTTCTCTCCCCGCACCACCTCCCTGCCTCCCCAGCCCCCAACCCTTGCCTCCATTAGGGTCTTAGTGCGACAGGGGCTCAAGAAGGAGGCTGGAGTTGGGCCAGGAAGGGCTCGCAGAGGCTGCTGCGGTCAGCGCACGGGCCGTGAACCAGGAGGCGCCCTGAGCCATGCAGACTACTTAGTACACTTAATGCTGACATAGTCTTGTTGATGAGCAGACCTAGCCCGAGTCTCTAAGGGACCGGTGACCATGTAAAGGTGGTATCTTACTCTCAGGTGCCAATGCATCACTTAGCTCTGTGGTTGGACGCTGCATTGAGTCTATTTCATCCCCCAATAACTGGCCTAGACTTTTATCAGGAACACTTACTGTGCGTAGATTTGTATCTCCGCTTTTCAAGAGAAGTGATTAAAATTCTTCCTAGCAGCCCATAAACAAAGCCTATCCCGCCTGGTTCTTACTTCAGTCTTCATCTCAGAGGATCACAGCCCAGCCTAACAGACCACAGCCAGGAAGTCAATTGTCACAACAGGAAGAGGATGGAAAGCATCTGAAGAGGAAAGGCAAGGTGCTGGGGGTTTCACACAAGAGTGGGGTCCAGTGAAACTACAGATAGCACCGCCCCCCGCCCCCAGCTGATTGCGGGCAAGTTATTTACACAAGTCCTGTGTAGAGGAGAAAGATAATATGTGTGCGTATTTCTGGGGTTTCCCAGGCGGCACTAGTGAGAAGGAGCCTGCCTGCCCATGTAGGAGACATAGAGATGTGGATTCGATCC
Source organism: Tragulus kanchil (assembly GCA_022376925.1). Lineage (NCBI taxonomy): Eukaryota > Metazoa > Chordata > Mammalia > Artiodactyla > Tragulidae > Tragulus > Tragulus kanchil. Next base: position 136,513,488 of record JAIOJX010000023.1, read on the forward strand.
CTGAGTGGGAAAGCTCTCCTGGAGACAGACCTGGCACCCCACTGTCTTGCCTGGGAAATCTCATGAACAGAGGAGCCTGGCGGGCTGCAGTTCATGGGGTCACAAAGAATGGGACACGACTCAGCAACTGAGCAGTCACGTATTCATACTTCTAGAATCTGAAGATATAAAATGCACAATATACCAGAGAAAAATCTGATAATAGCTTTAGAAGTGTCAAGGCCGAAAAGCATAGTCTGTTAAGTGTTTCCATTCAAAGAACAGAATAAGCTGACCTCGTGGGGGTTCAGCACACCCTGTCATTCATCTTTCTTCTCTCCCCGCACCACCTCCCTGCCTCCCCAGCCCCCAACCCTTGCCTCCATTAGGGTCTTAGTGCGACAGGGGCTCAAGAAGGAGGCTGGAGTTGGGCCAGGAAGGGCTCGCAGAGGCTGCTGCGGTCAGCGCACGGGCCGTGAACCAGGAGGCGCCCTGAGCCATGCAGACTACTTAGTACACTTAATGCTGACATAGTCTTGTTGATGAGCAGACCTAGCCCGAGTCTCTAAGGGACCGGTGACCATGTAAAGGTGGTATCTTACTCTCAGGTGCCAATGCATCACTTAGCTCTGTGGTTGGACGCTGCATTGAGTCTATTTCATCCCCTAATAACTGGCCTAGACTTTTATCAGGAACACTTACTGTGCGTAGATTTGTATCTCCGCTTTTCAAGAGAAGTGATTAAAATTCTTCCTAGCAGCCCATAAACAAAGCCTATCCCGCCTGGTTCTTACTTCAGTCTTCATCTCAGAGGATCACAGCCCAGCCTAACAGACCACAGCCAGGAAGTCAATTGTCACAACAGGAAGAGGATGGAAAGCATCTGAAGAGGAAAGGCAAGGTGCTGGGGGTTTCACACAAGAGTGGGGTCCAGTGAAACTACAGATAGCACCGCCCCCCGCCCCCAGCTGATTGCGGGCAAGTTATTTACACAAGTCCTGTGTAGAGGAGAAAGATAATATGTGTGCGTATTTCTGGGGTTTCCCAGGCGGCACTAGTGAGAAGGAGCCTGCCTGCCCATGTAGGAGACATAGAGATGTGGATTCGATCCCTGAGTGGGAAAGCTCTCCTGGAGACAGACCTGGCACCCCACTGTCTTGCCTGGGAAATCTCATGAACAGAGGAGCCTGGCGGGCTGCAGTTCATGGGGTCACAAAGAATGGGACACGACTCAGCAACTGAGCAGTCACGTATTCATACTTCTAGAATCTGAAGATATAAAATGCCAACGAAATGTAGCTTGAAATACAGCCACCAGTTAGAACAATACTGCCGAGGTACACAGGGTGCTGTTCCTGGCGGTAGGTATGATAGATTTCATGGAGAAATCTTTAAAATTAAGGTAAGAACACTTAGCGGTAAACACAGTCGAACTTGTTTCCTCTAAACTATGGCAGTAGCACAGAAAAGAGACCGAAAGGCAGAGACTGAACAGATTGGCAGCAGCTTCAGAAAACAAAGACTTTCTATAGCCGGGAGGTTCAATTAAATTGTTCCTCTGAGTGAAGTCTTGAGTTTATTTAGCAGCTTGGGGAAAGAAATGTGGGAGGGAGCAGGGGTGACTAGTGTTTTGTGAGTAAAAACTATAGGGGGAAAACAGTTTCTGCACAGAACTATCTTAGGGAATGAAGAAGGTTCAGAAACGGCATCATCTTTCATGAAGGTTTCAGTGCGAGAAGTCACAGTGGGAGTGGGGGCTGCGAAGCAGGATCTGGGGCAGCGGACATGGAGGCAGCACCGTGTGGGCAGATGGTCAGGCGGGTCAGAGAGGCTCAGGGTGCGAGAACTGTAGTCGGCATATATGTTACATCAGTAATGTCTGTTTACAGTATTGAGAGGAATAGTTTTGACAGCATTCTCCTTTTCTGTATGTATTTTGCCTGCTCTATGGGACATTGGATCTTAGTTTCCTGACCAGGGATCGAACCGCATTTCCCCTGCCGTTTCACACAAGAGTGGGGTCCAGTGAAACTACAGATAGCACCGCCCCCCGCCCCCAGCTGATTGCGGGCAAGTTATTTACACAAGTCCTGTGTAGAGGAGAAAGATAATATGTGTGCGTATTTCTGGGGTTTCCCAGGCGGCACTAGTGAGAAGGAGCCTGCCTGCCCATGTAGGAGACATAGAGATGTGGATTCGATCCCTGAGTGGGAAAGCTCTCCTGGAGACAGACCTGGCACCCCACTGTCTTGCCTGGGAAATCTCATGAACAGAGGAGCCTGGCGGGCTGCAGTTCATGGGGTCACAAAGAATGGGACACGACTCAGCAACTGAGCAGTCACGTATTCATACTTCTAGAATCTGAAGATATAAAATGCCAACGAAATGTAGCTTGAAATACAGCCACCAGTTAGAACAATACTGCCGAGGTACACAGGGTGCTGTTCCTGGCGGTAGGTATGATAGATTTCATGGAGAAATCTTTAAAATTAAGGTAAGAACACTTAGCGGTAAACACAGTCGAACTTGTTTCCTCTAAACTATGGCAGTAGCACAGAAAAGAGACCGAAAGGCAGAGACTGAACAGATTGGCAGCAGCTTCAGAAAACAAAGACTTTCTATAGCCGGGAGGTTCAATTAAATTGTTCCTCTGAGTGAAGTCTTGAGTTTATTTAGCAGCTTGGGGAAAGAAATGTGGGAGGGAGCAGGGGTGACTAGTGTTTTGTGAGTAAAAACTATAGGGGGAAAACAGTTTCTGCACAGAACTATCTTAGGGAATGAAGAAGGTTCAGAAACGGCATCATCTTTCATGAAGGTTTCAGTGCGAGAAGTCACAGTGGGAGTGGGGGCTGCGAAGCAGGATCTGGGGCAGCGGACATGGAGGCAGCACCGTGTGGGCAGATGGTCAGGCGGGTCAGAGAGGCTCAGGGTGCGAGAACTGTAGTCGGCATATATGTTACATCAGTAATGTCTGTTTACAGTATTGAGAGGAATAGTTTTGACAGCATTCTCCTTTTCTGTATGTATTTTGCCTGCTCTATGCGGCACATTGGATCTTAGTTTCCTGACCAGGGATCGAACCCGCATTTCCCCTGCCGTGGAAGCTCAGGTCTTAGCCCACCGGACCCTCAGGAAAGTCCCTTGAAAAGGATTTTAAAAGCAAACCATTTTACTCCCTGAGAAGCATAATTGAACATCTTTCAATTTACTTCAAAATGTTTAGAACTGTTTAAAAACTACTTCAGAATATCTAGGAGAGATTTCTGAGGCCTGCGGTGGATTTTGAAGAAGTTTAATTTTTTCTACCACACGAAATACTTCATTTCTAAAATGATGGTAATTAAAGATACTTACTCCATAATGCTGGAAACACTGTACTGACACATGGAAGAGCTGGCTTTCCTGTTGGGATTTATAAACCTCCCCAAGTTGGCAGCTGGCCCTCAGAGACAGTTTCTTCTCTCCCCTCCCCACCCCACAAGCTCTCATGCTCAAGCGTCTCTCTCTGGGCCACTTTTTCCAGCCAGGACGAGGTGCCTGCTCCAGGGACAGTCACCCTCCCTCTCCCGCACCCCCTGCTCTGCCTCTGTGACCGGATGGGGCCCCCGGGAGGGCTCTATAAACAGATGGAATTCCATGGCATAGCCAGCCAGTACCAGGAGGGAAAACGTGGCAGAAGTGAAATGCAGAGGCACCTGCAGTCTAATGTGCAAATCAGTCCAGTGTCTTACTACTGAATCAAAATGCATATGGGCGCAAGCAGTCGTGGCTTTGTATAAAATGTGCTCTCGAATAGATGCATTCGGGCAAAGCTGCCCACAGAGCGAGTGCCCTGGGGAACGGGGACTTCTCGGTCTGGGAAGCCCTCGGAAGCCCTGGGGAGCCCTCGTGGAATGATCGTGGAATGATGTTAGGTAGAAAAGAAGTACCAGGAGGGCCCCTGGTGGTGCAGTGGTTAAGCCACTGCAGGGGGCACGAGTTCAATCCTTGATCAGGGAACTAAGGTCCCATGTGCTGCACAGCGTGACCAAGAAAGTTTTTAAAAAACTGCGCCAGGCCAGACCTCTTGCCCAGGAGGTCCGTGCTTATGAATCTATGAAGCTGTCGAAGGATGTTCTGTTCAGCTGTGATTGTCTTAAGTAGCAACGTAGTTGTCTTAGTAGTAACTTCTAAATATTTGGAAAGAGAAAATGTATTTAATAGAAAACTTCAGCGAGGAAGTGAAAATCACCTCGCAGCCAGGCAGGAGATTTTACACAGATGCCCCATGCAGCTGCCAGCTGGGTCTTTGTGCTGCACAAAGATTACTTCCCTTGGACAGATCCCAGTGGAGCAGCCAGATCAAAGGATTAGTCACCCTTCCTTGTGCCCGGGGCTGTTTCTTCTTCTCTCACGCCCGTCATCACACCTTGGTCCCCGCTGCTTCATCAGCTGCCATCCCACACAGATCAGATTCCTGTTGCCCTTTTCCATTTTTCTTTCTTTTTCTGGTAATTGTCTCCCTGTGGCCTATCTGGAGATCTGCTAGAAACCTAGAGCCGCTGAGGAGAAAAGGCAGCAAGCTGATGACTTAGTATATATATATAAAGTCTGATAGATATAAAATCGCCTCATTTTCTGTAGGACCATCAGTATAAGCCAGTGTTTAAGACCTGCCATGTGTAAATGTTCTACAGCCTATACCAATAACTCCTTCAAGCCCTAGCAGTTCTCTGGTGGGAAACTATTTGCTTGGTTCCAGACTAAGGTTACCATGTTGCCCCGCAAGCTTGCACCTTTTCTTCACTCACTACCAGGGTCAAAATCTGCCTTTCAAAATACAGGCCCTCCATATGGTCACGGTGACCTCCTTGTTGAAATGGGAGCACACAGGGAAGACTTCTGATCACTCAGTGAATGAGGAAACACGCAACAGGAGATGACTCAGTAAACATTTTAAGGAATGTTTGCAAAGTGTGATCTTCAAATCGGTGTTGAAGTTAAATTCCCAACTTGATCTCCCGCACACTGTACTAGGTAGAAAAGAAGTACCAGGAGGGCCCCTGGTGGTGCAGTGGTTAAGCCACTGCAGGGGGCACGAGTTCAATCCTTGATCAGGGAACTAAGGTCCCATGTGCTGCACAGCGTGACCAAGAAAGTTTTTAAAAAACTGCGCCAGGCCAGACCTCTTGCCCAGGAGGTCCGTGCTTATGAATCTATGAAGCTGTCGAAGGATGTTCTGTTCAGCTGTGATTGTCTTAAGTAGCAACGTAGTTGTCTTAGTAGTAACTTCTAAATATTTGGAAAGAGAAAATGTATTTAATAGAAAACTTCAGCGAGGAAGTGAAAATCACCTCGCAGCCAGGCAGGAGATTTTACACAGATGCCCCATGCAGCTGCCAGCTGGGTCTTTGTGCTGCACAAAGATTACTTCCCTTGGACAGATCCCAGTGGAGCAGCCAGATCAAAGGATTAGTCACCCTTCCTTGTGCCCGGGGCTGTTTCTTCTTCTCTCACGCCCGTCATCACACCTTGGTCCCCGCTGCTTCATCAGCTGCCATCCCACACAGATCAGATTCCTGTTGCCCTTTTCCATTTTTCTTTCTTTTTCTGGTAATTGTCTCCCTGTGGCCTATCTGGAGATCTGCTAGAAACCTAGAGCCGCTGAGGAGAAAAGGCAGCAAGCTGATGACTTAGTATATATATATAAAGTCTGATAGATATAAAATCGCCTCATTTTCTGTAGGACCATCAGTATAAGCCAGTGTTTAAGACCTGCCATGTGTAAATGTTCTACAGCCTATACCAATAACTCCTTCAAGCCCTAGCAGTTCTCTGGTGGGAAACTATTTGCTTGGTTCCAGACTAAGGTTACCATGTTGCCCCGCAAGCTTGCACCTTTTCTTCACTCACTACCAGGGTCAAAATCTGCCTTTCAAAATACAGGCCCTCCATATGGTCACGGTGACCTCCTTGTTGAAATGGGAGCACACAGGGAAGACTTCTGATCACTCAGTGAATGAGGAAACACGCAACAGGAGATGACTCAGTAAACATTTTAAGGAATGTTTGCAAAGTGTGATCTTCAAATCGGTGTTGAAGTTAAATTCCCAACTTGATCTCCGCACAACTGTTCCACTGACTTGTGTTTTGGTACATTGGTCTCCAGTGACCGCCTCCATGAAAACAGCCCAGGAGACGCATCACTGCCTTTACCATAAGGAGCACCCCCCCAAAAAAATATCCCATCTGGTCTGTATGCCAGGAATATTGTACTTTTTTTAAACAACTGGTTTGTTAAATGCATTCCTGACCAGGTTTCACTGCTGGAAAACCCATTCTCAGTCTGGGCGGAGGTAGGGTGCAAGGCTACCGTGCTGCCCGGCTCGTTGAGGGCAGGCGTGCAATCCAAGGCCTCTCTGTGAATGGCAACCTGGGACTGTGCATGCAGGACCCCTTGGCCTTCCGGCACACTTTTTTTTGGCTGCACTGGGTCTTAGTTGCGTCATATGAACTCTTGAGATGCGGCATGTAGGATCTAGTTCCTTGGCCAGGGATCTAACCTAGACCCCTGCACTGGGAACTGAGTCTTAGCCTCTGGACCACCAGAGCGGTCCCCTGGTAATGCACTTTTACAGCTTTGATTTCCCTTCCTCCTTTTTTCCTCTCATTTTTTCTTTATCCAACTTTTCCCTCTACTCTGTTTTGAAGTTTTGTAATATTGTTGTATCCTGTGTGTCTTTGTAAGCTGCTCAGTGTCCTTTGTGGAATAAGGTGCAACGTAAATGAATAAAGTTACAGATGCAAACCTGCATCATTTCGTGCCTTTAGCATTGTTATATCCAGGCCATAGCACCCAGACCCTTACTTCCACAGCAGTGCTTTTGTCTCAGCTTGAATCTATCGGTGTTTAAGCTGATACTTCTGTAAAGTCGGAACATGGCACGCAAGCTCCTGTGTGAGCTGACAGTCCAAAAGAGCTGAAAGCATATGGCTTCCGCTGTGGAATGTTCTTTCTCGTTTCTCAAGGAGTTTTGGAGAAATGCACAAGAACATATGTCCAGTACTAAGATTCCCTGCCAGATTTTTTTCCCCTAAATTATGGTTCGACATTTCAGATCACTAAGTAGACACGTCAGTCCGAGCATGTTTTCATTTTCAAGAAAGAAAGAAAGAAAAAGATCATTTGAAGGCAGCTACCCAGCAACAGGGTCAGCTTTCTTAGTTTCCCCCGATCCACTTGGCACCCTCGGCTCTGAAATCAGGCAGAAATCGCTCCACACTACTGAGTGCGGCTGTGTCTTCGCCACCCTGTATCCATTGTGTTGAGCAAAATGAGGAATTCATTTTTCCTGTTTGTTTTAAGCATATATTGGTTTGTTAAATGCATTCCTGACCAGGTTTCACTGCTGGAAAACCCATTCTCAGTCTGGGCGGAGGTAGGGTGCAAGGCTACCGTGCTGCCCGGCTCGTTGAGGGCAGGCGTGCAATCCAAGGCCTCTCTGTGAATGGCAACCTGGGACTGTGCATGCAGGACCCCTTGGCCTTCCGGCACACTTTTTTTTGGCTGCACTGGGTCTTAGTTGCGTCATATGAACTCTTGAGATGCGGCATGTAGGATCTAGTTCCTTGGCCAGGGATCTAACCTAGACCCCTGCACTGGGAACTGAGTCTTAGCCTCTGGACCACCAGAGCGGTCCCCTGGTAATGCACTTTTACAGCTTTGATTTCCCTTCCTCCTTTTTTCCTCTCATTTTTTCTTTATCCAACTTTTCCCTCTACTCTGTTTTGAAGTTTTGTAATATTGTTGTATCCTGTGTGTCTTTGTAAGCTGCTCAGTGTCCTTTGTGGAATAAGGTGCAACGTAAATGAATAAAGTTACAGATGCAAACCTGCATCATTTCGTGCCTTTAGCATTGTTATATCCAGGCCATAGCACCCAGACCCTTACTTCCACAGCAGTGCTTTTGTCTCAGCTTGAATCTATCGGTGTTTAAGCTGATACTTCTGTAAAGTCGGAACATGGCACGCAAGCTCCTGTGTGAGCTGACAGTCCAAAAGAGCTGAAAGCATATGGCTTCCGCTGTGGAATGTTCTTTCTCGTTTCTCAAGGAGTTTTGGAGAAATGCACAAGAACATATGTCCAGTACTAAGATTCCCTGCCAGATTTTTTTCCCCTAAATTATGGTTCGACATTTCAGATCACTAAGTAGACACGTCAGTCCGAGCATGTTTTCATTTTCAAGAAAGAAAGAAAGAAAAAGATCATTTGAAGGCAGCTACCCAGCAACAGGGTCAGCTTTCTTAGTTTCCCCCGATCCACTTGGCACCCTCGGCTCTGAAATCAGGCAGAAATCGCTCCACACTACTGAGTGCGGCTGTGTCTTCGCCACCCTGTATCCATTGTGTGTTGAGCAAAAATGAGGAATTCATTTTTCCTGTTTGTTTTTAAGCATATATTGGGGAGTGTGTGTGCGTGAGTCTCTTAGTCATGTCGCACTCTTTGCCACCCTACGGACTGTAGCCCTCCAGGCTCCTCTGTCTATGGGAGTCTCCAGGCAAGAATATTGGAGTGGGGTGCCATCCCCTCCTCCAGGGAATCTTCCTGACCCAGGGATCGAATGCGGGTCTTCTACATTGAAAGCAGATTTTTTACTGACGAAGCCACCAGAGAAGCCTGACTGGGAGGAATAATTCTTAGTAAATCTGTGGTTTAGGGGAAAGAATCTTAAAGGATTCACGTCTAGATCCTGGCTGTCACCAGCTGTGATTTTGAACAAATCGTGTAACCCTAGTGTGGCCTCCACAGGACGATTCAAGTGTGACTGTGGCTACACCGTACAGCCTGGCAGAATGCATTCCGCAACCTGGAATGACATGAGATCACGGTCACTGATAGGAAAAGCATCACTTATTTGTCTCAGACATGATGCACTGTGCTAAAATTGTAGCTCCCTCAAATTCTTCCCAGCCACCTTGAGAAGGACTCTTCCTGGGCTCCTTCCTGCAGGCCCGCCAGCCGGTGCTCCTCAGTCTCACCCCGGGAGCGTCCTCCACAGTTTCCGCCCCAGGGTTTGGGGATCCCGGGCTCCGTAGCTGGTGGGAGCTGTGAGTTCCAGTCACACTGTGACTTCCTGAGTGTCACTGACCACTGAGCTGCTGTGAGCTGTCCCCACTGCCTGTGGGGAAGCCAGGAGACGGCATCCCAGAGGAAGCGAGAGGAAATGGAAATAGAACAGATACAAGCTTTTCAGAGAGCCCAGGCTTACAGGAGGGTCACCAGCCGTCTGGGCAAATAACAGTCCTGCCGTTTGTTGTGTGAGATACATAGACCAGTGGTTTTTGTAGCTTCCTGCCATAGGAACCAGCCACGCTGACCTCGAGAATTTCTGGTGCAGCTCATTCTGCTCTGCTAAGAATTTCCCCCTTTCCTCCAACACACTGGTCACTTGGACATGAAATCAACCTGAGGCCCTCGACTTTTGGCCCCAGAAAGGGAAGTGGAGGTTCAGCTGCCCAGATGGAACCGGGGCACTTGTCTTAAGGCTTGCACATGTGGCCAGCATGTGGTTTTTAACTCAGACTGAACTGACCAGCAGCCGTGGAGCTGTGGCCACTCATCGTCCCTGCCTTGTAACCTTTCTGGTTTCTTGCCTCCCAGGCATGAGGTTAAAAGACGCTTGCTCCTTGGAAGAAAGTCTATGACAAACCTAGGCAGCGTATTCAAAAGCAGAAACACTACTTTGCCAACAAAGGTCCATATAGTCAAAGCTTTTGGTCTTTCCAGTCGTCATGTGTGGATGTGAGAGCTGGACCATAAAGAAGGCAGAACACCAAAGAGCTGATGCTTTCAAACTGTGGTGCTGGAGAAGACTCTTGAGAGTCCCTTGGACTGCAAGGAGATCAAACCAGTCAGTCCGAAAGGAAATCAACCCTGAATATTCATGGGAAGGACTGATGCTTTGCAAACTGTGGCCCGAGAACTGGAGCTCCTCAAATTCTTCCCAGCCACCTTGAGAAGGACTCTTCCTGGGCTCCTTCCTGCAGGCCCGCCAGCCGGTGCTCCTCAGTCTCACCCCGGGAGCGTCCTCCACAGTTTCCGCCCCAGGGTTTGGGGATCCCGGGCTCCGTAGCTGGTGGGAGCTGTGAATTCCAGCCACACTCTGACTTCCTGAGTGTCACTGACCACTGAGCTGCTGTGAGCTGTCCCCACTGCCTGTGGGGAAGCCAGGAGACGGCATCCCAGAGGAAGCGAGAGGAAATGGAAATAGAACGGATACAAGCTTTTCAGAGAGCCCAGGCTTACAGGAGGGTCACCAGCCGTCTGGGCAAATAACAGTCCTGCCGTTTGTTGTGTGAGATACATAGACCAGTGGTTTTTGTAGCTTCCTGCCATAGGAACCAGCCACGCTGACCTCGAGAATTTCTGGTGCAGCTCATTCTGCTCTGCTAAGAATTTCCCCCTTTCCTCCAACACACTGGTCACTTGGACATGAAATCAACCTGAGGCCCTCGACTTTTGGCCCCAGAAAGGGAAGTGGAGGTTCAGCTGCCCAGATGGAACCGGGGCACTTGTCTTAAGGCTTGCACATGTGGCCAGCATGTGGTTTTTAACTCAGACTGAACTGACCAGCAGCCGTGGGAGCTGCGGCCACTCATCGTCCCTGCCTTGTAACCTTTCTGGTTTCTTGCCTCCCAGGCATGAGGTTAAAAGATGCTTGCTCCTTGGAAGAAAGTCTATGACAAACCTAGGCAGCGTATTCAAAAGCAGAAACACTACTTTGCCAACAAAGGTCCATATAGTCAAAGCTTTTGGTCTTTCCAGTCGTCATGTGTGGATGTGAGAGCTGGACCATAAAGAAGGCAGAACACCAAAGAGCTGATGCTTTCAAACTGTGGTGCTGGAGAAGACTCTTGAGAGTCCCTTGGACTGCAAGGAGATCAAACCAGTCAGTCCGAAAGGAAATCAACCCTGAATATTCATGGGAAGGACTGATGCTGAAACTGAAGCTCTAGCACTTTGACCACCTGATTCGAAGAGTCAGCTCATGGAGAAAGACCCTGATGCCAACTGGGAAAGATCGAAGGCAAAAGGAGAAGGGGCGGCAGAGGAGAAAAGGGTCAGATGGCATCTCTGAGTCAGTGAACATGCGTTTGAGCAGGCTCCGGGAGAGAGTAAAGCATAGGGGAGCTTGGTGGGCTGTGGTTCATGGGGCTGCAGAGTTGAACACAACTTCCTGATTGAAGAACAATATGGAGCACACCGGAGCAGGCGTGGCAGCCAGCCATGCCTCTTCAGCTGAGTTTCCATCCTGAGCCCCTTCATGAAAACCTTTGGCAGAACCAACCATTAATCCTGTGTTCATTGATTTTGACTTTCTTTCTCTTTTTTTAACTATTTATTTATTTGGCTGTGTCAGGTCTTAGTTGCAATAAATGGAATCTTCATTGTGGTGCAGGGGCTTGGTTGCCTCGCAGCACATGGGATCTTAGTTGCCTGACCAGGAATTGAACCTGCATCACTTGCATTGGAAGGCAGATTCTTAACAATGCTGGGCCACCAGGAAAATCCCTGATTTTGACTTTCAACCCCCAAGAAACAGAAGTTGAAAGATGTATTATTCTTCTGGTCATTAACATTTAATTCATTAGCAAAGAAAATGTGTGGCAGTCTGTGCTGTAAGTACAACATTGAAAAAAAGGAGTATTCCTAGAAAAGTTTTTTTGAAATCAAATCAACCAGTAGGTATTGAATATTATTAACACAGGACATGAAAACGCTGTTCTGGCTACAAACAGGACTTATGGGGATTAGCTAATATTGCCATCTTGTAGGAAGAATGAGTTCAGGTTAGTAAAGACTTAATTAAAAAGAAACTTTTTATTTATATTTGATTATAGCTGATTAACAATGCTGTAATAGTTTCAGGTGGACAGTGAAGAGACTCAGTCAAACATAGACACGGATCCATTCTCCCCCAAACTCTCCTCCCATCCAGGCTGCCTCATGGTCCTGAGCAGAGTTCCCTGCAGTCTACAGCAGGACCTCGTTGGTGACCCATGTTAAATACAGCAGCGCCATACTGACTCAGTGTTGATCTTCAAGGGAAGACTGACTGGTAAGAACACTGAGGAAAAGTACTAGACCATCCTCGAGTTTCTAATGATCAAGGAGAGGGATACAAGCTCCTCAAGACAGAGAGGTAGAGTTTTGAGAAAATGATTAAATACAGAATAATTTATCGTGCCTCAGTTCGTGTACACAGTCAAAAGAAAGAGTATATTATCAAGAAGGGGATAGTCCACGTGGGGGTGCAGTGAAGCACTGTGGTCCTGGTACCCCGAGCTGTCCATGGGAGAAGGGCCTCTGTCTAGACTTGTCTGTTCAGCAGCCCCTGTTGTGGAAGAGGAAGCGTGCGGCAGCAGGCGCTCAGCTCGCATGCTGGCCAGACAGCCTTCTGGTTGTATCCAGTTTTTCAGAGTTGGCTGAGTTAGCTAGTATTTATTGATGCAGCCTAAATACCTAAAGACCTTAATATCAAACTGAAAATGGTAAAAACCTAGCTGGGACAGAATAAAATGGAAAGAAATTGCTAATAGGCATGTCATTTTGGGTTATGAAATCTATTTTTGGCTTTTTAAGTTACAGAAATGTCACTATGAAAAGTTCTTCATCCTGGGGACTTTCCTGACAGTCCAGTAGTTAAGACGCTACACTTCCAATGCAGGGCACGTGGGTTCAGTCCCTGGTTGGGGAACTAAGATCCCATATACTATATAGATGCAGTGAAAAAAACAAAAAACAAAATTCTTCATTCCTGTCTTCTGATACAAGAACTTGGCCCATATAACTATCATGTAAATATTCTGTAAAATTACTTGAGGAAAAACTCTGCGGGGTAAACAGGGCCTATTCAGTATAGGGAATTATATTGAATATCTTTGATTATAGCTGATTAACAATGCTGTAATAGTTTCAGGTGGACAGTGAAGAGACTCAGTCAAACATAGACACGGATCCATTCTCCCCCAAACTCCCCTCCCATCCAGGCTGCCTCATGGTCCTGAGCAGAGTTCCCTGCAGTCTACAGCAGGACCTCGTTGGTGACCCATGTTAAATACAGCAGCGCCATACTGACTCAGTGTTGATCTTCAAGGGAAGACTGACTGGTAAGAACACTGAGGAAAAGTACTAGACCATCCTCGAGTTTCTAATGATCAAGGAGAGGGATACAAGCTCCTCAAGACAGAGAGGTAGAGTTTTGAGAAAATGATTAAATACAGAATAATTTATCGTGCCTCAGTTTGTGTACACAGTCAAAAGAAAGAGTATATTATCAAGAAGGGGATAGTCCACGTGGGGGTGCAGTGAAGCACTGTGGTCCTGGTACCCCGAGCTGTCCATGGGAGAAGGGCCTCCGTCTGGACTTGTCTGTTCAGCAGCCCCTGTTGTGGAAGAGGAAGCGTGCGGCAGCAGGCGCTCAGCTCGCATGCTGGCCAGACAGCCTTCTGGTTGTATCCAGTTTTTCAGAGTTGGCTGAGTTAGCTAGTATTTATTGATGCAGCCTAAATACCTAAAGACCTTAATATCAAACTGAAAATGGTAAAAACCTAGCTGGGACAGAATAAAATGGAAAGAAATTGCTAATAGGCATGTCATTTTGGGTTATGAAATCTATTTTTGGCTTTTTAAGTTACAGAAATGTCACTATGAAAAGTTCTTCATCCTGGGGACTTTCCTGACAGTCCAGTAGTTAAGACGCTACACTTCCAATGCAGGGCACGTGGGTTCAGTCCCTGGTTGGGGAACTAAGATCCCATATACTATATAGATGCAGTGAAAAAAACAAAAAACAAAATTCTTCATTCCTGTCTTCTGATACAAGAACTTGGCCCATATAACTATCATGTAAATATTCTGTAAAATTACTTGAGGAAAAACTCTGCGGGGTAAACAGGGGCCTATTCAGTATAGGGAATTATATTGAATATCTTGTGATTAAATCATAAGGAAAAATATATATATACATATATATGGGCTTCTCCAGTGGCTCAGTAAGAATCTGCCTGAAATGCAGGAGCAGCAGCAGAAGACAATGGGTAGATCCCGGTGTCAGGAAGATCCTTTGGAGGAGGTATCGCAACCCTCTTCAGTACTGTTGCCTGGAGAATCCCATGGACAGAGGGTCCTGGCAGGATATACAGTCCATAGGGTTGCAAAGAGTCAGACACAACTGCAGCGACTTAGCACACATGCATAGGAAACTGAATCACTTTGCTGTACAGTAGAAATTAACACAACGTTGTAAATCAATTATACTTCAATAAAATGAAATGAATTAAAAAAAAAAAAAACTCTTCAGCTTGAATCCCTGCAAACCAGTGATCTGAATGTGCATCCTTGCGGCCGGAGCAGTTCTGTGATAACTAACACTGGAGCATGATGTGCTGGATGTTACAAGGTCATTAAGCTCTCCTGGAAAATAAGGTGCCAGAAAGGAGAAATTATTCGCAAGTCTATCATAGAACCCACCCGTCTCAACGTGACATCGTGTTTCGTCAGCCTTCCTTCTTCTCTCTTAGAACTTACCACGGATTTTATGCCAGTAAAGTGAGATACGCTGCAGAATGGAGGCTGTGACCTCAGCCCAGGGGGCTCCTTCCAGCCCTGTCTTCTGGCCCCCGGCTGTGCATCTTCACCAGCTCCGCCTCTGTGCTCCCGCCCAGGCTTCCTCTCCCAAGGGAAATCAGAAGAGTTGCCAAAGCAAACCACTGTCTTCTGGCCCCGGCTGTGCATCTTCACCACTCCGCCTCTGTGCCCCCGGCCTGTCATATGCACTGGGGACTTTCCTGACAGTCCAGTAGTTAAGACGCTACACTTCCAATGCAGGGCACGTGGGTTCAGTCCCTGGTTGGGGAACTAAGATCCCATATACTATATAGATGCAGTGAAAAAAACAAAAAACAAAATTCTTCATTCCTGTCTTCTGATACAAGAACTTGGCCCATATAACTATCATGTAAATATTCTGTAAAATTACTTGAGGAAAAACTCTGCGGGGTAAACAGGGGCCTATTCAGTATAGGGAATTATATTGAATATCTTGTGATTAAATCATAAGGAAAAATATATATATACATATATATGGGCTTCTCCAGTGGCTCAGTAAGAATCTGCCTGAAATGCAGGAGCAGCAGCAGAAGACAATGGGTAGATCCCGGTGTCAGGAAGATCCTTTGGAGGAGGTATCGCAACCCTCTTCAGTACTGTTGCCTGGAGAATCCCATGGACAGAGGGTCCTGGCAGGATATACAGTCCATAGGGTTGCAAAGAGTCAGACACAACTGCAGCGACTTAGCACACATGCATAGGAAACTGAATCACTTTGCTGTACAGTAGAAATTAACACAACGTTGTAAATCAACTATACTTCAATAAAATGAAATGAATTAAAAAAAAAAAAACACTCTTCAGCTTGAATCCCTGCAAACCAGTGATCTGAATGTGCATCCTTGCGGCCGGAGCAGTTCTGTGATAACTAACACTGGAGCATGATGTGCTGGATGTTACAAGGTCATTAAGCTCTCCTGGAAAATAAGGTGCCAGAAAGGAGAAATTATTCGCAAGTCTATCATAGAACCCACCCGTCTCAACGTGACATCGTGTTTCGTCAGCCTTCCTTCTTCTCTCTTAGAACTTACCACGGATTTTATGCCAGTAAAGTGAGATACGCTGCAGAATGGAGGCTGTGACCTCAGCCCAGGGGGCTCCCCCCAGCCCTGTCTTCTGGCCCCCGGCTGTGCATCTTCACCAGCTCCGCCTCTGTGCTCCCCGCCCAGCAGCTTCCTCTCCCAAGGGGAAATCAGAAGAGTTGCCCAAAAGAGCGAAGCTTTCACGTGAGCTGTCCTCAGGCCAGTGGGTGCAAGTGGAAGCTTGTGATTAAAGATCACCTGTCTGTGGAGGCTGGAAGGTCTCCCGAGCCAGCACCTGCCAGCCTGCAGTGCGGACCCCCTCCGGCTGCTCCTGTGCCCCAGGGGATCGTGCTTTCTCTCCTAGCATCCCAGTGACAGGAGGGTAGCGTGTTCTAGAGGTGGGGGCCCCCATACTCTGCATCTTTGCATCCCACTTCTGGCTCCCAGATATACTGACCTTCCTCGCCTGCTGGCCCGAGGGCCCTGCCCCACACCTCCCGACTGTGGACACTCACTTGTCTCTACTTGGGCTCTCATGAGTACCAGAGATCCCCTGAGTTCCAGGGCTAGGCTCTGGCCTAAGTCCACCACCTCGTTGCTTCCCTGATCGTCTTACCCCTTAACGTGGTGGCTCCTGGCAGCCCTGGGTCTTAACCCTGCTGATGGCAGGTGGAAACGTCTCTGCTCTCTGGCTCCATCTAGAGGCAAGGAGACGGCAAAGAGGAGCTGGGAAGGATCTGCCTAGCTCCCCCAGCATCTGAATACCCCCAGCATCATTTCTACCCCACACAGCAGCCTCCCTGCCTGGCCTCTGCCCTAAAGTTCAGAAATAGAGCCTGGGCTCAAGTCCCTCCCTCCATCTGCTTTTTTTTTTTTTTCTTTTTTTAAGTTGGAGTACAGTTGCTTCACAATGTGATCTTAGTTTCTGCTGTTTGGCCAAGGAGATCAGATATACGTATACATTGTTGCTTAGTCACTAATCCTTGTCCGACTCTGCGACCCCATGGAGTGCAGCACATCAGGCTTTCCGGTCCTTCAGTATCTCCCAGAGTTTGTTCAAACTCATGTCTATGAGTCGATAATGCCATCCAACCATCTCATCTTCTGCCACCCCTTTCTCTTCCTGCCCTCAGTCTTTCCCAGCATCGGGGTCTTTTCCAATGAGTCCTACACCTATGTCCCCTCTTATTTGGATTTCCTTCCCACTTAGGTCACCGCAGAACACTGAGCAAAGTCCCCTGTGCTACACAGTAGGTTCTCACTAGTTGTCTCTTGTATACAGAGTATCCATCGTGTATATAGGTCAGCCCCAGTCTCCATCTGTTTTATTTTCTGTCCTGCCGCCTGCTCTCTTCCAGATTTTCCGGCTCCCACTGGAGGAACTTCTACCTCCCCTTTCTTTCCCGCCCCCACCTGCCATATGGACTGACTTATTCTTGAAAGTGCCTCAAAATAGGAGCACGGTGGGGTGGAGAGTGGACATTACTCAGAGGAGAAACCACATCTAGAGACCTTTCTAAAATATCCGAAAAGGAGCTCAAGAAATACTTATGGAGCAGCTGCTCTGTGCTAGATGGTGGTGAGCAAAGCAGATGAGGCTCCTGACTCCCAGGCAGAGGAATAGATTTCCTGGTGAACCCAAGGTAGCCTAGGTTCATGTCCTGGTTTCGTTACTTTCCAGCCGAGTGATGTTAGGCAGTCATTCATCTCTGAGCCGTAGTCCTCTCATCTGTAACATGAGGATATTAATAGTACTAGCCTCACAGCCATGTCAGGAGATTAAATAAGTTAATAAAAGTGAAAGCACAAATAGGAGCTGGGAAGGATCTGCCTAGCTCCCCCAGCATCTGAATACCCCCAGCATCATTTCTACCCCACACAGCAGCCTCCCTGCCTGGCCTCTGCCCTAAAGTTCAGAAATAGAGCCTGGGCTCAAGTCCCTCCCTCCATCTGCTTTTTTTTTTTTTTCTTTTTTTAAGTTGGAGTACAGTTGCTTCACAATGTGATCTTAGTTTCTGCTGTTTGGCCAAGGAGATCAGATATACGTATACATTGTTGCTTAGTCACTAATCCTTGTCCGACTCTGCGACCCCATGGAGTGCAGCACATCAGGCTTTCCGGTCCTTCAGTATCTCCCAGAGTTTGTTCAAACTCATGTCTATGAGTCGATAATGCCATCCAACCATCTCATCTTCTGCCACCCCTTTCTCTTCCTGCCCTCAGTCTTTCCCAGCATCGGGGTCTTTTCCAATGAGTCCTACACCTATGTCCCCTCTTATTTGGATTTCCTTCCCACTTAGGTCACCGCAGAACACTGAGCAAAGTCCCCTGTGCTACACAGTAGGTTCTCACTAGTTGTCTCTTGTATACAGAGTATCCATCGTGTATATAGGTCAGCCCCAGTCTCCATCTGTTTTATTTTCTGTCCTGCCGCCTGCTCTCTTCCAGATTTTCCGGCCCCCACTGGAGGAACTTCTACCTCCCCTTTCTTTCCCGCCCCCACCTGCCATATGGACTGACTTATTCTTGAAAGTGCCTCAAAATAGGAGCACGGTGGGGTGGAGAGTGGACATTACTCAGAGGAGAAACCACATCTAGAGACCTTTCTAAAATATCCGAAAAGGAGCTCAAGAAATACTTATGGAGCAGCTGCTCTGTGCTAGATGGTGGTGAGCAAAGCAGATGAGGCTCCTGACTCCCAGGCAGAGGAATAGATTTCCTGGTGAACCCAAGGTAGCCTAGGTTCATGTCCTGGTTTCGTTACTTTCCAGCCGAGTGATGTTAGGCAGTCATTCATCTCTGAGCCGTAGTCCTCTCATCTGTAACATGAGGATATTAATAGTACTAGCCTCACAGCCATGTCAGGAGATTAAATAAGTTAATAAAAGTAAAGCACACAGAATCATATGCTTGGTACTTGGTATAACTGCAAATGCCTTCCTTGTAAATTTTCTTCTTCACTATTTTTCAGATTTTAATTCTACCTTCCAATGGCATGGATCTTCCATCTACTCATTTTTCTTATCTGAGTCACATGCACACCATTCATTGCTGTGCTTTTATCTTTTCATCCCTATGTCTTTGGTCTCAGTACTTTTTATTTATTTATTTTTTTGTAGGTTTTTTTTGGGGGGGTAGAGGCGGGTTGGGGAAGGAGAGGGGCGGGCAGGCCACTTCTATTGGTCTTTCATTTTTCTGTTTTCATCCATGTTTGTTCTTTGGACCGTGTGGGCCTCCCATCGCAGTGGCCTCTGTTGTCGCAGAGCACTAGCTCTGGGCACATGCACTCCAGAGCTCTGGCTAGGTAATTGGACACATCAGTCCAGCTGCTCGGCAGCACGTGGGATCCTCCCAGGCCAGGGATCAAACTGGCGCCCCTTGCACTGCAAGGCGGTGTGCTTACCCACTGGACCACCAGGGAAGCCCCTCAGTACTTTTTAAATCATCCTTCTGGTCTCACTCTCACCTCATGACTCTTAAGACACTTTCTTGGCCACCTGTCTTGAGGCTGAGTGAGGTCTGCCTGTCAAAGTCACCACGGTTTCCCCACTGACATACTCAGACATTCATCCCACGTCTCACCATCCTACAGGACCGTGGGCTTCACAAGGGCAGAGGGCGTGTGTGTTCCTCCATGCCAGCTGATGCCTAGCTCAGAACCTGCCAGGCACTTCAGTTCAGTTAGGTCACTTGGTCATGTCTGACTCTTTGCGACGCCGTGGACTGCAGCACGCCAGGCTTTCTTGTCCTGCACTAACTCCTGGAGCTTACTCAAACTCATGTCCACTGACTCAGTAATGCCATCCAACCATCTCACCCTCTGTTGTCTCCTCCGCCTTCCGCCTTCTATTTCCCCAGCATCAGGGTCTTTTCCAGTGAGTCGTCTCTTTGCATGAGGTGGCTCAAGTATCAGAGCTTCAACTTTCGCATCAGTCCTTCCAATGAATATTCAAGGTTGATTTCCTTTACTACTTACTACTCCTTTAGGAAGGAAATCCAAATGTAAGAAATAAGAGTAAATGAATTCCAGACTCAATCTGCATTTCTATACAAACAACCTCTAAGAATGTAGACAACTGAGCTGATAAGAGTTTTGAAAGGGACATAAACACGTGGAGATAAAGTTGTTTGCATCTCTATAGGGGCAAATCCTTTTTTTTTTAATTTTTCATACAAATTTACTTTTAACTTTCTATCATTTAAGCAAAGACCTACAGTAGCCAAAATGACTTCAGGAATTAAAAGAAAAAATATGTCAAAGGATTATACTATCTGATTTCAAGATTTTTTTTATTACTTAATTAATTTTGCTTTTACAGAGTTGTGTTGTTTACAGACATGTATAATCCCAGATTAGTCACATGTATATCCCTGACCCCTCCTTCCTGTGCTCCCCTTCCAGACCCCCACCCCATCCCACCAGGCCGTCACATAGCCCCCATATAAGATCCCTTAGTCCCAGGGAACACTGACAATAGTTACCTCTTTTACATACAATAGTATAGGGTTCCATGATACTCTAAAAAGGTCCTGTTTTAGATAATGATGGTGGAGGTTATCAAGCTTATAGTGTTCAGGACTGCTTTTATGGTTTTAAATTTAATCTTGGGAACAAGCTTATTTATTACTTCATGAAAAGCATTGGGATTAAAAACAAAGTGTTTCCTTCTCCCTATGAAGAGGAAGGTAATTAGCACCAGGTGCTAGGTTTTATCTTTTGATCTTGGACTCAGACATTCATCCCACGTCTCACCATCCTACAGGACCGTGGGCTTCACAAGGGCAGAGGGCGTGTGTGTTCCTCCATGCCAGCTGATGCCTAGCTCAGAACCTGCCAGGCACTTCAGTTCAGTTAGGTCACTTGGTCATGTCTGACTCTTTGCGACGCCGTGGACTGCAGCACGCCAGGCTTTCTTGTCCTGCACTAACTCCTGGAGCTTACTCAAACTCATGTCCACTGACTCAGTAATGCCATCCAACCATCTCACCCTCTGTTGTCTCCTCCGCCTTCCGCCTTCTATTTCCCCAGCATCAGGGTCTTTTCCAGTGAGTCGTCTCTTTGCATGAGGTGGCTCAAGTATCAGAGCTTCAACTTTCGCATCAGTCCTTCCAATGAATATTCAAGGTTGATTTCCTTTACTACTTACTACTCCTTTAGGAAGGAAATCCAAATGTAAGAAATAAGAGTAAATGAATTCCAGACTCAATCTGCATTTCTATACAAACAACCTCTAAGAATGTAGACAACTGAGCTGATAAGAGTTTTGAAAGGGACATAAACACGTGGAGATAAAGTTGTTTGCATCTCTATAGGGGCAAATCCTTTTTTTTTTAATTTTTCATACAAATTTACTTTTAACTTTCTATCATTTAAGCAAAGACCTACAGTAGCCAAAATGACTTCAGGAATTAAAAGAAAAAATATGTCAAAGGATTATACTATCTGATTTCAAGATTTTTTTTATTACTTAATTAATTTTGCTTTTACAGAGTTGTGTTGTTTACAGACATGTATAATCCCAGATTAGTCACATGTATATCCCTGACCCCTCCTTCCTGTGCTCCCCTTCCAGACCCCCACCCCATCCCACCAGGCCGTCACATAGCCCCCATATAAGATCCCTTAGTCCCAGGGAACACTGACAATAGTTACCTCTTTTACATACAATAGTATAGGGTTCCATGATACTCTAAAAAGGTCCTGTTTTAGATAATGATGGTGGAGGTTATCAAGCTTATAGTGTTCAGGACTGCTTTTATGGTTTTAAATTTAATCTTGGGAACAAGCTTATTTATTACTTCATGAAAAGCATTGGGATTAAAAACAAAGTCTTTCCCTTCTCCCTATGAAGAGGAAGGTAATTAGCACCAGGTGCTAGTTTTGCAAACTTAACTCCTGCGGAAGGAACATGGGTCTCAAATTGTTCTCATTTGCTTGTCGTGTTCTTACTATCTTGTTCTCCCATAACCAGTGAGAAAAAGTGTGTGTGTATACATACACACATATATATGTATACACATGTTTGTATATGCATTATATAAACACAATTGTACCATGGTATCCACCAGCAGATAGGTTCGAGAACACCTTTGGATGCTAAAGTCTGTGGAGATTCAAGTCCTTGATATAAAATAGCTTAGTATTTACGTATAATCTATGCAAACCTTCCCATATACTTTTAATCAATTATTCATAATACCTCATACAGTGTAGACCTTCCAGGGTGGCTCAGTGGTAAAGAATATGCCTATCAAGCAGGAGATGTAGGCTCTATCCCTGGGTCAGAAGATCCCCTGGAGAAGGAAATGGCCACCTCAATATTCTTGCCTCAAAAATCCCTTGGACAGAGGAGCCTGGTATGTTACAGTCCATGGGGTCACAAAGAGGCAGAGATGGCATAGGAACTAAACAACAACAGCAGAAACAATGTATGCATGTGCGATTATGTAAATTATTGCTGTGGCAAATTCAAGTTTTATTTTTGGAACTCTGGAATTTTTTTTTTTTTTTTTTAAAACCTTTATTTTACTTTTAACTTTTACAGAGTTTTGTTGTTCACAGACATGCATGTTCTCAGATTAGTCACATGTATATCCCCCTCTTCCCTCCCCTCCCGACCATCACACAGCACCCCTGAAGGATCCCCTTTTCTCACAGAGCAATGACTAGAGCTATTTTCTTCACTTATGATAGTACAGGCCTTCATGCTACTTCCCTTACGCCTCTCAACCACTGTTCCTTCCCCACAATGTCCCTTAGTCCCAGGGAACACTGACAATAGTTACCTCTTTTACATACAATAGTATAGGGTTCCATGATACTCTAAAAAGGTCCTGTTTTAGATAATGATGGTGGAGGTTATCAAGCTTATAGTGTTCAGGACTGCTTTTATGGTTTTAAATTTAATCTTGGGAACAAGCTTATTTATTACTTCATGAAAAGCATTGGGATTAAAAACAAAGTCTTTCCTTCTCCCTATGAAGAGGAAGGTAATTAGCACCAGGTGCTAGTTTTGCAAACTTAACTCCTGCGGAAGGAACATGGGTCTCAAATTGTTCTCATTTGCTTGTCGTGTTCTTACTATCTTGTTCTCCCATAACCAGTGAGAAAAAGTGTGTGTGTGTATACATACACACATATATATGTATACACATGTTTGTATATGCATTATATAAACACAATTGTACCATGGTATCCACCAGCAGATAGGTTCGAGAACACCTTTGGATGCTAAAGTCTGTGGAGATTCAAGTCCTTGATATAAAATAGCTTAGTATTTACGTATAATCTATGCAAACCTTCCCATATACTTTTAATCAATTATTCATAATACCTCATACAGTGTAGACCTTCCAGGGTGGCTCAGTGGTAAAGAATATGCCTATCAAGCAGGAGATGTAGGCTCTATCCCTGTGTCAGAAGATCCCCTGGAGAAGGAAATGGCCACCTCAATATTCTTGCCTCAAAAATCCCTTGGACAGAGGAGCCTGGTATGTTACAGTCCATGGGGTCACAAAGAGGCAGAGATGGCATAGGAACTAAACAACAACAGCAGAAACAATGTATGCATGTGCGCATTATGTAAATTATTGCTGTGGCAAATTCAAGTTTTATTTTTGGAACTCTGGAATTTTTTTTTTTTTTTTTTAAAACCTTTATTTTACTTTTAACTTTTACAGAGTTTTGTTGTTCACAGACATGCATGTTCTCAGATTAGTCACATGTATATCCCCCTCTTCCCTCCCCTCCCGACCATCACACAGCACCCCTGAAGGATCCCCTTTTCTCACAGAGCAATGACTAGAGCTATTTTCTTCACTTATGATAGTACAGGCCTTCATGCTACTTCCCTTACGCCTCTCAACCACTGTTCCTTCCCCACAATGTCCATATGTCCACTGTCCATGTCTGTCTTTCTGTCGCTTCACTGCATGTGCCATCATCACCATCCTACTAGATTCCATATATATGTGTTAATATACTGTATTTGTCCTTCTCTTTCTGACTGACTTCACTTTTTAGGATACGTTCTAGATCCAGCCACCTCATGAGGGCTGATTCTTCTGCATTTCTCTTTACAGCTGTGTAGTATTCCATTGTATATATGTACCAGAGCTTTTGGATCCATTCGTTTGTCGATGGGCATCTAGGTTCCTTCCATGTTCTAGCTATTGTATAGAGAGCTGCAATGAACATTGGGGTACAGGTGCTTCTTTCAGTTTTGATTTCATCAGGGTATAAACCTAAGAGTGGGATTGCTGGGTCATATGGTGCTTCTATTTTTAGTTTTTTAAGAAATCTCCAGACTGTCTTCCATAGAGGCTGTATCAATTTACACTCCCACCAGCAATGCAGGAGGGTTCCCTTTTCTCCGCAGCCTCTCCAGCATTTATTGTCTGTCGATTTGTGGATGATGGCCATTCTGACGGGTGTGAGGTGACATCTCATTGTAGTTTTGATTTGCATTTCTCTAATTATAAGTGAAGTTGAGCATCGTTTCATGTGTTTTTGGGCCATCTGTATGTCATCGGTGGAGAGGTTTTGTTTCCATTTTGTTTGCGTCAATTTTTACCGAGGAGTTATGTTACAGTCCATGGGGTCACAAAGAGGCAGAGATGGCATAGGAACTAAACAACAACAGCAGAAACAATGTCATGGCATTATGTAAATTATTGCTGTGGCAAATTCAAGTTTTATTTTTGGAACTCTGGAATTTTTTTTTTTTTTTTTTAAAACCTTTATTTTACTTTTAACTTTTACAGAGTTTTGTTGTTCACAGACATGCATGTTCTCAGATTAGTCACATGTATATCCCCCTCTTCCCTCCCCTCCCGACCATCACACAGCACCCCTGAAGGATCCCCTTTTCTCACAGAGCAATGACTAGAGCTATTTTCTTCACTTATGATAGTACAGGCCTTCATGCTACTTCCCTTACGCCTCTCAACCACTGTTCCTTCCCCACAATGTCCATATGTCCACTGTCCATGTCTGTCTTTCTGTCGCTTCACTGCATGTGCCATCATCACCATCCTACTAGATTCCATATATATGTGTTAATATACTGTATTTGTCCTTCTCTTTCTGACTGACTTCACTTTTTAGGATACGTTCTAGATCCAGCCACCTCATGAGGGCTGATTCTTCTGCATTTCTCTTTACAGCTGTGTAGTATTCCATTGTATATATGTACCAGAGCTTTTGGATCCATTCGTTCGTCGATGGGCATCTAGGTTCCTTCCATGTTCTAGCTATTGTATAGAGAGCTGCAATGAACATTGGGGTACAGGTGCTTCTTTCAGTTTTGATTTCATCAGGGTATAAACCTAAGAGTGGGATTGCTGGGTCATATGGTGCTTCTATTTTTAGTTTTTTAAGAAATCTCCAGACTGTCTTCCATAGAGGCTGTATCAATTTACACTCCCACCAGCAATGCAGGAGTGTTCCCTTTTCCCCGCAGCCTCTCCAGCATTTATTGTCTGTCGATTTGTGGATGATGGCCATTCTGACGGGTGTGAGGTGACATCTCATTGTAGTTTTGATTTGCATTTCTCTAATTATAAGTGAAGTTGAGCATCGTTTCATGTGTTTTTGGGCCATCTGTATGTCATCGTTGGAGAGGTGTCTGTTTAGGTCCTTTTCCCATTTTTTGATTGGGTTGTTCGTTTTTCCAGTGCTGAGTTGTCTGAGTTGCTTGTAGATTTTGGAGATTAATTCTTTGTCTGTTGTTTCATTTGCTATGATTTTCTCCCACTCTGTGGGGTGTCTGTTGAACTTTTTTGTAATTTCTTTTGCTGTACAAAAGCTTTTAAGTTTCATTAGGTCCCACATGTTCATTTGTCTTTTTAGTTCCACTATTCTAGTAGGTGGGTCAGAGAAGATCTTGCTTTGATTGATGTCCTTGAGGGTTTTGCCTATATTCTCCTCTAAGAGTTTGATGGTTTCTGGCCTTACATTTAAGTCTTTAATCCATTTTGAGTTGATCTTTGTGTATGGTGTCAGGGTATGTTCCAATTTCATTTTCTTGCATGTAGCTGTCCAATTTTCCCAGCACCATTTGTTGAAGAGGCTGTCTTTGTCCCATTTTATATGTTCGCCTCCTTTGTCAAAAATAAGGTACCCATAGGTGCGTGGGTTTATCTCTGGGTTCTCGATCTTGTTCCATTGGTCGATATTTCTGTTTTTGTGCCAGTACCATACTGTCTTGATGACTGTTGCTTTGTAGTAGAGTCTGAAGTTGGGGAGGCTGATCCCCCCAGCTCCATTCTTCTTCCTGAGGATTGCTTTGGCTATTCGAGGTCTTTTGTGTTTCCATATGAACTGTGTTATTCGTTGGTCTAGTTCTGTGAAGAATGTTATTGGAAGCTTGATAGGGATCGCATTGAATCTATAGATGACATTTGGTAGTATGGTCATTTTCACAATATTGATTCTCCCGACCCAGGAACACGGAATATTTCTCCATACTGTCTTCCATAGAGGCTGTATCAATTTACATTCCCACCAGCAATGCAAGAGGGTTCTCTTTTCTCCGCAGCCTCTCCAGCATTTATTGTCTGTCGATTTGTGGATGATGGCCATTCTGACGGGTGTGAGGTGACATCTCATTGTAGTTTTGATTTGCATTTCTCTAATTATAAGTGAAGTTGAGCATCGTTTCATGTGTTTTTGGGCCATCTGTATGTCATCGTTGGAGAGGTGTCTGTTTAGGTCCTTTTCCCATTTTTTGATTGGGTTGTTCGTTTTTCCAGTGCTGAGTTGTCTGAGTTGCTTGTAGATTTTGGAGATTAATTCTTTGTCTGTTGTTTCATTTGCTATGATTTTCTCCCACTCTGTGGGGTGTCTGTTGAACTTTTTTGTAATTTCTTTTGCTGTACAAAAGCTTTTAAGTTTCATTAGGTCCCACATGTTCATTTGTCATTTGAGTTCCACTATTCTAGTAGGTGGGTCAGAGAAGATCTTGCTTTGATTGATGTCCTTGAGGGTTTTGCCTATATTCTCCTCTAAGAGTTTGATGGTTTCTGGCCTTACATTTAAGTCTTTAATCCATTTTGAGTTGATCTTTGTGTATGGTGTCAGGGTATGTTCCAATTTCATTTTCTTGCATGTAGCTGTCCAATTTTCCCAGCACCATTTGTTGAAGAGGCTGTCTTTGTCCCATTTTATATGTTCGCCTCCTTTGTCAAAAATAAGGTACCCATAGGTGCGTGGGTTTATCTCTGGGTTCTCGATCTTGTTCCATTGGTCGATATTTCTGTTTTTGTGCCAGTACCATACTGTCTTGATGACTGTTGCTTTGTAGTAGAGTCTGAAGTTGGGGAGGCTGATCCCACCAGCTCCATTCTTCTTCCTGAGGATTGCTTTGGCTATTCGAGGTCTTTTGTGTTTCCATATGAACTGTGTTATTCGTTGGTCTAGTTCTGTGAAGAATGTTATTGGAAGCTTGATAGGGATCGCATTGAATCTATAGATGACATTTGGTAGTATGGTCATTTTCACAATATTGATTCTCCCGACCCAGGAACACGGAATATTTCTCCATCTGTTTAAGTCTTCTTTAATGTCTCTCATGAGTGTCTTGTAATTTTCTGTGTACAGTTCTTTTGTTTCTTTGGGTAGGTTTATTCCTAGATATTTGATTCTTTTGGTTGCGATGGTGAAGGGGATTGCCTCTTTGATTTCATTTTCTGATTTTTCATTGTTTGTGTATAGGAATGCCAGTGATTTCTGTATATTGATTTTGTATCCTGCAACTTTGCTGAATTCGCTGATTAACTCTAGTAGTTTTGTAATAGTGTCTTTGGGATTTTCTATGTATAATATCATGTCATCTGCAAATAGAGAGAGTTTGACTTCTTCTTTTCCAATCTGGATTCCTTTGATTTCTTTCTCTTCTCTTATTGCTATTGCTAGAACTTCCAGGACTATGTTGAATAGTAGTGGTGAAAGTGGACACCCTTGTCTTGTTCCTGATCTTAGAGGGGAATGCTTTGAGTTTTCACCATTGAGGATAATGTTCGCTGTGGGCTTCTCATATATGGCTTTCACTATGTTAAGATAAGTTCCTTCTATGCCCATTTTTTGAAGAGTTTTTATCATAAATGGATGCTGTACTTTGTCAAAGGCTTTTTCTGCATCTGTTGAGATGATCATGTGATTTTTGTCTTTCAATTTGTTGATATGGTGTATCACATTGATTGATTTGCGAATGTTGAAGAATCCTTGCATGCCTGGGATGAACCCAACTTGATCGTGATGAATGAGCTTTTTGATGTGTTGCTGAATTCTGTTTGCTCAAAAATAAGGTACCCATAGGTGCGTGGGTTTATCTCTGGGTTCTCGATCTTGTTCCATTGGTCGATATTTCTGTTTTTGTGCCAGTACCATACTGTCTTGATGACTGTTGCTTTGTAGTAGAGTCTGAAGTTGGGGAGGCTGATCCCCCCAGCTCCATTCTTCTTCCTGAGGATTGCTTTGGCTATTCGAGGTCTTTTGTGTTTCCATATGAACTGTGTTATTCGTTGGTCTAGTTCTGTGAAGAATGTTATTGGAAGCTTGATAGGGATCGCATTGAATCTATAGATGACATTTGGTAGTATGGTCATTTTCACAATATTGATTCTCCCGACCCAGGAACACGGAATATTTCTCCATCTGTTTAAGTCTTCTTTAATGTCTCTCATGAGTGTCTTGTAATTTTCTGTGTACAGTTCTTTTGTTTCTTTGGGTAGGTTTATTCCTAGATATTTGATTCTTTTGGTTGCGATGGTGAAGGGGATTGCCTCTTTGATTTCATTTTCTGATTTTTCATTGTTTGTGTATAGGAATGCCAGTGATTTCTGTATATTGATTTTGTATCCTGCAACTTTGCTGAATTCGCTGATTAACTCTAGTAGTTTTGTAATAGTGTCTTTGGGATTTTCTATGTATAATATCATGTCATCTGCAAATAGAGAGAGTTTGACTTCTTCTTTTCCAATCTGGATTCCTTTGATTTCTTTCTCTTCTCTTATTGCTATTGCTAGAACTTCCAGGACTATGTTGAATAGTAGTGGTGAAAGTGGACACCCTTGTCTTGTTCCTGATCTTAGAGGGAATGCTTTGAGTTTTCACCATTGAGGATAATGTTCGCTGTGGGCTTCTCATATATGGCTTTCACTATGTTAAGATAAGTTCCTTCTATGCCCATTTTTTGAAGAGTTTTTATCATAAATGGATGCTGTACTTTGTCAAAGGCTTTTTCTGCATCTGTTGAGATGATCATGTGATTTTTGTCTTTCAATTTGTTGATATGGTGTATCACATTGATTGATTTGCGAATGTTGAAGAATCCTTGCATGCCTGGGATGAACCCAACTTGATCGTGATGAATGAGCTTTTTGATGTGTTGCTGAATTCTGTTTGCTAGGATTTTGTTGAGGATTTTGGCATCTAGATTCATCAGTGAAATTGGCCTATAATTTTCTTTTTGTGATGTCTTTGCCTGGCGTTTGTATCAGGGTGGTGGTGTGCTCGTAGAATGTGTTCAGGAATGTTCCTCCCTGGGCAATGTTTGGAAGAGTTTTAGAAGGACAGGCATTAGCTCTTCTTTAAATGTTTGGGAGAATTCACTTGTGAAACCATCTGGCCCTGGGCTTTTATTTTTGGGTAGATTTTTGATCACAAGGTCGATTTCTGAGCTTGTGATTGGCTTGTTCATAGTTTCTGTTTCTTCATGGTTGAGTCTTGGGAGATTAATCTTCTCTAAGAAACTGTCCATTTCTTCCAGGTTGTCCAGTTTGTTGCCATAGAGTTGTTCATAATAGTCTCTTATAATCCTTTGGATTTCTGCATTGTCCGTTGTAATCTCTCCTTTTTCCTTTTTGATTTTGGTGATCTGGTTCTTCTCTCTCTTTTTCTTAATGAGTCTGGCCAGTGGTGTGTCGATTTTATTGACTTTTTCTAAGAACCAGCTTTTTGTTTTATTTATCTTTACTATTGTTTCTTTTGTTTCTTTTTCATTTATTTCTGCTCTGATCTTTATGATTTCCCTTCTTCTGCTGGCTTTGGGGTGTTTTTGTTCTTCTTTCTCCAGTTGTTTTAAGCATAAGGTAAGGTCGTCTGTTTGAGATTTTCCTAGTTTCTTGAGGTGGGATTGTAATGCTATAAACTTCCCTCTTAGAACTGCTTTTGCAGTATCCCATAGGTTTTGCACTGTCGTGTGTTCATTGTCATTTTCTTCTAGGAATTTTTTTATACTTTTTATATACTTTTTTATACTT
The DNA here is from genome assembly GCA_022376925.1 of Tragulus kanchil. Lineage (NCBI taxonomy): Eukaryota > Metazoa > Chordata > Mammalia > Artiodactyla > Tragulidae > Tragulus > Tragulus kanchil. The sequence goes on from JAIOJX010000023.1 coordinate 136,543,401, forward strand.
TTAATCAATTATTCATAATACCTCATACAGTGTAGACCTTCCAGGGTGGCTCAGTGGTAAAGAATATGCCTATCAAGCAGGAGATGTAGGCTCTATCCCTGGGTCAGAAGATCCCCTGGAGAAGGAAATGGCCACCTCAATATTCTTGCCTCAAAAATCCCTTGGACAGAGGAGCCTGGTATGTTACAGTCCATGGGGTCACAAAGAGGCAGAGATGGCATAGGAACTAAACAACAACAGCAGAAACAATGTATGCATGTGCATTATGTTGAGGATTTTGGCATCTAGATTCATCAGTGAAATTGGCCTATAATTTTCTTTTTTTGTGATGTCTTTGCCTGGCTTTGGTATCAGGGTGATGGTGGCCTCGTAGAATGTGTTTGGAAGTGTTCCTGCCTGGGCAATTTTTTGGAAGAGTTTTAGAAGGACAGGCATTAGCTCTTCTTTAAATGTTTGGTAGAATTCACTTGTGAAACCATCTGGCCCTGGGCTTTTATTTTTGGGTAGATTTTTGATCACAAGGTCGATTTCTGAGCTTGTGATTGGCTTGTTCATAGTTTCTGTTTCTTCATGGTTGAGTCTTGGGAGATTAATCTTCTCTAAGAAACTGTCCATTTCTTCCAGGTTGTCCAGTTTGTTGCCATAGAGTTGTTCATAATAGTCTCTTATAATCCTTTGGATTTCTGCATTGTCCGTTGTAATCTCTCCTTTTTCATTTTTGATTTTGGTGATCTGGTTCTTCTCTCTCTTTTCTTAATGAGTCTGGCCAGTGGTGTGTCGATTTTATTGACTTTCCAAGAACCAGCTTTTTGTTTTATTTATCTTTACTATTGTTTCTTTTGTTTCTTTTTCATTTATTTCTGCTCTGATCTTTATGATTTCCCTTCTTCTGCTGGCTTTGGGGTGTTTTTGTTCTTCTTTCTCCAGTTGTTTTAAGCATAAGGTAAGGTCGTCTGTTTGAGATTTTCCTAGTTTCTTGAGGTGGGATTGTAATGCTATAAACTTCCCTCTTAGAACTGCTTTTGCAGTATCCCATAGGTTTTGCACTGTCGTGTGTTCATTGTCATTTTCTTCTAGGAATTTTTTTATACTTTTTATATACTTTTTTATACTTTTAATCAATTATTCATAATACCTCATACAGTGTAGACCTTCCAGGGTGGCTCAGTGGTAAAGAATATGCCTATCAAGCAGGAGATGTAGGCTCTATCCCTGGGTCAGAAGATCCCCTGGAGAAGGAAATGGCCACCTCAATATTCTTGCCTCAAAAATCCCTTGGACAGAGGAGCCTGGTATGTTACAGTCCATGGGGTCACAAAGAGGCAGAGATGGCATAGGAACTAAACAACAACAGCAGAAACAATGTATGCATGTGCGCATTATGTAAATTATTGCTGTGGCAAATTCAAGTTTTATTTTTGGAACTCTGGAATTTTTTCCCTAATATTTTTGAGTCACAGTTGGTTGAATCTTCAGATGCAGAACACACAGTTACAGAGGTCTGATTCTTATGTATGAGAGAGAGAGAGAAAGAGAGACAGATGGTTCTGTGAAAATCCTTGAACCTTCCCTGGTTCCCCAAGCCTCTATCAGGTCCTGTTTTGGGTTTCATTCCAATTAGAAAAAGGCTTCTGGCAACGTTCTTCTCGCTACAGTTGTTTCAAGTAATTTTGTGTAAAAGAGTTAAAGCCGCTTCTTTAGCCAATCTAGTAACTCTAAACACTATTAGAACTTTGTTTATTCATCCAGCAGTTAATTTTGGACTGCCTCCCATATGCCGCAGTTCAGCCCAGTTAATTTTTTTCTAAATGCTTTAGCCCTATTAAAACAGGACAGCTTTCAAACACAGTTACACAGTGGTTCGTTCACAGCAAGTGAAATAAATCCCTTGCACCAGAAGCTCGAGTTTTAAAGCGGAAAATAAACTGAGCTTGAAGACATGAAAAACAAACCTTAATACCATCCCCAGCTGAGAAGCATAAATCTACAAATAAGTCCTTTTTGTCCGAATAAGTGCTGGTTGGTGAAGAAGTAGCTGGAATACGAGCAACTCCATCTCGCAGTTCTCTTCTGCCTTGGGTCTGTGTTAAAATATCAAAGGTTGTATTTCATTCACTAGCTTTAGTTTAGTCAGTGATACTTATCCAATCAGGAAGCATGGTCATTGTCAGTTTGGAACCAAGCATTGTGGATGATCTCTGAATAAATATGATGAAATGTTCCTTTTGCAGATGCAAGTATTGGCATTACGATGAAAACCTGCTCACAGCCAGCGTCGTCATCGTCTTCCATAATGAAGGGTGGTCCACCCTCATGAGGACAGTCCACAGTGTCATTAAACGGACTCCCAGGAAATATTTAGCAGAAATCGTGTTAATTGATGATTTCAGTAACAAAGGTAATGGCTAAGATATTGACATTGTATCTAGAAAGTAAGTTAGTTATAAATGATTACAAACATGTGATTTCAAACTAGTTTAGAAATTGATAGTGTCTATTAACAGCATCTGCTATCAGCAAGTTGGCACGGTGACAAACGCCGTGTGTGAGTTAGTTTGTTTAGTTATGACAGTAGTCCTTGGGGAGAGAGAGTATGCATCTTCATTTTGCACTTGAAGCTCACAGAGATACTAAGGAACTTGCCAGAGTGAACAGGTTGTAATTAAGAGCTGCATCCCAATCTGTAGGCTCAGAAGCCTGCACGTTTGACCAGTCTTATACTATACCAATTCTTTGGGCCTTGGATTTTATAAACATTTGATCGTAGAGGTAATTCATTCTAACTTAGCCTAGTTTAAAAAAACCCAGGTAACTCTAAACACTATTAGAACTTTGTTTATTCATCCAGCAGTTAATTTTGGACTGCCTCCCATATGCCGCAGTTCAGCCCAGTTAATTTTTTTCTAAATGCTTTAGCCCTATTAAAACAGGACAGCTTTCAAACACAGTTACACAGTGGTTCGTTCACAGCAAGTGAAATAAATCCCTTGCACCAGAAGCTCGAGTTTTAAAGCGGAAAATAAACTGAGCTTGAAGACATGAAAAACAAACCTTAATACCATCCCCAGCTGAGAAGCATAAATCTACAAATAAGTCCTTTTTGTCCGAATAAGTGCTGGTTGGTGAAGAAGTAGCTGGAATACGAGCAACTCCATCTCGCAGTTCTCTTCTGCCTTGGGTCTGTGTTAAAATATCAAAGGTTGTATTTCATTCACTAGCTTTAGTTTAGTCAGTGATACTTATCCAATCAGGAAGCATGGTCATTGTCAGTTTGGAACCAAGCATTGTGGATGATCTCTGAATAAATATGATGAAATGTTCCTTTTGCAGATGCAAGTATTGGCATTACGATGAAAACCTGCTCACAGCCAGCGTCGTCATCGTCTTCCATAATGAAGGGTGGTCCACCCTCATGAGGACAGTCCACAGTGTCATTAAACGGACTCCCAGGAAATATTTAGCAGAAATCGTGTTAATTGATGATTTCAGTAACAAAGGTAATGGCTAAGATATTGACATTGTATCTAGAAAGTAAGTTAGTTATAAATGATTACAAACATGTGATTTCAAACTAGTTTAGAAATTGATAGTGTCTATTAACAGCATCTGCTATCAGCAAGTTGGCACGGTGACAAACGCCGTGTGTGAGTTAGTTTGTTTAGTTATGACAGTAGTCCTTGGGGAGAGAGAGTATGCATCTTCATTTTGCACTTGAAGCTCACAGAGATACTAAGGAACTTGCCAGAGTGAACAGGTTGTAATTAAGAGCTGCATCCCAATCTGTAGGCTCAGAAGCCTGCACGTTTGACCAGTCTTATACTATACCAATTCTTTGGGCCTTGGATTTTATAAACATTTGATCGTAGAGGTAATTCATTGAACGACTGAAAAAATGCAGTGGTGCGTATCTTGTAATGCCATCCCAAACCCTGTCTAAATCTGCATGCTGACTTCTGTATACCTGTTTGTGTGCTCAGTCGTTCAGTCTTGGCCGCCTCTTTGCGACCCCATGGACTATAGCCTGCCACGCTCCTACCACGTCCATGGAGTTTTCCAGGAAAGAATACTGAAGTCGGTTACCATTTCCTTATCCAATATACCTGTTTAATAGCTTGCATTTTGCATTTGAACTATGATGCAAACATTGAATTTGTCCAGAAACCATGGACCATTTCTATTTATAATAGAAAGTATCTACTAAAGCTTCCTTTGTTCTGTGTTCTATTTAGGATATATATTTTTTTAATTTTTATTTTACTTTTACAGAGTTTTGTTGTTTACAGGTATGTATGATCCCAGATTAGTCACATGTATATTCACCCCCCCCCACCCCTCCAGGCCGTCGCACAGTACCCCTGCAGGATCCCCTTTTCTCACAGAGCAATGACAATAGCTATTCATTTCACATATGGTAGTATAGGTTTTCATGCTACTTCTATTTGAATAGAAGGACACATTTTTTAATTTATAATTTTTAAAAATTTTGGCCTCTTGTTGGTTTTTTATTTATTTATTTTCATCCATTTTTATTCTTTGGCCTGTGCATGCCTCCCATTGCAGTTGCCTCTCTCACTGCAGAGCACTGGCTCTGGGCACATGTGCTCCAGAGTGCTGGCTCGTAATTGGACACTCCAGTCCAGCTGCTCTGCAGCACGTGGGATCTTCCTGGGCCAGGGATCGAACCAGTGCCCCTTGCACTGCAGGGCGGATTCTTTACCCACCGGACCGCCAAGGTTGGCACGGTGACAAACGCCGTGTGTGAGTTAGTTTGTTTAGTTATGACAGTAGTCCTTGGGGAGAGAGAGTATGCATCTTCATTTTGCACTTGAAGCTCACAGAGATACTAAGGAACTTGCCAGAGTGAACAGGTTGTAATTAAGAGCTGCATCCCAATCTGTAGGCTCAGAAGCCTGCACGTTTGACCAGTCTTATACTATACCAATTCTTTGGGCCTTGGATTTTATAAACATTTGATCGTAGAGGTAATTCATTGAACGACTGAAAAAATGCAGTGGTGCGTATCTTGTAATGCCATCCCAAACCCTGTCTAAATCTGCATGCTGACTTCTGTATACCTGTTTGTGTGCTCAGTCGTTCAGTCTTGGCCGCCTCTTTGCGACCCCATGGACTATAGCCTGCCACGCTCCTACCACGTCCATGGAGTTTTCCAGGAAAGAATACTGAAGTCGGTTACCATTTCCTTATCCAATATACCTGTTTAATAGCTTGCATTTTGCATTTGAACTATGATGCAAACATTGAATTTGTCCAGAAACCATGGACCATTTCTATTTATAATAGAAAGTATCTACTAAAGCTTCCTTTGTTCTGTGTTCTATTTAGGATATATATTTTTTTAATTTTTATTTTACTTTTACAGAGTTTTGTTGTTTACAGGTATGTATGATCCCAGATTAGTCACATGTATATTCACCCCCCCCCACCCCTCCAGGCCGTCGCACAGTACCCCTGCAGGATCCCCTTTTCTCACAGAGCAATGACAATAGCTATTCATTTCACATATGGTAGTATAGGTTTTCATGCTACTTCTATTTGAATAGAAGGACACATTTTTTTTAATTTATAATTTTTTTTAAAAATTTTGGCCTCTTGTTGGTTTTTTATTTATTTATTTTCATCCATTTTTATTCTTTGGCCTGTGCATGCCTCCCATTGCAGTTGCCTCTCTCACTGCAGAGCACTGGCTCTGGGCACATGTGCTCCAGAGTGCTGGCTCGTAATTGGACACTCCAGTCCAGCTGCTCTGCAGCACGTGGGATCTTCCTGGGCCAGGGATCGAACCAGTGCCCCTTGCACTGCAGGGCGGATTCTTTACCCACCGGACCGCCAGGGAAGCCCCAGAAGGACACTTTCTTAAATTTTTTATTCTTTTTATGGAGTGAGCTCTAATGCATTTAAGGAGGCATCAGTTAGTCTTGGTTCCCCTTGACAAGAGAGAGACTGAGCAGTGATTTTCCACCTACTTAGGGTTTTAAGTTATTTTTTTTTCTTCACATAGATTCATTATTGTAAGCTGAATCTATCTTCTTAATGACATAAATATCAAAAGATAGATGATATTACAGTCCAAGGGACTCTCAAGAGTCTTCTCTAGCATGTTAGAAAAGAGGTCAGAATGTGGTCAGCGTGAAAAAACCACTCAAAATGGCTTTACAGAAGCTTCCTCCAAAATTTAATTTAGAACTCTCAAGTCTGGATAAACTTCTGCTGTTTTGCAAGGACACAACCAGAATCTTGATCTTGCATACATATATTAGCATGAAGAGAAATAGAAATATGACCTACTTCCTTTTCCCCTCCTCATTGTAAACCTAATCACTTGCTTCAGCTAATCATTGTTAATTACAGCAGGAAATTTGTAACTTTAGAGAGCAGAGAGAATATGTAACTTTAAATTTTTCAGTCATCAAATGCCTTTAGCTTAGATTTCTTGGTTCTAATTTTCTATGGTAGCAATATTTTCATTATGAATACTGTTCCTGTCTGAAGATAAATATTGGAATATATATTTTTAAGTGATATTGTTGGTGCCAATAATGTTTCAGATTTAGCAAAATTTAAATCTATGGAGAAATTCCATGCCAATGCTTGCACTGACTTTAAGAACCACTACAGTATTAATACATAAAAGCTCAGCATAATTTTTTTTTTAAATGTGAAGATATACTATAAGGTGTTTCCCATTGTAAAATCTTGCTTTCTTGCTTGGCCCAGGGAAGGAAGAACAAAATTTGGGGCTTAAGTTTTTTGTCCAGTTTAATATTTGTGTAATCAGTGTTTCTGTTGTTACAAATCTCTAATAGCCTCTTGTAACACATTTTTACTGCAATTACATAAAGATCTGCTTGCAGCGTGCAGAACCGTTGTTGGGGTTACTCTTCATATGCCTGAGGGATCGAACCAGTGCCCCTTGCACTGCAGGGCGGATTCTTTACCCACCGGACCGCCAGGGAAGCCCCAGAAGGACACTTTCTTAAATTTTTTATTCTTTTTATGGAGTGAGCTCTAATGCATTTAAGGAGGCATCAGTTAGTCTTGGTTCCCCTTGACAAGAGAGAGACTGAGCAGTGATTTTCCACCTACTTAGGGTTTTAAGTTATTTTTTTTTCTTCACATAGATTCATTATTGTAAGCTGAATCTATCTTCTTAATGACATAAATATCAAAAGATAGATGATATTACAGTCCAAGGGACTCTCAAGAGTCTTCTCTAGCATGTTAGAAAAGAGGTCAGAATGTGGTCAGCGTGAAAAAACCACTCAAAATGGCTTTACAGAAGCTTCCTCCAAAATTTAATTTAGAACTCTCAAGTCTGGATAAACTTCTGCTGTTTTGCAAGGACACAACCAGAATCTTGATCTTGCATACATATATTAGCATGAAGAGAAATAGAAATATGACCTACTTCCTTTTCCCCTCCTCATTGTAAACCTAATCACTTGCTTCAGCTAATCATTGTTAATTACAGCAGGAAATTTGTAACTTTAGAGAGCAGAGAGAATATGTAACTTTAAATTTTTCAGTCATCAAATGCCTTTAGCTTAGATTTCTTGGTTCTAATTTTCTATGGTAGCAATATTTTCATTATGAATACTGTTCCTGTCTGAAGATAAATATTGGAATATATATTTTTAAGTGATATTGTTGGTGCCAATAATGTTTCAGATTTAGCAAAATTTAAATCTATGGAGAAATTCCATGCCAATGCTTGCACTGACTTTAAGAACCACTACAGTATTAATACATAAAAAGCTCAGCATAATTTTTTTTTTAAATGTGAAGATATACTATAAGGTGTTTCCCATTGTAAAATCTTGCTTTCTTGCTTGGCCCAGGGAAGGAAGAACAAAATTTGGGGCTTAAGTTTTTTGTCCAGTTTAATATTTGTGTAATCAGTGTTTCTGTTGTTACAAATCTCTAATAGCCTCTTGTAACACATTTTTACTGCAATTACATAAAAGATCTGCTTCGCTTGCAGCGTGCAGAACCGTTGGTTGGGGTTACTCTTCATAGTACAGAAGGGCTTTAATTACTCCTTCCAATTTCAAAACAGCCTTGACATCTGTCAGTCCGATCCTCGGTTAATGATACAGTGTTTGGTAAATGTGACTTGACTGAAAAACGTGGGTATTCCTTCCCCAATATATTCCGTAATTAAAACTTTGAATTACAGTTTTTCTTTTAAAGACAAAAGACTTAATTAATTAGTATAAAATCCCACAAAAGAGGTGGCTGCTCAGAATCCTCCAGTTTCTGAAAGTTAGTGTCCTCAAAACGCCAAGTGTCTGAGGCCTCTGCACAGAGACCTCTCCATCTGTGCATGGAGCACCTGTCATCCTCACAGGGCTCAGGGAGGGAGGGGTGGAGCACTTCCGCTCTCAAGTGTGAGTCATTTCCGCCAAGCTCTTATTGGCCACGGCCCGTCACGTGACCCAGCATGGGCTCCTAGGCTGGGGAGGATGATCATCCACCAGAAGAGATGGTTCCCATCACGGAAACTGATCCATCCACCTCAGTGTCAGCATCAGCGAGAACCCCCAGGACTGTCAAGTTACCTTAGCTAGAATATAAATTTGAAGAACAGAAACACATTTCTGACAGTAACAATTTATTTTAGATTTCTTTAGATTACATACCTGAAAAAGTACCTAGTGCAATTCAGAAGGACTCTAGGAAAAATAACTTAAGACTGTATTGAATTAAAAAAAAAAAAAAGTCAAGTAAAAGCTTTTAAAACAAAGCAAACAAAAAAAACTTACATTGAAGGGAAAATTACCAAGACTTTCTGGGGGAAAATTGTAATTCAGTATGAGAATTTTATTTATAATTCTCATTAAAACTGGTCTCCAAAATAGGAAAAGGAAAATTTTTTCTTCTCAGTTTTGAACACTCATATGTGGGTGTCTTGCTAATTATAAGCTCTTTAAAAATGACTAAAGGATTAGGTGGAAGGCCTAACGTTCCCATTTAACCACTAGCCCCTCACTATTACAGCTGTTTTTTGCTTTATTTTTGTATTAGTGGGCCAAAATTTTAAACAACTTAAAAATAACTTTTGTGACTTCAAGAAATGTCATTAAGGATCCAGGAATTAGTTGTGCCTGTGATGAGCCAATTTCTTGGGCTTACAGAGATACAAACAAAAACTGTTCTGTTGCAGTTAGAAAGCCAAGATGGAAATTTTGACAAATGTATCTTGTTTTTGTAACACAAAATTTTCTCTACCAAATTACAAACATATGTGTGTATATATATATATATATATATATACGTGTACATACATATGCATATGTGTGTGTGTGTGTGCTCAGTCACTTCACTGTCAGTCATACCCAACTCTTTGTGACCCCATGGACTGTAGCTCGCCAGGCTCCTCTGTCTATGGGATTCTCCAGGCAAGAGTATTGGAGTAGGTTGCCTTGCCCTCCTCCAAGGGTTCTTCTTCGTGTCTCCTGTGTCTTCTGCATTTCAGGAGGATTCTTTACTGTTAAACCACAGGGAAGCCCATATAAACATCCATGCATATGTGACTAATACATATATTTAATATATAAATATTTATTTATAAATAGATACACATACACATTTCTTAGGGGCTTTCCAGATGGTGCTAGTGGGAAAGAACTTGCCTGCCAATGCAGGAGACCTGAGAAGACACCTGGGTTACACCTCTGGGTTGTGAAGATCCCTTGGAGGAGGGCATGACAGCCGGCTCCAGTAGTCTTGCCTGGAGAATCTCATCGATGGAGGAGCCTGGCAGGCTACAGTCCATTCGGTTGCACAGAGCCAGACATGACTGAAGAGACTCAGCATGCACACACTTGTTGGTGCTTAAAATACAGAGAAAGTGGTCATTATTATTTGCCAGCTTGATGGGAAGTATACTGATCACCACACCAAGACTACTCCATTCAACATTGATTGTAAGGGAAAGATAGGTCTGAAACAGATGTTAATCTACACCCAGTGTGGATTCCAAGAGGTCATGTAATAGTTTTAGGCAGTGCATCTTCAGAAATCCTAAACCATTGCTTCAGCCAAAAGCAAAACAACTGTTGTGCCTGAAAGCCTTCTATTAATATTTGAATTTTTAAGATTTCAGGTCAGTTGGCTATTAATTTTGTGACTTCAAGAAATGTCATTAAGGATCCAGGAATTAGTTGTGCCTGTGATGAGCCAATTTCTTGGGCTTACAGAGATACAAACAAAACTGTTCTGTTGCAGTTAGAAAGCCAAGATGGAAATTTTGACAAATGTATCTTTTTTTTGTAACACAAAATTTTCTACCAAATTACAAACATATGTGTGTATATATATATATATATATATATGTGTACATACATATGTATATGTGTGTGTGTGTGTGCTCAGTCATTTTACTGTCAGTCATACCCAACTCTTTGTGACCCCATGGACTGTAGCTCGCCAGGCTCCTCTGTCTATGGGATTCTCCAGGCAAGAGTATTGGAGTAGGTTGCCTTGCCCTCCTCCAAGGGTTCTTCTTCGTGTCTCCTGTGTCTTCTGCATTTCAGGAGGATTCTTTACTGTTAAACCACAGGGAAGCCCATATAAACATCCATGCATATGTGACTAATACATATATTTAATATATAAATATTTATTTATAAATAGATACACATACACATTTCTTAGGGGCTTTCCAGATGGTGCTAGTGGGAAAGAACTTGCCTGCCAATGCAGGAGACCTGAGAAGACACCTGGGTTACACCTCTGGGTTGTGAAGATCCTTGGAGGAGGGCAGCCGGCTCCAGTAGTCTTGCCTGGAGAATCTCATCGATGGAGGAGCCTGGCAGGCTACAGTCCATTCGGTTGCACAGAGCCAGACATGACTGAAGAGACTCAGCATGCACACACTTGTTGGTGCTTAAAATACAGAGAAAGTGGTCATTATTATTTGCCAGCTTGATGGGAAGTATACTGATCACCACACCAAGACTACTCCATTCAACATTGATTGTAAGGGAAAGATAGGTCTGAAACAGATGTTAATCTACACCCAGTGTGGATTCCAAGAGGTCATGTAATAGTTTTAGGCAGTGCATCTTCAGAAATCCTAAACCATTGCTTCAGCCAAAAGCAAAACAACTGTTGTGCCTGAAAGCCTCTAGATATGCTATTAATATTTGAATTTTTAAGATTTCAGGTCAGTTGGCATAGTCATTATTTTTTTCATCTTTAGAGAAAGTTTTGATCATTCTCAAGCTGCTAATCATTTGTCCTAGGTGTATTAAGCTCAAATTTTAACTCAAATAATACACTTAATATTCAGCATGATTCTGTGTAAAATTGCTGACTGCCCAAAAGACCTGTTGTCTATCCTTGTTTCTTGGGGAAAATGATAGTTTGGTTTATAGCCCAAAATGTATATTGTTAATTGAATTTTTTATTCATAGAACATTTAAAGGAAAAACTGGATGAGTATATTAAGCTGTGGAATGGCCTAGTCAAGGTATTTCGAAATGAGAGAAGAGAAGGTTTAATTCAAGCACGAAGTATTGGTGCCCAGAAGGCCAAACTTGGACAGGTAGGAAACATTCAAAACCTGTTATGTCAACATTTTGGATGTGATAACTAAGATAAAATATACACTTTTTATGTTTAATGGTTTTCAGAATTTTTCAGTTGGATGAATGGATGAAAATGGTATGGTGCATATACATATATATTAATGTAGTGGAATATTACTCAGCCATAAAAAGTTTGTTTACATGTTTAAGTACCCTTTTAATTTTTAATTTTTTAAAATTGGAATGAAAATGCTCATTTGACCAGATAACTTAAATATCAAAATTGACTCTAATACAGTTTACAGTAGCATCTAATTTTAAATTATATGTTATATATGATATGCCATTGATGAGTTTTTTTCTCTCTGCCTCTTTTTTCTCTAAGGTTTTGATATACCTCGATGCCCACTGTGAGGTAGCAGTTAACTGGTATGCACCACTTGTAGCTCCCATATCTAAGGACAGGTAACATTTACTTTTTTTTCTCCTTTCCTGGTTGAAAAGTAAACCTCAGCCTAGAAGGACAAATAACTGTCCCATTCTTCTGATTTCAGTTCCATTCAGTGCATCAAGTTGTGTGTTGAGCATTATTTTCTAGCTAATTGTTTCCCTGGGTGGAGGTCAGCAGATCCTTAGGGCTGATTCAGGTGTAGGCAGTTAGACATTTGGGAGAGCCCACTGCATCTCACTCGGAATCTCCTTGTGGTTAGGTCACTAAAGAGACTTCCTCCAGCTCCGTAAACTTGCTCTACAAGTAATATTAACCACTCCCTCCACACTGTAGCTGCAGTCTAAGACTTGAAGAAGCATGCTTTGAGATTATGCCTATTGTGGTTTTTTTTATGACCTTGGAAATGACTATTTTATAGAGTATGGGCCAGCTGTCATCTGTGTCAAAGCCTGGAGTGAGTTTCCTTAGAACCTTTAATGTTTGGAAGTAGCTGGCTGTCCTATGGGACCATGGTGATCACTGTTCAGTTTACAGAGGGTCGGAAGCAGTAGACAGCAACAGTCTTCCAGTCCCCAAAGTCTTCCCCGCCTTGAGTCAAGTATCCTGACTATTTCAGAACCTGGAAGAAATAAGGGCAACTTCCCACTGGCAGTCCCATAGTTAAGACTCCACACTTCCAGGCTTCCCTGGTGGTCCAGTGGGTAAAGAGTCCGCCTTGCAGTGCAAGGGGCACCAGTTCGATCCCTGGCCCAGGAAGATCCCATGTGCCATGGAGAGGCTGGACTGGTGTGGCCAGTTATGAGCCAGCGCTCTGGAGCACATGTGCCCAGAGTCGGTACTCTGCAACGAGAGAGACCACTGCCATGGGAGGCCCAGGCCAAAAATAAAGATGGATGAAAACTCATTTGACCAGATAACTTAAATATCAAAATTGACTCTAATACAGTTTACAGTAGCATCTAATTTTAAATTATATGTTATATATGATATGCCATTGATGAGTTTTTCTCTCTGCCTCTTTTTTCTCTAAGGTTTTGATATACCTCGATGCCCACTGTGAGGTAGCAGTTAACTGGTATGCACCACTTGTAGCTCCCATATCTAAGGACAGGTAACATTTACTTTTTTTTCTCCTTTCCTGGTTGAAAAGTAAACCTCAGCCTAGAAGGACAAATAACTGTCCCATTCTTCTGATTTCAGTTCCATTCAGTGCATCAAGTTGTGTGTTGAGCATTATTTTCTAGCTAATTGTTTCCCTGGGTGGAGGTCAGCAGATCCTTAGGGCTGATTCAGGTGTAGGCAGTTAGACATTTGGGAGAGCCCACTGCATCTCACTCGGAATCTCCTTGTGGTTAGGTCACTAAAGAGACTTCCTCCAGCTCCGTAAACTTGCTCTACAAGTAATATTAACCACTCCCTCCACACTGTAGCTGCAGTCTAAGACTTGAAGAAGCATGCTTTGAGATTATGCCTATTGTGGTTTTTTTTATGACCTTGGAAATGACTATTTTATAGAGTATGGGCCAGCTGTCATCTGTGTCAAAGCCTGGAGTGAGTTTCCTTAGAACCTTTAATGTTTGGAAGTAGCTGGCTGTCCTATGGGACCATGGTGATCACTGTTCAGTTTACAGAGGGTCGGAAGCAGTAGACAGCAACAGTCTTCCAGTCCCCAAAGTCTTCCCCGCCTTGAGTCAAGTATCCTGACTATTTCAGAACCTGGAAGAAATAAGGGCAATTTCCCACTGGCAGTCCCATAGTTAAGACTCCACACTTCCAGGCTTCCCTGGTGGTCCAGTGGGTAAAGAGTCCGCCTTGCAGTGCAAGGGGCACCAGTTCGATCCCTGGCCCAGGAAGATCCCATGTGCCATGGAGAGGCTGGACTGGTGTGGCCAGTTATGAGCCAGCGCTCTGGAGCACATGTGCCCAGAGTCGGTACTCTGCAACGAGAGAGACCACTGCCATGGGAGGCCCACGCAGGCCAAAGAATAAAGATGGATGAAAATCAATAAATAAAAAACCAATAAAAGAGGCCCAGATTAACTCCACACGTGCAATGCTAGGGATGTGAATTTGATCCCTGGTCTGGGAATTAAGATCCCACATGTGCACTCAAAAAATAATTAATTGTTTAATTAATTAAAATAAAAAAATGTTTAAATTAAATATGTCTCTCTGACAATGGCCTGAGCCAGAGGAAGATCTTTCGGAGGACTGGATCATCACAGCGTCTAGCAGAAATGATTTCCACATGCTGTCGGGTTTCATCCTCACAGCAGCCTGGCAAGGTAGCTATTATTGCCTCCCTTCAACTGAAGAGGATGCTGAGGCTAAGAGAAATTCAGGAATTTGCCCCAATTCAGACATATTATAAAGAATTCAACTGAGATCCCTCTGGGGTACCTTCCGCTGCATCCTTAGAAGTCTGAGAATCCTGAGATGGGAAGCGAGATAGCCAGTGTTCTCCTCTCCTGGCTGGAGCTGGCAGTCCTCCTGGGTGGAGGGGGGAGGAGGGCGACGGGAGGCCATCCCACCGGATCCTCCTCTGGTCCTCGGGAGCCCACAGGCTGGAGGCAGTAAAGCCCCTGTATCGAGATCCTAAGCTGCACAGATTTCCCCCTTCTCCTTGGTTTCTAAACATCTAAAATACACCTTAACATGGTTCTAAAAAACGGTAATCTCCATTTTAGAAGATGCATTTTAAAAAGCCTTTCTGATGAAATGAAGGCCGGAACAAGGTGCATACCAGTTATCTTTGCAGTGTTGGCACTATAGCTAATTAGTTGTAGAGCACTCGCATTTTTATAAGCCCAGATAAAAGGCATTGGGTTTGTTTTTTGTTTTTTTGTTTTTTGCTGCAAATTCTCAGGTCACTATTTCTGTTCTTCAGCAGGTTTTGAGGAATTTTCTTTCCCTCATTTTATAAAAAAGCAACAATACAATTCAGTACTTTTTTCTTTTTTGCATTGAAGGCTGGTGGGGTTTTTTGGTGGTTTTGTTTTGTTTTGTTTTTGCAATAAAAGAAAAGCTGGATTTTTCCAATAAAAGAAGATCAAGTAAATGTACAGAAATAGATTTTCACAATAACTGCTTCTGAAGCAGTGAAAAGTAGCAAAGCATTGGGAGCACTACTTGAAAATGTAGCAGGTATTATCTTTCCACATAGATAGTCATTTTAAAAAGAAAAGAAACGTTTATTCTTTATTTATTTGTTTGTTTTATGTCTTAGGCCAGGCTGTCCTCGACAGGCGGGATCTCAGTTTCCTGATAGTTTCCCAACCAGGGATCGAACCCATGCCCCCTACATTGGGAGCCAGTCTTAACCCCTGGACAACAAGGGAAGTCCCACAGACACCCTCATTTTTTAATGAAGGGGTAAGGAGGGAGAAAAACAGGCAGGTAAATCTGGTAAATAATGTGCCGTTCCCAACAGAGCATTACCCGTGGGACCAAAGTGAAAATGAGGAGACACTACAGCCTCTGGGTCCCTGACGTTTGTCTGTGAGCCCAGGGATGTCCCCTCTCCCCTTCTCTTAATGAAAACAGCCTCCTTGACTTTTTAAGGCATTCACATCTATCTCCCAGTAGATGTTAATGTCCCCTGCTGCTGCTTAGTCACTCAGTCGTGTCTGACACTTGGTGACCCCGTGGACTATAGCCCACCAGACTCCTCTGTCTGTGGGATTCTCCCGGAGGGAATACTGGAGTGAGTAGCCATTTCTTTCCTCAGGGGATCTTCCTGACCCAGGGATCAAACCCTCCTCCCCTGCGTCTCCTCTATCTCCCGCACTGCAGGTGGAGTCTTTACCCTCTGAGCCACCAGGAAAGCCCTAATGTCCTCTCATGGGAGACAAAACTAGACCAACCCACAACAAGAGATAATGCAGTTAGATCTGCTCAACTAGTCAGTGTTGGGTTTCTTAAATGCCTTTTCATTTTCTGTAAATGTTTCAGAACCACATGCACTGTGCCTCTAATAGATTACATAGATGGAAATGACTATTCCATTGGGCCGCAGCAAGGTGGGGATGAAGATGGTTTTGCCAGAGGGGCCTGGGACTGGAGTTTGCTATGGAAGCGAATCCCCTTGAGCCACAAGGAAAAGGCCAAAAGAAAACATAAAACTGAACCTTATCGGTAAAGCTTCCTACTTCCTCTTCTTAAGGTGGAATGTTTCTAAGTACTTTTTTTTTCTTCTTCCTCCCTCATGTCCTGGTGTAAAAATGTGGGTCCCCCACGCCCTTGCATTTCATCTTTGCTGCCATCCATCGCCACCACCACACAGAACCATTTGCACTGTGCCGCTCATAGATGTCATAAATGGCAACACATATGAGATTGTGCCCCAAGGGGGTGGTGACGAAGATGGGTATGCCCGAGGCGCGTGGGACTGGAGTATGCTCTGGAAACGGGTGCCTCTGACCCCCCGAGAGAAGAGACTGAGAAAGACAAAAACTGAACCATATCGGTAATCACTAAATCACTTACCTGTTTTTCTTTTCTCTAGTCACTGCTAATCTATTAACCTCTTGACGAGCTAAAAAAAATGATGCTGCTCAGACTCTGAAAGAATTTCTTTCTTTGCGCTGTTTTAGAGGTTTAAAAATTCACCCTTTCAACGTTGTGGTTGCTTTCTCCTTAAAAGCAGGCTCCATTTGGGAGTAGACCTGGGGGGTGAGCGTGTTTCATGGCATTAGTTCCAAATACAGGTGGAAAAAAAAAACCTTTGCCAGGCCTCTCCTAGTAGGTTTTGGGTTTTTTGTTGTTGTTGTTGTTGTTTGTTTGTTTTTTGAAACATTTTTTGTACTTTTATTTTATGTATTTATTTATTTTTGGCTATTCTGGGTTTTCACTGCTGTTGCAGGCTCTTCTCTAGCTGCAGGGAGTGGGGGCTACTCTCTAATTGAGGTGAGCAGACTTCTTGTTGCGGTGACTTCTCTTGTGGAACTCTGGCTGTAGAGCACACAGGCTTCCGTAGTTGCAGCACATGGGCTCAATAGTTGCAGCTCCGAGGCTCTAGAGCACAGGCCCAATAGTTGCGGCTCACGGGCTTAGTTGTTCCGCAGCATGTGGGATCTTCCCAGATCAGGGGTCGAACCTGTCTCTCCTGCATTGGCAGGCAAACTCCCCACCAGTGAGCTGCCAGGGAAGCCCTTTTGTTGTTTTTTGTTATTTTGTTGTTGTTATTTAGTTGCTAAGTCATTTCTGACTCTTTGCAATCCCATCGACTGTAGCCAGCCAAGCTCTTCTGTCCTCTGCCTGGGATTCCCAGGCAAGAATACTGGAGTGGGTTGCCATTTCCTTCTCCAGAGAATCTTCCCTACCCAGGGATCGAACCCATGTCTCTTGCATTGGCAGGTGGGTTCTTTCCCACTGAGCCACCTGGGAAGTGAACTAGACACAAAATTTTGACAATAATATCATTCTGTAAGTTTAAAATGCTTAAATTTTACTTACCATCCAAATTTTATATCCACTTTGATGCCTTGAGAGGTTAGTGCTAGCAATGAAAGGCAGTAAGAAGAGATATATTTTCTTCCTTTTGTTTTGTAGGCTAACTCTCAAATATTAATTTAATACCCATTAAATCTGATGAATAAAAATATAAGACTTTTGGAAATGTTACACAGAATTCCTTTATGACTTCATTCTCAGAAGAGCCCATGATTAAAAGGAGATTTTATTCCAGAATCTTCCTTCTTGTGGTTCTTCAAATAGAACCATTTATGTTACTCTCTCTTTTTGGTGTTTTTCCTGGAACATTTTTGCCACCTTTTAAAGAGTGGCCCCAAATGAAATGTTTGCTTCAGTGCTAGTGTAGGCTTCTGAATGGGTCTAATTTTATTTTTTCTGGTCTTATGGTTCTGCTTTTGGTCTCTCTCTTGCTGTTCCTTGCTACGGATACTGCTGGAACTCAGTTTAGGGACTGAATCTCCAGTGTCACGCAAAAAGCTGTTGGGGTTTGGGCATGTCGTGATGCCAGGATACTGAAATGGCAAACATAAAGAAATTATACAGCTTTCAACTTTCTGTGATGTTTTTTACAAATTTCTCTTTGAGGTTCTTTTTCAAAACTTGTCCAGGCGCCTGCTGCTCATCCACCTAACCTAACTTACAAATATTTCTAGGAAGGAAAAAATAAGGGGTGACGACCATACGTATGTTCCCCACCAACCCCATGGACTAGTAAAGAAAAAAATATTTTAATGTGCTAGAAACATTTAGGGAAGGTTTCCTTTAAAACAACTCACTGGCTTTCACGTTAAGATACGTTTTTCAAATGTGTACTGAGATAAGTGGGAATATATTTGAACATCCAAAGGGATATTCAGTTAGAATAATGTTCAATGACAGTTAAATAAACGTGGCATGAAAATGTAACCAAAACTGCAACAGTTCTGTTTTGTGAGTTCAGCGGGGGACTTTGAGAAGAGAAGCCTTTTGAGAGGATGCCTTGCCCCGATGTGATTTCTCTTTAATGTTGAAACTATTTCTTGATTCGTTATTTATTTAATATTTAATGAGCGCTTACTGTGCCAGGCACGGTTTTCTGGGGATAAATTTGAAAGAGACATGTTCCTTCCCGGCACCTTACACACAGCGGGCAAGACAGAATATAGACAGTTCACTACGCGAAGGACTCTGGAGCGGCAAGTGTGCCGGGTGGTGAGAAGAAAAGCCCAAAAAGTGTCGCCAAAGCCGAGCCCTGGGGGATGAGGAGTCAGCGTGGAGGAGGAGGAGGAGGGCGGGCGTGTCACGAGGCTGGGCCCTGGACAGGAGCGGGTCCGGCTGAGCAGGGAGGCACTGCCTGGCTGCCCGGTGCGGCTCAGATGGGGCAGAAAAGATTGGATGGCAGCAGGGACGCGGGGAAGCAGTGGCTTCAAGAGGTGCGTTAATTGATGGTGGCATCAGTAGGCATTGACAATAGATTGACTATCAGCGTTGCTGATGAAGAGCTTCCAATGGGGGGACCTACCTAAGGGTTGTATGCAGTGGTAATCCCTTGTCCCCGAGGGAACAGGATGAAAATTAGTCCCCTGTCACTTCTCCTGAAGGCTTGCCCTTTAGAAAGCTACCAACTCATTTAAAATTTTTTTTCTTTTGTCCCTAAAAATACCCAGTTCAAGATCCCACTCAAGAAGGCCCACGGGTCACCCTTTGGCATCCCTGGGTCCTGACCCAGTAAAGAGCTGTGTCTCATTCTCCTGTGTCACTTCTATGCCACATTTGCAAACTCAGAATGAACCGAGTCTGTTTTTCCCACGAGTTACACCCTTATTTGGCAAACTCCTGAGCTATAAAATTTAAAAAATGGGACACTACTCCCATGGTGTATGATTTCACTCAGCCTAGAATGACTCATAAATCATGGCAGGAACATTTAGCACGCCACGGCTTATGGCTGTGTATTTTGAGGAGTGAAAGAGAAAATTCTGTTTTCATTCTCAGGGCTCAAAAGGAACCAAGGCGCCCTCTAATGGCAATATGATGTACTGCTCTAATTTGTAATGAGCTATATAATACTTCAAAAAATTTAAAATTTTAACAGAATTGTTTGGTGAAGGCTTTATAATTTCTTAATGAGCGCTTACTGTGCCAGGCACGGTTTTCTGGGGATAAATTTGAAAGAGACATGTTCCTTCCCGGCACCTTACACACAGCGGGCAAGACAGAATATAGACAGTTCACTACGCGAAGGACTCTGGAGCGGCAAGTGTGCCGGGTGGTGAGAAGAAAAGCCCAAAAAGTGTCGCCAAAGCCGAGCCCTGGGGGATGAGGAGTCAGCGTGGAGGAGGAGGAGGAGGGCGGGCGTGTCACGAGGCTGGGCCCTGGACAGGAGCGGGTCCGGCTGAGCAGGGAGGCACTGCCTGGCTGCCCGGTGCGGCTCAGATGGGGCAGAAAAGATTGGATGGCAGCAGGGACGCGGGGAAGCAGTGGCTTCAAGAGGTGCGTTAATTGATGGTGGCATCAGTAGGCATTGACAATAGATTGACTATCAGCGTTGCTGATGAAGAGCTTCCAATGGGGGGACCTACCTAAGGGTTGTATGCAGTGGTAATCCCTTGTCCCCGAGGGAACAGGATGAAAATTAGTCCCCTGTCACTTCTCCTGAAGGCTTGCCCTTTAGAAAGCTACCAACTCATTTAAAATTTTTTCTTTTGTCCCTAAAAATACCCAGTTCAAGATCCCACTCAAGAAGGCCCACGGGTCACCCTTTGGCATCCCTGGGTCCTGACCCAGTAAAGAGCTGTGTCTCATTCTCCTGTGTCACTTCTATGCCACATTTGCAAACTCAGAATGAACCGAGTCTGTTTTTCCCACGAGTTACACCCTTATTTGGCAAACTCCTGAGCTATAAAATTTAAAAAATGGGACACTACTCCCATGGTGTATGATTTCACTCAGCCTAGAATGACTCATAAATCATGGCAGGAACATTTAGCACGCCACGGCTTATGGCTGTGTATTTTGAGGAGTGAAAGAGAAAATTCTGTTTTCATTCTCAGGGCTCAAAAGGAACCAAGGCGCCCTCTAATGGCAATATGATGTACTGCTCTAATTTGTAATGAGCTATATAATACCATTTCAGGTAAAAATTGTAGTTAATTCATAAGGAATTATGAACAGAATTGTTTGGTGAAGGCTTTATAATTTCTTAATGTTTGCCTATCAGTTTTGTCTTTTCTATGGGTCATTTATGCTGTATTCCAAAAAGGCTTGTTGTCTGTGGCAAAGGGGTCTTGGGGGTTTGTCTTTCAAAGTTATTTCAGCATTTCTTTTCCTTAGGTCCCCAGCCATGGCTGGAGGATTATTCGCCATTGAAAGAGACTTCTTCTTTGAACTGGGTCTCTACGATCCAGGCCTTCAGATTTGGGGTGGTGAAAACTTTGAGATTTCATACAAGGTACATTTCATTTAAACGCAATTTTTCCAAGCAGTTATTGATTCTTGTGACTGTCAGATAAGGCTGTTTTCTTTGGAGGGGTGGAGGTGGGAACTGCTTAATGCATTTCTCTAAATTATAAGGAATGGCTAACAAATCTGTTTGCCCTTTGGGAAAAAAATATGGCAAAATGCAAGCTCCAAACTTACTACATATTTACATGGCTCAGTTAAGCATGGGGGCCAGCAAGCTTCAGAAATAAAAATACCTTCTATCCTCACCGTCCCCACCCTGCAAGGCTTTCTGTACACTGGAGCCTTTTGTTACCAGAGTCCCTGGGGGGATCAGCAGGGGTTGGGGTCCCATTTGACCATTCACTGCTGAAGCTGCCCTTTGTCTGTGTAGCACAGGACGCTTCTGGACAGAGGTTGACCCCGTGGGACTCTGTGTCCTCAGACTAACACAGGGGCTGCCTTCCTGCAGCGCCCCGCCCTCTTCCCAAAAAGAAGATAACCGTGTTCCCATTTGAGTTGAACCGGTATTTGTTAAACTTGCCTTGAATGTCAGGAGCTCAGCACCAGGAGGGACGAGAGGAGAAACCCAGTCCCCGCTGTCAAGGAACTTAGAGCCATTAAGAGATGGGAATTGTACTTAAACTCGTAATTCAATCAGAAGGTGAGCCCACATTCAGCACATTCAGCTGATGTGATGAAGGAGCCGTCCGTGGGATCGTGCTGGAGGAAGCATGCAAGGCCGAACTAGGAAGACAGGCGAGAGATGGGGTGGGGGGTGCATTTCTAAGTAGGTAGAATGGGAAAAGGCACAGGGCAGCGTACATGAAAGTGTTCAGGAGACAGGTTTGCTGCCAGAAGCTGACTGCGTGAATCAGACAGACATCCGGGAAGACCACATGGGCAGGGACTCTAGGACCACAGCGAGGGGCCTCCAGGACTGAGCTGAGAGGTGAAGTTAACCCAACAGGCAGAGGAAAGCATCAGCTTGTTGTCTGTGGCAAAGGTCTTGGGGTTTGTCTTTCAAAGTTATTTCAGCATTTCTTTTCCTTAGGTCCCCAGCCATGGCTGGAGGATTATTCGCCATTGAAAGAGACTTCTTCTTTGAACTGGGTCTCTACGATCCAGGCCTTCAGATTTGGGGTGGTGAAAACTTTGAGATTTCATACAAGGTACATTTCATTTAAACGCAATTTTTCCAAGCAGTTATTGATTCTTGTGACTGTCAGATAAGGCTGTTTTCTTTGGAGGGGTGGAGGTGGGAACTGCTTAATGCATTTCTCTAAATTATAAGGAATGGCTAACAAATCTGTTTGCCCTTTGGGAAAAAAATATGGCAAAATGCAAGCTCCAAACTTACTACATATTTACATGGCTCAGTTAAGCATGGGGGCCAGCAAGCTTCAGAAATAAAAATACCTTCTATCCTCACCGTCCCCACCCTGCAAGGCTTTCTGTACACTGGAGCCTTTTGTTACCAGAGTCCCTGGGGGGATCAGCAGGGGTTGGGGTCCCATTTGACCATTCACTGCTGAAGCTGCCCTTTGTCTGTGTAGCACAGGACGCTTCTGGACAGAGGTTGACCCCCGTGGGGACTCTGTGTCCTCAGACTAACACAGGGGCTGCCTTCCTGCAGCGCCCCGCCCTCTTCCCAAAAAGAAGATAACCGTGTTCCCATTTGAGTTGAACCGGTATTTGTTAAACTTGCCTTGAATGTCAGGAGCTCAGCACCAGGAGGGACGAGAGGAGAAACCCAGTCCCCGCTGTCAAGGAACTTAGAGCCATTAAGAGATGGGAATTGTACTTAAACTCGTAATTCAATCAGAAGGTGAGCCCACATTCAGCACATTCAGCTGATGTGATGAAGGAGCCGTCCGTGGGATCGTGCTGGAGGAAGCATGCAAGGCCGAACTAGGAAGACAGGCGAGAGATGGGGTGGGGGGTGCATTTCTAAGTAGGTAGAATGGGAAAAGGCACAGGGCAGCGTACATGAAAGTGTTCAGGAGACAGGTTTGCTGCCAGAAGCTGACTGCGTGAATCAGACAGACATCCGGGAAGACCACATGGGCAGGGACTCTAGGACCACAGCGAGGGGCCTCCAGGACTGAGCTGAGAGGTGAAGTTAACCCAACAGGCAGAGGAAAGCATCAGAGAGTCTGAGGGGCAGAGCATGACCCCCAGCTGCCCTTCCGCAGCATAATCTCCTGCTGTAAATAGGGGAGCGAGAGCCTCAGAGAGCAGAGGTGAGGGAGCCGGTGAGGTAGTGATCAGAACATCCCCCAGGTGGGAAATAGGTTAGCTGGGGCTTGGGGGTGCAGATTAGGATGTCTGGGGGGCTCTGCGGGTTACGCTGGGGGCATCTAGGGGCCGTGGAGGCGCAGGAGGGGCCCCCTGGGTGCCAGGAGGGCACGCCTGTGTTCCCCAGCGGCCTCTTTGTTGGTATGTGAGCTCGAGAAACAAGAAGTTATTGCAGGATCTGTGTAGGGCATGAATTCCCTGTGGACACTGTGTCTGAGGTTTCGCAAGACAGGTCTAGCGTTTGAAACAGCTGCACGTGTGTCTTTCCTGACAGATCTGGCAGTGCGGGGGCAAATTGCTGTTTGTCCCTTGTTCCCGAGTTGGACACATCTACCGCCTTGAGGGCTGGCAGGGGAACCCTCCACCCGTCTCTGTCGGGTCTTCTCCTACCCTGAAGGTGAGTCTTTGGGTTCAAACGGGGAAGACTGGGAGCTGACACGTATGTGCCACATGGTCACTTAACATCGTCTTGCCGGCTGGACTTTTCACTTAGGCTGGACTTACTCACGACACTTCATATTGTCTTTTTAAGATTATTCCTTGTATCCCACTCTGATTATCATTCCTATATCGAATATTCTATGTGAAGATACCTCAAATAAATGTTTAAAGCCACACACTATAGGGAAGCAGTTGAAAGAAAAACACCAGTTTCTATTATTCGCCCGTGAGTAAAAGACTGTTTTTTTTTTTTTTTAAAGTAAAGTGATTTTAATAGGAATTTGTATGGTAAACAAAATCAAAGATTTGAACAGTGGTTGTGAAAATTTAGCATCTTTTGTATGGCTGAGTCCCCTCTCTGTTCACCTAAAACGATCCCATCACTGTTAATCGGCTACATCCCAATACAAAACAAAACCAAAAAATTAAATAGTAATAAAAAACAAATAAAAAAAAATTAGTATCTTTTGTCCCTCGAACCAGGGACAAACCAGGAGAGCTTCACAGAGGCCGCCAGCCCCGCTGCTGGCCGGACCATGGCCTCCCTTGTTGCTGGAGCCGCTTAGGAGCCCCGTGGCCGTCAGAGACTCGAAGAGCACGCGACTGGGGTGCCCTTCCTTCTCAGTAGCCCTTCATCAAGTCAAAAGCAGAAGGAAGTCTATTTTGGCTACAGGTACACCTCAGGATGGTTCCCCTCCCCAGGCTTTGAGAACCAACACAGCCCTGCCTCTGCCCATAGGATTTCGTCGGGACAGACCCTGGGTGCCAGGAGGGCACGCCTGTGTTCCCCAGCGGCCTCTTTGTTGGTATGTGAGCTCGAGAAACAAGAAGTTATTGCAGGATCTGTGTAGGGCATGACTTCCCTGTGGACACTGTGTCTGAGGTTTCGCAAGACAGGTCTAGCGTTTGAAACAGCTGCACGTGTGTCTTTCCTGACAGATCTGGCAGTGCGGGGGCAAATTGCTGTTTGTCCCTTGTTCCCGAGTTGGACACATCTACCGCCTTGAGGGCTGGCAGGGGAACCCTCCACCCGTCTCTGTCGGGTCTTCTCCTACCCTGAAGGTGAGTCTTTGGGTTCAAACGGGGAAGACTGGGAGCTGACACGTATGTGCCACATGGTCACTTAACATCGTCTTGCCGGCTGGACTTTTCACTTAGGCTGGACTTACTCACGACACTTCATATTGTCTTTTTAAGATTATTCCTTGTATCCCACTCTGATTATCATTCCTATATCGAATATTCTATGTGAAGATACCTCAAATAAATGTTTAAAGCCACACACTATAGGGAAGCAGTTGAAAGAAAAACACCAGTTTCTATTATTCGCCCGTGAGTAAAAGACTGTTTTTTTTTTTTTTTAAAGTAAAGTGATTTTAATAGGAATTTGTATGGTAAACAAAATCAAAGATTTGAACAGTGGTTGTGAAAATTTAGCATCTTTTGTATGGCTGAGTCCCCTCTCTGTTCACCTAAAACGATCCCATCACTGTTAATCGGCTACATCCCAATACAAAACAAAACCAAAAAATTAAATAGTAATAAAAAACAAATAAAAAAAAATTAGTATCTTTTGTCCCTCGAACCAGGGACAAACCAGGAGAGCTTCACAGAGGCCGCCAGCCCCGCTGCTGGCCGGACCATGGCCTCCCTTGTTGCTGGAGCCGCTTAGGAGCCCCGTGGCCGTCAGAGACTCGAAGAGCACGCGACTGGGGTGCCCTTCCTTCTCAGTAGCCCTTCATCAAGTCAAAAGCAGAAGGAAGTCTATTTTTGGCTACAGGTACACCTCAGGATGGTTCCCCAGAGGGAAGAGATAACCAAAGCAGAAACTAGGCTTTGAGAACCAACACAGCCCTGCCTCTGCCCAGATTCCCTTAGAAATGTCCATAATGGAGCCCTCATTCGATGGAGATCGCCCCCAAGCAACACCAGGCCCTCCGGCCTTGCAGGAAGAGAAGCCGACCTTGGAATCCGCCCCCCAGTCACGGAGTGCTCATGAAGTCAGGTCACCACAGGGAAGGCCTGTGCCCCGAGAAACAGGAAGAGAGATGCGAGGGAAGCACCCTTCACAAGCCAAGCTAACCGTGGTTCTTACCAGACCCCAGCAAGCACGGCCAGGGCCAGCACCTCCGTCCTCCGCTGCTGCCTGCCCGCTCCGCCTCCAGGCTGTTCCTCCTGTCAGTGGGCTTCTCTGAGCTCCAGGCCTCCACCATCGCTGTCCCCTAGAACCCGCCTCTTATTTTTATTTTTGTGACTGCTCTATGCAGCTCACGGGATCTGAGTCTCCCAGCCAGGGATCCAACCTGCACCCTCACCCGTGAACGTATGGAGCCCTAACCACTGGACCTCCAGGGAAGTCCCTGGAACCGGCCTCTCAGGTGGCCCTCAGATGTTGTATTAGACTGGGCGTCATCAGCCCTGAGCTGTTAACATTCCCTCAGGGATGGTTCCTCTCTCTGTGTCTGCTGAGCCCACGAGGGAGATGAGGGGGCAGGTGGCCCCTTCCCCCATCTCACTTCCCACCTGCAGGGCCCCAGGGTCCAGTCCCCCTGCTCCCAGAGCAGGCCCTCGGGTCTCCCATGGGTGCTCACTCACCCCCTTCCCCGGCCCTCTCCCCTCAGTCCCATCCCTCAGGCCACCTCCACTCCCCGCTGGGGTTATTCCCCTGGAAACTGAGTCGGGTGTCTGCTGCCCACCTAGACCCTCCGGATGGGTGTCAGCTAGGGGCGGCATGCAGAGTCCTAAACAACGGACACTAGTGTCACTCACGAGCGCTGAGCGTGTACCAATCTAAATGCTTTACACAGATGAACTTCTTAATTACCCGACGGGGCTTCCCGGGTGGTTCAGAGGGTAAAGAGTCCGCCTGCAGTGCTAGAGACGTGGATTAGATACCTAGGTCAGGAAGATCCCCTGGAGGAGGGCATGGCAGCCCATTCCAGTCTTCTTGCCTGGAGAATCCCGTGGACAGAGGAGCCGGGCTACACAGTCATTGGGGCTGCAGAGTCAGACTCGACTGAGTGACGAACACACTTACCACTTTAAATGGGGACACTGAGGCAGCATTTCTTTCCATTGATTCTGCCTCCAGCGGTGGTTACAGACCTCCTTCAGGGCTCCACACGCACCACGGTTTGTCACATGTTTGCACTGCCCTTTGTTCCCAGCCCTGCCTCAGTAACCGCTCTTTCAGACTGAGTCACCGCCGTCGCCCGTCCCGAGTAACGACATGCTCCTCCCTGCTGTTGCTGCAGCCTTATGTGCATGAGCATCATGAGTACCAGGAAAACATGGACTGTGCCTAATTTTGCAAGAATTCAAGATATTTAGCCATACTATTGTACTTTCTCAGGCTGCCGCTTAATACTTTTTAGCCCACAGGCTTTTGCAACAGCATGTCCATGACCAGGCATTCACCCTTTTCTTTTTTCTTTTTTTTTTGGCATTCACCCTTTGATAGTTACCTTGTAGCCAGGAGAACATTTAATCTGAAGGCTAGATGTTCCTGCCGCACGTCAGTCACCGTGGCCAACAGGCCCAGTCCAGCCCTTTTTAAAAATGAAGTTGTGGGGCTTCCCTGGTGGTCCAGTGGGTAAGGACACCGCCTTGCAGTACTAGGGGTGCCGGTTCGATCCCTGGCCTGGGAGGATCCCACGTGCCGCGGAGCGGCTGGACCGATGTGTCCAATTGCCGAGCCGGAGCTCTGGGGCGCGTGCGCCCAGAGCCGGTGCTCTGCGACAACAGATGTCACCACGATGAGAGGCCCACACGGGCCAAAGAACAAAGATGGATGAAACTAGACAAATGAAAGACCAGGGGAAGTGGCCCGCCCACCCTCCTCCCTCCCCACCTCCGCCAAAATAAATAAAATAAATAAATGTTTAAAAAAATATTTTAAAAAGAATGAAGTTGTGTTGGAACCGACATCTGCTATTGGTTTCATGTTGCCTGAGCTGCTTTCTTACTGCAGCAGCAGAGATGAGTAATTGAGGCAGAAACCATATGGCCAGAAAGACTGACCCTTGAGCCCTGTA
Organism: Tragulus kanchil; assembly: GCA_022376925.1. Classification (NCBI taxonomy): domain Eukaryota; kingdom Metazoa; phylum Chordata; class Mammalia; order Artiodactyla; family Tragulidae; genus Tragulus; species Tragulus kanchil. The sequence goes on from JAIOJX010000023.1 coordinate 136,571,066, forward strand.
TAAAGTTTCTTGGTGGGTGACATCCCAGTGGAAGGGACTTGCAGGATCTCTACAGCCTCTACTGCATCCTCTCACACCTGCGTTCAGTAAGACAGCAGAAGTCAGCTCTTAGTTATCACATGTCAACTTACTTGATTATTCTTTAGTTGCTTTTCAGAATGCACTGCTGGGCTGGGGGTGGAGGGCATCCCCTCAATGCTGGGCTACAATGAAGTCATTCAGGTCTAGTGGTTACCAGCGGGCAGAGCCACCTGCTGGGATGTGTTTGAGCAGAACTGTTGTTTATTCTCGTGGTTTGTGCACTTGGCAGCAGCATGGTGCTCAGAGAGGAGAGTGCTCTGGGAGAGGGGCCTCACTTCCAGCCAGCCTCTCACAAACCCTCTCTTCACTCAGCTTCATCAGCAGGAGAGAACGTATTGTCTTAAGAGTGTGTAACCTTTTGAGGGCTTCCAGGGTGGCTCAGTTGGTAAGGAAGCCGCCTGCCAGTGCAAGAGACGCAGCTTCAGTCCGTAGGTCGGGAAGATCCCCTGGAGTAGGAAACGGCAGCCCACTCCAGTATTCTTGCTTGGAGAATCTCATGGACAGAAGAGCCTGGCAGGCTACAGTCCATGGGTCACAAAGAATCAGACTGAACAACTGACTGCACATGCATGGGTGACCTTCAGTGAAGTGACACCAGGTTCTCTGTCCATCAGTCTTTGGTTGACCATGTTTGATTTGACAGTAATGTGTCAGGGTCATGAGCTTGCTTGTACTTGCTTAATTAAATGTTGGGTCCTCTTGAAATGAGTTTGTCATATGCTGCTTGTATTACAGTCGTCAGGCAGAAGCCATCTATGACAGTACAAATATTTTTATTTTTGATAATGACGTTAATATCCTTTTTCCCAGAATTACGTCAGAGTTGTGGAGGTCTGGTGGGATGAGTATAAAGATTACTTCTACGCCAGTCGCCCCGAATCAAAGGCCTTGCCATACGGGGATATATCAGAGCTGAAGAAGTTTCGAGAGGATCACAACTGCAAGAGTTTCAAATGGTTCATGGAAGAAATAGCGTATGACATCACGTCACACTACCCTCTGCCACCCAAAAATATCGACTGGGGAGAAGTGAGTGTCAGCTAGGATGGTCAGGTGTGTGTGTGTGTGTATAGACTCGGCTCGGGAGAAAGCAGAGTGAGACAGGAATCAGGGAGAGAGAATTTGGGCGGGAGGAAAATTTGATGAAAAACAAGGCAGGTAAGTGGAAGGTGTGGGCCAGGAAGACAGTTACTTTGGTTTTATGGCACAGAAAGACCCAAACAAACTTTAAGACAAGGCCATTATTTGCAAAGTCGATTAGGTGGAAGCCAAGGTGGGCAAGCTGCCGGAGAGCGTGCATAGGGGAGGGGGGTGCGTCAGGAAGGCACATACGGCCCAGGAGACATACCCTCTGGGCCGTCCAGGAGACCTCAGGTCCAGAAAAGAGGCCACACGTAGATCAAAGACATAGGATATATTTGGAGCCAGCAACTGGTAGATGGTTTTATGGGACTGAGTGAGAAGAAAAGATCTTTGCCCAGGAGCCTCGCACTTAAAGCTTAGGTAGCAGGATGCTCTTTCTCTCTCTCTGTCTCTACAGCTCTGTCCTGTATTTCACCTCCGTCTGCAACTTTGATGAGTTGTGTTTATTCCCCAGCTGGACCAGAGCCCCTGGAAACCCAGAATGTATTTTGGTTATCTTCGTTTTTTCCTTCGAAGAATCAGACTGAACAACTGACTGCACATGCATGGGTGACCTTCAGTGAAGTGACACCAGGTTCTCTGTCCATCAGTCTTTGGTTGACCATGTTTGATTTGACAGTAATGTGTCAGGGTCATGAGCTTGCTTGTACTTGCTTAATTAAATGTTGGGTCCTCTTGAAATGAGTTTGTCATATGCTGCTTGTATTACAGTCGTCAGGCAGAAGCCATCTATGACAGTACAAATATTTTTATTTTTGATAATGACGTTAATATCCTTTTTCCCAGAATTACGTCAGAGTTGTGGAGGTCTGGTGGGATGAGTATAAAGATTACTTCTACGCCAGTCGCCCCGAATCAAAGGCCTTGCCATACGGGGATATATCAGAGCTGAAGAAGTTTCGAGAGGATCACAACTGCAAGAGTTTCAAATGGTTCATGGAAGAAATAGCGTATGACATCACGTCACACTACCCTCTGCCACCCAAAAATATCGACTGGGGAGAAGTGAGTGTCAGCTAGGATGGTCAGGTGTGTGTGTGTGTGTATAGACTCGGCTCGGGAGAAAGCAGAGTGAGACAGGAATCAGGGAGAGAGAATTTGGGCGGGAGGAAAATTTGATGAAAAACAAGGCAGGTAAGTGGAAGGTGTGGGCCAGGAAGACAGTTACTTTGGTTTTATGGCACAGAAAGACCCAAACAAACTTTAAGACAAGGCCATTATTTGCAAAGTCGATTAGGTGGAAGCCAAGGTGGGCAAGCTGCCGGAGAGCGTGCATAGGGGAGGGGGGTGCGTCAGGAAGGCACATACGGCCCAGGAGACATACCCTCTGGGCCGTCCAGGAGACCTCAGGTCCAGAAAAGAGGCCACACGTAGATCAAAGACATAGGATATATTTGGAGCCAGCAACTGGTAGATGGTTTTATGGGACTGAGTGAGAAGAAAGGATCTTTGCCCAGGAGCCTCGCACTTAAAGCTTAGGTAGCAGGATGCTCTTTCTCTCTCTCTGTCTCTACAGCTCTGTCCTGTATTTCACCTCCGTCTGCAACTTTGATGAGTTGTGTTTATTCCCCAGCTGGACCAGAGCCCCTGGAAACCCAGAATGTATTTTGGTTATCTTTCGCTCTCAAAAATTCCTCCTTAGCCTAGGACCTTCTATGCAGAAGGGATGAATTCTCTTGGTGAGCCTGCCCAGTAGAGGATTCAGAGCCCTCCCTCCACATGCTGACGGCTCTCAGATGGCTACCTTCAACCCAGATCTGTGTCCCAGAGCAAGTATGCCCAGCTGCCCCTGGGACCCAGGAGAGATCTATAATTGAGCCGTAAACCCATAGTATTTCCAAAAAGGAAGAAGGTTGTTTTTGCATAAAACATGCATCCCAGAGGTAGAAATACATGTTTACCACGCACCTACAGCATAGACAACTTTTCCATAGGTAGGCTGTATTATTTAATTTGTCATCCATATCGTGACTTCCCACAATTTGGGTCAGTGGTAAAGAATCCACCCGCCAATGCAGGAGATGCCAGAGACACAGGTTCGATCCCTGGGAAGGGGAGATCCCCTGGAGGAGGGCAGGACAACCCACTCCAGTATTCTTGCCTGGAGAATCCCATGGACAGAGGAGCCGGGAGGGCTACAGTCCACGGGGTCACAAAGAGTTGGACACGACTGAGAAGTCACATTACTTATACTGACTATTATTACTTACAACATTCACAGCCGTGGAGGAGCCAGCCGGGCCCCTGGCAGCAGCGGCCAGGAGTGGGGCCTCACCTCCCGGGTTCACTTCTGGCCCAGTGAACCCTTACGGCCAGTGTCTGTGAACATTGTGGACAGGTCCCTTTGCTTCTCATTTACGTGAATGACTTGAATCTGAAATGGTACTAATGGTATCTTTTTAAAATTTCTCTCTTCTGTGGTCTTCTATTGAAAGCTGTAGGCCAAGATCCTTAATTGGAATGAGCCCCTTCCAGTATTAACTTTCAGACCATAAGTGGTTTCACACCATCTAACCAGTGGCTTTTTGAAATTTATTAATTGATTATTTGTTTTATTTGGCTGTGCTGGGTCTCTGTGGCTGCACCGTTTGTCTAGTCACTTTTTTGGCTGTGCTGGGTCTCTGGTAAGCAGGATCTCTCTCTCTGTCTCTACAGCTCTGTCCTGTATTTCACCTCCGTCTGCAACTTTGATGAGTTGTGTTTATTCCCCAGCTGGACCAGAGCCCCTGGAAACCCAGAATGTATTTTGGTTATCTTTCGCTCTCAAAAATTCCTCCTTAGCCTAGGACCTTCTATGCAGAAGGGATGAATTCTCTTGGTGAGCCTGCCCAGTAGAGGATTCAGAGCCCTCCCTCCACATGCTGACGGCTCTCAGATGGCTACCTTCAACCCAGATCTGTGTCCCAGAGCAAGTATGCCCAGCTGCCCCTGGGACCCAGGAGAGATCTATAATTGAGCCGTAAACCCATAGTATTTCCAAAAGGAAGAAGGTTGTTTTTGCATAAAACATGCATCCCAGAGGTAGAAATACATGTTTACCACGCACCTACAGCATAGACAACTTTTCCATAGGTAGGCTGTATTATTTAATTTGTCATCCATATCGTGACTTCCCACAATTTGGGTCAGTGGTAAAGAATCCACCCGCCAATGCAGGAGATGCCAGAGACACAGGTTCGATCCCTGGGAAGGGGAGATCCCCTGGAGGAGGGCAGGACAACCCACTCCAGTATTCTTGCCTGGAGAATCCCATGGACAGAGGAGCCGGGAGGGCTACAGTCCACGGGGTCACAAAGAGTTGGACACGACTGAGAAGTCACATTACTTATACTGACTATTATTACTTACAACATTCACAGCCGTGGAGGAGCCAGCCGGGCCCCTGGCAGCAGCGGCCAGGAGTGGGGCCTCACCTCCCGGGTTCACTTCTGGCCCAGTGAACCCTTACGGCCAGTGTCTGTGAACATTGTGGACAGGTCCCTTTGCTTCTCATTTACGTGAATGACTTGAATCTGAAATGGTACTAATGGTATCTTTTTAAAATTTCTCTCTTCTGTGGTCTTCTATTGAAAGCTGTAGGCCAAGATCCTTAATTGGAATGAGCCCCTTCCAGTATTAACTTTCAGACCATAAGTGGTTTCACACCATCTAACCAGTGGCTTTTTGAAATTTATTAATTGATTATTATTTGTTTTATTTTTGGCTGTGCTGGGTCTCTGTGGCTGCACCGGCTTTGTCTAGTCACAGCACACCGGGCCACTCTTTGTTGGGGTGCACAGCGTTCTCGTTGCGGTGGCTTCTTTTGTCATGCGGAGCACAGGGTTAGTGGCTCCTCAGTATGCGGCATCTTTCCCGGGCCAGGGATCAAACTCATGTCCCTGGAATAGGCAAGTGGACTCCTGTCCACTGTACCACCAGGGAGGTCCTAACCAGTGGCATTTCAAGTGTAAACAGTCTTATGAATCTAGGAACAACAGGAAGCCCTCTCCATCTCTTGCATGTAACAAACTTGCTTCACAAATAAACATGATAAGCAGACCATAAGACCATAAGTGGTTTGAGAGATGACTATAGCTCTAAGCTCCTCCCTCCACGTGGACCGCAGCCTCAATGTGAAGCTGACTCCCCGCTAGAGCTTATCAGAATCTAAACCATTGCTGGCCTGTGGCTCTTTGTTCAACTTTTTTTTTTTTCAGATCAGAGGCTTGGAAACAGCGTACTGCATCGACAGCATGGGGAAGACAAATGGAGGCTTTGTGGAGCTGGGCCCCTGCCACAGGATGGGCGGGAATCAGGTAAACAGCCAACTCTGGGCTTCACGGTCCAGTCAGTCTGCACTGGGAGCTACTGAACTGATGCAATGCAGGGTTTAGCCTGGTTTTCAGTTTAGTCATTGCAATTGTTTGATAAAGTAAAACATTCTGTGAAAAACTGACAGTGCTGAAACATTTACTTAAATGAGAGGATAAGAGCAGTATTGATTTCTGCATAAGCCATCAGAATCTAGAATTTGTGTCTCATATAAGAGACTAGACTATGTGCTTGCATGAGTCTATAGCTATGTAAACTTTGCTCCCTAACAGTTTTATCTGTTCAGTTATTGTTCAGTTTTCCACATATTTCCCCCCAAAGCAGCTGTGACGGACCACAATGCCAGTCGTGTTCCCAGGTGGCTCAGTAATAAAGAATCCACCTGCAATGCAGGAAATGCAGGTTTGATCCCTGGGTGGGGAAGATCCCTTGGAGAAGGAAATGGCAACCCACTCCAGTATTCTTGCCTGAGAAACCCTTCGGACAGAGGAGTCTGGCCGGCTGCAGTCCATGGGGTTTCAAAGAGTTGGACATGACTGAATGACTAAACAACAACATATTTTCTTACTTCCTTGTGTATTTTTCTTGTCTCTGATTCAGACTGTGATACGTGATCAGGTCTGTTCTCACATTTTCATTTTTGTACACTGTTATACTGTGATTAACATGTTAATAAGCCATTCTGTATCTAAGAGGCTAAAGAACATAATGCTTTAAAAGTTAGAAGGGATCTTCACTGCCATAAAAAATTAATAATTCCTCTCTATGGTCTTATAGTTCTAAGTATACAGACATATGACAGAAATAGGGTAGTCATTGAGTTTAATTATAGGAATTAAGTTTCTTTCTTTCTTTTAATAGCTTTTCCGAATCAATGAAGCCAATCAACTCATGCAGTACGACCAGTGTTTGACGAAGGGGCCCGATGGATCCAAAATTATGATTACACACTGCAATCTGAATGAATTTAAGGAATGGCAATACCTTAAGGTACTCTGCATCTCAGTTCTGAAATATATGCTGTTTCATTTTAGTCACACCTACCGTGAGGAATTGAGACATATAAACCGTAAAGCCTGCATTCACAGTGTCTTGCATTTCCTTCTCATTTTCCTGAACACTGGAGATTCACTGTTCCATAATGGAGCACCCCCTTTTATTCTCTTGTGTGATATCGTCACAGAAAGGGGCCCCACTGCTTGTCTGTCCACACGGGGAAACCAGTGTTTGCTGAAGCAGTCATCATCATTTTTGATAGCAAAATCTGATCTTTTTAATCTAAATGAGCCATTCATTAAAATTGTTTGTGTATATATATGTATGTATATATACACATATACACATACCAACATATGAGCTTCCTAGGGCTCAGTGGTAAAGAATTCACCTGTCAATGCAGGAAACTTGGGTTTGATCCTTGGGTCAAGAAGATTCCCCAGAGGAGGACATGGCAACCCACTCCACTATTCTTGCCTGGGAAATCCCATGGACAGAGGAGCCTGGTGGGCTACAGTCCATAGGGTCAAAAAGAGTGAGGCACAGCCTAGCTCCTGAGCACCCACATAAGGCACATAGAAAATGCTGCATTTATTTTTGCATGTTAACATTTCAAGTATTGCCACCTGTTGTCCAGCAGGTGGGGATAGAGACAAACAGATACCGTGTTGGACTCCAGCCTTCACAGCGTGGCTGAGGGCAAAATGCAACAGGATACCTGTCCCCAGTTGCTTGTTTTAGACCTTCACTGGACTCTGTGGGAAGCAGCCTTTCTGTTTCAGCTGTGAATATTCAGGGTTGTGCGCCAAGTTGAGGATTCCAAATACAAATGGTCTTCTGGATAATTTTCAAAGTCTAGACTTGGCTAAAGTAAATCAGTTTACTGTGAAACAAAAAGTTGAGGAAACTGCACCAGACTGAAAGAAGCTGACAGCCCTCAATGTTCTTTACACACCTTGTGGTGCTTGCCATGCCCTCTCTGTCAGCAAATCCTTGTTTGCCATGTAGTGACGATGTTATGACCCAGCTGAGTATTCCCAGTAATCATGGTGCACAAGACGTGATAAATATGCCTCAGTTGCCGATATTCTTCTTAAGGACAAGTTAGGAAGGACAAGATTAACATAAAGCCAGAGAACAGAGCATTTATTTCCACAAAGAAAGATGAATGACAGCACTAAGGCTTAGGGCAGAGTAAGTACAATATTGGTTAACTAGTAAAAGAAGCTTAGCAGGTGCAAAACAACACAAGAAGGAATGGATAAAGAAAATGGAATGTACATATTTTAGATACTACATTTTAAAGGGCACAGCACTGAATATTGGTTTGTACATTAGTAAATATTACTAAATATTCACTGGAACCCTTCAAAAAATAGCTAAATCCTATCATACTCTAATAGCAGAGAAGGGAAAAAATGCAGAAATAAAGGCAAGCAAAATGTGTCGTCTCTGGTGGTTCAGTGATAAAGAATCTACCTACCTCCTACCTATGCAGGAGACATAGGTTTGATCCCTGATCCGGGAAGATCCCACATGCCATGGAGCAAGAAAGCCCGTGTGCCACAACTATGGAGCCTGTGCTCTAGAGCCTGGGAGTTGCAACTGCTGAGCCGCTTGCCCCAACTACTGACCTCATACACCCTAGATCCCAGGCTCTGCAACGAGGGAAGCCACCCCAATGAGAAGCTGCTCACCACAACCAGAGAGTACCCACTCACAACTAGAGAAAGCTGGCATGCAGCAATAAAGACCCAGCACAGCCAAAAATAATAAATAAAAACCAAGCTATTAAAAAAAAAAAAAAGCACACTGGGCTTCCCTGATGGTCCAGTGGGTAAGGACACCGCCTTGCAGTGCAAGGGGCGGCGCTCGATCCCTGGCCTGGGAAGACCCCACGTGCCGCGGAGCGGCTGGACTGATGTGCCCAGCAACCGAGCCAGAGCTCTGGAGCGCATGCGCCCAGAGCCGGTGCTCTGCGACAACAGAGGCCACTGTGATGGGAGGCCCACACGGACCAGAGAACAAAGATGGATGAAAATAGATAAATGAAAGACCGATAGAACTGGCCAAAAAAAAAGAAGAAAGACATAGCACTGAGATCACAGGTGGCAGCAGAAGAAACAGCAGCAGGAAGACACCGGAACCCACCAAGAGGGGATGCCCCACATCCAAGGACAAAGAAGAGGCCAGAGCCAAACGGTAGGAGGGGAGTAATTGCAATAAAGATCAAATCCTACGTGTGCCGGGTGGGCGACTCACAAGCTAAAGAACAATACCACCAAAGAAGTTCTCGCAGAGTTCTAGGCCCCCACATCAGGCTCCTCAGCCTGGGGATCAGGCCAAAGGACTGGGAATCCCCAGGGAATCTGACTTTGAAGGTCAGCCAGGTCTGATTCCAGAGATTCCATAAGACTGGGGGAAACAGAGTCCCTGAAGGGCCCAAACAAAATCTGCATCCTAGGACCCAGGGGAAAGGAGCAGTGACTCCACAGGAGGTTGAGCCAGACCTACCTGTTTGTGTGTGAGGGTCTCCTGGGGAGGCGTGAGTCCCTAGTGCCGCAGGGACAGGCAACTGAACTGGGAGCTGTGTCATGGCCTGAGCCCTACTGGACGTCACCCAACTACGGAAGCCTATTGACTCCAGGAAGATCCCACATGCCATGGAGCAAGAAAGCCCGTGTGCCACAACTATGGAGCCTGTGCTCTAGAGCCTGGGAGTTGCAACTGCTGAGCCGCTTGCCCCAACTACTGACCTCATACACCCTAGATCCCAGGCTCTGCAACGAGGGAAGCCACCCCAATGAGAAGCTGCTCACCACAACCAGAGAGTACCCACTCACAACTAGAGAAAGCTGGCATGCAGCAATAAAGACCCAGCACAGCCAAAAATAATAAATAAAAACCAAGCTATTAAAAAAAAAAAAAAGCACACTGGGCTTCCCTGATGGTCCAGTGGGTAAGGACACCGCCTTGCAGTGCAAGGGGCGGCGCTCGATCCCTGGCCTGGGAAGACCCCACGTGCCGCGGAGCGGCTGGACTGATGTGCCCAGCAACCGAGCCAGAGCTCTGGAGCGCATGCGCCCAGAGCCAGTGCTCTGCGACAACAGAGGCCACTGTGATGGGAGGCCCACACGGACCAGAGAACAAAGATGGATGAAAATAGATAAATGAAAGACCGATAGAACTGGCCAAAAAAAAAGAAGAAAGACATAGCACTGAGATCACAGGTGGCAGCAGAAGAAACAGCAGCAGGAAGACACCGGAACCCACCAAGAGGGGATGCCCCACATCCAAGGACAAAGAAGAGGCCAGAGCCAAACGGTAGGAGGGGAGTAATTGCAATAAAGATCAAATCCTACGTGTGCCGGGTGGGCGACTCACAAGCTAAAGAACAATACCACCAAAGAAGTTCTCGCAGAGTTCTAGGCCCCCACATCAGGCTCCTCAGCCTGGGGATCAGGCCAAAGGACTGGGAATCCCCAGGGAATCTGACTTTGAAGGTCAGCCAGGTCTGATTCCAGAGATTCCATAAGACTGGGGGAAACAGAGTCCCTGAAGGGCCCAAACAAAATCTGCATCCTAGGACCCAGGGGAAAGGAGCAGTGACTCCACAGGAGGTTGAGCCAGACCTACCTGTTTGTGTGTGAGGGTCTCCTGGGGAGGCGTGAGTCCCTAGTGCCGCAGGGACAGGCAACTGAACTGGGAGCTGTGTCATGGCCTGAGCCCTACTGGACGTCACCCAACTACGGAAGCCTATTGACTCCAGGACTGAGTTGCCTCAGGCCAAACAACTAACAGGGAGGGAGCACAGCCCCACCCACCAGCAGATAATTGGATTAGAGTTTTACTGAGCACAGCCCTGCCCAAGACAGCAAGACCTAGTTTCCCCCACAGCCATCAGGAAACTTGCATAAACCTCTTATCCTCACCTGAAGGGACCGAAGAAATAAGAACTAGAATCCCATCAGTCTCCAGAACTAGCCACAGTCATTAAGAAAAATAAAATGCCATAGGATAGCAAAAGAAGAGATTAATAGGAGGCATTATTTCTGGTTCCCTAAGTAGTTCCTTCAGGGGAAAGAGCACAGACCTTGTTTTGGGGGCTTTGGGGAGTGACTGATGTTAGCTGAGGATCACAGTGACAGGAAACAGTGGATACTTTAAGGAAGATAATTCTGGAAACATTGTCAAGTATGGATGGGTGAGTAGGAGGCCAGCTTGGTCAGTGGTTCTCACTCTGCTCCATCTCTGGACCCTTTCACATCCTTACAAACTGCTGACATCCTCCGAGACAGATTGTTATACAGGCTCATGGTGTTGCCTGAATTGGGAATTATACCTGAGAAGTGTTGTATTGATGTTATGTTTTCATGTAAGAGTAACACTCATAACCCTATTACATGTTAATATAAATAACACTTTTGAATGAAAAATAGCTATTCCCCCTCAAAAAAAAGGGGGGGTGGCGGCATTGTTCTATAGCTCCACACATGCCTTTAGTGTCTGGTTTAATAGAACTCTGCTTTAATAGAATTCTCACTTTGCTTCTGCATTTCGTTTGTTGCGACGTTTTAGTTGCGTATCTAAGGAAAATCCAGCCTCATGCAGACGCGCGGTTGGAAAACCAGGGTAATTTAATAGCCCTTTTTTAGGTAACTGTGCTACCCAAGTGTGTGGGTGGTAGTGCCTTTTTTATTTGTTTGTTTATTTGTTTATATTTGGTTGCCCTGGGTCTTTGTTGCTGTGGGCAGGCTCTCTCTGGTTGTGGTGAACAGGGGCTCCTCTCTGGTAGTGGTACACAGGCTGTTTATTACGATGGCTTCTCTTGTTGCAGAGCACGAGTTCTTGGCAGTCAGGTTTCTAACAGTTGCCACTCCCCGGCCCTTGAGCATGGGACCCAGGAGTTGTGATGCACGGGCTTTAGTTGCTTCGCCACATGCAGAATCTTCCCAGATCAGGGATCAGACTTGTGTCCCTGCATTGGCAGGAAGATTCCTATCCACTGTACCACCAAGGAAGTACCAGCTAGTTTCTTCAACGTTATTTGCAGTGTGGAATCTAGAATGCTATCAGTGAACATTTTGTCCTCTGTTGTGTTCGACACACTTCTCTGTCTTACACTTTGAGTGGCTCTTTTGTAACATCACACATTCACAGCTTGTCTGGAAAATACTGGCTCACTAAGTCATGTAGATCTTCCAAATGATGACACATTTCATCATACACTGCTCCAGAAATCACAAGTATAAACACTGATTTCACCAGAAGTCTTTAAATCGTGTGAAGCTGCCACGTTCATGATGATGGATACAAGTTTTCCAAAACTTGAATTTTTGCTTGAGAATTCATATTTTATCAATGGCAACAAATACTGTCAGCTGTATATTACTGTTGTTTTTCTTTTTCCTTGAAGTGACAGGCTCACTTCATTTTCTGGAAACTGTCTTCCCAGACCCAAGTTTGCATAGTTGTAATCTGCCTGCGAATTTGTCCTTTTAAGTCACTGGGGGAACCCGTCCTTGCCCATGTGCTGGCCATTCCCATATGGTCTCACAGGGGGTGGCGGCATTGTTCTATAGCTCCACACATGCCTTTAGTGTCTGGTTTAATAGAACTCTGCTTTAATAGAATTCTCACTTTGCTTCTGCATTTCGTTTGTTGCGACGTTTTAGTTGCGTATCTAAGGAAAATCCAGCCTCATGCAGACGCGCGGTTGGAAAACCAGGGTAATTTAATAGCCCTTTTTTAGGTAACTGTGCTACCCAAGTGTGTGGGTGGTAGTGCCTTTTTTATTTGTTTGTTTATTTGTTTATATTTGGTTGCCCTGGGTCTTTGTTGCTGTGGGCAGGCTCTCTCTGGTTGTGGTGAACAGGGGCTCCTCTCTGGTAGTGGTACACAGGCTGTTTATTACGATGGCTTCTCTTGTTGCAGAGCACGAGTTCTTGGCAGTCAGGTTTCTAACAGTTGCCACTCCCCGGCCCTTGAGCATGGGACCCAGGAGTTGTGATGCACGGGCTTTAGTTGCTTCGCCACATGCAGAATCTTCCCAGATCAGGGATCAGACTTGTGTCCCTGCATTGGCAGGAAGATTCCTATCCACTGTACCACCAAGGAAGTACCAGCTAGTTTCTTCAACGTTATTTGCAGTGTGGAATCTAGAATGCTATCAGTGAACATTTTGTCCTCTGTTGTGTTCGACACACTTCTCTGTCTTACACTTTGAGTGGCTCTTTTGTAACATCACACATTCACAGCTTGTCTGGAAAATACTGGCTCACTAAGTCATGTAGATCTTCCAAATGATGACACATTTCATCATACACTGCTCCAGAAATCACAAGTATAAACACTGATTTCACCAGAAGTCTTTAAATCGTGTGAAGCTGCCACGTTCATGATGATGGATACAAGTTTTCCAAAACTTGAATTTTTGCTTGAGAATTCATATTTTATCAATGGCAACAAATACTGTCAGCTGTATATTACTGTTGTTTTTCTTTTTCCTTGAAGTGACAGGCTCACTTCATTTTCTGGAAACTGTCTTCCCAGACCCAAGTTTGCATAGTTGTAATCTGCCTGCGAATTTGTCCTTTTAAGTCACGATGAGAAAAGGAGCTCGCTCAACCCTAGCATCCAGCAATTGCCCATGTGCTGGCCATTCTTCCCATATGGTCTCACAGGGTCAAGGTTTAATAAAACTAATGTGTTTTACTCCTTTATCAAGGACATTCTCAAATGAAACTGGCTTTTTAATAAAAAAAAAAAAAAAATTATGAGTCTGTGGCCATGGAGAACATACCGTTTGACTGATGCTATGGCCCCAGCTCTTTCACCCAGCATGGCTTTTGCACCATCTGTGTAAATGTCCACACAGTGAAAAAGGCAGATGAGGCCTTTGTATCATTAGGAAATCATTTCTTTTTTTGTGTGTGTGGGGAGGGGCGGGTTGGGGAGGGAGCGGGGCGGGCGGGCCACTTCTATTGGTCTTTCATTGATCTATTTTCATCCATCTTTGTTCTTTGGCCAGTGTGGGCCTCCCATCGCGGTGGCCTCTGTTGTCCCAGAGCACCGGCTCTGGGCGCATGCGCTCCAGAGCTCCGGCTTGGTAATTGGACACATGGTCCAGCCGCTCTGCGGCACGTGGGATCTTCCCAGGCCAGGGATCGAACCGGCGCCCCTTGCACTGCAAGGTGATGTCCTACCCATTGGACCACCAGGGAAACCCAGGAAATCATTTCAAGCATACAGACCCAGTCTTAGCTTGTCTGAAGACCACACTGAGAGCTGTATTGATGGAACCTCCAGCATGTGACGAGGGCTCAACTAAGGCAAGGGCAGGTGGGGATGGGAAAGGGCACAAGTTCAAGCTTGTCCGTCATCAGCTGGCAGCGTGGAGGCAGGAAGGAGCGAGATGCAGCCTGTAAATCATCATTAGCAGTATAGGAGCTAGAGGAGCAGGTCTGGAGGGGAAGATGACGAATTTTAAGTTTGTATATTGAATTGGAGGTACCAGCAGTACATCATGCCTGAACCACAAAACGACGTAGAAGACTGAAAATCAAGAGAAACCCAGAGTGCAGGGTGTGGCTGGCTCATGCCTGCGCAGTTCGCTTGAATTGTCTCCTTCCGGAAGCCAAGCGGTGACCTGTCTAATGTCTGTGATAACCACAAAGGGTACATGTAACGCTGCATTTCCCTGTGTTTTCCAGAACCAGCACAGACTGACCCACATTCCTTCCAGGAAGTGCTTGGATCGCTCAGAGGTCCTCCATCAAGTGTTCATCTCCGATTGCGACTCCAGCAAACTGACTCAAAAGTGGGAGATAAATAATATCCATAGTGTTTAGAAGGAATGAAAGAAACCAATAACCTACCTACTGACGTAAATTTATACAGGACTGAAAACCGCCTGAAACCTGCTGCAACTATTGTTACCTGTACAGTTCCAAACCCAGAGGCTCCCAGCAAGCCTGAGGACGTTGATAAACTGTGATTTTTTACAATAACATTATCATCTGCAGTTCCTGTTTACAAAACTGCTTTTACCTTAAACTTTGTAGATGTTTACATCTTTTTTTTGTTTTGTTTTGTTTTAAGATGACATTGGTGATCTGTACATTTAGCTCTGTTTTATTTAAAACAGAGTTAAAAGCATTGTTGTCTCCTTTGGGATTACACTCAGGGGTCTGAAAGGCAGTTTGATTTTTCTGTTGTTGTTGTTGTTAACACACTTGAAAACAAATGGTTGGAGTAACCAGACTTTCCTATGTAACTTGGGGATTATCAACCTGTTGTGTCTTTATTTAATTTTACATCTTTTTGAAGCACTGCCACAGGTGATTAGCCAAGGTGGCCTTCCTCCACAATCATGCTGCTTTTTTGAAAGGTGAATTTCAACACATTTAGTGCCTCTTTCATTTCTTGTTAGGCTATTTCAGGAGCTTTGGATGCAATTTGTAGGATGGTATTGATGGAATCGTCACTTGTCTGAGGAGTGAATTTTCGTGCTGCCATTTGCTCTGAAACCAAATGCTATATGGCTTGAAAAAGAAATGATGAGACAGAACATCCAGGGCTACTCCATAGGATTTAAAATTTGTATGGCATTAACTCTTCTACTTGTCAGCATTCCATTGCCCTCTGTCAGTCCCAACGCCTGAGGCGCGAGGGGGGCCTACTAACTAGAGAAAAAATGTCCCCTGACATTGAGGATTGACTTTTCCCCATTACCTATCACTTTAGAAAACTAGAAATAATTCTCAGTTTTGAAAGCTTACATGAGGGTAACACAAACAACACACCACCACTGTAAACACATCAAAGGTCTGTTCAGACCAAGGCAAGAATTTCCAAACCCTCATTGGATTAAGCCTTATAAGACTACTGTGTGTTATAACCTAAGCTGTGCAATTTATGAAGTCAAGGGTGAATGGACCTTTTTTAAGCTGTTTTTGCAAATTTATACAGGACTGAAAACCGCCTGAAACCTGCTGCAACTATTGTTACCTGTACAGTTCCAAACCCAGAGGCTCCCAGCAAGCCTGAGGACGTTGATAAACTGTGATTTTTTACAATAACATTATCATCTGCAGTTCCTGTTTACAAAACTGCTTTTACCTTAAACTTTGTAGATGTTTACATCTTTTTTTTGTTTTGTTTTGTTTTAAGATGACATTGGTGATCTGTACATTTAGCTCTGTTTTATTTAAAACAGAGTTAAAAGCATTGTTGTCTCCTTTGGGATTACACTCAGGGGTCTGAAAGGCAGTTTGATTTTTCTGTTGTTGTTGTTGTTAACACACTTGAAAACAAATGGTTGGAGTAACCAGACTTTCCTATGTAACTTGGGGATTATCAACCTGTTGTGTCTTTATTTAATTTTACATCTTTTTGAAGCACTGCCACAGGTGATTAGCCAAGGTGGCCTTCCTCCACAATCATGCTGCTTTTTTGAAAGGTGAATTTCAACACATTTAGTGCCTCTTTCATTTCTTGTTAGGCTATTTCAGGAGCTTTGGATGCAATTTGTAGGATGGTATTGATGGAATCGTCACTTGTCTGAGGAGTGAATTTTCGTGCTGCCATTTGCTCTGAAACCAAATGCTATATGGCTTGAAAAAGAAATGATGAGACAGAACATCCAGGGCTACTCCATAGGATTTAAAATTTGTATGGCATTAACTCTTCTACTTGTCAGCATTCCATTGCCCTCTGTCAGTCCCAACGCCTGAGGCGCGAGGGGGGCCTACTAACTAGAGAAAAAATGTCCCCTGACATTGAGGATTGACTTTTCCCCATTACCTATCACTTTAGAAAACTAGAAATAATTCTCAGTTTTGAAAGCTTACATGAGGGTAACACAAACAACACACCACCACTGTAAACACATCAAAGGTCTGTTCAGACCAAGGCAAGAATTTCCAAACCCTCATTGGATTAAGCCTTATAAGACTACTGTGTGTTATAACCTAAGCTGTGCAATTTATGAAGTCAAGGGTGAATGGACTTTTCATTTATATCTTCACGAAATTCCCTGCACAGTCTTTAAATTTTAAAAAAGGCTATTTCAAAAATACAGTTCATGAACAAATAGGAACTCCTTTCTGTTCAATTATGTGTTAGTTCCTTAGTGTTTATTTTTTTTAGAAAGCATTTCCTATTAGTATTTTTCCAATGAAAAGAAGATTTGTTTGAATTTACGCATTTATTAAGATAGAACCTACTAGAGGAAAACCAAATACTGCAAGTGGTCAATTGAGTTTAATATCTAAATAGTCTCTGCTGCCGCACAAGGTTAAAATGCTCAAAGGCAACAAATAATAAAAAAGTAATGAGGCAGGGAATGGCAAGTAAATTAAGGACTTTTGATCCTGTAATCATGATCAATGGAAGGAATTCACAAACTATGACCAGAGGGAAATATATTAAAGCTTGAAAAAGGAAAAAGAACCCTACATTTGTTTAAAAAGAAAAGCCTTAAAAAAAAAAGAGAGAGAAAGAAAGAAAGAAAAGCCTAGAAATTTACTTCTTCCAAGCTAAGCTCTTAAATTTGGAGAGTCAAAGTTAAACATCTTAAACAGAGCTTTATTTATAATTTTGAATCATCAATTTGT
Source organism: Tragulus kanchil (assembly GCA_022376925.1). NCBI lineage: Eukaryota > Metazoa > Chordata > Mammalia > Artiodactyla > Tragulidae > Tragulus > Tragulus kanchil. The sequence goes on from JAIOJX010000023.1 coordinate 136,588,213, forward strand.
ATTTTGCTACTAATCTCTGATCGACCATTTGAACTTTCACCCATCTCTAGGGATGTTTAAAAAGAAATACATTGCTTTGCCTATATAATTGCAAAATAAGTCAACCATAAATAAGAAACTAAGAGAATTGGTCCTTTAATTACTTGTATGTTTGCAGATAGGCTGCCTTTTCCTCCTTAAATAGATTATAACCTTGTCAACTATGCATAGGCCTAAGAAAGGTGGCACAGAACTGTGCATGTAGATTTTAAATGGGTATTTTGTGCAATTCGTTACAATACTCTATAAAAAAAATGATTCTGTATATTGAAATCAGAAACCTTACCAAACATGGAAAACATCAGAAGCTGCTGCCATAATGTCTATTTTCTACTGTAGGATGCTTCGGGAATAATTCCATAATCCTTGCTTTGTAAGTTGATAATATCACTATGCATTTCTACACATTTTATAAATTTGATTTATGCAGATTTTGATACACTGTATGTTTCTGTAGAAATTGTATAAAGATTCAAAATTTTATTAGGGGTAAATTTGAAAAGTTTATGTATATCTTAAATCTGGGTTGCTTGTTTTTTAGGTGAGGAATAAATAAAATATTGTATTTTACCCATGGGGTTTTTTTTAGTACTTGTCATCTTTTCTACATACATCTAAACACCACATGTTTGAAATAATTACTAGATTTCATTGTTTCCAAGAGACTTCCCAGATGGTTCAATGGTAAAGAATCTACCTACCCATTCAGGAGACCCAAGAGATGCAGGTTCGATCCCTGAGTCAGGAAGATCCCCTGGAGGAGGAAATGGTAACCCACTCCAGTATTCTTGCCTGGAAAAATCCATGAACAGAGGAGTCTGGTGGGTTACAGTCCATGGAGTCGCAGAGTTGGACATGACTGAGAACAGACACACATTGTTTACAGAGACAGTAGGATTAATCCTTTCGAAGAATTGATGCCTTTGAACTGTGATGCTGGAGAAGGCTCTTGAGAGTCCCTTGAAGAGCAAGGAGATCAAACCAGTCAATCCTAAAGGAAAGCAACCCTGAATATTCTCTGCAAGGACTGATGCTGATGAAGCTCCTATACTTTGGCCACCTGATGCAAGAGCTGATCACTGGGAAAGACCCTGATGCTGGGAAAGAATGAGAGCAAGAGAAGTGGGTGACAGAATGGCACAGTTGAATAGCATCAGTGACTCAATGGACATGAGTTTGAGCAAACTCTGGGAGACGGTGAAGGACAGGGAAGTCTGGCATGCGTTTGCAAAGAGTTGGACATGACAGCGTCTGAACAACAGCAACAATATGTTGAGTATGTGCTTGAGTGTTGGTTAGAATTCTGCTTAGAGTGTGCTTAGAATACTCAGAGCTTACCATCTAAGAAGGAAACCTAAAGACTTATTTTTTCCCCTGGTTGCCCATGTGTAACAGTTTTTTTAAGTCACTTACCAATTACAACAATCCCAGCAACATATATCTTTCTTGTTAGTGTATTCTACAGTATTATTCCCTATTGAAACCAGAAATTTAAGTAAAAACTCTTTACAGTCTGATAGATCAACTAGTAAGAGGAGATGTCTCCCCAGATGAAGTGAGAAACGGGCCGTAGGGCCTCATGACACAATGCACACCACCTCAAGAGATGGTATGGCTGCCAGCATCCCAGTAAGTGGCTGTGTGGATCTGGGAAACTCTCTCGGCCATTGTCATCTTTTCTACATACATCTAAACACCACATGTTTGAAATAATTACTAGATTTCATTGTTTCCAAGAGACTTCCCAGATGGTTCAATGGTAAAGAATCTACCTACCCATTCAGGAGACCCAAGAGATGCAGGTTCGATCCCTGAGTCAGGAAGATCCCCTGGAGGAGGAAATGGTAACCCACTCCAGTATTCTTGCCTGGAAAAATCCATGAACAGAGGAGTCTGGTGGGTTACAGTCCATGGAGTCGCAGAGTTGGACATGACTGAGAACAGACACACATTGTTTACAGAGACAGTAGGATTAATCCTTTCGAAGAATTGATGCCTTTGAACTGTGATGCTGGAGAAGGCTCTTGAGAGTCCCTTGAAGAGCAAGGAGATCAAACCAGTCAATCCTAAAGGAAAGCAACCCTGAATATTCTCTGCAAGGACTGATGCTGATGAAGCTCCTATACTTTGGCCACCTGATGCAAGAGCTGATCACTGGGAAAGACCCTGATGCTGGGAAAGAATGAGAGCAAGAGAAGTGGGTGACAGAATGGCACAGTTGAATAGCATCAGTGACTCAATGGACATGAGTTTGAGCAAACTCTGGGAGACGGTGAAGGACAGGGAAGTCTGGCATGCGTTTGCAAAGAGTTGGACATGACAGCGTCTGAACAACAGCAACAATATGTTGAGTATGTGCTTGAGTGTTGGTTAGAATTCTGCTTAGAGTGTGCTTAGAATACTCAGAGCTTACCATCTAAGAAGGAAACCTAAAGACTTATTTTTTCCCCTGGTTGCCCATGTGTAACAGTTTTTTTAAGTCACTTACCAATTACAACAATCCCAGCAACATATATCTTTCTTGTTAGTGTATTCTACAGTATTATTCCCTATTGAAACCAGAAATTTAAGTAAAAACTCTTTACAGTCTGATAGATCAACTAGTAAGAGGAGATGTCTCCCCAGATGAAGTGAGAAACGGGCCGTAGGGCCTCATGACACAATGCACACCACCTCAAGAGATGGTATGGCTGCCAGCATCCCAGTAAGTGGCTGTGTGGATCTGGGAAACTCTCTCGGCCATTGTCATGGCTTCACTTCTCAGCTGTTGTGCCTGAAGCATGTAGAACTGTGACAAAGCACCAGCCTGGAGTAAATGGGAGCTCGTTTTTTCCTAAGAGACAGTCTTTCATAAATATCTGGGAGTATATGTCATCATTTTTGGACAGGCTGTAATTTTAAAAATATATATTACTTATAATTCAGTGGAGAACATGACAAGTCCCTGACCTGAGCCAGAAGGCTCAGGTAATTGAATCAGTAATTGTGTATGTGAATATTCATCCATGTGAAAGCACTTTTAGAGTACCAAACACTATGAGAATGCATATTATTAGAATCTGTTGAAAAAACAAAAAAGGACAAAAGTCATAGAAAATAATTTGGGGATAATCCTATCCCTGGGATTAGAGATTAACAGAAGGGCTATTTCTAAGGTAAATTCTATAATTGCTTTGCTTGGCCAATCTCAATTTTATGATTTTGAAATGCCAATAAATGTGGTTGGTGGGTTTCAGTTTTTTAAGTGGATCAGGCCTTAGGCCTGTGTCTGAACAGACACAGATGGGAGCTCCTTAATTCTCCTAATAGAATGTTTACGATCTGCTCATTTGAACTGTATATACAGTGGACTTGTCGGTACTGGAATCCCTGTCTCATTGCAAATTACTGGCGCACAGAGTAATAGAAATGGTATAACCTATGTTATCTGGTTTCAGAATCTTAAAATTAGTCTTAAATTAGAAGAACTTAGACAGCTACACTGCAAGACCCTCCAGGGCTGTGTGTGTGTGTGTGTGTGTGTGTGTGTGTGTGTGATGAAATGGTTATCCAGAAGGGAGTAAATTGTTACCTCTATTTCACACCGTGTATAACATGTAGTTTTCAGTGGTTTAATTTATAATTTAACTATTGGATAAAACTAAGTGCATCTGGAAGAAAAGTCTAAGATACAGTATTCTTTCAATTATCTTTAAATGAAATTTCTCTGGGGCTTTTGATATAAACAGATAAAACTCCAGCTGTCTTAATGATGAAATGCCCAAAACAAAACTAAAACTTTCAGTAGAAAGTGGGGGTGAATAGACTTCCTCGTCTGGCCACAGCATAGTAATTGTTACTGTCCGGAACAGTATGCTGCTGTCCTCAACAGCTATCAAACTGGACAAAAACTACGCAGCAGCTGTTTGCAGGAACGGGATAACAGGCAAAGCAGACTGTGATAACTTGAGAGAAAGGAAGCACACGGGGTGAGCCCCAGTTCACATGCCTGTCTGCCTGGAGAACTTTCACAACTATGATCCAGGAAAGCAGAGCTCAACCTCTGGTGAAACGGCTGAGCTGAGGAGAGTGCCAAGGCCGCAGGGATTTACAGGACAGGTCACTGGAGGGGGCTGCACTTAAAACCCAAAGAACTGTAGGGTAATTTCTATAGCGGCATCATTTATAACAGCAAAAACTCCAGGAACAACCTCAATACCCATCACCAGGAGAGTAGAGCAGTTGTAAAATCACACAACAGAATGTTACAAGGCAATGAAAACGAATGAACACATACATTTCAGCAAATACATTTTGTGAAATCCAAAGCAACTAAAACTATAGTAAGGTGGGTTTCAGTTTTTTAAGTGGATCAGGCCTTAGGCCTGTGTCTGAACAGACACAGATGGGAGCTCCTTAATTCTCCTAATAGAATGTTTACGATCTGCTCATTTGAACTGTATATACAGTGGACTTGTCGGTACTGGAATCCCTGTCTCATTGCAAATTACTGGCGCACAGAGTAATAGAAATGGTATAACCTATGTTATCTGGTTTCAGAATCTTAAAATTAGTCTTAAATTAGAAGAACTTAGACAGCTACACTGCAAGACCCTCCAGGGCTGTGTGTGTGTGTGTGTGTGTGTGTGTGTGTGTGTGATGAAATGGTTATCCAGAAGGGAGTAAATTGTTACCTCTATTTCACACCGTGTATAACATGTAGTTTTCAGTGGTTTAATTTATAATTTAACTATTGGATAAAACTAAGTGCATCTGGAAGAAAAGTCTAAGATACAGTATTCTTTCAATTATCTTTAAATGAAATTTCTCTGGGGCTTTTGATATAAACAGATAAAACTCCAGCTGTCTTAATGATGAAATGCCCAAAACAAAACTAAAACTTTCAGTAGAAAGTGGGGGTGAATAGACTTCCTCGTCTGGCCACAGCATAGTAATTGTTACTGCCCGGGAACAGTATGCTGCTGTCCTCAACAGCTATCAAACTGGACAAAAACTACGCAGCAGCTGTTTGCAGGAACGGGATAACAGGCAAAGCAGACTGTGATAACTTGAGAGAAAGGAAGCACACGGGGTGAGCCCCAGTTCACATGCCTGTCTGCCTGGAGAACTTTCACAACTATGATCCAGGAAAGCAGAGCTCAACCTCTGGTGAAACGGCTGAGCTGAGGAGAGTGCCAAGGCCGCAGGGATTTACAGGACAGGTCACTGGAGGGGGCTGCACTTAAAACCCAAAGAACTGTAGGGTAATTTCTATAGCGGCATCATTTATAACAGCAAAAACTCCAGGAACAACCTCAATACCCATCACCAGGAGAGTAGAGCAGTTGTAAAATCACACAACAGAATGTTACAAGGCAATGAAAACGAATGAACACATACATTTCAGCAAATACATTTTGTGAAATCCAAAGCAACTAAAACTATAGTAAGGAACACATGAATATGTGTTCAAATATAAATAATATGCGATTAAATAAGAGGTTACCTTATGGTTGCCAGAGGGGAAAGGGAACAGGGGAGGGATAAATTAGGGGTATGGGATTAACAAACTACTGTACGTAAAAGCTGATAAGCAACAAGGATTTGCTGTATAGCACAGCAAATCCCAGTATCTTGTAATAACCTATAATGGACTTTGATCTGCAAAATAACTGAATCCACTATGCCTGTATACCTGGAACTAACACAATATTGTAAAGTATACTTAAATTAAATAAAAAAAGTTAATGACTTGCCCAAATTTCCAAATTTAGTATTGGAGTCAAGGACATACCTCCAATTTTCAGTATCTCCCGAGCCCTGTAGGAAGAATTTCTGTTTTATTTTCCACATAACTAGCTTTCCTCTCCATCCAAACTGTCAAGAATCTCAGATGTGAATCTGGTACTCCTGTGACTACATCAACGTATACATGCTAGCATGCATACTTTTAGCTAATATTACTCATTATTTCTTGTCAGCAAGAGAAGTATCTTAGATATATTGCCTCATTTAAAAAAAAAAAATTGATTTTTACACCTGAGAAACTGAAAGGTGACACACCAGCTCTGACATTACCAAAAAACAAGAGCCCCAGGACCTCCCTGGCAGTCCAGTGGTTAAGATTCTATGCTGCTACTGCAGGGGATACAGGTTTGATGCCTGGTCAGGAAACTTAAGATCCCACGTGCTGCATGGAATGGCCAAAAAATAGAAAAAAAAAGTAAACCATTTAAAAAGGGAAACAGCCCTGTTCAAACTGATTTGATTCCCAGTATTAGCTCCCCATCACCTCACTTTTTAATCAGCTTACTCTTAATTTCTTAGTTTGTTCTCCATATAAGCCATCTTAGCTTTATTGCAGAAATGAAGAGAATTGAAGAAAAACACATTAATATGACTGAAATGAAGTTCTGCTTAAAGTTGGCTTTCTTTTCAATGTGACACTCTATAGAGCAGTTGTAAAATCACACAACAGAATGTTACAAGGCAATGAAAACGAATGAACACATACATTTCAGCAAATACATTTTGTGAAATCCAAAGCAACTAAAACTATAGTAAGGAACACATGAATATGTGTTCAAATATAAATAATATGCGATTAAATAAGAGGTTACCTTATGGTTGCCAGAGGGGAAAGGGAACAGGGGAGGGATAAATTAGGGGTATGGGATTAACAAACTACTGTACGTAAAAGCTGATAAGCAACAAGGATTTGCTGTATAGCACAGCAAATCCCAGTATCTTGTAATAACCTATAATGGACTTTGATCTGCAAAATAACTGAATCCACTATGCCTGTATACCTGGAACTAACACAATATTGTAAAGTATACTTAAATTAAATAAAAAAAGTTAATGACTTGCCCAAATTTCCAAATTTAGTATTGGAGTCAAGGACATACCTCCAATTTTCAGTATCTCCCGAGCCCTGTAGGAAGAATTTCTGTTTTATTTTCCACATAACTAGCTTTCCTCTCCATCCAAACTGTCAAGAATCTCAGATGTGAATCTGGTACTCCTGTGACTACATCAACGTATACATGCTAGCATGCATACTTTTAGCTAATATTACTCATTATTTCTTGTCAGCAAGAGAAGTATCTTAGATATATTGCCTCATTTAAAAAAAAAAAATTGATTTTTACACCTGAGAAACTGAAAGGTGACACACCAGCTCTGACATTACCAAAAAACAAGAGCCCCAGGACCTCCCTGGCAGTCCAGTGGTTAAGATTCTATGCTGCTACTGCAGGGGATACAGGTTTGATGCCTGGTCAGGAAACTTAAGATCCCACGTGCTGCATGGAATGGCCAAAAAATAGAAAAAAAAAGTAAACCATTTAAAAAGGGAAACAGCCCTGTTCAAACTGATTTGATTCCCAGTATTAGCTCCCCATCACCTCACTTTTTAATCAGCTTACTCTTAATTTCTTAGTTTGTTCTCCATATAAGCCATCTTAGCTTTATTGCAGAAATGAAGAGAATTGAAGAAAAACACATTAATATGACTGAAATGAAGTTCTGCTTAAAAGTTGGCTTTCTTTTCAATGTGACACTCTATTTGTGCTCCTGAGCTGGTATTCTATTAGATAAGGCTAAGAGAGGGCTGGTCTAAGTCCTGAAAAACAAAGGCCCAGGAGCCCAGTGACATTCCATTTAGACCTCAAAGACTCTCTACTTACCTTAACAACAGGATAAAAAGTTTCCATACTGGACAAGAAGGATTTCTGGACAACTAGGAAAATAATGCTTAGCTGGGAGGCCTGTACATAAACTTTTACCTACCGACAGCCCTAACTCAAGTAAATATTAATCTCACACTTACACTAATTTATAGAAGTAACCAACCAGGGACCCTTGACAGAATCTTACCTACAGACATATCTTCGTTGAGCCCAGCATTTGAATTCATTGCCAATATTTACAATTCAGATTTCACACTTTAAAAAATATCTAGAATTCTGGTTCCACATAAAAACTGAGATTTGGGATCCTAGACCCAAATTTTTACCTAGCAACAGGACTGAGCTGAATAGAAGCTGTCCCCTTTACCCTGGGCATTTATGTTTACAAATGTTTATAGATTACCAACTCTTTCTGGGATGAGGTGTACAAAAATGGCTTATTTCTAGAGAGACATTTTATAAGATCTTATGCATTGGCACATCAGGTCCTTTTGCCTTCTTCTTGCTGTTCCCCAAGAAATAAAATCATTACTGCTTTGTCAACATTTTAAATGGCATATATAATATGAACTTAGCTTTAAGATAATGCTGTGTTTGTGCTAAGACACACATGGTGTACTACTTACAGTAAATGATTTCTATTGATAAAGAATACAAAAATACATACTGTCTCCCACCGAGCAAGTTTGCTGGTTGCTGTGTTGATACGTAAGATACCTCAGGATCTTCTAACCAAGCTTTTATAGATTAAAAGACCAAAAGTAGTGGCTACCCTATGGAAAGAAATTTGGGACCCTACTTCAGTTCTTGCACCAAAATAAATTCCAGAAGGATCAAAAATTTAATGAAATAATAAAAAGTAAGAAAGCAAAGATAATTCTTACCATTTTTGAGGGGAAAAGGCCTCCCAAGGTCACAAAAGAATAAATTTGCCTTGTAAAAAATAATCTTTGCCTAAAAACAAGCATCCTAAAGTCAAAAGACAACAAAGAAAAGTATCAATATTTACAATGCATGTCACAAAGGGTCATTTTCCTTATTTCCCACATATTATTATTAACAAGACCAATGCAATAGAAGGCATGGGAAACACAAATGGCCCTCCCTGTAACATAAAAACATGCTAAATTCATAATAGGAGGAACCATTTTTTCTATTATCAGGATAGCAAAGATTAAGAAGTTTGAGACTGATAACGTTGCTGAAGAACAGGCACTCTGAAAGTCATTGCTGTGTGGTATCTTTCAGTAGAACATCTGAGAGCAATTTTGGCAAGTTTCAGCAAGCTAACAACAGTGTACAGGTTCTGGCATATACCAAGTACAGGTTTTAGCTATTATAATTAGCAGTTTTAAATATGCCAACTTTTCAATGCTTTTTATAGAATTTTTCAAAATCATACATGCCAAAAAATACATAAATATTTTTAGGGAACTGTTTAAATTTTGATCTATTCAGCAGGATACTACACAGCTATTTAAGTGAAATGTGGCAGCTCTGTTGTGCTAATACAAGAATCTAAAATGTGAATTAAGGGGCTTCCTGTGATGTTAACACATATGCATACATGACTATTGTGCTTCCATCTCAAAAGGATAAATTACTGCATTACTGGTGTTGCCTTTTGAGAAAATCTACTGGAAATCAAGACTGAAAACTACTGGACTTCCCTGGTGTTCCAGTGGGTAGAGTCCACCTTGCAGTGCAAGGGACACTGGTTCGATCCCGGTCTGGGAAGATCCCATGAGCTGGGAAGTGGCTGGATGTGTGTGTCCAATTACTAGCCAGTGCTCTGGAGCGCGTGCACCCAGAGCCGGTGCTCTGCAATGAGAGGCCACTGCAATGGGAGGCCCATATAGGCCAAAGAATAAAGATGAATGAAAATAAAGAAATAAAAGACCAATAAAAAGAGTCCAAAATTAAAAATATATTTAAAAAAAGACTGTGAACTACCCATTCTATAGCCTATTTAAGATAGGACTTATTTTTAGAAACAAAAAGTGGAGGCCGTCTTCATAAACACACCCCCAAGTACTGGCTAGCCTGGAATAGAGCCTGATTCTTAACCTTATTTCAGTACTTTCCAACCTCTCCTTGAAATCACTTAATCTTGAAAACATGTGTTTCAAATTTTGATCCACACTAACAGAAAATATCAAATATGAAGAATCATCTCAAATGCTGAGATTTGGTGCAAATGCTGCACAATCTCAGCATTTCACTCACTTTTAAGAAATGAGTCATTCTTAGCTTACACATTTACGATATATTTCATTAAAGAACAGAATGAAGGTAGTCACTAAAAGTCCCAGAAAGGTGACAAGGAACCTGATGTTTGCTTCATGGATCTAATTAATCCTTCACGGTATTTCAACTTTAGAAATTAGTATATTTTTTTTATGAGTAAGTAGTGTTATAAATACTTTTTTATGTATCGACCCCATACACAAATGGAGAGGAAATAACCCCAGAACTGAAGTCTATATAGTATTTGTAGAGGTGGGAATTGGGATCCAGATCTAGGTTACTTATCTCCAAGAAATCTTAGCCCCAATATTACAGCATTAAGTCACCTGACATCAGGAAATATTTTTAAAACATATAAAACTAGTTTTCATTTTATGATCAAGCAAAGGCTCCCAAATAAATGTGATATGATTTAATGGAGGGCAATCACTATTAAGCCTCAAGATTTTACGAGTAGTCTGGGAATATCTTAACCTTCCATTTAACAATGTTGTGTAAGAAATAATTTTTAACAAAATATTAATTCCAACTATGGCAGTAAGACATCCCATGGCTTGGTATTAATTTTGGTTTCTATTTTTAAAACTTGATAGGTAACCAAGATTCTCAAGTTTAACTATGAAACTATCAACAAATAAGCTCTTTCTATACTCTTAAGCCAACACATGGCCAATTTTCACTAATAATTATTTGAAATGTTATCTAAATTCGAATGCAAGCAACTGCTCTCTCAAATGAGCATTTTTCTAATAACTGCTTTCACCTGTAAATAGAAATCCTAGTGGGATTTCATCTCATTAGTCAAGGAAAATCACAAGAATCATCTCAAGCTTTCTGGGGTTAGCTACCTAGAATTTTAGGCTTAAGACAAAACTAATTTTTGAAATTTTATCTTAAAATGTCAACTAAAAAGAAAAACCCAAGTTAGCTAACAAATGAACATAAGCATCAAGAACAAATCTTGTTTTATAAATTTTTAAAGTTCATCAAATTCCAGAATTGTTTCTTTTTTCTTTTCAGAATTTTAAAAGAACACTCAGTGTAAATACGAGTAATATGAGTATGTTTGAGTTTTAACCGAACATTTTACTAAATCAACCCCGTCTAAGAACTATTAGGCAAAAGACAAAAAAGCTGACGTTGTTCCAGACCATAATTTTTAAAGTAAAAGCTAACTGAGCATATAAAACAAGCACAACAGAAATAATATACATAATTTTATTACAAAAATTTTTTTTAAAAAAACAAAATGCAACATCTCCTTCTAGAAAACCCAAAATTTGCTATTGATGCTAATTTCTATGAGTTTGCTGTGCTACCATACACAAGTCAAAAAATTAAAGAAACCATTAAATATTTAGAAACATTCAACATCAGAAGCTTTATAATCTAACTGTATGTAGTAGCCCCTCAAAAAGCTACAACCTGCATTTTTAAAAAAAGTATTTTCTCTACAAAGAATCTTACCAGCTATACAAAAATCTGTACAGTTTTTATACTGAAGCTAATATTGAGCTGCACTTGAATTCACATTCTTAGCAAAACTGCCTGAGCACACACACACTCCACACACATCATTACAACATAGCCATTTATTCCTCATCTTCCTCCTCTTCTTCCTCCTCTTCATCTTCTTCCTCCTCTTCCTCATCTTCTGGTTCATTTTTCTTCTTGGAGCCTGTTGGCCTGCCAGGGCCCTTCTTTCCCGCTTCACTCTTGCCCTTGGCACGGTATGCAGCAATATCCTGAAATAGTTTAAAAAAATAAAATCAGCATCCGGTGTCATTACCCAACTGTGAAAACCACTAAGCTGTAAACAATCTAAGATTATTGGCCAATAACCCCAAAGATGGTCTAAAACTCGGTTTTGAGAGCATCTGATCCCCATAGGCCATAGAAAGCTAATGATGTAAAATAACAGGGGTGTATTAGTGATGTCAGTACTTTCACTACCACAATTAGCTAACCTCACATAGCCCACCCTCTTCACATCTCAGATGCATCTACGTAAAATATCTGCCCCTCCTTTCTTCTCAACTAAAGAGACCTATAGTACTACAAACGACTCTAATTGTACCAACTTACCTTTTTTTTTCATCAAATTCCAGAATTGTTTCTTTTTCTTTTCAGAATTTTAAAAGAACACTCAGTGTAAATCTGAGTAATATGAGTATGTTTGAGTTTTAACCGAACATTTTACTAAATCAACCCCGTCTAAGAACTATTAGGCAAAAGACAAAAAAGCTGACGTTGTTCCAGACCATAATTTTTAAAGTAAAAGCTAACTGAGCATATAAAACAAGCACAACAGAAATAATATACATAATTTTATTACAAAAATTTTTTTTAAAAAAACAAAATGCAACATCTCCTTCTAGAAAACCCAAAATTTGCTATTGATGCTAATTTCTATGAGTTTGCTGTGCTACCATACACAAGTCAAAAAATTAAAGAAACCATTAAATATTTAGAAACATTCAACATCAGAAGCTTTATAATCTAACTGTATGTAGTAGCCCCTCAAAAAGCTACAACCTGCATTTTTAAAAAAAGTATTTTCTCTACAAAGAATCTTACCAGCTATACAAAAATCTGTACAGTTTTTATACTGAAGCTAATATTGAGCTGCACTTGAATTCACATTCTTAGCAAAACTGCCTGAGCACACACACACTCCACACACATCATTACAACATAGCCATTTATTCCTCATCTTCCTCCTCTTCTTCCTCCTCTTCATCTTCTTCCTCCTCTTCCTCATCTTCTGGTTCATTTTTCTTCTTGGAGCCTGTTGGCCTGCCAGGGCCCTTCTTTCCCGCTTCACTCTTGCCCTTGGCACGGTATGCAGCAATATCCTGAAATAGTTTAAAAAAATAAAATCAGCATCCGGTGTCATTACCCAACTGTGAAAACCACTAAGCTGTAAACAATCTAAGATTATTGGCCAATAACCCCAAAGATGGTCTAAAACTCGGTTTTGAGAGCATCTGATCCCCGTAGGCCTTAGAAAGCTAATGATGTAAAATAACAGGGGTGTATTAGTGATGTCAGTACTTTCACTACCACAATTAGCTAACCTCACATAGCCCACCCTCTTCACATCTCAGATGCATCTACGTAAAATATCTGCCCCTCCTTTCTTCTCAACTAAAGAGACCTATAGTACTACAAACGACTCTAATTGTACCAACTTACCGGTGCTGTGACATTGGTTTCAGTCAAAAGAAAGGTTTCAATTAGCTTGTGTTGCCCAAGTCTGCAATTCTCACTAGACGTTTTCAAAACAAAGCTGACAACCATTAACACAGAACGATGTAAAGCTCCCAACTTTCTACGGCTTCTACCTATTTCTAATATACTTACTTAGAAAAATCTACCAGATTTCAACTTGGCTTAAAAAAAAAAGGTGAAAGGTGAGGACAACACACCTTTTCGTATTTCTCCTTTAGTTTAGCTGCTTTCTGTTCATAGGGCTGTTTATCTTTGGCCGACTGCTCAGACCACATTTCACCCAGTTTCTTTGCAGTATCCCCAATGGATAAGCCAGGGTGTTCGCTTTTGATCTTTGGGCGATGTTCGGAGCAAAACAGGAAGAAGGCAGATCTGAAAGGAAGGAAGGGAGCTGTAATAACCCGAATGAAAAAATCGGGGCGGGGGAATGGGCAACTCGGTGGCTTTTAAAATACACTTACGGAGGCCTCTTCGGAGCATTGGGGTCTTTCTTCTTTCCTTTCTTGTCGCCTTTGGGAGGGACGTAATTTTTCATCTCCCTGTCGTAGCGAGCTTTGTCACTTTTGGCCATGTCTTCGAATTTGGACTTTTCCTTGGCCGACATGGTCTGCGGGCACGAACGGAGCCGTGGAAACCAGAGCAGGACGGGCACCCCGCACCTGTTCCGCCAGCGAGCGCGATCCCGTTCCGCGCCCGGGTGCCCGCGGCGGGGAGCGCGGAGCCTCGGTCCGCATCGGAAATACACAAGCCCTCCGAGGCCCGCGCCGCGCGCTCGGCACAAAGCCCCGGGGAGCGTCCGTCGCGGCGGGAAGTTCAAAGTCACGGCCACCCGCCCGCGGGCCCGGCTCACCTTCCATCTCTCGGAGCATTTCTTGGAAAACTCGGCGAAATTGACCGAGGAGTCGGGGTGCTTCTTCTTGTGCTCCTCGCGGCAGGTCTGCACGAAGAAGGCGTACGAAGACATCTTGCCCCGCGGCTTGTTGGGGTCGCCCTTCCCCATGGTGCGGCGGCGGCGGCGGCGGGTCCACCTGGCGGGAGAGCGCGGCCGGGCGCTGGCGGGCGGGGCGGCTTCCCGCCCAAAGGCCGCCGCCTCCCCCCGCCCGCAGGCCCGCCGCCCGCCCCGCCCCGCCCCGCCCGGCCCTTCCGGACAGGGCACCCCCGGCCTCCAGGCCGCGCGCGACCCCGCGCCCGGCTGCCGCCTCGCGCCCCGCGTCCGAAACACTCCGGAGCCGGGCCCCGCCGAGCTTCCCGCCGCCGCCGCCGCCGCCGCCGCCCGGCCCGCCCCCAGATCCCGCCCGCGGGGCTCCCTCGGAGAGCCGCGGCGCCGCGGCCGGCCCTGAGCCGAGGGGGGGGGGCGCCGGCCGCGCACCCCGGGCCCGCAGCGGGTTCTTGCCTGGCGAAAGATGTTCTTCGGGGTCCCACGCGGCGGCCGCGTCCGACCCCGACGCTGCTGCCTCGGCTCCGGCGTGAACTGGTTTGTCGCTAACGCAATCCTCCGCCTCTTGTTTTGCAGACTTCTCCGCGCCACGGCAACTTGACGAGCCGGGTCCCGGGCCACACCCCCGCCGCTCCCATTGGCCCTGGGGATTATTCAAACACAACGAGGCCCCGCCCTCCGGCCACGGAGGCTCTCTATTGGCCGGAGTGTCGCCAGGCCCGTCCCCCTGGCCGCAACCTAGCAGGTTCGGTGGGTCGCCCGGGTCGTTAACTCCCAGACCCGTTAGAACCGGTCAGAAGGGGAATGTGCAGGTCGATCCTGATTGGCGGCCGGAAGAGGGTTTGAAAAATGGCGGGCCTGGCGCTGACTGGCTGAGGCGGGCGGCGAGGGGGCGTGGCCGGCCCTCCGGGGAAGCCCCGCCAGATTTAAAAATACGCAGTCGCTATCCCGGTTGAAGCTGCGCGCCTGCAGGCCCCGACGGCAGCCCCGGTCCTGTCTGTCCTCCACCCCAGCGCGGCCCGCAGCCCCGGCTCCCGGAGCGGCGGTGGCCGCTCCACCCAGAGAATAACAAACGGGGAGACTGAGGAGCCTGCGTTGCGACCGACGGCCAGCCTCGCCGAGGGTCGCAGAGGCTTGGGTAGGACCGGAGTAGGACGGGTGGCGGGGGCCGGAGGGGCGCGGGGAGAGCCGTTCCCGCCCCCTCGGGGGAATCGCACGCCGGTGAGATCCCTGCAGGGCCCCCTCCTTCCCCTCGTCTCGGCGTCAAATCCCGGGGTAAACAGGGCCTCCCGTGGGCGGTGTCTTCCCGGTCCCGCCCCTGCATCCGGGCCCTGATCCTGGGCCGCGACCCTGGGGCTGAGCCCACGCTGCAGCCCCCGCCCGGCCGCTGCGCCGAGGCTTCCTAACCCAGCGACCCCGCCTGGGCCCTGCCCGCGGTCACCGCGGCCGCCTCCGTCCGGTCCCTGCGACGCGATCGCTCTCAAAACCTTTCCCTGTGGAAGATCCCGGGAACGCCCAGCGCCTCCCCCGGGCCGCTCACCCCCCATTGCATTTAAGCGGGCTGTGGTGTTTCGAGTATTCGCCAAGCCCAGGTTAAGGACCTTGGCTTAGTTTCTGGTCCGAGCGCAGCCGAGGCTGCTTTCCAGGCGTCACCGACCGCCCTTCCAGGGTAGACTTCTTAAGCTATTTCTGTGGCATGTTTAGTTTGGAGGGCTATTTTTTTCCTGTTGGCCCATATGTTGCAGCGACGGTTGGTTTCAACACATTTTAAGTATTCTGCCTTTTCTCAGTGAAGTTCGCTGGCATTTGTTAAGACTGCGTGCTTCTGTTTGGTTTGTATACGGTGATCGTACTAGGCTGAACCTCAGTTCCAGCAGCTATTTAACTAGGTTTACCAAGAAAAACTAGGTTTTTGAAAACGGAAATGGATGTTAGTTGCACAATGTTATGTATGCACTTAGTATCACTGAATTTAAAAATAAATTAGAAAACTAAGGTGTTAGTGATCTGTTTGTTGCTATTTGAAAAACGCAGTATGATTTCCTTTTTTCACTTGGATTTTTGTGTGCTTTAATAGCACAATCGCAACAGAGCTTATTTGAGAATAGGGTCACTGCAAATGTAATTAGTTACGATGAGGCCGTACTGGAGCTGGTGGGCCGCTAATCTAATGTGAGTGGTAGCCTTGTAAAAGGTTACGTTTGCCGACGGCCAGCCTCGCCGAGGGTCGCAGAGGCTTGGGTAGGACCGGAGTAGGACGGGTGGCGGGGGCCGGAGGGGCGCGGGGAGAGCCGTTCCCGCCCCCTCGGGGGAATCGCACGCCGGTGAGATCCCTGCAGGGCCCCCTCCTTCCCCTCGTCTCGGCGTCAAATCCCGGGGTAAACAGGGCCTCCCGTGGGCGGTGTCTTCCCGGTCCCGCCCCTGCATCCGGGCCCTGATCCTGGGCCGCGACCCTGGGGCTGAGCCCACGCTGCAGCCCCCGCCCGGCCGCTGCGCCGAGGCTTCCTAACCCAGCGACCCCGCCTGGGCCCTGCCCGCGGTCACCGCGGCCGCCTCCGTCCGGTCCCTGCGACGCGATCGCTCTCAAAACCTTTCCCTGTGGAAGATCCCGGGAACGCCCAGCGCCTCCCCCGGGCCGCTCACCCCCCATTGCATTTAAGCGGGCTGTGGTGTTTCGAGTATTCGCCAAGCCCAGGTTAAGGACCTTGGCTTAGTTTCTGGTCCGAGCGCAGCCGAGGCTGCTTTCCAGGCGTCACCGACCGCCCTTCCAGGGTAGACTTCTTAAGCTATTTCTGTGGCATGTTTAGTTTGGAGGGCTATTTTTTTCCTGTTGGCCCATATGTTGCAGCGACGGTTGGTTTCAACACATTTTAAGTATTCTGCCTTTTCTCAGTGAAGTTCGCTGGCATTTGTTAAGACTGCGTGCTTCTGTTTGGTTTGTATACGGTGATCGTACTAGGCTGAACCTCAGTTCCAGCAGCTATTTAACTAGGTTTACCAAGAAAAACTAGGTTTTTGAAAACGGAAATGGATGTTAGTTGCACAATGTTATGTATGCACTTAGTATCACTGAATTTAAAAATAAATTAGAAAACTAAGGTGTTAGTGATCTGTTTGTTGCTATTTGAAAAACGCAGTATGATTTCCTTTTTTCACTTGGATTTTTGTGTGCTTTAATAGCACAATCGCAACAGAGCTTATTTGAGAATAGGGTCACTGCAAATGTAATTAGTTACGATGAGGCCGTACTGGAGCTGGTGGGCCGCTAATCTAATGTGAGTGGTAGCCTTGTAAAAAGGTTACGTTTGACCATAGAGTCAGGGTGAAGGTAAAATAATGTGAAAAGACAGAAGATGTCCATCTATCTACAAACTAAGGAGAAGGGCCTGGAATAGATCTTTACCTTACAACCATCAGAAGGAGGCAGCCCTGCTGACATCAATTTCCATTCTTTATTCCATCACAGCAGAGAGCAGGAAAACATTTCCATATTTTTTTTTTCCATATTTTAATCTACTTTTACCATCCATGCCAAATCTTCACTCTGCTGTACTTTCTGATCTAAAAGTAACATTGAGATGCACAATGAAGTCACAAATGAAATAAGGTTTAAATGAGGTCTAGAGAGTGTTTCATCATAGAACGGTATTTTTTCATAGAAACTATATACAGAAACTGGTAAGGACTGAGGAGCCTAGCAGGCCACAGTCCATAGGGTCCCAAAGAGTCAGATAGCACTAAGCAACTGAGTGAGCACATCATCATCAGATGATGAGTTGATCACATAAAAAAATCTAATCCCAAATGTTGTTCAGAAAGAATGAATTAAATATGTAAGAGGTCTAGTTCACTATTATGAATTACTTTATATATTCACTGTGTCATTACTCATACAATTATGACTTTATCAGAAAACTGAAATGTCCGATGAAGAGATAGTAATAAAGATGTTTTTCATGTTGTTTCTAATCCTGTGATGGTTCTAAATGGGGTATTTCTAAAGATAAAAAGGTACTTGTTTTTTGTGAATCGCTGGCATTTGTTAAGACTGCGTGCTTCTGTTTGGTTTGTATACGGTGATCGTACTAGGCTGAACCTCAGTTCCAGCAGCTATTTAACTAGGTTTACCAAGAAAACTAGGTTTTTGAAAACGGAAATGGATGTTAGTTGCACAATGTTATGTATGCACTTAGTATCACTGAATTTAAAAATAAATTAGAAAACTAAGGTGTTAGTGATCTGTTTGTTGCTATTTGAAAAACGCAGTATGATTTCCTTTTTTCACTTGGATTTTTGTGTGCTTTAATAGCACAATCGCAACAGAGCTTATTTGAGAATAGGGTCACTGCAAATGTAATTAGTTACGATGAGGCCGTACTGGAGCTGGTGGGCCGCTAATCTAATGTGAGTGGTAGCCTTGTAAAAAGGTTACGTTTGACCATAGAGTCAGGGTGAAGGTAAAATAATGTGAAAAGACAGAAGATGTCCATCTATCTACAAACTAAGGAGAAGGGCCTGGAATAGATCTTTACCTTACAACCATCAGAAGGAGGCAGCCCTGCTGACATCAATTTCCATTCTTTATTCCATCACAGCAGAGAGCAGGAAAACATTTCCATATTTTTTTTTTCCATATTTTAATCTACTTTTACCATCCATGCCAAATCTTCACTCTGCTGTACTTTCTGATCTAAAAGTAACATTGAGATGCACAATGAAGTCACAAATGAAATAAGGTTTAAATGAGGTCTAGAGAGTGTTTCATCATAGAACGGTATTTTTTCATAGAAACTATATACAGAAACTGGTAAGGACTGAGGAGCCTAGCAGGCCACAGTCCATAGGGTCCCAAAGAGTCAGATAGCACTAAGCAACTGAGTGAGCACATCATCATCAGATGATGAGTTGATCACATAAAAAAATCTAATCCCAAATGTTGTTCAGAAAGAATGAATTAAATATGTAAGAGGTCTAGTTCACTATTATGAATTACTTTATATATTCACTGTGTCATTACTCATACAATTATGACTTTATCAGAAAACTGAAATGTCCGATGAAGAGATAGTAATAAAGATGTTTTTCATGTTGTTTCTAATCCTGTGATGGTTCTAAATGGGAAAATAAGACTGTATTTCTAAAGATAAAAAGGTCGTCAACTTTAAAGCCAAACAATTTCATATACTCTACGACTAATTTTCCAAATTTGTTATTAGAATACTGCATCTTCCTTAAAGATGATAAAAAGGAAAATGTTTATATTTTTCATAAAAAAATACATTAAAATCCAACAAAGCCTGTTTGGGGGATAGCCTCTATAATTCTGTGAACATGTGATCATAATGTGAGGAAGTATTTTAATATTAATGATTGTTAGAGATTATAATTAAAATTAAAATTGGTTTCAAGAAAATCCTTTGATTGCAAGTACCAATAAGTGTGAACCCAGTTACTTCAAGACAGTATTTGGTGAAGTAAGAGTTCAATAGCTACTCAGAGTAGTTTCTGAAAGATGAATCTTACATTGGAATTTAATATGTTCAAGTTGTCTAAACGGCACTGAGAGACGGATAAGCATTCTAAAGTATTATTACATGGGCACATCCACTTGTGAGCTTAGTGATGTTGCTCACCAGTACATTTTTTTTTTTTAAGATTTATTTATTTATTTTTTTTGGGGGGGGGGTCGGGTTGGGGGGGGAGGGGGGCGGGCGGGCCACTTCTATTGGTCTTTGATTTTATCTGTTTTCATCTGTCTTTGTTCTTTGGCTCCTGTGGGCCTCCCATCGCGGTGGCGTCTGTCGTTGCAGAGCGCTGGCTCTGGGCGCATGCGGAGCGCTGGCTCTGGGCGCATGCGCCCCAGAGCTCCCGCTCGGTAATTGGACACATTGGTCAGGCCACTCCGCGGCACGTGGGATCCTCCCAAGGCAGGGATCGAACCGGCGCCCCTTGCACTGCAAGGCGGTGTCCTTACCCACTGGACCACCAGGGGAAGCCCTCACCAGTACATTTTTGGCAAAAGGAAAACACAGGTTAAGAAAAAACAAAAACCTTTTTTCTCCTGCTAGCATTTTCAATGACAAATGATAAGAAAACGAAGGTATTCTGTTTTTCTTAAAAAGAAAAAATAACAACCCACTATTACTTTTGTGAATTAGTGTTCACCAAAAGAGCAGAAGTGAATCTTTGATGGTGTTTCAGGGCTAAGGAGACAAAGATCACTAGGACCTCAGCAGAAACTCCTGTGACAATATCTAAGGAGCAGGAGTGAGCCAGATGTGAACTGGGTCCTACTAAGACTTCACAGCACAACCTGGATACATATGACTCATTCCCTCATTGGACTGAGATTCTTAACCCCTCATCCTACCTGTTAGAGAGGTTGCTTCTGTCTCGATACCCCTGCAGAAGAGGTGTGAACATGTGATCATAATGTGAGGAAGTATTTTAATATTAATGATTGTTAGAGATTATAATTAAAATTAAAATTGGTTTCAAGAAAATCCTTTGATTGCAAGTACCAATAAGTGTGAACCCAGTTACTTCAAGACAGTATTTGGTGAAGTAAGAGTTCAATAGCTACTCAGAGTAGTTTCTGAAAGATGAATCTTACATTGGAATTTAATATGTTCAAGTTGTCTAAACGGCACTGAGAGACGGATAAGCATTCTAAAGTATTATTACATGGGCACATCCACTTGTGAGCTTAGTGATGTTGCTCACCAGTACATTTTTTTTTTTTAAGATTTATTTATTTATTTATTTTGGGCGGGGGTCGGGTTGGGGAGGGAGGGGAGCGGGCGGGCCACTTCTATTGGTCTTTGATTTTATCTGTTTTCATCTGTCTTTGTTCTTTGGCTCCTGTGGGCCTCCCATCGCGGTGGCGTCTGTCGTTGCAGAGCGCTGGCTCTGGGCGCATGCGGAGCGCTGGCTCTGGGCGCATGCGCCCCAGAGCTCCCGCTCGGTAATTGGACACATTGGTCAGGCCACTCCGCGGCACGTGGGATCCTCCCAAGGCAGGGATCGAACCGGCGCCCCTTGCACTGCAAGGCGGTGTCCTTACCCACTGGACCACCAGGGGAAGCCCTCACCAGTACATTTTTGGCAAAAGGAAAACACAGGTTAAGAAAAAACAAAAACCTTTTTTCTCCTGCTAGCATTTTCAATGACAAATGATAAGAAAACGAAGGTATTCTGTTTTTCTTAAAAAGAAAAAATAACAACCCACTATTACTTTTGTGAATTAGTGTTCACCAAAAGAGCAGAAGTGAATCTTTGATGGTGTTTCAGGGCTAAGGAGACAAAGATCACTAGGACCTCAGCAGAAACTCCTGTGACAATATCTAAGGAGCAGGAGTGAGCCAGATGTGAACTGGGTCCTACTAAGACTTCACAGCACAACCTGGATACATATGACTCATTCCCTCATTGGACTGAGATTCTTAACCCCTCATCCTACCTGTTAGAGAGGTTGCTTCTGTCTCGTAGAGGAAAGGGCAGATACCCACTAGCAGAAGAGGTCCTCTGAAGCAAATCATAATAAAAAGTGTGAAAACTAAAGACAGAAAACATCTGAAGGAACCAGAGGGGAAAAAAGTAAATTTTAAAAAGCAACAATAAGTCCGAATCTTGATTCTTCAGCAGAACCATGAAATCCAGAAATGCATAGAATGACATCATTAAATTACTAAAGGGAAAAAAAAAAGCTGCTAATCAAGTTCTATATATAGGGAGAAAGTGTTCAAGAATTAATGCAAAATAAAGATGTTTTCAGGTTAAAACAAACAAAGCTGAGAATTCATTTCCTGCAATCCTGCTTAAGTAAAATGATCCTAAACCCTCAGGAGGAGAGAAAGAATATAGGCAAGGATAATTATATAAATGTATAGATGTATTATTTGTTTAAAACAGAATAATAATGTCTTGTGGGTTTTTATAACATGTAGAAGTAGATGCTTAACAAGAGATATGAAAAAGAAATGGAGTTAAACAGTAAGGGTCTTCTGTTGTTCAGAAAATGATAAAAGTAATAATCATTTGTATTAAGCTCTAATATGCCTAGCATGCTATCCTTTGGGTCCTAGTTACATAAATATTTCTTGTGCTCAGTTGCTTAATTGTGTCTGATTCTTTGGGACCCCATGGACTGTAGCCAGCCAGGCTCCACTGTCCATGGAATTTTTCAGGCAAGAATGCTGGAATAGGTTGCCATTTCCTCCACGAGATCTTCCTGACCCAGGTCCCCCTCCACGAGATAAACGAAGGTTCTGTTTTTCTTAAAAGAAAAATAACAACCCACTATTACTTTTGTGAATTAGTGTTCACCAAAAGAGCAGAAGTGAATCTTTGATGGTGTTTCAGGGCTAAGGAGACAAAGATCACTAGGACCTCAGCAGAAACTCCTGTGACAATATCTAAGGAGCAGGAGTGAGCCAGATGTGAACTGGGTCCTACTAAGACTTCACAGCACAACCTGGATACATATGACTCATTCCCTCATTGGACTGAGATTCTTAACCCCTCATCCTACCTGTTAGAGAGGTTGCTTCTGTCTCGTAGAGGAAAGGGCAGATACCCACTAGCAGAAGAGGTCCTCTGAAGCAAATCATAATAAAAAGTGTGAAAACTAAAGACAGAAAACATCTGAAGGAACCAGAGGGAAAAGAGTAAATTTTAAAAAGCAACAATAAGTCCGAATCTTGATTCTTCAGCAGAACCATGAAATCCAGAAATGCATAGAATGACATCATTAAATTACTAAAGGGAAAAAAAAAAGCTGCTAATCAAGTTCTATATATAGGGAGAAAGTGTTCAAGAATTAATGCAAAATAAAGATGTTTTCAGGTTAAAACAAACAAAGCTGAGAATTCATTTCCTGCAATCCTGCTTAAGTAAAATGATCCTAAACCCTCAGGAGGAGAGAAAGAATATAGGCAAGGATAATTATATAAATGTATAGATGTATTATTTGTTTAAAACAGAATAATAATGTCTTGTGGGTTTTTATAACATGTAGAAGTAGATGCTTAACAAGAGATATGAAAAAGAAATGGAGTTAAACAGTAAGGGTCTTCTGTTGTTCAGAAAATGATAAAAGTAATAATCATTTGTATTAAGCTCTAATATGCCTAGCATGCTATCCTTTGGGTCCTAGTTACATAAATATTTCTTGTGCTCAGTTGCTTAATTGTGTCTGATTCTTTGGGACCCCATGGACTGTAGCCAGCCAGGCTCCACTGTCCATGGAATTTTTCAGGCAAGAATGCTGGAATAGGTTGCCATTTCCTCCACGAGATCTTCCTGACCCAGGCATCGAACCCGCATCTCCTACATTGGCAGAAGAATTCTAACCCATTGAACCACCTGGGAATCCCTATGTAGGTATGTATATAAATGTGTATATATGTATATTTACATATACATATATGTACATATGTATATGTGCAAAAATTCATCCTCCTGTACATAGGATACCAGGCCTTGAATAAGTCTATGCTGAAGAGCCAGTGCCTAATGACCACTAAGCATATGAAAATATGTTTAATCATCAGGAAAATGCAAATTAAATCTACAGTAAGATATTAACCTCACACCTATTGGGGTGCCTATAATCAAAAAGGCAGAAAATAGCAAGTGTGGGTGAAGATGTGGAAATATTGGAACACTCATGCATCACTGTTGGGAATGTAAAAAATAGTACAGTCTCCATGGAAAACCATTAGGCAGCTTCTGAAGATTTAAACATATATTTACCTGGCAATTCCACTCCCGAGGTCTACCCAAGAGAAAGGAAAACCATATATCTGCAAAAATAACTTATGTATGAATGCTTATAGCAGCTTTACTTATAATAGCCAAAGACTAGAAACAATCCCAATGTCCACTAACTGATGAATGAATAAACAAAAATGTATATCCATACATTGGAATTATTCATCATTAAATAGAAATCAAGGGGAAAAAGAGACAAACATTAATATAAACTATAACATGGATGAACCTTTAAAAACATTATACTCAGGCAAGCAAGACACAAAAGACAGCAGACTGTATTATTTCGTCTATATGACGTCTCTAGAAAAGGCAAATATGTGTATAGACACAGAAAGCAGACGAGTGATCGGCCTAGGGCTGAGGTGGGAACTGGGTTGACAGCACAGGGCACCACTGAACTTGTTTGAGAAAATGGAAATGTTCTGAAACTGAAGTATGGTGATAGTTGCACAACTGTATAAATTAACAAGAAATCATTGAACTCTGTCCACTTACAGTGGGTAAATTTGTGACATGTAAAATATGCTTCAGTAAACCTTTTTTTTTTCCTCAAAGACCAATGACTTATTTTTACACATACAGAGTACTGAATCCAAAATAGTCAAGAACAATTTAAACTTTTAACAATGAGAACAGAAGAATACAGTATGAAAGCAAAGGGATCAGTTGAGAGGAAGTGAATACTACTCTATTTTAGGAAACAGTAGTGAAGAAAGCATCTATTGAATTGGATAATAGCCTATTCGTTTGGTCCGTATTTAACTGAATATCTATTGCTTTTATACTGTAGGAATAGAATTCTTTTGCAGCTTTTTATTTTTCTTTGTTTTTTCCATTGCTGCTCTGTCTACTTTATTTTTACATTTATCAGTACTATTCTTTTACAGTGAATAATAGGATATTAACCTCACACCTATTGGGGTGCCTATAATCAAAAAGGCAGAAAATAGCAAGTGTGGGTGAAGATGTGGAAATATTGGAACACTCATGCATCACTGTTGGGAATGTAAAAAATAGTACAGTCTCCATGGAAAACCATTAGGCAGCTTCTGAAGATTTAAACATATATTTACCTGGCAATTCCACTCCCGAGGTCTACCCAAGAGAAAGGAAAACCATATATCTGCAAAAATAACTTATGTATGAATGCTTATAGCAGCTTTACTTATAATAGCCAAAGACTAGAAACAATCCCAATGTCCACTAACTGATGAATGAATAAACAAAAATGTATATCCATACATTGGAATTATTCATCATTAAATAGAAATCAAGGGGAAAAAGAGACAAACATTAATATAAACTATAACATGGATGAACCTTTAAAAACATTATACTCAGGCAAGCAAGACACAAAAGACAGCAGACTGTATTATTTCGTCTATATGACGTCTCTAGAAAAGGCAAATATGTGTATAGACACAGAAAGCAGACGAGTGATCGGCCTAGGGCTGAGGTGGGAACTGGGTTGACAGCACAGGGCACCACTGAACTTGTTTGAGAAAATGGAAATGTTCTGAAACTGAAGTATGGTGATAGTTGCACAACTGTATAAATTAACAAGAAATCATTGAACTCTGTCCACTTACAGTGGGTAAATTTGTGACATGTAAAATATGCTTCAGTAAACCTTTTTTTTTTCCTCAAAGACCAATGACTTATTTTTACACATACAGAGTACTGAATCCAAAATAGTCAAGAACAATTTAAACTTTTAACAATGAGAACAGAAGAATACAGTATGAAAGCAAAGGGATCAGTTGAGAGGAAGTGAATACTACTCTATTTTAGGAAACAGTAGTGAAGAAAGCATCTATTGAATTGGATAATAGCCTATTCGTTTGGTCCGTATTTAACTGAATATCTATTGCTTTTATACTGTAGGAATAGAATTCTTTTGCAGCTTTTTTATGTCTGTTTTTCCATTGCTGCTCTGCATATACATTTATCAGTACTATCTTTCTAGATTCCATATATACATATGTGTCAGTATACAATATTTATCTTTCTCTTCCTGCAATTTTTTTTCAAATTATTTTTTGTCTACTTTTTTGTAGGTTTTCTAGTGAAAGTCAATTTGTGATATACTAATACTATGCAGCTTTTGTATCTAGCCAATTACAGTTTTTAAGTTTGGTAATGACTAGAAATAAGTACTCATAAAGGTGACATATTTACAACTTTGCCTCCTAAATAATTTGCTATCTTATTAATTTTGATGGTATTTACAAATATGCTTGCAAACAATATGAGAATTTTTCACATATACTTAAAATTATCTAAATTCGAAGCCTAGCATTCTAATTAGACTAAAAAAAAATGCACTTAGCCATAGTTGAAGATTGGACTAATTAGTAAAGAAGACTTATTCTTTGCCTAGTAAGACAAACTTCAAGTTAAAAAAACAATGAAAGAAACTGATCTTACTTTGTGGAAAACTTTGTCATTCTGGAAATGTCTGTAACCAGTTCTCTGGACAGTGATCCCAACTTTGAAGCAGTATCTGTTTAGTTATCTCAAGGCCTATCTCATTCTCACAATTTTGTGAGTGTGTGTGTGTTTTTAGGGGGGCAATGGGGTGGCAGGGCGAGGAGGACTGGGTCTCAAGGATCTGGGGAATGGAATGAATGTAACCTAGAATCTGAGTCTGCTCTCCTTGTTGAGTAGGAAATGAAAAGCAAGCCTATACTCAAAAACAGATGCCAGTGGGATAATTCCATACAAATGTAAAATAATCTTCACATGATTTAACCCAATGAATCTGCATTTCTCAATGTTTTCTCCTGCACAAGGTTCCTGTAAGAAAGGATTGAGAAACTCCACGTTGAAAGGCCTGGATTCCTGTTCAGCTTCTAACACCAGTCCTCCAAGGCCAGTGCTGCTGCCCAACCTGCACACCCCTCCCACCCCTGCAGTGACATAAAATACGATAACCTCAGAAAAATCTTAAACTTACCTGCCTCCAGATGTTTGTATTATGTTTAAAGCAGGTAAGAGACAAAGACACTGTGAAAACATACATGTTGATTTATGACACAAGGAGAAGACAGGACCCAGGCAGATGACTGTGACAAGCGGTCATGATAAGAGCAGACCACGGGGGCAGGCTTCACACAGTGACAAATGTGTGCCGAGGGACGGTAGACTTTATAACTCTACACGGCCAGTGTCCTATGTATTTAACAAGAGAATGTGGTGCGATGCCATTTATTTAACATAGGTTTTTTCATGTCTAAGTGCTCTAGCAAAGATGCCATTTATTTAACATAGTGTCTGCTTTGTGCCAGGTGCTGTTCTAAGTGCTCTACAAATGGTTAATCCTAATAATGCCAATGAGGTAGAAATACTACTGTTCTCTTCACTTTACAGAGGAAGTCACTGAGGCAAAAGAGCAATATGAATTTCCTTTTTAAGCAGACTATAAAAGAAAAAAATTTTTTGTAAAGAAACTTATCTTTGCCTAGTAAGACAAACTTCAAGTTAAAAAAACAATGAAAGAAACTGATCTTACTTTGTGGAAAACTTTGTCATTCTGGAAATGTCTGTAACCAGTTCTCTGGACAGTGATCCCAACTTTGAAGCAGTATCTGTTTAGTTATCTCAAGGCCTATCTCATTCTCACAATTTTGTGAGTGTGTGTGTGTTTTTAGGGGGGCAATGGGGTGGCAGGGCGAGGAGGACTGGGTCTCAAGGATCTGGGGAATGGAATGAATGTAACCTAGAATCTGAGTCTGCTCTCCTTGTTGAGTAGGAAATGAAAAGCAAGCCTATACTCAAAAACAGATGCCAGTGGGATAATTCCATACAAATGTAAAATAATCTTCACATGATTTAACCCAATGAATCTGCATTTCTCAATGTTTTCTCCTGCACAAGGTTCCTGTAAGAAAGGATTGAGAAACTCCACGTTGAAAGGCCTGGATTCCTGTTCAGCTTCTAACACCAGTCCTCCAAGGCCAGTGCTGCTGCCCAACCTGCACACCCCTCCCACCCCTGCAGTGACATAAAATACGATAACCTCAGAAAAATCTTAAACTTACCTGCCTCCAGATGTTTGTATTATGTTTAAAGCAGGTAAGAGACAAAGACACTGTGAAAACATACATGTTGATTTATGACACAAGGAGAAGACAGGACCCAGGCAGATGACTGTGACAAGCGGTCATGATAAGAGCAGACCACGGGGGCAGGCTTCACACAGTGACAAATGTGTGCCGAGGGACGGTAGACTTTATAACTCTACACGGCCAGTGTCCTATGTATTTAACAAGAGAATGTGGTGCACGATGCCATTTATTTAACATAGTGTCTGCTTTGTGCCAGGTGCTGTTCTAAGTGCTCTACAAATGGTTAATCCTAATAATGCCAATGAGGTAGAAATACTACTGTTCTCTTCACTTTACAGAGGAAGTCACTGAGGCAAAGAGAGTAAGTTAGTTGCCCTAGGTCACAGTATCTGTCTGCATCCAGTCAGAAAAAGAAAAGCTACTTTGGGCATTTCAGAAGGAATGTTGTTATCTCTGTTTTTGAGGGAAGCCGGACAGAAGGACTGGAGGAGCTAAAGGGAGAGGGTGCTGCCGAAAGAGCCCGCATCCCTGCCCTGGGGAAACAGAAGAGAATGTGGGTTTATCCAGAACCCACAAATGTGTGCTCCTGAGGTTTTTAGAACTGAACTGTTGCATTACTAGGATGATCTCTTGCTAGCTACTTTGCAGGAAGCCAGCAGCCATCGGGGGCCCCATTCCTGGAGCTAGCACAGAGGAGCACAGCACCGCGGAGGCTGCTGGAGCCCCAAGAAAGCACCTTCTGCCCTCCTCCTGACTACTGACCTCCTGTCTGCAGAACCCAACTGGAGATCCCCTGGCAAGAGAATCTGGGACATGTTGTTTTCTTGCAATCCAGAGGAGAGAGTGGAGAAAAGAGCAGAGAGTACAGACAAATAACCCTACACAGTCAAAAACCTTGCAAGTTGGCAAGCGGCCGAGCTTGAGTCTCAAGCACTCTGGTTCTTGAGCCCGTGCTCTCGACAGCTGCATTGTGCTATGGCACTGTTACGTCTGTAATGAGATTCTTTCACACATTTTAATTAATTTCTGATCATTAATGTCAATTGGCAGCAAAGAAGTCATAGAACTTACATGCATTAAGTACTCCATAAATATTCAGCACATTCCTACTTAGTACCAGGCTCTGTTCTACTGGAAATACATTGAGAGGGAGGGAAAACAAAGAAAACTGGGACGAGAGCTCCCATCTCCCTATTTCAGATTGAACAAAATTCCCTGGGAAGGAGTCCAGCTGGCTTGGCCTGAATCATGTGCCCACCCACTGGACTAAGCACTTTAGCTGCTGGGGGGTGTTGGGAAAATAGCCTCGTGGCAATGCCCTCTATAATCCCAAGACAAGGATTGGAGTGCAGGTAGTTTATCTGGAGGATTCAGGAAACACCAGTCAGAGGTGGGGAAGCCAGACAAAGAAGGGAAGGCAGTAAAGGAGCCTTATCGAGCCAGCTACCACTGGTATGCCTGGAGTAATCCCATGGGAAACTGGGAAACAGTGTGAAACCTACGCCTCAGAGTTACCTACCTGAGAGGCAAGAGAGCTGGCATAGCTATAGATCCTGTCGGTCATTAGGTGAGAACTGCTGAGACAAAGCCGAGCTCTTCTGAAATGCCCTGACAGTGCTGTCTTCACTCTTGGGAGACAGCCCTTGGGCAAAGATGTAGATCCTGGGAGCAGGAAATCAGCCTGAGGTATTGAAAGAAGAAAGACCAGACTATCCGTAGGCGTGGCGTACATACCTGATTCTGCCTCCTTTAGTGGTCAAACATCTAAGGTGTCCTGCAAAGTGAGGGAGTGGTCCATAAGAGACCACCCTCATTTCTGACACCAGAGATCAGGGTTCCCAAGACCCCTGTTAGGGTTGATGCTGTCTTTGAAAGGTGCAGAGAACTCACTGAAACAGGTTACACTCACAGTTATGGCTTATTACAGAAAAGGATACACATTGAAGTCAGCCAAGGGAATCGGGGCACAGGACAGAGTCCAGAACGTCCAAATTACAGCTACTTGTTGTCCTGTCCCAGCGGAGTCCTTTCCTGCAGTATTCTGTGTGTGTCATTGCTCATTTTACTTTCCCAGAAACAACAAGCAGTGACATACACAGAATACTGCCATCTGGAGGAGCTTATCTGAGTCTTGGTTTCCAGAGTTTTTCATGGGGTTCAATCGTGGAGACATGGTTGACAGCCCTCATGGCTGATATTTAGTCTCCAGCCCCTCTGGAAGTAGAAAGGATACCTGGAACCCAGTCCCAGGTAAACAAAGCCACTCTTCCTTGAAATTAACTCCCAGGTCATAAGGGCAAAGACCAAACCAATAAGGTTAATTCTTTACTACACATCCCCAAGATGTCAAAATACTCAATTCTCTGATCATATCCTCATAAAATATAGCCATTCATAACTTATTCTCTGGCTCCCAGCTTCCTGAGTCTTATGCTTATTATTTCTTTGTGATTTTACTTTGACGCTATGATTGTTTCATTTAAGCTTTTCAAATTCATGTTGAAATTTTAAGTTTCATTTGTTTTAAGTAACAATTTCCTGGTAAGTTTTCATCCACTCTGTTTCACAGTTTTCTTACCATATCTTTTGAGTAGCTATTGTTCATAGAACTTTCATAATCCTCATATTTGAATTTTCCTAGACCATTATCAGGAGGTGGGAAAGAGGGCCAGGATAGCCTTACAGAACTGATCTCTTGTGGGCTCTTTCCTCCTTTGCTATAACAAAGGGCTTACTTCCCTAAAATATGGCAGCTCGGTGAAGTCGCATTTCTTCTGCCTTTCAGTTCCTAACCTAGCTTTAAAAAGCTTCTGCACAGTTTTCAACTTCCTGATATATTCAGTCTTTAGCAACTGAGGCTCTACCTTCCAAAATAGTATTATTGCTTTTAGAAAGTTAGTTTATTGGTGCTTTCTAAGATCTGCTATCTCTGATTAGTCACTTTCTATCCTCTCTTAGCCTCTTGGATGTTTGGACCTTATTCAACCTCAGTTCTTTCCCAAAATGTTCTCTTGAGTCCCTATACACACTTGTTGTGCTGTGCTTCTGGTCACAGTTGCCTACTACCGTGTGCACATGTAATTTTGGAGTGTTGGGGTTTTGTGAGTCAGCCGTTTGCTGAAAATTGTTTCTGTGAATTTATTTTCATTCTCCATGTTGCTGTGGATAGATTTCAGAAAACTGAAAAAAAAAAGTTTCAGAACTAAGCACACTCCATATTCTTATAGAATGATGATATAATTAATTTTTCTCTTATATTCTTAAATGAAGAAATTCTCTGAAAGTATGATTATTGGCTTTAGATAATGAACAAGAATGTTCTAGTTACCACCAGCCTAACTAGAGCCAGCTATATAGATGTTCAGGCTTCCCAGGTGGCATTAGTGGCAAAACAGGAGACATAAGAGATGCAGCTTCCATCCCT
The DNA here is from genome assembly GCA_022376925.1 of Tragulus kanchil. Taxonomy (NCBI): domain Eukaryota; kingdom Metazoa; phylum Chordata; class Mammalia; order Artiodactyla; family Tragulidae; genus Tragulus; species Tragulus kanchil. The sequence continues at coordinate 136,619,602 of JAIOJX010000023.1, forward strand.
GGGTCAGGAAGATCCCCTGGAGAAGGAAATGGCAACCTACTCCAGTATGTTTGCCTGGAGAATCCCATGAACAGAGGAGCCTGGTGGGCTGCAGTCTGTAGGGTCACACAGTTGGACACAACCTTTTTGCCATTAATAACTTATTCTCTGGCTCCCAGCTTCCTGAGTCTTATGCTTATTATTTCTTTGTGATTTTACTTTGACGCTATGATTGTTTCATTTAAGCTTTTCAAATTCATGTTGAAATTTTAAGTTTCATTTGTTTTAAGTAACAATTTCCTGGTAAGTTTTCATCCACTCTGTTTCACAGTTTTCTTACCATATCTTTTGAGTAGCTATTGTTCATAGAACTTTCATAATCCTCATATTTGAATTTTCCTAGACCATTATCAGGAGGTGGGAAAGAGGGCCAGGATAGCCTTACAGAACTGATCTCTTGTGGGCTCTTTCCTCCTTTGCTATAACAAAGGGCTTACTTCCCTAAAATATGGCAGCTCGGTGAAGTCGCATTTCTTCTGCCTTTCAGTTCCTAACCTAGCTTTAAAAAGCTTCTGCACAGTTTTCAACTTCCTGATATATTCAGTCTTTAGCAACTGAGGCTCTACCTTCCAAAATAGTATTATTGCTTTTAGAAAGTTAGTTTATTGGTGCTTTCTAAGATCTGCTATCTCTGATTAGTCACTTTCTATCCTCTCTTAGCCTCTTGGATGTTTGGACCTTATTCAACCTCAGTTCTTTCCCAAAATGTTCTCTTGAGTCCCTATACACACTTGTTGTGCTGTGCTTCTGGTCACAGTTGCCTACTACCGTGTGCACATGTAATTTTGGAGTGTTGGGGTTTTGTGAGTCAGCCGTTTGCTGAAAATTGTTTCTGTGAATTTATTTTCATTCTCCATGTTGCTGTGGATAGATTTCAGAAAACTGAAAAAAAAAAGTTTCAGAACTAAGCACACTCCATATTCTTATAGAATGATGATATAATTAATTTTTCTCTTATATTCTTAAATGAAGAAATTCTCTGAAAGTATGATTATTGGCTTTAGATAATGAACAAGAATGTTCTAGTTACCACCAGCCTAACTAGAGCCAGCTATATAGATGTTCAGGCTTCCCAGGTGGCATTAGTGGCAAAACAGGAGACATAAGAGATGCAGCTTCCATCCCTGGGTCAGGAAGATCCCCTGGAGAAGGAAATGGCAACCTACTCCAGTATGTTTGCCTGGAGAATCCCATGAACAGAGGAGCCTGGTGGGCTGCAGTCTGTAGGGTCACACAGTTGGACACAACTGAAGCGACTTAACACACATGCACCCCCATATAGATAGATGTTCACATGTATTATGACACTAAACCTATGGTATGAAGATAATATGACAAGGTAGTTTAATGGAAAATCATACAAGACCTGCAGTGTAGATAAAAAAAAAAATGAAAGAGGCTCAGAGAGAAGTAGCATTTTATTTTGATATGCTAAAAAGAGAATTGTTAGTAAAATGTTCCTTCTGAAACCCAATAATTAGAGCATGGTACAGGAATGTTTGAGAGGGGCTTATTGGATCTTACCATAATCCAGTTATGAAGAGATGTCTCGAGAATTCTTGTTTTGATCCTGGGGATTTAGAGTTACGTTCAACCTATTTTTGAAGGTTAATATCATTCTATCTTGGTAGTTGACCACAAATAGTTTTGTATTTGTAGAGCAAGCTCCTGCGTTACCCAGAAACTACATCTGCTTTTTGAATGCCTCACATTCTGGTGAAAAGAGAATCATGGAAGCAGCAGAGATAGGCTGACCAAGATGTTAGACTTTGAACAGTACTAGATTGCAAATGTATTTAACAGTGCTAGCCATAAACAGGCAACTTAAGAAAAAGGGTGAGGAAAAAAGCTGAGCATTTGGCAGTCATTTGGGTATAGGCTTAGAGTCCAGTACACATACCCAGAAACTACCTCTGCTTTTTGTATGCCTCACATTCTGGTGAATGAGAGAATAAGGGCCCAGATGATATGTGCAGAGATAATGGCTGAAAATATTTAAGAATTGATTAAAGATGTTGATTAAAAAAAAGATTTATTTATTTGGCGGGGGTTGGGAGGGAGGGGGGCAGGCGGGCTACTTCTATTGGTCTTTCATTTGTCCATTTTCATCCATCTTTGTTCTTTGGCCCGTGTGGGCCTCCCATCGCGGTGGCCTCTTGTCGCAGAGCACCGGCTCTGGGCGCATGCGCTCCAGAGCTCCGGCTCGGTAATTGGACACATCAGTCCAGCCGCTCCGCGGCACGTGGGATCTTCCCAGGCCAGGGATCGAACCGGCGCCCCTTGCACTGCAAGGCGGTGTCCTTACCCACTGGACCACCAGGGAAGCCCAAGATGTTGATTTATAAGACGCACAATGAAGTCCAAGCAGGATATTTTAAATAAAAGGGATTTTATTTTAAATGAAACGACAAAAAAACAAAGACAGAATAAAACTTTTAAAAGAAGCCAGCAAAGGAAAAGACTATTCTCAAAGGAACTAACAGAGAAAAATAGTTTAATGGAAAATCATACAAGACCTGCAGTGTGATAAAAAAAATGAAAGAGGCTCAGAGAGAAGTAGCATTTTATTTTGATATGCTAAAAAGAGAATTGTTAGTAAAATGTTCCTTCTGAAACCCAATAATTAGAGCATGGTACAGGAATGTTTGAGAGGGGCTTATTGGATCTTACCATAATCCAGTTATGAAGAGATGTCTCGAGAATTCTTGTTTTGATCCTGGGGATTTAGAGTTACGTTCAACCTATTTTTGAAGGTTAATATCATTCTATCTTGGTAGTTGACCACAAATAGTTTTGTATTTGTAGAGCAAGCTCCTGCGTTACCCAGAAACTACATCTGCTTTTTGAATGCCTCACATTCTGGTGAAAAGAGAATCATGGAAGCAGCAGAGATAGGCTGACCAAGATGTTAGACTTTGAACAGTACTAGATTGCAAATGTATTTAACAGTGCTAGCCATAAACAGGCAACTTAAGAAAAAGGGTGAGGAAAAAAGCTGAGCATTTGGCAGTCATTTGGGTATAGGCTTAGAGTCCAGTACACATACCCAGAAACTACCTCTGCTTTTTGTATGCCTCACATTCTGGTGAATGAGAGAATAAGGGCCCAGATGATATGTGCAGAGATAATGGCTGAAAATATTTAAGAATTGATTAAAGATGTTGATTAAAAAAAAGATTTATTTATTTGGCGGGGGTTGGGAGGGAGGGGTGCAGGCGGGCTACTTCTATTGGTCTTTCATTTGTCTAGTTTCATCCATCTTTGTTCTTTGGCTCCTGTGGGCCTCCCATCGCGGTGGCCTCTGTTGTCGCAGAGCACCGGCTCTGGGCACATGCGCTCAGAGCTCCGGCTCGGTAATTGGACACATCAGTCCAGCCGCTCCGCGGCACGTGGGATCTTCCCAGGCCAGGGATCGAACCGGCGCCCCTTGCACTGCAAGGCGGTGTCCTTACCCACTGGACCACCAGGGAAGCCCAAGATGTTGATTTATAAGACGCACAATGAAGTCCAAGCAGGATATTTTAAATAAAAGGGATTTTATTTTAAATGAAACGACAAAAAAACAAAGACAGAATAAAACTTTTAAAAGAAGCCAGCAAAGGAAAAGACTATTCTCAAAGGAACTTCACATTTTGTAGAAAGAGGACAAAGTAAAGATTAAATAGTATGATAAAAAAAAAAAGTAAGCCACAAGTTTCAGTGTCAAAAGTATAAAGTGTATAATTCCCAAACTAATTGGAGAGAAATGGGACTATAAAAAATAATCCAAACGAAAGCAAAAAAAGGAGAATAAAAAGAACATCAGTTCAGTGGCTTAGTCATATCTGACTTTTTGCAACTTCATGGACTACATACCGCACACCAGGCTTCCCTGTCCTTCACCATCTCCTGGAGCTTGCTCAGGCTCATATCCATTGAGTCAGTGATGCCATCCAACCATCTCATCCTCTGTCATCCCATTCTCCTGCTTTCTGTTTTCCCAGCAACAGAGTCTTCTAATAAGTCGTCTCTTTGCAGAAAGGGGCCAAAGTATTGGAGCTTCACTTTTGGCATCAGTCCTCCCAATGAATATTCAGGGTTAATTTCCTTTAGGATTGACTGCTTTGATCTTGCTTTTTTACCACCACAGTTCGAAGGCATCAAGTCTTTGAAACTCAGCCTTCTTTATGGTCCAACTCACATCCATACATAACTACTGGAAAAACCATGGCTTTGACTATAAAGACCTTTGTTGGCAAAGTGGTCTCTGCTTTTTAATACACTGTCTGGGTTTGTCACAGCTTTCTTTCCAAGGAAATAACAGTAAGCAAAGCAAATATAAAGCACAAAAAGTGAAGAATTAATATAATTAGGTTTAAATATATTAGTAATTACATAACTCTAAACAGACTAAATGCCCTAGTAGAGAGATGAAGATTATCAGACATCTACATGCAAATAATGTATGCATCAAAAATAATGAAGAAGCCTAGATAATATTTTGGTGTGTGGCATGCAGGCAAAACAGTATTCATAGGGAAATGTAAAGCTTCTAATGCACATATTTGTAAAGAAATTAGTAAAAGGGCTGTAAAATAAACATAAAGTAGAAGGAAATAAATGAAATAGAAAAAAATACCATCACAGAAACTATGAACAAAAAACTGGTCCTTTGAAACGTCTAATAAAATTGACAAAACACTCTGGTGAGAAGATAATTTAGAAGACACCCTTCATGACTTTGGTACTAAATTACAAAAGAACTATTAAATCACAAAAATGACCAGCCATAAAAGAAAAGATTGATGTATTTCTTCCACAGTAGAAGACTTTAACCAAAAGTCATCACCACAGCCAAAAAGCAAGTTATAGAGTAGGAAGAGATTTGTAATATGTAACTTTGAGAAAGGGCCTTTATTCAGATATATAAAGAACTACAAATCAGTAGAAAAAGACACAAACCCAATTTAAAAAAATAAGGAGGCTGAAGTTCTAAATAGGAATTTCCAAAGAGGAAAGCCAAAAGACCAACTAACACATCAACATATTATATTATGTATTTTATATTGAATATTCAATATAAAATCACAATGAGATGCCAAACCATTGGATTGTAGAACACAAAATGAAAACGTGTACAGGATCCAATGGCTGGTAAAGGTGGAGAACTCTCTGTGGCTTGGGGGAAGTGTCAAAGTTTGGAAGAGCCCAGTGAACTTCCTGCTGTGTGTATTCTATGAGCCAGCAGTTCTGTTCATCAATACCCATCCTATTGAACTGCAATCACAGATGGATTAGGGCACGTGCACAAGAATGATCATGGCCAGGTTGTTTTCAAGAGCCCTAAGCTAGGCCCGCACGTCATCAGTGGCCAGGTTGTTTTCAAGGAAATAACAGTAAGCAAAGCAAATATAAAGCACAAAAAGTGAAGAATTAATATAAATAGGTTTAAATATATTAGTAATTACATAACTCTAAACAGACTAAATGCCCTAGTAGAGATGAAGATTATCAGACATCTACATGCAAATAATGTATGCATCAAAAATAATGAAGAAGCCTAGATAATATTTTGGTGTGTGGCATGCAGGCAAAACAGTATTCATAGGGAAATGTAAAGCTTCTAATGCACATATTTGTAAAGAAATTAGTAAAAGGGCTGTAAAATAAACATAAAGTAGAAGGAAATAAATGAAATAGAAAAAAATACCATCACAGAAACTATGAACAAAAAACTGGTCCTTTGAAACGTCTAATAAAATTGACAAAACACTCTGGTGAGAAGATAATTTAGAAGACACCCTTCATGACTTTGGTACTAAATTACAAAAGAACTATTAAATCACAAAAATGACCAGCCATAAAAGAAAAGATTGATGTATTTCTTCCACAGTAGAAGACTTTAACCAAAAGTCATCACCACAGCCAAAAAGCAAGTTATAGAGTAGGAAGAGATTTGTAATATGTAACTTTGAGAAAGGGCCTTTATTCAGATATATAAAGAACTACAAATCAGTAGAAAAAGACACAAACCCAATTTAAAAAAATAAGGAGGCTGAAGTTCTAAATAGGAATTTCCAAAGAGGAAAGCCAAAAGACCAACTAACACATCAACATATTATATTATGTATTTTATATTGAATATTCAATATAAAATCACAATGAGATGCCAAACCATTGGATTGTAGAACACAAAATGAAAACGTGTACAGGATCCAATGGCTGGTAAAGGTGGAGAACTCTCTGTGGCTTGGGGGAAGTGTCAAAGTTTGGAAGAGCCCAGTGAACTTCCTGCTGTGTGTATTCTATGAGCCAGCAGTTCTGTTCATCAATACCCATCCTATTGAACTGCAATCACAGATGGATTAGGGCACGTGCACAAGAATGATCATGGCCAGGTTGTTTTCAAGAGCCCTAAGCTAGGAACAACTCCTATGTTCGTCAACAATAGAACAGGTAAATAAAGTGTATTTTATTCATCCACAATGAAAAGAGCTAGTTAAGCTAGGTACAAGCAGGATCTTCCAATCAGTGAGAAAGAGAAGACAATAACAAAGTACATGATTCCAGTTACATAAAATTCAAAAACAGGCAAAGCACTAAGACTTCTTTTGAGAGTTCCTAACTGCCATAACATTATGAAGAAAAGGGAGGCAGTGAACCCCTGTAAGTTAGGATAGCTGCTGCTGGCCCACAGAGGATTATGATGGAGGAGGAGCCCTTGGGTGGCCAGCTGTCACTCAGGGCCTGCTGCACTAGTCGTGGGACCCCATGCAAAAATCTTCTTTCTTCAGTGGTCTGTCTCTCCACCTCTTAGGGTGTTTCCTAATCTGTTATTTAATGTCGCTCTCCCTTGAGTACAGCAATTCTTATTGGTCAAAGGCAGACCCTCATGGGCTGGCAGCTTGACCTGCGATTTAACATGGGGAATTGGAGAGAGAGGGGCAGTGCATCCCAGAGGCCACTCCTGTGTCAGCTCTCAGTGCCAGAACAGAGATGGTTGAGGTTTTTAGTGTGTTTGTCTGTTTTTGATGTGCTTAGCAGTTGTATGGATGCTTCTCTTAACCGAAACTGCTTAAACTGGACATTTATGTTGTATGCACTTTGGGGCAGGAGCGCTGCTTGTTTTATTTTAAACTAGGTAAAACAAAGCATGGTGTGAAACAGCATAATCTTAGCTGCAATAAAGCAGAATTATTCCTGTATAGAGATGTATATATTATTTTGTTGGCTGCTCAGTCTTGTCTGATTCTTTGTGACCCCATGGACTGTATGTAGCCCATCAGGCTACAATATGCATGGAATTCTCAAGGCAAGAATACTGGAGTGGATAGTCATTGCCTTCTAAATGGATTAGGCACGTGCACCCAAGGGAATAAAATACTTCCTGCTGTGTGTATTCTATGAGCCAGCAGTTCTGTTCATCAATACCCATCCTATTGAACTGCAATCACAGATGGATTAGGGCACGTGCACAAGAATGATCATGGCCAGGTTGTTTTCAAGAGCCCTAAGCTAGGAACAACTCCTATGTTCGTCAACAATAGAACAGGTAAATAAAGTGTATTTTATTCATCCACAATGAAAAGAGCTAGTTAAGCTAGGTACAAGCAGGATCTTCCAATCAGTGAGAAAGAGAAGACAATAACAAAGTACATGATTCCAGTTACATAAAATTCAAAAACAGGCAAAGCACTAAGACTTCTTTTGAGAGTTCCTAACTGCCATAACATTATGAAGAAAAGGGAGGCAGTGAACCCCTGTAAGTTAGGATAGCTGCTGCTGGCCCACAGAGGATTATGATGGAGGAGGAGCCCTTGGGTGGCCAGCTGTCACTCAGGGCCTGCTGCACTAGTCGTGGGACCCCATGCAAAAATCTTCTTTCTTCAGTGGTCTGTCTCTCCACCTCTTAGGGTGTTTCCTAATCTGTTATTTAATGTCGCTCTCCCTTGAGTACAGCAATTCTTATTGGTCAAAGGCAGACCCTCATGGGCTGGCAGCTTGACCTGCGATTTAACATGGGGAATTGGAGAGAGAGGGGCAGTGCATCCCAGAGGCCACTCCTGTGTCAGCTCTCAGTGCCAGAACAGAGATGGTTGAGGTTTTTAGTGTGTTTGTCTGTTTTTGATGTGCTTAGCAGTTGTATGGATGCTTCTCTTAACCGAAACTGCTTAAACTGGACATTTATGTTGTATGCACTTTGGGGCAGGAGCGCTGCTTGTTTTATTTTAAACTAGGTAAAACAAAGCATGGTGTGAAACAGCATAATCTTAGCTGCAATAAAGCAGAATTATTCCTGTATAGAGATGTATATATTATTTTGTTGGCTGCTCAGTCTTGTCTGATTCTTTGTGACCCCATGGACTGTATGTAGCCCATCAGGCTACAATATGCATGGAATTCTCAAGGCAAGAATACTGGAGTGGATAGTCATTGCCTTCTCTAGGGGAACTTCCCAAGCCAGGGATCGAATCCTGGTCTCCAACATTGCAGGTATAGTCTTTACCATCTGAGCCACGAGGGAAGCCCATATTATGGTATATACACCTAACTCTTTTTCTAGAAGGAAACACAGGAAATTAACATGGATTTGGGAAGATGAGGCGAAATAGGCTTTAGTTTTCCATATTGAATCTTTTTGTATCATTATAACTTACAGTCATGTTCATGTGAAGATTATGGACCAATTTGCATATTTTTGAAGTTAAATTATGGAATTGCTTTTCAGCAAACTAGAAAAAAATTCAATCATAAAAAGCCTTAGGGGGAAGAAAGGTAAGGAAAAATGCTTTTTAAAGATTATTTTGAACCTTTTCAGGAAGCATATTTTGATGTCAAATTTAGGTTTCATAATCTGTATTTCTATTTTGTCTTGTGAAGGAGATTTACCATGAAACTAATGGATGTAAATAAGGTTCAGAGTTCCTCACCTGGACAAGGCTTGTATCTAATTTTGCATTCATAATTCTGTACATTTTTTCTTAAAGAAGATCCTCAGATTATATAAACTTTGTTATTCAGTTGCTAAGTAGTATCTGATTTATTGCAACCCTATGGACTTGAAGCTCCCCAAAGCCTGATTCCCACCTTGACTTGAATTATACTTAAAGCATTTCTACAACTCCTCCTGGATATGAGGAGTTACAGAAATAAACAATGAACCATAGTTGTTAAGAAAATCTCTTTGTAGGGACAACAGATGCACTGAAGAGATACTTTAAATCAGGGATGGCAAATGTACATGTCACAGGAGGAATGTTTTCTACTTGCTAGAGGTGAATCATTTCCTAAGTCTGGACTTTTTCTCTAATTTTATTGAGGTATGTGTCTTTGTCTAGGCTGCTGTGAAGAATATCAGACTAGATGGCTTATAAACATGAGAAATTTATTTCTTACAGTCCAGGAAGGTGGGAAGTTCAAGATCAAGGTGCTGACAGGTTCATGGCTGGTGACTGTCCACTTTCTGGTTAATAGGTGGGCATCGTTTCACCTGGATGCTAGAAGGAATGAGGTTGCTCCCATGGACTGTATGTAGCCCATCAGGCTACAATATGCATGGAATTCTCAAGGCAAGAATACTGGAGTGGATAGTCATTGCCTTCTCTAGGGGAACTTCCCAAGCCAGGGATCGAATCCTGGTCTCCAACATTGCAGGTATAGTCTTTACCATCTGAGCCACGAGGGAAGCCCATATTATGGTATATACACCTAACTCTTTTTCTAGAAGGAAACACAGGAAATTAACATGGATTTGGGAAGATGAGGCGAAATAGGCTTTAGTTTTCCATATTGAATCTTTTTGTATCATTATAACTTAACAGTCATGTTCATGTGAAGATTATGGACCAATTTGCATATTTTTGAAGTTAAATTATGGAATTGCTTTTCAGCAAACTAGAAAAAAATTCAATCATAAAAAGCCTTAGGGGGAAGAAAGGTAAGGAAAAATGCTTTTTAAAGATTATTTTGAACCTTTTCAGGAAGCATATTTTGATGTCAAATTTAGGTTTCATAATCTGTATTTCTATTTTGTCTTGTGAAGGAGATTTACCATGAAACTAATGGATGTAAATAAGGTTCAGAGTTCCTCACCTGGACAAGGCTTGTATCTAATTTTGCATTCATAATTCTGTACATTTTTTCTTAAAGAAGATCCTCAGATTATATAAACTTTGTTATTCAGTTGCTAAGTAGTATCTGATTTATTGCAACCCTATGGACTTGAAGCTCCCCAAAGCCTGATTCCCACCTTGACTTGAATTATACTTAAAGCATTTCTACAACTCCTCCTGGATATGAGGAGTTACAGAAATAAACAATGAACCATAGTTGTTAAGAAAATCTCTTTGTAGGGACAACAGATGCACTGAAGAGATACTTTAAATCAGGGATGGCAAATGTACATGTCACAGGAGGAATGTTTTCTACTTGCTAGAGGTGAATCATTTCCTAAGTCTGGACTTTTTCTCTAATTTTATTGAGGTATGTGTCTTTGTCTAGGCTGCTGTGAAGAATATCAGACTAGATGGCTTATAAACATGAGAAATTTATTTCTTACAGTCCAGGAAGGTGGGAAGTTCAAGATCAAGGTGCTGACAGGTTCATGGCTGGTGACTGTCCACTTTCTGGTTAATAGGTGGGCATCGTTTCACCTGGATGCTAGAAGGAATGAGGTTGCTCCCTAAAGCTTCTTTTCTGAGGGCACTAATCCCATTCTGGAGCTCCACCCTCATGGCCTAATCACCTCCTGAAGACCCAAGCTTCAGATCTCAGCACATTAAGGATCTGGTTTCGATGTATGAAATTCGTGAGGACAAAAACATGTGCTCACAGCAGCAAGTTATCATGTGCTCGTTAAGCTACCTGTCTCCCCTATTAGACAGTGAGCTCCAAAATGACTAGGACCCTCTCTCGATTTTCTATCAAAAAGGTCCAGAAAAGATCCTAGCATGCAATAAATGCGTATTTGATTGAAATTTTTAAAAACATTACATTGTCTGTAAAGAAGGCATAGCCACAATTCATCACTTTAGTAAAATTCATATTAAACTGATACATGACTATACCATATATGAACTGATTTGATCACATTTGCAGAAAATAGATTATAAACTTCTAAGGGTAAGAACCACACAGTGTTATAAATTATTCTAAATTATATAGATGTACCAAAAATATGAAAAGCCAACATCCCAATATGTTTGCTTTAGATGGTTTTTAATAAATAGAAATTTACAAATGGAAACCATCTTTTAGCCATTTCCTAATACCATCCATTGGTCTCTCAGGAAATTACCACCATCTTGGAGTATATCCATCTTTCCTATAGATTCTCATTTTTATTATTTAAGAAGCCATATCCATACACATAGGCAGTATTATTCTGTTTTAATACTTTAAGCAAACAATAATCCAAATATAATGCAAGCAATAATCCAAACATAATGTGTGCTTTTAAATGTTACAGTAGGCACTTTTTGAAAAATAGGAATTTTAATGTTATATATTTGAATATAACATTAAAATGTATTTTAATATAACAATTAAATTTTAATATTATTTTTAACTCAGTATAGGCGAAATATAATCATCTAAACATTTAATGAATGTAAAAATTATTAGTAAGCTAATCAATATTCTTAAAAAAAATTGTTACTAAGTCTTTGAAATCTCGCTGGTAGTTTATTATTCCTGGCACTTATCAGTTTAGGTGCTAAATTTAGATTTCTTAATATTTAAGTGGAAAAAATAGACTATTCCAAAAATATGTAAAAGTTTTTCAATAAGTAAGTTTTGAAAATTTTATGAATTAAAATGAACAATTCTGTATTTCATTCACAATAATTATATTTAAAGTGCTCAATGAGGCAAGCAGACAACCCTATTGGATACTGCAGCTTGAAATGAGAACACAAACATTCACCATTCAGCATCTTTCTTTTACCCACTACGTCTATTAAAAATTTCTTCCTTTGCTATCTCTTAGAACAGTGCAGATAGACTGGCTGGCTTTGAATTTCAGGGTAGATGACAGTTTACTGCTTTCTATTTCTGTTTAAACAATGGGATTGTTAAACAGGATGTACGTACTGATAAATAATGACGCGCTTCAATTAGCAAAGGTGTAGATTTCCTACCAGCCACTCCCAACCTTCCGATCCCGCCTTCTAGAGCCCCGCGCACACACGTACACATTCACACGCGCGCACAGACACGTACACGGACACGCGTGTGCGCGCGCTTTGACCCCGAGCGCCGCTTTCTCTGCGCTTTCGGCCTAGAGCGCGCCTTCGTCTACCCGGGAGCTCAATTTCTTAAACGATTGGTCTTCAAAAATCAGGAAATTACCACCACCCATATGGAGTTTATAATTTCAAATGGAAACCATCTTTTAGCCATTTCCTAATACCATCCATTGGTCTCTCAGGAAATTACCACCATCTTGGAGTATATCCATCTTTCCTATAGATTCTCATTTTTATTATTTAAGAAGCCATATCCATACACATAGGCAGTATTATTCTGTTTTAATACTTTAAGCAAACAATAATCCAAATATAATGCAAGCAATAATCCAAACATAATGTGTGCTTTTAAATGTTACAGTAGGCACTTTTTGAAAAATAGGAATTTTAATGTTATATATTTGAATATAACATTAAAATGTATTTTAATATAACAAGTAAATTTTAATGTTATATTTAACCCAGTATAGCCGAAATATAATCATCTGAACATGTAATGAATGTAAAAAATTATTAGTAAGCTAATCAATATTCTTAAAAAAAATTGTTACTAAGTCTTTGAAATCTCGCTGGTAGTTTATTATTCCTGGCACTTATCAGTTTAGGTGCTAAATTTAGATTTCTTAATATTTAAGTGGAAAAAATAGACTATTCCAAAAATATGTAAAAGTTTTTCAATAAGTAAGTTTTGAAAATTTTATGAATTAAAATGAACAATTCTGTATTTCATTCACAATAATTATATTTAAAGTGCTCAATGAGGCAAGCAGACAACCCTATTGGATACTGCAGCTTGAAATGAGAACACAAACATTCACCATTCAGCATCTTTCTTTTACCCACTACGTCTATTAAAAATTTCTTCCTTTGCTATCTCTTAGAACAGTGCAGATAGACTGGCTGGCTTTGAATTTCAGGGTAGATGACAGTTTACTGCTTTCTATTTCTGTTTAAACAATGGGATTGTTAAACAGGATGTACGTACTGATAAATAATGACGCGCTTCAATTAGCAAAGGTGTAGATTTCCTACCAGCCACTCCCAACCTTCCGATCCCGCCTTCTAGAGCCCCGCGCACACACGTACACATTCACACGCGCGCACAGACACGTACACGGACACGCGTGTGCGCGCGCGCTTTCGACCCCGAGCGCCGCTTTCTCTGCGCTTTCGGCCTAGAGCGCGCCTTCGTCTCCGGGAGCCCGCGGCTGACCCGGACTCGGAAGGGTTCTGCTTTCTGTGTTTCAAATGCGGTTACACTGGTTCCCGGTTCCTTAGAGATGATGCTCTGCCTGGAGGTGGGAAGCAGCCGTGTTAAGGTCCACTCGTCCGTAGCTCCACAGGAAGGGGCGTACCGCGTGCGCCCCGCTAGCCTGCGCGTTCCTGGCGTGCACAATGCGAGGCTCTAGAGGCTGCCTGCAGCCCTCCTGCCGGCCGGGAGCTAGGGGTGCGCGTTCCCCTCTTCTTCCCCGCAGGCGCCTTCAAGGATCGTCTGAGGTGTCGGTCGGCGGAGTTGCTACCCAGACCCCACGACATTAGCCGTGGGATCTCTCGGACCCCAAAACTGTCAGGGCGCCCTTCTTGGTTTAGGTTTCTCACAAAAACGTTGTTGTTTCGTCGCTACCTCCTGTCCGATTCTTTTGCAACCCCAGGGGCTGTAGCCCATCCAGGCAAGAATACTGGAGTGGGTTGCCATTTCCTTCTCCAGCGGATCTTCCCGACCCAGGGATCGAACCCGTGCCTCCTGCACTGGCAGGCGGATTCGTCACCCTGAGCCACCAGGGAAGCCTCCCAAAAGACATACACCAAAAACTTTTTCGCGGATATAAACGCGGCCCGAAACTTTTTTTCCGCAGGCTCCTTCCCCTCCCCTCCTACCCTGCCTCCCTCGTTTTGTGCTTCGCCTCAGGAGTTTAAGTGACCTCTTCGTCTAGAGTGTCAGCTCTGCAAAATCCAGGAGCTAAACACAGCTCAACTTCCCGGGAGCTTCCAGAAGCCAGAAAACATCACAACCCCCAACCGCACGCCCCTGTTTTCTCAGCTTTACCGAAAGAAAAAAAAAAAAAGAAAATTCCAAACCCGCCTCTGCGCGATGAGTGCTGGGATGAGTAGTTCCCCTAAACCAGGAAAAACGGGGTCAGGCCGGAGCTCCGGTAGACTCCCAGGAGGAGGACTACCGTTCCCGTGGCGCCCCGCGGCAGAGTGGAGGGGCGGGGCCGGCAGGAGCGCAGCGCGCGTGCGCAGGTCCAGGGCTGAGGGAGGCGGAGGTGCTGCGGTCTAACTGCTGAGGAGTCCCCCCCATGTGACCGTGAGCGGCGTCCCAGCTCCAGGCGACGCCAGGGTCCAGTTCCCGACCCCAAGCCCTGTCCACTGTCCTGGCGCCCGCAGACGTCGGCAGGCCGGGAGCCCGTGGAGTTGGCCGGAGGACGCGGGCTCTGAGCCGGTAGCCTCCGCCAGGCAGGTGCGAGAGATCTCCGGGACCCCGGCGTCTCCAGAGAGGCAGGCGGCGAGGCGAGCAGAGCTCCCGTCGGCGCAACGCTGCGAGCGCGGCGGCATGAACGGCTTCGCGCCCGAGGACGTTAGCCGCGGCGGGGACGCGGCGGCCGCAGTGGCCGCCGTGGTCGCCGCCGCCGCCGCCGCCGCCGCCTCGGCCGGGAGCGGGGCCGGGGCGGGCGCCGGGGCCGAGGTGCCGAGCGCCGGGGCAGTCTCGGCGGCGGGGCTCCCGGGAGCGGCCGGCCCGGGCCCCGGGCAGCTGTGCTGTCTGCGCGAGGACGGCGAGCGGTGCGGCCGGGCGGCGGGCAACGCCAGCTTCAGCAAGAGGATCCAGAAGAGCATCTCCCAGAAGAAGGTGAAGATCGAGCTGGATAAGAGCGTAAGTGACGGCGGGACGTGCCCTGCCCGCCCCCCGGGCGCTCCGGGAGCGGAGCAGAAGCGCGTCGGCGGGGGTGCGGGAGCCCCAGACCCGGGCGCCCCGCGAGCCGGTGCCGGGCCCCTAGTAGAGAGCAAGCAGCTAAGTCTGCAGCCTGACCGCCGCCCGCAGCAGACGCCCGTGCGCCGGGGCAGCCGCGCCCGCGCCGGCCTCCCCGCCTCCGCGGGGGTCGGGAGCGAACAAAGGGGGCGGCCGCGCCGAGGAGCTGTCCTGCGACGCATGTTCCTTTGGAACCAGGGCGCTTTCTTTGTGTTGCTGCTCGAGTGGGCAGCTCCCGCGTTCCAGGGGGAGCGGAGTCCCGCGGGCGACCTGGACCCGCTGCTCCCGGCGTGGGAGGGGGCCCCGGCAGCTTACAATTCCAACCCCGCCTCTGCGCGATGAGTGCTGGGATGAGTAGTTCCCTAAACCAGGAAAAACGGGGTCGGGCAGCGAGGGGCCGGGGCCGGCAGGAGGGGGGCCGGGGCGCGGGGTGCGCAGGTCCAGGGCTGAGGGAGGCGGAGGTGCTGCGGTCTAACTGCTGAGGAGTCCCCCCCATGTGACCGTGAGCGGCGTCCCAGCTCCAGGCGACGCCAGGGTCCAGTTCCCGACCCCAAGCCCTGTCCACTGTCCTGGCGCCCGCAGACGTCGGCAGGCCGGGAGCCCGTGGAGTTGGCCGGAGGACGCGGGCTCTGAGCCGGTAGCCTCCGCCAGGCAGGTGCGAGAGATCTCCGGGACCCCGGCGTCTCCAGAGAGGCAGGCGGCGAGGCGAGCAGAGCTCCCGTCGGCGCAACGCTGCGAGCGCGGCGGCATGAACGGCTTCGCGCCCGAGGACGTTAGCCGCGGCGGGGACGCGGCGGCCGCAGTGGCCGCCGTGGTCGCCGCCGCCGCCGCCGCCCCCCCTCGGCCGGGAGCGGGGCCGGGGCGGGCGCCGGGGCCGAGGTGCCGAGCGCCGGGGCAGTCTCGGCGGCGGGGCTCCCGGGAGCGGCCGGCCCGGGCCCCGGGCAGCTGTGCTGTCTGCGCGAGGACGGCGAGCGGTGCGGCCGGGCGGCGGGCAACGCCAGCTTCAGCAAGAGGATCCAGAAGAGCATCTCCCAGAAGAAGGTGAAGATCGAGCTGGATAAGAGCGTAAGTGACGGCGGGACGTGCCCTGCCCGCCCCCCGGGCGCTCCGGGAGCGGAGCAGAAGCGCGTCGGCGGGGGTGCGGGAGCCCCAGACCCGGGCGCCCCGCGAGCCGGTGCCGGGCCCCTAGTAGAGAGCAAGCAGCTAAGTCTGCAGCCTGACCGCCGCCCGCAGCAGACGCCCGTGCGCCGGGGCAGCCGCGCCCGCGCCGGCCTCCCCGCCTCCGCGGGGGTCGGGAGCGAACAAAGGGGGCGGCCGCGCCGAGGAGCTGTCCTGCGACGCATGTTCCTTTGGAACCAGGGCGCTTTCTTTGTGTTGCTGCTCGAGTGGGCAGCTCCCGCGTTCCAGGGGGAGCGGAGTCCCGCGGGCGACCTGGACCCGCTGCTCCCGGCGTGGGAGCGCGCGGCCGCCGCAGGGCAGCGCTCGGTTTGGCAGCCATCAGGGTTTCTGTCCTCGTCCTCTCGCACGTCCGTTCTTCCGACCATCTACGAGGTTTTTAGAAAAGACCACTTCCACTTTTCCGAGCTTTTGGGGGCGGTAATAAATCACAAGATGTCAGGACCAGCACACGTCTTGCATCTTTTTCTCTGTTAGCTCACTTCTCATTTTTTTTTGAGAAGTAACTGCTACCGTACAAAACCCACTATTTCATACAGCTTTCAGAACTATCATTAAAGTGTTTGAAAAGTTTGGGATACTTTCTGCTTCTTAGGTTAGTTCCTCAGCTCTATTCTTGAGATACCTTTCAGGCATCGTTGAATCATTTCACATTGTTTTGGTTGGAAAAACATACTATAGATAAATGCATTTATTTAATACTCAGGAAAGTTCATAATTCAAATTGAAATTTAGTAAGGATGTAAGGTCAGTAATTTATTTGTAAAAAGTGATAGGTTTGTGTCTGGATTATGATTTGGTTATTAGGTTAGGAGAAGGAGGGCAGGGCAGCCCACGCCAGGATTCTTGCCTGGAGAATCCCGTGGACAGAGGAGCCTAGTGGCCTACAGTCCATGGGGTCACAAAGAGTCGGGCACGGCTGGGTGACTGACACACGCATTAGATTAGGAAGCATTCATTATGGTATTAATACTTTAAAATGCTCTTTAAAGAAAATATTATCAAATAGCAAAATTGTGGACAGCATCATTTTTCCCTTGTTAAAAGGCATAGCTGAACTAATCTAGTGCACCAGTGCTGCAGTTTGATGATAGAATCCAGAGTAGGAATTTCTCGTTCTTCTCTGCTTCTCTCCCTTCTGGCAATTCTGCTTGCCCCACCTTCGTCCTCTTAACACTATTGCCGGATATTATATGTTTTAACTGGGTTCAGGACTTAAGAGTGGCAAGAAATGTGCATTGTCTTAACAATGGCCTGTGACTAATGTTTATATTTTTAATAATTCACCGTAACTATGTATGTTACGTCGCATAGACCCATTTTACCATAATCACAATGCTCTGTGAAACTTGTCTGTTTCAGGCAAGACATCTTTACATTTGTGATTATCATAAAAATTTAATTCAGAGCGTTCGAAATAGAAGAAAGAGAAAAGGGAGTGATGATGATGGAGGAGATTCACCTGTTCAAGATATTGATACTCCAGAGGTAGGTGAAGGCTTTGAGTTAAATGTAAATTTAAGTGCTCTATTCTGAAAGTTTTATTTTAAAAATGTGAACAAATTTTAAAAATGCATGAAGCATTTGAAAAGTCTAAAAATGAAAGCAAAATTAAATATAGCCTGTTAACATGCAGTTACATAATTTGATTTATTATGGTTTCAATTGAAAACTCAGTGTCCAGACTTTAATAATTATCCTCAAAAGATTAAGGTGTTTAATACATTTATAATTTTGATTATATAAAAGCCTTTTTAAATAATGGAATTAAATTTCATCGTGTTGAAACTGGAATGTTTTTTATAGCAAAGCTTAGTCTTTAACAAATGGTATGAACTAATTCACGTGTTAATTTTTTCTAGGTTGATTTATACCAATTACAGGTGAATACACTTAGGAGATACAAAAGACACTTCAAACTCCCAACCAGACCAGGACTTAATAAAGCACAGCTTGTCGAGGTATATATGAGTTTTAAACTATTTAACCTTTTAATACAAAAAAGGTGATTAAGTGTTAATGACATTGTTAATGTAGTATATGTAACAATACAATTTATTTATTTCTTTTTTAACAATACATTTTAATTAGAAAAATCAAAGTTAATAAAAAAAAATCTATTCTGGAATAATCTAGCTGCCTAGAAATATTTGTCTACCACTTAGGAAATTCTTTTATGTAATAATTATGCAATAGAGTGTATGCAGTTTTATTTTATTTTTTTTTGTATGCAGTTTTCTAAGCATCTTCTAATACCAACTTTTAGAAATAGTGAAAGTTTTTTTTTATTCTCACTTTAGAGACCTATTTCTGAGTAAAATTCTATTTATTCAGAAAACATTTATTGAACACCTAATTGAGGCATAATAAAATAAATTAAGTTTTGATGTCTTTGTTAGAATTTTCTTAGTTTTTGTTGAATTAGATTTTACAGATAAACGTCTTAAACCATAGTCTCATAACTTGTGGATTTCCTATCTCAGAACTTGTACTTGTTGATATTGGTTTCTTTTACTTGACACATCCATGGTTTTATCACTAGAAGATGCAAAGACTTTTATCCAAACTTTTACTTATAATTTCTTGGTATAAATTGACCAGCATCCATGGTTAATGTAAATTTAAGTGCTCTATTCTGAAAGTTTTATTTTAAAAATGTGAACAAATTTTAAAAATGCATGAAGCATTTGAAAAGTCTAAAAATGAAAGCAAAATTAAATATAGCCTGTTAACATGCAGTTACATAATTTGATTTATTATGGTTTCAATTGAAAACTCAGTGTCCAGACTTTAATAATTATCCTCAAAAGATTAAGGTGTTTAATACATTTATAATTTTGATTATATAAAAGCCTTTTTAAATAATGGAATTAAATTTCATCGTGTTGAAACTGGAATGTTTTTTATAGCAAAGCTTAGTCTTTAACAAATGGTATGAACTAATTCACGTGTTAATTTTTTCTAGGTTGATTTATACCAATTACAGGTGAATACACTTAGGAGATACAAAAGACACTTCAAACTCCCAACCAGACCAGGACTTAATAAAGCACAGCTTGTCGAGGTATATATGAGTTTTAAACTATTTAACCTTTTAATACAAAAAAGGTGATTAAGTGTTAATGACATTGTTAATGTAGTATATGTAACAATACAATTTATTTATTTCTTTTTTAACAATACATTTTAATTAGAAAAATCAAAGTTAATAAAAAAAAATCTATTCTGGAATAATCTAGCTGCCTAGAAATATTTGTCTACCACTTAGGAAATTCTTTTATGTAATAATTATGCAATAGAGTGTATGCAGTTTTATTTTATTTTTTTTTGTATGCAGTTTTCTAAGCATCTTCTAATACCAACTTTTAGAAATAGTGAAAGTTTTTTTTTATTCTCACTTTAGAGACCTATTTCTGAGTAAAATTCTATTTATTCAGAAAACATTTATTGAACACCTAATTGAGGCATAATAAAATAAATTAAGTTTTGATGTCTTTGTTAGAATTTTCTTAGTTTTTGTTGAATTAGATTTTACAGATAAACGTCTTAAACCATAGTCTCATAACTTGTGGATTTCCTATCTCAGAACTTGTACTTGTTGATATTGGTTTCTTTTACTTGACACATCCATGGTTTTATCACTAGAAGATGCAAAGACTTTTATCCAAACTTTTACTTATAATTTCTTGGATATAGAACTTGCAGTCCTTCAGTGAATTTTGAAAAGTTGAGTGTTTGTGTTCTCAGGAAATAATAGAGCCAAGAAATCTGTGCATCATATCAAATTATGTATAGATTTATATGTTTATATTTCTATTATCTTTAAAATAAAAATAGATAACCTACTTGACAGACTAAGTACGTAAATCAGTTTCCTCACATTCTTCAGCTTGAATTGAGTAAACCAACATTTTATAAAATGTCCATATTGAATAAGATAGGTGAATAGAAGGTACATTTCTTTGGCAGAATGTTGTTTTAACATTAAGATCTAGTACATTACAGCTTTAGCCAGAATTTCTTCTTTTCCTTCTAGCTTAGACAAAAACCGTTTAATTTTTCTTTAAATTTGATTGAAAAGATCACGTCCTTTTTGAGTTGTATAATACATTAATATAACATAAAGATACTCCCTGCCATGATGAAACTACTAAATGTTACATTTAAGTGTATATCTTGTTTAAATGCAGAAATCAAACCTGATGTTTTTGATAATCTGATCTTTTAAAAAGTTGTATTATTTCTAGAGCTATTTAGAAGTAAGAAATCCAAATAGAATGAGCATTGTAACTTAGTCAGAAATGCAGAAACTTATAAACAGTCCCAGAGCTGAGCGACTATCCTACTTAAGTTTCACCTTGTAGAGTCTCAAGATTCACATCAGTACCCCAGTTTAATCTAACATACTTCCACTGGTGGTTGCAGTGCACATGTTACATTAGCAGAATGAAGAGGCAAGAAGGCAGGGCACCGGTCTTCAGTGGCCCTCCTTCTTTCCCTTCTCATTTCGCATCCTTAATTTTTATTCAGAAAAAAATTTCAGGAAATCTTAACAAAAGAATATTGCCAATGAATGAGTGAATGTAAGTCGTATCAAACATATTTGTAAAATAATTTTTTGGTGTGTTTCTCTATCAAAACTTTTACAACTTAATGTTTGTCCTTCTTCCGTAAGTAGAGACCAAACCGTCACATGACGCATGTGGCCGCTTACATTCTGTGTACACTGATATTTGAAGCTTAAAAGTAAAAGTACTTAATCCCAAGTCTAGATCTCAGTTATAGAATTTAAAATAAGATGAAATACAGATTCTAATTAATATATACTTAATTGAGTAAGCTAAGGGATCTTTTGCAATCACACTATCTCTTGTTCATAATATCTTAAATGCTTTTTGTTTTGTTGGTATTTTGTTAAATACAATTTATTTTTGAAAGGAAATAGCTCTTGCCACACTTTTTCTTTTGATGATAGTGTTTTTTACCTATCTTATAGACTCTATTAATATCTATAATTTAATTTCCTCAATTTTTTTTTTCTTTATAGATAGTTGGTTGCCACTTTAGGTCTATTCCAGTGAATGAAAAAGACACCTTAACATATTTCATCTACTCAGTGAAGAATGACAAGAACAAGTCAGATCTCAAGGTTGATAGTAGTATTCACTAGGAGAGATGCAATTGAGACTAAGACTTGGATGTTCAGATGTTAAGACTGCTTACTGCTTTTTCACATGTAGAAATGTTCCTTGTGCATTTTTTCTACAGAGGGTTTTCTCTGGTTTTATTTTCTTTGTTTCAACTCTTAATAATTAGTTGGAAACTCATGTAAAATGAGCTTTCCTAGATTAAAAAATATTTTAAATAAAGGTTATTACTGTTATAGTTGCTTCAGTGTATTTATTTTGTGGAACTTGATCTCTATTTTAAACTGACTTTTAGGGACCAGTATTTAGATTTTAATCTGAAGATCATTACCTTTCTTTTTTTTCAGTTCTGAGAAACTAACAGAAATATTAGATATAGCCCATTTGTTGTCCGTGGGGCAATTTGATTTGGAATTAATGATATCCTAAATAGTATTATTTTTAAGTGCTTTTTAGTACTGACAGCTTTGAAATATAAGGAAGAACAAATAGTTTGATTGCTACTCCCTTCCAAAGAAGAGTTAATGTGTTAGCAAAGGTAAACACAGTACTGAAAATTGAAATGTGAATGAGAAGTAGGTTGCTGTTTCTTTAAATTTTGTTTTAGTGAAAAACTTTTAGATTACACAAATATAGAAAAAATATTTGCACTGCCCCGTAATTCTCAGTCGTGAAAATTGTTCTGTACTGTTTACAATCCAAATTAAAACTAATAAATTGGAGAGAACCAAGAATCTCTCAGAATCTTTAAATTTTAGTCGTACTTAGCTCTGACTTGATTTCTGTTTTATTTCCTTTTATATTTCATTCTTTGTCAGTTTTCTCTTAAATATTTTTACCTCTGCTTTTCCTGAGATTATAGTATTTAGCCAAGGTCTTTCAGTTACAAGTCAAATTTATAGTTTGTGACATCAGAAGAAAACATATGGTGCGGATTTTAGGATGAAACTGGATAAACCCATTAATGTAGCTCAGGATATCTCAAAGTCAGTATTTGGTCCTGATAATTCTTTTTCTTTTTTTGGCCACTTCTACTGATCTTTCATTTATTTATCTTTGTTATTTTGGCCTGTGTGGGCCTCTCGCAGTGACTTTTCTCGTCGCAGAGCACCAGCTCTGGGCGCATGCGCTCCAGAGCTCTGGCTCGGTAGTCGGACACATCGGTCCAGCTGCTCCACAGAACGTGGGATCCTCCCAGGCCAGGGATCGAACCGGCACCCCTTGCACTGCAAGGTGGTGTCCTTACCCACTGGGCCACCAGGGAAGCCCCCTGATAATTCTTTATTATGGGATGCTGTCCTGTGTTTTACATTTTTGTCAGCGCCACTAGAGTCCACACACTAGTACAGTAGAATTCCAAAGGTGATAGTTAAAAATATCTCTAGACATTGTCAAATGTCCCTGAGGGGACAAAAATCACCCCTGATTGGGAAATACTATGTAGCTAAGTTTAAATATATTAGTTCAATAGAAGGTGAATCTGTGTTTTTCAAAATGTTCTGAGTTTACTCACAGCTAGAAGATAATGCTGAACAGTACAGTACCACTATGAGTCTTTGTTCTTACTGTGACCATTTAAAGATTTACTTATTGAAGAACCAGAGGCTGTAATAATTGGTATATAGAAACCTTGTGTTGCCAGTACTCCAGAATTCTCAGTGAGAAGTTTTTTCTTAGGTATATGAAGATCAACCAACCACATAGCTACAAAATGTGGTAGTTTATTTGAAGCAAGTATTATTTCTATATTATATATTTTTATCTAAATCTATAAAAACTTTTTCAATACAAATTTGACTGTAGGCTTATTTTTTTATGAAATAAGCTTGAAATTTTGGTCATACATAGCTCTGACTTGATTTCTGTTTTATTTCATGTTATATTTCTCTGTCAGTTTTGTCTTAAATATTTTTACCTCTTTTTATGAAAAAAGATTGAAACTATTTGCTGACATTAAAATCTATGTGAATATAACCTTTGCCTATCAATCTTAATTTCTTACAATTATTTGCATACAATGTAGTTGTATAAAAAGTGAAAGAATGAGAGTTGAGTGTTGATTTATTCAATGAAATTGAATCTGGTATGTGCGTGCTTAGTCATGTCCTACTCTTTGCAGCCCCATGAACTGGAGCCTTCTGTCCTCTAGGCTCCTCTGTCCATGGGATTCTCCAGGCAAGACTACTGGAGTGGGTCCCCAGTTCCTCCTCCAGGGGATCTTCACAATGCAGAGATCGAACCCAGGTCCCCTGAATTATAGGCAGATTCTTTACTATCTGAGCCACCAGGGAAGCCCTTGATCCTGTTAGAGCAATTTAAAACATGGTAAATTGAGAACTTAAGAACCTCCCCCTCAAATATGGGAGACTCAAGAAGCTGCAAAGTAAAACTATTTTTTTTTTGGCCTCTTTTATTGTTTTATTTATTTGTTTATTTTCATCCATCTTTATTCTTGGGCCTGTGTGGGCCTCCCATTGCAGGGACTTCTCACTGAAGAATGCCGGCTCTGGGTGCATGCGCTCCAGAGTGCTGGCTCATAATTGGGCACAGTGGTCCAGCAGATCCATGGCACGAGCAATCCTCCTGGGCCAGGGATTGAACCAGTGCCCCTTGCACTGCAAGGTGAACTCATTACCCACTGGACCACCAGGGAAGCCCCAAAGTGAAACTTTAACAGTTTTAAATTTGCTATCGGGTCTTAAAAATTACGAGTTCGCTGGAAATACTTATTATCTGTATGGGCTTCCCCTGGTGGTCCAGTGGGTAAAGACACCGCCTTGCAGTGCAAGGGGTGCCGGTTCGATCCCTGGCCTGGGAAGATCCCACGTGCCGAGGAGTGGCTGGACCGATGTGTCCAATTACTGAGCCGGAGTTCTGGCGTGCGTGCACCCAGAGCCGGTGCTCTGCGACAACAGAGGCCACCGCGATGGGAGGCCCACAGGAGCCAAAGAACAAAAAAGATGGATGAAAATAGAGAAATGAAAGACCAATAGAAGTGGCCCGCCCGTCCCCCTCCCTCCCCAACCCGACCCCCAAAAAAAGATAAATAAAAAAAAAGAACTAAAAAAAAAAAAAAGTAAATGGAAACTCATATCTCTAAAAGGATACAAATTACTTTTAATGTTAAAGCATCAGGAAATGAATGAAAATTTGACTGCTATTGGGGTAGAATGTATAGCAGGAGCTCAAGAAAAGTTACTTGGTAACTGAAGAAGTGAAGTGAAAGTAGCTCAGTAGTGTCCACCTCTTTGCAACCCCATAGACTATAACCCTCCAGGCTCCTCTTTCTATGGAATTCTCCAGGTGAGATAACTGGAGTGGGGGGATCTTTCCAACGGAGGGATCAAACCTCATTCTTCTGCATGGCAGGAGCCACTAGACTGTCTGAGCCACTAGAGAAACCCAGTGGTAAACCATACTTTACTGAATAATTTAGGTAAAGGCTAAAAATTAGTGTCTGAACTGTATTTTTTAAAGAAAGTAAGTTCCATTATTTCTACACAAAGTTTCTTTTTTCTTAAATTGAAATGTACATGATATACAATTAATCAGTTTATGCAGTTTGGTAGTATTGAGTATATTCATTCATTCATGGATCACAGCCTTGTGGTGAAGGGACTTGTATGACTTAATAAAGCTATATGCCATGCTGTGCAGGGTCACCCAAGACAGATGGCTCACAGTGGAGAGTTCTGACAACCGATGCTCCTTGGAAGGAAAGCTATGACAGAAAGCAAAGAGGGCTTCCCTGGTGGTCCAGTGGATAGAGTCTGCCTTGCAGTGCAAGGAGCACCAGTTCGATCCCTGGCCCGGGAAGATCCCATGTGCTGCGGATCAACTGGACTGGTGTGTCCAATTACAAGCCAGTGCTCTGGAGCGCATGCGCCTGGAGCTGGTGCTCTGCAGCAAGAGGCCACTGCAATGGGAGGCCCACACAGGCCCAAGAATAAAGATGGATGAAAATAAGAAAATAAAACAATAAAAGGCCAAAATTTAAAAAAAAAAAAGCAAAGATAACACTTTGCTGACAAAGGTCTATATAGTCAAAGCTATGGTTTTTCCAGTAGCCACATACGCATGTGAGAGTTGGACCATGAAGACTGAACATGGAAGAATTGATGCTTTGAAACTGTAGTGCTGGAGAAGACTTTTGAGAGTCCTTTGGACTGCAAGGAGATTAAACAGTCAATCTGAAAGGAAATCAACCCTGAATATCATTGGAAAGACTGATGCTGAAGCTGAAGCTCCAATACTTTGGCCACCTGATGCGAAAAAGACTACGTATTGGAAAAGACCCTGATGCTGGGAAAGTTTGATGGCAAGAGGAGAAGAGGGTGGCAGAGGATGAGATGATTGGATGGCATCACTGACTCAATGGACATGAGTTTGAGCAAATGCTAGGATATAGAGACGGACAGAGGAGCCTGGAATGCTGCAGTTCATGGGGTTGCTGAGTCGGACACTACTTAGCAGCTGAACATGATGAAAAAAACATAGGAGGACTCACACCTCTTCATCTCAAAACTTACTGCAAAGTTACAGCAGTCAAAAAAAATATAGTACTGGCATAGTAGAAATACAGTCTAAAAGAAAAGAAAATATAGAAATAAACCCAAATGCCTATGGCAAATTGATTTTTGACAAGGGTACCAAGACTATTCAGTGGGGAAGAATAGTCTCTTCAGCAAATAGTGTTGAACAACTGGATAACTTCATCGAAAACAATGAAACTGGAACTCTACCTCACTCATATACAAAAATTCATTCAAAATGGGTCAATGACTGAAACTTAAGGGCTAAAATTATAAAATTTCTAGGGAAAAAAAAAGCGCTAATCTTCATAACCTTGAATTTACAATGGATTCTTAGGCTTGACACCAAAAGTATGGGAGCAACATCAAGATCCCATGTGCTGCGG
The DNA here is from genome assembly GCA_022376925.1 of Tragulus kanchil. Classification (NCBI taxonomy): domain Eukaryota; kingdom Metazoa; phylum Chordata; class Mammalia; order Artiodactyla; family Tragulidae; genus Tragulus; species Tragulus kanchil. The sequence continues at coordinate 136,646,074 of JAIOJX010000023.1, forward strand.
ATCAACTGGACTGGTGTGTCCAATTACAAGCCAGTGCTCTGGAGCGCATGCGCCTGGAGCTGGTGCTCTGCAGCAAGAGGCCACTGCAATGGGAGGCCCACACAGGCCCAAGAATAAAGATGGATGAAAATAAGAAAATAAAACAATAAAAGGCCAAAATTTAAAAAAAAAAAAGCAAAGATAACACTTTGCTGACAAAGGTCTATATAGTCAAAGCTATGGTTTTTCCAGTAGCCACATACGCATGTGAGAGTTGGACCATGAAGACTGAACATGGAAGAATTGATGCTTTGAAACTGTAGTGCTGGAGAAGACTTTTGAGAGTCCTTTGGACTGCAAGGAGATTAAACAGTCAATCTGAAAGGAAATCAACCCTGAATATCATTGGAAAGACTGATGCTGAAGCTGAAGCTCCAATACTTTGGCCACCTGATGCGAAAAAGACTACGTATTGGAAAAGACCCTGATGCTGGGAAAGTTTGATGGCAAGAGGAGAAGAGGGTGGCAGAGGATGAGATGATTGGATGGCATCACTGACTCAATGGACATGAGTTTGAGCAAATGCTAGGATATAGAGACGGACAGAGGAGCCTGGAATGCTGCAGTTCATGGGGTTGCTGAGTCGGACACTACTTAGCAGCTGAACATGATGAAAAAAACATAGGAGGACTCACACCTCTTCATCTCAAAACTTACTGCAAAGTTACAGCAGTCAAAAAAAATATAGTACTGGCATAGTAGAAATACAGTCTAAAAGAAAAGAAAATATAGAAATAAACCCAAATGCCTATGGCAAATTGATTTTTGACAAGGGTACCAAGACTATTCAGTGGGGAAGAATAGTCTCTTCAGCAAATAGTGTTGAACAACTGGATAACTTCATCGAAAACAATGAAACTGGAACTCTACCTCACTCATATACAAAAATTCATTCAAAATGGGTCAATGACTGAAACTTAAGGGCTAAAATTATAAAATTTCTAGGGAAAAAAAAAGCGCTAATCTTCATAACCTTGAATTTACAATGGATTCTTAGGCTTGACACCAAAAGTATGAGCAACAAAAGAAAAAAAGTACTAAATAAAAATTTAAGACTTAATTGCATCAAAGAACATTATAAAGTAGTTGAGGTTTTCTATTTGTTCTTGAGTCAGCTTTGGTAATTTTGTATTTCTATGAATTTGTCAGTTTCACCTAGATTAGTCAATTTGTTGTCATACATTTGTTAATAGCATTCTCTTATAGTACTTTTCGTGGTAGTAATCTCCCTGCTCCTCTCCCTTTCACTGAGGCAAAGAAAAAGATTTCTGAGGGAGAGAAGGAAATTTCTGAAGGAAAGAAGGGAATTCTGAGGGAAAGATGGAGATTTCTAAAGGAAAGAAGGAAATTTTGAGGGAAAGGAGATTTCTGAGGGACAGAAAGAGACTTTTCAGGGAAAGAAAAATATTTCAGAGGATATTCTGAGTGAAATGAGAAAAGGGGGTTATGAGGGGTTTTTGTAGGAAAGGAGTAGGCTTTTGAGGGATATCTTATGGAAGGAGAGATTTCTGAAGTATTTCTGTGAAAAATAGATTTCCGAGGTCTTTCTGAGTGAAAGAAGAATAATTCTGAGGTTATTCTGAGACAAATACGGAGATTTCTCAGGTAATTTGGCTAAAAGTAGATTTCTGAGGTAAAGAAACATCTCTGAGAATTCTGAGAGAAAGAAGGGGATTTCTGAGATAATACTGAAATAAACAGATTTATGAGAGAATTCTGAGAGGAGATTTCTGAGTGAATCTGAGGGAAAGAAGAAACGTTCGTTAGTAGGTTTCTGAGAGAAGGAATTTGAGAGGGATTTCTGAGAAAAGAGGATGAGCCAGAATTGTGCTTGAGGGAGAAAAAAAGTGGGGTTGAGAGGGAATTCTCAGAAAATGAGATTTAGAGGATATTCTGCAAGAAGTGTAATGCCCCCACTTTTATTTGTAATTTTAGTTGTATGTGCTTTCTCTCTCTCTTTTCAGTAGTGTAGCTAGAGTTTATGAATTTTGCTGATATTTTATTTGGTGTAAGGTTTTCAAAATACTAAATAAGAATTTAAAAAAAAACGCTAATCTTCATAACCTTGAATTTACAATGGATTCTTAGGCTTGACACCAAAAGTATGAGCAACAAAAGAAAAAAGTACTAAATAAAATTGAAGACTTAATTGCATCAAAGAACATTATAAAGTAGTTGAGGTTTTCTATTTGTTCTTGAGTCAGCTTTGGTAATTTTGTATTTCTATGAATTTGTCAGTTTCACCTAGATTAGTCAATTTGTTGTCATACATTTGTTAATAGCATTCTCTTATAGTACTTTTCGTGGTAGTAATCTCCCTGCTCCTCTCCCTTTCACTGAGGCAAAGAAAAATATTTCTGTGGGATATAAGGAAATTTCTGAATGAAAGAAGGGAATTCTGAGGGAAAGATGGAGATTTCTAAAGGAAAGAAGGAAATTTTGAGGGAAAGGAGATTTCTGAGGGACAGAAAGAGACTTTTCAGGGAAAGAAAAATATTTCAGAGGATATTCTGAGTGAAATGAGAAAAGGGGGTTATGAGGGGTTTTTGTAGGAAAGGAGTAGGCTTTTGAGGGATATCTTATGGAAGGAGAGATTTCTGAAGTATTTCTGTGAAAAATAGATTTCGAGGTCTTTCTGAGTGAAAGAAGAATAATTCTGAGGTTATTCTGAGACAAATACGGAGATTTCTCAGGTAATTTGGCTAAAAGTAGATTTCTGAGGTAAAGAAACATCTCTGAGAATTCTGAGAGAAAGAAGGGGATTTCTGAGATAATACTGAAATAAACAGATTTATGAGAGAATTCTGAGAGGAGATTTCTGAGTGAATCTGAGGGAAAGAAGAAACGTTCGTTAGTAGGTTTCTGAGAGAAGGAATTTGAGAGGGATTTCTGAGAAAAGAGGATGAGCCAGAATTGTGCTTGAGGGAGAAAAAAAGTGGGGTTGAGAGGGAATTCTCAGAAAATGAGATTTAGAGGATATTCTGCAAGAAGTGTAATGCCCCCACTTTTATTTGTAATTTTAGTTGTATGTGCTTTCTCTCTCTCTTTTCAGTAGTGTAGCTAGAGTTTATGAATTTTGCTGATATTTTATTTGGTGTTGTTGGTTACTGTTTTTCTGTTCTCTGTTTCATTTCTATCTGCTCTAATCTTTATTATTTTCTTTCTTCCACTGGTTTTTGGATGAAGCATGCTCTTCATTTTGTAGTATTAAAGTACAAAATTCAGTTGTTGATTTGATATCTTTCTTCTTTATTAATGTATATGTTTGCAGCTATAAATTTGCCCCTGATTGCTTCTTTGGCTGCATCCCATAAGTTTGGGACATAACAAAACTTAATTTTTTCATTCATCTTAAATTAATTTCTAATTATCCTAGTGTTTTCTCTTTTGGCTTATTGATTGTTAAGAATACATTGGTCCATTTCCACATATTTGTTGATTTTCCTGTTTTTTCCTTCTGTTATTGATTTCTTGTTTCATCCCATTATAGTTTAAGAAGATAGTTTGTATGATTTCAATTTTTTAATTTATGGAAAATTGTTTTATAGGCTAACATAAAAATCTTTCAGTCTACCCTGAGGAAGCTTCCATGTGCACTTCAGAAGAATATGTATTCTAATATCATTGACCCTTTCAACTACAAAATGTCTTGTCTCTTGTATAGTTTTATTTTTTTAATTTAAAATCCAAATTGTGTGATATTAGTAAAGCCTGACCATCTCTTTTAGTTGCTATTTACGTGAATTTTCATAGTTTTGATAGCAAAATTCAGATTATGATCTAGGCAAGTGATAGTGGTTCAAAAATAATTTTTTGTCATGTTATTGCTTCTTCATTTGTCTGAAGTTAATTTAAAAGTATCAAGAAAATGTCTTATATGTGTATATATATATTTTTTCAAGTGTGTACTGTTTACTACAGAATTAATTATTTGGGAATTATAAAATTGCTTATATTTATTTGTCACTAAAAGCTGATATTATAAACTTTACTCTATGTGCCCTGTCCTGTTGCATTTATAGTCTACATAAGTCAACAATAGTTCTCAAATAATCATATTAATTGCTACTAGATTGTCATATATTTGTTTCTGTGCCTGTGTATTGTATGTGTATTCCCTTTAACGTGTATTTAAAGTAGACATCAAGTCAGTTTTATAACTCAAAATACCCAACAGACTTATATTTTGACTTCTAAAACTCTGGAAATACAAATCACATATACTTTTTCATTTAAAATTTACTATAGGTCTTTATTAGTAAAATTCTAAGAGTATATTGGCTACATATGTGCCATGCATTTCTCTCCAGTTATACTACTATACAAGGATGAGAACATTTTGGTGATAGCATTCTATAGAAGTTAATTGAGGAAGCTATTTCAGTGTCAATTCAATACTCTTTCACAATATCAATTTCTCTTTAATTCTTTGAGAAAAAGTTTAGGTTTAGGTCACTAATGCAGTATGATTTAGAAAATATGAATTTGATCATTTTTTTCCTTTTGAGATTATTATTTTAAAGCCCACAATATTTACTGATAAGATTGTTTACATTTTAAAAGCACCTGCCATAATACATTGCAAAAGTAATTTATTATTGAAAGAATTCATGTATATCTATGAGCAATTAGAAGGAAGTTAAAGTTACAGAATGATCTGTGCATGTTTCTAGCTGTCCTTCTCTCCCTCTGAGAGATGTTCCTCATTGTTTTTTTTCTCTATGTTGCTTTCAATCTCTAATAATCCTCTAGGATTAGTACCTAATAGCAGCAAACAAAAAAAGCAAGGAGTCCCTATGGATTATGATGAGGGAAAAAAAAAATTTTATCAAGAAGAGATGAGCTATTAGTAAGTATTACCATCAACTTTATGCTCAGTATCATGGAATTTATAGTAAGAACAAAAATATAGGAAATCAATGATAAAAATGTAGAAATTGTTATTCAGTAAGCATTTAACATATATGCCCTATATGAAATGTACAGTCATATGTTCTATGCAAGTAAAAATTTGCTTTCCTAAAAAAGGCAATAGATTAGATGATGCTACTAAATAAAACAGTGGTTAAGACTCAAGATTCTAGAGAAAGACTGATCGTATTCAAAACCTGGCTCTACTGCTCTGTTAATGTAATCCTAGATGAGCTACTTAATCTCTAAGCCTTGCCATTTTTGTCCATAGAGCAGGGAGGGTGATAGTACATACCTCATTTAGTTGAAAGACAGTGTTTACCATGATAGTACATTTTCAATAAAAGCTTAGTTGTCTTATCGCCAGAAGCTATTGAAAAAAGAATCAATTCATTAAATGATTGAATGAAAGGTTTGCTTTTAGATTGACCAAGTCAGTATCTGTTGCATAAGATAAGTTGTAGGGATCAATTTTGCATTTATTTGTGATTTATATAAGAAACAAGGTGTGCTTCTTTTTTAAAAAAAAATTTAAATTAGCCAGATGTACACTTGAGAACAGGTGATAGCATTCTAGAATTAATTAATTTGTGTCAATTCAATACTCTTTCACAATATCAATTTCTCTTTAATTCTTTGAGAAAAAGTTTAGGTTTAGGTCACTAATGCAGTATGATTTAGAAAATATGAATTTGATCATTTTTTTCCTTTTGAGATTATTATTTTAAAGCCCACAATATTTACTGATAAGATTGTTTACATTTTAAAAGCACCTGCCATAATACATTGCAAAAGTAATTTATTATTGAAAGAATTCATGTATATCTATGAGCAATTAGAAGGAAGTTAAAGTTACAGAATGATCTGTGCATGTTTCTAGCTGTCCTTCTCTCCCTCTGAGAGATGTTCCTCATTGTTTTTTTTCTCTATGTTGCTTTCAATCTCTAATAATCCTCTAGGATTAGTACCTAATAGCAGCAAACAAAAAAAGCAAGGAGTCCCTATGGATTATGATGAGGGAAAAAAAAAATTTTATCAAGAAGAGATGAGCTATTAGTAAGTATTACCATCAACTTTATGCTCAGTATCATGGAATTTATAGTAAGAACAAAAATATAGGAAATCAATGATAAAAATGTAGAAATTGTTATTCAGTAAGCATTTAACATATATGCCCTATATGAAATGTACAGTCATATGTTCTATGCAAGTAAAAATTTGCTTTCCTAAAAAAGGCAATAGATTAGATGATGCTACTAAATAAAACAGTGGTTAAGACTCAAGATTCTAGAGAAAGACTGATCGTATTCAAAACCTGGCTCTACTGCTCTGTTAATGTAATCCTAGATGAGCTACTTAATCTCTAAGCCTTGCCATTTTTGTCCATAGAGCAGGGAGGGTGATAGTACATACCTCATTTAGTTGAAAGACAGTGTTTACCATGATAGTACATTTTCAATAAAAGCTTAGTTGTCTTATCGCCAGAAGCTATTGAAAAAAGAATCAATTCATTAAATGATTGAATGAAAGGTTTGCTTTTAGATTGACCAAGTCAGTATCTGTTGCATAAGATAAGTTGTAGGGCAATTCATATTTTTGCATTTATTTGTGATTTATATAAGAAACAAGGTGTGCTTCTATAATAGATTTGTTTATAAAATAATGTAATATAAAATGTATAAGTTATTTCCAGAAAGGAAACTATGATGCAGAATAATCATAATAATCTAAAAGATTCCATTTATTAAATATTCAGCTTTTTTTCTCATTGGGTTTTGACTGCAGTAATAAGGGTATTGAATTGCTTTTTTCTTCTCCTTCAAAAACAATCTATACTGAGTAGAAAATGCAGCAGCTTTACTGATGGCTTTTTTTGTTTGTTTTAAACAACTATTTATTTATTTAGGCAGGGGTGGGGAGGGAGGGGAGCAGGCGGGCCACTTCTATTGGTCTTTCATTTGTCCATTTTCATCCATCTTTGTTCTTTGGCCCGTGTGGGCCTCCCATTGCTGTGGCCTCTGTCGTCGCAGAGCACTGGCTCTGGGCGCATGCGCTCCAGAACTCTGGCTCGGTAATTGGACACATCGGTCCAGCCGCTCTGCAGCACATGGGATCTTCCCAGGCCAGGGATCGAACCGGTGCCCCTTGCACTGCAAGGCTGTGTCCTTACCCACTGGACCACCAGGGAAGCCCGATGGCTTTCTTTATTTACATATTCTATGCATTGTTCCAGAAAGGATGTAAGATTTCTGTTAAGGAGTTAATAGAAATCTTTAATACCAGTCAGTTCAGTGAAGGGGAAAAAGCTCAGTCAAATCATAATGCTATGTTGATAAAACAATATATTTCAGTTGTTTTTTTTTCACATTTTTGTAGAGGTCATACTGTTTGAAAACATGTTCTGACTTATGCTTTTGTAGCTTTTAAGAGGAACTCAATTCTGACTACCTCAAAACTGTTTTGTTCAGCCCAGTAACACCTGTTGAACACTGAGTGCATACCAGATACAGATGTGCTCTTCAGAAACAGATCAGGAACCTTCAAAGATGTATTTCAGTGAAATAGTGTCACTTGAACACCCAAAATGATTATCTCCTACATTTGCCATATGTGTGGTGTTTTTCAACTGTTTCCCCATAGCAATACTTTATTAAGCACCCTACACTTCTCCTTTGGAGCCGCAGGTTTCATGTTTATAAATATTTGTAATGATTGCTGTTTTGTTAGAATGTAAGTTCCAAGAAAAGAAATCCATCTTATTCATTACTAAATCTCCAAATTTTTTTTTTTTTTAATTTTTGGCCTCTTTCACTGTTTTTATTTATTTATTTGTTTATTTAGTTTCATCCATCTTTATTCTTTGGCCTGTGGGGGCTTCCCCATCACAGTGACCTCTCTTGTTGCAGAGCACCGGCTCTGAGCCCCATGCACTCCAGAGCACTGGCTCCTAATTGGACACACCAATCCAGTGGCTCCGTGGCACATGGGATTTTCCCAGGCCAGGGGTTGAACCGGTGCCCCTTACACTGCAAGCCAGACTCTTTACCCACTGGAACACCAAGGAAGCCCTACATCTCCAAATTTTAATAAGAACTGGCACTGAGCAAGTATTTAATACATTTTTATTACATGAAGGACTTTCTGAAATTACTTCTGCTGGTTACCAGTCAGTGAACAGCTCCTCAAGTATGGAGTATGATCCAAAACTGCCTCTAACAACCAGAAAATATCTTTGAGGACTTCGCTGGTGGTTCAGTGGGTAAGGACACCACCTTGCAGTGTAAGGGGTGCCAGTTTGATGGCCTGGGAGGATCCCACGTGCCGTGGAGCGGCTGGATGGATGTGTCCAATTACCGAGCCAGAGCTCTGGAGTGCATGCACCCAGAGCCGGTGCTCTGCAACAACAGAGGCCACCGCGATGGGAGGCCCACATGGGCCAAAGAACAAAGACGGATGAAAATAGAGAAATGAAAGACCAATAGAAGTGGCCCACCCACCCCCACCCCCCAGCCGCCTAAAAGAATATCTTGACAATTTTGTTTTTTAAAAGAGCAAAATGCAAATATGCTTAAAGTACTTGGCGTACATTATATTTATTCACATATTGGCTTACCACTATTAATAGAAAACTTCTAGTTTACCTTTCAAGAAGCTCAATTTATCTCTGATTCTTTCCACTAAGTATACATGGTCAATAACTGTCAATGAATAATTGAAAATATTCTCCATCTTTGAGCCAGGGTTATGGCTTTTCATCCTGGGAACAGAATTCTTTTACCAAGAGCATGGTGAATACCTTATAGATGAAAAATTTCTGTCAAAGATTTTGAACAGGGTTCACAGGAAGAATTAAATTGAATTTTTATTACTACTTATTTAACACAAGTTTACTTAGAAAAGTAAGAATTTATAGAATCTGTGCTTTATTGCACTGTATAGAAATCAGAAATACAGTTCCACTATTAGAGCGCAGTTTGTAGGGAATTACGGGTGGTTTGTCTGGAATACATGAAGATGCTCAGCGATTGTTGCAAGGAATCACAAAAGAGATCTTTGGTCCAAAGAAGACATCTCTGAAAAAAAAGTAGAACATGAATTAAATCCAGCTGAAAATTAAGATATATATTAATTTTTTCTGGGCTAGCAATGGACAGTGATTTCTAGGATTTCAGATATAACTGTTATTTTTAGGTGAATAAATTACAGAGAGAATGAGTGGGAAGACTTGCCATCTCCAAATTTTAATAAGAACTGGCACTGAGCAAGTATTTAATACATTTTTATTACATGAAGGACTTTCTGAAATTACTTCTGCTGGTTACCAGTCAGTGAACAGCTCCTCAAGTATGGAGTATGATCCAAAACTGCCTCTAACAACCAGAAAATATCTTTGAGGACTTCGCTGGTGGTTCAGTGGGTAAGGACACCACCTTGCAGTGTAAGGGGTGCCAGTTTGATGGCCTGGGAGGATCCCACGTGCCGTGGAGCGGCTGGATGGATGTGTCCAATTACCGAGCCAGAGCTCTGGAGTGCATGCACCCAGAGCCGGTGCTCTGCAACAACAGAGGCCACCGCGATGGGAGGCCCACATGGGCCAAAGAACAAAGACGGATGAAAATAGAGAAATGAAAGACCAATAGAAGTGGCCTGCCCACCCCTCTCCCTCCCCCAGCCGCCTAAAAGAATATCTTGACAATTTTGTTTTTTAAAAGAGCAAAATGCAAATATGCTTAAAGTACTTGGCGTACATTATATTTATTCACATATTGGCTTACCACTATTAATAGAAAACTTCTAGTTTACCTTTCAAGAAGCTCAATTTATCTCTGATTCTTTCCACTAAGTATACATGGTCAATAACTGTCAATGAATAATTGAAAATATTCTCCATCTTTGAGCCAGGGTTATGGCTTTTCATCCTGGGAACAGAATTCTTTTACCAAGAGCATGGTGAATACCTTATAGATGAAAAATTTCTGTCAAAGATTTTGAACAGGGTTCACAGGAAGAATTAAATTGAATTTTTATTACTACTTATTTAACACAAGTTTACTTAGAAAAGTAAGAATTTATAGAATCTGTGCTTTATTGCACTGTATAGAAATCAGAAATACAGTTCCACTATTAGAGCGCAGTTTGTAGGGAATTACGGGTGGTTTGTCTGGAATACATGAAGATGCTCAGCGATTGTTGCAAGGAATCACAAAAGAGATCTTTGGTCCAAAGAAGACATCTCTGAAAAAAAAGTAGAACATGAATTAAATCCAGCTGAAAATTAAGATATATATTAATTTTTTCTGGGCTAGCAATGGACAGTGATTTCTAGGATTTCAGATATAACTGTTATTTTTAGGTGAATAAATTACAGAGAGAATGAGTGGGAAGACTTGCCACAGGAGCAGCAAGATCAAGAAGGCAACCTGTTCTTCTGCTTTTCCCCTTTTGCCATTGACATTATGCTGTCATTCATCGATAAAGAAAAGGAAAAGATTGGGTGGTTTGAAAACATTGCAATCATACCCCCCAATTTGCTTCTCTGTTATGGGTGGGGATGGGCCATAAAGTTGAAATCCACTGATAAGAAACAGAACTTAAAAAAAAGAAAGACAGAAGTTTAAAATTTTCTAGGGAAGCCAGTAAAATACATTTCTAGGTTTTATAGAGCAAGGTGAAATGTTGAGCTACTCAACTCTACTCCTGCTGGGAAAATCACTTAAAGTAATATATAAAAATGTGATGGTACCTACTGTTACTAAGGTTATGTGTAATCAAAATTTGATCCATAGGACTTGGAATTAAGGTTGGAAAATATGGATAAACTTACTAGGAAAATGAAGGCTGTTTATAATAAAATGCCTCTCAGTTGAAAAAAATGATGGACTAATATAAAGTTACATATATGCACAAGATAGTATTATGATTATGGCTTATTAGAAATATACTCAGCATGCAGTGTACAACATGATAACCACAGCTAACATGGTGTATGATATACTTGAAAGTTGCTGAGAGAATATATCATAGAAGTTGTCACAAAGAAAACCAATTTTTTTACTATATGAGGTGATTCATGTTTAACTGCACTTATTATGGTATTCATTTCACAATACAGTTGACCTTGGAACAGTGCAGCAGTAAGGGGTTCTGACCCTCTCTACAACCAAAATTCTGTGAATAAGATGATATAATATCGATAGTATGTATTAAGTGAAAGAAATGCGTTGTTTGAGGGTCACTTGTCTATGTATGTCAACTCATTGTTCTGTACACCTTAAATATGAACAGTGCTATATCTAATTGTATCTCAGTGCAACTAAAAAAACAATAAGATGAGAAAATAAGATTTGTGTTTACTGGCTTTACATATATATATATATATATATATATACACACACACATATATATATACACACCCACACACAGTTAGCTATTGCTACCATGAAAGCAGTAACCAAAGTCAGAAACTAAACTGCTTTCATATATTCATACCTCTATCTCATTCTACAAGTACATTTCTGTAAATCAGTTTCAAATCTTGTAAAAAAGCTTTAAATATGAAATTTTAATATTAAGTTGGATATTTGATATTAGGCATTTCATTTACGTATGGAAAGTTATTTTATGGAATCAGCTTGAGTTCTTGATATCACTGTTTAACAAGTGATTCTCACTTTTTTTTAATATATCTGTTCTTAAATTTTTTAAGTTATTTATTTTCTAGGGAAGCCAGTAAAATACATTTCTAGGTTTTATAGAGCAAGGTGAAATGTTGAGCTACTCAACTCTACTCCTGCTGGGAAAATCACTTAAAGTAATATATAAAAATGTGATGGTACCTACTGTTACTAAGGTTATGTGTAATCAAAATTTGATCCATAGGACTTGGAATTAAGGTTGGAAAATATGGATAAACTTACTAGGAAAATGAAGGCTGTTTATAATAAAATGCCTCTCAGTTGAAAAAAATGATGGACTAATATAAAGTTACATATATGCACAAGATAGTATTATGATTATGGCTTATTAGAAATATACTCAGCATGCAGTGTACAACATGATAACCACAGCTAACATGGTGTATGATATACTTGAAAGTTGCTGAGAGAATATATCATAGAAGTTGTCACAAAGAAAACCAATTTTTTTACTATATGAGGTGATTCATGTTTAACTGCACTTATTATGGTATTCATTTCACAATACAGTTGACCTTGGAACAGTGCAGCAGTAAGGGGTTCTGACCCTCTCTACAACCAAAATTCTGTGAATAAGATGATATAATATCGATAGTATGTATTAAGTGAAAGAAATGCGTTGTTTGAGGGTCACTTGTCTATGTATGTCAACTCATTGTTCTGTACACCTTAAATATGAACAGTGCTATATCTAATTGTATCTCAGTGCAACTAAAAAAACAATAAGATGAGAAAATAAGATTTGTGTTTACTGGCTTTACATATATATATATATATATATATACACACACACATATATATATACACACCCACACACAGTTAGCTATTGCTACCATGAAAGCAGTAACCAAAGTCAGAAACTAAACTGCTTTCATATATTCATACCTCTATCTCATTCTACAAGTACATTTCTGTAAATCAGTTTCAAATCTTGTAAAAAAGCTTTAAATATGAAATTTTAATATTAAGTTGGATATTTGATATTAGGCATTTCATTTACGTATGGAAAGTTATTTTATGGAATCAGCTTGAGTTCTTGATATCACTGTTTAACAAGTGATTCTCACTTTTTTTTAATATATCTGTTCTTAAATTTTTTTTAAGTTATTTATTTATTTTTGGCCGTTCTGGGTTTTCACTGCTGCGACAGGCTCCTCTCTAATTGCAGGGAATGGGGCCTGCTCTCCAGTTGAGGTGAGCAGGTTTCTCGGTGTGGTGACTTCTCCCGTTGTGGAACTCGGGCTCCAGGGCACAGGGGCTTCAATAATTGCGGCACATGGGCTCCATAGTTGCTGCTCCAGGGCGCTAGAGCACAGGCTCAAAAGTTGTGACTCACAGGCTTAGTTGCACCTCAGCATGTGGGATCTTCCCAGATCAGGGATCGAACCCAAGTCTTCTGCATTGGCAGGCGAACTCTTAATCACAGAGCTACCAGGTAAGCCCTGATTCTCATATTTTATGTTGCATCAGAATCACTAGGAGGGGGCGTCCCGCTTCCCTGGTGGTCCAGTGGGTAAGGACACCGCCTTGCAGTGCAAGGGGCGCTGGTTCAATCCCTGGCCTGGGAAGATCCCCCGTGCTGCGGAGCGGCTGGACCGATGTGTCCAATTACCGAGCCGGAGCTCTGGAGCGCATGCGCCCAGAGCCAGTGCTCTGCAGCAACAGAGGCCGCTGCGATGGGAGGCCCACATGGGCCAAAGAACAAAGATGAATGAAAATGGATAAATGAAATGACCAATAAAAGTGGCCTGCCCGCCCTCCTCCCTCCTCAACACCTCCCCTACCCCCGCCCACCACCAAGAAAAAAAATAAGAATCACTAGGAGGGTGTAAGCCATAATTGCTGTGCTTCATCTCCGTTGTTTCTGATTCAGCTGGTTTGGTCTGGGGGCCAAATGGAGGCATACATTTTTAACAAGAACTCAGCTAATACTGGAGCTGCTGACCTGAGAACCATACTTAAGAACCAAATGGCTTGGTAGAAAAAATACCCAGTCCAAATGAGAAAGCCCAGGTTCTAGTTTCAGGACTGTTATTAACTTACTACGTGGTTGGTGCTGGTCATTTTACCTCTCCACACTTTTCCCTGATAAAATGGTTTTGTCTGCCCTTTCTGTCTTACATATTTCTTAGAAAAATGAAAAATATGATGACATATGTTGAAATTTGAAAAAGCAAATTTCAGTATGAAATAGGCAAGCTCATAGTATTTGAGACTTTCTGATAACCAGGAGAAGATTATTTTAAAATCAAGAGCTAAAAATTTTTATTGATCTATCTGCCTTTGAATTATACTTAAAATACATCCATTTTCCAAGTCAGTGGACACCCCAATTTAGGTAATTTCTGGTTAACTCATACACAGAGCTAGAATTAGCGAACTTTTCCACCCAGTTGTTTGATCTGTTCACTGGGATCTTTTATCCAAAGCCTTTTGGTAGTTTTCAAATTAGTTTAAGATGTCAGCCTTGAAGGTGACTTCAGCTATAAGTAGATTTGTGTGTATGTGTGTGGTTACAAATCAGATAGGAAATTTAAAATTTAATAGACTGGGGTGTTCTTTGTTTCCTGTATTTCATTTAGTTTGATTAAAATCTGTCAAACTCTGTCTCCTAAATGAAAACATTTAGTTCAGTGCATAATGATGATGATCCTAAAAAATAATTGAGATCTAAATAGGATTTTACTGAAAAGGGTGATGAGTTTCAAGTAACTCTTTATGAAGGTGTCTTAAGAAAGTTGTTATGCATACATTTCACAGCAGTGTGTTTTGTGACTGCATTTCCTTACTTTGGGCAGCAGAGTAGTTCACTGAAGTTACAGTAACAGATCATCTCGCATCCCTTCCCATCCCAGAAGTGATCCTGGACGTTGACGTCGATCTTTGTCAGGTCAGCTACTCCTTCTGGCAGGCTGTGACAGTTGCGATCTTTTAGTATCTTTCTGTAACAGGAGAGGCGACTTGCAGGCATGGCTTGGACTCCTAGCAGCAAAGTTAGTCCAGCAGCGACAGCAAGTGCTGTAAATTTCATTTTGGTTCTTGGTCCTGAGATAGAAGAAAACCCAGAACATGTCAGTGTTCATTTGGTTGGTGTTTTTTTTTTTTTGATGGAATCCTTCTGAACATAAAGTTCTGTGGTATTTTCATAAATTCTTTTATTTTTATTTTTTTTTAAACCTTTATTTTGCTTTTAACTTTTACAGAGTTTTGTTGTTTACAGATATGTATGTTCCCAGATTAGTCATATGTATATCCCCCCTTCCCACCCCTCTCTCATAAATTCTTTAATTGAAAGAGTGGGAGTTGATTTATTTCCACTCTCTTTGAATGTCTTTGTCAAAGTTTTATGACCATCTACAATAAAAATCACTTAGAATATTTCTTTAAGCTGACATGCCTGAGCTCTGCAAAGAAATACTGAATGAGAGTTATGTGAGGGAGGGAGATCTTTTATCCAAAGCCTTTTCCACCCAGTTGTTTGATCTGTTCACTGGGATCTTTTATCCAAAGCCTTTTGGTAGTTTTCAAATTAGTTTAAGATGTCAGCCTTGAAGGTGACTTCAGCTATAAGTAGATTTGTGTGTATGTGTGTGGTTACAAATCAGATAGGAAATTTAAAATTTAGTAGACTGGGGTGTTCTTTGTTTCCTGTATTTCATTTAGTTTGATTAAAATCTGTCAAACTCTGTCTCCTAAATGAAAACATTTAGTTCAGTGCATAATGATGATGATCCTAAAAAATAATTGAGATCTAAATAGGATTTTACTGAAAAGGGTGATGAGTTTCAAGTAACTCTTTATGAAGGTGTCTTAAGAAAGTTGTTATGCATACATTTCACAGCAGTGTGTTTTGTGACTGCATTTCCTTACTTTGGGCAGCAGAGTAGTTCACTGAAGTTACAGTAACAGATCATCTCGCATCCCTTCCCATCCCAGAAGTGATCCTGGACGTTGACGTCGATCTTTGTCAGGTCAGCTACTCCTTCTGGCAGGCTGTGACAGTTGCGATCTTTTAGTATCTTTCTGTAACAGGAGAGGCGACTTGCAGGCATGGCTTGGACTCCTAGCAGCAAAGTTAGTCCAGCAGCGACAGCAAGTGCTGTAAATTTCATTTTGCTTCTTGGTCCTGAGATAGAAGAAAACCCAGAACATGTCAGTGTTCATTTGGTTGGTGTTTTTTTTTTTTTTTGATGGAATCCTTCTGAACATAAAGTTCTGTGGTATTTTCATAAATTCTTTTATTTATTTTTTTTTTAAACCTTTATTTTGCTTTTAACTTTTACAGAGTTTTGTTGTTTACAGATATGTATGTTCCCAGATTAGTCATATGTATATCCCCCCTTCCCACCCCTCTCTCATAAATTCTTTAATTGAAAGAGTGGGAGTTGATTTATTTCCACTCTCTTTGAATGTCTTTGTCAAAGTTTTATGACCATCTACAATAAAAATCACTTAGAATATTTCTTTAAGCTGACATGCCTGAGCTCTGCAAAGAAATACTGAATGAGAGTTATGTGAGGGAGGGAGAAGGAGATCTTTGGAAGAGCCATTTGCATGTTTAAGTACCCGAATTCATTCAAAAAAATTTTTTGTTGTGGAGTTGTAATTCACATTCACTTGCTTTATTTGTACAATTCAGTGGTTTTGGGCATATTTACAGAGTTGTATAACTATCACCACAGGCATGGAGTTGTTGTTTGTGACCATGAAGCCTGTGGAATCTTAGCTCCTTGACCAGGGATTGAACCCACACCTCCTGAGTCTTAAATGCTGGACTGCCAAGGAAGTCCCCCAAATTCACTTTTTTCCCAGTATATTCAGTAGAGAAAAACTGCTTTAATGAAGTATAATTTCTCAGTTTTTTAAAATGAAACACACTATGGTGTCATATCTAAGAAATCATTGCCTTAGCTGAGGTCAAAAGGGCTTTCCAGGTAGCGCTAGTGGTAAAGAACCTGCCTGTCAATGCAACAGACATAAGAAATGGGGTTTTGATCTCTGGATAGGGAAGATGCCCTGGAGGAGGGCACAGCAACCTGCACCAATATTCTTTCCTGGAAAATCCCATGGGCAGAGGAACCTGGTGGACTACAGTCCATGGGATCGCAAAGGAGTCGGACATGACTTAGTGACTAAACAATAACAACATACAAAATAAGCAACAAGGTCCTGCTCTCTAGCCCAGAGGAGTATATTAAATATCTTGCAATAATCTATAGTAGAAAAGAATCTGAAAAAGAATATATAACTGAATAATACAGCATTGTATAGCAACTATACTGTATTTCAACAGCAAAAAATTTTTAAAAAATTCTGTCTTCCTTCATAGATTTTTTTTTTTTGTGGGGGGTTAGGGCACGGGTTGGGGAGGGAGGGGAGTGACGGGCCACTTCTATTGGTCGTTTCATTTATCTGTTTTCATCCATCTTTGTTCTTTGGCCCGTGTAGGCCTCCCATTGCAGTGGCCTCTGTCGCTGCAGAGCACTGGCTCTGGGCGCATGTGCTCCAGAGCTCCGGCTCGGTAATTGGACACATCGGTCCAGCTGCTCTGTGGCACGTGGAATCTTCCCAGGCCAGGGATTGAACTGGAGCCCCTTGCACTGCAAGGCAGTGTCCTTACCCACTGGACCACCAGGGCAGCCCCCTTCATAGATTCTTAATCTGCCTTACTTGCTCTAGTTTTTCATGGCATGTATAAACCTCTAAATTATTATAAAATATTCTTATTGTGTCTCCCCCAAATTAAATGAAAGCTCCAGGAAGGCAGGCTTTTTTTTTTTTTTCTCATATATATCCCAAGCACCCTAAATAGTGCTTGGCTTGTTTGTGAAAGAATAAATAATATATTCTAATCTCTAGATGGTTACAGCCAGAGAAGGAGTCTCTCGGATGGCTAAACTCAATAGCTAGTTGCAGAGAGCTGCTTATGACTAGAAGAGGTTATTGAGCACCTACATCCTTAACTTTGCATGTCATTAGATACTACTGCTTTAATTTAATTTAATTGATTAATTGTATTTAATTTTTTCTAAATAACCTGATTATAAAATGTACTTCCTAATTTTCGGTTTTTGTGTGTTTGCTTGTTTTTTGTCAAAACTAGCATTTATTCTGGCCTACTAGCTCACACTGACTTAAATATATATGTATTTCTATGTTTGTGTACATTTATCAGAAGATTCAACAACAAATATCATCCGGAATTTTTCTAACCTCCCTCCCCTGATCCCTGTCTATCAAATGGTTGGGTGTATAGTGAGGAGCTGGGAGGAAAGCTGTAAGTTTTTTTTAATCTTACTGCCTTAATGTTTTAGAGCTTTGATCTTCCTAATTTTTTACTATGTAATCATGTTCTTCTTTTCAGTAACCTAACTTAATTTTGTCTATTCCTTAGGACTTTTGAACAAACTGATTCATTTAGCCAATCTGGGTTCCTATTACCTTTGTTATATTTCCCACATTTAAGTATAGATTGTTCTTAAGCTCATTTCATGACTGTTAACATCTTGTGCTTTCTTTCCATGAGATGATTCTAATAAGAGCAATAATCCTAGTTGGCTTTTTTTTTTTAAGAAAAATGATTTTTCTAAAAAAATAGTAATACTCTTAAGACCTGGAAAATACAGAAAAGTACAGCTAGAGTAAAATTCAACTAGCGTTTCAATGGGGAGAAGACTTAACATTGTGTGTGTGTGTGTGTGTGTGTGTGTGTGTGTGTTCTTCACTTAGGACTTCTAATTTTTTTTTAATTAGAGTATAATTGCTTTACAATATTGTATTAGTTTCCGCTGTGCAATGAAGTGAATCAGCTATACGTGTACATATATCCTCTCTCTCTTGGACCTCCCATGCAGTGGCGAGGGTGTTGAGAAGGAGAAATTGAGATGACCGTGGACACTGGGAAACTAACATTTATGTTCTGGGGGAAAGACAAGTCCAAGAAGGAAGTTGATTGAAGAGATGAGGCGAGAGGGAAAGATTCAGGATGACTGTTAGGTTTCTGATGTGAATGGTACTGACATTGAGCTGAGGAAGAATTGGAAGGAGTCAATCTGACGGGGATTTCAAAGTAAATTTTTGGACAAGTTAATTGATGATGAGATACTTATCAGACGAAGATGAGTAGACAGTTGAATGCAAGTCTAGAGGTCTGGGCTGGAAATACGAATTCAAGGGTCATGGGGATATTTCGTCTTTGTAGGGGTGGGACTGCAGGGCACTGAGTGCACGCTGGGAGGAGAGGAGGGCAAAGGCCAAGGCCCGGGCCCGCCTGCCTGCGGGGACAGGAGGAGCTGATGCCATCTCCGTGAAGTCAGGGCGTGCATCTCCTCCTCCTCCTGCACCTCTCAGGGGCCCGCTTCCAGCCTGGCTCACAGGATGGGCTCACAAAGCATGTGCTGAAGGAGGGAAGAAGAAAATTGCTGGAGAAGTCAGTGGGTATGTTGCCACACCATGCACCTTTCTGGCTGTGTCCAGGCCAGAGCACAGAATAGTGTTTCTGTCCGCTTTGGTCACATACTGGGGTGGAAAGTTCCACACCTGGCAAGGACTCCCTTGTAACTTTTTTTTTTTTTTGTAACACTTTATAAATTACCTGTTTGAACTGAAGTCTTCTCTTCTCCCTTTACTTAAGTATAGATAAATAGCTGTAACTGTTTTTTGTTTGAACCAGTTTGTCCCCATGATACACTGGTTTGGTTTTTTTCATTAAAAGACACTGACCTTCATCCTTGGCAATTCCTCAAGACTATTTATTTTCCAGTGCCAACAAGAATGAAATGACTTTGACCAATCTGAAACAAATTGCTCGTTTTCCCCCCTCTTTCTGTTGAAGTACCTGCATTTAAAATTCCTAGTGGAATGCATGCAAATTACAATAGCAAGCAGAGCCAAAACTGAGCATCTGAAGGAGTAACAACAGATCTTTACATAGGTACAAGTTGCTTTTTTTGGATTTAATTTTATGTAATTAACATTGTCCCTTTAGCATTCCTGTCCCAATAGTTATTTTATCTCTCTTGGACCTCCCATGCAGTGGCGAGGGTGTTGAGAAGGAGAAATTGAGATGACCGTGGACACTGGGAAACTAACATTTATGTTCTGGGGGAAAGACAAGTCCAAGAAGGAAGTTGATTGAAGAGATGAGGCGAGAGGGAAAGATTCAGGATGACTGTTAGGTTTCTGATGTGAATGGTACTGACATTGAGCTGAGGAAGAATTGGAAGGAGTCAATCTGACGGGGATTTCAAAGTAAATTTTTGGACAAGTTAATTGATGATGAGATACTTATCAGACGAAGATGAGTAGACAGTTGAATGCAAGTCTAGAGGTCTGGGCTGGAAATACGAATTCAAGGGTCATGGGGATATTTCGTCTTTGTAGGGGTGGGACTGCAGGGCACTGAGTGCACGCTGGGAGGAGAGGAGGGCAAAGGCCAAGGCCCGGGCCCGCCTGCCTGCGGGGACAGGAGGAGCCGATGCCATCTCCGTGAAGTCAGGGCGTGCATCTCCTCCTCCTCCTGCACCTCTCAGGGGCCCGCTTCCAGCCTGGCTCACAGGATGGGCTCACAAAGCATGTGCTGAAGGAGGGAAGAAGAAAATTGCTGGAGAAGTCAGTGGGTATGTTGCCACACCATGCACCTTTCTGGCTGTGTCCAGGCCAGAGCACAGAATAGTGTTTCTGTCCGCTTTGGTCACATACTGGGGTGGAAAGTTCCACACCTGGCAAGGACTCCCTTGTAACTTTTTTTTTTTTTTTGTAACACTTTATAAATTACCTGTTTGAACTGAAGTCTTCTCTTCTCCCTTTACTTAAGTATAGATAAATAGCTGTGACTGTTTTTTGTTTGAACCAGTTTGTCCCCATGATACACTGGTTTGGTTTTTTTCATTAAAAGACACTGACCTTCATCCTTGGCAATTCCTCAAGACTATTTATTTTCCAGTGCCAACAAGAATGAAATGACTTTGACCAATCTGAAACAAATTGCTCGTTTTCCCCCCTCTTTCTGTTGAAGTACCTGCATTTAAAATTCCTAGTGGAATGCATGCAAATTACAATAGCAAGCAGAGCCAAAACTGAGCATCTGAAGGAGTAACAACAGATCTTTACATAGGTACAAGTTGCTTTTTTTGGATTTAATTTTATGTAATTAACATTGTCCCTAATGTAAGATAGCATTCCTGTCCCAATAGTAGCATTATTTTTTTTAAAAAAACTTTTTTTATTTATTTATTTTTGGCTGTGCTGGGTCTTTGTTGATGTGTGGGTTTAGCTGCTCTGCGGTATGTGGGATCTTCCCGGATCAGGGATCGAACCTGTGTCTCCTGCATCGGCAGACGGGTTCTTATCCACTGAGCCACAAGGGAAGCCCAGCATTATTTTTTATAATAAAGTTATACTGTCATTTTATATGCATAATAATTGATATTAACAAATATAGCTCAGATGAAAACCTCAAAAAGCATAGATCACCTGATAAATGTCTGGTTAATCATAACCTTGGATAAATTATTTTTTGAGCTTTTTGTATTGGGGTATAACCAATTAACAATTAGTGATGGCTTCAGGTGAACAGTGAAGGATTCAACTGTACATATATATGTATCCATCCTCCCCCAGCAGTGGCCTTATTTTTAAAAGATCAATGCAGAGGATATAGGACAATAGGCAGGATGTTTCCAGTTAAGCAATAAATCATTGCCACCATCATATAGGCAGGGGATTGCAAATGTTGGCTATGTGAGGGCATTGGGCACCAGCAAGTTTTTGAATGGTTGAACTTAAGCAGAGACCTGAAAAGAAAAATACCATTCAATGGCCAAAACTAGCAGGGTTATGTTGTGAAAATGTTCTGACCTTTAGGGAGCAATGCTGCTGCAGACAGCTGATGTCCATTCTGGAAATCAGCATTAAGGGCAGTGGGATGAAACCGAGCTGATGAATTGGACAGAAAGGGCGGCCCCTTTTCAGATTCCTTTTGTAACACAGCCAGAAAGAAGTAAAGGCTGCAACAGCAACTGAAAATTCCGGCCCAGACATGGCATTTAAAATATCAAAATTACAGGGGTTTCCCTGGTGGTCCAGTGGGTAAAGAATCTGCCTTGCAGTACAAGGGGCACCAGTTTGATCCCTGGCCCAGGAAGTTTACACATGCCAAGGAACGGCTGTGCCAGTGTGTCCAGTTACGAGCCAGTGCTCTGGAGCACGTGCGCCCAGAGCAGGTACTCTGCAATGAGAGAGGCCACTGCAATGGTAGGCCCCCACATGCCAAAGAATAAAGATGGATGAAAAATAAAAAACGATGATTTAGAGGCCAAAAAGAAAAGTCGAAGGCACAATTGTATACATTTAAGCAAAAAATCAAAATTATAGTTGGAAGAGATGAAAACTGCCATCCAGTCTGTGATGTTTTCCATTCATCTTTCCTAACGAATGAAAATCCCTGGGATTTTTACAGTTCCCTCTCTCATTAACCGTACCAGAAGAGGTTTATATTGGAATCACTGAGTGCTGAATTGAAACTTCTCAAAGTGTAGGTTAAAGGAACAGCAGTGGTATTAGAAGGAGAGTACACTTTCCAAGCATCTTTCAAACAGAGACGATCAGCCCCAACACCCACGAGACTTTCATCAGGGGATAAACAAAGTCCACCTCCGCCCTGAAGGTGATCTGCCTCCGAGCATCTCAGAGGGCGACAGGAATATGCAGGCTTGCATCATTCTCACCGTTTCCCTGGCCACCAGACCTCATCAGCACTGGATAAAAGGACCAGCGTTTTGGAGCGCTTTTCATAGGCTGTGTGACTAAGTCAAGGACTTTTAAAGAGGAATTTTTCATAAGCCCAAAGGAAAAAGGGGTCCCTGTACCGTAGCAGTACAGACAGTGTGTTGTGTTCCATCCTGGGGATGCCGAGGATGAAGTCCGTGAATTCCCTCTTTGTCTCACACATTTATACCAGTTTCTTTTTAGGAATCAGGCTTTTTTAAAACAAGAAAACCATTTGCTCTCTCAGATGTTGCCGTTAAACTTCAGGTGAAGTAGGAACACAGAGATGCAGCTACTGCTTTGTAAAGGCTGCAACAGCAACTGAAAATTCCGGCCCAGACATGGCATTTAAAATATCAAAATTACAGGGGTTTCCCTGGTGGTCCAGTGGGTAAAGAATCTGCCTTGCAGTACAAGGGGCACCAGTTTGATCCCTGGCCCAGGAAGTTTACACATGCCAAGGAACGGCTGTGCCAGTGTGTCCAGTTACGAGCCAGTGCTCTGGAGCACGTGCGCCCAGAGCAGGTACTCTGCAATGAGAGAGGCCACTGCAATGGTAGGCCCCCACATGCCAAAGAATAAAGATGGATGAAAAATAAAAAACGATGATTTAGAGGCCAAAAAGAAAAGTCGAAGGCACAATTGTATACATTTAAGCAAAAAATCAAAATTATAGTTGGAAGAGATGAAAACTGCCATCCAGTCTGTGATGTTTTCCATTCATCTTTCCTAACGAATGAAAATCCCTGGGATTTTTACAGTTCCCTCTCTCATTAACCGTACCAGAAGAGGTTTATATTGGAATCACTGAGTGCTGAATTGAAACTTCTCAAAGTGTAGGTTAAAGGAACAGCAGTGGTATTAGAAGGAGAGTACACTTTCCAAGCATCTTTCAAACAGAGACGATCAGCCCCAACACCCACGAGACTTTCATCAGGGGATAAACAAAGTCCACCTCCGCCCTGAAGGTGATCTGCCTCCGAGCATCTCAGAGGGCGACAGGAATATGCAGGCTTGCATCATTCTCACCGTTTCCCTGGCCACCAGACCTCATCAGCACTGGATAAAAGGACCAGCGTTTTGGAGCGCTTTTCATAGGCTGTGTGACTAAGTCAAGGACTTTTAAAGAGGAATTTTTCATAAGCCCAAAGGAAAAAGGGGTCCCTGTACCGTAGCAGTACAGACAGTGTGTTGTGTTCCATCCTGGGGATGCCGAGGATGAAGTCCGTGAATTCCCTCTTTGTCTCACACATTTATACCAGTTTCTTTTTAGGAATCAGGCTTTTTTAAAACAAGAAAAACCATTTGCTCTCTCAGACGTTGCCGTTAAACTTCAGGTGAAGTAGGAACACAGAGATGCAGCTACTGCTTTGTAAAGGGGCTTATATATTTCATCAGCCTCCCGGAGTCCTGAGAAGTGGAATCATGAGGCCAGACTTGGAGTGGCAGGAGGCTTTCATAAGGATTAGCAGGGAGGGAGCGGCCTCCTTTTTTAGCCCCCAAGTAAATGCCTTTCCTGTTAAGAAACATACATTTTCTATTCTCTCTTCATCTGATTCTTTTTCCCTAATCTGGGAAGTAGCATTTTTTTTTTCTCCAAGTGCATACATCCCCCCTCTAAGGCTCTCTCCTCCTCTTTTTCTTCTGACTCAGACACAAAAACACTTCTGCTGTATTCTATAGCAGCAGTTTGCAGCAGAATCAGTGACATAAAGTGATTTTTAAGGAAAGAAAGCACATACCCTTTTTCGTCTTCTTTCCTTTGGTCTTCTTGGCAGAGGAGTCTCCTTAAATGCCTCAGCTCACTGGGTGAGTTTGGGCAAAAGGAGAAAAGAGGAGGTACTGCAAGGAGGTTACAAGTGGACCTTTGTCTGCTTCATCCCTCGCCCGCCCGCCTGCTGCAGCCAGGACCAGGAGCGGAGGCAGCTGCGGAGGGAGACGGGGCTGTGAGGATGGCCCCCTGGCCTCTCCCAAACCAGGTGGGAGGGAACCAACAGCTTCCTGACAGAAGGAAATAGCTGGTCTGGACAGGCACCCCCGAGAGGCAGGCTGTCAGAGCGATGAGATGTAGAACCTGAGGCATTTAAAGAGAGTAATTTTTACCTGTGAGTGTGCGTGTGTGTATGTGAGAGAGACAGAGACAACACGGAGTGATTTTTACCTTTGTGTGTATATGTGTATGTGTATGAGAGAGACAGACAAATAGCACAGTTATTTTTAGGAGAAGTGTGTATGTGAGAGAGAGGGACAGAGACAGAGAGACAAATGAGTTAAAAAGAAATCTATTCTGTGCCTCAGAAATAAAGGCATGAAAGGAATTTCAGTCTGTTTAGAGTCAAGTGGAATTGTAACATCTGTTAACTATCCTTAAGTTGTTATTTTAATTCAATTTGGAGCAGAGTTCCAGGAGCTAGAAAGATTATAATAAAGCAGGATTATCTAGACAAAGAACGGGGTGGTTGGGGGGGTTTTTTGGGTAATATATTTCATCAGCCTCCCGGAGTCCTGAGAAGTGGAATCATGAGGCCAGACTTGGAGTGGCAGGAGGCTTTCATAAGGATTAGCAGGGAGGGAGCGGCCTCCTTTTTTAGCCCCCAAGTAAATGCCTTTCCTGTTAAGAAACATACATTTTCTATTCTCTCTTCATCTGATTCTTTTTCCCTAATCTGGGAAGTAGCATTTTTTTTTTCTCCAAGTGCATACATCCCCCCTCTAAGGCTCTCTCCTCCTCTTTTTCTTCTGACTCAGACACAAAAACACTTCTGCTGTATTCTATAGCAGCAGTTTGCAGCAGAATCAGTGACATAAAGTGATTTTTAAGGAAAGAAAGCACATACCCTTTTTCGTCTTCTTTCCTTTGGTCTTCTTGGCAGAGGAGTCTCCTTAAATGCCTCAGCTCACTGGGTGAGTTTGGGCAAAAGGAGAAAAGAGGAGGTACTGCAAGGAGGTTACAAGTGGACCTTTGTCTGCTTCATCCCTCGCCCGCCCGCCTGCTGCAGCCAGGACCAGGAGCGGAGGCAGCTGCGGAGGGAGACGGGGCTGTGAGGATGGCCCCCTGGCCTCTCCCAAACCAGGTGGGAGGGAACCAACAGCTTCCTGACAGAAGGAAATAGCTGGTCTGGACAGGCACCCCCGAGAGGCAGGCTGTCAGAGCGATGAGATGTAGAACCTGAGGCATTTAAAGAAAGTAATTTTTACCTGTGAGTGTGCGTGTGTGTATGTGAGAGAGACAGAGACAACACGGAGTGATTTTTACCTTTGTGTGTATATGTGTATGTGTATGAGAGAGACAGACAAATAGCACAGTTATTTTTAGGAGAAGTGTGTATGTGAGAGAGAGGGACAGAGACAGAGAGACAAATGAGTTAAAAAGAAATCTATTCTGTGCCTCAGAAATAAAGGCATGAAAGGAATTTCAGTCTGTTTAGAGTCAAGTGGAATTGTAACATCTGTTAACTATCCTTAAGTTGTTATTTTAATTCAATTTGGAGCAGAGTTCCAGGAGCTAGAAAGATTATAATAAAGCAGGATTATCTAGACAAAGAACGGGGTGGTTGGGGGGTGGGAAGAACTCTTGGTTGCACAGAAAAACCTACATGAACTTTTCAGCCAATCTAGTGTGTGTGTGTCTATGCATGTTCTCTATCTATCTGTCTATCTATATGCACACACACACACACACACACACACACACACATATGTTATTACTCTTATGTTCAATCAACATTTATTACAAATAGAAAGTGTTAGTCTCTCAGTGATGTCTGACTCTTTGTGACCCCGTGAGCCTGCCAGGCTCCACTGTCCTCGGGATTCTCCAGGCAAGAATACTGGAGTGGGTTATCATTCCCTTCTCCAGGGCATCTTCCCAACCCAGGAGTTGAGCCCAGATCTCCCACATTGCAGGCAGACCCTCTACCATCTGAGCCACTAGGGAAGCCGCCAAATAGAAAAGTGCCCCCAAACTGACAGAGCCAGTTCATAATATAGAACTTAAATAATCATGTTAAATGTATTGGTATTAAATTTGAAGAGGGGGCTGATAAGTATTTCCAAAGAAACAACAAAATCCTTCCAGTCAGAGGAAGTCTGCAGATGTCTTAGGTATAATTGCTGACATTGGACCTCTTATGCTTGTGGGGGAAAAAATGGGAATGTACATCAATTCTTCCCCCAATTCCTACCTGGGAGCTTGTGCCTGCACCCTGAGTTAGGATCTGCTGCTCAACTGTTTCCTAACTGACCCTTTTCTCCCATTCCCTCCAGGCTAAATCCTTCTCGAGTCCAGACGCTCAGAGTAAGGTGTGAAGAGAAGCAGCCACAGGTTTCACCCTTCACAAGTCCCCTCCCTGGAGAGAAGGAAGATCTGTTTTCTGTGAGTATCCTCCACAAAAGGAGTTTCACAATAATGACGCTAGTTGAAAAGTAATTCACAGTATGTTTGTCGACATAATAAGGAGCCACAGACAAAATCGCCTTTGAATATGTCTCTAAAATCTTCCATCTGTTAAAAGGAAACAATTAACCTGTTTTATTAATTACTTTTGAGCTCAGCACAAGAGTATTCTTTTTGATGAAAATGATTTAAAGTTGCCCTTAAGATTTCTCCTGAACCTGGGACGTTTGTGCTGAGAACGGTTTTTGCAGCTGGGTTGAACAAGATACCCTCGAATCTCCAGGCTTGGCTTCTGCTGCTACTGCAGCGGAACAGGAAGCTCCGTGTGGCCCCAAGGAGACAGCAGGATTAATCACCAAAGGGATGTCGCTTGTAATGTCAAGCGGATGCCACTTTAGCTGCAGGAAGGGATCTGCTTCCCAGAAGCCCTTGTGTTGGAATTAGGCTGTGCTTGGGAACTGCTAGGACCCCAGACACGCAACCATGGCTGTAATAGGGCTCACAGAAGGGAACTTCCTGTTCAGAAACTTTGTGTCAGAAGAACAAACACAGGACCGCCTTTACCTGGGCATGCACAGCAAGGCTCCCTGAGCACCCTGTTGAAGCTGATCTTTATTCATTTATTTATTTTTTCTTTTTTTAAAGATTTATTTATTTATTTTGGGCGGGGGTCGGGTTAGGGAGGGAGGGGAGCAGGCAGGCCACTTCTATTGGTCTTTCATTTGTCTGTTTTCATCCTTGTTTCTTTGTTTCGCTTGTTTCTTTTCGTTTGTCCTTAAGTCTGCAGATGTCTTAGGTATAATTGCTGACATTGGACCTCTTATGCTTGTGGGGGAAAAAATGGGAATGTACATCAATTCTTCCCCCAATTCCTACCTGGGAGCTTGTGCCTGCACCCTGAGTTAGGATCTGCTGCTCAACTGTTTCCTAACTGACCCTTTTCTCCCATTCCCTCCAGGCTAAATCCTTCTCGAGTCCAGACGCTCAGAGTAAGGTGTGAAGAGAAGCAGCCGCAGGTTTCACCCTTCACAAGTCCCCTCCCTGGAGAGAAGGAAGATCTGTTTTCTGTGAGTATCCTCCACAAAAGGAGTTTCACAATAATGACGCTAGTTGAAAAGTAATTCACAGTATGTTTGTCGACATAATAAGGAGCCACAGACAAAATCGCCTTTGAATATGTCTCTAAAATCTTCCATCTGTTAAAAGGAAACAATTAACCTGTTTTATTAATTACTTTTGAGCTCAGCACAAGAGTATTCTTTTTGATGAAAATGATTTAAAGTTGCCCTTAAGATTTCTCCTGAACCTGGGACGTTTGTGCTGAGAACGGTTTTTGCAGCTGGGTTGAACAAGATACCCTCGAATCTCCAGGCTTGGCTTCTGCTGCTACTGCAGCGGAACAGGAAGCTCCGTGTGGCCCCAAGGAGACAGCAGGATTAATCACCAAAGGGATGTCGCTTGTAATGTCAAGCGGATGCCACTTTAGCTGCAGGAAGGGATCTGCTTCCCAGAAGCCCTTGTGTTGGAATTAGGCTGTGCTTGGGAACTGCTAGGACCCCAGACACGCAACCATGGCTGTAATAGGGCTCACAGAAGGGAACTTCCTGTTCAGAAACTTTGTGTCAGAAGAACAAACACAGGACCGCCTTTACCTGGGCATGCACAGCAAGGCTCCCTGAGCACCCTGTTGAAGCTGATCTTTATTCATTTATTTATTTTTTCTTTTTTTAAAGATTTATTTATTTATTTTGGGCGGGGGTCGGGTTAGGGAGGGAGGGGAGCAGGCAGGCCACTTCTATTGGTCTTTCATTTGTCTGTTTTCATCCTTGTTTCTTTGTTTCGTCTTTGTTCTTTGGCTCCTGTGGGCCTCCCATCGCGGTGGCGTCTGTCGTTGCAGAGCGCCGGCTCTGGGCGCATGCGCTCCAGAGCTCCGGCTCGGTGATTGGCCACATCAGTCCAGCCGCTCCGCGGCACGTGGGATCTTCCCAGGCCAGGGCTCGAGCCGGCGCAAGGCGGTGTCCTTACCCACTGGAGCACCAGGGGAAGCCCTTATTCATTTATTTTTGAATACGTTAACTTATTACTCAGTTTGTTTCAGAGTAGTTCCTGGTGGCTCAGTAGTAAAGAATCTGCCTGCCAATGCAGGAGACCCTGGCTCAATCCCTGGGTCAGGAAGATCCCCTGGAGAAGGGAATGACTACTCACTCTAGCACTCTTTCCTGGGAAATCTAATGGACAGAGGAGCCTGGCAGACTACAGTCCACTGAGTTTCAAAGAGTCCGATATGACTAACTAACACTATAACAGTGAAATAGTTTGATATAATAGCAATCACCATTTAAAGTATTTTAGATTTTGAAGTATGGCTCAAGGACCATGCATGCTCAGTCACTCAGTCATCTTCAACCGTTTGCAACGCCATAGAGTCTTCTGTCCATGGGATTCTCTAGGCAAGAATATTGGAGTTGGTTCCCATTTCCTCCGCCAGGGAATCTTCCTCACCCAGGATTAAACCCCGGTCTCCTGCATTGGCAGGCAGATTCTTTACCACTGAGCCACCTGGGAAACCCTCAGCTCAAGGAACACCCGTTGTTTCAATGCATTTCAGTATAACAAGGCAATATTTTTTTTTATTGGCATCATTGATACCTATGAACAATAGCCTAATAGGCAGACTAAGCTTTAACCTTCCTTTTCTTTGGTGGCTGTTTAAAGACTTTGAAAGAGCAGATAACTCATTTCAATAGAAATCTGTTACTGATATTTACCTCTACATAATCTTCAGCTAAGACATGGAATGCCGCAAACAAGCTTTTGTTAGCTTGACCCCCTCCACCCCCAACAACAAAAATTACCCCAACCCAAGTTTTTATTTTAGGTATATTGATCTTCTGGTGTAAAGCCTGACCTTTTAAATACTAAATGCAGTCAATGGCCAACAACCTGATCCCTTCCAAAGAGTGAGAAGAAAGTAGAATGGAGAAATTTCTTTGAATTGTTAGGTTGACTTTGTACAAGTTCTAAGAGGTCCGTCAATCCTGATGCTTAGTTAAACCTACTGGTAAAGAATCAATTACATTCTTAGACACTGCAGTCTTCATTTTGTGACAAAACTGGCCTTTAAATATCATAGAAATTAAGTCAGAAAAATGGACCTCAGGGGAGACGTGAATCTAGTCTAGAGCTCTCCAGTTTTAGGAGCCCGTGGAGTATTTAGAATGAATGATCATGTTCAGATGAAAATAAACCCTGGCAGGAAGAGAGGCCAAGAAAGAAAGGAACTTGAAAATGAGCGTTTTGGTTTCCTGGCAGTCTAAAAGAGACCTTGGACTGACAGTAAATGGAATCATAGCCCAGATCCCAACAGTAATTGTGTGGTTTGTCAGGCACAACCTACTTATCAAACCGAGAACGGTGGAAAGGTTAAGTTGCCAATGGATGTTCTCTGTATTCCCCAAGTGACGGCTGAAGCTTCCCCGGTACAAGCCTCTGGTTGTCTGGTAATGAGGACAGTACCAGTCTGGATACTAGTAAAAACAGGATCATTACCAAGTGCTCCAGACACTTTCAAAATGTGGGCTTATTTCACCCAAGCGACATTCCTTCATGAGGTAGATTTTCAGATGGGGTAACTAGGGCTCCTGCATTGGCAGGCAGATTCTTTACCACTGAGCCACCTGGGAAACCCTCAGCTCAAGGAACACCCGTTGTTTCAATGCATTTCAGTATAACAAGGCAATATTTTTTTTTATTGGCATCATTGATACCTATGAACAATAGCCTAATAGGCAGACTAAGCTTTAACCTTCCTTTTCTTTGGTGGCTGTTTAAAGACTTTGAAAGAGCAGATAACTCATTTCAATAGAAATCTGTTACTGATATTTACCTCTACATAATCTTCAGCTAAGACATGGAATGCCGCAAACAAGCTTTTGTTAGCTTGACCCCCTCCACCCCCAACAACAAAAATTACCCCAACCCAAGTTTTTATTTTAGGTATATTGATCTTCTGGTGTAAAGCCTGGCCTTTTAAATACTAAATGCAGTCAATGGCCAACAACCTGATCCCTTCCAAAGAGTGAGAAGAAAGTAGAATGGAGAAATTTCTTTGAATTGTTAGGTTGACTTTGTACAAGTTCTAAGAGGTCCGTCAATCCTGATGCTTAGTTAAACCTACTGGTAAAGAATCAATTACATTCTTAGACACTGCAGTCTTCATTTTGTGACAAAACTGGCCTTTAAATATCATAGAAATTAAGTCAGAAAAATGGACCTCAGGGGAGACGTGAATCTAGTCTAGAGCTCTCCAGTTTTAGGAGCCCGTGGAGTATTTAGAATGAATGATCATGTTCAGATGAAAATAAACCCTGGCAGGAAGAGAGGCCAAGAAAGAAAGGAACTTGAAAATGAGCGTTTTGGTTTCCTGGCAGTCTAAAAGAGACCTTGGACTGACAGTAAATGGAATCATAGCCCAGATCCCAACAGTAATTGTGTGGTTTGTCAGGCACAACCTACTTATCAAACCGAGAACGGTGGAAAGGTTAAGTTGCCAATGGATGTTCTCTGTATTCCCCAAGTGACGGCTGAAGCTTCCCCGGTACAAGCCTCTGGTTGTCTGGTAATGAGGACAGTACCAGTCTGGATACTAGTAAAAACAGGATCATTACCAAGTGCTCCAGACACTTTCAAAATGTGGGCTTATTTCACCCAAGCGACATTCCTTCATGAGGTAGATTTTCAGATGGGGTAACTAGGGCTCCAGAATGTTAGGCAGCTTGGCCAAGATCACCCAGCTGGTAAGCAGTGAAGCTGAAACTGGAAAGAAAACGAAATGATGCTGCTAGCCTGCTGCCTCAATAGTAGGAGTGGAGTAAGCGAGAGTCTAAAATAACAATGGAGTAGGAAATGGCAACCCACAAGGGCACAGCGCTTCCATGCATTGCCTTTTTTTTTTTTTTTTAATTTTGGCCTCTTTTATTGATTTTTTGTTTATTTCTTTTCGTCCATCTTTATATTTTGGCCTTTGTGGGCCTCCCATCACGGTGGCCTCTCTTGTTGCAGAGCACCGGCTCTGGGCGCATGTGCTCTAGAGTGCAGACTCGTAATTGGACACACCAGTCCAGCCACTCTGCTGGCACATGGACTCTTCCCGGGCCAGGAATTGAACCGGTGCCACCTGCACTGCAAGGCAAACTCTTTACGCACTGGACCATCAGGGAAACCCTGTGCATTGCCTTTTGCCCTCAGTTTTATAGGCTCCATTCCCAACGTTGCCCAGGTCGGCACATTTCCCTCCATGCGATTCTCTAGAAAGGTGGTTTTGTCTGTGTGTCATGTAGTTAGTGTGTTCTGTCACATTCTGCATTCCATCCTGCTGTATATCTAAAATATGCTGTTTAAACTTCCCTGCATTAAAAATACATCTTGATGGTATAAAGGCCAGTGGGTTCTGACACACATAGTGTCTTACGTTATGGTGATCAGTCCTAAAAATAAACCCTGGCAGGAAGAGAGGCCAAGAAAGAAAGGAACTTGAAAATGAGCGTTTTGGTTTCCTGGCAGTCTAAAAGAGACCTTGGACTGACAGTAAATGGAATCATAGCCCAGATCCCAACAGTAATTGTGTGGTTTGTCAGGCACAACCTACTTATCAAACCGAGAACGGTGGAAAGGTTAAGTTGCCAATGGATGTTCTCTGTATTCCCCAAGTGACGGCTGAAGCTTCCCCGGTACAAGCCTCTGGTTGTCTGGTAATGAGGACAGTACCAGTCTGGATACTAGTAAAAACAGGATCATTACCAAGTGCTCCAGACACTTTCAAAATGTGGGCTTATTTCACCCAAGCGACATTCCTTCATGAGGTAGATTTTCAGATGGGGTAACTAGGGCTCCAGAATGTTAGGCAGCTTGGCCAAGATCACCCAGCTGGTAAGCAGTGAAGCTGAAACTGGAAAGAAAACGAAATGATGCTGCTAGCCTGCTGCCTCAATAGTAGGAGTGGAGTAAGCGAGAGTCTAAAATAACAATGGAGTAGGAAATGGCAACCCACAAGGGCACAGCGCTTCCATGCATTGCCTTTTTTTTTTTTTTTTAATTTTGGCCTCTTTTATTGATTTTTTGTTTATTTCTTTTCGTCCATCTTTATATTTTGGCCTTTGTGGGCCTCCCATCACGGTGGCCTCTCTTGTTGCAGAGCACCGGCTCTGGGCGCATGTGCTCTAGAGTGCAGACTCGTAATTGGACACACCAGTCCAGCCACTCTGCTGGCACATGGACTCTTCCCGGGCCAGGAATTGAACCGGTGCCACCTGCACTGCAAGGCAAACTCTTTACGCACTGGACCATCAGGGAAACCCTGTGCATTGCCTTTTGCCCTCAGTTTTATAGGCTCCATTCCCAACGTTGCCCAGGTCGGCACATTTCCCTCCATGCGATTCTCTAGAAAGGTGGTTTTGTCTGTGTGTCATGTAGTTAGTGTGTTCTGTCACATTCTGCATTCCATCCTGCTGTATATCTAAAATATGCTGTTTAAACTTCCCTGCATTAAAAATACATCTTGATGGTATAAAGGCCAGTGGGTTCTGACACACACATAGTGTCTTACGTTATGGTACAGAATGGACTCATTGTCCTAAAATAGCTTATGGATTTTGCCTCTTCTCCCTGGAACTCAGCAATTACTGATTGTTTCACCGTTTCTATAGTTTTACATTTTCCTCACTGTCATGTAATTGGAACCATATAGTATGTAATCTGTATAGACTGGCTTCTTTCACTTAGCGATCTGTATTTAAGAGTCCTTCATGTATTCTTTTTTTTGCGGGGGTGAGGGTTAGGGATGGGGGGAGGTGGGCGGGCCACTTCTGTTGGTCTTTCGTTTATCTGTTTTTCATCCGTCTTTGCTCTTTGGCCCATGTGGGCCTCCCATCGCAGTGGCCTCTGTTGTCGCAGAGCACTGGCTCGGCGCATGCGCTCTAGAGCTCTGGCGTGGTAATTGGACACATGGGTCCAGCTGCTCCGCGACACGTGGGATCTTCCCAGGCCAGGGAACGAACCGGCGCCCCTTGCACTGCAAGGTGGTGTCCTTACCCACTGGACCACCAGGGAAGCCCTCCTTCATGTATTCTTAAGGTTTCATGGTTGATTTCTCTTTATTCCCAAATAATTTTCCATGCTATTGATAGACTACAGTCTGTTCATCTTTTCACCTGTTGAAGAACATCTTTGTTTCTTACAGTTTTTGAAATTATAAAGGAGCTATAAACATTCATGTACAGGTTTGGTGTCCACATACATTTTCAGATATTTTGATCAACGTCTTTTTAACATTTTTCAGGTTTGATTGTAATTGTTGATTTGTAATCAACTAACTTTTATATGTTTTCTCAAATATAGCTATTTAAAAATAATAATTTTCACATAATAAATCTGTTCAGAGTCAGGTACCGTTTTAAAATGTTTTCTTCAATATAGCATTTAAATATCAGATTTGCCCAGGTCGGCACATTTCCCTCCATGCGATTCTCTAGAAAGGTGGTTTTGTCTGTGTGTCATGTAGTTAGTGTGTTCTGTCACATTCTGCATTCCATCCTGCTGTATATCTAAAATATGCTGTTTAAACTTCCCTGCATTAAAAATACATCTTGATGGTATAAAGGCCAGTGGGTTCTGACACACACATAGTGTCTTACGTTATGGTACAGAATGGACTCGTCCTAAAATAGCTTATGGATTTTGCCTCTTCTCCCTGGAACTCAGCAATTACTGATTGTTTCACCGTTTCTATAGTTTTACATTTTCCTCACTGTCATGTAATTGGAACCATATGGTATGTAATCTGTATAGACTGGCTTCTTTCACTTAGCGATCTGTATTTAAGAGTCCTTCATGTATTCTTTTTTTTGCGGGGGTGAGGGTTAGGGATGGGGGAGGTGGCGGGCCACTTCTGTTGGTCTTTCGTTTATCTGTTTTTCATCCGTCTTTGCTCTTTGGCCCATGTGGGCCTCCCATCGCAGTGGCCTCTGTTGTCGCAGAGCACTGGCTCGGCGCATGCGCTCTAGAGCTCTGGCGTGGTAATTGGACACATGGGTCCAGCTGCTCCGCGACACGTGGGATCTTCCCAGGCCAGGGAACGAACCGGCGCCCCTTGCACTGCAAGGTGGTGTCCTTACCCACTGGACCACCAGGGAAGCCCTCCTTCATGTATTCTTAAGGTTTCATGGTTGATTTCTCTTTATTCCCAAATAATTTTCCATGCTATTGATAGACTACAGTCTGTTCATCTTTTCACCTGTTGAAGAACATCTTTGTTTCTTACAGTTTTTGAAATTATAAAGGAGCTATAAACATTCATGTACAGGTTTGGTGTCCACATACATTTTCAGATATTTTGATCAACGTCTTTTTAACATTTTTCAGGTTTGATTGTAATTGTTGATTTGTAATCAACTAACTTTTATATGTTTTCTCAAATATAGCTATTTAAAAATAATAATTTTCACATAATAAATCTGTTCAGAGTCAGGTACCGTTTTTTTTATACAAGTGTAAACAATGAACCCATCAGTGTTTTATGGAAGAAAAGAACTTTCAATATAGAGCCATTTAGAAGTATTCAGATTTCATATTCTTTGAAATATGAGCAGACATGTGGTCTGTTGAGGCTGTTTTTTTTACATTGCAAACAGGGAAAATTATAGGTGTTAAATGAGCCACAAAGTTATTCCTTTATTGCTGCAACCTTACTAATAACACATGTTGAAAGTTGCAGGTTTTGAAATCCAAATAAAAGCATTTGCAAGTTGAAGAAATAAATGCAGTAGGGTATTAGATAACTCGAGGTGGCTCACTTTGTGTATATTCCTCAAGAAGGACACAGGAAACGGCAAGAAACAGTGAACCTTGGAAATATTTTCCCTGGATATTTCGTCTCTAAGTGTGTGATATGTTCTACATATATCATAATCCTAGGACAATATCACTTCCTGGGAATTCCCTGGAAGTCCAGGAAGGACTTGGTGCTTTCATGGCAGGGACCCAAGTTTGATCCCTGGTCAGGGAGCTAAGACCTAGAAGCCATGTGGAGCAGCCAAAAAAATAAAATTACTTACTATTTCATAGGGTATGGGCATATATTTGAGTAGAAGGTAAATATGTTCACTAAAATTAGTGTAGAATGTGATAACAGTTCTGCCCCTAAAGCCTTTCTATAACACTGTCTTCTATCGGTGGCAACTCAGCCTTTGCCTTATTACTGGTAGTTCAAAGAGGGCTCCTTTGCAGATAAATTAGCAAAAATTGTCCCCACATCCAGACCACCTCACAGAACCTGCACTGTGTTTTCCCACAGAATCCTAGTGACTTTTGGTGATTGGACCAGCGGGGCTGACGTATAGAATATCCCACATCAAGACAGCGCTAGCAGTGTTTGCTGTTTTAGTGTGTGTCTTAAGTTACTTGATATAAACTATTTCAGACAATGGGAAAGTTCAAGTATCAGTGAGAATGAGGGTTTAAGACCGTCCTACGAGTTCAGTGTTTTTATCCTCTCCACAGCAACGACAGCCTTATTAGTGCCAGAAAAGTAATGAGTCCAAACCACACTGGCACGTGCAGGAGATTTTCTCCCCTGACCTAAGAGTTTCAGAGATTTCTCCACGAGGACTGGCTTCCCAAGAAGCTTGTTCAGGGGTGGGGGGAGTGGGAATGGAGTTTGGTCAGGCTTTAATACAGTGGAAGAAATTCAGACGAGTATTCTTGGGAATTTGATTCTTTCTGAAGCAGAAAATACCTTATGATCCATTCAACAGGGCCTTCTATAGAGATACACTCTCCCTGTAATGTACAAAATTATGGCAGGGGAAAATAGCTTCTTCTATCTGTCTTTCACAAAAATATGTATATATATTTATTCTTTTTCTTTTTTTTTTTTAGGTGGAGAAGCAGCAAGATGTTGGCCCCCTGGATCTTCTTGGCTTGTTCCCCAGATACTCTCAATGATGCCAATACAGGTGAGGTGATACTCATGTCTCCGGGCAAGGGAGATTTACAGAGATTGTTCTTGCCTGTATAGCCTCTTGTGCCAAATTAAAATTACCAAGGATTCTCTAGGACACAGCTCCCCTCAATCCTTCTGAGATTCAGCTTTCTAAGCATTGAAATGGCCCTGGTAGCAAAAAAAAAAAAAAAAAATTAAATTTCCCTCAAGAAAAAAGGAGGAGTCTGGGTCAAGGACTTGGGCTCCAGACCAGAGCCCAGAGGACTCTGTGGGGGACAGTATGTTCTAGATACAGTGTGCAGCTGTGGTCAGAAACCCAATTACACCCGGGCACTTTGGCAAAACGGCCGTGTTTGTGGAACAGTGGCTGACTGTGTGAGTGCAAATCCAATAAACTGTCGACGTGGGAGTCTGTGTCCTCAGGGCCACCCTGCTGCCTGCGTGGGGTTCTGAAGCAGAAAGGACATCCTCTTGGCGGGATGGGCTTACTGGAGCCTGTCAGACCCGGTTCTCAACAGTGACACCATGTAGGAGGGTTAGAATTCAGAACTAGTTTAAACATTCAAGTATCAGTGAGAATGAGGGTTTAAGACCGTCCTACGAGTTCAGTGTTTTTATCCTCTCCACAGCAACGACAGCCTTATTAGTGCCAGAAAAGTAATGAGTCCAAACCACAGTGGCACGTGCAGGAGATTTTCTCCCCTGACCTAAGAGTTTCAGAGATTTCTCCACGAGGACTGGCTTCCCAAGAAGCTTGTTCAGGGGTGGGGGGAGTGGGAATGGAGTTTGGTCAGGCTTTAATACAGTGGAAGAAATTCAGACGAGTATTCTTGGGAATTTGATTCTTTCTGAAGCAGAAAATACCTTATGATCCATTCAACAGGGCCTTCTATAGAGATACACTCTCCCTGTAATGTACAAAATTATGGCAGGGGAAAATAGCTTCTTCTATCTGTCTTTCACAAAAATATGTATATATATTTATTCTTTTTCTTTTTTTTTTTAGGTGGAGAAGCAGCAAGATGTTGGCCCCCTGGATCTTCTTGGCTTGTTCCCCAGATACTCTCAATGATGCCAATACAGGTGAGGTGATACTCATGTCTCCGGGCAAGGGAGATTTACAGAGATTGTTCTTGCCTGTATAGCCTCTTGTGCCAAATTAAAATTACCAAGGATTCTCTAGGACACAGCTCCCCTCAATCCTTCTGAGATTCAGCTTTCTAAGCATTGAAATGGCCCTGGTAGCAAAAAAAAAAAAAAAAAATTAAATTTCCCTCAAGAAAAAAGGAGGAGTCTGGGTCAAGGACTTGGGCTCCAGACCAGAGCCCAGAGGACTCTGTGGGGGACAGTATGTTCTAGATACAGTGTGCAGCTGTGGTCAGAAACCCAATTACACCCGGGCACTTTGGCAAAACGGCCGTGTTTGTGGAACAGTGGCTGACTGTGTGAGTGCAAATCCAATAAACTGTCGACGTGGGAGTCTGTGTCCTCAGGGCCACCCTGCTGCCTGCGTGGGGTTCTGAAGCAGAAAGGACATCCTCTTGGCGGGATGGGCTTACTGGAGCCTGTCAGACCCGGTTCTCAACAGTGACACCATGTAGGAGGGGTTAGAATTCAGAACTAGTTTAAACATTCAAGTATAGTTGATTAACAAGGCTGCGTTAGTTTCTGGTGGACAGCAAGTGGTTCATATATCTGTGTGTGTGTGTGTGTGTGTGTGTGTGTGTGTGTATGTATCTTTGTCCATTATGGTTTCTTACAAGATATTGAATATAGTTCCCTATGCTGTGCAATAGGACCTTATTGTTTATTTTATGTGTAATACTTTGTATCTCCTGGTCCCAAATCCCTAATTTATCCCCCCAACTTGGTAACCATAAGTTCACTTTCTTGTGTTTTTTCAAATGTGTTTCATTGAACAATAGCTTTATTGCTCTGAGGCATGTGGGATCTTCCCTGACCAACCATCAAACTTGTGTCCCCTGCCTTAGCAGGCAGACTTTTTACCACCAACTCACCAGAGAAGCCCTACTGGTAGACTTTATTGAAGGTCATTCTGACCAATGTGAGATGATGCCTCACTGTAGTTTTGATTCACTTTTCTC
The DNA here is from genome assembly GCA_022376925.1 of Tragulus kanchil. Lineage (NCBI taxonomy): Eukaryota > Metazoa > Chordata > Mammalia > Artiodactyla > Tragulidae > Tragulus > Tragulus kanchil. Next base: position 136,684,984 of record JAIOJX010000023.1, read on the forward strand.
TATTAATTAGTGATGCCGAGCATCTTTCCATGTGCCCATTGGCCATCTGTGTGTCTTCTTTGGCGAAATGTCTATATTAGGTTTCCTGCCCATTTTTTTGATTGGGTTATTTGGTTTTTTTTGATACTGAGTTTTATGACCTGTTTGTATATTTTGGAAATTAATTCTTTATTGGTCTTATTGTTTGTAGATATTTTGCAGTCTGTTTTGAGTTTATTTTGTGTGTGGTAAGAGAATGTGTTCGTTGATCACATGAGACTGTCTTGCTTTCTCAACACAACTTGCTGAAGAGACTGTCTTTTTTCCTTTGCTGAAGATGAATGGACTGTAGGTATATGGGTTGATTTCTGGACTCTATATTCTGTTCCATGGATTCATATGTCTGTTTTGTGCCAATTCCATGTTCTAAGTGCAAATCATGCTGACTGTGTGAGTGCAAATCCAATAAACTGTCGACGTGGGAGTCTGTGTCCTCAGGGCCACCCTGCTGCCTGCGTGGGGTTCTGAAGCAGAAAGGACATCCTCTTGGCGGGATGGGCTTACTGGAGCCTGTCAGACCCGGTTCTCAACAGTGACACCATGTAGGAGGGGTTAGAATTCAGAACTAGTTTAAACATTCAAGTATAGTTGATTAACAAGGCTGCGTTAGTTTCTGGTGGACAGCAAGTGGTTCATATATCTGTGTGTGTGTGTGTGTGTGTGTGTGTGTGTGTGTATGTATCTTTGTCCATTATGGTTTCTTACAAGATATTGAATATAGTTCCCTATGCTGTGCAATAGGACCTTATTGTTTATTTTATGTGTAATACTTTGTATCTCCTGGTCCCAAATCCCTAATTTATCCCCCCAACTTGGTAACCATAAGTTCACTTTCTTGTGTTTTTTCAAATGTGTTTCATTGAACAATAGCTTTATTGCTCTGAGGCATGTGGGATCTTCCCTGACCAACCATCAAACTTGTGTCCCCTGCCTTAGCAGGCAGACTTTTTACCACCAACTCACCAGAGAAGCCCTACTGGTAGACTTTATTGAAGGTCATTCTGACCAATGTGAGATGATGCCTCACTGTAGTTTTGATTCACTTTTCTCTATTAATTAGTGATGCCGAGCATCTTTCCATGTGCCCATTGGCCATCTGTGTGTCTTCTTTGGCGAAATGTCTATATTAGGTTTCCTGCCCATTTTTTTGATTGGGTTATTTGTTTTTTTTTGATACTGAGTTTTATGACCTGTTTGTATATTTTGGAAATTAATTCTTTATTGGTCTTATTGTTTGTAGATATTTTGCAGTCTGTTTTGAGTTTATTTTGTGTGTGGTAAGAGAATTTGTTCGTTGATCACATGAGACTGTCTTGCTTTCTCAACACAACTTGCTGAAGAGACTGTCTTTTTTCCTTTGCTGAAGATGAATGGACTGTAGGTATATGGGTTGATTTCTGGACTCTATATTTTGTTCCATGGATTCATATGTCTGTTTTGTGCCAATTCCATGTTCTGTCAAATCATAGCTTTCAATGGACCGATCAGAGTTCTTTCTCTCTGGAACTTTGAAATAAGACTGTCCCTTTGGATTAAGTAAGTTTCCAGGTTGTGGACAATTTAGGGAATGGAGAGTCCTTAAGAGAGAGATACTGAATTTTCTACAGTGGAAGGATACAGGCTTGAGCAAAGAATTAGAAAAATAGAGATGCCCATATTTTGAATCTAAAATCAAGGGAGGTCATATAGATTAGTAAGCCAGTTCATTGCGACTCCACAAGAGCTCAAGTGTTTGCCAAATCTGCCTAACTACTGAAAAAAAAATTTTTTTATTTTTTTTTTCATTTGTTTATTCTTGGCTATTCTGGGTTTTCACTGCTGCCATAGGCTCTTCTCTAGTTTTAGGGAGTGGGGGCTACTCTTTAGTTGAGGTGAGCAAGCGCCTCGTTGTGGTGACTTCTCTTGTTGTGGAACTTGGGCTCTAGGGCACACGGGCTTCAGTAGTTGCAGCACATGGACTCAATAGTGTGGCTCATGGGCTTAGTTGCTCCAAAACATGTGGGATCTTCCTGGATCAGGGATCAAAACCATGTCGCTTGCATTGGCAGGTGGATTCTTTACCACTGAGCCACCAGGGAAGGCATCCCCCCTCAAAAAAAAAATCTTAAAAGAAAACTTACTAGGTGGGCTTATGGTTGATAAGCTCTCAATTGCCCATCTTAAACTCTAATTCTGGTGGGGAAAAGAACTCTTCTGATGTCTTCCACATGAACTCGATTATTAGACTGGGGGCCAGGCACATGCTGCAGTGGGAGGATGACCAGATGGCTGTCCCTTGTGTTCTAGATGCTGGCACAGCTCAAGGAACCTGTACCTGGAACCCCTCTGCTTCCACTTAAACCTGCAGCGCTGCCTCCATCAGCCCATCCTACAACTCCTGCCCACCTGGGCCCCTCCCAAGGGCAGGCAGGGTCTGTGTCCCCTCAGCTACCACCTTGGCCTGCTCGGCTCATGCACCAGCTTCCCGAGTCCCATTGCCACCTGCTGGGTAGCCTGTAGATGGTCATTCAGTGGCACATGGTCTAACCTCAGCTGTTTACCAGTCATCAGGGCCATAGTTCAGTGTGTTAACGTGCAGGAACCATGCCAGTGTATAGAGGCCATGGTCTTGTCCCTTCTGAGTATTTCATAGGGTCTTCAGTCTCCTGTGTGTTAAGAGTAAGGCTGTACACCCTCCCATACTGTCTCATGGTGCCTGCCATTTCCTCCTCCATCTCTCACCTCCTACAGTGGCTCTTATGTTGATGCATTGATTCCTGGAATGATATCTCAGGTAGTGATACCCTTCTTTTATTTTATTTTGGCCTTACCCAGAGGCTTTCAGGGTCTTAGATCCCCAGCCAGGAATTGAACCCACACTGTGGGCAGTGAAAACTTGGAATCCTAACCATTGGGAAACCAGAGAATTCCCATCAGGTGCTGTCACCCTTCTGATGCTCAGTCTCTGAGCAGATGCAAGAAAAGGTCCTGTCCATTGGCCTGATGGGCCCATGGTTGCCAGGCTAGGGTGCTTTGATCTCTTGTGACTTCCTCCGCACTATACCCTGAGTCTCTGTAGCCATGCCAGACAGCACCCCTACATCTTACCTTCCCCAGTTCACCATCTTCTAGATTAAACATGTATATTTTCCCCCAGTTTTATTGAGAAATAACTTGACTGATGCCACTGTGTAAATTTATAGAGAAGGGAGTGATACCCACTCCAGTATTCTTGCCTAGAAACTCCCATGGACAGAGGAAGCTGGCAGGCTACAGTCCAGGGGGTCAGAGAGAGTCAGGCACGACTGAGTGAGCATGCACTATATAAATTTAAGGTGTTTGACATAATGGTTTGACTTACATGTATTGTGAAATGCTTGCTACAGTAAGTTTAGTCAACAGCACATCTCACATAGATAAAGAAAAAAGACTTTTCTTCTTGTCATGAGCCCTGAGGAATTTTCTCTTGCTTGTTGTTGTTCAATTGCTAAGTTCTGTCTGACTCTTTGCAACCACATGGACTGCAGAATGTCAGCTTGCCTTGTCAGCCGCTATTTTTGGAATTTGCTCAAATTCATGTCTTATGTTGCACCAGTCCCGAGTCCACCCTGCTGGGTAGCCTGTAGATGGTCATTCAGTGGCACATGGTCTAACCTCAGCTGTTTACCAGTCATCAGGGCCATAGTTCAGTGTGTTAACGTGCAGGAACCATGCCAGTGTATAGAGGCCATGGTCTTGTCCCTTCTGAGTATTTCATAGGGTCTTCAGTCTCCTGTGTGTTAAGAGTAAGGCTGTACACCCTCCCATACTGTCTCATGGTGCCTGCCATTTCCTCCTCCATCTCTCACCTCCTACAGTGGCTCTTATGTTGATGCATTGATTCCTGGAATGATATCTCAGGTAGTGATACCCTTCTTTTATTTTATTTTGGCCTTACCCAGAGGCTTTCAGGGTCTTAGATCCCCAGCCAGGAATTGAACCCACACTGTGGGCAGTGAAAACTTGGAATCCTAACCATTGGGAAACCAGAGAATTCCCATCAGGTGCTGTCACCCTTCTGATGCTCAGTCTCTGAGCAGATGCAAGAAAAGGTCCTGTCCATTGGCCTGATGGGCCCATGGTTGCCAGGCTAGGGTGCTTTGATCTCTTGTGACTTCCTCCGCACTATACCCTGAGTCTCTGTAGCCATGCCAGACAGCACCCCTACATCTTACCTTCCCCAGTTCACCATCTTCTAGATTAAACATGTATATTTTCCCCCAGTTTTATTGAGAAATAACTTGACTGATGCCACTGTGTAAATTTATAGAGAAGGGAGTGATACCCACTCCAGTATTCTTGCCTAGAAACTCCCATGGACAGAGGAAGCTGGCAGGCTACAGTCCAGGGGGTCAGAGAGAGTCAGGCACGACTGAGTGAGCATGCACTATATAAATTTAAGGTGTTTGACATAATGGTTTGACTTACATGTATTGTGAAATGCTTGCTACAGTAAGTTTAGTCAACAGCACATCTCACATAGATAAAGAAAAAAGACTTTTCTTCTTGTCATGAGCCCTGAGGAATTTTCTCTTGCTTGTTGTTGTTCAATTGCTAAGTTCTGTCTGACTCTTTGCAACCACATGGACTGCAGAATGTCAGCTTGCCTTGTCAGCCGCTATTTTTGGAATTTGCTCAAATTCATGTCTGTTGAGTTGGTGATGCTATCCAACCATGTCATATTCTGCAGCGACTCTTTTCCTTTTGCTTTCAGAAATCTTTCCCACCACTGGGGGCTTTTCCAATGAGGCGGCTCTTCCCATCAGGTAGCCAAGGTAACGGGAGCTTCACCTTCAGCATCAGTCCTTCTAATGAATGTTACCCTCAAATATATCATATAGCACTGTGGACTGACGTCTGATCCACGTCATATCCCAAGGACTGATCTTCAGACTGGAAGTTAGTACCAGAACTGGAAGTTTGGTAACTACACATCTGATCTATTTTTTTAAATCTGATCTATTTTTTGATGCAGTTTTTCTTTTAAAGATTCCACATGCAAGTGAAGTCATGCAGTATTTGTCTCTCTATGTCTGACTTATTTCACTTAGCATAATGCCCTCCATTTCCATCCACATCTTGCACATGGCAGGATTTCCTTCTTTCTTATGACTGAATATTCCATCGTGTGTATATGCATACAGCTTCTTTATTCGTTTGTCTATGAATGGCCACTTCACTAGTTGCCATGTTTTTGGCTATTGTGAACAAAGCTGCTATGAACATAGGAGAGCAGATAGCTCTTCAATGGAGTGTCTTCATTTTCCACAGTTACATTCCCAGAAGTAGAATTGCTGGACTATATGGTAGTTTCATTTTTATTAAACTAAAAGTAGAATTGGCTCATTTTAAAATCAGATTATTATTGTTTTGCCTTTTTTTTTTTGCTCTTCAGTTGTATGAATTCTTTATTGTTGTTGTTCAGTCACTGAGTCATATCCAGTGACTCCGTGGACTGTAGCACACCAGGCTTCCCTGTCCTTTACTATCTCTCACAGTTTGCTCAACCTCATGTCCATTGAGTCAGTGATGCCATCCAACCATCTCATCTTCTGCCGCCCCCTTCCCCTACCCTCAGTCTTTCTCAGTATCAGGGTCTTTTCTAAAATGAGTCAGCCCTTCACATCAGGTGGCCAAAGTATTGGAGTGTCAGCATTAGTCCTTCTAATGAATATTCAGGATCAATTTCTTTTAAGATTTTAGAATGAATTCTTTATATATTTTAGCTGTTAACCCCCTGCCAGACATATGATTTGCAAATATTTTTTCCCATTGTGTAAACTGTCATTTCATTTTCTCGAGTGTTTCTTTTTCTGTGCAGCCTAAATATTTTGACACTCTTTCTCTTCCCTGGCTGATTCCTCCCCCCGCCTCCCAGCAATAGCTTGGGAGCTTAAGAAGTCTTTAATCCTCAGTGGTTTAAGGAAAATTTTCTTAACACAACTGGGCATCAGAATCAGCCATTTGATGAGTCCCTTTGCTGTCTACCTAAAACTATCACAACATTTTATTGGCTATACTCTAAGAAAAAGTTAAAAAAAAAAAAAGTTTTTTTTAAAGAAAGAGGCATCCATTTGAGTGGGATCAAGGCATGAATACTGAAAACTGGATGAACTGTGTCTGAATCTGGAGTTGAGGAGAACCCTTAGCTTAGTTGTCCTCTGTTTGGGGTCCAATGCAATTACCCAGTTTTTCCCTCCATTTGCAGGCCCAGTGCTGGATCTAGTGACATGCTTCAGTGGGATTGAATCTTAGGCAATTCACGGTTGGTTGTTATCTGGGCCTCTTGCCACTCTGTGAAACCACTCCTATGGAGAGTGATGCACAATTTCCTTTAGGTTAATTCCATAAGTTGCATTTCAGAAAGGAAAAAAAAATGACCTGACATCGCAAGGAAACCACGTTTAGTTGCTCCATTTCCTGAAGCCTTTTTTTTCTCTATTTTTTGGTACAGCTGGCAAAACGCCTGGGACAAGATGTGTTCAAGTCAGGTCAAAGCAGAGCTGTGTTCAGAGAAACAGATGGCCCCCCTAAGGTGAAAAAATTACTTTCTTGGAGGGGAAGGCAGGGTGGTTTGTTCACCTCTTTCTCTAGGAAGGCAAGAATGTGTGCAGACAAAATAAATACAACACATCGCAAGAGCAGAGGAACAGATTAGCTGGTGGTGCTGAGCTAGGCGGTGGGAGGCATCCTCCTGCTCCAGACAGGCGGAGGGAACTTGTCCCACGCATATGAAAGTGCTCCCAGACCTGGACTATCACTCCATCAGAGGAAGGGACAGGACACAAGAGAATGGACAGCAGTTATCCTCTCTGATTCTGTAATGACATGCCGAGAAGATGGGGGACAGTTAGGATGAGCCAGGCCCACGCCCAGAAAAATGACTGACGGTGGACAGAGCAGTGAGAGTTGTGTGGTGCTCCATCTGAAGAAACCGTGTGTAGAGTTAATGTGGTTAGAAGTTTAGTAGACAGATAATCTGCATTTGTTTAGAAAAATGAAGACATGGAGTGGGAATTTGTTGCTGATTACCAATACTCTTCCTGGAGATTGTTTTGTTTGTTGTTTAGTTGCTGAGTCGTGTCCAGCTCTTTGTGTCCTCATGGACTATAGCCTGCCAGGCTCCTCTGTCCATGGGATTTCCCAGGCAAGAATATTGGAGTGGGTAGCCGTTGTCTTCTTCAGAAGATCTTCTCAACCCAGGGATTGAACCTACATCTCCTGCATTGGCAGACAGATTCTTTACTGCTGAGCCACCAGGGAAACCCTAAATGCAAAACAGAAATATCCACATTGCATATTTAATGTCTTCCTCCTCTGACTGGGAGGATTGGCCAAAGGCCTAATAATGATGACTGCTGTAAAACTGTTCTTGAAATAGTCACTTCATAGATAAAATAAGAGACGCCTTCACTGCAGCCGAGATTTGTGGAGGCTCTGTGAGAAGGCACAGTAGGGTTTGCAGGGCAAGCGTGTATTGCTCCAGGGGCTGCAGCTAGTCTGTCATGAAGCAAGCTTTCAGTTGGGTAGCGATTGAGTAATTAGAACACAGATGCATTGTGTAACTCCTTCTTCCTCTTTATTTATTGTGAACCAGTGAATATCTCCAGTCTCAAGCTATGGGGCAGCTTAATCAATTTGATTTTTGAATATCTCACATTGAGAGCTCAACAGTTCTTGCAGAAAGTGGTGCCCACAGAAAGCCATGGCCTCATATCTGTCTCTGCTGATGCTGAGGTGTGTCTGACAGATTCACATGAGGGCATCATAACCGCCTTTTCTTTAAAGGGAACAAGAACGTACATTTAACCACACTATCTTTACTTCTCATGGCTAAACTGTGAGACTGATATTATTTCCCTTATGTTAAGGGTGGGATTGAGATGCAGAGAGATTAAGTAACTCTCCGGGCAGTAGAGTACCTTCAAAGGTGAAGACAAACACATTCTTTTCTGCTCACTGTTATACAGGAGAAGTGAGGTGTTGATACAGTTGCTGTTCAGTCACTCAGTCCTGTCCGACTCTCCTCATCTCCTGGAGTTAACTCAAACTCATGTCTGTTGAGTCAGTGATGACATCCAGTCACCTCAATCCTCTGTTGCCCCCTTCTCCTCCAGCCCTCAGTCTTTCCCAGCATCAGAGTCTTTTCCACTGAGTCGTCTCTTTGCATCAGGTGGCCAAAGTATTGGAGCCTCAGTTTCAGTGTCAGTCCTTCCAATAAATATTCAGGGTTGATGTCCTTTAGGAGTGATTGGTTTGATCTCCTTGCAGTCCAAAGGACTCTCAAGAATCTTCTACAGCACAATAGTTCAAAAGCATCAGTTCTTCAGCACTCAATCTGACCCCAAAGTCACTGCTCCTTCTATTGTGGTCTGTGGCCATGCTAACATACAGAAAGCTTGAGAAATGCTTAAGATTTTTTTTTTTAAGTAATTATGCTATTCTATGTTGTTTTTATTTTTTCAGGTGTGTGTATATGTGGTAAAATACGCATAATATACAATTTACTGCCTACCCATTCTGTTATAATTTTACTTGTTCATGTATTTATTTTTATTTCTGCTGTGCTGGGTCTTTGTTGCTGTGCAGGCGTTTCTCTAGTTGCAATGAGCAAGGGCTACTCTCTGTTTGCTGTGTGTGGGCTTCTCATTTCTGTGGCTTCTCTTCTTGCAGAGCATGGGTTCTAGATGTGCGGGGTTCAATGATCGTGGCACGTGAGCTCAGTAGTTGTGGAATAAGGACTTAGCTGCTCCGCAGCATGTGGAATCTTTCTGGACCAGGGATCGAACCCATGTCCTCTGCACTGGCAGGCAGATTCTCATCCACTGCAACACCAAGGAAGTCCCACCTTACCCATTTCTAACTTCAGTGGTATGTAAATACATTCATAACATAATGCAACCATGACCACCATCCATCTCAGTAACATTTTTCATCTTATAAAAGTAAATTGCTACTCCTGCTAAACAATACCCCTTCCCCCTCTCTCCCAGCCCCTGGGAACCACTACTGTACTTTCTGTCTCTAAGAATTTGACTACTCTTCGTACCTCATACGTCTACCCATGTTCTCTTTTGGTTGCTGTTTGCATGGAATAACTTTTCCCATACTTTTTCTTTCACTCTGTGTCTTTGGATCTAAAATGGGTCTCTTGTAGATGTAGTCATATCATGTGCTTTTATCAATTCTGTCAATCTCTGTCTTTTGATTGAAGAATTTATTTACAATTAAAATAATTACCAGTAAAGAGATTTACTTGCGTGATTTTGCTGTTTGTTTCTCAAATGCCTCAGTTTCCATTTGTCAGTCCTTCCAATAAATATTCAGGGTTGATGTCCTTTAGGAGTGATTGGTTTGATCTCCTTGCAGTCCAAAGGACTCTCAAGAATCTTCTACAGCACAATAGTTCAAAAGCATCAGTTCTTCAGCACTCAATCTGACCCCAAAGTCACTGCTCCTTCTATTGTGGTCTGTGGCCATGCTAACATACAGAAAGCTTGAGAAATGCTTAAGATTTTTTTTAAGTAATTATGCTATTCTATGTTGTTTTTATTTTTTCAGGTGTGTGTATATGTGGTAAAATACGCATAATATACAATTTACTGCCTACCCATTCTGTTATAATTTTACTTGTTCATGTATTTATTTTTATTTCTGCTGTGCTGGGTCTTTGTTGCTGTGCAGGCGTTTCTCTAGTTGCAATGAGCAAGGGCTACTCTCTGTTTGCTGTGTGTGGGCTTCTCATTTCTGTGGCTTCTCTTCTTGCAGAGCATGGGTTCTAGATGTGCGGGGTTCAATGATCGTGGCACGTGAGCTCAGTAGTTGTGGAATAAGGACTTAGCTGCTCCGCAGCATGTGGAATCTTTCTGGACCAGGGATCGAACCCATGTCCTCTGCACTGGCAGACAGATTCTCATCCACTGCAACACCAAGGAAGTCCCACCTTACCCATTTCTAACTTCAGTGGTATGTAAATACATTCATAACATAATGCAACCATGACCACCATCCATCTCAGTAACATTTTTCATCTTATAAAAGTAAATTGCTACTCCTGCTAAACAATACCCCTTCCCCCTCTCTCCCAGCCCCTGGGAACCACTACTGTACTTTCTGTCTCTAAGAATTTGACTACTCTTCGTACCTCATACGTCTACCCATGTTCTCTTTTGGTTGCTGTTTGCATGGAATAACTTTTCCTATACTTTTTCCTTCACTCTGTGTCTTTGGATCTAAAATGGGTCTCTTGTAGATGTAGTCATATCATGTGCTTTTATCAATTCTGTCAATCTCTGTCTTTTGATTGAAGAATTTATTTACAATTAAAATAATTACCAGTAAAGAGAGATTTACTTGCGTGATTTTGCTGTTTGTTTCTCAAATGCCTCATAGCTTTTTTTTTTTTAATCATTCATCTGCATTACTGGCTTTTTGTGTATTCAGTGGATTTTTTAATTTAATTTTAAAAAATTATTATTATTATTTTGGCCTGTTGAGTGGCATGGGGAATCTTAGGGCCCCTTGCCGTGGAATAGTGACGGCTTAACATTTGGACCCCCAGGGAAGTCCTTGTGTTGATTTTTTGTAGTGAACTGTTTAAATTCCTTTCTCATTTTCTTTTGTGTATCTTCTGTAGCTATTTTCTTTGTGATTACCATAAGGATTTCATGTACCATTCTAAAGTTATAACAGCATAGTTTGAGTTTATGGCAGCCTAACTTCAATAACAGACCCAAACTCCTTTATAGCTCTACCCCCATCCCTTTCAGCAGCTGGTATCATAAAATTACATCTTTCTACATTATATAATGCCCCCAAGTGTAAACCAATATATTTTTAAAAGGCAATACTCTTGAGTCATGTAGAAAACAAACGTGCAGTTGCAAACCACTGTTACAATAATACTAGCCTTTATAATTACCCATGTATTTACTTTTATTGAGACCTTGATGTTTCTTTTTCTTTTTAAAAATGTTTATGTATATATTTTTTTATTTTGCTTTTTTGCTGTTACAGAGTTTTGTTGTTTACAGATATATATAATACCAGATTAACTGATTTTTCCATACAGATTTGAGTTACTCTTATGGCTTCGAGTGTCTTTTCATTTCACCTTGGAGGACTCTCCTGAGCCTTTCTTGCACAACAGGTCCACTGGTAACAAACTCCCTCGCTTTTATCTTGATATCTTAAGTTCTCCTTAGTTTCCAAGGACAGTTATACTAGATATAGAATTCTTGGTTGACAAATTTTTTTTCTTCAAGCATTATAACTATATCAACACACTGCCTTATGGTCTCCAAAGTTTCTGATAAGAAATCCCCTGATAGTCCTATTGCAGATGCCTTGTGTGTGATTATTTGCTGCTATCTTGCTGTTTCCTGGATCAAGTTTGCTTGAAGAATTTATTTACAATTAAAATAATTACCAGTAAAGAGATTTACTTGCGTGATTTTGCTGTTTGTTTCTCAAATGCCTCATAGCTTTTTTTTTTTTAATCATTCATCTGCATTACTGGCTTTTTGTGTATTCAGTGGATTTTTTAATTTAATTTTAAAAAATTATTATTATTATTTTGGCCTGTTGAGTGGCATGGGGAATCTTAGGGCCCCTTGCCGTGGAATAGTGACGGCTTAACATTTGGACCCCCAGGGAAGTCCTTGTGTTGATTTTTTGTAGTGAACTGTTTAAATTCCTTTCTCATTTTCTTTTGTGTATCTTCTGTAGCTATTTTCTTTGTGATTACCATAAGGATTTCATGTACCATTCTAAAGTTATAACAGCATAGTTTGAGTTTATGGCAGCCTAACTTCAATAACAGACCCAAACTCCTTTATAGCTCTACCCCCATCCCTTTCAGCAGCTGGTATCATAAAATTACATCTTTCTACATTATATAATGCCCCCAAGTGTAAACCAATATATTTTTAAAAGGCAATACTCTTGAGTCATGTAGAAAACAAAACGTGCAGTTGCAAACCACTGTTACAATAATACTAGCCTTTATAATTACCCATGTATTTACTTTTATTGAGACCTTGATGTTTCTTTTTCTTTTTAAAAATGTTTATGTATATATTTTTTTATTTTGCTTTTTTGCTGTTACAGAGTTTTGTTGTTTACAGATATATATAATACCAGATTAACTGATTTTTCCATACAGATTTGAGTTACTCTTATGGCTTCGAGTGTCTTTTCATTTCACCTTGGAGGACTCTCCTGAGCCTTTCTTGCACAACAGGTCCACTGGTAACAAACTCCCTCGCTTTTATCTTGATATCTTAAGTTCTCCTTAGTTTCCAAGGACAGTTATACTAGATATAGAATTCTTGGTTGACAAATTTTTTTTCTTCAAGCATTATAACTATATCAACACACTGCCTTATGGTCTCCAAAGTTTCTGATAAGAAATCCCCTGATAGTCCTATTGCAGATGCCTTGTGTGTGATTATTTGCTGCTATCTTGCTGTTTCCTGGATGTTCTCTTTTCCTTGGGCTTTCAGCTCATCTTACTTGGATTTTGCTGCGCCTGTTGGATATTTCTATTCATGTTTGTCATCCAGGTTGGGGAGTTTTCAGCCATTATTTCTCCAAATCCCAAATCTCCTCTTTGCCCTTTTCTCTCTCCTCTTTCTGGGACCCCCACGATGTGTGTGCTGGTCTGCTTGTCAGCACCTCACTAACAAGCACTGTGAAAAAAGGACACTGTCCCTTTAAGTCTCCCAGCTGTCACTCGAGCCAGATTAGGAGGGACTTGCTTTGTGGGGTGAGGGGGAGGTGCTGCAGCAGCGGCCTGCCTTTTTGTCTGCATGTTTGTGATCAGAAGCAGTGACCAGTGATCAGAGCACAGACCATTGGTGTCTTTTTTGCCACCTCAGGCTCCTACAAGCTGTGGGCCAGCTGCTCCAGAAACCACGCACGGCTTCCTGCGCCGGGGGTGGGGATGCATAGCTGCTGCATGCCTAGAGCTGAAACTGGCCGAAGTTAACTCTCCAAGGCTTCCCCTGGACCTCGAAACCCTTCAGTAGACTGCCCAGAGTTCCCCAGTAGCTACATCAGACAGATTCTGCCGGCACAATTGTCCAGGGTGGGAGACAGATTCCCAGAGATTCCTACAACACCATCTTCCCAGAATTGGCCAATTTTTAAAAAATTGACTTCCTTGTTTGTTTGGTTTTTTTTGCTTGTTTTGTTTTTGAGCAGTTTAGGTTCACAGAAGAATTGAGTAAAAGGTACAGAGATTTCTAATATAGCCCTGCCTCATTATCAACAGAGAAATACCTCTATATTTTAAAATGTGTGTGTGTTTGTGTGTGTGTGTGTGTGTGCTCAGTCATGTCCAAATCTTTGCAGCCCCATGGACTGTAGCCCACCAGGACAGAGAGCCAGAATACTGGAGTGGGTTGCCATCTCCTACTCTAGGATTTTAAAGTACCACCATTAAAATCATGTGTAAGAAAACATTTCTTGAGAAAAGGCCAATTCGTTTCAGTGCTCTGCACACAGGCAAGTCTGATCCTTTTAGGACCAATACTTGTGCACCCGGGGCTTCTGGGTACCTAAGAGGAAGGATGCATTGGGATTCCTTCTTCTGGGTGTGCATTTGAAATGTAGGGATAACAGTAATACTGTCACCCAGAGTCATGTGCTTCCTATCAGTGACCCCAACATCTTATGTATCCAGAGTCATCTTTCATAATGACTACCCAACTTGAAGCCTCTTTATGTAATAATTACCAAGTTCTAGAGAGTCTGTTGCTGCAGCATCTCACCCATTGCTCTGCTCACTCCCACTCTTCCATCTCAGATCCACGTACATGGATTTCATCCTGTCACACGAGTCTCCTAAATAATTCTCCCCCATGCCAGACTTTCCTGTTCCCATCACATGGGTGCTGTATGTATCATCCTATAGCACAGCTCCAATGATCTCCTGCTTCTGCTCAAAAAAGAAAAAAAAAAACCCTCCTATTCCAAAATCAAGCCGTAGAAACTGGGGCAGCCCCCAACTTTTCCGAGTCCTTTCCCACAGCATGAGGTCCTAGGACTAGCAGAAACACTTTGTGTTTTGGGTGCTGTTTCCTCAAAGTGGTGCTTTCTGAGCAACTATCAGATGTAAGAGTTCTTTCTGATAACAATCTTTAAGAAGAAAATAATTCTAGACTCTCCAATCTTCTCCACAGGAAAGCCTTCGTCCTTTTCCATTAAATTGTTGTCTAGCGCCACCTGGTGTTCGAACTAGGCAGCAGCGACTCTAAAGAAAAAGGAAGAACCCCCTATAAATCTTTTATCCCAAATTGAGGATCTTTGGCACCAGAAAGGAACCTTAGAACTCATTTAAATGGATGCCTAATTTTATAGATCAACACTTTATCCAATATTTAGAGAAAAAACTGGATCAAGACTTCAGTCCAAGGCTTGTCAATTTTCCAACACATCCACCCCTGGCCCCCACAGCCTTTAAAAAAGTGATAGGTACATTGGATTTATGTATTTATTTAGCTATGCAGCATGCGGGATCTTAGCTCCCCAATCAGGGATTGAACCCACGCTCTCTGCGATGGAAACACAGAGTCTTAGCCACTGGACCACAAGGAAATTCCACCCTCCCTCCCTCCCATTAGCCACCTAAGTCTCCAGAGGAATTGTGCCAGAGTGACAATGCTCTCTCTGGAAGACAACAGAAGGGCAGTAGCTGTTAGTGATCTTTTACTGTAAGCCAGTTATTTTGCTAAGTCTATTTATAATATCTCACTTATTCTTCACAGATAGCCTGTCCTATTTCTGTTTCACTGATGGATAAGGTGAGAAACTGAGAGACTCGTCACAGTTGCTCTGTATTATTTCTTCACAATTACCCACTCCCTCCTCACCCCATGTCTGGAACACACACACATTTCCCTGCTCCCACTCACTCTGGGCTTGGAGACTTTTTCTGGTCAGTGGAATGTGGATTAACGTGATGCGTGCCCCAGGTGAGCAGACTCTGTACGTTCTGGGGTGCAGTCAGATGGACTTCAGCACTGTCCTCCCCTGTGGGGACAACATGCCCCAGAGAGTGGCAGGCTCGGCAGCCCTGCCCCTGAAATAGGACCTATGTGGACACACCCGCCAGTCATCGTCGACTCAGAGTTAGCCTGCAGCCTTCATGAGATGTAACCAAAAAACAATCATTGGTCCTTGAAGCCACTGAGAATTTGGGGTTGTTTGTTGCTGCAGCAAAGCTGACCTGTACAGACTTGAGCACAAGTCTGTCTGACTCTAGAGTCTCTTGGAAAACTGTGAAAAAGAAACCTGCTCCCAGGGCATTGTCTAATTTAACTAGTTTGAGAATCTATGTGTTGTCTTTTTTTTATTTGTATATGAATCCTTCTTTTGATTGAAGAATTAATTAAGCTAACTGCACTGGGTCTTAGTTGTGGCATGTGGGATCTAGTTCCCTGACCAGGAATCAAACCCAGATCCCATGCACTGGGAGTGCAGAAGTCTTCGCCACTGGGCGGGAAGTTCCTGTGTGTCAGGCCTTAAGCTGCTAAGGTTCTTACTTCCTTGGACTCCTTGCTTAATTCTCCCTTTAGACTGGCACGTATCCTGAGGATCCAGTTAATTCTGTATCCTGCTTCTCCAGCTCTGCCTCCTCAGTGCTTTTAAGTCCCTTTCCCTTGATTTACTTTTTCCTCTTTTTAAAAGCACTTATTACCTTCCAAAACACTGTGCAATTATTTACAGTGCATATTGTTTAAATGCTGCCCAGTTGAATTTTAAGAGGGAAGGAGTTTCTTGGTCTGTATTGTTTATTGTCATTCCTTCAACAGTACTTGGCACATCGACTCAGTTCAGTTACTCAGTTGTGTCTAACTCTTTGCCACCCCCTGGACTGCAGCACTAGAGGCTTCCCTGTCCTTCACCATCTCCCGGAGCCTGCTCAAAGTCATTTCCATTGACTCAGTGATGCTGTCCAACCATCTCACCCTCTTTTGTCCCCTTCTCCTTTTTTCCCCAACATCAGGCACTTTTCCAATGAGATGTCTCTTCTCATCAGGTGGCCAAAGTATCAGAACTTCAGCTTCAGCCTTTTCAATGAATATTCCAGTTTGATTTCCTTTAGGATTAACAGGTTCGATCTCCTTGCAGTCCCCAGAGAGTGGCAGGCTCGGCAGCCCTGCCCTGAAATAGGACCTATGTGGACACACCCGCCAGTCATCGTCGACTCAGAGTTAGCCTGCAGCCTTCATGAGATGTAACCAAAAAACAATCATTGGTCCTTGAAGCCACTGAGAATTTGGGGTTGTTTGTTGCTGCAGCAAAGCTGACCTGTACAGACTTGAGCACAAGTCTGTCTGACTCTAGAGTCTCTTGGAAAACTGTGAAAAAGAAACCTGCTCCCAGGGCATTGTCTAATTTAACTAGTTTGAGAATCTATGTGTTGTCTTTTTTTTTTTTTTTGTATATGAATCCTTCTTTTGATTGAAGAATTAATTAAGCTAACTGCACTGGGTCTTAGTTGTGGCATGTGGGATCTAGTTCCCTGACCAGGAATCAAACCCAGATCCCATGCACTGGGAGTGCAGAAGTCTTCGCCACTGGGCGGGAAGTTCCTGTGTGTCAGGCCTTAAGCTGCTAAGGTTCTTACTTCCTTGGACTCCTTGCTTAATTCTCCCTTTAGACTGGCACGTATCCTGAGGATCCAGTTAATTCTGTATCCTGCTTCTCCAGCTCTGCCTCCTCAGTGCTTTTAAGTCCCTTTCCCTTGATTTACTTTTTCCTCTTTTTAAAAGCACTTATTACCTTCCAAAACACTGTGCAATTATTTACAGTGCATATTGTTTAAATGCTGCCCAGTTGAATTTTAAGAGGGAAGGAGTTTCTTGGTCTGTATTGTTTATTGTCATTCCTTCAACAGTACTTGGCACATCGACTCAGTTCAGTTACTCAGTTGTGTCTAACTCTTTGCCACCCCCTGGACTGCAGCACTAGAGGCTTCCCTGTCCTTCACCATCTCCCGGAGCCTGCTCAAAGTCATTTCCATTGACTCAGTGATGCTGTCCAACCATCTCACCCTCTTTTGTCCCCTTCTCCTTTTTTCCCCAACATCAGGCACTTTTCCAATGAGATGTCTCTTCTCATCAGGTGGCCAAAGTATCAGAACTTCAGCTTCAGCCTTTTCAATGAATATTCCAGTTTGATTTCCTTTAGGATTAACAGGTTCGATCTCCTTGCAGTCCAAGGGACTCTCAAGAGTCTTCTCAACACCACAGTTCAAAGGGATCGATTCTTTGGCACTCACCTTCTTTATGGTCCAGCTTTCACATCCATACGTGACTATTGGAAAAACCATAGCTTTGACTATACTGACTTTTGTCTGCAAAGTGGTGTCTCTGCTTTTTAATATGCTGTCTAGGTTTGTCATAGCTTTTCTTCCAGGGAGCAAATATCTTTTTTTTTTTTAAACTTTAGAGCAAGCATCTTTTAATTTCAAGACTGCAGTCACCATCTGCAGTGATTTTAGAGCCCAAGAAAATAAAAGTCTGTCACTGTTTCCATAGTTTGCCCATCTGTTTGCCATGAAGTGATGGGACTGGATGCCATGATCCACCTTTTTTTAATGTTGAATTTTAGGCCCATTTTTGCACTTTCCTCTTTAACCTTCAGCAAGAGGCTCTTTAGTTCCTCTTCGCTTTCCGCCATAAGAGTGCTGTCATTTGCATACCTGAGGTTATTGATATTTCTGCTGGCAATCTTGACTCCGGCTTGTGCTTTATCTAGACCGTTGGCACATAGTAGACGCAAACAAGTATTTAATCGATGAATAAATGAAAAGGCTTTTGAAATCATGGTAGCTGTTGTGTTTTAATAGCTTGACCAGTAGAGGTCGTAGGTGAGTTCTTTAAATATCTTGGACCCACAACGACTTTCATGTCTGCATTTATGTCAGGATCTGTTCACTCTGGGGGTCTCAGTGATTTGTGTGGGCTGCCAGGTGCCAGTGATCCATTTGGTGGTGGCATTTGGCATATATCATGAAAACTGCTGCAAGGGACAACTTGTGGATTCCTCAGATTGGTTGCTCCTCCATGTATGTCCTAGTCTTGGAAGCCAAGGGAAAAGGAAAGGCAAATAGGATGCAAATTAGGGCAGCAAGTGTTGGCTTTAAGGTTGTGTCTATTTATAGAAATTGCTTGTAAGTAAAAGTTAAATTCAGTCAAACAACCAGTGAGGATAGTAAACGTTCAGTGTCAGTTGCAAAGCTATTTGATTAATGACACAGTGTCCCCAAAGTGTGTGTGTGTGTGCACGTGTGTGTTCAGATACAGCCTAGAAATACTGGAACACTTCACTGACTGTGTTGTCTTTTACAATAAAGAATGGTCAAGCAAGTCACAAGCCATGATTCTGCCTGTAAGTGTGTTATTCTCCTTGATTCACTCATGTGGAACTTCACAGTGTATCACTCCTTGGTGGGTGGGGACTTAAAGGGATGATGACATTGGATTGGGAGTTAATCGTTGTCTTCAGGTTGCATGTACGTTTTGGTCGATTGGTAAGTTCAAGGATAAGGATTTGAGAAGGAAAGAAATATAATTTTGTGGCTTCCCTCCTACCCTTCATGCGTTGTGCTATGTACTTTTACAGGCCATCTCGTCCACTCCCTAAAGTGAACTGAGTTAAGATAGCGCCTAGAGCATGGTGGAAGTTCACATCTGACTGAATAAGGAAGCCAGTGAGTTGGTGATTGTTAGGAAAAGGATCTATTTCTTTGTTTCAGTTTGAGTGGGTTGATTTGTTTCATTTCCTAGCTAGAACTAAATCCTCTTGAAACCCAGAACTTGGGTACATTTGTATTTGGTGTTTATTGGTACCATGTGCCCATTTACTCGGCACTGAGAAAGGATGCCTAGGATGTGGTGCCCATTGCGAGACACTGGATGGTAGGTGTGGGTGGACCAGAGGGGGCTTTGTTGTTGTTTAGCCCATTGCTGGACCAGGGGCAATAGCTTGACCTTTTTTAAATATCTTGGACCCACAACGACTTTCATGTCTGCATTTATGTCAGGATCTGTTCACTCTGGGGGTCTCAGTGATTTGTGTGGGCTGCCAGGTGCCAGTGATCCATTTGGTGGTGGCATTTGGCATATATCATGAAAACTGCTGCAAGGGACAACTTGTGGATTCCTCAGATTGGTTGCTCCTCCATGTATGTCCTAGTCTTGGAAGCCAAGGGAAAAGGAAAGGCAAATAGGATGCAAATTAGGGCAGCAAGTGTTGGCTTTAAGGTTGTGTCTATTTATAGAAATTGCTTGTAAGTAAAAGTTAAATTCAGTCAAACAACCAGTGAGGATAGTAAACGTTCAGTGTCAGTTGCAAAGCTATTTGATTAATGACACAGTGTCCCCAAAGTGTGTGTGTGTGTGCACGTGTGTGTTCAGATACAGCCTAGAAATACTGGAACACTTCACTGACTGTGTTGTCTTTTACAATAAAGAATGGTCAAGCAAGTCACAAGCCATGATTCTGCCTGTAAGTGTGTTATTCTCCTTGATTCACTCATGTGGAACTTCACAGTGTATCACTCCTTGGTGGGTGGGGACTTAAAGGGATGATGACATTGGATTGGGAGTTAATCGTTGTCTTCAGGTTGCATGTACGTTTTGGTCGATTGGTAAGTTCAAGGATAAGGATTTGAGAAGGAAAGAAATATAATTTTGTGGCTTCCCTCCTACCCTTCATGCGTTGTGCTATGTACTTTTACAGGCCATCTCGTCCACTCCCTAAAGTGAACTGAGTTAAGATAGCGCCTAGAGCATGGTGGAAGTTCACATCTGACTGAATAAGGAAGCCAGTGAGTTGGTGATTGTTAGGAAAAGGATCTATTTCTTTGTTTCAGTTTGAGTGGGTTGATTTGTTTCATTTCCTAGCTAGAACTAAATCCTCTTGAAACCCAGAACTTGGGTACATTTGTATTTGGTGTTTATTGGTACCATGTGCCCATTTACTCGGCACTGAGAAAGGATGCCTAGGATGTGGTGCCCATTGCGAGACACTGGATGGTAGGTGTGGGTGGACCAGAGGGGGCTTTGTTGTTGTTTAGTCCCTAAGTCGTGTCATACTCTTTGCGACCCCTTGGACTGTCACCTGCCAGGCTCCTCTGTCCGTGGGATTTCCCAGGCAAGAATACTGGTTGCCATTTCCTTCTCCAGGGGATCTTCCCAACCCAGGGCTTGAACCCACGTCTCCTGCAGAGCAGGTGGATTCTTTACCACTGAGCCACCAGGGCTAAGAGGGCATGGTCTTGCGGTGAAACTGACCTTTTCTTTGACATCCATAGGATGAACATCATTATCACACAACTTCTGCTGTTTCTACTTGGCATATGCCATGAGACACGCGAGATGCCCTATTTGAAAGGTTTTGTGGTGAATCAGTGGGAAAGTGAGCCAGTAGTGGGGGTTCAATGAAAGTTTTTTGTGATGACCTTTGGGGAGGGGTTGCGGTTAAGTCACAAACTCCATCCTGTAGTGCACTCTGGTCTGTCTTCCTCTTCATCAGTAGGTGAATAGACCAGGATGGTATTGCCAATATCATGTACCACCTACACCTCTTCTGCCTCCGTGGGCAGGGTGGGTTTCCAGAGGGAAGAACTCCACCGCACTGGATTTGCAGAGATGATGGTTGCCTTGAGCGCTGTGTTAATGAGCAGCTAGATGGTTTTTGTTTGTTCATTTTAGTTGCTAAGTCACATCCGACTCTTTTGCGACCCTACGAACTGTAGCCCAACAGGTTCCTCTGTCCATGGGATTCTCCAGGCAAGAACACTGGAGTGGGTTGCCATTCCCTTCCCCAGGGGCTTTTCCTGCCCCTGGATAGAACTGCAGTCTCCTGCTTTGGCAGGTTGGTTCTTTACCACTGAGCCACCTGGGAAGCAAACAGCCAGATAGCACGGTTTTATTCTGTTACAAGGCTTGTCGCTAGATAAGTGCAGGGGTGGATTCTCCTATGAGATGATGTGAAAGAGAGTCCACCAACTACTCAACAGTGCCTTTAGTGTGGGGTGTCGGGAGGGGGAGGAGAAAGAGTCCCCCCACCAAGAGTTTACGGAGGAGGTGCACCCTCCCTCCAACAGGAGTGAATAGGACTTCTTCCTCTCCCCTCTCTTTTCCTCCTCTTCCAGCCTGAGAGCCTTCACGGACTATTAGGCACATGATTTATTCACCGGGAGCATAATCGGTACACAGAATGGGGAGACGCCAAGGGTGCCTGAACAAACTAGAGGTTCTTAGTCAAATCCAAACAAACATATACTCGATAATGGCTTTGGCTGAAGTGTATTTTTATATTTTATAGCCGTGTTCCCATTTGCCCGTGGTTAGTGAAGATTAAGCTTGCCGAGCTTTAATGTGGTACAAATGCCATGTTCAAGGCAAGTGCACAGCACAGGATCTGGCGAGTGGCAAGCATTATCAACAGCTGTGGTTTCCCAACGCTTTGTGGGATGGGAAAAATAGAGCACATATGCCTTAAGTAGAGCGGGCATTAACGTGCCCATTAATTTTTTAAAAATATAACTTGCAGTCACTGGTTGTTTCATATGGTTTTATAGTCTAACAGTCAAATTCTGATTACATGTGATAATGGCCAGAAGGCAGAAATTGGTCAAGTCACTCATTCATTCATTAATGAAGGATTTATGGAGAGACTCCTCTGTTCACGGACATGGACTCGGTGCTAATTGTAGCCAGTCACTTCCACCTCTCACCCCTCCCCGTCCACGCTTTTGCCAGAATCACCAGGAATGTAAGCATTCATCTGAATTTCATCCCTTTCTGTTTATCACCGTTAAAGGATGCATCTTAAGAAATAAAAAGGTCCCAAGGGAGGAGAACTGTCAGGTAATGAAGGAAAACAGTAGTTCTAAATGGTTAAATAGTTGACCCCGATAGAGGAGAAGGGTTCTATATTATGGCTCAAAGTATCTGATGTCAAAAACCATTTGACGTAAGTGACAGAAATTGGACATTTTGCTTTACCTAGGGACTTGAGTTGATAAGGTTTCCTCATAAATATGTCTGTCAGACATCTACTAAATCTCTCCTTTTGGCGGAGGAACCTGGAAGACTGTCAGCCATCTCTCTTTCTGCCAGTTTTCCAGGTTCCTATGCCAGTCATCAGAGAGAAGATGACATATATATGTTATGACACCTGAACTGACAAGAATTTGCTGCTGTGGAAATACTTGCATGGTTCTGTAACATCCAGTAAACCCAGAAGCAGAAGTGTATTTTAAAGAAAGAGAAGATGGGGACTCCTGGTGGCTCAGTGGTAAAGAATCTGCTGGCCAGTGCAAGAGACATGAGTTTGATCCCTGGTCTGGGATGGTCCCACATGCAGCACAGCAACTAAGCCCATGCAGCGCCAGTACTGAGCCAGTGCTCTAGAGCCTGGGAGCGACCACTCCTGAAGCCTACACTCCCTAGAGCTTGTGCTCCACAAGAGGAGAATGAGAAACCCATGTGCCACAACTAGAGAGTAGCCCCCACTCGCTGCAACTAGAGAAAATCCTATTCTGCAACAAAGACCCAGCACCGTCAAAAATAAATAAAATTATTTTTTATAAAAGAAACTATAAAGAAAAAAAAAAAGTTATCAGTGAATTGCCAATTTCATGACCACCAAGTTGATTGTTTATTTTTTTTTTTTGGTCTTATGGCATTCTTTCCATTTTCCAAAAGATCTCTCGTTACTCATTAGGAGTGTCTAGCCAGAAACTCAGAAGGCGTAAGCTGTTCAAAATGACCACTGTTACGCTATTCTGGAGTTTCATTCAGCAGCAAGGAACTTTCTGGTTGCTTTAATTGGTAGCTGGGCTTTCCAGCAGTTTTCCAATGCAGTGATACTCTCACTCTATTTAGTTTAAAAGACATCCATTTCCATATATCTCAGACATCTACTGAAATCTCTCCCGTTTCCTAAGACAAATCTTGTGTCCCAGCCACGAAAGATGCATCTTAAGAAATAAAAAGGTCCCAAGGGAGGAGAACTGTCAGGTAATGAAGGAAAACAGTAGTTCTAAATGGTTAAATAGTTGACCCCGATAGAGGAGAAGGGTTCTATATTATGGCTCAAAGTATCTGATGTCAAAAACCATTTGACGTAAGTGACAGAAATTGGACATTTTGCTTTACCTAGGGACTTGAGTTGATAAGGTTTCCTCATAAATATGTCTGTCAGACATCTACTAAATCTCTCCTTTTGGCGGAGGAACCTGGAAGACTGTCAGCCATCTCTCTTTCTGCCAGTTTTCCAGGTTCCTATGCCAGTCATCAGAGAGAAGATGACATATATATGTTATGACACCTGAACTGACAAGAATTTGCTGCTGTGGAAATACTTGCATGGTTCTGTAACATCCAGTAAACCCAGAAGCAGAAGTGTATTTTAAAGAAAGAAAAGATGGGGACTCCCTGGTGGCTCAGTGGTAAAGAATCTGCTGGCCAGTGCAAGAGACATGAGTTTGATCCCTGGTCTGGGATGGTCCCACATGCAGCACAGCAACTAAGCCCATGCAGCGCCAGTACTGAGCCAGTGCTCTAGAGCCTGGGAGCGACCACTCCTGAAGCCTACACTCCCTAGAGCTTGTGCTCCACAAGAGGAGAATGAGAAACCCATGTGCCACAACTAGAGAGTAGCCCCCACTCGCTGCAACTAGAGAAAATCCTATTCTGCAACAAAGACCCAGCACCGTCAAAAATAAATAAAATTATTTTTTATAAAAGAAACTATAAAGAAAAAAAAAAAGTTATCAGTGAATTGCCAATTTCATGACCACCAAGTTGATTGTTTATTTTTTTTTTTGGTCTTATGGCATTCTTTCCATTTTCCAAAAGATCTCTCGTTACTCATTAGGAGTGTCTAGCCAGAAACTCAGAAGGCGTAAGCTGTTCAAAATGACCACTGTTACGCTATTCTGGAGTTTCATTCAGCAGCAAGGAACTTTCTGGTTGCTTTAATTGGTAGCTGGGCTTTCCAGCAGTTTTCCAATGCAGTGATACTCTCACTCTATTTAGTTTAAAAGACATCCATTTCCATATATCTCAGACATCTACTGAAATCTCTCCTACGTTTCCTAAGCAGTCAGTAAGGTGGCCGCTTGTGTCCCCAGCCCTTAGTCCTTTGTGCTCTCAGAGCTCTGTGCTCTTTCATTCCATTGACCCAAGGCCTGATGAGATGACAGGAAGGCCAAATTTGGCCTTCCTAAACTAGCATGGCTCATCAATCTTTTATCTCATGATAGGAGCCCTCCAGTGACAATCTACCCCTGAAATAACAATGATAGCTCTTCTTTTCTTGCCTTCTGCCTTCCTTCTGTATATTCTCCTGGGACCTAAGAGGGTATTTCCCAATTTCTATAATAATGATTATAGAAATAATAATTGATGTCGTTTAGTCTGTAAGTTGTGTCCAACCTTGTGACCCCATGGACTCTAACCCACCAGGCTCCTCTGTCCATGGGATCTCCCAGGCAGGAATCCTGGAGCAGGTTGCCATTTCCTTTTCCAGGGCATCTTCCTGACTCAGGGATTGACCCCGCGTCTCCTGCATCGGCAGGCGAATTCTTTACCACTGAGCCACTTGGGAAGCCCCCATAATAAAAACAGGCAGTATTTATCAAGCATTCCCCAGCAGTTACCACAGTCCAAGAACTGTGGATGCAGGGCAGGCCTAGGGATCCACACTCTGCTGCCACTTTTATGCCGTCACTCCCAGGCCATCAGGGGCTGAGGCCCCAGACTCAAGGTTCTCCTGGGGTAGAATTTTAATTGCCAGATTTAGCAATTAGAATGACAAAAACCCCTGTGAAAATTGAATTTCAGATCAACAAGGGGAAAAATTAATATAAGTATGTCCCAAATATTGTATGAGAGGTACTTATGTTTAAAAATTGCTTATTTTTTAAAGACCTATTTTAATTGGACCATTTTTAAAGTCTTTATGGAATTTGTTACAACATGGCTCCTGTTTTATAGTTTGATTTTTTGGCTAAGAGGCATGTGGGATTTTAGCTGCCCAACAGGAATCGAACTTGCACCCCCAGCATTGAAAGTTAAAGTCTTAAGCACTGGGCCATGAGGGAAGTCCACTTACTGTTTATATAACCTTGCCTTTCCCAAACCAGGTCCCTGTCTCTACCTCCCTCTCAAGCTTTCTGTGATAACTCACTCCCAAAACATGGGGACGTGGGTCTTCAAAAAGCTCTCCTCGGAGTAAACAATATAAAAATCCCTTGATTGTGCAATTGTAGGTGTGCCCAGTAAGTCCATGTGCAAGCTTAGTGGAAGGCAGCACGACAGAGCAGCAAGCATGCATTTGGAATGGAATAGGCCTGTGTTACACAGCAGCCCTACCACTACTGCCCACAGGATCTGGGGAAGGTCTTTAATCATCCTTGCCACAGAGTCCTTGTTTAAAAAAAGAGAATAAGATTCAAGTTGTAATGTCAAACATTTGTTTTCTAAGGCTGTTGTAACAAAGTTGGAGGCTTAAACAATGGAAGCATGTTGTCTTATGGTCTGGAGTGGAAGTTTGGGATCAACAGCTGGTTCCTTCTAAGGCTGGGCGGGACTGGTTTGCTCCAGGCCTATGTCCTCAGGCTGTAGTTGGTGTAGATGGTGTCTTTACAGTCACATGGCATCCTTCCTGTGTATCTCTGTGTCCACAGTTCCCTGTTTTTTTAAAAGGACACCTATTATATTGGACGAGGGTTCCCCCTGATACAATACTTTGACCTCCTTGCCTCTGTAAAGACCTTATTTCCAAATATGGTCCCACTTTGAAGTACTTTGAGTCTTTTTTGCAGGGGGGACACAGCTCAACTCATATAACAGTTAGCAGAAAGAATGGAATATGGTAACTTACATGAGACACCTAACAGAAATACTGGGTTGTAAGAAATACTTAACAAATAGCAACTTTTATGATTGTTATTAACAGTTTTGTCTTCTTTAGTAATGATCTTATAGTACACAGTTATTCTCTGGGATTAATGGACACAAATCTATATAGAAGGTTGGGCTTCCCAGGTGGCTCCATGGTAAAGTATCCACCTGACAATGCAGGAGGCACAGGTTCGATCCCTGGGTTGGAAAGATCCCCTGGAGAAGGAAATGGCAACGCACTCCAGTTATGCTTGCCTGGAGAATCCCATGGACAGAGGAGCCTGGTGGGCTACAGTCCACTGGGTCGAAAAAGAGCTGGACACGACTTAGCAACTAAAGAGTAACAACAAATATAGAAGGTATGTGTGGATATGTAAGTATCCAGAAAATGTTAGAAATAAGAATGAGATATTGAGAACAGAGAAGTTTATGTTGCTGTACGTGTTTAGGGTGGAGAAAGAGCAGGGACATAGGATAGACTATGAAGAGAGGTGACAGGATTTAATTATCTTGGCTGACTGATGTTGAACTGATTACCACTCCATTTTAGTTCACTTTGAAGACAGAGAAAGAGCGAATCTAAGTTTACCTTTGAACAATACAATCTGCCAGAAACAGAATCATTGTGGTGTGTTTTTTTTTTTTTTTTTGGCCTCTTCTATTGGTCTTTCATTTATTTCCATCTTTGTTCTTTTTGGCCTGTGTGGGCCTCCCATCACAGTGGCCTCTCTTGCTGCAGAGCACCAGCTCTGGGCGCATGCGCTGCAGAGCTCCGGGTCGGTAGTTGGACACATCCGTCCAGCTGCTCTGCAGCACGTGGGGTCTTCCCAGGCCAGAGATTGAATCGGCGCTCCTTGCACTGCAAGGTGGTGTCCTTACCCACTGGACCACCAGGGAAGCCCTTATTGTGTTTTTAGAACAAAAGTCCCCAGAGAACCAGTCACTTGGTTCCAATGACAAAAAAGACTCAGACGAATTATCCTACCAACAGCAATACTGGAAAATGTTTACAAGAAGGACAGTGGGATTTACAAGTGGTGCATTTTCTGTGGCACCTTTTGCTTCAGCGCATTATTTGAAGAGAAATTCTCACTGCTAATAAAACTAGAAAGGAGGAACTTGTACTTGTTGGTTCATGAAGAGAGACACCCCATTTGATCTAGACTATTCCCTCCAGGATGTCCTTGTGGGGCTGGGTAACTAAGACAACACAGTGGAATGTGTGCTGGGGAGGGGAGGTCTTCAGTACCATGAAGAGGGGTGATTATTTAAGGAGTCTGGTCTCCATTTAGAACAAGAGGACGTATGTTTGATTTGCAGAAGGAAGAATTTAGGCTGGATCCAAATATTCTCCGTATTGGTAATTGGTGAAATAGATACCCAAGAGAGGCTCAGTAATACCATTCCTAAGAAGAGCTATAAAATTATGATAGGCACTGCATTAATAGTTTTTGAAAATCCCAAGGTCTTATGAATATTCTATCCAGCATATGAGATTTGCATATGAACATCAGATAGACATAGCCTGGGTGAGCAGCGAGAAAGACGTCTCACTGACCTTTAGCTGGGTCAGTTTTCTTGCTTTCTGACTTCGAAATGAAATACAGCATAGAGGACAGCCTCAGTATCAAAAACAAACAGACAAGCAAACAACCATTTCTTAAGAAAAGTGGGCAGAAGGGTATCCCCCTTCCTACTACCTCCTCAACACCTGTAGCAAAATTGAGGATGTCAGGAACTTTCCGCTCACAGCCAGAGGAAAGGACGTCAGTTCTGTTAAGACGAAGAAAAACAAGGATCCTGAGAGGTTGGGACTTGAGGCCAGCGGCTCCGTGGGTGTCGCAGACCGAGGGAAGGCGGGGCGAGAGGGCAGCCAGGACCAGGGTTTGCAGCTGAAGCAACCAGTCCCGCTGATTCCCGCTGATTTACTTGTATTATATATTTTAAAATTCTAGCCAGGATGAAAAGGCTACTTGTCTTCTAACTGAGCCTGCCGGTCAGTGCCTCCCAGCGTGGGCGACCCGTTGTGGGGAACTTCGCGTGAAGAGCGGGTCCTGGATCTGATTAGGGAGCTTACCCGGCGTGTGGCTTCTCAGGGGTGGACTCTGTTGACATGAACAATCCTCAGCACGTTGGGTGATTCGAGTGCACTTTCATGATTCGCTCTCGTTTTACCCCCTTTCTATTTCCACATGCCACAAGAATCCCTCACTCCCCTCTGAATTATGTGCTGTTCCAGACGGATGCTCGGACCTCCCACTCAGGCGGGGCAGCCCCAGCCCCACCAATTCACAGGGCCCTTTGTTCGTCCCTTCCGTGCCCAGCGCTGTCACCGCAGTGCTGCGCTCCAGCGCAGCCGGGAGGGCGGGAAACAAGTCCCTGGAGGGCCATCCATCACTCTCATAAACGCTCTGAGCTCCACCAAGTTCCACCAGAGTTCACGTACACACCAAAGCAAAACAATCCTTCTCTGTGCATTCTTTTTCCCCTCAGTGTATAGGCTGCCCACGAACCTGCATGAAATATTTGCGTGCGTGATGGGTGCGCTTGAAGCTGTGTGCACATCTGGGCAGCGGTGCGCAGGCGCCCTGGGCCGCGTGCCAGGGTGCACAGAACACCTGGTGTTGACCCACTGCCGCCTTCACAGGCTGCATGCAGAGACCAAGATGCTCCTGGGCTTGAATTCTTCATAAATCATCCTTCTCCAGTTTTCTCTCCAGTGTGTCATGGGCTATTTTTTTTTTTTTCTTTCTCCTAATAACCATTTAAAAAAAAAATTGAAGTGTCGTTGATTTGCAGTGTTGTGTTATTAATACTTTGAGGCATACAGTAAAAGGATTCAGTTTTGTATATATAGGTACACATATGTATTATAGATAATATAGAATATGATGTGATGTATTTATATATAATTGAATCACTTTGAAATCTATATAATTTTCAGATTCTTTTCCATTGTAGGTTATTATAAGGTATTCAGTATACTTCCCTGTGCTGTGCAGTAGACCCTCACTGATTATCAAGTATATTTGTTGTTGCTATTTAGTCTCTAAATTGTGTCCTACTCTGTGACCCCATGGACTGCAGCCCACCAGGCTCCTCTGTCCATGGAATTTTTCAGGCAAGAATACTGGAGTGGGTTGCCATTTCCTTCTCTAGGAGATCTTCCTGACCCAGAAACTGAACCCACATCTCCCGTGTCTCCTCACTGGCCGGCAGATTCCTTTTGACGGGGCATATAGCAGTGTGTACATCCCGCGCCTTGGTTTTACTAGACTCAATGATTAGACTCGTGATTAGTGAGGGTCCTGGCCTGCTGCTGGCTCCCCACTGCCCCTCTTCTGTCCACACATCCAGATTCACCAGGAACGTTTATGGCTCAGTGATGAGGTTGGGATTCCTCTCTGTGGAATCTAGGAGAACATGAAAGGTAGCGTGTCTTTTGTGTTAACACCAACTCTGGCTTTCACCGTCTTCTTTCTACTGTAACCTATCTGCTCACTTACTTTAGAAAAGAAGCAGACTTTCTCCTAGCTTCCCAGAGCACACAGTCCTGATACTCAGTACCCTTCAAACAGTTTACTATGTAAGACATCCGGAGCCACACACACACAGACAGACACACAGACACACAGACACACACACACGTACTTGGTGTATGTCAAAACCAAACAGTCTGGCATCCTTTCCTTGTGTTTAATCTACGACTGCTTCCCATCTAGTTTTCACCTCGTGAAACTCATGAGAAATCTGAAGTCATCACCTCAGCTTCAGTCTGCGTGTTTTGAGGAGTCCTGGAGGGCAGATGGGGTAGGAATTTGAAGGCTTTTCTCTATATTCTTGGATCCTTTCAGTATGAATCCTTTAGCCTGATGTTTGGTGCATCACAGTACACATTTGAAGTCTCAGGTTAAAAAGTGCCTTGAAGTGGTAGTTTGAGGATAAGGGAGAATAACCCACAAATTCCTTTCTTGTTCAGCTCGAGGATTTTCTAAACCCTCTTGACTGGAGTGAGGCTTCTGGTTTTACCTCTTATGATGAGAGCTTTTTGGACCCCTTAGAGGACATTCTAGTAGTCAAGAACAGGAGGAAATGACCAGAACAGGAGGGAAATGATGCAGGACTTGTATCCACAAAGTTGGACAACAATGATGAGATTCCATATTTTTATCTAGAATCAGCCCTGGCCTCCTGGCACGATTAAGGCTGAGAAGACACGAGGGAGGCCAGGGGAGAGTCCCGTGACAGCCTGTGGGGCCAGCGCCCAGACCAACCCATAGGTACTGGTCAGCTGTCTTTGGAGAGTGATCCCCCAGACCCAGGGAAGCGGGAGAGAGCGGGGTCTCTGTTGTGTCTCCAGACAGCTAGGGGAGAATGCGTGTCCTGGGCAGGTGTTTTGGCCTTGCCTTTGTTGATGACTTTCTCCTCTGAACTCTCAAGTTTCTTGGTGGTGTTTTTTTTTTTCAATCCAGATTCACCAGGAACGTTTATGGCTCAGTGATGAGGTTGGGATTCCTCTCTGTGGAATCTAGGAGAACATGAAAGGTAGCGTGTCTTTTGTGTTAACACCAACTCTGGCTTTCACCGTCTTCTTTCTACTGTAACCTATCTGCTCACTTACTTTAGAAAAGAAGCAGACTTTCTCCTAGCTTCCCAGAGCACACAGTCCTGATACTCAGTACCCTTCAAACAGTTTACTATGTAAGACATCCGGAGCCACACACACACAGACAGACACACAGACACACAGACACACACACACGTACTTGGTGTATGTCAAAACCAAACAGTCTGGCATCCTTTCCTTGTGTTTAATCTACGACTGCTTCCCATCTAGTTTTCACCTCGTGAAACTCATGAGAAATCTGAAGTCATCACCTCAGCTTCAGTCTGCGTGTTTTGAGGAGTCCTGGAGGGCAGATGGGGTAGGAATTTGAAGGCTTTTCTCTATATTCTTGGATCCTTTCAGTATGAATCCTTTAGCCTGATGTTTGGTGCATCACAGTACACATTTGAAGTCTCAGGTTAAAAAGTGCCTTGAAGTGGTAGTTTGAGGATAAGGGAGAATAACCCACAAATTCCTTTCTTGTTCAGCTCGAGGATTTTCTAAACCCTCTTGACTGGAGTGAGGCTTCTGGTTTTACCTCTTATGATGAGAGCTTTTTGGACCCCTTAGAGGACATTCTAGTAGTCAAGAACAGGAGGAAATGACCAGAACAGGAGGGAAATGATGCAGGACTTGTATCCACAAAGTTGGACAACAATGATGAGATTCCATATTTTTATCTAGAATCAGCCCTGGCCTCCTGGCACGATTAAGGCTGAGAAGACACGAGGGAGGCCAGGGGAGAGTCCCGTGACAGCCTGTGGGGCCAGCGCCCAGACCAACCCATAGGTACTGGTCAGCTGTCTTTGGAGAGTGATCCCCCAGACCCAGGGAAGCGGGAGAGAGCGGGGTCTCTGTTGTGTCTCCAGACAGCTAGGGGAGAATGCGTGTCCTGGGCAGGTGTTTTGGCCTTGCCTTTGTTGATGACTTTCTCCTCTGAACTCTCAAGTTTCTTGGTGGTGTTTTTTTTTTTTTTTCAATTAATTTTATTTGAACGTAGTTGCTTTACAGTGTTGTGTTAGTTTCTGCTGTATAACAAAGCCAACCATCTGTATATATATATACATATATCTCCTTTTCGTCACCACAGAGCACTGAGTGGAGCTCTCTGGGCTGTACAGTGGGTTCTTATTACCTGTTTGATACGTGTGTTCGTCGCTCAGTCGTGTCTGACTCTTTGCAATCCTATGGACTGTAGTCCATCACGCGCCTCCATCCATGGGATTTTCAAGGCAAGACTATGGAGTGGGTTGCCATTTCCTTCTCCAGGGTATCATCGACCCAGGGATTGAACCTGGGTCTCCTGCATTGCAGGCAGGCTCTTTACTGTCTGAGTCATATGTCCCTATGTATTTTACACATAGGAGTTTTATATATGTCAATCTCAAGCTCCCAGTTCATCCCACTTCCCCACCTTTCCCTCCTGGAGTACATTTGATCTGTATGTCTGTGTCCCTGTTTCTGCTTTAACCTTGACGCACTGTCTGTGTGATTCCTGCAGTGTGATGATACACCGTCAGCTTTCTCTCTGCATTCGAGGACAGAGAGCATGTTTTTAGAGCCACGCTGACTGGCAGCGGTCACCGTGCAGGATGGCTGCTCCCCACGCCAAGGTCCAGAGGGGCCGAGGGACAGAGCGTTAGAGTCAAGGGCGCCTCTCCCCAAGGTCTGTACCAGAAGTCTCAGCTGAGGATGGGCCAGCACCCCCACAGGACAACAGGGCTGAGGAAATCCTGGAGAAGAGAGGCCCTCATGTGCCTCCCCCAAGCCTGCTGTGATCTGGTCTCCAAACTACAGTGCTCTTCTCGGGCGCCAGGTAGCCTTTTTCCTTGCAAGAAAGTGTACTAATCCATACGGCTCTACCCTGAAATGTTTAAGATGATGTTCAATGATGTAAATTCAATCTCACTTCTCTTTGGGAAAAAAATTATATACTTCATATCATGTTTCTGTTTTTAACATTTGTTTGTCTGTGCTGGATCTTCGTTGTGGCATGTTCCCTAATCCAGGGATCAATCCTGGGGCCCCTGCATTGGGAGCTCGGGGTCTTAGCCACTGGACCACCAGGGAAGTCCTAATTCATAATACAATTATGACAAAGAACCAGGGTCCAACTTTTGATAGAAATGATAAAAACTGCCATCATGAGTCAAACATTCATGATATATCTCTAGAAAGCTGTTTTTATAGAGCATGTAACTGATGGGTAGTACAGAATAGAGTCAGTTTCTTCAAATTCAAATGCTCATGAATATCATATGTAGTGCTTGTCTTACATCTCCTTAATTCCTATGTTGTGTTCAGAGCAGGAAGTAAACACGCTTGCAGGTCTCAGAATTGACTGGGGTTTTTTTTCGGGGGGGGGGGCACTTCTATTGGTCTTTCATTTATCTATTTTCATCCATGTTTGTTCTTTGGCCTGTGTGGGCCTCCCATCACAGTGGCCTCTCTCGTTGCAGAGCACCAGCTCTGGGTGCGTGCGCTCCAGAGCTCCGGCTCAGTAGTTGGACACATCTGTCCAGCTGCTCTGCGGCACTAGGGATCTTCCCAGGCCAGGGATCGAACCAGCACCCCTTGCACTGCAAGCTGGTGTTCTTACTGACTGGACCACCAGGGAAGCCCCTTGACTGGGGTTTTTAGGGGACATTTTACAAGACTCTTTGAGGAGACTTTTCAGGATATTTAGACCCACATGATAACTTCTTAAGGCATCATGGACACCCACTGTTAAAAAATAATTTTCTTAATTTACTTTTGACAGCACTGGGTCTTTGTTTCCCCACCTGGGCTTTTCTCTAGTTGTGGAGAGTAGGGGCTGTTCTCTGGGTGTGGTGTATGGGCATCTCACTGTGGTGTCTTCTCTTGTTGTGGCATGGAGGCTCAGTAGTTGTGGCGCATGGTCTTAGTCATTCAGTGGTATGTGGAATCTTCCGGATCAGGGATCGAACCCATGTCTCATACTTTGGCAGGCGACTTCTTTACCAGGGAAGCCCCAAACCCAGATATTTCTAGGCCAGTTTATTTTTGACTTTATTAATATAAAGGTCATACAGGATTATTTCTTAAAATTAAGACAATGCAGAATAAAAAGGCTCCCCACTTTATGCTGCCGAGGATTATACTAGTATTTATTTTCTTTGTAAATTACACCGTGGCCCAGGTAAGCATTGTATTTCAGAGGATCTGTGAGGACATAATAATGCTAAGACATTGTCTGCTTTCTTCACTGTGTTGATTTTGCACTGATGGTACAAAGGCAGCAGTGGGGAAGGCTGCTGGTCCCTTAGTATGAAACTGTGCTGTGGAATCAGCTGTGTTGGCTGGCATCGCATCATCCATCACCCTGCGCCCACAGGAACCCCAAAGCCCATTTTCATTAAGCATGTTCTTGAAGAATTAGTAAAAAATTATGACTTTTATGCAATCTCAACTCAGAGTATGCATGTTATTAATATTTTGTGACCCATGAAGCATGCCTGCTGTGTGTAAAGTCTTACAAGGATAAGCAGTTGTGTCATACTCTGTGTTACAAGCTAAATGAACCTCTTTTTTTCATTACACTCTGTTTACTTGAAAGACAGACCAGGGTTATTCAGATCGAGTTTTGGCAGATCTTTTCTTTAAATGAACCAAGTGAGCCAGTTACTGCCAGGAACATTGCCAGTGATAGTGTATGTTCAAGTGAAAATTTGAATTTTGAAAAATGTGTGTCTGCTACTGTGAGCTTGATAGCTTCTCAGTATTGGAGGCACTTCTGATGAGTCAGTGCTGTCACTAATTACTGTGATTTTTTTTTTTTTTTTTTATATTGCACAGTGAAATGCGTCAGCTTTTGGAAGGAATGCAAAGTCCCCTGAAGAGTTTTAGAATCACATAATGTAAACTTTAAGCAAACTCCACTGCCCAGTTGTGGTTCAGAGTCAGAAAACAGGAGCTACAATGATCTGAGATGGCTGTTAAAACACTTCTCCATTTTCCAATGATATATTTGATTGAGGATGAATTTTCTTTATATATCTCACCCAAATGATACATCCTAGTAGACTGATTGTACAAGAAGGTAGGAGAACCAGCTGCCTCCCATGAAGTCAGATATTAAGGAAATTTGCAAAGGTGTTAAAACAGTGCCACACTTCTCCCTGATTTTTTAAAATGTTATTTTTCATAAGGAATATTGTTAACATAAAGTAAATAGTAAATTTTTTAAATAATTAAAAGAAACTGTATATATTTATTTTTATTTGGCTGTGCTGGGTCTTTGTTGCTGCACAGGCTTTCTCTAGTGGCAGCCAGGAGCTGCTCTCTAGTTGTGGTGTGCGGGCTGCTCTTGTTGCAGAGCACAGGCTTCAGGGCGCATGGGCTTCAGTAGTTGTGGTTCATGAGCCGCTGCCCCACAGCATATGGAATCTTCCCAGAGCATGGATCAAACCTGTGTCCCCTGCACTGGCAGGTGGGTTCCTAACCACTAGGGAAGTCCTATAGTAAATATCTTTTTAAAAGTTCACCCTTTTGTTTTCTGTTATGGTTCGTGTCAATAGATACAGCCAACAAAACCTCTTCAGGGAACTTAGTATTTTCAAAGACTGTAAAGGGGTCCAGAACCACTGATTTGAAAATATACTTCAGGAAACATGAAAATACTGGAAATGCAGGGTCAGGGTCCAGACACAGTTCACCCAGTCTGTGTACATACTCTGTGTTACAAGCTCTTTTTTCATTACACTCTGTTTACTTGAAAGACAGACCAGGGTTATTCAGATCGAGTTTTGGCAGATCTTTTCTTTAAATGAACCAAGTGAGCCAGTTACTGCCAGGAACATTGCCAGTGATAGTGTATGTTCAAGTGAAAATTTGAATTTTGAAAAATGTGTGTCTGCTACTGTGAGCTTGATAGCTTCTCAGTATTGGAGGCACTTCTGATGAGTCAGTGCTGTCACTAATTACTGTGATTTTTTTTTTTTTTTTTTATATTGCACAGTGAAATGCGTCAGCTTTTGGAAGGAATGCAAAGTCCCCTGAAGAGTTTTAGAATCACATAATGTAAACTTTAAGCAAACTCCACTGCCCAGTTGTGGTTCAGAGTCAGAAAACAGGAGCTACAATGATCTGAGATGGCTGTTAAAACACTTCTCCATTTTCCAATGATATATTTGATTGAGGATGAATTTTCTTTATATATCTCACCCAAATGATACATCCTAGTAGACTGATTGTACAAGAAGGTAGGAGAACCAGCTGCCTCCCATGAAGTCAGATATTAAGGAAATTTGCAAAGGTGTTAAAACAGTGCCACACTTCTCCCTGATTTTTTAAAATGTTATTTTTCATAAGGAATATTGTTAACATAAAGTAAATAGTAAATTTTTTAAATAATTAAAAGAAACTGTATATATTTATTTTTATTTGGCTGTGCTGGGTCTTTGTTGCTGCACAGGCTTTCTCTAGTGGCAGCCAGGAGCTGCTCTCTAGTTGTGGTGTGCGGGCTGCTCTTGTTGCAGAGCACAGGCTTCAGGGCGCATGGGCTTCAGTAGTTGTGGTTCATGAGCTTCGCTGCCCCACAGCATATGGAATCTTCCCAGAGCATGGATCAAACCTGTGTCCCCTGCACTGGCAGGTGGGTTCCTAACCACTAGGGAAGTCCTATAGTAAATATCTTTTTAAAAGTTCACCCTTTTGTTTTCTGTTATGGTTCGTGTCAATAGATACAGCCAACAAAACCTCTTCAGGGAACTTAGTATTTTCAAAGACTGTAAAGGGGTCCAGAACCACTGATTTGAAAATATACTTCAGGAAACATGAAAATACTGGAAATGCAGGGTCAGGGGTACAAAGCAGAACACTGACGTGTTCACCCAAGGCTCGCCAAAGCTGGATGGAGGCGTCTGCTGGCCTGGCCTCTGACCTCTCCTGGTGTCATTGTCCTGGAGATGAACTAGTCAGAACAAAGGGACCGACTGCACACAGAGGTCCCTAAATGTGCAGAGAGCTTGGGCTATGGCTTACCTGTCCATTCCTTTTAAAGAACAACAGCTTCTTGGGTTAAGTCATCTCCTCTCTCTTGCCTACAATGTACAGAAAGACAAACCAACCAGCCCGAAGGGGATCTCCTCAGAACCAGGTTACCTGCCAGGGTTTCATGTGCTGGAAAGCTCATATCCCTCAAAAAGAAATCCCAGCAAAAAAAAAAAATGTGACTTATTTGTATTTATTTTTGCATTTGGAGAGGGAGGACGATGTCATCCACGTCTTAGACACATCTTAATTTGTGGATTTTTTCTTCTTTGACTCTCCTAATTGGATGAAAGTACACCAGGGGTAATTTATGGATCTGCGGAGGTGCCAGGCATCACTTCACATGTGCGCAGCTGCTCCGCGGCAGTTTAACTTGGCAGATGGTGGGAAGCCTTGGAATTGTGTCATCTGTTTGTACATGCGTACAACAGCCTCCTTGTGCAGGCTCTTTAAGGATCCTTGCAGGCACGGTCTCGAGCCTGGGCACTCCAGGGTCTCACAGAGTGATGCATCCCGCTGGGAGGCTTTCCGAGGTCCCCAGAGGAAGGATGAGATAGCATTCTGTGCCGTGGACGCAGGTCTCTGAGGAAGCAGAGACGGGCTGCGGTGGAGAGGCTGCTGGAGTGTGAGGCCTCGAGCCCCTGGTGGCTGTGGTTTCAGCGGTCATCTGGGCAATGTCGGACGTGTCACTGCTGACAACAGGCTCACTTTCATCCTGATGGGTCACAGGGAAGCAGCTAGACGCGGGGGCCTGGGGAGGGATGTCATGCAAGTCGCCGTGGGCATAAATGACTGGGGAAGCTCTGTTGACAGTTGAGGATCTGGCCTCCACAGTAGTGAACAAGGCTGTCTTCAAACTCAAAGGCCCCAAGATCGGGCACTGATGTCCTTGGTCGTGAAGGATGTGGATGTCATGATTCTCCCTGTGGCCAAGTGCGGCTGACAATGCCCGGGTGTGGCAGGTGATAAGGCCTTTCTGTGGGGCGGGGTCGGGGGCGTGCGTGCAGGCCTCCAGCACGCAGCTCGGCTTGTCCCAGGGCACTGTGGCTCCATCTGCAGCAACCCAGCCACCCTGGCCGCAGCCCCTGGGCTCCAGTGGCCCGCAAATGTCTCCATCCTTGAGGATCTTTCTTTGGGTCTTGAGAGTGGGGGTCTTCCCTCCCACCTGGCCGCGTGCTGTCCCCTGTGCCTGTGCGGGGCCGGCAGGGTGGAGCCAGCCTCCTCGCTGCACTGTATCCGGTGAGGAGAGGCCTTTGAGATGCGCTGGGTCCCTTGGCAGCTTTGTTGATGGGTGGTTTTATTTTGCCACTTCAACACTGAGTGTTCCCAACTGGAAAGACCTGGGAAGCTGAAAGGACTTCCCTTTCTCGGTGCCTCCTGTCTTAGACCAAGGAGGGCAGAGGCGGTGCTTTGGGCTAAGATGTGCCTCTCCTGCCAGTGGACTAAGTGGATGCTGACACAGTTTATGGCCTTAAAAAACGGTACCACATCAGCCTAGTCTCAAAAATCTGTTTTTTTAAAGGCTAGAAATTCCTAATGGCTCATCTCAGAAATCTAGTAATGCGTTCCCAAGTCACCGACAGAGCTCAGGTGAGGCCTGGGCAGCACTGGTAGTTTGGGTCAACGGCAAGCACTGAGTGGCTGCTTTTTTTTTACTTCATCTGTTTGGCAAATAAGTCTTTTCACGTGGGCACTGAGGATGGGGTTTAGGAAAGCTAGGTCAAAGGGTTCTTGGTGGTGCCTTGGCCTTAAAATATCCTATGGGAGGAATTGAAAACTGTCCTGAACAGGGCAAGTCCAAGAATCTTCCTAGCTCCTTAACTGCGGAGCATCCTTCCTCGAGAAGCATTTGAATGAGGGTAGCTTTGGGCGGAGGTTGTGATGAGGATGGTGAGAGGTGAGAGGGTGGGCGCAGGGACCCACCCTGGCCACTGGGCTTCCCCAGGAAGGGAGGACGACCCAGTGGCTCCATGAGCAGCAAAGGGATGTCCTCTCAGGAGGAAGAAGGGACCTGGAATTAGGAGGGGGAAGAACTGACAACAGGCTTTGTTTACTTCATGATTCTGCCTCTTTGGTCTGAGGTCATCTGAGAATCTCATTTTACACAATTTTTGAAGTTGTTTCTCCAGGGCACATCTCTGAGTCTGCTTCCATCTCTTTCTGGCCCTGTGAGGATGCTGGAGGTGAGGCCAGTCCCCAAGCATCCAGCACGTGCAGCAGCGGTCTCTGGTCTTGCAGATTATTATTATTATTTTAGAAGCTTGGAGGAATGAATGAGACTGAGGGTGCTATAAATCTAGTGTATGTTCTCTTATTCCCGTTTGTAGATGAGGAAACAAGTTTGGCTGTGGGACCAGGATCACGTGAGAGTGAAGAGCAAAGCTGGGATGAAAACAGAAGCCACCACCAGGGACTTTGAGATGCGCTGGGTCCCTTGGCAGCTTTGTTGATGGGTGGTTTTATTTTGCCACTTCAACACTGAGTGTTCCCAACTGGAAAGACCTGGGAAGCTGAAAGGACTTCCCTTTCTCGGTGCCTCCTGTCTTAGACCAAGGAGGGCAGAGGCGGTGCTTTGGGCTAAGATGTGCCTCTCCTGCCAGTGGACTAAGTGGATGCTGACACAGTTTATGGCCTTAAAAAACGGTACCACATCAGCCTAGTCTCAAAAATCTGTTTTTTTAAAGGCTAGAAATTCCTAATGGCTCATCTCAGAAATCTAGTAATGCGTTCCCAAGTCACCGACAGAGCTCAGGTGAGGCCTGGGCAGCACTGGTAGTTTGGGTCAACGGCAAGCACTGAGTGGCTGCTTTTTTTTTACTTCATCTGTTTGGCAAATAAGTCTTTTCACGTGGGCACTGAGGATGGGGTTTAGGAAAGCTAGGTCAAAGGGTTCTTGGTGGTGCCTTGGCCTTAAAATATCCTATGGGAGGAATTGAAAACTGTCCTGAACAGGGCAAGTCCAAGAATCTTCCTAGCTCCTTAACTGCGGAGCATCCTTCCTCGAGAAGCATTTGAATGAGGGTAGCTTTGGGCGGAGGTTGTGATGAGGATGGTGAGAGGTGAGAGGGTGGGCGCAGGGACCCACCCTGGCCACTGGGCTTCCCCAGGAAGGGAGGACGACCCAGTGGCTCCATGAGCAGCAAAGGGATGTCCTCTCAGGAGGAAGAAGGGACCTGGAATTAGGAGGGGGAAGAACTGACAACAGGCTTTGTTTACTTCATGATTCTGCCTCTTTGGTCTGAGGTCATCTGAGAATCTCATTTTACACAATTTTTGAAGTTGTTTCTCCAGGGCACATCTCTGAGTCTGCTTCCATCTCTTTCTGGCCCTGTGAGGATGCTGGAGGTGAGGCCAGTCCCCAAGCATCCAGCACGTGCAGCAGCGGTCTCTGGTCTTGCAGATTATTATTATTATTTTAGAAGCTTGGAGGAATGAATGAGACTGAGGGTGCTATAAATCTAGTGTATGTTCTCTTATTCCCGTTTGTAGATGAGGAAACAAGTTTGGCTGTGGGACCAGGATCACGTGAGAGTGAAGAGCAAAGCTGGGATGAAAACAGAAGCCACCACCAGGGATGCGCAGGTCGACAAGCCAGCCCGACTCAGGGAGCCCCTGCCTTTGACGTCTGCGGTGGTGAAGTCCTGACCGAGAACTCTAGGAGGACAGCACACTCTCCTCGTGGTGTCTGAGAACCTCTGACTGAAGAGGGAGCCTCACCAGCATCCCTGGTGGCCTCCAGGCCATAAACAGGGCAGCACGGCCACTGTGGTGGACACCGAAGACGTCAGCAGCGGCCCTTGGTCGTTTGGAAGGGACTGCATGGATTCTGCTCTTCTAAGGCCCGTATCTAAATTCTTTCCGTTATTTGGTTTGGCGAGTTGCAGGAATGGCCTTAACCTCCACCATGTACGCTGGACTAGAGGTCAGGAGGAACAGACCCCGGGACAGCTCTCCAAGGAAGAAGCTAGTGGGTTTGGGTCGACAGGCATCCAGGAAGTCACTGATGACTGAGGCTGACGCCCCTGTAGAGTCAGTGTGCACCCTTGGCTTCCTTCGTCTTCCGCTGCATTTCTGTCAGGAGCGCCTCCTTCACGGCCTGTGGCATGACAGGGCCCTCCTAGTTACAGAGCTGCTCTTCGTGAATTGCTCCGTCCCACCTCAAAGTCTGTATCATTCCTTCTCTGTCAGGTGAGGCCACGGAGACAGAACGCCTGTGCCTTCCCGGCGGGACCGCGGCTGGACCCAGGACCTGGGGCTAGTCGAACACGCGGGCTCTCAGCACTGGCCGCCCCGCGCCTTCTCCACGTCCCCAGGAAGGGCTTAAGGGTCACACTTCTGCACCAGCCGGCCGAGGGCTGCGGAGGTCACCTGAAGCCAAGGTCCCAGGCTGTGGGCTGGGGCGTCTCTTGCCTTGGCGTGGGGTTGGCCCAAGAGATTCAAATCAGGGCTGTCTGGGGTACAACAGGAAGGGTGCCGAGGTTGGAAGTCAGATCTGGCCTAACTTGGGCAGTGCTGGCAGCAGGCAGTGTTTAGAAGTGTTTTCAAAGTACCTTAGCTACGGCCATGCCACCCTCAGCATGCCCGATCTCATCAAAATACCTTAAGAAATCTTTTTTTTTAGATGATAAAATTTTTATGTTGAAAGTTTAGAAACTATATGAAACAAGCAATTCCTAAGTAGGTTGAGGTAAGTATTGCTAAGACACACTACACACGTGTTAGTCAGAGTAAGTTCTTCGTAAAACAGAACTGAATTCAGTTGTTTAAAATGGGTTTGTGATTGGGTTGCATAGAGACGTGTAAGTGGTTTGATTGTTGTCCTCACTTTTCAGTGTTTTCAGTGTCAAACAGACATAGGATAGCACCTTTCTTAGGACATGTGATTTATAATCTACTCCACACGCAGTGAAAACTGAATTTGGTTGTTAGGGTTAGGTTGCTAGAAGATCCAAAACAGCAGTGGTTTAAAGAAAATAGAAATTTATTTTCCTCTCATTAAAAGAGGGCAGGCGTCTGCACGTGGGTGCTGGTGGCCTCCTGCTCTCAGGGACCCATGCTCCTCCTGTCTG
The DNA here is from genome assembly GCA_022376925.1 of Tragulus kanchil. Taxonomy (NCBI): domain Eukaryota; kingdom Metazoa; phylum Chordata; class Mammalia; order Artiodactyla; family Tragulidae; genus Tragulus; species Tragulus kanchil. The sequence continues at coordinate 136,726,659 of JAIOJX010000023.1, forward strand.
CTACTCACTCCACATGAATTCTATTTCCAGACTCACCTCATGGCCCAGCATGGCTGCTGGAGCTCCAACAATGGCATCTGCAACCCCAGCAGTAAGACGAAAAAGGGAGCAAGTATGTGGGAGCACTCTCTTCCCCTTCCCCTTAGGTCTCCTTGGCTAGAACCCTGTGATGTGCCTGGTCTGGCTACAAAGCAGACTGGAAAATGTATGACTTTGGCTAGCCGTAATATTCTCAGCTGAAACAACGGTTAGGATTATTTTTACAAAGAAAAACATTGAGAACAAATATTTTAGTGGCAATTAGGGGTCTCTGCCACAGCTTGATTCTGAACCTATTCCCTTCATCTTACTCCCTGGGCTCCCACACTTGCTCCCTGCCCACATGCATGTAGATTCCCAGACCAGGTTCCTTTGAGACCTGGGGAAGGTCTGAGGTTCTCCCCTACTTGTGAGTGAGGACCAGCCTGCCAGTGTCCTGGCTGCTGGCAGGAGACCCAGCACCTTGAGCCAGAGATAAAAGTCTTAGTTACAGCGACAGTCGGGGTGCCAGTCTGTCTTGCGCCAGCTCCTGGCCCCGGTCCCCCACGCTGATGGCTGCACGGGAGCGGGCGGCTTCACAGGAGGTGAACTCCGCGCTCAAGGAAGGCAGGGCTCATCTGGTGGGATGCGAGGCTGCCGGCCTGTTGCAGAGGGAAGCTCCTCTGCACCTCCAGGCCGTCCACCATGAGGCATCCCTGGGAAGACAGTCCATCCAGAACTGGTGTCATCATCTCTGCCAGCAGGACGTCAGACCCAAGAGAGGCCATGGGCAGCGGAGGCCGATGGGACACCGTGTTACCTGGCCAAGTGCTGAGGGATGCGGGGCCGGGCCGGGCCTGAGCCAGAGAGGCTCCGCCCCACGTGCAGGTGCGCAGACAGGGTGATGCTTCCCCACGCCCGCCCTGTTCTGAGGAGTGTGGAAGTGACACCTCCTCTGCCGGGATAGGTGGAGCCCCAGGTTCTGCTCACCCCATGTGTGTGATCTGCGGGTCCTCTGTCCTACCCCTCAGCATCCTCTCATCTCCCTGAAGGAATTCTTGTATCATGAGTGAAAGCATTTCTCCCGTATAAGGTTTGTGGTTCTGAATTTAGGGTGCCATGTCTTCCCTGGATTCTAGGGTTCCCTGGCAGGGCACGAGGGTCCTCTGGGGACAGACCGCTGCTGGGCTGAGTGGAATGCCCTCTTGATTCCCTCATGGGAATGAGAATTTCAGAAGCCCTCACAGCTCAGAGGGATGGCAGCACTCACTGAGGTGGCCTGCACTCGGAGCTAACAGTGCCCCAAACAGGGCTGTTAGGGGCTGGGTCACAGCAGGGAGTGCAGCCGTCCTGACCCTGTTTCACGGGAATTTAGGAGCATACAGGTAAGTCCAGTCAGGGAAACAAAAAGCAGGTAAGCAATTGTTTAGTCCTTCGCTTGTCCTACAGAAGTAAAATGCAAGTCCTGTGTGGAGTTTTACTATTGTAGTGCATGCTAAGTCACTCAGTTGTGTCTGACTCTTTGCGACCCCCGTGGACTGTAGCCCACCAGGCTCCTCTGTCAGGAGACCCAGCACCTTGAGCCAGAGATAAAAGTCTTAGTTACAGCGACAGTCGGGGTGCCAGTCTGTCTTGCGCCAGCTCCTGGCCCCGGTCCCCCACGCTGATGGCTGCACGGGAGCGGGCGGCTTCACAGGAGGTGAACTCCGCGCTCAAGGAAGGCAGGGCTCATCTGGTGGGATGCGAGGCTGCCGGCCTGTTGCAGAGGGAAGCTCCTCTGCACCTCCAGGCCGTCCACCATGAGGCATCCCTGGGAAGACAGTCCATCCAGAACTGGTGTCATCATCTCTGCCAGCAGGACGTCAGACCCAAGAGAGGCCATGGGCAGCGGAGGCCGATGGGACACCGTGTTACCTGGCCAAGTGCTGAGGGATGCGGGGCCGGGCCGGGCCTGAGCCAGAGAGGCTCCGCCCCACGTGCAGGTGCGCAGACAGGGTGATGCTTCCCCACGCCCGCCCTGTTCTGAGGAGTGTGGAAGTGACACCTCCTCTGCCGGGATAGGTGGAGCCCCAGGTTCTGCTCACCCCATGTGTGTGATCTGCGGGTCCTCTGTCCTACCCCTCAGCATCCTCTCATCTCCCTGAAGGAATTCTTGTATCATGAGTGAAAGCATTTCTCCCGTATAAGGTTTGTGGTTCTGAATTTAGGGTGCCATGTCTTCCCTGGATTCTAGGGTTCCCTGGCAGGGCACGAGGGTCCTCTGGGGACAGACTGCTGCTGGGCTGAGTGGAATGCCCTCTTGATTCCCTCATGGGAATGAGAATTTCAGAAGCCCTCACAGCTCAGAGGGATGGCAGCACTCACTGAGGTGGCCTGCACTCGGAGCTAACAGTGCCCCAAACAGGGCTGTTAGGGGCTGGGTCACAGCAGGGAGTGCAGCCGTCCTGACCCTGTTTCACGGGAATTTAGGAGCATACAGGTAAGTCCAGTCAGGGAAACAAAAAGCAGGTAAGCAATTGTTTAGTCCTTCGCTTGTCCTACAGAAGTAAAATGCAAGTCCTGTGTGGAGTTTTACTATTGTAGTGCATGCTAAGTCACTCAGTTGTGTCTGACTCTTTGCGACCCCCGTGGACTGTAGCCCACCAGGCTCCTCTGTGCGTGGGATTTCCCAGCAAGAACACTGGAGTGGGCTGCCATTTCCTTCTGCAGGGGCTCTTCCTGACCCAGAGATCAAACCCACGTCTCCTGCACTGGCAGGCGGATTCTTTGCCTGCTGAGCCATCGGGTGAGCCTGTCAATGTTTTAGTACCCATATGAAAAATGAGCTGATTTTAATATTATATTTCATTTAACGCAATATTATAGTTCATACGGTAAAGAATCTGCCTGCAGTGCAGGAGAGATGGGTTCGATCCCTGGGTTGGGAAGATCCTCTGCAGAAGGGAATGGCAACCCCTCCAGTATTCTGGCCTGGAGGACAGACAGGCAGGGATCCTCGTGGGCTGCAGTCTGTGGGGCTGCAGAGAGTCAGACACAACTGAGCAACTAACGCGACTACTACTGAAAATATGATCATTTCAGTATGCAACCCATACAAAATTATTGGGAAATTGTTCATATTTTACGCTCATCTTCCCTGTGAGGTGTGCATTTTATACCTACAGGGAGTCTCAATTCAGACAAGCCACATTCAGTGGCTCAGTAGCCATGTCTGGTGGCTTCTATATCAGACAGCAGAGCTGGAGTCCAGGACTGCGAGGTGCGTGTGGGACTGTGTGTGATGCCAGTGGTGTGCGTACACAGACAGGACACGTGTGGTCCTGACCTTGACTTCTGTGTGTAAGTGCGTGCTCTGTCTTCCCAGGTGTGTAGGGTGTGCTTTCCTGTTCCTCACATCTTCCTCTGCACACACAGGAAAATCAGCTGCAGGGTGACTTGGTGCTACCTTAGAGCCTGGCAGCCCACGTCTGGCTGCTTTAAAGAACATTTATGGATGAAATGGCCAATCTGAAGTTTGCTTTTTTTTTTTTTTTTTTAAAGAGTTTGTGGGGAGACAGGTTAAAAATAGAAGAGGAAACACGTGGAAGAGAATGCTATACCTGCGACCAAATGGAGCACATTCCTTTACTTGGTGCGTAGACTTGTCCTAAGCAGTGTGCTCAAAGGGAGCATTCCCAAGTGGCAGCGCGAGGTTCGGAGTCATCCATCAAGTTAATCATGATCTGTTTTCTTGCCTTGAACAGCGTCAGCTGGAATATGTTACATTCCATCCCAGGAAGGGAATCCAAGAACAATTTTCAGCAAGCAGTTGTCCAATGTGCAGAGAGTGAAAACCTCCAAGTCCTTTCATGACTCTTCGCAACATTTTCCCGTCGTCTTCCACAGGGGGAGACACAGTCCAACGGGAAAGTCAGGACTGGACCCTTGCACAGGTCTGGACGCAGCCCTTGTGCCGCCATGACGGCAGGCGCACTCTTTACCAATGCACACCTGGGAAGCTCCCAGATTCCAGTCGGAAGACGCTCCCATGAGGAGGATGGAAGACTCAGTAAGGCGGGCCTCCTAAACACCTGACACAAACTGGGAACTGTACAAATGCTTAACTCAGCCTCTTTCCCAAGTACCTGAGGTAAGAGGTTAGTCTAAGGATATTTTCTCTTTCAGCTCTGAAATATCAGACAAAATAATGGAATTAATATGCATACTGTAAAAATGTAGTGAACTGTACGTGAATTCAGCTGTACACGGAAAAAATGAACATCACTTAGAGGGCTACTATAGATTTAAAATGTGAATTTTTATAATTCTGAAATGTGATTATGTTCATTTACTTCATTTGAGGTTAAAAAATGCCATTGTTCTATTTGACATGCAGACCTGATGTAGCCATCTCAACCATGAATGTCCACAGGAGAAAATACGAACTGAGCTATAAACTAGTTTCTCTAGTTTCTGAACTAGTGGCAGCTATAAGTTCTCCTCCTCTTCCAGATGTGGGCCTGACAGTGATACCACAGAGGGCAAATGTATCTGTAGGTAGGAAGCTAGAAATTTTCTGGATCATGTGAACTAAGAAAAAAATTTCTCATGGAATACACAATGAATTGAAGCACTGCTTTAAAAGATGTTTCTTAATTATGATTTATCAAGTTAATTTCATCTTTTGGATGTGAGTAAAAATAGTCTACGGACAAAAGATACTTTCCTGTTGTACTAAAAATCACATGATCCAGTTTTTGGCACTGATCTAGAATTTAGGCAGGCTTCCCTTGTAGCTCAGCTGGTAAAGAATCCGCCTGCAGTGCAGGAGACCCAGGTTTGATTCCTGGCTCAGGAAGATCCCTGGAGAAGGGACAGGCTACCAACACTAGTATTCTTGGGCTTGCCCAGTGCCTCAGAAGGTAATGTGGGAGACCTGGGTTCAGTCGCTGAGTTAGGAAGATCCTCTGGAGAAGGGAAAAGCTACCTACTCCAGTATTCTTTTTTTTTTTTTTTAATTGCCAAAAGTCAGTTTATTCTTTCTTCATTTCATCCTGTTGCTCTGAATGTGTTACTCACTACCCTGCATGCCTGTAACACGGGTTATGCATTTGTGGATAACAAATTATGTTAAATTTAGAAACCTAAGACAACACATGTTTATTACCTCTCACTATCTATGGGACAGGAACTGGACACCGCTTGACTGTGGCCTTTGTTCAAGCAGTTTTTGTTCTTTGAGCCCGGGCCTCACTGGGTTGACACCAAGGTCTCTGCCAGGCTACATTCTCATCTGTACCTCTGAATCCTCTTCGAGGTTCAGTCAAACCTTTGAAATAATTTTGTTCTCCATGGTTGTAAGACTGAGACCCACAGCTCCCAGAGGACTCCCTCTGCATAGGTAGCCATACCAGGGTTGCTTTCTTTTTTAGGACAGGGCAGAGCATCCTGACTCCTCTCTCTACGATCTATGATCTCTAGGCCTCTTTTAGTTGTTTTCCCAATGAGGTCAGGTTCTACCCATTACTAATCTCTTATCTGTTTATTAACGGATTGCTGAGCTAATAAACGGAAATAGTTATCTAGTTTCTCGAACTAGTGGCAGCNATAAGTTCTCCTCCTCTTCCACATGTGGGCCTGACAGTGATACCACAGAGGGCAAATGTATCTGTAGGTAGGAAGCTAGAAATTTTCTGGATCATGTGAACTAAGAAAAAAATTTCTCATGGAATACACAATGAATTGAAGCACTGCTTTAAAAGATGTTTCTTAATTATGATTTATCAAGTTAATTTCATCTTTTGGATGTGAGTAAAAATAGTCTACGGACAAAAGATACTTTCCTGTTGTACTAAAAATCACATGATCCAGTTTTTGGCACTGATCTAGAATTTAGGCAGGCTTCCCTTGTAGCTCAGCTGGTAAAGAATCCGCCTGCAGTGCAGGAGACCCCGGTTTGATTCCTGGCTCAGGAAGATCCCCTGGAGAAGGGACAGGCTACCAACACTAGTATTCTTGGGCTTGCCCAGTGCCTCAGAAGGTAATGTGGGAGACCTGGGTTCAGTCGCTGAGTTAGGAAGATCCTCTGGAGAAGGGAAAAGCTACCTACTCCAGTATTCTTTTTTTTTTTTTTTAATTGCCAAAAGTCAGTTTATTCTTTCTTCATTTCATCCTGTTGCTCTGAATGTGTTACTCACTACCCTGCATGCCTGTAACACGGGTTATGCATTTGTGGATAACAAATTATGTTAAATTTAGAAACCTAAGACAACACATGTTTATTACCTCTCACTATCTATGGGACAGGAACTGGACACCGCTTGACTGTGGCCTTTGTTCAAGCAGTTTTTGTTCTTTGAGCCCGGGCCTCACTGGGTTGACACCAAGGTCTCTGCCAGGCTACATTCTCATCTGTACCTCTGAATCCTCTTCGAGGTTCAGTCAAACCTTTGAAATAATTTTGTTCTCCATGGTTGTAAGACTGAGACCCACAGCTCCCAGAGGACTCCCTCTGCATAGGTAGCCATACCAGGGTTGCTTTCTTTTTCAGGACAGGGCAGAGCATCCTGACTCCTCTCTCTACGATCTATGATCTCTAGGCCTCTTTTAGTTGTTTTCCCAATGAGGTCAGGTCTACCCATACTAATCTCTCTTTTGATTAACTGAGAGTTGACTAATTTGCAACCTAACTACATCTGAAAAAATAGGTCTGTTTTTACCATTTAACGGAATCTAATCACAGCAGCATCCCATCATATTTATAAATTTCCCTGGAATTTACTGGAAAGAGATTATACAGGTACACACCACGGAGTGAATATTCTGGGGGTCATCTTAGAGCTCCACCTACCACACAAACTTATCCCCCTAAACTATGCTGTCACTGATACTTTATAGTTTACTGAATTTAACTATTTCCTTTAGATTCCTGATAACTAAGAATATAGTCCACATATGTCATAACAAGTAATCGTTTTCTATTTATTGCAATGTATTACTTCTTAGTTGCTCTATTGTTGAATCTCTTAGTCCTGTTGGACTCTTGTGTGACCCCATGGACTGCAGCCCACCAGGCTCCTCTGTCCATGGGATTTCCCAGGCAAGAATACTGGCGTCAGTTGCTATTTCCTTCTACAGGGATCTTCCCAACCTAGGGATTTAACTCACATCTCCTACCACTCCAGTATTGCCTAGAAAATTCCATGGATTGCCCATGGGTCACAAAGAGTCGGACATGACTGAGCAACTTTCACTAGAATTGAGGCATTTCTGTATTATGCAAAGAACCACTAGAGTCTAACCCAACTGACCATTCCCGTCTCTGGATTAAAAGTGAATCCACCCAGGAGGCAAGCCGCCACAGGCGCATAGCAGCGGACTCTTGACCTGCCAGCTGTTGCCCTTTTGGGTTCATGTGACTGAGAGGAAGGTGAAAAAGCCTTTTTTCAAACTAGAATAGGTGCCCTTTGAGGTGGGGACACCAAGGTCTCTGCCAGGCTACATTCTCATCTGTACCTCTGAATCCTCTTCGAGGTTCAGTCAAACCTTTGAAATAATTTTGTTCTCCATGGTTGTAAGACTGAGACCCACAGCTCCCAGAGGACTCCCTCTGCATAGGTAGCCATACCAGGGTTGCTTTCTTTTTCAGGACAGGGCAGAGCATCCTGACTCCTCTCTCTACGATCTATGATCTCTAGGCCTCTTTTAGTTGTTTTCCCAATGAGGTCAGGTCTACCCATACTAATCTCTCTTTTGATTAACTGAGAGTTGACTAATTTGCAACCTAACTACATCTGAAAAAATAGGTCTGTTTTTACCATTTAACGGAATCTAATCACAGCAGCATCCCATCATATTTATAAATTTCCCTGGAATTTACTGGAAAGAGATTATACAGGTACACACCACGGAGTGAATATTCTGGGGGTCATCTTAGAGCTCCACCTACCACACAAACTTATCCCCCTAAACTATGCTGTCACTGATACTTTATAGTTTACTGAATTTAACTATTTCCTTTAGATTCCTGATAACTAAGAATATAGTCCACATATGTCATAACAAGTAATCGTTTTCTATTTATTGCAATGTATTACTTCTTAGTTGCTCTATTGTTGAATCTCTTAGTCCTGTTGGACTCTTGTGTGACCCCATGGACTGCAGCCCACCAGGCTCCTCTGTCCATGGGATTTCCCAGGCAAGAATACTGGCGTCAGTTGCTATTTCCTTCTACAGGGATCTTCCCAACCTAGGGATTTAACTCACATCTCCTACCACTCCAGTATTGCCTAGAAAATTCCATGGATTGCCCATGGGTCACAAAGAGTCGGACATGACTGAGCAACTTTCACTAGAATTGAGGCATTTCTGTATTATGCAAAGAACCACTAGAGTCTAACCCAACTGACCATTCCCGTCTCTGGATTAAAAGTGAATCCACCCAGGAGGCAAGCCGCCACAGGCGCATAGCAGCGGACTCTTGACCTGCCAGCTGTTGCCCTTTTGGGTTCATGTGACTGAGAGGAAGGTGAAAAAGCCTGAATTTGTTGACATAAAGTCCTAGTCACCCAAGGCCAGATTTTTTTTTTGGCCTTGGGTTATTCTGGGAGAACCCTGCCAATTTTGGAAAGATGGTAACTTGGACATCTGCCTGTAATTCTTGTAAGCCCTCCCAGCTGGAGCTGAGCATGAGCACTAACACACTCCTGTCAAAGTGCTCCTCCGGGCTCAGTGTCTCTGTGCCGCCTTAAGCTGCTCCCAGGTCCAGCCCACCTGAATTCCCAAAGCCGCGCATGTCTTCCATTCCAGGGACGCGGAGTCGCATCAAGTCGGCCCTCTCAGCAAGCTTGGGAGTTGGAGGAAAATTCTTGAAATCGCCTAAAAAGAACATGCTTTTTAAATACAACAGGGTGGGGGGGATGAAATTTCTCCCCAGATAATTGGACCCAAATGGAAATGAGACTTTGCAAAAATGGAATTACTTGAAAACATGAATAATTCTCAATAATTATTTCAACGATGTCTAGATGGTAAGTCAAACAGTGCTCCCTACATGTGTTAGGCCATCAGGCCCACAAAACCCTCCCACTGATCCACTCACTGACGAAAGCCTTTCCTGAGTGTGTGCTCCATGCCAACTCGCGGGCGGGCCTCAGGCCACACTGCTGCGCAAGGCGTCCCTGCTCCGAGAGCTGTTCTCAGAGCTCCAGCTGGACGAGGACAGCCACCAGTGCCCTCGCGTCTCTCCCACTGATGCTTTCTCACATACCCCAGAAGGAGGGCACTGAGACTCAGAAGGTTTTTAGAGGACTCCTTGGCTCTCCCCTCTTCAACTGACGGGCATCAGGAAGAGCCCCTGCCCGTGGAGAGTCCAGCATGCAAACGACACAAAGCACGACTTCTAAGTGCATGCATCCCTATTCTGAACCCACTGATAAACACAGACTTTGCAGATAAAACGACAGAGACAGAGAACAGAAGGCAGTTGCCAGGGGTCAGTGGGGAGGAGGGAGCTGACCGGGGCAGCAGAGGGAGCTTTCTGTGGGAGGGAGAGGCTGCTTCGGGGTCCTGATGGTGCTACACCTACGACTCCATGCATCTCTCAATTCATAGAAATGTACACAAAGAGAACTGTACTGTCTGCACATGGGCAGGAAAAACAAAAGTGGCCCCTCTGTACTGTTGGCAAGAATGTAAATTGTTGCAGCCGCTGTGGAGAACAGTATGGAGGTTCCTTAAAATCTAAAACCAGAGCTACTGTATGATCCAGCAGTCCCAATCCTGGGCATATCCAGAAAAAACTCTTAATTTGAAAGGATACATGCGCACCAATGGTCAGAGCAGCCCTGTTCACAACAGCCAAGACATGGAAGCAACCTAAATGTCTATAAACAGTTGAATGAATAAAGAAGATGCGTTACATATATACAATGGAATATGACTCAGGCATCAGAAAGAATGGAATGTCGCCATTTTGCAGCATGGATGGACCTAGAGATGATCATACTAAGTCATAAAGAGAAAGACAAATACCCATATATCCCTGTTATGTAGAATCCAAAATATAACACGAATGAACTTATTTACAAAACAGAAACAGACTCACACACATAGAAAACAAACTTATGGTTACCAAGGGTGAGAAAGGGTGGGGAGGGATAAATTAAGAGTTTGGGATTAGCAGATGCATACTACTATATATAAATTAGACTAAATACAGTCCCACTATATACCACAGGGAACAATATTCAGTATCTTGTAATAAAATATAATGGAAAAGAATGAAAAATATACACATACATATAGCTGAATCACCTTGCTGTATACCAGAAACAAACCCTGTAAGTGATTTATACTTCAATGAAAATTCTTTTGAAAAGTAAACTCAAAAATATAAGCACAGCACTATCTTTCATTAAGTGTGGAAACACCATAAAATAACACTGGAAATACACAGCAGTTTCCAGGTTAAAACTCCTCCATGTGATTTGAACTGTAGACCTCCATTTGTCTTAATTTTTTGAGCTTTAGGAAACATGTTGGTAGGAAGATAAACGTTTAATAGATGTACTGGACAAGAATAAGACTAACAGTCTCCTGAAAAACAGCGAGTGGGAACCCTCTGACTCAGAGGGACTGGGCAGTGCCAGCGCCACCAGGCCCGTCAGGCTGGGCACGGAGTCTGATCCACCTGGGTATTTTCAGCACCGTGTTGTGCTTGGTGTTGGTGTTCGCAAGGCCTTGTTTCACCTGAGGGGAAGGGAGTAGACGGCTCCTGGCAGGCGCATACAGAGGGGAGGCTAGGAGTGTCCCCAGGGCAGTGATCCATGGAACTTAGAGTTCATTCTGCCACTGTGTGTAAACAAAGGCTGCCCAAGGTATTTTCATTTTGTTTAGTTTGGATGTCACTCAAGACAGAGTTCAGAATGAAGGAATTGGATACTATCTTGCATACTGGTGATGGGCCATAAAGAATAAATTAGGTCCTTTAAATAGTAAGTACTACATAAAACAACCCAGGAATTAGCCAAAGGGGAAAAAAATGGCAAAAAAAAATTAAGTAAACTCTTCTGTAATCAACTGAATCTTTTAGAATTTAGACCATATAATACGACTGAACTTATTTACAAAACAGAAACAGACTCACACACATAGAAAACAAACTTATGGTTACCAAGGGTGAGAAAGGGTGGGGAGGGATAAATTAAGAGTTTGGGATTAGCAGATGCATACTACTATATATAAATTAGACTAAATACAGTCCCACTATATACCACAGGGAACAATATTCAGTATCTTGTAATAAAATATAATGGAAAAGAATGAAAAATATACACATACATATAGCTGAATCACCTTGCTGTATACCAGAAACAAACCCTGTAAGTGATTTATACTTCAATGAAAATTCTTTTGAAAAGTAAACTCAAAAATATAAGCACAGCACTATCTTTCATTAAGTGTGGAAACACCATAAAATAACACTGGAAATACACAGCAGTTTCCAGGTTAAAACTCCTCCATGTGATTTGAACTGTAGACCTCCATTTGTCTTAATTTTTTGAGCTTTAGGAAACATGTTGGTAGGAAGATAAACGTTTAATAGATGTACTGGACAAGAATAAGACTAACAGTCTCCTGAAAAACAGCGAGTGGGAACCCTCTGACTCAGAGGGACTGGGCAGTGCCAGCGCCACCAGGCCCGTCAGGCTGGGCACGGAGTCTGATCCACCTGGGTATTTTCAGCACCGTGTTGTGCTTGGTGTTGGTGTTCGCAAGGCCTTGTTTCACCTGAGGGGAAGGGAGTAGACGGCTCCTGGCAGGCGCATACAGAGGGGAGGCTAGGAGTGTCCCCAGGGCAGTGATCCATGGAACTTAGAGTTCATTCTGCCACTGTGTGTAAACAAAGGCTGCCCAAGGTATTTTCATTTTGTTTAGTTTGGATGTCACTCAAGACAGAGTTCAGAATGAAGGAATTGGATACTATCTTGCATACTGGTGATGGGCCATAAAGAATAAATTAGGTCCTTTAAATAGTAAGTACTACATAAAACAACCCAGGAATTAGCCAAAGGGGAAAAAAATGGCAAAAAAAAAAATTAAGTAAACTCTTCTGTAATCAACTGAATCTTTTTAGAATTTAGACCATATAATACGACTCAGAATTTGGTCATAAAAAGAAAGCTGCCAAAATAATAAAATAAATGTAGAACACTTTATTTTTACGAATTTGTTTTTTCAAAAGAAAACAGATAGGCTGCCAATTTATCCCTCAGTAACTTTCCAACTGGGTAAAGCATTAACATTATTTATGCTATTTAAAAATTATAAGAAATCTATTAAATTGGTGAGATCTCAGATTTCATGCATTGAGGATTTTGCTTTGATGGGAAGCAAATGCGATAAAGTCCCTACTGGGATGAGGTATTTTTGGATAGGAGCAGCAATTCTCTTCTCACTGGAGGGAAAATGCTGAATAAATGAGTGAATAATAAATTCTTACCTGTGAACTCCTTTCAGCACCAGATACTAACAGAGCAGCCTGCGGGAGGGAGGGGTGGGGCTTGCGGAGTCTGGCCCTGCTGTGGGTGGAAGCGCTGCCCTCCAGCCCTGGGGAAGGCTCCTTCCTGCTGCCTGGCCTCGACTGGGGCCACGGACGCTGTGAGCAGAGGCGCATGTTGTTGCAGATGCCGCTCTGTAGCTGCGCCTGTGCGCACGTCTCTCTAGTCCACGAGAGACAGCCTTTCCAGGGGTCTGGTCTTCTCTGAGAGGCTGAGGTGGCGAACCCAGGCAGTGTGAGGAAGAGGGTTACAGTTCATGGTAGTGATCTGTCCCTTTCCTATCTTTTCTTTCTTTCCCTTCCCCCCTTCTCTAATTCATTTATTATTGGTATGCACTATAATATATGTTTACCAGGTGGCATAAGCTGTTATAAATGCCTTGGAGGAGGAAATGGCAACTCACTCCAGTATTTTTCTTTTTTTTACACTCCAGTATGCCTGCCTGGAGAATTTCATGGACAGAGCAGGCTGGTGGGCTGCAGTCCATGGGGTCGCGAAAAGATGGATACGACTGAGCAATTAACACACAGCACACACACGCTGTTACAGCATAAGGAAACAAGGCTTTTAACTGGTACAGAAGCCTACACTGAGCGTCTCTAGTATGGAGTGAGCGAAACAATGGGATGTTTAACTGTAATCAACTGAATCTTTTTAGAATTTAGACCATATAATACGACTGAGAATTTGGTCATAAAAAGAAAGCTGCCAAAATAATAAAATAAATGTAGAACACTTTATTTTTACGAATTTGTTTTTTCAAAAGAAAACAGATAGGCTGCCAATTTATCCCTCAGTAACTTTCCAACTGGGTAAAGCATTAACATTATTTATGCTATTTAAAAATTATAAGAAATCTATTAAATTGGTGAGATCTCAGATTTCATGCATTGAGGATTTTGCTTTGATGGGAAGCAAATGCGATAAAGTCCCTACTGGGATGAGGTATTTTTGGATAGGAGCAGCAATTCTCTTCTCACTGGAGGGAAAATGCTGAATAAATGAGTGAATAATAAATTCTTACCTGTGAACTCCTTTCAGCACCAGATACTAACAGAGCAGCCTGCGGGAGGGAGGGGTGGGGCTTGCGGAGTCTGGCCCTGCTGTGGGTGGAAGCGCTGCCCTCCAGCCCTGGGGAAGGCTCCTTCCTGCTGCCTGGCCTCGACTGGGGCCACGGACGCTGTGAGCAGAGGCGCATGTTGTTGCAGATGCCGCTCTGTAGCTGCGCCTGTGCGCACGTCTCTCTAGTCCACGAGAGACAGCCTTTCCAGGGGTCTGGTCTTCTCTGAGAGGCTGAGGTGGCGAACCCAGGCAGTGTGAGGAAGAGGGTTACAGTTCATGGTAGTGATCTGTCCCTTTCCTATCTTTTCTTTCTTTCCCTTCCCCCCTTCTCTAATTCATTTATTATTGGTATGCACTATAATATATGTTTACCAGGTGGCATAAGCTGTTATAAATGCCTTGGAGGAGGAAATGGCAACTCACTCCAGTATTTTTCTTTTTTTTTTTACACTCCAGTATGCCTGCCTGGAGAATTTCATGGACAGAGCAGGCTGGTGGGCTGCAGTCCATGGGGTCGCGAAAAGATGGATACGACTGAGCAATTAACACACAGCACACACACGCTGTTACAGCATAAGGAAACAAGGCTTTTAACTGGTACAGAAGCCTACACTGAGCGTCTCTAGTATATAAGCGTTCCACCGTGCCAGTCATAGGGAGGTGCGAGATGAACAGGCCCAATCCCTCTCTCCCCTTTGGCATTCACAGTCTTAACTGACTGACATCAACTCACCAACGATGATTTGGTGTTTAAATCACACTGATGTATCAGGTAGACTCTGGTTGCTGAGCAAGTGATCATAAAGACTAGAAAAAAAAAAAAAAAAGTAAAAACAAGAAAAAAACAACCAAGGCGAATTATTAAATAACAAAGACCTAAATTGGATCACTATTTTCTGTTTTAAATGTACTTCATAAGAACATTTGCTTACTGAGTTTTTGCTTTATGAACATTATAGAAGCCCTCTAATTTTTGTCTGTATTTTAGTACAGTTCAATAAAATTATCTGGAGTTGGCACCTTAATTTGTTACTTTGTAGCATTATGTGAACTTCTAGAAACAATTATCCTATTAGCCATATATTAATAATATAATTTTCACTTACTAGCTTTTAGAAGTTAGATATGTCACAGTCCAGTCCAAAAGGTGACTAAAATGAACAAATCTCATGAACTATCAGTGGACTGTAGGACATGGCATTAAAAAAGACCCTCTGTGAGTAATACTTAAAGCATATTTTCCCCCAAAGATCAAAGGGTGAGATTAAAATCAAATTTCAAAAAGTGTGATTTTTAACCTTTGAAGGTTGAGTATTTACAAAGAAATAAAAGCAGCTTATCTTATATATATATATATATATATGTATTATGAAAATTAAAAAGAAACACAGCAACTTGACTCATGTGATGAAATAATACTGACTACACATACAGTTTTTAAAAGATCCAATTGTCCTGGATACTGAGATTAGAAATGCAGTACAGACCGAGTTAGAAAAAATAAATCATCTAATTGACTTATGGTAATAAAGTCCAAATCCATGTGAAGGCAAAAAATTAAAATCACCCTCTATAATGTCAAACACATAGTAGGTTCTTAATAAATGCTGGGTGCACTGGGAGGAAACTGTGCATTTTTGGCTTGGAGTTTTAAAAAGGGTTTTAGACTCTTCTTGGTTTCTTTTTTTTTGGCCACACCACACGGTATGTGGGATCTAGCTCCCTGACTAGGGACAGAACCTGCACCCGCAGCCGTGGAAGCATGGAGTCTAAACCACTGAACCGCCAAGGAAGCCCCTCCTCTTGGTTTCTTGATGGGAGCAAAGTGTCCTGACCCGGATTCTGGATGAGAATCACCCTTCCACAGGGCAGCTCGGTACGAAAACGGAAGCAGTCTCCTCTTAAATGTCTACCAACCCTCCTCCACCAAACAATATTTTATACTCAAATGAGTATTTACATTCAATTTAAAAAGTTTTCATGGCCATTCCAGAGTTAAAAAAAAAACCTGCCAGGTCAGTACAGTGCACTGGTTACTCTAGTAGCTTCTGCAACGTGCCTCGCCCCCACCCCACCCCCACCCCCCAGCCTGTGAGAGGCACTGCCTGGGGGTGGGGTCGGAAATGACTTCTAAAAGTTACAATCATACTAACCTCTTATTACCTCTGCTTATCCTTTTCCTTTATAGCCGATTTGGTTTTATTATTTATTTTCATTCATCTTTATTCTTGGGCCTGTGTGGGCCTCCCACTGCAGTGGCCTTTTTGATTGCAGAGCACCGGCTCTGGGCTCATGCACTCCAGAGCGCTGGCTCATAATTGGACACACCGGTCCAGCTGCTCCGCGGCACGTGGGATCTTCCTGGGCCAGGGATCCAACCGGTGCCCCTTGCACTGCAAGGCGCACTCTTTAGCCACTGAACCACCAGGGAAGCCCTGTTTCTTTCTTAATTTAAGTAAAAGCTTTTCGTATGTTGTATGATGAGTTTATCATGGAAGACTCTTTTAAAGGGGAAAACAAAAATAAAACTTTGGCTGTGGACTTATGTGTTCACAGATATTTTGTCTTTTTCCTATGGGCTTGCTTCTACAAGTTGCACCTCCAGTAGGTAACTTTAGAAGTATTTTTACATGAAGCTTTGTGATATGTCATGACCGAACCTGACAAAATTAGATTTTCTTTTGCCCCACTGTACTAGGCAGGGTCCTCCAGAGAAGCAGAACCAACAGGATGTGTGTGTGTGTCTGTGTGTGTGTCTGTGTGTGTGTACAAGTTTATTATAAAGAACTGGTTCAGACCATCACTGAGGCTGAGACGACAAGATCTGGAGTCACCAAGGAGACCCGGGGAATTACCTGAGACCCAGAAGCTCTGATGGTCAGTCTGAAAACTGGCAGATCTGACAACCAAAAGAGCTGAGGTTTCAGTCTTAGTCCAAAGGTAAGGAAGCTCAAGGGCAGGTGGACAGGAAGATCTCCCTCCGCTCATGGGAGTGTCAGCCTGTTCTGTTCCACTCAGGACGACTTCAGCTGGTTGGGTGAGGCCCACCCACATGAGGGGGGCCACCCCTTTTACGCAGTCTGCTGACTCAAACGTGAATCTCATTCACAATGTTCCTCACAGACACACACTCAGAACCAGGTTTGACCAAATGTCTGGGCACTCCTTGGTCCAGTCAAGTTGACTCATAATATTAGCCATCACAGCAGGTGACATTCAATTATAAGATTAAATGAGTGTTGATAGAAAGTTCAAGTATTCAGTTTTAGAGCATTTGAAGATTTAATGAGCCATTTTAAAGGGAAACGAGTCTGCACCGTTCCCGGAAAAACTATTGTTTCACCAAGAACAATTCTACAGATATTAGCCACTGTCTAACTAGTTCGTTAATCCATCTATCAATAGTGCACATGTTTGGCAGACCTCGGCTAAATACATATTTTATGCCAGGCACTGTGCCAGACATGCGGTATTCAGATGCCAAAGGAAAGAAACCAATTCCTGTCAGCCAGGAACTAACATACTGTCCAGTAGGTGAGACAGCCAAACACATAAATTAGGAAGTCAAGTGGTTTTTAAATTTGTTTTTTTAAGATATATTTGACATATAACATATTAGTTTCAGAATGGAGGCAGAGAAATGATGGTGGAGTAGAAGGACCTCATCCTCCACTCCGCAAAACACCAATATCACACAAAAAAACCTAGAATCTACCAAAATAGTCTACACAAAACAAAAATTCTACACAAAATATTCTAAACACAAAATAGAAGCCACCAAATGGTAGGAGGGGGGCTTTTGTGGGTAATCAAATCCCAATCCTACAGGTGGGCAACCCCAAAATGAAAATAATTATTTCACAGAGCTTCTTCCAGAGGAGAGGTCTGAGCCCCCCATCAGGCTTCCCAGCTCTTGGTGGAAAAGCCCTGCAAGCATTTGGCTTCGAAGGCCAGCAGAGCTTGACAAGACTGGGGGAAACAGAGTCTCCACTCTTGGAGGGTGCACGCAAGGTGTCATGTGCACCGGGACCCAGGGCAAGGCAGTGACTCAGTGCACAGCCTGGCTGCACAGACTTCGAAACAAACTTACGCATACCAAAGGGGAAAGACAGAGAGTCTGCAATTAACAAACAGATACACGCTACTATATGTAAACTAGATAATCGACAAGTTTCCACTGTATAGCACAGGGAAATTCACTCAATACTCAGCAATAAATATGGGAAAAGAATCTGAAAAAGAATGGATATATGTATAATCAACCACTTTGATGTATACCTGAAATTAATCCAACACTGTACATCAGCTATACTCCAATATAAAAATTAAATTGAGACCAAGAATCAGGTGTGCAACATAATGACTGGACATACGCACAAAAGGAGCAGTGTTCGTGGTGGGATGACCACGCATGCTCCTAGCCGAGAGAAGCCCCCTTTTACACTTGCGAGTCCCAGTGAACTAATTAAAGGCTCCTTATCATTTCCAAGTACTGACTTAGGCAATAAATTTTTCAGCCAGTGGCTGGAAGCGATGAGAAAGAAGTTTCTATAAGGTACAGAGGGTTGCCCACGAGGAAGAGGCTGAACTGCCTGCAGGCAGGGACCAGAGAGCTCTCAACAGAGGCTGGGCCTGGGCCTGAGGCTGAGGCAGAGAGAACGCGCCCTCTGTGTGAGGGCCAAGGGGGCGCTGGCCACTGTGATGACCGGGCAGCAGGGTAGGGCAGGGGTCGGAGGAGGCAGTCAGGCTGTTCACAGCAACTGAATCCAGAAGCCTTCTCTGTTGCGCTGGGGAGTATGAACACATCCTGCTGGTAGTGAGGCCGTGACAGCAGGAAACAGTTTAGGTTAGATGTGTGACTTAGAAAACAAACATGTTTGTTAAAATTTGAACTTCTGAGTTATTTACCTATTTGAACCAACTTTTTAACAATTCCATCTGTCGCAGCAGTACTGGCACCATTCTCTTCACCATCGCTGCTGGAGAGCTTTTCCTGGGTGGCGAGTGAGCTCCAGGCATGAGGCAAGCTGGCGCACACGCTCTGCCTCCATGAATCCTCACCACAGCATCTGGGGGTTAGCCTTGCATCTGATTCCCAGGCATGTGACACTTTGAGATGGGGAATCATCAAGAAATGGCCAACCTTTGAAAATATATAAGCAGTGATTTCAGAGTAGCACCTTTAGTCATGTCAGCAGACACTGTGAGTTCTTGCTGGTCCTCCGAGGGCCTGCTGGGAGCTGAGGCTTTCTCAGGCAGCTGCCGGCTGTCTGCTACCACCCAGGTGATCCTGAGAGTCTGCACCATGGGTTCCCTGGCTTCCTCAGAGCCACCTGTTAGTAAATTTTAGATGAAACCTTGAACAAGGAGTGGTGTTGAATAACTCAGGATCCCACAGACACACACATTAAAAGTATTCACAGGGCTTCCCCTGGTGGTCCAGTGGGTAAGGACACCGCCTTGCAGTGCAAGGGGCGCCGGTTCGAGCCCTGGCCTGGGAAGATCCCACGTGCCGTGGAGCGGCTGGACCGATGTGTCCAATCACCGAGCCGGTGCTCTGGCGCACATGCGCCCAGAGCCAGCGCTCTGCAGCGACAGACCCCACCGCGATGGGAGGCCCACAGGAGCCAGATAACAAAGACAAGATGGATGAAAATAGAGAAATGAAAGACCAATAGAAGTGGCCCGCCCGCTCCCCTCCCTCCCCAACCCGACCCCTGCCCAAAATAAATAAATAAATAAATCTTTAAAAAAAAAAAAAAAGTATCCAGAGAATAAGGGAGGCGGTGGAGTCCCACTGGACAGGGACGTCCAGCCCCTCTCTCAGGACCTGCTGCAAACCACACAGAGCAAGGTCCTTGACGGAACCGGTGCCAAAGCAGGGACCCTGAAGGCAAGGACTCCTGCAGACAAGCTCTGCGGGAACGTGGCTGGGCTCACATCACCTGTGACTCCACCCAGTATGGTCAGTGACTTTAAATTTTTATTTTATAAATTAACAAAATTATTTTAGCAATTCAACTCTTACGTATTTTCTCTTAGATGGTTGCCTCTTTGTGTTCATGTTTGTGGGGAGGCATAGCCAGCATTTTTCCTCAAAATTGGACTATATCTTTTGCTTTGTCCCTTTTCCTCAAAAGAAAATGATTTTAACCTGAGAATTATTTAATAACAGGCTTCCCTGGTGGCTCAGTGGTAAAGAATCCACTTGCAATGCAGGAGCCACATGAGATGCAGGTTCGATCCCTGGCTTGGGAAGATTCCCCTGGAAGAGGAAATGGCAACCCACTCCAGTATTCCTGCCTGGAGAATCCCATGGACAGAGGAGTCCGGTGGGCTACAGTCCATGGAGCCACAAAGAGTCAGACAAAGAGCCTCCGAGGGCCTGCTGGGAGCTGAGGCTTTCTCAGGCAGCTGCCGGCTGTCTGCTACCACCCAGGTGATCCTGAGAGTCTGCACCATGGGTTCCCTGGCTTCCTCAGAGCCACCTGTTAGTAAATTTTAGATGAAACCTTGAACAAGGAGTGGTGTTGAATAACTCAGGATCCCACAGACACACACATTAAAAGTATTCACAGGGCTTCCCCTGGTGGTCCAGTGGGTAAGGACACCGCCTTGCAGTGCAAGGGGCGCCGGTTCGAGCCCTGGCCTGGGAAGATCCCACGTGCCGTGGAGCGGCTGGACCGATGTGTCCAATCACCGAGCCGGTGCTCTGGCGCACATGCGCCCAGAGCCAGCGCTCTGCAGCGACAGACCCCACCGCGATGGGAGGCCCACAGGAGCCAGATAACAAAGACAAGATGGATGAAAATAGAGAAATGAAAGACCAATAGAAGTGGCCCGCCCGCTCCCCTCCCTCCCCAACCCGACCCCTGCCCAAAATAAATAAATAAATAAATCTTTAAAAAAAAAAAAAAAGTATCCAGAGAATAAGGGAGGCGGTGGAGTCCCACTGGACAGGGACGTCCAGCCCCTCTCTCAGGACCTGCTGCAAACCACACAGAGCAAGGTCCTTGACGGAACCGGTGCCAAAGCAGGGACCCTGAAGGCAAGGACTCCTGCAGACAAGCTCTGCGGGAACGTGGCTGGGCTCACATCACCTGTGACTCCACCCAGTATGGTCAGTGACTTTAAATTTTTATTTTATAAATTAACAAAATTATTTTAGCAATTCAACTCTTACGTATTTTCTCTTAGATGGTTGCCTCTTTGTGTTCATGTTTGTGGGGAGGCATAGCCAGCATTTTTCCTCAAAATTGGACTATATCTTTTGCTTTGTCCCTTTTCCTCAAAAGAAAATGATTTTAACCTGAGAATTATTTAATAACAGGCTTCCCTGGTGGCTCAGTGGTAAAGAATCCACTTGCAATGCAGGAGCCACATGAGATGCAGGTTCGATCCCTGGCTTGGGAAGATTCCCCTGGAAGAGGAAATGGCAACCCACTCCAGTATTCCTGCCTGGAGAATCCCATGGACAGAGGAGTCCGGTGGGCTACAGTCCATGGAGCCACAAAGAGTCAGACAAAGAGTGATACAGCTGCTATGGAAGACAGTATGGAGACTCCTTAAAAAACTAAAACTTACAACCCATACACCATACAACCCAGCAATCCCACTATTAGGCTTATACCCAGATGAAATCAAAATTGAAAAAGGCACCTGTACCCTAATGTTCACTGTAGCTCTCTATACAATAGGTAGAACATGGAAGCAACCTAGATGTCCATCGACGAACGAATGGATACAAAAGCTCTGGTACATATATACAATGGAATACTACACAGCTATAAAAAGAAATGCAGAAGAATCAGCCCTCATCAGGTGGCTGGATCTAGAACCTATCATAAAAAGTGTTTAAGTCAATAAGAGAAAGACAAGTACAATATACTAACACATATATATGGAATCTAGTAGGATTGTAATGATAACACACGCAGTGAAGTGATGGAAAAACAGACATAGACAGTAGACATGTGGACACTGTGGGGAATGAACAGTGGGTGGGAGGCATTAAGGAAGTAGCATGAAAACCCATACTATCATATGTGAAAAAAAAAATAGCCATTGTCATTGCACTGTGAGAAAAGGGATCCTGCAGGGATGCTGTGTGATGGCCTGGAAGGGTGGCATGGGGAATATACATGTGACTAATCTGGGGTCATACATATCTGTAAACAACAAAACTCTGTAAAAGTAAAAACTAAAATAAAAATAAAAATAAAAAAAACTAAAGAGACTTATTATGCATGCATGCATGATTTAATTAGACATACAGATGGTCAACAGACACATAAAAGATGCTGAGCATCACTCATTATTAGAGAAATACAAATTAAAACTACAATGAGGTAGTATCCCTTCACACTGGTCAGAATGGCCATCTACAAACAATAAATGCCTGAGAATTATTTAATAACAGGCTTCCCTGGTGGCTCAGTGGTAAAGAATCCACTTGCAATGCAGGAGCCACATGAGATGCAGGTTCGATCCCTGGCTTGGGAAGATTCCCCTGGAAGAGGAAATGGCAACCCACTCCAGTATTCCTGCCTGGAGAATCCCATGGACAGAGGAGTCCGGTGGGCTACAGTCCATGGAGCCACAAAGAGTCAGACAAAGAGTGATACAGCTGCTATGGAAGACAGTATGGAGACTCCTTAAAAAACTAAAACTTACAACCCATACACCATACAACCCAGCAATCCCACTATTAGGCTTATACCCAGATGAAATCAAAATTGAAAAAGGCACCTGTACCCTAATGTTCACTGTAGCTCTCTATACAATAGGTAGAACATGGAAGCAACCTAGATGTCCATCGACGAACGAATGGATACAAAAGCTCTGGTACATATATACAATGGAATACTACACAGCTATAAAAAGAAATGCAGAAGAATCAGCCCTCATCAGGTGGCTGGATCTAGAACCTATCATAAAAAGTGTTTAAGTCAATAAGAGAAAGACAAGTACAATATACTAACACATATATATGGAATCTAGTAGGATTGTAATGATAACACACGCAGTGAAGTGATGGAAAAACAGACATAGACAGTAGACATGTGGACACTGTGGGGAATGAACAGTGGGTGGGAGGCATTAAGGAAGTAGCATGAAAACCCATACTATCATATGTGAAAAAAAAAATAGCCATTGTCATTGCACTGTGAGAAAAGGGATCCTGCAGGGATGCTGTGTGATGGCCTGGAAGGGTGGCATGGGGAATATACATGTGACTAATCTGGGGTCATACATATCTGTAAACAACAAAACTCTGTAAAAGTAAAAACTAAAATAAAAATAAAAATAAAAAAAACTAAAGAGACTTATTATGCATGCATGCATGATTTAATTAGACATACAGATGGTCAACAGACACATAAAAAGATGCTGAGCATCACTCATTATTAGAGAAATACAAATTAAAACTACAATGAGGTAGTATCCCTTCACACTGGTCAGAATGGCCATCTACAAACAATAAATGCTGGAAGGGTATGGATAAAAGGGAATCCTCCTGCACTGTTGGTGAGAATGTAAATTGGTGTAGCCACTATGGAGAACAGGAAGGAGGTCCCCAAAAACCTAAAACTAGAGTTGCCATATGATCTAGCAACCCCACTCCTGGGCATATATCCAGAAAAATCTATAATTCAAAGACATATGCACCCCTATATTCACAGCAGCACTATTCACAATAGCCAGGACATGGAAGCAACATACATGTCTACTGACATGAATGGATAAAGATGTGGTAAATATGTATGTGTGTGTGTGTATACATATATATACACATATGTACACATACACTCACACTCAAAATGGAATATTAGTCAGCCGTGAACAATGAAATGACATTTGCAGCAACACAGATGGACCTAGAGATCAACTAAGTAACTCAAAAGGAGAAAGACAAACATCATGTCATATCAGTCATATATGGAATCTAAAATACGGCACAAATAAACTTAACTGTGACTAGAAAGAGACTAACAGACATAGGGAAAAAGGGGCTTTCCTCGTGGCTCAGAGGATAAAGCGTCTGCCTGCCAGGTGGGAGACCCGGGTTCACCCCAGGGTCATGAAGACCTCCTGGAGAAGAAATGGCTCCACATCTAATATGAAGCCTGCAAACAAGACATAGGGAACAGACTTATGATTGCCAAGCGGAGAGGGGAGGGATGGACAGGGAGTCTGGAGTGAGCAGATGCAAACTACTATATACAGAATGGATAAACACAGGGAACTACTTTCAGTATCTTGTAATAACGTATAATGGAAAATAAACTGAAGCTGTATATCTGAAATTAACACAATATTATAAATCAACTATAGTTAAATTTTTAAAATTGTAACTATGTACAGTAATGGATGTTAACTGAATTTACTGTGATCATTTTCGAATATATACAAATACTGAATTGTTATACTGTACACATGAAACGAATATGATATTATATATTCCTTGCCTTGTTGCTAAGTCGTGTCCAACTCTTTGCGACCCCAGGGACTGTAGGCCGCCAGGCTCCTCTGTCCATGGGATTTCCCAAGCAAGAACGCTGGAGTGGGTTACCATTTCCCCCTCCAGGGGGTCTTCTTAGACCAGGGACCTGGCTGTATCTTCTGCATCGCAGGCAGACTCTTCACTGCTGAGCCACCAGAGAAGCCCCGTGAGCCACTGCAGGTGCCTATTTTCTATTTAGGCATGGAGGAAGGAAATGAGCTGAGTGAGTATGATTGAGCTCCTGGCCTGAGATGTCCCCCATAGGATCTTGTGTTTGTTTTTCTCTAGAGGAAATGCTAAACCCTAGGGGCTCCCCCAAACACCTGGATTTTAGTATCTGAAAATTTAGCTAATTAGCAAAACATAATTCCTACTTAATATAGCTTTCATCTGCTCATATCAATCTAATATGATTATTCCCAGTACCTATTTCAAGTTCTAAATACAGCCTCCTGTAACAGGCGGCTTGCACAGATTCCCCATCTTCATTTCACTAGCTCTACTGCAGATAAGTGTTCCCTTGGCTATTCAGGCAAATCCTTATAATCCTGGGAATGTGGTCCTTAAGTAACTAACCTCTTGTTGGAAAAGAAAAAATACCAGTCCTGGTCTTCATCACTTTTCTATACTCTACTGAGCCCAGGGTTGGGCAGTTTCCAGTTTTCTTGTATCTTGACATTTCAGTTGCCTGTAAGGCTCTGAGTTTGCCTCTTTTCCTGGCATGTCTGCGGTGGAGCGTCCCATAGTTTCAGCTCACCCTCCTCCCACCCTCTCTCATTGTCCCTTTCACCCTGGGAATTAAAGGTATGTGCTCTGCAGTTTCAGTAAACCTGACGTTTACGTGAGACCGCAGTACAAAATAGTGACTGAGATTTTAAACAATGTTTGAAGTGGGCGCGAGCCATGCTGGACATTTCAGGACGGATAGTCTTGCAGAAGCCATGGCAGAAGATGACGAAAGGCAAATGGATCACAGATGAGGGTGAATCGAAAACAAATGAAGAAAGAAAATGAACAGACACAGATTTTAGAAATGATTTTCTATTCCTAATTAGGCTTGATACCACCATGTTTGGTTACTGCTGTGTTTTCATTCATGTCTTTCAACCTTGTTAACATAAGACGTCGCGTCGAGGGACCCCGGCTCCGCCAGCTCACACTCAGAGCACGGCAGCCGTCGCACACCTAGGGGAACACCCGCCCTCCTGGTCGCTGGGCTCAGCCTAGGTCTCATGCCGCTGCTCAGCACGGCAGGACAGTCAGGTCCCCAGCAGTCTACACTGCTCCACGTCTGAACACAGGCACAGAGCGACCATGAAGAGTGGCTGAGGGAACTTCAGCACCGGATGCTGGGAACCCTCTGGTGGCCAGTGTCCGAGCCCAGGCATGCACGGCCACTGGGAGCCAGAACGGTGTCCAGAATGACACAGACAAGAGGGAGAGGATGAGTAATTACCTACTGGCTTACTGCAGACATCGATTTGTTTTCAGTCTTAACCTGAATATACCAGCTTGGTGAAAGCTTTGAAAAGCGAAGTATAATTCTTTTTTAAAACAGAAAACACAGTGAGTTATGCTCTGAAAAAAGACTAGGCAACTCAATGTTTGCACGGCTCCACTGATGACCTGCTAGTCGACAAAGGGAAAACGCACCTTACAAGTGGAGAGAGATGGGACTACCGTCACCTCAAGCCGGGGGCCTAAGCTGGCATGACTAACAGTGAGGAGGCCAGGCTCAGTGGGGGACGTAGGCCAACAATCTGTTTCAGTTGCCTGTAAGGCTCTGAGTTTGCCTCTTCCTGGCATGTCTGCGGTGGAGCGTCCCATAGTTTCAGCTCACCCTCCTCCCACCCTCTCTCATTGTCCCTTTCACCCTGGGAATTAAAGGTATGTGCTCTGCAGTTTCAGTAAACCTGACGTTTACGTGAGACCGCAGTACAAAATAGTGACTGAGATTTTAAACAATGTTTGAAGTGGGCGCGAGCCATGCTGGACATTTCAGGACGGATAGTCTTGCAGAAGCCATGGCAGAAGATGACGAAAGGCAAATGGATCACAGATGAGGGTGAATCGAAAACAAATGAAGAAAGAAAATGAACAGACACAGATTTTAGAAATGATTTTCTATTCCTAATTAGGCTTGATACCACCATGTTTGGTTACTGCTGTGTTTTCATTCATGTCTTTCAACCTTGTTAACATAAGACGTCGCGTCGAGGGACCCCGGCTCCGCCAGCTCACACTCAGAGCACGGCAGCCGTCGCACACCTAGGGGAACACCCGCCCTCCTGGTCGCTGGGCTCAGCCTAGGTCTCATGCCGCTGCTCAGCACGGCAGGACAGTCAGGTCCCCAGCAGTCTACACTGCTCCACGTCTGAACACAGGCACAGAGCGACCATGAAGAGTGGCTGAGGGAACTTCAGCACCGGATGCTGGGAACCCTCTGGTGGCCAGTGTCCGAGCCCAGGCATGCACGGCCACTGGGAGCCAGAACGGTGTCCAGAATGACACAGACAAGAGGGAGAGGATGAGTAATTACCTACTGGCTTACTGCAGACATCGATTTGTTTTCAGTCTTAACCTGAATATACCAGCTTGGTGAAAGCTTTGAAAAGCGAAGTATAATTCTTTTTTAAAACAGAAAACACAGTGAGTTATGCTCTGAAAAAAGACTAGGCAACTCAATGTTTGCACGGCTCCACTGATGACCTGCTAGTCGACAAAGGGAAAACGCACCTTACAAGTGGAGAGAGATGGGACTACCGTCACCTCAAGCCGGGGGCCTAAGCTGGCATGACTAACAGTGAGGAGGCCAGGCTCAGTGCCGGGCTGGTGGACACGTTATATGGCACATGCTCTCACGTATGGAATGTTCTTCGAATCTGTAACCTGAGCTTCATCAAGACTCTAGAGGAGATATAGAGTATGAAGGAATATGTTTAGCTACATGAAGAAAGAATCCAGAGAGTCCAGAATTAGGGCATTCTAAAAGACAACTGGCGTGGCCTCTTCTACAAGTCAGGAGCATGGGAAAGTGGTGTGTGAGTGCTATTCTGGGTAAAAGGGCACTGAAGACAGACCACCTACAACATGCACTCCTTGACTGGATTCTAAATTGGACCAAAAAAAGGTTACAATTTGAATATGCACTAAGTGTTATATGATACTAGAGAATTAATTTATTAAGTGGGTTATGTAAGAGGATGTCCTCATATCTGGGGGATATGCTGAAGAACTGGATTGACTGACTTTACAATGGCCCAGTAACAACAAAACACGGATAGATGAAGCAAAGATGGCAAAATGATGCCAATGAGAGATTAAACGTATGCGACTGGGGTGTTCACTGTATTTTTTTCTGTTTCTCTTTATGCCTGAATATTTTATGATAAACAGGTTTTTTTTTTAAATCTTACCTTTATTAGTCAATAATTTCTGAAAATTAGGTATTTCAAAATTAATTCATTTCTCTCCATCCATCTGGACCAGATCCACCTGCCAAATTTACCAAAAAATAAAATAAATTAATAAAATACTAATGATGAATAAAAATTTTAAGTAAAATCTGCAGCCTTCACAAAAAGTCATCCACCAGCAACAACAAAAAGGCAACAATTTAAACTAAACGACATCAACTTCCCTTTAATTGTCTTTATCTTTTGAGAAAAAAACCAGAAACTTGAATGGTAACAGTGCCTGGTTAAAATCAATATAATTGAAAATGTGCTGTCCTTATTAATGGATGCATATTAGCTAGATGGTATAAAAGTGAAAAGGATCTTGCTACCTTCAAACTATCTGGTGTAATCAACTTTTCAGCATGAGTAAGTTGAAGTATAAACAGTAACTATCAGTAAAAAAAGAGCCAGACATCAGGAACTGTCCGTAGGGACTACCGTCACCTCCAGCCGGGGGCCTAAGCTGGCATGACTAACAGTGAGGAGGCCAGGCTCAGTGCCGGGCTGGTGGACACGTTATATGGCACATGCTCTCACGTATGGAATGTTCTTCGAATCTGTAACCTGAGCTTCATCAAGACTCTAGAGGAGATATAGAGTATGAAGGAATATGTTTAGCTACATGAAGAAAGAATCCAGAGAGTCCAGAATTAGGGCATTCTAAAAGACAACTGGCGTGGCCTCTTCTACAAGTCAGGAGCATGGGAAAGTGGTGTGTGAGGGCTATTCTGGGGAAAAGGGCACTGAAGACAGACCACCTACAACATGCACTCCTTGACTGGATTCTAAATTGGACCAAAAAAAGGTTACAATTTGAATATGCACTAAGTGTTATATGATACTAGAGAATTAATTTATTAAGTGGGTTATGTAAGAGGATGTCCTCATATCTGGGGGATATGCTGAAGAACTGGATTGACTGACTTTACAATGGCCCAGTAACAACAAAACACGGATAGATGAAGCAAAGATGGCAAAATGATGCCAATGAGAGATTAAACGTATGCGACTGGGGTGTTCACTGTATTTTTTTCTGTTTCTCTTTATGCCTGAATATTTTATGATAAACAGGTTTTTTTTTTAAATCTTACCTTTATTAGTCAATAATTTCTGAAAATTAGGTATTTCAAAATTAATTCATTTCTCTCCATCCATCTGGACCAGATCCACCTGCCAAATTTACCAAAAAATAAAATAAATTAATAAAATACTAATGATGAATAAAAATTTTAAGTAAAATCTGCAGCCTTCACAAAAAGTCATCCACCAGCAACAACAAAAAGGCAACAATTTAAACTAAACGACATCAACTTCCCTTTAATTGTCTTTATCTTTTGAGAAAAAAACCAGAAACTTGAATGGTAACAGTGCCTGGTTAAAATCAATATAATTGAAAATGTGCTGTCCTTATTAATGGATGCATATTAGCTAGATGGTATAAAAGTGAAAAGGATCTTGCTACCTTCAAACTATCTGGTGTAATCAACTTTTCAGCATGAGTAAGTTGAAGTATAAACAGTAACTATCAGTAAAAAAAGAGCCAGACATCAGGAACTGTCCGTAGCTTATATAAATAGTTGTGCCAGTTTGCACTTAATCCCCATATCTATTTTAAGCCAGTCTATTTTCCCTCTTGGAGGTATTTGTAGAATATGTGATGAAATATTCAATACTTATGGTCTACTGTATTCATTTCAGTTGAATCATTGTCCAGATTTGGAAGTCAAAGCTGACTTCTGAAATCACTGAAATCCCCTTCCGATAAGAATGAGGTGACTATCAACTGGGCAGGATGAATACAGCACAGGCTTGGGAATTATGAAACCCACATGGCAGCCCACTCTTTTATGTTTGTGTACTAAACAGTCCTCAGTGTATTTATCCTTTAATTCCCTTGTTTAAATAGGCTAATGATTACAATAAAGACTCTTTTAACTTGGGTTGCAAGGTCCGTGGATCCCCTGAAATTAAACTATTTCATGCATATTAGTGCAGAAGCATTCCTCCGAGGACAGAAAGGTAGATAAGACATACAAATTGCACCAACTCAGTCACCTGAGAGTGGTTCATTCTCTGTCCCCTGATCTGGGATGGCCTTATGCCTTGCCCTGACCAACAGAAGGAGGCAGAAGCAATGGTTTATGACTTGTAAGTCCTGACCTTGCAGCTTCTGCCCTGTTCTCTTGAGAGGCTGCCCATACGCACCCCTGCGGCAGAGCCGCGGCACTGCTGGCAGCCAGGAATGAGCACCAGACACGCAGCTGAGGCTGTCCTGGTCCGTCCAGCCTCAGTCTAGCTAAAGAGGACTGAGGCTGCCTGACGGACTCCATACAAAGCCAGACGGCTGGGCCCAGGAAACAGAATTGCAAGCAAACTGATAGTAGCATTTTAAGCCACAGCGTTTTGGGGTGGTCTATATTATTTACCTATATTTTTACTATATTATTTACCTATTCCAAGAGCATATTTAGCTTTTATCAAATTATCTTTATTAAACTTCTGAATTTGAACTAGGTTTAAAAGGTAATAATTCCTTGTCTCTTCTCTGTTAACTCCGTCATGTGGCAAGTCACGTATTCAGACTGCATTTTGAAGTAAATTCTGTAATTTTTGAACTGAAGAATCAGCAGGTCTGTAAGTCTACACTTCAAAGATGTTTTCTACTTTCTTCCTAAATGTGGAGCAGTCCTTAGGCACATCTTACATTCTTACTCTTAAAAATTAAAGCAATTTCACCTGAAAATTCTATTAATATTCCAGTTTGTTATTTCCAGCCAAGTATTTGAATTTATTTAGGTCATTTGCTCCTAAGTATTTGCTCCTAAGTGATCTTATCCTTTGATCCCTTTTAACCAAACTCTGTCCCATCCTTTCTAAAGTGTGAAAACAGTCTGAGGGTGTGGTCCCTCTGCCTTTCCTGGTGACACAACAGGGCTGACGCACCATCCATCCCTGCGTGGATTCTGCACTTGCTTTTGTTTCAAACGACCCTCTTCATTGTCGGGAATGGTGGCCTCCTTCTGGATTTAGTCTTTCTCTTTTCTCACATGTTATTGGCAGATTTTTTTATATCCATGCTTGTTTTTCCAGATCATCTGAGGACAGAAAGGTAGATAAGACATACAAATTGCACCAACTCAGTCACCTGAGAGTGGTTCATTCTCTGTCCCCTGATCTGGGATGGCCTTATGCCTTGCCCTGACCAACAGAAGGAGGCAGAAGCAATGGTTTATGACTTGTAAGTCCTGACCTTGCAGCTTCTGCCCTGTTCTCTTGAGAGGCTGCCCATACGCACCCCTGCGGCAGAGCCGCGGCACTGCTGGCAGCCAGGAATGAGCACCAGACACGCAGCTGAGGCTGTCCTGGTCCGTCCAGCCTCAGTCTAGCTAAAGAGGACTGAGGCTGCCTGACGGACTCCATACAAAGCCAGACGGCTGGGCCCAGGAAACAGAATTGCGAGCAAACTGATAGTAGCATTTTAAGCCACAGCGTTTTGGGGTGGTCTATATTATTTACCTATATTTTTACTATATTATTTACCTATTCCAAGAGCATATTTAGCTTTTATCAAATTATCTTTATTAAACTTCTGAATTTGAACTAGGTTTAAAAGGTAATAATTCCTTGTCTCTTCTCTGTTAACTCCGTCATGTGGCAAGTCACGTATTCAGACTGCATTTTGAAGTAAATTCTGTAATTTTTGAACTGAAGAATCAGCAGGTCTGTAAGTCTACACTTCAAAGATGTTTTCTACTTTCTTCCTAAATGTGGAGCAGTCCTTAGGCACATCTTACATTCTTACTCTTAAAAATTAAAGCAATTTCACCTGAAAATTCTATTAATATTCCAGTTTGTTATTTCCAGCCAAGTATTTGAATTTATTTAGGTCATTTGCTCCTAAGTATTTGCTCCTAAGTGATCTTATCCTTTGATCCCTTTTAACCAAACTCTGTCCCATCCTTTCTAAAGTGTGAAAACAGTCTGAGGGTGTGGTCCCTCTGCCTTTCCTGGTGACACAACAGGGCTGACGCACCATCCATCCCTGCGTGGATTCTGCACTTGCTTTTGTTTCAAACGACCCTCTTCATTGTCGGGAATGGTGGCCTCCTTCTGGATTTAGTCTTTCTCTTTTCTCACATGTTATTGGCAGATTTTTTTATATCCATGCTTGTTTTTCCAGATCATCTTTCACATTTTATCCACAGCATTGGAAAACATATCTGATCTCAACAGATAGCTTCCTGCACAGAGATATTAAATCTTTCTGGCTGCCCCCTTCTTTTCTTCCCTCTGGCCCCCACCCTTGCTTTGGACCATTTACAACTGTAGCATCAGACTTTCATTTTGAGGACTCTCCCCTACTTCTTTTTGGAATCTCAGATCAGAGGGGACCAGGGGGTCAAAGTCAAACTTTTATAATTCCCTGAGATATTTTAAAACTCAAACTAACCAAGTGTGTCTGGCAGTGACCACATCCCTCTGGAATTTTCTGATGGCCAGGTGGCCCTCTTCCAGGATTCTCGTCACTTCTGATTTTCCATGCAGTGCCTCTGTGTTGGCCAGAATTAGAAGCAGGGTGTTAATCCTCTTCATCACTTCCTCTCCCTTCTGAAAGATGAAATTATCATATGGGTTAGTGATTCTTAACCTGGTTGTACACTGGAATCACTTGGGGGTGGGGGGACACATTAAAAAAATGTCTGGGGGCTTCCCCTGGTGGTCCAGGGGGTAAGGACACCGCCTTGCAGTGCAAGGGGCGCCAGTTTGATACCTGGCCTGGGAAGATTCCACGTGCCACGGAGTGGCTGGACCAATGTGTCCAATTGCCGAGCCAGAGCTCTGGAGTGCATGCGCCCAGAGCCAGTGCTCTGCGACAACAGAGGCCACCACGATGGGAGGCCCACAGGAGCCAAAGAACAAAGATAGATGAAAACAGACATACGAAAGACCAATAGAAGTGGCCCGCCTGCTCCCCTTCCTCCCCAACCTGACCCCTGTCCAAAAAAAAAAAAATGTCTGGGACCCTACTCTAAGAGATTCTGCTTTAATTAGAATGGGTGGAGCCTGCCTAATTATTTTTTAATTCTGGATTATTCTCATGTGCAGCCACAGCTGAGAACACTAATTGAGACAAATCGTGAATTTATTAGCTGTTCTGAGTTTAGAAAATGAGGCATCTGGTCATGCCAGAGTAGTTGAAGCCCCCATCATGAAGAATCTGAATGCTTCTCTTCTCTAGCCCATTAAGCTTTAACACAGGCAATCTAGCTCTAGCATGTCTAACTAGGATAATGACAACTAGAACCATTATATTACTTTCTTGTTTGTTGATATTAATCTCCATGCAGCTCTCACATCTTTAAACAAGATGAAGCTTGACAGCAAAATGGCCTTTGAAAAGTTCAGAAGACAGTTGGGGACAGTAGCTTTTCCAAAATTCCAAGTAATGATGAACTCCTTTGTTGTGGATGGTTTTCCTTATTAGTTAAGAGATTAATCTGACAAAGTGTATTGAAAATTTTAAAAATAGCACTTCCCCCCTCCTTCTTTGATCTATTTTTAGGATGCTAATTCTGTGTTAGCCAAAAGCCAATTGAGATGTGAAATATATTTCTGAAGAATCCTCTCTCACCATGTATCACACACACTACGTATCTGGGCTTTAAATTTTTAAAAAATCCCAATTATTATCCCCAAGGATGCAAATGCAATTTTTTGTGAGGTAATTACACTTTCATAATGGAAACAGCTTTGTTTCTATTATAATTAGTGGCAGAACTGATTCTGGTTTCATTTGCAGACACAGGCTAAGTTTCAGCCAAGCTGGGTACTGCAGGGTAAATGGCAAATCGATTCTGCATGAGCATCTTCTCAGAGGACCTACTGAGGGCCCGGCTGCATCATGGTGACCATGCACACGGCAGGGTGCAGAGGCATGGTTATATACCACACTGGGGCACGCAGGGGAATTCGGCCTCCTGTGAGCCAGAGACGACCGCAGGAGATGTTCATTCCAGGAACAGAGAGGGTAGAGTGTTCGGAAGCTCTATCTCTAACCTGTTCCCAGCTTCTGGTATAGAAACTGCTGTCTGTGGTCAGCAAGTCCAGGGGTATGCTCTGTAGAATCTAAAGCAGAAAAGGAGCTGAAAGGATGAGCCGTGTTTTCCTGCTGGAATTCTACAACTGCTTTCAATCAAGCAGGCCCTTTTGGAATCACATGCATTTTGTCAATAATTCAGTTTTGCAAATATTTGGCAATATGGAATCATCTGACAAACTTTCAATAATGTATTTTCCGCTTTCTAAAGAAAGCACATGTATAAAATGGTGTCAAATACCATGAAAGGGTGTGTTCCCAAACTGTGGACACTAAGAAAACCAGTGTGGCTTCTCTTTCCAACTCTAACTCCTGCCATCTTGAGCTAGAATTACAGGAGCTGAAAACAATGCACGAGAAGATGGAGGAATGAAGAAGGAAGCCTGACAAAACAAAAGAGTGCAAAGAGCAGTGAAGACAACGGCTGCGGGGTTTCCTAAAATTGCTGCATGTTCCTCAGACCAGAGTTATTTTAACCTCTCTCATTTTACTTGGACAGACATACCTAAATACTCACAAATATTTCACCATGTGTGGATGCTCAGTCGCATCCAGCTCTTGGCGACCTCATGGACTGCAGCCCGCCAGGCTCCTCTGTCCTTGGAATTTCCAGGCAAGAATACTGGAGTGGGTTGCCATTTCCTACTCCAAAATATTTCACCATCTACTGGCAAACATCAATACTGAAAACGACGTATATGTTTGTTCTGTGTGGCAAGAATGGCACATACATGCTTTACACAAGTTTTTTAAAAAATCAAGTTATATTTCTGTTCCGACCAAAATTGTGCAAGACTTTCCTGGAGAAAAGAGATTTCCACTGCTTCAAATGAGGTCCACTTATTAGTAGAGAAATTAGTTATGACCAGTGGAAGACAGATTGCATGTTTCTTCAATTATAAGTGCATTTATCCTATAAATAGCTTACCATCAGAAAGCAAGATGACCTGAGGTGTGAATCCATGTTTGCTTTTTCTACCTAGTACCCTAATGTTTTGGTTTTGCATGGAATACGATCAACCTCTTGATTCCATCCTAGAGCAGGAGGCACCCTTAACTTTGGCACAGTTCAACCAGGACTGCACAAATGACTGGGATCATAAGAAGACATTTCGCCTCTTCTCTTGAACTGAGTCAATGTGAATTAATTTAGAATGTCAAACTTGATTTCGATCAAGCAGGCCCTTTTGGAATCACATGCATTTTGTCAATAATTCAGTTTTGCAAATATTTGGCAATATGGAATCATCTGACAAACTTTCAATAATGTATTTTCCGCTTTCTAAAGAAAGCACATGTATAAAATGGTGTCAAATACCATGAAAGGGTGTGTTCCCAAACTGTGGACACTAAGAAAACCAGTGTGGCTTCTCTTTCCAACTCTAACTCCTGCCATCTTGAGCTAGAATTACAGGAGCTGAAAACAATGCACGAGAAGATGGAGGAATGAAGAAGGAAGCCTGACAAAACAAAAGAGTGCAAAGAGCAGTGAAGACAACGGCTGCGGGGTTTCCTAAAATTGCTGCATGTTCCTCAGACCAGAGTTATTTTAACCTCTCTCATTTTACTTGGACAGACATACCTAAATACTCACAAATATTTCACCATGTGTGGATGCTCAGTCGCATCCAGCTCTTGGCGACCTCATGGACTGCAGCCCGCCAGGCTCCTCTGTCCTTGGAATTTCCAGGCAAGAATACTGGAGTGGGTTGCCATTTCCTACTCCAAAATATTTCACCATCTACTGGCAAACATCAATACTGAAAACGACGTATATGTTTGTTCTGTGTGGCAAGAATGGCACATACATGCTTTACACAAGTTTTTTAAAAAATCAAGTTATATTTCTGTTCCGACCAAAATTGTGCAAGACTTTCCTGGAGAAAAGAGATTTCCACTGCTTCAAATGAGGTCCACTTATTAGTAGAGAAATTAGTTATGACCAGTGGAAGACAGATTGCATGTTTCTTCAATTATAAGTGCATTTATCCTATAAATAGCTTACCATCAGAAAGCAAGATGACCTGAGGTGTGAATCCATGTTTGCTTTTTCTACCTAGTACCCTAATGTTTTGGTTTTGCATGGAATACGATCAACCTCTTGATTCCATCCTAGAGCAGGAGGCACCCTTAACTTTGGCACAGTTCAACCAGGACTGCACAAATGACTGGGATCATAAGAAGACATTTCGCCTCTTCTCTTGAACTGAGTCAATGTGAATTAATTTAGAATGTCAAACTTGATTTCGATAGAACAGGCTTGGAAAACAATACTGTTTGGTTAAGAAAGAGGTTAATGAGGAAAATGTAATCCCCACTCCAATGTCACTGGAATGCAAAGCCATACTTATTTGCATGTGTGGTATCTGTAAAAGGTCCAAGGAATTTTGTTTTTAGTGTTCTGAATTGTTTATAATGTCTTCTCTTTTTTTTCCATCTACTAACAATTCCCAGAAATGATGGAAATCAAAAGATGGAAAAATATAAATGCATTTGGGTTCTAAGAAAATTACCAGTTGCAACATCTGCTCTAGCCACAGTTCATAAAGCAGGTGATTATGGAGACAATAAAGAAAAATGTTATTAAGTCAATAAAAAAATCCCTTGAACCTTGCCAACTCTGTGATAGCGCCTTAAAGTCTGACACTCCAAAACACTCCATGCAAAATTTTACAGCAAAATTTTCACTAATAATGATGCTCGTTTGCGAGCACAGAGTTCGGATATTCCAGGGTGCAGGACATGAAACACACTGAGCAATTTCTTTGACCTTGTTATGTTTTATTAAGTCATTTACCAAAGTGTCAAATGAAACAAATCTATTATTTAAAAATCAGTCCTGGAAAGGTCATTGGCTTTTTAACTGACCAGTTTTTCGTTGCACTTTTGTTATTTTTCCACACTTTTCAGGGTCAGGAACTGCTTCATTAAGAGCGCTGGGTTTCAAAACAACCCAGTTCCCTAAGGTTCCAGCCAGAGTGGAGCACTGTGATGGGAGCCACAGGCCTCATTAACGAGAAGCCAGGCTCATCTTGGCAGAAGGTCCACACTGGTAAAGTTCCAGCCACAGTTCACCTACTAAGGAGCTGCAACTCTATCGTATAGGATTACCATTGCGTAAAGTTTTATTTAATGCCTTGATCCATCGTTTGAATGGTCTCCCTAGGCTTTCAAATATGCAAGAATGAAAATGAGACGAGAATTAATGCATTGGGTTTCCCTGGGTGGTCCAGTGGGTGGGGACGCCGCCTTGCAGTGCAGGGGGCGCCGGTTCGATCCCTGGCCTGGGAAGATCCCACGTGCTACAGAGCGGCTGGACTGAAGTGTCCAATTTCCGAGCTGGAGCTCTGGGGCGCATGTGCCCAGAGCCGGTGCTCTGCGACAACAGAGGCCACCACGATGGGAGGCCCACAGGAGCCAAAGAACAAGGACGGATGAAAATGGAGAAATGAAGGACCGGTAGAGGTGGCCCGCCCGTCCCCCTCCCTCCCCAACCCGCCCCCCAAAAAGATAAATAAATAAAATAAATGTTTTTTTTAAAAAAATACTGCACATTTAAAAAAAAAAAAGAATTAACACATTTACGGCCTCTCCTTATATTTCTATTTCTGGCGAATTCTTTCAGATTCGGAGAGTGGTACAATTCTCCACTTATGAAATCCCCTCGGAAACCTCTGCTTCCCTCCCCAAAAGTTTTCAGGTGATAGCACTGTCTTTGGCACAATTCCCTGCAGCCCTTCTTAATCTAGCCCATGGAAGAACCACGGGCTCTTTTGGATCAAACCTTAGCTGGGGTGAGAGACGCAACCCATCAGGCCTCTAAAATTGCAGCTCCTTCACAGAACTCAATTAACTAAGAGAGAATTAATATTTTTTGAAAGTGTTAGCACGTGTTTGCAGCCAGGCTCCACGCTGTCCTCACTTGATCACTTGGGGCCTGGATGGGGAGCTAGCTGTCTCTGTCTGCATCATAGCCAACATGCGGTCAGAGGAACTAAAGGCCAAGGGCAGATCAAGGGCGGTCAGTTCCACACCACTTCACTGGCCAGAGCCAGGTCATGTGGTCACACCAGAGCGCAGCAGAGCGGGAGGCCCCCTTCTCGCAGGGGGTCACTGTGATGGGAGCCACAGGCCTCATTAACGAGACCAGCTCATCTTGGCAGAAGGTCCACACTGGTAAAGTTCCAGCCACAGTTCACCTACTAAGGAGCTGCAACTCTATCGTATAGGATTACCATTGCGTAAAGTTTTATTTAATGCCTTGATCCATCGTTTGAATGGTCTCCTAGGCTTTCAAATATGCAAGAATGAAAATGAGACGAGAATTAATGCATTGGGTTTCCCTGGGTGGTCCAGTGGGTGGGGACGCCGCCTTGCAGTGCAGGGGGCGCCGGTTCGATCCCTGGCCTGGGAAGATCCCACGTGCTACAGAGCGGCTGGACTGAAGTGTCCAATTTCCGAGCTGGAGCTCTGGGGCGCATGTGCCCAGAGCCGGTGCTCTGCGACAACAGAGGCCACCACGATGGGAGGCCCACAGGAGCCAAAGAACAAGGACGGATGAAAATGGAGAAATGAAGGACCGGTAGAGGTGGCCCGCCCGTCCCCCTCCCTCCCCAACCCGCCCCCCAAAAAGATAAATAAATAAAATAAATGTTTTTTTTAAAAAAATACTGCACATTTAAAAAAAAAAAAGAATTAACACATTTACGGCCTCTCCTTATATTTCTATTTCTGGCGAATTCTTTCAGATTCGGAGAGTGGTACAATTCTCCACTTATGAAATCCCCTCGGAAACCTCTGCTTCCCTCCCCAAAAGTTTTCAGGTGATAGCACTGTCTTTGGCAAAATTTCCCCTGCAGCCCTTCTTAATCTAGCCCATGGAAGAACCACGGGCTCTTTTGGATCAAACCTTAGCTGGGGTGAGAGACGCAACCCATCAGGCCTCTAAAATTGCAGCTCCTTCACAGAACTCAATTAACTAAGAGAGAATTAATATTTTTTGAAAGTGTTAGCACGTGTTTGCAGCCAGGCTCCACGCTGTCATCACTTGATCACTTGGGGGCCTGGATGGGGAGCTAGCTGTCTCTGTCTGCATCATAGCCAACATGCGGTCAGAGGAACTAAAGGCCAAGGGCAGATCAAGGGCGGTCAGTTCCACACCACTTCACTGGCCAGAGCCAGGTCATGTGGTCACACCAGAGCGCAGCAGAGCGGGGAGGCCCCTTCTCGCAGGGAGAGGTACAGCGCCCAAGAGCAGTGCAGTGGTCCCAGAGCAACCGAGTCCTTCTGGACAAAAATTACTCAGGGATACAGACTCCGTCTTTCCTCTGCTCAGAAAGCATTGCTGATCCAAAAAATCAGCTCCAGAGTGCTATCTGCAGGCTCAGGGCGCTAGGGTGGGGCTCAGGCAGCAAGGTGGACAGAGGAAGCAGCCTCAGTGCGGCCAGGATCCACAGCGTCTGTCCAGCGACCAGCTCACACTGAGCCAGGTCGATCTGCTCAAGTTACTAGTTGTTCAGCCTCAGGCTGGAAGTCAAAAATTCAGACTCTTTTAAGTAAGGTACAGCCTCACTGGGGATTCAGTGTCCAGAAATTAAAGCACAGAACAGGATAATTTTCAATCAAGTATCAAAATAGGCAGAACCAACACTGAAACCTAGAGAAAATGTGTGCCCAAACTCTCCCCTCAAATGCTGATTTTCTTGCTTTAAACCAGAAAGGAAAGCTGGCGGAAGTGAGGCTTTGGGGTGAGGGAGGAAGAGCAGTCTGAGGGTTCCGGACAGCAGGCAGGCTCTCCTGGCCCTGGCTCAGCACCCCCCGAACGTCCCCGGCCCAGGAGAGCCATCTCAGCAGCTGCAGCATCTATGCGATACTCCACGCCTACACCAACACCAAGCGCTCAACCCGTCAGTCAGGGTTCAACACATAAAACACCCCAGATCTGTCCCGCTCAGAGGGGTTTAACACGAGCTGCCACGTGGAAGGGCTGGAGAAGCAGCTGCCACGAGAGCCCCCACACCCTCCAGGCTGGAACCAGGCAGAGGGCCACGGGATGGGGCCACTGCCCACACTCCTGCCTTCGGCGCCCTCTTGGGTCCCCACACAGCTAAGGAAAGAGCGTCCTCCTCTGGTCAGACTTTCAAATCCTATGTGACTGCATGTCATGATCAGAACCTGCGCTGCATCCTACCTCTTGCTGCAGAAGTCCTGGGGATTCCAGTCTATGTACCCCGGGCCCCGCAGCACAACAAGTACCGCAGGCGCTCTCCCAGGGACAGTCATCCACATCCTTAGCCGCCTGCCGCGGGGAAGATGCCCCGAACCCTCCCGAGTCCCCTCAAGATGGCAAGTTTCAAAACTCACCATGCAGAGCTGGTGTTATTGAGTCACCCTCCTCCAGCTCTGATCCCCTGGCAGCCTTGAGTGCTGGGGAGGAGGGCAGGGTTCATGGAATTAAGGTGGTATTAAGGACAAGACCTCGGAAGGGCTCTCATCTTGCCCTGCCAGTCACCTTCTCCCACAACCCTCTTCCCAGAGTCTACAGACAACCAGTTCTCCAGGCCTGGTCCTGGCCCAGCAGGATCAGCTTCACTCGGGAACTTGTTAGGAATGCACCCCAGCCCTGTGCCTCAAAGGAGGGGTGGGGCCCAGCAATCTGTATCCTAACAATGCCCTCCAGCTGATTAGACTACACCCCAAAGTTTGAGCACCCCTGCAGTTGAAAATAGAAAGTGGAAACAAAGCCCACTGGATTACTAGAGGTGACCATGGCATACACCTCAGCAGAGGCGCCAGTCAGGCTAAGATGGAGCCTGGGCTAGGTCCATTATCCCCAAATCTAAGCCTATGTTTCCTTTGCCCCCTGGCTGACCATATGAGACAGGGTCAAAGCCATGACCAGCATGTTTGCAGAGAAAAGAGAGAAGGAAGGCCACACCCATCTAGCGTGGACAAAAGAGAACCTTAGTTGGCATGCCTGGTGTCATATAGGCTCCTCTGCCAGGAAACAGGAGATCAACTCTTAAAATAGAAGACCTGCCACGAGTAAACACAGTTTAATCAGGATGCTGCAGCATCTGGTCCCCTTAGACACTGGGGTGGAGAGGAAGAGAAGGGACAAAACAGTCCTCGTCCCCAGGGCCCTTCCCTGAGCTCCCGAACCTGCCCCTGCTAAATAAGATGAGCTAAGATGAAGACTCCCTTTTCCAAAACATCTCACTCCAGCCGCCCTCCCCTCCACACCCAGATGGAATGAGCAGACACCTGCTGGGGCTCTGCAGCAGAGCTCCCCTGGCCACCCTCTCACTGCCTCCTTCCCTGGGGCCTGGGGCCTGTCATCTCCCTCTTCCGTGACATCTTTTTCCTGGGGCCTGGGGTCTGACATCACCTTTTATCATGTATTACTTTTTTTTTTTTTAACTTTTATTTATTTATTTTTGGCTGTGCTGGGTCTTTGTTGATGTGTGGGTTTAGCTGCTCTGCGGTATGTGGGATCTTCCCGGATCAGGGCTCGAACCTGTGTCTCCTGCATTGGCACAAGGGCTTTTATCCACTGAGCCACAAGGGAAGCCCCATGTATTACTTTTATAACCAGGAAAGAACCCACCATGCCGAGAGTTTAAAAACTGAACGCTTGCCTCTTAGTATCATTTTCACTGGGAGTCACGCTCAGTATCAGGTCTGCCAGGGGTACACACCCTCTAGCTCACTGAGGATCTGCAGGAGCCCCAAGCTTGCACCCCAAACTCCAAGAGCCTAACACAGGGGTCCTTGTTGGATTTTTCTACCACTATAGCTTTCAAACTTCTTTATAATGTAATCCATGACCAGAAATAAGATTCTTCATTGTGACTCAGTCCACAGGTGTCCACTGAGTCCACACACGAGGAAAAAGATCTTCTTTCCTATGCTACTTCAATTAACAAGGGAGTCACATCCCACGTGACTGATTTCATGGTTAGTAACTGAGAGCAACCTGGGCTGAGGAGAACACTGCTCTGAGGTCCACCCTGTAATAGACACACCACCAGCACCCCGGGAAAGACAGCAGTGGCAGCACACTGTCATCAGGACCCGCACTGCTGAGTGCGCTGTGT
Source organism: Tragulus kanchil (assembly GCA_022376925.1). Lineage (NCBI taxonomy): Eukaryota > Metazoa > Chordata > Mammalia > Artiodactyla > Tragulidae > Tragulus > Tragulus kanchil. Next base: position 136,768,433 of record JAIOJX010000023.1, read on the forward strand.
GTCTAGACTCACCACCTTTCACCTTACCTGCAAACGAGAAGGGACAAAACAGTTTAATCAGGATGCTGCAGCATCTGGTCCCCTTAGACACTGGGGTGGAGAGGAAGAGAAGGGACAAAACAGTCCTCGTCCCCAGGGCCCTTCCCTGAGCTCCCGAACCTGCCCCTGCTAAATAAGATGAGCTAAGATGAAGACTCCCTTTTCCAAAACATCTCACTCCAGCCGCCCTCCCCTCCACACCCAGATGGAATGAGCAGACACCTGCTGGGGCTCTGCAGCAGAGCTCCCCTGGCCACCCTCTCACTGCCTCCTTCCCTGGGGCCTGGGGCCTGTCATCTCCCTCTTCCGTGACATCTTTTTCCTGGGGCCTGGGGTCTGACATCACCTTTTATCATGTATTACTTTTTTTTTTTTTTTAACTTTTATTTATTTATTTTTGGCTGTGCTGGGTCTTTGTTGATGTGTGGGTTTAGCTGCTCTGCGGTATGTGGGATCTTCCCGGATCAGGGCTCGAACCTGTGTCTCCTGCATTGGCACAAGGGCTTTTATCCACTGAGCCACAAGGGAAGCCCCATGTATTACTTTTATAACCAGGAAAGAACCCACCATGCCGAGAGTTTAAAAACTGAACGCTTGCCTCTTAGTATCATTTTCACTGGGAGTCACGCTCAGTATCAGGTCTGCCAGGGGTACACACCCTCTAGCTCACTGAGGATCTGCAGGAGCCCCAAGCTTGCACCCCAAACTCCAAGAGCCTAACACAGGGGTCCTTGTTGGATTTTTCTACCACTATAGCTTTCAAACTTCTTTATAATGTAATCCATGACCAGAAATAAGATTCTTCATTGTGACTCAGTCCACAGGTGTCCACTGAGTCCACACACGAGGAAAAAGATCTTCTTTCCTATGCTACTTCAATTAACAAGGGAGTCACATCCCACGTGACTGATTTCATGGTTAGTAACTGAGAGCAACCTGGGCTGAGGAGAACACTGCTCTGAGGTCCACCCTGTAATAGACACACCACCAGCACCCCGGGAAAGACAGCAGTGGCAGCACACTGTCATCAGGACCCGCACTGCTGAGTGCGCTGTGTGTCTGCATGTGTGTTACTGTCATTTCCATTAAAGTCCTAAAATTGCAACAGGCCGTAATACCAACTCTGTGTTCCTAGTATTCTCATAAATACAAAAAAAAAAATTACTTTTATTGGATTCATCTTAACTTAAAATCTGGTGATGATTTGAAACAGCAGCACGTGTGGATGGCTAAATTCTCATGACCGGATAAATAGCTATTTTCTAAGTTTCAACAAACATTTCTGTTCAGTGAGGTTTGGTTTAAATCAACTGAATCGATATAATCACATAATGGAGTTTCTCTCTTCTTCCCGTTAAATGACAGCAGTTCAAAGACTGGAAACACTTCAAGGATGAAGAATGGGGTTTGAAAGCTGAAACGTGTGCCTTCCCTAACAGAGTCAGACCCTCATCTGTCCTGAGAGGGAAGCTCAAAGTCCTCCTTTCACAGCTGGGTCGGTTCTGTCTCTCTAGCACCTGCCTTCACTCTGTCACTCAGCTCAGGCAGGCCTGGCTCAGAACACCGGTCTCCGGCCCTGTGCGCGCGCCTCATCTGCAGCACAAGCCGACACAGGATGCTGCGACGCTGGAATCGGCCTGCCTCCCTCCTTGCTCTCCTCCTCCAAATCAAAACCCACCGAAACACCGCGAAAAGCCAGGAGACCTCATGGCTCTAATTACTTCCATCCTCCAAGCTGCATGTGGCACACAGGACACCTCATACCCCTCCAGGGGTGCACAGGGGAGGGAGCCGCAGCCCAGCCTGCCTTCCTGCCGACTCCGCGCCCTCCGCTCGGGCAGGGCTTGCGGGCTGGCGCCACCTGGCTTTTCTGAGCAGAACGGGAGGCGGGAGGTTGAGGAGATCGGCGAGGGGCTGCGGTCACCGAGGAGGGAAGAGGCCCGCAGCGCCTTCTACTTCAAAGCCCTGAGGCAGCCGGGCAGCTGGCAACTGCTCGCTGCGGAAGGAGAGGCAATTACCCTCCTGGGAATTGAAAGACCAGGAACTTCCCCTGCTACTGACATTAGAAGAACCGATTCCACATTTACAGCAGATCCGAACCGCAGAAATAATGGTGGCAACTCAAAGCATTATAAACAAGCACCGGTCGGTTTATGCCTTGCTGGGCTCTGGTGGGTTTTACCGATCACCTATTCTACACCAACTTCCTCCACCTACCTGCGGGAAAGGAAAGCCGACAGGCTCTACTCCCCGTACAGCTGAGCACTGGAAAGGGGGTGGGTTGTTAAACAGTCCGCCTCACTCTGTTTTCAGCAAACTGGGAAAACCAGGGGCCCAATAACTGATGTGAAAATAAAACAAAAGCTCAGCGGGAAGTGTTTTCAATGCTAAGGCTTTAGTAGAAAAGCACAGTGACAGTAATAAATGTAGTAATGGATTCTAATACCCGTTCACTGTTCTCTAAATTTTCACTAAATTTGCATTTGTGTGTATGGTGTGATGAATTCCCAAGACTGCCACCTGGGCCGCACTGTTACTAAGCCGGAAACACTTCAAGGATGAAGAATGGGGTTTGAAAGCTGAAACGTGTGCCTTCCCTAACAGAGTCAGACCCTCATCTGTCCTGAGAGGGAAGCTCAAAGTCCTCCTTTCACAGCTGGGTCGGTTCTGTCTCTCTAGCACCTGCCTTCACTCTGTCACTCAGCTCAGGCAGGCCTGGCTCAGAACACCGGTCTCCGGCCCTGTGCGCGCGCCTCATCTGCAGCACAAGCCGACACAGGATGCTGCGACGCTGGAATCGGCCTGCCTCCCTCCTTGCTCTCCTCCTCCAAATCAAAACCCACCGAAACACCGCGAAAAGCCAGGAGACCTCATGGCTCTAATTACTTCCATCCTCCAAGCTGCATGTGGCACACAGGACACCTCATACCCCTCCAGGGGTGCACAGGGGAGGGAGCCGCAGCCCAGCCTGCCTTCCTGCCGACTCCGCGCCCTCCGCTCGGGCAGGGCTTGCGGGCTGGCGCCACCTGGCTTTTCTGAGCAGAACGGGAGGCGGGAGGTTGAGGAGATCGGCGAGGGGCTGCGGTCACCGAGGAGGGAAGAGGCCCGCAGCGCCTTCTACTTCAAAGCCCTGAGGCAGCCGGGCAGCTGGCAACTGCTCGCTGCGGAAGGAGAGGCAATTACCCTCCTGGGAATTGAAAGACCAGGAACTTCCCCTGCTACTGACATTAGAAGAACCGATTCCACATTTACAGCAGATCCGAACCGCAGAAATAATGGTGGCAACTCAAAGCATTATAAACAAGCACCGGTCGGTTTATGCCTTGCTGGGCTCTGGTGGGTTTTACCGATCACCTATTCTACACCAACTTCCTCCACCTACCTGCGGGAAAGGAAAGCCGACAGGCTCTACTCCCCGTACAGCTGAGCACTGGAAAGGGGGTGGGTTGTTAAACAGTCCGCCTCACTCTGTTTTCAGCAAACTGGGAAAACCAGGGGCCCAATAACTGATGTGAAAATAAAACAAAAGCTCAGCGGGGAAGTGTTTTCAATGCTAAGGCTTTAGTAGAAAAGCACAGTGACAGTAATAAATGTAGTAATGGATTCTAATACCCGTTCACTGTTCTCTAAATTTTCACTAAATTTGCATTTGTGTGTATGGTGTGATGAATTCCCAAGACTGCCACCTGGGCCGCACTGTTACTAAGCCTAGTTATCAAAATTATCCATCTGCCTATTTCAGAGTCCGGTTAAGGGTGGATCTAGAGAAATGAATGTTTGGAAACTGCTTTTCTAAGTAAGCATGCAGGGGCACCAACAGACACATGGATGCATGAAACACTCACACATTACAGGCATGTATGGAAACGAGGGTTTGCATTTATCATAGACTCATTACACACTTTACAGCAGACTTTTACATTCGCTTTTCATTTAATCTCTCAACATTAGCAGGCATCATTAGCCCCACTTTACAGGTGAAAAAAAATGCAGCTCAGAAAAAATGTTGTTTGTGTTGGTGTCCATCAAATGTTTACTGAATATGAGAATGGCTTGGAATTAGAATAAAAGAAGCTATAAAACCAAATATATTTATTCTGGTTCCAGGCCATTCTCATATTTAGCAAAGAAGTAATGGACACCTACTATACACCAGTAAAGCGCTGTGGCCGCCAACATTAAAGACCTGTTCTACTACACTCAGGAACTCACACTTAGTGTTAAAGAGAGAAATTACAATCCTGTAGGATACAGGCTACTTCATAACCAGCCTGAGTCTTAGTGAAGGCTTCCCAAAAGGAGATGTCCAGGCTGAATCCTGAAGGACCACTAGAATGACATCCTTCTACCTCAAGGAGGAGGAGGGAGGTGTGCACAGGGCAGAGGGAACACGTGTGGAGATATGAAGGCAAAAGAAACTGGGTTCCACCACCGTTCAGCAAAGCCAGGGCTGAGAGTGAGAGAAGGGAAGTGGCAAGAAAAAGAGATGGGGGCTTCCCTGGTGGTCCAGTGGGTAAAGAGTCTGTCTTGCAGTGCAATGGGCACCGGTTCGATCCCTGGCCCGGGAGGATCCCATGTGCTGAGGAGCGGCTGGGCCGTTGTGTCCAATTACAAGCCAGCGCTCTGGAGCATATGCACCCAGAGCCGGTGCTCTGCAACGAGAGAGGCCACTGCGATGGGAGGCCCACAGAGGCCAAAGAAGAAAGCCGGATGAAAAATAAATGATGACTTAGAGGCAAAAGAAAAAAAAAAAAGGCAAAACCTACATTTAAAAAAAAGAAAAGAGATGGTAGGTAAGGAGCATCTCCTGAAAGTCTATGGTGAGTGAACCAAAGACTTAAGAGCAGGGAAATGATAGGATCACAGTGCATTATACAAAGATACCTCTGGCTACTTCGAGGACAGACTGAAGTGCACACTGGTGGGAGCAGAAGTGAAGACATGATGCAGGCACACTCGGTACCTGTCCCTACAGAGGTGGAGAGCAGGAGAAGAGGGAGGATTGAAAGACAACAGGAGGACCCGGCGACAGCTGCCAGGCTGCTGGGCCAGCTCCTGACCGATGGCGGTGCCATTCAGACTAGACCAGGCGACGAGTGCGCAATAGGGACTAGAACTACATTCTGTTTTGAGCGTGGTGAGTTTTACAAATCTAAGTACATCTACTTGGGATGCAGAAATGTCCTCCTGCAGGGTGCTGGATGTTCAGGCACTCCTGGGAGAGGTTCAAATTGTAGAAAAATATGCCATCAGTATCATCTGATAACAAAGAATGGCTACAAAGAATAATTGTGACGATAATAATAACTGCTAACCCACACCTAGTACTTACTATTAGATTTGCTCATTTAGTTCTCGTAACAATCTCAGGAGTATTTAGACTGACTACTGCCCAGAGAGATTTTCATATAAGCAAAGAAAAAGTTCCAGAAGGACCCTGAGGGGGAAGTTTAAGAGAACAGGCTGGAGAGTTCTGGCTAGTGGTGCAATGACCGCCTTACATAATCAGCCAGACTCAAACGTGGCAGGTGGGCCTCTGTGCTCCAGGCCCACCAAGGACCACAGCCTGGGCGGCTGTCTGGGCTGGCAGCCCATTCCCACAGACCTAAGGTCCCTACCGAGGGACACCCTTCACCCTGGCGCTCTGTGGTATTCTTTTGGTCTCCAAGTTGTCGAGGTGCCCCAACCTGTGTGGCAGAGGCAGAGACTGCTTCAGTGCAGAGGAAACTGCCTGTTGCACTACGAACACTGGGAAACACCCAGCAACTGACCAGCTCATCAAGGTTAATCAGAGCGGGAGAGGTACCCAGACTTAACTTCCAATATGGTAGGCAATTCTCCAAATCACCTCTCACATCAAGAACGTGTTTCCCCAAAGCAAGCAAGAGCAGCTTTATCTCTTTACCATTTAGAGCGGGTAAATTCCTTTCTTAGCGCTTCCACCTTCTCCTGTTTGTCGATGAGTTGGGAGCTGCTGTGTGAGAGAAAAGGATCACTTCTGAACACAGGCTTTACTTTATAAATTTGTTAATTATTATGTTCCTTCCTTATTAAGTTTGATCATGAATTTCTATCTCTCTTACGTTGAGTTCAAGACTCTAAAAATTAGTGAGATTTATCACTGTATCCTCATTAGAGGAACTATAACCTTGACCCAAATGTCCTTGTGGGCTCAAAATCCACACAACAGAGTTGGTATGTTTAAAGAGACACAACCCAAGTGACATGATGCTGACGTCAAGTTCTGCTTTAAAGTTGTACGTTTGAACCCAAGACTATTATATTCTAGTCCAGATACTGCTGTCTGAATGAGAAGTGGGGTGAGGAGTGCAGATGGTTGGGTCCTAGAGACTTGACACAGGCTCACTTGGTTCCCATCTTTGTAAAAACTTTCACAGAGGAATGTGGCACTGAGCAAGAAGCCCTCCTGGGTGCTCCAACGGTGCCATCAGGGGAAATCAACTTTCTGAGCTCATGTGCAAGAAGCAATCCTAAAGCACTTTGCAAGTTTAACACTCACTGAGTACTTAATACAAGAAAAAGCAGGGTGCTAGAGTTGGTTCTGCAGTGGGTAAGGGATTCACTGTATGTTGATATACACGATAGCATCAGAGAATATAAAGCTAACTGGATTTATGAACCAACAGATCACCAAGATGAAATATGATATATGTGTTGCTGTGCAGCAGAAACCACACAACACCTGCCAGGCCAGCCCTCTGAGCCGCGGGAGGCAGCTGGACCGCTGGCTGCCCATCACCTGAAGACTGACAATGATCCACAGACAGGCCTGGGCTGAAACCACCCCGCTGTGCGTTACGAGGCCCACAAGGTGGAAAGAAATGCTAGAGAACCAAGCCCATTTTGAAAGGACCAGGTAAGAAGAGCTTGCTGACGGCACCTCTGACCAAGAACCCTACAGGCATGAGAAGGACGAGAAGGAAGAATGGTGAACTTGAGACACCGCTGGCATCTCACACACGGACGGGGAAGAGGCTCAACGACGCGCCCTGCCCTGTGCCTGCAGCGGGCTCTCGAGCCCCCACCCATCCCTGCTTGCTACTTCCCTATGCACAGGCCCTCCGAAGCCCTTGGGCCCACAGACCCGAGCTTCACCTCTTTGCCTGGCCCCTGAGATAAAGCCCTTTTCTCGCCAAAAAAAGAAAAAAAAAAAAAAAGAAACTACACAACATTGTAATACAAGTATATTCCAATTAAAAAATAAAAAAACTAATGACATACATACATGCATGTGTATATACTCAAATATATAATACACTCATGTAAGTAAAGATCAAAATATGTGCATATAATAAAAATTAAAAGTATATACAAATAGCTCCAGAGAAACTGACCAATCCAGACAAGAAGCAGGCTGATGGCAAGGCCAGGTGGTAAGTCCAGATTTTCTAAGTACTTGTCAGGTAACTGGCCACTGGTCTGAGTATATTAAGTCTTATAAGTCACCAGGCACTGGAAGATGAGATCAGATTCACGTTTAATCAGCTCCACGTGTGGTGTGTGTTTCCTTTCCCTGCCCGTCATCAATAGTGCGGTAGAAAAGCTGCATGTGCTGGCAACAGCATGGTCTACTTTTAAAAGGGAGCCCCAAGAATCTACCCCAGCCTTTAATACCAACTCTACATGTACATTTGCTGAAGAATACCTTAGACCACTTTGCAGGGACGATCACAGGAATCCATTTAATGAAAACAGCAGAGAGAAGAAATTACCCAGCTTGCCCTTCCACTGAGGGCAGTGAGGGGCCCTCAGCTCAAAGCAAGCAGTTGCCCAGTTCCATCCTAGCATGTGCCCTGGGCAAGGAGCTATCTTGTTAGGTGTCAGCTCATCTTCAGAGAGACTGAGAAGCTGAAACTAGATCACTTAAATAACCTCTCACATTCTGAGATTTTTTCTTAAGAAAGTCCTGAAGCAAACTGACTGAACTGTCCCATGCCTCTCTCAGCAGGGTATCAGAAAAAACTGCAATAGTGGCCTCCTTTTATCCAGTGGTAATAATAACTTTAAAATATCTGTTCAGGCAGAGGGCCTTTGCATCTATTAAACAAATCTTGCCTGCTGTTGTTTAGTCACTAGGTTGTGTACAACTCTTTCAGGACCCCATGGGCCGTAGCCAGCCAGGCGCCTCTGTCTGTGGGATTTTTCCAGGCAAGAATCTGGAGTGGGTTGCCATTTCCTTCTCCAGGGGACCCTCCCCACCCAGGCATCAGACCGTCCTCTCTGGCAGGTGGATTCTTTACCACTGAGCCACCTGGAACGCCCCTAATCTTGTTTAGACCGAAGTAAAAAAGTAAACTGACGCCGGGTGTACAGGCTCCTGCCTTCCCTTCCCTTCATTATTCCTCAAGTTACTGAAACGCCCTTATTTCATAAGCGACGCTCTAAAGTAAGGTGTGGAACTCAGCTGGTGTAACAATATGAAGCGGGTGCGCACCAACAGGAAACTCACCTGCTTTCACCAGGTAAAATGCCCCAAGCGAACTGGCGCCTCTGCTCTAGGCCCCGGGAAGTCACGGCTCTGCGGTCCCCACAGTCCCTTCGGGGTCAAAGTCACGTCCCCAAAGTCCCGTCGACCTTCCGCAGGCGGACACCCCACACGACGATCCAGGAACCCAAGCCCGCTGGTTTCCTCTCATTTGGGGAGGAAAAACAACAACAAAAAAAGGAGACGGGGTGGGGGTGGCGCAGGGGTGGGCAAAAAGTGAAGGGAAGGAGGAAAATCCTGCGAAACGTGTTTTGGCAGGCCTGGCCTTCGGAGACGCCATATGTGTTCCATATTGCGCAGCCCCGGTCTTTGATGTTTTTCCTGAAAGTAGAGACATTATTCTTTCTCCAACTGCGCCTGAACCCACAGACAGGGAAACGGCGAGGCCAGGCCGCGGGTGCCCTGCCGGCCGGCCACGTGGACGGAGGCGCGGCCCCGACGCCCGCGGCCCTCCCGTCGCGGACACCAGCCAGGCTGGACCCGAGGCGGGGCGGAGTCACCAGCACCCTCGTCTCCGCGGAGTTACCCCATGGTCCCTCCCGCGCCCACGGGCAAGTGCTCCTTCGCTTTGCCTCCGTCTGCCTGCGCGGCGACCTTCCGAGGGCCCTGCAAGTGCTCGTGCTCCTCGGGTGATGGGAGGCGCAGGCCGCCAGCGGAGCAAAAGGTCGGCGCGGGCTCGGGTCTCGCGAGAGGCGAGTCCTCCAGCGTCCCAGGGCCTCGCGAGCCGGCGGGCGGGGCGCTCTGGCCCCGAGGGCGGCGGAGCTCGCACCACTTCCGGGGCTCCGCAAGCGCTTCCTGAGTGCGTGCCACGTGGACGGCGAGGGCCCCCGTGGTTCATTATAAATACTCACGGCCACGGTTAGCGCCAGAGAAAGCAGAAACTACCTTAGCCAGCCGACGGTAAGGTCTGGGTGGGCGACTCGCCCCTCCAGTTAGTCACGATCAAGCCCCAGTGCTCAGGCGCGTCAGCTTCTGCGCAGAGAAGCGGGGATCCGAAGTGGGGGACTGGGGTGCCCCCTCAGCAGCACTCCCCGGCCGGTGGTCGCAGGTACCCACGCCTGGCCGGCCAGAGTAAATTCACTGGGTGCACGAAACACGACTGTTTTGTGCTCTAGCCTCCAGGAAGGTCTCTTCCTGGCTGGCTGGAGTGAATCTGGCCTGAGTGTGAACGCCGTCAGGTGGGCTCGGGTCTCCAGGAGAGTTGAGACTCAGGGATCAGGAGAGGAGCACTATTAGCAGAAATCACAGTGATGTCCTGTCCATTTAATGGGTCAGCTGGAGTGGTCTTCCAAGTGTTTGGCCGCTGTGTTGAAAGTGGGAACTGATCCACCTGAGATGATCTCCCTTTGAGCCTGAAATTAACTGGCCATGCACAGGATACACACATGTCCGCCTTTACTTATAGTTGCTCTCAATCAGTTGCTCCTTTTCCTTCAGAGCATCCGTCTGTCAACCATCCTCAGTCCCACTCCTGTTGTGTGCTCTGATCTTTAACAGCTCTTTCAGGGATCCAAGGCCACAGAAGACCAGTTTTCTGCTGGTGAACCTGACTCAGAATTGGGAATTAGTTCCTTAGTAGAAGAAAGGGAGGGGGTACATTAAAGTTACTTCTGTTGCATTTTTCTTTCCTGGAATGAATCAATGGTACCCGAAGAAGAGTATAATATTTCACGCCTGGGCTTGGGCTTGGCTTCCTTTTTCTGACGCTTCCTCAACACAGCTTTCCTTTCTCAGGAGATCTGGAAGTCCCCTTATGGAGGGTGGGTGGGGAAAGAGCCAGCCCAGGTAAGTATGGGAGCCACATGGTCTAGGAATGGAGAAAAGGAAATCATCTCCAAATGCAACCAGGCAGGTGGGGATAGATCGAAGCCGAAAGGGAATAGGAAATCAGAATAACCCCCAAGGCAGCAGACTCTGACCCCGGTGGTGAGGTGTGAGAAACAGTCAACATTTGGAGTTCTGGAGGCAGAAAATTTTTGGCAGCTGTTAGATAACTTCCTGATCTGCAGTAAAGTTCACGTGACTGAGAGGATGTTTCTGCAATTCTGTTGCCTGGCAACCTTCTTCTCTTTCCAGGTCTGCAAACTTGAGAGATTTTACTGGGTCCCAGCTGAATGATGGTACGGGTCAAATGAGCCCAGGAAGGAGTCCTGGCTTCCAACTGGAATGGGTCCAATCTCACTGACCTATTGCCTCTCCAGCTCTCAACTGCAAGGTGACACACAGAGGCCCGCTTTTCCAACTGGGGGATTCGGAGGCTTCTCCACCCCCATCCTGCTCCTGCTCCAGCGACCAACTTGTCAGTATAACCGCACGTGCTTTCCACGGTCCCAGTGCCCTTCTGCCCCATCAGCAGAGTATCTGGGACTCGACTTTCCATAATTAGGGCCTGACCATTATGGAAATATATGCAAGATGCTTAACTATCCTGTAAAAAAATATTAAAAAGGAGCCTGGCGCGCAATGCAGGACTCCCTCGGAAGTAGCACAGGGTGAGAGGGGTGAGTACCCGCCAACCTTGAACCCTTCTCTGTAAGCAAAGGGAAGGGAAGGAAGGGGCTGTGGAGCCCAAGGACACACGGCTCCCTATGACCCAAATCCCTGGATTCTGTTGTCTCCCCTTGGTCCCTGTGGCCAGCCGGTGGCTGCATCATTTCCACTCCCAAGCCCCCTAGTCATGCACGCGCGGCCTGACTCGCTTGGCAGGTGAATAGGAGACTTTGCTCCACGGGTATCAGGAGTCTGGGTTTTGCACAGGTTCTGGTCCTCTTGGAGGGATCATCCTCCAGGACTGTCTAATGTGGACTTTTCAGATATGCAGCGAAAGGGTAATAATAGAATAGGCTGGAGAGCAGTGGCAAGAATGCAAGAATCAGACTTTGCCCACATGCTCAGAGAATGCAAGACCCAGAGTCAGGGGAGGCAGGTGGTCGCTTAGGAAGCCACACTTCCTGGTGGAGAGGACGTCAGTTCCATCACATTTCTGTGTTTCTTGGAAGAAAATGCGGGAATTTCCCCAAAGACAAATACACAGCAGTAAGGCTCACCAGGCGCTTTCAAACTCTTATTGGGCAGAGGTCCCAGTTTTTCAAACGTAAAAACAGACTTTAACGAGGCTGAGATGCCGGCTCAGATCATGACGTCCAGAAGCCAGGACCCAACGCAGGCGTGCCTGACTCCGAAATGCATGAAGGCGCTTGCCACTCAGCTCCGGCAAAGAGCTCAAGCGGGATCATCGCGACGTTCCTGTGCTACAAGGGTCCCGGCTCTGTCTGAACTCTTGAAGGCTTTGAGGGAGGAAGGTAGTATCCTTAGGAAAGAAGAGTCTTACGTTAGACCTGTCGCTGAGAAGGGGGAGGTAGTAAGTCTTCTGACTTACGCCAGGAGTGCTTTAGTTGAATCGTTTCACGTCGCTGCCTTCCAGACCGGCACCGCTGAACTCTCCGCAGCTCAGATCCCGGTTCCGCGCCTCTCGGCCACCTCGGGGGCGAGGCAGTAGCTGGGGGCGTTGTCGCCGGCGCCATCCCTACTCAGCGCCCGCACAGCTCAGCTGCTCCAATGCGCTCATTTGGAGCCATTTCTTTTTTTGGTTTGGCTTAAGAAATCATCCTAGTCATTAACAACTACAATCAGATCAGGGTTCAGAGTTTTACCCAGAAGCTCCCCAGGGGCGGCAGGTACAGCACCCCTCCAAGTACCACGGCGAGTGGGTAGAGATCTCTAGGAGAGCAGCCCGGTGTGCAGGTGTCCTTCCTACGCGGAGAACCCCGGAGACACTGAGCTAGGGAACTGAGCTCTAGAAACCGCGTGGAGAAACACAGCCAGGTGGAGACAAACAAGCTTTCGCTTCGGTTGTTGGAGATGCAGGCAGAGTTCCAAAGACTCTTAGAATTTTGTGCACAATTACTCCCCTTTTCCTTCTCTCTCTTCCTACAGTTTCTGGTTCTTTTCATTTCCCTCTTGAATGTCTTGATTTTTAGGTTCCAGACATCCGAGTCCCTGAATGGAGAGAAAATTTCACTTCTGGGTCATGGCATTCGGGTCGGAGGTCGGAAGACCAAGTTCAACTCCGACTGGAGACTTAATCCCAGTCTGTTTAGCCTCTTGGACTTGGTGTTCCTCAAGTTGAATCTGGCCAACCTGCCACAAGTAGGGGTAGAAACTCTGGCAGAGGGTGATGGAGGAGAAACCCACGAGTGCACTGTGGCTCCTTAACTTGGTTTGTACTTTATCAGCCTTATTTGCCACCAGAGTCAGATAGTCCATTGCTGTTTAGTAAACAAAATGGCAGGCTAGAGGGGCTAGTTGCTGGCTGGCATTTAGGAAATCACTATAGTCGCTCCCCAGCACTCCCAACATTGTAAAATGAATCCATGTGCTCTGTAGGGCTTAAAAAGGCCTGTTAAAGGACCACTCACTTACCTGAGTCCAGGTTTGGAAGAGTGTTGCAGAGGAAATGAGTGTTCAGAGCTCTTAGATTAGGCAGAAATCCAGGGACTGCTCCAGAACCTTCCCTTCATGCCGAAAGGGAAGAGAGGGCTTAACAGGGACAAGGTGCTCTTTAAAACCATTTGTCCCTAATGCTCACCTGGAGTCACTACTCCCCTGTGCAGCTGACTGCCCTCAAGAGGAGGATGTGGGCTCCTGCTCCATAATGCTCCTTGCCCAGGCTCAGCATCAGAAGAGTAAAGAAAAATGGAGTGGAGAAAGTGAATAGAGGATGGAGAGGATCTGGGCTGGGAGCCTCTCTGTAGGAAAGTAAACAGAGATAAACGCTTCCCTTGGCAACTGTCAAATCACAACCATCTCCCACTGCAGGCTTGTACACACCCCTCCCCTGCCTTCTGGCTCATCCTACCTTCCACAGTGCCTCCAATCCAAAATCCAAGGTATTTCCTCTAGAGACACTAGACCACCTCTCTGTGGATGAAAGACAATCAACAGGCAACCATGAAACAAGCGCTGCGAGAGGGATACACACAAATAATAATGTCTGGAAGGTGGAGCTCCAGGGTTTCACTGTCAAAACTTGACACATGAGGTTCCAAGGCTCCACACTCAGTCCTCCTCCCGCGGCTTAGGGGTGGGTGGCCCCTTCTGTTCACTGGACCAACTCTAAGCTCTGGCCCTGACAAGTGGGGAAAAAGCCAAGGCAGCCTTTGGAAGTCAGGAACCATGTGAATCCCTGCCGAGGTCTCCCCAGGTTTGAGGGGAGAACTCTGGGCTCAGGTTAGATATTAGTGGGAGAGCAGAAACAAGTTTAGATTTAGAGTTTCAATCTCAGTGCTGGTGTGGTGGGGCAGAAAAAAGTGACATGGAGGGACATGTGTGACAGATGCTGGGTTCCTGGGGTTGAGCAATAGAGTCTGGTAACTTCCGCTGTCATGGATATTTTGGAGGAACATGTAGAAAAGCACTAGAGCTTGTATAGTGCCAAAGCTTCAAGTCCCTGCTTGCAAATTTCCCATGGCCTCAGTCAACCTCTAGGAATGCATGTTAGAAGCTCATGGAAAGATTTCTCTCAAGGTCACCAGGAGACCTGGCTCAGGCTGCAGAACCCTTCAGTGTGTCATCGGCTCACAGGACATGGCTAAAAGTACAGAATGGCAGGAGGGGGCCTGGAGTTTGTTTGCAGGTACAGATACATGGCTCTGGCCAGGCCCCTCATTTCTGAACCTCAGGGTTTGAAAATGCTCCTCTTATAGCTTATGAAGATTAAATAGTATGCAGCCTTCAAAATGCTTCACACATAAGCAGCTCTCTTTAGAAGTTAGCTCCTTCCTGCCCCCACCGAGGTAGAGGGAGGGCAGGTACTCCCCTTGATGGAAGAACTGAAGTGGGGTCCTAGAGGAGCAGCAGAGGATCGCTCTCAACTTCCTCAGACTCTTTAGGTTGAAACCCAGGACCACTGCTTCAGTCCTGCTGAGGTCCCCGCTCCCTAGCCACCTCCCCCATAGGACACGGGCAACCCAGGCCCAGGACACAGGGGAGGGCCAGGACCGTATTGTGGACTGTACCCATTGGGGTCCCGGGCACTGTAATTAAGGCTCCTTCTGTTCTTCCTCTGGAAGCAAGTGCCACTCAACCAAGTCCCTCCAATATGCAAAGAGTTAGTGACTCTTGGTGCAGGGAGCCTGGCCTCCCCACCAGGCTGACTGCTGTCTCCAGTGCTCTGAAGCTCTTCTGCCTAGGTGTCTGGCTCTAACTCACCCCCACCTTCAGTGCCCAAATTCTACCCCTTGGGCTCCCCTGTCCTGAAGGGAAGGCAGGTCTTACTATGCAGGCTGGGTCTTACTTCTTGTCTTGCTCCAGGTATGGAGCAAGGTCTTGTTCATTGAACAATCCCCTAGCTGGCTGCCCATAGTTACCAAAAGTTGGAAGAGTCTCCACATCCATCCTCCCCACAACCACCCCCTCCACCCTCTTGAAGTTCAGGGCTAAGACCTCCTCTACACCTGTGTGCCCCCAGCCAGCGGCTAACATGAGCACCCACGTGCAGGGTCTGGAGATAGAGCCCAGGAAAGGAGACAGCGAAGCCAACAAGGCCCCTGTGCTGAGTCTGGAGATAGATCCCAAAAGAGGAGAGGAGACAGTGAAGCGAACAAGGCCTCCTTGCTGAGAGAGCCGTCCCCTCACCAGCAGAAGGCAGATGAAGGCAGTGATCTGGGAGGGCTGACTTGGTGCATGGAAGTATTTAGCAGGTTCAGTGTTATTACTGCCTATATAGGGTGTGAAAAGTAATATGAATGTGAAATACTGTGGGAAAATGGAGTTTCCAAAGCTGGCAGTAAGGCCCCTCTGCAACGGCCTGACCTGGCCTGCAGGGCCAGAGTCTCCCGTGCCCCGGTGCCCCGTATGTAGCGCCAGGAGGCGCTGTGGCGGCTGGGACCGCAGAAGGGGCTTAGAGGGACAGATTAGGGATCAGAGGGGGTGGAGTGGGGGCCGCATGGAGATATGGAGGGGGGAGTGGAAGAGGTTAGATGACAGCACACCCAGGAAAGCTCCGGAAAGCTCCCCTCTCCTGACTTGCAGAGGGTGACACTAGACTCTCACCACCTCCCCTCTGAGTGCCCAGAGAAAAACTTGCAGTTTTAAAACAGTCAACCAGCATGTGGTAGGATAGGTGGAAAGCAAGTTTTACTGATTTTATGGAGGCAACCTATCCATCCAGTGGGGAGCGATGACGAGGTTTGCAGGTGCTTTCTGCAGGAGGTGGGGTGGAGGCGGAAAGGCAAGGTCCTAGTTGATGCAAATTTCTCCAATTGATTCCAGATCAATTGCACACAAACCTGACAAACAGTCCCACATTGTGCCCTGCAGACATGGGCTGGTCTTCGCTGTCTGACCACAACACACGGCGACAACACACGGCGACACACAGCTCCCGCGCCTACCCAAACGCTAACTGTCAGACGCCGGAACCACCAGGAACCAGCCACGGGTGGCGCCCCGGCGCTGCGTGACGCCCAGGCACCTTCTCCTCGGGTGAGAGCAGGGCCCTCCAGCAAGCTCTAGCAGCCTGAGGTCGGCGCAGAGCTATCCTCCTCAAGCCGGGTCCGGACGGTCGCCAGCTCCCTTCGGACTGAGACGCGCCCTGGCCTTGGCCTTGGCTGGAGCAGCGTGGTGGCCCGGGGGAGGAGGTGCGAAGGCCCGGTTTGGGCAGGTGTCCCCGAGGTGTCAGGCGCCTTGTTAGTCTGTAAACGCTCTGCCGCTCGCTCGTGTATTCTGCTTTCGCGGCCTCGCTCTGTCCTCGTTTTCCTGAGCAGACTGCAGTGAGTCGCGGGGCGAGGGCGCGGGCGGTGGCAGACGGTACAGGTTTGGAAGCAGATTTGCAGCTCATTCGTCTGAAGCGCGAGGACTGACAGTGTTCACCGCGGTCGGCCTGGAACAACTCCATGTTCTCAAGGTAAACTGGAGCCCTAAGACCCGGCGTCCGCAGGCACACGGATGCGGGCGAAGAGGCGCAGTGCGTGGGCGCGCGGGAGGAGTAGGAGGAGCGGGAGGAGCTGGAGACGCGGCGCGCCGGCGGCAAGCCCGTGCTAGCCAGGACCCACGCTCCGGCCTCTGTCCTGGAGGCTCGAGCCTCGACTCGCGCTTCCGCGCGCTCCAACCCGCGGCAGCCAAGAACCGAATCCGCGGCGGAACGCGAGTCCAGGCCCGCGGCCCCGGCTGGCAGCCCGCCCGCCGAAAGCCTCTGGGCGCCTCGGGCCAGCCTCCCCCGTGAGCTCACTTCCTCCCCGGCGCTGCCCGGCACCGCTCCCGGCCGGCGCGCGGGCCTGGGGCGCTGGGCCTGCTCCCAGCCACGTCCGCCAGCTGCGGAAACGTCGGCCGCGCGGAGAGGAGAAGCCGAAACCTCTGGGAAGAAAGGAAAAGGTCTCCTAGGTGGCCCGTTCTGAGCGCCGGCCGGAATGCGGGGAGCCGAGGCCGCCGAGAGCCCCCGACTCGAGCCGGAGGCCTGCGTTGCTCTCTTCTTTACCCCCAACCCCTGGCTCCCCAGTTTCTCCTTTAGTTTTCACCTGTGTTCAAAAATTTGATATGCTGGCACGTTTACAAAGTAATTTCACATTTTAAAGTCGGCAGTAGCAGAGGGAGAATTACAAATAGGCTCAGGTTTAATTGGCTGGTAATTCTCTCCTGCCTTTTTAATTAAACGGAGGTCCTAGCGGTGCTTCGGGGCTCGCAAGTGATTATGACAAGCATATTTTACATTTACATTAAAATGCTGTCCCTGGGGTGTAAGCCAAGACCGGGTCTATTTATTTGGATTTTGAACCTGACCACTGAGGCCTGAAGACGGCTCCCCAAGCCCTGGAAGGGCGGCTTGGGGGAGCTGTTTCCTTTGTGATTTTTCCTTTTTGTCTGGTTCCGTTTCTGAGGCTTAAGGGGAGACCGCCGATGGCTCCCCAGGCCCCTCAGCAGACCAGCTTCAGCCTCAGACCCCAGCAAGACCCACACCCAAAGAAGGAAAAACATTTCTTTTAGAAGCGCAACTTTCTGCAAAACCAAGAGCCAACTTGGGGGTTCCCTCACCCAGAGAGGAGCCCGAGCGGAATATTCAGTCAGGACTCAGGACCCGGCGGCCATGCGATGGACGATGGACGCTTTGCACGCAGACCACCCCAGCCGCGAAGTCTCTCTGCCCCGCGCTCTTGTCGTCCCCATTTCAGTGTCTCTGTGCCAGTGATGTGCTAACCTCCCTACCTCCGTGATTCCCCGTCGCTAGTCCAGGGTGCCGCCTGCGGGAAGGGAACCCAGTGCCCAGCGCGCTCACCTTAGGACCCCGCAGCTGTCCCCCACGCCGCCTCTGCGCCGCCCCGACAGCTTCCAGGCTGTAAGCGAAGCGTGTGTCCATGTTGTCACCAGATCCACTGGCGCTTTTGATGAAAGCTGCCTCGCTGCTTTGTTTCTGGAAACATCATTCCTTCTTCCCAAGAGAGAAGCGTGTTCTCACACACACACACACACACACACACACACACACACACACACACACACACAGTATCTGAAAACATCCTCTCATAGCTGTCCCGGAGTCTAGGAAAGACTTTAAGGAACTATGAAGACAGGCTTCCAGGAACCCACCCCCAGGTTATCAGTTCTCTGGTGACCTTTCTTCCTGCCTCACCCTTTACATCTCTCTTTTTTTCTTCAAAACTCTGCCAGCCCCTACCTCCTTATTTATACCTCGCCCCTCTTACTAGGAGATCCCTGGAAATAACTGAGGAGAAGAGAAGAACCCACCACCCCCGTTTTAGTCCTTAGTGGCTCGTGCTGACCAGGGACAAGGAACATCTCTGAGCCTGAATCTTCTCGTCTGTGAAGGCGAGGTTGGACCTCCAAAGACCCACTTCCACTCTGAAATTCTGTACTGTTAAGACAGAAAACCTTTCTTCTGAAGTTCCAAACGATTAAAGAGACATACCCATTCCAGTAACGTTCTGTGCCAAGACACAGGTAAGAAGGACATTTTCAATGTCTGCCAGTGCCCTCTTTGGCTGGTTCCTCCCAAAGAGCCTTCCTCTCAGGCATGAAAAGAGCCCCAGCAAACCCAACAAAAAATTTCTTTTAGAAGCGCAACTTTCTGCAAAACCAAGAGCCAACTTGGGGGTTCCCTCACCCAGAGAGGAGCCCGAGCGGAATATTCAGTCAGGACTCAGGACCCGGCGGCCATGCGATGGACGATGGACGCTTTGCACGCAGACCACCCCAGCCGCGAAGTCTCTCTGCCCCGCGCTCTTGTCGTCCCCATTTCAGTGTCTCTGTGCCAGTGATGTGCTAACCTCCCTACCTCCGTGATTCCCCGTCGCTAGTCCAGGGTGCCGCCTGCGGGAAGGGAACCCAGTGCCCAGCGCGCTCACCTTAGGACCCCGCAGCTGTCCCCCACGCCGCCTCTGCGCCGCCCCGACAGCTTCCAGGCTGTAAGCGAAGCGTGTGTCCATGTTGTCACCAGATCCACTGGCGCTTTTGATGAAAGCTGCCTCGCTGCTTTGTTTCTGGAAACATCATTCCTTCTTCCCAAGAGAGAAGCGTGTTCTCACACACACACACACACACACACACACACACACACACACACACACACACAGTATCTGAAAACATCCTCTCATAGCTGTCCCGGAGTCTAGGAAAGACTTTAAGGAACTATGAAGACAGGCTTCCAGGAACCCACCCCCAGGTTATCAGTTCTCTGGTGACCTTTCTTCCTGCCTCACCCTTTACATCTCTCTTTTTTTCTTCAAAACTCTGCCAGCCCCTACCTCCTTATTTATACCTCGCCCCTCTTACTAGGAGATCCCTGGAAATAACTGAGGAGAAGAGAAGAACCCACCACCCCCGTTTTAGTCCTTAGTGGCTCGTGCTGACCAGGGACAAGGAACATCTCTGAGCCTGAATCTTCTCGTCTGTGAAGGCGAGGTTGGACCTCCAAAGACCCACTTCCACTCTGAAATTCTGTACTGTTAAGACAGAAAACCTTTCTTCTGAAGTTCCAAACGATTAAAGAGACATACCCATTCCAGTAACGTTCTGTGCCAAGACACAGGTAAGAAGGACATTTTCAATGTCTGCCAGTGCCCTCTTTGGCTGGTTCCTCCCCAAAGAGCCTTCCTCTCCAGGCATGAAAAGAGCCCCAGGGTGGAGAACACCAGCGGTAGCCCCCTGGTCGCAGCTACCATCCAAGACCACTTACGGTCACATGATTCATTAGGACCCTTAATCCTCATCTGACCCTCCGACTCAAGCACAGCCCGTGAAACCTCATAAAACTGGTCAAGAGGCTAGCCAGCATATGCACACATTAATTAAGAGTTCTATGGGCCCCCAGCTTCCAGTCTGATGAGAAGCTCCAGGGCTGCAGGGGGCAAGGGTTCGGGGTCCTTTTCACCTACCAGTGCCCTTTAGTCCTACCACGACATCATTTGAACTCCGTGGGTGATCTGAAAGCTACCCGCCTTTGGAAGATGGCTGAACTCTCAGTAACTAAGGCTAAAACCCCCAGCAGTGGGTCCCTAAGAGGGACAGGCAAGAATCTGTTCAGAGGAGGACAAGAGCATCAACAGTCAGCTTTTATGGTCATTATTACATCTAGTATTACTATGAGTTAGGGGCAAGGAGAAAACAAAGTGAAAGAAGAGAGCTTTTTTAGCAACAATAGAAGGTGTGAATTCTTAGTAACCCTCTCCCTGTACACAACAGGCACACTCTCTCTTTCTCTGTCTCTCTCTCACACACAGCATAAAGGCTGTAGTTCATCAAGAAGCTGAAGATGGTTTCAGCCTCACTGATAAGGATCAGGGAAGGCTTCCACCATTGACTTGAGCCAGTTTAGCAAGTGCCATTCTGGCCAGGTACCAGGAAGTCACAGAACACCCAGATAGCGGAACTGGCCCCATCCCTAGCTGGGGGCCCTGTGCTTGGCACTTTTCCTGCATTGCATGTCTTCTTCTCCGTCTGCACCTGACTTCTAGAGGACGGTCAGGGTCAGTCACTGTTGGACAGGAAGACCCCTGAGCCTCTCTGAGAGCTGCCCTGATGTAACTGATGTAAGGGAGGGTGTCATCTGCTTTGTACAGAGAGCAGTAAACTCTGCTTTTATTTCTGTCTCTTTATATTTCAGAGGACAAAACACCTGGTCTATCAAGTCTACATATACTAACTTACTACACTACAAAATTTATCTCAGTTGTTTAAAAATACATGTGCATTTCCCAGTTACCCCCTGCTCCCCTACCACTGCTCCATTTATAACCTATACAAAATATCTACAGACTGAAACATGGCAGAACCTCTTTGATAATAGGAAGAAAAGTATTTGTGACTTATTTGATACATAACAATGTAATTCTTTGACATGTGACTGGGGGTCGTCACACCAAAAAATGAGAAGCCACTTTCTCTGAGCTCTAAATGTGATAACCTCACTCTTTCTGCTTGTTTCTTCCTTTCTTCCTTCTTTCCCTTACTGTTTAGATGTAGCGGCTAAGAAAAGACAATCCATTTGGAGCCTTAGGAATCATTTGTTTTGCATGTGCCCCATCTTCTCTTTCTCAGATATTTGAAAATTACAGTCAGGAGGCATCTCACACCCCAACCAGATTGTATTTAACATGAGCTTCTCTAAGTTCTTCAAAGCTTCCAGGAATCGGCCCCCATCTCCCAAGCACTCCTGGTCAGCAGAACAGATATAAAGTAACTTGCAGCCTTCTGGATTCATAGCAATTCCATTCCTATTTGCTTTTCTGTACAGTAGGAAGCTCTGGAGGACTATGCAAGAAATTAATAACAATGAGAAAGACACTGGATAGAGAAGGGTTATTCACACATACATTTTGTATATTTTTAGAGCATGAGAATATACTGCCTATTCATGAGAAATCCATCTGAGCTTATATATGACAGATGTGAGATGCTGAGTAGAATTAGACATAATATCCCATCTTAAGAAGGAGGATCTAGAGTCCATCTACCAAGAATATGGGATTGAAAAGCATGTAATAAACCTTGTTTTGCTCCATGGGTCATAAGTTGGAAATCCAACTAGAAAATATTTTAATGCAGAAGTAGAGAACTTTTGGCCAGGCAGAAGGTATACCCATTTCCTCCTGTTCTCAGATGGGACTATTTGCCAGTTGAAAGCCATGGTCTCCTCCAGTTAAGCTGAGTCACTAAAAACACTGACTTGCAGGACTGGCTGAACCCTCAGTGCTAAGTGGAAAGGCTGAGCTAGAACACAGCAGAAGGACTTACACTTCCTAAAAGACACTTGAAAATGGACGTTGCTTATCCAAGGGGGAGACCCTTCCCTGCAAATGCTTGTCTGTCAGCCCACTTCCCTCTTTCTCCTCTCAAGGTGGGCTGAATACTTCACCCTAGGATATCTGTCCTTTCCCTAGGCTTTAATCCAGCTACAAAATTCTTATTAGGGGAATTCTACTCAGGAAGCCTAAACCAAAAAGAGAGTAAAAATTCCTCTAGTGATATCAACTCAGAAACTAGCAGATCAGCCAAGCAGTGTGTTGAATACTCAATCCACTCTACCCCCCAGATCATTAAGTAGTCCCTAGATGCCAAAAATCTTTAAGTGAGAACTGCCTCACTCTTTTAAAAAATATGTGAATATGGATAAACAACAAGGACCTACTGTATAGCAGAGGGAACTATATTCAATATCCTGTGATAAACCATAAATGGAAAAGAAACTAACACAACATTGTAAATCAACTATACATCAATAAAAAATTTTTTTAAAATGTGCGAATAAACAACTCCAACCCAACTGGGGACCCATCAGCTCACACTGGAGGTTCCACCACCTGCAGTTTTTCCCAGGCATAGTCCCTGTTGGTAAACAACTGAAACCAATCCTTTGGCAAAGATCAATGGCAAATGAAAGAGACTTTTAAAACCTTTTATGTAAAGGTATGGTATATGGGGCTTCCCTGGTAGCTCAGTGGTAAAGAACCTGCCTTCAGTGCAGGAGACCTGGATTCTATCCCTGGGTTGGGAGGATCCTCTGGAGGAGGGGATCGCAATCCACTCCAGTACTTTTGCCTGGAGAATTCCATGCACAGAGGAGCCTGGCAGGCTGCAGTCCATGGAGTTGCAGAGTCGAACATGACTGAAGTGACTAAGCAGCAGCAGCAGGCTGCAGCATAGCATATAGAAAACCACACAGGAGACTAACTCTTCTCTACCCATTCATGTTAATAAACAATCCTCCTGCAGACACAATAGCAGACCCTCTTTTCCCTTAAAAACAAGTGGTTAACAGTGATTTCTAAAGAGGTACTCCGTTATCTCAGAAAATGGGAGTGATTTCAGCAGGGATGAGGGGTGGGTAGGGTAGGAAAAAGAATAAGGCAGCGTTTGTGAGACCCCAAAAGGTGGTATTTGGGGAAATCGGTGAGGCAGGAAGGAAGGGGAGGGAGTTGAAAGAGCCCTTGGTTTCCCCAGCTGTTTGCAGCAGTTGGAACACATGGAGCCAGGGTTTCCAAAGATGACAAGGAATAGAAAGTACAGTTCTTCCCCACCTCCCACCCACCAGGCAGGCCTTCCCCCAGATGAATATCTTCAGGCTGGAGACATTTCCTCTATCTACTGGGAATGCTTAGAGGTCGCTCAAAACCAAATCTCAACACTTAGTAAAACTCACAGAGTGATTATGGAGGGAATCAAGGTGTTTGTGCTAAAAAAGAAAAAAAAAAAAACCCAAACAATAAACAAACAAAAGTTCAAGATCAGGTCTGGTTGGGAGTGGGAATATCCAAAGGGGTTCTTCATATTTCACATTTTATAGACAGTCTTTTCCCTAAAGGATATATTTTCATTAGGTCATAAATGCACCAACAGATGAGAGACAAAGAGGGTGTGTGTGTACAATGTGTGTGTCCGCACGTGTGCCTGCGTGCCCTCTCAACTTGGGGGTGCGAATAAGAGGGTTGTAGTGGGAGGCGGGATTCCAGCAGCGGTGCGTGTGCTCCACTCCTGCGGACAGAGGTCAGAGACGGCACGTGGAGAAGCCCTCTGGGAGTCTTCCTGTCTTCTCCCTAGCTTTCTTAGTTCTTAGGTTTCGAGTGGGTTCACCTAAGCTCCAAACTGCCCAAGGTCCACAACAGGACACATTTACTCGATACAGGCTATACAGTGGGTGGGGGAATGCCATACTTTTTCAAGAGAGTTTGTTAAAAATTCAACTCAGAGAAGTTTCCTTGTTGGGGCCTCTGTGTCAAATCCTAGGAGGGAGGGAAACAGATATTCTGGTGATATGCACTTCCCGCTATTCACTTCCCGCTAGACCTAGATTGGAGAGGTTTACCTCCCGCAGCACCCAAGGACTAGGTAGCCTACTCCAGACCGGAGAGCTCTCTGCAGACGCACGTATTGCCAGTCGCCATCCGCCACGTTGGCTTCTTTGAGCCCATGTTCCGAGTGAGTCCGAGGCACTCAACCAACGTCAACTCGCCGCCTACATCGAGTCCGGAAGGATGTTTGAATCCTCGGCACTGATTTCACACTTAGACGTCGGTAGCAGTTTTGGAATTACTGTAAAATACACCTGGATGATGTATTGTGTGTCTAGGCCAGATTAGTGAGCCACGCGCGAATACGCTGTTTAAATCACACCCCGAAACGCGAAGAAAATGTTTCAGTAGGGATCTACATGCCGCAGAGGGAAACTGGGAACAATAATTATTTCCCTCTTTTCTGATTTCCTGTTTCTAAAGAAAGCACTGGTATCAAGGACGAGTTAGGTAATGCGAACTAAAAGGCTAACAGGTCGCTGTCGTTTAAACCCAATCACAGTTCGTAGTTCAAGGAACACTGCCTTTAATTGACACCGTGTATATATTCTTCGGCTACTCTCGAGCTCCCCAGGCAGGGACGCTCCCAAGAGTATTTATTTCTAGGGCTGGAAACAAAACAACTAACCCGGTCTGCCGCGTAAGAGAGCGTTCCAAGATGGACTGCCGGAGAAAGGCTTTTTGACCCCAGTGGAAATTACTCATATTGACAGACGCCGGGGGAAGGTAAATTACCCCGCGCGCTGACGTTACGCAGAAGCGCGCCCGGTTGCGACTCCGCCGCGGCGCCCGCGGGGCCAGAGGCTCTCCGTTTCTCCAGATTCCAACAAATCCCCACTCTGCTTCTCTGGTCCTGGGATTTCAACGTGAAAGAGAGGGAGAGAGCGGTAAAAAGGTGCTAGAGAGGAAAAGGGCAAGAGCAAACCGAAAAAGTGGAGAGGAAGAAAAATGCTGTGCGCCCAGGGAGCAGACAAGCTGGATGGAGACCCAGAGAAAATGCGTAGAGTCCACAAGGGAGGGAGGGAAGAAGGAGGCGGGGAGGTAGAGGGCCGCGCGGCTCCCGGCTCGCAGGTCCGCCACTTGGGAGGTCCCGGCCCCAGTACAGGCCGAGCCAAACGTCCCCCCGGGAGGCTCGCGGCTCGGGCGGGGTCGCAATTACACCTCGGCTCCAGGCAAGGACTTAAAAACCGAGTGGCGGGGGCTGCAGTCTGGAAGCAAGGCCCTGCGGTCATCAGAGGGGGGCCGGGCCCATGTACAGGAATCTTTTACAAGGCATGTGGGTACAAGAAAAAAAAAAATCAAAATAAACCACTTTCATCCAGCGTGGGCCATGAAAATAAAAGCTGCCTTCTACGAGCGGGAGTTTTGAAATTCAGCGTTTTGCTGTTACATAAAGAGTACTGTGATTTTGCCTGATGACCAGGGAAATAACTGCCATTTTTCCCCCCCGGAGAGGGCTGTAATAGGCGGTTCACGGATTTCTCTGAAATCATCTTTTGTCCCTGAACTGCAATCAACTGCATGCATCCATACAGATCATTATACAAAGTGCAGGGGAAATACAGCCAGGCCGGGTTATTGCTTAAAACAGGGTCTGGCGGTCCTACCTCTTATCTTTCTAAGACTAAGAAAGATTAAGTCTGCATAAGGGACAGAATGGAGAGCATCAAAAGCGTGACCTCTGGTTTTTACCAGAACTTGGACCCAAAAGCTTGGCTACAGAAGGCCTAGATGAGGACGCAAAGACACGGCGAAATGCCCCCCGCCGCTGCCGCTCGGGTGCCCGGCTAAGCCCGGGCCGGGCCCTCAAGGTGCAGAGGGCGGCGTCTCGGGGCAAGCCAGGGCCGAGGGTGGCCGCCGGCTCTCTTCCGAGCCCCAGCACCTTGGGCCTCGCGTCAGCGGTATTTTTAGCTCCTCTCTGGGTTCCACAGAGACTCTTTTGTAAGCTGATCTGAGGCTCTCCAAGCTTCCCTCACTAGGAGGGGTGTGGGAGCAGGCGGGGGCGGCTGCACGGGTATTTTTAGGGAGGGACGCACGTCTTATCCTTAATTTAAAGCAAAATTCGCTTTCTCCAGGCTTCTCTCCTTCCTTTTCTTTCTTTTCGCCCCTGGCCAAGGCCTGTGGGAACACGCTCCGTGCCCTACTTAAGAGGATCGTGGGGCAGGGATGGGCGCTGAGCCGGGGTGCTCCGCGTGCTCCGCCTTTCACCGCTCCCCCCCACCGCGCCTAGGAACACTCAGGAGGAGACGGTACGGCGGAAGAAATCGAGGAGGTAGCGATCGGACTGTTTAATTTTTAAATAAAGATTTAAAATAAGTCCAGTAGTTTCTGGCAAGGAGTTTCCAACCAGATGTGTGTTCAGGAATCTGAAACGTGGGGCCCAGACTGGCAGCTCTCAAGCGGGAGGACGTCCACGGCATGGAGAGCGGGGTCTCTGCACCCGGTCTCACCTAGGAGATGCCTGGGTCTGGCTTTCGCCGCCTTCTCCGATCTTGCCGAGCCCCAGAGACTCTCGAGGTCGCCTGCACGCCAGTACTGTGATTTTGCCTGATGACCAGGGAAATAACTGCCATTTTTCCCCCCCGGAGAGGGCTGTAATAGGCGGTTCACGGATTTCTCTGAAATCATCTTTTGTCCCTGAACTGCAATCAACTGCATGCATCCATACAGATCATTATACAAAGTGCAGGGGAAATACAGCCAGGCCGGGTTATTGCTTAAAACAGGGTCTGGCGGTCCTACCTCTTATCTTTCTAAGACTAAGAAAGATTAAGTCTGCATAAGGGACAGAATGGAGAGCATCAAAAGCGTGACCTCTGGTTTTTACCAGAACTTGGACCCAAAAGCTTGGCTACAGAAGGCCTAGATGAGGACGCAAAGACACGGCGAAATGCCCCCCGCCGCTGCCGCTCGGGTGCCCGGCTAAGCCCGGGCCGGGCCCTCAAGGTGCAGAGGGCGGCGTCTCGGGGCAAGCCAGGGCCGAGGGTGGCCGCCGGCTCTCTTCCGAGCCCCAGCACCTTGGGCCTCGCGTCAGCGGTATTTTTAGCTCCTCTCTGGGTTCCACAGAGACTCTTTTGTAAGCTGATCTGAGGCTCTCCAAGCTTCCCTCACTAGGAGGGGTGTGGGAGCAGGCGGGGGCGGCTGCACGGGTATTTTTAGGGAGGGACGCACGTCTTATCCTTAATTTAAAGCAAAATTCGCTTTCTCCAGGCTTCTCTCCTTCCTTTTCTTTCTTTTCGCCCCTGGCCAAGGCCTGTGGGAACACGCTCCGTGCCCTACTTAAGAGGATCGTGGGGCAGGGATGGGCGCTGAGCCGGGGTGCTCCGCGTGCTCCGCCTTTCACCGCTCCCCCCCACCGCGCCTAGGAACACTCAGGAGGAGACGGTACGGCGGAAGAAATCGAGGAGGTAGCGATCGGACTGTTTAATTTTTAAATAAAGATTTAAAATAAGTCCAGTAGTTTCTGGCAAGGAGTTTCCAACCAGATGTGTGTTCAGGAATCTGAAACGTGGGGCCCAGACTGGCAGCTCTCAAGCGGGAGGACGTCCACGGCATGGAGAGCGGGGTCTCTGCACCCGGTCTCACCTAGGAGATGCCTGGGTCTGGCTTTCGCCGCCTTCTCCGATCTTGCCGAGCCCCAGAGACTCTCGAGGTCGCCTGCACGCCCTTCCCGGTCCCGGCAGACAACCCCCGACCCCTTCCCGGGCGGGACCCTGAAATCGCCGGGGCTGGCGCGGGACAGGCGCGCAGCCGGGGAAAATCGGGAAGGGAGAGGGGGGCGGGAGGAAGGCCCCTTTCCTCCTAAGCGCTCTCCGCTTCTTCCTAAGACTCAATCTCCCCCACCCCCACCCTCCTCGTGGCGTCCACCCTGGCTGCCTGGGGTGCTCTGAGTGGCTTTCGCGTCCCATATGCTGCGCCTTTACCCACCGGATTGCCTTCGGGGCCCCTCAATGCTGAGTCGACGGCGCGACGCTGGGCCGGGCGAACAGGAACCACGCCGGCTCCCAGGTCTGCGCTCTTAGCTGTCGGGCAGCCCTGCGGGTCGAAGATGCTCAGCCGAGGAGGAAGTGGGGAGAAAAAAAAAAAGAGGAAAGGAGGAAGCCTAACTCACTCACTCACACACACACACACACACGCACACGCACACGCACGCAAATCCAGCTTTGGAGTTGGACTTTTTCAGTTTCACACGAAGCGACCTGGAGTATCTGGAGAAGGTTTTTGAAGACATTTAGGAGGGAGGGTGAGCTTTCTGCTGAGAAACTCAATCTGCCATACAGTAGCGGCCCCATCTGGGATCTGTCACTGCTGACAGCAGCACAGGGCACCGCCGTGATCTTCTGCACAGCCTGCACTCCCCGGAATACCCTCCTTAATCAAAGGATGTCTGCGCGCCCGGGCTCAGCTGACCGCGCCGGGAGCACAGCGGCCAGCGAATTCCACCCACCCCCGCCCGCCCGCCCCCTCCCCGCGGACAGAGCCCCGGCCCCTCTTGTCTCCCCAGCACATTAATTAAAAGCGGAAGAGAGACAGAGGCTGATGTCATTGCTCTCCGAAGATCGTAAACGTAAAAGAGTCATCCTGTGAGAATCCCTGAAAATGACTTTAATGAATAATTTCAGAGACAGTTATGGCTTTGGGTGATTACTGAGCGAGAATATGAAAACCAGATTTGCAAAGTGAAGGCGATGGTCAGGCGGCTCGGCGGCCACTTTCTCCCAGTAAAACCGCATCAGTTTTCTTTCGCGGCCAAGTTTTTCTTACAGACTCAGTCTTCGTTTTCTTCTTCAAAAATAAAAGCAACACACACTTTTTGTTTCCTCCGTGTCTGCCTTACCCTAAAGACCGAATGTCAGCTCAAGGGAACAACAACTTGCTTTAAATAGAAGGCAATCCTGCCCTGGCATAGTGGCCACAGGCTTCCTTCTTTCCAGAAGGAGAGAGGTATTTACTGCCATCTTAATTTAGAATGATACCTTTTTTGGCCTCTTCTCTAGGCAAGAAGGTTGAAAATTTTCTGCCAGAGTAAGTGCACCATTTGTCCTAAGTCCTTTTAACAGGCAGACCAGCAACCGTCAAGTAGCAAACGACCCCATATCCAACAGAAAACTCTGCAGGTCTCCCTGACTTTTTAGTTCTTTTTCACCAACAAACTGAAAGAGGATTTGCTGCTACAACGAGGAATGCCATTTAGAAACCCTCCATCTGGTCACAAGGAAATATCAGGTGGAGTCTGGTTATTCAGGATTAGTTCTGTGCATTGAATATACTAGTTGAGAAAACCATGTTGTAAGTTGGGTGGGGGCTGGTGAGTACAACTGTGATCCTTTCTGCAAGCCTGTCTCCTTTGGTTAGAAATGGAAACCAGGATTCCCTGGGCCCTGGGGGACACATTGATTCATCTCATTTAATTCAAGGAGAAGTTTATTTATGCTAAGCACATGACAGGACGAAGTGATGTGTTGCTGTTGTTGATAGTTTTGTTGTTTTGTTTGTTTGTGAGTGGTCTGAATGACTCTCCGAACATGACCGGTCTGCCGGAGGGTACTCCAGTATTAAGGCAGAACCTGGAGAAGCCACTTTCCAGTGCTGTGGGGAATCCCTTGGTGTAGCCATTACCTCCTCCTCTCTCTCTGGGCACCCCTCCTCCAGTTACTAAGGATCCAGTCTCAAAAAGCCTCACTCTCTATCCCCACCCCACGCCCATATCTCCTTTCCCTCACTAGCCAAAAGATTCCTGTGAGAATCCCTGAAATGTTTAAAAAGGCGAGGGTTTTCAGGCGGCTCGGCGGCCCACTTTCTCCCAGTAAAACCGCATCAGTTTTCTTTCGCGGCCAAGTTTTTCTTACAGACTCAGTCTTCGTTTTCTTCTTCAAAAATAAAAGCAACACACACTTTTTGTTTCCTCCGTGTCTGCCTTACCCTAAAGACCGAATGTCAGCTCAAGGGAACAACAACTTGCTTTAAATAGAAGGCAATCCTGCCCTGGCATAGTGGCCACAGGCTTCCTTCTTTCCAGAAGGAGAGAGGTATTTACTGCCATCTTAATTTAGAATGATACCTTTTTTGGCCTCTTCTCTAGGCAAGAAGGTTGAAAATTTTCTGCCAGAGTAAGTGCACCATTTGTCCTAAGTCCTTTTAACAGGCAGACCAGCAACCGTCAAGTAGCAAACGACCCCATATCCAACAGAAAACTCTGCAGGTCCCCCTGACTTTTTAGTTCTTTTTCACCAACAAACTGAAAGAGGATTTGCTGCTACAACGAGGAATGCCATTTAGAAACCCTCCATCTGGTCACAAGGAAATATCAGGTGGAGTCTGGTTATTCAGGATTAGTTCTGTGCATTGAATATACTAGTTGAGAAAACCATGTTGTAAGTTGGGTGGGGGCTGGTGAGTACAACTGTGATCCTTTCTGCAAGCCTGTCTCCTTTGGTTAGAAATGGAAACCAGGATTCCCTGGGCCCTGGGGGACACATTGATTCATCTCATTTAATTCAAGGAGAAGTTTATTTATGCTAAGCACATGACAGGACGAAGTGATGTGTTGCTGTTGTTGATAGTTTTGTTGTTTTGTTTGTTTGTGAGTGGTCTGAATGACTCTCCGAACATGACCGGTCTGCCGGAGGGTACTCCAGTATTAAGGCAGAACCTGGAGAAGCCACTTTCCAGTGCTGTGGGGAATCCCTTGGTGTAGCCATTACCTCCTCCTCTCTCTCTGGGCACCCCTCCTCCAGTTACTAAGGATCCAGTCTCAAAAAGCCTCACTCTCTATCCCCACCCCACGCCCATATCTCCTTTCTCCTCTACTAGCCATAGAGGTGCGTGGGAGGGCGCACCAACCTCCCTCACTGCAACGCTTTCACCGACCTAGCAGGAAACGGTTCTCTTCCCTTCCAGATTATAAGACATTTTGGAGTTGGCTGTATTGAGTGGCCTCGAAAAACTGAAAAGAGGGGAACATTTAGGAAATTTTCTCAACTGGATCCCCTGTTTATTGTAGATACCCCTGGTCCCCCAATAGATCTTCTCAACACTACCCTCAAGTCATGGGCTATGACTTCTTTCCCCTCTGGCTTAATTATCTGTAGCCTCTGAGTAAACACTTAGCTTGGCCTTGGCAGCCTGTGCTGAAATAAACTGCATTTTCTGGCCTTTCTTTGAATCCCTGCTGTTGCTTAGTTACATCAAGGTGTGGGATGGATCCACAGTATGGCTGATTCTGTTCCCGCAGAGACTTTAAAGAATGCAGTCCTGGCCCTCCCCCATGAGAAAGCCATCCTCATACTGGTCGATCATCCAGGGTTTCACATGGGCCCTGAAGAGAGCTAAGGGCAAGGAACTAGTTGCAGTGGGGGTGGGTGGCCTCAGGCAGGGGTTCCTAAATTCCCTGGGGGAGTCTTGAAAGCTGCGGACTTCAAGTGTCACCCGTGTCCGACTGAATCCGAATTTCTGATGGAGGTGAGGGTTGTATTATTTTACCAGGTTCTCCAGGGATTTCGGATCACCAGAGCGAACCTAAATGGTTCTGGATTTGGATTCACGCCAAATGCCACAGGTCGCCAGGATCAGAAGTCAGGGGGTGTTCTCCTCCCCTGCAGGAATTATTCAAATACACCCAGCCTCTGCCCTGGGCACTGTAGTAGGGGACAAAGCTGTTCCAGGCATCCCTCCCTGGCAAACTGTCAGGGTTTGTGTCAAGGACAACTCCTGGTGGGGAGGGGTAGGCCCAGAGCCTCAGCTCCCTGGGCTGCAATAGCAGGTGCAGAGCCAGAGGCCTGGAGAGACACTGGATTCCATAACCAGCGTCTGTCCCGCCCGCCCCGCTGGACAGAAACTCCTGATACTTTGGCTCGAAGGCTGCAGGGGCGAAACGGGTGCCAGTACCAGGAGGATGGCCTTAGAGCCCTCAGGACCCCTAGAAGCCACCTCCTCCTGGCAGCCAGGCCTCCATGGGCACCACTGCAGGGGCCACAGCTGTTGCTATAGGAGAGCAGCACCCCGGCGCAAGGACAGCGGAGCAACGCGATCCGTCAGGGCCAGACACGCGAGCCTCTTCCAGGCCAGATGCACCAGGCGCAATGCGTTGGAAAATGTCTCGTGGGGAGGCGCCCCGTAGAAATGTTACCGGCCTCACCTCACCTCAAGTCAGGAAAACAAGAATGTTTTCTGGACTAAAAATACATACTGAGAACGTCCCCACGCGCAGGCAGGCGGCGCGTTCCAGCTGCCGGCCTGGCCCGGGAGGACTTGGCCGCGCGGCCGCCGATTACACCCAGCTCGGCTGGGATGGCTCCGAGCCGTCTGCCCTGACGTCAGCCAGGCTCCGGCCCCGCCGCGGCAAGATAGGCAGCGCGGCCGGGCGCGGGCGCGGCGCTAATCACTCCCAGATGGCCCTAATAGCGGAGATAAAGACGGACGGAGCGGCCGGGAATAAATTTGTAATCAGGGCTCTACCATCTGATCATCAAAGCGGCCCAACTGCCGGGAGAATTGGAAGGGAATGCGTGTGTGGGGGGGTGCAGCTCAGGGGAGAGGCGGGGGGCGCGCTCCTGCACGGGGCTGGCTTGGGCAGGGTGGAGGGGACAGGAGAGGAGGCTCGCCTGTGAGCCTGGGGATCAGTGCTCCGCGGCCCTGGACGGCCACCCGCCGCCGCTCGGCCGCCAGGGACCTGAGCCTGGCCCGGGGTGCGCGCTCCCGGCCGTCCGCCCCCAAACGTGGGATGCTTCCTCTCCTGGCCAAAGAGCTGAACAACACTTGGTCCCCATACCCTGCAGGGACGTCAATCCTCTGCCGGGCTGGGCTTCCGGGCAGGCGGGCCCCCCGGGCTTCGGGGCTGCTCGAGGGTCTCTGCTCTGAGCGGTGCGCGGGCCCCCACGGCCCGGGGCGCTCCTCGGCGGCCGCTGCTCTTGCAAGGATCTGGCCCTGAGCGGTTGGGCCCAGTCGAGCGCAGGGTCAACGGATCCGGAAAAGACAGGAGGAGCCGAGGGGCCAGAGGCAGCCCTCGCCGAGGCCCAGGCCCCGAGCCTCCTCTCCTGGCCCTCTCGGCTTGGCACCTACCGCCAGTCCAGTCTTCCGATGCGGGCGCGCGGGCGGGCCTCGCGGGCGGGGAGAGCGCCGGGCGGCTGCGGAGGAGGAAGTCGCGAGCCGCGCGCGCGGCGCACAACCGGAAGCGCCGCGCGGTTTCCCGCGCTTTGTCCAGCGGTCGCGCAAACGCAGAGCCGGCCAGCGTGGCACCCCGTGTCCGGACTGCTGCCCCCTGCACACCCACCTCGGGCCCTCGCCACAGGTCGGCGCTCTCTCTGTAAAAAGAGTCTCGGAAGCAGCTCGCAGGCCTCTTGCGGCTGCGCGTGGCTTTGCATCGAGCTCTCGCTCACCCTCGGCTCCCCTTCCAGCGAAGTCCGCGTGCACACACCTCCCCGCTCCTCTGGCCATCTCAACCACGCCGGCCGGTCCCGGATGGCGGCCAGCAGCGGCCCAGGTGCAGGGGCACGAGGCCTGCCGCCCTTTCAGCCCCGACTCACGCACACTCTGCTTTCCGAGGGGCCCGGAGGCTCCGTCCCTGGCGCCGCGGCTGCACCCTCCTCGCGGGGAGGACCAGGCCTCCGTCCCGCTAGCCCCGAGGAGAGCAGCCGACGTGACCGGCTCACCTTTCCCAGGTGCCCGGACCTACGAGCTAACGCACTGGGCGGCCGGGACTGCCTACTGAGCCCCCAGAGCGCGGTCCTGGGTTTGAGAAGGCAAGAAGAACGCCACGGGCTCTTGCTGTTACCGTCTTGGCATTTTGATCTGAAAAACAAAACAAAACAAAACCCTCTGAAAGCCGCAGTAAGTGTCCTGGCTTGGGTAGGGTGGGGGTGGGGCGGCGAAAAGTTCTGGAAAATTGCTGCTGGGAACCGGGCGTGTGATGAGGTGCCCCTCTGTCGAGTGTCCCAAATTACTTCTCAAGAAGTCGAGAATGGGTCTGTTGGACACGCGCGCGCGCACACACACACACACGCGCGCGCGCGCGCGCGCGGCAGCGAGCCCTCGCCCCGCGGTGCTCCAGGGTTATCAGGCGCTCGGCCTGCGCGGCGGTCTGGGGCCGGGCCCTGACAACCAGATCCACCATCAATTTACCTTCCGCCTTCCCAGCTTCCCATTTAGCTTTTAACGTCAAATCCTGCATTTTTGTCGGCTCCGGCCTGTCTAGGGAGCTTGTGATTTCGCTGCAGGAGTGATTGCTTTTAACAAAATGGCAGCAACCACATTATCCGAGCAATTAAAACAGAGGCCTTTTAGCCTGTCCCGCAAGACAGGAGCTGGGAAACTTTTTTTTTGAAGCAAAGGAGAAAGGGAGTTAAAATAGAAAGAAATGTGTAGAAAAGCATGGGAGCATAGAAGAAACGCTGCCTGGCCCACCACTCAGTGCCCTGGGACTTGACAACGTAGGACCAGATGTAGGGTGGCTGAAAACCCCGGGACCGTCGGCATGTGGGGGCGGCGGAGTGACGGCCAGTCTGGGGTGTCTGGCGGGTTGAAGCGGCCGTTTAGGGGGTTACCCCTCTTTCCCCGGGCATCGGGTCTGCTGGATGCCTGGCCCGTCGGGGCGGGTTGGGGGTGGGGGGTTGGCCGGCGGGTTGGAAGGTCCAGGTGGAGGAGGCGTCGGGGCCTGGAGCTGCGGAGCTCGAGGAAGCGGTGCGGCGGACGGGCGGGCAGGAGGGCCGGCGGGCAGCGCGGGGCCGCGGCCAGACAAAGGACGCGTTCCTGCAGCGCGGGTTTAAACGCATGTGCAGCCGCCAACGGCCTCAGAGCGACGGTGCTGCTGGGGTCTTCTGGCTCCCTTGGGCTGGGGCTGGGGTTTAACAAACCAGAGAAAGGGTTAACCCCCGTAGACATGCGTTAAGGCCCAGATGGCCAGGAGGACTAGCCACCCTAGGCCCGCGCAGACACACGTGCACTTGAAGATAACGCCGTGATAAAACCTCACGGCCTCCACCACCATGCAGCCCACTCCCTTGGTAAACTCCTTCCCTCCACACACAAGTTCTGGCATCTTTTTGTCTTGAACGGATTAGCCTAAAGACGCATAGGGCGGCTGGAGGCCGGAGAGGGAGGGAGCCATTCGGTCAAACGGACAGGAATCCCAAGAGGCAGAGAAAATCAGGGCGCGCCTCCCTCTGCCCCCCAGCGCTATAAACAAAGGCAAGTGTCTGTAAACACAGCCCCGCGCCCACCGCGTCGGCCCAGCGCCCGCTGACCCGAGGGGAGAAAGTTCAGATCGCTTTGGCCGAGTTGTTCTAACCCCGCGCCCTCGCGTCGTCAGTCGCCCGCAGGAGAACCCCGCAGCGCCGCTCGCCCGCTCCCGCCCGGCACTTGTGAACCGACCGGTGGCCCGCGGGGGGCTCAGAGGCGGCACCGGCCGGAGTGGGGCCCCTGGGATGGCGGGGGAGGGCCGGTGCTGGGGGCTGAGGTACGAACATCATCCTGAGGATGGGTTCCAAGGTGGAAACACGCTGGTAAGTCGCCCTCACACCAGATTTGTACACGCGGTGTCTTATGAAACAAACCGCTTTTTAATACGTTTAGCCTTTCTTGCCTCCACCCTGCGCACCCCTAGTCCTTCCCTCCGCTCCCCTCCCGGCCTGCTCCTCCGGCTCGGGAGCAGAGATCCTGCTCCAACCAAGCCCTCGGGTGAAGGAGGCCTCGGGGGACTTCCTTCTGGGGTGTACTTGGACTCCTCGAGCCCGAACCTCCGGCGTGGGGTGGGGGGAATCCCGGCGGCTGGCGGCGGGGGAGGGAGCCCCTAGCTGAACTGGCCTACGTCCGAAGGACTTCAGACATCGCGCGGTTAATATTGAGTTCCCTATAGCTCCTTGTAAATCTAGCGCCCGCTTCACCCCTCCTTTAAATCCTTGGTCGAGTTCTCGATTTCTTACTTGACACAGGATTCCTTGTTACCTAATCACGGACTTTTTACGGAGGCCCTCCGCCTCCCCGGGGTGGCTTAGATGAGTCCTCCCCCCCACCTACCCCCCATCCAGACGAACAGCAAGAACCTCTTTTCCTTTCTCCTGGCCTTTCCCCCTTTTACTTGGATGAAAGTCCCATATTCTGAATTAAGAACTCTGCACTTGAAGATAACGCCGTGATAAAACCTCACGGCCTCCACCACCATGCAGCCCACTCCCTTGGTAAACTCCTTCCCTCCACACACAAGTTCTGGCATCTTTTTGTCTTGAACGGATTAGCCTAAAGACGCATAGGGCGGCTGGAGGCCGGAGAGGGAGGGAGCCATTCGGTCAAACGGACAGGAATCCCAAGAGGCAGAGAAAATCAGGGCGCGCCTCCCTCTGCCCCCCAGCGCTATAAACAAAGGCAAGTGTCTGTAAACACAGCCCCGCGCCCACCGCGTCGGCCCAGCGCCCGCTGACCCGAGGGGAGAAAGTTCAGATCGCTTTGGCCGAGTTGTTCTAACCCCGCGCCCTCGCGTCGTCAGTCGCCCGCAGGAGAACCCCGCAGCGCCGCTCGCCCGCTCCCGCCCGGCACTTGTGAACCGACCGGTGGCCCGCGGGGGGCTCAGAGGCGGCACCGGCCGGAGTGGGGCCCCTGGGATGGCGGGGGAGGGCCGGTGCTGGGGGCTGAGGTACGAACATCATCCTGAGGATGGGTTCCAAGGTGGAAACACGCTGGTAAGTCGCCCTCACACCAGATTTGTACACGCGGTGTCTTATGAAACAAACCGCTTTTTAATACGTTTAGCCTTTCTTGCCTCCACCCTGCGCACCCCTAGTCCTTCCCTCCGCTCCCCTCCCGGCCTGCTCCTCCGGCTCGGGAGCAGAGATCCTGCTCCAACCAAGCCCTCGGGTGAAGGAGGCCTCGGGGGACTTCCTTCTGGGGTGTACTTGGACTCCTCGAGCCCGAACCTCCGGCGTGGGGTGGGGGGAATCCCGGCGGCTGGCGGCGGGGGAGGGAGCCCCTAGCTGAACTGGCCTACGTCCGAAGGACTTCAGACATCGCGCGGTTAATATTGAGTTCCCTATAGCTCCTTGTAAATCTAGCGCCCGCTTCACCCCTCCTTTAAATCCTTGGTCGAGTTCTCGATTTCTTACTTGACACAGGATTCCTTGTTACCTAATCACGGACTTTTTACGGAGGCCCTCCGCCTCCCCGGGGTGGCTTAGATGAGTCCTCCCCCCCACCTACCCCCCATCCAGACGAACAGCAAGAACCTCTTTTCCTTTCTCCTGGCCTTTCCCCCTTTTACTTGGATGAAAGTCCCATATTCTGAATTAAGAACTCTAGACTCATTCCTGCAGGCTGCAACAAGGGCTGAGTTCTTCCCCCGAAATCCTCCACCGAAAATGGTTCCTCCGTCAAAACGTGCAGCCCCCGCCACGTGTCCTCTGTTGATTTCAGGTGGATTTCAACTAGGACACCTTTCCACCCGTGGAGCAAATGGCTCAGGCCTGTCTGCTGCCCAGACCCTCCTTCTACAGGCTACTCCACAGCTCTCCTGGAGGCCCAGGCAGAGGGAAGCAGGCAGGACTCTTGGAGCCCAGGCCCTTTGGCAGAACTTTAACCAAGGACACCTCTCTTTAAAGGACTTTCTGGACCACCCTGCTTGCTCACTTTGATGGCTGGTCGGAACCACTGACTCTTTCAAACAAAGTTAGAGGCAATCATGATAATTTAGTTTACTTCTGAATATTTTAAATATAATGAAAACAAATATAACAGTTTTGTTTTCAAAACTCTCTTGAGGTATCAACCATTAAAAGATGGGGGTTTTGTAAAAAAAAAAAACACACAGTGGTTTATTGAATACTTACAACGTTTACACCTTCAATATTAATTCCACTTAATTTTAGAGGACGGAAGTGCACAAAACAAGGAGCTGTTGGAAACATCTTCAAAGTGGGGACCACAGCCGCTGCAACTGTGGTGTGAGACACACCCCAACAGACGTGGTGGTGGTGCTGGTTGAGTCGCTCAGTCCTGTTCGCCTGGGCGACCTCATGGACTGTGGCCTTCCAGGCTCCTCTGTCCATGGGATTCTCCAGGCTAGAATACTGGAGTGGGTTGCCAGTCCCTTCTCCAGAGGGTCTTCCCAACCCAGGGATGGAACCCAAGTCACCTACATTGGCAAGTGGGTTCTTTATCGCTGAGTAACCAGGAAAGCCCAATGGACACGTTAGCGGCCCCATGTTCTGCTTTGAAATAAAACTTTATAATCCCCAGGAATAAATCTAGCGCCCGCCCCCTTTAAATCCTTGGTCGAGTTCTCGATTTCTTACTTGCAAGGCTGCAACAAGGGCCTGGGGCTTAGATGAGTCCTCCCCACCTACCCCCCATCCAGACGAACAGCAAGAACCTCTTTTCCTTTCTCCTGGCCTTTCCCCCTTTTACTTGGATGAAAGTCCCATATTCTGAATTAAGAACTCTAGACTCATTCCTGCAGGCTGCAACAAGGGCTGAGTTCTTCCCCCGAAATCCTCCACCGAAAATGGTTCCTCCGTCAAAACGTGCAGCCCCCGCCACGTGTCCTCTGTTGATTTCAGGTGGATTTCAACTAGGACACCTTTCCACCCGTGGAGCAAATGGCTCAGGCCTGTCTGCTGCCCAGACCCTCCTTCTACAGGCTACTCCACAGCTCTCCTGGAGGCCCAGGCAGAGGGAAGCAGGCAGGACTCTTGGAGCCCAGGCCCTTTGGCAGAACTTTAACCAAGGACACCTCTCTTTAAAGGACTTTCTGGACCACCCTGCTTGCTCACTTTGATGGCTGGTCGGAACCACTGACTCTTTCAAACAAAGTTAGAGGCAATCATGATAATTTAGTTTACTTCTGAATATTTTAAATATAATGAAAACAAATATAACAGTTTTGTTTTCAAAACTCTCTTGAGGTATCAACCATTAAAAGATGGGGGTTTTGTAAAAAAAAACACACAGTGGTTTATTGAATACTTACAACGTTTACACCTTCAATATTAATTCCACTTAATTTTAGAGGACGGAAGTGCACAAAACAAGGAGCTGTTGGAAACATCTTCAAAGTGGGGACCACAGCCGCTGCAACTGTGGTGTGAGACACACCCCAACAGACGTGGTGGTGGTGCTGGTTGAGTCGCTCAGTCCTGTTCGCCTGGGCGACCTCATGGACTGTGGCCTTCCAGGCTCCTCTGTCCATGGGATTCTCCAGGCTAGAATACTGGAGTGGGTTGCCAGTCCCTTCTCCAGAGGGTCTTCCCAACCCAGGGATGGAACCCAAGTCACCTACATTGGCAAGTGGGTTCTTTATCGCTGAGTAACCAGGAAAGCCCAATGGACACGTTAGCGGCCCCATGTTCTGCTTTGAAATAAAACTTTATAATCCCCAGGAATATTTATATCCAAAGGCCAAGTATTAAAGATACACTTCACATACCCACTAGTGTCCCGCTGTCTTTTATCTGGAAGGGGTTGGGTCGGTGACCAGGGAGCAACACTGGCGTCTACACAGCAGGAGGAAACATTCACAAACAGAGAATCTAGGAGACGATGGGATCCCTTACCACGCGGGAGTGTCCTCTTCATATTAAAATACGGAATGCTTTTCTTCAAATATCCACTTTTTTTTTTGAAGGGGAAGGTGGGGAGCAGATGCCTCAAAGTGGGGCAAAGAGAGGGAGGCAGATTGCACATAAATAAACCGGATGATCCAAAAGCAGGAAGTCCTCAGAGCGCAGCGCGCAGAGCATGCCTGGAGTCCCGGGTCTGAAGCCGGCTCCTGGGCCCGGCTCGAGCTCGCCTTCTCCCCTTCCTCCTCCTCTTTCTCACTGCTTGAGCTCCAGGGCCCAGACGTGCTGCGGCCAGCCCGTCCGGCCTTTGGTTTTCTTGTCGTTGCTGCTCACTGTGCTTTTCAGGATTTCGTTCTGTCGCGGAGAGGCAAGGCGAAGGGGAGAAAAGTAGAGAAAAATCAGAGAGGAGACCCGGTTCCAAGCTACCCCCGCGTTTTCCCGGCCGGAGGAAACCGTGAGAGAGCCAGCAAGGGGCCGCTTCAAGTCCCAGCCCCTGCAGAAGAGCTTCGAAGGCGGGCGCTGCCCTAGCCACCGCTCAAGCCTCCACGCGCCGGCAGCGCTCAACTCCCGGCTCGGCATGTTTATAAACAACCACCCGTTTTCAAGTCGTTTATGGAGGAACTGGGGGCCTTCTCTCTAACTGCAGATGTAAAGGCGCGAGCGGGGATCGGCGCACAATCTGGTTTCCTTGTTTTCAATCGCAGTCCCAGACCCGAGCTCTAGGGCAGATGCGGAGAGGGGCCTCGGCCTCGGCCTGGGCCTGTCCGCCCGCGGCTGGGCCTCTTTCCTCCAAGGCCTCAGATCCCCGGCTGTGAGAGATTCCTCGACTTTGCAGCGCACAGGCCCCAAGGAAGAAAACCTTGCCCAACAAGGAAGCAATCCCTTCTCCAGAGGGTCTTCCCAACCCAGGGATGGAACCCAAGTCACCTACATTGGCAAGTGGGTTCTTTATCGCTGAGTAACCAGGAAAGCCCAATGGACACGTTAGCGGCCCCATGTTCTGCTTTGAAATAAAACTTTATAATCCCCAGGAATATTTATATCCAAAGGCCAAGTATTAAAGATACACTTCACATACCCACTAGTGTCCCGCTGTCTTTTATCTGGAAGGGGTTGGGTCGGTGACCAGGGAGCAACACTGGCGTCTACACAGCAGGAGGAAACATTCACAAACAGAGAATCTAGGAGACGATGGGATCCCTTACCACGCGGGAGTGTCCTCTTCATATTAAAATACGGAATGCTTTTCTTCAAATATCCACTTTTTTTTTTGAAGGGGAAGGTGGGGAGCAGATGCCTCAAAGTGGGGCAAAGAGAGGGAGGCAGATTGCACATAAATAAACCGGATGATCCAAAAGCAGGAAGTCCTCAGAGCGCAGCGCGCAGAGCATGCCTGGAGTCCCGGGTCTGAAGCCGGCTCCTGGGCCCGGCTCGAGCTCGCCTTCTCCCCTTCCTCCTCCTCTTTCTCACTGCTTGAGCTCCAGGGCCCAGACGTGCTGCGGCCAGCCCGTCCGGCCTTTGGTTTTCTTGTCGTTGCTGCTCACTGTGCTTTTCAGGATTTCGTTCTGTCGCGGAGAG
The DNA here is from genome assembly GCA_022376925.1 of Tragulus kanchil. Lineage (NCBI taxonomy): Eukaryota > Metazoa > Chordata > Mammalia > Artiodactyla > Tragulidae > Tragulus > Tragulus kanchil. The sequence goes on from JAIOJX010000023.1 coordinate 136,809,394, forward strand.
GCAAGGCGAAGGGGAGAAAAGTAGAGAAAAATCAGAGAGGAGACCCGGTTCCAAGCTACCCCCGCGTTTTCCCGGCCGGAGGAAACCGTGAGAGAGCCAGCAAGGGGCCGCTTCAAGTCCCAGCCCCTGCAGAAGAGCTTCGAAGGCGGGCGCTGCCCTAGCCACCGCTCAAGCCTCCACGCGCCGGCAGCGCTCAACTCCCGGCTCGGCATGTTTATAAACAACCACCCGTTTTCAAGTCGTTTATGGAGGAACTGGGGGCCTTCTCTCTAACTGCAGATGTAAAGGCGCGAGCGGGGATCGGCGCACAATCTGGTTTCCTTGTTTTCAATCGCAGTCCCAGACCCGAGCTCTAGGGCAGATGCGGAGAGGGGCCTCGGCCTCGGCCTGGGCCTGTCCGCCCGCGGCTGGGCCTCTTTCCTCCAAGGCCTCAGATCCCCGGCTGTGAGAGATTCCTCGACTTTGCAGCGCACAGGCCCCAAGGAAGAAAACCTTGCCCAACGGGATTATTTTCCAGGCTCTTCATTGCAGTGCCCCTGCTCTAAACTTAACTACCCTATAGACACCTGGTAGGAACTTGGGAAAACTAAGTTTCAGTTATAACTTCATGTTACTGTTCACAGCAACGACAATGACCATTTTAATATTTACTATTTGCCTTGAAGTGTAGAGGCTCATGCAAACAAAGCCAGAAATAACCACGAAGCATACTCATGGGGAAGTCACATTTAAACCTCACTGCCAGAGAGAATCGAGCTGAATTTTAAAGTTAAAAGTACTTATTTTATGTTTACCTTTAGATCTTCCCGGCATAGTAATCAGAACAACCACAGAACTCTTAGAATAAGTGGCTGCCTCGCTCTCAAGAAGGAGAAACGAGATCAATAGCGATATAACTGGAATCAAGCACTTCGGAGCAAAATTTTAGAAACGTCTGAAAGCAAGAGCGGACCGGAGGCCAAATGAAGGCTCGAAAGGACAAGCAATGGGGAATCCAGGCCAGTGCGATCGGAAGATCAAACCGGAGGAGCCTGAGGCCCCGAGGCGCGCCCTAAGTGCTTGGGGAGCGCCGGTAACCCGGGAGGAAGATCACCCGAGCAAAACAACCCTCTTAACCTCCTCCGCGTGCTGACACCCTCCCCTCACCTTCTCTGCTTCTGCGGGGAAACCTTCCCGAACACAACCTGGTGCAAGCGACTTGACTCAGAACGCAGCCAGAGAAGACGGCGTGCCATCTCGCAGCCCAACTGCAGAGACCCGGGTCCCCGGTCCCTTGCACCGCACTGGCCCGCTGCCCTCTGATGCTTACCAGCTCCTTCTTCCGCTTCTCTTCTTTCACATCTGTCTTCTTGATCTCTGCCTTGAAGGCCTCCGCCTCGCCATTCTGGTCGTCCTTGGCCAGCAGGTCCATGAGGTAGGCGATGTAGCTGGTGGCCAGGCGCAGCGTCTTGATCTTGGAGAGCTTGGTGTCGGCGGGCACGTTGGGGATGCACTCGCGCAGCTCGGCGAAGGCGCTGTTGATGCTCTGAGTCCTGCGCCGCTCCTTGCGGTTGGCGGTGCCCCGGCGCTTCACCGGGCGCGGCCCCCCCAGGCCCGGGGGCCCGGCGCCCGGCGGCACCCCCCCGTAATGGGAGTGGTCCAGGCCGGCGGCGCCGCTGGAGTACTCGGGGCTGTAGGACAGGGCCATGCTGTAATCGGGGGGCGACATCTCCGGGTGGCCGATGAGCCAGCCGTGGAAGTAGGGGTTCTCCTCGTGGCTGCAGCGGCTGGCGGCGGCGGCGGCAGCGGCGGCGGCGGCGGCGGCGAACGGGTAGCCCTCATGGTGCACCACCGGGTGGTGGGGGAAGCCCCCCACCAGACTCATTTCGCCCTCCGCGCCCCTCCACGCGCCCCAGCGTGCGCGCAGCCCCGCCGCGCCCTCGGCCCGGGCCCCCGCTTCGGCGCTAGGCGGCCTCCCCCACCCCCCACCCCCCAGCCCCCGGGCGCCCGGGCCGGGCCGGCAGCCGCAGAGCGGGCTGCTGCAGCCCGGGCCCCGGCCCCGCGCCTGGCCCGCCGAGCCCGCCTCAGCAGCGCCGCGGCCGCCGGCTCCCCATAGGGCGCGGCGAGCTGGTCCCGGCACCGTGGGCCCCTGGCCGCCGCCGCCGCCGCGGACTCCCGCCTTGCTCCACGGCCGGCGCGCAGGCTCCTGCTTCCCAGGCGGCTGCGGACAGGCACAGTCCTCTCGAGCTCATGCAAAGGTGCCCCAGCTCCCGCGGGGGCTGCTCGGTGGAGTCGCCGGGCTCCGCGCCCCGGCGCCGCGGCTCCTCGGAGTCCGGGGGCGAGTCCACGCCGCGGCTGGAGGAGCCGGCCCGGCTCTGCAGGGAGGCGGCGGGGTCGACCGCTCACTGTGGAGCTACCTCCATGCGACCCTCCCCTTCCCGCCCCTTCCCCTCCCCCCACCAGCCTGATCTGGGTTCTCGGGCGCTTATTGTTTTAATGAAATTTTTGATGGTTGTTGTTTTGGTCCTTGAACGTGATTTTAGCTGCGAGTAACGTGTTCCGCGCTCCTCTCGGGCTCCCTCGGAGGGTTTTCAGAGAGGTCTTAGTGCATCCATTTTCTCAGATCCTCTCCTTCTTTCGGGGTAAGGATCTGGGCCCTGCAGGCGCCGTGGAGCGCGAAGGCGGCGGCTGGGGCGCGGAGGGCTCTGCGCGGCGGCCGTGGGAGCTCCCGGGCGGCGGCGGCGGCGGCTCTCCGGGGGTGGACGCCGTGAGGGCAGCCAGAGGATTTTCCCAGCAAGATCTCCATGTACAGCTACATCTTTAGGGCCGCTCGGGTTAATATATGTCGTCAGAGGCTCCTCACGCCAATCCCGGGGCGACGGGGGCGGCGCCTTGCGCTCTCCGCAATAAAACTTTTTGATGTTCTCGTTGCTAATTGCCGAGGTCCTCTTTCAGGATTGGCTGCCCCTTCATAACCAGAAGATAATTAAAACGAGGGGGGGGGGGGGGTGGGCAGGGTTAAAAAAACTTTTTTATCAGCCGGAGGTTAATGCAAGTGTTTAACAGATGCTTCACTATTAAAATATTCCCCACCCCCACCCCCCGTTTGAAATATTGAAGAATCTTAAACCAGGTAGGTATTACTCCGCTTTCTTTTCTAGGTAAAAAAAAAAGGGGGGTGGGAATCAGATATTGCTATTCAAAGTGTTTTGTAGGTAATAGAGGCCAAGAGCCGTGGACTCAGTTCTGTGCGGGGCGGGAGCAGAGGCAGCAGACGGCAGGGCCCCCACGGAAACTCGTCTCCGGCCGACGCAGGCGAGGGGCGCAGGGCGCAAGGCACGGGGCGCGCGGCAGGGCAAGGCTGCGGTTTTGACCTGGTCACAGACTGGAAACGCCTTTCTCGGTGTCGCTGGACTTACCCACCGTGTTAGCCAGGCCAGGGCCCTCTCAGACCGGGGCTCGCTTGGGTAGCTTGTGTTAAGAGTGGCTTCTTTTGGAGATCTGGGGAAGAGCCGGGGACCAATGGTCAAGCCGATTGTAAACAGTCTTATTTCTATGTTCTGCAGGGACACCAAGCCCAGCGCAGACCTTTGGCGGTTTCAAAGCGCAGGCACCTCGATTCCCCGAATTTGTTGTGTGGCCGGTATCGGTGTTCTCCTGGTTTAACTAGACTGTCTGGTAAGTAACCGAATATTTTTTACAGCGTGTTCAGAGCTTATTTTCCAGTTTTTATGAACAAACATATAAATACATCTCTGCATTCCTGCCTCTCCCATAAAAGCGGGCATGTGTGGAAAGCAGGTTTAGTTATCGGAGGGGAACCATTAAACACCAGTTTAAGAGGCAGGCCGGGAGGACGGCTCGTGGATGTTTAGACTGCTGGCCTTGGTGATCTTGAACGCATTAGAACGGAAAATGGATCTCCACTTGTAAGTCACCGGGCCGCAGGGCACCGGGGCCTTGCGCTCTCCGCAATAAAACTTTTTGATGTTCTCGTTGCTAATTGCCGAGGTCCTCTTTCAGGATTGGCTGCCCCTTCATAACCAGAAGATAATTAAAACGAGGGGGGGGGTGGGGTGGGCAGGGTTAAAAAAACTTTTTTATCAGCCGGAGGTTAATGCAAGTGTTTAACAGATGCTTCACTATTAAAATATTCCCCACCCCCACCCCCCGTTTGAAATATTGAAGAATCTTAAACCAGGTAGGTATTACTCCGCTTTCTTTTCTAGGTAAAAAAAAAAGGGGGGTGGGAATCAGATATTGCTATTCAAAGTGTTTTGTAGGTAATAGAGGCCAAGAGCCGTGGACTCAGTTCTGTGCGGGGCGGGAGCAGAGGCAGCAGACGGCAGGGCCCCCACGGAAACTCGTCTCCGGCCGACGCAGGCGAGGGGCGCAGGGCGCAAGGCACGGGGCGCGCGGCAGGGCAAGGCTGCGGTTTTGACCTGGTCACAGACTGGAAACGCCTTTCTCGGTGTCGCTGGACTTACCCACCGTGTTAGCCAGGCCAGGGCCCTCTCAGACCGGGGCTCGCTTGGGTAGCTTGTGTTAAGAGTGGCTTCTTTTGGAGATCTGGGGAAGAGCCGGGGACCAATGGTCAAGCCGATTGTAAACAGTCTTATTTCTATGTTCTGCAGGGACACCAAGCCCAGCGCAGACCTTTGGCGGTTTCAAAGCGCAGGCACCTCGATTCCCCGAATTTGTTGTGTGGCCGGTATCGGTGTTCTCCTGGTTTAACTAGACTGTCTGGTAAGTAACCGAATATTTTTTACAGCGTGTTCAGAGCTTATTTTCCAGTTTTTATGAACAAACATATAAATACATCTCTGCATTCCTGCCTCTCCCATAAAAGCGGGCATGTGTGGAAAGCAGGTTTAGTTATCGGAGGGGAACCATTAAACACCAGTTTAAGAGGCAGGCCGGGAGGACGGCTCGTGGATGTTTAGACTGCTGGCCTTGGTGATCTTGAACGCATTAGAACGGAAAATGGATCTCCACTTGTAAGTCACCGGGCCGCAGGGCACCGGGGCCTTGGCGCCCGAGTGGTGTGAGCCGCTTGAGATGAGGTTGGGGTTGGGGGGATGGTCGGAGGCAAGAGCTGAAAATGATCCCTGGGGCTTGGCCGGCAGCCGTGAGGCGAAGCTGAGGATTCTGCCTGCAGGGTTGGTGTGGAAAAGAGCGTCCATAGGAGCCTGCCAGGGCCGTAAATTAAAGGGAGCCCACGCAGAGCGTGCCGCGCCAGCACAGCCCGCGGTCCGCAGTGGCCTGGGACTCGTGGCTGGGCCTGGCTAGGATTGCCCAGGGGAGACCAAGCACCCCACCTTAGGCGTCGTCCCAGGGACGCAGGCTGAGTCAGGCCCCAGGCCGCAAAGGGAGTCCGGCTCCAAGCACTTGGGGAGGACATTCTTTCCTTGCTTGCTGCTGGCGTTTTGCCGGTACACGCTTAGGGATGGAAGGCTAGGTCGGCATGAATATAGGGCGGGGTTTGGGGGTACCCAACTCCTCTGCTGCGAGAGACTGGGGTGGCTGCCAGCCACCGGTCCCAGAGCCCTGGGCGCAGCTTTGAGAAACATGTTTTAGCCTTTAGGTGGCTGGGCTGCAGGAGAATGGAAGGAACCCAGAATGGAAGGAGGAAACTAGCTAAGAGCATACAGGAGGATCCACCCTCTCCTTCAGCAAGGGATCCCTTTCCTGGGGTGCCCCCAGCAGATGTCTTGAGGTGGAGAACTGGGTGGGTAAGAGCTAAAACCAGATTTGCTGGGCCCTTTGGGCTCAGAACAAAATAGCCACCTGGACTTTCCAACCTTCACCTTAGGTAAGTCTGCAGTTTAGAGCCCAAAGAGAGCCTTTTAAAGACCTTGTTCTTCAGGGAAAGAATATAGGTAGTGTGGTTAGGATTCTGTTTACATTTTCACCAGAGAGGCAAGCCCTGTCTATGTAAATATTGGTAGTTCAATCCTCTGACGTTTGATACATTAAAGAAGAAGAAGAAAAAGTATGTTTATAAAAACACATCTAGGCCTTGGGAGCAGGTAGGCAAAGTAAGGAGATTGCACTCTGGCTGGGAAACAGATAAAAATCACAGGCTTTCCGGCCGGAGGGAGTTCGGGGAATTGGAAGGAGGAAGAGGCCAGGTTGAGGGCCATGGTGGGGACTGACGCAGTGTCCACAGAGATGAGTGACCTCTGTGGCAGAGACATCTGGACTCACTGCTTCCAGCCTTTCTTGTACTCTTAGTTGAAATTTAAAAATGGACAAACCCCTTCATGGTCCCAGAGAGCCTGGCAAGTGATAAAAGAGATGGACAGCATGGGACAGAAAAAAAAGTAAAAGATGTTGATTGGAATATCAGTCCTCAGTGACAGTGTCATTATCAGTTCATTAATGGGATCCAAGGGTCCAGGGCTTCATGAATCTCAGAGGTAAAATGCAGAGGCTTACAGACCTAGAAAGGGGACTTGGAAGCAGGGGACACGTGGGAGAACTCGAGGGACCCTAACTGGCTGAGTTCCACTCTGAATGTACAACCGAGTCCAAGAGTTTTTTCTCTTAGTCTCTCTTTGGGACATTTTGCTGTGGCCCTAGTGAGATGGTGCCTTAATCTTCTGCTGTGGAAAGCTGTGAGGTAAAGATGCCATGTCAGGTGTGCCCCCAGCTTCGATGCCCCGTGCCTTCTGGAGTGCCAGTGATGGAGGTAGGAGGGGAAGTGGGAAAAGGCAGGGAGGAGCCGGAAATTCCTGGCTTAGTGGTCCAGACCTGCTCCTGAGGTAAACTACGGGGGCCTCTGGAGTCCTGCTCACCAAGAAAGGCGACACATAGCCCAGGGACTGAGAAGATGCTGACTGGAGGCCCCTGGGGTGCCCGCCAGAGGAAGCCTGCAAGGGAAAAGGTGTGCTAATCAATTTTCTTCTCTTGAGGCACTGCAGCCAGTTTTCCCCAGGCTGGGAGGTAACTCTGCCGGGTAGGGGGACGGCCCTGGTTTGAGGGAATGTTTGAGATCCCTGATACTCCTTGAAGATCCACTGTGCTGCACATCACAGCTGCCTTCTTCAGCGAGGCAGACAGAAGTGCGGTCCGACATTTACTTAGGGCCTTGTCTCTTGTCTCTTTTCCCCTTACTCCCACCCCTTCCCCTGGAAAACTGTCCTAGGGCAGTGGAGGGGGCCGAAGTTGGGGGCATGGAGGAGGCACTCACGCCCTGGCAAACATTCTGGTCTTGTGCGATATGACTAAAAATCAATCTGGTTTAAGCTAAATATTTTCTTAAAAACTTCAGTCTGTTTTTAGGGAAAATACAGATCTTTTCGTGGTATTTATTATTTCAAAGGCGAGGGCAGTTTGTATCTTGTGTTTTGCTCATGAGAACTCAAAATAAACTGGACCTGAAAAGAACCAGGCCGGAGGGCCATAAACACACATTTTATGTTTACGGGAATTATGGCTCAATTCCCCTCAGCATTTTTTAAGTCTTGTTTTACCTTCTTTTCCTAAGCGACGTAGTAGAAGTGACTCTGAGTCTACACTTAATCTCTATAATGCCCTTTTGTGAGGGGAACCTCAGAACATGCCTAGAACCCAGAAAGGACATTCCACCCAGAAGGTGGGAGAAAAAGCAATGTATTCTTGAAGGTGCCACCCCAGCCTCCCCTTCTGCAAAGGTGGTGCTTCTTGTGACACCCTGGCTGCTTTGCATTTCTGAGCCCCCAGAGGGGCGGTGAGTCATTGTGCATGCTAGCCACTGAGCCCCAGCACCTCTGGGACCGTCTAGAACAAGGCCCATCGTCCAGGTGGCAGCAAGAGTCCTCCTTCAACGGGGGTTTTGTTGTCCCCTCCATTCTTGTTTACCTTTTGGCAAGTGATTGTGGGCCCAGAAATGTGGTCAAGTTCTACACCTACAAAAATGTGGAATCAGGTTTGATCAGACTCATGTCTGTGTCAGAAATGGTGCAGGAGGGGCTGCCCTTGGCTCTTTTGAGGCTCCATGTCTTCTGAGCAGTTTTTCTTGTTGCATTTTCAGGTGGGGGGCTGCTTATTTGGTGAGGGAGCCCTCATTCCTCCTCTTTCCCTTCCCAGCAGAGCTGTGGAGACAGGGTGGGAGTGGCTGATTCAGCTGCAGGAGTGGCTGTGGAGGGCGCCTGGCTCCGTGTTGATTAGGAAACAGTTAAGTCAATGGAAAAAATTAGAACTTGCTGCATGTTGGTAACCCCCCCTCCCCATTTAGTCCCTCTCTCCTCTCTCTCCCTCCCTTTTCCTCTCTACTTCTTTCCCTTCTCCTCTTCCTCCTTCCCTACTCCTGTGTCTGCCAGTCATGCTTGGATTGACAAGGTTTTTAGTGTCACAGAACTTGAAAATGGTGAAGAGTGAGGTATTGGTCCATCCTTAAGTCATAGATCACTGCCATATAATACTGTGTATGATATGTAAGGTATGTTCTGTGCAGGAAACGTCTGAACGCCTATGCTTACAGCTAGTGGGAATTGCATCTTCTCCAGATGAGCACTTACTAGGTCTTTGTATGAACTGGCAAATGTGCTGTTGCTCAGAAGGGTCTTCATTGAGCAAGGGGACCTTACCTTAGTCCTTTGCTGGACACCCATGTTTGTCTGTAAAGCTGCGTGTCTTACTCAGAGGGAAGGGAACAAAAGACAATGGACATGAAGGGGCCTCCCTCCAGGTGGCCTGTGTGGAAAGTGTTATTACTGAAATTATGGTGATGCAAAGAGAAATGATAAATTTGATCTTTAGTTTGTAGTCAAATAGAGATGGAGTTTAGAGAAAACGAGGCTTAAGAAAATACACCACACAGGATTTATGTGAACTCCTCATTGACATTCTCGTTTCAGTCACATCAACTACACACACATGCACGATTCTTCCAAGCCGGGAGGAAAGCAGTCAGAAAGACATTCAGAAGAGGAAGCAGTTGTAATTTTGCATACACACTTGAAGGAAACAGTAAGGATAGACTTCTGTTCGTCTGCAAGATAGTCTGGGGTGCAGAATAAAATATGAAAGTAAATGGTGGCTTAAAATGCGGGGCCACTTCTGCGACTGAAGGATTTGTTAGCATCCCCGGTGCATTCCCAATACTAACTGCAGTGTGGCTGGAGTTCCTGGGAAATCCTGTTCTGAAGCCTCCTTTGTAAATTCATAGAGAGATTTCTGGCAGTTTCTTCCAAACCCTTGCTACTTTCTACCAGGGCCTTTGCTTCTTAGGCGAGGGCTCACCACGATGGCTGGGTTTCAGGTTAACAAAAAGAAACTGTTTTATTGTCAATATTAATGGCAAACCTCGATTTTTACAAGACTTGGGTTCAGCAGATCAAAAGCAGCTTGGCTTGATTTCTCAATATTCTCTGGAGCTTAGACAATTAACTGCAATTTTGCTCCTAATGAAACAACACAGAAAAGTTACCGATAGAAAACATTGAAGGTAGCCTTCCAGCAGAGATTTTCTTTTTTAAACCAGTGTACGACATGTCAGAATCTAAAACATTTGTCCACTGAAGCTAAGCTGAGGTTTGAAGGAAACCTCCTTAAGAAAATGTGTGGGCAGAGTGTCTTCACTTGCAAAGCCAGGAGCCTGTTCAACTCTGCATTCCATGCTTGCCTTTTTGGATCCGGCAGACTGAGGTCTCCCTGGTAATTTGGGTACACCGAGTCTCCAGTTAATGACAGATAATCAGCCTTTGGGTCATTCGGTCATTCTCTTGTTACAGACCCCTCCTGCTCTCTCTGATCTCCTTTCAAACTAAATTTCACACAAACAAATAAAGCAAGACAGGGACACGTTCTTTAGAAAAAAGAGAGAGAGAGAAGGAGAAATATTAGAAACTCCTGATACAGAACGCCACACAAGGAAAGGCCAACTAAAAGAGGATAGAAAAGAACATCTTATCCAAATGAACATGTTGTGTACAAAACATTAAAGGAAAAGGCTCTGGTTTCTGTTAAAGTGACAGAAAATTAAAATAAAAATAATTACAGGCAGAAAAGTTATAACATAAACAGAGAAGGCAGGGTGCTTTGTGGAAATGCGCAGCACCAGGAGGCGAATTTGTTGTTACAGATTATACATCTGCGGTGTGATTGCAGAGGCACAGCTTTGTTCCATTTTCCAGAAGAGAATGCTTTTCTTTTTCATACTTGTGTGAGTGCCCACTTAAGTCAACACAGACCAAAACCTCGAGGAACGAAAAAATGGAATTGCATTCTGTTTTGCAAAGCATCCAACTTCAAACGGCGGAATTGGTTGCTTACAGAAAGAGCAGAATTCCATGCACAACACACTGAGCAGCTCCGCTGGGCGCTGGCAACTGATGCTTTTTTGTTTTGCTGACAGAAGGCACAGATCATTCTGGGGGAAGTACCACTGAAACCAGTTCTCCCTGCCCCCCTCTGGGGTCTCCATTTTCCCCGTCTGCCTCTCCAGAAAGACAGACTTCCGATTGGCCAAGGTACATCTCTGACCAGATCCCGCGGGCAAAAGCTGGGAGAAGCGGCTGTAACAGCCCTGGAGAGAGTGCCCCAGTGCCATGTTCCTGTTGGCCCTCTGCTAACAGGCCCTTCTGGCCCAAGTGCAGGCCTCCTGAAGGGTCAAAGTCTAGCCTCTGGTGTCTCCGGCAAGCCCTAGATTATCAATCCTAAGAGAGACTGGAACTTTGGTCCAGGATTTGATCAACTCATGTTCTCCAAGTTAGAGGGGTAGCCGGGCATCAGCAAGTGGTGACCCCCACATGGTCCCCAGCTGCGGGTCTGGCACCCCTCGACTTGCCCATAGAGCTGGCAAACACCTCATCTCTCTCTCCCATGTTAAAGAATCCACACTTCTCCGTTTCTTCCAGGCCCAGCTTAAATGCCACTTCCTCCAGGAAGCCTTCCAGGTACTGCTTCCCTCCTCTCGGCTCCAGCAAATCTGGTCTTCCTTCCTCTGAACTCCGTTCTGGTGCCTCCTCGCCCCTCAAATCTTCTCTCTGGTAGATCTCTGAGCACACAGCTTTTCCCTGCTGTGACTGTGGGTTCCCTGAGAGCCCAATCCAGGACCTCCACCGTGTGGAGCTTGTGTAAAGGATGAGTTCGCGTTTCCCAATGGCAATCGGATTGTAATATTTGTTCTGAAAGCGACCAGAGCTAATGGCGGAGGCGGACGTCGTCGTCTCGCAGGGAACCGACCTCATCGCCAAGCCCCCGGAGAAGCGGGGAAGGCTGCTCGGCTGGACCGCGCATCAGAGGGCTCCGCGTGGCCAGCTTGCGATGGACAAGGGCGGTGGAGGGCGGAACCCAGGTCGGCCTGGCCTCCCTGGGCCTTCCATCTCCTGAGGTGCCAAGTCTGAGCTGGCCGAGCGGGCTCCGGCTCCCCACGGATGGGTCTCTCTAAGCCTTGGTGTCCGCATCTGATCAATGGGGTCATGAAACTGGAGGATGCGCTAGGAGGGAACGGGGTCAAGGCGCGCGCGGGGCTGGAAGCCCGAACTCAGGCTTCTCTGCGCAATAAAAGTGTGCATTTTCTCTTCCTGCCTCTGGAGAGTCTCGCCTTCCTTTCCTGCCGCTGAGACCCCCAGTCTGACAGCGAGGGCCGGGTCGCGTCGGAGGGCGCGGGGGCGGGCGGAGTTCAGGCCGCGGCCGCCGGAGAGGTCGCCGCGCGGGACGGGACTGGACAGACCTCCGCGACCCCTCCTACCCTCGCTCGGCTCCGGGGCTTTTCGCCCGAAGCGGGCAGGAAGGGGTTAACGGCGCCCCTGCCCTGCCCGCGTCCGCGCTCCCCCGGCGCTTCCCTCCCGAGGTCTCATTAGGGAACCTTCCTCGCTATTTCCAACATTTCCTCAATCAAGGGCCTTTAAATAGAGCTGCACAAACACATTGGCGGCGAAAGCGTAGATCTTGTCACGACGGAGACCAGTCCAATATTTCAGCCCTGTTTGCTTTGCAATTACGGCAGGCTTGTGGCTGCGGTGCCACCGGGGCAAATCGGCCGCCGCCCGCTTTCTCGGACTGTGCGGCTCCTCGCCCTCCGAGGGAATCTTCTCTCTGGTAGATCTCTGAGCACACAGCTTTTCCCTGCTGTGACTGTGGGTTCCCTGAGAGCCCAATCCAGGACCTCCACCGTGTGGAGCTTGTGTAAAGGATGAGTTCGCGTTTCCCAATGGCAATCGGATTGTAATATTTGTTCTGAAAGCGACCAGAGCTAATGGCGGAGGCGGACGTCGTCGTCTCGCAGGGAACCGACCTCATCGCCAAGCCCCCGGAGAAGCGGGGAAGGCTGCTCGGCTGGACCGCGCATCAGAGGGCTCCGCGTGGCCAGCTTGCGATGGACAAGGGCGGTGGAGGGCGGAACCCAGGTCGGCCTGGCCTCCCTGGGCCTTCCATCTCCTGAGGTGCCAAGTCTGAGCTGGCCGAGCGGGCTCCGGCTCCCCACGGATGGGTCTCTCTAAGCCTTGGTGTCCGCATCTGATCAATGGGGTCATGAAACTGGAGGATGCGCTAGGAGGGAACGGGGTCAAGGCGCGCGCGGGGCTGGAAGCCCGAACTCAGGCTTCTCTGCGCAATAAAAGTGTGCATTTTCTCTTCCTGCCTCTGGAGAGTCTCGCCTTCCTTTCCTGCCGCTGAGACCCCCAGTCTGACAGCGAGGGCCGGGTCGCGTCGGAGGGCGCGGGGGCGGGCGGAGTTCAGGCCGCGGCCGCCGGAGAGGTCGCCGCGCGGGACGGGACTGGACAGACCTCCGCGACCCCTCCTACCCTCGCTCGGCTCCGGGGCTTTTCGCCCGAAGCGGGCAGGAAGGGGTTAACGGCGCCCCTGCCCTGCCCGCGTCCGCGCTCCCCCGGCGCTTCCCTCCCGAGGTCTCATTAGGGAACCTTCCTCGCTATTTCCAACATTTCCTCAATCAAGGGCCTTTAAATAGAGCTGCACAAACACATTGGCGGCGAAAGCGTAGATCTTGTCACGACGGAGACCAGTCCAATATTTCAGCCCTGTTTGCTTTGCAATTACGGCAGGCTTGTGGCTGCGGTGCCACCGGGGCAAATCGGCCGCCGCCCGCTTTCTCTGGGCACCAGGCGGCGTAGCAAGGACCGGCGGAGCCGGTGCGAGCCGAGGAGGGGGCTGGGGCGCCGGGGCTGAACTGGGGGGCTCCTCCTTCCCGGCCCAGCGCCTGGGGTGCAGGCGATAGGAGCGCGCCGGGCAGCGCACACGTGGAGTCCAGAGCGTCCACGCGCCCAGCTTCCTTTCTCCGCTCCGCTTGCCTCCATCCCATCCCATCTAGGCGGTTACGGGATTCCTCCCCAACTTCTCTGTTAAACCCGCTAGCCTGCTCCGTGCCGTTCCCCTTGGCTGTTTCTTCTGATTCGACTTTGTGCGCAAAGTCACTGTGGACCGGCGGCCGGAGAAGACTCCAAGGCCTTTGGCCGCGCTCCCGGGGGCGTGGAGCCGCCCACTCGCTCCTTGAACCTGCGCCTTGGGCCACCGCAGGCCCGCAGAGCTGGTCTCACCGAACAGTAGTTAACTCGAATCAGGTCCTAAGCCTGATATTTCACAGACAATTAAATCTTGGCTGCCGTTTCACAAAATTGTAATATTTACTCTGCTCTATACCGAGGAACACTTTTAAAGTCAAAAACAAATACTACATTTCCAAAAGAAACTCTGATAATAAATCTCTTTTTATGGATTCTCTCTGCAGAAGTGGAAACCACATGATTTAGCTCCTCGACGCCCACCTCCCCGCCCCCCCTCCCCGCCCCACTGCCCCTCATTCAGGCGCTGCTGAAGTTACACAGATATCGGCTTTTAATACATATTCTCGGTGTCTGGGGGGAGGCACCTGCGTTTGTCACGTTCAGTATAGTCTCCAAGGTGTCACACTCCACTCTGACCCGTGTACTTGAGTGCAATGAAGACTATAATATGATTAAGTCTGGGGTGTGAGGTCCGTTGTCACTCAGATTCTAGAAAGAATGCCGGGTGATTAATCTATAGTTTCATATTACGTTCTAAATGGCTACCCATTTCTCTCCTCTGTCCAGGTGGGAAAGTTGAGGCTGAGAAATATTTTTATGAGACTCTGAGGTACATATTAAGATATGCTTCCTTATTATTTAATAGGCACAAGGACCTACATTTGCTTGCTGGTGGTAAACTAAAGAAATTCATAGCTGGTCTTGCCAATTAGCAATCTCTTTTATGCTTTAGTGTTTTTTTGGTTTATAATTCCACCTTCGTTCTTCACAATTAACTTTAACTTCCTATTGTCATCCTTTAGTTCTCGATTTTATTGAAAGGAAACTTCAGAAGTGGTGGTTTTATGAAGTAATGTGATGCAAACTCACAGTATAATGTTTGAAGTGCATGAGCTATGCACACCCATAGCTCATATATACCTCTCATGCAGTTTTCTAGCTGATTGCTTCAGAATTTCTAGAAGCAGCATGAAGCAGTAGCTAAAAAGGGTACCATTTCATAAGAATTCTTTCTTTGCCAAAAAAAAGGGTCTGACATTATTCAGTGCACAAATTATATTACTTTCATGTGTGTTAATCTGTTTGGTATTAAAACTGCTAGCGTCTTTTAACCATTAACATGTTTCACCACTCCACTTATAGATTTGTGATCGCAGATAATTATAAAGATTTTGATGTTAATCTCACATTAAGTGAACAACTATGAAAATATCCTGAAAGCATTATTATGCTTCTATAAATGCCAGCAAACACAATTGAACAGGGAACATGATCACTTTTTTCCTGATAATATCCTATAGGGATATACATTCTCCCCTTCCCCCCCTTTTTAAAATCAGAGCAGTTTCCAATGACTTCCTAACAGTTTTTTTTTTTTTTTTCTGTACAGCATTTTGCAATGCCTAGAAACCACAAGCAACTTGGTTCTGACAGATACATGTTTTTCTTTCATTGTTATTCATTAGCTTCTTTGCAAATTCACTAAAATAGAATAATATATGAATATCAAAATCTAGAGAACAATTATTAGACTCTACATATGTATTTAGGTTAACAAATGTTATTAAAATTAAAAACATGTGCCTGGCATACAAATGTTTCTTTAAGAATTCTTTTTGGGATGCATAGTTATTTTTTAAACCCACTCAGATTTTCAAGTACTGACTTTTTGCCTCTAAACAGGCATTGCATTGTTTTAAACAGTAGCTCCTGCGGCAGTGGGACCCTGCGTATTTTAGACTTTCAAACAACAATTGAAATTGGATAAATACTTTCAGCTGGGAGCTCTTTCCTAATACCTTTGTAGGTAACATGAGTCCCTCCTTGTGGGGTGACAGACAGTGCGCTGGACATTCAGATTCTACCCTTTGCAGACCCTACCAGAAAAATGGAGTTTTCCTGTAAGATGGCTGTGGTCCTAATTTAAGAAAAAATTCTGTGAAGATGTAAAAATCAGAGAAAATGAGTGAGTGCTTTACCGCATGACAGTTATGAAAGGATGACTTAAAGAGAGATACAGACGAGAAGAGAGGAGGAATGCAGAAACACAAGATCTGAAAAAGAAAGTTTCCTTTGCCAATGTCTAGCTAAACAGAAAAGGGATAAGTTGGATCTACATAACCAAATAGGTTAGTTTTTTTATTTTTCTAAATCAATGATTTCTAAGATTGATTTTTCATTGAGTGAAGAAACCCCCATCAAGGAATAGAGGTAAATTCTTGTGTATAGAAATTCTAGCTATCTTGATTTTTTTTGATGTGGACCATTTTTAGTCTTTATTGAATTTGTTACAATATTGCTTTAGCTTTATGTTTTAGTTTTGTGGCCAAGAGGCATATGGGGTCTTAGCTCACTGACCAGTGACCAAATCCTCACCTCCTGCATTGGAAGGTGAAATCCTAATCACTAGACCAACAGGGAAATCCCACTTGATTTTTTAATATTTTTAATATTGGGTTAAAATACAAGGATCTTTACCCCTTAATACCACTGTTTCTTCCTAAATGGATGCATGTTGTCACAACTGGTGTCAAAAAGTATTTTTCTTTTTCTTTCAAATTGGTGCTAAACTGGAATAATAAAGTACATCCATGAGATGATCTCCATAAATTCCAACTTGTGGAAAAAAAGAAAAAAAAACCCAAAAAACAAAAAAACCCCAACCTTTTCCAGGAAGAACGGGCAACTTTAATTGTTATTAATCTGAGATTAAAAAGCAAGAAACTGCCTCCTTACATTCCCAGTAATTCTTTCTGCTTTTCCAAATATTGTTAAGTCTTCTGTATCTTGTACTATTCAAGATGATGTCAGCAATAAAATTACAGAATCTAATCAAGTGGCTATTTCTGCTTTATTACAAATATAAATTATATGTGGACTGTTGAAGTGCTTTTTCTTTGAATGCTGAATGTTTCTCTTTTTGAAGATAGAATGATGTTTAATGAAGCATTTATAAGGATAAATATGATGGTTTATCAGGGATAAAATAGCTACATTAAGAAAGTGGCATTTGAGTCCGTGTGGTGTGGGCTTTAATGATGCTTAAAAAAAATCTAGTGTATGAGTGAGTGCTTTACCGCATGACAGTTATGAAAGGATGACTTAAAGAGAGATACAGACGAGAAGAGAGGAGGAATGCAGAAACACAAGATCTGAAAAAGAAAGTTTCCTTTGCCAATGTCTAGCTAAACAGAAAAGGGATAAGTTGGATCTACATAACCAAATAGGTTAGTTTTTTTATTTTTCTAAATCAATGATTTCTAAGATTGATTTTTCATTGAGTGAAGAAACCCCCATCAAGGAATAGAGGTAAATTCTTGTGTATAGAAATTCTAGCTATCTTGATTTTTTTTGATGTGGACCATTTTTAGTCTTTATTGAATTTGTTACAATATTGCTTTAGCTTTATGTTTTAGTTTTGTGGCCAAGAGGCATATGGGGTCTTAGCTCACTGACCAGTGACCAAATCCTCACCTCCTGCATTGGAAGGTGAAATCCTAATCACTAGACCAACAGGGAAATCCCACTTGATTTTTTAATATTTTTAATATTGGGTTAAAATACAAGGATCTTTACCCCTTAATACCACTGTTTCTTCCTAAATGGATGCATGTTGTCACAACTGGTGTCAAAAAGTATTTTTCTTTTTCTTTCAAATTGGTGCTAAACTGGAATAATAAAGTACATCCATGAGATGATCTCCATAAATTCCAACTTGTGGAAAAAAAGAAAAAAAAACCCAAAAAACAAAAAAACCCCAACCTTTTCCAGGAAGAACGGGCAACTTTAATTGTTATTAATCTGAGATTAAAAAGCAAGAAACTGCCTCCTTACATTCCCAGTAATTCTTTCTGCTTTTCCAAATATTGTTAAGTCTTCTGTATCTTGTACTATTCAAGATGATGTCAGCAATAAAATTACAGAATCTAATCAAGTGGCTATTTCTGCTTTATTACAAATATAAATTATATGTGGACTGTTGAAGTGCTTTTTCTTTGAATGCTGAATGTTTCTCTTTTTGAAGATAGAATGATGTTTAATGAAGCATTTATAAGGATAAATATGATGGTTTATCAGGGATAAAATAGCTACATTAAGAAAGTGGCATTTGAGTCCGTGTGGTGTGGGCTGTGTTTGTAAATGTAGTGCTTTTTAAAAATCACAAAAAGAGAACATCTGAGAAGAGAACTCAAGTGTCCTTAATGTGTGCAGGTAGGAACTATCTGAATATGTGGAAATAACTAGATCACACTCTGAGCTTTTCTCATTGCCTTGAATTCTAGTAGTTTTAACTTATAATTTCCAATATACCTGGGAAAAGAGGAGGCCAGATACATTTAATTGTGTTATTGTTTATGCCCTGCTTCATGTTCATTTACAGTAGTCTTTTTTTAAGGATTGACAAGATGCATTTTTCAAAATATGTTTGTAAAAATAGCTCCTATAAATATAAATCTAATTTATTTGATTTATTACGAGGTCAGTGATGAACTCAATAAATATTTGATCCCAAGATAAAGCAAAGTCATGTTTGGAATGAGACAAGTTTTAGAAACTGAGTACATTGTTAAGAGCTGTTATTATGCATGTAAAGTAGCATAACATAGTGATTAAAAGAAAGTCTCTGGAATGAGAGGCACAGACTTTTTTTTCTAACTTTCTGACCACACCACCCAGCATGTAGGATCTTAGTTTCCTTACCAGGGATTGAACCCACACCCCTTGCATTGGAAGCTCAGACCCTGGGACCACCAGGAAAGTCCCTGGGGCACAGTCTTGCATCTTGTCTAGAGCAGCTGTCAACCATCCTTAGCTTCAGTTACCCCAAGGTGGAGAACACTTGTAGAGTCTGTCACAATGGCATGATGAACTTGTGGTGAGGTGATTTGCATGTGGAAAAAAGAAAAAAAAACCCAAAAAACAAAAAAACCCCAACCTTTTCCAGGAAGAACGGGCAACTTTAATTGTTATTAATCTGAGATTAAAAAGCAAGAAACTGCCTCCTTACATTCCCAGTAATTCTTTCTGCTTTTCCAAATATTGTTAAGTCTTCTGTATCTTGTACTATTCAAGATGATGTCAGCAATAAAATTACAGAATCTAATCAAGTGGCTATTTCTGCTTTATTACAAATATAAATTATATGTGGACTGTTGAAGTGCTTTTTCTTTGAATGCTGAATGTTTCTCTTTTTGAAGATAGAATGATGTTTAATGAAGCATTTATAAGGATAAATATGATGGTTTATCAGGGATAAAATAGCTACATTAAGAAAGTGGCATTTGAGTCCGTGTGGTGTGGGCTGTGTTTGTAAATGTAGTGCTTTTTAAAAATCACAAAAAGAGAACATCTGAGAAGAGAACTCAAGTGTCCTTAATGTGTGCAGGTAGGAACTATCTGAATATGTGGAAATAACTAGATCACACTCTGAGCTTTTCTCATTGCCTTGAATTCTAGTAGTTTTAACTTATAATTTCCAATATACCGGGGAAAAAGAGGAGGCCAGATCCATTTAATTGTGTTATTGTTTATGCCCTGCTTCATGTTCATTTACAGTAGTCCTTTTTTAAGGATTGACAAGATGCATTTTTCAAAATATGTTTGTAAAAATAGCTCCTATAAATATAAATCTAATTTATTTGATTTATTACGAGGTCAGTGATGAACTCAATAAATATTTGATCCCAAGATAAAGCAAAGTCATGTTTGGAATGAGACAAGTTTTAGAAACTGAGTACATTGTTAAGAGCTGTTATTATGCATGTAAAGTAGCATAACATAGTGATTAAAAGAAAGTCTCTGGAATGAGAGGCACAGACTTTTTTTTCTAACTTTCTGACCACACCACCCAGCATGTAGGATCTTAGTTTCCTTACCAGGGATTGAACCCACACCCCTTGCATTGGAAGCTCAGACCCTGGGACCACCAGGAAAGTCCCTGGGGGCACAGTCTTGCATCTTGTCTAGAGCAGCTGTCAACCATCCTTAGCTTCAGTTACCCCAAGGTGGAGAACACTTGTAGAGTCTGTCACAATGGCATGATGAACTTGTGGTGAGGTGATTTGCATGAGGCTCTTGATTGAGGGTCTGGTGTACAGTAAGTGTTTAATAAACACAAGGAATGGTTCCATAACATTAAAAAGTGGCATGCCAAGTACCTTCCTAAAAGCCATGGAATGTGGGAGTGTTGAAGCCCATGGACTTCACAGAGATTTGTGTGAGGAGTCTGCATTGGCTTCCAGACCTCAAAGTTGACAGCATGAAGGCAAGGCTTCTGTCAAGGTGCTCTTACTGAGAGCAACCTGCCAAGCTAGCATAGGAGATCTACCTTAATGCCATTCTGGCCATATGTGGTGGTCTGCTGGTGTCTAACACGAAGGTCTAAACTGGGAAAAACAACACCTTGAAGAAGTCAGATATCCTTGCTCAATGGTCTCCTGATTGTTTTAATTGAATGCCCCAAGAGTAAAACATGTACAGTGTATTTATTGGCAAGTCATATATCTGTACTACTCTACGGACACATTATGCACAATATAAACCCATATGAAAGCTCAACTAAAAAAGACAAGATAAAGAAAAATCAAACAATAGGTTCAAGTATTTTAAGGTGAGACTCAACCTCATCAGTCATGGTTGCAAATCCAGATTTTACATAGTCTTGATCACTTAGGAATGCTTTAGTTGATTTACTGTTGGATTCATGCTGTCTGTGTTTCTGCCTTGTTTTGTAGGTTTAAGACTAAAGTGCTGAACACAGAGAAAGAATAGTATCAATTCTCATGTTCTCATTGATGTTCAATGCCTATGTACTTTAAGTTATCTTCAATCTAAGATTCCTTGCAGGAATTTTTTAAAGCCCTTTGTTAAAGTTTAGGTTAGTTAAAACTGGATTATTGTAATCTGCTTCTACCCAACTGAGCCAGATAAACCATGACCTATCTTAGGCTATGTGAGCTTGTGGTGGTGTTACTGAGTCCAAGCTCATATTGCTTACCACAGGACAGAACAATAAACTGAGAGATGATTTATTGGGGCAAAGAACAGTGACTTTATTTGGTACATTAGAAGACAGACAGAGAGGATAGTGGACTAGTGTCCCAAAAAGCTACCTTATCTGAATTAGAATTCAGGCTTCTTTTAGTAAAAGGGAAGGGGTCTGTGGCTCTTGTGGCAAACTTTTTGGTGCTGGCATACTTTGCTCTTCAGCTGTCCTCCTAGGTCTGGTCACAATGTTCCTATAAACCTTCAACAAGGCAAATGTTATTCTCTGCAACTTCTTAGTTCTGTATGAGGGGGAAAGGTTTATACCATTAAAGATCAGAGCCTTGAGAATGGCTATCCTGTATCATATGGGTGATAGCTAACATTCTTTTAGTGATTAGCTTGTAGCAAAAGCAATAGGATACAAATGTTAAAGTAAAAGAAACAGAGCCAGTGTGGAGTCAGATTTATTCTTCCCTATTATAGAGGCAGCAGACTTAGTCCCTCTCCCTTGGAGACCTCTAACTTCCCTGGGTGCCTAGGGCGACTCTTGATGAGAACCAAGTAAGGTTGTTGGTGAACTCACTTCTGATTGTTTATAAGAAAATAGAATGTATACTCTTGTCATCTTGCATCCCCTTCTCTGGATCGTCAATGTCTTAGACTCTGAAGTTACTGTGGTTCCCGCCATTTTTCTACCTCGATGTCTGATAGCAAAATGAATGAGACACATTGGTGCCCTGGATTTTGTTTTCTATACCTTGCCTTCCTCTCCTAGCCATGTCTTTACGTAGTTCTTCACTGTTACAAGTTGCTTTTACATGTTTCTTCATTTGAACTCAAAACCTCCAGAGGGCAGGTAAAGCTACTCTGGTTCTGTCCCTCTGTCCCTGGGATTCTCCAGGCAAGAACACTGGAGTGGGTTGCCATGTCTTCTTCCAGGGGGTCTTCCCTGCCCAGAGATTGAACTGCATCTCCTGCATTGCAGACAAACTCCATCCCAATGGAGCCACCAGGGAAGCCCCTTTCCTATGCTCTCTATATGCATTATTACTTTCATGTAATTCTTTATTTGCAAGGGTCAATTTTTACTTATTAGGAAATTGATGTTCAGAGATGTTAAGTAATTTGTCTAAAGTGCACAGCTTTTAAGTTGAAGAGCTCAAACAAAAGCAAGCTGATATAATATATATGGATATATATATCTTCACATATATATGTTACATATATATCCACATATATATATATGTGCTATGTCGCTTCAGTCATGTCTGACTCTTTGTGATGCCATGGACTATAGCCCACCATTTTCCTCTGTCCATCAGTAGGCTTCAATAGATTCTCCAGGCAAGAATACTGGAGTGGGTTGCCATGCTCTCCTACAGGGATATCTATATATCTATTATATATATGTCTATCTACCTATCTGTCTAATCCCTGTATAATGTTAAAAATAACAAAACATGTTAAATTTGGAAGACTTGCTAGCAAGTTTTGTCCTAAGCTGAATCTCTAGATTTGGCTAAAAATAAACTATGCCAACACCACATGCTAATGGGGATACAGAGACTGGATCACTCTTATACTGCTGGTAGGGAGAAAGGTGAGACAGCCACAGGCAGAGAGTTTGGCAGTTTCTTGTAATAGAAAATAAATGTGTGCTACTGTATGACTCAGCAGTTGTGCTTCTGAGCATGTATCCCAGCTCAGTGAAGACAGATTTCCACAGAAACCTGTGCATGAATGTTTACAGCAGCTTTAGTCACAATAGCTCTAAAGTGGAAACAACTCAGAGGATCATCAAAGGACACAGAAATGGTTCACCATTCTGTTAACAGTTAAGCATGTGCTGTGAATCATGGTGCATCCAAGCTGTGGAATGCACGTGTGCTAAGTCGATTCAGTTGTGTCTGACATTTTGCATCCCTAGGAGCCTGCCAGACTCCTCTCGCCATAGGATTCTCCAGGAAAGAATGCTGGAGTGTGCTGCCATGGCCTCCTCCAGGGGACCTTTCCCACCCTGGAATCGAACCCATGTCTCTTACATCTCCTGTATTAGCAGGTAGATTCTTTACCACTAGCGCCACCTGGAAAGCATACTGTGGAATACTACTCAGCAATGTAAAGGAATAAATTGTTGATCATGTCAACAACTCCAATGAATCTCCCAAGAATT
Source organism: Tragulus kanchil (assembly GCA_022376925.1). NCBI lineage: Eukaryota > Metazoa > Chordata > Mammalia > Artiodactyla > Tragulidae > Tragulus > Tragulus kanchil. The sequence continues at coordinate 136,831,981 of JAIOJX010000023.1, forward strand.
ATGCAGGGTGGAAAAAGCCAACCAAAATTGTTACATACCATCTGGCTCCATTTGTATTACACTTGTTTTGTTTTGTTTTGTTTTGGCACTTCTGTTGGTCTTTCATTTTACTTATTTTCATCCATCTTTGTTCTTTGGCCTGTGTGGGCCTCCCATCGCAGTGGCCTCTTTCGCTGCAGAGCACTGGCTCTGGGCACATGCTCTCCAGAGCTCCTGCTAGGTAGTTGGACACATCGGGCCAGCTGCTCCATGGCACGTGGGATCTTCCCAGGCCAGGGATTGAACTGGTGCCCCCTGCACTGCAACGTGCTGTCTTTACCCACTGGACCACCAGGGAAGCCCTATAATATTTTTTTTTTGATATTTTTAAAAAAGATTTATTTATTTATTTATTTTGGGCGGGGGTCGGGTTGGGGAGGGAGGGGAGCGGGCGGGCCACTTCTATTGGTCTTTGATTTTATCTGTTTTCATCTGTCTTTGTTCTTTGGCTCCTGTGGGCCTCCCATCGCGGTGGCGTCTGTCGTTGCAGAGCGCAGGCTCTGGGCGCATGCGCTCCAGAGCTCCGGCTCGGTGATTGGACACATCGGGCCAGCTGCTCCATGGCACGTGGGATCTTCCCAGGCCAGGGATTGAACTGGTGCCCCCTGCACTGCAACGTGCTGTCTTTACCCACTGGACCACCAGGGAAGCCCTATAATATTTTTTTTTTGATATTTTTAAAAAAGATTTATTTATTTATTTATTTTGGGCGGGGGTCGGGTTGGGGAGGGAGGGGAGCGGGCGGGCCACTTCTATTGGTCTTTGATTTTATCTGTTTTCATCTGTCTTTGTTCTTTGGCTCCTGTGGGCCTCCCATCGCGGTGGCGTCTGTCGTTGCAGAGCGCAGGCTCTGGGCGCATGCGCTCCAGAGCTCCGGCTCGGCGATTGGACACATTGGTCCAGCCGCTCCGCGGCACGTGGGATCTTCCCAGGCCAGGGATGGAACCGGCGCCTCTTGCACTACAAGGCGGTGTCCTTATCCACTGAACCACCAGGGGAAGCCCCCTATAATATTTTTTAAGTGGCAAAATTATAGAAATGGAGAAAAGATTTGTGGTTACCAGGGACTAAGGAGTAGAGGGAGTGGAGGGAATAAAATAAAATAAAAAAGTGACATGCTCTTCAGTGAATTCAATCCCAAGTCATTCAGATCACCTGCAAATTGAAGAAGACTGAGATTGTGAGCTAGAGGTGTGGGCTTGAAAGATGACGATGTGACACCACAGAAGCTCTTCCAAACCTATTCCATCTGAGTTTTACTACTGATTGTAGTGCATTCTTCGTGCTATCTTAGGGGAGCAAAAGATACCATCTTCCTTGTCACAGGACTTCCACTTTGCAAACAGTGGTGTTTAAAAAAATCCGTTGGGATTTGCATGTTAGAAGATGAAAGGAGACTACATCGGATCTGATTGTCTCAATCTATTTTTAAGTCAGAGAAGAGTTTTATTACCCTTCTTTTTTCTTTTCTACTTATTTTTCTTTTTTCCTTTTATTAATATTCGAACTCATATTTCCTCATATCATACTATGCAATATGAAAAACAATGTGTGCATATTATAGATGGAATTAGCAATGTCCTTCAGAGAAGGAAATGGCAACCCTCTCAAATATTTTTGCCTGGAAAATTCCATGAACAGAGAAGCCTGGTGAGCTACAGTCCATGGGGTACCAAATATATATACGAGACTTCCCTGATGGCTCAGTGGTAAGAAATCTGCCTGCAGTGCAGGAGACCAGAGTTCCATCCCTGGGTTGGGGAAATCCCCCTGGAGGAGGGCATGGCAACCCACTTCTGTATTCCTACCTTGAGAATTCTGTGGACCAAGGGGCCTGACGGGCTGCAGTCCATGGGGTCACACAAAGTTGGACATGCCTGAAGTGACTAAGCAGCTGCAGCAGTAATGTCCTTTTAAAAATTTTAAATTAATTTTGGCTGCTGGTCTTTGTTGTGGCATACCTGGTCGTGGCAAGTGGGATCCTCATTTCCCAGCCAAAGTTCGAACCTGCATCCCCTACACTGGGAGTGCAGAGTCTCATCCACTGGACCAGTAGGGTAGTCCCAATAATGGCCTTCTTCAAATGGGAAAGCTAAACTGAGTCTCCCACTGTACTCTATGTTTGCAGTAGGCCTGGATGCCCTCCCTTTTGGAGAGGAGGAGTGAGATTGTGAGTGTAACTAAAACAAAAAGCCTATTGATGATGTGTTGAGAATATAAGGAACCGCAGGGTTGGAGGGGCCGGTCTGGCTTGGCCCAGGTTTCACCTGCCAGTGCTGGAGAGTGATTTAGTCACTGCAGAGGAGCTGCCTTCATGACAAATAGGGGTTAAAGGTAGTGGATGGCAAACTCTTCCAAACCTATTCCATCTGAGTTTTACTACTGATTGTAGTGCATTCTTCGTGCTATCTTAGGGGAGCAAAAGATACCATCTTCCTTGTCACAGGACTTCCACTTTGCAAACAGTGGTGTTTAAAAAAATCCGTTGGGATTTGCATGTTAGAAGATGAAAGGAGACTACATCGGATCTGATTGTCTCAATCTATTTTTAAGTCAGAGAAGAGTTTTATTACCCTTCTTTTTTCTTTTCTACTTATTTTTCTTTTTTCCTTTTATTAATATTCGAACTCATATTTCCTCATATCATACTATGCAATATGAAAAACAATGTGTGCATATTATAGATGGAATTAGCAATGTCCTTCAGAGAAGGAAATGGCAACCCTCTCAAATATTTTTGCCTGGAAAATTCCATGAACAGAGAAGCCTGGTGAGCTACAGTCCATGGGGTACCAAATATATATACGAGACTTCCCTGATGGCTCAGTGGTAAGAAATCTGCCTGCAGTGCAGGAGACCAGAGTTCCATCCCTGGGTTGGGGAAATCCCCCTGGAGGAGGGCATGGCAACCCACTTCTGTATTCCTACCTTGAGAATTCTGTGGACCAAGGGGCCTGACGGGCTGCAGTCCATGGGGTCACACAAAGTTGGACATGCCTGAAGTGACTAAGCAGCTGCAGCAGTAATGTCCTTTTAAAAATTTTAAATTAATTTTGGCTGCCGCGGGTCTTTGTTGTGGCATACCTGGTCGTGGCAAGTGGGATCCTCATTTCCCAGCCAAAGTTCGAACCTGCATCCCCTACACTGGGAGTGCAGAGTCTCATCCACTGGACCAGTAGGGTAGTCCCAATAATGGCCTTCTTCAAATGGGAAAGCTAAACTGAGTCTCCCACTGTACTCTATGTTTGCAGTAGGCCTGGATGCCCTCCCTTTTGGAGAGGAGGAGTGAGATTGTGAGTGTAACTAAAACAAAAAGCCTATTGATGATGTGTTGAGAATATAAGGAACCGCAGGGTTGCAGGGGCCGGTCTGGCTTCCCAGGCCACCAGCACAGCCCAGGGTCTCTGCTAACACCTGCCAGTGCTGGAGAGTGATTTAGTCACTGCAGAGGAGCTGCCTTCATGACAAATAGGGGTTAAATTGCGAGAATTTCAGGACACATTTTGGGGAAGGATTAAATAAATCAGGGGACTTGCTGACAGCAAATAGTATCTTTGAGTGGCTGATTTGAAACACAGAATCAGAGAATTGAGATGAATCCCAGGTGGTCGTTGGGAGTTGGAAAAAGTCCCAATAGCTGGCAAATTGGAATCTTAGTTCCATCTCAGCATCATTAAGTAAACTTTAAGTGATGCCTTATAAGTTATCGTCTTAAGAAAAAGAGTATGCAAAATACAGTAGTGGGGTTAAGGTATGTTAATCGAGGGAGGGATATCTGGAGTTCATTTACATGATTTCCCTCATAGGAAAGGAAGAAACTTCTTGCTAATCTCTCTACTTCTTTCACTGTTTGTGTTATCCTAACACATCTCTGAGTAACTTCAGCATTGTTCAGTTTTTACCTGTCAGAATGAAAATGATTTTTTGTTCTAACAATGCATTTATGCCTTTATTCTCTTATGATGGTGAACAATAAACTTTATTCAAGGATGCCATTGTTGGATGTTGAAATGGAAGCCTTTACACTCAACTAGCTCATCATGGATTGAGAGATACTAAGAGAGGCGATTGGTACCATGCAGGCTGAAAAAAAAGGACATTTCCAGCTGCTTACCAGGAGGAAGTGACCTGGGAGAGGCGGCAGGGGCGATGAGACAGGTGAATGCCAGTCAGGGAACAAGAATTCCACATCTAATTCCACCTCTATTCAAGAGCCTTCAGAATGGCTGGGCCACCTCACTTCATAATTTTCCCAGATCAAACAAATAAAGGAAAAACAGAATAAAAACCAAAAACACAAGCAAAGTCCTAAAACCAACAGCAACACAACGAAAACTTTAATAAGAGCCAAAACAAAAATTGGGCTTTTACGAGGTTGACTTGGGGTCAGGAAAAGAATGATAAACTTTGGAGAGGAAGAAAGAAATCATCAAAGCCAAGAGAAGCTCAAAGTGGAGTTTAATAGCAGCTATCGTGTTGCGCCCAAGCCAGGATCAGCGCAGCTGTTTCGTTTTAAGATACTCTGGTTCGCGATCCACTCATACAGCCCTCCACAGCGACGGGGCGCACACACCCAGGCACCCCGGCCGTCCGAGATAACAGGAAACCCCCAGAGAATGGCTCGGGGGCGGCGGGTGTGGAGGCGGGAAACCCAAGGTAGGGGTTAGCTGAATCACATCTGGGAGCAAGACCAGTGAACAATTAGCAACATCGAGGATCTCCTTGTACCTGTCCTCGTGGCACTGATGGCATTTTGTGCCAATTACACCACTGTGCGGAAGTTACTTTTTACGATCAATACGAATGGACCTTGGGTAGTAACTTGGATACAAGTTTAAAAAAATACTGGACAAGAGTGGTTATATGTTTCTCACTCTGGAGGATCTTTTTAAACACTGCAAGACTTTAGGACTTTTGCAGAATTCACATTATTGAGCAGCGAGCTTGGTCTTCCTTCTTCACAAAGGAAGGATGACTTGTGGTAGGTGTGACTGTTCCCATAGGGTCGTGAGCACTATGTGAAATCCTAGTAGTTGGGCATCCCGCGCCAGGAATTAGAGGTTGGAATACTACTACTCCTACTACTACGCATGAAGGTAATGACGATGATAAGATAATATCATGTACCGGGTCCTTTTCTAACTTCATTTCCCATATTAACTCACTTGTTTTTCATACTTAAAAACTACAATACGGTTACTATCCCTGTTTTACAGCCGAGAGGCTGCATCTCAAACGTGTTCTGCACTACATAGCTAGGGAACTCCAGGCAGCAGTGAAACCCAATCTTATCCACTGCTGTTTGCTTAGGTGCTATGTATTTATTGAACATCTAGTGCAGACAGGTACTGGGTTCTCTGTAGGTAAACTTTAGTGGATCTAGACACACGTCTCTGCTTTCTCTCGGCTTATCACCTATGGTGCAGAAAGGCTAGTGACTTACTGTGTAAAGAACTTGGTACTGTGAGAAGTTGTTTGTCAGTGTTTGTAGGACATGGTGATTTTGATCTCAGCTCCTTGATAAAGGCAGGGAGCCCACTTCCTGATAAACTTTGGAGCGGAAGAAAAAAATCATCAAAGCCAAGAGAAGCTCAAAGTGGAGTTTAATAGCAGCTATCGTGTTGCGCCCAAGCCAGGATCAGCGCAGCTGTTTCGTTTTAAGATACTCTGGTTCGCGATCCTCTCATACAGCCCTCCACAGCGACGGGCGACACACCCAGGCACCCCGGCCGTCCGAGATAACGGGAAAACCCCCCAGAGAATGGCTCGGGGGCGGCGGGTGTGGAGGCGGGAAACCCAAGGTAGGGGTTAGCTGAATCACATCTGGGAGCAAGACCAGTGAACAATTAGCAACATCGAGGATCTCCTTGTACCTGTCCTCGTGGCACTGATGGCATTTTGTGCCAATTACACCACTGTGCGGAAGTTACTTTTTACGATCAATACGAATGGACCTTGGGTAGTAACTTGGATACAAGTTTAAAAAAATACTGGACAAGAGTGGTTATATGTTTCTCACTCTGGAGGATCTTTTTAAACACTGCAAGACTTTAGGACTTTTGCAGAATTCACATTATTGAGCAGCGAGCTTGGTCTTCCTTCTTCACAAAGGAAGGATGACTTGTGGTAGGTGTGACTGTTCCCATAGGGTCGTGAGCACTATGTGAAATCCTAGTAGTTGGGCATCCCGCGCCAGGAATTAGAGGTTGGAATACTACTACTCCTACTACTACGCATGAAGGTAATGACGATGATAAGATAATATCATGTACCGGGTCCTTTTCTAACTTCATTTCCCATATTAACTCACTTGTTTTTCATACTTAAAAACTACAATACGGTTACTATCCCTGTTTTACAGCCGAGAGGCTGCATCTCAAACGTGTTCTGCACTACATAGCTAGGGAACTCCAGGCAGCAGTGAAACCCAATCTTATCCACTGCTGTTTGCTTAGGTGCTATGTATTTATTGAACATCTAGTGCAGACAGGTACTGGGTTCTCTGTAGGTAAACTTTAGTGGATCTAGACACACGTCTCTGCTTTCTCTCGGCTTATCACCTATGGTGCAGAAAGGCTAGTGACTTACTGTGTAAAGAACTTGGTACTGTGAGAAGTTGTTTGTCAGTGTTTGTAGGACATGGTGATTTTGATCTCAGCTCCTTGATAAAGGCAGGGAGCCCACTTCCTGCCCACACAGCTGTGGTTGTCTTCTTCTGCTTCCCATCTGAATGACTCCTTTTCCTGACTCTAGGGTGTGTCTCAGGCTAGATGGGCGGGCTTCCCACCGGGGCATGACTGCACCAGAAATATTGACAATGGGGGTTGGGAGCTAGGAGCCTGGTGATCTTTGAATGCATTTCTTTCTTTCTTTCTTTTTTTTTTTTTTTTTGCCACACAATGTAACTTGAGGGATCTTAGTTCCCCCACCAGGGACTGAACCTGGGCCATGGTAGTGAAAGTGCAGAGACCTAGCCACTGGATTCCCAGGGGGTTCTCTGAATGCATTGCTCTTAATTAAAAGTGTTGTTTTGAGGTATAGCCAGATGGCTCTGGAAGGTGACTCTGGGGGTCACCCACTCAGAAATGGTTTCTGGAGGAGGTTTAGAGAAACTCCAAGCGCTTTCTTTTAGACCAAGGAAGGTCCAAGCTATTTCTGAAGACAAAGTCGTATCTGTTCTCTTGGACCTCTGCCTGAACAATTCTGTCTGGATCTTTTGGAAACCTTAAGACGATTTCTTCCTGGAATTCAAACTCGGAATTAAGTAGAATCATGAAAGGAAGTAGATTGGAACCTAGGTTTGGAGACTTTTATCTTGAATTCCATCTGGAATCTTCTCCGGGGTACAAGAATTATGGGGTGGGTTGATTCTTCAGTTAAGCCACTTCGTAGGTGGCTCAGTGTTAAAAAAAAAAAAAAAATTGCCTGCTACTGCAGGAGTTGAGGGCTCAGTCCCTGGGTTGCGAAGGTCCCCTGGAGGAGAAAAATGGCAATCCATTCCAGTATTCTTGCCTGGTGAATCTCATGGACAGAGGAGCATGGTGGGCTATAGTCCATGGGGTCACAAAAGAGTTGGACGCAACTTAGTGACTAAACAACAACAACAACAACAACAACATTGTATACAAGATTGAAAATACATCAGTCTTAAGGCCCTAGTCTTCACTGGTTTTCTTAAAGATTCTAAAAACAAAATGCTAACTTTGGGGAACTTCCCTGTGGTTCAGTGGTTAAGACTCCAAGCTTTCAATTCACAGAACACTGGTGGGATCCCTAGTCACAGAACTAAGATTCCGTACATACATATACATACATACATACACACACACACACAAGAAATAATGCTAACTTAAGATTTACATGAGTATTTAGGATGAAAAGGAAATAAGTCTTGAATTGTTCAGAGAACAGTAGTTTATCTGCTTGGAGGAGCATCTTCAATAAAACATACTGATACATATAAACATGTTTGGTGGAGTGACACAATATACGTTTTTATGAGAACATATTTAATCACAAAGACTCAGCCTCTTCTGAATGTGTAAAATAAGTTATAGTTTTATTCACACTAATGAAAGTGGAGTGACATTTGTGTGTGGAGTGAGTCTGGTTGAAGGCCCAGCTGATTAGGAGCTATGCTCTCTGGCTTTTGCCACTTGTGTGTGATTAAACCCTACAGAATAGAGTCTGTCCCTCTGCATTTAGTTTATGAAGAAAACTAGTCATGTGACATTGTGATCCAGTTTCTCAAAAGGAGAGACTGCTGGCCTAACACCTTCTTAAGTGGGAGCTATCAGCATGTTTCATTTGCTTCTAATGGGAGTGAGGCTGGAAAAGCAAAAGCTTTTTGATATTAACAAGAGCCACATTCTGTTTGATGTTCTCTCGAATTATGTGCACTTTATCTTACTAAAAAATGGAATCATTCAAAAATAATAAATCCTCCTTTTCTATAGACCATGAATGATCCACCTTTTGGATGATCAACATTTTTTTGTCCCAAAGATATTCCTACTTCCCGCCCACCTTTATTTGCTGGGTGCTGATTTTCAGCTGAAAGTACCACTTCATATTTTTTCTAAGCATAAAAGTCATAATGTGTTTTACAAATACTCAAAAGAGCTTAAAAATCCATGAACCCCAGTATTGCTATTTTTTTTTAAATCCTCCTGTAAGAATGTATTCAAATTGGTTAAACAGATGGCTTTCCATGTTTGAAGAAAAAACTGCTAAAAATATTCACCTCAAGATGGAGAGCTTGTAGGTTAAATTTCATTCTGGAGTGCACTTTTACAACCAAGTAATTAACCTTTGAATATAAAGGTATTTGAAGGAAACAAGGAAAATCTTAACAAGAGGATTTACTAACATTGGTGTGGTAGCCATCTCAGAGATGGCACCAGAAGGTTAACAATTAAAGGCTTTAAACTAGTTTATAAACATTGTTTCATTTTTCAAGTTTTCCTGTTTTCTTTTTTTTATTGATTTATTTTGGTGAGGGTGCGTGGGGAGGGAGGGGAGCAGGCGGGCCACTTCTACTGGTCTTTCATTTCTCTATTTTCATCCATCTTTGTTCTTTGGCCCATGTGGGTCTCCCACTGTGGTGGCCTCTGTTGTCGCAGAGCACCGGCTCTGGGCTCATGCGCTCCAGAGCTCGGGCTCGGTAATTGGACACATCGGTCCAGCCACTCCATGGCACATGGGATCTTCCCAGGCCAGGGATCGAACCGGTGCCCCTTGCACTGCAAGGCGGTGTCCTTACCCACTGGACCACCAGGGAAGCCCTCCTGTTTTCTTTATTACAGTAACCTTAAGAGGTAAATACTTCAAGAAGTGCTTTTATCTAACAATAGGCTTCCCAGGTGGCTCAGATAGGAAAGAGTCTGCCTCTCGGTGCAGAAGACATGGGTTTGATCCATGGATCAGGAAGATTCCCTGGAGAAGGAAATGGCAACCCATTCTAATATTCTTGGCTAGAGAATCCCACAGATGGAGGAACCTGATGGGCTACAGTCCACGGCGTTGCAAAGAGTTGGGCATGACTAAGCAACAATGAGAACTGGCACAAAATTCCTGGTGGGAGGATGTGTTTAGTCAATTACCTTGGGTACTTGCCACATGTGGAGGGATCTCCCATGTTCGTGAAGAGATACAGTACATGATAGCAAGGAGAATCTGAGCTTTGAACCTACAATTTAGTGAGGCTGAGAAGAAATGTATTAAAGAAAAGTTGAAAGGAAAAATAGAAACAAATAATGGGGGGTGTGCTGAGATGGTCCTTGATTGTTGTCTGGGACATTTTGTTAACAACACTAAATTAGAAGAATGAGAGACCTTTATGAGACAGAGTGGACAATAAGGAGATCCTGTCCTTACAGCTTGCAGTAAGACCAATTTTGGAAAATAAGTATTTGGGTACATGAAGGGAGAAGCGTACCCTAGAAAGGAGAAGAGTTTTCATTTTGGAACCAGAGACATCTGAATTCAAACCTTGGTTCTATGACTCTTCACCTGTGGAGTTTTGGGAAGTTATTCTACTTTTCTGGGCATCTTGTGGGAAATTGGCATAATAGTGACTGCTTAATTTTGTTCTAGAATTCCATGAAGTAACATATATACAAAAGTGATATATAATAACCACTCGGGCATATGTGCTAAGTTGCTTCACTTGTGTCTGACTCTTTGGGACCCCATGGACTGTAGCCCATCAGGCTCCTCTGTCCGTGGGATTCTCCAGGCAAGAATACTGGAATGGGTTGCCACACTCAGGTCTCTTGATGTCTCCTGCATTGGCAGGTGGGTTCTTTACTACTAGCGCCACCTGGGAAGCCCTAATAAGCACTTGGTACATTCTAATACCTTTAGTTGGAGAGAACATTCTGTACAAGCATGGAGTGAGGAGACAGCTGGCCACGTCCATAGGTCCATGAAAAAGCTACTGAGTCTTGGAGGGAAGGATTAAGTAAGAGCACTGAAGTGAGACAAAGTGAAAAGATAAAACAGGATCAGAGTCTTTCATTCAACATAGATTTAGTTCCTTTTATGTGGGAAGCCCTCCGCTAGGCCTGAGGATACAAAGAAGGAAAAAGGACTGAGTCTTGTATTTCTATGGCATGTCAACATAGGGAATTGTAACTTTATCCCAGAGGGAGCTACATCTTTTGAGAGGGAAAGGGCTTAAACATGGTATTTTAGGGTTTTTTTGGCTATACCGCATGGCATGTGGGATCTTAATTTCCTTACCAGGGATTGAACCCTGTGTCCCTTACATTAGAAGCTTGGAGTCTTAACCACTAGACAACCAAGGAAGTCCCGAAAGTGATATTAAAGAAAAGTTGAAAGGAAAAATAGAAACAAATAATGGGTGTGCTGAATGGATGGGGAATTTTCAACACTAAATTAGAAGAATGAGAGACCTTTATGAGACAGAGTGGACAATAAGGAGATCCTGTCCTTACAGCTTGCAGTAAGACCAATTTTGGAAAATAAGTATTTGGGTACATGAAGGGAGAAGCGTACCCTAGAAAGGAGAAGAGTTTTCATTTTGGAACCAGAGACATCTGAATTCAAACCTTGGTTCTATGACTCTTCACCTGTGGAGTTTTGGGAAGTTATTCTACTTTTCTGGGCATCTTGTGGGAAATTGGCATAATAGTGACTGCTTAATTTTGTTCTAGAATTCCATGAAGTAACATATATACAAAAGTGATATATAATAACCACTCGGGCATATGTGCTAAGTTGCTTCACTTGTGTCTGACTCTTTGGGACCCCATGGACTGTAGCCCATCAGGCTCCTCTGTCCGTGGGATTCTCCAGGCAAGAATACTGGAATGGGTTGCCACACTCAGGTCTCTTGATGTCTCCTGCATTGGCAGGTGGGTTCTTTACTACTAGCGCCACCTGGGAAGCCCTAATAAGCACTTGGTACATTCTAATACCTTTAGTTGGAGAGAACATTCTGTACAAGCATGGAGTGAGGAGACAGCTGGCCACGTCCATAGGTCCATGAAAAAGCTACTGAGTCTTGGAGGGAAGGATTAAGTAAGAGCACTGAAGTGAGACAAAGTGAAAAGATAAAACAGGATCAGAGTCTTTCATTCAACATAGATTTAGTTCCTTTTATGTGGGAAGCCCTCCGCTAGGCCTGAGGATACAAAGAAGGAAAAAGGACTGAGTCTTGTATTTCTATGGCATGTCAACATAGGGAATTGTAACTTTATCCCAGAGGGAGCTACATCTTTTGAGAGGGAAAGGGCTTAAACATGGTATTTTAGGGTTTTTTTTTTTGGCTATACCGCATGGCATGTGGGATCTTAATTTCCTTACCAGGGATTGAACCCTGTGTCCCTTACATTAGAAGCTTGGAGTCTTAACCACTAGACAACCAAGGAAGTCCCGAAAGTGATATTTTTGGATGGTCAACTGGAATATTTCTCCAGCCCTAAGATGTAAGTTCAGCTGTTGTCTCCTAGTGGTTGGGGGTTAATGAGCCTGCAGTCTCATTGACCAGGGTCCTGTAATGGAGTTCATTCATGTGAATGAGGAGGGAAAGCTCATGGGTGGAGCTTCATCTCATCCTTTGAAATAAAACCTTGCCACTGAAACTGTTCATATTGTACTTGTGGTGAAGTTTCTCACTGAAGCTGGGATTTTCCACACTCAGTGAGATTGCACCAGATCTACAGACATGGCGACCTTAGAAGTTGGTACCAAAGTCCCTGTCTATTCAGGGTGAAGTACAGTGTGAGAAGGCAGATGCCAGTGGCTGCCTCCACGATTCTGTCTTCCATGAACAGAACTCCCCTCCCTGTTGGTAGATCTCTGTAACCAGAGACCCCATGACACACAAAGCATTCAGATATTCAACTAAGAGTTGTAAACTGACTGCACACAGCTGTTGGTTCATAAAGTTTTGCCCAGAGAAACAGCTTCTCTGTCTTCTATTCACATTCTACTCAAGATTCTCGGCTCTTGTTCTTAACCTCTGTCCTGATCAACTACTATTCTTACCTCTGCTTCCCTTTTTAAAGTCCAAGGCTCAGTAGATCACGGATCAAATGGAATGCAGAATCTATTCTATGCTGGAATTTCCTAATCTATCCTGGGTAACTACCATTTCAGTGGCCATTTTCTTTATTTCAGGGTTGACACCATATTAAACTGTGATATAGAACTGAAACGCAGTTCTTTTATGATGATCATGTTTTGGTTCTCAGCATGGAAAAGGCCACTGTCGTGTGGATTACAAGTTATAATTTATAGGGGGACAAAGCACCCTTCTTTAATACCCAAGCCCCAGCATTGTCTCCGTTATTGCGGATTATTTTGCACCCAGCTTTGACACCCCTCCACACAGACGTCTATTGACCCAGTGTTCAATTTAAACTCTTTTTTTTTTTTGGCCATTTAACTCAGGTGGTTAGGGCATCGAGCTAATGAGAACAAGGTCACAGGTTCAGCCTTTGTGTGGGCCAGCAAGGTTTGCTTTGCTCAGTGGCCACAGACCTGTTTGAGCCAGCTGTCTAGCATATGTCTGCCCCAGGTCATAAGAGGACATGGCAGGAGTGTGTGGATGGACAAGAGCAAATCCATCACCATCGTTACCGAAAACCATGCTGAGCATGTGTCCTACTAATGGGGGTCAAAAATGTCTCATTCAAATGAGGCTGACATTTTAATACCTCTTGCCGAGAGGGTCTTTTGAACACCCAGTTTTAACATTGGTTTTTTTTGTGTGTGAATTCCTCTCTCTAATAAATGGAAGACTCTATAAGACCTCATATGATTAGAGATTTCCAAATATAGATTAACGTCTTAAAAACTTGAGAAGTTGGTTTAGCATTAAAAAAATTTTTCAGTATAGCTGTTCAGTTCTCTCCCCTTATTCTTAAAATCTGGTTAAGCTGGTGAAATAAAAAATTAATTAGTTCTTCAGAGAGTGGTTGATTATCATTCTTCTCATTTAAGAATGAAAACATTTTAATTAAACATTCTTATAATTAGACCATTAAAATGTTAGCAAGAAGTAGGAGGCATGATTCAACTCTTTGGCTCTTACCCAGACCACACAACCCATCTTTCATTTCTATGCAAATATGTTCCCCAACTTGCTTCATGATTTAGCATCATGTCTTGTTAGATTTCAAACTGGATCAAGATCAATTCCGTTCCAAAGTGCTCTGCCTTAGCTTTTTTTCTCGTTGAGTCTTTGAAAAGGCATTTAACACACAAGAAGGAGAGCACTGTATAAAAGGGAAATTTGACAAGAGGAGGATGAAGAGGGACATATCGGGAATGCTTTAAAATCCATTTATTACACAAATATTAGACCAATGATCATGGAGATACGTATTCCATTTTTGTGTAGATTATATACACAAGATTAAGAATGAAAAATATAAAATGATGTATTGCGAAGAAATTTGTTCCCTTCCCTATCCCACATGTTATTAGTTTCTCATGTCTTGTCTGGAATTTCTTTATGCAAAAATATCTGAAAACCTCCCTTCCTTTGATGCAAACATTAACATACTATAAACTTGTTCTTAATCTTGCTTTTGTCACTTAACAATGTATTTCAGATATCCTCCCCTAGGTGCAGAGTAACCTTGGTTTTCACAGGTACTATGACTATATATACTGAATGGATGTATTTACTATGTAATTTATTTATCTAGTCACCTGTTGATGGGCCTTGACAGAATTTCTCATAGTTTCTATTACAAAAAACCAAAGTAATAAATTACTTGAGAATACATTATCATTCTTTTTAAAACATTGGCCTATCAGTCTACTGAAATGTTATATCATGATTTATTTATAAATCTAGTTCCCTTTTGGTGGACATTGAGTTTCCAATATCTTATTTTTACAGACAGTGTTGTATTAAATAACCTTATTTGTGTATTATCTTATGAATGAGCAAGTAAATATATAGAAATAATGCCTAGAAGTTAGATTTTTTTTTAATAAAGAGAGACTTGCTCTATTTTTAAATTTAATTTAATTTTATTAATTATTTATTTTATTTTTTGGCCACTTCTATTGATCTTTCATTTATTTCCTTTTGTTCTTTGGCCTGTGTGGGCCTCCCATTGCAGTGGCCTCTCTCGTTGCAGAGCACTGGCTCTGGGCACATGTGCTCCAGAGCTCTGGTTCAGTAATTGGACACATCGGTCCAGCTGCTCCACAGCATGTGACTTCCCAGGCCAGGGATCGAACCAGCACCCCTTGCACTCCAAGGCAGTGTCCTTACCCACTGGACCACCAGGGAAGCCCAGAAGTTAGATTTTTAGTAAAAGTGAAATTTTCAATGAAGTACATTTCATGTACATGACAAATGTATAATCACAGGATAGACTTAAATATTTTCATTTATTGTCCTTGAGGCAGTATTAGAGCCATACAACAAATCTGAAATTAGAAAAATGTATGTAACCTACTAAGGATTATAAAAAATATAATCTTCTTATATGAGAAGAGCGAGTCTATACTAACTGTGTGAGTGAAATATTTGGTTGTGAATAATATTTTTCTGTTGTGGATACTTTTCAGATACTGTTAGCTGTAACGTTGGTTGCAAAATATCTCTCCTTCCTTTGATGCAAACATTAACATACTATAAACTTGTTCTTAATCTTGCTTTTGTCACTTAACAATGTATTTCAGATATCCTCCCCTAGGTGCAGAGTAACCTTGGTTTTCACAGGTACTATGACTATATATACTGAATGGATGTATTTACTATGTAATTTATTTATCTAGTCACCTGTTGATGGGCCTTGACAGAATTTCTCATAGTTTCTATTACAAAAAACCAAAGTAATAAATTACTTGAGAATACATTATCATTCTTTTTAAAACATTGGCCTATCAGTCTACTGAAATGTTATATCATGATTTATTTATAAATCTAGTTCCCTTTTGGTGGACATTGAGTTTCCAATATCTTATTTTTACAGACAGTGTTGTATTAAATAACCTTATTTGTGTATTATCTTATGAATGAGCAAGTAAATATATAGAAATAATGCCTAGAAGTTAGATTTTTTTTTAATAAAGAGAGACTTGCTCTATTTTTAAATTTAATTTAATTTTATTAATTATTTATTTTATTTTTTGGCCACTTCTATTGATCTTTCATTTATTTCCTTTTGTTCTTTGGCCTGTGTGGGCCTCCCATTGCAGTGGCCTCTCTCGTTGCAGAGCACTGGCTCTGGGCACATGTGCTCCAGAGCTCTGGTTCAGTAATTGGACACATCGGTCCAGCTGCTCCACAGCATGTGACTTCCCAGGCCAGGGATCGAACCAGCACCCCTTGCACTCCAAGGCAGTGTCCTTACCCACTGGACCACCAGGGAAGCCCAGAAGTTAGATTTTTAGTAAAAGTGAAATTTTCAATGAAGTACATTTCATGTACATGACAAATGTATAATCACAGGATAGACTTAAATATTTTCATTTATTGTCCTTGAGGCAGTATTAGAGCCATACAACAAATCTGAAATTAGAAAAATGTATGTAACCTACTAAGGATTATAAAAAATATAATCTTCTTATATGAGAAGAGCGAGTCTATACTAACTGTGTGAGTGAAATATTTGGTTGTGAATAATATTTTTCTGTTGTGGATACTTTTCAGATACTGTTAGCTGAGAAAAGTGGGGAAAAATCTTTCTGTCACTGAGTCAGGAATTTTATGAGAAAAAAGTTAGTGCTAGTAATGATTAATAGTGGCATGTACCATTTAAAAAATGTACTGTATCCAGGTAATTTTTTGATACACAATTAAATATGATATGATGGAATCTATGAATTATTTTAAATTGATAAACAAGAAGTATAAAAGAAGGTAGAATTTAGGAAATATGGCCCCAAAATGCTTTCCTCAATAGCTGCCAACCTTACATATCATTGTAGTTAATGCTGTTGTTGGACATTTCTTGCTATGTGTCATCAATCTGACTCTTCCCTTTAAAGACAGGGAATTTAAGTCATGGTTAGAAGACTGGCTTAAAGTGGGACACTTTAAGACCTGGGTTATTTTGGGTCCATAGCAATGGGATTTGAATGATTTAATTAATTCATAAATCTATTCAATTCATTGATTCATTTATTCCCTGTCAGATTTCATATTTACTTGGTTCCTAGTGTGTAAATCATGCTAAAACTCTGGAAAGTATAAGAAGTACAAAGTACAGATCGTATCTTATAGTCATTAAGCTAATTAAGAAATGCACAGCCTACAATGAAAAGGTCTATCATAAATACCTCAAGAATGATATAAAGTTCTATTGCAGTTTCAAAGAGGAAGACATTACTTTCAATGGGCAGGAGGTGGTGGCATTTATCCCAGAGTACAGGACAATTGGAATAATAAAACCTTAACACAGTAGGTTTTACTGACAATAAAGTAGCTTATTCAAAGTCCGCATTGACTGAATAAACTGTCAGAAACTGATGAATGGATGACTTCCAAGCTGCCTACCTTTCCAGATGCTTCACACACTTGCATAACATAGTTCCATGTTTTCTACTGGGTCCAGGTGGGGCTCTTGGGCAGAGAGGATCTTGGATTTTTAGTAAAAGTGAAATTTTCAATGAAGTACATTTCATGTACATGACAAATGTATAATCACAGGATAGACTTAAATATTTTCATTTATTGTCCTTGAGGCAGTATTAGAGCCATACAACAAATCTGAAATTAGAAAAATGTATGTAACCTACTAAGGATTATAAAAAATATAATCTTCTTATATGAGAAGAGCGAGTCTATACTAACTGTGTGAGTGAAATATTTGGTTGTGAATAATATTTTTCTGTTGTGGATACTTTTCAGATACTGTTAGCTGAGAAAAGTGGGGAAAAATCTTTCTGTCACTGAGTCAGGAATTTTATGAGAAAAAAGTTAGTGCTAGTAATGATTAATAGTGGCATGTACCATTTAAAAAATGTACTGTATCCAGGTAATTTTTTGATACACAATTAAATATGATATGATGGAATCTATGAATTATTTTAAATTGATAAACAAGAAGTATAAAAGAAGGTAGAATTTAGGAAATATGGCCCCAAAATGCTTTCCTCAATAGCTGCCAACCTTACATATCATTGTAGTTAATGCTGTTGTTGGACATTTCTTGCTATGTGTCATCAATCTGACTCTTCCCTTTAAAGACAGGGAATTTAAGTCATGGTTAGAAGACTGGCTTAAAGTGGGACACTTTAAGACCTGGGTTATTTTGGGTCCATAGCAATGGGATTTGAATGATTTAATTAATTCATAAATCTATTCAATTCATTGATTCATTTATTCCCTGTCAGATTTCATATTTACTTGGTTCCTAGTGTGTAAATCATGCTAAAACTCTGGAAAGTATAAGAAGTACAAAGTACAGATCGTATCTTATAGTCATTAAGCTAATTAAGAAATGCACAGCCTACAATGAAAAGGTCTATCATAAATACCTCAAGAATGATATAAAGTTCTATTGCAGTTTCAAAGAGGAAGACATTACTTTCAATGGGCAGGAGGTGGTGGCATTTATCCCAGAGTACAGGACAATTGGAATAATAAAACCTTAACACAGTAGGTTTTACTGACAATAAAGTAGCTTATTCAAAGTCCGCATTGACTGAATAAACTGTCAGAAACTGATGAATGGATGACTTCCAAGCTGCCTACCTTTCCAGATGCTTCACACACTTGCATAACATAGTTCCATGTTTTCTACTGGGTCCAGGTGGGGCTCTTGGGCAGAGAGGATCTTGGCATTTCCCAAGATGCATGAGGGACAGACTGTATCATCTGTTATTCAAAGACCCAGAAGTCCTTTCTTTTATGGTTGATTGTGTTCTGTCATTTTTAGAGTATATTTTGGTGTGGACTTAGCTACCATTTTCTCTGAAGTCCCATATTGGATAGATACAAGTTGAAGCGAGCATCCTGACTCCTATCTCTAAGCCACACTGGCTGTATCTGAAACAGTTCTTCCCAATTTAACTATGGAAAAGATCTTGATGAATCTGGACTTCGGATGGGATATAGGAGGAAATAGAAATCATTCTAAGTGGAATAAACAGGACAAATGGTGTCATAAAAATGTTCCATGTTTGTGTTAATGCAGTAGCCACTAATCACATGTATTGTGTTGGCCAAAAATTTCTTTTGGTTTTTCTGTATGATCTTATGTGCTTCCCTGGTGGCTCAGATGGTAAAGAATCTGCCTGCAATTCGGGAGGCCTAGGTTCAATCTCTGGGTTGGGAAGGTCCCCTGGAGAACAGAATGACAACTTATCTTGCCTGGAGAATTCCATGGACAGAGGAACCTGGCCAGCTACAGTCCATGGGGTCACAAAGAGTTGGACACAACTGAGTGACTAACAGTTTCACATAGTTCACATATGATCTTATGGAAAAACCAAAAGAACTTTTGGGCCAACCCAATAGTTATTGAGCACTTACTGTGTCTATTTAAGCATCACTTACTGTGTTAATTTAAGTTTGAATTTATGCCACATATGAATTAGTGGCTCCTGTATGGACAGTCCAGCTCTAAGCCATTCTTGGGAATTCTGAACATATAGGACCAGTTAAGAGCTGAAACAGACCTTGAAGTTTACCTAGTCTGGTAGTTTTTTCTTTTTTAATATTTATTTATTTATTTGTTTTTGACTTTTCTGAGTTTTCACTTCTGCCACAGGCTCTTCTCTAGTTGCAGGGAGTGGGGGCTACTCTCTAGTTGAGGCGAGCAGATTTCTTGTTATGGTGACTTCTCTTGTTGTGGAACTTGGGCTCTAGGGCTCACAGGCTTCAGTAGTTATGGCACATGGGCTCAATAGTTGCGGCTCTGAGACTCCAGAGCACAGGCTCAATAGTTGTGGCTCATGGGCTTAGTTGCTCTGCAGCATGTGGGATCTTCCTGGACTCAGGGATCGAGCTTGTATCTTCTGCATTGGCAGGCAAACTCTTCACCACTGAGATACCAGGGGAGCCCCTAGTCTGGTATTTTGATTTTACGAATGAGGGATTTTACAAATGGGGAAGCTGAAACCCAGAAGGTGGCATCTCTCATTCAAGTGTTTTACACATGGGGTGTTGATGAGCTGGATACGAAACTGGCCTTCGGAAGCCCTGACTCCCAGTCTGGGGGGCTTTTGACCCCACTGTGTTGCCTCTCTGTTATGCTGGCAGGGCTGTAGCATACCCAGTTAAAGATGGTTGATGGGAAGTTTTAAAAAGTGAAATCAAACTTAGTCCTTCAAATCAACCCATTGCGAGATATGTGCTGAACTTGGTGGTGGGTACTGAGATCAGGAGGGGAATTATTGGTAAAGGAGGTGCAAAATGTCATAAAGAACCTACAATCAAGTTTAGGAAATGGGACATCTTAAAAAATATATATTGGAATATATTCTAATATATATTTCAATAGACTAGACCTGTATTAAAGTGTCTAACACAGGAGGTAAAAGATGACATTAGGGTCATTCGAACATAACCATGGTTAGACTTCCCTGGTGGCCCCATGGTTAAGACTACAGTTCCAGTGCAGGGGGTGTGGGTTCAATCCCTGGTTAGGAAACTAAGATTCTATCTGCCAGGGGGTGAGGCTAAACAAAACAAGCCCCAAACAAACAAACACAAACAATCATAATAATGGTCGATATTAAGCAAACTTCCCGTCCATGGGTGACTTTGCATTCTGTATTAATTACACATGCTCATTTACCACCATGATCAGTTATACTGTTTCTGGAGTTTTAAGATGTGAAAGGGAAGTGGTTTGTTTCAGGATTATTCTGCTGTAGAGTGGTAATGATATAGAAAGAATTAGTATTAAAGCATTGCTGTTAGATTACAGGAAAGCAATAGTCATGGGAGGCTATTTAAATCAGGAGAAAAATATTGGTTGTTATCTTTTAGACATAGCCAGGAAATCAAATTCTTACCTGCTTTACTAAAGTCTGAATCTGGGATTGCATGACAACATTTCCAGTTTTTTTTTTCCCACCACTGGTAGGCAAAACAAATGAACCCATGTGCTCACAGAACCCTCCAAAGAGTCAACAGGGAAAAATGGAAAGTATTAGAAACTTGATTGTCTTTAGAACAGGAGACACAAATATAAGTAAAATGGGGACTGGAAAGTCATCTATTTTCTTTTTTCTTTTTTTTTTCTAAAGTAGGAGCCCACATTGTGGCTATTTCTTAAGAGTTTTTGTTTCTCTGACTTTATAAAGGCAACACGTGCTTAATGTATTCAGCCAGGAAAATAAAGAAAAGATAAAAGCAACTAAAAATCACTTTTCATTTCACTCTGAGAGAGCCCATGTTAATTTCCTTTCTCCTTCTTTGGAAAACCTACTTTTAAATATTTAGTCACTTAATACTGTAGAGAGTTTTGTAGTATAATTTTTCACTTAACCTTAATTGAGTTTTGACTGGGGATTTTTTTGAGGGAATAACTTTTGTTAGGGGAGCCCAAGTCAGTTGGGAAGCCCACGCAGTGTTTTCCACTTCTGCAGATCTTTAAGGATGTTAATAAATTATGTCTTGTAATCCGTAGTTAATGACTTCCAAAAGTTTTCTTTGTTGTTGTGCTTTGGTAAGGGAGTAAAATTCCCTGGCTTGGTATCTTATCCATTGACTAGCTTCTGATACAAAACCAAGAACTTGTAGTGCTTGCATTTACAGAGTGGTCAGTTCAGACAACACTGTCATCAACTGGAAGGGACCAGAAAGCCCCAGTTGTCTCCTTGGCATATGGAGATTTGATTTGTTCTAGGGACTTCTAAAGTGGACTTCAAGAGTCATCTTTTTCCAATAAAACACATTTATGTAAGCACATTACATTTATTATGTGAACTTTTTCTCTGCCATGTGAATGATGTTATGTTCTGTTTCCTTCAGTCCCCAGAAGGGATCTCTGACTTGGCAATTTGGTAATTTTTTTAGTGTCTGTTCTTGCTGTAAATGATCTATTAGAAGTATTGCTGTAATAAATTATACATACATACATATATGTATATTTAGAGAGAGCTGAGTCCCTTCGCTGTTCACCTGAAACTATCACAACATTGTTAATTGGCTATACCCCAATACAGATTAAAAAGTTTAAATTAAAAAACCACATTCACTATAGTTGGAAACATAAAGTAAAATCAATGCTGGAAAAAAAGAAATATTGCTAACAATGTTTGGTTCAATTTGGGTAACCTAAAATGATACTTGGTCCTTTTCTAACCTTGAACTTTATAAATCAGTTTCTCATCCTCAGAGGAATTTTGTTTTTTTTTTGTTAAAGATGTTGTTTCCTGCACTGTTACTGCCTCCTTTGATCTTGCACTACATTTGGTCTTTCAGATAAGGGAGCCTAATAATTCCTCAACTATAACTTCAGCAACACAGATAACAATCAAGCATCGTGTGACATGTAGTTCATTACTCAGTTGTGAAGACCCAACCGTGGTCCTATATTAAATGTTTTACAGCTCATCTCTTCATGGGTTACCAAGTTAATGTAACACTTAGGAAAATCTTTGTGTCCAGGACAGATAAAGCAACCCTTTATAAAATTGCACATGATATTTAAATTGAAACATTTTAAGACATCTTAGAAGAAAACGCTAGCATGAAGAAAATCTCCATATGTAGCTTAGTTATTTTATTTTATTCTATCCAATAAAGGGGCCTCTTTTCTTTGATGTGTCTAGCAATTCTCCTCATTGCCTTCTGGGGTAAAGTAGATGAATACGCAGAAGCAAGATGCCGTCTTCTGAACTCTCAGGATCAGCAGCTACTGATGTGTTACCATCACCCTTCTTTATCCACTTGATAACAAACCATCGAGTTCTTTCCAGGGCATAAAGAGCTCTTTGGAATGTAATAGAAAAATAAAAGATTGGTTCAAGATCTGATCACATACTTAAGGACAATCTTCCTACAGTTTTCAGTTCACCAAATTAAGAGCTGGCAGTCTGGAGATGACTGGACGACCAGTTTCCTAATTTTGAGTCTTTGGCAAGCTGGAATTCCACCTGCTAAAATGTAACACTGTAGAGATTGTTGTCCTCTGGGTACTTTTGCAACTTTCTGTTGGGTGCTCAATAAAGCAGACTGTATTACTGTGCTGGAAAAATTTAACTTGCTGCTCATTTGAGTATTAATCTATCAAAATATTTCCTGGACTCATTTTACAAGCTAACAAAAGAGCTATTATACGTTTACCATCAGAAAGTTCTTAGTTCAGATTGATATTTTTAATTCCTTAATTGAATGGTTTTACTTCCTTACTTAATGTAGACATTATTTTCAGATTATTGGTGAACTAAGAGAAAGTTAATTTGTAAGTTGAATTGGATTTTTGTTGCAATCTGAAAAGCCTTTTTGTAACCCAAGGACATTTTTTTTCCCGGGTCCTACCACCATTTCCCCAGCACCCTTCTGCCCTCAAATGAGGCTCACTCACTCCTTGATTTCTCCTTCTCCTCAGTAAAGTGACTCCTCTGTCAGATAGTATATACTCAATTTTCAAGACCAGTTGGTTCCCAAACATTTTAGGGAGGATGCAGATGTTTAATAGAGTATCAAAAGAGGAAAAAAGATGAAAGCCTGAAGTTTTCTGAAATATATACCAGAATAAAAGTCTGGTTGCTTTACAACCTAAGTGGGAACTTCAGCTCAAAAAGACTTTTATAGTATTTTTCCTGAAAAAAAAAAATCATTCAAGATGATAAAATTTACAGCAATTTTTTCTAACTTAGCGTAAATATGCAGAATAAAAGAACAATTTTTTCCCCAATCATGTCTGGGATTGTATTTTGTTATTGTTGTTTTAGTCTCTTCGTGGAACATTAT
Source organism: Tragulus kanchil (assembly GCA_022376925.1). NCBI lineage: Eukaryota > Metazoa > Chordata > Mammalia > Artiodactyla > Tragulidae > Tragulus > Tragulus kanchil. The sequence continues at coordinate 136,855,385 of JAIOJX010000023.1, forward strand.
TCAGTAGAGTAGGTTCAAAGCTTGTTTCTGAACTTACTTTTCAAAAGGTGGACTTAAAATTGATGCCGTCTTCTGAACTCTCAGGATCAGCAGCTACTGATGTGTTACCATCACCCTTCTTTATCCACTTGATAACAAACCATCGAGTTCTTTCCAGGGCATAAAGAGCTCTTTGGAATGTAATAGAAAAATAAAAGATTGGTTCAAGATCTGATCACATACTTAAGGACAATCTTCCTACAGTTTTCAGTTCACCAAATTAAGAGCTGGCAGTCTGGAGATGACTGGACGACCAGTTTCCTAATTTTGAGTCTTTGGCAAGCTGGAATTCCACCTGCTAAAATGTAACACTGTAGAGATTGTTGTCCTCTGGGTACTTTTGCAACTTTCTGTTGGGTGCTCAATAAAGCAGACTGTATTACTGTGCTGGAAAAATTTAACTTGCTGCTCATTTGAGTATTAATCTATCAAAATATTTCCTGGACTCATTTTACAAGCTAACAAAAGAGCTATTATACGTTTACCATCAGAAAGTTCTTAGTTCAGATTGATATTTTTAATTCCTTAATTGAATGGTTTTACTTCCTTACTTAATGTAGACATTATTTTCAGATTATTGGTGAACTAAGAGAAAGTTAATTTGTAAGTTGAATTGGATTTTTGTTGCAATCTGAAAAGCCTTTTTGTAACCCAAGGACATTTTTTTTCCCGGGTCCTACCACCATTTCCCCAGCACCCTTCTGCCCTCAAATGAGGCTCACTCACTCCTTGATTTCTCCTTCTCCTCAGTAAAGTGACTCCTCTGTCAGATAGTATATACTCAATTTTCAAGACCAGTTGGTTCCCAAACATTTTAGGGAGGATGCAGATGTTTAATAGAGTATCAAAAGAGGAAAAATGATGAAAGCCTGAAGTTTTCTGAAATATATACCAGAATAAAAGTCTGGTTGCTTTACAACCTAAGTGGGAACTTCAGCTCAAAAAGACTTTTATAGTATTTTTCCTGAAAAAAAAAAATCATTCAAGATGATAAAATTTACAGCAATTTTTTCTAACTTAGCGTAAATATGCAGAATAAAAGAACAATTTTTTCCCCAATCATGTCTGGGATTGTATTTTTGTTATTGTTGTTTTAGTCTCTTCGTGGAACATTATTCAGTAGAGTAGGTTCAAAGCTTGTTTAAACTTGGAAACTTACTTTTCAAAAAGGTGGACTTAAAATTAGTATGCACTAATTCCTATTTCAAAAACATAAAATAAGGGTTGTTTTAAATTCTGCTGACCTTTATTCTTACTCAAATCTAATTTGTCGAGGTGTGTGTGTGTGTGTGTAGGATTTTGTGTATATGTAAGAACAATTAAAAATAAGACTTTTATTAAAGGATGAAATTATCATGGTGAATAAGATTTTGTTTATACAAACAAAATAGAGGGTTATTTCATAATTGTCAGGTGAATTTGGACTATAAAAAATGACATGGTGGCAGATCTTGGTGGTTGTTTAGTCACTAAGTCATGTCCTAGCCAACTCTACAACCCCATGGACTATAATATATCGCCAGGCTTCTCTGTCCATGGGATTTTCCCAGGCAAGATTACCGGAGTGGGTTGCCAGTTCCTTTCCAGTGGATCTTCCCAACCCAGTGATTGAATCTGAACCCCCTGCATTGGTAGGTGGGTTCTTTATCACTACACCATCTGGGAAGCAGTAGATCTTGGTACTAAATTCCATTTCCTTCAATAGTAATTTTACAACATGAAAGAAAGTCTTCACTTCATCAGTGTGATCCAACTTAAAGTGTCTGGGCAAAGGGTATTACAGTACTGGAACCTGAACCTACCTTGGCAAGGTTTTCAGAATAAAAATCTATATTGAATAATGACTCCTTCATAAGTCTTCTTTGCAACTCACCACGTGGACCATGTGCCTTGGTGACCTGTCAGCATGCCTATATTGAATAATTTACTCACTTTAAAACAGATAGTTTCTCCTTCTCCTCAGTAAAGTGACTCCTCTGTCAGATTATCCAGCCAGTTGGTTCCCAAACATTTTAGGGAGGATGCAGATGTTTAATAGAGTATCAAAAGAGGAAAATGATGAAAGCCTGAAGTTTTCTGAAATATATACCAGAATAAAAGTCTGGTTGCTTTACAACCTAAGTGGGAACTTCAGCTCAAAAAGACTTTTATAGTATTTTTCCTGAAAAAAAATCATTCAAGATGATAAAATTTACAGCAATTTTTTCTAACTTAGCGTAAATATGCAGAATAAAAGAACAATTTTTTCCCCAATCATGTCTGGGATTGTATTTTTGTTATTGTTGTTTTAGTCTCTTCGTGGAACATTATTCAGTAGAGTAGGTTCAAAGCTTGTTTAAACTTGGAAACTTACTTTTCAAAAAGGTGGACTTAAAATTAGTATGCACTAATTCCTATTTCAAAAACATAAAATAAGGGTTGTTTTAAATTCTGCTGACCTTTATTCTTACTCAAATCTAATTTGTCGAGGTGTGTGTGTGTGTGTGTAGGATTTTGTGTATATGTAAGAACAATTAAAAATAAGACTTTTATTAAAGGATGAAATTATCATGGTGAATAAGATTTTGTTTATACAAACAAAATAGAGGGTTATTTCATAATTGTCAGGTGAATTTGGACTATAAAAAATGACATGGTGGCAGATCTTGGTGGTTGTTTAGTCACTAAGTCATGTCCTAGCCAACTCTACAACCCCATGGACTATAATATATCGCCAGGCTTCTCTGTCCATGGGATTTTCCCAGGCAAGATTACCGGAGTGGGTTGCCAGTTCCTTTCCAGTGGATCTTCCCAACCCAGTGATTGAATCTGAACCCCCTGCATTGGTAGGTGGGTTCTTTATCACTACACCATCTGGGAAGCAGTAGATCTTGGTACTAAATTCCATTTCCTTCAATAGTAATTTTTACAACATGAAAGAAAGTCTTCACTTCATCAGTGTGATCCAACTTAAAGTGTCTGGGCAAAGGGTATTACAGTACTGGAACCTGAACCTACCTTGGCAAGGTTTTCAGAATAAAAATCTATATTGAATAATGACTCCTTCATAAGTCTTCTTTGCAACTCACCACGTGGACCATGTGCCTTGGTGACCTGTCAGCATGGCGAACAGAACAGGGCATGAGTTTTAGTATGAAAATACCTCATTTCTGAATCCTACACCTGCAGGACTTTGTAAAAGTCAGATAGTTTCCCTGAGACATGATTTTTACCTCTATAAAAGAGATTGAAAATAATACCTTCCTTCCAGGGCTGTGGTGAGGAAAATAATTCAATATGAAAGTACATAATAATTTTTTTTGATGTAGACCATTATTAAACTCTATTGAATTTGTTACAGTATTGCTTCTATTTTCTGTTCTGGGTTTTTGACTGTAGGACCTGTGGGATCTTAGCTCCCCAACCAGGGATTGAACTCATACATCCTGCATTGGAAGGTGACATCTTAACCACTGGACCATCAGGGAAGTCCTTGAACGTACCTAATAATGTCCCTTCTACATAGTTGCTGCTTAAGTACATTTTATGCTTCTACAATAAGAAGAATTGCTTTTTACCGATCAAACATTGAGCTAGTCTTTTTGTAATGTAGCATCAGTCAAAGTCTTTTGGGGGCAGGTCATTAATAGCAAATGTAGCCCTATCCATGTTATTGTGTATTTGTGACATCTGGTCATCCTCAAATGAGAAAAGGTTAGAGACAGGACACCTCTTTGAAAACTTGGAGAGGTGCCTGGCTGCTCTGTGCCTTTTTTTTTCTGGAGATCTGAATGTACATCTAATTCCTTGCCTTGCAGTGGCTGTGTGCTCTGATATTTTTTATTGTGGACCCTCTGGGGCCTCATGCTGCCTCCTGCTCAATCCCCTTCCCTGCCCCCATCACACAGCCACAAGCCACAGCCCAACCGGAAGTTCATGTCTTTGCTCCAGTCTCCAACGATCCTCAAAGACCTGGAGAGGAGAGGTGCTGGGGCAGAGACATGGGTCTTTCTTTTGTTCACCTGACCTGCGTTTTCTTCCAGTCCCCTTAGCGAGCTTGAACAGCCCTGTGGCACAGACTCCTTGACTTCCTCGGACATTCTATGTCCTGTCTGTCACAAGGCTCCAGCGTGTATTTGAAAATCAGCCCTATGGTACATCCAAGCTCTAAAAAGGTAAAAACTGTTAAGACAGGAACTGTTCTCGATTAGGGATTGTTCAGACTTGAATGGCCTGCTCCCTGCCCGCTCCCGTCCCACCAAGGCTCAGTCCTAGTGGAGGCTGAGGCCGCCTCACTACAGCCTCTGCAGATGGATCATCCCCTGCCTGTGATGGACAGTGGACAGTACCCTAAGGGATGAAGCTTTGTGGCACTGAGGTCTCTCTACCTCTTCCCTCTTTGCAAGCCGCTCCACTTCACTACAGCCTGCTGCAGATGAAAATAATTCAATATGAAAGTACATAATAATTTTTTTTGATGTAGACCATTATTAAACTCTATTGAATTTGTTACAGTATTGCTTCTATTTTCTGTTCTGGGTTTTTGACTGTAGGACCTGTGGGATCTTAGCTCCCCAACCAGGGATTGAACTCATACATCCTGCATTGGAAGGTGACATCTTAACCACTGGACCATCAGGGAAGTCCTTGAACGTACCTAATAATGTCCCTTCTACATAGTTGCTGCTTAAGTACATTTTATGCTTCTACAATAAGAAGAATTGCTTTTTACCGATCAAACATTGAGCTAGTCTTTTTGTAATGTAGCATCAGTCAAAGTCTTTTGGGGGCAGGTCATTAATAGCAAATGTAGCCCTATCCATGTTATTGTGTATTTGTGACATCTGGTCATCCTCAAATGAGAAAAGGTTAGAGACAGGACACCTCTTTGAAAACTTGGAGAGGTGCCTGGCTGCTCTGTGCCTTTTTTTTTCTGGAGATCTGAATGTACATCTAATTCCTTGCCTTGCAGTGGCTGTGTGCTCTGATATTTTTTATTGTGGACCCTCTGGGGCCTCATGCTGCCTCCTGCTCAATCCCCTTCCCTGCCCCCATCACACAGCCACAAGCCACAGCCCAACCGGAAGTTCATGTCTTTGCTCCAGTCTCCAACGATCCTCAAAGACCTGGAGAGGAGAGGTGCTGGGGCAGAGACATGGGTCTTTCTTTTGTTCACCTGACCTGCGTTTTCTTCCAGTCCCCTTAGCGAGCTTGAACAGCCCTGTGGCACAGACTCCTTGACTTCCTCGGACATTCTATGTCCTGTCTGTCACAAGGCTCCAGCGTGTATTTGAAAATCAGCCCTATGGTACATCCAAGCTCTAAAAAGGTAAAAACTGTTAAGACAGGAACTGTTCTCGATTAGGGATTGTTCAGACTTGAATGGCCTGCTCCCTGCCCGCTCCCGTCCCACCAAGGCTCAGTCCTAGTGGAGGCTGAGGCCGCCTCACTACAGCCTCTGCAGATGGATCATCCCCTGCCTGTGATGGACAGTGGACAGTACCCTAAGGGATGAAGCTTTGTGGCACTGAGGTCTCTCTACCTCTTCCCTCTTTGCAAGCCGCTCCACTTACACAGGGCTTTCTTGATGGCTCAGTGAGTAAAGAATCTGCCTGCAATGCAGGAGATACAGGAGACACAGGTTCGATCCCTGGGTTGGAAAGGTCTCCTGGAGGAGAAATTGGTAACCCACTCCAGTATTGTTGCCTGAAAAATCCTATGGACCGAGGAACCTGGCAGGCAACAGTTCATGGGGTCACAAAAGAGTCGGACAGGACTGAGTGACTAAGTGCACACTTCTTACATAATTGTTAAGGAGGGCTTATTTACAACTCAGAAATAGAGTCATATATATAGAAAACAGACTTATGATTACCAGGGAGAAAAGGGGGAGGAGGAGTAAATTGTGATATTGGGATTCACACACACACACACACAAAGTATGTGTCATATATATATATAAATATATATATACAAACAAGAATATATATACACAGTATATACATATATGGAATATATATATATATATATATATATATATATATATATATATACACACACACATACATAATTGATAACTAGTGAGGATCTACTGAATAGCACAGGGGACTCTGCTTAGTACTCTGTAATGGTCTATATGGGAAAAGAATCTAAAAAAGGGTGGATATATGTATAACTGATTCACTTTCCTGTACAGCAAAAACTAACACAACATTGTAAAGCAACTATATTCCAATTTCTTTTTTTAGAAGAAGGCAGTGCCTGGACTCGGGTAACCCTTGCATGTTTTGTGACCTTTAGTCTCATGTTTGTTATTCTTTCAGTTATTTAACTTTCATTGCAGGAGATTTGCTTTACAATATTGTGCTGGTTTCTGTTGTACACCAAAGTGAATCAGCTACATGTGTACATATATCTCCTCTGTTTTGAATTTCATTTAGTTTACTCCAGAGCACTGAGTAGGGCTCCCTGTGCTGTACAGCAGGTTCTCTTTGGTTGTCTATTTTATACATAGTGTCACTAGTGTGTAGATGCCCTGATCTAATTCATCCCTTTCTTTGTTGTTTAAAGTAGAAGGAGCAACCGTACCTGACTCACTTGTGAGCATTAAGTGAGTTGAGGTGCTGTGTCTATTGCATTTGGCACATTGTAGGGCTACAATACATGGTTCACTTTGGATAAGCAAAAATAAGCTATTGCAAAGCTCAGGAGAATACAGGAGACACAGGTTCGATCCCTGGGTTGGAAAGGTCTCCTGGAGGAGAAATTGGTAACCCACTCCAGTATTGTTGCCTGAAAAATCCTATGGACCGAGGAACCTGGCAGGCAACAGTTCATGGGGTCACAAAAGAGTCGGACAGGACTGAGTGACTAAGTGCACACTTCTTACATAATTGTTAAGGAGGGCTTATTTACAACTCAGAAATAGAGTCATATATATAGAAAACAGACTTATGATTACCAGGGAGAAAAGGGGGAGGAGGAGTAAATTGTGATATTGGGATTCACACACACACACACACACAATATGTGTTGTATATATATATAAATATATATATACACACATGCATATGTATACACTGTATATACATATATGGAATATATATATATATATATATATATATATATATATATATACACACACACATACATAATTGATAACTAGTGAGGATCTACTGAATAGCACAGGGGACTCTGCTTAGTACTCTGTAATGGTCTATATGGGAAAAGAATCTAAAAAAGGGTGGATATATGTATAACTGATTCACTTTCCTGTACAGCAAACACTCACACAACATTGTAAAGCAACTATATTCCAATTTCTTTTTTTAGAAGAAGGCAGTGCCTGGACTCGGGTAACCCTTGCATGTTTTGTGACCTTTAGTCTCATGTTTGTTATTCTTTCAGTTATTTAACTTTCATTGCAGGAGATTTGCTTTACAATATTGTGCTGGTTTCTGTTGTACACCAAAGTGAATCAGCTACATGTGTACATATATCTCCTCTGTTTTGAATTTCATTTAGTTTACTCCAGAGCACTGAGTAGGGCTCCCTGTGCTGTACAGCAGGTTCTCTTTGGTTGTCTATTTTATACATAGTGTCACTAGTGTGTAGATGCCCTGATCTAATTCATCCCTTTCTTTGTTGTTTAAAGTAGAAGGAGCAACCGTACCTGACTCACTTGTGAGCATTAAGTGAGTTGAGGTGCTGTGTCTATTGCATTTGGCACATTGTAGGGGCTACAATACATGGTTCACTTTGGATAAGCAAAAAATAAGTTCTAATTTGACTAAGAAGAGCTTCAGCATCAGGCGTCTTCTCCTGGGGGTGCGCAGGTGAGTTGGTGTTGGTGGAGAGGCAGGGTAAGTCTTCCATCCGGGTTCTGGGGGCTCCACGTTGGGGTTATTGGGTTCCCCTCTCTGTGGGTTTAAACCGCTGCTGGTTTGAACAAGTGCAGGGAGCCTGGCCAGGCATGCAGGGGGAGAGTGGCAGGCTTTTCTCCGTTGGTTTCTCAAGGAGCCATAACTCTTTCAGATTCACTGCTCACATATGGCCTCCGAGCAGGCCTGGCAGTTTCCATTCATGGTGCAGGCTGGGAAAGGTAGGGTCTGGAAAACTCATAAAAGCAGACTGAGTGGTAAAGGAAAATCAATCTTCTCCTGCTTTGGACCAAGTTGATGAGAATCATTCTCCCTGATTCTCCATAAATTGGAACAAGGCTTAGGACACTAATCCTACTGTAATACCATTTGAAGACGAACACTGACATTTGTGACATTTAAATAACAGTTTGGGTCTGCTATTAAACCAGGGCCTCCAACTGTTTAACCTTTGCCCTTGTGTACCATTGCCCTTGGTCCAGTGCGTGCAAATGTATTTATTAATGCATTTCAGCTTTCTGATGACACGTGCTTGTTTCATTCTGCTGGTTACATTGCTCCTGTGAATGGTGGTGCACCAAATGCAGCATTTATTTTCAAACTTTTTGATGTGCTACATTCCAAGACTCTCTCTTAGATCATTTTTTGTAGAGTTAAAGCTCAATAAAAGTTTAGGCCATTATCCAGACAACTTCCTGTGGGTGGAAGAAAGTATATTTTTGGAACTATCTAGAGACACCTACAGCCATTCATTCATTCAGCAACATTTCTCACGTGCTTTTTATGTTTCACATACAGTGTTAGATCCATCAGGAAGATGTGTTTCTCGCCTTTAAAGAAAGTAGCTGTGTCATTTAGGATCCAGCTCACTGGATTCTGCACTGTGTTAACTTGGATCTCACCTTAGTCTTTGCTTAACTATACTGAAGAACTCACAAAAAACAGAGGTTGTGTGTGTGTGTGTGCATAATAAGCCACTTCAGTCATGTCTGACTCTCGTGACCCCATGGACTGCAGCCTGCCAGGCTCCTCCATCCATGGGAATTCTCCAGGCAAGAATACTGGAGTAGGTTGTGGTGCCCTCCTCCGGGGGATCTTCCCTACCAAGTGATCAAACCTGCATCTCATTTGCCTCCTGCATTGGTAGGCAGGTTCTTTACCACTAGTGCTACCAAGGAAGCCCCTCTCATCTAGTTAAAGTCATGTTAACAAATCAATTAGAGATTGGAGAATATGGATCTTTTTCACTTCTATATGGCTTCCCTGGTGGCTTAGACACTAAAGAATCTACCTGCAATGCAGGAGACAGGTGTTTGCTCCCTGGGTCAGGAAGATCCCTGAGAGAAGGGAATGGCTACCTGCTCCAGGATTCTTGCATGGAAAATTCCACGGACAGGGGAGCCTGGTGGGCTACAGTACATGGGGTCGCAGAGTCAGACACGACTGAGTGACCAACGCTTTTATTTTTTTCATGTTATTTTTAAAAAGACAGTGTTGGTTTTAAAAATCAGGAATAACCTTGTCTTCGTTCTTGGATATTTACCTAAGCAGGAGAGAACAATTTCTGCTTTGTTCTTTCTCTTCACATACCATATCCTGAGCAATGACAAACCTGCTTCACATCTCATGGAAAATCAGGTCCCTTTGATCCTAGGGTCACTTGAAAGCTGACATGCTAGCTAGGCTTTGGATAAAGTTAGTCCAGCCTGATTGGCACCTGAGAGACCCAACTGGTCCTGTCAGTTCCTAGATGTACCAAATTCACCAAGAGGGTTCTTCATTCTGTGGACCTCATTTTCCTTATCTGTAAAATGGGTGAATTTTACTTTCTTGCTGAGTTGGGAGGATCAGAGAAAAGAATCCGGGGAAAATTGATGGTGTAGAGCCTGGGCCGTGGCAGCCTCTGTTTAGGTCCCCATGCTCTCCAGAGTCCCCACGTCATTTAGTTCCTGTTCCAGCTCTGCTGCTGGTCACAGCACAGACCCTATTCTTCTAGGTCAGTGGTTCCAAACCAGGAACAATTTTGTCCCCAGGGACACACTTGAAACTATCAGGGGACTGTTTTGGTTGTTATGATTCTGGGTGCAGAAATGCTACTTGCGTCTAGTAGAGAGAGGCCAGACACATTGCTAGACCCCCTACAGCGCTCAGGAAACCCTCTCCTCCCCCACAGTAAAGACACATCTGGCACAAAATGTCCATGGTCCTGAGGTTGAGAAGCCCTGTGGGTCCTTGACGTTCTCTTCCCCAAACAGCCTGTTCCCAAGGTCTCTCACGGGAGGAGATGAGATGTGAGAGGGATGTGGGTACAATTTTGATGTGTGGGATGGAGTATCTTCATACTTCTGTGAGGCCCCTCCCTGAGGCCTGGGGTGGACAAAAAGCTGTGGCTCTCAGGCCAGCTTTCTCACGTGGATCTTTTCTCTTTTGTAAATTTTACTATTTATTCATTTATTTGGCTGTATCACAGGATCTTTCGTTGAGGCACACAGATTCTCTAGTTGCGGTGCATGGGACAAGTTCCTCTGTGGCTTGTGGGATCCTAGTTCCCCAACCAGGAATTGAACTGTAGTCCCCTACATTGCAAGGTGGATTCTTAACCACTGGACCACCGTGGAAGTCCCCTCCAATATGAATCTTGCAAGAGACTAAAGATCCTCCACTGTAACCTGGCCTTCCAAGACATGACAAGGGGACATCTGTCAAGGCCAGTTGATAAACTGTTTTATTTGGCAGTTTTTAAGCGTGCTGAATAACTTTATTTAAATATATGACATGCAGTCCTCTGTTTGTGTCATTGCCACGGCCCTACAAAAGTGAGGGCCAGGAGAGTCGGCTTGATTTCTAGCATTCTGTCCCTTTCCCTCCTGCACAGCCAGCTACAGTGGTTCCCCTGCAGGCTCAAGCCTCTAAAGGATGGTTCATCTCAGTACTGCCAGCTTCATGTGGTTCCAAAAACCAGGGAATCAAAAAATTTGGGGTTTCCTGGGCCGTGGCAGCCTCTGTTTAGGTCCCCATGCTCCAGAGTCCCCACGTCATTTAGTTCCTGTTCCAGCTCTGCTGCTGGTCACAGCACAGACCCTATTCTTCTAGGTCAGTGGTTCCAAACCAGGAACAATTTTGTCCCCAGGGACACACTTGAAACTATCAGGGGACTGTTTTGGTTGTTATGATTCTGGGTGCAGAAATGCTACTTGCGTCTAGTAGAGAGAGGCCAGACACATTGCTAGACCCCCTACAGCGCTCAGGAAACCCTCTCCTCCCCCACAGTAAAGACACATCTGGCACAAAATGTCCATGGTCCTGAGGTTGAGAAGCCCTGTGGGTCCTTGACGTTCTCTTCCCCAAACAGCCTGTTCCCAAGGTCTCTCACGGGAGGAGATGAGATGTGAGAGGGATGTGGGTACAATTTTGATGTGTGGGATGGAGTATCTTCATACTTCTGTGAGGCCCCTCCCTGAGGCCTGGGGTGGACAAAAAGCTGTGGCTCTCAGGCCAGCTTTCTCACGTGGATCTTTTCTCTTTTGTAAATTTTACTATTTATTCATTTATTTGGCTGTATCACAGGATCTTTCGTTGAGGCACACAGATTCTCTAGTTGCGGTGCATGGGACAAGTTCCTCTGTGGCTTGTGGGATCCTAGTTCCCCAACCAGGAATTGAACTGTAGTCCCCTACATTGCAAGGTGGATTCTTAACCACTGGACCACCGTGGAAGTCCCCTCCAATATGAATCTTGCAAGAGACTAAAGATCCTCCACTGTAACCTGGCCTTCCAAGACATGACAAGGGGACATCTGTCAAGGCCAGTTGATAAACTGTTTTATTTGGCAGTTTTTAAGCGTGCTGAATAACTTTATTTAAATATATGACATGCAGTCCTCTGTTTGTGTCATTGCCACGGCCCTACAAAAGTGAGGGCCAGGAGAGTCGGCTTGATTTCTAGCATTCTGTCCCTTTCCCTCCTGCACAGCCAGCTACAGTGGTTCCCCCTGCAGGCTCAGCTCTAAGGATGTTCCCATACTGGAGGCAGATGGTGGGGGAGGCTCTATGGCTACAGGCTCAGTCTCAGACTGTTTCGACTCCTAGTTTGTTCCAGAGTTGGTGATCTTTTTTGTAGATGAAACAATTCACCTGGGAAATTTTTGTAGTATAGATGAGGAAACAAGTTTTTACCTGGACATTTAAGAAGAAAACTGGTAGACTATGCAAATGAGTATTCAGATGCTGGTATAGGGGCCTCACGGAGGACATGGGTGAGCTTATGAATAGAGTATGTGTGTACGTGAGTGAGTGTGAGTGGGTATGGATAAGTGTGTAAACCTGCTATTTTCCAAGATCTTAACATGTGTTTTCTCATTAAATCTTCACTATAACCACATGCAGTAGGTCTTATTATTTCCATTTTGACAAATAAGGAAACTGGACTCTCTGCTAATGGTGGAAGTAGAGGTTGAATTTAGGTATGAGGGTAGTTAGTAGTAAGGAACTTAAGGTGGGAGATATAGAAATCAATGATTTTCTTATAGGAATGTTGGAATGTCTATTTTTCTGTGTCATGCAGAAAATTAAGGTATAAGAAATGGCTTAGACTTTGTTACAGTGCTTAAAAATTGTAGCCTGCAGACTCATCTGAGACACTTTTTTCTGTTTGATCACCTGAGAATTTAAGCTATTTCCAAGAGATCCAGTTGATTCACTAATACAGGCAAAATTTTTGTCCAAAAAAGTCCAAGTGGCTTCGAAATACTGCGTAGTGAAAACAGTGGATTGGCTTGCTTCCTCTTCCTCTTGTGATATTTTTTTAGTCCCCTGATGTGGTTTGCCCTTCTTTTCCTTCTCATATTTATCCAGGCTACTCAATCAATGCCTATCAGTTTACGTGGGTTTGTGTAGAGTTTTCTCTTTTTCATTCAAGTATAATTGATTAACAATATTGTGTTAATAACATTTTCTTATATATAAACTCAGGATGGCTGTCTGGCTAATCTGATCATCTGTCCTAATATGATTGTTAAGATGACTTTAAAAATAAAAGGCAAACTAATTCCAAAAGTCCCTTTTTAAATCCTGCCAGCTACAGTGGTTCCCCCTGCAGGCTCAGCTCTAAGGATGTTCCCATACTGGAGGCAGATGGTGGGGGAGGCTCTATGGCTACAGGCTCAGTCTCAGACTGTTTCGACTCCTAGTTTGTTCCAGAGTTGGTGATCTTTTTTGTAGATGAAACAATTCACCTGGGAAATTTTTGTAGTATAGATGAGGAAACAAGTTTTTACCTGGACATTTAAGAAGAAAACTGGTAGACTATGCAAATGAGTATTCAGATGCTGGTATAGGGGCCTCACGGAGGACATGGGTGAGCTTATGAATAGAGTATGTGTGTACGTGAGTGAGTGTGAGTGGGTATGGATAAGTGTGTAAACCTGCTATTTTCCAAGATCTTAACATGTGTTTTCTCATTAAATCTTCACTATAACCACATGCAGTAGGTCTTATTATTTCCATTTTGACAAATAAGGAAACTGGACTCTCTGCTAATGGTGGAAGTAGAGGTTGAATTTAGGTATGAGGGTAGTTAGTAGTAAGGAACTTAAGGTGGGAGATATAGAAATCAATGATTTTCTTATAGGAATGTTGGAATGTCTATTTTTCTGTGTCATGCAAAAAATTAAGGTATAAGAAATGGCTTAGACTTTGTTACAGTGCTTAAAAATTGTAGCCTGCAGACTCATCTGAGACACTTTTTTCTGTTTGATCACCTGAGAATTTAAGCTATTTCCAAGAGATCCAGTTGATTCACTAATACAGGCAAAATTTTTGTCCAAAAAAGTCCAAGTGGCTTCGAAATACTGCGTAGTGAAAACAGTGGATTGGCTTGCTTCCTCTTCCTCTTGTGATATTTTTTTAGTCCCCTGATGTGGTTTGCCCTTCTTTTCCTTCTCATATTTATCCAGGCTACTCAATCAATGCCTATCAGTTTACGTGGGTTTGTGTAAAGTTTTCTCTTTTTCATTCAAGTATAATTGATTAACAATATTGTGTTAATAACATTTTCTTATATATAAACTCAGGATGGCTGTCTGGCTAATCTGATCATCTGTCCTAATATGATTGTTAAGATGACTTTAAAAATAAAAGGCAAACTAATTCCAAAAGTCAATTTGTTAAACCCTTAAACATCCTATTTATGTTTCAGCCTTAGCCTGGCTATATTTCTAGATTCAAGAACTGAACCTAATTATAGATCTATGTATAAAAAAGAGGTTTAGAGTAAGTTTGTCGTAGTACAGAGGACTCTATGCCAACAGTTTTATGACTTTGTTTATTCTTAAAATACCCAGTTTAATGGACATTTCCAGGACAACTTAAATAGAGAAGTTTTACCATGGTTGTTGATGAATTAGGGTTCCCCCCCGAAATTACCATATGTTTTAATCAATAGTAAGATTTAAAGTCTTACATATTCTACTAGTTATGGAAGAACATTAAAGGTCTAATTAAAGACCTATATCCATAGTAGAAAAAATGATGAATCTTTTCATCACTCAGCATCATGGGATCCTCCAAATATATTGTGCTTTTTCCCCGCTTGGAGTTATTTATTGGTCAGAGGGGAGGGTGGACAGAACTTCTTTTGAAGTTAACCATCTTGCTTGGATGAGCAGATACGTTGCATCAAATCACAGTAATAAAAAGACAAAATGCTTTATTAAATCTTCTTTATCACTATATTGTGCTCCAATAGAATGATCTAATTAAAGACCCAGCGGAGCCTCTTTTCATCTGAAGATGAGTTCAGAGGCTTTCCTTATTAAAAGGTTTGCACAGAAACAAATACATTGCTGTCTTGCTTCCAAGTTTCTTAGGGGTGCCTCCTTCCTGTTTTGCTCTACAAATTATGGATGTCTTGGCTGCCACTTTGTGGCTTGAAACTAACTCGTCCTTTTCATCTTCAAAGTACTTGTATGGCATTTACATGATTAATATTCATAATACCACTTGGAGGGAGGCATTGGAAATGCTCTTCTTTTCTCAGATATGGAAGCAAAAGAAGAGAATGGAAAGTGGTGTTTATTTGCTGCCACTGCTCATGAATACTTTGCTTTCTGGTTCTGAGCTCCCAAATATCTAAGCCGGTGCCTTTCCCTGACATCCCTGGCAGATGCTGCCCATTCATTTTGCATAACATGAGACTTCTTTGAGCGATCACAGTGAATCACCATCATCATCATCATCATGGGACAATGTGTACTAATCAGGGAGAAAACAATTTGGGACTGCCCCTCCATAAGAGTCTCTCCTCTTGATTTAACGAGTATTTATGAGGTACTGAATTATGTTTTAA
This sequence comes from Tragulus kanchil, assembly GCA_022376925.1. Lineage (NCBI taxonomy): Eukaryota > Metazoa > Chordata > Mammalia > Artiodactyla > Tragulidae > Tragulus > Tragulus kanchil. Next base: position 136,870,627 of record JAIOJX010000023.1, read on the forward strand.
TTTAATCCCTGAATAGTATCATTCTTGTATAAGAACTTCATTCAGGTTGGAATAAATTGTGTATCAAAAACTAGCTGCTGGTATATTATTGCATATATGTTGAATGAAAAAAATTGGTGAAGACTGTCTTATTTACAAAGCACAAATAAGAGACACAGATATAGAGAACAAATACATGGATATCAAGGGGGGGAAATGGGGATAGGATATGTATATATATACAACTGACATATATATATATACTACTATGCATAAAATAGGTAACTAATAAGAACCTGTATAACGCAGGGAGCTCTACTCATTGCTCTATGGTGACCTAATGGGAAGGAAATCCCCCAAAGAGGGATATATGTATATATATGTGCGTGTGTGCTCAGTTGCTCAGTCATGTCTGACTCTTTGAGACCCATGGTCTGCAGCCCACCAAGTTCCTCTGTCCATGGGATTTTCCAGGCAAGAATACTGGAGTGGGTTGCCATTTCTACCTCCAGGGGATCTTCCCCACTTAGGGACTGAAGCTGTGTCTCCTGCATTGGCAGGTGGGTTCTTTACAAGTGAGCCACTGGGAAGACCTGATATATGTGTACTTATAGCTGATTCACTTTGCTATACAGTGGAAGCTAACACAACATTGCAAAGCAACTTGTTGTTGTTTAGTCTTATATCATGTCCGACTCTTTGTGACCCATGGACTGCAGCACGCTAGGCTTCCCTGTCCCTGTAAAGCAACTATACTTCAATAAAAATAAAAAAAACCTAGCAGATGTTTATAGATCTTAATTGGCCATACATATTGTTCAATAATTTTCTGTTTGTGTTGCAATTCTTGTGATGAGCTTTGTACTTCTTGAATCGTCACAGACACTCTCCACGACTTGACACAAACTTGCTGTTGTTCAGATTATGTCACCCACCTAACTGCTGAGGGCATTTGAATTTGCTGACTAAATAGAAAATGATTATCTTATTTCTCCAAACCAAGGCATATTTGGTAAATTGGCAAAACTGGTACATTGTTGAATTTCTTTGACATCACGTCACTTCTTTCCCAAAACGATCTCTGCCTTTTCCCTGTCAAATTCTTGTGCATTTATTTTGTTAGCATTCTCAGAGGAGAGTGATTTCACAAGAGAATACACATGGAATTGTGAATGTCTGACTCCAGGGTGATGGTGTATCCCTTGAGAGCTGCTGGGTGTTTAAACCAGAATGCTAGCCCCACCCAACTCTCTGGTATCTGCCAAGCAAAGGAATCTGGGGGGAGCAGGTGATAATAGTATGATTGGAATCTCTCAAGTCACATCATACAGTAGTGATGATTGACACTGTGTGTATATATAAGGCAAATCCTACCCCGAAGCCTACATTTCTTTTTATTTTTAAAATGCTTTATTCACGAATTAATTCACTAAACCCTTTGGCTGCGTGGCATGTGGGATCTTATTTCCCTGCCCAGGGATCCCTGCACCTCTCTGTGTTGGAAGTATAGAGTCCTAACCACTGGCCTGACAGGAAAGTTCCAAAGCCTGTGTTTCTATATTTGGATTTCAATGTGTGAATCTGGAAAATTGGAAGAAATTCACAAGTAAATATTAAACAAGCAGTCTAAAACATCACCTATTCTATGAGGGTCCTCTCTGTGTTAGAGAAAACAGGAAGAGAATGTTCTGGGGAAGCAGCACAGAGAAAGCCAGGCAGACCCTCTTCTACATTTTATTTTCCATTCTGAATTTGATACTGACCTGCCTGACCCTTGGAGTCTCCAATGCAGATAGAGTGGAAAACAAGACGAATGATCTGGGACAGAGGTGCAGGTCGGGTAACAGCAACAGTGAGTGAGACACGTGAAATACTCCAGTGGTGGTTTATTCCAGGATGGAATAAGGGTGTATGTGGGGAGGAGCTGAGAGGCTGGAGGAGAGTCTGCCCCATTACTGTCCTGAGCTCTCTAATCCTTCACTGTCCGTTGTTCAATTTCTTGTGTTTTTGAGCTTTGTACTTCTTGAATCGTCACAGACACTCTCCACGACTTGACACAAACTTGCTGTTGTTCAGATTATGTCACCCACCTAACTGCTGAGGGCATTTGAATTTGCTGACTAAATAGAAAATGATTATCTTATTTCTCCAAACCAAGGCATATTTGGTAAATTGGCAAAACTGGTACATTGTTGAATTTCTTTGACATCACGTCACTTCTTTCCCAAAACGATCTCTGCCTTTTCCCTGTCAAATTCTTGTGCATTTATTTTGTTAGCATTCTCAGAGGAGAGTGATTTCACAAGAGAATACACATGGAATTGTGAATGTCTGACTCCAGGGTGATGGTGTATCCCTTGAGAGCTGCTGGGTGTTTAAACCAGAATGCTAGCCCCACCCAACTCTCTGGTATCTGCCAAGCAAAGGAATCTGGGGGGAGCAGGTGATAATAGTATGATTGGAATCTCTCAAGTCACATCATACAGTAGTGATGATTGACACTGTGTGTATATATAAGGCAAATCCTACCCCGAAGCCTACATTTCTTTTTATTTTTAAAATGCTTTATTCACGAATTAATTCACTAAACCCTTTGGCTGCGTGGCATGTGGGATCTTATTTCCCTGCCCAGGGATCCCTGCACCTCTCTGTGTTGGAAGTATAGAGTCCTAACCACTGGCCTGACAGGAAAGTTCCAAAGCCTGTGTTTCTATATTTGGATTTCAATGTGTGAATCTGGAAAATTGGAAGAAATTCACAAGTAAATATTAAACAAGCAGTCTAAAACATCACCTATTCTATGAGGGTCCTCTCTGTGTTAGAGAAAACAGGAAGAGAATGTTCTGGGGAAGCAGCACAGAGAAAGCCAGGCAGACCCTCTTCTACATTTTATTTTCCATTCTGAATTTGATACTGACCTGCCTGACCCTTGGAGTCTCCAATGCAGATAGAGTGGAAAACAAGACGAATGATCTGGGACAGAGGTGCAGGTCGGGTAACAGCAACAGTGAGTGAGACACGTGAAATACTCCAGTGGTGGTTTATTCCAGGATGGAATAAGGGTGTATGTGGGGGGAGGAGCTGAGAGGCTGGAGGAGAGTCTGCCCCATTACTGTCCTGAGCTCTCTAATCCTTCACTGTCCGTTGTAACTTGTGCTTAGCTGAAGTCACTCAACATAAGTCCTCAAAGGGCCAGGCAGTGCAAGAAGAAGTGGCTTTTTGAGCCCTGTGTGTCTTGGTTAATTCCTTTGGCCTTCCATTTTTAATTTTCACAGGTTTTCAGCTTGAGCTTAACAATCATTTGTGATCAAGGTTAAATGAAAGTTTATTTTACTTTTGGTGACATTTTCACAGCTCATTTGAACTTAGGTCCCTCATGGGAGAAATATTTACAAAGAAATAGCATCAAATTGCATGGAATAAATGCCGTGCCATTCAACTATGTAAATAGCAGCGGAGATGTTTAATTGAAAATGAAACACTGGTAAAATGCAAACATCATTTTGTTCCAGTGGTTGTGAGCACAGGCTTCGGGTGGCAGCAATGAACACATGAACGTGGAAGTTAGAGTGTTAGGGTCCACGCACCCTATTGTGGCTGTAAGTCTTTCTCATAGTCGCTGCACATTCTTCAAGGCTGTTTAGTCCACCTCTCAAAGCACACTCATTTTTTTTTTTTTCAAAAAAATCAAAATGACTAATTTGAAAAGATACATGGACACCTGTGTTCACAGCAGCACTATTTACAGTTACGAAGGCCTGGGAGTAACCTTTGTCCACTGACTGATGAATGGGTAAATAAGATGTGGCATATATGCAGGGGAATATTATTCAGCCATAGAAAAGAATGAAGTTTTGCTGTTTGCTGCAACATGGGTGGACTTGGAGGGCATTATGCTAAGTGAAATAAGTCAGACAGAGGAAGACAAACACTGTAATGATAGCACTTACATGTGGAATGGGAAAAATACAACAAACTAGTGAATAAAGGAAAGAAGAAGCAGATTCACGGATATAGACAGCAAATCAGTGGTTACCTGTGGGGTGAGAGAAGTGGGAAGGACAATACAGGGATAGAGTAAAAAGAGTTATTATGGGACTATAGGAAGTCATATGTGTGAAACTTTTGAAAATTGTAAAACAATATAGAATTTAAAGCTCCAATGCTTTGGCTACCTGATGCGAATAGATCTCATTGGAAAAGAGCCTGATGTTGGGAAAAATAGAAGGCAGGAGGATAAGGGGATGACAGAGGATGAGATGGCTGGATGGCATCACTGACCCAGTGGACATGAGTGAGCAAGCTCCAAGAGATGGTGATGGACAGGGAAGCCTGGGGTGTTGCTGTCCATGGGGTCGCAAAGAGTTGGACACGACTGAGGGACTGAACTGAACTGATAGAATTTAAAAGAGTCTTCCATTCAATAAAACATCTTACTCTCAGGCAACTAAGATGCAATAGAACAAGCTCTTGCTCCTTTAAAAAAAAAAAAAGACCCACTCATTTGTTGTCATAAGGATTGGCTATTTGAAACCTATTTCCACTGGCATTTTAATGTATACTTCAATGTATCATCAGGCTTTTTTTTTTTTTTTTCTCATTAAGCCTTTCTGTGGCTATATCTCTCCAAATGCTTTGGGCTTCCCTGGTGGCTCAGTAAAGAATCTGCATGCAATGAGGAGACCTGGTTTCAATCCCTGGGTTGGGAAGACCCACTGGAGAAGGGAATGGTAACTCACTCCAGTATTGTTGCCTGGAGAATCCCATGGACAGAGGAGCCTTGCAAGCTACTGTCCAGGGGTTTAGAAAGAATCGGAAATGACTGAGTGACTAACGCTTTCACTTCTTCCAGATGCTTTATTGTTTTAGACCACTAGGAGCACACCTGGCCTTCTAAAGAAAGCATCAAATTACTGGTGTTTTGATTTGCTTGTCTATTTATGTAGCTGTAACTCTGTGTTGTATGGCGCTACCTCTGTGCCCTAAACAAAACCCTACCAGGTCCTATCTTGACAAGAATAATTTTGGAGGTAGCGTGCACGTGTGGTTATGGGCTAAGGAATATACAATTACTTTGGAGAGAGTTGTCTGCACTTACCTCCTTTTCTGGAAGAGTGGTCATCTGTTCTAGATTTATAAGCTTTAAGATGTGAGGATGAAATTGTGATTTATACCTTTTGATCTAAAATTTAGTAGAGGTGGAGGATTTTTTCAATGATCTCAACTGACTGTATATGTATTTCGAAATTACATTAATTGGAGAATTTCTTTTAACCTTTCTCGAAAAATTGATCCAAATAGGTATAACAACCATTAAGAGCACAGACTGTGGAGCCAGCCCTATTGGTTTAGCCAGGAATCCCCCACCCCCACCCCAGCCAGTTACTGAGCTCTTCTGTGCCTCAGTTTTCTCATCTGTAAAATCAGTATAAGAATAATATTTAGTTCATCAGGTTGTTATAAGGATTAGATGAGGTAACATATGTAGAATAAACAGAACAGTGCCAGGCACAGTTAGTGCTAGATAAATGTGGTTACTGTTCATTCCATTAGTAAATATTTATTAAGAGCTTTTATTACTTAGCATTTACTCATCTGCATTAACTTTGTATATTATTATTATGTTTTATGGGAAACCTCTTCACCTGATTTATTTCATTGTTTTTTTCCAGCTTGATAAAATTATATATAGGCTGTACAATGTGAGTTTTAAAAAGATGTACAAAGTGACGATTTAATATGCATATACACTGTGAAATGATGAGCAGAATTAAGTTAATTGACATATATAGGATCTCATGTAGTTACCACTTTTGTGTGTAGGTGGCAAGAAACTTTAAGATCTACTGGGTGGTGGTGGTGGTGGTGGGGGGGTTCCAGCTATGCAGGAGGGATAGGCGTCTGAGGCGCAAAGGCTGCCATTTCGAACTCCCTGGAGACTCAGGGATCGCCTGTCCCGGACTGTCAGGCTCAAGACGCTTAGAAGCCAAAGCCTCGAAAAACAGTTGGAAAATTTGGAACACTGCACGTTCAGGTTGACACTTTTGAGGGAAAGACTGGGAGCTGGCTTTTAGTGCTAGAGTGAGGCAGGAAGAAGTACGTCGGGAGACCTTGAAGAATCTCTCAAAACTTTGCCATATTCTCTGAGGAAGCAGGGGGACTAACAAACGCCAGACTCCCACATTTCGCACACTCACGAATTTGAAGTCAGACACTCAGGCAGCAGCGGGAAAAGCCAAGGGATTTCATTTAAATCTAATTCCTTCCCTCTAACAGCTGGAGACTTTTTTGATTTTTTAACGAAAGTGGGGGTGGGCAAAAGACGAAACATCTGAAGTGCCAACCTGTCTCACGAGCTTCCTTAAGCAGCGGCTCCCACCTGTTATCTCAGAAGAAACCTTACCGGAAATGGGGGCGGGCAGAAAGAGGAACCACCGGAAACGTTTACTTCTCTCACCTGTTCCTCAGTCAGCTGCTCCTAGCTGCTACTGCCGAAGGAATGTTGCCACGACCTTACTGAGTTCACTCAAGTCTCACCAGCCAGAAAAGAACCCCTTACTGACAAGACGAATAGTGAATAAACAGAACAGTGCCAGGCACAGTTAGTGCTAGATAAATGTGGTTACTGTTCATTCCATTAGTAAATATTTATTAAGAGCTTTTATTACTTAGCATTTACTCATCTGCATTAACTTTGTATATTATTATTATGTTTTATGGGAAACCTCTTCACCTGATTTATTTCATTGTTTTTTTCCAGCTTGATAAAATTATATATAGGCTGTACAATGTGAGTTTTAAAAAGATGTACAAAGTGACGATTTAATATGCATATACACTGTGAAATGATGAGCAGAATTAAGTTAATTGACATATATAGGATCTCATGTAGTTACCACTTTTGTGTGTAGGTGGCAAGAAACTTTAAGATCTACTGGGTGGTGGTGGTGGTGGTGGGGGGGTTCCAGCTATGCAGGAGGGATAGGCGTCTGAGGCGCAAAGGCTGCCATTTCGAACTCCCTGGAGACTCAGGGATCGCCTGTCCCGGACTGTCAGGCTCAAGACGCTTAGAAGCCAAAGCCTCGAAAAACAGTTGGAAAATTTGGAACACTGCACGTTCAGGTTGACACTTTTGAGGGAAAGACTGGGAGCTGGCTTTTAGTGCTAGAGTGAGGCAGGAAGAAGTACGTCGGGAGACCTTGAAGAATCTCTCAAAACTTTGCCATATTCTCTGAGGAAGCAGGGGGACTAACAAACGCCAGACTCCCACATTTCGCACACTCACGAATTTGAAGTCAGACACTCAGGCAGCAGCGGGAAAAGCCAAGGGATTTCATTTAAATCTAATTCCTTCCCTCTAACAGCTGGAGACTTTTTTGATTTTTTAACGAAAGTGGGGGTGGGCAAAAGACGAAACATCTGAAGTGCCAACCTGTCTCACGAGCTTCCTTAAGCAGCGGCTCCCACCTGTTATCTCAGAAGAAACCTTACCGGAAATGGGGGCGGGCAGAAAGAGGAACCACCGGAAACGTTTACTTCTCTCACCTGTTCCTCAGTCAGCTGCTCCTAGCTGCTACTGCCGAAGGAATGTTGCCACGACCTTACTGAGTTCACTCAAGTCTCACCAGCCAGAAAAGAACCAGGCTCCCGGAGAATGCTGTCAGCTGACAAGACACCAACCCGGGGAAATCTACAGGTAGTCTTCGAAGAATGAGTAACAAAAGTCTGATGGAATATGCTAATGGGGCATCTTGGAACAAGCACCTGATCACTGAGGAGTTAGTTACAAACGAAAAAGCAGACCGCTACTATAAATCCAGAAAGCTTCTCAGGATTTTTAGAAGAAGGCAGCAGATGATAATCTTTGCTCTTCATTTGTCTCGTTGTTCAAGTTTTTCAGAATGAAAAGAAATACTGAAGAGATGAAGGTGTGTGAACAACATCCATCGATGTATATGATGAATAGCTGCTGAATGACTGTGACCTGCTAAGACATGCCAGTGGCACCTTATTAGCAGTGACTTGGCTGTCTGGCCCTTTACTAAATTTGCAGACATGTGATCATCTTCTGTTGAAATTTAGATCCTCTCATCTGAGTAATGGTTGAAGTCACTCGTGTAGAGGATACTGCCAAGAGCAAGACCAAGGACTGTACCTGGGTGTTGCCAGATTAAGGTATGGACAGATAAATAGAATTAATGAAGAGAGAAAGAAAGACTTAGAGGTAAGAATATAATTAGCATAAAGACAGAAATATGCTGATTTCAAGACATTATTAAACATATTCAAATGCTACAAAGCTCAGATTAAAGAATTGACTCATATATTGATTGGGCAATTAGAAGGCCACTAAGAATTTATCCGATTCTGACCTGATTCCAGGAAGTAACATTCAAAGTGGTACAGATGTTAGATATACTTACCTTGGGTGGAAACAGTGGTAGTGTGGAAGAGGTACCAGGATCAAGGGAAAATTCTTTAATACAAAAGAGTTTGTGACATGTTTGTAGTCTTCAGGAATTAATCAGCATACACAGAGAAGCTAAAAATAAAGGAAAATAAAACCAACTGACACAGTAAGATTTAACAAAAGTGTTTGAGGAGAAATGGTTAAAAGAAGTTCTACCAAAAGGAGAAGTTCCTCAGTCAGCTGCTCCTAGCTGCTACTGCCGAAGGAATGTTGCCACGACCTTACTGAGTTCACTCAAGTCTCACCAGCCAGAAAAGAACCAGGCTCCCGGAGAATGCTGTCAGCTGACAAGACACCAACCCGGGGAAATCTACAGGTAGTCTTCAAGAATGAGTAACAAAAGTCTGATGGAATATGCTAATGGGGCATCTTGGAACAAGCACCTGATCACTGAGGAGTTAGTTACAAACGAAAAAGCAGACCGCTACTATAAATCCAGAAAGCTTCTCAGGATTTTTAGAAGAAGGCAGCAGATGATAATCTTTGCTCTTCATTTGTCTCGTTGTTCAAGTTTTTCAGAATGAAAAGAAATACTGAAGAGATGAAGGTGTGTGAACAACATCCATCGATGTATATGATGAATAGCTGCTGAATGACTGTGACCTGCTAAGACATGCCAGTGGCACCTTATTAGCAGTGACTTGGCTGTCTGGCCCTTTACTAAATTTGCAGACATGTGATCATCTTCTGTTGAAATTTAGATCCTCTCATCTGAGTAATGGTTGAAGTCACTCGTGTAGAGGATACTGCCAAGAGCAAGACCAAGGACTGTACCTGGGTGTTGCCAGATTAAGGTATGGACAGATAAATAGAATTAATGAAGAGAGAAAGAAAGACTTAGAGGTAAGAATATAATTAGCATAAAGACAGAAATATGCTGATTTCAAGACATTATTAAACATATTCAAATGCTACAAAGCTCAGATTAAAGAATTGACTCATATATTGATTGGGCAATTAGAAGGCCACTAAGAATTTATCCGATTCTGACCTGATTCCAGGAAGTAACATTCAAAGTGGTACAGATGTTAGATATACTTACCTTGGGTGGAAACAGTGGTAGTGTGGAAGAGGTACCAGGATCAAGGGAAAATTCTTTAATACAAAAGAGTTTGTGACATGTTTGTAGTCTTCAGGAATTAATCAGCATACACAGAGAAGCTAAAAATAAAGGAAAATAAAACCAACTGACACAGTAAGATTTAACAAAAGTGTTTGAGGAGAAATGGTTAAAAGAAGTTCTACCATGAAATTATGTCTGTGTGAATATTCACTAAGATTATTGTATTTGGCTCTGTATGGTAGTATGTCCCAAAACCTGTTAGTTGGCATCCCTGCCTTCTATGCAATTAACAGTGTGGAGTCATTAACACTGATTCTGACCAAAAAATAAAGGATGCATACACTCTGATGTCTAAAAAAAAAAAAAAAAAAGATCTACTGAGCTCTTAGCAACTTTGAAGTATATAATGCAATATTGTTAACTCTTATCCCCAAGCTGTATGGTAGAGTCCTAAAGCTTAGTCCTCTTACAACTGAAAGTGTGTACAGTACCCTTCAATCAACACCTCCCTATTTCCCTGGTGTTCAAGGAAGCAATTCTTTTTTTTTAATTTATTATAATTTTTTTGGTGTAATTGCTTTCCAATGTTTATTAGTTTCTGCTGTACAATGATGTGAATCAGCTGTATGTATTCATGTATCCCCTTCCTCTTGGGTCTCCTTCCCTGTCCTCCTCTATCCCACCTCTCCAGGTTGTCACAGAGCACTGAGCTGAGCTCCTTGTGCCCTACATAGCTTCTTCCCCCCAGCTCTCTATCTTACACGTGGTGGTGTATATATTGTCAGTGTTACTCGCCCAATCCATGACACTGTCTTCTTCCCCTACTGTGTCCACACATCCATTCTTGACATCTGTGTCTCTATTCCTGCCCTGCACATATAGGTCCATCAGTGCCATTTTCCTAGATTCCACATTATTAAACATATTCAAATGCTACAAAGCTCAGATTAAAGAATTGACTCATATATTGATTGGGCAATTAGAAGGCCACTAAGAATTTATCCGATTCTGACCTGATTCCAGGAAGTAACATTCAAAGTGGTACAGATGTTAGATATACTTACCTTGGGTGGAAACAGTGGTAGTGTGGAAGAGGTACCAGGATCAAGGGAAAATTCTTTAATACAAAAGAGTTTGTGACATGTTTGTAGTCTTCAGGAATTAATCAGCATACACAGAGAAGCTAAAAATAAAGGAAAATAAAACCAACTGACACAGTAAGATTTAACAAAAGTGTTTGAGGAGAAATGGTTAAAAGAAGTTCTACCATGAAATTATGTCTGTGTGAATATTCACTAAGATTATTGTATTTGGCTCTGTATGGTAGTATGTCCCAAAACCTGTTAGTTGGCATCCCTGCCTTCTATGCAATTAACAGTGTGGAGTCATTAACACTGATTCTGACCAAAAAATAAAGGATGCATACACTCTGATGTCTAAAAAAAAAAAAAAAAAAGATCTACTGAGCTCTTAGCAACTTTGAAGTATATAATGCAATATTGTTAACTCTTATCCCCAAGCTGTATGGTAGAGTCCTAAAGCTTAGTCCTCTTACAACTGAAAGTGTGTACAGTACCCTTCAATCAACACCTCCCTATTTCCCTGGTGTTCAAGGAAGCAATTCTTTTTTTTTAATTTATTATAATTTTTTTGGTGTAATTGCTTTCCAATGTTTATTAGTTTCTGCTGTACAATGATGTGAATCAGCTGTATGTATTCATGTATCCCCTTCCTCTTGGGTCTCCTTCCCTGTCCTCCTCTATCCCACCTCTCCAGGTTGTCACAGAGCACTGAGCTGAGCTCCTTGTGCCCTACATAGCTTCTTCCCCCCAGCTCTCTATCTTACACGTGGTGGTGTATATATTGTCAGTGTTACTCGCCCAATCCATGACACTGTCTTCTTCCCCTACTGTGTCCACACATCCATTCTTGACATCTGTGTCTCTATTCCTGCCCTGCACATATAGGTCCATCAGTGCCATTTTCCTAGATTCCACATATATGCATAAATACACGATATTCGTTTTTCTCTTCCTGACTCATTTCACTCTATTTGATAGACTCAAACTTGACTACAAATTCTCCCTGCTTCATTCTGCACAATGAAGGTCGAGTCTTAAAGAGTTAAAATCTGATGAAAATGTGCTCATATCTGGCAAAATTCTTACTATGAACATTTTTTCTTAAGTTAAAGGGCAGCATCTGGACTTCAGTAAGCAAATATGCAATAATGTGTTACTTTGACCTTTTAAAAAGTTGATCTTTGTTTTATTCAGATTGTAAAAATATTCTGAAGAGTTGTGTTGAATTGTGTTTTGGCCATCATTTAGTGAAGTATCGATGTGCAAAGGATGCGTTTACCTTTCATACTTGTACCAAAAATTAGGCAATAAGCTGAAAGAATTATTTAAAGTCAAAAATGAGAGAGATCAAGCTTCAGCTCACCAAACACAGAAATCCAACCTGAAATAATCCTTCTTAGTTGGGAAATGGTTGACTCTTGTTCTAGCCTAAGGGTCAGAGACCTTAGGATGGGTGATTTTCCTCCTGTTAACAGCCACGTCTTTGTGACCAGAGTCAGGCAAAAATCCTGGCTACAGCACAGACGTGGGTGTGAGAGCACCTCAAATTTGCCTCCCATTTGAGGCATTTAATTTCTAAAACTCAAAGTGGACTTTGCCAGCAATAGAAAATTACTCCCCTAATTCAAAGTCTTTGTTTATTATTAATAGAAAAACCCCAAATGTAACAAGCACATTTAGAGTAAAGCTTTGGTGTATGTGTGTGATTGCATCATCCAAGGCCCCTTTTATTAGTCCCCTGTCCCTTCTCCTTGAAGCCTCTCTGTGTGGAGTCTGAGGCAGCCTCACAGCCAACTGGAGTGGCCAGACCCTCCCTCTCCTCCTGGAGGCAGGGAGTTTAGAATCCAGAATTAGACACTGTCTTCTGGGGCTCAGGCTCTCGAGCCGGCAGTGTGCGGCGAGGGGACAGATGGAGGAGGCGTGCGCTCTGGCAGTGGGACTGGAGCAGCAGCTACCCCTACTCTGGTTGTGGATCTGGCTCCATCCGGCTTCTGGCTTCCTGACCCTTATCCTAGCCAGGTGCCCCAGCTTCCCAGCAATTCTGCAAGCTTCTGTGTACTTCTGCTCAATCCCCTTCCTCGCCTTTCTTGTCTTCCCTTATGATCATCAGAGGGCTTCCCCCGCGGCTCAGCAGTAATGAATCTGCCTGCAGTGCAGGAGATGCAGGTTTAGTCTCTGGGTTGGGAAGATCCCCTGGAGAAGGAAATGGCAACCCACTCCAGTAGTCTTGTCTGGAGAATCCCATGGAGAGAGGAGCCTGGTGGGCTACAGTCCATAGGGCTGTAAAGAGTTGGAGGCAACTGAAGTGGGCATGCGTGCATGATCATCAGACTAGGTTTGTATAGAATATTTCTTACAAACAAGAACTTACATTGATGCAACAGTTTTCAAAGCCTGGGAAGAATGAAAGGTTAATGGTTTGCACTGAATTATCAATGCAGTTGATGATAACTTAGCTTTCCATGAGCTTTCTTGGAAGCTCTTAGCTGTTGGGAAACTGCATCAGTTATAGGCTCCCGCAGGATTGCACAATGAAATTTTGCTCAAATGTATTTGGGGTCAGCAGTCCTCTCTCATCAGCCATGAAGTCACTCAGTTCTGTAGTTCAGCCTTGTGGATATTTTGAAGTTAAAATTTTGTGTTGAAATGAGATGCACTGATGTCTTAGGGGAGGTGGGGGAGGGTCAGTCAACAGACAGAATTGGTTTCAATACTATGCTTTCCAGAAGTGAAGTGTCTGCCATGGTGTTATTAGCTGAGATAGCGTAGGCAGTTTTACATGTCAGGAAGAATGAACATGCACCCCGCAGGTCTGATTACTAACATTAAGGAAGTTCTGCTCTGCGTAACCCCCAGGGCCAAGCCTCCAGGAAAGTTAAAGGTCCCTGTTCTACCAATAAAATGGGAGACTCATGTGCCTTGTTTTGATTGACTATAAACTTGAACTGATGGAATTTTGTTCTTAAAGGTGAAAGCAAACACGAATAGGTGACAAGTTGTTTTCCTTAAAAGTCCTTACACCTTCTTTGAAATCATTTATCATAAAGTTTCTGAAAATAAACAAAATCAATATTGCCTTATGGTTATCACAGGAAAAAGAAAGTGAAAAAGCCAAAGTGACCATTTTCCTTAAAATCCCACATAGAAGAAATTTTGTCGACTTAGGCCATGGCTCAGGAGAGGGGTAATTGTGTTATTTAATAAGCAAGCTTGTTGTAGGAACAGCAGAAGAAGCCGTATTTATAAAAAGATTTAAGGAGTAATTAAATGACTGAAAGTGAATTTATGAAACGTATCATAGATCCTTGAAATACAAAAGTAATTAGGTGAGATTCACCTTCATGCAGTGAATTAAAGGCATAACTAGTCATGTCCAGTAACATGCATATTCCCAAATGACGTGTAAGCAGGGGTTTGGAAGTCAACTGTAGACCTGGCCCTCTGCTCTCAGCTAACCAGCTAACTAACCAAAGGCCCATTTACCTTGACTGTGAGGTCAACAGTGTGGACTCTGAGAACTCAAGCTTCCTCTTAGATCTAAAATGCCATGGTCCTAAAAGCATACTCTGTATCTTTTTTTAAAAATTGTCTGCTTATATTTCTCTTCTCTCAGAAGGAAGGGGGAATGAAATAGAAACACAGTGTTGAAGCGGACAGTTCTCTTCCTAAATGCTAGGTCTCTGAGTGAATTCAGGATGCAGATCCATTTAGTTCACAACCTCCCAGATGAAAAAGAGAGGAGGGTCCAATGCTACTCCCCCAGCGACCGCCATCCAGGGCAAAGAACACATCTCTTCACACCACAGGGTGATGTTGGTGTCACCACAGAGGTGCTGGACTGCATGGGTGGTGTCTGCCTCTGTCACCAAGGGCGCCGTGACTTTGGACAAATTCTGTAGCCACTGTAGGGCTCTTATCTTCAAAAACAGAGGTCTGAGACCTGCGTAAACTACCTTGGATTCTTCTTAACCCAGGAATTCCAGAAAGTAAAGTCCTGTCACCAATAAATGGGAGACTCATGTGCCTTGTTTTGATTGACTATAAACTTGAACTGATGGAATTTTGTTCTTAAAGGTGAAAGCAAACACGAATAGGTGACAAGTTGTTTTCCTTAAAAGTCCTTACACCTTCTTTGAAATCATTTATCATAAAGTTTCTGAAAATAAACAAAATCAATATTGCCTTATGGTTATCACAGGAAAAAGAAAGTGAAAAAGCCAAAGTGACCATTTTCCTTAAAATCCCACATAGAAGAAATTTTGTCGACTTAGGCCATGGCTCAGGAGGTGGGTAATTGTGTTATTTAATAAGCAAGCTTGTTGTAGGAACAGCAGAAGAAGCCGTATTTATAAAAAGATTTAAGGAGTAATTAAATGACTGAAAGTGAATTTATGAAACGTATCATAGATCCTTGAAATACAAAAGTAATTAGGTGAGATTCACCTTCATGCAGTGAATTAAAGGCATAACTAGTCATGTCCAGTAACATGCATATTCCCAAATGACGTGTAAGCAGGGGTTTGGAAGTCAACTGTAGACCTGGCCCTCTGCTCTCAGCTAACCAGCTAACTAACCAAAGGCCCATTTACCTTGACTGTGAGGTCAACAGTGTGGACTCTGAGAACTCAAGCTTCCTCTTAGATCTAAAATGCCATGGTCCTAAAAGCATACTCTGTATCTTTTTTTAAAAATTGTCTGCTTATATTTCTCTTCTCTCAGAAGGAAGGGGGAATGAAATAGAAACACAGTGTTGAAGCGGACAGTTCTCTTCCTAAATGCTAGGTCTCTGAGTGAATTCAGGATGCAGATCCATTTAGTTCACAACCTCCCAGATGAAAAAGAGAGGAGGGTCCAATGCTACTCCCCCAGCGACCACCATCCAGGGCAAAGAACACATCTCTTCACACCACAGGGTGATGTTGGTGTCACCACAGAGGTGCTGGACTGCATGGGTGGTGTCTGCCTCTGTCACCAAGGGCGCCGTGACTTTGGACAAATTCTGTAGCCACTGTAGGGCTCTTATCTTCAAAAGAGGAGCCTGGACAGGCCTCTGGCATTCTTTCCGGCTCTTATATCCTTTGATTCAAAGAAACCATTGTCTTGGGTATCAGTAAGGATCCGATGTGTCTATTAATTTGAAGTTTTCTTTGCTTTGGCCTAAAACAGTATCATTCCAAGCTGCAAAGTGGAGATAGTTTCTTAATCGAGACTAACTAGTCCTTTACAACAACAAGAGGAAGATTTTGGAATTTTTTTGAAACCAAGGGAATAAAACACTTCCCAGGTGGTACAACAGTAAAGAATACAGAATTAGACACCTGACAGTGCAGGAATTCACAATAGATACTGGTTCGATCCCTTGGTCGGGAAGATCCCCTGGAGGAAGAAGTGGTAACCCACTCCAGCATTCTTATCTGGGAAATCCCATGTTGCCTGGAGGACTATAGTCCATGGAGTTGGAAGGAGTCAGACATGACTGAGCTCGAGAAAATAAAACAGCAGGGCACATCATCAGGAGAGAGGCAGAGCTATGGGAAGATGGAGCGATTAGGCATTTTTCTATCAACGACAAGAAAGTTGTAAGAAGAAAGTGAAAAAAAGAGAGAGAAAGAACAACACAGGGGAAGGAATTGGGGAGGAAAAAGGAAATAAACAGATTCATTGCAACCCCTCTTGGGCTGCAGGTCTTTGAAGTGAGGTCAGAGTCACAGCACAGCATCGTGGGACCAGAGGTCGACAGAGAAGGAGATGGAGACCCTTTGTGCAAAGGTTAATAGTCATGTGTCAGGAGTGCTTTATCAGAGTGAAATGCCCTGTGTGTTTTTAGATACTTCGTAGAGGAGTAAGCCAGGTCTGGGGAAGTTTCCCAGAGTTCTTATGAAAGAAGAATTCTATGGTTTAAAACCTGAAAAAAGATCCTCTGCAAACTAGAGGCTCTGTTTTCACTAGAATTATCTTTGAAATATTTGAATACCAATGAGGAAAGGGCTGGTGGTTCTTATTTAAAAGGATCCAAAACAAACCGATTTGATTTTTGTTTTGGGTGAAAAGGGTGGGTGAGTGAAGTGGCAGATAGTGATCTCTGGAGCCTTCTCCTTTGCTCCCTAGAGTCTGCACTGTTTCTACAAGTTCAGTGCCATGTAAATTACAAATGGGACGGGAGATCTTGGCTCTCTGTAGGCATGCTGGCTCCTAGGCGACGTCAGCCAAAGGTCAAAACCAAAGTAAATTCAAGTTTGCTTTGACAAAACGTACTTTCTCATTCAGATAGCAGAGTAGGTGATTGTGTGAAATTAGCAGAGGTTACTGTGGAATCATCTGGGAAGTTTCCTGCAAGTGGTGCTTCCTTGAATGAATTATCCAGAGTGTTTCAGATCACTCAGTTCCAGGGAGATACTGATGTAATTTTTTTTTTTTTTTTTAATAAGAAACCTAAGCCTTACGCTCTACAGTTGGTGGGTTTCTTGGTGTGGAAGTGATGTGGTCCAGCTTTTTAATTTGTTCGACTCTCCTCCGGTGATGCACACTCAGGCAGCTTCTCGGATGATTAAGAGGGTTCATAGGGAACTTCCACCTCTGACTGTTTAATTTACCAGCACTTTTAGAAGCAAGGCTGATAAAATGCATAAATTTGTCACATCTCTAGTGATGGGGGACCCTCGTCAGGTCTGTTTCTAAAACCCTTTGGTTCCGCGCTTTTGTGAAGCCAGGTCACTGATGACAAGTGTAATGCAGAGTGATTAAGTCATAACTAGCCTTTCAGTGTTTCCTCGAAGGTTAAGACCTGAGGATCTGAATAAAAAGTAGCAGGATCCTTGCTCTGATCTTTTTCTGACATTTCCCAAATCCCCAAGGCCAAGGCCACGGTATAGGTTGTGGCCCATAAACTGTTCCATACTTGTGTCCCTTGCTGTGGGCTCACAGGCAAGTTGGTTTCTGAGGGCAGGGCAAAGAATAAGCACATGTTATGTGACTCATATTGGATGAGATTGTGGATCTAATTTTAGTAAGCTTATCAAAGCCCTTTAAATGCAAAGAAAACACAGGAGCAATAAATGATCATATAGTCACAGAATGCTGAGATGCAAATTTGTTGTTTGAAAAAGATCCTCTGCAAACTAGAGGCTCTGTTTTCAAGATTATCTTTAAAAGGAAAGGGCTGGTGGTTCTTATTTAAAAGGATCCAAAACAAACCGATTTGATTTTTGTTTTGGGTGAAAAGGGTGGGTGAGTGAAGTGGCAGATAGTGATCTCTGGAGCCTTCTCCTTTGCTCCCTAGAGTCTGCACTGTTTCTACAAGTTCAGTGCCATGTAAATTACAAATGGGACGGGAGATCTTGGCTCTCTGTAGGCATGCTGGCTCCTAGGCGACGTCAGCCAAAGGTCAAAACCAAAGTAAATTCAAGTTTGCTTTGACAAAACGTACTTTCTCATTCAGATAGCAGAGTAGGTGATTGTGTGAAATTAGCAGAGGTTACTGTGGAATCATCTGGGAAGTTTCCTGCAAGTGGTGCTTCCTTGAATGAATTATCCAGAGTGTTTCAGATCACTCAGTTCCAGGGAGATACTGATGTAATTTTTTTTTTTTTTTTTAATAAGAAACCTAAGCCTTACGCTCTACAGTTGGTGGGTTTCTTGGTGTGGAAGTGATGTGGTCCAGCTTTTTAATTTGTTCGACTCTCCTCCGGTGATGCACACTCAGGCAGCTTCTCGGATGATTAAGAGGGTTCATAGGGAACTTCCACCTCTGACTGTTTAATTTACCAGCACTTTTAGAAGCAAGGCTGATAAAATGCATAAATTTGTCACATCTCTAGTGATGGGGGACCCTCGTCAGGTCTGTTTCTAAAACCCTTTGGTTCCGCGCTTTTGTGAAGCCAGGTCACTGATGACAAGTGTAATGCAGAGTGATTAAGTCATAACTAGCCTTTCAGTGTTTCCTCGAAGGTTAAGACCTGAGGATCTGAATAAAAAGTAGCAGGATCCTTGCTCTGATCTTTTTCTGACATTTCCCAAATCCCCAAGGCCAAGGCCACGGTATAGGTTGTGGCCCATAAACTGTTCCATACTTGTGTCCCTTGCTGTGGGCTCACAGGCAAGTTGGTTTCTGAGGGCAGGGCAAAGAATAAGCACATGTTATGTGACTCATATTGGATGAGATTGTGGATCTAATTTTAGTAAGCTTATCAAAGCCCTTTAAATGCAAAGAAAACACAGGAGCAATAAATGATCATATAGTCACAGAATGCTGAGATGCAAATTTGTTGTTTGATGTATTATAAAAATTCTGTCATTTTCCCAAGCTCTTGTGGTACAGCGATTATCATGTGAAAGTATTAGTCGCTTAGTCATGACCAACTCTTTGTGACCCCATGGACTGTTGCCTGCCAGGCTCCTCTGTCCATGGGATTCTCCAGTCCAGACTACTGAAGTGGGTTGTCATTTTTTTCTCCAACAGTTACTATGAAGCAACTCATTTAACACGAGCTCTGGATTCTGAAAAGTATTTACCCTGTGAAAAAGGATTTCCTCCTCTTTTAATTGTCCCTCAACATTTCTGATAGGATGCAATATTAATATTTTTTACATATGATGACAAGCAGACGGAATGTTTCTCCTAGGATAGATGTCGTTATATAACCAGATATCATTTTCTAAAAGAGCAGGTCAAGTAATGTTAGACTTAGTAAATAACTGTGGGTACCTCGAACAGGTCTCAAATCAATAATGACAGAGGTAGCCTGATAGCAATTTATGAACCACAATCCTCTTGGGAAACGTATTTCAAACCATAACTTCATCTAAACTGTTTATCGGCTAAGCTTGCTCAAATGTATGAAGTGTCAAAAAGTTTCTTTGACATTAGGCTTGTTATTGTCCTTTGATTTATGGGCCAAAGCAAAATGTAGTAAATAAAAAGATCATTTGGTGGTTTGGTATTTTATGGAAATGATTAGAAACATTTGCCAATGCTATTCATTTTATATGCTTTTTTTCCCCCTTTCTAAATAAAAAAAGTACTTCCGTCCAGTGAATGACTTCACAGTATTGGTACCTTAAGTGATCATTATCGTAAGCAGAAAGGCCAGTGAAATTGCTATGAAATATTCAGAAAACTCTGAACTCAATGTGCAATGTTCATATAAAGTATTTATCCTCCCCTTGAATTTTGAATGCCCGGCAGTTCACAAAATGTCCTGTTTATAATTTGAGACACATTTATGGTGGCAAATCTGACTTACTAAAGACAAGGTCATCATACCTCCATTGGTTTTCGTGGAAACTTCCACATGGAAAATACAAAGGTCTATTCGCTTGAAAACCATCCTTCAAGAAAATTCTTGAGTGTAAACAAAGCATTTTTATTTGCTTAGGAGTGGAAATGCTGACTTTTTAGCTTTTTTTGATGATAGAATATTATAGAGGTATAAAATGCATCAAAAGGCAAGGTATAAGATAAATCCTTTGAACAATATTTGGTTTATATATTTTAGTACATTTTACACTTTATTTAAATTTGAGGTTTTCTATCCTTATAATTACTTAAGTAGATTTTCATATTAGACAACGCTATGGGCAGAATGTACACAAAAATTTAAACATAACATTATAATAGTTGACCAAAAGTTCCAAAGGATTGCATTGTGAGTTTTAAATGTTAACAAAATAAAAAGTAGTATAAATGGAATTCACTTGTTATATTGAAGGGAAACAAGAAATCCAGTGCAAATGGACTCATTTTAATGTTAAGAGTTGCTTAAATGAGGGCCATTTCTGTTTCCAATATTTTGTTCTGAGTGGTTAACTGCTAAGTTGATGGGCACCATCAAAAAAGTCACAAATGAAGAAAGACAAATGAGTACCCAGATATCTATGCCAGCATTGTTAACTTGTTACTGAATCTGTTTCCTTGAAAACAGGATACAGTGAATCTGGGTATATTTAATGGAAAGTGGCCACATTTACTGGAGAATTAGGACAAAACACTCCCCAACGGAGTCAGAAGTTCTGATCTGCTATCCTTCAAAGAAAGGCTGTTTCCTAGGCTGGCCAATATTCCTATGGAGCAACCTATGCCTATTGATAAGCTATCGGATTCCTCTCCGGAATCAGCTGGTCAGGAAGGATACAGAGCGGGCGGGGAGGGCCAGGGAACTTTGATAGTGGCTTTGTCTGATCGCCAAGGTAGGAAGGGGGTGGAATGCTGAGAGAGGAAGAATGAGAGAGGTAAAGATAGGAAGGAAAGCTGGGAGAGAAGGGGAAGGGATTCAGTAGAAACAAAGCAAACAGGGAGAGGATTTATGTTGTTTGGTTATTCATTTGTGTCTGACTCAAACCCCATGGACTAGGGCATGCCAGGCTCCTCTGTCCTTGGGATTCTTCAGGCCAGAATACTGGAATGGGTGGCCATTTCCTCCTCCAGGGGATCTTCCCGACTCAGGGATCAAACCCTTGCTTCCTGCATTGCCAGGTTGATTCTTTACCACTGAGCCACTTGGGAAGTTCAGGGAGAGGATAGCTCTAAAGAAAAAATAGCCTAATCTTTGTAAATGAGTATCATTCCAGACCTCCAGGCTCTTTAGAACCAGGATTTCTAGTCAGGATTTCACTGACCTCCCCAAGTCTTTGAACCCTTGAAACTGTTTGCATACTTTGAGTATGTGCATTTTTTCTTTTTTTCCTGGGGGAAAGTCTGCTTGTCCTTTTCTTTGATCTGATCCTACAAGGAGTTCCAAGACTTAATACAACTCAAGAACTACTTCTTCAGTGGGATCATACACACACTGTAAAGACATACATCTTAAGGGATCTTTGGGTGCTTGTGGACAGCCCAAGAACATTAGGTTCTAGTATTAAAGGTTATGTAGCCTGGGAAGATTATTCATTCTTCCAGAACTCTAGAATGCTAACTATTCAATCAAACACCATTGACTGACTATTTGCATTAAGTCAGGTTTTTCCCAGGGACACCTGTGAGTGTAGAGGAAAAAAGGGTGTCAATTTGGAGCCAGGCATTTCTGGGACACAAGTACTGTTTGGGATGCTAATTTCACAGCCTGAAATGGGACAGACATCTCCTCCTTAACTCTGTATCCTCCCGAATACATGAAGAGGCTGATGACCTTAGCAAGGCCATTGTAGAGAGGAACCAAAATGCAGTGCTGGCTTGTGGTGATTGGGTGCTTACTATCTTCAATGCACTATGAGAAGCATTTTATATGCTGTATGCAATTTAACCTTCCCAACAATTTTGTGAAGTTACCGTGATGTTCATTTTCATTTTACAGATGGGGAAACTGAGACCTAGAAGTCAGGAAATTTGCTCAGGTCATGGAAGAAAAATGGTGAAACCAGTATGTGAACACAGGCTATGTGACTCTTTAGCCCCTGGTCTTTACTGTTTTAAAGTCTTTGTTGAATTTTTACGATACTGATTCTGTTTTTATGATTTGTTCTTTTTTGGTGGAAAGGCATATGCGATCTCAGCTTCCCAACCAGGGATCGACCCTGTGAGCCCTGCATTGGAAGGCAAAACCTCAACTACTGGTCTGCCATGGAAGTCCCTAACCTGTGCTCTTGAACCATCAGTCAGGTCGAGGCAATGCACCTCGGAGACTTAGCTTAGTAGTTGCAGCTTCTGCTGCTGACGGGAGAAAATGCAGGTCTGTCTTTGGTGTGGCTACTATGTATGGTACAGCTTGCCCTGAAGCTGCTTCTGTTCCTGAAATATGTACTGTTACCTCATTTCTCTCCATGTTAAACCTTATGCTGCAATGTTCCTACCTGTTTTTCTCCTTTTGGATAACTTCCTGAGTTCTTGAGATTCTGTAATTTTAGGGGAGAAAGAATGACAAGAATCTTGGTGTGAGTTTTAGAAGAAAACTAACTTTCCATCACCTACACAAAGTTGTCTCCTATGAACTCTGGCAGAAATTGCCTCTCCCCCGACACCTGGTTTTCTATTAGAATTAGCTCCAATGCTTTGGAAGTGTTATCTTAGCAAGTGCTCAGTTGCTCAGTCATGTACAACTCTTTTGTGACTCCATGGACAATATAGCCTGCCAAGCTCCTCTGTCTATGGGATTTCCCAAGGAAGAATATTGGAGTGGGCTGCCATTTCCTTCTCCGGGGAATCTTGCCAACCCCAGGGCTCAAACCCATGTCTCCTGCATTTGCAGGTAGATTCTTTACCACTGAGCCACCAGGGAAGTCTGGTACTTTACTCATAGATGAGTTCTTTATTTGTCAGGAGCAATGTTTTCATGGTAGGAAGAGCAGGTCTTCTCAGTTGGAAACACAGCATGAAGCCTCCTTTTCTGAGGTCTAGAAAGGCTGAAGTGGGGTTTGCTGACCTGCTTCTCCCTTAACTTCTTCGCCCACCTGCCTGCCTCCTCCTCAGAAGCAGGATACAGCAAAAGCAGAGCTGGCTTCCTGGTGCCTGGTGGAACCTTAATCTTCCTGTCAGCAATCCTTTAGCCCCTGGTCTTTACTGTTTTAAAGTCTTTGTTGAATTTTTACGATACTGATTCTGTTTTTATGATTTGTTCTTTTTGGTGGAAAGGCATATGCGATCTCAGCTTCCCAACCAGGGATCGACCCTGTGAGCCCTGCATTGGAAGGCAAAACCTCAACTACTGGTCTGCCATGGAAGTCCCTAACCTGTGCTCTTGAACCATCAGTCAGGTCGAGGCAATGCACCTCGGAGACTTAGCTTAGTAGTTGCAGCTTCTGCTGCTGACGGGAGAAAATGCAGGTCTGTCTTTGGTGTGGCTACTATGTATGGTACAGCTTGCCCTGAAGCTGCTTCTGTTCCTGAAATATGTACTGTTACCTCATTTCTCTCCATGTTAAACCTTATGCTGCAATGTTCCTACCTGTTTTTCTCCTTTTGGATAACTTCCTGAGTTCTTGAGATTCTGTAATTTTAGGGGAGAAAGAATGACAAGAATCTTGGTGTGAGTTTTAGAAGAAAACTAACTTTCCATCACCTACACAAAGTTGTCTCCTATGAACTCTGGCAGAAATTGCCTCTCCCCAGACACCTGGTTTTCTATTAGAATTAGCTCCAATGCTTTGGAAGTGTTATCTTAGCAAGTGCTCAGTTGCTCAGTCATGTACAACTCTTTTGTGACTCCATGGACAATATAGCCTGCCAAGCTCCTCTGTCTATGGGATTTCCCAAGGAAGAATATTGGAGTGGGCTGCCATTTCCTTCTCCGGGGAATCTTGCCAACCCCAGGGCTCAAACCCATGTCTCCTGCATTTGCAGGTAGATTCTTTACCACTGAGCCACCAGGGAAGTCTGGTACTTTACTCATAGATGAGTTCTTTATTTGTCAGGAGCAATGTTTTCATGGTAGGAAGAGCAGGTCTTCTCAGTTGGAAACACAGCATGAAGCCTCCTTTTCTGAGGTCTAGAAAGGCTGAAGTGGGGTTTGCTGACCTGCTTCTCCCTTAACTTCTTCGCCCACCTTCCTGCCTCCTCCTCAGAAGCAGGATACAGCAAAAGCAGAGCTGGCTTCCCTGGTGCCTGGTGGAACCTTAATTCCTTCCTGTCAGCACATCCCTAGACCACTCTCTGAGTTAGGATAAGCCCTGGATAAGCCGTTGAACTTCTGGGTAGTTTTCCAAATGAAATTCAACCTCTAGACCTTTAGGGGTTTACTGAGTCTTCTTCACTACCCTAAGCTGAGTTTGGAATGAATTTTTCACTTAATGGATTCTATTTGTGGGTGGGAGAGGCAATGATTACATTGCCCAAAGTTGTCAGTGTAACTTCAAATAAGGGAAAAGAACCTAGCAGGAATGTGAGAAGAGATGTGATCCCCAGGAAGGTGTGCTTGAGGAGGTGTGGGGAGATTCCCATCGCTTGTTGAATGGAGATACCATATCTCACGTGACAGAGGTCAGCTCCTGACAGGAGAGCTGTGTTTGAGTGGTAGCTTAAAAAATGATATAGCTGACAAAGAAATATGAAAGATGTTGCTTAATATGGTGAAGTTGACTATGCAACATTTGGGATGAATGACTGAGTACCGATTAGTTGGGAGAAAGGCAATAAAACATTAAAAGTAAAATTTGTAGGAACAGCATCCTGAGTAAGTGCACCGAGGCTTCCTGCTGGTTTATCGCAAGGAATTTTCTTTGGGGGAAAATCCCACTGAATTGTGTGACTTAAGAACCTGGTTCTAGGTCTGCAAATGTAGTAAGAATGGAAAGAGAACTACCTTAAAATACCAAAGTATCTTTAAACATGATCATTTTTAGCTCATTATTAACAACTCATTAATGTAAATCATTATATTGCAATTTGTCGTGCAGTTTGTTATTGCGTTTATACAGGGGTTAGAACAAGGTGAAGCCATTCCTACTCCCTGATTGGCAAATTCATAGGGTATGGTTTTTTTTTCTTAATGTTGTAAATCATTGGATCATACAGGTCTTTTCAGAAATGCATGGGGGCTTTCCAGTTGGAAACACAGCATGAAGCCTCCTTTTCTGAGGTCTAGAAAGGCTGAAGTGGGGTTTGCTGACCTGCTTCTCCCTTAACTTCTTCGCCCACCTTCCTGCCTCCTCCTCAGAAGCAGGATACAGCAAAAGCAGAGCTGGCTTCCCTGGTGCCTGGTGGAACCTTAATTCCTTCCTGTCAGCACATCCCTAGACCACTCTCTGAGTTAGGATAAGCCCTGGATAAGCCGTTGAACTTCTGGGTAGTTTTCCAAATGAAATTCAACCTCTAGACCTTTAGGGGTTTACTGAGTCTTCTTCACTACCCTAAGCTGAGTTTGGAATGAATTTTTCACTTAATGGATTCTATTTGTGGGTGGGAGAGGCAATGATTACATTGCCCAAAGTTGTCAGTGTAACTTCAAATAAGGGAAAAGAACCTAGCAGGAATGTGAGAAGAGATGTGATCCCCAGGAAGGTGTGCTTGAGGAGGTGTGGGGAGATTCCCATCGCTTGTTGAATGGAGATACCATATCTCACGTGACAGAGGTCAGCTCCTGACAGGAGAGCTGTGTTTGAGTGGTAGCTTAAAAAATGATATAGCTGACAAAGAAATATGAAAGATGTTGCTTCGCAATATGGTGAAGTTGACTATGCAACATTTGGGATGAATGACTGAGTACCGATTAGTTGGGAGAAAGGCAATAAAACATTAAAAGTAAAATTTGTAGGAACAGCATCCTGAGTAAGTGCACCGAGGCTTCCTGCTGGTTTATCGCAAGGAATTTTCTTTGGGGGAAAATCCCACTGAATTGTGTGACTTAAGAACCTGGTTCTAGGTCTGCAAATGTAGTAAGAATGGAAAGAGAACTACCTTAAAATACCAAAGTATCTTTAAACATGATCATTTTTAGCTCATTATTAACAACTCATTAATGTAAATCATTATATTGCAATTTGTCGTGCAGTTTGTTATTGCGTTTATACAGGGGTTAGAACAAGGTGAAGCCACCCTGTGTCCAAGGTATGGTACTATTTCATGCCACGTGTTTTATTTGGCAAATGATCAGGCTCCAGGTGTGTGTGGAAATAGGCCCTCTCTCCATATATTTATTTTCTTAATGTTGTAAATAGCAGAGAGAATTTATTAAAATTTGGCAACAATACTCATTTGGACTAAATCTATTCTTCTTTGAAGACGACCCTTGCTTCCCAAAACAGAAAAATGACATCACCAGAATCTCCTTCAACAACCAACTTGTATATAGGAATGGGCCTAATAGAATCAGTGGGGAAAAAAGAATCAGTGGAGTTTCTAAGAGGTATAAGATTCAACCTTATCCTCAGGAAGGTTCTGGTCTAGTCAGGAGTACAAGACAGGTGAATCCTATGTCCTTGTGGTGTGTGCTTGGTCCCGTCTGAGTCTGTGATCTCATGGATCATAGCCGGTCAGGCTCCTTCGTCCATGGGATTTCCCAGGCAAAAGTACAGGAATGAATTGCCACTTCCTACTCTGGGGATCTTCCTGACCCAGGGATCAGACCCATTTCTCCTCCTTTGGCAGGCAGATTCTTTACCACTGCCCCAACTGGGAAATCCCATGGCAGCGGAAGCTAAGTGCCAAATGGGCAATATTGATGAGCAGTGCTCCAAGAAGAGCAGGTGGGACTGAAGGCCGACAGGCAGATAAACAACAGGACTGCAGCCAAAGCTGGAACAGAGTGAGGCCTGTCAGTCGAGGTGGAGTGGAGGGTTTAGGGAGCGGGGTACATTTCATTTCTGTGGGGTACATTACATTGCAATCATTAACCTTATTTCTTCCCTGTTTTTAAAAAATCCACTGGATTAATTGGCAGTGTTTGCCAGTAAGTGCACCGAGGCTTCCTGCTGGTTTATCGCAAGGAATTTTCTTTGGGGGAAAATCCCACTGAATTGTGTGACTTAAGAACCTGGTTCTAGGTCTGCAAATGTAGTAAGAATGGAAAGAGAACTACCTTAAAATACCAAAGTATCTTTAAACATGATCATTTTTAGCTCATTATTAACAACTCATTAATGTAAATCATTATATTGCAATTTGTCGTGCAGTTTGTTATTGCGTTTATACAGGGGTTAGAACAAGGTGAAGCCACCCTGTGTCCAAGGTATGGTACTATTTCATGCCACGTGTTTTATTTGGCAAATGATCAGGCTCCAGGTGTGTGTGGAAATAGGCCCTCTCTCCATATATTTATTTTCTTAATGTTGTAAATAGCAGAGAGAATTTATTAAAATTTGGCAACAATACTCATTTGGACTAAATCTATTCTTCTTTGAAGACGACCCTTGCTTCCCAAAACAGAAAAATGACATCACCAGAATCTCCTTCAACAACCAACTTGTATATAGGAATGGGCCTAATAGAATCAGTGGGGGAAAAAAAAGAATCAGTGGAGTTTCTAAGAGGTATAAGATTCAACCTTATCCTCAGGAAGGTTCTGGTCTAGTCAGGAGTACAAGACAGGTGAATCCTATGTCCTTGTGGTGTGTGCTTGGTCCCGTCTGAGTCTGTGATCTCATGGATCATAGCCGGTCAGGCTCCTTCGTCCATGGGATTTCCCAGGCAAAAGTACAGGAATGAATTGCCACTTCCTACTCTGGGGATCTTCCTGACCCAGGGATCAGACCCATTTCTCCTCCTTTGGCAGGCAGATTCTTTACCACTGCCCCAACTGGGAAATCCCATGGCAGCGGAAGCTAAGTGCCAAATGGGCAATATTGATGAGCAGTGCTCCAAGAAGAGCAGGTGGGACTGAAGGCCGACAGGCAGATAAACAACAGGACTGCAGCCAAAGCTGGAACAGAGTGAGGCCTGTCAGTCGAGGTGGAGTGGAGGGTTTAGGGAGCGGGGTACATTTCATTTCTGTGGGGTACATTACATTGCAATCATTAACCTTATTTCTTCCCTGTAATAGGATTATTCATCCCTATTAATTGCAGTGTCATGTCTACTTGCAGGGAGAGTATAATTTCTTGGTCCGTTTATGTCCCTTTGTGACTTATCTTGGCCAGTGAACTAGGAGTGAGTCCTGACATATGCCCCATCAGAGTCAAAGCTTTAGACGGGACTGCATATTTCTCTCTGTCCTTCTCTGGGGACACAGTATGTCTCAGAGAGTGGAAGCTTCTTGCATGTGGGTTCCAGAATGAAGTGACATGTAGTTGGAATGAAGTGACATGTAGCCCTCCAAGGAGCAGGGCTTAAGCTTACTAAAAAGCAACATGTCATGTGACTAAAAAATAAATTTTTGTTATTATAATCCATTAGGAGTTTGGGGGCTGTTTGTTGCTGCAGCGTCACTGACCAATACAGGGAAGGAACTCAACTGGAGCAAATGGACGAAGCAACTTTTTTTCTGTGTGAGGATAGAAAGCTTCATGTTTTAGGGCTCATGAAAAAAAGTCTCATTTGGACTAGTCCAGGGATATGTGTAGGAGCAAAATTTAAATGAGATGGGTGGTACCTATGGAAGCCTTGAATAGCAGATGAAGAGCATTGACCTTCTTCTACAGGCTGTGGAAAAGCTCTTGAAAGTTTGGAGTTCAGGAGGAATAAAGGGAAAATTTTGGGATTAAGAAGCCAGTGGAAAAGAAACCAGTTAGAAGTAGCATGTTCTTAAGCATGTGCTTTAAAAATACTTCAAAGAAAAAAAAATGTTCATTACAGTGGCAGAGGGTGGAGCTCTTATCTCCACATATGAAAACAAAATAGAAATATCAAATGGGCAAAGTTTTTAAAGGTTTTTTTTTTTTTTTTGATGTGGATCATTTTAAAAGCCTTTATTGAATTTGTTACAACCTTGCTTCTGTTTTATGTTTTGGTTTTTCGGCCATGAGACATACGAGACCTTAGCTTCCTGAACCACAATTCAAACCCATATCTCCTGCATTGGAAGGCGGTGTCCTAACCACTGGACTGGCTGGGGAAGTCCAGAAACAACCTTAATGTAAAAACAATTGATATGATGGTGATAACACACATGTTTTCCTCAGCCAGGGAAGCAGAGCCAACTATCGTGACTTGGGGATGTCCTTTATCCTTTCTCTTTGTACATATATTCCAACTCACATGCAGTCTGTTCATTTATCTGCAGATCCATAACTTTTGTTCAGTTCACTGTAGTGTGTATCCTGTAAAATCAGGGAATGGAAAAGCAATAGCTAAGGCCCAGAAAACTCACAGACTTCTTATAATCTGAAGTTGTTATGTGTAAATCTATACAACTTTAGCATGAGGGACCTTGACCACTTACATGAACTCGGCTGGAAGTTGACAGTCATGGTACTTTCTGTCATCCAACAGAAATGTGAAGTTTACCTGCTTTGTAGCTGTCTCTATAATTTGCCTACCTTGGAACCACCCATGAGTATCTTTCATTTCTGAGCACGACAATTTTTTAAGTTGAAGTGTAGTTCAATGTTGTGTTAGTTTCAAGTTGTACAGCCAAGTGCTTCAGTTATGCATATATGTATTCTTTTTCAAATTATTTTCCATTATAGGTAATTACAGGATAGTGGGAACAGTTCCTTGTCCTATATAGTAGGTCCTTGTTGTTTACCTCTTATTATATATAATAATATGTATATCTGTTAATTACACACTCCTGATTTATCCCTCTCACACCTTTCCCCCTTTGCTAATTATACATTTGTTTTCTTTTATCTGTGAGTTTGTTTCTGTTTGTAAATATGTTCATTCGTACTGTTTTATAGATTCTGCTTATGTGATATCATATACTATCTGCCTTTCTCTTTCTGACTGACTTCACTTAGTATGATGATCTCTAGGTGAATCTGTGTTGCTGCAGATGGCACAATGTCATTCTTTTAACAGCTAATATTCCATTGTACGTAAATACCATGTCTTCTTTATTCATCTGTTGATGGGTATTTAGATTGCTACCATATCTTGGCTCTTGTAAGTAGTGCTGCAATAAATATTGGTGTGCATGCGTCTTTTTGAAATATGGTTTCCTCCAGCTTTGTGTCCAGGAGTGGGACTGCAGGATCATATGGCAATTCTATTTTTGGTTTTTAAAGGAACCTCTGTACTATTCGCCATAGTGGCTGCACCAATTTCTATTCCCATCAACAGGGCAGGAGGGTTCCCTTCTCTCCACACCCTCTCCAGTATTTATTATTTGTAAGCATTTTAATGATGGCCGTTCTGACCAGTATGAAGAGACACCTTGTAGTATTGATTTATATTTCTCTAATAGTAATTAGTGATACTGAACATCTTTTCATGTGTCCATTGGCCATCTATTAATATATTTAGGACACATTTAAAAAAAAAATGGCTGTGATGAGCTATTTTGCATTTTCCCGGGTGATGTGTCCTTGGACAGATAGATGTATTGAGGGCAGATGCAGAGACTCTGTGCAAACAACACAGAACCAGAAAGGTCATCAAAATCTTACAGTCCTCACCTGACTCCAGACAGGACTCTGTTCCATTTCTGATTCGTCAACTGGGTTTTCTTAATTGCACTGAGGTATTTTTCTTACCTTGATACAGTGTTTGCCTCAAATCTCATAAAGCCCAGTGTGTTCCTGCTGCTAGGAAACCCTCCTGCTTTGTGAACTATGAGGTTTAGTGCATTGGGACTATCTGTGCACATTGCATTCACTTAAAAGGGGAAAATCCTTTCAAACAGCTCCAGCTATAGAAATTCAATTTAGTTTATTTAGGAGGAAATGAGAAACTTGCAATATAGGTGTGGAGTCTTGCAACAGTTCTGACTAGTAAAACCTGCTTTGGAAGTGGTGGTGGCGGGGTGCTTGGAAAGGTACAGAATCGTGGCAGCAAAAATTATTTTTTGTGAGCACATTTTCAAACTCACAATCATGTTTTGATAAGAAAAATCCCTTCTTCCCTAAGTTCTCATGGTCCACTCGTCAGCCGCTCACTCCCAATTCTGGAACGCATGTCAGGCTGTTCTGCGGCTCAGTTCTTGGTGATATGTTTTCAATTTGAGTCAACTTGATGAGAGAAAAATTACTAAAAAGTGGGAATGAGCTGTGAGGTGAATAGGGTTTTCCTATCAAAGTGGAGGTATTTTAAAAGCATTTATTATTTCAAACTAAAACATTTATAGAAAGCCCTGAGTGTGAAGTGTATGGTTACCAGTTGTGCATTGCTGCCCTGAAAAATTCAAGTTCCTAGGAAATACCTACCGAGGCTCTGGCGAGCAAGAAGTTTGATCGAGGGAATAATTTGGTCCAGAAGACATGTCAGCTTAAAACAATAGTTTACTAACATGGGAGAAACAGGCAATTAGCCTTCATAAGTGCTGCCGTGATTGAGACAGCTTTGCGGTCTTAAAATGGAAACAATTATGTTCAAAAATAACAAGTGGAACTTTTCGTCCATTGGCCATCTATTAATATATTTAGGACACATTTAAAAAAATGGCTGTGATGATCTATTTTGCATTTTCCCGGGTGATGTGTCCTTGGACAGATAGATGTATTGAGGGCAGATGCAGAGACTCTGTGCAAACAACACAGAACCAGAAAGGTCATCAAAATCTTACAGTCCTCACCTGACTCCAGACAGGACTCTGTTCCATTTCTGATTCGTCAACTGGGTTTTCTTAATTGCACTGAGGTATTTTTCTTACCTTGATACAGTGTTTGCCTCAAATCTCATAAAGCCCAGTGTGTTCCTGCTGCTAGGAAACCCTCCTGCTTTGTGAACTATGAGGTTTAGTGCATTGGGACTATCTGTGCACATTGCATTCACTTAAAAGGGGAAAATCCTTTCAAACAGCTCCAGCTATAGAAATTCAATTTAGTTTATTTAGGAGGAAATGAGAAACTTGCAATATAGGTGTGGAGTCTTGCAACAGTTCTGACTAGTAAAAACCTGCTTTGGAAGTGGTGGTGGCGGGGTGCTTGGAAAGGTACAGAATCGTGGCAGCAAAAATTATTTTTTGTGAGCACATTTTCAAACTCACAATCATGTTTTGATAAGAAAAATCCCTTCTTCCCTAAGTTCTCATGGTCCACTCGTCAGCCGCTCACTCCCAATTCTGGAACGCATGTCAGGCTGTTCTGCGGCTCAGTTCTTGGTGATATGTTTTCAATTTGAGTCAACTTGATGAGAGAAAAATTACTAAAAAGTGGGAATGAGCTGTGAGGTGAATAGGGTTTTCCTATCAAAGTGGAGGTATTTTTAAAAGCATTTATTATTTCAAACTAAAACATTTATAGAAAGCCCTGAGTGTGAAGTGTATGGTTACCAGTTGTGCATTGCTGCCCTGAAAAATTCAAGTTCCTAGGAAATACCTACCGAGGCTCTGGCGAGCAAGAAGTTTGATCGAGGGAATAATTTGGTCCAGAAGACATGTCAGCTTAAAACAATAGTTTACTAACATGGGAGAAACAGGCAATTAGCCTTCATAAGTGCTGCCGTGATTGAGACAGCTTTTGCGGTCTTAAATGGAAACAATTATGTCAGTAACAGAATCGGAATGCTGACTGTCTGTATCTTAGGCATGATGTGTACTTCAGAAGTGAGCAAATCACTCCTCCATTTTCCATACTTTGTGGTATCTGATGTAATACGTTTTTTTTCTTCAGTGTGGAAACAATAAACATATAAATTTTGGCACTTTGTTCCATAGTGCAGAAGTATTTGATAAGCTTCCCAGGTGTCTTAGTGGTTAAAAAATCCACCTAAAATGCAGGAGACTCAGATTTGATCCCTGGGTCAGGATGATACCCTGGAGGAGGAAATGGCAGTCCACTCCAGTATTCTTGTCTGGGAAATCCCATGGACAGAGCAGCTTGGTGGGCTACAGTTCATGGGGTTGCAAAGAGTCAGACATGACTTAGGGACTAAACAACAATGAAACAAAGAAGTATTTAGCTTAGAAGCAAGAAAGTTTGGCTTCAACTATGGATTAAAGAGATATTGTAGAGTATACTCACTTTCTTAGGGAAGATCAGTTTTGTGTGGCATCTCTGGAAATTTGTTTGAAACTTATAACATTTTCTTGTCGTGGGAATGCTGGAGATCTGAGAGAAATGTGTTTAATCACTTTGGGTGGGAACATCTCTTTTTGTTTGAGTTCTTAGTAAGCTCACAATGTTTCTTTCTCACTCAATTATGCAGCATGGGGTTCATTCTGCAACAATACATACAGTGTGTTGTTGGATAAATAGCCAGCTGTGAACTGTTCTTATGGTATATGATTTTACATACACATAAAATTTTATGCATGTGCATGTGGGTGCCTGTGTATAAAAAGAAAAGATGACTTGAAGGTTGCTAATACTTAACTCTGGGTGGTAGATTTGGGGCGATTATTATTTTCTTTGTACAGATTTTAGAGAGCTCCATTTTCTTTTGTTGTTATATGAATTGTGTCATACATTTGTTCAGCTTAAAGAATAGTAATATAATGACTACTCACCGCCTGGTTGAAAAAATAGAATCTTGTTTTATCTTAGATGCCAAACCTTCCTTCTGATTCTACCTCTTTCATGGGAGCTATTACTTGCCTGAATTTTGTGCTTATCATTTCTTTGGTGTTTTTTTTCCCCCTATATGGTTTAGCCACCTATATGGGCGTCCCTGATGGCTCAGCAAGTAAAAAAATCTTCTTGCAGTGTGGGAGACACAGGAGACTCAGGTTCGATCCCTAGGTCAGGAAGATCCGCTGCAGGGGGAATGGGAACCCACTCCAGTATTCTTGCCTGAAAATGCATCCTGAACCCCAAAATTGGTTTTATCTTTGACTGTTTTGAATTCAAAATAAATGAAATCATACTGGATATATTCTTTGGGGACTTTCCTATGTTTTGCTCGTTACATTTTTGAGATTCATTCATGTTGATGTCTGTGACTAATTTTTCCTTTGTGAGTGTATAATATCTTTCCTTATCAATATTAAAGAAGTTACAGTTTTTTAAAATTTTGGGCCTCATTTATTGTTTATTTATTTATTTATTTATTTTTCATCGATCTTTATTCTTTGGTCTAGTGACCTCTCATCACAGAGCACAAGCTCTGGGATCATGGGTTCCAGAGTACTGGTTTGTAATTGGACACACCGGTCCAGCTGCTCTGCGGCACATGGGATCCTCCCCGGCTAGGAATCAAACTGGTGCCCCTCACACTGCAAGGTGGATTCTCTACCCACTGGACCACCAGGGAAACTCTGTTATAGTTTTTTTTTTTTTTTAATAAAGGAAAACCTCATCTTTATTTTTAAGAAACATATGTGTGGAGTGCTGAAATAGTCCTGTTTTTGTGAAATGAATTTTTTTTTCAGTTCTCGTATGCTCGCGTATTTGTCGTGTTATTAGCTGCTTGCAGAATGTACTCTGAGGGCTTCACTGTGTAGATAAATACCTCCTTGCTCTGCCCTGCCTAGGCAGCCACTGTGCCTGAAATTCAATCATTAGCTATTCTTTCCTTAGGATTTTGGGAACTCGCTTCCCAAAGTAAAATTGTGTCACTTAACCATCCAACATGAATTTGTTTAGCCAGTGATCAGCTTTAGTGCTTGGAAAGCTATAAGCTGATCTTGGCCGGCAGAAGAAAGTGACAGTTCCAGATCTTGAGGTGTCTGGGGACAGGCTTGAGTGGGACATTTGAACCAAGAGCTGTTGGCCTCCCAAGGATAGAGAGCAGACTGAAGAGGTAACACCAGGTGTGTGAGACTCAGAATAAGGAGGTGGGAAGGCAAAATAGTGCCCCTATTCTACGTTTGCCCATTGTTGTGCAAGTACCAGGATTGGATGTTAGACCATTTTCCTGTTCTTTCCACCTCTCCTCTAGCATGTACTGATTCTGGGGAATCTATGGCGCTCTCTCTACTACTAATCTCTTGGTCTAAGCCACCACATGGCTCACCTGGTTACTGCCATATTCTCACTGGTTTTCGGGGACTTTCTATTTTCTTAATTTGAATTCATTGTATGTCTGTGACTAATTTTTCCTTTGTGAGTGTATAATATCTTTCCTTATCAATATTAAAGAAGTTACAGTTTTTTAAAATTTTGGGCCTCATTTATTGTTTATTTATTTATTTATTTATTTTTCATCGATCTTTATTCTTTGGTCTAGTGACCTCTCATCACAGAGCACAAGCTCTGGGATCATGGGTTCCAGAGTACTGGTTTGTAATTGGACACACCGGTCCAGCTGCTCTGCGGCACATGGGATCCTCCCCGGCTAGGAATCAAACTGGTGCCCCTCACACTGCAAGGTGGATTCTCTACCCACTGGACCACCAGGGAAACTCTGTTATAGTTTTTTTTTTTTTTTAATAAAGGAAAACCTCATCTTTATTTTTAAGAAACATATGTGTGGAGTGCTGAAATAGTCCTGTTTTTGTGAAATGAATTTTTTTTTCAGTTCTCGTATGCTCGCGTATTTGTCGTGTTATTAGCTGCTTGCAGAATGTACTCTGAGGGCTTCACTGTGTAGATAAATACCTCCTTGCTCTGCCCTGCCTAGGCAGCCACTGTGCCTGAAATTCAATCATTAGCTATTCTTTCCTTAGGATTTTGGGAACTCGCTTCCCAAAGTAAAATTGTGTCACTTAACCATCCAACATGAATTTGTTTAGCCAGTGATCAGCTTTAGTGCTTGGAAAGCTATAAGCTGATCTTGGCCGGCAGAAGAAAGTGACAGTTCCAGATCTTGAGGTGTCTGGGGACAGGCTTGAGTGGGACATTTGAACCAAGAGCTGTTGGCCTCCCAAGGATAGAGAGCAGACTGAAGAGGTAACACCAGGTGTGTGAGACTCAGAATAAGGAGGTGGGAAGGCAAAATAGTGCCCCTATTCTACGTTTGCCCATTGTTGTGCAAGTACCAGGATTGGATGTTAGACCATTTTCCTGTTCTTTCCACCTCTCCTCTAGCATGTACTGATTCTGGGGAATCTATGGCGCTCTCTCTACTACTAATCTCTTGGTCTAAGCCACCACATGGCTCACCTGGTTACTGCCATATTCTCACTGGTTTTCGCACTTCTGTCCTTGACTCTCCTTCAGCCTATTCTCAACTGAGAAGCCAGAATGATCCATTAAAAGGTCATTTCTTTTTTAAAACCCTGTAAGATTGTCTGTCTACTCTTCTTCCCGGCCCTCCCTCCATCCTCTCTCTCATGGAGTCCCCTTCTGCTCTCCTTTCTGCCTCTGCTCTCTGTGCACTGACCTCTCTGCTGTTTCTGTGACTCCTCAAGGGCTCTCTCAGCTCAGAGCATTTGCACATGCTATTCCCTCTGCCTCAACCCCTCTTCCTCCTTATCAGCTCATCCCCTCACTGCCTTTAGGTCTGGATTCCAGTAGTACATTCTCCATGAGGATTTCCCTGGCTTTCCTTTGAAATGATAACTCCCAGGCTCCAAGTGTTCCAGCTGAATGGTTGTGGCACAGGGTAGGTGCCCAATATATACATTTGTGGGGAGAATAAATGAACAGGTGTATGAAAACACACCCTTACTCCTACCTTGTAATACTTCCCTTAGAGTACTCTGGTTCCAATCCCGTTTTAGTTAGAGGAACACATTTCTTGTTACATTTGAATGTGGTGTTTTCTTTTTCTGTCCCACTGTTTGAATTTTGCCTTAACAAAGCTTGAAAGAGTAACCTATTGAGTGCAAGGTTAATCATTTCTGACTGTCATTTGGAGAAAAGAGACTCTTAGAAAGCGAAAAATTTTCAAGTTTTCAAGAAATATTCTCTTTGAGGAAATGTTTCAGAAAGAGCTTTTAAATCTATCTTTGTGTGATCTACACATCCAAAAAGAAATGGTTTACAGTTTGCCCATGGGGTTGTTGGCAAGTACCAGGGAATAGAGAGCAGACTGAAGAGGTAACACCAGGTGTGTGAGACTCAGAATAAGGAGGTGGGAAGGCAAAATAGTGCCCCTATTCTACGTTTGCCCATTGTTGTGCAAGTACCAGGATTGGATGTTAGACCATTTTCCTGTTCTTTCCACCTCTCCTCTAGCATGTACTGATTCTGGGGAATCTATGGCGCTCTCTCTACTACTAATCTCTTGGTCTAAGCCACCACATGGCTCACCTGGTTACTGCCATATTCTCACTGGTTTTCGCACTTCTGTCCTTGACTCTCCTTCAGCCTATTCTCAACTGAGAAGCCAGAATGATCCATTAAAAGGTCATTTCTTTTTTAAAACCCTGTAAGATTGTCTGTCTACTCTTCTTCCCGGCCCTCCCTCCATCCTCTCTCTCATGGAGTCCCCTTCTGCTCTCCTTTCTGCCTCTGCTCTCTGTGCACTGACCTCTCTGCTGTTTCTGTGACTCCTCAAGGGCTCTCTCAGCTCAGAGCATTTGCACATGCTATTCCCTCTGCCTCAACCCCTCTTCCTCCTTATCAGCTCATCCCCTCACTGCCTTTAGGTCTGGATTCCAGTAGTACATTCTCCATGAGGATTTCCCTGGCTTTCCTTTGAAATGATAACTCCCAGGCTCCAAGTGTTCCAGCTGAATGGTTGTGGCACAGGGTAGGTGCCCAATATATACATTTGTGGGGAGAATAAATGAACAGGTGTATGAAAACACACCCTTACTCCTACCTTGTAATACTTCCCTTAGAGTACTCTGGTTCCAATCCCGTTTTAGTTAGAGGAACACATTTCTTGTTACATTTGAATGTGGTGTTTTCTTTTTCTGTCCCACTGTTTGAATTTTGCCTTAACAAAGCTTGAAAGAGTAACCTATTGAGTGCAAGGTTAATCATTTCTGACTGTCATTTGGAGAAAAGAGACTCTTAGAAAGCGAAAAATTTTCAAGTTTTCAAGAAATATTCTCTTTGAGGAAATGTTTCAGAAAGAGCTTTTAAATCTATCTTTGTGTGATCTACACATCCAAAGAGCAAAGAAATCTTCGAGTAGCAAGATTTACCATGAGATTAGGGCTACTTTTACATTTGAGGTGGGCCACCTCCATTAGATCTCCACTGTTCTAACCTAGTTCTTCATCTTGATCTTCAGCTATCAATACTTGAGTGAGCATTTGGGTCAGGTGGTCTACACTGCATGTATATTTCCTTTTCCTCCTTTCACTTAATCGGAGAGTAGAGGAGAGTTTTCTCTCCTAAAGGAAGCTGAGGAGTCAATGGATCTGTCTGGATGCCTTTTTTTATAATGTTTTATTGGAACATAACCTTTCCCATTTGCTTATGGGTTGTCTGTGAATATTGTCTACACCTGCATTCATGCCACCACAGTAGAACTGAGTAATTGTAACAGTGGCTGTATGACTTGTGAAGCTTATTTACTTCTGGCTCTGGATAGAAAATGTGTGGATCTCTGACACTGTACCAATTCATGTAGGGGAGGCAAACCAAAGGCAATTACCTACATGAAGGAGGAGAAAACAAAGGTATTCAATAGGGACTTCTCTGGTGGTCCAGTGGTTAAGACTTCACCCCCCAATGCAGGGGATGTGGGTTCAGTCCCTGGTTGGGCAGCTAAGATCCTTCATGCCTTGTGGTCAAAAAAAACAAAACATAAAGCAAAAACAAAGGTGTTTGAAAATCCATAGGGAAACAGCCCTCATTGAATTAATAGGCAATTGCATATTTTCTTAATTTGTACAACTGCTTGGTCCTGTTACATTATTTGTAAACATGTGTTTTCTAAATATAACCATTTATTCTTATTGACATATTGAAATTCAGAACTGTTTCATTTTAATTATGGATTGGTTTTCAAGTAGCAGTTACTTCTGCCACTCATTTGCAGCTCCTTTGCAGCTTTTTTTTTAAACTTGATTTTTTTTTTTTAATTTGGCCTCTTTTATTGATTTTTTGTTTATTTATTTTCATCCATTTTTATTATTCGGCCTATGTGGGCCTCCCATTGCAGTGGCCTCACTAACTGCAGAGCACAGGCCCTGAGTGCATGTGCTCCAGAGCTTTTAAAAATTATTCTTTGTTTTGAGGAAATGTTTCAGAAAGAGCTTTTAAATCTATCTTTGTGTGATCTACACATCCAAAGAGCAAAGAAATCTTCGAGTAGCAAGATTTACCATGAGATTAGGGCTACTTTTACATTTGAGGTGGGCCACCTCCATTAGATCTCCACTGTTCTAACCTAGTTCTTCATCTTGATCTTCAGCTATCAATACTTGAGTGAGCATTTGGGTCAGGTGGTCTACACTGCATGTATATTTCCTTTTCCTCCTTTCACTTAATCGGAGAGTAGAGGAGAGTTTTCTCTCCTAAAGGAAGCTGAGGAGTCAATGGATCTGTCTGGATGCCTTTTTTTATAATGTTTTATTGGAACATAACCTTTCCCATTTGCTTATGGGTTGTCTGTGAATATTGTCTACACCTGCATTCATGCCACCACAGTAGAACTGAGTAATTGTAACAGTGGCTGTATGACTTGTGAAGCTTATTTACTTCTGGCTCTGGATAGAAAATGTGTGGATCTCTGACACTGTACCAATTCATGTAGGGGAGGCAAACCAAAGGCAATTACCTACATGAAGGAGGAGAAAACAAAGGTATTCAATAGGGACTTCTCTGGTGGTCCAGTGGTTAAGACTTCACCCCCCAATGCAGGGGATGTGGGTTCAGTCCCTGGTTGGGCAGCTAAGATCCTTCATGCCTTGTGGTCAAAAAAAACAAAACATAAAGCAAAAACAAAGGTGTTTGAAAATCCATAGGGAAACAGCCCTCATTGAATTAATAGGCAATTGCATATTTTCTTAATTTGTACAACTGCTTGGTCCTGTTACATTATTTGTAAACATGTGTTTTCTAAATATAACCATTTATTCTTATTGACATATTGAAATTCAGAACTGTTTCATTTTAATTATGGATTGGTTTTCAAGTAGCAGTTACTTCTGCCACTCATTTGCAGCTCCTTTGCAGCTTTTTTTTTAAACTTGATTTTTTTTTTTTAATTTGGCCTCTTTTATTGATTTTTTGTTTATTTATTTTCATCCATTTTTATTATTCGGCCTATGTGGGCCTCCCATTGCAGTGGCCTCACTAACTGCAGAGCACAGGCCCTGAGTGCATGTGCTCCAGAGCACTGGCTTGTAATTGGACACACCGGTCCAGCTGTTCCACGGCACATGGGATCTTCCCGGGCCAGGGATCGAACTGGTACTCCCTGCATTGCAAAGCAGACTCTTTACCCACTGGACCACCAGGGAAGCCCTTCTTTGAAGCTTTTTTGGATCAAGTGCTATTCTGTAATAAGCACCATTGCCTTTTTATAGCACATATTATACTATAATTTACTTGTTTTATATATGTATATTTTAATATATGATTGAAATTTGTTGTAGTGGTTGGCTTTGATGAAATCCTATCTCTTTAAACTTAACTATTTCGGAGTGGAAAAATAGGTAGCATTCATGCTGCAGTTAATTTGGTCATTCAGTCACATTTTATAAAAAGAGCTTGTTGCTTGGATTTTCCTAAAATATAGACAGTGCCTGTAGACTTAATGTGTCTTATTTGTGGAATATCAAGATAGACTATATTGAACTTTCTTTTTTTTTTTTTTAAAGATTTATTTATTTATTTATTTTTGGGCGGGGGTCAGGTTGGGGAGGGAGGGGAGCGGGCGGGCCACTTCTATTGGTCTTTCATTTGTCCATTTTCATCCATCTTTGTTCTTTGGTTCCTGTGGGCCTCCCATCGCGGTGGTGTCTGTCGTTGCAGAGCGCGGCTCTGGGCACATGCGCTCCAGAGCTCCGGATTGGTAATTGGACACATCAGTCCAGCTGCTCCGCGGCACGTGGGATCTTCCCAGGCCAGGGATCGAACCGGCGCCCCTTGTACTGCAAGGCAGTGTCCTTACCCCATGGACCACCAGGGGAAGCCCCTCGAACTTTCTTGACATGTGTGATAAATGATACAAATTAAGTGCTGGGCTAAACATTTGAGAAGTTTTCACAATGTGTTTTTTGCATTTGGAAATCTCCAGGAATGTCTTACTTAGAAGATTTGCCACCTGTTTGAATTAATGAGGTAGGTATACTAGAGACGAAGTGACAAACCCAGGCTTCAAATATTTATTGGGAAATGCACGGTCATGTCACATTTTTAGTGTTCAGTGCAACTTAGCGATCTGGAAAAGGTCACAGTAAGCACTACGAGTCAGATTTATGTAGGTACTGTAGAAACCAGGAGACTCTGCCTATAACATAGGCATAAACATATAGCCATTAACTCACAAGTACAGGCTATATCTGGCATGGCACTGTTGAAGTAAATTTTTTCCTTAAACCAAAAAGTAATAATAGCAAAATTTACCACATGTGGAGTCTCATGTGTGCCAGGCTTATTCTGGGCCTCGTGTCCTGTGTCCATTACGAGATCCTCCCAGCTCTATTTTGCTGATGAGGAAAATGAGGCTTAGAGAGGTTAAGTAACATCTCTGGAACACAGAGAGGAAGTCATGGCATCCGGTGCTAACTGATTCAGTCCATCTGATCCAGAAATCTAGCTCTGAACCTCTGTAGCATACTACTACCCTCAATAGGGGTAATCTTAGCTTATTGATTTATGGGAAAATACTTGAAGAGATCCTACTTTTGCATCTATTTTTATGTTTTGTACAAAACTGTTAAAAACAGAGTTCTCTCCTACCTTCTGTCATACTCTGTTCCTCAACCCTGCCTCTCTTAAATTTGCATACTTGATTACCTTTTAGAGATCATTCTTAGTAAAATTAACAACTTTTTTCCAAGGTATTACAGTCATCCTTCTCTTATTTATCCTTTTCCTAGATTCTTAAATATGATGTTGTAAATCCCACTTCTCATTCCTGCCTCAAAAAGTGCTTTCTCATTAAAAAAAAAAAGGAAATGTGGAAATTCCAGGGTTTCTGCAGACAGCTGTACTTTGTTGAGTTGACTTAGGTCTGGAAGGTGTTCATTTTACTGGACATTTCTGGAAACAAATATTTTAGCTTGATTTATGGTGCCGAAATAATTATTGTTATTTTACGGATCCCACGTACTTCCATTGGAAGAACATTTGGAAAGCATCTTCCAATTGTCCAAGCACCATTCCCTGGCCTGAATGACTTCCATTTAATTAAACCAGGTGGTACTTTGTGTTAACAAATTTTAGATAACACTTCTAAAGAGACCTGAAGGTGAAATGTACAATTTAGCAAGACACATTATTGGTGTAATGCCATCAGTCTGGATATGACAAGTCATTGATAAGCCCCTTCTTTGTACAGTTGTATGTACAGACAATTATTCTGGCATCTAGACAGCATCTGAAGGGTATGTTCTCCCTCCATGACCAGAGGAAACTTTGGGGGCAGAACCGAGTTTTTTTCCAAGCTGATCTCCTTTCTCCCTTTCCCGGCTCCTGGATTGTCTGATGAATGAGCAGAAAACTATTTCACAGCATCTAGAAGTTAAAGCATGCGGTCACGTTGCCCACTCAGGGCACCTCTGACTGAATTTCCACTTCTTCCTCTGGAAGCACATGGAGAAATGAAGGTGAAATTTTCACAAGCAGTTAATACATTCAGCAATGTTGTGTAATTCTTTCAATCATTAATGAAATATTATTGACTACTTCATAGTCTACCTCATTTCAAAAAAGATTAGAGGTGCTGTACTTGAATAGTGTGTGTGTGTGTGTGTGTGTGTGCGTGCGTGCGTGCGTGCTAAGTCACTTCAGTAGTGTCCAACTTTTTGTGACCCTATAGACTGCAGCCACTTAGGCTCCTCTGTCCATGGGACTCTCCAGACAAGGATACTGGAGTGGGTAGCCACGCCCTTCTCTGAATGTGTAAAACAAGGTTAGAAGTCTGCACTAATAGGAAGTCAGGACAGAGGAAATATTACATGGTGATCAAGGCTGAGAGAATCAGGGCAGAACCATTCATGTTGAAGTAAATGAAGCTGAGTTCCGTGTGGCTCTGAACTTCCTGTGACTGACTTGGAAGGGGAATCTTGCCTTGTAATGTCTAAATTTAATTCACTGAGAATTACATATTTCAGTGATTTTTTTTCCATGTTATTTTGAGCAGTAAAAGTCACAGAGGGTCAAAGCTTTTGTAAATCCCATCTTGTCTGGGTGAGGGAAATGAATTGTTTCTTTCCTGCCAACAGATAACATAACTAAATAGATCATTCTATTCCATTAAATGCCACCTGCAGAAAAATTCCTCTCACAGTGTAGTCAATTTAGATCTGGGTTAGAATGCACACACTTGGTAGAATCTGACTGGTTCACCCTTAGTTCAGCTTATAAGGACCAGTGATGCTGTTTAGAACTCCAGGGAGAGATGCTCACTTCTTTCTCTATTTCCCCTTGAGTATTCCTGATCCGAGGCTGGTATTTAGTCTGTGGCTGCTATCTCAGATCTCCCTGTTAGGAATTGTGGAGGATCTGCTATTTTACCCTACTTGCAAGCTGACAAGTAAGCCTGACCTTGTTTCTGACTTTCAGCAGCATGAGCAGCTGGAGGATCCCAGGCTCCAGGTCCACAGGCCACATAGAGAAGGATGCCCACCCGTCAGCGGGTGTAGCTGTCCCCAACCTTTTGGCACCAGGGACTGGTTTTGTGGAAG
Source organism: Tragulus kanchil (assembly GCA_022376925.1). Taxonomy (NCBI): domain Eukaryota; kingdom Metazoa; phylum Chordata; class Mammalia; order Artiodactyla; family Tragulidae; genus Tragulus; species Tragulus kanchil. The sequence goes on from JAIOJX010000023.1 coordinate 136,914,256, forward strand.
ATAATTTTTCCACAGATGGGGGCAGAGGGAAGGTCTCAGGATGATTCAAGTGCATTACATTTATTGTGCACTTTACTTCTATTATTAGTACATTAGCTCCACCTCAGATCATCAGACATTAGATCCCTGAATTACACTGGAGGAAGCCTGAGTTTAAGAAACTTGCCTATTTCAATATTTTATCATAGGCAGTAAGCATGCTGCTTCATCATCCAATGGAAAGACATTTGTCTCTGCCAGATAGTCAGTTGTGCAAGCCCCCTTAGTTTGAGACAATGGCAGTTGGTGTCTTTTCTTGCAAGAAATGCAGAAATATGACAAGGTTAGAAGTCTGCACTAATAGGAAGTCAGGACAGAGGAAATATTACATGGTGATCAAGGCTGAGAGAATCAGGGCAGAACCATTCATGTTGAAGTAAATGAAGCTGAGTTCCGTGTGGCTCTGAACTTCCTGTGACTGACTTGGAAGGGGAATCTTGCCTTGTAATGTCTAAATTTAATTCACTGAGAATTACATATTTCAGTGATTTTTTTTCCATGTTATTTTGAGCAGTAAAAGTCACAGAGGGTCAAAGCTTTTGTAAATCCCATCTTGTCTGGGTGAGGGAAATGAATTGTTTCTTTCCTGCCAACAGATAACATAACTAAATAGATCATTCTATTCCATTAAATGCCACCTGCAGAAAAATTCCTCTCACAGTGTAGTCAATTTAGATCTGGGTTAGAATGCACACACTTGGTAGAATCTGACTGGTTCACCCTTAGTTCAGCTTATAAGGACCAGTGATGCTGTTTAGAACTCCAGGGAGAGATGCTCACTTCTTTCTCTATTTCCCCTTGAGTATTCCTGATCCGAGGCTGGTATTTAGTCTGTGGCTGCTATCTCAGATCTCCCTGTTAGGAATTGTGGAGGATCTGCTATTTTACCCTACTTGCAAGCTGACAAGTAAGCCTGACCTTGTTTCTGACTTTCAGCAGCATGAGCAGCTGGAGGATCCCAGGCTCCAGGTCCACAGGCCACATAGAGAAGGATGCCCACCCCGTCAGCGGGGTGTAGCTGTCCCCAACCTTTTTGGCACCAGGGACTGGTTTTGTGGAAGATAATTTTTCCACAGATGGGGGCAGAGGGAAGGTCTCAGGATGATTCAAGTGCATTACATTTATTGTGCACTTTACTTCTATTATTAGTACATTAGCTCCACCTCAGATCATCAGACATTAGATCCCTGAATTACACTGGAGGAAGCCTGAGTTTAAGAAACTTGCCTATTTCAATATTTTATCATAGGCAGTAAGCATGCTGCTTCATCATCCAATGGAAAGACATTTGTCTCTGCCAGATAGTCAGTTGTGCAAGCCCCCTTAGTTTGAGACAATGGCAGTTGGTGTCTTTTCTTGCAAGAAATGCAGAAATATGACAAGCCCATAAAGAATGGCCTCATACAACAATATCCCCACTTCTTTATATATGTGTAAATACTATCCATCCCTGAAAATAAGCATTTTAAGAGTTGCCTTTTTCCCAGTCCTCTTGTTGCCTGTATTTTATTAAAAAATATTTTTTGGAGTATAGTTGATTTACAGTGTTGTATTTAGTTTCTACTCTACAGCAAAGTAGATCAGTTTTACATACATACATACATATATATATATATATATATATATATATATATATGTTTACTCTTTTTTTTTTTTAAGATTCTTGTCCCATGCAGGCCATTACAGAATATTCAGTAGAGGTCCCTGTGCCATGCAGGAGGTCCTTATGAGTCATCTATTTTATATATAGTAGTGTGTCTATGTTAATCCCAATCTCCCAATCCCTCCTCCTGTTACTCGCTGGTAAACATAAATTTGTTTTCTACATCTGTAACTCTATTTCTATTTTATAGATAAACTCATGTGTACCCTTAAATTTTAGAGAAGTCTTCTCTTTCTCTGGATTCTCATTGTAGACTTCACCAAGATTTTTTAATTTTTTTTTCAAGATTTTGTTATTAATTTTCTAATGTATATTTCCCTGTTTCTAATGGTTTCTTATGAGTCAACATTTTTTTTCTCCAGGAGAGTCCAAGGTTTTTTTTTTTTTTTAAGATTTATTTATTTATTTATTTTGGGCGGGGGACGGGTTGGGGAGGGAGGGAAGTGGGCGGGCCACTTCTATTGGTCTTTCATTTCTCTGTTTTCATCCGTCTTTGTTCTTTGGCTCCTGCGGGCCTCCCATCGCGGTGGCCTCTGTTGTCGCAGAGCACCGGCTCTGGGCGCATGCGCTCCAGAGCTCCGGCTCGGTGACTGGACACATCGGTCCAGTCGCTCCGCGGCACGTGGGATCTTCCCAGGCCAGGGATCAAACCGGCGCCCCTTGCACTGCAAGTCGGTGTCCCTATCCACTGGACCACCAGGGGAAGCCCGAGTCCAAGGTTCTTGAGGGAAGAAACCATAAACCACTTTTGGAGCTTGTTTGTAGCACTGTAGCTCTCAATATCGTAGAAGGTTTATATATAAATGGTTATATATATGTAAGAGGACCATAGTTGGAAAGGTTGTCCATGGTAAAACAATGATAAATAATTGCTCATAATTTCCAGTTTGTCATGCTTCTATGACCAAAGAAACAGAATTCCTCACTAGGAATCTGAAGGTTCTAATGATTTAATAGCAGTAGCATGCCAAGATTCTACAGCCAACTCTTGGTTTGGCTTCACTGGAGTTCAGCCGTGGTGTGTTAGTGACTCGTGTTGATTTATCTCTGATTAAACATAAGGGATGGAAGGAACTCTCATGAGACAAGGGTGACTCTATTTTTATCCAGAAGCTTTTTCTATAAATATGGCCAGTCATGTGCAGAAAACAGGTGACAGCAAGGTGGAAGGCAAAATTGTGGGTGAGAACAATTCATGTCCATACAAATTAACCAAACAACAAACCCATGTTTGTTGAAGATTCTGCCCTGGGCAAGTCTTGTCAGCTTGTTTCCTGGTACAGAAGTAGAGAATGAGACCAGCATGTGTACTGGAAATAAGTCAAGAACCTAAGTAAATATTTTTCCTTTTATCTGGATATCTATGAAAAAGCAAGATATGTTTTGAAATGAAATTAGAAGGTTCCTTTACAGAACAGAATTTTATAGATGTGTCAGAGGCATGTTAGCCTCGTGGGCAGCAAAGGCTTTGAGAGCTTGGTTAAAATCTGAACTGTATCACCGAGTCAGGTTAAAACACATGAGTTTGTTGAGTTATCAGCAAATGTGGAAAATATGGAGTTTCTGAGAGTTGAATGACATAAAGGATGGCAAGCTGCCAGTGGATGTACATCTGGTATGTACAGTTGGGTCCCCAAATGGTAACTTTGATTATTATTAATATTAAACAACTGAGTCATAAGGAAATTTTAAGGCTGGAAAGGTGGGCAGGTGACTGAAGAGGAATTAGGAAGAGCAGGCTTCACGTCACTGGGGGAAGATTTCCCTGGTGGCTCAGTATAAAGACTCCTCCTGCCAAGGCAGGAGATGTGAGATGGATTCCTAGGTCAGGAAGATCCCCTGGAGAAGGAAATGGCAACCTGCTCCAGGATTCTTGCCTGAGAAATCCCATGGACCAAGGAGTCTTGAACTAAACAACAACAAAATAACAAAACAAAGGGTTTGGAGGGAGAGATGAATTGGCAGAGAACAACAGTTGTTCAGGGCAATGAAACAATTCTCTGTGTGATATAATGGTGGATATATGGTATTGGATGTTTATTCAGACTCATAGGATGTAGACCCTACAAGAGTGGACCCTACTGTGGTGGTTATGGTGTGTGCTGTAGGTTCATCAGTAGTAACAAATGGGGTGTCCTTAGTGGTCCAGTGGTTGGGAATCTGCCTTGCAGTGCAGAGGCTGCTGGTTCAATCCCTGGTCTGGAAAGATCCTACATGTCTCAAGGCAAGTAGGCTGAAGCACTGCAGCTACTGATCCCACAGGCCCGATAATTTGTGCTCCTGTCCGCCACTGCAAGAGAAGTGGGCACAAGGAGATGTCTGCACACCACAACCAGAAAGTAATCCCTGCTTGTCAAAACTAGAGAAAGCCCTCATGCAGCGATGAAGACCCAATGCAGCCAAACAAAAATATTAAAATACAAAAACAGTAATAACTGTAGCGCTGGGGTGGAGGGTGGTGATAGGGGAGGCTGTGTAGGGGAGAGACAAAATCCCTGTACCTTCTGTTCAGTTTTGCTGTGAACCTGGAAGTGCTCTGAAAAGTAAAGTCTGTTTATAAAACATCCCTTAGAGGTGTCCTTCAAGCAGGAGACAATCCAAGAGATGCAGCAAGATTTTAACCATAAACCAGGGTCCCACCAGGTCTCAGAGATGGAGGAAAACAAGATGAGAGCCTTTCAGTGGGTTGTCCTGATTACTGATGAACTAAACGAAGAATCTCAGTTTTCAGGGCTGTGAATAAAACACATTAAATTGTGTAACCCTATCTATCTTTGTAAATTTTCTATGCTAGAAGTAGACAACTCATACATAGAGGCTTTGCCTGAGCTTCAAGTTGACTTTTTCTATTTTTTTAAACTTTTTACTGATTTTTAGTTAGTTCCATTATAGAGCGTAAAATCAAAATCATAATGTAGAGGGTAATAGTCTCTTTGTCAAATTGAAATAAGGTAATTGGTAGATTTCCAAGACGGTCTGAAGGGGGTGCATTACATTTATGTGACCTAAATCCATTGGTTAAATGCGCAGGGATTAACATCTGTTAAAAGAATTGTGCTTGGCATGCAGGTGTTTCAATATTTGCATTTAGTATTTGGTTGTTTCAGACTCATAGGATGTAGACCCTACAAGAGTGGACCCTACTGTGGTGGTTATGGTGTGTGCTGTAGGTTCATCAGTAGTAACAAATGGGGTGTCCTTAGTGGTCCAGTGGTTGGGAATCTGCCTTGCAGTGCAGAGGCTGCTGGTTCAATCCCTGGTCTGGAAAGATCCTACATGTCTCAAGGCAAGTAGGCTGAAGCACTGCAGCTACTGATCCCACAGGCCCGATAATTTGTGCTCCTGTCCGCCACTGCAAGAGAAGTGGGCACAAGGAGATGTCTGCACACCACAACCAGAAAGTAATCCCTGCTTGTCAAAACTAGAGAAAGCCCTCATGCAGCGATGAAGACCCAATGCAGCCAAACAAAAATATTAAAATACAAAAACAGTAATAACTGTAGCGCTGGGGTGGAGGGTGGTGATAGGGGAGGCTGTGTAGGGGAGAGACAAAATCCCTGTACCTTCTGTTCAGTTTTGCTGTGAACCTGGAAGTGCTCTGAAAAGTAAAGTCTGTTTATAAAACATCCCTTAGAGGTGTCCTTCAAGCAGGAGACAATCCAAGAGATGCAGCAAGATTTTAACCATAAACCAGGGTCCCACCAGGTCTCAGAGATGGAGGAAAAAAAGATGAGAGCCTTTCAGTGGGTTGTCCTGATTACTGATGAACTAAACGAAGAATCTCAGTTTTCAGGGCTGTGAATAAAACACATTAAATTGTGTAACCCTATCTATCTTTGTAAATTTTCTATGCTAGAAGTAGACAACTCATACATAGAGGCTTTGCCTGAGCTTCAAGTTGACTTTTTCTATTTTTTTAAACTTTTTACTGATTTTTAGTTAGTTCCATTATAGAGCGTAAAATCAAAATCATAATGTAGAGGGTAATAGTCTCTTTGTCAAATTGAAATAAGGTAATTGGTAGATTTCCAAGACGGTCTGAAGGGGGTGCATTACATTTATGTGACCTAAATCCATTGGTTAAATGCGCAGGGATTAACATCTGTTAAAAGAATTGTGCTTGGCATGCAGGTGTTTCAATATTTGCATTTAGTATGTGTTTCAGAAACGGCCTCTGAGAAAAACATTTATACAACAATCTGGTGGTTTTATTGTCTAAATCTGTCAGGACAGTCATTCTGTTACTCAGACTTTGTGACCCTCTTGCAAGCTGTAAACTGTTTAACGAAGTGAGTATATTGAGAAAGATGACAGACTTTCAAACTCGAGGGAATGAGTCTTATATGAGAAGAATCGGCTTTTCCCCTGGAGACGGGGCCTAATATGTGAACAGCAAAAACAATTACATTGGTGATTTCAGGAAGTTCAATAAATTTCATGGCACAGCCCTACTTTTGAAATATTACATCACTCAGCAAAAGCTCAGGCCTGTATACTAGCTGAAATGAACTAATCATGAATTAATTACCATCAGTTCCTTTTTGTGAATGGACTGCAGAAGTAGGGCTCTGGTTTCAGTACAGTCAGCGCCTTGCAGCTATGCTGCCCTTTAAGTGTCCGTGTGCCCACAGATAAGGGCACTTGGGGTGAACTCTATGCAACAGTCCAGGGGACCCTCTCTCATTGTGGGGCTTGACAAAACCATTCCCTAATCCACCTTGTTAAAATAAGTTGTGCTCTGGTCATTTGTTTTGTAGGTAGAGCAGGGGAAATAAATGCACTGTTTCTCCAGGGATTTGTGGCTTAAAATTAGAGCAAAAATAGAAGAATCAATTGGTTTTTCATACTTCCAGATTAGCCCCTGAGCTAATGAAAACTAGGGAACAGCAGAATTAGAAATGATTTCTGCTTTATGAAAACCACATGGGGCAATGATAGCACAGGATGGTCCACTTTGTCATAATTGTGCCCTTAACGTCTTGAAGGTATGTGGACAGCCAGTCAGAAATCATGTTTTGTGTACAAATTGTTGTTCAATTCCTCAGTAGTGTCTGACTTTGAAACCTCATGGACTGCAGCAAGCCAGGCTTCCCTGTTCTTCACCATCTTTCAGAGCTTGCTCAAACTCATGTCCATTGAGTCAATGATGCCATCCAACCATCTCATCTTCTGTCATCCCCTTCTCCTTCTGCCTTCATTTTTTCTCAGGTTCAGGGTCTTTTCTAATGATTTGTCTTTTCACTTCAGGTGGCCAAAGTATTAGAACTTCAGCTTCAGCATCAGTCCTTCCAATAAGTATTCAGGATTTATTTTCTTTAAGATTGACTGGTTTGATCTCTTTGCAGTCCAAGGGATTCTCGAGTCTTCTCCAGCACCACAGTTCAAAAGCATCAATTCTTCCATGCTCAGTCTTCTTCATGGTCTGACTCTCATATCCATACATGACTACTAGAAAAACCAAAGCTTTGACTATACAGACCTTTGTTGGCAAAGTGATGTCTGTGCTTTTTAATAGGCTGTCTAGGTTTGTCATAACTTTTCTTCCAAGGAACAAGCGATTTTGTGGCTGCAGTCACTGTCTGCAGTGATTTCGGAGCCCAAGAAAATAGCCTGTCACTGTTTCCATCATTTTGCCATCTATTTGCCATGAAGTGATGGGATCAGATACTATAGTCTTTCGTTTTTTGAATGTTGACTATTAAGCCAGCTTTTTCACTTTTCTCTTTCAACTTCATCAAGAGGCTCTTTAGTTCCTCTTTGTTTTCTGCCATAAGGGTGGTGTCATCTGCATACCTGAGGTTATAGATATTTTTCCTGGCAATCTTGATTCCATCTTGTGCTTCATCCAGACTTGCATTTTGCATGATATGCTCTGTATATAAATTAAATAAGCAGGGTGACTATACAGCCTTGATGTACTCCTTTCCCAATTTGGAACCAGTCTGTTCTTCCATGCCTAGTTCTAACTGTTGCTTCTTGACCTGCATACAGGTTTCGCAGGAGGCAGGTTAGGTGGTCTGGTATTGACATCTCTTTCAGAATTTTCCACAGTTTGTTGTGATCCATACAGTCCAAGGGTTTAGCATAGTCAATGAAACAGAAGTAGATGTTCTTCTGGAATTCCCTTGCTCTTTCTATGATCCAGCAGATGTTGGCAATTTGATCTCTGGTTCATCTGCCTTTTCTAAATCCAGCTTGTATATGTGGAAGTTCTCAGTTCACGTATTGTTGAAGCCTAGCTTCGATGCCATCCAACCATCTCATCTTCTGTCATCCCCTTCTCCTTCTGCCTTCATTTTTTCTCAGGTTCAGGGTCTTTTCTAATGATTTGTCTTTTCACTCAGGTGGCCAAAGTATTAGAACTTCAGCTTCAGCATCAGTCCTTCCAATAAGTATTCAGGATTTATTTTCTTTAAGATTGACTGGTTTGATCTCTTTGCAGTCCAAGGGATTCTCGAGTCTTCTCCAGCACCACAGTTCAAAAGCATCAATTCTTCCATGCTCAGTCTTCTTCATGGTCTGACTCTCATATCCATACATGACTACTAGAAAAACCAAAGCTTTGACTATACAGACCTTTGTTGGCAAAGTGATGTCTGTGCTTTTTAATAGGCTGTCTAGGTTTGTCATAACTTTTCTTCCAAGGAACAAGCGATTTTGTGGCTGCAGTCACTGTCTGCAGTGATTTCGGAGCCCAAGAAAATAGCCTGTCACTGTTTCCATCATTTTGCCATCTATTTGCCATGAAGTGATGGGATCAGATACTATAGTCTTTCGTTTTTTGAATGTTGACTATTAAGCCAGCTTTTTCACTTTTCTCTTTCAACTTCATCAAGAGGCTCTTTAGTTCCTCTTTGTTTTCTGCCATAAGGGTGGTGTCATCTGCATACCTGAGGTTATAGATATTTTTCCTGGCAATCTTGATTCCATCTTGTGCTTCATCCAGACTTGCATTTTGCATGATATGCTCTGTATATAAATTAAATAAGCAGGGTGACTATACAGCCTTGATGTACTCCTTTCCCAATTTGGAACCAGTCTGTTCTTCCATGCCTAGTTCTAACTGTTGCTTCTTGACCTGCATACAGGTTTCGCAGGAGGCAGGTTAGGTGGTCTGGTATTGACATCTCTTTCAGAATTTTCCACAGTTTGTTGTGATCCATACAGTCCAAGGGTTTAGTAGAGTCAATGAAGCAGAAGTAGATGTTTTTCTGGAATTCCCTTGATGGCAATTTGATCTCTGGTTCCTCTTCCTTTTCTAAATCCAGCTTGTATATGTGGAAGTTCTTGGTTCACATATGGTTGAAGCCTAGATTGGAGGATTTTAAATATTACTTTGTTAGCATGTGAAATGAGTGCAATGGTGTGGTAGTTTGAACATTCTTTGGCATTGCCCTTCTTTGAGATTGGAATGAAAACTGACCTTTTCCAGTCCTGAGGCCACTGCTGAGTTTTCCAAATTTGCTGGCATATTGAGTATAGCATTTTAACAGCCTCATCTTTTAATATTTGAAATAGCTCAGGTGGAATTCCTTCACCTCCACTAGCTTTGTTCATAGTAATGCTTCCTAGGGCACACTTGACTTCACACTCTAAGATGTCTGGCTCTAAGGAGTGATCACACCATTGTGGTCATTTGGCTCATTAAGATCTCTTTTGTATAGTTCTGTGTATTCTTTCTACCTCTTCTCAATATCTTCTGTTTCTGTTACGTCCATACTGTTTCTGTCCTTTATTGTGCGCGTCTTTGCATTGACATCTAGCAGGAGAGTATTGAGAATCACTGACAGATCTGAAAATGTCTTTGTCTCGGCATCAGGAGACCAAGGTTGGGCTGAGGCACCAACTCCAGTTCAGCTATTTGGGTTTTCTCTGAGCTTCGTCCTTTGGAAATAGGGAATGGGAACTTTGACCGACCTTTCTCACAAGTTTATTGTGAAACAGATTTTGTTTTCTTTCTTAGGCAAACATGTCTAATTCCTTTAATCATTTCTCATATGGAAAATTCCTGAGACCCATGGTAATCCTGTCCTGTTTCTCCCATCTCTAAGTGGCACTAGTGTTGGATCCTGTATCCCAGGGATGGTCTGTAGAGCTCTTTAAGAGATGTAGTACCCAATTCCTTGCTTGGGCTGTGGAATGTACTTCCTGGATGTTGTATTCTCCACTTCCCTTGGGCTCAGCATACACCTCCCTTTGCTCCTACTACATTCTATTGAATTGCATACTAATATGCCCCTTTCCTCTAGAATGTTCCTTCTTCGGAATAGGGTCATTGTCTTTCATTTTTGTATTCCTGTCACAGAGAAGACTCTTATTAAATGTTGAGCTCAACCAAACTAGGCCTTTTACTTGACAGCCACATGATTCTGTTTACAAATGTTAAGCTCTTGGTCCAAAGCTTCATGTCTTTTTAAATAGGAGGTTACTGATAAATTGGGCTTATCAATAAGAATGTGGGAACTTCTGGGAGACAGAAGAGAAATGATATCTTTAAACACTGTGTCTGTACTAGAGAATTTGTGGGGGACCCTGCTTTGCATGGTGTGGTATTACTCTGACTACACACGACTAGATGCTAACATGCATTTCCTGAGGTTCTTTAACATTTATTCTGTAAGAAGTTCTCTGTCTTCAGTGGCCACTGACTTCCTGGGTTGCTGTTTGGGTCAGATTAACAAAGCTGTGACGGGCAAATGATGCCGTGTGTAATCCCTGTGAATTCTACTTTTCTGAGATCCTTCTCAGGATGCCAAAAGGAAAACAATTTTTCCTTACATATTCATGTTCTTTTTTTTGTTTCTGGTCCTTTGATTGTGCGCGTCTTTGCATTGACATCTAGCAGGACAGTATTGAGAATCACTGACAGATCTGAAAATGTCTTTGTCTCGGCATCAGGAGACCAAGGTTGGGCTGAGGCACCAACTCCAGTTCAGCTATTTGGGTTGTCTCTGAGCTTCGTCCTTTGGAAATAGGGAATGGGAACTTTGACCGACCTTTCTCACAAGTTTATTGTGAAACAGATTTTGTTTTCTTTCTTAGGCAAACATGTCTAATTCCTTTAATCATTTCTCATATGGAAAATTCCTGAGACCCATGGTAATCCTGTCCTGTTTCTCCCATCTCTAAGTGGCACTAGTGTTGGATCCTGTATCCCAGGGATGGTCTGTAGAGCTCTTTAAGAGATGTAGTACCCAATTCCTTGCTTGGGCTGTGGAATGTACTTCCTGGATGTTGTATTCTCCACTTCCCTTGGGCTCAGCATACACCTCCCTTTGCTCCTACTACATTCTATTGAATTGCATACTAATATGCCCCTTTCCTCTAGAATGTTCCTTCTTCGGAATAGGGTCATTGTCTTTCATTTTTGTATTCCTGTCACAGAGAAGACTCTTATTAAATGTTGAGCTCAACCAAACTAGGCCTTTTACTTGACAGCCACATGATTCTGTTTACAAATGTTAAGCTCTTGGTCCAAAGCTTCATGTCTTTTTAAATAGGAGGTTACTGATAAATTGGGCTTATCAATAAGAATGTGGGAACTTCTGGGAGACAGAAGAGAAATGATATCTTTAAACACTGTGTCTGTACTAGAGAATTTGTGGGGGACCCTGCTTTGCATGGTGTGGTATTACTCTGACTACACACGACTAGATGCTAACATGCATTTCCTGAGGTTCTTTAACATTTATTCTGTAAGAAGTTCTCTGTCTTCAGTGGCCACTGACTTCCTGGGTTGCTGTTTGGGTCAGATTAACAAAGCTGTGACGGGCAAATGATGCCGTGTGTAATCCCTGTGAATTCTACTTTTCTGAGATCCTTCTCAGGATGCCAAAAAGGAACAATTTCCTTACATATTCATTTCTGCTGTTAAAGAAAATGCTGCTAATGAAAACACTACAGAGTCATACTTCCACTGAGTCTCCAATAACCTGTGTATCCTGTGACTTACACCATGATGTTTCTGCAGATTTTTACCTTCAGTGAAAATTTGCTTGCTTAAGTCCTTAGAAAAGAGGGAGGGAGGGAGAGAGAAGTGGGGTGAGGAAGGGAGGGAGGCAGGGAGGGAGAGAAGGTGAGACTTTATTTTTAGCTCGACTTCTAAGTCAGGACAGAGAGGAAACAGTCCCCAGTGTTCATGACCTTGATGTTTAGGTGATGAGGGCTGTCATGTTACTAGGTTGTTCAGGATTTCGACAACATTTCTTTAAAAATATAGAGATGGACTGGGAGTTTGGGGTTGGTAGATGCAGACTCTTACAACTAGAATGGATAAACAATAAAGCCCTACTGTGCAGCAAACTATACATAATATCCTGTGTTCAATTGTAATGAAAATATAAAAACTAATGTATATATGTGTATAGCTGGGTCACTTGGCTGTACAGCAGGGACTGGCACAACACTGTAAATCAACTACACATCAATAAAAAAGAAATATATAGATCTGTAAGTAGAAATGATGACTAATAGTAGTAAAAAAAAAAATTAACCTATAGATTGTACTTGACAAAAATCCCAGAAAAAACTTATTTCCAATGAGCTTTTTGGTTGTGGTGCTGAGGAATGCATGCTACTGATCATCTAAGAGAAATAATGACTTTAACCCAGGTTTTCTAAGAAAATGAGTGACTCCTCCAGGTTAATGGCCTTGAGGCACTCTCATAGTCAGCTCTCCATCCTCAGGAAATGCCCCAGGCTTTCATCACTATTATGTAAATAATACACAAATGGGCCTAGTTCTCTGGTTAGATGGGAAACATCCAATTCTGTGCTCTCCTCAGTTCCCTTTATGACAGTAAGAATAACATATTAGGGGAAAACTGCAACAATTTTGCTACCAATACAAATAAATAGTCTTATTAAATTAAATTATTAAACATAATATTAAACAAATTTGAACTCTGTATGTTTGAGTAAGAAATAGGGGAAAACTCCACACTCAGAATTCTTAGACAACTGTAGTTAGAACTGAGCAGATACAAATATGGTACTGAGAATAATGCAATTACTGTCATATTAGATATTTCAAGTTAAAATCAGGGTTAAAGAGACACAGAATTGACTGCTTTAGTGGTTGCAAACAAAAGACAGTACTGAAATGTACTTTTAAAATTAGGACCTTCTTGTCTCATAAAAATATCTTATGTAATTATGCCTTAAAAGTTTTTAAATACATATCATGATGTATAGGGATTGTATTTTCTTATCTTAAAATATCAAAGGATTTTTATGATCTTTTCATGGGCTTATTTTGCATTCCAGGATCTTCAAGCAGGCAAATAGTAAAATGAAAAACACATGCAGAAAATTAGGATTGCAGTTGCCTAGGCCACTGGGGGAGTTGCTATGAGGGAGAAAGGCCTTAGAGGCACTCTTCCTACTTTGAACAGAGATGTGCGTGCATACCATCATGCCACATCTCAAACTCAGGGTAGAACGTGTGCGCTTGAAATATCTCACAATTGTATTTGCTTGAAAACTAATGTATATATGTGTATAGCTGGGTCACTTGGCTGTACAGAGGACAAATGTAAATCAACTACATCAATAAAAAAGAAATATATAGATCTGTAAGTAGAAATGATGACTAATAGTAGTAAAAAAAAAAATTAACCTATAGATTGTACTTGACAAAAATCCCAGAAAAAACTTATTTCCAATGAGCTTTTTGGTTGTGGTGCTGAGGAATGCATGCTACTGATCATCTAAGAGAAATAATGACTTTAACCCAGGTTTTCTAAGAAAATGAGTGACTCCTCCAGGTTAATGGCCTTGAGGCACTCTCATAGTCAGCTCTCCATCCTCAGGAAATGCCCCAGGCTTTCATCACTATTATGTAAATAATACACAAATGGGCCTAGTTCTCTGGTTAGATGGGAAACATCCAATTCTGTGCTCTCCTCAGTTCCCTTTATGACAGTAAGAATAACATATTAGGGGAAAACTGCAACAATTTTGCTACCAATACAAATAAATAGTCTTATTAAATTAAATTATTAAACATAATATTAAACAAATTTGAACTCTGTATGTTTGAGTAAGAAATAGGGGAAAACTCCACACTCAGAATTCTTAGACAACTGTAGTTAGAACTGAGCAGATACAAATATGGTACTGAGAATAATGCAATTACTGTCATATTAGATATTTCAAGTTAAAATCAGGGTTAAAGAGACACAGAATTGACTGCTTTAGTGGTTGCAAACAAAAGACAGTACTGAAATGTACTTTTAAAATTAGGACCTTCTTGTCTCATAAAAATATCTTATGTAATTATGCCTTAAAAGTTTTTAAATACATATCATGATGTATAGGGATTGTATTTTCTTATCTTAAAATATCAAAGGATTTTTATGATCTTTTCATGGGCTTATTTTGCATTCCAGGATCTTCAAGCAGGCAAATAGTAAAATGAAAAACACATGCAGAAAATTAGGATTGCAGTTGCCTAGGCCACTGGGGGAGTTGCTATGAGGGAGAAAGGCCTTAGAGGCACTCTTCCTACTTTGAACAGAGATGTGCGTGCATACCATCATGCCACATCTCAAACTCAGGGTAGAACGTGTGCGCTTGAAATATCTCACAATTGTATTTGTCAATTACACATTACTAAAACTGGAAAAAAAGTACATTTTAACAAATGCTCTTTTTTTTTGCTGTGAACGTTCTTTGTATATGTAGGGAATCCGCTCTTTTTCTAAATGATTATCCATTTATCAGAATGCTGTTGATTAAGAAGTCCGTCTTGTTCTCATGTATATAATTGTTGTTTTGTCACTAAGTCACGTCTGACTCTTTGTGACCCCATGGACTCTAATCTGCCAGGTTCCCATGTCCATAGGATTTCCCAGGCAAAAATATTAGAATGGATTGCCATTTCCTATTCCAGGTTATCTTTCAGATCCAGGGATCAAACCGGAGTTTCCTGCATTGGCAGGCAGATTTTTTAACCACTGAGCCAGTAGGGAAGCTCCACATATGTGATAAGCTACCTCAATTAGATTCGCTGTTTCCATAGATAATTGGATTTATCTAGTCACTTTCTTTCTGCTATATTAGTCTGTTTATTCATCTGGCATGCTTTGATACAGAGAAGTGTTAATCATTTCCTTCTTGGTTCTTTTTCATATGGCGTTTATCAGTAATTTTGCATATATTTTACGTATACATGCGGATTTTAGAGCTAACCTGTCTAATTCCACGAAAAAGGTCTTACTTGTATATGTATTTTTTGAAAAAACAAAAACAAAAACATTACATTTCCATTACCTAGAAACAGGCCTTGTTATCTTTTTTGTTGAGTCATCTTGATGAAAAGCAAGGTTTTTCTTCCTATTTGTTCAGCCTCATGTTTACCTTTCAGAAGTGTCTGTAGTGTTCCTCACGTAGATTTCATACATTACTGTTAAAGCACAACATGTTCAGTTTTTGTTGATGTTTTTCCTGCCCTTGCATCTTCTAACTGGTTATTATTTATACATCATATGGCTAGAGATTTTTTTTTTAATTTTTTTTTTTTTTTTTGGTGGGGGTCGCGTTGGGGAGGGAGGGGAGCGGGCGGGCCACTTCTATTGGTCTTTCTCTATTTCGTCCGTCTTTGTTCTTCCTTGGCTCCTAGGGTGTGGCGGCTCGAACAGAGATGCATCCATCATGCCACATCTCAAACTCAGGGTAGAACGTGCGCTTGAAATATCTCACAATTGTATTTGTCAATTACACATTACTAAAACTGGAAAAAGTACATTTTAACAAATGCTCTTTTTTTTTGCTGTGAACGTTCTTTGTATATGTAGGGAATCCGCTCTTTTTCTAAATGATTATCCATTTATCAGAATGCTGTTGATTAAGAAGTCCGTCTTGTTCTCATGTATATAATTGTTGTTTTGTCACTAAGTCACGTCTGACTCTTTGTGACCCCATGGACTCTAATCTGCCAGGTTCCCATGTCCATAGGATTTCCCAGGCAAAAATATTAGAATGGATTGCCATTTCCTATTCCAGGTTATCTTTCAGATCCAGGGATCAAACCGGAGTTTCCTGCATTGGCAGGCAGATTTTTTAACCACTGAGCCAGTAGGGAAGCTCCACATATGTGATAAGCTACCTCAATTAGATTCGCTGTTTCCATAGATAATTGGATTTATCTAGTCACTTTCTTTCTGCTATATTAGTCTGTTTATTCATCTGGCATGCTTTGATACAGAGAAGTGTTAATCATTTCCTTCTTGGTTCTTTTTCATATGGCGTTTATCAGTAATTTTGCATATATTTTACGTATACATGCGGATTTTAGAGCTAACCTGTCTAATTCCACGAAAAAGGTCTTACTTGTATATGTATTTTTTGAAAAAACAAAAACAAAAACATTACATTTCCATTACCTAGAAACAGGCCTTGTTATCTTTTTTGTTGAGTCATCTTGATGAAAAGCAAGGTTTTTCTTCCTATTTGTTCAGCCTCATGTTTACCTTTCAGAAGTGTCTGTAGTGTTCCTCACGTAGATTTCATACATTACTGTTAAAGCACAACATGTTCAGTTTTTGTTGATGTTTTTCCTGCCCTTGCATCTTCTAACTGGTTATTATTTATACATCATATGGCTAGAGATTTTTTTTTTTAATTTTTTTATTTATTTTGGGCGGGGGTCGGGTTGGGGAGGGAGGGGAGCGGGCGGGCCACTTCTATTGGTCTTTCTCTATTTTCGTCCGTCTTTGTTCTTTGGCTCCTGTGGGCCTCCCATCACGGTGGCGTCTGCCGTCGCAGAGCGCCGGCTCTGGGCGCATACACTCCAGAGCTCCGACTCGGTAATTGGACACATCGGTCCAGCCACTCCGTGGCACGTGGGATCTTCCCAGGCCAGGGCTCGAACCGGCACCCCTTGCACTGCAAGGCGGTGTCCTTACCCACTGGACCACCAGGGGAAGCCCTGGATCGAGATTTTTGTATAATTTTGTATTTTGCTAAAGTCCTCAACTAGTTTATTTATTTATTTATTTTAAAGATTTATTTATTTATTTATTTTGGGCGAGGTCGGGTTGGGGAGGGAGGGGAGCAGGCGGGCCACTTCTATTGGTCTTTCGTTTCTCTATGTTCATCCGTCTTTGTTCTTTGGCTCCTGTGGGCCTCCCATCGTGGTGGCCTCTGTCGTTGTAGCGCGCCGGCTCTGGGCGCATGCGCTCCAGAGCTCTGGCTCGGTAATTGGACACATCAGTCCAGCCGCTCCGCGGCACGTGGGATCTTCCCAGGCCAGGGCTCGAACCAGCGCCCCTTGCACTGCAAGGCGGTGTCCTTACCCACTGGACCACCAGGGGAAGCCCTCAACTAGTTTATTTATGATCACTTTATCATTGATGTAAAGTGTTACATCATGTGCAAACACTGGCTCCAATTATTTTCTCTTGTTTCATTATATTAGCTAGTAAATTCAATTCTGTGTTAATAGTTCAATAGAACAGGAAGTATTCTTCTTCTGGATCTTGGTAGAAATGCTTCTGCTGTTTACATAGTACATAATTAACTGGTTTTAGAATTGAGGTAAATTTATTTTATCAAGTTGAAGAAAAATCTAAGGTATTCTATTTTAGAGAGTGATTTCATCAGAAATGAATTTTGACCTATTGAATTTTTTTCAGTATCTATATGAATAGTCAAAATTTCTGAAGATTAAAAAAGCAGTGACTATGCTAAAGGGTTTCTTAAAATTGAATCAGTTTCCTTTCACGTAATAAGCCTTAGTCATAATATATTAATTTTCAATATGCTATTAGAATCTATTTCCTAATGTGTCTTTTAAGATATTTTTATCCTGGAGCTTCTCCTCTAGTGATTCAGTGGTGAAGACTCAGCCCTTCTGCTGCAGGAGGGGCAGGTTCTAGGCCTGGTCAGGGAACTAAGATCCTGCAAGCCATGAGTCAGCCAAAAAAAAAAAAAGAAACCTAAAAAAACAAAAAAAATTTTGTTTTGTACCAGTATTGTTTTTCTTTACTATATTATTTTATCAGATGTATATATCTGTCTGATAGTTTCTTTGTAGTAAAGTTTTTGAAACTGTGCCTATGCTTGAAAAAATTAAAGTGACATTGGATTATCTAATCTTTGAAGGTTGGCTGAATTCTTCATAAAACTATCCGCACAGGCTAATTTTCAATGGCTATCTCCCCATTTTTTCTATGATAATTTTTTAAAAAGGGAAAATATATACAGGTCTACAGTAAAAAATAATGGCCCCCAAATGAGTATACGCTCCAATTTCCTGGAACCTGTGACTATATTACGTTGCATGGAAGACGAGAGGGTGCTGATCTGATTAAGGGTGAGGACTTGAGTTAGGAAGATTAACCTGGACTATGTAAATTCTGAGAATTTAAAGATGTATAACTTTTTTTTTTTTCTGGATCAGAGAGATACATCGTGAGAGGCAGTTGAGCTGCAGCCATTGATGCTGGCTTTGAAGATTGAGTGAGGGAGCATCAGCCAAGAACTGTGGTGGCTTCCAGAAGCAGGGACCTACCCTCAGCTGACAGCTGGTAAGAAAACAGCCACAAGGAAACAAATCCTGGCAACACACCAATCAGTGGGAAACAAATTCTTCTGTAGACAACCTAGAAATGAAACCAGACTGATGATATCTTGATTTTTGTTCAGGGAGACCCATATTGGATTTCTGACCTCCAGAACTATAAGATAACAAGTTTGTGTTAACCTATTATGTATACCCAAGGAAAAAAAATCAACAACAACAAATGCCAAAGGATAAAAAATTACAAAGTAGAAACAGAGACACAGGTGTAGAGAGAAAACGTATGGACACCAATGGGGAAAGGTGGGGTGGGATGAACTGGAAAGTTGAAAGTGACCTAAAATATACTATTGATATATAAAATAGAAGAGAGCCTACTGTATAGCACAGAGAACTCCTAAGTACTCTGTGGTGATTTAAGTGGAAGGAAATCCAAAAAAAGAAGGGATGTATGTATACATATAGCTGATTCACTTTGCTGTACAGTAGAAACTAACACAAAATTGTAAAGCAACTATATTGCAATAAAAATTTTTAAAGAGGTAGAAAACTAAATAAACAAAAGATTATTGCTTAAAAATTGTGTTAAGTCACTAAATTTTGTTTTGTACCAGTATTGTTTTTCTTTACTATATTATTTTATCAGATGTATATATCTGTCTGATAGTTTCTTTGTAGTAAAGTTTTTGAAACTGTGCCTATGCTTGAAAAAATTAAAGTGACATTGGATTATCTAATCTTTGAAGGTTGGCTGAATTCTTCATAAAACTATCCGCACAGGCTAATTTTCAATGGCTATCTCCCCATTTTTTCTATGATAATTTTTTAAAAAGGAAACTATATACAGGTCTACAGTAAAAAATAATGGCCCCCAAATGAGTATACGCTCCAATTTCCTGGAACCTGTGACTATATTACGTTGCATGGAAGACGAGAGGGTGCTGATCTGATTAAGGGTGAGGACTTGAGTTAGGAAGATTAACCTGGACTATGTAAATTCTGAGAATTTAAAGATGTATAACTTTTTTTTTTTTCTGGATCAGAGAGATACATCGTGAGAGGCAGTTGAGCTGCAGCCATTGATGCTGGCTTTGAAGATTGAGTGAGGGAGCATCAGCCAAGAACTGTGGTGGCTTCCAGAAGCAGGGACCTACCCTCAGCTGACAGCTGGTAAGAAAACAGCCACAAGGAAACAAATCCTGGCAACACACCAATCAGTGGGAAACAAATTCTTCTGTAGACAACCTAGAAATGAAACCAGACTGATGATATCTTGATTTTTGTTCAGGGAGACCCATATTGGATTTCTGACCTCCAGAACTATAAGATAACAAGTTTGTGTTAACCTATTATGTATACCCAAGGAAAAAAAATCAACAACAACAAATGCCAAAGGATAAAAAATTACAAAGTAGAAACAGAGACACAGGTGTAGAGAGAAAACGTATGGACACCAATGGGGAAAGGTGGGGTGGGATGAACTGGAAAGTTGAAAGTGACCTAAAATATACTATTGATATATAAAATAGAAGAGAGCCTACTGTATAGCACAGAGAACTCCTAAGTACTCTGTGGTGATTTAAGTGGGAAGGAAATCCAAAAAAAGAAGGGATGTATGTATACATATAGCTGATTCACTTTGCTGTACAGTAGAAACTAACACAAAATTGTAAAGCAACTATATTGCAATAAAAATTTTTAAAGAGGTAGAAAACTAAATAAACAAAAGATTATTGCTTAAAAATTGTGTTAAGTCACTAAATTTGTGGTGATTTTTATGGCAGCAATAGAAAACAGAGTTAAATTTGATAAATATGTTTGATAGGAAATGAACTATTGTAGGTAAGTTTTCAAATGTATTTTTATGGAATTATGCAATATGGAGGCACAATTTTCAAAGTTTTGTCTGTTTCCTCTCGGTCATTTATTATTTTGTGCATTTGTACTTATTGTCTTTTTCTTTGATGATGTTAGCTAATTTGTGTTTATGGCTACTTTCAGGTCATTGAAATCAGCAGTTGACAAGGATGACAAGGCTAAAGGCTGTGTCTTACCAGATCTTTGCCCCATTAGCTCTGTGATGATTTTGAAAAGATAGGGCCAGTTTTACCTCGTGCTAAATCTACCTCTTATAATTCTCTCTCTTTTTTATTTTTAAATTTTTTATATAAGTATAGTTGATTTACAATCTCGTGTTAGTTTCTCCTGTACAGCTAAATGAGTCTGTGATACATATACATATATCCCCTCTTTTTTAGATTCATTTCCTATATAGATCATTATAGAGTACTGAATAGTTTCCTGTGCTTTACAGTAGGTCCTTATTAGTTTATCTATTTTATATATAGTAATGTGTACTTGTCAGTTTCAGTCTTCCCATTTGTAACTCCCTCCCTCAACTCTGTATAATTCTCTTGAACTAATTTCTCTTGCAGGAATGCTAAACTCACCTAAGAAAAGCCGAGTCTCACCAATATTCTGGTTCCACCCCTGCTCCCCAACTTAGTCTCACTCATGAGCTCTATCTGCGTGTGATTTGGACCCTCTGGTTGGTTTCTCAATCTGCACAGGTGAGAGAAAACGTATGGACACCAATGGGGAAAGGTGGGGTGGGATGAACTGGAAAGTTGAAAGTGACCTAAAATATACTATTGATATATAAAATAGAAGAGAGCCTACTTTATAGCACAGAGAACTCCTAAGTACTCTGTGGTGATTTAAGTGGGAAGGAAATCCAAAAAAAGAAGGGATGTATGTATACATATAGCTGATTCACTTTGCTGTACAGTAGAAACTAACACAAAATTGTAAAGCAACTATATTGCAATAAAAATTTTTAAAGAGGTAGAAAACTAAATAAACAAAAGATTATTGCTTAAAAATTGTGTTAAGTCACTAAATTTGTGGTGATTTTTATGGCAGCAATAGAAAACAGAGTTAAATTTGATAAATATGTTTGATAGGAAATGAACTATTGTAGGTAAGTTTTCAAATGTATTTTTATGGAATTATGCAATATGGAGGCACAATTTTCAAAGTTTTGTCTGTTTCCTCTCGGTCATTTATTATTTTGTGCATTTGTACTTATTGTCTTTTTCTTTGATGATGTTAGCTAATTTGTGTTTATGGCTACTTTCAGGTCATTGAAATCAGCAGTTGACAAGGATGACAAGGCTAAAGGCTGTGTCTTACCAGATCTTTGCCCCATTAGCTCTGTGATGATTTTGAAAAGATAGGGCCAGTTTTACCTCGTGCTAAATCTACCTCTTATAATTCTCTCTTTTTTATTTTTAAATTTTTTATATAAGTATAGTTGATTTACAATCTCGTGTTAGTTTCTCCTGTACAGCTAAATGAGTCTGTGATACATATACATATATCCCCTCTTTTTTAGATTCATTTCCTATATAGATCATTATAGAGTACTGAATAGTTTCCTGTGCTTTACAGTAGGTCCTTATTAGTTTATCTATTTTATATATAGTAATGTGTACTTGTCAGTTTCAGTCTTCCCATTTGTAACTCCCTCCCTCAACTCTGTATAATTCTCTTGAACTAATTTCTCTTGCAGGAATGCTAAACTCACCTAAGAAAAGCCGAGTCTCACCAATATTCTGGTTCCACCCCTGCTCCCCAACTTAGTCTCACTCATGAGCTCTATCTGCGTGTGATTTGGACCCTCTGGTTGGTTTCTCAATCTGCGTGGTTGCAGGTGGGTCACTCTGCTCTTTCTAGGCCTGAGGGCTACCCGAAGCATCTCTGCTAACATCCAGGTGGGCAGAACTTAGACACACCCTACAGTCCTATACTCCTATAGGGAAGGAAGGCCAGGAAATGTAGCATTTATTCTCAGTGCCTGTCTGTTCAGCTGAAACAGACTTCATTTTTTAATCGCAGAAAAGGAGAATGTATAGTTAGTCAACTGTTGGCATATGCTACATCCTTTATCTAATGACGTTTTCTTATTTTTTTTTCCATTAAAGCTAAGGATGTTTCTTTGCACTTAAATCCTCAAAATATTTTCTCTATGGTAAGCAGTATTTATACTGAGAAAAATTTAAGCTAGTCTATTTTTTCTCTGTAGTTTAGTTTCTAAGTCATGTCTGACTCTTTGTGGACTGTGGCCTACTAGGCTTCTCTGTCCATGGGATTTCCCAGGCAAGAATACTGGTGTGGGTTGCCATTTCCTCTTCCAGGGGATCTTCCTGACCCAGGGACTGAACCTGCATCTCCTGTTTTGCAGGCAGTCTCTTGGATTGCAGGCAGATTCTCTACCAACTGAGTCAATGAAAATAGCCCTTTCACCATATATATTATAGTTAATGATGATCATTGTTTACAATTTCAGCCAGTAAGAGAGGAATATCCAACATGTCTGCACATTGAGAAAAAATATCAATAACATTTTAATGACTATTCTTTTTATACCTTTTTAGAAACATACACCCCCTTTTTCAAAGATTTTATCAAAAAGTGATCATATAATAGTGCTGCCTTCACTGTATAAACTTTTTTAAAAATGCAGGTGTTTTTTTGTTCATTGTCTTTTCTCCTCTATCCAAGTAAATAACCTTAGGTATCCATGTTAACTCCTTGGTATATATCTTGGCTTATTTTATGGTCATAAAATTATATTCATGCATGTGTATAATTGTACATATAGTCAGAAATCTTGGTATTATTGGTTTAAAAAAGTGGTATAATGTATATTATATATTGTACTATAATGTAATTATTATTATATAGATTTCTCTGCCTCTTATCTTTCTTCATTGATTTTATAATTTTATTTATTATTGTTTATTTATTTACTTTTGGCTGTGCTGAGTTTTTGTTATTTTTCTCTAGTTGGGGTTTGTGGGTTCAGTAAAGTTTTAGCTCCCGGGCTCTAGAGCACAGGGTAAGTAGTTGTGGCACATAGGCTTAGTTGCTCCATGGCTTGTGTGATCTTCCCAGATCAGGGATAGAACCCATGTCTCCTGCGTTGGCAGGTAGATTCTTTACCACTGAGCCACCAGGGAAGTCCTCAGTCATTGATTTTAGATTGAAATTGTTCTTTGAAATTGCTGCAGGTTATCTCATAGTACGGTTTGATCATGACTTACTCAAATTTTCACCCATTAATAAGCATGCATTTCTACCCAGCCTCAATTTTTGTCCTTGTCCTGAAAAATGGCATTGACCATTCTTATATACCACTACTTCATTTTGACAGAATGGATGGCCAGTAACAAGAATGCAAATGTGAAGCGTGTATGTCCTTTGAATTTTAATAGATATGGCCAGGGTGATTGTCCAAAAGGTAGTAATAATTTATACTTCCTCCTGCAACATTGTGGTTATATTCTTTCCCATAACTCCATCAGCAATAGATGTTAATCACTCTTTTAGATTTTACCAATATCATATGTGACGTGATATCTCATTGCTACTTTAACTTTTCATTTTACAAGCATTGAGATTGTGTGTGTATCTATGTTATGCATGCGTGTGTAGTATTTTTTAGACTATCTGAAAAATATCATAAAATAAAACCAATGAATTTTAGTACTTCAGTGATGTGTGTGTGTGTGTGTGTGTGTGTGTGTGTGTTAGTTGTTTAGTTGTGTCCAACTCTTTGCGACCCATGGACTGTAACCCACCAAGCTCTTCTGTCCATGGGATTTTCCAGGCAAGAATACTGGAATGGGTACACATTTCCTCCTCTAGGGTATCTTCCCGATCCAGGGACTGAACTTTGGTCTCCTGCATTGCAGGCGAGTTCTTTACCATCCCAGCCACCAGAGAAACCCATGATTTATCTACAGAAGGCCACATCAGCTATTCAAAAAATAAAAAATTCTGCACAGAACTTTCTTTGTGTGATATTAAATATCCAGATCTCGCTACTCTTTTTCTTTTCAGAAGTAGTTTCAGATTTTAAATTGCATAATTAATGGGTTGTTTTCTTATTCTTTAAATCCAGCAGATGACTGAATAGCTAGTAAGCTTCTACTGCCTGGTAAAAATATGCTATGTATCCATTGCCTCAATAGTAGACATTTGCCTATTTTTGCAATGTTCAAAAATACTTGGATTACTTTAATCTTAAACTTTTTGGCAGTCTATTTAGAAGAGCATTGATTGGAAGCTCTTCCAGACTTGTCTGGGTCTTTTCAGGGTAAATGTAATTGCCCATCTCAGGAGGTTAAGATTCTAGTCCTGTTGCTTTGACATAGGTGAACTTACCTAAAGACTAAGAGAAATAATTTTGTCATTGTCCTGAAAATGGCATTGACCATTCTTATATACCACTACTTCATTTTGACAGAATGGATGGCCAGTAACAAGAATGCAAATGTGAAGCGTGTATGTCCTTTGAATTTTAATAGATATGGCCAGGGTGATTGTCCAAAAGGTAGTAATAATTTATACTTCCTCCTGCAACATTGTGGTTATATTCTTTCCCATAACTCCATCAGCAATAGATGTTAATCACTCTTTTAGATTTTACCAATATCATATGTGACGTGATATCTCATTGCTACTTTAACTTTTCATTTTACAAGCATTGAGATTGTGTGTGTATCTATGTTATGCATGCGTGTGTAGTATTTTTTAGACTATCTGAAAAATATCATAAAATAAAACCAATGAATTTTAGTACTTCAGTGATGTGTGTGTGTGTGTGTGTGTGTGTGTGTGTTAGTTGTTTAGTTGTGTCCAACTCTTTGCGACCCATGGACTGTAACCCACCAAGCTCTTCTGTCCATGGGATTTTCCAGGCAAGAATACTGGAATGGGTACACATTTCCTCCTCTAGGGTATCTTCCCGATCCAGGGACTGAACTTTGGTCTCCTGCATTGCAGGCGAGTTCTTTACCATCCCAGCCACCAGAGAAACCCATGATTTATCTACAGAAGGCCACATCAGCTATTCAAAAAATAAAAAATTCTGCACAGAACTTTCTTTGTGTGATATTAAATATCCAGATCTCGCTACTCTTTTTCTTTTCAGAAGTAGTTTCAGATTTTAAATTGCATAATTAATGGGTTGTTTTCTTATTCTTTAAATCCAGCAGATGACTGAATAGCTAGTAAGCTTCTACTGCCTGGTAAAAATATGCTATGTATCCATTGCCTCAATAGTAGACATTTGCCTATTTTTGCAATGTTCAAAAATACTTGGATTACTTTAATCTTAAACTTTTTGGCAGTCTATTTAGAAGAGCATTGATTGGAAGCTCTTCCAGACTTGTCTGGGTCTTTTCAGGGTAAATGTAATTGCCCATCTCAGGAGGTTAAGATTCTAGTCCTGTTGCTTTGACATAGGTGAACTTACCTAAAGACTAAGAGAAATAATTTTGTCATAATTCAGACTAATGGTAGTCTCTTAGTCTAAAGATGTAAACTTTAAGCTAAACATTGAAACCATTGATTGTGTTCAATGTAATTGATTTTGCTAAACATTAAAACCAGTCATGAAAGTCTTGGGTTAGGTGTTTAAAGAGGATAGTCTAGGTATTTTTCCAGTATGGTTATTTGTGTATTTATTGAAAGTAAATAAATTCTATTTAAAACACAAAATCTTACAAAATTGTTCCTTTGTGCCATTATGCTAGTTCTGAAACGTTACAGCTTGATTTACTTACTTGATTACTGAGAGTCTCAACTTTTAAAACCTATCCTAACATCAAAGTTATTTTTACATAGGCACTGAAATTGCTCTTAGGAATTCAAAGTGCATGATTACTGTAACTGTATGCAAATAACATGTATATTACAGATGCCAAAATCTAATACATGTATTAGGCTGTAGTAGATAATTTCTCCCTTCATGGTATCATGTTTCTCTTAAATCTTTAGGAGTCTGTGGGCTACAGTATAAATGCTCTGAATGTTAGGTTGATTTTTTAAATATAAAGATATACAAAATTGTAGCTACTTGTCATCGGCTTCTTCTTATGGGAAAACCTGCACCAACTTTTTGGTCAACCCAATGTGATGTGACAGACAGAGAAACTGTGAAATCAGCTTTGGTTGTTCCTGTGGCATTTTAAACAAGCAAAAAATGTTAAACTGTCTATAAAGAAACCATATTTGTAAGTTTTATTATTAAATTCGCCACTGCTTTGCTGACTCATAAAAATGGAAAATGTGTGCTTTTATAGGTTTATAAAAAAAGGCAAGCTATCGTTTTGTGAAAAATATCTTGCACCGATTGAATACAGGTGGCTGCTTGTTTGGACTTTGAAGATGTAAAGGCTTCGTATAGATGTCTGAAAAAGGTAATACAGCAATATAAAAAAAAAATCTTCCTCTCTTTGCTCATCAATCCTTTGGGTATTCCATGTCAAATAAACGCTACAACAATTTATAGTAAGAGTACACAGTGGAAGTGCCAACGCTAACACTCCTTAGGACTGGATACCGGCCAGGTTTTTCACACCAATATTTAATGAGAACTAAAACGTCTTTTCCACTGCAAGTGTGAGAAGGAGCCTGCTTTCCTATATTTGGCTACGCGCTTACGTGAAGTATAAAGTCAAATGCCCGTGATGTTCTCTTTATTTCAACCGTGATGAATTGTGTTCATTTGTTTAAGTGCATGTGGCAGCTTTAGTGTTCCAACTATAAATTTTGGTTAACGTCTATTGACATGCTGTATTAAACTTAAGAAAAACAAATTACACTTCACCCATTTTAATTGACTAAATGTGTCAAAAACACAGTGCGTCGAACACGAAAGGTCAGAGCCTTCGTCTACACTGTAATGGGTGTCATGGCAAAGATCCAACTTTTCTTGTACATTTCATTTTTCACCGAGTTTGAGGACGAAGCATACGTTTCACGTTCACTTCCACTTCTCATTTGTACTTCAACGTTTATCACAGGCTGTGTAACTACCAAGAACACTTCTCTCCTGTGCTATTTAAAATTCTCTTCACAGTGACGTGCCTGCCTGAAGAATACTGATGTTCTCCTGTAAACACGGCCTTGAGAATGGACTGCGGCAGTTCTCAGGAACAAAATGCTGATTTATAGCACACATAGATCACCATAGCGATGCCTGGAAAGGACCCCGTTTACATATCTTGTCCCTGCTTCCACAACTGAACCAGCAACTTCGTGGCTAAACTTGGCACCATAGTTTTCCTTGGGATCTGATTAAAGTTACCAGTTCTTTGGCTCTGCAGCCAGAGGTTTATATAAATCTTGATTCCTCCAGTAATTTATTAGCTTGATGCGCGATGATTAAATAATGTTTATGAAGCTCTCTCTCACCTGCTACCACCCACCTGTCCTTTTCCAGCCAACCCAGAGTTACCTCTTCGTTTGGGATCTTTTCATCTCTTTTCTCAAAATTAGCTCCTTTTCAAAGGTTCCACCATGAGTTTCCAGTGTGAATTTATGTCTGGAAAAACTCTCCATGGGGCAGGTGTTTGCAAAGTGTTACGTTTGGTATTGGAGAAAACAGGGATTCTAAATCTTAAAGTTTATGCCACTTTCATCGTTGCTTGGAACAATCTCATTCCTTATGACGTTCCTCATTCCATAAAACCACACGTTTTATGATGGCAATAATGAGACCCTGTCAATATTTGTTCTGCTCGGATTTACTAGGGGTGGGAAGTCTAACAGTCGTCCTTATCCTAGAAGCTCTGAGGTCCTAATGTGACAATCCTCCTTAAAGAAAGGAACAGACCTCCTTGACCCCACCCTGGGGAATTGCTACTACCTGGAAGATTTTCTTTTCTTTTCTTTGTTTTTTGCCTTGAAGATTCGATGAGAGTGAGTCCGGTTCTAAATGACGGGCTAGCAGACTTTCTGTAAGGGACCAGAGCAGGAAATTTTAAGCCCTGAAGTCCAGATGGTCTCTGTCACAGCTCCCCAGCCCCGCCATCCACAACACAACCTTTAGCATTGTGTAAACCGATAAGTGTGGCTGTGTTTCCATAAATATTTATAGACAATGAAATTTGAATATCATATAAATTTCACATGTCATGAAGCAGTCTTCTTCTGACTTTTTCCCAACCATTTAAATACATCAACACCATCCTTATCTTGGGGGCGTATGAGAACTGGTGGCAGGCTGGATATGGCTGGAGGGCCCTGCTCTAAACTAAGATAATATCAATTTCTAAAAGGTCCAAGACATTCAGAAGCAGGAAGTTTCTTTTTTAAAATATAGCTGCTCTAGTCTTTTCTATGGGCTTCCCAGGTGGTTCAGTGGTAAAGAATCCACCTATCAGTACAGGAGATGTAGAAGACACAGGTTTGATCCCTGGATCAGGAAGATCCCCCAGAGAAGGGAATGGCAACTCATTCCAGTATTCTTGCCTGGGAAATCCCATGGACACAGGAGCCCACCTGTCCTTTTCCAGCCAACCCAGAGTTACCTCTTCGTTTGGGATCTTTTCATCTCTTTTCTCAAAATTAGCTCCTTTTCAAAGGTTCCACCATGAGTTTCCAGTGTGAATTTATGTCTGGAAAAACTCTCCATGGGGCAGGTGTTTGCAAAGTGTTACGTTTGGTATTGGAGAAAACAGGGATTCTAAATCTTAAAGTTTATGCCACTTTCATCGTTGCTTGGAACAATCTCATTCCTTATGACGTTCCTCATTCCATAAAACCACACGTTTTATGATGGCAATAATGAGACCCTGTCAATATTTGTTCTGCTCGGATTTACTAGGGGTGGGAAGTCTAACAGTCGTCCTTATCCTAGAAGCTCTGAGGTCCTAATGTGACAATCCTCCTTAAAGAAAGGAACAGACCTCCTTGACCCCACCCTGGGGAATTGCTACTACCTGGAAGATTTTCTTTTCTTTTCTTTGTTTTTTGCCTTGAAGATTCGATGAGAGTGAGTCCGGTTCTAAATGACGGGCTAGCAGACTTTCTGTAAGGGACCAGAGCAGGAAATTTTAAGCCCTGAAGTCCAGATGGTCTCTGTCACAGCTCCCCAGCCCCGCCATCCACAACACAACCTTTAGCATTGTGTAAACCGATAAGTGTGGCTGTGTTTCCATAAATATTTATAGACAATGAAATTTGAATATCATATAAATTTCACATGTCATGAAGCAGTCTTCTTCTGACTTTTTCCCAACCATTTAAATACATCAACACCATCCTTATCTTGGGGGCGTATGAGAACTGGTGGCAGGCTGGATATGGCTGGAGGGCCCTGCTCTAAACTAAGATAATATCAATTTCTAAAAGGTCCAAGACATTCAGAAGCAGGAAGTTTCTTTTTTAAAATATAGCTGCTCTAGTCTTTTCTATGGGCTTCCCAGGTGGTTCAGTGGTAAAGAATCCACCTATCAGTACAGGAGATGTAGAAGACACAGGTTTGATCCCTGGATCAGGAAGATCCCCCAGAGAAGGGAATGGCAACTCATTCCAGTATTCTTGCCTGGGAAATCCCATGGACACAGGAGCCTGGTGGAATATAGTCCATGGGGTTGCAAGAGGGTTGGACACAACTGAGCAGAGTCTTCTCTTACATACAAGAATTGTTTCCTTCCCCTCCTTTGTTTTTGGGTTGCATGGTAAAGATGGTGGTATTTGGAGTCTAATCTTTTGAGAATGAGGTGTAGCAAGGGCAGGTGATGCCTGGGCAATATCTCCTCCATCCTTGTCATCCCCATGCCCATCCTCTCTGCCGCGTGGTGCAGCAGGCCCTGGGCCTCTATGCGTAGTCTCCTCTGGCCTCTGGAGTGCCTTTGGCTCCTAGTGAGACCATGCTGGAGGTGCTGGGGCCATAAGGTCCTCGGGAGTAGCCCCTGGACAATGACAGAGAAAGCTGAAGGGTCAGTATCTGTGGTGTCTCCGAGAGATGGTCTTCCTGATTCCTCAGTGGGATGGGAGCCCCTTTCACTCATGGCTGCAACCTGCTCAGAAATGTATGCTGGACTGGCCTCCTTTCTTCTCTGTTCCATCTTGAACTCTCTCTTGATATGTCTCAGAATGCCCCAATAAACTACTGGCTTGCTAGAGTCTCAAAATATGCCATGTTATTATTATTTTTTTGGCCACTTCTATTGGTCTTTCATTTATTTCCATCTTTGTTCTTTGGCCTGTGTGGACCTCCCATCGCAGTGGCCTCTCTTGTTGCAGAGCACTGGCCCTGGGCGCATGTGCTCCAGAGTGCTGGCTCAGTAGTTGGACACACGTGGGATCTTCCCAGGCCAGGGAACGAATTGGCGCCCCTTGCACTGCAAGGTGGTGTCCGTACCCACTGGACCACCAGGGAAGCCCCATGTTACTTTTTATAAGTGATTTTTTTTCAAAAACTTTTTATTTATTGACTGCCCTGGTTCTTCATCGCTGCACGTAGGCTTTCTCTAGTTGCAGAGGGTTGGGACTACTCTCTAGTTGCGGTGGGCAGGCTTCTCATTGTGGTAGCTTCAGTAGTTGCAGCTCTCGGGTCCTAGAGTACAGGCTTAGTAGTTGTGACTCATTGGTTTAGTTGCTCTAAGGCAAGTGGGATTTTCCCGGATCAGGGACTGAACCCATGTCTCCTGTATTGACAGATGGACTCTTAACCACTGGACCACTAGGGAAACCACAGATGGCCTGTTTTTAAATTCAAAAATAATAAAGACTGTGGACCTGGGTTGTGAATCTTAAATTCTTGCTTTCTCTTTCCATATTTAGGCAGGGCTGGCCACCAATCCTTGAGTGTGGTTGGGACTTTTTCTCCTCTTTGTCTTTGGCCAAAGGGCAGATACCAGAGCTCCTGGCCACCTGAATGGTTGCTCACTAAAGAGCATCCCCAGAAGTGGTGTGACACCCGGATCACAGTGATTGTTGGGCCATGTGTGCTGTGATAGACGGCACAAAAAAAGAAGTCAGAGAGGACACTCTGTGGCCTCTTCCCCTCCCCCCATGCCAGCCTGTGCCATGTCAAAGGTTATTTTCTATGACAGCTCACTTTCTCTTTGCTGTTGTGATGTGTAGGATTGGGATGAAGTAAAGTGATAAGGTCTCTTTGAACTCCAAATCATTGATAACTTTTACTCTGTGTCTAGTCCACTGCAGATTTCCTTAATGCCCTTTCAACTCTGGCCCATCTGCCCCAAACTCTTTTTCAACAAATTTGCCATGTTATTATTATTTTTGGCCACTTCTATTGGTCTTTCATTTATTTCCATCTTTGTTCTTTGGCCTGTGTGGACCTCCCATCGCAGTGGCCTCTCTTGTTGCAGAGCACTGGCCCTGGGCGCATGTGCTCCAGAGTGCTGGCTCAGTAGTTGGACACACGTGGGATCTTCCCAGGCCAGGGAACGAATTGGCGCCCCTTGCACTGCAAGGTGGTGTCCGTACCCACTGGACCACCAGGGAAGCCCCATGTTACTTTTTATAAGTGATTTTTTTTCAAAAACTTTTTATTTATTGACTGCCCTGGTTCTTCATCGCTGCACGTAGGCTTTCTCTAGTTGCAGAGGGTTGGGACTACTCTCTAGTTGCGGTGGGCAGGCTTCTCATTGTGGTAGCTTCAGTAGTTGCAGCTCTCGGGTCCTAGAGTACAGGCTTAGTAGTTGTGACTCATTGGTTTAGTTGCTCTAAGGCAAGTGGGATTTTCCCGGATCAGGGACTGAACCCATGTCTCCTGTATTGACAGATGGACTCTTAACCACTGGACCACTAGGGAAACCACAGATGGCCTGTTTTTAAATTCAAAAATAATAAAGACTGTGGACCTGGGTTGTGAATCTTAAATTCTTGCTTTCTCTTTCCATATTTAGGCAGGGCTGGCCACCAATCCTTGAGTGTGGTTGGGACTTTTTCTCCTCTTTTGTCTTTGGCCAAAGGGCAGATACCAGAGCTCCTGGCCACCTGAATGGTTGCTCACTAAAGAGCATCCCCAGAAGTGGTGTGACACCCGGATCACAGTGATTGTTGTGCCATGTGTGCTGTGATAGACGGCACAAAAAAATAAGTCAAAGAGGACACTCTGTGGCCTCTTCCCCTCCCCCCATGCCAGCCTGTGACATGTCAAAGGTTATCTCTCTATGACAGCTCACTTTCTCTTTGCTGTTGTGATGTGTAGGATTGGGATGAAGTAAAGTGATAAGGTCTCTTTGAACTCCAAATCATTGATAACTTTTACTCTGTGTCTAGTCCACTGCAGATTTCCTTAATGCCCTTTCAACTCTGGCCCATCTGCTCACTTTTCTTCAAAAGTGCTTCTGTTTCATAGCGCTAGGACAAAGTTATTCCAGAAACCAATTTTTACCTTTTTATTATAACTCTTTAAAAAGTAGTTAAGTATTTTCCTCTGATAACAGCCTTACTCTGGATCTTTCTTTCGTTAGCAGGAAGCATGGATATGTCTTATTAGCATTTCTTCTACTGGCTTCTGCTTTTGAAAAGTACAATATATTCATTACTTACAGGGTACATGGAAGAGAAATAGGGTGACCAGAATCATTCTTAGGGTAAATTTTTTCTGGAGGAAGGAGAAATAAAGTGAAAAAACACAAATGAAAGATATTAGAATTCCATGTTTAGTAACACAGTGAAAGTCACTCAGTCATGTCTGACTCTTTGTGACCCATGGAATTCTCCAGGCAAGAAAATTGGAGTGGGTAGCCTTTCCCTTCTTCAGGGGATCTTCCCAATCAAGGGATTGAACCCAGGTCTCCCACATGTGGGCAGACTCTTTACCATCTGAACCACCAGGAAAGCCCATAGCAACAAAAGGGGATGGTAAAGGATCTGAGATCATTCAGTACAAAGTTGGTAAGAGAGAAGGGTTATACTTACCTACAGTCAAAGACACTTAGAGAAGCAAATTTATATTTTAATCAAAAGTTTTTACTTTTATTTTTTTATAGTATCTTTTTTGATGTGGACCACTTTTTAAATATTGAATTGATTGCAGTATTGCTTCTGTCTTTTTTTAATGTTTGGGTTTTTTTGGCCTCAAGTCATGTGGGATCTTAATTCCCTGACCAGGGGAATGGAAACTGCACCCCCATCATTGAAAGGTAAAGTCATAACTACTGGACCATGAGGGATGTCCCCCAAATTTTTATTTTTAATAGAAGTCCCTACCACTACTTTAAATTAGATGTCATATTTTAAAGAATGTACATTTGAACAATTGTCACCATATTAACTCCCAATACAATGAATATTAAATCATATTTGGACTGAAAATGTCTTAGATACTTTGGCATAGATGATGATGTGAAAGGCTAAGGTGAGAAAAAGGAAGACCAGGGATCAACTAGGAATTATACTTGTATAGGTCATACATGTACACTTTAAAGTGAAATAGATGCTTTTATATAGTTTAGAACTTGGCTTTGAGGCTACAATGAATATGGCCAGTTTAGTTCAGCAAGTGATCAAGATGGTTCAGGAAAGAAAAGTACTATTAAGAATAGTCCCATGTCTACGATGAGCTGTGTATTAGATGAAGTCTTCTCATTTAGCATTGTTATAGGAACTTGGATGGATCAATGGATTATCTTAATTCCTTCTACATATTGACCCAGAGCTGAGCGTTAAAGGTACTGTGGTTACTAAGATGTGGTTCATGGCTTAGGCAGCCTCTGGTGACTTTAGGAGCACCCCCAAAAATGGTACAGGAAAACCCAAGAAGTGCCTTATGCTCTTTGATTGATTCCACTGCAATGTGGAAAACCTATGGTGTAGTTATTGCTTCACTTGGTCATGGATTCATACTGACTTCATCCATCCATTCATTTCTCTCACTCAATATTTTTGGATGACATACTGCAAGTTGGATATTGTGGCCTGTGTTTCAGATTGTTCTCAGGGAGCTTGCTCTTGTGTCTTTATAGCAAACTGGCCCTGAGATGTGAAAATGCGTTAATAATCTTCAAGTTCCGGGAGTCATTGAAATTGAATTATGACATTATTGACTCTCAAAATAATCCATGTACAAAAATTAATTTATGGCAGATGACAGTCTTTGAGGACGGCTTCCTGACAACATATCACTATAGTCACGTGAAGGTGGGAGGTAATTTGAAGACAGGGCGTCTCTAGTATGTTCAAAGATTTAGTTGCCAACTGTTGCTCTTAATAATCTATACTATCCATGTAGCAAAATTCAGCAGTGAGTTTTCAATTTTCTTACTGATCACTTTAATAACCCTGCAGATAAAACTTTTACATTATGGATGGATGTCTGTCACCTTAAGGTAAAGTCATAACTACTGGACCATGGGGAAAAAGGAACTACTTTAAATTAGATGTCATATTTTAAAGAATGTACATTTGAACAATTGTCACCATATTAACTCCCAATACAATGAATATTAAATCATATTTGGACTGAAAATGTCTTAGATACTTTGGCATAGATGATGATGTGAAAGGCTAAGGTGAGAAAAAGGAAGACCAGGGATCAACTAGGAATTATACTTGTATAGGTCATACATGTACACTTTAAAGTGAAATAGATGCTTTTATATAGTTTAGAACTTGGCTTTGAGGCTACAATGAATATGGCCAGTTTAGTTCAGCAAGTGATCAAGATGGTTCAGGAAAGAAAAGTACTATTAAGAATAGTCCCATGTCTACGATGAGCTGTGTATTAGATGAAGTCTTCTCATTTAGCATTGTTATAGGAACTTGGATGGATCAATGGATTATCTTAATTCCTTCTACATATTGACCCAGAGCTGAGCGTTAAAGGTACTGTGGTTACTAAGATGTGGTTCATGGCTTAGGCAGCCTCTGGTGACTTTAGGAGCACCCCCAAAAATGGTACAGGAAAACCCAAGAAGTGCCTTATGCTCTTTGATTGATTCCACTGCAATGTGGAAAACCTATGGTGTAGTTATTGCTTCACTTGGTCATGGATTCATACTGACTTCATCCATCCATTCATTTCTCTCACTCAATATTTTTGGATGACATACTGCAAGTTGGATATTGTGGCCTGTGTTTCAGATTGTTCTCAGGGAGCTTGCTCTTGTGTCTTTATAGCAAACTGGCCCTGAGATGTGAAAATGCGTTAATAATCTTCAAGTTCCGGGAGTCATTGAAATTGAATTATGACATTATTGACTCTCAAAATAATCCATGTACAAAAATTAATTTATGGCAGATGACAGTCTTTGAGGACGGCTTCCTGACAACATATCACTATAGTCACGTGAAGGTGGGAGGTAATTTGAAGACAGGGCGTCTCTAGTATGTTCAAAGATTTAGTTGCCAACTGTTGCTCTTAATAATCTATACTATCCATGTAGCAAAATTCAGCAGTGAGTTTTCAATTTTCTTACTGATCACTTTAATAACCCTGCAGATAAAACTTTTTACATTATGGATGGATGTCTGTCACCTTAAGATCACTGCCCGTCTCACTTCGTCCTTCTTCTGGGTCCTCAGCTGCACTTCGTCATGATTCATCACCTCTCAGCCTGCTCTGGGTCCTCCATCTCACACTTCATCACGTCTTGCATTCTTTGGGAGCTGCCTGCTTTGTCAAGGAATCTGTCTCTGTTGTTCACTAATTTATTATTTCCAAATCAAGTATAATATAATCAAACTTTAATGGTACCCAAATTAGTTCTTTTTAATGTATCAAAACTAGGACTACTGCACATTATCAAAAAGGAATAATTTCTGTGATAAAATGTGGTGAAGGAGGAGTAAATGATACTATGTAGTGTCTGGACTTTATTCTTCTCCACATTGATTCTATGAACTTGAGCAGGTAACTTACTATGGTGCTTTTGTGACATTAAACAGAAAGAAGTTAAGATACATGCTGACTGGCCTGCTGAGGTGTCTGCAATATGAGCTCGTCATATTGCTTTTGGTGATATTGACTGGAGCAGGTTATTATTTTGAGTTCATTTCAGAGTGGTGAGTGTCATTTTGGGGAAGGTCACCTTCTTTACCTTAAATAGCTAAGTAATTTCCTTCATTCTAATTGAACAGTCAAGGCTGAGTGAAAATTAATCTGGATCATCTGAAAGACAAAGTTTGTATGTACAAAATTATATAATTAAAAAAAACAGGGAAATACCTGGTGATCTAAGAGTTACAGCTCCAGACTTCTACTGCAGGGGGCATAGGTTTGATCCCTGGTCAAGGAACTAAGACCTTGCAAGCTGCTCAGCTAGTAAAAAATAAATCCAGAAAGTAAATTTAAAAGTTTTTTTTTTCAAACTATTTGGCGTTAATAATCTTCAAGTTCCGGGAGTCATTGAAATTGAATTATGACATTATTGACTCTCAAAATAATCCATGTACAAAAATTAATTTATGGCAGATGACAGTCTTTGAGGACGGCTTCCTGACAACATATCACTATAGTCACGTGAAGGTGGGAGGTAATTTGAAGACAGGGCGTCTCTAGTATGTTCAAAGATTTAGTTGCCAACTGTTGCTCTTAATAATCTATACTATCCATGTAGCAAAATTCAGCAGTGAGTTTTCAATTTTCTTACTGATCACTTTAATAACCCTGCAGATAAAACTTTTTACATTATGGATGGATGTCTGTCACCTTAAGATCACTGCCCGTCTCACTTCGTCCTTCTTCTGGGTCCTCAGCTGCACTTCGTCATGATTCATCACCTCTCAGCCTGCTCTGGGTCCTCCATCTCACACTTCATCACGTCTTGCATTCTTTGGGAGCTGCCTGCTTTGTCAAGGAATCTGTCTCTGTTGTTCACTAATTTATTATTTCCAAATCAAGTATAATATAATCAAACTTTAATGGTACCCAAATTAGTTCTTTTTAATGTATCAAAACTAGGACTACTGCACATTATCAAAAAGGAATAATTTCTGTGATAAAATGTGGTGAAGGAGGAGTAAATGATACTATGTAGTGTCTGGACTTTATTCTTCTCCACATTGATTCTATGAACTTGAGCAGGTAACTTACTATGGTGCTTTTGTGACATTAAACAGAAAGAAGTTAAGATACATGCTGACTGGCCTGCTGAGGTGTCTGCAATATGAGCTCGTCATATTGCTTTTGGTGATATTGACTGGAGCAGGTTATTATTTTGAGTTCATTTCAGAGTGGTGAGTGTCATTTTGGGGAAGGTCACCTTCTTTACCTTAAATAGCTAAGTAATTTCCTTCATTCTAATTGAACAGTCAAGGCTGAGTGAAAATTAATCTGGATCATCTGAAAGACAAAGTTTGTATGTACAAAATTATATAATTAAAAAAAACAGGGAAATACCTGGTGATCTAAGAGTTACAGCTCCAGACTTCTACTGCAGGGGGCATAGGTTTGATCCCTGGTCAAGGAACTAAGACCTTGCAAGCTGCTCAGCTAGTAAAAAATAAATACAGAAAGAAAAAATTTAAAAGACCAGTTGTTATATGGTTTACTATTGATGCAATAGATTTCCTTGAATGAATTACTGCTTCAAATTTCCTAAGGCAAAGTTGCTAACAAATATTTTATTATGTGATGAGTTGGGCATAGCATATGAAATATTTTTATCCACAATCATTTCACTTTATCCATTCAAATTCTCATGTAGTCTATGTGGAATTTCTCACTCTTTGCTAATATAATGATCCCAAATTACCCAAATAGATTTTTTTCACTACTTCATGTGTCTGTTCTGACTGCAAATACCATAGACTGAGTGACTTATAAGCAAAAGAAATTTATGTCTCACAGTTCTGAAGGCTCGGAATTCCAAGATCAAAGCGCCAACATGGTTGTGTTCTGGTGGGAGAATTCTGCTTGTTCACAGCTGGTCATCATTTTGCTATGTCCTCACGTGGTGGAAGAGGTGAGGGTGTTCACTGGAGCCCTTTCTTAAGGGCATTAATCCCATTCATGAGAGCTTCACCCTGTGTCCTCATTACCTCACAGAGGCTCTACCTCTGGACATCATCTTCTTTGGGGGTTAGGATTTCAACACATGAATTGTAGGGGACACAAGTACTCAGACCATAAGATCATGTCCACTAGGATCAAAGGCTATATGTTTAGAAGTTCACCCTTCCCCACAAAGTTACTCTAATTCAATGTTTCACTGTGGTTTGGTAGCACTGCAAGGAGTGGTGCAGGCAGCAATTTCAAGATCTAATGTGAGAGGATCATGATTTCTTGTCTCATTTGAATAATTTCAGAGAAGCTGCATAGATATATGGTATGTCTCATTGGTGTGACTAGCTTATTATTCAATTAGTCTTAGTGAATATTGAATTTATACTATTAAACTGGGAAAATATGCCTAGGAGGCATTTAAATTATGATTTGGAAATGCATTTATTATTTAGAACAATATTTCAGTTTCAAAAATCAAACCTGCAAAGTTAAGATGACTAACTTTTACCAAGGCCTCTTTGGGCACCTTGTTATTGCCTAGCTTAAAGCATGATATTAATCATATATGTTACAGCTAAGCAGGCAGGTGTGTGTGGTCAATTTTTAATTTTGTTTTCATTTTACTTTTTTGGTCTGTGGAATTTAAAACTTTGTTTATTCAGAGGATGACGAGAAAACCCTGCCTTTCGAGTACTCCATAAAAATTTACAGAGACAATGCTTTTTTTCTTTAGTCAAAACAATGCATTTCATTGACTTCAATGGCTGCTTGAGTTGTAACTGGTTTGCACTCAGAAGCACTTTGGTATTTGTTAGCGGTTTTTAACTTAAGAGAAGCTGGTTGAAATACAAATGAGTTGATAAGTCTTGAGTGATGTCAGAAATGGGCATTTTCAATTTAACTTCAGAAATCCAAAGAAACAAAGTTTGCAAAATGACAAGGTATGATGTTATATAATCAAGTATACACAGCAATATGAGGACTTCCTTGGTGGCTCAGATGGTGAAGATCCACCGACAATGCAGGAGATATGGGTGGAGAAGGAAATGGCAACCCACTTCGATATTCTTGACTGGAGCCCTTTCTTAAGGGCATTAATCCCATTCATGAGAGCTTCACCCTGTGTCCTCATTACCTCACAGAGGCTCTACCTCTGGACATCATCTTCTTTGGGGGTTAGGATTTCAACACATGAATTGTAGGGGACACAAGTACTCAGACCATAAGATCATGTCCACTAGGATCAAAGGCTATATGTTTAGAAGTTCACCCTTCCCCACAAAGTTACTCTAATTCAATGTTTCACTGTGGTTTGGTAGCACTGCAAGGAGTGGTGCAGGCAGCAATTTCAAGATCTAATGTGAGAGGATCATGATTTCTTGTCTCATTTGAATAATTTCAGAGAAGCTGCATAGATATATGGTATGTCTCATTGGTGTGACTAGCTTATTATTCAATTAGTCTTAGTGAATATTGAATTTATACTATTAAACTGGGAAAATATGCCTAGGAGGCATTTAAATTATGATTTGGAAATGCATTTATTATTTAGAACAATATTTCAGTTTCAAAAATCAAACCTGCAAAGTTAAGATGACTAACTTTTACCAAGGCCTCTTTGGGCACCTTGTTATTGCCTAGCTTAAAGCATGATATTAATCATATATGTTACAGCTAAGCAGGCAGGTGTGTGTGGTCAATTTTTAATTTTGTTTTCATTTTACTTTTTTGGTCTGTGGAATTTAAAACTTTGTTTATTCAGAGGATGACGAGAAAACCCTGCCTTTCGAGTACTCCATAAAAATTTACAGAGACAATGCTTTTTTTCTTTAGTCAAAACAATGCATTTCATTGACTTCAATGGCTGCTTGGAGTTGTAACTGGTTTGCACTCAGAAGCACTTTGGTATTTGTTAGCGGTTTTTAACTTAAGAGAAGCTGGTTGAAATACAAATGAGTTGATAAGTCTTGAGTGATGTCAGAAATGGGCATTTTCAATTTAACTTCAGAAATCCAAAGAAACAAAGTTTGCAAAATGACAAGGTATGATGTTATATAATCAAGTATACACAGCAATATGAGGACTT
Organism: Tragulus kanchil; assembly: GCA_022376925.1. Taxonomy (NCBI): domain Eukaryota; kingdom Metazoa; phylum Chordata; class Mammalia; order Artiodactyla; family Tragulidae; genus Tragulus; species Tragulus kanchil. The sequence goes on from JAIOJX010000023.1 coordinate 136,954,346, forward strand.
CCTTGGTGGCTCAGATGGTGAAGATCCACCGACAATGCAGGAGATATGGGTGGAGAAGGAAATGGCAACCCACTTCGATATTCTTGACTGGAGAATCCCATGGACAGAGGAGCCTGCAGGCTATAATCCATGGGGTCACTAAGGTCAGACACAACTGAATGATTAAGCATATACATGCCATGCAGAAACATACTTACATTTGTTGAGTGTGACACAGAATGAGAACAGTGTGAATTTTAAAAGCTGAGACAGGCAAAGTGGCACTGATACTTATAAGTAGTGGAGGAAGCATCCAGAAGAATTTAGTGTAAACTCTGATGCCCAGGAGACATAAAACTTTATATTGGATTCAGATGGAAAAAGTGCGACGACGTGAATGATGAATTTCAGAAGGTCCATAACCAGTCTACGAAAGCCCTTTGCCTACCAAGAGAAGACCCAAATATCACCACTACTGACTCTTGGTTTACCCTTGGTGATGGAGACAGAAAGATAAATAAGACACTATCCCTCCTGTAGACTTGGGCTATATGGAAATAATGAACGTAGAAGTAGTCAAAATAATAACCATCATTTATCAAACACCTAAAGTATGCCTACTGCTTCAACAGTTACACCTAACACTTTGATTCTTTAAAGTATCATTTGCTGCAATTTGTCCAAAAACAAAAACAAAAACACCTCAGCCTTGGAGTGGTTAATGAACTGGTCTGAATCACAGAGCAAATGGAGAATTTGTTTGGAATCTTGTTCAGATTCCAAGTTCTAAGGTCAAAATGCATGGGTCAGATCCCGTAGGTCATTTAAGACATTCCAAGTAATTTATGTTTTATTCTGAAGGCTATTGCATTCTGCTGATTTGAAACAGCTTTTGGCATGCCCAGGATGTAGCCTTTATTTTTTCAAATATATATGTTTTTGGAAATTTACTTTTCTCTAGTTGCAACTAGCCAGGGTTACCTCTAGTTGCAGTTTACGGGCTTCTCATTGCGGTGGCGCCTCGTTTCAGAGCACGAGCTCTAGGGATTATGGGGCTCAGTAGCTGCAGCGCATGGACTCTGTTACCCTGCAGCGTGTGGGATCTTGGTCCGGGAAGATCAGACAGAGTCAGACCCAGTTTATCGACTGAACAACAAGAACAAAGTTAAGACAAAAGATTATAATATATATCAAGAGTGATTCTAGTTTAATGGCTACACATTATATCTCTAAGCAGTATCCTATGGATTCAGATTCAGTTCTCAGTGTGCTAAATGCGGCGTGTTTATAGGACATCCATGTGGAGTAGTTCTTCAGTCAGATGCGTTTGTGATCTTGGATACACAGTGAGATCAGGGCTGGAATGTTATATAGGAGGAAGTTGAAGCCCCAAGAAGGTAACACTGGATTAGCAGGTAAAATCGATGAGCTCTGAGAATAGATCCTTTGAGAGCCTCAAATATTTAAGTGAGAGAAACAGAAGATGACTTCATTGTTAAGAGATCATTGCGAGGGACTTCCCTGGTGGTTCAGTGGGTAAGCACACCGCCTTGCAGTGCAAGGGGTGCCAGTTCGATCCCTGGCTGGGGAAGATCCCACGTGCCGCGGAGCGGCTGGACAGATGTGTCCAATCACCGAGCCGGAGCTCTGGAGCGCATGCGCCCAGAGCCGGTGGTCTGCGACAAGAGGGGCCACCGCGATGGGAGGCCCACACGGGCCAAAGAACAAAGATGGATGAAAATAGACAAATGAAAGACCAATAGAAGTGTCCCGCCTGCTTCCCTCCCTCCCCACCCCACCCCCACCAAAATAAATAAACAAATAAATCTTTAAGAAATCATTGCGAAAGACAGGAGGTGCTAGAGAGATTGCTCAAGAGATGCACTGGGTGGAGAGAGGGCTTGGTGTTTTCACACAGGAGAGGCTTGAATCTCGTGCAGAGGGTAAAATCCAGAACAGAGGAAGAGGTTCAAGTGCAGGGGGAAAGCAGAGCTGATAGGCTGTGGAAGATGTGGGATGCCAGCCTAGCTTTGGGCAGGAGGCAGGGCATCTTATTCTCTATGACAGAAGGGGGTGTAGGTATGAAGATATCCCATGTATGAAAAGAAACCTTCAAGAAAGCTTTTCCTGATTGATTTCTATTTTTTTTTTTTCTATGTTGAGAAAAGGATAATATAAGCTGCTGCAAATGAGAAACATGGGGTTTGAAAAAAGAGGAAATGTAAACAGTAAAAAATTGTGGGCATGGAAAAAGCAGAAGAGCAGGAATATCCATAGAAAGGACTCCTGCTGGACCCTAAAGACTCAGTCAGAGCTGGAAACCATGTTTCTTCCTGATGCCAGATTTCATGGCTGTGTGATTGTCTTCATGGTACTTAGATGTAGAATCAGAGTAGATCAGTGGTTAGGTTGATCCAAGGGTTTTCACTCCTTATGGAATGGAAGAGAGATGGACAAAGTCAAGAGCCAGTAGAATGTTAACAAGAAAATGTGTGACTATTTGAATAGACTGTGAGACTCAGGCTAGATGGAAGGGAGTGGGAGAAAGAAGAGGCAGTTTCTCTGAGACAGATGACAGATACTGATTAAGGTAGGGGAGCAAGGAATCTGTAAAGAGAAAAAGTGGTGACTGGGCTGTGGTGCTTTAGATATAAGAGATGCAATACTTTCAGGGCAAATGAGAAATTTAAAACAGCCCGAAACATTTTGTGTATTTTTTCACGGGGGTGGGGTCGGGGACACGATAACTGGGAATTCCATTGTTGTGGGCTCGAAATTGCAAACACAGTCGATGTGGTAGAACCACATGTCTGTCGAGTAAAGACAACCTCCTTCTCCCCAGCTCTTAAGTCTACAGAGGACTTATATGTGGAATCTAAAGAAAAAGGGCACAAATGAACTTATTGACCAAACAGAAATAAACTCACAGACAAATAAAACAGTTTTATGGTACCAAAGGGGAAAAGGGGAGGGTTGAATTAGGAGTTTGGGATTAACATATACACAATGCAGTATATAAAATAATTAATGAGGAGCTACTATGTAGCAGAGGGAACTTGACTCAGTATCCTGTAATAATCTATTAGGGAAAAGAATCTTGAAAAGAAGAGACACATGTAGATGTATAACTGAATCACTTTGCAGTACAATTGAAATGAACATAACCTTGTAAACCAACTATGCATGTGTGCTCAGTCTCTCAGCCATGTCCGACTCTTTGCGAATCCATGGGCTATACAAAGCCCACCAGTCTCCTCAGTCCGTGGGATTTTCCAGGCAAGAATACTGGAGTGGGTTGCCATTTCCTTTTCTGGGGGATTCAATTTAAAAAATGAATTGAAAAAAGCCTAAACTCACATGATTACGTGAAATGGTTTTTTGGGACTCTTGTCTGTAATGATCATGTTGTGACAAAGCTGAGCATACCGTCTGGTGGGCACTGTCATGTCTGTCCCATTTGACTATGATTTCATCCGTGACAGTGACTGCATCTTACTTAGTTCTGAACTTCCAGTGCTTAGCAGTGTCTGGCACATCTCAGGGTTGCAGTAATGTTTCTTTTCTCACGTAGACAGAGATAATCAGAAAGACTTTATGAACTAAGTATGTTTTGGACAACTGGCTGTCCTTTTTCTAAAATCACTGTTTTCCATGTTTGACTGTTTCCCAAAGGATAAATACAGCACACAGTAAGGTGAAAGTGTTAATCAGTCAGTCGTGTCCAACACTTTGTGGCCCCATCAGGCTCCTCTGTCTGTAGAATTCTCCAGGGGAGAATACTGGAATGGGTTGCCTTTCCCTTCTCCAGGGGATCTTCCCAACCCAAGGATTGAGGCCAGGTATTCTACATCGTAGGCAGATTCTTTATTGTTTGAGTCACAGCATTTATCCCCACAGCACACAGAAGGCTCATAGTAAATATTTGCCATCAGTCGATTATAAAAGACCATCCTTCCTTGACATTTTTGGACTTTGCTTTGTTGCAATTTCTATAAAGCTACATCTGTGGAAATATATTTAAACAGATTCCATTTACATCTCTTAGTTCTGACCAAAAATATGTTTTACTTCCTGAAAATATGCCTTTGAAATATTGCTTCTGTACCTTGTTGAAAGTATTCATTGCACAATTATGGCACTAATTGAATGTTTTCAGTAGGAGTGGAATATCTCTGTACATTTGTATAGATCCTATCTAGGATGCTCACAGACATTTAGAAGTTTACAGAGAATGCTTCTGAAAATTGTATTCCAATTGATTAACAGCTCGTTTACCTCACAAAAGTGGAAGGTTGAACCCCTAGCTTATATTTTTTTCTTGACTAGCTCTATACCAGTCAAAATCATTGAATAATTACTCAAGAGAGCTCAAGTGTAGTCTGGGTAAATCAACATGTTTGGGGGATCATTTGACTGACATAGGATGGAAAAAATGTTGCCATCTAAAAAAGGCAAAAAAGCCGTTTAATTACAGTGATATTTGTGTATTGGCAACTGGAATGACTTGTTCCTTTCAGGTGCACAAACAATGTCCGAACTTGTTAGAATGTTTGGCAGTATTCTATGCTGTACTTTCTAAGTTTCTCAGTTCTGTTTTCAATTTTAGAGGGTGTTGTTTTTTCTTGTTTTGGGCCAAAGTGGCCTTCTTTATTTATAATGTTTACTGAGAGTTCATTACTTATCACCTGTTTATCTATAATCTAGAGCAGTCTGAAGCGCTATGTCAGGTCCCTAGATGTCTCTTATAGATACTTGGGGCCGGGTTCCTTTTCTAAAATCACTGTTTTCCATGTTTGACTGTTTCCCAAAGGATAAATACAGCACACAGTAAGGTGAAAGTGTTAATCAGTCAGTCGTGTCCAACACTTTGTGGCCCCATCAGGCTCCTCTGTCTGTAGAATTCTCCAGGGGAGAATACTGGAATGGGTTGCCTTTCCCTTCTCCAGGGGATCTTCCCAACCCAAGGATTGAGGCCAGGTATTCTACATCGTAGGCAGATTCTTTATTGTTTGAGTCACAGCATTTATCCCCACAGCACACAGAAGGCTCATAGTAAATATTTGCCATCAGTCGATTATAAAAGACCATCCTTCCTTGACATTTTTGGACTTTGCTTTGTTGCAATTTCTATAAAGCTACATCTGTGGAAATATATTTAAACAGATTCCATTTACATCTCTTAGTTCTGACCAAAAATATGTTTTACTTCCTGAAAATATGCCTTTGAAATATTGCTTCTGTACCTTGTTGAAAGTATTCATTGCACAATTATGGCACTAATTGAATGTTTTCAGTAGGAGTGGAATATCTCTGTACATTTGTATAGATCCTATCTAGGATGCTCACAGACATTTAGAAGTTTACAGAGAATGCTTCTGAAAATTGTATTCCAATTGATTAACAGCTCGTTTACCTCACAAAAGTGGAAGGTTGAACCCCTAGCTTATATTTTTTTCTTGACTAGCTCTATACCAGTCAAAATCATTGAATAATTACTCAAGAGAGCTCAAGTGTAGTCTGGGTAAATCAACATGTTTGGGGGATCATTTGACTGACATAGGATGGAAAAAATGTTGCCATCTAAAAAAGGCAAAAAAGCCGTTTAATTACAGTGATATTTGTGTATTGGCAACTGGAATGACTTGTTCCTTTCAGGTGCACAAACAATGTCCGAACTTGTTAGAATGTTTGGCAGTATTCTATGCTGTACTTTCTAAGTTTCTCAGTTCTGTTTTCAATTTTAGAGGGTGTTGTTTTTTCTTGTTTTGGGCCAAAGTGGCCTTCTTTATTTATAATGTTTACTGAGAGTTCATTACTTATCACCTGTTTATCTATAATCTAGAGCAGTCTGAAGCGCTATGTCAGGTCCCTAGATGTCTCTTATAGATACTTATAAAGCTCCATTTAAATAGGCCTTCCCAGGTGGCTCAGTGGTAAGAATTTGCCTTCCAAAACAGGAGACAAATGGGAGACATGGGTTTGATTCCTGGGTCAGGAAGATTCCCTGGAGGAGGAAATGGCAATCCACTGCAGTATTCTTGCTTGGAAAATTCCATGGACAGAGAAGTCTGGCGGGGTACAGTCCTTGGGGTTGGGAAGAGGTAGACAAGACTGAGTGACTCAGTACATACAGCATTTAACACAGGAAGGAAGCATGAGGATATAGACATCACCTAATTTAATTGTGAACCAATGTGAAAGTATTTCTATATTTAGTGGCTATCGCAAATAGCTACATCTTAATAATAGCATCTTCAGTCTTTAGTTGGACCACAAATTAAAAGCCCTAGTAAGGTCAGAGGTGCAATGTATTACTGTTTTATAGTTATTTCAAGGTTTCTGGTATAGACTTAATGATGAGACAATACCCTGTGTGACAAACCAAGACAAACAGCTTGTTTGAAATCTGGATCGAAACATGGGCATTGTTTTTATTTTTTTTGAAAATTTCATCTAATGAAGTTTAGATCACTTTAAACTTATAAAGCAGTACTCAGAAGGAATAGTCTGAGGAATTCTCCAGGCAAGAATACTGAGTTGCCATTTACTTCTCCAGGGGATCTTCCCAACACAGGGATCAAATCCTTGTCTCTTATGTTTCCTGCATTGGCAGATGGGTTCTTTACCATTAGCACCACCTGGGAAGCTTAAGTCTCATGGAAGAGAAATATAAGCCTGGAGCACTTTAATCAGCTATTTTTACAATTCACTAAAGAATAAACATTTACATAGCTATATACATATATGTGTTTATATATGTATTTATAAAATGTCACGATGTAAAATAATTTCTGAAACAACAGAATGCTTTCTTTTTCCAAGTTAAAGGCTTCTCAAGAAAGAGTTGAATAAGTTTGCAACCCCAACCACATGTTACTTAATCTCTCTGAAAGACTAGTCAGTTACATTTTTTTTTTCATTCTTCATTGCTTGTCTTATTGACAAAACTTTTCCAAATTTTTCTTGGATCCTAAGAAACAAGAAACGAGTGGGAGGTGTGTAAAATCTGTTACTTCCTGCTATTAAGGTAGACAATTTGCTTTGCTTTTGCTTTTTCAGATTTAATTCATATACATTTTCCTATCTGTCAGGTGGCCTGAACTCATGTCTCTGGCTTCATCTCTAAATGAATTATTTTGGAATCAATTTCCACCCCCCACCCCCATGTCTGTACCTGGATTTATTTGAATCAAAACTAGGCTTGAATTCAGTTTTGATGTTGCTGAATGCAAGTTTCTCATAATCTTCCTCTTCAACAGCTCTTCCCTTTTTCTTATACCCAAGATACCTTTTTTTTTTTTTTTTTTAAATATTTATTTGGCTACATGGGATCTTAGAGGAGCCTGGTGGGCTATAGCCCACAGAGTTGCACAGAGTTGAACATGACTGAGCATGGACACATGTTCCAAAGGCAATGTATTTGCACATTTTTTTTTTTTAATTTTGGCTTCTTTTTTTAATTGTTTTTATTTATTTTCATCCATCTTTATTCTTTAGGCCTGTGTGGGCCTCCAATTGCAGTGGCCTCCCTTGTTGTAGAGCACCAGCTCTGGGTGCATGTGCATGTGTAATTGGACACACCAGTCCAGTCGCACCATGGACATGTGGGATCTTCCCAGGCCAGGGATCGAACTGGTGCCCCTTGCACTGCAAGGCAGACTCTGTACCCACTGGACTGCCAGGGAAGCCCTGCACATCTTTTCTTTTTTTGATCACATTTTATTTGTTTTTATTTTTTTTTTTTTTTTCTGGGCTGAGTCTTAGTTACTACACACAGGATCTTTAGTGGTGACATGTGGAATCCAGTTCCCTGATCAGGGATTGAACTCGGGCCCCCTGCATTGAGAGCTCAGAGTCTTAACCCCTCGACCACCAGAGAAGTCCTGCACATCTTTTTAAGGTGGTACTTCTGCGGATGATTGAGGTTGCCTGGTGTACCTGGTTGATTCTTCTTTTTTTTTTTTAAGTTTCAGTTTTGGAATGTGATGTTCTCTTACCTGACAGTAGTCCATTGGAGTTCAGTGATTCCTGCTGACACAATGCAACAGGAGAAAGTCTTTACCACCAAAGCTCCAATTAAGCAACATTTTTCTAGGAGTAGTTACTGGAAATGCTCCATTTTCTTCAATAGGCAGAAATGAAATTGTTTGCTACATGTACAGTTAATAGAATATATGTGTAAGAGAGAAAATTTGTTAATTTTCAAATTGAATTATCTTAAATATTGAAACCCTGTAAATGGATTAAAAGAAATGCTTCTATTTGTGATATGTTACTATGTTCTCTCATAAGTGATCTCATTTACGTCTTCAACAGCTCTTCCCTTTTTCTTATACCCAAGATACCTTTTTTTTTTTTTTTTTTTAAATATTTATTTGGCTACATGGGATCTTAGAGGAGCCTGGTGGGCTATAGCCCACAGAGTTGCACAGAGTTGAACATGACTGAGCATGGACACATGTTCCAAAGGCAATGTATTTGCACATTTTTTTTTTTTAATTTTGGCTTCTTTTTTTAATTGTTTTTATTTATTTTCATCCATCTTTATTCTTTAGGCCTGTGTGGGCCTCCAATTGCAGTGGCCTCCCTTGTTGTAGAGCACCAGCTCTGGGTGCATGTGCATGTGTAATTGGACACACCAGTCCAGTCGCACCATGGACATGTGGGATCTTCCCAGGCCAGGGATCGAACTGGTGCCCCTTGCACTGCAAGGCAGACTCTGTACCCACTGGACTGCCAGGGAAGCCCTGCACATCTTTTCTTTTTTTGATCACATTTTATTTGTTTTTATTATTTTTTATTTTTGCTGGGCTGAGTCTTAGTTACTACACACAGGATCTTTAGTGGTGACATGTGGAATCCAGTTCCCTGATCAGGGATTGAACTCGGGCCCCCTGCATTGAGAGCTCAGAGTCTTAACCCCTCGACCACCAGAGAAGTCCTGCACATCTTTTTAAGGTGGTACTTCTGCGGATGATTGAGGTTGCCTGGTGTACCTGGTTGATTCTTCTTTTTTTTTTTTAAGTTTCAGTTTTGGAATGTGATGTTCTCTTACCTGACAGTAGTCCATTGGAGTTCAGTGATTCCTGCTGACACAATGCAACAGGAGAAAGTCTTTACCACCAAAGCTCCAATTAAGCAACATTTTTCTAGGAGTAGTTACTGGAAATGCTCCATTTTCTTCAATAGGCAGAAATGAAATTGTTTGCTACATGTACAGTTAATAGAATATATGTGTAAGAGAGAAAATTTGTTAATTTTCAAATTGAATTATCTTAAATATTGAAACCCTGTAAATGGATTAAAAGAGAAAATGCTTCTATTTGTGATATGTTACTATGTTCTCTCATAAGTGATCTCATTTACGTCTTAATCATCTTGGGAGATTTATACGAATGTATCAACTAAAGCTTTGAGGTTTTAAGTAAATTTTCCAAGATCACTGTGTTCACAACTGATGATGTCTGTCATCTGTGTTTGATTTGAAAAGATTCGTAAGATGGTTAACTCTTATTCCAGTGCATGCTTGATATTTGAGAAACTTCAAAGCAATGTGAAGTGTGTATGAAATTTGCAGAACCCATAAAAAGCCTAGCTCTCAAGAACATGGATTTTGGAGTATGCTGGACTTGACTTTTCCACTTAGAAGCTTTTTTTTTTGTTGTAATTTTTAAACCTTACTTAAACGCCAGAAAGCTGTTCCCTCATTTAGAAAATGGGCGTTGTAATAGTTCCTATCTGGTAGGGTTGTATTAGAGCTGGGTGAGCTGATATAGGAAAAGCACACTGTGCCAGGCAGGGGCTAATGACTTACCAAACGTGAGCTCTGTGTTCTTTTTTTACTAAATAATAAACAGTAATAGGTCTGATACATATTAATTCTTTAAATATACAATATTCATTTTTAGACTACTTATATATTATATATTTATGCATGAAATATGATGAGGCAGAGAACCCTGAAGTACATTTCCGTCATGAACTGCTCAAACCGTCTTAGACAATGAGAACAGTCCTCAGACACACCACTGACATTCCCTGACAGCTGGGGCAGAGGACAGTGCTGATGCCTTTCAACCTACTAACTTAAGAGTTTTATCCAACAGAGGTGGTGAACATGATTTCTCTCTGAAAGATACCTGAATGCCAGCCAGTGCTGCTTTAGGATCTGACACACCACCTGACCCATGTAAACGAAGATAGAAGAATAAGACTTTGCAAAGGTCACTTCGAAACCATGCAAAGTGTTTGATGTGTTTTTGCTATGGCTGAAGATTGTATTCAAGGCAATTGTAACAGAAATAGCAAAAAATCAAAATGAACTGACAGACAGAATGAAAATAGAGAAAGAAAGGGAAAAAAGAAGGGAGGAGAGTCTGGGGGATAATGGATATATGTGTATGTTTGGCTGAGTCCCTTACCTATTCACCTGAAACTATCACAACCTTGGTAATTGATTACCCCTCAATCCAAAATGAAAATTGTTTTTTAAAGAGCTTCTGTCCAAGATTGAAATGCTTCCACCCTAGTCAGTCTTAACCTTTTTGATAACGATATTAGGCCCAGCAGCAAAGAAACAAAAGGGAATAAGGGTCTTAGGAGTTATATTGATAAACTACATGTGGTACTCAAAAATGGCACGGAGTATCTTGTTTAAGCTGTAAAAATATATTAGCATGTCATGTTATCTTCATAAATTCTTCTCACACGTAGGGTGGGTGGAATTCTCGAATCCCAAGGCACATCAGCCCTTCGGCTGATCACTGCAATTCATCAGGTGTTTTGTCACATATTTGCAGGCTCACAGTTGGGACTGAGGTATTATGATTCTAGAGGGTTTGATAATAGGTGAATTATTAGCTGCTGGGGACAGATTTGTTTCGGAGCCTTTCTGTGGCAGTCTCTCCAATAGGACGGCAATCACTCTCAGGGCATTTGCTCCCTCAGACTTAAAGAGATTCCGACTCTAGTTTGTAATATTTTTCCTAGTAAAATTTCATTAGTGGTTAATTATGACTGGTAGAGCTATCCGGAAGTTCAGCAAGTGTGTGGAGAGTTCAAACATGTCAAATTCTAATCAGTCTCACGATGAAACAGCCTTGGGGATTCTTTGTCACCATGTTTATACACGTTTGTATTCCCTTCCTCCCTAGATGATCACAGGTCGAACTTGAGATTTTAACCTCTTTGGAAAACAAAGAGACTCTTAGAACTTATTTCTTCTTAGCTTGAGCAGTTTTACTTTTTGGTCTTTGAATATTTCAATGACATCTAAATTAGACAAGGATGCAAGAAGTTAAATACTTTTTGTGGGTGTTGCAGATCAGGCCCGATGAACCCAAGGGTGCTTAAGCCTCTTCATTCCTCTCTAAAGTCTTCCTAAGGAAGTCAGATCAGCCAGGGCAGATTAAGCAGAATCATCAATAGAGAAAGAAAGGGAAAAAAGAAGGGAGGAGAGTCTGGGGGATAATGGATATATGTGTATGTTTGGCTGAGTCCCTTACCTATTCACCTGAAACTATCACAACCTTGGTAATTGATTACCCCTCAATCCAAAATGAAAATTGTTTTTTAAAGAGCTTCTGTCCAAGATTGAAATGCTTCCACCCTAGTCAGTCTTAACCTTTTTGATAACGATATTAGGCCCAGCAGCAAAGAAACAAAAGGGAATAAGGGTCTTAGGAGTTATATTGATAAACTACATGTGGTACTCAAAAATGGCACGGAGTATCTTGTTTAAGCTGTAAAAATATATTAGCATGTCATGTTATCTTCATAAATTCTTCTCACACGTAGGGTGGGTGGAATTCTCGAATCCCAAGGCACATCAGCCCTTCGGCTGATCACTGCAATTCATCAGGTGTTTTGTCACATATTTGCAGGCTCACAGTTGGGACTGAGGTATTATGATTCTAGAGGGTTTGATAATAGGTGAATTATTAGCTGCTGGGGACAGATTTGTTTCGGAGCCTTTCTGTGGCAGTCTCTCCAATAGGACGGCAATCACTCTCAGGGCATTTGCTCCCTCAGACTTAAAGAGATTCCGACTCTAGTTTGTAATATTTTTCCTAGTAAAATTTCATTAGTGGTTAATTATGACTGGTAGAGCTATCCGGAAGTTCAGCAAGTGTGTGGAGAGTTCAAACATGTCAAATTCTAATCAGTCTCACGATGAAACAGCCTTGGGGATTCTTTGTCACCATGTTTATACACGTTTGTATTCCCTTCCTCCTAGATGATCACAGGTCGAACTTGAGATTTTAACCTCTTTGGAAAACAAAGAGACTCTTAGAACTTATTTCTTCTTAGCTTGAGCAGTTTTACTTTTTGGTCTTTGAATATTTCAATGACATCTAAATTAGACAAGGATGCAAGAAGTTAAATACTTTTTGTGGGTGTTGCAGATCAGGCCCGATGAACCCAAGGGTGCTTAAGCCTCTTCATTCCTCTCTAAAGTCTTCCTAAGGAAGTCAGATCAGCCAGGGCAGATTAAGCAGAATCATCTTCTTTTCCTAAGGGTGTATATTTTCGGTAAACTGAAAGGCTACAAACCACAAAGGAATGTAATAAAGTTTTCAATAAATTCTCAAAGTTTCAAATACCAATTTGAGAAGAGTTTCTTCATATTAAGACATGTATTTCAGTTCACACATTGTCATCAAATGCAAAGTCAGCTTGACTACTAAAATGTCAATTATGCATATCTTTTTAGTGGAGATTGGAAGATATGCAAATTAGAAAGCTTTCCCAAAAGTCAACTCAAAATAGAGTTGCCTGTGTTATCAGTTGCTCAATCATGTCCGACTCTTTGTGACTCTGTGGACTGAGGTAAGAATACCGGAGTGGGTAGCCATTTCTTCCTCAAGGGGATCTTCCTGACCCAGGGATCAAACCCACGTCTTCTGTGTCTTCCTGCACTGGCAGGTGAATTCTTTAGCACTGAGTCACCTGGGAGGCCTCAAATTATTAAGCCTCAAATTATTATTATAGTTGCATTGAAATAGTTAGATAATTAAACACATACATTATACTGAAACCAAAGCTTTTTCTGGGAATACAGTGTTGTTAGAAATTTGTGCTGTTTTTCATCTCTATTTTTCTGAAAACTACATTTTTCAGAAAACCACATATATAATTTCCTAACTGGAGGACAGAGCAGAGAATACCAAACCTGATTTAAAGATGGAGGAACGGTCCTCTTGGCAGAAGTCCCAAGTGGCAGTTGTGTCTACAGCAAACATTCAAGACTGTGGAACTAGATTTAGAATATTACTAAAGCACTTTGTGTTTTCGCTGCATAGGATATTTTTTGGGTGGGGGGCATTTCTATTTCAGCAGAGAATTATGTGGCTGAATTATCAGGGGTGTGATTCAGGGCCTGAAAGATATTTGATAAGGTGCTCCTGAGGGCTCATAATTGAAACGAGGTATGAGTCACAGACATTATGTATTCAACAGTTATGTGAATTGTTTCTGATAAGTTATTTTGAACCCTTTCGTCAGACCTGTTACCTTTTTCATGCCTTTTCATTCCTCTCTAAAGTCTTCCTAAGGAAGTCAGATCAGCCAGGGCAGATTAAGCAGAATCATCTTCTTTTCCTAAGGGTGTATATTTTCGGTAAACTGAAAGGCTACAAACCACAAAGGAATGTAATAAAGTTTTCAATAAATTCTCAAAGTTTCAAATACCAATTTGAGAAGAGTTTCTTCATATTAAGACATGTATTTCAGTTCACACATTGTCATCAAATGCAAAGTCAGCTTGACTACTAAAATGTCAATTATGCATATCTTTTTAGTGGAGATTGGAAGATATGCAAATTAGAAAGCTTTCCCAAAAGTCAACTCAAAATAGAGTTGCCTGTGTTATCAGTTGCTCAATCATGTCCGACTCTTTGTGACTCTGTGGACTGAGGTAAGAATACCGGAGTGGGTAGCCATTTCTTCCTCAAGGGGATCTTCCTGACCCAGGGATCAAACCCACGTCTTCTGTGTCTTCCTGCACTGGCAGGTGAATTCTTTAGCACTGAGTCACCTGGGAGGCCTCAAATTATTAAGCCTCAAATTATTATTATAGTTGCATTGAAATAGTTAGATAATTAAACACATACATTATACTGAAACCAAAGCTTTTTCTGGGAATACAGTGTTGTTAGAAATTTGTGCTGTTTTTCATCTCTATTTTTCTGAAAACTACATTTTTCAGAAAACCACATATATAATTTCCTAACTGGAGGACAGAGCAGAGAATACCAAACCTGATTTAAAGATGGAGGAACGGTCCTCTTGGCAGAAGTCCCAAGTGGCAGTTGTGTCTACAGCAAACATTCAAGACTGTGGAACTAGATTTAGAATATTACTAAAGCACTTTGTGTTTTCGCTGCATAGGATATTTTTTGGGTGGGGGGCATTTCTATTTCAGCAGAGAATTATGTGGCTGAATTATCAGGGGTGTGATTCAGGGCCTGAAAGATATTTGATAAGGTGCTCCTGAGGGCTCATAATTGAAACGAGGTATGAGTCACAGACATTATGTATTCAACAGTTATGTGAATTGTTTCTGATAAGTTATTTTGAACCCTTTCGTCAGACCTGTACCTCTCATGCCATTTTAGAGAGTCCTTGACCAGGGGTAGGCTCAGTCTTAGATTTTCTTATTTAAAGGGCCTCATGAGGGGGACTTCCCTGGTGTTCCAGTTGTTAAGACTGTCTTTCCAATACAGGTTGCATCCATGGTTAGAAAACTAACATCCCACATGCCTCTCAGCATGGCCAAAAAGAAAGAAAGTGCATTATGAGGAATACAAAAGAAATCAAAATTACAGACTATATTATAGACTATATTCTGGGAACTTACAGAGCAGCATTCACTTGTAAGAGTAGAGAGAGGGAGAAGACAGTGAGGGCTTGAGGTGCTCTAGAGTGATGAACTTGGATGGCAGTGAACAGGGAGGTGATAATCCAGGCCTAACCTGAGGGATAGGGCAAGCTGACTCGGTGCTGCAATTGAGATGTGTCTGGCATGAGGTACTGGAAGGCCTTCTCCCTCTTATCTGTTTAATTCAGTTGCAAGATTTAATTCAAAACAAGTGTGCTGGCTGTGGGTGGTGGGCTGGATGCCTTGGTGGGAATGTAGTATTGAGGACCGTGAGCACTGGTACCTTCTCCAGGAAGTTTAGGGTCCAATGTTCAGCAGGCAGATACTATCTCCAAGAGTTTGCTCAAACTCATATCCATTGAGTCAGTGATACCATCCAACCATCTCTTCCTGTTTCACCCACTTCTCCTCCTGCTCTCCATCTCTCCCAGCATCAGGGTCTTTTCCATTGAATCAGCTCTTTGTGTCAGGTAGCCAGAGTATTGGAGCTTCAACTTCAGCATCTGTCCTTCCAATGACTATTTGGGGTTGATTTCCTTTAGGACTGACTGGTGTGATCTTCTGTCCAAGGGACTCTCAAGAGTCTTCTCCAAGTTCAGTGCTCTGCCTTCTTTATAATCCAACTCTTACATCTGTACACTTCAATCTCAGTTAACTCCTGCAGTGGTCTTGTGGGTCAGGCAGGGCAGGCCTTGCCAAGTCCCATCTTGATTGAGGAATTGTATCTCAGAGGCTGACTGCCCTGCCAGTGTCCTGCAGCTGAGAAGTGACAGAGGTGCCAGAAACAAATTCCAATTAAAAAAGCAAATCACAGCAGTTTCCAATGGAAAATTTCAAGGCAGAGAGTATCTAGTACTCTCACTGTTCTCAAAAAATTAGAGAATTTTGGGAGAATCAGAAACTTTTACTTATAAAAGTGCTCAATGAAGAAAGAACTATGGTTGGAAGGAAAATTCTGTCTGAAAGACTGTTCAAATATCTCCTTCCTGGCCATTTCCATCTGAGAACACCAGCAGCTGACCTGGGAGCTATTTGAGGACATTCTTGGGTGAGTTTCTCTTTTTGCTGTCACAAATGTTTACTCTTGGTACAGTGTGAATTCACTGTAGTGTTTTGAACAGCTTTAAGAAGGCTCTTTTGGCCACTATGTGGAGAAGAGACATGGGGATGAGGTGGAGGCAGGAGGGCACACTTGGAAGGCTGATTCCCTGATCAGAACAAGAGAGGATGATGGTGTTGGAACAGAGGGGTAGCAGATTTTTTTTTCATTCTTTCCATCCTTCTTCCCTCCTTCCTTCCTTTTTTTTTTTTTTTTTTTTAAATTTTGGCTTCCTTTATTGGTTTTTTATTTATTTATTTTCGTCCATCTTTATTCTTTGGCCTGTCTGAGCCTCCCATTGCAGTGGTCTCTCTCATCAGAGAGCCAGAGTACTGGCTCTGGGCATATGTGCCCCAGAGCACTGGCTGGTAATTGGACATACTGATGCAGCCCCTCCTCGGCATGTGGGATTTTCCCAGGCCAGGGATCCAACTGGTGCCCCTTGCACTGCAAGGTGGAGTCTTTGCCCACTGGACCACCAGGGAAGCCCCCTCCTTCCTTCTTTTCTCTCTTCCTTCCTTCTTTCCTTATTCCCTCCACTCCTTTCTTTCTTTCTCTCTTCTTCCTTTCTCCCTCTATCCCTCCCTCCCCTTTTTTTTTCTTGCTTCATTTTCTCCACTTGTCCTTTCAGAACATCAAATTAATGCAGACACACTGGATTTCTATTTAATACAATTTATTTCACTTTTCTATATTCAAAATATTCACCTGCAGGCAAGCTTGCCAAGTCCCATCTTGATTGAGGAATTGTATCTCAGAGGCTGACTGCCCTGCCAGTGTCCTGCAGCTGAGAAGTGACAGAGGTGCCAGAAACAAATTCCAATTAAAAAAGCAAATCACAGCAGTTTCCAATGGAAAATTTCAAGGCAGAGAGTATCTAGTACTCTCACTGTTCTCAAAAAATTAGAGAATTTTGGGAGAATCAGAAACTTTTACTTATAAAAGTGCTCAATGAAGAAAGAACTATGGTTGGAAGGAAAATTCTGTCTGAAAGACTGTTCAAATATCTCCTTCCTGGCCATTTCCATCTGAGAACACCAGCAGCTGACCTGGGAGCTATTTGAGGACATTCTTGGGTGAGTTTCTCTTTTTGCTGTCACAAATGTTTACTCTTGGTACAGTGTGAATTCACTGTAGTGTTTTGAACAGCTTTAAGAAGGCTCTTTTGGCCACTATGTGGAGAAGAGACATGGGGATGAGGTGGAGGCAGGAGGGCACACTTGGAAGGCTGATTCCCTGATCAGAACAAGAGAGGATGATGGTGTTGGAACAGAGGGGTAGCAGATTTTTTTTTCATTCTTTCCATCCTTCTTCCCTCCTTCCTTCCTTTTTTTTTTTTTTTTTTTTAAATTTTGGCTTCCTTTATTGGTTTTTTATTTATTTATTTTCGTCCATCTTTATTCTTTGGCCTGTCTGAGCCTCCCATTGCAGTGGTCTCTCTCATCAGAGAGCCAGAGTACTGGCTCTGGGCATATGTGCCCCAGAGCACTGGCTGGTAATTGGACATACTGATGCAGCCCCTCCTCGGCATGTGGGATTTTCCCAGGCCAGGGATCCAACTGGTGCCCCTTGCACTGCAAGGTGGAGTCTTTGCCCACTGGACCACCAGGGAAGCCCCCTCCTTCCTTCTTTTCTCTCTTCCTTCCTTCTTTCCTTATTCCCTCCACTCCTTTCTTTCTTTCTCTCTTCTTCCTTTCTCCCTCTATCCCTCCCTCCCCCTTTTTTTTTTTTCTTGCTTCATTTTCTCCACTTGTCCTTTCAGAACATCAAATTAATGCAGACACACTGGATTTCTATTTAATACAATTTATTTCACTTTTCTATATTCAAAATATTCACCTGCAAGGGGCAACCAAAGAAACAGAAATGTATAGTCTAGATTTTGAGTGGGGACATAATTTTACTAATGTTAACCTGCAGTGAAATAAGAGATTCATTTTTTCAATTGAATTTTTTTTTCCAGTTTCACAAGAGATGTTGTGCACCTCAGGGTTATTTCTTCCTTGACTGGTTCTGTTGGAACTGGGCGAGGGTGAGTGGTGTCCTTTCACTGCACAGCATCTCTGCTCAGGGCTTGACCCTTTCCTTTGGAAGGCAGTGCCATATCCTTCGATTCCATGTTGGGCATTTTGAATGTTCAGTGGCTTCAAAAGTTCAGGATGAGGACAGATCATATGAAATGTGAATTCTTACTGTTATGTGCTATCCTGATCCTTTCACTGAAGTGTAGGCCTGTTGAAATTTAGGACTCTACACTAATTCTTTCATGTCATTTGAGTACTGTTCTTTGATAAGCAGATTTATTGCATTGAATTACAAGCAAGCATGGATCTATTTTAAGCCACTTAATATTCAAGTACAGGGTAAGACAATAAGCATGTCTGAAATTGAATATTTCTGGAAATATCTTCAGTAACTTATAATCATAAAAAGCATATTTTATGGATATGGCCATGTTAAGACACTTCTTGTCTCTTTAATATGTTAAAATTCTTTCTTCTAAAAGCATTTTAATGTTGAATCAGGTATAATTCAGTAATACTCAGACTGACTTTGGATTAAATTGTTTGAAGCCAAAAAAAAATTGCATTATAGCACATGAGTAGAGAGAACGGTTATTATAAGTAACTTCTACTAATTTTTATTTCATAATTTTAAACTGCAAATCATGAGAATCTCAACATAACCAGCAATACAGAATTTAATGTACCATTTTATTTTTTCTTTCTTTTTTTCATTCTTTCTGTCCTTCTTCCCTCCTTCCTTCTGTCTCTCTTCTTTCTTTCCTTCTTCCCTCCCTTCATTTCATTCTTTCTCTCTTCTTCCTTTCTTCTGCTCTCCTTCTCTTCTTTTTACTTACTTCATTTTGACACACATAGTGTATCACTATGTGCTTAAACTGGAAAACTTTCACTTGAAAAAAATGCATTGTTAAGAACGTACAACTCCAGCAAAGTGGTGAATATTACAAAAAAAGAAGCAGAATCACAAAGATGGAGAACAATCCAGTGGGGAGGGGGGAGACGGGGGAAGACATAGGGGAGAGGGGACAGGGGCAATATAAGGGGAGAAGGTTAAGAGGTACAGACTACTGTATATGAAATAAATGAGCAACAAGGATATATTGTACAACATGGAGAGTATACCCAATATTTTATACTAACTATAAATGAAGTATAACTTTTAAAATTGTGAATCACTATATTGTACACCTTTAATGTCCATAATATTCTATAGCAACTGTACTTCAATTTAAAAAAAAAAGAAAAAGAAGAAAAGAAAAAGAAAAGTACAACTCTATTATAGACTGCCCTTTTTCCTTCTTATTTTTGGTGGTCTGCTTAATCTCCTTATCTAAAACTCACAACTCTTTTTTGTTTTTTAATTGGGATATAGTTGCTTGACAGTGTTGTGTTGGTTTCTGCTCTGCTGTACAATGAAGTGAATCAGCCATGTGTATACATATATCTCCCCCCACCTCCTGCTCTTGGACCTCTTTCCCTGTCCCTCCATCCTTTTCCCTGTCCCTCTATGTCACCACAGAGCAACCCACAAGTCTTTTAAGATCCACCTCAAATTGCCACTTAGTGAAGCCTGCCTGAGAACTTCCACCTTCATCAAACTCTGCTTCCTGGGCAGCCATGCATTTATTAGCTGCATTAGAGATTCAGACACAATTATTGTGGCAGTGATTACATGCAGTCTAGCACAGCGTTACATAACATTTAAAAGCTTTCCGTGCATATAATTATTCTCACTGTAATAAGTTTCTAAGGTGTCTAAAGACAAATAGGTCATGCCTTTTGTGCTGGGTGCCATGTATTTTTTTGTTGAGTGAAAATATTTCATTCAACTCCTATAAGCCAGGAATGGTGCTGAGTATTAGCACACCAAGCTTTTTTTATTCTTCCTTTCTTCTGCTCTCCTTCTCTTCTTTTTACTTACTTCATTTTGACACACATAGTGTATCACTATGTGCTTAAACTGGAAAACTTTCACTTGAAAAAAATGCATTGTTAAGAACGTACAACTCCAGCAAAGTGGTGAATATTACAAAAAAAGAAGCAGAATCACAAAGATGGAGAACAATCCAGTGGGGAGGGGGGAGACGGGGGAAGACATAGGGGAGAGGGGACAGGGGCAATATAAGGGGAGAAGGTTAAGAGGTACAGACTACTGTATATGAAATAAATGAGCAACAAGGATATATTGTACAACATGGAGAGTATACCCAATATTTTATACTAACTATAAATGAAGTATAACTTTTAAAATTGTGAATCACTATATTGTACACCTTTAATGTCCATAATATTCTATAGCAACTGTACTTCAATTTAAAAAAAAAAGAAAAAGAAGAAAAGAAAAAGAAAAGTACAACTCTATTATAGACTGCCCTTTTTCCTTCTTATTTTTGGTGGTCTGCTTAATCTCCTTATCTAAAACTCACAACTCTTTTTTGTTTTTTAATTGGGATATAGTTGCTTGACAGTGTTGTGTTGGTTTCTGCTCTGCTGTACAATGAAGTGAATCAGCCATGTGTATACATATATCTCCCCCCACCTCCTGCTCTTGGACCTCTTTCCCTGTCCCTCCATCCTTTTCCCTGTCCCTCTATGTCACCACAGAGCAACCCACAAGTCTTTTAAGATCCACCTCAAATTGCCACTTAGTGAAGCCTGCCTGAGAACTTCCACCTTCATCAAACTCTGCTTCCTGGGCAGCCATGCATTTATTAGCTGCATTAGAGATTCAGACACAATTATTGTGGCAGTGATTACATGCAGTCTAGCACAGCGTTACATAACATTTAAAAGCTTTCCGTGCATATAATTATTCTCACTGTAATAAGTTTCTAAGGTGTCTAAAGACAAATAGGTCATGCCTTTTGTGCTGGGTGCCATGTATTTTTTTGTTGAGTGAAATATTTCATTCATTCATCCAACCATCTTTTATTCAACTCCCTATAAGCCAGGAATGGTGCTGAGTATTAGCACACCAAGCTTTATTTGTTATTTATTAATTCAACGCACTTTTGAAAGTCTGACATCTGCCAGGTGCTTGAGATACAGGAAGAAAATGAATTTCTGGCTTTGTGGACCTTACACATTAGAATTGAGGACAGATCAGAAAAAAGGAAATAACCGATAGATACATATTCTCAAGTAGTGATAAGGGTTGTGAAGAAAATGAAATAAGAGGAGGGGATAGGGAGAAATGTAGTCTGGGTGTGGGGATTTTGGGGGAGATGTTGAGGAAGGGTCTCTCTGAGGAGATGGCATATGAGCAGAGAACTGAGTGAAGTGAAGGACTGAACTAAGCCAACATTTGAGGTGAGAGTTCCTAGGAGAGGCAAAGAAAGGTGAGTTCAAGTGCTTGGACTGGGAGTGCCGGTGGCATGTCCTGGCGCAGTGAGATCACTGGGACTGAGAGACCCTGAGTGATGGTGGAGGGGGCTCCCTGGAGGTGAGGTCAGGGAGGAGGCAGCGCCAGCTCATGGTGGGCTTGAAAGGATTTAATTCCACGCACAAGGGGAAGACATTGGAAGGTTTTCAGTGGGTTACTGACAAGGTCTGATTTATGCTGAATAAGAAATAAAAAAGACATGAGTAAAAAATGAAAAAGATCCTAGAACTGTTCTAAAGAAACTGAAAATCTGTTATTCAAAGTTCTGCTACCCAAACATTCATAGTCATTTCTTTTTATTAAAGTATGAAATAAAAAAGGAAATTTCCTAAAAATTAAAAAATTCCAATTATGTGTAGAGGTATTAAGGGGGGTGCACATATAAGTGGGCAATTGCAGGAAGTAGCAAATAGTAAATTTAAGTAGAAAATTATAAAATCAAATGTTATAAAGACAAGGAATGTAGCCTTTACTACTGGAAACTCAAGTCCAAGAAATTCAATTTCTTCATTTGAGAAATGAAAGCTGTGGCTATATTTTTTAACTACTGTATTTTTGCATGTCAAAAATCAAGGTATGACAAATATTATATGTAATAATATACATTTATGTTTTTGAATCACAGGGATATTAATAAATATTTGCAGCCCGTGTTTGCCTCACATAAGGGCATAGTTGTTAAGTAGACCTGAGGAGCTATGAAATCAAGAGTTATATACTGTTACGGTATTTAATAATTAAAACTATTTTTTCTGTCCAAAGATGAGAACTTAGTGCTGCCATTAAGGGCTCTGGGCTGTGATATTAATTTTGACACCAATATGACAGGTGTCTTGGAGCAAGACAAAATAATGACAAAACAGCCACTGATTAGTCAGTGCTCTTTTCAACCAATATGCAGCTGTAGTCTGGGTGTGGGGATTTTGGGGGAGATGTTGAGGAAGGGTCTCTCTGAGGAGATGGCATATGAGCAGAGAACTGAGTGAAGTGAAGGACTGAACTAAGCCAACATTTGAGGTGAGAGTTCCTAGGAGAGGCAAAGAAAGGTGAGTTCAAGTGTTTGGGACTGGGAGTGCCGGTGGCATGTCCTGGCGCAGTGAGATCACTGGGACTGAGAGACCCTGAGTGATGGTGGAGGGGGCTCCCTGGAGGTGAGGTCAGGGAGGAGGCAGCGCCAGCTCATGGTGGGCTTGAAAGGATTTAATTCCACGCACAAGGGGAAGACATTGGAAGGTTTTCAGTGGGTTACTGACAAGGTCTGATTTATGCTGAATAAGAAATAAAAAAGACATGAGTAAAAAATGAAAAAGATCCTAGAACTGTTCTAAAGAAACTGAAAATCTGTTATTCAAAGTTCTGCTACCCAAACATTCATAGTCATTTCTTTTTATTAAAGTATGAAATAAAAAAGGAAATTTCCTAAAAATTAAAAAATTCCAATTATGTGTAGAGGTATTAAGGGGGGTGCACATATAAGTGGGCAATTGCAGGAAGTAGCAAATAGTAAATTTAAGTAGAAAATTATAAAATCAAATGTTATAAAGACAAGGAATGTAGCCTTTACTACTGGAAACTCAAGTCCAAGAAATTCAATTTCTTCATTTGAGAAATGAAAGCTGTGGCTATATTTTTTAACTACTGTATTTTTGCATGTCAAAAATCAAGGTATGACAAATATTATATGTAATAATATACATTTATGTTTTTGAATCACAGGGATATTAATAAATATTTGCAGCCCGTGTTTGCCTCACATAAGGGCATAGTTGTTAAGTAGACCTGAGGAGCTATGAAATCAAGAGTTATATACTGTTACGGTATTTAATAATTAAAACTATTTTTTTTTCTGTCCAAAGATGAGAACTTAGTGCTGCCATTAAGGGCTCTGGGCTGTGATATTAATTTTGACACCAATATGACAGGTGTCTTGGAGCAAGACAAAATAATGACAAAACAGCCACTGATTAGTCAGTGCTCTTTTCTGGAAACTCTGTGAGTTATGTGCTTCATAGAGGGGTTTTACTTGCCAGAGTTCTGAATCAGATGAAAGAGAAAACAAAACTGGTCACAGGGAGAAGCACCTGTAAGACTAATGAAGCTGTTACCAGACAATGTGGCAACCATAGGTTTCAAACACCAATCCCTGGAATTCCATGAACATCTGCATCCAGATTTTCTACTAAAGGGCAGTCTAAGATGAATTTAACAGAGCAGAAGTTGAGTGTTCGCTGGGCCCAGGATAAACGCAGAGAAACAATGTGGGCGACACTGCTCTACCTCATCTTCCAAAGTCACAGTCAGGAGTAAGTGAGGAAATCCCCTCTTCACTGAAATTATGGAGGGACTTCCCTGGTAGTCCAGTGGTTAAGACTTCCAGTGCAGCGGATGTGGGTTCCCTGGTTGGCAGCTAAGATCTCACACATCTTGAGGTCAGAAAACCAAAAGGTAAAACAGAAGCAACTGTAAGAAATTCAATAAAGACTTTAAAAGTAATTCACGTCCAAAACAAAAACAAAACCAAAAAAAATTTACAGAAATGGACAAGAACTATTCTTTGTGGTAAGGAATGTATTAGCTCATTTAATTCTCACAGAAATTTTATGACACAGAAACAAAGGGACAGAGAAGTGAAGTAAGTCACCAAACATCCCACAGTCCAGCAGCAGTGGTGGAAGCAGCCTTGAATTCAGGGAGTTTGGCCCTGGGGTTCTCACCCATTTTGCTTCTCTAATCATTTTTTAGCTGAGCTTTCTTATCTGAAAATGATGGGATTAGGCTATGTAATAATATACATTTATGTTTTTGAATCACAGGGATATTAATAAATATTTGCAGCCCGTGTTTGCCTCACATAAGGGCATAGTTGTTAAGTAGACCTGAGGAGCTATGAAATCAAGAGTTATATACTGTTACGGTATTTAATAATTACAACTATTTTTTCTGTCCAAAGATGAGAACTTAGTGCTGCCATTAAGGGCTCTGGGCTGTGATATTAATTTTGACACCAATATGACAGGTGTCTTGGAGCAAGACAAAATAATGACAAAACAGCCACTGATTAGTCAGTGCTCTTTTCTGGAAACTCTGTGAGTTATGTGCTTCATAGAGGGGTTTTACTTGCCAGAGTTCTGAATCAGATGAAAGAGAAAACAAAACTGGTCACAGGGAGAAGCACCTGTAAGACTAAT
The DNA here is from genome assembly GCA_022376925.1 of Tragulus kanchil. Lineage (NCBI taxonomy): Eukaryota > Metazoa > Chordata > Mammalia > Artiodactyla > Tragulidae > Tragulus > Tragulus kanchil. Next base: position 136,978,896 of record JAIOJX010000023.1, read on the forward strand.
GAAGCTGTTACCAGACAATGTGGCAACCATAGGTTTCAAACACCAATCCCTGGAATTCCATGAACATCTGCATCCAGATTTTCTACTAAAGGGCAGTCTAAGATGAATTTAACAGAGCAGAAGTTGAGTGTTCGCTGGGCCCAGGATAAACGCAGAGAAACAATGTGGGCGACACTGCTCTACCTCATCTTCCAAAGTCACAGTCAGGAGTAAGTGAGGAAATCCCCTCTTCACTGAAATTATGGAGGGACTTCCCTGGTAGTCCAGTGGTTAAGACTTCCAGTGCAGCGGATGTGGGTTCCCTGGTTGGCAGCTAAGATCTCACACATCTTGAGGTCAGAAAACCAAAAGGTAAAACAGAAGCAACTGTAAGAAATTCAATAAAGACTTTAAAAGTAATTCACGTCCAAAACAAAAACAAAACCAAAAAAAATTTACAGAAATGGACAAGAACTATTCTTTGTGGTAAGGAATGTATTAGCTCATTTAATTCTCACAGAAATTTTATGACACAGAAACAAAGGGACAGAGAAGTGAAGTAAGTCACCAAACATCCCACAGTCCAGCAGCAGTGGTGGAAGCAGCCTTGAATTCAGGGAGTTTGGCCCTGGGGTTCTCACCCATTTTGCTTCTCTAATCATTTTTTAGCTGAGCTTTCTTATCTGAAAAATGATGGGATTAGGCTAGAAACATCTCTAAGAATTCCTTTCAACTTTAAAACACTTTCATATGCTGTTAGGTTTATGGTAGAAATATCTGGGTGGGTGAACTGTTTTAAACTCCTCAGGCAAGGGAGGATATAGAACAATGTTATACACGACCTAAAACTTTGTTCTGATGAAAAGTCGCAGTAGGTAATTGTAACCCAATTCAGTTTTCTGTGTGGAAAACTCAACAGTTTATAAACGAGCAGACAGATGGAATTTTGCTAATATGTCCAAGAAGGAAATATGACTTCACATGCGTATTATATGCAAGTTTATATGCAGTCGTAGCATTTGGAACCAAGGTAGGAAATTGTGATGAAAATCAGTGAAGTAAAATATCAAAATAAAACATCTCATGACAGCTCCTAGTGGGGAGCAGCGCTGATGGCTGTAATAAAATTCAGGAGGATTAACATGAGACATATGTGGCTGAAGGATTGATTCTGCATTTCCCTGGTGATATTCCTGCCACAAAATGGATGTTAGCTAGCAACAATTCAAGAAGCGATGCATGTAACACACCTCTGTTGAGATACCCACCTTGCAATCACTGACAGTAAATTGTGACATTTTACTTTGTGTGAAACTAACTAGACCCTTGTTTACAATTTCCTAAGAATTTGTTGAGAGCAAAGATTTAGGATTATAATCTCTGCTAAGAATGAAATGTGTGATGTAGGTAACATGTGTGTATTTGACATTACCAATGTATTTCCAACAAAACGACTTTCAGGTTTTTTTTTTTTTTTTCAGTCTCCTTGGCAACAGAAAATTTACTCTATATTTAAATAAACTGAGCATTTTGGAATAATCTTTTTGATTGAAGATTAAAAAAAAATCACCTTGAATTAATATGCTTCTAAAAATAGCCTCCATCCCAAATAAGATCTAATTATGCAATTAATGGTTCTGTGTGTGTGTGCTCAGTTGTGTCCCACTCTTTTCTACCTGATGAATTGTAGCTTTCCCGGCTCCTCTGTCCATGGGATTTCCATGGAAGTGGTTTGCCATTTCCTACTTCAGGGAATCTTCTGAACCCAGGGATCAAACCAGTGTCTCCTGAATTGCAGGTGGATTCTTTACCACTGCACCACCTGGGAAGCCCAGTTAGTGGCTAAAATAACTTCACTTTTTATGTCAAATTAACTTGGTAGTTGGCAAATATTGAATACCTTTATTCAATGCAACACATTTGAATTCTAGATGATGAGCTTTCTTCTCTTCACCAAAAAAAAAAAATCCAAAATAAATTAGAAGAATAATATTGCCTTTAGTTGTTAAATATGTATCTTTGAAGGGTGTGATGTAAAAGCGTATCTTTTTTTCAGGGGTTGTTTTGGTATTATATATAGCTATAGTTTTTAATTCTCAGTTTAGCTCTACTATCCTCTTAAGAATATTATTTTCCAGAATCCTTCTGGCACCTCAGGGATACTTTCTTCTTTTTGGTTAAAAAGAGGTTTGGTTTGTCTGCTGGAATTTTGTGTATGCTTGCTGATTCCCAAGTGTGTGTTTTGAAATTGTGTCTTTAAAATTATGATATGAGTTTGGTGTTATGATTCTTGATTTCCAAGAGAAGCCTAAGCACAAGAATGAGCTTTTAACAATACAATTTAATCTGTTTATCTATTCATTATAAATTGCTTCTAAGAATATGCTTACTTTGTTGACTAACATCTCAGGACAGAGAACATGATTTAGTAAGGAGTAGAGTTGGCATATCACAAAGAGAAATGACAAATGCTGATACTCTGGAGCAGAGAGGTTTAGCAAAATAAATAGAAAAAGGACCAGAGTCTTTTATCCTTATTGCATATTACCAAGTGTGATAAAGTCTCTCAATTCATAGCATAAACTAAAATGACATTATTTGACTCCTAATAAATTTTGCTGATAGCTTGTTACAAAAAATGAATTGTAAGGACTAAATGTATAAATAAGTTGACATGTATTCCAAAAATTCTAATAATGTCCAGGGTGCAGTGACTACAGAGAGGCCAGGAGAGGGCTGACAGTTAGGCCCATTTTAGAACAGTGACTCTTTTCTACCTGATGAATTGTAGCTTTCCCGGCTCCTCTGTCCATGGGATTTCCATGGAAGTGGTTTGCCATTTCCTACTTCAGGGAATCTTCTGAACCCAGGGATCAAACCAGTGTCTCCTGAATTGCAGGTGGATTCTTTACCACTGCACCACCTGGGAAGCCCAGTTAGTGGCTAAAATAACTTCACTTTTTATGTCAAATTAACTTGGTAGTTGGCAAATATTGAATACCTTTATTCAATGCAACACATTTGAATTCTAGATGATGAGCTTTCTTCTCTTCACCAAAAAAAAAAAATCCAAAATAAATTAGAAGAATAATATTGCCTTTAGTTGTTAAATATGTATCTTTGAAGGGTGTGATGTAAAAGCGTATCTTTTTTTCAGGGGTTGTTTTGGTATTATATATAGCTATAGTTTTTAATTCTCAGTTTAGCTCTACTATCCTCTTAAGAATATTATTTTCCAGAATCCTTCTGGCACCTCAGGGATACTTTCTTCTTTTTGGTTAAAAAGAGGTTTGGTTTGTCTGCTGGAATTTTGTGTATGCTTGCTGATTCCCAAGTGTGTGTTTTGAAATTGTGTCTTTAAAATTATGATATGAGTTTGGTGTTATGATTCTTGATTTCCAAGAGAAGCCTAAGCACAAGAATGAGCTTTTAACAATACAATTTAATCTGTTTATCTATTCATTATAAATTGCTTCTAAGAATATGCTTACTTTGTTGACTAACATCTCAGGACAGAGAACATGATTTAGTAAGGAGTAGAGTTGGCATATCACAAAGAGAAATGACAAATGCTGATACTCTGGAGCAGAGAGGTTTAGCAAAATAAATAGAAAAAGGACCAGAGTCTTTTATCCTTATTGCATATTACCAAGTGTGATAAAGTCTCTCAATTCATAGCATAAACTAAAATGACATTATTTGACTCCTAATAAATTTTGCTGATAGCTTGTTACAAAAAATGAATTGTAAGGACTAAATGTATAAATAAGTTGACATGTATTCCAAAAATTCTAATAATGTCCAGGGTGCAGTGACTACAGAGAGGCCAGGAGAGGGGGGGAGCTGACAGAGTAGTGAGGTTTTCTCTGCTGCTTATTTTGAGAACAGTGACTTGGAGCTGTTGTGAAATATTCTCTTGTGATTCCTCCACCTATAAATAGCTCGCTTTGGGTCGGATGTCTTCTAATCAGTGAATAATGATTGCCGACTGGGCCTCAGTTATCAACAGCAACAACAGTAGTGTTTATGGGGCTTGAGTCCTCATAACAAGCCAGTGAAGTAAGGATTAAAATTACCTTCATTTTACCCACAAGCAAACCAACACTCAGAGAGTTTAGGCCACTTGCCAAGGACCATGAAACGAGGCAAGTATCACTGATACTTATTATACTCCTGTTCTGTTCTAGGAACTGTTGCTGGTCTTGAGGACAAAACAGAATAAAAGGCAGTTAGTGTTCTCAATCCCTGTATAGTCTTCTGGGGGAAACAGAAGAATTCTCAGGCAAAGATGGTGTGTAGTACTAAATGTGAATACATGCGGTATTGCGTTGAGGTGCCATGAGATACAGAATACAACCCTGGAGGAAGGGGAGACTTCTGTAGGCAGAAAGTAACAGAATAACATAAAGGAGCTCTCTTTCTTGTGATGTTGTTGTTGTTCAGTCACTAAGTCACGTCCAACTCTTTGTGACCCCGTGGACTGCAGCACACCAAGCTCCCTGTCCCTAACTACCTCCCAGAGTTTTTCCAAGTTCATATCCATTGAATCAGTGATGCCATTCAGTCATCTCATCCTCTGTCACCCTCTTCTCCTTTTGCCTTCAATCTTTCCCAGCATCAGGGTCTTTTCCCCTAGAGAAGGGAATGTCAAACCACTCCAGTATTCTTGCCTCTAGAGCCCATATCTTGTGTATGTTGCTAGTAAAAATACAATGTTCACGCTTCTGGCTCCAAAAGTCTTTAGTTTTATGTAACTGTGTTGACCATGATATTACCTGGGAAATTCCTCTCTCTGGAAATGTACTGCCAGCTTCCACCTTATATTCACACTTAGGACTGTATTTAGAGGGGTATTTATCTATTATGCTAAAGAAAATATATACTTGAGAAAAACACTGAATAGTTGGCTAGATACATGGAATTCACAGCCAGCTATTTATAAAATCAGGTTTTTGCTTTTCAATTGAGAAGTTATGTCTGATTCTTTGCGACCTCATGGACTATACAGCACACCAGGATCCTCTGTCCTCCCCTATCTCCCATAGTTTGCTCAAACTCATGTCCATTGAGTCGATGTTGATATCCAACCATCTGTCACCCTCTTTTCCTGCCTTCAGTCTTTCCCAGCATCAGGGTCTTTTCCATGAATCAGTTCTTCCTATCAGGTGACCAAAGTACTGGAACTTCAGTTTCAGCATCCAATGAATATTCAGGGTTGATTTCCTTTAGGATTGACTGGTTTGATCTCTTTGCTGTCCAAGGGACTCTCAAAAGTCTTCTCTAGCACCACATTTCTAAAATGTCAATTTTTCAGTGGTCAATCTTCTTTATAGTCCAAATCTTACATCCATACATGACTACTGGAAAAACCATAGCTTTGACTATATGGACCTTTGTTGCCAAAGTGATGTCTCTGTTTTTTTTTTTTTATTATTTATTTATTTTGGGCAGGGGTCAGGTTGGGGCGGGGAGTGGGCAGGTCACTTCTATTCGTCTTTCATTTCTCTATTTCCATCCGTCTTTGTCCTTTGGCTCCTGTGGGCCTCCCATCGTGGTGGCCTCTGTCGTCGCAGAGCGCGGCTCTGGGCGCATGCGCTCCAGAGCTCCAGCTCGGTAATTGGACACATTGGTCCAGCCGCTCCACGGCACGTGGGATCTTCCCAGGCCAGGGATCGAACCAGCGCCCTTCGCACTGCAAAGCGGTGTCCTTACCCACTGGACCACCAGGGGAAGCCCCGATGTCTCTGTTTTTTAATACACTGTCTAGGTTTGTCATAGCTGTTCTTCCAAGGAGCAAGTAACATTTAATTTCATGGGTACTATTATCAACTATTTATAAATTCCCAATTTTAATATATTTTAGCTGGTAAAACGTATTCTGTCATTTGTGTGTTTTAGCATTTATCAGGTCAACATGACATATACTTTCCTGCCATGTGAATATTTTATTATGTTATCTAGGACTGTATTTAGAGGTATTTATCATAGCAAAAAAACTCACTGATTGGCTAGATACATGGAATTCACAGCCAGCTATTTATAAAATCAGGTTTTTGCTTTTCAATTGAGAAGTTATGTCTGATTCTTTGCGACCTCATGGACTATACAGCACACCAGGATCCTCTGTCCTCCCCTATCTCCCATAGTTTGCTCAAACTCATGTCCATTGAGTCGATGTTGATATCCAACCATCTGTCACCCTCTTTTCCTGCCTTCAGTCTTTCCCAGCATCAGGGTCTTTTCCATGAATCAGTTCTTCCTATCAGGTGACCAAAGTACTGGAACTTCAGTTTCAGCATCCAATGAATATTCAGGGTTGATTTCCTTTAGGATTGACTGGTTTGATCTCTTTGCTGTCCAAGGGACTCTCAAAAGTCTTCTCTAGCACCACATTTCTAAAATGTCAATTTTTCAGTGGTCAATCTTCTTTATAGTCCAAATCTTACATCCATACATGACTACTGGAAAAACCATAGCTTTGACTATATGGACCTTTGTTGCCAAAGTGATGTCTCTGTTTTTTTTTTTTTTATTATTTATTTATTTTGGGCAGGGGTCAGGTTGGGGCGGGGAGTGGGCAGGTCACTTCTATTCGTCTTTCATTTCTCTATTTCCATCCGTCTTTGTCCTTTGGCTCCTGTGGGCCTCCCATCGTGGTGGCCTCTGTCGTCGCAGAGCGCGGCTCTGGGCGCATGCGCTCCAGAGCTCCAGCTCGGTAATTGGACACATTGGTCCAGCCGCTCCACGGCACGTGGGATCTTCCCAGGCCAGGGATCGAACCAGCGCCCTTCGCACTGCAAAGCGGTGTCCTTACCCACTGGACCACCAGGGGAAGCCCCGATGTCTCTGTTTTTTAATACACTGTCTAGGTTTGTCATAGCTGTTCTTCCAAGGAGCAAGTAACATTTAATTTCATGGGTACTATTATCAACTATTTATAAATTCCCAATTTTAATATATTTTAGCTGGTAAAACGTATTCTGTCATTTGTGTGTTTTAGCATTTATCAGGTCAACATGACATATACTTTCCTGCCATGTGAAATGATTGTGTGAATTTACAGCATCTGCAGAATCATCTGGAGATCTGACCAGATGTATGAACGAAATGCATGACATTCTTGGTCAGTCAATGAAGCTCTAGTCTTGAGGGTAGAAGCCAGGATATTGCCTATATGTTTTCTAGGAACTTTCCCTCCCTCTAAAGTCACCTGGTTGCTATGGGTACTGCCACGCTTATAAATGTGACCATCAGTTGGTCTAAGATGGGAAGAAAAGCCAAGTTGGGCTAGTCATATTATTTGATCACTACTATTTGATCTCACAGATTAGACTTGGTTGATAGTGGTTGGTGGTTTAGTTGCTGTGTCATGTCAGACTCTTGCCAACCCATGGACTGTAGCCTGCCAAGCTCCTCTGTCCATAAGGTTTCCCAGGCAAGAATACTGTAGTAGGTTACCATTCCCTTCTCCACGGGATCTCTCCCCCCTAGGGATTGAAGCTTTTGTCTCCTGCATCGCCTGCATTGGTAGGTGGATTCTTCACTACTGAGCCACCTAGGGAGCCCTGTAAGAAGGACATCATCTAATAAAACATTTGCCTAAGATAAAACTCTATTTTAAGATTTATTGACAGGATATGGTCATTTATGGACCATACTTTATGCACTTAAAATTCAAATATTACATTGGCCAAAAAGTTTGTTTGGATTTTTCTGTAACCTCTTACGGAGAAACCCAAAAGAAATTTTTACCAACTGAATACTTTGAAAAAGCAAGCCAAATAGTATGAACATACATGTTAAGTCTGTCTAGATATATTTATCCTTTTAAAAAAGTCCAGCTGGAACCACCAGCCCACGGATGGGATCTTCCCAGGCCAGGGATCGAACCAGCGCCCCACTGCAAAGCGGTGTCCTTACCCACTGGACCACCAGGGGAAGCCCCGATGTCTCTGTTTTTTAATACACTGTCTAGGTTTGTCATAGCTGTTCTTCCAAGGAGCAAGTAACATTTAATTTCATGGGTACTATTATCAACTATTTATAAATTCCCAATTTTAATATATTTTAGCTGGTAAAACGTATTCTGTCATTTGTGTGTTTTAGCATTTATCAGGTCAACATGACATATACTTTCCTGCCATGTGAAATGATTGTGTGAATTTACAGCATCTGCAGAATCATCTGGAGATCTGACCAGATGTATGAACGAAATGCATGACATTCTTGGTCAGTCAATGAAGCTCTAGTCTTGAGGGTAGAAGCCAGGATATTGCCTATATGTTTTCTAGGAACTTTCCCTCCCTCTAAAGTCACCTGGTTGCTATGGGTACTGCCACGCTTATAAATGTGACCATCAGTTGGTCTAAGATGGGAAGAAAAGCCAAGTTGGGCTAGTCATATTATTTGATCACTACTATTTGATCTCACAGATTAGACTTGGTTGATAGTGGTTGGTGGTTTAGTTGCTGTGTCATGTCAGACTCTTGCCAACCCATGGACTGTAGCCTGCCAAGCTCCTCTGTCCATAAGGTTTCCCAGGCAAGAATACTGTAGTAGGTTACCATTCCCTTCTCCACGGGATCTCTCCCCCCTAGGGATTGAAGCTTTTGTCTCCTGCATCGCCTGCATTGGTAGGTGGATTCTTCACTACTGAGCCACCTAGGGAGCCCTGTAAGAAGGACATCATCTAATAAAACATTTGCCTAAGATAAAACTCTATTTTAAGATTTATTGACAGGATATGGTCATTTATGGACCATACTTTATGCACTTAAAATTCAAATATTACATTGGCCAAAAAGTTTGTTTGGATTTTTCTGTAACCTCTTACGGAGAAACCCAAAAGAAATTTTTACCAACTGAATACTTTGAAAAAGCAAGCCAAATAGTATGAACATACATGTTAAGTCTGTCTAGATATATTTATCCTTTTAAAAGTCTAATATGATCAAATCAGTGAAACAGACATATGTTTTTCTATTCAGTTTGAATGTATACATGTGTGTTTTCTCTGACCATCAGATGTGGCTCAACAAACTCTTTCAATTAGTGAAATGAGTTCCTTAATTTCTAAAGCAAATTCAATTAGATTGATATTATGTAGATGATCCATGTGAGTTTTACCTAAATGCTTAGAAACTGAAACAGCAAATGATTATATACAAACTATCATTAAGTCCCCAGCTCTTGCAAGCACAGAACAAGCCATTTCTAATTTTATTTGCTGTGGTTACCTGTCTCAGTCTGGGATCTAGTGGAGAAGCCAAAATTCACAACAATGCATTATTGCCAACATCTTTAATTCTCTTTCATTTCTATTTTGCAAATGATGATGATGATTAGTGCTTGGTGATTTAGAAGGTTGTTTTTTATGACTCAGCCTCTGAAGGGCTATAATTTCCCATAAAATTGCTGTTCACACTTGGACCATAAAGCAACTCCTTCCTCCTATCATGATTTTTAACTGGCTAGTCCCTTTATAACCATTAAATTTTTGTTAAAGCTTTATCTTACTTGAGAGTCCTTACTTTAAGAATTTTAGGGGCTCTTGGTAAGTGAATAGAAGAAGTTATCCACAAGTGAATTTTTATTTCATTTAGTTCCAAAAAAGAAGTGAGGAACTCATCAGGGATTTAGGACAGTTTCATCAATGCATCAGCAGTTTTCTTGTTCATGGTAGGAAATCAGAAACATAGGATCAACACATGGCATGCAAAACTGCTCCTAGTGTTCCTAGATTAAGATGCCTCCAAAGGTACCATTGCTGTCCACTCTTGTCCCTCTCAAGGACCCTGTGGCTGTCATGGTTGGGCCCCAGAACAGTGGTCCTAAGATAAAACTCTATTTTAAGATTTATTGACAGGATATGGTCATTTATGGACCATACTTTATGCACTTAAAATTCAAATATTACATTGGCCAAAAAGTTTGTTTGGATTTTTCTGTAACCTCTTACGGAGAAACCCAAAAGAAATTTTTACCAACTGAATACTTTGAAAAAGCAAGCCAAATAGTATGAACATACATGTTAAGTCTGTCTAGATATATTTATCCTTTTAAAAGTCTAATATGATCAAATCAGTGAAACAGACATATGTTTTTCTATTCAGTTTGAATGTATACATGTGTGTTTTCTCTGACCATCAGATGTGGCTCAACAAACTCTTTCAATTAGTGAAATGAGTTCCTTAATTTCTAAAGCAAATTCAATTAGATTGATATTATGTAGATGATCCATGTGAGTTTTACCTAAATGCTTAGAAACTGAAACAGCAAATGATTATATACAAACTATCATTAAGTCCCCAGCTCTTGCAAGCACAGAACAAGCCATTTCTAATTTTATTTGCTGTGGTTACCTGTCTCAGTCTGGGATCTAGTGGAGAAGCCAAAATTCACAACAATGCATTATTGCCAACATCTTTAATTCTCTTTCATTTCTATTTTGCAAATGATGATGATGATTAGTGCTTGGTGATTTAGAAGGTTGTTTTTTATGACTCAGCCTCTGAAGGGCTATAATTTCCCATAAAATTGCTGTTCACACTTGGACCATAAAGCAACTCCTTCCTCCTATCATGATTTTTAACTGGCTAGTCCCTTTATAACCATTAAATTTTTGTTAAAGCTTTATCTTACTTGAGAGTCCTTACTTTAAGAATTTTAGGGGCTCTTGGTAAGTGAATAGAAGAAGTTATCCACAAGTGAATTTTTATTTCATTTAGTTCCAAAAAAGAAGTGAGGAACTCATCAGGGATTTAGGACAGTTTCATCAATGCATCAGCAGTTTTCTTGTTCATGGTAGGAAATCAGAAACATAGGATCAACACATGGCATGCAAAACTGCTCCTAGTGTTCCTAGATTAAGATGCCTCCAAAGGTACCATTGCTGTCCACTCTTGTCCCTCTCAAGGACCCTGTGGCTGTCATGGTTGGGCCCCAGAACAGTGGTAGCACTGGGTATGTAGAACTCTCTTTGCTGTTTCCTAGCTCTCCTGCTCTGTTTAGAATGCGCACTTTCCTCTGAAAGCCAAGTTTTTCAGTCAGTCTGATAGGAAATAACTGACAAAGTGAAATCTTTCTCAGGAGGCTTCTCAATACTTCATGTAAAAGAGAAGAATATTTCCTTAGTTAATAGTTTTGACATGGGAACTTCCTTGCTAGTGCAGTGCTTAAGAGTTTGCTTTCCCATGAAGGGAACATGAGTTTGATCCCTGGTTGAGGATCTAAGATCCCACATGTTGGGAGTCAACTAAACCCATCCGCCACAATGAAAGACCCCATATGCCACAGTTAAGACCCAATTTAGTCAAATAAATAAATATTAAAAAATACCCTTTGACATTTACAATAAAATAACCAAGGGCCACTAGTTAGAACAGTGGCTATGTAACATTTGTATTAAATCAATAATTATGAATTCCTATTGGGCCATCATTGACCTTCCTGTTCTTTGTTTATTTGATTAAGATTTGGCTTTCACTCAGAAGTGTTTTCATATTTAAAAGCTGTGAGGCTATATAAGCATTCATTCAACCATTTTTAAAATATATATTCATTGATCTTTAATCTGTTCTGGGTACTACCACTCAGTGAGTCTCAAACCTCTATCCTTAACCAGATGTATTTAATATTGATCTATGTAAAAAAATTGGTCTCCTGTCATGAATGATAAATATAACTTTAAAATGTCACTGACCCCTAGTCCTAGTCTAACATTTTTTAAAGTTAAGCAAGTTACTTGATCTTTTCCCCTGTATCTTGGAAATGCTGTAGAAAAGATCGCCAAAGACAAGACCAGAAGGACTCTTGACCTAGGTTCACCCTTTAGAGGATCCCCCGCATCATAAACACCACTCAGTGCCAAGGAAACACTTTCCCACTTTTCTTGACCTGTATCCATGAAACAAAAGGCTCTAGTGTCCCAATGCCATGAAGGCTTGTGGATTTTGTCACTGCCAATATCAGAGACAGACATTGCTTTGAAAGTGTGGGAAAAAATACTGAGGTGGAGCAAAATAAATGAATGTGCAAATTCATTCTATCAGATAGCATGAATACAACATTGTCTTGAGTCATAAAACATTTGTTTCCAAGGAGTGCTGAGTGTCTATATTCCTTTCCTTGTTGCTAAGGACTGAACTGCGTCTTTCTAAATTCATATGTTGAAATGCTACTCTCTAACATGACTGTGTTTAGAGATGGGGTCTTTAAAAGGAGGAAACCAACTGAAATGAGGTCGGATGGGTGAGCCATGATCCTATTGTACTAGTGTCCTAATAAGAAAAGATACCCCAGTGGCCTCTCTTTCTATCTCTCCCCCAGCAGCAGTTGCATGGCCTTGAAGTGAAGACCATGTGAGGACTGTGAAAAGAAGACACTCTGTGATCATCGCCACAGTTAAGACCCAATTTAGTCAAATAAATAAATATTAAAAATACCCTTTGACATTTACAATAAATAACCAAGGGCCACTAGTTAGAACAGTGGCTATGTAACATTTGTATTAAATCAATAATTATGAATTCCTATTGGGCCATCATTGACCTTCCTGTTCTTTGTTTATTTGATTAAGATTTGGCTTTCACTCAGAAGTGTTTTCATATTTAAAAGCTGTGAGGCTATATAAGCATTCATTCAACCATTTTTAAAATATATATTCATTGATCTTTAATCTGTTCTGGGTACTACCACTCAGTGAGTCTCAAACCTCTATCCTTAACCAGATGTATTTAATATTGATCTATGTAAAAAAATTGGTCTCCTGTCATGAATGATAAATATAACTTTAAAATGTCACTGACCCCTAGTCCTAGTCTAACATTTTTTAAAGTTAAGCAAGTTACTTGATCTTTTCCCCTGTATCTTGGAAATGCTGTAGAAAAGATCGCCAAAGACAAGACCAGAAGGACTCTTGACCTAGGTTCACCCTTTAGAGGATCCCCTGCATCATAAACACCACTCAGTGCCAAGGAAACACTTTCCCACTTTTCTTGACCTGTATCCATGAAACAAAAGGCTCTAGTGTCCCAATGCCATGAAGGCTTGTGGATTTTGTCACTGCCAATATCAGAGACAGACATTGCTTTGAAAGTGTGGGAAAAAATACTGAGGTGGAGCAAAATAAATGAATGTGCAAATTCATTCTATCAGATAGCATGAATACAACATTGTCTTGAGTCATAAAACATTTGTTTCCAAGGAGTGCTGAGTGTCTATATTCCTTTCCTTGTTGCTAAGGACTGAACTGCGTCTTTCTAAATTCATATGTTGAAATGCTACTTTTAACATGACTGTGTTTAGAGATGGGGTCTTTAAAAGGAGGAAACCAACTGAAATGAGGTCGGATGGGTGAGCCATGATCCTATTGTACTAGTGTCCTAATAAGAAAAGATACCCCAGTGGCCTCTCTTTCTATCTCTCCCCCAGCAGCAGTTGCATGGCCTTGAAGTGAAGACCATGTGAGGACTGTGAAAAGAAGACACTCTGTGATCTCACTTACAATGGAGTATAAAAATGTCCAACTCATAGATGCAGATGGGCTTCCCTCATGGCTCGGTCAATAAACTGCCTGCAGTGAAGGAGACCTGGGTTTGATCCCTGGGTTGGGAAGATCCCCTGGAGAAGGAAATGGCAACCCACTCCAGTAGTCTTGCCTGGAAAATCCCATGGACAGAGAAGCCTGGCAGGCTACAGTCCATGGGTTTGCAAGAGTTGGACAGGACTGAACAACTAAGCCACTACATAGAACCAGATGAGCTGCCAGGGACTGGGAAGGTGGGTGGGGTGAGAAAAACAGCAAGATGTTGATCCAAGGGAACAAACTTTCAGTTATAAGTTCTGAGGACCTAATGTACAGTCTGGTGATTATAATTATTAATATGATACATGTATTTGAAATTTGCTTAGAGAATAAATATCTAGCATACTCATCAAATAAGTAGACAAATGAAGAAGCTATGTGAGGTGATGGCTGTGTTTAATTACTTCAACTGTAGTAATCATTTCACAATGTAAACATATATCAAATCATCCCATTGTATGCTTTAAACACATACAATTTTATTTATCCATTACATCTCAGTAAAGCTACGGGGAAAAGAATCAGTGTTATGCTTCACATGTTTCATCTAGACTTACACATATGCACATATTTTGTAAGCAGTAGCAATGCTACTCAGACACTATGTGCACTATGTACAGTTGTGCATACCCCATATGATCACCTCCAGATCCAGGAATTAGAATATTGTCTTGAGTCATAAAACATTTGTTTCCAAGGAGTGCTGAGTGTCTATATTCCTTTCCTTGTTGCTAAGGACTGAACTGCGTCTTTCTAAATTCATATGTTGAAATGCTACTCTCTAACATGACTGTGTTTAGAGATGGGGTCTTTAAAAGGAGGAAACCAACTGAAATGAGGTCGGATGGGTGAGCCATGATCCTATTGTACTAGTGTCCTAATAAGAAAAGATACCCCAGTGGCCTCTCTTTCTATCTCTCCCCCAGCAGCAGTTGCATGGCCTTGAAGTGAAGACCATGTGAGGACTGTGAAAAGAAGACACTCTGTGATCTCACTTACAATGGAGTATAAAAATGTCCAACTCATAGATGCAGATGGGCTTCCCTCATGGCTCGGTCAATAAACTGCCTGCAGTGAAGGAGACCTGGGTTTGATCCCTGGGTTGGGAAGATCCCCTGGAGAAGGAAATGGCAACCCACTCCAGTAGTCTTGCCTGGAAAATCCCATGGACAGAGAAGCCTGGCAGGCTACAGTCCATGGGTTTGCAAGAGTTGGACAGGACTGAACAACTAAGCCACTACATAGAACCAGATGAGCTGCCAGGGACTGGGAAGGTGGGTGGGGTGAGAAAAACAGCAAGATGTTGATCCAAGGGAACAAACTTTCAGTTATAAGTTCTGAGGACCTAATGTACAGTCTGGTGATTATAATTATTAATATGATACATGTATTTGAAATTTGCTTAGAGAATAAATATCTAGCATACTCATCAAATAAGTAGACAAATGAAGAAGCTATGTGAGGTGATGGCTGTGTTTAATTACTTCAACTGTAGTAATCATTTCACAATGTAAACATATATCAAATCATCCCATTGTATGCTTTAAACACATACAATTTTATTTATCCATTACATCTCAGTAAAGCTACGGGGAAAAGAATCAGTGTTATGCTTCACATGTTTCATCTAGACTTACACATATGCACATATTTTGTAAGCAGTAGCAATGCTACTCAGACACTATGTGCACTATGTACAGTTGTGCATACCTCACTAATCTATGATCACCTCCAGATCCAGGAATTAGAATATGAGAGTATTAGGCAGCTCAAGCTGCCGTAACAAAACACAGACCGGGGACCTTAAATCATAGAAATCTACTTCTTCCAGCTCTGGAGGCTGGAAGTTCCAGATCAACATCTAGCAGTTTTGATTTTTGGAGAGGACTCTTCCTGGCTGCAGATAGATGCCTTCTTTTGTTTTTCTTGCATTTTTTCCCTAGCTTTATGAGGTATAACTGACAAATATTGTATGTTAGCTATACAGTGTGATTTTTTAGAAAGCATATGACATTATGATTTATACATATACATTATCACATGATTTATACATATATATTATCAGACAATTATTACAATCTCTCTGGCCTCTGAGCCTTTGCAAGGGCTATTTTCTCTGTGTGAGCATCTTTCCAACTTTCAACCCATCCTTCCCTTAGTTGATCCTGATCATCTTTCAGGTGTCAAATTCAAGGTCATTCACTACATAAAGTAGGCCACCCCCTATAAAGTAGATCAGATCACCCTGCTGTCTCTCCCCATGGTATCCTGTCCCTCCTCTGATGTCCA
Organism: Tragulus kanchil; assembly: GCA_022376925.1. Classification (NCBI taxonomy): domain Eukaryota; kingdom Metazoa; phylum Chordata; class Mammalia; order Artiodactyla; family Tragulidae; genus Tragulus; species Tragulus kanchil. Next base: position 136,994,749 of record JAIOJX010000023.1, read on the forward strand.
CTCTCTTCACTTTCGATTGCAATCCCCTTTAAATTGTCCAAATAGTCAGGCAGATGAGGGCAATGCCACCCTTGTGTCTGGTGTCTAGATAGCACAGAGCAGGCACTCACACCATGTTTTCAAGTAAGTGAGCACTTTTGGGTTGACATTAGCTTAAAACAAAGCACGAAATGATACAACAGTAGAGAACAGGTTATCTCTGCGTAAATGTCATTGTCCATACACATGTATGCTATATATTGGGGATCTGTTGCTAGAAACTTCTAAGGTCTCTGCTGATGTAGAAAAATGTTTTCATCATCTAATGGATTCATTTGCTAGGCTGAAAAATAACAGGCATTGATAAATCACATTCTAGCAATCCAAATTGGATATCATTTTATAAATGCATTGTATGCTTTAAACACATACAATTTTATTTATCCATTACATCTCAGTAAAGCTACGGGGAAAAGAATCAGTGTTATGCTTCACATGTTTCATCTAGACTTACACATATGCACATATTTTGTAAGCAGTAGCAATGCTACTCAGACACTATGTGCACTATGTACAGTTGTGCATACCTCACTAATCTATGATCACCTCCAGATCCAGGAATTAGAATATGAGAGTATTAGGCAGCTCAAGCTGCCGTAACAAAACACAGACCGGGGACCTTAAATCATAGAAATCTACTTCTTCCAGCTCTGGAGGCTGGAAGTTCCAGATCAACATCTAGCAGTTTTGATTTTTGGAGAGGACTCTTCCTGGCTGCAGATAGATGCCTTCTTTTGTTTTTCTTGCATTTTTTCCCTAGCTTTATGAGGTATAACTGACAAATATTGTATGTTAGCTATACAGTGTGATTTTTTAGAAAGCATATGACATTATGATTTATACATATACATTATCACATGATTTATACATATATATTATCAGACAATTATTACAATCTCTCTGGCCTCTGAGCCTTTGCAAGGGCTATTTTCTCTGTGTGAGCATCTTTCCAACTTTCAACCCATCCTTCCCTTAGTTGATCCTGATCATCTTTCAGGTGTCAAATTCAAGGTCATTCACTACATAAAGTAGGCCACCCCCTATAAAGTAGATCAGATCACCCTGCTGTCTCTCCCCATGGTATCCTGTCCCTCCTCTGATGTCCACTCTCTTCACTTTCGATTGCAATCCCCTTTAAATTGTCCAAATAGTCAGGCAGATGAGGGCAATGCCACCCTTGTGTCTGGTGTCTAGATAGCACAGAGCAGGCACTCACACCATGTTTTCAAGTAAGTGAGCACTTTTGGGTTGACATTAGCTTAAAACAAAGCACGAAATGATACAACAGTAGAGAACAGGTTATCTCTGCGTAAATGTCATTGTCCATACACATGTATGCTATATATTGGGGATCTGTTGCTAGAAACTTCTAAGGTCTCTGCTGATGTAGAAAAATGTTTTCATCATCTAATGGATTCATTTGCTAGGCTGAAAAATAACAGGCATTGATAAATCACATTCTAGCAATCCAAATTGGATATCATTTTATAAATGCAGTCTCTGTATGATACAATATGGATAACTTTTTTTTTTTTAAATAAGGTTTTCTGGTTACCAGGTCATTTACAAACATTCCATGAGTTTCAGAGAAGAGAATAGGTGACATATTTCCTTGGAAAAAAATGAAAGAGGCAATAAACTTCATCAGAAGCAAAGAATGTGCTCAAGGACTTTCAGTCCAGATATGTCAGCTTTCTCCTGCTGCTTCCTATTAATACAATTAGAAGGCAAACTATGGAGCTTCCCCCGCCTACTATATATTGACTGAATCTGTGAAGAGCTATGAAATGTTAACCAAAAGGACAGCCTAAAATAAATTTAATAAAAAGCACAGACTCTACCAGGAAAGCCCTTTGTAATGTTTTCCAGGGCACGGCCCCTTTTGAACATTACATACAGGAAAATATTATATGGAGGAAACGTCACTTTATGAGGCTTTAGATGAGGCCTTTTCTATTTTAATGAATGTCATATAGAAGGAAATGTTCAATATAACACAGTTTCACTGAAGCGTATTGTTGGAATAAACTGCAGTTACTCTGAATTTTCAGCTTTAATCTTGTGAAAAATACATTTCTAAATATCTCTGGCCAGACCTTCAAGGTTTATTCCCTTCCCAATGTGGATTTTAACTCCTAAGGTCCAGCCAAACTCACATTTGTGGTATTCTTCAGGTTAATGAAAGGCAAACACATTGACAAAACACTGTTTCAAATGAGTGGTTAGGACATTTCCATTCAATTATTCTTAAGCCCCGCAAAACACGGGGGGTGTTTTATTAGCAATCCCCTTTAAATTGTCCAAATAGTCAGGCAGATGAGGGCAATGCCACCCTTGTGTCTGGTGTCTAGATAGCACAGAGCAGGCACTCACACCATGTTTTCAAGTAAGTGAGCACTTTTGGGTTGACATTAGCTTAAAACAAAGCACGAAATGATACAACAGTAGAGAACAGGTTATCTCTGCGTAAATGTCATTGTCCATACACATGTATGCTATATATTGGGGATCTGTTGCTAGAAACTTCTAAGGTCTCTGCTGATGTAGAAAAATGTTTTCATCATCTAATGGATTCATTTGCTAGGCTGAAAAATAACAGGCATTGATAAATCACATTCTAGCAATCCAAATTGGATATCATTTTATAAATGCAGTCTCTGTATGATACAATATGGATAACTTTTTTTTTTTTAAATAAGGTTTTCTGGTTACCAGGTCATTTACAAACATTCCATGAGTTTCAGAGAAGAGAATAGGTGACATATTTCCTTGGAAAAAAATGAAAGAGGCAATAAACTTCATCAGAAGCAAAGAATGTGCTCAAGGACTTTCAGTCCAGATATGTCAGCTTTCTCCTGCTGCTTCCTATTAATACAATTAGAAGGCAAACTATGGAGCTTCCCCCGCCTACTATATATTGACTGAATCTGTGAAGAGCTATGAAATGTTAACCAAAAGGACAGCCTAAAATAAATTTAATAAAAAGCACAGACTCTACCAGGAAAGCCCTTTGTAATGTTTTCCAGGGCACGGCCCCTTTTGAACATTACATACAGGAAAATATTATATGGAGGAAACGTCACTTTATGAGGCTTTAGATGAGGCCTTTTCTATTTTAATGAATGTCATATAGAAGGAAATGTTCAATATAACACAGTTTCACTGAAGCGTATTGTTGGAATAAACTGCAGTTACTCTGAATTTTCAGCTTTAATCTTGTGAAAAATACATTTCTAAATATCTCTGGCCAGACCTTCAAGGTTTATTCCCTTCCCAATGTGGATTTTAACTCCTAAGGTCCAGCCAAACTCACATTTGTGGTATTCTTCAGGTTAATGAAAGGCAAACACATTGACAAAACACTGTTTCAAATGAGTGGTTAGGACATTTCCATTCAATTATTCTTAAGCCCCGCAAAACACGGGGTGTGTGACTTTGCTCCGTTTTAAATTACCTCAGCATTTAAAAACCACCTGGATGGGTTCAAGAAGTAATGTGAGGCTGAGAAAAATATGAATTAATGAAGAACACATTTTGGTGATAGGCCTATAAATAAATCGTTTCTGTAGTTGGCACCCAGAAATTGAATAATGCTAAGGCAAGCAGACACAGATTGCTAAAGTCTTTTTATGTAAAATGTGGTTAGTTCCTGCTTCCTTTGCTATGCTAATGAATGCCAGGGAGAGTGTAAGCTGTATTTTAACTTTTTGTTTACATCGTTGGACACATGCTGAGAAAGTTCCCATGGAATACCGCTTACCACATGTACTTAAAAGGTCCAAGCTCATGGAATTAATCACATTTAAAAAAATGATTTGGCTCCCCACACTCAAGATAATAGTCCTTTGTTATTTTTAACAACTTTGGCATATAAGATATGGAATAACTGCTTAAGTATAACAGTGTAGCCTTCATTACAATAAATTGTTAAATTTAATAGGTCTGGATGGTGACAGAGGGCTGATTCTCTTAGATGGCCAGGCTCTTATCCTCCCTGAAAGCATGGAGGGGAAAGCCACAAGCAAATTTCTTTGAATTTTCTACAGAGATGGGTTCTTTCAAAACCAAAACATCCTTCTCAGTCAAGAAGGCATGCCTGATAAGTTGTGTGCAACTCTTTGTGACTCCATGGACTATTGCCCTGCAGGCTCCCCTTGTCCATGGATTTTCCAGACAAGAATACTGAAGTGGATTGTCATTGCCTCCTCCAGGGGATCTTCCTGACTCAGGGATCAAACCCACATCTCCTGTGTCTCCTGCATTGCAGACAATTTTTTACCACTGAACCATCAGGAAGGCTCTAATGGTGATAAAATAGAAAGGAAATAGAGACCTTGGAGGTTGGAGAAGTCAACCTATGACCTAGGAACAGCAGGAGAAGGCATATCATTTCCTTTGTCATCAACACATTTCCACGCTGTATCTCATCCGAGTTCCTCATAATAAGCTGTAATGATGAAGGTGGCAGGGCTATTTCAACCCTGAGAGTGGAGGGGGTCGTTGGAGGCCCTGTACTACATATCTAGATAGCTAAGTTTGACAGAAGGCAAACAAGTTGGTGCATAAAATATGTAATCTGTTCTATACTTTAACAAGTATCTTAAAATTTTTTTTATTGTATTATATGTCAACTTAAAAAAATGTACAACATAAAAGTTGTGACTTAACTTTTCTTTGAGGCAAATGAGGACTGCAGCCTGGGAGACATCCCCTCAGATAACTCTGAGAAATTGCTCCAAAGAGGTAGGGGAGAGGTCAATATATATGTGATTTTGGTGAAGGGGGAATGCATGCAATCAAGCACATATTTTTCTAGGTTTCTACTAGTTTCATGAAGTTTTTGCTAGTTATGAGGAGTAATCATCACCATGAAGGATTTTAGTGCTTTTCTATATATGGGGAGATACAAAAATTGGGCTCATAAAACTGGCTCCTGAAAATATCTATCTGAAGATCTGTCCTGCCAGCTTTTCCTCATTTCTGCTCTCAACCCTGGGCTCCTTTCAAGGGGTGCTAAAGGTCAGTAGTTGCAACAGAACATGATTTGATCCCTATAGTGAGAGATGACAAGCACCCATGGCAAGTGCCAATTTGTAGCTGACATATAGTTGATTTACAATGTTGTGTTAGTTTCAGATGCACAGTATATGTGAAATCTAAAAGCAGGACAAATTTCTTTGAATTTTCTACAGAGATGGGTTCTTTCAAAACCAAAACATCCTTCTCAGTCAAGAAGGCATGCCTGATAAGTTGTGTGCAACTCTTTGTGACTCCATGGACTATTGCCCTGCAGGCTCCCCTTGTCCATGGATTTTCCAGACAAGAATACTGAAGTGGATTGTCATTGCCTCCTCCAGGGGATCTTCCTGACTCAGGGATCAAACCCACATCTCCTGTGTCTCCTGCATTGCAGACAATTTTTTACCACTGAACCATCAGGAAGGCTCTAATGGTGATAAAATAGAAAGGAAATAGAGACCTTGGAGGTTGGAGAAGTCAACCTATGACCTAGGAACAGCAGGAGAAGGCATATCATTTCCTTTGTCATCAACACATTTCCACGCTGTATCTCATCCGAGTTCCTCATAATAAGCTGTAATGATGAAGGTGGCAGGGCTATTTCAACCCTGAGAGTGGAGGGGGTCGTTGGAGGCCCTGTACTACATATCTAGATAGCTAAGTTTGACAGAAGGCAAACAAGTTGGTGCATAAAATATGTAATCTGTTCTATACTTTAACAAGTATCTTAAAATTTTTTTTATTGTATTATATGTCAACTTAAAAAAATGTACAACATAAAAGTTGTGACTTAACTTTTCTTTGAGGCAAATGAGGACTGCAGCCTGGGAGACATCCCCTCAGATAACTCTGAGAAATTGCTCCAAAGAGGTAGGGGAGAGGTCAATATATATGTGATTTTGGTGAAGGGGGAATGCATGCAATCAAGCACATATTTTTCTAGGTTTCTACTAGTTTCATGAAGTTTTTGCTAGTTATGAGGAGTAATCATCACCATGAAGGATTTTAGTGCTTTTCTATATATGGGGAGATACAAAAATTGGGCTCATAAAACTGGCTCCTGAAAATATCTATCTGAAGATCTGTCCTGCCAGCTTTTCCTCATTTCTGCTCTCAACCCTGGGCTCCTTTCAAGGGGTGCTAAAGGTCAGTAGTTGCAACAGAACATGATTTGATCCCTATAGTGAGAGATGACAAGCACCCATGGCAAGTGCCAATTTGTAGCTGACATATAGTTGATTTACAATGTTGTGTTAGTTTCAGATGCACAGTATATGTGAAATCTAAAAGCAGGGCACAAATGAACATATTTACAAAACAGAAATAGAGTCACAGATGTAGAAGACAAATATATCTTAATAATAAAAATGAAAAACACATGTAAAACTGTGGTTTGTAGTAAGATTGAAAGTGGGCAAAATGTTAAAACTGAATTCAACTTTTTATTGTGCATATCTTGGTGTTTGGTTGGTGGGACAGCAATGTTTAGGTGAATAATGAAACACAAATATATCATCATTTATTTTTAATTACACATTTATCTCATAAAATTTCTGCAGATTCACTTGTTGCAATCATTGTTTCCACATAGTTGGCATATGTTGGCAGCCACATCAGCTGATCTTTCTTGAGTCCTTGTAGTTCTTAAATAGCTTTTTATCCATTTATATTTGTTCCAAGATAGTAGCAACTGGAATTTTTCATCAACATGTAAAGCAATAGATTTAAAAGTGAAAATGAAAATTAATCAATCATGTTCAAATATTATAATAAGGATTTTGGTGATAAATTATTATCACAAAAATATGACAAAATAGTTTGGTTATCAGATATAAATATGCATCTCTCCTATTGGATTTTCAAAGTATCCTAAAGCAGATCAAAGTCATAGAATATCTCTTAGACTCTTTAGAATCTTCAATGCTGAGATAGTATATGAAAAAGTGAAAATGGCAGCATGTAGCTCAATTTGTTCTAATCTTTCTTCAGCTGAGACCATAACTTGCTTTCTAATAGCCAGAAAATAATTTTTATAAAAATCTGTTTTAAGTATTTGTATATTCCTCTTTTTCCACATGATTAGGAAATATTTTCTCGAACGGAGAGCCATTGATGCTGGGGGAGGCTGTATGTTCTATGGAGAACCTCTGTACTTCCATTCTGCTGTGAACCTAGAGTTGCTCTAAAAAACACCCCAAGCCTATAAAAAAATGAAATATAAATTTTCTGCCACATTTATCCAATGGAAAACTGTAATCACTGATTTGAATCAGATTGTGCTTTGTGAGAAATGCTCTCATTTGTGTCGGGCTATGACAGTAATTTTCCAGAATCAGTATCCAATAAACAGAGTCGACTTCCAGCTTTTTCTTACCCGATTTGCAGATTTTATGAATGTAGTTTTCTTCAACCTCTAACAAGCACACCAGAGTTATATTTGTTGCCTCTGAATTATCAATTTGATAGAAATACTTTTCTCTTTCGTTTTTGTTAGTTGGATCAGTGGGTATAGCTTTGTTGGTTGAGAATTGACACAGCAGCCATTTCAGCTGACCAGTTCTAGTTGTGGATTTGATGAGAAATTTTTCCTTGCTTATTTTCCTTACATCTTCTTTAAATAAAGAGTTCCCATATTTGTGGCCTGATGTACATATTTGTATTGTGGTTGAACCAATGAAGCAGATTCACTTGTTGCAATCATTGTTTCCACATAGTTGGCAATTTTGGGGCCCCACATCAGCTGATCTTTCTTGAGTCCTTGTAGTTCTTAAATAGCTTTTTATCCATTTATATTTGTTCCAAGATAGTAGCAACTGGAATTTTTCATCAACATGTAAAGCAATAGATTTAAAAGTGAAAATGAAAATTAATCAATCATGTTCAAATATTATAATAAGGATTTTGGTGATAAATTATTATCACAAAAATATGACAAAATAGTTTGGTTATCAGATATAAATATGCATCTCTCCTATTGGATTTTCAAAGTATCCTAAAGCAGATCAAAGTCATAGAATATCTCTTAGACTCTTTAGAATCTTCAATGCTGAGATAGTATATGAAAAAGTGAAAATGGCAGCATGTAGCTCAATTTGTTCTAATCTTTCTTCAGCTGAGACCATAACTTGCTTTCTAATAGCCAGAAAATAATTTTTATAAAAATCTGTTTTAAGTATTTGTATATGCATCTTTTTTTCCACATGATTAGGAAATATTTTCTCGAACGGAGAGCCATTGATGCTGGGGGAGGCTGTATGTTCTATGGAGAACCTCTGTACTTCCATTCTGCTGTGAACCTAGAGTTGCTCTAAAAAACACCCCAAGCCTATAAAAAAATGAAATATAAATTTTCTGCCACATTTATCCAATGGAAAACTGTAATCACTGATTTGAATCAGATTGTGCTTTGTGAGAAATGCTCTCATTTGTGTCGGGCTATGACAGTAATTTTCCAGAATCAGTATCCAATAAACAGAGTCGACTTCCAGCTTTTTCTTACCCGATTTGCAGATTTTATGAATGTAGTTTTCTTCAACCTCTAACAAGCACACCAGAGTTATATTTGTTGCCTCTGAATTATCAATTTGATAGAAATACTTTTCTCTTTCGTTTTTGTTAGTTGGATCAGTGGGTATAGCTTTGTTGGTTGAGAATTGACACAGCAGCCATTTCAGCTGACCAGTTCTAGTTGTGGATTTGATGAGAAATTTTTCCTTGCTTATTTTCCTTACATCTTCTTTAAATAAAGAGTTCCCTGCTTGCATATTTTATGTGGGCCATGATGTACATATGTCTGCTCACTTTCCTGGCTTCCTTATACTTGAGGCACTAATTTGAAAATTTTCTCTCATATTGCTTTTTAGTTTTTATCCTATTTTAAGGTCTACTTTTGTATTATGTATTTTTTTCTTTAAATTTTTATTTGTTTGTTTATTTTTGGCTGTGCTGAATCTTTGCTGCTGCGTGGGCTTGTCTCTAGTTGTGGTGAGTGGGCTACTCTCTAGCTGTGGTATGAGGGCCTCTCATTGTGGTGGCTTCTCTTTTTGTGGAGCATGGGCTCTAGGGCACTCTGGGCCAGTAGCTGCATCATGTGTGCTCAGGAGTTGTGGTGCACAGGTTTAGTCACTCAGAGTCATGTGGAATCTTCCTGAAACAGGGATCGATCCTGTGTCTCCAGCATTGGCAGACGGATTCTTTACCACTGAGTCACCTGGTTAGCCCCTGTATTTTATATTTTTGTTATTGTTCCAACTGCATACATTCTCAGTGACCTAAAGCAAGCATCAGCACACTTTATCTTTAAAGGGCCAGAGGGTAACTCATTTTGGTTTTGTGGTCACATAGTGTCTGTAGCAAATTATTCAAGTCTCGTGTTGCAGCATGAAAAGAGCTATAGACAATACATAAAAATATGAGCATGGATATAGCCCAGCAAAACTTCATATAAAACAAAGACAGATTAGATCAAACCTGCAAGTGGCAGCCTCGATGGCAGTGCTGTGGTGTCCACAGTGGCGGTGGCTCTTAGGGCAGTGGCATTGGAGATGCTGTGACGGAAAAGGCTGGCAAAGGTCGCTGGGGGTGGCTGCTGGTGACTGTGGCCCAGCAAGGAGAGGTCCCATGATCTCACACATGGTGACCTTCAGGCCTTCCTCTCGGGAGCTTGCCAGGAGCTTGTGCTCCAGGACGGAGGCAGGAATTGATAACAACAAACAAATAGCATCAGTGGAGGGCTTTAGCAAGCTGTGATTCAAAGGCATTAATTAACTCACTCCTTTTACCAAGTCTTGGAATAATAGTATTATTATTATCATTAAGGGCTTCCCATGTGGCTCAGTGGTAAAGAATCTGCCTCCAATATAATAGATAGTGGTTTGATCCCTGGGTTCGGAAGATTCCCTGGAGGAGGAAATGGCAATCCGTTGTAGTATTCTTGCCTGTAAAATCCCATAGACAGAGGAGCCTGGTGGGCTACAGTCCATATGGCTGCAAAAGAGTTGGACACAACTTACTGACTAAACAATATTATCGTAGAATCACAGATTCGGAAATGGAGGCAGAAAGATGTAGCTCACTCATTCAAAGTCATAATGCAAATAGACTGCACAGCTTGGATTTGAACACCTAAGTGCCCAATATCTTTAAGTGAGAAGTCACTTTGGAAATAGCATCCTTTGTATGGTTGGCTAAAGAGGTGAGGGTAAGAGACCAAGATCACATTTTTTTCTAAAGATGATTGATTGAGTTTGGGCCACTCTTGATCGCACTGAGTGGACTTCTCACTGTGGTGGCTTCTTCTTGTGGCAGAGCATGGGCTCTAGTTGCAGGGCTTTAGTAGCTGGGAACTGCCAGCTTAGTTGATCTGTGGCATGTGGGATCTTCCTAGACCAGGGATCAAACCCATGTCCTCTGCACTGGCAGGCATATTCTTAACCACTGGACCACCAGGGAAGCCCCCAAATCACATTTTGATTGGACTGTCATGTCTGGCCATTGGGGAGACTGTAAGGCCAAGAATTTTATTGTTTCAAGGAAGAAGAAGAATGGGGAAGGGGCTTCCTTTGTGAAAGCCCATGCCTCTTCATTTATCTCAGAATGCATTCCAAGTAGTTTTGGATTGAGGGTTGACTCTGTCAATGGGATTCACATGCAAGGTTTGATGTGACGGTCTTCTTGCGCCCAAAGGTTTCTACTTCTGACAGTGCCTGAAATTCCAGTATTAGATACTCATTCCTTTAAATGTTGAAGACTTTTTATTTTGTACAGGCAAAAGGCATGTGTGCTCAGTTGTGTCCAACTCTTTGCAACCCTTTGATCATTATGTAGTGTCCTTTTTTGTCTAACAGTCTTTGTTTTAAAGTCTATTTTGTCTGATATGAGTATTGCTACTCCATCTTTCTTATGATTTCCATTTGCAAAAAATACTTTCTTCCATCCTCATGCTTTCAGTCTGTAAGTGTCACTTGGCAGGAAGTGAGTCTCTTATAGACAACATATACATGGGTCTTGCTTTTGTATCCACTCAGCCAGTCTGTGTCTTTTGGTTGGTGTATTTAATCCATTTACATTTAAGGTAATTATCAATATGTATGATCCTGTCACTGTTTTGTTCATTTTTGTGGGTTTATTTTTAGTAGCTCTTTTCCTTCTCTTGTGTTTCCTGCCTAGAGAAGTTGTGAATATGGTTTAGTGGTGCTGAATTCTCTTAAATTTTGCTTGTCTGGAAAGCTTTTGATTTCTCCATCAAATCTGAATGAGAGTCTGATGGTTAGAGTATTCTTGATTGTAGGTTCTTCCCTTAAACATCACTTGGAACGTGTTGTGTCATTCCATTCTTACTTATAGAGTTCCGTCAAGAAATTGGCTGATAACCTTATGGGTTTTCGCTTGTATGTTATTTGTCTTTCTTTTCCTTGCTGCTTTTAGTAATTTGTCTTTGTTTTTAAATTTTGCCAGTTTGTTTATCATGTGTCTCAATGTTTTCCTCACTGGATTTATCCTGCCTGGGACTCTCTGTGCTTCCTGGACGTGATTTGACTATTTTCTTTTCCATGTTAGGGAAGTTTTCAGCTATTATCTTTTCAAATATTTTCCGGCGTCCTTTCTTTCTTCTCCTTCTGGGATGCCAATAACATGAATATTGGTGCATTTAATGTTATCCCAGAAATCTCTTTGACTGTCATCATTTCTTTTCATTCTTTTTTCCTATATTCTGTTTTTCAGCGATGATTTCCACCACTTTGTCTTCCAGATCACTTATTCATTATTCTGCCTCATTTATTCTGTTACTGATTTCTTCTAGTGTATTGTTTGTTCGTCTCTGCTGGTTTGTTCTTTAGTTCTTCTAGGTGCTTGGAAAACATTTCTTGCATATATTCCATTCTGTGTCTAATATCCTGCATCATCCTCACTATAATTATTCTGAATTCTTTTTCTGGGAGTTTGCCTATTTGGTTGTTTTTCTGGGGATTTATTTTGTTCCTTCTTCTGGAATATAATTCTATTTCTTTTCATTTTGGGTAGCTTTCTATGACAGTGGTATTATTGCTAGAGGCTGATGGGATTGTAGTGGTTCTTATTTCTTCTGTCTGCCTTCTGCTGAGGAAGAGAGGCTTGTGCACATTTCCTGATGGAAGGGGCTGAATGTGGGGGAAACTGGGTCTTGCTGTGGTGGGCAGGCCTATGCTCAGTAAAACTCTAATCCAATTATCTGCCAATGGGTGGGGCTGTGCTTCCTCCCCATTGTTTGGTCAACAGGAGCAACAGGTCAACTGAGGTAACTCAGTCCAGGAGTCTATAGGCTTCTATAGTTGGGTGACCTCCAATAGGGCTCATGCCAGCTCCCAGTACTGTTGCTGTCAGTGCTGCCGTCCCTGTGTCAGGCCACCACCCACTCTTGCCGCTGCAGGAGACTCTCTAACATTCACAGGTAGGTCTGGCTGCTCCTTTCCCCTGGGTCCTGGGGCACAAAAGATCCAGTTTGTGCCCTCTCAGAGTCTCTGATTCCCCCAGTCTTATGGAAGCTCTAAAATCAAATCCTGCTGAACTTCAGAGTCAGATTCCCTGGGGATTTCCAGTCCTTTGGCCAAATCCCCAGGCTGGGGAGCCCAATGGGAGGACCTAAAACCCTCACAACATTGCAAGAACTTCTTTGGTGTTATTGTTCTCCGGCTCATGAGTCACCCACCCAGTAGGCATAGAATTTGATTTTATTGTAATTAGTCCCCTCCTACCATCTTGTTGTGGCTTCTCCTCCATCTTCGGATATGGGGTATCTTTTCTTAGTGGGTTCCAGTGTCCTCCTGTTGATGCCTATTCAAATAGTACTTGTGATCTTGGTGCCCTGGCAGAAGATGAGTACATGTCCTTCTACTCCACCATCTTTATCTCATCAAGAAAAGCTAATTCTTTAAACACATGCTGTGAGGCCCTTGTTCAGATGGCTGAAGTAGAGACTCTGATGGCAGAACATCTGGAAAGGGACAGAAAGTTCAGATGGCAGAACACCTGGGAGGGGCGGAACTGCAGAGATGATGCTCATTCTTTTCTTGCCTCTGGGGACAAGCTGGGACCATGTAAGATGCCAACCCTGGAAGAAGCCCTTGATGTGAAGGTTGTGGGGTCATTGAATACTTCTGGGGGTTCTGCCCCTAAGAGCTAAGGAAATCATTGATTCCATTCAGGACATACAAGCAGGAAATTTCTAGCTATTGCTCAGTTGTGTCTGACTCTGTGACTCTCTGGACTACAGTACTCCAGGCTTCCCTGTCCTTCATCATCTTTCATAGCCTGCTCAAACTTATGTCCACTGACTCAGTGATGCCATCCAACCATCTTGTCCTCTGTGATTAGATCCCGTTCTCCTCCTGTCCTCAATCTTTCCTAGCATCAGGGTATTTTCCAGTGAGTCAGCTCTTTGCATCAGGCGGCCAAAGTCATCCATCTAAGACTACTGGAAAAACCATAGCAAAGCTCTGGACTGAATCTTGACAGTGAGAGCACAGAGTCCAGTAGAGTCACCGCATCATGGGGAATTCACAGGTAGGTCTGGCTGCTCCTTTCCCCTGGGTCCTGGGGCACAAAAGATCCAGTTTGTGCCCTCTCAGAGTCTCTGATTCCCCCAGTCTTATGGAAGCTCTAAAATCAAATCCTGCTGAACTTCAGAGTCAGATTCCCTGGGGATTTCCAGTCCTTTGGCCAAATCCCCAGGCTGGGGAGCCCAATGGGAGGACCTAAAACCCTCACAACATTGCAAGAACTTCTTTGGTGTTATTGTTCTCCGGCTCATGAGTCACCCACCCAGTAGGCATAGAATTTGATTTTATTGTAATTAGTCCCCTCCTACCATCTTGTTGTGGCTTCTCCTCCATCTTCGGATATGGGGTATCTTTTCTTAGTGGGTTCCAGTGTCCTCCTGTTGATGCCTATTCAAATAGTACTTGTGATCTTGGTGCCCTGGCAGAAGATGAGTACATGTCCTTCTACTCCACCATCTTTATCTCATCAAGAAAAGCTAATTCTTTAAACACATGCTGTGAGGCCCTTGTTCAGATGGCTGAAGTAGAGACTCTGATGGCAGAACATCTGGAAAGGGACAGAAAGTTCAGATGGCAGAACACCTGGGGAGGGGCGGGAACTGCAGAGATGATGCTCATTCTTTTCTTGCCTCTGGGGACAAGCTGGGACCATGTAAGATGCCAACCCTGGAAGAAGCCCTTGATGTGAAGGTTGTGGGGTCATTGAATACTTCTGGGGGTTCTGCCCCTAAGAGCTAAGGAAATCATTGATTCCATTCAGGACATACAAGCAGGAAATTTCTAGCTATTGCTCAGTTGTGTCTGACTCTGTGACTCTCTGGACTACAGTACTCCAGGCTTCCCTGTCCTTCATCATCTTTCATAGCCTGCTCAAACTTATGTCCACTGACTCAGTGATGCCATCCAACCATCTTGTCCTCTGTGATTAGATCCCCCTTCTCCTCCTGTCCTCAATCTTTCCTAGCATCAGGGTATTTTCCAGTGAGTCAGCTCTTTGCATCAGGCGGCCAAAGTCATCCATCTAAGACTACTGGAAAAACCATAGCAAAGCTCTGGACTGAATCTTGACAGTGAGAGCACAGAGTCCTAACCACCGCATCACGAGGGAATTCTTGAGAATCTGCAGTTCTAAGATGTGCCCAGCTGATGCCGATACTGATGGTGGGAACCATACTTGGAGAGCTATTGTTATAGAGTATGAGGTTTCTAATAGGATTTGATTAAATTTTAAATTTATGAATATCTTTATTTATAAATTCCTACTTTCCTTAAATTAATTTCTAGAATCCATCTTTTAAAACGTGTATCACTTCATCTTTAGGAAGTGTCCAAAAGTGGTATTTTTTTCTCTTTTTGCCAGTCACAGATTTCAGATGTGTGGTTTTGAAAATATGAGAGCAGCCCAAATAAAAGAGTTCTTAATTTTGCCGAAACACAAAATTCAGTTTCATGTTAAATCGCCATTGTGTGTATGAGCTGGCAGTTGGAAGCTGGTGACTGAGTACATGCTCAAGAGCTAGTGTCTGCAGCACAGACCATCTTTGTATGCTACTCAGGGTTTTGTGGGCTTCCCTGGTGGCTCGTCAGTAAAGAATCTGCCTGCCAATGCAAGAGACACAGGAGAGGTGGGTTTAATCTCTGAGTCAGGAAGATTCTCTGAAGGAGGGCATAGCGACCCATTCCAGTATTCTTGCCTGGAGGATCCCATGGACACAGGAGCCTGGTGGACTATAGTCCATGGGGTCATAGGAGGCAGATGCGACTCAGTGACTAAACCAGCACCACCATCACAAGCTCTGTTGTATCCTTTAAGTGAATAATTACATATTCTCATTCAGGAATCACAAGCTCAAATGCCTGAAGAATCTAGGGAATCAACTGAATGTAAGTGGAAAGAGCTAGGTGGGGAATGTGGTAGTGACCTGATAGGCTTATGTTCATCCAAGGCCAGAGCCATCCAGAGCTCCAGCTGACTGATGCCAGGTAGGAAGGTGGGGTGAATTTGAATCCAAATTTTTACATGAAATCTGTTCGCCTTTTTATTTTTATTTTTATTTTTATTTTTTTGTCCCTTGACTTTTATTTTTTAAATTTTTAAAACATGAGATATTTCAGGCATACAAAAAAAAAGTAGAGGATGAGATAACAAACACCTGTGTGTCCACCAGCCAGCTTCAAAAATAAAACATAACAGATACAATGGAAGCCCCCTTTATTAGTTTTATTTCTCCCAGCCCTCGACCCTTTATTTTTCCCCCAAGGACCACACCCCCTTCCACAGCCCTCTAATGTACTACTCCCTCGGCCCCACCTTCTTGTACGCCCCCAAGCAGGTTGTGTTGCAGAACCGCTTTTGTTGGCCCTCGTGGAAGAGGAGCTCGGGGCCAGGGCTCCCGGTCTTGGTGTAGATATAAGCCCCGCACTGGTCACAACAGTTGGTTTTCAGTCCCTTGTTGGCCCGGAATTTGGAGAAGCAAGAATCGCTGCAGAGTCGGTGCACCACGCTGCCATTGCTGACCTCGTGCAGGACCTCTCCAGTCTTCTGGCATATGCTGCAGCGAGTGGCATCGGCGGGATCCCCAGACTGGGGGATTGGGCGCTGCTGCTGGGCCTCATACAGGGAGAGACAGACGGATGTGCAGAACTCATGGAAGGAGCCTCCTGCGCCAGTCTGTGCCACAACCGAGTCCTTGGTGTTCCAGATCTCCTGCTCTCAGTGGAATCCACAACCTCAGGTTTTGGAGGCTCTGCTCTTCTAACGCGCTCGCTTCTCTTCCTCTCAGGCGGCTTCTCACTCGCCTTCCCAGTCAGGCCATCTCCTGACAAGGAAGGGTGAGCAGGGGCTAGGGCCCCAGGTTTGGTATGAGAACTGTTGATTCCATCCCCAGAGTCTCTCCCACTGAAGGACTGGGGGCCATTTGGGCTCTGTGGCTGCCCTTGGGAAGCCCCCTCCTGCCCAGGGGAGCCCTTTTTCCAATCAACTGAATGTAAGTGGAAAGAGCTAGGTGGGGAATGTGGTAGTGACCTGATAGGCTTATGTTCATCCAAGGCCAGAGCCATCCAGAGCTCCAGCTGACTGATGCCAGGTAGGAAGGTGGGGTGAATTTGAATCCAAATTTTTACATGAAATCTGTTCGCCTTTTTATTTTTATTTTTATTTTTATTTTTTTGTCCCTTGACTTTTATTTTTTAAATTTTTAAAACATGAGATATTTCAGGCATACAAAAAAAAAGTAGAGGATGAGATAACAAACACCTGTGTGTCCACCAGCCAGCTTCAAAAATAAAACATAACAGATACAATGGAAGCCCCCTTTATTAGTTTTATTTCTCCCAGCCCTCGACCCTTTATTTTTCCCCCAAGGACCACACCCCCTTCCACAGCCCTCTAATGTACTACTCCCTCGGCCCCACCTTCTTGTACGCCCCCAAGCAGGTTGTGTTGCAGAACCGCTTTTGTTGGCCCTCGTGGAAGAGGAGCTCGGGGCCAGGGCTCCCGGTCTTGGTGTAGATATAAGCCCCGCACTGGTCACAACAGTTGGTTTTCAGTCCCTTGTTGGCCCGGAATTTGGAGAAGCAAGAATCGCTGCAGAGTCGGTGCACCACGCTGCCATTGCTGACCTCGTGCAGGACCTCTCCAGTCTTCTGGCATATGCTGCAGCGAGTGGCATCGGCGGGATCCCCAGACTGGGGGATTGGGCGCTGCTGCTGGGCCTCATACAGGGAGAGACAGACGGATGTGCAGAACTCATGGAAGGAGCCTCCTGCGCCAGTCTGTGCCACAACCGAGTCCTTGGTGTTCCAGATCTCCTGCTCTCAGTGGAATCCACAACCTCAGGTTTTGGAGGCTCTGCTCTTCTAACGCGCTCGCTTCTCTTCCTCTCAGGCGGCTTCTCACTCGCCTTCCCAGTCAGGCCATCTCCTGGCAAGGAAGGGTGAGCAGGGGGGCTAGGGCCCCCAGGTTTGGTATGAGAACTGTTGATTCCATCCCCCAGAGTCTCTCCCACTGAAGGACTGGGGGGGCCATTTGGGCTCTGTGGCTGCCCTTGGGGAAGCTCCTCCTCCTGCCCAGGGGAGCCCCTTTTTCCTGTAGCTACAGAGGTGGTCTCCTCCTCTTCAATATGTGGGGACTGCAGATTTATTGGAGAATCTGGAGCCAAAGGCTCTAGCAGCCCTTCAGGTGAAGAGGGATTTGCCCCAGCCCCTGGGTCAGGTGGCACCAACTCAGGGGTCTGGCCCCCTGGTCCAGGCTCTAGGGTCTGATCTCCTGCATCCCATGCAAGGGTCCCGTCAGGACCATGGTCCACCTCTGGGGGGGAGGGGGCTTTATAGAGCAGCCCCCCCAGCCCCAGCAGCTCAGTGGCTCCATCCAGAACTTCAGGGTCTTTTTCCAGGCCAGCAGGGGCATCAAGCAGGTCCAGGGCTCCAGAGGATGGAGAAGGGCCAGGGGGGGCCCATCCTCGAGTTGGGGCAGTCTGAGATTCCAATAGGTCCTCTCCAAATTCCATGTCTACTGGAAGATCTCCAGCCAGGGGCTTCTCTGGCAGGGTCAATGGGTCAAACGGACTGGGGAAATCACTGGGGTCCATGAGGACGACTGGATATCGGCTTTCACCAGCTCCCCCTCAACTCGGGCTGAACGCCCTCTTGGAGTCTCCCAGAGCCGTAGGCTCCCAGAGCCTTTCCCGCCCCCGCGACTTCAGTTTCTATCCCCTTCCCTCTCTCCCAACGCCCCCAGCTCGCCTGTTCGCCTTTTTAAATGTCAGCCTCCTGAGGTCACAACAAAACACCTTTGTAAGCCGATTCTATATTTATTTTTCTCATCCAAAAATACCCCACTGTTTGAGCAATAGCAAAGAGTTTAGAAACCTAGCTTTTATGAATAGCAAGTGCTCACTGTTCAGTATCTTAAAAGAGTTTCATTTAAATATGAGCCTGCCCTTTTCAGCAGTTTTATTTTAATGAAAGGAAGAAAATGTACTACGGACTTTCATTCTTGGGGTGGGAAACTCCTCAGAGAAAAACTCAAACCAGCTTGAGACAGTCTGAATTCCATGCCGCGAGTGCATAGCCTGGTCCAAACAGAGATGGTATTCTCCATGCTGTGCCTTATCATTATTCACATTCTTTTACTAGCCTGAAAATCATTTTGGGAAACAAACCTCTGACTGTTGAAAGCAGATATAATTTTCCTAAAGCAAAACAATTTGCCGTTAAAATGTTTTTATCCAACAGCTAGAGTTACCATATGACAGCTGAGGTATTTATGGTCCATTCCCAATTATCTAGAACCAGGCTGCTGGATTTTCATATGAATTCTCGCTTCCTTTGCTTACCCTTGACTATTTTATTGCTCATACCCCTGCCAATCGTAAGCCTGGCTGATGGAACAGTAGGATGTGGTTTTACTAGCAATTTTTATAAAGAGTCAGGTCGAGGGGCTCTTGAAATTGGAGTCTTAATTTGAAGTTAGGGTTTTGGCATTTTGTATTTGTACACTTTGCTGCCAGTTCTGCTTTCATGGAAGTAGCTGAGGCTAACTAGGGTTTGTGTTTCTTCTCTTTCCAAAACACCCGAGATTTTTGGTGTTTTGCCTTGAGAGGGGGAAAATGTCAATCTTTTTATAGGAAAAGCAACAAGGATAAACACTGGCTACCAGTGAGAGCTAAGGCAAGGGCCAGCAAGTGGAGGAGCCAGTGGCATCTTTGATAAATCACTTCACATATCTGGACCTAGAAAATGAACGAGATGGACAGGCAAAATCAATGATTTTCCCACTATGCTCTAGGAAGTCATACTTTTTCTACCAGGCCTGCAGGTTTTATACATGTGGTTTTCTGTTTTTTCTAATTGGACTGCAGGTCTTGAGCTAACTGGGTTGCAAAAGTTGTGTTGTTCTCAGGGGCCAGGTAGTGGTGGTGGCAAGTTTGGTCACTAAGTCGTGTCCTGCTCTTGCAACCCCATAGACTATAGCCTTCCAGGTTACTCCGTCCATGGGATTTCCCAGGGAAGTGGATTGCCATTTCCTTCTCCAGGGGATTTTCCTAATCCAGGGATGGAACTTGTGTCTCCTGCACTGCAGGAATGTTCTTAACTGTTGGGTCACCAGGGAAGCCCTAGAGGCCAGGCTTTTATTTTAAATATTCAGATAGATTCTATATTCATAAAACATTCATTCTGTCTCTGCTGTAAGATACTTTTAAAAATCACATATGCCTACAATCTTCAAGTAAAACGGGTGCATCTAGAAAGATGCTTACATGTTGGATGACACATCTCTGGTGCCCTAGCACATCTCAGACAGAGATATGGGAGCAATTCCAAGAAAACCCCAGTCCAGTCCAGATTACATGTGGCAACAGTGTTGTGAGGAAAGTGGTGAAATATCATACCAAACACATGAAAGAAAGACCATGTTTGTCAGGAAGAGAATACTAAACCATGAGACTAATTTTAGGAATGACATCAAAACCAGTATTGTTCTTCACTTCCGAAGATAAAAGAGAGGCAGTCTTTTCATGTAACCTTTTGTTTTCTCTCCTCTCTATGAAACATCTTTGCTGCAAGCTGTCAGTCAATCTTCTATGATAATGAACCTTTCTTTATTTACTGTTGCAGTATAAAAAGCAAGATTTTAGGAGAAAATGACACCTTCTAATTTCCAGTATAGAAATGAAGTGAGGTGGGCTTCGGTCTCCTGTATTTCAGGCAGATTCTTTACTGTGGGGGAGAACGGATACATGTGAATGTGTGGCTGAGTCCTTTGACTCTTCACCTGAAACTATCGCAATGTTAGTTAACTATTACAACATTAGTTAACTATCACAAGTAGATTTAATTGGCTATACCCCACTGGATGGTGAAGGAAATGACAGTCCACTCCAGTAGCTTGCCTGGGAAATCCCATGGATAGCCTAGTGGACTGCAGTCTATGAGGTCACAAAGAGTTGGATACAACTGAAGCAACTAAGCACGCACCCCAGTGGAAGATAAAAACGTTTTTAGTTTGAAAAAAAATAATAAAAGTTAAGGCTGAGAAAAAAAAAGGAATTGAAATAAGGCAATATCAGTGAAAAAATTTAAAAGTATTCCTGATTTTAGAACATCCAGGTATCAATGTTCATTTGCCTAGAAAAGCACAGTGGAAGGGAAATATAGGGCTTACTCTGGCTTGACTGCCTTTGTCTTAGAACCAGGTTATTTTCTAGCAAAGGGTAATCAGACTTGCTGCTAAAAATAATGTGAAGAGTCCAGATTCCAAAGAGTTTTCCTAAGACAGTAAGGAAGTTCTGCAGCTTCTGTGACTTGTAGGCAGAGGTAAACCAAAGAAGGTGGGGTTTAAACAGAAACCAGCCAGTAGTTATGTGTGGATGAGAGAGAAGCAGCTTATTAAAAGCCTATGGGAGATCCTTTCATTCCCAAAACACAGAGAAAACAATGAGATCCATTGCCTTTAGAAGGCTCTGAACTACCCAGAAATAGTGATTATTTAAGTGTTCCATTGTTTTATAGCAAGTAGATGATTTTCTGCAAAAACCGACCATGTATATTTCATAAGACTTTCAGGCTAAGATCGAAGAGAAAATTGCCTTCCCAAGGAGAGTCCTTCCAGAGAGTAGGTGGAGGCTGACAGCCCTAGTCAGTTGGAGCCCATCAAATATCAGGTAGGCTGTGATGGGTGAAGACCCAGGTTTGCTCCTTGGGACAAAATCCTTCTCATCCACATTTTCTTGGAGAAGACAAATATGAAAGAACCAAAGTATAGAGCTACTGTGATGATCTAGAAGGGTAGGATGTCAGTTGGGGTGGGAGGGAGGTGTAAAAGGGAGGGGATATGTACTTACAGTGGATTCACGTTGCTGCACAGCAGAAGTTAGTACAATGTTGTAAAGCAACTGTACTCTAATAATAAAATGAAAATAAAATAAAATGAGAAGTTTCTTAAAAAGTATGGAAATCAGTCAAGTTCAGTTCAGTCTCTCAGTCATGTCCGACTCTTTTCAACTCCACGAAATAGTGTGATACCACACACTAGTCAAAAGCAACAATAGGTAGGTTTCCCCAGTTTTTCTCTTTATCACAAAATGATTATAATCTGTGAGCTCAACCTCAATTGAGCCACAAGCTTTAGGGATCCTAGTGATTACTTCCTAAAAGGGATTTAACAACATTTTATCTGAGTGAAGCCAGGTGACTGTGACCCCTTTTTGTACTAGGTCAGCATCTATTTTTTCAAGTGTGATTAAATCTTTGGGAAGAGGCTTACACATGGAATGTCATAGAAAGTAGTACATTCCTCTTACTAGTTAAATATGAAGCTTGTGTAGGTTGCAGGAGGGTGAGGGAAGAATATATTTTTTAAAGTTTTATTATTTAGTTTTTAATATTTTTCAGAGTATAGCTTTTTAAAAATTATTTATTTATTTATTGCTGCTCTGAGTATTCATTGCCGAGCAGGCTTTTCTTTCATTGTGGTGAGCGGGCAACTTTCTTTTCTTTAGTTGCGGTGAGCATTGTGGTGTGTGGGTTTCTCGTTGTGATGACTTCTTTTGTAGAGCCCAGGCTCTAGAGCATGCAGGCTTCAGTAGTGGTAGCTCCTGGGCTCTAGATCACAGGCTCAGTAATTGTGGCATACAGGCTTAGGTGCTCTGCAGAATGTGGAGTCTTCCCAGACCATGGATTGAATCCAAGTGTCCTGCTTTGATAAGCAGATTTTTTTTTTTTTACCACTGAACCACCAGGGAAGCCTGACCATACATTTTATTGAGTGAGCTCTATTGTTCTAAGGGATGGAGATACAGTGAGAGAAACAAAGAATCCCTGCCTTTATGGAGTCCGTGAGATACAGACACACCCACACAATGCTCCAGAGATAAATAAGATAAATGGGTCTTCACCCATCACAGCCTACCTGATATTTGATGGGCTCCAACTGACTAGGGCTGTCAGCCTCCACCTACTCTCTGGAAGGACTCTCCTTGGGAAGGCAATTTTCTCTTCGATCTTAGCCTGAAAGTCTTATGAAATACACATGGTCGGTTTTTGCAGAAAATCATCTACTTGCTATAAAACAATGGAACACTTAAATAATCACTATTTCTGGGTAGTTCAGAGCCTTCTAAAGGCAATGGATCTCATTGTTTTCTCTGTGTTTTGGGAAATAAAGGAATACGGAGTGATAGCAGAAGTGGTATTTCAGATGCAGTGTTAGGGGGATCTCTCTCAGGAGGTGACTTAGATAAGGGGGAGACTCAGATAAAGGGGAGAAGGAGACTATCAAATTCTAGGAGAAAGATGTTCCAGGCTGGAGAAAAGAATTGTACAACCCCCCTGAGAAACCCCGTGGAGCTGGGAGAACAGAACCATTTACTGAGCTGGGAGAGGCTGAAAGAGGAGCAGGTCAGGGCAGGATCAGGGAATCAGGAGTCCTGTTGTCAACATTCTACATTCGAGGGTCTCCTTAGGCATCCAGGTGAAGGTGTAGACTAGGCAGCTGGAAACCCCGTGGAGTTCAGTGATTGATTGGGAGTGAGGGAAGAATATATTTTTAAAGTTTTATTATTTAGTTTTTAATATTTTCAGAGTATAGCTTTTTAAAAATTATTTATTTATTTATTGCTGCTCTGAGTATTCATTGCCGAGCAGGCTTTTCTTTCATTGTGGTGAGCGGGCAACTTTCTTTTCTTTAGTTGCGGTGAGCATTGTGGTGTGTGGGTTTCTCGTTGTGATGACTTCTTTTGTAGAGCCCAGGCTCTAGAGCATGCAGGCTTCAGTAGTGGTAGCTCCTGGGCTCTAGATCACAGGCTCAGTAATTGTGGCATACAGGCTTAGGTGCTCTGCAGAATGTGGAGTCTTCCCAGACCATGGATTGAATCCAAGTGTCCTGCTTTGATAAGCAGATTTTTTTTTTTTTACCACTGAACCACCAGGGAAGCCTGACCATACATTTTATTGAGTGAGCTCTATTGTTCTAAGGGATGGAGATACAGTGAGAGAAACAAAGAATCCCTGCCTTTATGGAGTCCGTGAGATACAGACACACCCACACAATGCTCCAGAGATAAATAAGATAAATGGGTCTTCACCCATCACAGCCTACCTGATATTTGATGGGCTCCAACTGACTAGGGCTGTCAGCCTCCACCTACTCTCTGGAAGGACTCTCCTTGGGAAGGCAATTTTCTCTTCGATCTTAGCCTGAAAGTCTTATGAAATACACATGGTCGGTTTTTGCAGAAAATCATCTACTTGCTATAAAACAATGGAACACTTAAATAATCACTATTTCTGGGTAGTTCAGAGCCTTCTAAAGGCAATGGATCTCATTGTTTTCTCTGTGTTTTGGGAAATAAAGGAATACGGAGTGATAGCAGAAGTGGTATTTCAGATGCAGTGTTAGGGGGATCTCTCTCAGGAGGTGACTTAGATAAGGGGGAGACTCAGATAAAGGGGAGAAGGAGACTATCAAATTCTAGGAGAAAGATGTTCCAGGCTGGAGAAAAGAATTGTACAACCCCCCTGAGAAACCCCGTGGAGCTGGGAGAACAGAACCATTTACTGAGCTGGGAGAGGCTGAAAGAGGAGCAGGTCAGGGCAGGATCAGGGAATCAGGAGTCCTGTTGTCAACATTCTACATTCGAGGGTCTCCTTAGGCATCCAGGTGAAGGTGTAGACTAGGCAGCTGGAAATCTGGGTCTGGGGAAAGGCTAAAGTTGGAGATAAAAATTAGGGCATCATTAGTGTAGACACAGGATTCAGTGATTGATTGGGAGTGAGGGCAGAAAGAAAGAAGGGGTGAGTCCATGACTGGATCCCAAGGAGCACCCACATCTGAAGCAGAGAGATGAATGTGTACAGAGAGGACACAGGTGAATGGCCTACTTTCAGGTAGGAGGTCTGTATAATCCAGAGGGAGTAGCTGGGATTTTAATCGTGAGGATTCACTGTAGTGAATTCAAAATCTCAGAGGCCCTTTACAGAGATTCCTTTTCAAATATATCAATCAAATGATAACCTCATTAAAAAAAAATCATAAGTGGTCCACTGATTCAGCAATGATATGATATAAGGTGATCTTAGCAGTAGAAAGAAAAGAATTTAGCAGTAGTCTGCAGGATAATGTTAAGATGACATTAAAAACAATTTTTTGTGTGAAAATATTAAAATGTTAATGTATTTAATATAAATGCAAGTAATAAAATTGGGATCCACAATTTTCCCCCTTAGGTGAGTTAAGATCTCTTGAGCTGTGTTTTGTTCCCACATTATAGGAGACATTAAAAAGTAATTTGCGGGACTTCCCTGGTGGCCCAGGGGTTAAAGGCTTCATCTTCCAATGAAGGGGGTGTGGGTTTGATCCCTGGTCAGGGAGTTAAGATCCCACATGCCTCTTGGCAAAACAAAACATAAAATAGAGGCAATATTGTAATAACTTCAAAGAGGATTTTAAAAAATGGTCCACATTAAAAAAAGAAAAAACCAGTAAAAAACCAATTTGCTTAAAAAACATTCTTTACCCTAGTGAAAATGTGGCAAAGAACATATCTAGGTCAATCACAAGAAAAACATTAGGAAAGGGCTTCCCTGGTGGTCCAGTGGGTAAGGACACTGCCTTGCAGTGCAAGGGGTGCCAGTTCTATCTCTGGCCTGGGAAGATCCCACGTGCTGCAGAGCGGCTGGACCAATGTGGCCAATTACTGAGCCGGAGCTCTGGAGCGCATGCAACCAGAGCCGGCGCTCTGCGACAACAGAGGCCACCGCGATGGGAGGCCCACAGGGGCCAAAGAACAAAGATGGATGAAAATAGGGGCTTCCCTGGTGGTCCAGTGGGTAAGGATACCGCCTTGCACTGCAAGGGGCGCCGGTTCGATCCCTGGCCTGGGAAGATCCCACGTGCTGCAGAGCGGCTGGACTGATGTGTCCAATTACCGAGCCGGAGCTCTGGGGGGCATGCGCCCAGAGCCTGCGCTCAGCGACAACAGATGCCACCGCGATGGGAGGCCCATGCAGGCCAAAGAACAAAGACGGATGAAAATAGTTAAACGAAAGACCAATAGAAGTGGCCCACCCGTCCCCCTCCCTCCCCAGCCCACCCCCGCAAAAGATAAATAAATAAGATTAAAAAAAAAAAAAGATGGATGAA
Source organism: Tragulus kanchil (assembly GCA_022376925.1). Taxonomy (NCBI): domain Eukaryota; kingdom Metazoa; phylum Chordata; class Mammalia; order Artiodactyla; family Tragulidae; genus Tragulus; species Tragulus kanchil. The sequence continues at coordinate 137,020,486 of JAIOJX010000023.1, forward strand.
AATAGTTAAATGAAAGGCCAATACAAGTGGCCCGCCTGCCCCCCTCCCTCCCCAATCCCCACCCCCCTAATGCCCATCAAAAAAACCAAAACCAAAAACAAAACATTAGGAAATATGTGAATATGTGTTAAACTTCAGGAGCAATCGAGTAAAGACCAGTTAAAATGAAAAACCATTTCAGTATTTTGGAATGACAATTGTTTAAAGGGCAAGTATAGGTGTACTCATATTATTGGTAGGAATATAAATGATAATAACTTTTTGACAATGAAATTTGGCAATCTGTTGATAGTCTTAAAATATTCATGTTATTTTTGAGAGTAATTCTGCTTCCAGGAATTTATGTTGAGACAATAATCTGAATTTCTATTTTTAGATGCTAAAAGTATTTATTGTAGCAAAATGTATAAAGGTGAAAAATTAGAAATAGCCTAAAATGACAGTGGTAGGGCATTGGTTAAATAAATTATAGTATATTTGAATGATGTAATTTCTCTATGTTTTAGAAGACTATTTCATGCTATGGATAAATGTTCACCATCTACTATGAGAAAATAGCAGGCTATAGAATATGGCACACATGATATTAATTATACATGCATGCACATGCATATACATACCTATATCTAGAAAAAAAGCTTGTACAAGATTTTTATCATGATTTTCTCTGAATGCTAAAATAGAGGTGATTTTTAAATTCTCTGAATAAATTTTGGAGCAATTTTACACAATTTCTACAATATTCATAAGTTACTCATACTTAGAACTTTAAAATTTATGAATATTTAGGAAGGAGAGATGCTCAGACACTTTTGTTTTCCTTTAAGTAACATATTACTACAAAATTTGTTTTCCTATTTACTATTATTGGGCATTTGTAGTTTAAACCAAATAGCTTTTATAAGCAAGAGATTTTTGTGAGTCATTTACTTGGGCTTCTCTTTTATTCTTTCTAACGGATGTCATGACATTAGCCCTGCCCACTACTTGATGACAGCAATCTATCATTACTACATCATATCGTAGTCATACCTTAGACCATAAGAACAAAGTGAAAAATGGAAGTTCAGTTCAGTTACCAGAGCTGAATTAGGTGATTCTGGATTCTTGCCATTATATAAATGCTAAACATTAAGGGACTGAGTAACTATCTTGAATCAATTATTTTCTTTTTTCTATGTAGGTTCTAATATGACAGCACATTATGATGCCAGAGGATATCTTAAGCCAGAAATTTCCATTCTGCAAACTCTCACCTTTAATCTGAAAATGGTCGTGCTCGTGTGTGTGTATCTGTGTGTGTGTGTGTGTATGCTCAGTTGCTTAGTCCCGTCCAACTCTGTGATCCTGTGGACTGCAACCTGCCAGGCTCCTCTGTCCATGGAATTTTCCAGGCAAGAATACTGGAGAGGGTTGCCATTTCAGGAGCACCCAAAATTCCTAGCTAGGAATTTTGATGCAGTAAAGATCCTTTCCTTGGACAAATGAATAGCAACTATTTGAGGAAGTAATGTGAAAAATACTGTAAAATTCATTAGGCATAGTGATGAGGGTGATAATCTATAGACAAAAGCTCAAGCTTCTATGATAAAAATGTTCGTCTGTGTATATATGTTTAAAGTATTCAACTAAGGTTATTCTTTTAGGTTTACAAATGACATGTATATAAATGGACACTAAGAATACTCTTTTTTTGTTGTTTAATGGTTTTTAAAGGTTATTTATTTATTTATTTTGGGGCGGGGGGCAGGTTGGGGAGGGAGGCAGGCGGGTGGGCCACTTCTATTGGTCTTTCATTTAACTATTTTCTTTGTTCTTTGGCCCCTGTGGGCCTTCCATCGCAGTGGCCTCTGTTGTTGCAGAGCACCGGCTCTGGGCGCATGCGCTCCAGAGCTCCGGCTCAGTAATTGGACACATCGGTCCAGCCGCTCCGTGGCACGTGGGATCTTCCCAGGCCAGGGATGGAACTGGCGCCCTTTGCACTGCGACGCGGTGTCCTTACCCACTGGACCACCAGGGAAGCCCAAGAGTACTCTTTAAAAGAGGTTATTTTTGGCCTTAGAATAACTGTGCAGTGACTCAGGAAAAAAAAAAATGTCTAAGTATTAAAGTAATCAAGGCAGCTCTAAATGTAATTCAAGTAAAAAGAAAGCAACTTTTCCCAAATCACCGCTAACACGGTGGTTTCCCTTGAATGACCCAGATAATTGCCATCGTATTTCATTTCATTTGGACTATGCAGACTTGATCTTTACATTTTGTTTTCTATATGGAACACAAGGGGTGGGGTGGGGAGAAACATTATGCACCTTCTTTTATGAAATTTACCAATAAAATTGGAAAAAAGGAGCAACTCACCCAAAAGTTGAAGGAGAAAACAAAGATCTTAACTTCTGTAGAGCCTCTGAACAAGGACTTAAATACATTAAATGCTTAATACATGCAGATTTTTCCTTTTCTCTGTTCAGTTCAGTTGCTCAGTCATGTCTGACTCTTTGCGACCCCACTGACTGTGACATGCCAGGCTTCCCTGTCCTTCACCTTCTCCCAGAGCTGACACATTGATGCCATCCAAACATCTCATCCTCTGTCACACCCTTCTCCTTCTGCTTTCTATTTTTTCCAACATCAGGGTCTTTTCCAATGAGTCGTCTCTTTGCATCAGGTGGCCAGAGTATTGGATCTTCAGCTTCAGCATTATTCCTTGCAATGGATATTTGGGATATTAGGGATGGGTTGATCAATCCTAAAGGACTGACTGGTTTCTCTATTTACTGGTCCACTATTTCCATCAATTTGGTGAGAGTCAGCTGATGTAAGTGTTGTTAGTTAAACAACGAGCAAAATGTATTTACAAGACTATAAATCAGTTTTAACACTTACCTGTTTTTAGAAGTTGCATTCTTAGGTCACTTTGGTATCTCAGAAATTACTTCTCAGACGGAAAAATGAATTTGAACCACACCTCTGCTGTGATTTCAGAATGTTTTAATGACTGAGGCTGAGGAAGAATTACAAATTCTTTAAAAAGAACATGTATTCTCCAGCCTTGGTGCTTGGAGGTGGGCTTGGGTGGCATGCACTTAACAAAGATGATTGCCCATCTCGGGTTTTCTGGATGTATATAGGTGTTTCTCGTCTGTGGTCAGAATGAAGTACTTGAGTGATCCCTCTCTGGTCTCTGATTGTTAATAACCTCCTCTTGTAGATGCAGCATCCTCCAGTGGTACTTAAGATGAAAAAAAAAAAAAAAAGTCTTCCTTCAATGGTAGCTTAGGAGCCCAAAGTCTATCCCAGCTGATATGGAGGCCTCTCAAATGTAGGCATCTCATTTTTTTTTACTTTACAGCACAATTTAGACTGAAGAATGAACTCTCTATGATAATTTAACTAAGAAAGTATGCATGGAGTTTGTGTATGTCTGAGTGCTCAGTGGTGTCACCCTCTTTTGCGATTCCATGGAGGATAGACTACCAGGCTCCTCCGTCCATGGGGATTTTCCAGATAAGACTATTGGAGTGGGTTGCCATTTCCTTTTCCAAGGGATCTTTCTGACCCAGGGATCAGACCCTCATCTCCTGTTTTGGTAGGTAGATTCTTTACTGCTGAGTCACCTGGAAAAGGTGCTAAAAATAAACTTCTCATAATTGCTAATGACCCTTACTTATTTTTGGTTCACCTAGGATGCACTTTGGGAAGCACTGATTTTCCATTACACCCCATCCCCGGAAACAAACAAAGCAAATGACAGAACTTTAGCTCTTCTTCTTCTTTGTAGATTTAAACCTTTTATTTTGTATTGGCGTAGAGCTGATCGTCTCTTTGCATCAGGTGGCCAGAGTATTGGATCTTCAGCATTATTCCTTGCAATGGATATTTGGGATATTAGGGATGGGTTGATCAATCCTAAAGGACTGACTGGTTTCTCTATTTACTGGTCCACTATTTCCATCAATTTGGTGAGAGTCAGCTGATGTAAGTGTTGTTAGTTAAACAACGAGCAAAATGTATTTACAAGACTATAAATCAGTTTTAACACTTACCTGTTTTTAGAAGTTGCATTCTTAGGTCACTTTGGTATCTCAGAAATTACTTCTCAGAGGGAAAAAATGAATTTGAACCACCCCTCTGCTGTGATTTCAGAATGTTTTAATGACTGAGGCTGAGGAAGAATTACAAATTCTTTAAAAAGAACATGTATTCTCCAGCCTTGGTGCTTGGAGGTGGGCTTGGGTGGCATGCACTTAACAAAGATGATTGCCCATCTCGGGTTTTCTGGATGTATATAGGTGTTTCTCGTCTGTGGTCAGAATGAAGTACTTGAGTGATCCCTCTCTGGTCTCTGATTGTTAATAACCTCCTCTTGTAGATGCAGCATCCTCCAGTGGTACTTAAGATGAAAAAAAAAAAAAAAAGTCTTCCTTCAATGGTAGCTTAGGAGCCCAAAGTCTATCCCAGCTGATATGGAGGCCTCTCAAATGTAGGCATCTCATTTTTTTTTACTTTACAGCACAATTTAGACTGAAGAATGAACTCTCTATGATAATTTAACTAAGAAAGTATGCATGGAGTTTGTGTATGTCTGAGTGCTCAGTGGTGTCACCCTCTTTTGCGATTCCATGGAGGATAGACTACCAGGCTCCTCCGTCCATGGGGATTTTCCAGATAAGACTATTGGAGTGGGTTGCCATTTCCTTTTCCAAGGGATCTTTCTGACCCAGGGATCAGACCCTCATCTCCTGTTTTGGTAGGTAGATTCTTTACTGCTGAGTCACCTGGAAAAGGTGCTAAAAATAAACTTCTCATAATTGCTAATGACCCTTACTTATTTTTGGTTCACCTAGGATGCACTTTGGGAAGCACTGATTTTCCATTACACCCCATCCCCGGAAACAAACAAAGCAAATGACAGAACTTTAGCTCTTCTTCTTCTTTGTAGATTTAAACCTTTTATTTTGTATTGGAGTAGAGCTGATTAATAATATTGTGATAGTTTCAAGTGAACAGTGAAGAGATTCAGCCATATGTATACATGTATCCATTATTCCCTCAAATTGTGCTGGCTAATTAGACTTTTTCAAGTGGCTCCAACTTGGAGAAAAGTAAAATTTGGGAGGTTCGTGAAAGATTACCTGCTTGACTCATCCTTTTAGTGCATAAATTCCATCAGTTTCAAGTATTTCTTATTTCCCCAATGTATCCTTTCTATTGCAAAACTGCACATTTGCCATTCTTTAATCACAAATTATAATTCTGCACTAAAGCATTTAATAAATTAGAGTTGAGCCCCATACCTCTTTTGTTTGGCTGGAACTATTCCAGGGCCTAATGAAAGTTGCTTTGGCTGATTCCTTAGTGCCTTAATTTTTCTGGCCACAGTGGTTGGTTTCTGTCTTTTCCAGAAAAGACCTCTGGAGCCAGTGTTTTTCATTTATGTTGCTTCATAGCCGCTGTATGCTTCATTTTACTTGGGAGCTTATTTTCTTTTGACTTTTCCTACTAGCAGATCATTTCTCACTTTCTGACTTTATCATCTTGATTATAATAATTTAGGAGAAAGGATGCATGTATATATCTACAGACTATCACCAAACTGCTTCTTTCGGCATTTGAATTAATGTTTAAGACTCAGTCATGTCTGACATTTTGTGACCCCCAGGACTGTAGCCCACCAGACTCCTCTGTCCATGGGATTTCCTAGGAAAGAATATTGGAGTGGGTTGCCATTTCCTTCTCCAGAGGATCTTCCCAACCCAGGGATCAAATCCTTCTCTCTTATGTCTCCTGCATTGGTTGGCAGGTTCTTTACCACTAGAGCCACCTAAGAAGCCCTAATAATAGATGTTTGAAAATAAGGAGAATATCTGAAAGAGCCTTTCACATAGTTCATATTCATCCTTTAGACTTAGTCTAGGGGTTATTTCTCTGTCATTACTTCCCAGATCTTCCTTTTGCTGTCTTTCTGTCTTCATCTCTGAAAGACCAGTGTCCCTGTTGAGGATCTCATTTCATTTTATCATCTGAACTGTAATTTCTTACTTGAATATGTCCCCTACGATAATGTTTGTATAATTATACTGTATATATTGTTTGTCCTTGTAGATTCAGTTGTGGTGCCTTCTCTGTGACAATCTACGGTCAGGCAAGAAGGATTCTGGAATTCTTAATTACCTGGGAAAATACATGACCAAAAAAATTGTAGTATAAAGTAAGACTGGCAGATATTGAGTAAATACTCATATAATTAATATACTTTGTCTGTGATTACCTAGTGTCATATGCCACTGTCATAATCTATGCTTTTACAGATTCCTTTTTTAGTTAACGCTTAATTTTGTCGAACTATTCACTAATGAAAGTTGCTTTGGCATTTAATAAATTAGAGTTGAGCCCCATACCTCTTTTGTTTGGCTGGAACTATTCCAGGGCCTAATGAAAGTTGCTTTGGCTGATTCCTTAGTGCCTTAATTTTTCTGGCCACAGTGGTTGGTTTCTGTCTTTTCCAGAAAAGACCTCTGGAGCCAGTGTTTTTCATTTATGTTGCTTCATAGCCGCTGTATGCTTCATTTTACTTGGGAGCTTATTTTCTTTTGACTTTTCCTACTAGCAGATCATTTCTCACTTTCTGACTTTATCATCTTGATTATAATAATTTAGGAGAAAGGATGCATGTATATATCTACAGACTATCACCAAACTGCTTCTTTCGGCATTTGAATTAATGTTTAAGACTCAGTCATGTCTGACATTTTGTGACCCCCAGGACTGTAGCCCACCAGACTCCTCTGTCCATGGGATTTCCTAGGAAAGAATATTGGAGTGGGTTGCCATTTCCTTCTCCAGAGGATCTTCCCAACCCAGGGATCAAATCCTTCTCTCTTATGTCTCCTGCATTGGTTGGCAGGTTCTTTACCACTAGAGCCACCTAAGAAGCCCTAATAATAGATGTTTGAAAATAAGGAGAATATCTGAAAGAGCCTTTCACATAGTTCATATTCATCCTTTAGACTTAGTCTAGGGGTTATTTCTCTGTCATTACTTCCCAGATCTTCCTTTTGCTGTCTTTCTGTCTTCATCTCTGAAAGACCAGTGTCCCTGTTGAGGATCTCATTTCATTTTATCATCTGAACTGTAATTTCTTACTTGAATATGTCCCCTACGATAATGTTTGTATAATTATACTGTATATATTGTTTGTCCTTGTAGATTCAGTTGTGGTGCCTTCTCTGTGACAATCTACGGTCAGGCAAGAAGGATTCTGGAATTCTTAATTACCTGGGAAAATACATGACCAAAAAAATTGTAGTATAAAGTAAGACTGGCAGATATTGAGTAAATACTCATATAATTAATATACTTTGTCTGTGATTACCTAGTGTCATATGCCACTGTCATAATCTATGCTTTTACAGATTCTTCTCTATTTTATTAGCAAGGAAAATATAACTTGTTTCTGTTAATAAATGTTGGTGCTGTGCTGAGCAGGCTATGAAGAAAAATTAAATGTGAGTTGAGTTTTCTCTCAATTTTCTGTATATTTTATTATACTTTCCTTTCACTGAGAGGAGTTCTGACCATAGTGTCATGGTCTAGGCTGAGAATTGATGATGTAAAGACCTCAACATCTCAACTAAATGCAAAGTTAACGGGCTTTTGACTATGCTGCCATTTGCCTACCTTTAATTTTTTATTTTGATATTATTAAGTTGTAATTGCCCATTCTTTTCAGCCTCTTTGCTATGAACATTCAAATGGTCAGTACTAAAATTACACCACACCATCACTGAATGTCCAGCACTAGTTCCTTATTATGCTAATAACAGATCTGTTAGAGATTAAAAGGGGTCAGTATGCCCTTCTGGCATGGCTCTTGTACACTGTACCCAACTTAGTGGAAAAACAAAATCATTAAAATAAAGTTATGCACAATTAGTCAGTAAACCACGTTATAAACACTTGGCTCATTTAACTAGTCTTGGTTGGCTGGATTTGCTCACCAAGTTAAGCTGATTAAAGTGGCAAAGAATTTGGGGATTATTTAAAATAACCAATAGACATGTGCTCCTAATTTTAGTTTTTTTATAATATGGTAGAAAGGAAATTAACAGTAAAATCAACATGGTTGAGTGTAGAGGTGCTGCATTATTGTGTCAGCCCTAACCACAAATATAACACAATTAGAAGTGTTCTGCTCTTCCATAACCCTTGAGATCTAAGGAGGAAAAGAGATATCAGCCATAGGGAAAAACAAATTGGATCCAGGCATAGTGATGTTTTACAGGTATTTAATTTTCATAAACATGGTAGTATTTTAGTAAGAGACTATTACCAAGTTTCTTACCAAAGCAGATAAGAACTTTTATTGTTAAATAGATATGAGCATTTTAGTCCAATGTGGGCTTTTTGGGGTGAGTTCTTTGCTCACTTTGATTTTTTGACATTATTCATTCATTCATTTTTTAAAAAAGCCTTTTTATTTTATATTGAAGTATAGTGTATTAACAATGTTATAATAATTTCAAGTGAACAGCAAAGGGACTCAGCCATACATGTACATGTAGCCATTCTCCTCCAAACTGTCCTCCTATCCAGGCTTCCACATAACACTGAGCAGAGTTCCATGTGCCATACAACAGGTCCTTGTTGGTTATCCATTTTAAATATTGCTGTGTGTACATGTGCATCCCAAATTGCCAAACTATCTCTTCCCCCAGCAACCATAAGTTTATTCTCTAAGTCTATGAGTCTGTTTCTGTTTTGTAAATAAGTTCATTTGTATCATTTCTCTTCAGGTTCAACATATAAGGGATGTCATACAATATTTCTCCTTCTCTGTCTGACTTAATTCAGTATGACATGTACTACAAATGGCATTTTTTTCATTCTTTTTAATGGTTGAGTAATATTCTATTGTATATATGTACCACCTCTTCTTTATCCATTTCTCTGTCGATGGACATTGAAGTTGCTTCCATGTCTTGGCTATTGTAATATAGTAGTGTATACATGTCAATTTCAATTTCCTATTTATCCCTTCCCCTTGACAACCATAAGTTCATTCTCTAAGTCTTGCTCACTCATCCATTTAATCCTTGAACATTTATTTATGTAGTAGATGTTGGAGACAACGCAGTTGAGGCTACAGAGATGAATAAAACACAATGAATGAAGTAGACAGGGTAGAGATATTGGCTGAGGTGTGAGTGCTCTTTGCCTCTGTGTGTGTCTGTCTGAGAAGGTCATGTTCCTTGGCCTCCATGGGAGGAGGACCTTGACCTGGTGTCTCTCTGGAGCCTGGTAGACGTGGTAGAGAAATGTCCAAGGCAATTCTGGCTGCTCTGTTTCAGAGGCTTCCCCTTTAAAACGTCAGAGGACTTCATGCCTAGATCTGGGTTATCATTTTTCCTCAAATAAGTACTCTACTTACACTTAGGTTTCTATTGATCTTTTCCTTATTTTAGAAAAACGCTTCACTGATGCAGTGCATTTGTTACCAAAGCAGATAAGAACTTTTATTGTTAAATAGATATGAGCATTTTAGTCCAATGTGGGCTTTTTGGGGTGAGTTCTTTGCTCACTTTGATTTTTTGACATTATTCATTCATTCATTTTTTAAAAAAGCCTTTTTATTTTATATTGAAGTATAGTGTATTAACAATGTTATAATAATTTCAAGTGAACAGCAAAGGGACTCAGCCATACATGTACATGTAGCCATTCTCCTCCAAACTGTCCTCCTATCCAGGCTTCCACATAACACTGAGCAGAGTTCCATGTGCCATACAACAGGTCCTTGTTGGTTATCCATTTTAAATATTGCTGTGTGTACATGTGCATCCCAAATTGCCAAACTATCTCTTCCCCCAGCAACCATAAGTTTATTCTCTAAGTCTATGAGTCTGTTTCTGTTTTGTAAATAAGTTCATTTGTATCATTTCTCTTCAGGTTCAACATATAAGGGATGTCATACAATATTTCTCCTTCTCTGTCTGACTTAATTCAGTATGACATGTACTACAAATGGCATTTTTTTCATTCTTTTTAATGGTTGAGTAATATTCTATTGTATATATGTACCACCTCTTCTTTATCCATTTCTCTGTCGATGGACATTGAAGTTGCTTCCATGTCTTGGCTATTGTAATATAGTAGTGTATACATGTCAATTTCAATTTCCTATTTATCCCTTCCCCTTGACAACCATAAGTTCATTCTCTAAGTCTTGCTCACTCATCCATTTAATCCTTGAACATTTATTTATGTAGTAGATGTTGGAGACAACGCAGTTGAGGCTACAGAGATGAATAAAACACAATGAATGAAGTAGACAGGGTAGAGATATTGGCTGAGGTGTGAGTGCTCTTTGCCTCTGTGTGTGTCTGTCTGAGAAGGTCATGTTCCTTGGCCTCCATGGGAGGAGGACCTTGACCTGGTGTCTCTCTGGAGCCTGGTAGACGTGGTAGAGAAATGTCCAAGGCAATTCTGGCTGCTCTGTTTCAGAGGCTTCCCCTTTAAAACGTCAGAGGACTTCATGCCTAGATCTGGGTTATCATTTTTCCTCAAATAAGTACTCTAATTACACTTAGGTTTCTATTGATCTTTTCCTTATTTTAGAAAAACGCTTCACTGATGCAGTGCATTTGTTGCTATGCAATGGCAAGAAATACTATCATTATGATTACTACCATCTGCAAAAAGTGAGGAGAGGAAGAAACACATCACAGGACTGAAGATTCTGTCTCTTTCCCAACCACCAGGGCTCATTCTGGGACACTTTTTCTAAGCTGGTCAAACCCACATGCCAACAGGATAGCTAGATTTCTCTGGGCTTTTAAAATTTTGTTTTGTTTTGTGACTTAAAGGTTTTTTTCTTTTTCCTCCTGGGAATAGAAATATGTTTTCTCCATTTTACAGGAAAACCACTTCAATAGAACATGACTGGCAGCCATATGGTCCTATATGAATTCAACAATTAATTTACCAAAGAAAACTGCGTGTAACGAGTTTTGAATTTGCCATCCCAGGTAGTCCTTTGATGATAAATGAGAAGATGATTGCCAAGAAAATGACAGTAACATTAATCAAAAGATACACTCCCTTTAGTCACTTAATGATAGTCAAATTATTAGTTGCCATCTTTTTGAAGTGAAGTCCATGGCACTTGTAGGAGGTACTTAACACATTTTATGTATAATTTTATAGATGAAATATGGTGTTAATTTCAAGCAGCTTACAATATAGTAAAGATTTGAATGGGAGCTTGTATTACCCTTATCTGAAACATTTAGGTCTAGATTTTGAGCTGGCGTGCCTTCCAGAACAGACGTTATGATGGTTTTTCAGGACCGGTGATCTAGCCAAACCCAGTAAGATGGGAAAACAACACAAAGGAAAACTCAAGTTAACTGAACACATTAGAATCTCATAAAGGGTTATTAGGAATTTGGGAGGGAAGCAGCTCATACCAGTCTTCGTTTTATCTCACAGATTGTCACCTCCCTGGATGCTCCTTCCAGCTTTGACGTTTGTATAATCAAAGAGTTTTGCCTCTGTGTGTGTCTGTCTGAGAAGGTCATGTTCCTTGGCCTCCATGGGAGGAGGACCTTGACCTGGTGTCTCTCTGGAGCCTGGTAGACGTGGTAGAGAAATGTCCAAGGCAATTCTGGCTGCTCTGTTTCAGAGGCTTCCCCTTTAAAACGTCAGAGGACTTCATGCCTAGATCTGGGTTATCATTTTTCCTCAAATAAGTACTCTAATTACACTTAGGTTTCTATTGATCTTTTCCTTATTTTAGAAAAACGCTTCACTGATGCAGTGCATTTGTTGCTATGCAATGGCAAGAAATACTATCATTATGATTACTACCATCTGCAAAAAGTGAGGAGAGGAAGAAACACATCACAGGACTGAAGATTCTGTCTCTTTCCCAACCACCAGGGCTCATTCTGGGACACTTTTTCTAAGCTGGTCAAACCCACATGCCAACAGGATAGCTAGATTTCTCTGGGCTTTTAAAATTTTGTTTTGTTTTGTGACTTAAAGGTTTTTTTCTTTTTCCTCCTGGGAATAGAAATATGTTTTCTCCATTTTACAGGAAAACCACTTCAATAGAACATGACTGGCAGCCATATGGTCCTATATGAATTCAACAATTAATTTACCAAAGAAAACTGCGTGTAACGAGTTTTGAATTTGCCATCCCAGGTAGTCCTTTGATGATAAATGAGAAGATGATTGCCAAGAAAATGACAGTAACATTAATCAAAAGATACACTCCCTTTAGTCACTTAATGATAGTCAAATTATTAGTTGCCATCTTTTTGAAGTGAAGTCCATGGCACTTGTAGGAGGTACTTAACACATTTTATGTATAATTTTATAGATGAAATATGGTGTTAATTTCAAGCAGCTTACAATATAGTAAAGATTTGAATGGGAGCTTGTATTACCCTTATCTGAAACATTTAGGTCTAGATTTTGAGCTGGCGTGCCTTCCAGAACAGACGTTATGATGGTTTTTCAGGACCGGTGATCTAGCCAAACCCAGTAAGATGGGAAAACAACACAAAGGAAAACTCAAGTTAACTGAACACATTAGAATCTCATAAAGGGTTATTAGGAATTTGGGAGGGAAGCAGCTCATACCAGTCTTCGTTTTATCTCACAGATTGTCACCTCCCTGGATGCTCCTTCCAGCTTTGACGTTTGTATAATCAAAGAGTTTGCCATCCACTCATCACTTGCCACACGCAGGGAGCCCAGATGGTGTGCAGTTAAAGCCGTGTCCCTTTATAGTTCCTTGGCATCAAGAATGGATAAAAGGGAAAGAAAAAGAGTGAGAGTGTAGTGTGAATCTTGCTCACATTTGCTCACATTTTACTGAAAAGTAACTTCTTAACCTCTGTCTAGGGAAATCAAATACTCTACAGCCATGCATAGACATGAGAGGTGCACATGTAGAGTGACATGAATACTATGCTGCATATTTCCTCTCAAGAAATCCATAATAGTCTGTTTATATTTCATTTTATCAGCTGTTTTGGCACGGTTACTACTTAAACAGTTAAATATTTATTGCACATATCATGAAAATATTGGTTGAACTTCTGAACCAAAACTTTGGTCAGGTGCCAAAATTATTGCTGCTGTTCAGTCGCTAAGTCGTGCACAACTCTTTTGGACTATAGACTCCATGGACTGTGGCCTGCTAGGCTCCTCTGTCCATGGGATTTTCAGGCAAGAATACTGGAATGGGTTGCCATTTCCTACTCCAGGGGATCTTCCTGACCCAGGAATCGAACCGGTGTCTCCTGCATTAGCAGGTAGATTCTTTACCATTGAGCTACCAGGAAAGCCCAAAATTATACTACAATTCAAATTGACAGGATATTATAGATATGATGATGGTTACAGAACCATCCACAACATACAAACATATCTGACATTTGGAAGGAGACATGGACACATCCTTGATACATTTTACAAGAAATGAAAGGGAATCCTTACTCTCCCCTTCATTATAGGAAAATGGAATTGACAACTAAAGTATTTTAATCACTAAAATGTATATATCATGTTACCACATATTTCCAAGTATGAAACATGACAGCCCACTTCAACCAGTAAATTTGTACCAACAAGAGATTAGAGGGGAAAAAATCAGAAATGAATACCAGTGATTTTTCCTTTTGTTAGAGCATTTTACAGGTTGTACTAGTGATAAAGAATATGCTTGCCACAGAAGACCCAAGAGATGTGGGTTCAATACTTGGGTCAGGAAGATCCCTGGAGAAAGAACTGGCAATCACTGCAGTATTCTTGCAGGAAAATCCAATGGACAGAAGAGCCTGGCAGGCTACAGTCCACGGAGTTGCAAGGAGCCAGACACGGCTGAGTACACACGCAGAGCATTTACATGTACACGATTAATGCTCAGGGGTTCAAAGGTTGCCAAGGGTTACATAATGAGACTACCATTCTTTCAAAGCAGTTCACCATGAATCTTTAGACTTTCAAACAGTTTGGCACCATGCGACTCTTTCAATATGTAGAAGTCATGACATGACCCAGGAAGTTTACCTTTGTACTGTATTTAGCTGCATATTTCCTCTCAAGAAATCCATAATAGTCTGTTTATATTTCATTTTATCAGCTGTTTTGGCACGGTTACTACTTAAACAGTTAAATATTTATTGCACATATCATGAAAATATTGGTTGAACTTCTGAACCAAAACTTTGGTCAGGTGCCAAAATTATTGCTGCTGTTCAGTCGCTAAGTCGTGCACAACTCTTTTGGACTATAGACTCCATGGACTGTGGCCTGCTAGGCTCCTCTGTCCATGGGATTTTCAGGCAAGAATACTGGAATGGGTTGCCATTTCCTACTCCAGGGGATCTTCCTGACCCAGGAATCGAACCGGTGTCTCCTGCATTAGCAGGTAGATTCTTTACCATTGAGCTACCAGGAAAGCCCAAAATTATACTACAATTCAAATTGACAGGATATTATAGATATGATGATGGTTACAGAACCATCCACAACATACAAACATATCTGACATTTGGAAGGAGACATGGACACATCCTTGATACATTTTACAAGAAATGAAAGGGAATCCTTACTCTCCCCTTCATTATAGGAAAATGGAATTGACAACTAAAGTATTTTAATCACTAAAATGTATATATCATGTTACCACATATTTCCAAGTATGAAACATGACAGCCCACTTCAACCAGTAAATTTGTACCAACAAGAGATTAGAGGGGAAAAAATCAGAAATGAATACCAGTGATTTTTCCTTTTGTTAGAGCATTTTACAGGTTGTACTAGTGATAAAGAATATGCTTGCCACAGAAGACCCAAGAGATGTGGGTTCAATCCTTGGGTCAGGAAGATCCCCTGGAGAAAGAACTGGCAATCACTGCAGTATTCTTGCAGGGAAAATCCAATGGACAGAAGAGCCTGGCAGGCTACAGTCCACGGAGTTGCAAGGAGCCAGACACGGCTGAGTACACACGCAGAGCATTTACATGTACACGATTAATGCTCAGGGGTTCAAAGGTTGCCAAGGGTTACATAATGAGACTACCATTCTTTCAAAGCAGTTCACCATGAATCTTTAGACTTTCAAACAGTTTGGCACCATGCGACTCTTTCAATATGTAGAAGTCATGACATGACCCAGGAAGTTTACCAAAACGTTTGTACTGTTTTATTTAGCCTGGTATCCAGTCTTCCAGGGCATTTACAAGCCAGTATAAATCCCTTATAGTTCCAAAAGGAACTATTTACATGCAAGGAGAGAAGCACAGGAAAATTTTAAAAAGGGATTCACGTATGCAGTCAATAATAATTTATCTGCAAAAATCTGTTTTCACACTAGTTATTTCAGCTGAATTAAAATTCAGACTTGGGGGCTAAGAGTCAGATTTTATCCTTCAAAACATAATCACTTTATCTTTGGCTACAGTAAAATTATTGTAATGGAAAGAATTTCTGATATGGAAGAAAAATCAGCTGGCATTGTATTAGGTTGGCCAAAAAGTTCATTTGAGGTTTGTGGTGCCATCTTTTTAAAAATTATTTTTAATTGGAGGATAATTGCTTTGTAATGTTGCACTGATTTCTGCCATACCATCTTATGAAAAAACTGGAATGAATATTTTTGGCAAGTGCAATACTAATCTTATTCAAATTTAAGAGATACCCAAACTTAGGCGTGGTTATTGACTTGTGTTTGGTTCAAAATCTTAAATTCTTTTATGACTATCTTCTTGTATAAAATGGAAAAAAAAAAACAAACCATTTTAACAAGTTTTTTGGGGCTCTTGTAAAAGGTAACAAAATAAAAAAGTAGAAAAAAATCAATCCTGGTTAATATTTGTTTTGAGAGGCTGACATAATAGTGTGATATCAACATTGTAGCTAGTTGTAGCCCAAATTCTTCAAAAGGCAGTAGCTAATTTTCAGTGATACTCACAGACTTGTCCCATATTTGTAAGAATTTATATTGAAATGGGTTAGAAAAATAAACTCTAAAAGAATGAAGAAACATTTTTTACATGTCATCAGAGTGAACTGTCTAAAATGCAAAATTTATCCTTTTTACTTCAGGGTTAAAAATTCCTGAATGATTCCACCGTCATATCCAAGACAAGCATTGTGTTGCATGATGCAATTTTGATTATCTTTTTTTTTTCAGTTTTTGTTATCATCATCCCTTTATGTGCCCTGTGCTTTGCTAATTTCAAACTTCATGAAATTCCCCGAATGCACCAAGCTTACCCAAGCTACCCTGTCTTCTTATACGTTATTCCCTCTGCCATATCCTCACCTCTTCTATCACCAACCTCATGAATTTTTTTTATCTTTCAAAACTGACCTTATATCATTTCCTTCATGTACTGACTTACCTATTGCCTGAAAGAAAACTCGATTTGTTTGATCTCTGTTTCCCAGACCACCGTGAGCTCCTGAAATGTAGATTCTGTGTTTTATATACTTTTGTATCTCTAAAGCATTGCTCGGCATTGCTAATTTTTAAAAAATTGTTTATTCACTTATTTTTGGCTGAACTGGACCTTCATTGCTGCACGGACTTTTCCTCTAGTTGCGGTCAGAAGGGACTACTCTCTAGCTGTGGTACATGGGCTTGTCATTGTGGTGGCCTCTTGTTGCAGAGTGTGGGCCCTTGGGAGCTTGGGCTTAGGTAGTTGTGGCTCATGGGCTTCTGTAGTTGTAGTTTCCCTGTTCTAGAGCAGAGACTCAATTGTGGTGCATGGGGTTAGTTGCCTATGACATGTGGGATCTTCCCAGACCAAGGATGGAATCTGTGTCTCCTGAATCAGCAAGCATAGTCTTTACCTCCGAGTCACCAGGGAAGCTCAGTGTTGCTGACTGAACAAATAAATCAATGAATGAAGCCCTGGTATAAATTATGCAATGTCAATCTGGTTAAAAAAATTTGTTTTGAGAGGCTGACATAATAGTGTGATATCAACATTGTAGCTAGTTGTAGCCCAAATTCTTCAAAAGGCAGTAGCTAATTTTCAGTGATACTCACAGACTTGTCCCATATTTGTAAGAATTTATATTGAAATGGGTTAGAAAAATAAACTCTAAAAGAATGAAGAAACATTTTTTACATGTCATCAGAGTGAACTGTCTAAAATGCAAAATTTATCCTTTTTACTTCAGGGTTAAAAATTCCTGAATGATTCCACCGTCATATCCAAGACAAGCATTGTGTTGCATGATGCAATTTTGATTATCTTTTTTTTTTCAGTTTTTGTTATCATCATCCCTTTATGTGCCCTGTGCTTTGCTAATTTCAAACTTCATGAAATTCCCCGAATGCACCAAGCTTACCCAAGCTACCCTGTCTTCTTATACGTTATTCCCTCTGCCATATCCTCACCTCTTCTATCACCAACCTCATGAATTTTTTTTATCTTTCAAAACTGACCTTATATCATTTCCTTCATGTACTGACTTACCTATTGCCTGAAAGAAAACTCGATTTGTTTGATCTCTGTTTCCCAGACCACCGTGAGCTCCTGAAATGTAGATTCTGTGTTTTATATACTTTTGTATCTCTAAAGCATTGCTCGGCATTGCTAATTTTTAAAAAATTGTTTATTCACTTATTTTTGGCTGAACTGGACCTTCATTGCTGCACGGACTTTTCCTCTAGTTGCGGTCAGAAGGGACTACTCTCTAGCTGTGGTACATGGGCTTGTCATTGTGGTGGCCTCTTGTTGCAGAGTGTGGGCCCTTGGGAGCTTGGGCTTAGGTAGTTGTGGCTCATGGGCTTCTGTAGTTGTAGTTTCCCTGTTCTAGAGCAGAGACTCAATTGTGGTGCATGGGGTTAGTTGCCTATGACATGTGGGATCTTCCCAGACCAAGGATGGAATCTGTGTCTCCTGAATCAGCAAGCATAGTCTTTACCTCCGAGTCACCAGGGAAGCTCAGTGTTGCTGACTGAACAAATAAATCAATGAATGAAGCCCTGGTATAAATTATGCAATGTCAATCTGGAAGCATCTGAAATTAGGTACTAGTAATTAATGAAACCACCCAAGTTTTCTAAGGGTTGGAACTAGTTGAGAGATGGATTGAAAGATGGAACAGAGAATCAGACACGTAAAGATCAAAGTGATGTTTTTGTTGCTGATATAGGCTGGGTTTCATGGTTTAGGTATATAGTCATAGTGGTTTTCCTAGTGGAACCTAAGCATTAGACACAATACTTTTTCAGTCAAGGCAATTCTGGACAACCACTGACCACCTTCATATTGACCACTAAGTTACTGGCATGACCAACAGTAGGCCAGAACACATGCATATGGTCAGATCTCAAAGGGGAAGAGGTGGAGAGCTGATCCAGACCTGCCTACTTTTTGTTCTAAACTCATCAGTCATGAAGTCAACCTTTCACTCTTGGAAAAGAGCTAGTGTGGAGTAGGATGGCCAGAAGTGTTGCTTGAATGGTTGTCCTTCTACATGGGAATGTGAAATCAAGGGAAAGTAAGCTTCTTTTTTTAACTATGTGCTCAGTTACTCAGTCATGTCCAACTCTTTGAGGCCCCTCTGTGAGCCACCAGGCTCCTCTGTTCATGGGGTTTCCCAGGCAAGAAAACTGGAGTGGGTTGTCATTTCCTTCTTCAAAGGATCTTCCTGACCCAGGGATCAAACCCAGGTTTCCTGTATTGCAGGTGGATTCTTTACTATCTGGTCCACCAGGGAAGCCTCAATTGTTGGTATCTTATCTTTTAATTTTTCAAATATAAAGAAAATGCCTGATCACTTTGAAAATTACAAGTGATTTAGATATATAAAAATAGGCCTCTCTAAAAGTGTCCTAAACTTCCAGCCCTTTTCCCCATCAGGAGATAACTATTATTTATATATGTATCTCCAGACTTTTTTCTAGGCATTGATACATGCTTAGACATACAGATTTTAAAAATCTATAAATATTTAATAATGGTAGACATTTTCTTATGTCATGTTTCATTTGTTTATGTAATATTTTTTAACATTCCATGAAAGTGAGTGTGCTCAGTTGCTCAGTCTATCTGACTTTTTTGGGGGGGTTGGGGAGGAAAGGGGGCGGGTGGGCCACTTCTATTGGTCTTTGGTTTAACTATTTTCATCCATCTTCGTTCTTTGGCCTGTGTGGGTCTCCCATCGCAGTGGCCTCTGTTGTCGCAGAGCACCGGCTCTGGGCGCATGTGCTCCAGAGCTCCGGCTCGGTAATTGGACACATCGGTCCTGCCGTTCCACGGCACGTGGGATCTTCCCAGGTCAGGGACCGAACTGGCACCCCTTGCACTGCAAGGCAGTGTCCTTACCCACTGGGCCACCAGGGAAGCCTCTGTCTGACTCTTGAAGACCCTATGGAATGTAACCCACCAGGCTACTCTGTCCATTGGATTCTTCAGGCACGCATAGTGGAGTGGAGGAGGTGTGGGGGTCCCTGGTGGTCCAGTGGGTAGAGTGCACCAGTTGAATCCCTAGCACGGGAAGATTCTACATGCCGCGGAGTGGCTGAACCGATATGTGCAATTAGGAGCCAGTGCTCTGGAGCACATGTGCCCAGAGCCAGTGCTCTGCAACAAGAGAGGCCACTGCGATGGAAAGCCCACACAGGTCAAGGAATTAAGATGGATGAAAATCAATAAATGAAGGACCAATAAAAGAGGCCAAAATTAAAAAAAAAATACTGGAGTGGGCTGCCATTTCCTCTCCTGGAGATTTTCCTGACCCAGGGATGGAATCCCTGTCTCCTGTGTCTCCTGCAGTGCAGGGGAATTCTTTACCCACAGAGCAACCTGGGAAGCCCATTCCATGAATGAATATTTCATAATTTATTTCACTATTTCTCTGTTGATGGATGGTTAAGTTGTTTCTCTCTTTTTTTACTACTACGAAGAACAAAGATTCTATATACCTATCTGTCTTACTATGTCTGTAAGAGATTGCTTAATTAAATAACATTGCTTTTAGTCAACATTTCCAATTTTTTGGACTTTTTCTAGGCATTGATACATGCTTAGACATACAGATTTTAAAAATCTATAAATATTTAATAATGGTAGACATTTTCTTATGTCATGTTTCATTTGTTTATGTAATATTTTTTAACATTCCATGAAAGTGAGTGTGCTCAGTTGCTCAGTCTATCTGACTTTTTTGGGGGGGTTGGGGAGGAAAGGGGGCGGGTGGGCCACTTCTATTGGTCTTTGGTTTAACTATTTTCATCCATCTTCGTTCTTTGGCCTGTGTGGGTCTCCCATCGCAGTGGCCTCTGTTGTCGCAGAGCACCGGCTCTGGGCGCATGTGCTCCAGAGCTCCGGCTCGGTAATTGGACACATCGGTCCTGCCGTTCCACGGCACGTGGGATCTTCCCAGGTCAGGGACCGAACTGGCACCCCTTGCACTGCAAGGCAGTGTCCTTACCCACTGGGCCACCAGGGAAGCCTCTGTCTGACTCTTGAAGACCCTATGGAATGTAACCCACCAGGCTACTCTGTCCATTGGATTCTTCAGGCACGCATAGTGGAGTGGAGGAGGTGTGGGGGTCCCTGGTGGTCCAGTGGGTAGAGTGCACCAGTTGAATCCCTAGCACGGGAAGATTCTACATGCCGCGGAGTGGCTGAACCGATATGTGCAATTGGGAGCCAGTGCTCTGGAGCACATGTGCCCAGAGCCAGTGCTCTGCAACAAGAGAGGCCACTGCGATGGAAAGCCCACACAGGTCAAGGAATTAAGATGGATGAAAATCAATAAATGAAGGACCAATAAAAGAGGCCAAAATTAAAAAAAAAATACTGGAGTGGGCTGCCATTTCCTCTCCTGGAGATTTTCCTGACCCAGGGATGGAATCCCTGTCTCCTGTGTCTCCTGCAGTGCAGGGGAATTCTTTACCCACAGAGCAACCTGGGAAGCCCATTCCATGAATGAATATTTCATAATTTATTTCACTATTTCTCTGTTGATGGATGGTTAAGTTGTTTCTCTCTTTTTTTACTACTACGAAGAACAAAGATTCTATATACCTATCTGTCTTACTATGTCTGTAAGAGAGATTGCTATAAATAACATTGCTGAGTCACATAACTCATGCATTACAGTTTCCATGGTTATTTGCACAGTGTGCTTTACAAATCTATACTAACAATATATTAACTTTCTGTTTCCCAAACTGTATGTACCTTGCATATTATAAATCCTTCAAGTTTTTCCCAGTTACGTGGGTAAAACATTGTTTTAATTCCATTTCCTTTATTAATTATGATGGATATGATTTTGCACATTTATTAGTGTTTAGTACTTTCCAGTTCACAATTTTTGCCCATTTTCCTGTGGTAGTTTAACTTTTTCATGTCATATGAAATTTAATTCTATTTCTGCTAAATGTATTGCAAATATTTTCTTAAAGAAGTGGCGTTCTTTTCACTTTGCTTAATAGTGAATGTTTTACTTGCAGATTTTAATGGCAACATTTTTATAGACTAAATTCCTATGTAATCATCATCCTCCTTTGGGAGTCTCTCTTTTGTTTCATTGATCTATTTATCTGTTCTTCATACTGTTTAATTCTATAGTGGCAGTCTTTAATAACAATAACCTCTAATATTTACTGAATCCTTAATAAGCACCTGGCATCATTCTACTAATCTTTACAACTATTGTATGTGGTAATTAACATTATTATTACCATTTTGAATATTTGGAAACTGAGGTCCAAAGAGGCTAGTAATTTGCCTAGGGTTACCAACATAGTCCGCAGCTGAGTATTGCCTGTCTATAGTCAATGTTAGACACTATATGGTGAATACCTTCACAGGAGAATAGACTGCATTGACAACTGGTATAGCAACTCGTCCCTCAATTCTGTTGTATTTTATAGTTGTCTTTACTCTGATGGGTAAATTTTAAAATTAAAAACTTTGACAACTTTGGTTTTTTTTTTTATGCATTACTGGAGTGGGCTGCCATTTCCTCTCCTGGAGATTTTCCTGACCCAGGGATGGAATCCCTGTCTCCTGTGTCTCCTGCAGTGCAGGGGAATTCTTTACCCACAGAGCAACCTGGGAAGCCCATTCCATGAATGAATATTTCATAATTTATTTCACTATTTCTCTGTTGATGGATGGTTAAGTTGTTTCTCTCTTTTTTTACTACTACGAAGAACAAAGATTCTATATACCTATCTGTCTTACTATGTCTGTAAGAGAGATTGCTATAAATAACATTGCTGAGTCACATAACTCATGCATTACAGTTTCCATGGTTATTTGCACAGTGTGCTTTACAAATCTATACTAACAATATATTAACTTTCTGTTTCCCAAACTGTATGTACCTTGCATATTATAAATCCTTCAAGTTTTTCCCAGTTACGTGGGTAAAACATTGTTTTAATTCCATTTCCTTTATTAATTATGATGGATATGATTTTGCACATTTATTAGTGTTTAGTACTTTCCAGTTCACAATTTTTGCCCATTTTCCTGTGGTAGTTTAACTTTTTCATGTCATATGAAATTTAATTCTATTTCTGCTAAATGTATTGCAAATATTTTCTTAAAGAAGTGGCGTTCTTTTCACTTTGCTTAATAGTGAATGTTTTACTTGCAGATTTTAATGGCAACATTTTTATAGACTAAATTCCTATGTAATCATCATCCTCCTTTGGGAGTCTCTCTTTTGTTTCATTGATCTATTTATCTGTTCTTCATACTGTTTAATTCTATAGTGGCAGTCTTTAATAACAATAACCTCTAATATTTACTGAATCCTTAATAAGCACCTGGCATCATTCTACTAATCTTTACAACTATTGTATGTGGTAATTAACATTATTATTACCATTTTGAATATTTGGAAACTGAGGTCCAAAGAGGCTAGTAATTTGCCTAGGGTTACCAACATAGTCCGCAGCTGAGTATTGCCTGTCTATAGTCAATGTTAGACACTATATGGTGAATACCTTCACAGGAGAATAGACTGCATTGACAACTGGTATAGCAACTCGTCCCTCAATTCTGTTGTATTTTATAGTTGTCTTTACTCTGATGGGTAAATTTTAAAATTAAAAAACTTTGTTTCCACTGAAATTCCTGTTGGGTATTTATTTATTATTTTTAATTTGGTTTCACTGCTCACCTTACAGGGTCTTAGTTCCCTGACCAAGGGTTGAACTTGCACCCTCAGTAGTGAAAACAAAGCTTTCTAACTCCTGGACCACCAGGGAATTCTGTTTCGAGTTTTTAATGATAACTGGAAATTTTAGATTATCTTGGGAGAGAGACATCATTGTTATGGGCTGAGTTGTTCATAAAATTCATCACGGTTGCCACAGATGTAAATAATAATTTAGTTTGACATAGAATTCTAGACTCAAAGTAACTTTGAAGACATTGATTCCAGTGTATTCTGATATCCAGCACTGTAGAAGAGAATTAGAGGTCGGTCTAATCCTCTCAGATCAGAATTATTAAAAAAAGAAGACCTCACAATTTGATGTGAATTACTGCAAAAATGGATTAGTGTGGAAGCTTATAAATTCTGTATGAACTATTTTGCTGTACATTGCTTTTATGTTTTTCTACTCTGTAGTTTTTCCAGTAATACAGTCTTACTAGGGAGGATGAAGTTGAGCTTCCCAGGTGGCTCAGTGGTAAAGAATCTGCTTGCCAATGCAGGAGACGTGGGTTTTATTCCTGGTTTGGGAAGACCCTTTGGAGAAGCAAATGGCAACCCATTCCAGTATTCAAGCCTGGGGGATCCCATGGACAGAGGAGCCTGGTGGGCTACAGTCCAGGGGCTTACAAAGAGTTGATAATTCTATAGTGGCATTTAATAACAATAACCTCTAATATTTACTGAATCCTTAATAAGCACCTGGCATCATTCTACTAATCTTTACAACTATTGTATGTGGTAATTAACATTATTATTACCATTTTGAATATTTGGAAACTGAGGTCCAAAGAGGCTAGTAATTTGCCTAGGGTTACCAACATAGTCCGCAGCTGAGTATTGCCTGTCTATAGTCAATGTTAGACACTATATGGTGAATACCTTCACAGGAGAATAGACTGCATTGACAACTGGTATAGCAACTCGTCCCTCAATTCTGTTGTATTTTATAGTTGTCTTTACTCTGATGGGTAAATTTTAAAATTAAAAAACTTTGTTTCCACTGAAATTCCTGTTGGGTATTTATTTATTATTTTTAATTTGGTTTCACTGCTCACCTTACAGGGTCTTAGTTCCCTGACCAAGGGTTGAACTTGCACCCTCAGTAGTGAAAACAAAGCTTTCTAACTCCTGGACCACCAGGGAATTCTGTTTCGAGTTTTTAATGATAACTGGAAATTTTAGATTATCTTGGGAGAGAGACATCATTGTTATGGGCTGAGTTGTTCATAAAATTCATCACGGTTGCCACAGATGTAAATAATAATTTAGTTTGACATAGAATTCTAGACTCAAAGTAACTTTGAAGACATTGATTCCAGTGTATTCTGATATCCAGCACTGTAGAAGAGAATTAGAGGTCGGTCTAATCCTCTCAGATCAGAATTATTAAAAAAAGAAGACCTCACAATTTGATGTGAATTACTGCAAAAATGGATTAGTGTGGAAGCTTATAAATTCTGTATGAACTATTTTGCTGTACATTGCTTTTATGTTTTTCTACTCTGTAGTTTTTCCAGTAATACAGTCTTACTAGGGAGGATGAAGTTGAGCTTCCCAGGTGGCTCAGTGGTAAAGAATCTGCTTGCCAATGCAGGAGACGTGGGTTTTATTCCTGGTTTGGGAAGACCCTTTGGAGAAGCAAATGGCAACCCATTCCAGTATTCAAGCCTGGGGGATCCCATGGACAGAGGAGCCTGGTGGGCTACAGTCCAGGGGCTTACAAAGAGTTGAAAGAGTTGAACATGCCTGAACATAGATAGGATGAGAAAATTAATCGTTCATCTTTTCATTCAATTAGCATAATCAAATTGAAAGAACACTAAACTAAGGGGAAAAAAATAAGAAACTCTTGTTACTAAAGAGGAAGCTGATTAAAGATTGTGTCACTTTGTTAGTGCAGAAGCAAGACCAGAATCCAAGTCTCTTAATTATGAGATGCCTATTAGGAGAGAGTTTGCTGGAGTAAAGAAAAGTTGAAACTTTTACTCAGATGATGAAGGGGTCCTGACCAAAGCTAATCTCTAGTGGCAAAGCCAACCTGAAATACACAGGTACTTTGACTTTTGCTTGTTCTGACTATTGCTTGTTTAGATTTGGAACTTTCAACCATTAAAAATATTAACCCCCTTTTTAATCATTGTCTACATATGTTTAAACAGTATTTGTATACATAAAACTCTGGAATCTCTATTAATTCCTAAGGATATTTAAAGTACTGATTTACACTAGAAACTCAATTTTTCCATATTTGTTTCCCATATTCATTTTTATAAATCAGGGAATTACCTGTGGGACATGAATTTACTAACTTTGAGATGGAGATTATGCCCAGAGAACTTTTATTTATGAATAATTGGCTCCTGGATTGGTGAAACAGAGCATGAGTCTGATGGTCTTATTACAAGTTGCCCTGCAGGGTTTCATGAAAAAGAAACGTGAGGATTTAGATAAATAGTGCCTGTTCAATGAAATTGATCATTTTGAAACCAAGTCCTTCATTGGACACTCTATTTCAGTTGTTAGCATGTTTAACAATCTTGCCTGTCCATGTGCTGGCCTTGGGAATAAAAACAATTACAAGCAAAGCAGAGTGTTCATCATTACTTTATATTTTAATTTTGGCCTCTTTTATTGTTTTTTTATTTATTTATTTTCATCAGTCTTTGGCCTGTGTGGGCCTCCCATTGCAGTGGCCTCTCTCATTGCAGAGCACCAGTTCTGGGCACACGTGCTCCAGAGCGCTGGCTCATAATTGGACACACTGGTCCAGTCGCTCTGCGGCACGTGGGATCTTATCGGGCCAGGGACCGAACCAGACCCCCCTGCACTGTGAAGCAGCTTCTTTACCCACTGGACCACCAGGGAAGGCCTATTTTTACTTTTTTAGAACAACTTTTTATGTGGACCATTTAAAAAGTCTTTTTGTCTCTAAGTCATCATTTATTTTTCATTCATCTTTACTTCTTGGTATATGTGGGCCCATCGCAGTGGCCTCTCTCGCTGCAGAGCACCTGCTCTGGGCTCATGTGCTCCAGAGTGCCTACTTATAATTGGACACCCTGGCCCAGCCATTCCTCTGCATGTGGGATCTTCCTGGGCCAGCGATCGAACTGGTGCCCCTTGCACTGCAAGGCGGACTCTTTGCCCACTGGACCACCAGTGAAGCCTCCTTTTTTTTCTTTTAATGCTGTAGTCTTTTGGCCCTGAGGCATGTGGAATCTTAGGTGTCCAACCAAGGATAGAACACATACCCTCTGCACTGGAAGGAGGTCTTAACCACTGGACTGCCAGGAAGTCTCCATCATTAGTTTTTTAAAGAAAGTTAAAGTGTCTACTTAAAAAAGAAGAAATGTATAATATAGAAGAAAACATCTGACTCTGAAACTTGTGTATAATTACTAATGGAATATATAGCACAGAGGGAAGCCTGATGGCTCAGTAGTAAAGAATATGCTTGCCAAGGCAGGAGATGCAGGTTTGATCCCTGGGTTGGGAAGATCCCCTCAAAGAGGAAATGGCAACGCACTCCAGCATTCTTTCTTGCCTGGAAAGAAGAAAGTCCCATGGACAAAGGAGTCTGGCAGGCTTCCGTCCATGGGGTCACAAAGAGTCAGACATGGTTGAGAGACTAAGCATGCTCACAAAATACTAAAGAGAAAAATGACATTCATGTTTAATTATGCCCTAAATTTATTTATTGAAAGATCTTAGGCCTATACTCCAATTCATTCCTATGTGCACTGAATGAGGAAGAATAAGGTGAATCATCATTTTTGGTTTGGTAAAACCTGTTTCCATTGGTGGAAGATATTTTCACAATTCATTGACGTATATTATTGTTCAGCTATTACTGGGTGATCAAGTGCAGTTTGGCACAATATGATGTTTCAACAGTTGCTCAAAATTAACAGCGACTACAGAACCCTTTGTGATCAGCTAAGGTTATTTTTAAACCAAGTTTTAGATAACTCAGACAAGTGCTGTTGCATTTTACGCGGTAATTGCAGCAAGATTTGCCATTGAAAGTGGTGCAAGCCATTTGGCAGTATGCATTGTAAAACCGTTTTTAGTTTTGAAAACCATTGAAAACAGAACCTCAAAGCAATGGGAGAGTGGTGCTATTTTAATTAGAACGATCACACCTTATTCTTTTAGGAATCCTCTGTCTCTTGGTATAAGTTGTCTATTTGTTTGTGGAGGGAAGCCTTCTGAAATCCTTGAAGCTTAGGTGAAATTAACCACCTCCATCTCATACTTTGACTTCGTCCTCCATGAAACCAACCTACGTGTGAACTTGCACAACGTTCTCAGAACTCTGTATTTATTTAACTTGAAGGCAAAACAGCAACACGCTAAATAATGTGATTAAAGTTGTTAAAAGCCAAAATAAACACTTATAATTATCTCAAGAAAAATGGTGTCGGGCAAGTGCAGTCCCTATAAAGCGGACCCCGCGTGCGTCTTTCAGGCCCTGCCGCACAGTAGATCATAGTTAAAGGTCTGTTAACAGACCTCTGACGGCTGAGCTGGGCAGCTTGTGGCTTTCTTTGAAACCTATTGGCATAATGTGAATTTATGTGTGAGGTGCAAATTGGCAGTTGCCTTCTATTGGTGCCCTGGCAGAACAGAAATCATACTGTAGGGCTACCAAGCAGGAAGTGCCCCTTTGCTTTGAAATTACCCAGCATTCTTTCTTGCCTGGAAAGAAGAAAGTCCCATGGACAAAGGAGTCTGGCAGGCTTCCGTCCATGGGGTCACAAAGAGTCAGACATGGTTGAGAGACTAAGTGTTTAAAAAAAAAACATCTTTATATCCCTTTTTTTGCTTAGGCCTATACTCCAATTCATTCCTATGTGCACTGAATGAGGAAGAATAAGGTGAATCATCATTTTTGGTTTGGTAAAACCTGTTTCCATTGGTGGAGGATATTTTCGCAGTTCGTTGACGTATATTATTGTTCAGGTGTTAGTGGGTGATTGAGTGCAGTTTGGCAGAATATGATGTTTCAACAGTTGCTCAAAATTAACAGCGACTACAGAACCCGTGGTGATGAGCTAAGGTTATTTTTAAACCAAGTTTTAGATAACTCAGACAAGTGCTGTTGCATTTTACGCGGTAATTGCAGCAAGATTTGCCATTGAAAGTGGTGCAAGCCATTTGGCAGTATGCATTGTAAAACCGTTTTTAGTTTTGAAAACCATTGAAAACAGAACCTCAAAGCAATGGGAGAGTGGTGCTATTTTAATTAGAACGATCACACCTTATTCTTTTAGGAATCCTCTGTCTCTTGGTATAAGTTGTCTATTTGTTTGTGGAGGGAAGCCTTCTGAAATCCTTGAAGCTTAGGTGAAATTAACCACCTCCATCTCATACTTTGACTTCGTCCTCCATGAAACCAACCTACGTGTGAACTTGCACAACGTTCTCAGAACTCTGTATTTATTTAACTTGAAGGCAAAACAGCAACACGCTAAATAATGTGATTAAAGTTGTTAAAAGCCAAAATAAACACTTATAATTATCTCAAGAAAAATGGTGTCGGGCAAGTGCAGTCCCTATAAAGCGGACCCCGCGTGCGTCTTTCAGGCCCTGCCGCACAGTAGATCATAGTTAAAGGTCTGTTAACAGACCTCTGACGGCTGAGCTGGGCAGCTTGTGGCTTTCTTTGAAACCTATTGGCATAATGTGAATTTATGTGTGAGGTGCAAATTGGCAGTTGCCTTCTATTGGTGCCCCTGGCAGAACAGAAATCATACTGTAGGGCTACCAGCAGGAAGTGCATTGCTTTGAAATTACCCAGCAGGGTTTCCACTCGCTGCTCTCACTGCTTCTGAGACAGAGGCTTTCCATCGTCTGGCCGTGATTAAAATCAAAGTGGAGGCTTCTTTGCTGGGTGCCAGTAAACTTAGGTGAAAAACAGAAACAATCTGGAGTTTAATTATTTTAAAATGCAATGTAGGCAAGAAACAAAGATGAAAGCATTTTTGACTAATCTACCCCAATTATTTCACATAAACGGATTTGCTAAAAAAGAGACCCATAGAGAGAGAGACTGGCTTTACCAGAGACTTCATAACCTATCTCGCAGCCATAAAATATATCTATGCCACATACGCCGTCTTACAAAACTCAAAGAAAAATGTCCAAATGTTATATCTGGGGTGAATAAGGAAAACCAAATGTGTCTTTACCTTAGTCCAAATGCAAAATGCTGCAGTATATGAAATAAGTCTTCAAAACATTGAAGAGAATTTATTGGTTAATTACTTACTACTTTAAAATAATCCATCTATGAGGGAGTATCTTTGGACTATAATCAAGATTGGTATAATTGCATCACAGGCTAGACAGGTAATTTCCATCATATGTGTAAATCCCAAAGTTGGAAGGTTCTGGATTTCTTCTTTTCAGTTTCTTTTTTTCCTAGAAGCATACAAAAGCACCCATCATGAGCTCAGTGTTTGCTGTCTCTAACAAATCCACTAGGAGAATATTTTGGACAAAATATAGGAATATAAGCTTGCTGTTACACTAAACCAAAACCAACCAACTCTCAAACAAACAAACAAACA
The DNA here is from genome assembly GCA_022376925.1 of Tragulus kanchil. NCBI lineage: Eukaryota > Metazoa > Chordata > Mammalia > Artiodactyla > Tragulidae > Tragulus > Tragulus kanchil. The sequence goes on from JAIOJX010000023.1 coordinate 137,050,275, forward strand.
AAAATAATCATTGGAATCAAGAGTTAATGTATAGGTTCTTTGGAGAGTAGCCATACATGAGTATTGGGAGTTCGTGTTATCAGTTAACAAATAGTTTATGAGTACATGATGTGTGGTAGGCACTATGATCAGGACTGGTAGCCAGACTGAAGCTAGAGAATTAAATAATTATTTACACCTCTCATTCTGGAGAGGGACTGCCAAGCAAAGTAAGTAAGACTGTGCCAGGGAGTACATAGCAGGACACCTATCCCACAACTGGACTCTTATCACAAAGCAAAGTGTAGAGGTTACAGTTCTGCTGCAATCATTTTACTTAATTTTCTTGTTTTATTTTTTAATTTTTGCAGTATAATTGCCTTACAATGTTGTGTTAGTGTCTGATATAATCAAAGTGAATCAGCTGTACGTATACTGTATCAAAAGTTGTTGTTTTAGTCAATAAGTCATGTCCAACTCTTGGCGACCCCATGGGCTTTAGTCCCCCTGGCTCTTCTGTCCATGGGATTTCCCAGGCAAGAATACTGGAGTGGGTTGCCATTTCCTTTGCCAGGGGATCTTCCTACCCAGTCACTGAATCCACATCTCCTGCTTGGCAGGTGAATTCTTTATCACTGAGCCACCTGGGAAGCCCAAATGAAAAATACTACTAAGTGCCATACAATAGATCTTTCTTTCTTTCTTTTTATTATTATTATTATTATTATTATTATTATTATTATTATTAGGGTATAATTGCTTTACAGGCAACAGAAGGCTTAGTAGTAAAGAATCCACCTGGCAATGCAGGAGACACAGGGGACATGGATTCTATCTCTGGATTGGGAAAATGCTCTGGAGAAGGAAATGGCAACCCACTTCAGTATTCTTTACCTGAAAATTCCATGGACAGAAGAGCCTGAATTGCTGCAGTGCGTGGGGTTGCAAAAAGTCAACTGAGTGACTGAGCATGCATGTACCACGTGAACTGCAGTGTAAGAAAGAGAGGACTCAGTAACATAGTTATGTTAATGAACATTTATGAAGGTAAAGGGATAAATTAGGAATTTGGGAATAACATATACACATTACTACATATAAAATAGATAGCCAACCAGGACCTACTTTATAACACAGGGAATTCTACTCAATATCTTGTAATAACCTATATGGGAAGAGAATCTGAGCTGCACACTTGATACTAACAACATTGTTAATCAGTACCCCTTTAATTAAAAAATAAATAGATTAATTAATTTTACTAATATGAAAAAAGAAACGTTATTCCTTCTTAAAAAAAAAGAGCATTTTGGAGTGTTTTTTAACCTATCTGCATTCAGGACACAGCAATTGTAACTTGGTTAGTTTGACAGATAGAAGCACAGAAGACTCAGGCTGCCTCTGGGCTTGTGAAATTAACATAGAATTCAATGGCTTTAACTGCAAATCTGCTTACAAAAGCTAGCTCCCACTGGTGGAAGTATCTTTCTTTGCAGTGTATGAAGTTGCTGGAAGCTTTTGTCTCTCTCAAATGCTTCTCCTATTGAGAGCTTTCACTCTATTTCCAAACTGACCTTTTATTGAATGAGCATAGTCATTTTGTTCCCATGACATGGGTTCAGTCAAATGTACGTACTCATTATCCAGTATCCAGCACCTCCAGCTATTGTCATGTTGTAGCCCTTGGACTAAACTTCCCAATGAGCGAATTTGTTTATTCCTCTATCATCTCTTTTTAGTATCCAATACACTGCACATTTTTCAGGTTTATAAGGGTTTCAGTTTTATGAAGAATGTGGCCATATTTCTAAAGTTATCAATTGCTTCTATAGATAAAATGCATTTTAGACTTTCTTTTTAATTGGTGTAAAGAAAATGAATGGAGAGGCTATATGCTTATAAAAATAGTTTCGGATAGTAGAATAAGGTTTGGTAAATAAGATCCAAGTTGCATCTGTATGTCCTGGAAATTACTATTATCATATATTATCCACCAAATATAAGTGGCCTTTTTCCTCCAGAGTGGCTTAAAAGCCCTTGTGTAAAACAAATATTATTATTTGCGTTTACAGGTAGAAACAAACTCAGGAAGTGTCAAATGGGCCACTATGGAAATTTTCAGCATGTTTCCTGGAAGAGACTGAGGTAAGACTGGAAATTTTATACAGTCTTTATTTGATATTGACTTGTACATATATGAATGTGAGTCATAAACAATGTGTTCAGTAAGTTATGCTAATTTAAACCATGTAAACCAAGACTTCCCTGGTGGTCTGGTGGTTGTACTACACAATCCCATTGCAGGGAGCCCAGGTTAAGTTTCTGGTTGGGGAACTAAGATTCCCACATATCATGTGGCAAAGAACCAATACTGTAAAAAAACCTCAATCTTGTAAGAGATATTGTAATAAATTCAATAAGGACTTTAAAAATGGTCCACATAAAATAATTTTTTAGAATTAAAAAAGCCCATGTAAAGCATGTTCATAAGAAAACAATAAGTAACGTAGAGAATATTTTTATACACATTGTATTGTTTAATTTTGACTTCATACTGGATATCCTTCTGTGAACTTAACATAGAATACAATGGCTTTAGCTGCAAATATGCTTACAAAAGCTAGCTCCCACTGGTGGAAGTATCTTTCTTTGCAGTGTATGAAGTTGCTGGAAGCTTTTGTCTCTCTCAAATGCTTCTCCTATTGAGAGCTTTCACTCTATTTCCAAACTGACCTTTTATTGAATGAGCATAGTCATTTTGTTCCCATGACATGGGTTCAGTCAAATGTACGTACTCATTATCCAGTATCCAGCACCTCCAGCTATTGTCATGTTGTAGCCCTTGGACTAAACTTCCCAATGAGCGAATTTGTTTATTCCTCTATCATCTCTTTTTAGTATCCAATACACTGCACATTTTTCAGGTTTATAAGGGTTTCAGTTTTATGAAGAATGTGGCCATATTTCTAAAGTTATCAATTGCTTCTATAGATAAAATGCATTTTAGACTTTCTTTTTAATTGGTGTAAAGAAAATGAATGGAGAGGCTATATGCTTATAAAAATAGTTTCGGATAGTAGAATAAGGTTTGGTAAATAAGATCCAAGTTGCATCTGTATGTCCTGGAAATTACTATTATCATATATTATCCACCAAATATAAGTGGCCTTTTTCCTCCAGAGTGGCTTAAAAGCCCTTGTGTAAAACAAATATTATTATTTGCGTTTACAGGTAGAAACAAACTCAGGAAGTGTCAAATGGGCCACTATGGAAATTTTCAGCATGTTTCCTGGAAGAGACTGAGGTAAGACTGGAAATTTTATACAGTCTTTATTTGATATTGACTTGTACATATATGAATGTGAGTCATAAACAATGTGTTCAGTAAGTTATGCTAATTTAAACCATGTAAACCAAGACTTCCCTGGTGGTCTGGTGGTTGTACTACACAATCCCATTGCAGGGAGCCCAGGTTAAGTTTCTGGTTGGGGAACTAAGATTCCCACATATCATGTGGCAAAGAACCAATACTGTAAAAAAACCTCAATCTTGTAAGAGATATTGTAATAAATTCAATAAGGACTTTAAAAATGGTCCACATAAAATAATTTTTTAGAATTAAAAAAGCCCATGTAAAGCATGTTCATAAGAAAACAATAAGTAACGTAGAGAATATTTTTATACACATTGTATTGTTTAATTTTGACTTCATACTGGATATCCTTCTGTGACTTTAACCCTTATCTTGTTGTTCTGTTGCTCAGTCGTGCCTGACTCTTTGCAACCCCATGGGCTTGTTATTATTGGCATACATAATGGCCTGCCTTGGGAGATAACCTGAGCCCACCCAACTGTGAAGGACTGTGACATTCTTGAGTGCTTTGTGTGGCAAATGGCACCCCTAGTCTTTGCTTACATTCCACTCAGAAAGGTAGCGTTTGGGTAGCTGGAATTGCAAATAGCAGTGGCATCTCTGTTTATTGATGTAACAGGAGATATTCCGTGTCAAAACACCCGTGAAATGACGGTAAGGAACTAAAACTAACCCATGCCCCTGCCTCAGGCTTGCCATTCTTGGAGATATTTGCAAGAATTGCATGGGTTTTTTACTTTGTTTTCCTCGGCCCCACCCCCATCTCTGATCCATAAAAGAACATGGTATATAAGTCCTGGGGAGATGGTTGTTTTGACAGCTAGTTTGCCGCCATCTTGGTCAGCTGGCTTTCCAAATAAAGTCATATTTCTTATTTCAACCCCTGGTCTCTCAGATTTATTGGCCTATTGTGCAGTGAACAGAGAGAGCTTGGACTCTGTAACAGTATCATTTAATCTTCCCCACAGCTCTTTTGGGTGAGTAAGATGCCTTGAGCCCTGCTTCTCTTTTCTTGCTGTGTCCATTCTTAGAAGTTTCATCCACTTTATAGGTTCAATTACTGTCTCTATACTGATCATTTCAAAACTTGTATTTATGTCCCTAATAATTCTCCCAACCTATAAAAAAAACCCCTATATTTGGAAGTTTCACAAATACCTAAAAATAACCATGAATTTATCATCCTTCTTGCCAAAGTTCCTCATTTTCCTGTATTCCTCCTCCTAGTTAACATCCAGGCTGGAACCTGGAAGTTATTTTAGGCCCCTCCTTCCTGTTAATCTTCTTTACTCAATTAGTAATGACAATGACATTTCCTCAATATCTCCTAATTCTCCCATATTTAGTTCAGGCCTTATCACTTTACCTGGCTCATTGCAATAACCCTATTGCTTAGAATTGGACTTTTTCTGCTCACACAGAGATGGTTCTAAAAACTGGGACTCTTAATCAAAATCTTTGTGAATGGTATCTCATTGCTTTTAGAATCAAGTCTAAATTCTTTACAGAAATAATAATGATGTTATTAAAAAATAGGACCCATGACTAAGTTTCCAGTTTTTTATCCTATTGTTGCCTGATCAGATGCTTAGATCACATGTGATACACAATGATCACTGTGGGACAGCCCCAGGGTTGCCTCCTGGTTTGCAAATCCATGGATAGAATACACCATATTTTTAAAACAAAGGATCAAAAATTATATGATCATCTACATAGATGCTCAAATGACATTTGAAAAAATTCAACCCTCATTCAAGTTAAAAAGTAATTAGAAATTACATGTGTGCATGCTCAGTCGCTTCAGTCATGTCCAGCTCTTTGAGGCCCCATTGACTGTAGCCCACCAGGCTCCTCTGTCCATGGGATCTCCCAGTAAAGAATACTACTGTGGCTCTGGAGTGCATGCACCCAGAGCCGGTGCTCTGTAACCAGAGAGGCCACTACAATGGGAGGTTTACACAGGCCAAAGAATAAAGATGGATGAAAAAAATAATTAAATAAAATAAAAAAGGAGGTCAAAATTAAAAAAAAAAAAAGAATACTGCTGTGGGTTGCCATGCCCTCCTCCAGGAGATCTACTCAACCCAGGGATAGAACCTGAGTCTTCTGTATCTCCTACATTGTAGGCATATTCTCTATTGCTGAGGCACTGGGGAAGCCCACTTTGAAAATCACAGTTATCCTAATATGATAATGACTAGAATTAATGAAAAATACTGTCTCTATACTGATCATTTCAAAACTTGTATTTATGTCCCTAATAATTCTCCCAACCTATAAAAAAAACCCCTATATTTGGAAGTTTCACAAATACCTAAAAATAACCATGAATTTATCATCCTTCTTGCCAAAGTTCCTCATTTTCCTGTATTCCTCCTCCTAGTTAACATCCAGGCTGGAACCTGGAAGTTATTTTAGGCCCCTCCTTCCTGTTAATCTTCTTTACTCAATTAGTAATGACAATGACATTTCCTCAATATCTCCTAATTCTCCCATATTTAGTTCAGGCCTTATCACTTTACCTGGCTCATTGCAATAACCCTATTGCTTAGAATTGGACTTTTTCTGCTCACACAGAGATGGTTCTAAAAACTGGGACTCTTAATCAAAATCTTTGTGAATGGTATCTCATTGCTTTTAGAATCAAGTCTAAATTCTTTACAGAAATAATAATGATGTTATTAAAAAATAGGACCCATGACTAAGTTTCCAGTTTTTTATCCTATTGTTGCCTGATCAGATGCTTAGATCACATGTGATACACAATGATCACTGTGGGACAGCCCCAGGGTTGCCTCCTGGTTTGCAAATCCATGGATAGAATACACCATATTTTTAAAACAAAGGATCAAAAATTATATGATCATCTACATAGATGCTCAAATGACATTTGAAAAAATTCAACCCTCATTCAAGTTAAAAAGTAATTAGAAATTACATGTGTGCATGCTCAGTCGCTTCAGTCATGTCCAGCTCTTTGAGGCCCCATTGACTGTAGCCCACCAGGCTCCTCTGTCCATGGGATCTCCCAGTAAAGAATACTACTGTGGCTCTGGAGTGCATGCACCCAGAGCCGGTGCTCTGTAACCAGAGAGGCCACTACAATGGGAGGTTTACACAGGCCAAAGAATAAAGATGGATGAAAAAAATAATTAAATAAAATAAAAAAGGAGGTCAAAATTAAAAAAAAAAAAAAGAATACTGCTGTGGGTTGCCATGCCCTCCTCCAGGAGATCTACTCAACCCAGGGATAGAACCTGAGTCTTCTGTATCTCCTACATTGTAGGCATATTCTCTATTGCTGAGGCACTGGGGAAGCCCACTTTGAAAATCACAGTTATCCTAATATGATAATGACTAGAATTAATGAAGGGGATAACTGGAGGAATTCTTTTTTTTTTTTAATTTAATTTATTTCTTTATTTTAAAGCTTTTACAGAGTTTTGTTGTTCATAGACACACATGTTCCCAGATCAGTCATATGCATATCCCTGGTTCCCTCCCCCCTCCCAAGCCCCCCCACCCCACTCCTCCAGGCTGTCCCACCAAGCCTTTGTAAGTACTCCTATTCCCTTAGGGCAAGGACAATAGCTGTCTTTTTCACATGATAGTATAGGTTTCCATGTTACTCCCTCTCTCCCACCCACTGTTTATTCCCCACAATGAACTGGAGGAATTCGTACTCAAGTCAAGACCAAGAAAGACACTGCAATCTCTATTTTTATTTAACTTTGGGAACATCAGTCATTGTCATCAGATACTAGAAACTGGAGGCATAAGAATTGGAAACCGAGAAGTTAAGCCATCTCTTGATGATTTGAATACAAATAAGGTGCATAACAGCACGAAGAGTGACTATCCTTGGTTTAAGAAAGCCTAAAGGAGTGATAAGACTTCCTACCATTTCCTTATATTTTCAAAAGAAGTAGCAAAAGAATAAGCTCAAAACCAATGAAAATGGTTACCCAAAAATGAGGGAAGGGAATAAGGTAGAGGCCATTTTGGAGTTTGGTGAATATTTTACACACTGTTAAATCAAAATGAGATCACGAAGGAAAAACAACCTGATGTGTTTTCATTTTTATTTTATTTATTTATTTGACTGCACTGGCTCCTCCTTGCTGCTCGGGCTTTCTTTAGTTGTGAGGACTACTTTAGTTGCAGCGTGTGAGCTTCTTATTGTGGTGGATTCTCCTATTGCAGAGAATGGGCTTTCCGGTATGTGGACTTCATTAGTTGCTGCATGTGGGCTCAGTAGTTTTGGTTCCTGGGCTCTAGAGGACAGGTTCAATAGCTGTGGCACACCGACTTAGTTGCTCTGCAGCTTGTGGAATCTTCCCAGACCAGAGATCAAACCCGTGTCTCCTGCATTGGCAGTTGGAGTCTTAACCGCTGGGCTACCAGGGCAGTCCTGAACCTGATGTTTTGAACAGAGTGCTATAGAGGGGACCCTGTTCTGAGGAGCAGACACTCCTGTCAGGGCTGCACCTCTGAGGGTGCAAGGAGGCCGGCTGTGGGAGTGCTGGGGAAAGACTGGAACCAGGTGCCAGCATGGAGGGCGCCCTGAGGACAAAGAGGGGAGGCAGGATGTAAACAGAAGTAACTCTCTTCTAGTCTGCCCCTCTCTTTCTTCCTAAGAAAACTGTGACAAAGCAGATATTTAATCTGCAGGGTCCTAGCATCAGCATTACAAAGCACAGGAAAGTTTTGAGGCTGAAGACAATACCTTTTAATTGGCATTTCTGGGAAAATTGGAACCAAGCATTTTTCCTTTGATCCTGTAGAAAAGGTTGTTTGAATACCAAGAGGCACATTAGGCAAAAGCTGATTTCACAAGGGCCCCAGTGATGTAGATTCGCTACCAAGAAAGACACTGCAATCTCTATTTTTATTTAACTTTGGGAACATCAGTCATTGTCATCAGATACTAGAAACTGGAGGCATAAGAATTGGAAACCGAGAAGTTAAGCCATCTCTTGATGATTTGAATACAAATAAGGTGCATAACAGCACGAAGAGTGACTATCCTTGGTTTAAGAAAGCCTAAAGGAGTGATAAGACTTCCTACCATTTCCTTATATTTTCAAAAGAAGTAGCAAAAGAATAAGCTCAAAACCAATGAAAATGGTTACCCAAAAATGAGGGAAGGGAATAAGGTAGAGGCCATTTTGGAGTTTGGTGAATATTTTACACACTGTTAAATCAAAATGAGATCACGAAGGAAAAACAACCTGATGTGTTTTCATTTTTATTTTATTTATTTATTTGACTGCACTGGCTCCTCCTTGCTGCTCGGGCTTTCTTTAGTTGTGAGGACTACTTTAGTTGCAGCGTGTGAGCTTCTTATTGTGGTGGATTCTCCTATTGCAGAGAATGGGCTTTCCGGTATGTGGACTTCATTAGTTGCTGCATGTGGGCTCAGTAGTTTTGGTTCCTGGGCTCTAGAGGACAGGTTCAATAGCTGTGGCACACCGACTTAGTTGCTCTGCAGCTTGTGGAATCTTCCCAGACCAGAGATCAAACCCGTGTCTCCTGCATTGGCAGTTGGAGTCTTAACCGCTGGGCTACCAGGGCAGTCCTGAACCTGATGTTTTGAACAGAGTGCTATAGAGGGGACCCTGTTCTGAGGAGCAGACACTCCTGTCAGGGCTGCACCTCTGAGGGTGCAAGGAGGCCGGCTGTGGGAGTGCTGGGGAAAGACTGGAACCAGGTGCCAGCATGGAGGGCGCCCTGAGGACAAAGAGGGGAGGCAGGATGTAAACAGAAGTAACTCTCTTCTAGTCTGCCCCTCTCTTTCTTCCTAAGAAAACTGTGACAAAGCAGATATTTAATCTGCAGGGTCCTAGCATCAGCATTACAAAGCACAGGAAAGTTTTGAGGCTGAAGACAATACCTTTTAATTGGCATTTCTGGGAAAATTGGAACCAAGCATTTCCTTTGCACCAGGAGAATATACAAGGGCCCCAGTGATCCTGTAGAAAAGGTTGTTTGAATACCAAGAGGGGATGGCACATTAGGCAAAAGCTGATTTCACATAAGATAATGTAGGTGAAATGGTAGAGAATTATAAGATGAATGTGTTACTCATGGAATCTGCTCAATGTTACGTGGCAGCCTGGATGGGAGGGAAGGCTGGGGGAGAATGGACACATATATATGTATGGTTGAGTCCCTTTGCTGTTCACCTGAAACTATTGCAACATTATTATACCCAAATATAAAATAAACATGTTTAAAAAAAGAAAAAAAAGATTAGTGTTACTGTGGGTACAATAATTTAATTCTTAACTGTAATAGGTATATTTAATAAAACAAAGTTTATAAACTCTAAGATAATCCCAAGATAAATTGTGAGAGATGTTGAGCAGTTTTAGAAACAGAAATAATCATTTGTTATTGCTTTTTTCTAATTGAGCTAATTTTACTTTGGAAATTAGATGAGTTGCAAGCTTTCAAAAGGACACACATTTTAAAAATTAATTTATTTATTTTTGGCTATTCTGAGTTTTCATTGATGCCACAGGCTTTTCTCTAGTTGCAGGGAGTGGGGGCTACTCTATAGTTGAGGTGAGTAGGCTTCTTGTTGCGGTGACTTCTCTTGTTGTGGAACTCAGGCAGTAGGGCTCATGGACTTCAGTAGTTGCAGCACGTGGGCTCAATAGTTGTGGCTCTGAGCTCTAGAGCACAGGCTCAATAGTTGTGACTCATGGGCTTAGTTGCTTTGCAGCATGTGGGGTCTTTTTGTTGTAATGACTTTTCTTGTTGTGGAACTTGCGCTCTAGGGCACATGAGCTTCAGTAGTTGTGATACATGGGCTCAATAGTTGCGGCTTCGAGACTCTAGAGTACAGGCTCAATAGTTGTGGCTCACGGGCTTAGTTGCTATACCACACAGTATGTGGTATATTCCCAGATCAGGAATGGAACTCATGTCTCCTGCAATGGCAGGCGAGCTCTTTATTACTGAGCTATCAGGGAAGCCCAAGGACACACATTTTAATTAGCTTTTCTGTAATAACTTACACAGAGTTTTGTGGATCCTTAAAAAATATGAAATGAATTTTTTTCCAGTGATGTGCCTATATATTGTATAGCAACTACATAAGGGCACTGAATTACTATACTATACTTACATGGCTGATCATATTAATGTGTGTCTCTGTAGTGCAATAAATTTTTCATTTGTTCATTCATCAAGGCAAATCATGACTAATGCAATTATAGTTTCATTTGAAACTTATTATACATGGTAATCAATTAAGAGATAAGAATGAAATTATTTTTTGATAAGTTCATAAGCTAATGGGCTGGAAGCCAATCAGATTGTTTTGTGCTCTTAAATTATTTTATGATGATGTTACTTATGGTAACGTGTTGATTTGAAGCAAAGGTTTTGGGATTCAAGTTACACTTAAAAAGCTGAAAGTCATTTTTCATTTTTGTTCTCTTATATAGATACAGAGAAAGGTACATTAAAACTATTTCATGAGTTTAGCACCATTATATGGATACTACAAATAGTCATAAACAGATTGGAGTAATCCGCAAAAAGAAGAAAATAATTTTGATGCTTCATGCCAAAAAAATATAGTATAGCTAAATATAGCAAAGAAATAAGGGATCATTGGTAAGCCAGAGCACTAGGAAAAGATTTGGGGAAATATTGATTTGTTTGGAGAACCGAAATAGTTGTAACTTGGCCAGATGCCATACTTGCAAAGTAAGAGAAATAAACTTATCCTCAATGAAAGTTGCAAGTGGTCAATAGAATTAAAAAAGAAAACTAATGAAACCATCCATGGACAAGGTAAGCATTGGTTTAGGAAAATGGTTTCTAATTCAGATGCTACTGATTTGCATTTTTAATCAGAAACTAAAATCAACTAAAAACTATTCAGGATGTTAAATAATTTTAATTGAAAACACATTTTGTGTCTATATCATTGTCTTCCTACCTGTAGAATGTAGTGACATGCACCATTTTTCCCACTTAGTAAATATTTACTGAACCTCTAAGGTGGAAGACTTTTAGGCACCTCAGTAGGGACGAAAAGTAAAATGATACTGTTGAGGAGTTTGTACCCTGGCAACACAGGTAAGAGAAGCATGCACACATTTTGAGAGCAAAGTGGAAAGTGTCCAGTGCTGTAAGAACAATACAAACACAATATGTGGAAGGAAGATGGAAGAAGAGAGCATCTCCAGTTGGAAGGATGAGAAAGAGCTTAATGAATGAGAGAGTAAGTGACATGAATCACGGAGAATATAAAGATCGTCTACTGGCTGACAATAGAGATACATAAAAATAACACAAGCAGGGGCTTCCCAGGGCTTCCCTGGTGGTGTAAGGACACCACCTTGCAGGGCAAGGGGCTCCAGTTAGATCCCTGGCCTGGGATGATCCCACGTGACCGCAGAGCACTACTGAGCCAGAGGTGCTCTGCGACGAGAGAGGTCACTGCGATGGGAGGCCCGCAGGAGCCAAAGAACAAAGATGGATGGAAATAAATAAATGAAAGACCAATAGAAGTGGCCAAACAACAACAGCAACAACAACAACAACAAAAGAACCCCACAGACAGTGTTGATTTTGTGCTAGGCACTGTCTTAAACATTTTGTATGTCACTATGTCATTTAACTCTACCCTGGTGAGTCAGATGGTAAAGAATCTGTTTGCAATGTGGGAGACCTGGGTTTGATCCCTGGGTTGGGAAGATCCCCTGGAGAAGGAAAAGGCTACCCACTCCAGTGTTCTTGCTTAGAGAATTTGTAGGCTTATCCACAGGTTGCAGAGTCAGACATGACTGAGCAACTTGACTTTCACTTTCATGTCATTTAATCCTCAAAACAACCACAGAAATAGTGCTTCTATTATTGCTATTTCACGAATGAGGAAAATGGTTTCTAATTCAGATGCTACTGATTTGCATTTTAATCAGAAACAAAATCAATAAAAACTATTCAGGATGTTAAATAATTTTAATTAAAACAATTTATGTTGCATTTTTAATCAGAAACTAAAATACAAAATTCAGGATGTTAAATAATTTTAATTGAAAACACATTTTGTGTCTATATCATTGTCTTCCTACCTGTAGAATGTAGTGACATGCACCATTTTTCCCACTTAGTAAATATTTACTGAACCTCTAAGGTGGAAGACTTTTAGGCACCTCAGTAGGGACGAAAAGTAAAATGATACTGTTGAGGAGTTTGTACCCTGGCAACACAGGTAAGAGAAGCATGCACACATTTTGAGAGCAAAGTGGAAAGTGTCCAGTGCTGTAAGAACAATACAAACACAATATGTGGAAGGAAGATGGAAGAAGAGAGCATCTCCAGTTGGAAGGATGAGAAAGAGCTTAATGAATGAGAGAGTAAGTGACATGAATCACGGAGAATATAAAGATCGTCTACTGGCTGACAATAGAGATACATAAAAATAACACAAGCAGGGGCTTCCCAGGGCTTCCCTGGTGGTGTAAGGACACCACCTTGCAGGGCAAGGGGCTCCAGTTAGATCCCTGGCCTGGGATGATCCCACGTGACCGCAGAGCACTACTGAGCCAGAGGTGCTCTGCGACGAGAGAGGTCACTGCGATGGGAGGCCCGCAGGAGCCAAAGAACAAAGATGGATGGAAATAAATAAATGAAAGACCAATAGAAGTGGCCAAACAACAACAGCAACAACAACAACAACAAAAGAACCCCACAGACAGTGTTGATTTTGTGCTAGGCACTGTCTTAAACATTTTGTATGTCACTATGTCATTTAACTCTACCCTGGTGAGTCAGATGGTAAAGAATCTGTTTGCAATGTGGGAGACCTGGGTTTGATCCCTGGGTTGGGAAGATCCCCTGGAGAAGGAAAAGGCTACCCACTCCAGTGTTCTTGCTTAGAGAATTTGTAGGCTTATCCACAGGTTGCAGAGTCAGACATGACTGAGCAACTTGACTTTCACTTTCATGTCATTTAATCCTCAAAACAACCACAGAAATAGTGCTTCTATTATTGCTATTTCACGAATGAGGAAGGGGAAGCTTGGAGTGGTTAATGGATCCCAGGTCTCATGATACATGGGGATCCAGAATTTGGACTTGGATCCATGTAGCTCCAGAACCCAAGTCTATGTTATACTGCCATGTAATGAGGAGTTGTCTGGGAAGGTGACAATTCATTCCCATAACATTTGTGTTTTAGTAAAATGATGCTTAAAAAGTTGATGTTGACCAGGAGGAATCTGACAAAAATGTATATTATCATATTCTATTTGAAAGTAAATACAAAATTGTGCATGTACTTTGTTTACTGTAATACCAGCATATCAGAGTCAGAAAGTGCTTTTTGACTGTATTAGTGAATAATGTAGAATATATGCATGCAGTAGGCAGAAATCAGATGTAAAATGATTCATTGTATAGGATTCTCAGCCCTTCTAAGTTTGAGTACAAACTGGCTAACCTATTTCCTTTTCATTAACAGAAGACTAATTCTTCATCTTAAAGGATAAATCATCAATCTGTGATATCAATAAATCAGTGGAGAATTCTTTTTCTGGTTATTTGTTAACATACACATTTCTTTTGAATAGTTTTTCATTTTTTTCATCTTTTAATTCTTTTCAATAACAAAGGATATAAATCCAGATAAAATGATGCATAGATAACTCAGACATGCATGATAGAGACCAGATGAGGCAGCAAGACTCTGCATGCTGACTAATTTCTTTAATTTCCCCAAATTGAAGTCTTATTAATCATTTGCTAGTTCTGTACAATGGTACATTCTTCACACAATGCCTCATGATAAAAACAAGAGAAATGATAAATGAAAATAATCAAAGTATTCAATAACATGTTGCTGACATGGTAAAATTTAAAAATAGAACCTAGAGTATTGTGGGAATTTGCCTTTAGACTAAAATATATTCCGTTGACTCAGAAGAAACTATTTAAAGACCGTATATAAATTGCTTCATACTTATTCAACCAGGAAACAGCATTTATATATGTATATGTGCACATGCATTTTTGTCATTGAAATTGATTAACTCAAGTCTGAAGCACAATTTGTTTTTTCTGGGAAAAAAAAGGGCATCTGGTAGCAACATAAACTACATCCTAATATGTTAGGTTGCCCTATTTATCATGAAACTGTGAGATTCGAGTGCAGCAAGAAAAGGTTCTGCAAATGGTCCAAGCTGAAGCAGAAGAAACTTGCGCTCCTCAGGATTCATGACTGAAATGATTCGATGACACCCAGAATGTCTGTGGAAAAACAAAGATGTTGTATGCAGTCCCTTGCTGCTTACAAGAGAACACTCTTAGGGTTTGGGGAAAAAATCCTTCCCCTCTTTGAGAAATAGCTTCTGCTCCCAACCTGCTACTAATTTAGGTAGACACAAAACCTGGATAAGATGCACCAAGTGAGTATGTAACCTGAACTGTCTTTTTGATCCAGTACATCATAAAGTTGGGCCTGCATAGAAACAGTCCATCAAGTCACAAGTGTACCTAAGAGATGGGATTCAGAATGTTACTGAAGGCACATGTCCATACATTGTGCCTAGGATTATTTCACATCTGTTTCTGCTGCTTAATCTCTTACCCTCAATCCATTCCTCGTTCTGTGGGGTGTTTCCTTTGATCCAACTGATTGAAAAGGCAAAAATTCAAGGGTGCCTCTAGGTGGTTTTCCATAACATGCTGGTTCTAACTTGAACTGGACTGGTTCATCCTTGTACCCTTCCTCTGAGGTGGCCCAGAACCCCAAAGAAGGAAAATCTTCCCAACAGGAAAAAAAAAATCACAAATAATGCATCAAATTCTTTGCTTGCTTAGAAGGAAAAATGGGCAGAAATATAAATCTGGAGGAATTAGTGAATCGTGACTAGTAGTGTGGCTTCAGGTTCAGGAGGAAGATGAGAGACTAGAGGAGTGAGGATCTGGGACAGGGTATGTCTGTGGGATCTGTCATCAGTAGATAGGACCACTCCATCTCAGCCAGCCTCTCCTCAGCAATTCAGAGCTGCTCCCTGGGCTCATGAATCAAATGACAACAATGAAATGATCTCAGTAGTGCGAGCTTCCCCTCACCCAAGCTGACCTGATGATGGTCAATTTAAGTGTTCAACCTGGTCATCCTATTAACATCTAGTGGAGATCCTAAGAGAGACAGCAATTGATGGAACTCTGGGGAGACAGCCCTTGTTCACTGAGTGCTCAGCAAAGTACCTTTATCCAGAGGGACTAACCAGTTTCCTCAGGGCTGTGGATAACTTTGGATCTCTCCCTCTTCAAGGAGCACTAGAACTGACTCTAAATCTGCTTGGACTTGGCTTCCTTGTCCATACCTCTTCTGCAAACCCTACCACCCATAGACTCCCCATGGACTGGTACTGGTTCAAGGCCTGTTAGGAACCAGGCTGCACAGCAGGAGATGAGTGGTGGGCCAGCTGTATTTATGGCCATGGCCCACTGCTCACATTATTGCCCGACTCTACATCCTGTCAGATGAGCAGAAGCGTAATAGATACAATGCACTTGAATCATCAGGAATACCCACAGCCCTTGGAAAAACTATCTTCCATGTTCCTTGGTCCCTGGTCCCTGGTGCCAAAAAAGTTGGGGACTGCTGCTGTACAACATTCTTTACAAGTAAAGAACTTTTTTGGAAGTGAAGTATAGCAATGGGATTATGCCTATCCTAGTCGTTGGTTTCGCTCTGAATTTGCTCATCTTTTGCCCAACAAATGCCCTCCAAAATATGTATGGTGGAGGTTTCTAATATCTGTATGTTGCTATACTAACAGCTTTGTTATCTGAAGGATAACTAACAATGTAGGAGTGAAATGATTAATTTGGTCTTTATTATTTAGTGGTATGACTGGTTGGTAAGTAGTTATGTCCATTTCCAGTTGCCTCATTATTTTTCTCTTGTAGTTATGCTCTTAAAATGAGGTCTAAAATCCAGCATTAACTGAGTCAGTGTTTATTATTATTTTAAGGATTGTTTTAATGTGGCCTTCAACATGAGAATATTATATAAACCAGTATCAAGTGATTTTTGCTGATGTTTATGAATGGGGGCCGGGGCCTCTCGGCCTCAGCAAAGCTGCTCCCTGGGCTCATGAATCAAATGACAACAATGAAATGATCTCAGTAGTGCGAGCTTCCCCTCACCCAAGCTGACCTGATGATGGTCAATTTAAGTGTTCAACCTGGTCATCCTATTAACATCTAGTGGAGATCCTAAGAGAGACAGCAATTGATGGAACTCTGGGGAGACAGCCCTTGTTCACTGAGTGCTCAGCAAAGTACCTTTATCCAGAGGGACTAACCAGTTTCCTCAGGGCTGTGGATAACTTTGGATCTCTCCCTCTTCAAGGAGCACTAGAACTGACTCTAAATCTGCTTGGACTTGGCTTCCTTGTCCATACCTCTTCTGCAAACCCTACCACCCATAGACTCCCCATGGACTGGTACTGGTTCAAGGCCTGTTAGGAACCAGGCTGCACAGCAGGAGATGAGTGGTGGGCCAGCTGTATTTATGGCCATGGCCCACTGCTCACATTATTGCCCGACTCTACATCCTGTCAGATGAGCAGAAGCGTAATAGATACAATGCACTTGAATCATCAGGAATACCCACACCCCTTTGGGAAAAAACTATCTTCCATGTTCCTTGGTCCCTGGTCCCTGGTGCCAAAAAAGTTGGGGACTGCTGCTGTACAACATTCTTTACAAGTAAAGAACTTTTTTGGAAGTGAAGTATAGCAATGGGATTATGCCTATCCTAGTCGTTGGTTTCGCTCTGAATTTGCTCATCTTTTGCCCAACAAATGCCCTCCAAAATATGTATGGTGGAGGTTTCTAATATCTGTATGTTGCTATACTAACAGCTTTGTTATCTGAAGGATAACTAACAATGTAGGAGTGAAATGATTAATTTGGTCTTTATTATTTAGTGGTATGACTGGTTGGTAAGTAGTTATGTCCATTTCCAGTTGCCTCATTATTTTTCTCTTGTAGTTATGCTCTTAAAATGAGGTCTAAAATCCAGCATTAACTGAGTCAGTGTTTATTATTATTTTAAGGATTGTTTTAATGTGGCCTTCAACATGAGAATATTATATAAACCAGTATCAAGTGATTTTTGCTGATGTTTATGAATGAGGCTAGTACTTTAATCAAATAAGGATATTAAGAGCTGGATTTAAAATCCCATTTAGGTTCTGATTTTGTTTAGTATAATTTTTCAGGCCAAATAACTTCATGTATTTTTAAGGATTCTAAATCAACAACCAGATATTAAAGTCGGAAACTTTTTCAAATGCCTTGTCAAAAGTCTTTAAAGATTATTTATGGAAATATTTAGTAATGTCATTTTAGGACTTCGGTAAATTTTGGATTGCTTTGATTACACTTAAAAAAGACTTAGTGTCAAAACATAACTCACTAAACATTTAAGCAAAAGCATATTTTGAGTAAGAGAGAGAACTTACACTACAATAGCTGAAAATTTTTTATGAGACGTCTTCTGTAAAAACACATAGATTTTTCAAGGGCAACGTCAGCAAGATAAAGACATACTATTAATGTAAACACTTAAACGTTCTGATCTAAATGGCATACACTCAGGATAAAATTAGAGTCAAAAGTTAAACAAAATATAGCAAGTAACTTAAAAAATATGTCACCTAGAGGTTAACATAAGCTACTCTAAAATGAACTTATGAAATGCATAGAATGTGTAGAGCTAAAGGTGAATGTTGCAGGCACTTAAAAATTTTATTTTGCTCCACTTGAGGGAAAAAAATGTAGTTCAGGATAATCTTTTCCATAATAGGAATAAAACTTTAAGGGCAAAAGTGTAGTGATGCTGATGGAGAAAACTTAACACCTGTACCTTTTCATCTTCTGAGTTAACAATATATAAGCCAGCAAAAGAGTTGTTTGAACTTTGTCATTGACCAAATCAGGACAATTTTTCTGGCACAGAAAGGATTGTAAAGAAGCCTAAAAAACCCCAGCACTCCCAGTACTGGGAGCCAGGAGCACTTGACTCAAGTCCCAGCCCTGCCAGTAAGAATAAATGTGACTTTGGGTAAATAGTCACCTTCCTGAGCCTTAGCTTCCTTATATGCGAGACAGGGATGATGACTGTGCCCTGACACCCTTAATTATGAGAATCAACAACTCTGTCACACACTGATAAAATGAATAAATAATGAAAATTCATAAAGGCATTTTATACATTGTTGTTGCTGTTTAGTCTACAAGTCGTGTCTGACTCTTCATGACCCCATAGACTGGAGCCCACCAGGCTCCTCCGTCTTTGAGATTTTTCAGACAAGAATACTGGAGTGGGTTGCCATTTCCTCCTCCAGGGGATCTTCCTGACCCAGGGATCAAACCAGTATCTCCTCCATTGCAGGCATATGTTTCACTGCTGATCCACATCTTTTCGGTAAATTTTGGATTGCTTTGATTACACTTAAAAAAGACTTAGTGTCAAAACATAACTCACTAAACATTTAAGCAAAAGCATATTTTGAGTAAGAGAGAGAACTTACACTACAATAGCTGAAAATTTTTTATGAGACGTCTTCTGTAAAAACACATAGATTTTTCAAGGGCAACGTCAGCAAGATAAAGACATACTATTAATGTAAACACTTAAACGTTCTGATCTAAATGGCATACACTCAGGATAAAATTAGAGTCAAAAGTTAAACAAAATATAGCAAGTAACTTAAAAAATATGTCACCTAGAGGTTAACATAAGCTACTCTAAAATGAACTTATGAAATGCATAGAATGTGTAGAGCTAAAGGTGAATGTTGCAGGCACTTAAAAATTTTATTTTGCTCCACTTGAGGGAAAAAAATGTAGTTCAGGATAATCTTTTCCATAATAGGGAATAAAACTTTAAGGGCAAAAGTGTAGTGATGCTGATGGAGAAAACTTAACACCTGTACCTTTTCATCTTCTGAGTTAACAATATATAAGCCAGCAAAAGAGTTGTTTGAACTTTGTCATTGACCAAATCAGGACAATTTTTCTGGCACAGAAAGGATTGTAAAGAAGCCTAAAAACCTCAGCACTCCCAGTACTGGGAGCCAGGAGCACTTGACTCAAGTCCCAGCCCTGCCAGTAAGAATAAATGTGACTTTGGGTAAATAGTCACCTTCCTGAGCCTTAGCTTCCTTATATGCGAGACAGGGATGATGACTGTGCCCTGACACCCTTAATTATGAGAATCAACAACTCTGTCACACACTGATAAAATGAATAAATAATGAAAATTCATAAAGGCATTTTATACATTGTTGTTGCTGTTTAGTCTACAAGTCGTGTCTGACTCTTCATGACCCCATAGACTGGAGCCCACCAGGCTCCTCCGTCTTTGAGATTTTTCAGACAAGAATACTGGAGTGGGTTGCCATTTCCTCCTCCAGGGGATCTTCCTGACCCAGGGATCAAACCAGTATCTCCTCCATTGCAGGCATATGTTTCACTGCTGATCCACATGGAAACTTTTTGGTAAAATAAAGACTTAATGACTGTCTTTCACACCTCATCACTAATATAAAGGAATTTGAGGAAAGAAAGGACCACCCATGACTTGTGGGGATGGGATATGGGGGTAGAGTCTATCCCGGTTCAGAGATTTGGCAACCTGGGAGCTTCAGACAATTCCAGGGAAGAGACATGTGAATGGGAGATGATTCGGGGGCTCCTCAGCATATAGGTTGTAATAAGTCATGGTGGAGACTAGAGGGGAAAGTAAGGAGCAAGACCCTGGGGGAACATGAACACCAACATTTATTTCCCGTTTCCAACAGAGAAAATGCAGAATACTTTCAGTTACCTTTTCTGAATTATCCTGATGAAATAAGAATAATTTTGGGGGAAGCAGTAGTTTAGGAGCTCGACAAAATTAGATGGAGGTACAGAAGAGAAGAGTTCAGGGAGACCCATGCTTTTCTGGTCCCTTGCCCCAGTGGATCTCAGTGTGCTGCCTTTCAGCTGAACAATTGGGCCATACATTGAGAGAATACCCCCTGCAACCCCGCAGCCAAACCCCAGGAGATGGAAAAGGGAATTGTAGTTCCTCTGTTTGGAATACCCAGTGGAATAGGCCTAGAAACTGAGGGAGAAGGAGTTTAACAAGTATTGGTGGGAAGGTTTGGTAGTATCAGAAATGATTCTAATGTGCAATGACCATTTCCTCTTTATTTTATGTCCTTCTACTTTTATTTTTTAAAGTTTATTTATTTAAATATAGCTAATCTCAATATTGTGCTAATTTCAGGTGTATAGCAAAGTGATTCAGTTTTCTGTGTGTGTGTGTGTGTGTATCTTTGTTTTTGGATTCTTTTTCATTATAAGTTATTATAAGATATCAAACAGGGACTTAACTGATGGTCCAGTGGTTAAGACTCCATGCTTCCAATAATTCAGGGGGTGCAGGTTCAACCCCTATTTGGGGAACCAGAATTCCACATGCTTTGTGGTCAAGAGTGGAACATAATCAACAGAAACAATATTGTAGCAAATTCAATAAGGACTTTAAAATGGTTCACATCAAAAAAAAATGATCTTAAAAAGAAGATATTGAGTGCAGTTCCCTTTGCTATCTGGCAAATCCTTTATATCCATTTTATTTATCATACTGTGTGTCTGTCAATTCCAATTTCCTAATGTAGGCTACCCCATCCCTTGGTAACTGTGTTTTCTATGTCTGTGAGTCCGTCTGTTTTTTTTTTTTTTAATTGGGGTTAGGTTGTTTTACAATGTTGTATTAGTTTCAGGTGTATAGCAAAGTTATTGATATACGTCTTTTGCAGAGTTTTGTTGTTTACAGCTATACGTAATCCCCAAACAGTCATAGGTGTATCCCCGACCCCTCCCACCCAAGCTGCCCTCCCTTATCCCTCCATCCCATGCCCTAAGTTGATGCACAGCCCCCATGTAATCTCCCTTAGTCTTACAGCTTAATCACAATGGTTATGTCTTTTAGATATGACAGTCTAGGTTTTCATGTTACTCTTTCCATACCTCTTGCCTGATATTCCCTCCCCACAGTGTCCATAGGTCTGTTCTCTATGTCTGTTTCTCAGTTGCTGCTCTATGTGTGCATTTATTGGTATTCATCTTTTTTCTAGTCCATATCTATATCGTGTCCCCGGCCCAAGCCAAACCCCAGGAGATGGAAAAGGGAATTGTAGTTCCTCTGTTTGGAATACCCAGTGGAATAGGCCTAGAAACTGAGGGAGAAGGAGTTTAACAAGTATTGGTGGGAAGGTTTGGTAGTATCAGAAATGATTCTAATGTGCAATGACCATTTCCTCTTTATTTTATGTCCTTCTACTTTTATTTTTTAAAGTTTATTTATTTAAATATAGCTAATCTCAATATTGTGCTAATTTCAGGTGTATAGCAAAGTGATTCAGTTTTCTGTGTGTGTGTGTGTGTGTATCTTTGTTTTTGGATTCTTTTTCATTATAAGTTATTATAAGATATCAAACAGGGACTTAACTGATGGTCCAGTGGTTAAGACTCCATGCTTCCAATAATTCAGGGGGTGCAGGTTCAACCCCTATTTGGGGAACCAGAATTCCACATGCTTTGTGGTCAAGAGTGGAACATAATCAACAGAAACAATATTGTAGCAAATTCAATAAGGACTTTAAAATGGTTCACATCAAAAAAAAATGATCTTAAAAAGAAGATATTGAGTGCAGTTCCCTTTGCTATCTGGCAAATCCTTTATATCCATTTTATTTATCATACTGTGTGTCTGTCAATTCCAATTTCCTAATGTAGGCTACCCCATCCCTTGGTAACTGTGTTTTCTATGTCTGTGAGTCCGTCTGTTTTTTTTTTTTTTAATTGGGGTTAGGTTGTTTTACAATGTTGTATTA
This sequence comes from Tragulus kanchil, assembly GCA_022376925.1. Classification (NCBI taxonomy): domain Eukaryota; kingdom Metazoa; phylum Chordata; class Mammalia; order Artiodactyla; family Tragulidae; genus Tragulus; species Tragulus kanchil. The sequence continues at coordinate 137,072,559 of JAIOJX010000023.1, forward strand.
GTTTCAGGTGTATAGCAAAGTTATTGATATACGTCTTTTGCAGAGTTTTGTTGTTTACAGCTATACGTAATCCCCAAACAGTCATAGGTGTATCCCCGACCCCTCCCACCCAAGCTGCCCTCCCTTATCCCTCCATCCCATGCCCTAAGTTGATGCACAGCCCCCATGTAATCTCCCTTAGTCTTACAGCTTAATCACAATGGTTATGTCTTTTAGATATGACAGTCTAGGTTTTCATGTTACTCTTTCCATACCTCTTGCCTGATATTCCCTCCCCACAGTGTCCATAGGTCTGTTCTCTATGTCTGTTTCTCAGTTGCTGCTCTATGTGTGCATTTATTGGTATCATCTTACTAGATTCCATATATATGTGTTAATATACTGTATTTGTCCTTCTCTTTTTGACTTGCTTCACTTTGTATAATAGGTTCTAGGTTTATCCGTGTCATTAGGACCGACTCTTCTGCATTTCTTTTTATGGTTGAGAAATACTCCATTGTATAATGTACCATAGCTTCTTTATCCATTCATTTGTCGATGGACCCATCAGTGTTTTGTAAAGAAGCTCATCTGTACTATTTTTCAGGTTTTACAAACAAGTGACATCTTTAGAATATTTGTCTTTCTCTTCTGACTGGCTTTAGAGCTTCCCCCTTTAAAACTGAAAGGGGAGGACAGGTAAGCCAGTTACCAGAGGGTGTTCCTGTCCACCTGAGGCAGTCACTTGGAGTCTAGCAGGAAAACAAATGCTCAACTTCCAGCTCCAGCTGATGCTACCAATCACCACAGACCCAGTGGGTCATGGGGTTTGGGGCTTATTCCTCTTTTCCTGGATTCAGACTTCTCAGCAGACCTGAGGCTTCTTCAAACCTGTGTGGTAACCTCTGCTGTGCTCTGTAGCTTTGGGCTCTCCCTCTCGTCTTCATTTTCTTCATTATAGACATTTTGTCTCTTGAACTCTTTTTGTCCCCTCACATGTCCTTCCTGGATCCTATGGCATTTGCTTGACTGACTTCAAATTTTGATTTTGGTCAGTCTTTTTTGGTATCATTGCCAGAAGGGACAGATGTGATGATCAACTGACCCAGATCTCCCTGCCCTGATGGCCTCCTGGCAGATGAGATTTTCAGGGTTTTTTTCGTTGTTGTTGTTATTTAATTATTTATGTAGACCATTTTTAAAGACTTTATTGAATTTGTTACAATATTGTTTCTATTTTTTTTTTGACTGCAGGCTTGTGTTAGCACCCTGACCAGGGTATTTCACCCTTTTCCCTCCATCCCATGCCCTAAGTTGATGCACAGCCCCCATGTAATCTCCCTTAGTCTTACAGCTTAATCACAATGGTTATGTCTTTTAGATATGACAGTCTAGGTTTTCATGTTACTCTTTCCATACCTCTTGCCTGATATTCCCTCCCCACAGTGTCCATAGGTCTGTTCTCTATGTCTGTTTCTCAGTTGCTGCTCTATGTGTGCATTTATTGGTATCATCTTACTAGATTCCATATATATGTGTTAATATACTGTATTTGTCCTTCTCTTTTTGACTTGCTTCACTTTGTATAATAGGTTCTAGGTTTATCCGTGTCATTAGGACCGACTCTTCTGCATTTCTTTTTATGGTTGAGAAATACTCCATTGTATAATGTACCATAGCTTCTTTATCCATTCATTTGTCGATGGACCCATCAGTGTTTTGTAAAGAAGCTCATCTGTACTATTTTTCAGGTTTTACAAACAAGTGACATCTTTAGAATATTTGTCTTTCTCTTCTGACTGGCTTTAGAGCTTCCCCCTTTAAAACTGAAAGGGGAGGACAGGTAAGCCAGTTACCAGAGGGTGTTCCTGTCCACCTGAGGCAGTCACTTGGAGTCTAGCAGGAAAACAAATGCTCAACTTCCAGCTCCAGCTGATGCTCCCTAATCACCACAGACCCAGTGGGTCATGGGGTTTGGGGCTTATTCCTCTTTTCCTGGATTCAGACTTCTCAGCAGACCTGAGGCTTCTTCAAACCTGTGTGGTAACCTCTGCTGTGCTCTGTAGCTTTGGGCTCTCCCTCTCGTCTTCATTTTCTTCATTATAGACATTTTGTCTCTTGAACTCTTTTTGTCCCCTCACATGTCCTTCCTGGATCCTATGGCATTTGCTTGACTGACTTCAAATTTTGATTTTGGTCAGTCTTTTTTGGTATCATTGCCAGAAGGGACAGATGTGATGATCAACTGACCCAGATCTCCCTGCCCTGATGGCCTCCTGGCAGATGAGATTTTCAGGGTTTTTTTCGTTGTTGTTGTTATTTAATTATTTATGTAGACCATTTTTAAAGACTTTATTGAATTTGTTACAATATTGTTTCTATTTTTTTTTTGACTGCAGGCTTGTGTTAGCACCCTGACCAGGGATCGAGTTTGCACCCCCTGAATTGGAAGGTGAAGCCTTAACCACTGGACAGCCAGGGAAGGCCTGATTTTCAGTTTTAAAACCAAGAAAGTTCAAGACAAACCTCGACCAGTTGGTCAGCCTAGGAGCTAAGAGCCAGGAGCCAGGCAAAGAGGAAATGCAGTGTTCCAAACTCAGCCTGGAATATTTACATAAAAACCAACCCTTTTACGCTAAAAAGATTAACCTTCTCTTAGCATATTTCCTAGGACCTTCAAAGAAACTCAGTCTCTTTGTTTGCCTTGAGAAATATGTGTCTTAAAACCCTGTAATAAATCCGTCTCAGCTTAAACCAGCTCGAGCAGATTTGATAATCACAACCGCACCCTCCCTGACTCAGTGCCACGTGGTGTGTTTACACTGAAGAAAGACATCACTCTACCCAAGCTAAGTATCATTTTTAGAGAACTTGTCTCTGAGGGATATCTGGATTTGGGGGGCAGCAATTTCCCCTCTTCTTTAGCAGAGACATTTTAACCTCCCTTTGGAGAATTACCACTTCCCTACTCTTTGTCTGGGTAGAGCTGAGAGAAAGGACTGTTTTTTTCCAGCTACATTGGTGATCCAGGCACTGGCTCATGACCCAACTCTTCTAATGAAGATTAACTCTTGAAAAATTGGCTTGAACTACTGAGAGACTTGTTTGTGTTCTATATCTGATCTTTGTTGTGGTGGTTTCATTGCTAAGTTATGACCAACTCTTTGTGAGCCCCTGAGGCTCCTGTGTCCATGGGATTTCCCAGGCAAGGACACTGGAGTGGGTTGTTATTTCCTCCTCTGGGAGATCTTCCCAACCCAGTGGTTGAACCTCTGTCTTTTATTTCTCCTATATTGGCAGGCAGAGTAGCTGACTGTAGGGGCCACTTAAACTGAAGACTCACCAGGGGGTACAAATCTTACTTGAGAATGAAACCAATGAAGAAGGCAGAGCTCTAAGGCATAGACAGGGACTGTTGGCTTCTCATCTTCTTGGAACGCCTGAATCTGCTCATGTCTGAAGTGACTATAGCTACCATCATGACTATGCTCTCTAGTCTCCTCCAAAGGTTTGGAGTTTTGTTTGTGTCACTAAAGAATACTGAATAACTCAACATGATATGATGAAATTTAAACAGATACATTTGGGATATTATTGCCATAACATGATTCACTTCATTTCATAGTTTGCTTTGATTTTCAGTTTAAAACCAAGAAAGTTCAAGACAAACCTCGACCAGTTGGTCAGCCTAGGAGCTAAGAGCCAGGAGCCAGGCAAAGAGGAAATGCAGTGTTCCAAACTCAGCCTGGAATATTTACATAAAAACCAACCCTTTTACGCTAAAAAGATTAACCTTCTCTTAGCATATTTCCTAGGACCTTCAAAGAAACTCAGTCTCTTTGTTTGCCTTGAGAAATATGTGTCTTAAAACCCTGTAATAAATCCGTCTCAGCTTAAACCAGCTCGAGCAGATTTGATAATCACAACCGCACCCCCCCTGACTCAGTGCCACGTGGTGTGTTTACACTGAAGAAAGACATCACTCTACCCAAGCTAAGTATCATTTTTAGAGAACTTGTCTCTGAGGGATATCTGGATTTGGGGGGCAGCAATTTCCCCTCTTCTTTAGCAGAGACATTTTAACCTCCCTTTGGAGAATTACCACTTCCCTACTCTTTGTCTGGGTAGAGCTGAGAGAAAGGACTGTTTTTTTCCAGCTACATTGGTGATCCAGGCACTGGCTCATGACCCAACTCTTCTAATGAAGATTAACTCTTGAAAAATTGGCTTGAACTACTGAGAGACTTGTTTGTGTTCTATATCTGATCTTTGTTGTGGTGGTTTCATTGCTAAGTTATGACCAACTCTTTGTGAGCCCCTGAGGCTCCTGTGTCCATGGGATTTCCCAGGCAAGGACACTGGAGTGGGTTGTTATTTCCTCCTCTGGGAGATCTTCCCAACCCAGTGGTTGAACCTCTGTCTTTTATTTCTCCTATATTGGCAGGCAGAGTAGCTGACTGTAGGGGCCACTTAAACTGAAGACTCACCAGGGGGTACAAATCTTACTTGAGAATGAAACCAATGAAGAAGGCAGAGCTCTAAGGCATAGACAGGGACTGTTGGCTTCTCATCTTCTTGGAACGCCTGAATCTGCTCATGTCTGAAGTGACTATAGCTACCATCATGACTATGCTCTCTAGTCTCCTCCAAAGGTTTGGAGTTTTGTTTGTGTCACTAAAGAATACTGAATAACTCAACATGATATGATGAAATTTAAACAGATACATTTGGGATATTATTGCCATAACATGATTCACTTCATTTAATAGTTTGCTTTGATTGTATAATTCAATTTAAAAATATTTCATGGGCATATAAACTTGTGTTCTGACACACTTTAGGTGAAGGAAATTTGACAGAGCTCTTTCTCTTAGCCTGACTCTATTACTTAACTAGTACAGTGCCTTGGGAAGTTACTTAACTTCTCTGTGAGGCATTTGCCTCATCCGATAAATGTGGATAATAATAGTACCTAACTCTTATGGTAATTGTGTGTAGATAATGAAGTGGCTAGAACAGTGGTCTTGTGCCTGAATGAGAATTGGCTCTTACTGATGAGAAGTAAATGGTTGTCCATTCATTTTTTTTTCCTGTAGCACTTATAATTAATTTAATACAATAGTTTTTAGGTGGTTTGGATAAGAACATGCAACATCACAAACATGTGAACCAATATATAAAACACAAACATAAAAATGGTAGAAACAGGTAAATAATAAATAAAGGAGAAAGGCTGAAGAATTACAGTAGGCAAAGAGAAAGTATTTTTATGTGTCCTGGTGATGGTTATTATTCATCGAAAAATTTTGCTTATTATCTCAATTTTCCATAAAAATAAACGTGTATAACATAGAGGTTTCTGGGAGTCAATTTTTAAAAGTCTTTGCTAGAGTAAATACCACTGCTTGATAATAATAAACAGTCACGTAATAATAGTCTTGTACACAGCACATGATTTTACTGCTTTTGCTTTCTAAAAGGAAATAAAAGGCTAGAATTGGGTCACATCTCCAATGTGAAATATAGAGGATTTCAATTAAGATTCAAGTTGACTTTTCAAAGTGTTGTTCAAGTCAAATGCTACCCGATGTCAATTGCTTCCAGCTGCCGAATGAGTTTGTAAAGTTATAGGGCATTACAACAGCACTGTCTGCAACACGTCTTAATTTCACTCTTAAAACATAGAAGATAAATCACAAAGTGTGTAAAAGTGTATCACAAGCATAATATGTGATAAATAAAGAATAACAATAATAACTAATATGTCTCTACTCCTCCCTCTTCTTGCAGATATAGGCATGGAACAAAGGCTAAATTGTGTGTGTAAACTTTTAAACAGAAATTACCAGTTACATCCAATGTTAATTTTAACACCTTTCCATTGTTTCTAGTAGACAGTTTTGCATATATTTACTATGTGTTGATTGCTTTTTCCCTCACATCATTTTGGCTTTTTATGACTCTACGTACAGTTGGGAAGTTACTTAACTTCTCTGTGAGGCATTTGCCTCATCCGATAAATGTGGATAATAATAGTACCTAACTCTTATGGTAATTGTGTGTAGATAATGAAGTGGCTAGAACAGTGGTCTTGTGCCTGAATGAGAATTGGCTCTTACTGATGAGAAGTAAATGGTTGTCCATTCATTTTTTTTTCCTGTAGCACTTATAATTAATTTAATACAATAGTTTTTAGGTGGTTTGGATAAGAACATGCAACATCACAAACATGTGAACCAATATATAAAACACAAACATAAAAATGGTAGAAACAGGTAAATAATAAATAAAGGAGAAAGGCTGAAGAATTACAGTAGGCAAAGAGAAAGTATTTTTATGTGTCCTGGTGATGGTTATTATTCATCGAAAAATTTTGCTTATTATCTCAATTTTCCATAAAAATAAACGTGTATAACATAGAGGTTTCTGGGAGTCAATTTTTAAAAGTCTTTGCTAGAGTAAATACCACTGCTTGATAATAATAAACAGTCACGTAATAATAGTCTTGTACACAGCACATGATTTTACTGCTTTTGCTTTCTAAAAGGAAATAAAAGGCTAGAATTGGGTCACATCTCCAATGTGAAATATAGAGGATTTCAATTAAGATTCAAGTTGACTTTTCAAAGTGTTGTTCAAGTCAAATGCTACCCGATGTCAATTGCTTCCAGCTGCCGAATGAGTTTGTAAAGTTATAGGGCATTACAACAGCACTGTCTGCAACACGTCTTAATTTCACTCTTAAAACATAGAAGATAAATCACAAAGTGTGTAAAAGTGTATCACAAGCATAATATGTGATAAATAAAGAATAACAATAATAACTAATATGTCTCTACTCCTCCCTCTTCTTGCAGATATAGGCATGGAACAAAGGCTAAATTGTGTGTGTAAACTTTTAAACAGAAATTACCAGTTACATCCAATGTTAATTTTAACACCTTTCCATTGTTTCTAGTAGACAGTTTTGCATATATTTACTATGTGTTGATTGCTTTTTTCCCCTACACATCATTTTTCCTGGAGAAAGAATGGGGACATTGTTATATTTCAAACCATGCAGTGTTGTGACAGTTTAATTCATACTATTCTCATTTTAGTGGAATCTCATTGAATCTTATGCATATGAATGAGGAAAAGTGGCAGAACCGTTCAGTGGTCAAACATTAGTTTTACTGTCTCATTCTGAAAATTCTTCGGGTCAAAATGAAAACTAAATAGCATTTGGAAACAAGTGTACACATAGGAAAGTATCTTTCAGAATCTGGTGGGCTAAGATTGGATTGGAAAGAAAGAAGGCTCCTTGCTGGCCAAGTGCTTATTCCCCATTTTTCATTTCTGTTTGTAATTCCTGTCATCTTTGTTTCTTATGTTTTGGCTAAAAAGGGCGAGTCATATTTATTGGAACTGGGTTTCAATAAACATTATGCATTATGGTGAACCAAAGAGTGATTTATTGATAATTTGTCACTTATATTTATGAAAATGTAGACCCTAGAGCTGTAGAGCTGGTAAATCATATTCTACAGCTTGAGCGTGTTGGTCCCTCCACACCCCCGCACCCTTCATTTACTGCCAAAAGCACACCGTCCTCACGGACTGCCTTATCCAACTCGGGTCCTGGTCATCACACCCTGACTTGCACACAACAAGAAAGAAGAAAAACTGTGAGGGCTTTACTTTTTGCTACAATATGTTTTCAATTTAATTCTCGAGTTGCAGAAATAATAAATTGATAAAATGTAATTAGATGTGCGATTACAATTTAATGAGGCCAGAGAAAGGGCAGGAATGTAAATGGAACAGTAGATCGTGGGGATTTTTTTTTTTTTTTTTAGTTTGTTTATTATGTTACAGCTGTAAAGAACTTTCACACAGTTTCCAGATGCAGGCAGCTGTTAGTCCTTCGGGGAAGGAAGCACAGGTTCAGAGTTCATTTGGATCCACTTGTTCTGGACTAGTGATGTTTAAGATGACACTTGGCCGGGTTGCAGCCTCCAGCCGGACGCGGGGTTGTCAGGAGACCATCGCTCCTCTCATCTGGCACCCTCTCCAGCCACGTCCTCCTAATATGTTGATCTCCCGTGGTGATGTCAGCAGAACTCAGAAAATCTAATATTCATGCTCAAAGGGATTTGCTGGTGCCCTTTCTTTATAAGAATAGGTCCTATCACTCTTGCAGCTGCTTCCTCCAGATACGTGGATGGCTTTTGTTTCATGTTCCCTCAGACAGGACTTGGGCAAGGAACAAAGCCCCTACCTATCTGACTGCAGCCTGTTTTTCTGTATTTTGTGTGGTTTTTTTTTTGGTTTGGTTTTCATTGACAAAAATCTAATTCCACTGTTCTTTTCTCCCTGCAGATGTAACTGTAACTATGTCTTTTTCCATTTGGCCAACTCTTTCGGACATAAAGTATTTACAGCAGGAAAATAACACATCTTTTTCTTTTTCTTTTCTTTTCCAAGGAATCATTGAGAGAAATAAAGATTTTTAAACACAATTTAGGCAGAAAAATATTTCTTAAGTGTAACCCTCTAGGTCTAAGGAATTAAACTCATGAAACTGTGTATATGTTCTACATAGAAGGGTACAAACATCATGTTGTATGAACTGTTCTATAGTATCTCAAATTTTAATGATATGGGAATGAATCAGTTTTTCAAGTTGACTTTTTCAAAAAGCACTTTCAAGTGCTTTTTATGCTTTGTTGGCAAATAGATAATGAAAAATGGAGAAACAAACATAATTAGATGCAGATCTTTATTTCTTGTAGTGGAGAAATCTCTGTTGAATTTAATATCTGCAACTACAGGCATCAAGATAGTTGCACACTTACTAAGTGAAAGATGGGGGACTTACGTTTCATCGTGGATTTACGGTACTGCATTCATACACATCCTCATTGACATATGAGAACAAATTTTTTTTTTAGTTTGTTTATTATGTTACAGCTGTAAAGAACTTTCACACAGTTTCCAGATGCAGGCAGCTGTTAGTCCTTCGGGGAAGGAAGCACAGGTTCAGAGTTCATTTGGATCCACTTGTTCTGGACTAGTGATGTTTAAGATGACACTTGGCCGGGTTGCAGCCTCCAGCCGGACGCGGGGTTGTCAGGAGACCATCGCTCCTCTCATCTGGCACCCTCTCCAGCCACGTCCTCCTAATATGTTGATCTCCCGTGGTGATGTCAGCAGAACTCAGAAAATCTAATATTCATGCTCAAAGGGATTTGCTGGTGCCCTTTCTTTATAAGAATAGGTCCTATCACTCTTGCAGCTGCTTCCTCCAGATACGTGGATGGCTTTTGTTTCATGTTCCCTCAGACAGGACTTGGGCAAGGAACAAAGCCCCTACCTATCTGACTGCAGCCTGTTTTTCTGTATTTTGTGTGGTTTTTTTTTTGGTTTGGTTTTCATTGACAAAAATCTAATTCCACTGTTCTTTTCTCCCTGCAGATGTAACTGTAACTATGTCTTTTTCCATTTGGCCAACTCTTTCGGACATAAAGTATTTACAGCAGGAAAATAACACATCTTTTTCTTTTTCTTTTCTTTTCCAAGGAATCATTGAGAGAAATAAAGATTTTTAAACACAATTTAGGCAGAAAAATATTTCTTAAGTGTAACCCTCTAGGTCTAAGGAATTAAACTCATGAAACTGTGTATATGTTCTACATAGAAGGGTACAAACATCATGTTGTATGAACTGTTCTATAGTATCTCAAATTTTAATGATATGGGAATGAATCAGTTTTTCAAGTTGACTTTTTCAAAAAAGCACTTTCAAGTGCTTTTTATGCTTTGTTGGCAAATAGATAATGAAAAAATGGAGAAACAAACATAATTAGATGCAGATCTTTATTTCTTGTAATGGAGAAATATCTATTGAATTTAAAATCTGCAACTACAGGCATCAAGATAGTTGCACACTTACTAAGTGAAAGATGGGGAACTTACGTTTCATCGTGAATTTAAGGTAATTCATTCATACACATCCTCATTGACATATGAGCAGGTACACACAAAGACTTTCTAAACGAGTCTCAATTTCACTTGTTTTATTTATTTATTTATTTATTTATTTTGCCACTTCTATTGATCTTTCATTGATTTATCTTTGTTCTTTGGCCTGTGTGGGCCTCCCATCGCAGTAGCCTCGCTTGTTGCAGAGCACCGGCTCTGGGCGCATGCGCTCCAGAGCTCCGGCTCGGTAGTTGGGCACATCGGTCCAGCCACTCCACTGCACGTGGGATCTTCTCAGGTCAGGGATCAAACCAGTACCCCCTGTACTGCAAGGCAGTGTCCTTACCCACTGGACCACCAGGGAAGCCCTCAATTTCACTTATTTTTAAACATGACAGTGTTGTAGCAACTTTAGGGACTTATCATTGATATATAGCTAATGTCATAATAAGTTGTATACAATTTCACATAATTTTCTAATTAAAAAAATGAGACACTGTATATTTGTCATAGGATTGTTTATTTTTATATCTTTTGAGAAATACTTTATATGTGTCAGAGGATTGCTTGTTTTTATATCTTTTTTGGGAGGGGTGGGGTGAGGAGGGAGGGAGGCGGATGGGCCACTTCTATTGGTCTTTCATTTACCTATTTTCATCCATCTTTGCTCCCCGGCCAGTGTGGGCCTCCCATCGCAGTGGCCTCTGTTGTCGCAGAGCACCGGCTCTGGGCACATGCGCTCCAGAGCTCTGGCTCGGTAATTGGACACATCGGTCTAGCCGCTCCGCGGCACGTGGGATCTTCTCAGGTCAGGGATCAAACCAGTACCCCCTGTACTGCAAGGCAGTGTCCTTACCCACTGGACCACCAGGGAAGCCCTCAATTTCACTTATTTTTAAACATGACAGTGTTGTAGCAACTTTAGGGACTTATCATTGATATATAGCTAATGTCATAATAAGTTGTATACAATTTCACATAATTTTCTAATTAAAAAAATGAGACACTGTATATTTGTCATAGGATTGTTTATTTTTATATCTTTTGAGAAATACTTTATATGTGTCAGAGGATTGCTTGTTTTTATATCTTTTTTGGGAGGGGTGGGGTGAGGAGGGAGGGAGGCGGATGGGCCACTTCTATTGGTCTTTCATTTACCTATTTTCATCCATCTTTGCTCCCCGGCCAGTGTGGGCCTCCCATCGCAGTGGCCTCTGTTGTCGCAGAGCACCGGCTCTGGGCACATGCGCTCCAGAGCTCTGGCTCGGTAATTGGACACATCGGTCTAGCCGCTCCGCGGCACGTGAGATCTTCCAAGGCCAGGGCTCGAACCGGCACCCCTTGCACTGCAAGGCGGTGTCCTTACCCACTGGACCACCAGGGAAGCCCGTCTTTATATCTTTTGAGAAACGTAAGCATTGATGATATAGTAATTAAAGTAATAATTCTGCTCGCAAAGTACTCTCTCTTTCTAAAAGCAATCATCAACTATGCTTCTTTTGCTAGATTTGCAAAGTATAGTGTCAAACTTTGGTGAAAGACAAGGCCATTTTAGTTTGTGTTAAGAACAAGCTAAAATCTTTAGGATATATACTGTACACAAACTTACACAATGCTATATGTCAATTATATCTCAATAAAACTGAAAGAAGGAAAAAGGATAGATGCTACAAGCACTTGTTTTCTAATAGTTTGAGTGAAAGCTTAATAATACATGTACTGATATCACATACAGAGATCTCAAAGGATAAATTCTCATACAATTTGGCTTTATAAAATTCTTCATGTCCTCATTTTATAAATTTATAAATTGATATTTGAACACAATATAAACTGACCCAGGTCACAGATAAGAGTAATCATATACCAATTAATTTTTAATATAAATTTATGTAAGTTAAAGAAAGTTTAGCTTTAAGACTGCTGCTTAGTCACTTCAGTCATGTCCGACTCTGTGTGACCCTGTGGACCATAGGCTGACAGGCTCCTTTGTCCATGGGATTCTCCAGGCAAGAGTACTGGAGTGGGTTACCATACCCTCCTCCAGGGGATCTTCCCAACCCAGGGATCAAACCCAGGTCTCCAGCACTGCAGGCAGATTCTTTATGACTGAGCTACCAGGAAAGCCCAATTTTAAAACTACCCACTTTTAAAAAAGTTCCACATTTCAAGTAATAGTGCATGGAAGTATTTTTTAGATCTTCTGGTGTTATGTTCTATGTGATTAGAATTTACAAAAAATGAGTTAAAAACATAACTTCAAAGAGATATCTTTGGTTGTTTCTGATATTGTTTTTTGTTAGCTTTCTTTTCAAATGTATTCATTGTCAAACTTTTCTGGGTTAAGATAAATTAAAGTCATAGTCTCTTTGATTTGAAACCAATATGATGTTCCATTATTTGCAGATACTATTAAAGTAGTTAGTTTTCTTCCTTTTTGAGAATGTAAGAGTCAAACACATTGTTTTGCTTTACAATTATATTTTCAGTATTTTGAATTCATGTATTTACAAGGGATTTTAAAAAAATGTTATGCTTGGGCTTCCCTGGTGGTAGCCCCAAGTGTAACATTGGGGCTACCACCAATCGGATGGGCTCTGTAGCAGCAGGATTCCATTGTAGAAACCTAAAGATAAAGGGCTGTCACTTGTGGGTGTATAGACCCATGTACACTGTCTGTACTTTTCCTTAGAGGATGTGCAGAGGGTGTTTATAATCATATTGTCTTTAGGATATATACTGTACACAAACTTACACAATGCTATATGTCAATTATATCTCAATAAAACTGAAAGAAGGAAAAAGGATAGATGCTACAAGCACTTGTTTTCTAATAGTTTGAGTGAAAGCTTAATAATACATGTACTGATATCACATACAGAGATCTCAAAGGATAAATTCTCATACAATTTGGCTTTATAAAATTCTTCATGTCCTCATTTTATAAATTTATAAATTGATATTTGAACACAATATAAACTGACCCAGGTCACAGATAAGAGTAATCATATACCAATTAATTTTTAATATAAATTTATGTAAGTTAAAGAAAGTTTAGCTTTAAGACTGCTGCTTAGTCACTTCAGTCATGTCCGACTCTGTGTGACCCTGTGGACCATAGGCTGACAGGCTCCTTTGTCCATGGGATTCTCCAGGCAAGAGTACTGGAGTGGGTTACCATACCCTCCTCCAGGGGATCTTCCCAACCCAGGGATCAAACCCAGGTCTCCAGCACTGCAGGCAGATTCTTTATGACTGAGCTACCAGGAAAGCCCAATTTTAAAACTACCCACTTTTAAAAAAGTTCCACATTTCAAGTAATAGTGCATGGAAGTATTTTTTAGATCTTCTGGTGTTATGTTCTATGTGATTAGAATTTACAAAAAATGAGTTAAAAACATAACTTCAAAGAGATATCTTTGGTTGTTTCTGATATTGTTTTTTGTTAGCTTTCTTTTCAAATGTATTCATTGTCAAACTTTTCTGGGTTAAGATAAATTAAAGTCATAGTCTCTTTGATTTGAAACCAATATGATGTTCCATTATTTGCAGATACTATTAAAGTAGTTAGTTTTCTTCCTTTTTGAGAATGTAAGAGTCAAACACATTGTTTTGCTTTACAATTATATTTTCAGTATTTTGAATTCATGTATTTACAAGGGATTTTAAAAAAATGTTATGCTTGGGGCTTCCCTGGTGGTAGCCCCAAGTGTAACATTGGGGCTACCACCAATCGGATGGGCTCTGTAGCAGCAGGATTCCATTGTAGAAACCTAAAGATAAAGGGCTGTCACTTGTGGGTGTATAGACCCATGTACACTGTCTGTACTTTTCCTTAGAGGATGTGCAGAGGGTGTTTATAATCATATTGTCTGATCAGTTACCTCTGAGGGGTATGTGGATGTCCTTGGACTATGTGATTTACTCTGAAACCAGCTTTTTTCATGGTACTTAGGTTCAAGTAGTACACATGTTTGTCTAGTGGACATGCTAAAATTTTTTTTTTTTAAACCTTTATTTTGCTTTTAGCTTTTACAGAGTTTTGTTGTTTACAGATATGTATGTTCCCAGATTAGTCATATGTATATTCCCCCCGCTCCCAACCCTCCCAACCATCACACAGCACCCCTGAAGGATCCCCTTTTCTCACAGAGCAATGACTAGAGCTATTTTCTTCACTTATGATAGTACAGGCCTTCATGCTACTTCCTTTACGCCTCCCACCTTCTGTTACTTCCCCACAATGTCCATATGTCCACTGTCCATGTCTGTCTTTCCGTCGCTTCACTGCATGTGCTATCATCACCATCCTACTAGATTCCATATATATGTGTTAATATACTATATTTGTCCTTCTCTTTCTGACTGACTTCACTTTTGATGATACATTCTAGATCCAGCCACCTCATTAGGGCTGATTCTTCTGCATTTCTCTTTACAGCTGTGTAGTATTCCATTGTATATATGTACCAGAGCTTTTGGATCCATTCGTTCGTCGATAGGCATCTAGGTTCCTTCCATGTTCTAGCTATTGTATAGAGAGTTGCAATGAACATTGGGGTACAGGTGCTTCTTTCAGATTTGATTTCATCACGGTATAAGCCTAAGAGTGGGATTGCTGAGTCGTATGGTGCTTCTATTTTTAGTTTTTTAAGAAATCTCCAGACTGTCTTCCATAGAGGCTGTATCAATTTACACCCCCACCAGCAATGCAGGAGTGTTCCCTTTTCTCCGCAGCCTCTCCAGCATTTATTGTCTGTCGATTTGTGGATGACGGCCATTCTGACGGGTGTGAGGTGATATCTCATTGTAGTTTTGACTTGCATTTCTCTAATTATTAGTGAAGTTGAGCATCGTTTCATGTGTTTTTGGGCCATCTGTATGTCATCGTTGGAGAGGTGTCTGTTTAGGTCCTTTTCCCATTTTTTGATTGGGTTGTTCGTTTTTCCAGTGCTCAGTTGTCTGAGTTGCTTGTAGATTTTTAAGATTAATTCTTTGTCTGTTGTGATTTTCTCCCACTCTGTGGGCTGTCTGTTCAGCTTTTTTGTAATTTCTTTAGCTGTACAAAAGCTTTTAAGTTTCGTGTGTGTGTGTGTGCATGCTCGATTGTGCCTGACTCTTTTGCGATTCCATGGACTGTAAACCACCAGGCTCCAATATCCATGGGATTTCCCAGGCAAAAATACTGGAGTGGGTTGCCATTTGCTTCTCCAAGGGATCTTCCTGAACCAGAGATCGAACTCACCTCTCCTGCGTTAGGCAGACGTATTCTTTACCACTAGCACCACCTGGGAATCCCAATGTATATTTAGCACTTCCGATAATCTTCTGATGTGGGTGTTATTACTATCCCCATTCTATAGACAAGGAAACAGCAGATAGAGGCTAACTCACAAAATTTTCTCATAGGAAAATTCCAGAATGGCCCTTATATTTCCTCATATTGCTTGTGTTTCCCCTTCAGTGGAAGCAGACCTATGCAAGGCTATCATTGCCAGAGTGAAGGTGAGGTGTGTGGTAGAAAGGATTCTGCTGATGTGTTGAGATCACAGGTCAGCTGACTGCAAGTAAGTCAGAAAGAAAGTTTTCTTGTTTGGATCTGACCTCAGAGGAGCCCAGAAGCTGGACTCTTAAGTGAGGCAATGGACAGATAGCCTTTGGAGGACGCTACACAGCAATGCCTTGATGGGGTCTGTAGATACTGAGACCAGTCTCAGTCAAGAGCTAGCAAGCAAGCAAAGCCTCAGTCCAACAGCCACAAGGGTCAGACTGTTGACTGGAAGAGGCCTCTGAGCTCCAGGTGAGAACCCAGCACAGGCTGAGACTCTTAACTTCAACCTTGCGAGACCCTGAGCAGAGGGGCCAGCCAGACCATGCATGCTTAGACCTCTGATCTACAGAATGATGAGATAAAAGGGGACTATTTATGACTGCCTAGTTTGTGTGATTTGTTAGGCTTGAGAGAAAATGAACACAACTATTAACTTGCAAAGGCTAGATTCTAACTAATGTACGTCTGTTCAACACCAGAGTCTCTGCACTTCTTCACAGGAGCACATATTATTTTACTGCATGACACACTCATTCTTAGCACACTCATTCTTTGCAAGTTCAATGTCTTCCTTGGCTCTGAGATCAAGATTAAAGGCAGGCAGAATACCATGAAAAGCCAGTTTGTTGGACTTTGAGCTCTTGGTCCAGGCTGATGTGATGGGGAAGACAGGACCAGAAAATTTGTTAATATTCCCATCCCTGATGTCAACTGAATGATGCTAATATGAGTCTTATTAACTAGAATAGCTTATACTAAAGTTTGCATGTGTAGAGTCATGGGCAAACATAGCTGATGTGAGCATCAGCTTTGGTTTGTCAATGAACAGCATGTTTAATTTCATCACCCTGTGTTTCTGTATAAAATATGGATTAGTCAGACCTAATTTTATCCCTACCAGACCAAATAAAGATAAGAGAGAAAGAGTTGAAATAAATATAGCTGAGGTTCTGAAATGCTCCTCCAGGACTCAGGTGTGTGGGGTCATGAGATAAAATCCAGTGTGGGCTTCAGATTTCTGAGTACTGAGTACTTGTGCTTTGCCTAGCCAGAGATAGCAAGACAGGTTCTCTGGGGATTTTCCTGGTGGTCCAGTGTTTAAGAATCTGCCCTTCAATACAGAGAACTTGAGTTTGGTCCCTGGTCAAGGAACTAAGATCCCACATGCTATAGGTGCGTAAACCTACTAGTGAGCCCATGAACAACAATTAGAAAGAAGCCACAACAAAGATCCTAAGTGTTGCAACTATGACAGTACAGCCAAAAATAAAAAATAAATGGATACAAGGCAGGTTCTCTGGTCCAAATGGTAGAAGGCTAGGAGTGTAGGCATGGCTGCAGCAAGGTGTTCAGACCAAGGTGTCAGATTTCCATATGCCTCAGCGAGATGTGAGAAAAGCCCATGGTTCTTACACTCCCAAGAGAAATATGGACACCCCTGAGACAGATCTTAGGTAATATTTGGAGACTGGGCCGTGGTCTGTGTGAATTAGGAACTGGAAACAAGATGACAGTGAAGTTCATTACAGGAATTAGCACAAGCAGATGACATATAGGCGCCAGATGTTCTGCACCTCTCCCCTACAAAACCCATACCTCTGGCATTTCTGGAGGGCCCTGGAGCTTAGACACAATTCTAGGAATTGGGTGAAAGGTAGAGATCCTAAAATAACTATATATAAAATTACTTATGTGTGATATATATTATATAAAGCTATAATATAAAAAATACTATATATGATATGTAATGTAGATTTATAATAATAACTACATTTTAGGGCTATGTGTAACAATATGTTTTCCTCCATCCAATGAGACAGGAGCTCAAAATAGAAATTATGTCTTGTTAACTAGAATAGCTTATACTAAAGTTTGCATGTGTAGAGTCATGGGCAAACATAGCTGATGTGAGCATCAGCTTTGGTTTGTCAATGAACAGCATGTTTAATTTCATCACCCTGTGTTTCTGTATAAAATATGGATTAGTCAGACCTAATTTTATCCCTACCAGACCAAATAAAGATAAGAGAGAAAGAGTTGAAATAAATATAGCTGAGGTTCTGAAATGCTCCTCCAGGACTCAGGTGTGTGGGGTCATGAGATAAAATCCAGTGTGGGCTTCAGATTTCTGAGTACTGAGTACTTGTGCTTTGCCTAGCCAGAGATAGCAAGACAGGTTCTCTGGGGATTTTCCTGGTGGTCCAGTGTTTAAGAATCTGCCCTTCAATACAGAGAACTTGAGTTTGGTCCCTGGTCAAGGAACTAAGATCCCACATGCTATAGGTGCGTAAACCTACTAGTGAGCCCATGAACAACAATTAGAAAGAAGCCACAACAAAGATCCTAAGTGTTGCAACTATGACAGTACAGCCAAAAATAAAAAATAAATGGATACAAGGCAGGTTCTCTGGTCCAAATGGTAGAAGGCTAGGAGTGTAGGCATGGCTGCAGCAAGGTGTTCAGACCAAGGTGTCAGATTTCCATATGCCTCAGCGAGATGTGAGAAAAGCCCATGGTTCTTACACTCCCAAGAGAAATATGGACACCCCTGAGACAGATCTTAGGTAATATTTGGAGACTGGGCCGTGGTCTGTGTGAATTAGGAACTGGAAACAAGATGACAGTGAAGTTCATTACAGGAATTAGCACAAGCAGATGACATATAGGCGCCAGATGTTCTGCACCTCTCCCCTACAAAACCCATACCTCTGGCATTTCTGGAGGGCCCTGGAGCTTAGACACAATTCTAGGAATTGGGTGAAAGGTAGAGATCCTAAAATAACTATATATAAAAATTACTTATGTGTGATATATATTATATAAAGCTATAATATAAAAAATACTATATATGATATGTAATGTAGATTTATAATAATAACTACATTTTAGGGCTATGTGTAACAATATGTTTTCCTCCATCCAATGAGACAGGAGCTCAAAATAGAAATTATGTCTTGTGAAACAACAGTAAAGAAAATTATACTTCCTGAAAACCCAGCTTTGGGGTCTCTCTATGTATAACTATCTAATTTCATTAATAACACTGAATTGGTATCAGCAATGTCATATTAATCGCCATCAATACCATGCATATTGGAAACTGGAGCCCACCAAGGCTGTGATCTGTCCAAGGTCATATTATAAATTAGTGGCCAGCACCTTGCTAGATTCTAGATTTCCACTTGGTTTTTGTTAGAGCTGGTGTTGGAATAATGCTTTCCTCTGATATCTAGGAAACTGAAGCTCAGTTGTTGTTTTTTTTGTCTCAGGTTTGCAGAATGTCATTTCTGGTTTATACATCTCCTGATAGCATTGACTCTAGGGAAACCTGAGGATGAAAGGTGATGGATGAGCAACTTGGAGGGGTGGTGTCCTGCATATAAATGCCCATGACCTGGTGCTTATAAAAGCTGATGAACCCCAGGGAAGATTCAGTAGGGTCTTGGAGAAAGATGGTTTAAACATGTTTAGCTTTAGTAGAAAAGTCAACCTGCAAAAGTATACTTGTTTCCAAAGTTTTAGACATTTCATGATTGGCTGGGAGCAGACATTCATTCCAACATTTGTGTCCTGGAGTCTGGGATGTTAAAGTACCATTTAGAACCTTGAAGTAAGCTGATATTTTCACCTCATAAAAATACCTCTGCGTGTTCACCTGAGAAGAAAAAAAATAGTGACATTTTCTGGTGACTTTAGTGAAGAATCCCAGTGCTCTTTTTCAAAAGGAAGAAATGGAAAAGTCTTCATTTCCAGATGTTTCGAGATGGGAGGGAGAGAGGGAGGAAATTAGTCTCTGTAGTTCTTATAACTGTTTTAATTCTTAAATCTGTTGTTTTGGGGAAAGTTCTAAACATTATGTGTATATGTAGATGGGTGGGAACAGGCATGGTAACGTTCTTTAACAATAACTTGAAAGTCTTTTAAAAAGACTCTTTTAAAATTCTCATTTTGGCTGCGGGATATATGAATGAAAAGATTTCTGCAGGACTTGGAATTATTTTCAGTTATCAATGAACTTCCCTGAACTTCTCTGTCAGTTCTCTGATTTTATATCCAATTAAAGCTGTCAGCTTTTAAACCTGTGTATGGGACATCCCTGTTTTGTCATTAGAAGTTACCCAAGTTCTACCATCTAATTTGCTGCTTTTTCTGCTGTTGAAATTAATATTTGAAACCTGAAAGCCCCGCATTAGCACCAAATACTGGGAACATTTTACGGCCCTTCAGTGGTTTTGTAGTGCCAGCTTGTTTTCCATCCTCTCTGTGTCTCAGGATGCTAAGTGCCCAAGACAGCCCGTGGAGGTTTCACCATAATCCACCTTTATCCATTAACAGACACTCAATCACTAAAGTGCTTACTAGACTAAACATATTTATCCAACCGAATCACACTTTACAATGCAAATCTGCCAATCAGACCCCAGCTATTAACAAGAAACTGCTTTAAGGGGATTTTGGTGTTTGTGCTGTGAAGAGCTCGCTTACCTCCAACAAACCACTAAACCAAATTAACATAGCTGTATCCTCATAAAAGAAACCAGATATCCTGTTGTGAAAACGGAGAGCTTGGTGGGACAGACCTCCTTGAGGGGCCCCCCTTTTGGCGCTATGACCTCCAACAAACATAAGCAGACATTCATTCCAACATTTGTGTCCTGGAGTCTGGGATGTTAAAGTACCATTTAGAACCTTGAAGTAAGCTGATATTTTCACCTCATAAAAATACCTCTGCGTGTTCACCTGAGAAGAAAAAAAATAGTGACATTTTCTGGTGACTTTAGTGAAGAATCCCAGTGCTCTTTTTCAAAAGGAAGAAATGGAAAAGTCTTCATTTCCAGATGTTTCGAGATGGGAGGAGAGAGGGAGGAAATTAGTCTCTGTAGTTCTTATAACTGTTTTAATTCTTAAATCTGTTGTTTTGGGGAAAGTTCTAAACATTATGTGTATATGTAGATGGGTGGGAACAGGCATGGTAACGTTCTTTAACAATAACTTGAAAGTCTTTTAAAAAGACTCTTTTAAAATTCTCATTTTGGCTGCGGGATATATGAATGAAAAGATTTCTGCAGGACTTGGAATTATTTTCAGTTATCAATGAACTTCCCTGAACTTCTCTGTCAGTTCTCTGATTTTATATCCAATTAAAGCTGTCAGCTTTTAAACCTGTGTATGGGACATCCCTGTTTTGTCATTAGAAGTTACCCAAGTTCTACCATCTAATTTGCTGCTTTTTCTGCTGTTGAAATTAATATTTGAAACCTGAAAGCCCCGCATTAGCACCAAATACTGGGAACATTTTACGGCCCTTCAGTGGTTTTGTAGTGCCAGCTTGTTTTCCATCCTCTCTGTGTCTCAGGATGCTAAGTGCCCAAGACAGCCCGTGGAGGTTTCACCATAATCCACCTTTATCCATTAACAGACACTCAATCACTAAAGTGCTTACTAGACTAAACATATTTATCCAACCGAATCACACTTTACAATGCAAATCTGCCAATCAGACCCCAGCTATTAACAAGAAACTGCTTTAAGGGGATTTTGGTGTTTGTGCTGTGAAGAG
Source organism: Tragulus kanchil (assembly GCA_022376925.1). Lineage (NCBI taxonomy): Eukaryota > Metazoa > Chordata > Mammalia > Artiodactyla > Tragulidae > Tragulus > Tragulus kanchil. The sequence goes on from JAIOJX010000023.1 coordinate 137,093,612, forward strand.
CTCGCTTACCTCCAACAAACCACTAAACCAAATTAACATAGCTGTATCCTCATAAAAGAAACCAGATATCCTGTTGTGAAAACGGAGAGCTTGGTGGGACAGACCTCCTTTGATGGCTTCCAGTGTGGCAGACGGGGCTTCAGCCTTCCAATCTGGCCACCGCCGAGTCATTATGAACCTCCATGGCTCAGCTCTCGATCGCTTTAAAAGCAAAATAAAAATGCGGCGTTGGGGTAACTCAGTAAGTTGTCCGTGGACTCAGTTACTATTATAATTGCTGTAAGTGCTGTAATTCTTGACTAAGGCTCCTTAATTCTAATTGCTCCTTCAACCAAGATCATGTTGTAAAAGTGCTTGCCTTAGCCAAAAAAGAAAATCCAAGAGACACAAATGTGGTAGTAATAATAATTCTTTTTATTGGCCTGGCAGAGAGGAAGAGAGCAGAGCTTTAAAAACTTCAAAGTTCTGACAAAAAAAAAAAAAAAAGACAAAAATAGAATTGGAGGGATTCATATATTCTTTGCCCCATTATTAGAGCAATATCGACGAGGTGCCATCACAACAAGCTAAGTGTTTGACAATATTTTTTTTTCCCCCTCATATGTGGGAAAGTTAGGCCAACTGTGTTGCCATACTAATTTAAGATTTCTGTCATAAACTACATAACACAGTCCTGAATCTCCTCACTCAGAACTCTTAATTGCCCCAGACTTATTGGTATTAGACCCCCTTTAAATACCAATATATTAAGGCAGCTTTGACACTTGGTAGGGTTTGAGGTAATTTCTTTCCCCTATTTAGCTCACAAGAGAAGAAAGGTAGAATTTACTCCAAGTTAAGCTACAGACATAGAGTAAATAGGAATTGGAAAAATAATAGGTCATTATAGTGCACAGAAAAAGAGCACTACTGTATCTCAACTCTACACCTCTGCTACCAAAATGAAATATGAATTTCCAATTTCTCCTGTTTATCAAAAATAATGAGCACTTTCTTATTTTAGTCAACTTTATAGGCACTTCTGGGGGAAAATATTATGTGCAGCTACAGTGAGCTTCGCCTTGGAGGCCACTCTTCACTCTGGAATGATTTCCAAAGTGAATAAACCACAATGTGCATTTTCCCAAAGATCAGCCGAAGAAAGACTCCAAGCCAAAGTCACAATTAAATTGTCATGCAATGAAATGTCAGCAGTTTGCTAGAAATAGTTTAGAAACATGGAATAGAAATAATACATATAAATTTGTGTTTCTATGTGTACTTCATCTATGTCTAGTCCTTTCATCTCTCATGGTGTAAGAATGAATTATAAAAGAGTTGCTAGATGAATCATGACATAGTTTGGGATCAGATTTTTGCTGTAAAATGTGTGTAAAAATAATCTTGGTGACCTACTTAGAAAACAAAATAAGAACAAATACTAATGTTTCTGTACATGTTTTAAGAAGTGCAATTCTTTTGACAATTGAAGTTATAATAGGAATATCCTATAGTTATGTAAATATCCTATTTATGTCCATGTGCACCAGCTCATGTCCTCATAAAATTATCAGCCTTATGTTTATGATAATAATCTGGGACATAAACCTGAACACAATAAATGTCATGTTTAGGGGCAAACATGGAGAAGTGAAAGTATTGAGTAAAATCGTATTGAAGAACAATTTTGGATAGTTTAGCTTTTAGCCTTAAAACCATTTTCCCCCCTAATTTAGCTATCATATTTATTTTTTCTTCCATGGTGACTTTCGTATTTCAGTTTTTGATGAAACTATTAATCATTCACTATCTCATGTTGGATTTGGAAACTCCCTTTCTTCTGGCAACAATATCTACCTATCATCCAATGAAAGCATGGATAATGCCACCTAGATAGAATGGAGAAGCAAAACCTAAAAGGTGCTGAGTTACACAATGGAAAACTTTCAGAATGTTCTATTGCTCATCAACTGTCAATTTGTAGACTGTCATGGACACCACCCATCATTATTGTTTATATAACTATGAAATCAGCAAAAAAAGAAAAGAACACTCATTCCCACCAAACCCTGCCACACAGGCACACACGCACGCACACACACACACACACACACACACACACACACACACACAGATCTAGAAATGCACATGGGAATGATCACAGAGTGAATGTTTCCCTGCAAGTTCAGTTCCGTCGCTCAGTCGTGGCCGACTCTTTGTGACTCCATGGACTGCACCACGCCATGCTTCCCTGTCCTTTACCACCTCCCAGAGCTTGTTCATACTAACATCCATTGTCTCACTGATACCATCCAACCATCTCTCTCATCCTCTGTCACCTTTTTCCTTTTGCCTTCTATTTTTCTCAACATCAAGGTCTTTTCCAATGAGTTGGCTCTTACCATCAGGTGGCCAAAGTATTTGAACTTCAGCTTCAACATCAGTCCTTCCAATGAACATTCAGGGTTGATTTCCTTTAGGATTGACTGGTTTGATCTCTTTGCTATCCAGAGGACTCTCAAGAGTCTTCTCTAGCACCACAGTTTGAAAGCATCTATTCTTCAGGGCTCAGTCTTCTTTATGACCCAACGCTCATATCCACACGTGGCTACTGGGAAAACCATAGCTTTCCCTAAGCTGACCTTTGTTGGCAAAGTGATGTCTCTGCTTTTTAATATGCTGTCGAGGTTTGTCATAGCTTTTCTTCCAAGGAGCAAGCATCTTTTAATTTCATGACTGCAATCACCATCTTCAGTGATTTTGGAGCCTAAGAAAATAGTCTTTGTTTCCAATTTTTCTCCATCTATTTGCCATGAAATGATGGGACTGAATGCCATGATCTTAGTTTTTTGAATGTTAAGTTTAATGCTAGCCTTTTCACTCTCCTCTTTCATCTTCACGGAGAGGCTGTTTATTTCCTTTTTTGCTTTCTGTCATTGGGGTGGTGTCATCTGCACACCTGAGGTTGTTGACTTTTCTCCTGTCAATCTTGATACCAGTTTGAGCTTCATCCAGTCTGGCATTTCGTATGATGTACTCTGCACAGAAGTTAAATAAGCAGGGTGACAATATATAGCTTTGAGGTACTCCTTTCCCACTTTTGAAACATAGCTTTGAGTGTATAGACCTTTGTCAGCAAAATGATGTCTCTGCTCTTTAATATGCTGTCTAGATTTGCTGTAACTTTTACTAGACCTTTAATCCTTGGATTGTGGTGGAGTCTGAAAGTGAGGGAAAGATAGCATAAGGCTGTACATGGATTCTGTTTACCATTATAGTGACTAAAGTGTTTTTCATTCATTTTCTCTTGCAGAAACAGTACTTCTACCAGTGTAGATATTGATTTTGAAGGAATTCTGCAAATATATGGTAGCTAAATTACTTGTAATAGATTTCACAATTAATAATAATACTAATAGTTTTATGTATGAAATAAGAATTTTTGAAAAGGTTGGATCACTGAAAATTGAGGGCCTCTTGTTTTATTATAAGTTTTATCTTCTATGATCACCCAAAGCATTGCCATTAAATAAAATTAAAAATGTAATTCTTTTGTTGCACTAGACAGATTTCAAGTTGTCAAAAGCCATGTCTTGCCAGAGGTTAATGTTTGGATAATGCAAATAGAGAATATTTCGTTTATCACAGAAAGTGCCACTGGCCATCACTGGAGGGGAGAAAATCTGAAATATTACTGCCACAGTCTCACTCTTTATCTCTTGTGTAAACAGAAAACTTCTGTTAAGAGCATGTTTATGGTAACACCATGGCTAATATATTACTAATTCCACTTCTCACTGATTGTCTGACTGACCGACTGAATGAAATTTTCTGATTTCAATGTAATATAAGATGAACAATGAAAATAGAATAATGTTTTATTCTTCTAATTGAAATTTAATGAGTGTTATTAATATGGAAATTGAAATACTGATGTTATGATTATTCTTATCTCAGTCTTAGCCTACAGATCTGAACCATATCTCTAAGGAAGAAAACAGTTAATTTTTCACCAAAATATTTGTTGTTTGTTTTAGCATTTATTTTTTCTGTGCCTAAAAAGAATTTATGGAGATACCATCATAAATATTTATGTATATTCAGTGCATTTGAAGTGTGTCTTACACATTTTAAAGTTAGTTCTGAAAGCCCTGGCATACTCATAGAGGAAATCCTGAAGGCAAGCTAATTTGGAGTTTTCATAGCAAGTTAGATGAGGGAATCAGTTTATTTTTAAAAATGGCCTAATCTTTAAGTCCATAATCTCGACCTTTTCCTGTGTTTATTTTTGAAATCCAGGTTTGCTGAAAGTGAGAAAGATAGCATAAGGCTGTACATGGATTCTGTTTACCATTATAGTGACTAAAGTGTTTTTCATTCATTTTCTCTTGCAGAAACAGTACTTCTACCAGTGTAGATATTGATTTTGAAGGAATTCTGCAAATATATGGTAGCTAAATTACTTGTAATAGATTTCACAATTAATAATAATACTAATAGTTTTATGTATGAAATAAGAATTTTTGAAAAGGTTGGATCACTGAAAATTGAGGGCCTCTTGTTTTATTATAAGTTTTATCTTCTATGATCACCCAAAGCATTGCCATTAAATAAAATTAAAAATGTAATTCTTTTGTTGCACTAGACAGATTTCAAGTTGTCAAAAGCCATGTCTTGCCAGAGGTTAATGTTTGGATAATGCAAATAGAGAATATTTCGTTTATCACAGAAAGTGCCACTGGCCATCACTGGAGGGAGAAAATCTGACATATTACTGCCACAGTCTCACTCTTTATCTCTTGTGTAAACAGAAAACTTCTGTTAAGAGCATGTTTATGGTAACACCATGGCTAATATATTACTAATTCCACTTCTCACTGATTGTCTGACTGACCGACTGAATGAAATTTTCTGATTTCAATGTAATATAAGATGAACAATGAAAATAGAATAATGTTTTATTCTTCTAATTGAAATTTAATGAGTGTTATTAATATGGAAATTGAAATACTGATGTTATGATTATTCTTATCTCAGTCTTAGCCTACAGATCTGAACCATATCTCTAAGGAAGAAAACAGTTAATTTTTCACCAAAATATTTGTTGTTTGTTTTAGCATTTATTTTTTCTGTGCCTAAAAAGAATTTATGGAGATACCATCATAAATATTTATGTATATTCAGTGCATTTGAAGTGTGTCTTACACATTTTAAAGTTAGTTCTGAAAGCCCTGGCATACTCATAGAGGAAATCCTGAAGGCAAGCTAATTTGGAGTTTTCATAGCAAGTTAGATGAGGGAATCAGTTTATTTTTAAAAATGGCCTAATCTTTAAGTCCATAATCTCGACCTTTTCCTGTGTTTATTTTTGAAATCCAGGTTTGCTGAAAGTTGTGGAATAACGACTTACACTAAGGAAGTGAGTAAATGTCACTGTGAAATAAGAAGATTAAGTTCTGGGGACAGTAATGGCCAGTATAGTTCTATGTGGTGGAAAGGGGTGGTGAGGCAGAGAAACTAAGCGGGCTGTTCTTGAGGAAAATAGTACCGATCCCAGAAATCCCCAAATACTCTTTTTTCTTTAAGATATTTTTTTGATGTGGATGATTTTTAAAATCTTTCCTGAATTTGCTATAATATTGCTTATGTTTTGGCTTTTTGGCTGTGAGACTTGTGGGATCTGAGCTCCCTGACCAGGGATCAAACTTACAACCCCTGCATTGGAAGGCAAAGTCTTAACCTTTGGGCTGCCAGCAAAGACCCCCTAAATGCTCTTAAATTGAAGCTGACTCCAGATGGTTAAAAATGAGATGCGGTTTTTTTCAGTGACATAAGAATCCATATGTAAGCGGATATATATATTTATCCTTTTACTTAGGTAAGTAGGAAATTTTTGCTCATAAAGAAGATTTTGTTAAGTGTCATGTTTGTTTCTAAGTCAGATCTTTTTTTAAAAGAACAGCTTTGTTGTTCCTCTGAGTGAGGGATGAATAAAGTTTTCACTTTTTTGATGAAAGGAACTTGAATCGCTTTGGATTTTTGGAAGAAGCATTTTAATTGGTGTCATTGTTCCAATTGCTTCTCCATACAGATAAAAGAAGCCTGACCACATTTTCCACTGACACCCATTCTTAAGACCCTTTTCTTTCTTTCTTTTTCTTTTTTTTTTTATGGAACGCTTCACGAATTGCGTGTCATCCTTGCGGCAGGACCATGCTAATCTTCTCTGTATTGTTCCAATTTTAGTGTATGTGCTGCTGAAGCGAGCACAAAACCCTTTTCTAGTGTCTCTTATTCTCCTCTTTCTAGTGCCAAGAGGATAAAAATTAGGATTTGGCAAAAGTGGATTATGGTCCAAGTTTCCTCTCAAACCTAGAGTTTTATGGAAGGAAAAGAAAAGTAGGTATAATTATATTTATGCTTTTGGCTTACTCATTTTATGAGTAAAGTTATTTTTTTAACCTTCAGTAGCTGTTCTTTTTGTATTTCAGCTGCAGTTTATATTGTAGTATGTAGCAACTGCATTCAAATCTATTTTTATGAAAATTTGTAGACTGATTCTTCAAAAGCAGTATGAGAAAGTTGCTTACTCTATATTTCTTCTGAAATACTCTTAAAGGTTTAGAATAAAAATAAAGACTCATCAGAGGAATTAATATTTTACTATATAGGATATCCCTGGAGATTTTGAATAGTATTTTAATAATGAAAATTATGCATATTCTTACTAAGCAGATATTTCTTAAATAACTTTTCCCTAAAATGATGTTCTTATATATTCTAATGCTTACCACTATGTCTTAACCAATGCATTTGTGGAAGACTCAATGGCAAAAACTATGCCTCTGGAACTGTACTGATCCTTAGAAATTGGTATATTATTTTTACTTGGATTTATTAATTATTCCTATGCATGACCCTTTAGAATAAAATGAAATGCTGAATAAAGGATTTTGTCCATACTGTATATATATATATATATATATATATATATATATATATATATAGTTTTTATTTTATAGTAAAATACAATCAAAAGGCACTTGAAGGATGGCATCTATTATTTTCTTTATCCTTGCCTTTTTTTTTTTTTGGAGGGTAATTTGAAATACTCAAAATGGTCAAGTGCTTTTACATTTTAGTCTTATTATCTCATTTAATTCTCGTGAATTTTGCTAATTATTAACCAATTTTACAGACAAACTGAGGGTTAAAGAGGTTATTCGTGTGTTGGTCACTCAGTCATGTCCAATTCTTTGTGACCCCATGGACTGTAGCCCACCAGACTCTGTCCATGAAATTCTCCAAGCAAGAATATTGGAGTGGGTAGCCATTCCCTTCTCCAAGGGATCTTCCTGACCCAGGGGATGAACCAGCATCTCCTGTATTACAGGGAGACTCTTTATTGTCTGAATCACCAGGGAAGCCCAAAGAGGTTATTATCTGCCCAAACACTCTCAGCTAAAAAGTGCCAAATGATGAGAGACAAACTCAGACTGTCAGATTTTAGAGCCGTTGGTCTGAACCACTCTATCATTGAGCTCAGAGCTTCCTCCTTGGACGACAAAGAAAATGGAAAGCTGGAAAAATTAAGTAACTAGTTCAAAGCTGAGTACATGATGGAAGAAGGATTAATCCATCTGACTGAGTCAGTCTATTTCCAAATTCAGCTCATTTTGTTATATTGTACCTGGATTAACAGATGTAGCTGAGAAAGGGTTCTAGACCATTAGAAGTGAGTAGGAACAGGAACAAGACTGGGAAAGGCCTGCCCGGAAGACCAAGGTTTACTTCAAACAGGATTAGAGATCAGTTGGTATCTATGGTGTCTTTTTTATAATGATGCTGAGAACACTCCAGAAGCAAGAATCCTTTCTTCTCATTCTGTGTAGGCTTCTATTCTCATTTAAGCAAGAAACCAGTGAGGTCAGAAGAATGTATGGGGCCCATCATCGCTGTTATAATATTTACTTGAGTGAATCTGGGGTCTTGTGTTCATTTGACATGAGGGAACTTTTGGAGGTAGGCTTGGCTGTATCCTTAGAGAGCTTGAGCTGTTACTCAGGGTACCCAGTGGCTCCTGCAACCAGGAGACTGGACCTGCTCCAGGAAATACAAGCTTCTGAAAACTGTGTGACAGTAAGTGACCTCTGAAAGGAAAACTTCTATTTATTGAATAATAGATAATCGCAATTCTCCAATCTGCTGGACGTTTAAGGAAGGCTACTTTAACTACCAGGCTAATTGTCCAATGGTTAAGGCTGAAAAGTGAAGAGTAAAACATCAAATTTTACAAAAAAGGATGACCAGACATACTTTGAGGGTGAGAGAGATTTGTTGTGGTAACTTTACAAACTCAATGATTGATGTGGCTGATTTCTGACAAGCAGATTTTACAACAACTTGGATAGCTATTCCCATATTTTTCACTCTTAAGGGATAAAGAACAAAGGAGACTGTGTGGTAGGGACACAGGAGAAGTCTCTGAGAAGAGAAAATAGTAGGAACTAGCAGTAGCGAAGAGAAGCGGGCAAGACTTCACAGTGGATAGAGGTATAGAACTAATTCAATAAAAGATGAAAGAGAAACTTCAGTTTCCCAAATGGAATATGTATCCTTTGGCTTTGCTATTTTTTTCATATTTTAATAATAAAGATGGAGGAAAAGATAGCCATTTTCGAACATTACTATTCTGAACATAAAATAAAGGCACTATTTTTATAAATCCTTAAACCCTTCTCAGTGCTTAGGAGCTATCTTACAAGGTTCTCAATGCATTTGGAATTAAGAAATATTTGCTAAGTGCTGCCAGCTTTGTGGAGAATGGTGTCTTGATTATTTTGGAGGATACTGAAAAAATATGACCTAATCCATGCTGTGGGGCTTCCCAGGCGGCTCAGTGGTGAAGAACCCGCCTGCCAATGCAGGAGATGTGGGTTTGACCCTGGTGTCTTTTTATAATGATGCTGAGAACACTCCAGAAGCAAGAATCCTTTCTTCTCATTCTGTGTAGGCTTCTATTCTCATTTAAGCAAGAAACCAGTGAGGTCAGAAGAATGTATGGGGCCCATCATCGCTGTTATAATATTTACTTGAGTGAATCTGGGGTCTTGTGTTCATTTGACATGAGGGAACTTTTGGAGGTAGGCTTGGCTGTATCCTTAGAGAGCTTGAGCTGTTACTCAGGGTACCCAGTGGCTCCTGCAACCAGGAGACTGGACCTGCTCCAGGAAATACAAGCTTCTGAAAACTGTGTGACAGTAAGTGACCTCTGAAAGGAAAACTTCTATTTATTGAATAATAGATAATCGCAATTCTCCAATCTGCTGGACGTTTAAGGAAGGCTACTTTAACTACCAGGCTAATTGTCCAATGGTTAAGGCTGAAAAGTGAAGAGTAAAACATCAAATTTTACAAAAAAGGATGACCAGACATACTTTGAGGGTGAGAGAGATTTGTTGTGGTAACTTTACAAACTCAATGATTGATGTGGCTGATTTCTGACAAGCAGATTTTACAACAACTTGGATAGCTATTCCCATATTTTTCACTCTTAAGGGATAAAGAACAAAGGAGACTGTGTGGTAGGGACACAGGAGAAGTCTCTGAGAAGAGAAAATAGTAGGAACTAGCAGTAGCGAAGAGAAGCGGGCAAGACTTCACAGTGGATAGAGGTATAGAACTAATTCAATAAAAGATGAAAGAGAAACTTCAGCTACCCAAATGGAATATGTATCCTTTGGCTTTGCTATTTTTTTCATATTTTAATAATAAAGATGGAGGAAAAGATAGCCATTTTCGAACATTACTATTCTGAACATAAAATAAAGGCACTATTTTTATAAATCCTTAAACCCTTCTCAGTGCTTAGGAGCTATCTTACAAGGTTCTCAATGCATTTGGAATTAAGAAATATTTGCTAAGTGCTGCCAGCTTTGTGGAGAATGGTGTCTTGATTATTTTGGAGGATACTGAAAAAATATGACCTAATCCATGCTGTGGGGCTTCCCTTGGTGGCATAATGGTGAAGAACCCACCTGCCAATGCAGGAGATGTGGGTTTGATCCCTGGGTCAGGAAGATATCCTGGAGAAGGAAATGGGAACCCACTCCAGTATTCTTGCCTGGAGAATCCTATGGGCGGAGAAGCCTGGCAGGCTACAATGCATGGGGTCGGACATCACTGAGTGACTAAATAACAACAACTGCTGCTGAGTTGGGACTTGTAAAGCAGTGGAAAGGGAAAACTCTCAAATGTGAAGCAAATAGAGGAAGTGGAAATGCAAGACAGCTTCTTTTAATGGTATAGACAGTAAATATCAGGAAGTCTCAAGGAGAGGAGTAAAGTCCAGAGGATTCCCTGGAGGAAATGGGACTGAAGCTCAGTCTTGATGGAAGGATGAGGATTGGAAAAGATGTTGGACAAAGAGAGGCCTTTGAGATAGAGGAGTTATAGATAGGGTCTGGGAGACTCCAGGAACATGTGACATTCCTAGGGTAGCTCTTGGTGCAGCTGGATAAAAGTAGTGAAGACTGGAGGGTCTAAGCTTGTATGAGAGTGAGGTGCCCTATTATGGTCAGACTCTGTGTATGAATTCCTTGAGGGACCATGGAAACCACCAGTGATTCAGAGGGAGATTAAAGAACAGGAGGAAGATTTCTTTTCATCTGGGTTGTTCACCTAAGCTAATTTCCATCAATAAAGTGAATCATCAGGAACTTCCTGGTGGTCCAGTGGCTAAGCATTCACCTTCCACTGCAGGTGGTACAAGTTCAATTCCCAGTTGGAGAGCTAAGATCCCACATGCTTCAAGGCCAAAAAACCAAAACATAAAACAGAGGTAAGGTGGTCACAAATTCAATAAAGAGTTTAAAAATGATCCATATCAAAAAATCTTTTTTTTAAAAAGTAAATAGTTAAACCCTTCAACACTTTCTTTACCTAAAGATGAGTGAATTTCCTTAATGATTACCATTCACATTAAAATGAAACACATTACTTTTGAAATTTTTCTAGTTAAAAAGTTTCTCAGTGGTTTGCAAGCTTGGGTCATTCTACATTTCTCTTAGATTTTCCCTCCTTATTAGTTTGTATAAATATTGATTTACCCTAGAAGTGAGTTATGGGTAGGAGGGATCTTTCTCCTCTTTTGTGCTATAGAACACAGCATTCCAGAAAAACCTCATTTCCACTGATGAATGGCTATTGGCATACAGAAATCTGGCATGTGGTTGAGGAGAAGGGATACAGCTGACATGAGACAAGCTTGAGAAGGAAACCATAATCCCCCTTCAAATTCACTGCTTATTAGAGGAGCTAAAATGATTAAGCAGCTGGAGGTTTTGATGTATGAGGAAAGATTAAAAGAATTACATGTGTGTAGGTTGGCTGAAGAGCTAAGGAGTATGTGCATGTGTGTGGGGTGGAGGCCTGATAGCTGTTTGCAGATAATTGAAAGTATAAGCCCTGAGGAAGGAGAGGGATTGTGGAGGTGGTCTTTAGGGGATTATCGAAGGGTAATGAATGAACTGAAGAAAAGGGAAAAAAATGGCTTCATCGGGAGGAACTTTCCTAATGGGTAAGACTTAAGAGGCTATAAAAGAATCTCCCACGAGGGGTATGAAATTCCCATTCCTTGAGTAGAACATGTACCTAGGGTAGCTCTTGGTGCAGCTGGATAAAAGTAGTGAAGACTGGAGGGTCTAAGCTTGTATGAGAGTGAGGTGCCCTATTATGGTCAGACTCTGTGTATGAATTCCTTGAGGGACCATGGAAACCACCAGTGATTCAGAGGGAGATTAAAGAACAGGAGGAAGATTTCTTTTCATCTGGGTTGTTCACCTAAGCTAATTTCCATCAATAAAGTGAATCATCAGGAACTTCCTGGTGGTCCAGTGGCTAAGCATTCACCTTCCACTGCAGGTGGTACAAGTTCAATTCCCAGTTGGAGAGCTAAGATCCCACATGCTTCAAGGCCAAAAAACCAAAACATAAAACAGAGGTAAGGTGGTCACAAATTCAATAAAGAGTTTAAAAATGATCCATATCAAAAAATCTTTTTTTTAAAAAGTAAATAGTTAAACCCTTCAACACTTTCTTTACCTAAAGATGAGTGAATTTCCTTAATGATTACCATTCACATTAAAATGAAACACATTACTTTTGAAATTTTTCTAGTTAAAAAGTTTCTCAGTGGTTTGCAAGCTTGGGTCATTCTACATTTCTCTTAGATTTTCCCTCCTTATTAGTTTGTATAAATATTGATTTACCCTAGAAGTGAGTTATGGGTAGGAGGGATCTTTCTCCTCTTTTGTGCTATAGAACACAGCATTCCAGAAAAACCTCATTTCCACTGATGAATGGCTATTGGCATACAGAAATCTGGCATGTGGTTGAGGAGAAGGGATACAGCTGACATGAGACAAGCTTGAGAAGGAAACCATAATCCCCCTTCAAATTCACTGCTTATTAGAGGAGCTAAAATGATTAAGCAGCTGGAGGTTTTGATGTATGAGGAAAGATTAAAAGAATTACATGTGTGTAGGTTGGCTGAAGAGCTAAGGAGTATGTGCATGTGTGTGGGGTGGAGGCCTGATAGCTGTTTGCAGATAATTGAAAGTATAAGCCCTGAGGAAGGAGAGGGATTGTGGAGGTGGTCTTTAGGGGATTATCGAAGGGTAATGAATGAACTGAAGAAAAGGGAAAAAAATGGCTTCATCGGGAGGAACTTTCCTAATGGGTAAGACTTAAGAGGCTATAAAAGAATCTCCCACGAGGGGTGATGAAATTCCCATTCCTTGAGTCATCTGGAGAAGGCCTCTAAAGTGTTGGAAGTGCACCATACTGTCCTGTGGGGGGAACAGACTTGGTAGTAAGTTAGACCATCCTTTGTCTTGATGTTTTACAGCTCAATTTTGAGGATGAATCCTATGGTAAACAGTAAATTTGGAAACTCCCCAGGAATGGAGTCTGTCTCATTTCACTGATAATTTTCTCTGAGTAAAAAAGACATGTCCCACACCTCTTCCTACTCTGACTTCCACTCATTGTCCTTGACATTAGATCATTTCTTAAGGGACCTATGGGTCCAGTGGTAGAGGAACTGCAAGATGGAAAGGGTAGGCAGCGTGTCATCCAGCAAATGGTGATATGCATCAACTCTTGCTGCACAACAATCTCCTTCCCCAAATGTGCTGGCCATCTGTTACATTAGCAGGACTCTGTATTGTGTTCCTCATGTCTTTAGTGTTAATTAGCATTTGCACCACACTGCTCTTGGAAATGAAGTTGGTCAAGCTAGCTTGTCTCCAGTGCCATGATGATACAGAAGTTCTTTCTGGTGACTTATGATAATTAAAAACCAGAGTATGTCTATTTTTATAATATGCAGAAACCAACAGAGGTAGGATCTCAGAGCTCTTCATTTCAATGTAAATGAAAGAGAAAGAAATCTCATGACCTTGTAAGATCATATCTTTCAAGCTCATAGTTTCTCTCGTAAGTTTTTTCCCCATGGAAAGAGTAGTAAATGATTCTCACATAAAGATTTACATCCAACTTTTCTTCATGGTGTTATGTAGGCAATTAATAGCTAGAAATAGCCTAAAAACTAAGAGTTGGTTATGTCTTTATGATACATTGTCACAGCAGCAAAATTCATGGTTTTGAAAAATATATAAGAAAAAATGCACATGCTATGTTGGAAGAAGTAAGCAAGACATACAGACCCAGTGGTATCCTAAGTGTATTTAGATAAGAAGGTAGATAGATAAATGGATAGACCTTTATATCAGCTTTCCTATCTCTGAATGGTGGGATTATGAATGATATTAATTTTCTTCTTCGTACTCTTTCACATGTTTTACAATTAGTATATATTAATTGTCACTTTAAAAAGTTTTTAGTATGTCCACGAGGGGTGATGATAGGTCCTGGGCTAAAGTGTTGGAAGTGCACCATACTGTCCTGTGGGGGGAACAGACTTGGTAGTAAGTTAGACCATCCTTTGTCTTGATGTTTTACAGCTCAATTTTGAGGATGAATCCTATGGTAAACAGTAAATTTGGAAACTCCCCAGGAATGGAGTCTGTCTCATTTCACTGATAATTTTCTCTGAGTAAAAAAGACATGTCCCACACCTCTTCCTACTCTGACTTCCACTCATTGTCCTTGACATTAGATCATTTCTTAAGGGACCTATGGGTCCAGTGGTAGAGGAACTGCAAGATGGAAAGGGTAGGCAGCGTGTCATCCAGCAAATGGTGATATGCATCAACTCTTGCTGCACAACAATCTCCTTCCCCAAATGTGCTGGCCATCTGTTACATTAGCAGGACTCTGTATTGTGTTCCTCATGTCTTTAGTGTTAATTAGCATTTGCACCACACTGCTCTTGGAAATGAAGTTGGTCAAGCTAGCTTGTCTCCAGTGCCATGATGATACAGAAGTTCTTTCTGGTGACTTATGATAATTAAAAACCAGAGTATGTCTATTTTTATAATATGCAGAAACCAACAGAGGTAGGATCTCAGAGCTCTTCATTTCAATGTAAATGAAAGAGAAAGAAATCTCATGACCTTGTAAGATCATATCTTTCAAGCTCATAGTTTCTCTCGTAAGTTTTTTCCCCATGGAAAGAGTAGTAAATGATTCTCACATAAAGATTTACATCCAACTTTTCTTCATGGTGTTATGTAGGCAATTAATAGCTAGAAATAGCCTAAAAACTAAGAGTTGGTTATGTCTTTATGATACATTGTCACAGCAGCAAAATTCATGGTTTTGAAAAATATATAAGAAAAAATGCACATGCTATGTTGGAAGAAGTAAGCAAGACATACAGACCCAGTGGTATCCTAAGTGTATTTAGATAAGAAGGTAGATAGATAAATGGATAGACCTTTATATCAGCTTTCCTATCTCTGAATGGTGGGATTATGAATGATATTAATTTTCTTCTTCGTACTCTTTCACATGTTTTACAATTAGTATATATTAATTGTACACTATAATTTAAATGGATATTTACCTTTAAAAGTAAAAATAAATTTGTATAAAAAGCATAGGTATTTGGATATGAATGGTTTGTATTAACAATGGACAATCACAGGTCAGAGTAGGCTTTTCTGTATAAAAAATAGGTTGGTTGGAAACAATTGTGCTACTTCTATACAGATGAGAAACACAAAAGTTAATTTTTGTATTTTTATCCAACTTAATTTTGTATATGTTATCCAAAATATTTTTATAAGCTGAAACCAGCAAGAAGTTGAGGATTAGTTTACATCAGCAATTCCAAAGGTGCTCCCAAGTTCTCTAGTGTATTGAAATAGTTTATTAGGCTGGTCAGAGACCTTGACTTCCCTTGATTTCCTTCTATTTTGGCTAAGAATGAGGTTCTCTTTTCTTACTTCCAAGCCATCATGGTCCTGCTCTAAGGTGGTCACACTCTGAGGTCATCCTGCAACAGAAAGGCTGATGGAGGCGCTGGGCTCAATGAGGGGACATTTTCATTCCTAAAATGGATTCTGACATCAGTTGTTAAATTGCCCTTTCTGTTTCTTCTCCCCATTGCATATTTTTTTGTTCCATAGTTGAGATTTTTCCCCTTTAGCCTTACTGAATGAGGTTTATTTGACAAATAAATTTTATATATTTAAAGTGTACCATGTGAGCTTCCCAATGGCTCAGCGGTAAAGAATCCTGCCAATGTAGGAAACACAGGAGACAGTTCGATCCCTGGGTTAAGAAGATCTCCTGGGGGAGGAAATGGTAACCCACTACAGTAGTCTTGCCTGGATAATCCCATGAACAGAGGAGCCTGGTGGGCCATATAGTCCATGGGGCTGCAGCGTTGGACACATATGAGTAACTGAGCACACAAAGTGTAAAAAGTAAAGATTTCATCTGTGCACACAAGGTGAAACAGTCACCACAATCAATTAATATTTATAATACATCCATCAGCTCACACAGTTACCATTTTTTGTATATGATGAAAATGCTTAAGGTCTCATATTTTGGCAAATTTCTAGTGTACAATAGAGAATTATAAACTATAGCCATCATGCCATATACTAGATCTTCAGTGTTTATATATCTCATAAGTGATTGTTTACCCTTTGGTCAACCTCTCCCCATTTCTCCCATCTCCTCAGCTTCTGGCAACCACTTTTCTACTTTGTTTCTATGAGTATGACTTTTTTTTTTTTTTTAAGATTCTGCGTATAAGTAAGATCATACAGTATTTGTATTTCTGTATTCAGCCTATTTTACTTAGCATAATGTCCTCCAGGTTCATCCACATTTTTGCAAATGGCAGGATTTTCCTTCTTCTTAAAGGCTGAATAATATTCCACTGTGTTTATCACCTTTATCCATCTGTCTCCCAATCTTCTTTAT
The DNA here is from genome assembly GCA_022376925.1 of Tragulus kanchil. NCBI lineage: Eukaryota > Metazoa > Chordata > Mammalia > Artiodactyla > Tragulidae > Tragulus > Tragulus kanchil. The sequence goes on from JAIOJX010000023.1 coordinate 137,109,992, forward strand.
CCATTTATCTGTCAAAGGACATTTATGTTGCTTTTAAGTCTTGGCTATATTATGCATAATGTGCAATGAACATTAGAGGACTGATATATCTTTGAGAAACTGACTTAGTTTACTTTGAATTGATACCCAGCAGTGAAATGACTGAATGACACATAGTTCTTCTTTAAATTTTATGAGAAAAAATTAAAATTATGGTTGAGTTTTGATGGATCACTCTAAATTATGTCAAATAATTTCACTCTCTTTTGCTTTTTAGCTGATACCCATTAGCTGATATTGTCCATGTCTAAAATTTTAGTATTTTATTCATCATAAATTCTTTTGCACTGACTTTGATTCTGAAAACACTACTTATAAATATTATTTCTCTTATGTATTAGGTCTTTTGGCACTCTCTTGAGTTCCGTGGCCAAAAAAAGTGCCTCACTTACTTAATCCTGGTTCTGGCCCTACCCATTTATCAGAACTAGCTATTGGGAAATTCCAAGAGAAAGCAAAATCATAACACAGGATTTAGCAACTCTTTTCTGATAGATATAATTAATATCTTCCCCATTTCCCTTCATAAAGCTCAAATAGCTTTTCAGTGTTTTTTTTTTTCTTTTTATCTTCAAATCATTTTCAAGTCATCTTAGATAACAGATGGAATACAGTCCTTGCCTTGATTTATTTGCCCACATGTCAGGCAGACTTAGCAACAGGCATTGACCAACAAGACAAATTTCTGCTCATAGCTTAAGTTCATTGCAGTATATTTGAGAAAGTTTCTGGAATTTGGGAGACCACATAGCTCTGAAAAAAATCAAGTAAGTCGATACCGAATCTATTGGTAAGTCCTCAAATAACAAAACGTGTAGATGTTTCTAGGTTTTCAGAGATTACCCTTCCCCAAAGAATGCTCTCCCAAATTTTTAAATGAGTAAAGGGTAGCTTTTGAGAGATTGTTAGGAAAGAGTTTTGGATGTTTGTAGATAGAGTTATTTAATGTCAAGGAGGGGCAAAAAAATGAGCAGCTATGAATGGTTTGGGGGGCAGGTAGTCCATGGAGACTGTCATTTAAAAATTATGAATATTTACCTATTATTCTGGATTTAAAGAGAGAAATTCTTATGGAAACAGGGTAATTCAGTTTTTTGAGGCATCAGGGCACCAGATCTAAGCCAGGCAGAGCATGAAGAATATAGAGAGAGCTTAAGGTCAGTTTGAAGTCCAAAGGTAGGACATTTGGGGACGCTGCTTTCTATGTTGAATCATGTATTTAAAAGAAAGGGGGGAGACTTTTGGTACAAGAAGGTCAAGACAGAAAATTTTTGTGGCCTCTCTGCACCCAGTAACTTCAGCAGCTTATGAAATGACCAGGGTGACAGAGAGCGCAGCTCTGCTCAGTCAGTTCTTGGTTCATTTTCAAGTGACAATCAGTGAACAGCGTCTCCTCATTGTGCTACTTACTAATTAACCCTGGCAGACCTTCAGCATTTTCTTGAGTTCCGTGGCCAAAAAAAGTGCCTCACTTACTTAATCCTGGTTCTGGCCCTACCCATTTATCAGAACTAGCTATTGGGAAATTCCAAGAGAAAGCAAAATCATAACACAGGATTTAGCAACTCTTTTCTGATAGATATAATTAATATCTTCCCCATTTCCCTTCATAAAGCTCAAATAGCTTTTCAGTGTTTTTTTTTTCTTTTTATCTTCAAATCATTTTCAAGTCATCTTAGATAACAGATGGAATACAGTCCTTGCCTTGATTTATTTGCCCACATGTCAGGCAGACTTAGCAACAGGCATTGACCAACAAGACAAATTTCTGCTCATAGCTTAAGTTCATTGCAGTATATTTGAGAAAGTTTCTGGAATTTGGGAGACCACATAGCTCTGAAAAAAATCAAGTAAGTCGATACCGAATCTATTGGTAAGTCCTCAAATAACAAAACGTGTAGATGTTTCTAGGTTTTCAGAGATTACCCTTCCCCAAAGAATGCTCTCCAATTTATAAATGAGTAAAGGGTAGCTTTTGAGAGATTGTTAGGAAAGAGTTTTGGATGTTTGTAGATAGAGTTATTTAATGTCAAGGAGGGGCAAAAAAATGAGCAGCTATGAATGGTTTGGGGGGCAGGTAGTCCATGGAGACTGTCATTTAAAAATTATGAATATTTACCTATTATTCTGGATTTAAAGAGAGAAATTCTTATGGAAACAGGGTAATTCAGTTTTTTGAGGCATCAGGGCACCAGATCTAAGCCAGGCAGAGCATGAAGAATATAGAGAGAGCTTAAGGTCAGTTTGAAGTCCAAAGGTAGGACATTTGGGGACGCTGCTTTCTATGTTGAATCATGTATTTAAAAGAAAGGGGGGAGACTTTTGGTACAAGAAGGTCAAGACAGAAAATTTTTGTGGCCTCTCTGCACCCAGTAACTTCAGCAGCTTATGAAATGACCAGGGTGACAGAGAGCGCAGCTCTGCTCAGTCAGTTCTTGGTTCATTTTCAAGTGACAATCAGTGAACAGCGTCTCCTCATTGTGCTACTTACTAATTAACCCTGGCAGACCTTCAGCATTTTCTTGACCTTGGCAGAATGTGACTTTCTCTGTGCTCTGCTAGCCTGTGGGGCCACACTTACCTTCACTCTAGCACTCCACTGAAGCCATTAAAACCACATTCCACCCTACATCTGACCACTGATGTTGCAACAGACCTGGCAACAGGGTTGCCTCATTTAGGTGTCATTTGTTTGCTTTAAAAAAAAAAAAAAGAACTATCCAAGGTCCACTGCTCACTTCCTGTTTTGAAATAACTGCCAGAGTTCCAGTTGATCCAACTGATTTCAGAATAGAAAAGTTGTAGGCTAATGTACTATGATGACTGGGTTGTTAAACACTTGAAGAAATCAGATTTGTGGTTTGTAATTAATACAGGACAAAAATGCACGTACAATTCTTTGGTCAAACTCCCACATGTACATGGGATCTTCTTCATAACATCCCTAGACATCTTGTCATTCAAAGTCTGACTGAATGCTTTTTATATAGCTAGTTTCATGTTTGGGAAAGAAGTGTAGTTCAAAGAGCAAAGAAACTTTTGAGCTGTAAAACTCAACCTACAAGTTAGAGTTAATATTTAGATGCTGTGGCTCAGTAAAGAATTTGCCTGCCAATGCAGGAAGTGCAGGTTGGATCCTTGGGTTGGGAAGATCCCCAGGAGAAGAAAATGGCTACCCACTCCAGTATTCTTGCCTGGGAAATCCCATGAACAGAGGAGCCTGGCAGGCTCCATGGGATCGCAAAAGTGTTGGATATGACTTAATAACTAAGCGCCAACAAATTGTTTTGGAGTAGAAACTTAGCCCTCCAAACCTGAGTTTCTCATCTATGAATCAAAATTTACATATCTGCTTGAAGAAATTGTTACGATAATTAACTACTGGAAAACGGTGTATATGATGTGGGATTCCAGTCTAGTAGAAGTCATTAGACTGAGATCATATTTCTATTGTATGTGGAAATACCAATAGTTTGTTATACTTCTATTTCATAGCAAGCGGTTGATCTTTTACCATGTTATCTCACATTTTTATGAGACTCTAGTGGGAATTCAGGGGGTCTGGGTGTTTCATAGACCCAGTATAAAAGTTATTTTCTGGAGTTCTTCTCTGCTTCTCCCTTGAGCTGTTCATGCCATTTCAAGGAGTCACAAGGGCTTCCTGTTGGCTGCTGTTCTGTCCCATTGGTAGCATCACCTTCCGTACGGGATGTATGCACACATGACAAAGGCAGGACGCAGCGGTTTGGAGAAATGGATGAAAATTCCATCAATTAAAAAAAAAAATCTGAAACTAACTGCTAAAGCTGGTTGTTTTCAGATAAAGGAACGAGACTGAGTCGTATTACAAGGCTTCCCTGTAGGGGCAATTTGACTGAGCTCCTGACCTGCCTCAGTGAGGCAGACCCCAGGTTTCTGTCTCTCCACGTTCCTGACCTCCAGCCTGTTGCTATGTCATATCAGCCCAGTCACCATCCCAGCAGGACAACTCTGGTGTGATCTCACCAATTTCAACTTCAGTTCCTTAACTTTGTGAACTTGAGGCGGGAAAACCCTGATCTTTCTACCGCCACTTCTGAGTCCTCAGTCCTGCTCCAGAATTTAACTGTAACCAGGAGTATGAATTATTGCAGCTTCTATGGCATTTGGGGGAAATTGTCTTTCATACCCCTCACCAAAGAGAGGATAGTTCAACCAGAAGATTTCTATCAGAATATAATCACCTCATATCAGGATTTTCCACAAAATCACCAGTCTTTCCTTCAACTCCAGGTAACCACCAGGCCTATATATATATATATATATATATATATTTTTTTTTTTTTTTTTTTTAAACATCCTTCTTTATTCTTTGGCCTGTGTGGACCTCCCATTGCAGTGGCCTCTCTCGTTGCAGAGCACTGCCTCTGAGTGCGTGCACTCCAGAAAGCAGAGTCATAATTGGACACATTGGTCCAGCTGCTCCATGGCACATGGGATCTTCCCAGGCCAGGGATCAAACCAGTGTCCCTTGCACTGCAAGGCAGACTCTCTACCTACTGGACCACCAGGGAAGCCCAGGCCTGTATTTTTTTCCAGCTAATTTTATATACACATATGCATGCATATACACATATGTGTTTGTGTGTATTTATAGCTCTAGACTGAAAGTTTATATCCTCTAAAATCCATATGTTGGCAACTAACCCTCAAAGTTATTGGATTAGGAGGTGGGTCTCTGAGAGGTGATTGGATCGGAGAGAGGTTAGTGTCCTTATAAAAGAGACCCCAGACAGCTCCCTCATCACTGTATCCACCTGAGGACACAATGGCAAGACAGTTGACTATGAATCAGGAAGTTTAAGTTTGCACTAGACACTGAATTTATACCAGTGCCTTCACCTTGGACTTCCAACTTCCAGAACTGTGAGAAAGAAATGTGTTTTCTTTGAAACCATCCAGTCTGTAGTCTTCTGTTAGAGTAGCCTAAAGAGCCCAAGACAGAAGTATATAGACCCATAGGAATCAGTATAGAGAATTCTAAATCAATATTTTAGGGAGATAAAAATTTTTTAAAAAACAATAGTAATAATCTGAGCTTAAGGGTATGATCATACTATAAGCATAGTTTTTTTTTCTCCTGTTAACAGAAGAACTGTCAACCACTAAGAAAACTGTCAACTTTTTCCTGATGTATACACTAGTCCAGTTTCTCAGGTAATACATAGTCTCAGGTCTTTTTTATTTTTCCCTCAGAAGACAATTTTTATCTAATTTGTTTATATGGGTTGACTTTTTCTAGAAAAAAGGAATAATTTGATCTGTTTATTTAAAATAAATTCTGTTTCTGACAACAGAGAATGCAGCTTGAAACTTATGCTTAAGTTTTTCTATTTGCTTCCCAACAACTGTTCAGAGCCATTGAGTGACACAAGAATCAGTGTGTCATATATTTAAATGTTTTGGCACATACTCAGTGTTCAGTAATATCAGGTTCCCTTTCTGATCTTTAAAAACTTTTCCTTCAGTTGTGTCCAGATGAATTCTTTTAAATTTTCACTCATAGATTCCATGTCTGTACATTGTGAAGTTGTATGATTTCATACTCTTTAAATTGCAGCTCTACCCAATGTTTGGATTTTTAACAGCTGGCAAAGAGGCACAGATTTAACCCTTTGTCTTAGTGAGTATAGGGCTTCCCATGCGGCTCAGTAGTAAAGAACCTACCTGCCGATGTAGGAGATGTAGGAGATGCAGGAGATGTGTTTTTGATCTCTAGGTGGGGAAGATCCCCTGGAGTAGGAAATGGCAGTCCACTCCAGCATTCTTGCCTGGAAAATTTCATGGACAGAGAAGGCTTGTGGGTTACAGTCTATAGAGATCAGAAAGAGTCGAACATGACTGAACAACTGAGCGTGTTTCAGTTGAGTGTGGAGGCATAGAGCATGCCAGAGGCAATCAAACACACACCTACTTTCTGGGCATGAAATAAAGCACTGGACTCTTTTATTTGCCTGTTTTCCTTCGATTGGGAAGGGAAATAGTAATTGCGATAATCAAGCGCTGTTGCTTTTTTTTTTTTTGAAAGAGAAGGTCAGTAAATCATGGTTAATGCTTTATTTAGTGCATAAGATGTTCTATTTTATTGTTTAGAAAATTGGACCAATCTAAGGTAAAATGATTTTCATTATTTCTCAGATCTTTCTCTTCATAATTTCTCCCTGCATCAGAATCTGTCAGACAGATGGGGCTGTCATGCAGTGAACCTTCGCTGACAAGCCATCCGTAACATTCACGTTAAGGCTGCTATGTTGTCTTTAGTACCTCATTTCCTTAGTTAAGAAAGAGTTGACTTACAGAGAAATGATCATGACTTTTAAATATATGAATGTTGTCTAACTACAGCAGTATGATGAAAATATTAGTCTTTTCAAATCTGGATTTGAAATACTTTTCTGCTATTTAGCAACTTTCTGTCAAGCAGGTTAGTCTTTTTCTTTTTCTTAAATTTTGGCCTCTTTTATTGGTTTTTCATTTATTTATTTTCATCCATCTTTATTATTTGACCTGTGTGGGCCTTCCATTTCAGTGACCTCTCTCACTGCAGAGCACCAGCTCTGGGTGCATGTGCTCCAGAGTGCCAGCTCATAATTGGACACACCTGTCCAACCACTCCACAGCATGTGGGATCTTCCCCAGCTAGGGATCGACTTGGTGCCCTTGCACCGCAAAGTGGACTGTTTACCCACTGGACCACCAGGGAAAGCCATGTTAGTCCTTTTATTATCTAGAAAATATTGGGATGATGAGAACAAATTACTTCTCAGTTTATTAGTGTCTTTTACAGATTAAATGATGAAATTTTTGTGATGTGTATTGCCATTTCTGGCACATAACAAGACCTCTTTTATTATTCTAGAAAATTTCATGGACAGAGAAGGCTTGTGGGTTACAGTCTATAGAGATCAGAAAGAGTCGAACATGACTGAACAACTGAGCGTGTTTCAGTTGAGTGTGGAGGCATAGAGCATGCCAGAGGCAATCAAACACACACCTACTTTCTGGGCATGAAATAAAGCACTGGACTCTTTTATTTGCCTGTTTTCCTTCGATTGGGAAGGGAAATAGTAATTGCGATAATCAAGCGCTGTTGCTTTTTTTTTTTTTGAAAGAGAAGGTCAGTAAATCATGGTTAATGCTTTATTTAGTGCATAAGATGTTCTATTTTATTGTTTAGAAAATTGGACCAATCTAAGGTAAAATGATTTTCATTATTTCTCAGATCTTTCTCTTCATAATTTCTCCCTGCATCAGAATCTGTCAGACAGATGGGGCTGTCATGCAGTGAACCTTCGCTGACAAGCCATCCGTAACATTCACGTTAAGGCTGCTATGTTGTCTTTAGTACCTCATTTCCTTAGTTAAGAAAGAGTTGACTTACAGAGAAATGATCATGACTTTTAAATATATGAATGTTGTCTAACTACAGCAGTATGATGAAAATATTAGTCTTTTCAAATCTGGATTTGAAATACTTTTCTGCTATTTAGCAACTTTCTGTCAAGCAGGTTAGTCTTTTTCTTTTTCTTAAATTTTGGCCTCTTTTATTGGTTTTTCATTTATTTATTTTCATCCATCTTTATTATTTGACCTGTGTGGGCCTTCCATTTCAGTGACCTCTCTCACTGCAGAGCACCAGCTCTGGGTGCATGTGCTCCAGAGTGCCAGCTCATAATTGGACACACCTGTCCAACCACTCCACAGCATGTGGGATCTTCCCCAGCTAGGGATCGACTTGGTGCCCTTGCACCGCAAAGTGGACTGTTTACCCACTGGACCACCAGGGAAAGCCATGTTAGTCCTTTTTATTATCTAGAAAATATTGGGATGATGAGAACAAATTACTTCTCAGTTTATTAGTGTCTTTTACAGATTAAATGATGAAATTTTTGTGATGTGTATTGCCATTTCTGGCACATAACAAGACCTCAATAAATGGTAATAATTATTCTGACTAATATTTTTATATGGCAGAAATGATATCAAAGGTAGGAGACTACAAACAGACTGACCTTAATAAAATTTAGAATATAAGTATGAATATAAGAATGAAGTTTCTAAAAGTTGGAGCTAATAATACATAGTGGGTTCTCTATTACTGGGAATGTGGAAGATAAGATTGGGTAACTACTTATTTAATAAGTGATAATTGGATTATGTGAACACTCTGATCTTCAGCTATGAATTTTATGAACATCTTAGAAACAGGGTGTTTGGAAGAAAAAGAAATAATGATTGTGTACAATAATGAGAATAAACTTCCTGGATGATATGATTTGACAAAGTAATCCTGAAAATTCCCAAGCCCAACTGGGCTTCAGCATTTTCAGAATACAGTACATGTCTTCAACAAAGTCTTACTTGGGTATGATTCTTTGTGTTCTTTGGGATGATATTCAACAAATATTTAGAGTATCTCAAAAATAAAGCTTTCAGTTGAGGAAAATCTAAGTTTGGAAAAGTGACAAATTATTCAAACCAAGACTTCTATTAAAACAAATACACAGTTGGATTTCTAGAAAGGAGAGGCTGAAGTCAACTCTTGATTTCAGGATTCTTATGGCATAAATATTGACATTCTAGTGATACACAGATATTAGCAGTGACAGTGAATGCAGATTTTCATTCTTGGACATTTTCAAATGATAAAAACAGTTGTCAATTATTACAAAGAAGGATATAAGAAAGGATATGGTAACAGCAATGATGTATGTTATCATACTGTAACTGATTTGTTATTGGTGTTCAGTTGCTAAGTTGTGTCAAACTCTTTGCTATCATGTGAACTGCAGCAAGCCAGTCTCCTCTATGTTTCACTATCTCCTGGAATTTGCTCAAATTCATATCCATTGAGTCAATGATGCTATCCAACCATTCCATCCTCCGCTGCCCTCTTCTCCTCCTGCCCTCAGTCTTTCCCAGCATCAGGGTCTTTTCAGTGAGTCAGCTCTGTGCATCAGGTGGCCAAAGTATTGGAGCTTCAACCTTCAGCATCAGTCCTTCCAATGAATATTCAGGGTTGATTTTCTTTAGAATTGATTGATTTGATCTCCTTGCAGTTCAAGAGACTCTTAAGAGTACAGCTGATTAGGTGAAACATTATTGGATTTAAGAAAAATTCAAAAATAGAAATTAAAAGTTGGAAAAAGTGGGTTCTCTATTACTGGGAATGTGGAAGATAAGATTGGGTAACTACTTATTTAATAAGTGATAATTGGATTATGTGAACACTCTGATCTTCAGCTATGAATTTTATGAACATCTTAGAAACAGGGTGTTTGGAAGAAAAAGAAATAATGATTGTGTACAATAATGAGAATAAACTTCCTGGATGATATGATTTGACAAAGTAATCCTGAAAATTCCCAAGCCCAACTGGGCTTCAGCATTTTCAGAATACAGTACATGTCTTCAACAAAGTCTTACTTGGGTATGATTCTTTGTGTTCTTTGGGATGATATTCAACAAATATTTAGAGTATCTCAAAAATAAAGCTTTCAGTTGAGGAAAATCTAAGTTTGGAAAAGTGACAAATTATTCAAACCAAGACTTCTATTAAAACAAATACACAGTTGGATTTCTAGAAAGGAGAGGCTGAAGTCAACTCTTGATTTCAGGATTCTTATGGCATAAATATTGACATTCTAGTGATACACAGATATTAGCAGTGACAGTGAATGCAGATTTTCATTCTTGGACATTTTCAAATGATAAAAACAGTTGTCAATTATTACAAAGAAGGATATAAGAAAGGATATGGTAACAGCAATGATGTATGTTATCATACTGTAACTGATTTGTTATTGGTGTTCAGTTGCTAAGTTGTGTCAAACTCTTTGCTATCATGTGAACTGCAGCAAGCCAGTCTCCTCTATGTTTCACTATCTCCTGGAATTTGCTCAAATTCATATCCATTGAGTCAATGATGCTATCCAACCATTCCATCCTCCGCTGCCCTCTTCTCCTCCTGCCCTCAGTCTTTCCCAGCATCAGGGTCTTTTCAGTGAGTCAGCTCTGTGCATCAGGTGGCCAAAGTATTGGAGCTTCAACCTTCAGCATCAGTCCTTCCAATGAATATTCAGGGTTGATTTTCTTTAGAATTGATTGATTTGATCTCCTTGCAGTTCAAGAGACTCTTAAGAGTACAGCTGATTAGGTGAAACATTATTGGATTTAAGAAAAAAATTCAAATAGAATGTGTTATTGATGTAGTAGCAATTAATTAAAAAAATATTTGTGTGTGTGTGTCTCAGAGTCCATGCATTTATACACAGTGAGACCAGAACTACTCCTAAGACTTCTTGACTGTGTACAACTTTTCCATATTGTGTGATCATAGAAACTCTATGCCAGGGATGTGAGAAATAGTTTTTGAAAGTTACCCTTGCTGTGTGTCTTTATATAAGTTTGAATTTTCTGAGATTCCTGATTTGATTTCTTTTTAAATTTATTTTATAACTTTTTAGGGATTACATTTATAGTAAACAATACAATAAAATGAACAAAGACAGGAAAAAATTTACTTAGTTGCTTTAAATACCAAAAAATGAACTCTATCTAAGTGAGGCCAAATTTCAAAGTCCTTTATAGGGAAACATTGCTATTATTAACAAAGCGCAAAGTAAAATGTTCACCTTGTTTTTCTTAAAGAAGATGTGAGACACATGTCTTTAAAATCACTGTAAAGGAAACAAGAGAGTATAAGTATCCAGTGATAAGTTGAGAAAGCTTTTTCTGTGGTCAATTATCTGCTTTTTAGGAACATTTTGGTTATATTCCCCCATGCTCTCCTTGATCACAAACAAAAGAGGACAATAAGAAACAACTACTTTAAATTTTGTGATTAGATAGAGACTTTCCCTAAAGGATTGCTTTAAAAAAAATTGTAATGATTATAACGTGAGGATAGTTTTAACTATACATTTCCTTCCAACAGCCCTCCTCTCTAGAGATCTGCTTAATTTATAGTGGAACCTAAGTTAATGTGCAGATGCATTGCAACTAGGAACTTGTATTCCTATCATTTTCACCCAGACAACTTAAGAAACTAGAACTTTTCCTGCTTCCAACTCATTACAGTGAAAATGCACTCCCAGCTGCCCTCTTCTCCTCCTGCTCAGTCTTTCCCAGGGTCTTTTCAGTGAGTCAGCTCTGTGCATCAGGTGGCCAAAGTATTGGAGCTTCAACCTTCAGCATCAGTCCTTCCAATGAATATTCAGGGTTGATTTTCTTTAGAATTGATTGATTTGATCTCCTTGCAGTTCAAGAGACTCTTAAGAGTACAGCTGATTAGGTGAAACATTATTGGATTTAAGAAAAACATTCAAATAGAATGTGTTATTGATGTAGTAGCAATTAATTAAAAAAATATTTGTGTGTGTGTGTCTCAGAGTCCATGCATTTATACACAGTGAGACCAGAACTACTCCTAAGACTTCTTGACTGTGTACAACTTTTCCATATTGTGTGATCATAGAAACTCTATGCCAGGGATGTGAGAAATAGTTTTTGAAAGTTACCCTTGCTGTGTGTCTTTATATAAGTTTGAATTTTCTGAGATTCCTGATTTGATTTCTTTTTAAATTTATTTTATAACTTTTTAGGGATTACATTTATAGTAAACAATACAATAAAATGAACAAAGACAGGAAAAAATTTACTTAGTTGCTTTAAATACCAAAAAATGAACTCTATCTAAGTGAGGCCAAATTTCAAAGTCCTTTATAGGGAAACATTGCTATTATTAACAAAGCGCAAAGTAAAATGTTCACCTTGTTTTTCTTAAAGAAGATGTGAGACACATGTCTTTAAAATCACTGTAAAGGAAACAAGAGAGTATAAGTATCCAGTGATAAGTTGAGAAAGCTTTTTTCTGTGGTCAATTATCTGCTTTTTAGGAACATTTTGGTTATATTCCCCCATGCTCTCCTTGATCACAAACAAAAGAGGACAATAAGAAACAACTACTTTAAATTTTGTGATTAGATAGAGACTTTCCCTAAAGGATTGCTTTAAAAAAAATTGTAATGATTATAACGTGAGGATAGTTTTAACTATACATTTCCTTCCAACAGCCCTCCTCTCTAGAGATCTGCTTAATTTATAGTGGAACCTAAGTTAATGTGCAGATGCATTGCAACTAGGAACTTGTATTCCTATCATTTTCACCCAGACAACTTAAGAAACTAGAACTTTTCCTGCTTCCAACTCATTACAGTGAAAATGCACAAAGGAGGTGTTATATTTGTGTTTTCACAAGTATGCATTCTATAAGCTTGTCCATAGATAAGTATTTGGTATATTACTGTTGCTTTTATATAAACATAAGATCCAATTGCCTTATATATTATACTGCATTATGCTATTTTCCTTGAACTCTTCCTCTAAAAAATTTAAACTATTCAGGGTGCTCATCCTCTAAATCTATTGATATTTTATTATGTCAGATGGACAATGATAAAAACAAAAACCCACATCTTTATACAAATGCAAATTCTAGCTTTCTTCCCACTTAGCATCAAACTTAAAAGTACAAAAATGTATGACTTTAAGTTTATACAATAAACTTCATTGTTTACAATAGTTGAATATAATGAACAAGTGAAAAAGTAAATATCCATCCCAAACACTCTTAAAAGAGCAGACCAATTGCATATATATTACATGTGTGTATGTGCTCAGTTACTCAGTCATGTCTGACTGTCTGTGACCCTTTGGGCCATAACCTACCAGGCTCTTCTGTCCATGGGTTTTCCCAGGCAAGAATCTGAAGTGGTTTGCCATTTCCTTCTCTGGTGGATATTCCCAGCCCAGGGACCAAACCAGTGTCTCCTGCGTCTCCTGCATTGCAGGGCGATTCTTTACCATCAGGGAAACTCATATAGTACATGCACATATAGAAACTTAATTGCATCAGTCCCCTAAAATATTTAGTGGGTAAAGTGCAAGCCTCAAGTAAAGTCTTCCAGCCACCTTATTTACATTAACTCATAGGACTTCTTATTTTACATAGAATTCAAGTTACTGAGTTACACAGTGAGAATTGCTGACCTATATAGGACAATAGGTAGACCTACAGATAACATAATACTCGATGAAAAGCTGAAAGTTTTTCCTCTAAGATCAGATATAAAACAAGGGTGCCCATTCTTTCCTGGTTACTTAACATATTGTGGGAAGTTCTAGTCATAGAGATCAGATAAGAAAAAATATAATGGGCGTACAAATAGGGGAAAAAAAGTAAAACTCTAACTATCTGCATGTATTAAAAACCTAAATACTCCATCAAAAACTATTGAAACTAGGGGCTTCCCTGTTGGTCCAGTGGGCTAAGAGTCTGCCTTGCAGTGCACCAATTCGATTCCTGGCCTGAGAAGATCCCACATGGTGAGGAGTGGCTGGACCAGTGTGTCCAATTAGGAGTCAGCGCTCTGGAGCACATGAGAAGGCCCACACAGGCCAAAGAATAAAGATGAATGAAAATGAATGAATGCAAAATCAATGAAAAGAGGCCAAATTTTTTAAAATATAGCACCCCCTCCAAAATGTTAAAACTAATAAATGAATTCAAAATCAAAGTTGCAGGAAACAAAATCAAAATAAAGAAATTTATTATGGTTCTAAACACAAATAACAAACTGTTGGACAGAGAAATTTTTAAATATTCAATTTATAATTGTGTCAAAAAGAATAAAATACCTAGGAATAAATTTAACCAATGAAGTAAAAGATTTGTACTCTGAAATCTATAGGACATTAATAAAAAAAAATTGAAGGCAAGACAAATAAATGGAAAGATATACCATGCTCAAGGATTGGAATAATTAATATTAAAATGTCCATAGTGCTCAAAGCAATCTACAGATTAAATGCAATCGCTATCAAAACCAATGGCATTTTTCACAGAAATGAACAAATAATTTAAAATTTATTATATGGAACTGACCTATGGGAATAGTATTATAGTAGGGTAAGAATTAGACATGACTTAGTGACCAAACAACAACAAATAAATGGTTTTCAATAGCAGACATCCAAAATGAAAAATCTTTGAGGAATTTTGGACTTTATATATATGTTGCCTTTTCTTTGTGTGCATGTGGCAATATAAATTTTAGGAGAAAATGCTGCTAAATTTCTGTGTGTATGTATATAATGATGTCATTATAGCCTATTTAGAGTATGTTTTAATATATCATAAAATAGTCAAATATTTGGAAGTTTAGGTAACGCTATAAAAATACAAAGAACTATAAGCTTCCTTGCCTTTTTGAGTTAATGTCCACATGTCACTAATTTCTAAGATCAGATAAAAGGGTGCCCATTCTTTCCTGGTTACTTAACATATTGTGGGAAGTTCTAGTCATAGAGATCAGATAAGAAAAAATATAATGGGCGTACAAATAGGGGAAAAAAAGTAAAACTCTAACTATCTGCATGTATTAAAAACCTAAATACTCCATCAAAAACTATTGAAACTAGGGGCTTCCCTGTTGGTCCAGTGGGCTAAGAGTCTGCCTTGCAGTGCACCAATTCGATTCCTGGCCTGAGAAGATCCCACATGGTGAGGAGTGGCTGGACCAGTGTGTCCAATTAGGAGTCAGCGCTCTGGAGCACATGAGAAGGCCCACACAGGCCAAAGAATAAAGATGAATGAAAATGAATGAATGCAAAATCAATGAAAAGAGGCCAAATTTTTTTTAAAATATAGCACCCCCTCCAAAATGTTAAAACTAATAAATGAATTCAAAATCAAAGTTGCAGGAAACAAAATCAAAATAAAGAAATTTATTATGGTTCTAAACACAAATAACAAACTGTTGGACAGAGAAATTTTTAAATATTCAATTTATAATTGTGTCAAAAAGAATAAAATACCTAGGAATAAATTTAACCAATGAAGTAAAAGATTTGTACTCTGAAATCTATAGGACATTAATAAAAAAAAATTGAAGGCAAGACAAATAAATGGAAAGATATACCATGCTCAAGGATTGGAATAATTAATATTAAAATGTCCATAGTGCTCAAAGCAATCTACAGATTAAATGCAATCGCTATCAAAACCAATGGCATTTTCACAGAAATGAACAAATAATTTAAAATTTATTATATGGAACTGACCTATGGGAATAGTATTATAGTAGGGTAAGAATTAGACATGACTTAGTGACCAAACAACAACAAATAAATGGTTTTCAATAGCAGACATCCAAAATGAAAAATCTTTGAGGAATTTTGGACTTTATATATATGTTGCCTTTTCTTTGTGTGCATGTGGCAATATAAATTTTAGGAGAAAATGCTGCTAAATTTCTGTGTGTATGTATATAATGATGTCATTATAGCCTATTTAGAGTATGTTTTAATATATCATAAAATAGTCAAATATGTGGAATTTTAAGCAACGCTATAAAAATACAAAGAACTATAAGCTTCCTTGCCTTTTTGAGTTAATGTCCACATGTCACATGTTAAGTGATCATCTGAGAATGGGCTTCCCATTTTTTTCCTCTCTCCCTTCCTCCCTTCACTCCTTTCCTTCTGTTTTTTTTCTTCCTTTCTCTTCTCTTTCTTTCCCATCCTTGCTGTCCCACCATGACTGCAGTCTGTAATTGTTGATGAATCTGGTGATGTACTAGATCTAATACATAAGTTTCCATAGTCCCAAATATGTATTAATTATTTTTTTAAAAAATTATTTTTTTTAAAAAATTATTTTTTCCTGTGTATAAAACAGGAATCAAGTGGATAAAGACCTCTTGGTTACCAGCTAGATTTTTTTTTTCATTCAACCAATCATCATAAAAATGGGTTAGCACTAATTATAGTCTTCGAGATTCACGTGTGAAATACGCAAACTCAAATAGTTGACCATTTGCCAATTATAAAAATATTCTGGCCTGTGTCTTATGTTAAAATACAGAGTTAAAAAAATATAGGTAGTTAAAATTAGACAATATTATTAATGTAGGCCATGGAACTAAATTCTTCAGGGAGAAAATAAAAATAATCTATTTTAGCTTCTTTACAATTGCCAGCTTGCCTTTTCCCACCTTGTTCTCAAACTCAGTGCACATGGATTTTCAAAAGTTTCTATCTTCCTCAGAAATTGTTTGGTCTTTAAAAAAAATTTTTTTTTTTAAATTTTAAATATAGCTGATTTACAGTGTTGTGTTAGTTTCAGATGTACAATGAAGTGATTCAGTCATTCGTGTGTGTGTGTGTGTGTCTGACTCTTTCTGACCAGTTGATCGGTTGTGTCCAGCTCTTTCTGGCCCCGTGGAGTATAGCTTGCTGGCAAGGAATTTTTCCAGGCCAGAATACTGGAGTGGATTGCCATTTCCTACTCCAGGTTATCTTCCTGACAACCCTGGGAAATTAGACCAGTGTCTTTTGCATCTTCGCTGGCAGCCAGATTCCTTATCCCTAGAACCACCTGGGAAGCATTTATATACTATATATATATATATATATATATATATATATACTTTTCAGAGTCTTTTCCATTATAGATTATTATAAGATATTGAATATAGCACCCACTGTGATATACAGTTGGTTCTTGCTGTTTATTTTATATGTAGTGTTAGTAGCTCAGTCATGTTGACTCTTAGTGACCCCATGGACTGTAGCCTGCCAGGCTCCTCTGTCCATGGGATTTTCCAGGCAAAAATGCTGGAGTGGGTTGCCATTCCCTTCTCAAGGGATCTTCCCGACCCAGGGATTGAACCCACCTCTCCCATATTGCAGTCAGATTCTTTACTGTCTGAACCATCAGGGAAGTCCCTTTATATATAGTAGTATATGCCTATTAATCCCAGTTATCACACCAAGTGAATTATATCAGCCAGATAAATATCACATAATATCATTTCTATGTGGAATTTTAAAAATGGTATAAGTGAATGTATTTACAAAACAGAAATAGACTCATAGACAGAGAAAACAATCTTTACCAAAGGGAAAGTGGGGTGGGGGGTGAGAAGGGATAAATTAGGAGCTTGGGATTAATGGGATTTTACTTTAAGAAAATTTAAAAGCCATAGTTTTATTAATTATTTAAGGACAGATCTCAGTCAGGATTTAGTAGCATTACTAAGAAATATCTATCATTTTTTTCAGATGAATAAAATCATTTTAATTGAAATCAAAGTCATGTAGGCTAAAAGCAGGGAGCTTTTCTGCATAAGTTAAGGTCACTGGAAACAGAACCTTGTGGGTCTTATTAAACCTGCATTAAGCCATTGTAAAGGTTTTCTTTGGCTTCAATGTAAATGCTATGTGGTTTACGGAAAAAAGCAGCCAGGGTTTCCTCGTGTTTCCTACTTGTTAAGTGATCAGACTCACAGTTATGATGTGCCCACTTCAAAGTCACATTCTGAGTACCCAGTAATAAAACTAGTTTTGTTAAGGTATTTTTAAAAATTCTGCGGTTACAATCAAAAAGAAAAGCTATGTTCAGTATGAATTGTTCTCTTAGATGACACGATGTGTGGAAGCTGGGAGATTTTTGTTTCTGCTATTTCAGGGAAAGGACAAAGCAAGGATTTCCGAAGTTCGGAGGATATATTTTGATATTTTAATAGGCCTTTTGCCAGGTATGCTTAGACACTCCATAAATAGTTGACTTGAATTGTTTGGGTGTTTTCATCAGGGAGACCATAGTATCAATTTCTTTTTGTTTTTCCTTTAGAAAATTCCTGGAAAGTCTTCATTAAGTAGAAAACAAAACAAACCAGAAGACCCACAAGGAATAAATAACAAAATTGACTTTGGGGCTATGGAGTTTGACTTAGCAGCTTGTACTCGAAGCCTCTATAACAAAACCTCTCTGCTAATATGAAGCAGCTGTGGCAATTGCACAAAATGGTCCAAACTGTTGAAAAGCCATTAAGAGTCTGATGTATGTAGAATAAAAAGGTTCATTCAGCTTTTTAAAAGGTTTCCCAATATGGAGTGTTATTTTATTTTATAACCACGTCTTAGTCATATTAAGTTTAAATGCCACAGAAAATTTTAATGACCATGTGGCTGGCTTTTTTTGGGTAAAATCGCAAAAATTTTTCAACATGCCTAAAATTCTTTTAGGAGAAAAATGGTACAGATCTATTAGGGACACTGTACAGGTTCCCACTGTAGGAAAAGTATAGTTAGAAAATTGAGCATCACATACAGGATGATTTGTTGGTAGAGGCATCTAAATAAATTAGAATTAATTTCTTTAATCCTAAGGCACATAGAGACTTTGAGAAATAATGAAAGCCACTTGTTTTCCCATCCCTTTCAGAAGTCTGAACCTCAAGTATGAGCCGTGTATTTTAAAATTATTTTTTAAAAGATTATATGATTTTTAGGATTAAAAAAAAATTTTGGCCTCTTTTATTGGCTTTTTATTTATTTTCATCCATCTTTATTCTTTGGCCTGTGTGGGCCTCCCATCACAGTTGCCTCTCTCATTGCAGAGTACTGGCTCTGGGTGCATGCGCCCCAGAGTGCTGGCTTATAATTGGACACACCAGTCCAGCCACTCCATGACATATGTGATCTTCCCAGGTCAGGGACCGAACCCGTGTCCCTTGCACTGCAAGGTGGACTCTTTACCCACTGGACCACCAGGGAAGATTGGTTCTCTTAGATGCAATGTGGAGGGGTTTTTCAGGGAAAGGACAAAGCAAGGATTTCCGAAGTTCGGAGGATATATTTTGATATTTTAATAGGCCTTTTGCCAGGTATGCTTAGACACTCCATAAATAGTTGACTTGAATTGTTTGGGTGTTTTCATCAGGGAGACCATAGTATCAATTTCTTTTTGTTTTTCCTTTAGAAAATTCCTGGAAAGTCTTCATTAAGTAGAAAACAAAACAAACCAGAAGACCCACAAGGAATAAATAACAAAATTGACTTTGGGGCTATGGAGTTTGACTTAGCAGCTTGTACTCGAAGCCTCTATAACAAAACCTCTCTGCTAATATGAAGCAGCTGTGGCAATTGCACAAAATGGTCCAAACTGTTGAAAAGCCATTAAGAGTCTGATGTATGTAGAATAAAAAGGTTCATTCAGCTTTTTAAAAGGTTTCCCAATATGGAGTGTTATTTTATTTTATAACCACGTCTTAGTCATATTAAGTTTAAATGCCACAGAAAATTTTAATGACCATGTGGCTGGCTTTTTTTGGGTAAAATCGCAAAAATTTTTCAACATGCCTAAAATTCTTTTAGGAGAAAAATGGTACAGATCTATTAGGGACACTGTACAGGTTCCCACTGTAGGAAAAGTATAGTTAGAAAATTGAGCATCACATACAGGATGATTTGTTGGTAGAGGCATCTAAATAAATTAGAATTAATTTCTTTAATCCTAAGGCACATAGAGACTTTGAGAAATAATGAAAGCCACTTGTTTTCCCATCCCTTTCAGAAGTCTGAACCTCAAGTATGAGCCGTGTATTTTAAAATTATTTTTTAAAAGATTATATGATTTTTAGGATTAAAAAAAAATTTTGGCCTCTTTTATTGGCTTTTTATTTATTTTCATCCATCTTTATTCTTTGGCCTGTGTGGGCCTCCCATCACAGTTGCCTCTCTCATTGCAGAGTACTGGCTCTGGGTGCATGCGCCCCAGAGTGCTGGCTTATAATTGGACACACCAGTCCAGCCACTCCATGACATATGTGATCTTCCCAGGTCAGGGACCGAACCCGTGTCCCTTGCACTGCAAGGTGGACTCTTTACCCACTGGACCACCAGGGAAGCCCGGGAGATTATATGAATTTTTAGCACACATTTTGAATCCTTTCCTAAGGCTGCATGAAAGTTGATTCCTTCTATTCCCCCTCCTGTTTTCCCTCTGAAGGTGATAGATGTTTGAAGTTTTTTATGCATTCATCTGCCTCATTTACTTTAATTTTTAGGACTATCTATCCCTTTCAAATTATACCTGAAACTAACACAACATTGCAAATCAACTATGTGTGCTCAGTCACTCAGTCAGGTCCAACCCTTTGTGACCCCATGGACTGCAGCTCACCAGGCTCTTCTGTCCACGAAGTTTTCCAGGCAAGAATACTGGAGTGTGTTGTCATTTTCTACTCCAGGAGATCTTCCTGACCCAGAGACTGAAGCCATATCTCCTGCATCTCCTTCATCAGCAGGCAGATTCTTTACCACTGCACCACCTGGGAAGTCATAAAAAATCAGCTATATTTCAATAAAAAATTATATCTAAGAGAAATGAGACATTAGTTTATTATTATAGTCAGTATCCTACTTGGTATGAGGTAACTATTTTCAGCAGATTATAACTATATAGCTACAAAAGCTGTAAGTGTATTCTTTAGAAATCGGCTGTGAATTTTGGGGGGTTATTCTGCTATATGCACTGGCACATGCTTTATGAAGATGCATCAGCTGGACTGTAGTCATCAAACCCAGAGAAGGTATGTGGGCGCTGAGCCCACACACCAGCAACAGGACATTTCTGACCTGCTGAACATCATCACTCTGCTTTGTTCCTCTAAGACCAATTGCAGTAGAAATGCTGATTCACAGGGAGAAGAACTGGCCATCTTCCAAGACATGAACATGCCCAAGAACTGGGAGTTTAGGGCGTGGTTAGTTGGTAGAAGCACTTAAGTCCTTTGAGTCTCTGAAGACCATCAGCCCTACTCTGTTCAAGGCATTTTGCTAGATGTTGTGAGGAGAGTAACAATGCCCTTGACTTCGAAGGGCTGCCTCTTGTTGGAAAGAAATGTGTACACTTGTGTTGTCACAGCAGGATTCTCCTGGTGCATGGCACTGGTGATCAGCACCATGAGAGTAGGGAAAGTGTCCCAACACCTCACTAGGCAGGTTAGATTTGAGTATAACTGATGGTGGGAGATGGTACTATTTCCGTCAGGTGGGTGTGGCATATTTCAAGACAGGATGTTCACCAGAGTAGCAAAAACTAGTATATTCTGGGTTGGGAATAGTGAAAAAGAGGTTTGTGAGAAGTGAGTAGATGTCATCTTCTTACTGTTCATTCATGAAGTTGTGTACAGCTTTTTGTGACCCCATGACTGCAGCACACCAGGCTTCCCTGTTCTTCACCTTCTCCTGGAATTTGCTCAAACTCATGTCCATTGAGTGGGTGATGCCATCCAACCATCTCATTCTCTGTTGTCCCCTTCTTCTTCTGTCTTTAATCTTTCCCAGTATCAGTCACAGAAAACTAACTGAAATGATCACATGGGTCACAGCCTTGTGTAACTCAATAAAATTATGAACCATGCTGTGCGGGGGCACCAAAGATGGACAGGTCATGGTGGAGAGTTCAGATGTCATATTCTAGTCTCTTAATAAACATTCCTTGATTAACAATAAGAACAATGCAGATAAGCTACAAAATCCTTGCCTATCTATTTTTTCAAAACTCACCAGAGAGCTGAGACTGCAGAGAAACTGAAATAAAGTGAATTTTGAAGTGTCACAAGTCCTTCCTAAAGAAGAGACTCATGGTTATTTTCAGAAGCAAATACATCATCGACTGGGACAAGTAAAAACCAATCCAACCTTTAGTGACTTTTGCTAGCCATCTGTGAGCAGGTGTGATGGATTAGACCTTCAGGGAGTCTTGTCATAAAGTGTGCCTCTACCCCAACCCCTCACCAGGGCTTTTACTGAGTGCCAAAGGCTGGGACAGAGTATGGGACTGAAATGGATCTTACCCAGTCCCTGTCTGGTGCACCAGACTTTCCCTGAGTCCATAGCAGCACCCTGATGACTAGCACTGGACTGCCCAGTGGAGATGAACCTCACGCAGTGTGGAAATCTAAGGACCCAATCATAAAGCACAGAGAGTTCTCAGGATCTAAGGCTACCACCAAGTCCAGAACCATCACAACAACAAATTAGAGCTTAGTGCGTTGTTATTTTTTGGTCGCTCTGTTGTGTCCAACTCTTTGCAACCCTATGGACTTCGGCATACCAAGTTTCTCTGACCTTCATGATCTCCCAGAGCCTGCTCGAACTCCTGCCCATTGAGTCAGTGATGCCATCCAACCGTCTCATCCTCTGTGGCCCCCTTTTCCTCCTGCCTCCAATCTTCCCCAGGATCAGGGTCTTTTCCAATGAGTCATCTCTTTGAATCAGGTGGCCAGAATATCAGAGCTTCAGTTTCAGTATCAGTCCTTCAGTGAATATTCAGGGTTGGTTTCCCTGAATTTGATCTCCTAGCAGTCCAATGGATGCTCAAGAGTCTTCTCCAACTCAGTATTTGGCACACACTAATCTCTCAATAATTGTTAACTGTTTATTATTTTAATCATTAACATTATTATACAATTAAAGTAGAGAGCTACTCTGAAGTTCTCTGATACATTTCACACCAACTTAGTCATCCCTTTTCTAAAATGGTAAGTGAGGGACCCTAAAACTTAAGCTTTTAGGTTCATAATAAATTGGCTTTTGCTCCATCAGTATTTGAAGGTGTTTTCAGAAATAAGACAATAGGATGTTTTGCTCTATCAAAAATTTTCCATGCCACTTCTCTATTTTTTGTTCCATCACCCCTGCTAATGAGGTGAGAGACATGAGAAAGACAGCTTCTATTGATTATAAATATGTTGGACTCATTGGACACTAAGGTAGAATTAAGGAAATAGAAAGTAACAAATCTTAAATTTCTTTTGGGATAGTTGTATAGTTTCTATAAATCTACCATCAGATCCCCTCTCAGTTTGCCTCCTGGTAAAAGTTCTGTTGAAAGAGTCAGCATCTTTTTTTTTTTGGTTGCTTCTGTTAAGTGTGTAGGTATAATATACTCCAGGTTATTTTGATCTTAACTCTTGTGCAAAGCTGTCAGTATCTTACTTACAGTGGGAATGGGGTTGTATAAGATATAAATGACCTGATTGTGGTCTTAAGAGAATTCTGTGGATTTTTAAGTCTCACAAAATATATTGAACAATATCTATCAGTCTCTATGTCACTACACTGGTTTTCCTTCCCTCTGTTCTTCCACTTCCAATTACCTTCTCCGCATCTTTTACCCTCTTTCCTGCCCCCTTCTGTTTGTCCTTAACATGGTGCCTCATGGATTTCTCTGGCTGGGTTAGCTTTTCTCCTCTGATATTCTAGTTTCTAGGTGATAAGTTGAGCATTGTGCTCTTAAACATCTAAGGATAGCTTTAATTGATTTAACCACTTGACTTTAAGCCACAGTTTAATTTTCAACTGATAGGATGGCACCTTTCATAAGGGAAGAAAATATGAGACCTATAAGTCAAATGGGAGATAGGGTAAGTGCCTCTATCTGACATCTTGATTAATATGAATTAAGTCAAGCCTGGTTTAGTAGTTCATAGGTTCACGTCAGCAATGATAACAGTACCATTAGTGATGATACTGGAAATGTCAAGCCTTTAACTAGGATTTCTTTTGAAGTTCAAGGGACCTAGCTACCAAAGTTCAACTCCCAGATAGGACAGGAAATAGAGAGGAGGAAATGCTGGAAACACCAAATAGATATAATTTACTTATTCACCCTCATGCTTCCTAAAGTTCTCAGGTCATTTTTATTAGTTACAGAATTATGATACTCTGTGACTATTAAATAAAAGTCACCAATTTTATTTTTAGAAAAGAGATCATCTAGTATGTTGAGAAAATGGTTCTCTGTAGTACAGAAATAAAAGGGATAGATTTGTATTTTCCTGGGAGAGAGTATTTAACAATCTGTAGCTGCCCTGTCCAGTTTCTCAGTGATTGTAGAAGGACTACTTATGGGAACTTTAGAGTCTAATCGTTAGATTGCAATGTGACCTGGGCACAGCTGTTTTTCCATTAGTCTGCATAGTTTCTATAAATCTACCATCAGATCCCCTCTCAGTTTGCCTCCTGGTAAAAGTTCTGTTGAAAGAGTCAGCATCTTTTTTTTTTTTGGTTGCTTCTGTTAAGTGTGTAGGTATAATATACTCCAGGTTATTTTGATCTTAACTCTTGTGCAAAGCTGTCAGTATCTTACTTACAGTGGGAATGGGGTTGTATAAGATATAAATGACCTGATTGTGGTCTTAAGAGAATTCTGTGGATTTTTAAGTCTCACAAAATATATTGAACAATATCTATCAGTCTCTATGTCACTACACTGGTTTTCCTTCCCTCTGTTCTTCCACTTCCAATTACCTTCTCCGCATCTTTTACCCTCTTTCCTGCCCCCTTCTGTTTGTCCTTAACATGGTGCCTCATGGATTTCTCTGGCTGGGTTAGCTTTTCTCCTCTGATATTCTAGTTTCTAGGTGATAAGTTGAGCATTGTGCTCTTAAACATCTAAGGATAGCTTTAATTGATTTAACCACTTGACTTTAAGCCACAGTTTAATTTTCAACTGATAGGATGGCACCTTTCATAAGGGAAGAAAATATGAGACCTATAAGTCAAATGGGAGATAGGGTAAGTGCCTCTATCTGACATCTTGATTAATATGAATTAAGTCAAGCCTGGTTTAGTAGTTCATAGGTTCACGTCAGCAATGATAACAGTACCATTAGTGATGATACTGGAAATGTCAAGCCTTTAACTAGGATTTCTTTTGAAGTTCAAGGGACCTAGCTACCAAAGTTCAACTCCCAGATAGGACAGGAAATAGAGAGGAGGAAATGCTGGAAACACCAAATAGATATAATTTACTTATTCACCCTCATGCTTCCTAAAGTTCTCAGGTCATTTTTATTAGTTACAGAATTATGATACTCTGTGACTATTAAATAAAAGTCACCAATTTTATTTTTAGAAAAGAGATCATCTAGTATGTTGAGAAAATGGTTCTCTGTAGTACAGAAATAAAAGGGATAGATTTGTATTTTCCTGGGAGAGAGTATTTAACAATCTGTAGCTGCCCTGTCCAGTTTCTCAGTGATTGTAGAAGGACTACTTATGGGAACTTTAGAGTCTAATCGTTAGATTGCAATGTGACCTGGGCACAGCTGTTTTTCCATTAGTCTGCAGGGTTTCTCATGCAGTGGTCTAGAATCACTTGTATCAGGAACATCGGGGGAAATGATGAAACACTGACAATCCTGGGCCCCACCCCAGGTCTCCTGAGCCAGATTCTCTGGAAACAAAGCCTGGAATTCTGCATTTAACTCTAGCACTCCAGGTATTTTTTATATCCACAAAGTCTGAGATGCAGTGCCTTCAAAGCACACAGTTTTTAAATGGAGGATTTATTAAACTTATTTTCTCACTCTTTTGAACTCAGGGGGAAACTGGGGATTTTTATGTTTAAGCAAAGGAGGCATTAGTGAAGGTGAACTAAAGACATAGGAACATTAGTTCCTGTCCGGGCAAGGTGAATCTTTGCTTTACAGTGGTGAACGTGATGGCCTATCAGAGGCCATCATCTTTCCCCCAACACTGGTACTCTGGTTCCCTAGCAACAAGGGACTCTGGTTTTTGTAATGGCAGCTGAACATTAGCTCTGGGTTGGCTAAGTTATCTCTCCTGAGAATCACCGGGTACAAAAGTACACCTCAACTAAATGTGGACTTTCTTCATCTCCCTTTACCTGGCATAATAGTGTAATTAGTCTATCATTGGTTGGAACTGTGTGATATCTTTATTAGCTCATTAAGAGACATTATCCTGTATGTGACTGGCCTGTGAAATTACTTAATCCCTACACTGAACCCTGTTTTGAATAAAATATTGTCAAAGACAGCTTCAGTCTTTGAGCACAATTTGCCCCCAAATAACACAAAGAACTTTAAGAATATAGGTCATGTACTTTGGGCAGGATTACCTTACATCTGATGTGGTATAAGAAGTAAGGTATTTTTGCCTTTCCTTCAATTTCATTTTCTCTGCTTTTTCACCTTCTGTATTAATGATAGATATAGAAACAATAAGGGGTGTGTGTGTGTGTGTGTGTGTGTGTGTGTGTGTGTATCCTCCCTGGTGGCTTTGATGGTAAAGAACTTGCCTACATTGCAGGAGACCAAGGGTGAACCCTGGGTCAGGTAGATTCCCCTGGAGAAGGTAATGGCAATCCATTCCAGTATTCTTGCCTGAAGAATTCCATGGGTAGAGGAGCCTGGCAGGCTCTACTCCATGGAGTGGCAAAGAGCTGGACACAACTGAGTGACCAACACTTTCACTTTGACACACACACACACACGCACACACACGGTCACAGTCTCTATTTACTATCCTTCAACCTACACTTATTCTCAATCCTCAGGTATCCTTGCATCTATTAAGTGACTTTTTTATGGTCTTTAGAAACTCATCTTACTGTCACTTGGTTAGTGTTCCCTGGTCTTTTTACATATAATTAAAATCACTTATATATGCACTTACCATGGCATCGATTATACTGTATTGTTAGTGTTTTCCTTGCAACTCCATCACTGATACTTCCTTCTCCTCTAAACAACGCAAGTTTGCACTTTGTAAGGATTTATGTTATTTCCTTAAGTTCCCATGAATATTACAATTCCTGGCCCATAGTATGCATATGATCACAGTTTTATGAATGAGGGTTAAGAGTTCAGTTGACTTGCAAGCGAGTAGTGGAACTGGAAGTAAAACCAAAGTCTTGATCTATGGACAGAATTCCTGGGCAAAAGCATGGAGTCTGCATTAGTTATTGAAAATCTGTCATTGTATGAACATTGGAGAAGTGCCGACTTATTCCTGATAAAAGTTCTGGAACAAAATCTGTTTCACTGCTTTAACTACATTCTGGCCCTGGTGTTCAGTGTGTATATACCTATTGAAAAGTCTCATAAATTC
Organism: Tragulus kanchil; assembly: GCA_022376925.1. Classification (NCBI taxonomy): domain Eukaryota; kingdom Metazoa; phylum Chordata; class Mammalia; order Artiodactyla; family Tragulidae; genus Tragulus; species Tragulus kanchil. The sequence continues at coordinate 137,136,842 of JAIOJX010000023.1, forward strand.
ATGCCAATTCTGTGCAAAGAAGTCTACAGTAATTTTTTAAAGAGCCTTACAAAATAATTTCTTGGTAAAGATCCTTATAAAGCTTATTTCAATGACGACACAGGGCTTGCATTATATCTTTTTGTAAAATTTCTTCCTGAGAACTTTCTATTAACTGACAAAAGCTATGAAGTCTTAGCTACTTAAGGGTCAACATTAGCAAAGTGCCTGTTGAAATTCTTCTGCAAGTGTTAATATAATTAATGTATGTTCTTGGGCGAGGTATTATCTTTCTAGAAGTTTGTAGTATGCAACTATGCAACAAGACTTAATCAGTTCAGAGCTATCAAATGGGTGGAGAATATAGTTTTATGTTTGAAAAATTGAAAAATTTTTAAATATTGCTTTTCAATTCAAAACCAGCCTTTCTCACCTTTCACGAACATGAATTAATCTTGCTTTACTTAAATTCATTTCCTAAATCATATTTTGTGTTAATATAATTGAAGACATTTAATATTTTTATGAGTATGGTTCCTCTAATCCCTAAGTCAGAATGAGAAAATAAATTTCTAAATTTTTATTTTTAAGCAGAACTTGGTGAGATTTTACTTGGCTCCTATTAAATAACATTCAAGTGCTTGCTTCTGGAAAAAAGAAACACTGAACATACTACAAATGATTAATTTAACTTCAAGCAATTGAAGCCAACTTTACTTTCATGTAATACTTACATATTTTTTTGATAGGGTTTCCAGAGAAAGGTCCACTTTCATGTTCATAAGTGTAAGTAATATTTGTTATATATAGTGAAAATTATGTTTATACATTTTATGTTTCTTTCAGATAACTCACTTAATTAGAAGTGTAAAGTTTGTATTTTTATTGGATGGCTTTTATTCTTAAAAGCAGAATTCTTAACAAAGATGATAATATGCTTCTTTTCATAAAAAAGCCTTTTTTTAAAATGGGACTTTTGTAGGGAAAGATCACACACTTCCTTGTGTTCTACAGCCAGCATCCTGTGTGTTATTTACAGATCCTTTATCATGGAGGGTGGTCCAGTGGTAATTTACAAGGGGAAAAAGGGAGTGTACAAAAATTTAATTATTATTTGACCTCAAATAATTATATGCCACTAAACTAATTAAAGAGCAAATTAACAATGTGCCACTAATGGGCAGTCTGCTCCTTGCATGACTCACTCATCTTTCACAAAGAATAAGTGATCTGTATTAGAAATGAGCTGAGAAGGATGTTTTGGGGGATAACTATTGCTGTCACTGCAATGTTAAATAGCAGGCTCAAAAAGAGACGGGCTTATCAGAGCCAGGAAAACAGAAGCCCCAGCCTGATAGCTCTGACTCAAGGCCTTGTTTCAATGCTATGACTCAGTGCAATGTGGCCGGGCAGGCCTGTCCTCTAGCCCTCCCGAGCCAGTCATTCACTGGCTAATGTGTGGGTTGCGTGCCTCACGCCGATTATTTCTGTCAAGTCCTTCAGATCAGCCTTATTTTCCTGCAAGTATTCATCTTCATTTCCAAGTAAATGAAGATGGTTGGGGTGTTTCATGGGTAGTCCTGTCCACAGAGCAGACCAAACAGTTCAATCAAAACAACAGCTGAAGAAACTGCTAGAAGAGTGTTCTGTTAAAACAGTCTTTTCACAGTTCAGTGTGGGGTGTAGGTGCCTTAGTCTATGAGTGTGCTGGTGAAGTCTGGTCAGGACATTCTCACCATGAGGATCAGAATCCTCACGTTAGTGTCAACAGGGATCTCCTAGTTTACATGTGTTACTAGTGAGTGGATATTTTTATGTTCACTCTTTCCCTTCTTAGAACGTTTACTTATATAGTTTTATTTATTTACCTTATTTATTTAGTTTTGGGTGTGCTGGGTCTTCATTGCTGCATGGGCTTTTCTCTAGTTGCAGCGAGATGAGGCTGCTCTCTGGTTGCCATGTGTGGGCTTCTCACTGTGGTGGCTTCTCTTGTTGCAGAGCATGGGCTCTAGGCTCCTGGAACCTAGAGCGCAGGCTCGATTGTTGTGGAGCGTAGCTGCTCTCTGCGTGTGGGAATTTCCTGGACCAGGGATTGAACCTGTGCTTTCTGTATTAGCAGGCATATTCTTTATCACTGATTCACCAGGAAAGCCCCCTTTTTATAACTTGTGATGACTTTTTTTTTTCTTTTTTATGTATTTCATCCCTTCTTGGGGCTAGACTATGAAGACTTTGCTTTTATTGCTTCTTTAATTACCTGTATCACGTAATTGGTTGATTAAAGGGCAGCAACCTAGTGGCCCAGAATAAGTAAGAAAGCAAGTCCATCAACAGTAACCCAAGTGTGATAATAACAAGTGCCAGTGTACAGAAATAGCAGAGGTGGTGTTCCATGAAGAGACCCTATCGCTGATGCCAACCTTCGTACTCAGGGCTGGTCTGTCACCACCATGTTCAAAGAGGCTAAATTGGAAACCCAGATTTTAATGTTAATTCAATTGACAACGTGCTGTTTTTTTCAGTTTCCCAGATGGTTTCTGGCACCTGGACCACTAACATGCAACATCTGATGTGAACTTGATGGCATCCTTTATTTTACCTTAACTGACTCATTTTCTGTTACCTCCAGCCAATAGAAGATCTTGCAGTAAACCATCTGGAATTTGAGTCGAATAATTACAAGTAATTTGACAGAAAATAATTGTTGAATAGGTGAGAAAGGAGATACTTAGAGAAATTGCAATGATTTGCTCCAATAGCACAAAGCTGATAGAACTTGTACCTTCTAAATACAAATCTTGTGTTCTTTCCAGTCGCTCTCTGTGATGGACTGAATTGTGTCCCCTCCCATACCTTAATTCATATATTGTAGCCCTTACCCTCAAGGTGACTGTTTTTGGAGATAGAGCTTTTAAAGGGGTGACTAGATTTAAATGAGGTCATACACAAGGGGCCCTAATCCAACAGGACTGATGTCCTTATAGATGAGGAAGAGATACCAGGGGCATGTGGACATGGAGAAACAGCCATATGAAGACTCAGGGGAAGAAAGCCAAGGAGAGAGGCCTCCAGAGAAAGCAACTCTGGAGGCACCTTGGTCTTGGACTTACAGACTTTGGGAAAATAAATTTCTATTAAGTTAAAAAAAAAGAAGACGATGAGGCAACAAAAGCAGTTTCCTCCATGTAAACGACTCGTCTTGAAACACTTTATATTTTTTAATCCAAGGATACTCCATTTGTCTATGATATTAAGTTCAAAATACCTGAATGAAAAGAAATCGATTCTATTAACATTTGAATGTCTGGTCTCATGAATCATGTAATAGAAATGTAATTATATTTGCTGGATGAAAATTCCTGCTCAAGGCTTTAATGTTTGAAAATAGTTTAATTAGAACATCTCTCTTTTTAATGACAGACAATGAATAGATGTGGACTTCAAAAAGTCATGAGAAAAATGAAATTATTTTCTTAAAAATAAAAATTTGCTGACACAAGCCTCCATTTTTCCTACTTGAAGTGTGAGAAGAAAAGCTTTTTTTATTTAGACTTAGTATTATATTAAATTTCACCCAAAGATTATACTTTTTCCATTCCTATATGTTCCTAATAATTTCTATTTTTTTTGGTTCTACCTGTTTATCACTACCAACCCATCTTCCTCCACCCCCACTCATGCCACCCCGTGGACTGCAGCCCACCAAGCTCCTCTGTCCATGAGATTTCCCAGACAAAAATACTGGAGTGGGTTGACATTTCCTTCTCCTAATTTCTAATTTTGTATTTTGACTTAGTTGTGAAAGTATTTGTCTCTCAGTTGTGTCTGATTCTTTGCAACCCCGTAGATTGTAGCCCACCAGGCTCCTCTGTCCATGGAATTCTCCAGGCAAGAATACTGGAGTGGGTTCCCATTCCTTTCTCTAGGAGATCTTCCCACCCCAGGAATTGAACCCAGGTCTCCCAAATTGCAGGAAGATTCTTTACCGTCTGAGCCACCAGGGAAGCCCCATAATTGTGAAAATAGCACTAAAAAATGCTAAAACAAAATCTAGGACATTCCATTATAAGAATAAAGTATGGAAGTGAAAGTCACTCATAAAGTCTCACTAGCATAAGTATACATTATTTTTTAAAAGTATTACCTTATTATGTTATTTGGAAAAATAAACAGCTAACTTTCTTCAAAGTATGAAATACAGAAAACAGAATAATATGTTATTTGGAATTAACAGTCAAAAAAAGCTATTTTTGATTAGAAATTGAATTTTAATGATGCATCCAAATTTTTCAGAATGAGTAAGTGAAGTAACACAGCTGAAATGTATCTTATTTGAATAAAAGAATGTTCAGGCTTGTAGGTTGGTGAGGTGGTTGTATTACTATATAAAATGTGAGAGGAAAAATGTGGATTAAGAAATTAAAATATGTCTTTAACATAGCATTTATGTAGAAATGAAGTATTTCAAATATAAAAATAACCATTATTTAGAAGAGTACTATGTACTCGTTATCTAAAAATTAAAAATTTTACAAAATTATGTTTAGCAGTGAACAAGGGACTTTTCATTCTCATGACATCCAAATATAGACTATATTTACTATAAAATGACATGGGAAAACTGGAAATGGGGGGAGGAGGAAAATGCCTTCATTTAGAGCAGACCTTTAAATGCACCTTGGGATGTGTTTATTGTGGACATACACAATTAATCCTTAAAGAGACTGCAGCTCACATCATGCTTTCCTTACCTGTTCACTGGTTTACACCTGCACATTAGCAATGCACCTGGCTGAAATGTGAGTGACTCCCAACACCAGCTTTTAAATCTTTTTCTATAAATTCTCCTCCTTAAAATGTAGCAAAATAAATTCAGAAACAAAGAAATGCACCTACATAAACAAGGAGATCTCCGAAAAGCATAAGCAGCCACTGGATTCGATGAGAAAGTGCAGGTGGAATGAAAGTTTAAGGGACCTTAGAGCACTATGAATATTTTTCATAGCGTCACAATTACAGAAACACCTGGTTCTGCAAATGGGCTGGTCCACTGGGAAAGTTTTCTACAGTGTTCAATGAGCCTTAGAGTAGGTTTAATGCACAGAATGGTACAGAGAAGATTATGTAGATTTCAGCTACATGCTCAGATGAAGTTAAAAATATCCTGGTTTTTAAAAGGCCTTCTTGGTCACTGTTGTTCTGTCCACAGTAAATAAATTTCTACTATGTATTTTTATTTCTTCTATTAGTAGCAAAGTTTTAAGTATTATGAAGCTTGCTTGATTTGGAGAACAGACCAGGATTTAAATCAACTGGTTCTAATTTGGTGTGAAGACCTAAGACATCATTAGGCAAAATAGGAAGCATCCACTCACTCATATGTAGCAAACAATTAACTTCCCATTATGTTTGCCCATGGTACTCCTTCACCTGTGCCCAGTGACCACCTTTATACTTTCTCTCTTTATGATTTCGATTATTCTAAGTAGCTCATATTAGTGGAATCATGCTGTACTTGCCTTTTTGTGACTAGCTTATACCACTCAGTATAATATCCTCAAGGTTCATTCATGTTATATTGCAGAATGTCCTTCCTTTTTAAAGGTTGAATTTCCTTGTAGGTATATATCACACTTTTGAAAAAAAATTTTGGCCACTTTTGTTGGTCTTTCATTTATTTATTTTAATCCATCTTTGTTCTTTGGGCTGTGCGGGTTCCACTGGAAATGTGCCTTCATTTAGAGCAGACCTTTAAATGCACCTTGGGATGTGTTTATTGTGGACATACACAATTAATCCTTAAAGAGACTGCAGCTCACATCATGCTTTCCTTACCTGTTCACTGGTTTACACCTGCACATTAGCAATGCACCTGGCTGAAATGTGAGTGACTCCCAACACCAGCTTTTAAATCTTTTCTATAAATTCTCCTCCTTAAAATGTAGCAAAATAAATTCAGAAACAAAGAAATGCACCTACATAAACAAGGAGATCTCCGAAAAGCATAAGCAGCCACTGGATTCGATGAGAAAGTGCAGGTGGAATGAAAGTTTAAGGGACCTTAGAGCACTATGAATATTTTTCATAGCGTCACAATTACAGAAACACCTGGTTCTGCAAATGGGCTGGTCCACTGGGAAAGTTTTCTACAGTGTTCAATGAGCCTTAGAGTAGGTTTAATGCACAGAATGGTACAGAGAAGATTATGTAGATTTCAGCTACATGCTCAGATGAAGTTAAAAATATCCTGGTTTTTAAAAGGCCTTCTTGGTCACTGTTGTTCTGTCCACAGTAAATAAATTTCTACTATGTATTTTTATTTCTTCTATTAGTAGCAAAGTTTTAAGTATTATGAAGCTTGCTTGATTTGGAGAACAGACCAGGATTTAAATCAACTGGTTCTAATTTGGTGTGAAGACCTAAGACATCATTAGGCAAAATAGGAAGCATCCACTCACTCATATGTAGCAAACAATTAACTTCCCATTATGTTTGCCCATGGTACTCCTTCACCTGTGCCCAGTGACCACCTTTATACTTTCTCTCTTTATGATTTCGATTATTCTAAGTAGCTCATATTAGTGGAATCATGCTGTACTTGCCTTTTTGTGACTAGCTTATACCACTCAGTATAATATCCTCAAGGTTCATTCATGTTATATTGCAGAATGTCCTTCCTTTTTAAAGGTTGAATTTCCTTGTAGGTATATATCACACTTTTGAAAAAAAATTTTGGCCACTTTTGTTGGTCTTTCATTTATTTATTTTAATCCATCTTTGTTCTTTGGGCTGTGCGGGCTTCCCATCGCAGTGGCCTCTCCTGTAGCAGAGCACCGGCTCTGGGTGCACGTGCTCCAGAGTGCCGGCTCATAATTGGACACACTGGTCCAGCCACTTCGTGGCATGTGCGATCTTCTCATGCCAGGAATCAAACCGGTGCCCCTTGCAGTGCAAGGTGGATTCTTTACCCACTGGACCATCAGAGAAGCCCTATATACCACATTTTGTTTACCTATTCACCATTGCTGGTCACTTGGATTGTCTCCATCTTTTAGCTATTGTGAAAAAATGCTGCTATGAATATGTGTGTGTACCTGCTTAGTTGTGTCTAAATCTTTGTGATCCTATGGACTGTAACCTGCCAGGTTCCTTTGTCCATGGGATTTCCAGGCAAGAATACTGGAGTGGGTGGCCATTTCCTCCTTTAGAGATCTTCCCAACCTAGGTATCAACCTGCACCTCTTGGGCCGCCTGCATTGGTGGGCAGATTCTTTACCAACTGCACTAGCTGGGATGCTATACATATGGGTGTACAAATATCTCCTCCAGGCCCTGCTTCCAGCTCTTCTGGGTGCAGACCCAGAAGTAGAATTGCTGAATCATACCATAACTCTAATTTTTGAAGCTCTGTGATACTGTTTTCCACAATAGCTGTAGCATTTTACATTCCTACCAACAATGCACAATTCCTACCAATTTCCTCACATCCTTGCCAACATTTGATGTTTTCTGTTATTTTAATAGTAGCCATCCTGAGTATGAGTATAAGGTGATGACTCGTACTTTTGACGGGCATTTCTCTAGTGATTGGTTTGAACACCTTTTCATGTACTTATTCATCAGTTACATATCTTTTTTGGATAAATGTCTATTCAAGTCCTTTGACTATTTTTAAATTGTGCCATTTGGGATTTTGATTTTGAATAGTCTGAAATAGTCTAGGACTGTAACATCCAACCAAAAGTCCTCCTCACGTGTTATTCTAGAGATACCAGGAACAAGAATATGTCATTACAGAACCAAATTAATTGAATACCATCTTCTACTATTTATACTCTTGAGATTATTTAGCAATTCACTTATTTTACATAGCTTGCTCACAAGATATATTTTAAAATCTTTAAGTTTAGACTTTGGCTGAACATTCAGAAATTAAATTCAACCTATAGCTATATTTGAATGTTTATGGCTAAAAATAGCTTAAATGATAATTGGACACACTGGTCCAGCCACTTCGTGGCATGTGCGATCTTCTCATGCCAGGAATCAAACCGGTGCCTTGCAGTGCAAGGTGGATTCTTTACCCACTGGACCATCAGAGAAGCCCTATATACCACATTTTGTTTACCTATTCACCATTGCTGGTCACTTGGATTGTCTCCATCTTTTAGCTATTGTGAAAAAATGCTGCTATGAATATGTGTGTGTACCTGCTTAGTTGTGTCTAAATCTTTGTGATCCTATGGACTGTAACCTGCCAGGTTCCTTTGTCCATGGGATTTCCAGGCAAGAATACTGGAGTGGGTGGCCATTTCCTCCTTTAGAGATCTTCCCAACCTAGGTATCAACCTGCACCTCTTGGGCCGCCTGCATTGGTGGGCAGATTCTTTACCAACTGCACTAGCTGGGATGCTATACATATGGGTGTACAAATATCTCCTCCAGGCCCTGCTTCCAGCTCTTCTGGGTGCAGACCCAGAAGTAGAATTGCTGAATCATACCATAACTCTAATTTTTGAAGCTCTGTGATACTGTTTTCCACAATAGCTGTAGCATTTTACATTCCTACCAACAATGCACAATTCCTACCAATTTCCTCACATCCTTGCCAACATTTGATGTTTTCTGTTATTTTAATAGTAGCCATCCTGAGTATGAGTATAAGGTGATGACTCGTACTTTTGACGGGCATTTCTCTAGTGATTGGTTTGAACACCTTTTCATGTACTTATTCATCAGTTACATATCTTTTTTGGATAAATGTCTATTCAAGTCCTTTGACTATTTTTAAATTGTGCCATTTGGGATTTTGATTTTGAATAGTCTGAAATAGTCTAGGACTGTAACATCCAACCAAAAGTCCTCCTCACGTGTTATTCTAGAGATACCAGGAACAAGAATATGTCATTACAGAACCAAATTAATTGAATACCATCTTCTACTATTTATACTCTTGAGATTATTTAGCAATTCACTTATTTTACATAGCTTGCTCACAAGATATATTTTAAAATCTTTAAGTTTAGACTTTGGCTGAACATTCAGAAATTAAATTCAACCTATAGCTATATTTGAATGTTTATGGCTAAAAATAGCTTAAATGATAAAAAATTCTGCACACGGCCAACTTTCAGTCTAATTTAGGTAGAGAAGGAATAATTAGTAGAGATGGGTTTTGAAAAGATGTTTATAAATGGAATTTCTCATAAATCTTATTCATCTTTCAAGGATCACAGTTGGTCATAGCATTTAACATCTTAAAAAAGTCTTCAAAACATAGATTCCTTTTTGGTAACTATGCCAACATTCAAAACAAGAAGAATTCTAAGAGGGCTCTATTTTTCTCCCTTTTTACTTTTGGCAGTAATCATTTCTGCTTTGGAAACAAGTTCATCTAAATTTATTGCATTTCTTGACTTAGAGATTAGTACATACTACAAATTAGCTCTGTTTTAGCTTTAGGATGCAATTTAGAAAGAGACCTGAAAGTATTGATGTGGTATGGTGTTAAATTATATTTTATAAGCTTTAACTTAAAGTGTCAGGTACATTTTTTCTTTTTCATTTCTTAGAATGCCTTTGCTTGCTTTCTTTCAATTAATTTTTATAATAGTTACTTTGCAATATTGTGTTAGTTTCTGCTGTACAGCAAGGTAAATCAGCTATACATATACATATTTCCCTTCTTTTTTGGATTTCCTTCCCATTTAGGTCACTGCAGAGAACTGAGTGGGCTTCTAGGATGACTCAGATAGTAAAGAATCAGCCTGTAATGCAGGAAATCCAAGTTCGATCCCTGGGTTGGGAAGATCCTCTGGAGAAGGAAATGGAAACCCACTCCAGTATTCTCGCCTGGAGAATTCCATGGGCAGAGGAGCCTGGCGGGCTAGTCCATGGGGTTGCAAAGAGACTGGTGTGACTGAGCAACTAACACACAACACACACACACACACAGCGCTGAGTTCCCTGGTATAGTTGGTTCTCATTAATTATCTATTTTATACATATTAGTATATATATATCAATCTCAGTCTCCCAATTTCAGGTATATTATTAAACCGGATGTATATAGAACAATAATAATTACATTATTAAGTATATAATGTATATTATATATAGTATGTTAAATATAAAATGTTATATAATATAGTAGTTACTATATTATTAGAGTTTTCATTATGCTTTAAAAGTTCATTTAAATGATCAAGAAATTAAACCCTTATTTTTTAAAAAATCTTTCAAGGCCAACTTTCAGTCTAATTTAGGTAGAGAAGGAATAATTAGTAGAGATGGGTTTTGAAAAGATGTTTATAAATGGAATTTCTCATAAATCTTATTCATCTTTCAAGGATCACAGTTGGTCATAGCATTTAACATCTTAAAAAAGTCTTCAAAACATAGATTCCTTTTTGGTAACTATGCCAACATTCAAAACAAGAAGAATTCTAAGAGGGCTCTATTTTTCTCCCTTTTTACTTTTGGCAGTAATCATTTCTGCTTTGGAAACAAGTTCATCTAAATTTATTGCATTTCTTGACTTAGAGATTAGTACATACTACAAATTAGCTCTGTTTTAGCTTTAGGATGCAATTTAGAAAGAGACCTGAAAGTATTGATGTGGTATGGTGTTAAATTATATTTTATAAGCTTTAACTTAAAGTGTCAGGTACATTTTTTCTTTTTCATTTCTTAGAATGCCTTTGCTTGCTTTCTTTCAATTAATTTTTATAATAGTTACTTTGCAATATTGTGTTAGTTTCTGCTGTACAGCAAGGTAAATCAGCTATACATATACATATTTCCCTTCTTTTTTGGATTTCCTTCCCATTTAGGTCACTGCAGAGAACTGAGTGGGCTTCTAGGATGACTCAGATAGTAAAGAATCAGCCTGTAATGCAGGAAATCCAAGTTCGATCCCTGGGTTGGGAAGATCCTCTGGAGAAGGAAATGGAAACCCACTCCAGTATTCTCGCCTGGAGAATTCCATGGGCAGAGGAGCCTGGCGGGCTAGTCCATGGGGTTGCAAAGAGACTGGTGTGACTGAGCAACTAACACACAACACACACACACACACAGCGCTGAGTTCCCTGGTATAGTTGGTTCTCATTAATTATCTATTTTATACATATTAGTATATATATATCAATCTCAGTCTCCCAATTTCAGGTATATTATTAAACCGGATGTATATAGAACAATAATAATTACATTATTAAGTATATAATGTATATTATATATAGTATGTTAAATATAAAATGTTATATAATATAGTAGTTACTATATTATTAGAGTTTTCATTATGCTTTAAAAGTTCATTTAAATGATCAAATACAGAATAATACATATACTTTGTCTAGGGATTATTCTAGGGAGGTACAGAGAAAATGAACTTTTTACCTCAAATTTTGGAAGTGATTTCTTACCCCTTTTCTGAGATTTGATTTTCAAACTGAATTTACGTTTTAAAAATTTGAATGATAATATTTTATTCCACACTAGACTTCTACTTAAAGCCAAGTCACTTAAGATGATGTTTGGCAGCAAAATAAGCAATTAACAAAAATGAAAATGCAATCTATGGAATAAGAGAACATATTTGCAAAGCAGACATCTGATGAAAACTTAAAATCTAAAATATAAAGAACTCATTCATACAACTTAATAATAAAAAAAAAAAAACAAATAATGCAACTTAAAATGGGCCAAGGACCTAAATAAACTTTTTTTTTTTCCAAAAGAAGACACATAGATAGCCCATGGGTACATGAAAAGATGCTCAACATCACTAATGATTAGGGACATGCAAATCAAAACCACAGTGAGATACCACCTCACACTTGTTGGACTAGGTGTTATCAAAAAGCTGTGAAATAAGCATTGGTGAGGATGTGGAGAAAAGGGAACCTGTGTACATTGTTGTTGGGAATTAAATTGGTGCAACCCACTGTGGAAAACAGTATGAAAGTTTCTCAAAACATTAAAAATGGAACTGCCACATGACGTAGCAATCCCACGTCTGGGTATTTTATCCAAAGGAAATGAAATCAGGATCTGGAAAAGACATCTGTAACCTGCAGCATTATGTTCACTGCAATATTATTCATAATAATCCAGAAATGGAAACAACCTAAGAGTCTATGCATGAACAGACAAAGATGTGATTTGTTGCTGTTGTTTACAGTCAACCAGTTGTGTCTGACTCTGCAACCTCATCAACTGCAGCATGTCAGGCCTCCCTGTCCTTCACCATCTACCAGAGTTTGCCCAAGATTATGTCCATTGCTTCAGTGATGCCATCTAGTCATCTCTTACTGACACCCTCTTCTCCTTCTGCCCTCAGTATTCCCCAGTAGGTTCTTCAGTCATAGTAGTTACTATATTATTAGAGTTTTCATTATGCTTTAAAAGTTCATTTAAATGATCAAATACAGAATAATACATATACTTTGTCTAGGGATTATTCTAGGGAGGTACAGAGAAAATGAACTTTTTACCTCAAATTTTGGAAGTGATTTCTTACCCCTTTTCTGAGATTTGATTTTCAAACTGAATTTACGTTTTAAAAATTTGAATGATAATATTTTATTCCACACTAGACTTCTACTTAAAGCCAAGTCACTTAAGATGATGTTTGGCAGCAAAATAAGCAATTAACAAAAATGAAAATGCAATCTATGGAATAAGAGAACATATTTGCAAAGCAGACATCTGATGAAAACTTAAAATCTAAAATATAAAGAACTCATTCATACAACTTAATAATAAAAAAAAAAAAACAAATAATGCAACTTAAAATGGGCCAAGGACCTAAATATACTTTTTTTTTTTCCAAAAGAAGACACATAGATAGCCCATGGGTACATGAAAAGATGCTCAACATCACTAATGATTAGGGACATGCAAATCAAAACCACAGTGAGATACCACCTCACACTTGTTGGACTAGGTGTTATCAAAAAGCTGTGAAATAAGCATTGGTGAGGATGTGGAGAAAAGGGAACCTGTGTACATTGTTGTTGGGAATTAAATTGGTGCAACCCACTGTGGAAAACAGTATGAAAGTTTCTCAAAACATTAAAAATGGAACTGCCACATGACGTAGCAATCCCACGTCTGGGTATTTTATCCAAAGGAAATGAAATCAGGATCTGGAAAAGACATCTGTAACCTGCAGCATTATGTTCACTGCAATATTATTCATAATAATCCAGAAATGGAAACAACCTAAGAGTCTATGCATGAACAGACAAAGATGTGATTTGTTGCTGTTGTTTACAGTCAACCAGTTGTGTCTGACTCTGCAACCTCATCAACTGCAGCATGTCAGGCCTCCCTGTCCTTCACCATCTACCAGAGTTTGCCCAAGATTATGTCCATTGCTTCAGTGATGCCATCTAGTCATCTCTTACTGACACCCTCTTCTCCTTCTGCCCTCAGTATTCCCCAGTATCAGGGTCTTTTCCAATGAACTGGCTGTTTGCATCAGGTGACCAAAATATTGGAGCTTCAGCTTCAACATCATTTCTTCCAATGAGTATTCAGGGCCTATTTCCTTGAAGATTGATTAGTTTGATCTTGCTGTCCCAGGGACTCTCAAGAGTCTTATTCAGCATCACAGTTTGAAGGCATCAGTTCTTCATTGCTCCGCCCTCTTTATGGTCCAGCTCTCACAACCATACATAGGTGTGGAAAAGATCATAGCCTTTATATATTCATAGATCTATCTATCTATCTATCTATACATCCCTGATGGCTTAGCAGTAAAGAATTTGCCTGCATTGCAGGAGACCACTTACAGTGCAGGAGACACGAGTTTGATCTCTGGATCAGGAAGATCCCCTGAAGAAGGAAATGGCAACCCATTCCAATATTCTTGCCTGGAGAATTCCATGAACGGGAGAACCTGGCAGGCTACCATCCATGGAGTCACAAGAATTGATCATGACTTAGCAACTAAACCCACTACCGTATCCTTCCATTTGCAATAACATGGAAGGAACTTGAAGGTATTATGCTAAGTGAATTAAGCCAAAGACAAGCACTGTATACTATCACTTATATGTAGAATCTAAGAAAGCTGAACTCATAGGCAAAGAAAGTAGACTGGTGGTTGCCAGCATTTGTCAGGGTGGCAGACAGGGGGTGATGTCAGTCAAAGGAGACAGAGTTCCAGTTAAAAAATAAGTAATTCCTGCTAAAATAATGTACAGCATGATGACTATAGTTAACACTGCTGTATTACATTCATGTTAAGTTACTGTGAGAGTAGATTTCAAATGTTCTCATTCCATACACAAAAAGTTACTTATGTGAGATGATGAAGGTGTTAATTAACTCTACTGGGGTCATCATTTTGCAATATGTCAGTATTTCAAATCATCATGTTGTTCACCTTAAACTCACATGCTATATGTCAATTATATCTCAATAAAGTTGGAAAAAATTTGCTACTTTCTTATCTAGTTACGGCAAAGAATGTTGTTTGAAATTCAGTTGAATAAGATTAAGCATTCAATGTTCATATTTTATTAAATCGGAAGACAAAATGATCCTATATTCACATATAAAACTTTAGGCTAGTGGGTAATGCTTATTTTACAAATCAGAAAATAATCTCTGTAGGGAGCCACAAGATACTCAGGAGAATTGGAATGAAGGGATACCTCTATAGGCATTAAAACCTCTCAGGCAGAAAGGATAAAGAATTTTTTAAATAGGTCATTTTTCAACTGCAGAGAAATTAAAAAAAAATTTTCTCTTATTCATTTAGTTTTATTGAAGTACAGTTGATTTGCAATATTAATTCCTGCTGCACAGCAAAGTGATTTGGTGTTATATATATATATATATACACTTTTTAAAATATTCTTTTCCATAATGATTTATCATAGGATTTTCTTTTAATTTGAGGATAATTGCTTTACAACATTGCATTAGTTTCTACTGTACAACCATGTGAATCAGCTATATGTACATATATATACCCTTCTATTCTGAACCTCCCTCCCACTCCTTGGTCACATCCTTCTAGGCCATCACAGAGCACTGAGCTAGACTCTTTTTGCTTAGCTATCTATTCTACACATGGTGCTGTGTATATGTCTGTGCTGATCCCCAGAGAATACTGAATTAACAAATAATATGCACTCGTCTCCTCTCTCCATTATTATTAACAACACATAGGATAAAAATGAAACCATGATAAAACACCTCATGATTTTGCCTATATTTTATTCAAAAATGAAAAAAGATTGCATTAAAATTTTTGTACCATTTCTTTGATACATATGTAATGGAGCAAATGATAGCTGTTTCACGTAATTCTTTGGAACACTCAAGTTTTAAAATGATTTTCTGAAGGAAAAATATCAGGAAGACCCATGTGGCAATCTTTCTAATAGGTCCTGAATCACACAATAAAGATAAGTTGCTTGTTTTTCATGGACTTTTTCAGTTCTTAGTGAGAGATGTGTCTTATCGGGTGGTATTAAGTAGTTACATTTAGAGATACATCATGCTTCTGGTATTCAGTGAAACTTAGAATCTTTAAAAATACTAGATGACAGAAAAATACTTGATAGTGAAGTCAATTAAATCTATTACAAATCAGAAATGTTTTATGGGTTCCTTTAAGAGTGATTCTTTCAGTTGATACCATCTTCACTGAAATGCCCAAATGATGAAATTAAACTTTTTCAGTCTCTGCAATTGCGTAAATCTACAGAGAAGCCCGTTGGTCAGCTTATCTGGTATGTATCCTTTGCTATTGTTACAGAACATAACTTTTCTTTTAGGGACAGAATTTTATGAGAAACTCTCAGTGGTATTACTCATAATAAATATACTTCACATGCATGAATAATATTTAGAATCTGTCAAACACCATCAAGACATTTTTAAACCTAAATTTCCCATAAGGCCAAAGAGAGGTGCTTATATGAAAACACAGGTTAAGTTCTTGGTCTGTAGAGTCAGTTTCAAATAGCCTTTTAACTGGAGGGAGTTTGTAGAGGTTTTGTTGTTGTTGTTCAGTTGCTAGGTCTTCTCTGACTCCTTGTGACCTCTTGGACTGCAGCACGCCAGGCTTTCCTGTCCTTCACAATCACCTGGAGTTTGTTCAAATTCATGTCCATTGAGTCAGTGGTGCTATCTAACCATCTCATACTCTGCCACACCTTTCTCCTTTTGCTTACTACTTTTCCCACCATCAGCATCTTTTCCAGTGAGTCAGTTCATCACATCAAGTGGCTGAAATACTGGGGCTACATCAGCAGCCCTTCCAATGAATATTCTGGGTTGATTTCCTTTAAGGTTGACAGGTTTGATCTCCTTGCAGTCCTAGAGACTGAAAAGAGTCTTCTCCAGCACCACAATCAAAAGCATCAATTCTTTGGTGCTCAGCCTTCTTTATGGTGCACCTCCCACATCTGTACATGACTACTAGAAAAAACATACCTTTGACTATTTGGACCTTTGCTGGCAAAGTGTCTGAAGGTAAAATGGCAATCTTTCTAATAGGTAATCACACAATAAAGATAAGTTGCTTGTTTTTCATGGACTTTTCAGTTCTTAGTGAGAGATGTGTCTTATCGGGTGGTATTAAGTAGTTACATTTAGAGATACATCATGCTTCTGGTATTCAGTGAAACTTAGAATCTTTAAAAATACTAGATGACAGAAAAATACTTGATAGTGAAGTCAATTAAATCTATTACAAATCAGAAATGTTTTATGGGTTCCTTTAAGAGTGATTCTTTCAGTTGATACCATCTTCACTGAAATGCCCAAATGATGAAATTAAACTTTTTCAGTCTCTGCAATTGCGTAAATCTACAGAGAAGCCCGTTGGTCAGCTTATCTGGTATGTATCCTTTGCTATTGTTACAGAACATAACTTTTCTTTTAGGGACAGAATTTTATGAGAAACTCTCAGTGGTATTACTCATAATAAATATACTTCACATGCATGAATAATATTTAGAATCTGTCAAACACCATCAAGACATTTTTAAACCTAAATTTCCCATAAGGCCAAAGAGAGGTGCTTATATGAAAACACAGGTTAAGTTCTTGGTCTGTAGAGTCAGTTTCAAATAGCCTTTTAACTGGAGGGAGTTTGTAGAGGTTTTGTTGTTGTTGTTCAGTTGCTAGGTCTTCTCTGACTCCTTGTGACCTCTTGGACTGCAGCACGCCAGGCTTTCCTGTCCTTCACAATCACCTGGAGTTTGTTCAAATTCATGTCCATTGAGTCAGTGGTGCTATCTAACCATCTCATACTCTGCCACACCTTTCTCCTTTTGCTTACTACTTTTCCCACCATCAGCATCTTTTCCAGTGAGTCAGTTCATCACATCAAGTGGCTGAAATACTGGGGCTACATCAGCAGCCCTTCCAATGAATATTCTGGGTTGATTTCCTTTAAGGTTGACAGGTTTGATCTCCTTGCAGTCCTAGAGACTGAAAAGAGTCTTCTCCAGCACCACAATCAAAAGCATCAATTCTTTGGTGCTCAGCCTTCTTTATGGTGCACCTCCCACATCTGTACATGACTACTAGAAAAAACATACCTTTGACTATTTGGACCTTTGCTGGCAAAGTGTCTGCAGTCATGAAGTTAAAAGACACTTGCTACCTGGAAGGATTGTAGAGGTAAACAATTTATTTAAAATGTGGCTTGATGGGTGCTCTTCTTGGCTTTTCTATCTTCTCTGGCTCACAATTGGTTCATTTCACACCAGGGTTCACTCTATGGGGAAGCGTTTTACACAGTGATTGACTACACAAGTCCTGATTGAAGAGATGTTTCCGCTTATAGGTGTTTCTCCTTGTAAATCTAGAAATATTGGCTGTAGCCTATAAAGTCAAGAAATGTAATATCAACTGCTCAACATAAATATCAGCAGTGGGCAGTTTCCAGAGAAAAACAGAAGTGCTCAGCACATAGTATGCATTTTATTTTATTTTATTTATTATTTTTTAAAAGATTTATTTATTTATTTTGGGCAGGGGTCGGGTTGGGGAGGGAGGGGAGCGGGCAGGCCACTTCTGTTGGTCTTTCATTTCTCTATTTTTCATCCATCTTTGTTCTCTGGCTCATGTGGGCCTCCCATTGTGGTGGCGTCTGTCGTTGCAGAGCGCTGGCTCCGGGCGCATGTGCCCCAGAGCTCCAGCTCAGTAATTGGACACATCGGTCCAGCCGCTCTGCGGCATGTGGGATCTTCCCAGGCCAGAGATCGAACTGGTGCTCCTTGCACTGCAAGGCGGTGTCCTTACCCACTAGACCACTAGAGAAACCCTAGTATGTATTTTAGCCTTGTATCTCCTGTACCAGAACGAAACCCAAAGTTTGGAGGAATTTTTAAAGTAATTTGCCTAATATATTGCAGCTAAATATGAAACTGGTTTTAGACATACATCTATTCTTATGTCAAAGCCTTGTTTGGGTTACATTCCCCTCCTATGTTCTTCTATAAAACTGAGCAGTCATTGCTTTGTGCAACCATGGTTCATACACTTTCTGTCTTCTTCTAAACTGAGGACTGCTGAAGGGAGAGCATGCATTTTTTATTTTTATAGGAGGAAAATGGCCTTACAGTGTTGTATTGGTTTCTGCCATAGAACAATCAGCCATGATTACAGATGTATCACTTCCCTTTTGATTCTCCTTTCCACTCCCCACCTCTCCAACTCATCACAGAGTGCAAAACTAGACTCCCTGTATCATACACCAACTGCTCACCAGCTATCCATTTTGCACATGATACTATAAGTATGTTGATGGAGAGCATATATTTTTACCAACTTTTAATTTCAGTGCCAGGAATGCATTTGATAAATAAGGGAAAGAGAAATGGTCCTCATATTCTTGTTACTCGAGACTTTGATGGATCTTCAGTTTTCCTGATTTTTTTTTGCTTTCTGCCTGGCTGCAGCATTTGGCAACTCTCAATGAAAACTTCAGCACCAGGCTTCCCTGGTGGTCCAGTGGGTAAGGACACTGCCTTGCAGTGCAAGAAGCACCAATTCGATCCCTGGCCTGGGAAGATCCCATGTGCCATGGAGCAGCTGGACCGATGTGTCCAATGACAGAGCTGGAGCTCTGGAGCACATGTGCCCAGAGCCGGTGCTCTGCGACAACAGAGGCCACCACGATGGGAGGCCAGCATGGGCCAAAGAACAAAGATGGATAAAAATAGATAAATGAAAGACAAATAGAAGTGACCCGCCCACCCCCCTTCCTCCCCAACCCATCCCCCTCAAAAAATAAAATAAAATTAAATTAAAAAAAAAAAAGTCTTCAGCACCTTCTAAAAATCTTATGAGTCTTACCTCTCACCAGTGACACATCTCTTACATTTTAGTTGGAATCTTCCCTCCAACTGGGAAGCCTAAAATTCCCATTTGCTTGATCTGGGTTGTGCCAGGATTGAAAAGGTGCATAAAATGGAAAGAAAACACCTGTCATCTGCTCTAGCAGAAAAATATTGTTATAAAGGACAAAACAATGGTGAATGCAACCTCTCATGTTCTCATAAGAGAGATGAAAGCTTCTAAAAGTCTCAGCAGATTTCACCATTGTGATGTAAGACAAGTGAAGTATCTCCTTGGTTCACGTTTTCCCTGATGTTCAGTATTTGTGAGAGATATATGGATTTATTTTGGGTCAAATAAATTTACCAAATTGAAAAAATGACTGTATTCCTTTAGGCTTAAAGTTCAGCAAATTAGTGTAGCTCATTTCTGTTTTGTACTTCTATAGAAGCCCTTGTTTTCTATGATGGGCTGTTATGTTGAAGATGGCCATACTCTTTCTTATTACTGCCTTGTAGGAAATCTAGGTGTGAAACTGATCTTTGTTATTATTGTTATTATCACCATTACTCAAAAAATATGGAGTGCCTACTATCATCAGGCAGGTAATGGAGGAGACATACAATCTAATGGAGGAGACATACAATCAGCAAATGAATATTAGGATATCCAGGGTGATAAGTTCTATGAAGCTGAGCAAGATGAGAGGATGAGAGGTTACAGAAGGTTGTTGCCATTTTACATGGGTTGGTGAGATGTTGTTTCTTTTGGTAAGATCATACTTGAGAAGAGAGCTAAAGAAAATAAAAAAGGAAGCCACGTGATCCTCTGGAGGATGGACAGTGCAGGCAGAGAGAAAAGTATATGCAAATACCCTTGGGAGAATACTGGATATGCTGAAGGAGTAGCAACGTGATTGGAGGAGAATGAGCTTGAGTTGATGATGATGATGTCAGAGAGCCAATAGGAGCCACATTCAGGTCTTTGACTTTTACTTAAATGGTGGAACCGGGACATGACCTGCTCAGAAGGAGAATGGAAAGAAAGGGGGTGGGGGCAGGAAGTCCAGGTCAGAGGCTACTGAAAATAATCCAGATGGAAGACCATGGTGGCTGAGGTCACAGTGGCAGCAACAGAGGTGGTAAGAAGCAGTCAGACTTGAGATGGATTTGGAAGAAAGAGTCAGCAGGGTTGACTGATGTATGGGGAGGGAAGTCCAGGATAATCCCCCGGCCTCGGGCCGGAGTTGCTGGAAGAGGAAGGTTGCTATTGACTAAGATGAGGCGCACTGGATGAGGAGGAGGCTTCCTGGTGACAAGGGGGACTGCGCCATAAAAAATGTAATGCATTTTTCATTTTAAAATTTAAACAAATCTAGCCAGCTTTAATTTTGGCATGAATCTTAACATGAGTCTGCTGAGAATTTCTTTGGGGAACATCACAATTAGTGTTAGAAAACCGTTTTCCTGATGTTCAGTATTTGTGAGAGATATATGGATTTATTTTGGGTCAAATAAATTTACCAAATTGAAAAAATGACTGTATTCCTTTAGGCTTAAAGTTCAGCAAATTAGTGTAGCTCATTTCTGTTTTGTACTTCTATAGAAGCCCTTGTTTTCTATGATGGGCTGTTATGTTGAAGATGGCCATACTCTTTCTTATTACTGCCTTGTAGGAAATCTAGGTGTGAAACTGATCTTTGTTATTATTGTTATTATCACCATTACTCAAAAAATATGGAGTGCCTACTATCATCAGGCAGGTAATGGAGGAGACATACAATCTAATGGAGGAGACATACAATCAGCAAATGAATATTAGGATATCCAGGGTGATAAGTTCTATGAAGCTGAGCAAGATGAGAGGATGAGAGGTTACAGAAGGTTGTTGCCATTTTACATGGGTTGGTGAGATGTTGTTTCTTTTGGTAAGATCATACTTGAGAAGAGAGCTAAAGAAAATAAAAAAGGAAGCCACGTGATCCTCTGGAGGATGGACAGTGCAGGCAGAGAGAAAAGTATATGCAAATACCCTTGGGAGAATACTGGATATGCTGAAGGAGTAGCAACGTGATTGGAGGAGAATGAGCTTGAGTTGATGATGATGATGTCAGAGAGCCAATAGGAGCCACATTCAGGTCTTTGACTTTTACTTAAATGGTGGAACCGGGACATGACCTGCTCAGAAGGAGAATGGAAAGAAAGGGGGTGGGGGCAGGAAGTCCAGGTCAGAGGCTACTGAAAATAATCCAGATGGAAGACCATGGTGGCTGAGGTCACAGTGGCAGCAACAGAGGTGGTAAGAAGCAGTCAGACTTGAGATGGATTTGGAAGAAAGAGTCAGCAGGGTTGACTGATGTATGGGGAGGGAAGTCCAGGATAATCCCCCGGCCTCGGGCCGGAGTTGCTGGAAGAGGAAGGTTGCTATTGACTAAGATGAGGCGCACTGGATGAGGAGGAGGCTTCCTGGTGACAAGGGGGACTGCGCCATAAAAAATGTAATGCATTTTTCATTTTAAAATTTAAACAAATCTAGCCAGCTTTAATTTTGGCATGAATCTTAACATGAGTCTGCTGAGAATTTCTTTGGGGAGACAGATCTTCTCTTTAAGGCCTTGAATAGGATTTTATTCATCATAACTTAGAGGAACAATAAACCCAAGTTAGTCGTGATAAAACACAAAATCTCCACCGTCAGTCTGTGTATACAACTGTCTCGTGGATTTCACCTCCTTGAATAACAGGGGTGATTTTTGTGGTGTGTGAAGCCAGAGAACATATGGTTAATGTAAATAGTGAACTAGCTATCTGGGGTTTTAAGAGTCTGGGCTTAGATTAAATTAATGGGAAATATTTACAGAGAACCCAAGTAGTAACATGCTGGTGATGCTGAATGGGGACTAGGGAGTATGGCCTCCATGTCCATGGAGACTGCTAGGTCCTGGCTGCTGTGGGGGCTCATGAATATTTGGGTGGTTTCCTGTGTGTATAAAATGTATAAAGAGGAGGCCGTGTGTGGATGGTCAGGAAACCCCTTCTTCAAGTGCAGAGACATACCTACTGAGCACAAATGGCCACCTTTTCCTCCCCTTCTGTGCAACTAGCAATTGTGAGTTTGTTGATTTACTTTCCAGATAGTAATTTGAAATCTACTTTTATTTATTTATTTTTCACCCATCTTCGTTCTTTGGCATGTGTAGGCCTCCCATCCCAGTGGCCTCTCTCCTTGTAGAGCACTGACTCTGGGCACATGCACTCCAGAGCACTAGCTAGTAATTGGACACACCAGCCCAGCCGCTCCACAGTATGTGGGTTCTTCCCGGGCCAGGGATCGAACCCATGACCCCTGCACTGCAAGGTGGACTCTTTACCCACTGAATCACCAGGGAAGCCCTGGAGTCCATTTTCTTTAACAATTAAACTGTCCCTCTTGGAGGGGATATATGTGTACTTATATCGGATTCGTATTATTGTACAGCAGGAACTAACATAATATTGGAAAGCAATTACCCTCCAATTAAAGAAAAATGACTAGTGAGAACAAACATCTTTGCCTTATTTTTAATATTAGGAGCAAAACATTGAGTTTTGCTGAGAATTTCTTTGGGGAGACAGATCTTCTCTTTAAGGCCTTGAATAGGATTTTATTCATCATAACTTAGAGGAACAATAAACCCAAGTTAGTCGTGATAAAACACAAAATCTCCACCGTCAGTCTGTGTATACAACTGTCTCGTGGATTTCACCTCCTTGAATAACAGGGGTGATTTTTGTGGTGTGTGAAGCCAGAGAACATATGGTTAATGTAAATAGTGAACTAGCTATCTGGGGTTTTAAGAGTCTGGGCTTAGATTAAATTAATGGGAAATATTTACAGAGAACCCAAGTAGTAACATGCTGGTGATGCTGAATGGGGACTAGGGAGTATGGCCTCCATGTCCATGGAGACTGCTAGGTCCTGGCTGCTGTGGGGGCTCATGAATATTTGGGTGGTTTCCTGTGTGTATAAAATGTATAAAGAGGAGGCCGTGTGTGGATGGTCAGGAAACCCCTTCTTCAAGTGCAGAGACATACCTACTGAGCACAAATGGCCACCTTTTCCTCCCCTTCTGTGCAACTAGCAATTGTGAGTTTGTTGATTTACTTTCCAGATAGTAATTTGAAATCTACTTTTATTTATTTATTTTTCACCCATCTTCGTTCTTTGGCATGTGTAGGCCTCCCATCCCAGTGGCCTCTCTCCTTGTAGAGCACTGACTCTGGGCACATGCACTCCAGAGCACTAGCTAGTAATTGGACACACCAGCCCAGCCGCTCCACAGTATGTGGGTTCTTCCCGGGCCAGGGATCGAACCCATGACCCCTGCACTGCAAGGTGGACTCTTTACCCACTGAATCACCAGGGAAGCCCTGGAGTCCATTTTCTTTAACAATTAAACTGTCCCTCTTGGAGGGGATATATGTGTACTTATATCGGATTCGTATTATTGTACAGCAGGAACTAACATAATATTGGAAAGCAATTACCCTCCAATTAAAGAAAAATGACTAGTGAGAACAAACATCTTTGCCTTATTTTTAATATTAGGAGCAAAACATTAGTCTAATGTTACTGCTGCTCAGTCACTTCTAATTCTTTGTGATCCTATGGACTGTAGCGGCCAGGCTCCTCTGTCCATGTGATTTCCCAGGCAAGAATACTGGAGTGGGTTGCCGTTTCCTTCTCCAGAGGATCTTCTTGACTCAGTGATTGAACTTGTGGCTCCTGCCTCTCATATCTTGTAGATGGATTCTTTACACACTGGATCACTAGGGATTCCAAGTATAATGCTATCCGTAGCTATTTTGTAGATACTCTTTAAAAAGGTAAGGAAATTTTCCCCTCTTTCTTTTTTTTCTGAGAGTTCTATCATGAATGAGTACTGAGTTTTGTCAAATGCTTTTTCTACATTAATTAATATAATCATGTGATTTATATTCTTTTAGTGGATTGATATAGTGAATTACATCAATTTATAATCAAAAGGTGATATCAACTTTGACATCAGCAGTTCAAGAATAAACCTCACTTGGACGTTGCAAAACAAGAAAGAAGTATTCGTCTTATTCAATCCAAGCAATACATAAACTTGAATATATCATGATGCCTACCCAAACTAGTAGGTGGTAAAACTCCACAATTAATAAACCTCTGGGGAGGGGCATTGGTGGCCCCCCAGACACACTTGTCAAGGGTCCTCGCTCTTTCCTAACAAGTGCCTTTTCATCAACCAAACACCACAAAGCCCAAGTTAGGATACGGAGTCCTAGGAATAACAGACTTTTATAAAGAGGTGAGACTCTGACCGGCAGCCTCAACAGAGCAATCTTGTTTCTAAACATAGAAGCAATTTTCAGGCCTCCTGCAGGGGAGGGAGACAATTATTGCCAAAACAAATAGGGCAGTGTGTCTATACCTCAGGCGCTGCATGGATGCCGTCTGGGCAGGGCCTCCAGCCGGGGGCAGCCGCACTTCAGCCTGGCTGGCCCACACTGGGCTGAGGACCACTCTTGATTGTCTTTGAACAGTTTAAGCATGTCTCCTTAATTGATGGATTAGCTGAATGCAGAATACAAGACACAGAAGATTGCTGATGCATTTACTTTCACAACAAAAATGCACTGTCTTCGAGAGGGATGGGAGGCTTCCATCAAGAATGTTAATAACATGTGAAACTTTAGGATATAATTTCCAAGTTGTCTCAAAATTCTGTGTATAGCTCTGTAAAGATCCCTTCCAATTTATCTTGAGTGTCAAGGCAGGAATGTGATGGATGAATATTCTTCTCTCCAGTTAAGTTAGGGGTTTATGAACTGAATGGATGGGGGTTTCCACAAATAACTTTATAGAGCCAAATTGTGGCTCATCAATGACCACTTCTGAGCATTCTTTTGGATCACCGGCACCCTCTTGCATCAATAGATTTGCCTGGATTCCATCCCCACCCTGCCTCTGATTTAACTCGAAAATCATGGTCTTTATTTCTGCCTGTGGTTGGTGTTGAATCTCTGTGGTTGGTGTTGAATATTCAGCTTGCTTGAATTTATATATGATTGTAAATAACACTATAATGAACATCTTTATGTACAGATTTGAATATATTTTTGTATTATTTGCTTAGAATAGACCCTAAGAAGTGGAATTATTGTGGGAGTTTGTACCAATTTATATAATCAACAAAATGTGTGTGTACTTGAATTCACCTTTATTTTTCAATTTAATGTTAGGATTTTAAGCACCTACAGACACCTTGTTCTTCTTTAAGATTCTTATGAGTTCTTCATTTTATTGTAAATCTCTTCTTCATTATTCAACTATAAATGCTTTGTGAGGTATAACGTGATTCTTTCTACATGTTGTGGGTTTGCAGTTTCAGATAAAAAACTCAGGTATATAAAAAGCGAACTGTATTTTTTCTATTATTGCAAGACAACTCCACATTCCAACTATTTGATCTTGGGGCAGAAACTAAAGTTTGATCAATTCAAGACTCAATACAATCCAACTAAATTCCATATGATGTATTCTGATCAACTTAAGTAAATTTAACACATTCTGTTTTTTTCCACCAGTAAGTTCAGTTCATCCTACCCTCCCCTTCCAAGGTTGCTCTGCAGAGCAGTATGAAATCTCCTTTGTGCTTTCATCCCATGATAATCTTGGATTTGGTGATTCTTACCACTTGTGTCCTGCCCCCTCTTTTGGCTTCTCTTGAAAAGTTAAGCCCATCTTCCCTATGCTCAGATCTCTCAGACCCTTGTCAGCATCTTACTGTTTTATTTCCAACTGAACTTCTCCTCAGCCTCATCCAGGGAAATTCTCTTTCCTAAAGAATGGGGACAAATTGAGCTTAGTCAATAATCTTCTAAATCCCCAAAGTTTCCATAAAGTCTAGAAACTTAGGCAACTTCTGCATAATATCATTTTTAGGGAGGGGTGTGATGGATGAATATTCTTCTCTCCAGTTAATGGATGGGGGGTTTCCTCAAATAACTTTATAGAGCCAAATTGTGGCTCATCAATGACCACTTCTGAGCATTCTTTTGGATCACCGGCACCCTCTTGCATCAATAGATTTGCCTGGATTCCATCCCCACCCTGCCTCTGATTTAACTCGAAAATCATGGTCTTTATTTCTGCCTGTGGTTGGTGTTGAATCTCTGTGGTTGGTGTTGAATATTCAGCTTGCTTGAATTTATATATGATTGTAAATAACACTATAATGAACATCTTTATGTACAGATTTGAATATATTTTTGTATTATTTGCTTAGAATAGACCCTAAGAAGTGGAATTATTGTGGGAGTTTGTACCAATTTATATAATCAACAAAATGTGTGTGTACTTGAATTCACCTTTATTTTTCAATTTAATGTTAGGATTTTAAGCACCTACAGACACCTTGTTCTTCTTTAAGATTCTTATGAGTTCTTCATTTTATTGTAAATCTCTTCTTCATTATTCAACTATAAATGCTTTGTGAGGTATAACGTGATTCTTTCTACATGTTGTGGGTTTGCAGTTTCAGATAAAAAACTCAGGTATATAAAAAGCGAACTGTATTTTTTCTATTATTGCAAGACAACTCCACATTCCAACTATTTGATCTTGGGGCAGAAACTAAAGTTTGATCAATTCAAGACTCAATACAATCCAACTAAATTCCATATGATGTATTCTGATCAACTTAAGTAAATTTAACACATTCTGTTTTTTTCCACCAGTAAGTTCAGTTCATCCTACCCTCCCCTTCCAAGGTTGCTCTGCAGAGCAGTATGAAATCTCCTTTGTGCTTTCATCCCATGATAATCTTGGATTTGGTGATTCTTACCACTTGTGTCCTGCCCCCTCTTTTGGCTTCTCTTGAAAAGTTAAGCCCATCTTCCCTATGCTCAGATCTCTCAGACCCTTGTCAGCATCTTACTGTTTTATTTCCAACTGAACTTCTCCTCAGCCTCATCCAGGGGAAAATTTTCTTTCCTAAAGAATGGGGACAAATTGAGCTTAGTCAATAATCTTCTAAATCCCCAAAGTTTCCATAAAGTCTAGAAACTTAGGCAACTTCTGCATAATATCATTAAGGATATTTTCAATCTGCAAGACTATGATATAATATTATCTATGTTTCCAGACATGTGGGGGCCATGTATTACATGTGATAAAAACTCAGCTTTTGAAGCTTAAAAGTAAAGAATCAACTTGTTTTGTTCCTATTGGGTTCCTATCGGGTTCTCTTCTTTAAGATACTAAGGGGAAATATTCTAGCCCTGTGGATTGGGTAGGGTGAGGGATATTGGGAGAACACACAAGTTAATACTTCCCATTGTAATTCAATTAACCATATTCATTCTTCACATGTTCTTGGAAAATGGCCAGCAAATCAATTTCAAGATTATCCCTTTGCAACTGAACACATGGGATAGAAGAAACTATTAAGTCTAGAGTGTTGACAAGAAGTCTATAGAAAATTCCTTCCAACTCTTCTTCCAATTTCACGGTCAGTCTATTTGAGGTATGATGTGGTTGCTTTTGTTTCTTTTCATGAATGGCTAGGACAATGCCTGCCACCTAATGCATTCTCTGTAAATGCCTGATAAAGAAATAAATGATAGGAACGCCATGGTGAGCACTATTAGGCAAGTGGGGTCCTCCAGGCAGAGGCAAATCTAAAGTCTATTTGCCCACAAGATCCAGATAAGGATAGATATCATGTAGCTTAGATTTATACTCGAAGACCAGGGCCACAGAAACTATGGCAATGGTCATCCAGAGTAGTTCTTTCTAAAAAGTTGGCACATACTGTTTTTTCCACCAGTAAGTTCAGTTCATCCTACCCTCCCCTTCCAAGGTTGCTCTGCAGAGCAGTATGAAATCTCCTTTGTGCTTTCATCCCATGATAATCTTGGATTTGGTGATTCTTACCACTTGTGTCCTGCCCCCTCTTTTGGCTTCTCTTGAAAAGTTAAGCCCATCTTCCCTATGCTCAGATCTCTCAGACCCTTGTCAGCATCTTACTGTTTTATTTCCAACTGAACTTCTCCTCAGCCTCATCCAGGGAAATTCTCTTTCCTAAAGAATGGGGACAAATTGAGCTTAGTCAATAATCTTCTAAATCCCCAAAGTTTCCATAAAGTCTAGAAACTTAGGCAACTTCTGCATAATATCATTAAGGATATTTTCAATCTGCAAGACTATGATATAATATTATCTATGTTTCCAGACATGTGGGCGCCATGTATTACATGTGATAAAAACTCAGCTTTTGAAGCTTAAAAGTAAAGAATCAACTTGTTTTGTTCCTATTGGGTTCCTATCGGGTTCTCTTCTTTAAGATACTAAGGGGAAATATTCTAGCCCTGTGGATTGGGTAGGGTGAGGGATATTGGGAGAACACACAAGTTAATACTTCCCATTGTAATTCAATTAACCATATTCATTCTTCACATGTTCTTGGAAAATGGCCAGCAAATCAATTTCAAGATTATCCCTTTGCAACTGAACACATGGGATAGAAGAAACTATTAAGTCTAGAGTGTTGACAAGAAGTCTATAGAAAATTCCTTCCAACTCTTCTTCCAATTTCACGGTCAGTCTATTTGAGGTATGATGTGGTTGCTTTTGTTTCTTTTCATGAATGGCTAGGACAATGCCTGCCACCTAATGCATTCTCTGTAAATGCCTGATAAAGAAATAAATGATAGGAACGCCATGGTGAGCACTATTAGGCAAGTGGGGTCCTCCAGGCAGAGGCAAATCTAAAGTCTATTTGCCCACAAGATCCAGATAAGGATAGATATCATGTAGCTTAGATTTATACTCGAAGACCAGGGCCACAGAAACTATGGCAATGGTCATCCAGAGTAGTTCACATTTACTAAAGAATGTGGAAAATGGCACATACTGTGGACACTTTAGTTTATATAAAAATTTCTCAATTGTCCAATATTCGAAAATAGATATTGTAATAGAAGGAACACATGAAGGACTGTGAAATCTAAATGTTCTTACTATTAACAGGAAAATATTTACTAACATCTGATAGAAAAGCATAAAAACTCTACATTCCTCTGCTATGGACGGCGTGTTTGTACCCTCCCAAAGTTCATATGTTGAAACCCTATTTGGAGATTGGTGTTTGTTGGGGGCAGTAATAGATCAAGTGGGTACAGCCCTTACACTGGGATTAGTGTTCTTAGAAGAAGAACTTGGTTCCTCTCTCTCTGCCACATGGTGGATATGGTGAGAAGACAGCAATTTGCAAACCAGAAGACAGCCCCTCCAGGAACCAAATGGGTCGGTACTCTGGTCTTGGACTTCCCTGCCTCCAGAACTGTTGAAAAATAAATTTCTGTCATTAAAGCCTCTCTGGTAATTTGTTTAAAAAGCCAGAACTAAGACAATTGTTTTCACATATTTAAGAAATTACCACATATATTACTTATGTGCTAAATCGCTTCAGTCATGTCTGACTCTTTGAGATCCTTTGGACCATAGCGCCTATGCTTCTCTGTATGTGGAAATTTCCCAGGCAGGAATACTGGAGTGGGTTGCCATGCCCTCCTCCAGGGGATCGTCCCTACCCAGGAATTGAACTGGAGTCACTTATGTCTCCTGCATTGGCAGGCAGGTTCTTTACCACTGGTGCCACCTGGGAAGCTCCATTTTACCTATAGAGGGATTCATTTAAAATGATAGCTATATGTTTTTGGAATGCTGAAATTTTTGTAATGCTATTTCATAGCCCATTTTTGGATTCAACATCATTCCCATGACCCCTAGGAAAATATGGTCATCTTTGCAGGTGACTGCTCCTCTCAGCTCCTCAGTCAGGCTGATATGTATGTTGTGCCTGGGCTATGCTTGCCACATTTCCTGGCCATCTCCTCGGCTTCCTCAAGACCAGAACTATGGCAATGGTCATCCAGAGTAGTTCACATTTACTAAAGAATGTGGAAAATTGGAAACATAAACCTTTGGGGAAAACACTTTAAAGTTTATATAAAAATTTCTCAATTGTCCAATATTCGAAAATAGATATTGTAATAGAAGGAACACATGAAGGACTGTGAAATCTAAATGTTCTTACTATTAACAGGAAAATATTTACTAACATCTGATAGAAAAGCATAAAAACTCTACATTCCTCTGCTATGGACGGCGTGTTTGTACCCTCCCAAAGTTCATATGTTGAAACCCTATTTGGAGATTGGTGTTTGTTGGGGGCAGTAATAGATCAAGTGGGTACAGCCCTTACACTGGGATTAGTGTTCTTAGAAGAAGAACTTGGTTCCTCTCTCTCTGCCACATGGTGGATATGGTGAGAAGACAGCAATTTGCAAACCAGAAGACAGCTCTCTCCAGGAACCAAATGGGTCGGTACTCTGGTCTTGGACTTCCCTGCCTCCAGAACTGTTGAAAAATAAATTTCTGTCATTAAAGCCTCTCTGGTAATTTGTTTAAAAAGCCAGAACTAAGACAATTGTTTTCACATATTTAAGAAATTACCACATATATTACTTATGTGCTAAATCGCTTCAGTCATGTCTGACTCTTTGAGATCCTTTGGACCATAGCGCCTATGCTTCTCTGTATGTGGAAATTTCCCAGGCAGGAATACTGGAGTGGGTTGCCATGCCCTCCTCCAGGGGATCGTCCCTACCCAGGAATTGAACTGGAGTCACTTATGTCTCCTGCATTGGCAGGCAGGTTCTTTACCACTGGTGCCACCTGGGAAGCTCCATTTTACCTATAGAGGGATTCATTTAAAATGATAGCTATATGTTTTTGGAATGCTGAAATTTTTGTAATGCTATTTCATAGCCCATTTTTGGATTCAACATCATTCCCATGACCCCTAGGAAAATATGGTCATCTTTGCAGGTGACTGCTCCTCTCAGCTCCTCAGTCAGGCTGATATGTATGTTGTGCCTGGGCTATGCTTGCCACATTTCCTGGCCATCTCCTCGGCTTCCCTCCAGGCATCCTACTGAACCAGAAGTTCCCCTCTGGCCACTGCCCTGCATTCTGGAATGCCCCCAAGTCACACTCCTAAAACAACTGAAATGGAGCATCCCTTGTTCTCTTCCTTGCCTGTCTGACTAGTCTGTATGTTTCTGGAGGACACAGAGGCTCAGAAGTCTGTTCTGTGGCTTAAATCTGTGATTTGGAGTACGTTTTAAAACCTTGAACTTTCCTTATCTATAAAACGATAACAATAATAGAATGTTTTGATAAGACATCCATATGCTGACTGTTGTGTCTGCTTCTAACAACATCCTTACCAGGTAGGCGTGTGCTCAATTGTGAAAGATTCTTTGTGATCCCATGGACCATAGCCCATCAGGCTTCTGCTCATGGAATTTCCCAGGCAAGAATACTGGAGGAGGTTGCCATTTCTTCTCCAGAGGATCTTCCTGATCCAGGGTTCCAACGTGAATCTCCTGTGTCTCCTGCATTGGCATGGGGGGTTCTTTACCACTAAACTACCTGGGAAGCTCCTACCAGGCAGGTGCTGATGTCATTTTCAGGATAGGAATACACGCATGCTGAAGGAGAATTAATCTCCCAAAGCTGCATGACTCATAAGCGGCAGTGATAAACGAGGCAACTGACAATAGAGTCTGGTCCTCAGCAGCGCTACGAAACATGCATTAGCTTGTCATGTGGTCCTAAGGATCTTTCCTTACTGATTTTTGTTTCAAAATTTTTTCCCCATCATGCCTCTTTTATTTTCGTATTTATTTTCATCCATTTTTTATTCTTTGGCCTGTGTTGGCCTCCTGCTGTAGTGGGATCTCCTGTTGCAGAGCACTGGCTCTGTGTGCATGCGCTCCAAAGCACTGACATGTAATTGGACACACCGGTCTAGCAACTCAGCGGCAATGGGATCTTCCCAGACCAGGGATTGAACTGGTGCCCCTTGCACTGCAAGGTGGACTCTCGATCCACTGGACTACCAGGGAAGCCCTAGGATCTTTCCTTACTGATTTTTTATGAGAGTTAAATGAGATGATTTTTGTGTATGTGTAAAAAGTTGACCGCCATGCCAGGCACATAATCACCTCTCAGTAACTACTAAAGATGTATTTATTTCTTTTATTCTTTGGCTGCAGTAGGTCTTTGTTGCAGCACAGGAGTTTTCTCCAGTTGTGGAGAGTGGGGGCTACTCTCTTTTTGTGGT
Organism: Tragulus kanchil; assembly: GCA_022376925.1. Classification (NCBI taxonomy): domain Eukaryota; kingdom Metazoa; phylum Chordata; class Mammalia; order Artiodactyla; family Tragulidae; genus Tragulus; species Tragulus kanchil. The sequence goes on from JAIOJX010000023.1 coordinate 137,169,351, forward strand.
ATGTGGGCTTCTCTTTGTGGTGGCTTCACTTGTTGCAGAGCACACACTCTAGGGCATGCGGGCTTCTGTGGGATTCAGTGAGTGGGCTCGGTGGTCACAGCTCTCGGGCCCTAGAACACAGGCTCAGTAATTCTGACACACAGACTTAATTGCTCCATGGCACGTGGGATCTTCTGGGACCAGGGATTGAACTGATGTCCCTTGCACTGCAAGGCAAATTTTTTACTGGACAGCCAGGGAAGCCCTTCTCAGTAACTATTATTTGTGTTATTTGTATTTGTAATTTCAATTATATTTGATGTTCAGATGGAAAAAATATAATTTTATAAATTTATAAGAAGCTTCTGGTCTGATCTGCGCTTTTTGTTGTTTCAAGCTTCTAGCCTTAATGCTATGTGCAGCATTATTGTTTTATCTTGTTTATCTACTTTGCACTATTTTTACGGCTGAAGACCACATTCTGTGTAAAGCTAAGTTTCTTTCTGAATGGACTACAAGTGGAACTGACTTTTCCAATTACCTACTCAATTGACCTGGTACAAAGAAGGTTAAAGTTCCCACCTAATATATGATCATTAAAGCATTTCATGGACCTTTGCAGACAAGGCAGTCTGGGAAACCTTGAGACAACATCATTTTTGGTGCCAGACTGATAAGGTATTTAGCATTTGTCAGTTACAGGAGAAAGAGACGTTGATACATTAATTAGATGTAATACCTCTCTTTTGGTAAAATGGAAAGAATTTCCTCTTCTTTAAAAAAGAAATATGTCAGATAATAAAAGGTAAATATAGAGTGGCTTAGATAACATAAAGAACACTTTAAATTATACCAGACTTTTAAAATCTACACATAAATGTATTTGGAATACATGCACTGAACAATATTTTTCATCATCACATTGTTAATTTCATGGTTGATAGTTTCCCAAGGATGATTTCCAAATGCTTGGTACCAGTGAAAATAAATTATAAAATGAAGTTTGGGGTTTTAAAAAAAAATCACTTACGTGAAAAGGATCAATTTCTTAGCCACCACACGCCTCTTCAAATTTGTAAATTTTTTTTTTTTTTTTGCCAATTTCCGAAATGTCACAAAAACAAACAGTAAGTAAATCCAATAATTGTCCTCCAAGATTTTAGTCTTAGTTGAAATCAATCATGTAGGCCATTTATCTCTTTTTTTCCTTCCCTCCCCCACCAGCAGATCAGTGTGGGCTGGAGACTTGAATGGCATTCACCCACATGTGTTTCAGTTTGGGAATCCTTAACCATAATTGATGAAGGATTATTTTCCTTTTTTCTTTAAGAACAGATACACAGCATGCTTTAGGAGCTGGGGACCACAACAATTTATGTGAAAAGAACTCTGAATTCCATCTTTTAAATATTTTACACATTTTTAGAACATTGAGTTCTATGTGTCACTAATCAGGGAGAAGCAAAATGTCAGCATTGCATAATATAGATAAGCATTTACTTTAATATTCTAGTATGTCAATTCATTTTATCAGATTTAGAGAGCTAGTGCTTATTGTAAAAATAACATACGTGTTATGTGTATTATATTATACTGTATTATAATAATATTTATACTAAAACTCTTAGGAAGCTTTTCTATTCCTTACACTTTGGTGTCAACCAAACTGGGTTTGGTTTCACAGTTTACTTCCTTTTTTGGAAATAAAAAGTAAATTTGTTTTTGTTTGTATGTCTGGATTTTGTTACAAAGTATCTGATTTCAGTATATAGTGATGATGGAAATTTAGGTTTAATTCCAGCAATTCAAAGCAACCATTGTAATCAATCTCTGTCTGTCTCTTTTTCTGTCTGTTTCTCTCTCCCAAAGAAAAAGTTGAGATATAGGGCATTTAGGAAAGCATCTAAGAGCACAGGTCTAGACCTGGCAGAATGAGGATAAAACCTACATTTTCTTCCTTTGAAAAGTTTTCTGTTTTAACTATTTTAAAAATATATAAACTCAAGAAGAAAATACAGATCATGGCATTTTCTTTGTATTTTAAAGTCTTCATTTAAAACACATTGTTTTCCAAATGCTTGGTACCAGTGAAAATAAATTATAAAATGAAGTTTGGGGTTTTAAAAAAAAATCACTTACGTGAAAAGGATCAATTTCTTAGCCACCACACGCCTCTTCAAATTTGTAAATTTTTTTTTTTTTTTTGCCAATTTCCGAAATGTCACAAAAACAAACAGTAAGTAAATCCAATAATTGTCCTCCAAGATTTTAGTCTTAGTTGAAATCAATCATGTAGGCCATTTATCTCTTTTTTTCCTTCCCTCCCCCACCAGCAGATCAGTGTGGGCTGGAGACTTGAATGGCATTCACCCACATGTGTTTCAGTTTGGGAATCCTTAACCATAATTGATGAAGGATTATTTTCCTTTTTTCTTTAAGAACAGATACACAGCATGCTTTAGGAGCTGGGGACCACAACAATTTATGTGAAAAGAACTCTGAATTCCATCTTTTAAATATTTTACACATTTTTAGAACATTGAGTTCTATGTGTCACTAATCAGGGAGAAGCAAAATGTCAGCATTGCATAATATAGATAAGCATTTACTTTAATATTCTAGTATGTCAATTCATTTTTATCAGATTTAGAGAGCTAGTGCTTATTGTAAAAATAACATACGTGTTATGTGTATTATATTATACTGTATTATAATAATATTTATACTAAAACTCTTAGGAAGCTTTTCTATTCCTTACACTTTGGTGTCAACCAAACTGGGTTTGGTTTCACAGTTTACTTCCTTTTTTGGAAATAAAAAGTAAATTTGTTTTTGTTTGTATGTCTGGATTTTGTTACAAAGTATCTGATTTCAGTATATAGTGATGATGGAAATTTAGGTTTAATTCCAGCAATTCAAAGCAACCATTGTAATCAATCTCTGTCTGTCTCTTTTTCTGTCTGTTTCTCTCTCCCAAAGAAAAAGTTGAGATATAGGGCATTTAGGAAAGCATCTAAGAGCACAGGTCTAGACCTGGCAGAATGAGGATAAAACCTACATTTTCTTCCTTTGAAAAGTTTTCTGTTTTAACTATTTTAAAAATATATAAACTCAAGAAGAAAATACAGATCATGGCATTTTCTTTGTATTTTAAAGTCTTCATTTAAAACACATTGTTTTCGGTGTCTGTTAATTACAGGAGGTAGACTCATGTTCATACATTAATTAGATGTAATATTTTCTTATATCATAAGATGTGTTGTTATTTTCCTTCATTATGGAGGGCAAAATCTTTCCTTCTGACCTTCGATATAAGTCTTGGAAATGAGGGTTAAAATACTTAGGAATATCGTCTTCAATTTTAATTAATTTTGCAGACCTCAGGTTATTACTTGCCATACTGCCATGAAACGTTGTATAAATACTTACGTGTTGATGTCAGGTTGCTAGCATTGTAGGATGCAAACACTTGCAGGAAGTGCCTATGTACTACACTAGTGGTGAGTCACGAACCTTCCTAACCCTTGACCTCATCTGGGCTTGTCTTATCATCAACCAGTGGGGAGCAGAGATTCTGAGCAGCTCCCCAACACGTTTAGATACACAGGGCCAACTTTCTTGGCATTGTTGATGCACAAGATAAGTGTTAAGGGTCAAAGCCTGTGGCTAAACTGAACTTTCAGGGGAAAAACACTGTAATGTGTTCCACCCAACATGTATTTCCAGTGACGTCAAGATGCTCCGCGTGTGTTATCAACTTTGTTGCTAATGTTGTGGATTTGGGCAAGAGACTTAGTTACATGATGTTCTGATTCTAATAAGAATATTTTAATTCTAATATCCTGGCTCTCAAAACACTTGAAAGGAATTCTGAAACAAATCAAAAGACCCACGACATTATCTTTAATGCCACAATGCACCACATTTCCAATGGTTTCAGTATTAGGAGTTGGCACTCAGGTCCAGACTTTGGAGCTGGTTGTTACATTATCAGCTCTTTGTAAATGATGCTGGAAAAGATCTCTAGCTTTACTGTACATGTTTACAATGTTTTTTCTTTTGCCAATTGGAGAAGACACCAGAGCTTAGTATCCACTCATGCACAAAGAAAAAGTTGAGATATAGGGCATTTAGGAAAGCATCTAAGAGCACAGGTCTAGACCTGGCAGAATGAGGATAAAACCTACATTTTCTTCCTTTGAAAAGTTTTCTGTTTTAACTATTTTAAAAATATATAAACTCAAGAAGAAAATACAGATCATGGCATTTTCTTTGTATTTTAAAGTCTTCATTTAAAACACATTGTTTTCGGTGTCTGTTAATTACAGGAGGTAGACTCATGTTCATACATTAATTAGATGTAATATTTTCTTATATCATAAGATGTGTTGTTATTTTCCTTCATTATGGAGGGCAAAATCTTTCCTTCTGACCTTCGATATAAGTCTTGGAAATGAGGGTTAAAATACTTAGGAATATCGTCTTCAATTTTAATTAATTTTGCAGACCTCAGGTTATTACTTGCCATACTGCCATGAAACGTTGTATAAATACTTACGTGTTGATGTCAGGTTGCTAGCATTGTAGGATGCAAACACTTGCAGGAAGTGCCTATGTACTACACTAGTGGTGAGTCACGAACCTTCCTAACCCTTGACCTCATCTGGGCTTGTCTTATCATCAACCAGTGGGGAGCAGAGATTCTGAGCAGCTCCCCAACACGTTTAGATACACAGGGCCAACTTTCTTGGCATTGTTGATGCACAAGATAAGTGTTAAGGGTCAAAGCCTGTGGCTAAACTGAACTTTCAGGGAAAAACACTGTAATGTGTTCCACCCAACATGTATTTCCAGGGGACGTCAAGATGCTCCGCGTGTGTTATCAACTTTGTTGCTAATGTTGTGGATTTGGGCAAGAGACTTAGTTACATGATGTTCTGATTCTAATAAGAATATTTTAATTCTAATATCCTGGCTCTCAAAACACTTGAAAGGAATTCTGAAACAAATCAAAAGACCCACGACATTATCTTTAATGCCACAATGCACCACATTTCCAATGGTTTCAGTATTAGGAGTTGGCACTCAGGTCCAGACTTTGGAGCTGGTTGTTACATTATCAGCTCTTTGTAAATGATGCTGGAAAAGATCTCTAGCTTTACTGTACATGTTTACAATGTTTTTTCTTTTGCCAATTGGAGAAGACACCAGAGCTTAGTATCCACTCATGCACAGGTTTTATAGGATGTCAGACAAACTGATTTTTTATTGAGGAAGGGTCAAACAAGTTGTGTTTTCTGTTGTGTCACACTATACAATATGAGGGCCGAGTTATAAAAATTTGGAGCACTGGCAAAAAAGGCAAAGAGGCTAAGAATGGTGATTTAAGACTACATTATCCTGTTTCTAATTCCTCTTCTTTCTTCCTGCGGAAATGTAATTGCAGAAGCTCAGGAGAAGGGACTGAAGTGTGGGCTTCTATATCTGCCTTGAAGAGAGTCGTAAAGTCTGTTTTATGAGTCTCTCTCCAGCCTCGCTCTACTTTTCTAAATTAAAGGAGACAATATGACAATCTCACCAAGCTCTGATCTTACATCTTAATTTGCAAACTTAGCAGCAGCATCAGTATCTGGTCTAAGGGGCTCAGAGAAAACCATGCTGAAATTAATGGCTTATCTAAAGAAAGTCAGTCAAACGTCCCCTGTATTAAAGCAGAAGCCAGTCTGTTTAGAATCTTTTCATCATAAAAAGTATTATTTCTTAAAATCGATGTACTCTGTCAGTTTCTTAGTTTTGACAAATGACCCATGTGAATCTAAGATGTTAACAATAGAAATAATTGGGTGACAGGAATTCTCTGCATTATCTTTACAACTTTTCTGTGAATCTAAGGTGATTTTTTAAAAGATATTTTTGTCAACCATTTTTTAACATCCTTATTGAATTTGTTACAATATTGCTTCCGTTGTTCATGTTCTGTTTTTACGTCTAGGAGACACGTGGCATCTTAGCTCGCTTGGTCAGGATTGAACCCACACCGCCTGTACTGGAAGACAGTCTCAACCACTGGAACCTCAGTCCCTTAAATGGTTCTAAAATAAATGGATGTGCTCGTTTCAAAGCCACCGTACTTGTCCTAATACACTGGTGACATCAAAGACTGCATGGTGGGAAACCAATGTGACAGGCAGCATTTCTACTTCAGATTTAACTGAGAGTTTTTACAGGGTGGGGTTTTACCCACTTCTATGATTTTTTAAGAATGGGGGGCATTTTGTTTCTTAGCGTATGTCATGAGAAAGGACTGCATGAACCTATCTGAAATGTATTCACCCGATTTTGTTTAGAATCAGGTCAAATAGACCCTTCTCCTCTTATGTGAGTTCCCTTCACCTGTACAGCCTTTGTCATAAAATTGGAACTAAACCTTGATTTTGGCCTCAAAGACCACCCACTTCTAGGGGTAAGAATCTAGTTCTGACTGCCCATCGGGTCCAGGGCAGGCCTTAGGAAAACAAGCATTTCATTTGAATCTTCCCAAACTTGGCCAGTCCTCATTAGGAGTTGTGGTTCTAGCATCTGGAACAAAGTCAAGATCAAACCTTAATAACTACTTAAACAGAATAAGAGATTAGAATTTGCAGTTTATCTTATTGAGAAAACATCTAGCTATTCTGGAGACAATATGACAATCTCACCAAGCTCTGATCTTACATCTTAATTTGCAAACTTAGCAGCAGCATCAGTATCTGGTCTAAGGGGCTCAGAGAAAACCATGCTGAAATTAATGGCTTATCTAAAGAAAGTCAGTCAAACGTCCCCTGTATTAAAGCAGAAGCCAGTCTGTTTAGAATCTTTTCATCATAAAAAGTATTATTTCTTAAAATCGATGTACTCTGTCAGTTTCTTAGTTTTGACAAATGACCCATGTGAATCTAAGATGTTAACAATAGAAATAATTGGGTGACAGGAATTCTCTGCATTATCTTTACAACTTTTCTGTGAATCTAAGGTGATTTTTTAAAAGATATTTTTGTCAACCATTTTTTAACATCCTTATTGAATTTGTTACAATATTGCTTCCGTTGTTCATGTTCTGTTTTTACGTCTAGGAGACACGTGGCATCTTAGCTCGCTTGGTCAGGGATTGAACCCACACCGCCTGTACTGGAAGACAGTCTCAACCACTGGAACCTCAGTCCCTTAAATGGTTCTAAAATAAATGGATGTGCTCGTTTCAAAGCCACCGTACTTGTCCTAATACACTGGTGACATCAAAGACTGCATGGTGGGAAACCAATGTGACAGGCAGCATTTCTACTTCAGATTTAACTGAGAGTTTTTACAGGGTGGGGTTTTACCCACTTCTATGATTTTTTAAGAATGGGGGGCATTTTGTTTCTTAGCGTATGTCATGAGAAAGGACTGCATGAACCTATCTGAAATGTATTCACCCGATTTTGTTTAGAATCAGGTCAAATAGACCCTTCTCCTCTTATGTGAGTTCCCTTCACCTGTACAGCCTTTGTCATAAAATTGGAACTAAACCTTGATTTTGGCCTCAAAGACCACCCACTTCTAGGGGTAAGAATCTAGTTCTGACTGCCCATCGGGTCCAGGGCAGGCCTTAGGAAAACAAGCATTTCATTTGAATCTTCCCAAACTTGGCCAGTCCTCATTAGGAGTTGTGGTTCTAGCATCTGGAACAAAGTCAAGATCAAACCTTAATAACTACTTAAACAGAATAAGAGATTAGAATTTGCAGTTTATCTTATTGAGAAAACAGTCAGTGAGGAAAAAGAAATGTGTGTGATCTTTAAGTACAAGGATTCTATGTGTAATGAGATGCCATGGATCATCTGGAGAGAAAAGTAATATCCTTTGACATATAAATCTGTACACAGTGCTTCTGTAATCTAAAAATATTCCCTTGCTGCAGAGTAACATTGCTAATGAAAGCCAAAAAATACATTAAACTGGAAAAAAAGAAAAAAATTTATTGACACGACTTTGCAAATCACAGTTAATTGAGTCACAAACAGCACTTCAAATAAAGGAAATAATGTGGCAACTGGGGGCCTTGTTCTGCATAATACGCTTGTTGGCATACATTATGGGTTTGCTATCTTCTAAGAGTATTAAATCATTGTACAAGAACATTGCCAAAAAAACTCTTCATTTCCTTTTGGTGACTTCTTACTACCCTCAGTGGAAGTTTAATTGAAAAGGAAGGACATGATGTAGTTTTAATGACAGGAAACCCATGGCCTTCCAAATGAATAAATTCCATCACTGGCTGCCACAGAGTGTGCTAATTATTTCCTTTGATAAATTAAAAGCTGTAAAAGTCCAAAAGCTATAAGCATGTGGTTTACAGTTATAATCAACCTGTCTCCATTATTGAAACTTTATATTATCCTCATTATTTAATAAGCAGTACATGTATTTTTTTATTCCAGATAATTGTATCAAAAACATGTGTCCAACATTTACTGACCTGAGAGATGACTAAATAAACTAACCTTCACGTTTCTGACTGGCAGGATGGTAAACTCATGTCCTGATGTATTCCTCTACTATCAAACTTCGGGAATGAAGATAGTTTCTATTTGTGAAAAGATGAAACAAACAAAATCAAGTCAGAACCAATCTGATCCAAAATGTGGAGAGGAATTAGGCTATTATACTTGGTTTTTATTAAGTATTAGCCAAATTGTTTGGAAGTATAAGAGAGCAATTGTTTTTTATTATTTTTCTGTCTTTTTTTTTTTTGATGTGGTCCATTTTAAAAGTTTTTATTGAGCTTGTTACAATAGTGCTTTTTGTTTTGGTTTTTTGGTTGTGCAACTTGTGGGATCTTAGCTCCCTGACCAAGGATTGAACCCACAACTCCTGCACTAGAAGGCTAAATCTTAGCTACTGGACGGCCTGGAGCCCATTGGAAGTCCCCTAGAGCAATTCCTTTTATTGAATAACATTTATTTAGCACCTCAGTGTTCTGTGTGCAAACTAAATTATTCATTCTACAGGTATAGGGGCACCTGATAGTCAGTACAGACGTCCATCCTCCATGCCAGGGAGCTTGCGGTATAGGAGGTGAGCTGTTAATGTGGTGGTTATACAATTGTAAACCTATAAATGTCATAAAGAGGTTTGAGGTTTCATAAAATCCTCCTGACCATGGAGCACTGAAATGTGAACAGTGAGCTGAAGAGGACCAAGAGCCCTCCAGGCAGAGGGGCGGTTCTTGTAAAGCTTTGTAGTTGAACTGAGAGAAGGCTCAGTGACTTCCAGGCAGGACATGAGGCAGTCAGAGTTCAGTTCACAACCCCCAGTCTCCTTGTGCTCCCTGTTCTCAAGATGGGTGCAAAGAGCCCCAGTGTACATCGCTTGTTGAGTCCAGTGTGGATCCTCTCAGCTCATCACCACCTTTCTTTTTTTTTGGCTGAGCCACGTGGCATGTGGGATCTTTGTTCCTCAACTGGGGATTGAATCTGTGTCTGCTGCCGTGGAAGCATGGAGTCTTAAACACTGGACCACCAGGAAAATCCAACTATCACCACCTTGTGGAAGACCCAATGTAGGCATGACCTGCCCAACATGTAGGGCAGCCCTGGGGAAGTGGAGTGAGATCATGAAGAGATGGAGAGGCAGGTGGAGATTAGGTGGTGCTGGATGCTATAGACCGAGTACGTGTTGTTGTTCAGTTGCCAAGTCGTGTCTGACTCTTGGTGACCCCATAGACGGTGGAACGTCAGTCTTCCCTGTCCCTCACCACCTCCCAGAGTTTGCCCAAGTTCCTGTCCATTGCATGGGTGACCAAACATCTGTGTTCTTTCAAATTCATAGGCTGAAACCTAATCCCGAATGTGATAATGTGAAGAGGTGGGACCTTTGAGAGATTAGGTCCTGAGGGTGGAGCCCCCCAGTAGAGAGATCAGCGCTCTTAAAAAAGATGCCCCAGAGAGCTCTTTTGCCCTTTCCATCATGTAAGAACACAGCAAGAGGAGAACCTGAGTTGTCTATGAACCAGAAAGTGGGTTCTCACGAGACACTTAATCAGTCAGTGCCCTGATTCTAGACTTCCCAGCCCAATTTAAAATCTTATGACCTGGAGCCCATTGGAAGTCCCCTAGAGCAATTCCTTTTATTGAATAACATTTATTTAGCACCTCAGTGTTCTGTGTGCAAACTAAATTATTCATTCTACAGGTATAGGGGCACCTGATAGTCAGTACAGACGTCCATCCTCCATGCCAGGGAGCTTGCGGTATAGGAGGTGAGCTGTTAATGTGGTGGTTATACAATTGTAAACCTATAAATGTCATAAAGAGGTTTGAGGTTTCATAAAATCCTCCTGACCATGGAGCACTGAAATGTGAACAGTGAGCTGAAGAGGACCAAGAGCCCTCCAGGCAGAGGGGCGGTTCTTGTAAAGCTTTGTAGTTGAACTGAGAGAAGGCTCAGTGACTTCCAGGCAGGACATGAGGCAGTCAGAGTTCAGTTCACAACCCCCAGTCTCCTTGTGCTCCCTGTTCTCAAGATGGGTGCAAAGAGCCCCAGTGTACATCGCTTGTTGAGTCCAGTGTGGATCCTCTCAGCTCATCACCACCTTTCTTTTTTTTTGGCTGAGCCACGTGGCATGTGGGATCTTTGTTCCTCAACTGGGGATTGAATCTGTGTCTGCTGCCGTGGAAGCATGGAGTCTTAAACACTGGACCACCAGGAAAATCCAACTATCACCACCTTGTGGAAGACCCAATGTAGGCATGACCTGCCCAACATGTAGGGCAGCCCTGGGGAAGTGGAGTGAGATCATGAAGAGATGGAGAGGCAGGTGGAGATTAGGTGGTGCTGGATGCTATAGACCGAGTACGTGTTGTTGTTCAGTTGCCAAGTCGTGTCTGACTCTTGGTGACCCCATAGACGGTGGAACGTCAGTCTTCCCTGTCCCTCACCACCTCCCAGAGTTTGCCCAAGTTCCTGTCCATTGCATGGGTGACCAAACATCTGTGTTCTTTCAAATTCATAGGCTGAAACCTAATCCCGAATGTGATAATGTGAAGAGGTGGGACCTTTGAGAGATTAGGTCCTGAGGGTGGAGCCCCCCAGTAGAGAGATCAGCGCTCTTAAAAAAGATGCCCCAGAGAGCTCTTTTGCCCTTTCCATCATGTAAGAACACAGCAAGAGGAGAACCTGAGTTGTCTATGAACCAGAAAGTGGGTTCTCACGAGACACTTAATCAGTCAGTGCCCTGATTCTAGACTTCCCAGCTTCCAGAATTGTGAAAATTAAATTTCTACTGTTTATGAATGACCTAGCCTATGGTATTCTGTTTTAGCATTCTGAAAGGACTAATGCACAAGACCTTGCCCTTTGTAGCAAATGAAAAAGAATTGCTTCTATGAAGCTTATTCATATTAACTATACCAACTTTACAACTTCAATTTTGCATTCCAACATTTTTCAAGTTCTATCTCTAAGCAACTCTTCAACTAAGATGAGCAAAGCACCTTGTTATACTTATCTTGGTTTTGGTTTCATCTTGTCTTTGCATTCAGAAATGATATCTGTTGCATTCTCAACTATTTATTCCAGACTTCTTTAGACTGGCTAAAATAAAAGGTGCTTCATGTAATCTAGCAGACATGTGTGAGGTTCATTAAGATTTCATGATCACATTAAGGGTTCATGATCACAGTACTGTGGTTCTGCTGGAATTTAAAGGATATTATACTAATGTCTTACAAAAGAGCTATGAACTAAATAGGTGATTTCATTCATTTGTTCATCCTTTTTTAATTTTTAAAAGTTCATCCTAGATTCGATTTTATTAGGAGCTGTGAGAGAGGCAAAGAGACCCAAAAATGAGTCTTAGGAGCTGTTCTCAAAGTGCTCACTCATCCTGGGGAGGTGGTCACCTACACAGGTACCTAAGACAACAGAACAGTAGAAATCAGGAGAGTTTCCAACAGCTCTTGACTTAAGGGGTGAGGGAAGGCATTCTGGGCAGAGGCTGTGAGAAGATAGCCTGGCGACAAAAGGGAGAAGAGCCTTCCAGACTGAGAGGTCCCAGAAACAAAAGCAGGGGATGAGAAAAACATATCTTAAGCAGGATACAAGCAAGGGCTGAGGAGGAGGGACCAGATCAAAGGGAAGCTTCAGTGGTAAGGAGCTTGGACTTAATTTTTTAGAGATGAGGAGCAGTTGAAGAATCTCACTGCTTTTCATGGGATCTATCTAAGGGTTCATATCTGAGTTTAAAACTTGTAATCAGATACAGTTCTTTATAACTGCGCTATGCATCCTGGAGTGTTTTTTCAGACTGACATAGTCTGTAGTAGGGTAGGAAAACTGCTTAGTAACTCAGCGTAGTAGCTCAGATCGACATTTCAAATCTATCACTAGGATGTCTGAATGGAAGAAAAGTTTAAAAGGACCCAGTCTACACACCAGTGAGGATACTGTAGTGACTGTACAGGTGAGAAAGAATGAGAACCTCAAGACTCTTGGTGCTGATAGAAGAGAAAAACTTACGGGGCACCTCACACTGTTCAGAATGGCCATCATTAAAAATTCTGCAAATAATAAATGCTGGAGAGGGCATGGAGGAAAAAGGAATCCCCCTGCATTGTTGGTGGAAATGTAAATTAGTATAGCCACTATGGAGAACAGTATGGAAAGCCTTTGAAAAACTAAAAAAAAAAAAAATAGAGTTATCATAGGCACTCCAATGTTCATAACAGCACCACTTACAATAGCAAAGATGTTGAAGCAACCTAAATGTCCATTGACAGAATGGATGAAGAAGATGCGGTACATACATACAATGGAATATTACTCAGCCATAACAAAGAATAAAACAATGCCATTTGCAGCAATATGGATATATCTTGAGATTATCATGTTAAGTAAAGAAAGTCAGAGGAAAACAAATATATGACAACATTTATATGTAGAATCTAAAGAAATGATGCAAATAAATTTATTTACAAAATAGAACAAACTCATGGACATCCAAACATGGTTATCAAAGGAGATGGTTGGGGAGTGGAGAGATAATAAAGGAGATGGGAATTGACATGTACACACAAAATAGATAATCAACAAAGACCTACTGCATAGCGAAAGGAACTGTATTCAATATCTTATAATAGCCTAGATTGAAAAAGAATGTGGAAAGCACTGGGAGCTCAGCTCAGTGCTCTGTGACAACCTAGAGAGGTGGGTTAGAGGGAATGGGAAGGAGGCTCTAGAGGGAGGGGGTATATTTACACATAGGATTCACTTTGTTGTACAGCAGAAATAAGTTTTAGAGATGAGGAGCAGTTGAAGAATCTCACTGCTTTTCATGGGATCTATCTAAGGGTTCATATCTGAGTTTAAAACTTGTAATCAGATACAGTTCTTTATAACTGCGCTATGCATCCTGGAGTGTTTTTTCAGACTGACATAGTCTGTAGTAGGGTAGGAAAACTGCTTAGTAACTCAGCGTAGTAGCTCAGATCGACATTTCAAATCTATCACTAGGATGTCTGAATGGAAGAAAAGTTTAAAAGGACCCAGTCTACACACCAGTGAGGATACTGTAGTGACTGTACAGGTGAGAAAGAATGAGAACCTCAAGACTCTTGGTGCTGATAGAAGAGAAAAACTTACGGGGCACCTCACACTGTTCAGAATGGCCATCATTAAAAATTCTGCAAATAATAAATGCTGGAGAGGGCATGGAGGAAAAAGGAACCCTCCTGCATTGTTGGTGGAAATGTAAATTAGTATAGCCACTATGGAGAACAGTATGGAAAGCCTTTGAAAAACTAAAAAAAAAAAAAATAGAGTTATCATAGGCACTCCAATGTTCATAACAGCACCACTTACAATAGCAAAGATGTTGAAGCAACCTAAATGTCCATTGACAGAATGGATGAAGAAGATGCGGTACATACATACAATGGAATATTACTCAGCCATAACAAAGAATAAAACAATGCCATTTGCAGCAATATGGATATATCTTGAGATTATCATGTTAAGTAAAGAAAGTCAGAGGAAAACAAATATATGACAACATTTATATGTAGAATCTAAAGAAATGATGCAAATAAATTTATTTACAAAATAGAACAAACTCATGGACATCCAAACATGGTTATCAAAGGAGATGGTTGGGGAGTGGAGAGATAATAAAGGAGATGGGAATTGACATGTACACACAAAATAGATAATCAACAAAGACCTACTGCATAGCGAAAGGAACTGTATTCAATATCTTATAATAGCCTAGATTGAAAAAGAATGTGGAAAGCACTGGGAGCTCAGCTCAGTGCTCTGTGACAACCTAGAGAGGTGGGTTAGAGGGAATGGGAAGGAGGCTCTAGAGGGAGGGGGTATATTTACACACATAGCAGATTCACTTTGTTGTACAGCAGAAACTAACACAACACTGTAAAGCAATTATACTCCAACTAAAAAAATAATTAAAAAAGAACACACACACACAAACACAACTAAACCACTTTGTGGTACACTTGAAACTAACATTATAAATTAACCATACTTCAATAAAAAAGAAAAACTCAAAAATAATTAAGAGGAATTTAGGAGATAATAAAAGCCAGGCTTCATTTTGACTGCTTAATTGTGTTTGGAGTAAAGTAGGTAGTAGATCAAGGATGACTCTTTCGTGTCTAGCTTGGATAACAGAATAGAGTATGGTGGAAAGACATTGAAAGCACCAAAGAATTCATACATTTAAGTGGGGGAAAATATTAGGTGCAACAGGAAATTTCAACAAAGGTAGACTTCATTACCAGTCACACAGAAAAGCATTTACTAACACAATTGTCCAGGAAACTATTAACAGCAGGCTTCTCTTTGGCAAAATGATGCTGTTCCATTGATGCTCAGACAGATGGCTACTTGGTATTATCCGAGACAAACCCATTTTGTGGCAGATTCAGTGCATTTTTTCCTATTCTCGATGTACATTCTTTTTTGTCATTTCAGATACTTATTAATCATACCTCACTCCTACATCTCTGTTTTCTCTTCCCAGTTTGAAATAAGCCTAATCTTTTAACTTTCACTCAGAGACTTTATTTTGCAAATTATGAATCATTTTGCTCCTTCTCTTTGGGATCCTATCCAGGGAGTCCATTCCTCATTTTTAAGACCTCAAATCAGACACATTTTTCTACATTTCTATGCTTTGCATCCAGAAGGTGTTTGATAAGTCTTTCCAAAATGATAAAATGCTGGGGCTGGTCGGGAGACTGTCTAGGAACTCCCACATGCTAGAATCCTATTTTTTCTAGTTTATTATCAACACATTTTTAAACATTAGCATGGCATTGATGACTCATATATGATCCTCTATAGTCCTGTCCTCTGTTTATGTTGTCTTTGCCTGTAACCAGGTCTTTATCACCATTTCTGTGCAGTTCGTTCCCCTCCTTTACTTGTCCTGATTGCATTTTTATTCTCATTATTTTTGTCTGTTTTTCAAGGTCATTTAAAGTTGGAATTATCTACTCCACGTGGCTAAGCTTCCCACTCAACTTGGTGCCACTAGTAATTTAATGAGCTTCTCCTCAATTCATCTGCCATTAAAGATGTTATTAAATAGTTCTGGCCCAGGGCGATTCCTTTGAGAAAACATTCTTGCCCTCCAGGCTGTTATGGCATTATTGATAGCTGACTCTTCTTGAATATTTTTCTAACAAGTTTGTGCCCTTATCTAGATGCAAAACAGCTTAAATAATAGTTAATAAAATATGTCTGTACAGTATTATACTTTACAGAAACCCCCTCCCCCAGATAAGTTAATTTGCTGCTTAAATAACTCTGTAAGACAGGAAGGAAAAGGGCTATATTGTACCTATTTAAAAGGCTTGGAAACTGAGGTTCAGGTTAGTGATTTAAATAGGTTCACCCAGCTAGAAATCAGTAAAACATGCTCTTCGTCAATGCATATTTTCTGACTTCATTACCAGTCACACAGAAAAGCATTTACTAACACAATTGTCCAGGAAACTATTAACAGCAGGCTTCTCTTTGGCAAAATGATGCTGTTCCATTGATGCTCAGACAGATGGCTACTTGGTATTATCCGAGACAAACCCATTTTGTGGCAGATTCAGTGCATTTTTTCCTATTCTCGATGTACATTCTTTTTTGTCATTTCAGATACTTATTAATCATACCTCACTCCTACATCTCTGTTTTCTCTTCCCAGTTTGAAATAAGCCTAATCTTTTAACTTTCACTCAGAGACTTTATTTTGCAAATTATGAATCATTTTGCTCCTTCTCTTTGGGATCCTATCCAGGGAGTCCATTCCTCATTTTTAAGACCTCAAATCAGACACATTTTTCTACATTTCTATGCTTTGCATCCAGAAGGTGTTTGATAAGTCTTTCCAAAATGATAAAATGCTGGGGCTGGTCGGGAGACTGTCTAGGAACTCCCACATGCTAGAATCCTATTTTTTCTAGTTTATTATCAACACATTTTTAAACATTAGCATGGCATTGATGACTCATATATGATCCTCTATAGTCCTGTCCTCTGTTTATGTTGTCTTTGCCTGTAACCAGGTCTTTATCACCATTTCTGTGCAGTTCGTTCCCCTCCTTTACTTGTCCTGATTGCATTTTTATTCTCATTATTTTTGTCTGTTTTTCAAGGTCATTTAAAGTTGGAATTATCTACTCCACGTGGCTAAGCTTCCCACTCAACTTGGTGCCACTAGTAATTTAATGAGCTTCTCCTCAATTCATCTGCCATTAAAGATGTTATTAAATAGTTCTGGCCCAGGGCGATTCCTTTGAGAAAACATTCTTGCCCTCCAGGCTGTTATGGCATTATTGATAGCTGACTCTTCTTGAATATTTTTCTAACAAGTTTGTGCCCTTATCTAGATGCAAAACAGCTTAAATAATAGTTAATAAAATATGTCTGTACAGTATTATACTTTACAGAAACCCCCTCCCCCAGATAAGTTAATTTGCTGCTTAAATAACTCTGTAAGACAGGAAGGAAAAGGGCTATATTGTACCTATTTAAAAGGCTTGGAAACTGAGGTTCAGGTTAGTGATTTAAATAGGTTCACCCAGCTAGAAATCAGTAAAACAAGCTCTTCGTCAATGCATATTTTCTGACTTCAAAATTAATGTCTTTCTTACTCTATGATGATGAACCATTCTAGTATATATTCCTATTCAGTTTAATATGTATTTTAGGTTTATATTTGCTTCTGAGTTGCATGACTTCTTTATATATTTTGCACATTAGCTCCTTATTAAGTATATGGTTTGCAAATATTTCATTCCATTCCATAGGCTGACTTTTCATTTTGTTGAGAGTTTCCTTTGCTATGCACAAGCTCTTTTAAAAATACTAAATTAAGAATCTTGATTAAAAATGTTCACAATTCCATCCCAACATTGATCTTCCCATTGCTTTAATACATTACTAAGACATGATTGATCTGTTTAACACCATTCAATGCAACATATACTGATTGTTACATAAGATGCCAATCTGAACACTGAAGGTACATAAAATATTTGTGATGTGGTTCCTCAGAAAAGGGCTATCCTAATAGATCCAGGGGATAAACATTCCAATATAAGACCCATAACCACAGAGTAGTTAAAAAAAAAAAACAAAAAACAAAAACAAACATAGGATGCTGTCTAGTACCTAGTTAGTGGTGTTTTGAACTTTTCTGTTTACTGCTTTAAGAAAAAATGATAGATAATTTATTTTCCTTCAATTGTAATGAGGGTATTATTATAAATTTTATCTGTAGATTGGCACTGTGAAAGTGTTAGTCTCTCAGTCATGTCCAACTCTTTGCAACCCCATGGACTGTAGCCTGTCAGTCTCCTCTGTTCATGGCATTCTCCAGGTAAGAATACAGGAATGGGTTGCCATTATCTTCTCCAGGGGATCTTCCCAACCCAAGAATTGAACTCAGGTCTTCTGCACTGCGGGCACACTCTTTACTCTCTGAGCCATGAAGGAAACCCAGATGGCATTATTGATAGCTGACTCTTCTTGAATATTTTTCTAACAAGTTTGTGCCCTTATCTAGATGCAAAACAGCTTAAATAATAGTTAATAAAATATGTCTGTACAGTATTATACTTTACAGAAACCCCCTCCCCCAGATAAGTTAATTTGCTGCTTAAATAACTCTGTAAGACAGGAAGGAAAAGGGCTATATTGTACCTATTTAAAAGGCTTGGAAACTGAGGTTCAGGTTAGTGATTTAAATAGGTTCACCCAGCTAGAAATCAGTAAAACAAGCTCTTCGTCAATGCATATTTTCTGACTTCAAAATTAATGTCTTTCTTACTCTATGATGATGAACCATTCTAGTATATATTCCTATTCAGTTTAATATGTATTTTAGGTTTATATTTGCTTCTGAGTTGCATGACTTCTTTATATATTTTGCACATTAGCTCCTTATTAAGTATATGGTTTGCAAATATTTCATTCCATTCCATAGGCTGACTTTTCATTTTGTTGAGAGTTTCCTTTGCTATGCACAAGCTCTTTTAAAAATACTAAATTAAGAATCTTGATTAAAAATGTTCACAATTCCATCCCAACATTGATCTTCCCATTGCTTTAATACATTACTAAGACATGATTGATCTGTTTAACACCATTCAATGCAACATATACTGATTGTTACATAAGATGCCAATCTGAACACTGAAGGTACATAAAATATTTGTGATGTGGTTCCTCAGAAAAGGGCTATCCTAATAGATCCAGGGGATAAACATTCCAATATAAGACCCATAACCACAGAGTAGTTAAAAAAAAAAAACAAAAAACAAAAACAAACATAGGATGCTGTCTAGTACCTAGTTAGTGGTGTTTTGAACTTTTCTGTTTACTGCTTTAAGAAAAAATGATAGATAATTTATTTTCCTTCAATTGTAATGAGGGTATTATTATAAATTTTATCTGTAGATTGGCACTGTGAAAGTGTTAGTCTCTCAGTCATGTCCAACTCTTTGCAACCCCATGGACTGTAGCCTGTCAGTCTCCTCTGTTCATGGCATTCTCCAGGTAAGAATACAGGAATGGGTTGCCATTATCTTCTCCAGGGGATCTTCCCAACCCAAGAATTGAACTCAGGTCTTCTGCACTGCGGGCACACTCTTTACTCTCTGAGCCATGAAGGAAACCCAGATTGGCACCAAGATGGACTTAAAGTGGCAGTTTTGCAAATTCAGAAGTTTAAACTAACATCATTATTCTAAGATCTCTGAAGAATTTTTGCTTCTGAGGGAAATAGTATTTTGCTTAAGTGCAAGAATGATGGAGCACATGCATCTCTTGGCTTTCCTATTGCTAAAGATAAGGGTCTGAACAGCAATTTACTGTTCTGAAGCTAGACTCAGAGGGTTGAAACTAAACACAGTTTGATTGTAAGAATCATTTATAACTATGCTGTGAATGCATCTCCATGCTAAAATATTACCCTGAAGCACGAGTACAGACTACAGCTGAGGAGAGTTCAAATCTACAAGGTGTTTTGCCATTAAGGTACTGGAGTTGTGGAGAAGGGGAGAGTGAAGCTGATCAACTGGACCAGAAGATTTTCTGTTTCCTAAGTTGTACGGTGCTCTAGGATTCTTTGGTGCATCCTCCCTCCTCCTAAGCCACAAGTACAACTACTTTCCACAGTTGCTAATGTCTTCTTTGAAATGTCTCTCTTTAACAACAACAACAAAATTACTTATTTGTCTTGGTCAGATCCTCCTTGCAGCACGTGGAATCTTTCTAGTTGTGGCATGTGGGATATAGTTCTCTGAACCTGGGGCCCCTGCTTTGGGCGCATGGATTCTTAGGACCACCAAAGAAGTCTCTGAAATGGCAAATAACAACAACAGCAGCAGCAACAACAATGACAATGGCTGTGCACTTTATAAGAGAAGAAGAAGAAAACCTCCTTGATGAATTTACATTTTCTGCATCTCAAACACCAAATTCTGCCTTCAAGTTCCTTTGCAAGCTTTCCCCTCTAAAGCCTTGCAACCACTTTCCTGAGACTCCCAGTGTAGGCAAACTCACTGTCTCTGTGGAAACCTTGTCTTTTGCTTCTGTTAAACTTTTAAAAGCTGATAGATAAGCTATAGCTCCTGGAACCTCCCTGGTTGCAACCACAGACACACCATAAATCATCTCCGGTCTGAGGGGGAAACTGTAATCATCCATTTGTTGTAAAATGCCTCACGATTCTTGTATTTTTTCTATACATCAAGTTTTTTTTCTCTTCTTTCTTTCTTGTTCACTTCCTTTCCCTCAACCAGACATTTCAATTTGTTGAGGTCAGATACCATGTCTTCCTTACCTTAAAATCGTTACATTTAAAGACGTACTTTTGCATAGCATAGGTATTTTGGATTGATGCTAGTGAAAAAACAATGTCTTTTCTGGATAGCTTCTTGGTGTCCAAGAAGTCAACATAGTAGCATCTGTAATCACCCTGAAATTTTTCCCTTTGGTTCATTTGGTTTGAGAAAATGTCTCCCCGAAATAAAAGTGGTTTCTTTCCATATTTTTCCTTGACAAATGTCATTCACATTCATCCCCACTTGCTCTTCTCACATTGAAGGATTTACAGAATGTTGTGATTCCATCTCCTAAATGTTTTTCGCAACTCTTGTTCAGCACGATTTCTAGTTGTGGAGAAGGGGAGAGTGAAGCTGATCAACTGGACCAGAAGATTTTCTGTTTCCTAAGTTGTACGGTGCTCTAGGATTCTTTGGTGCATCCTCCCTCCTCCTAAGCCACAAGTACAACTACTTTCCACAGTTGCTAATGTCTTCTTTGAAATGTCTCTCTTTAACAACAACAACAAAATTACTTATTTGTCTTGGTCAGATCCTCCTTGCAGCACGTGGAATCTTTCTAGTTGTGGCATGTGGGATATAGTTCTCTGAACCTGGGGCCCCTGCTTTGGGCGCATGGATTCTTAGGACCACCAAAGAAGTCTCTGAAATGGCAAATAACAACAACAGCAGCAGCAACAACAATGACAATGGCTGTGCACTTTATAAGAGAAGAAGAAGAAAACCTCCTTGATGAATTTACATTTTCTGCATCTCAAACACCAAATTCTGCCTTCAAGTTCCTTTGCAAGCTTTCCCCTCTAAAGCCTTGCAACCACTTTCCTGAGACTCCCAGTGTAGGCAAACTCACTGTCTCTGTGGAAACCTTGTCTTTTGCTTCTGTTAAACTTTTAAAAGCTGATAGATAAGCTATAGCTCCTGGAACCTCCCTGGTTGCAACCACAGACACACCATAAATCATCTCCGGTCTGAGGGGGAAACTGTAATCATCCATTTGTTGTAAAATGCCTCACGATTCTTGTATTTTTTCTATACATCAAGTTTTTTTTCTCTTCTTTCTTTCTTGTTCACTTCCTTTCCCTCAACCAGACATTTCAATTTGTTGAGGTCAGATACCATGTCTTCCTTACCTTAAAATCGTTACATTTAAAGACGTACTTTTGCATAGCATAGGTATTTTGGATTGATGCTAGTGAAAAAACAATGTCTTTTCTGGATAGCTTCTTGGTGTCCAAGAAGTCAACATAGTAGCATCTGTAATCACCCTGAAATTTTTCCCTTTGGTTCATTTGGTTTGAGAAAATGTCTCCCCGAAATAAAAGTGGTTTCTTTCCATATTTTTCCTTGACAAATGTCATTCACATTCATCCCCACTTGCTCTTCTCACATTGAAGGATTTACAGAATGTTGTGATTCCATCTCCTAAATGTTTCCTTGTTCAGTCGCTAAGTTCGCAACCATGTGGACTGCAGCACACCAGGTTTCTCTGTCCTCCACTGTGCCCTGGAGTTTGCTCAAATTCATGTCCATTGAGTTGGTGATGCCATCCAACCGTCTCGTCCTCTGTTGTCCCTGTCTCTTTCTGCTTTTTATTTTTTCCCAGCATCAGGGTCTTTTCCAAAGAGTTGTCTGTTTGCATGGGGTGACCAAAGTACTGGAGCTTCAGCTTCAGCATCAGTCCTTCCAATGAATATTCAGGGTTGATTTCCCTTATTGACTGGTTTGATCTCCTTGCTGTCTAAGGAACTCTCAAGAGTCTTCTCCAACACCACAATTATGTCTGTCTTAGATCTCAGGTCCCATGTCCTCTATGTCCCATGGCCACTGCCTGGGTTTGGGCCTCTGTGGTCCTACCTGGAACTTCCAGTCTTTCTTGATGCTGAGATGTCTATCACCCTGATGTAATGATGGATTCTCAGACACTCCAGCTTGGTTGCATTGTTTAATTATTTGGGAGGGTTTCACTTTGAGCTGGTTGGATAGTAGAAATGATTTATTCGATATTTTCTAATTTCCTAGTGTCACGGCTGAGCTAAACTGGGAAAAGCTGCAAATATAATAGCTTACGAAGAAGTTTCTACACTGCAGGGTTTTAAGTGAGAGAGCCTCCCAGGGACAAGACAATGATCTGAAAGTTGGCACTGTCGTGAATGAGAGACATGGACCATTTACTGGGGATGTGTTTCTCCCTCCGTCAGTGTGGGAGCAATGGGATGGAATAGAAATGGGTCAGTTTCTCTGTGACTCTCGGAGTCACCTAAGCACAGTCCTCACATGACTGCTATTGCAGTTATGTTGTTCATCCTATTTGGTTAAGGATTTCCACATTTTCCCCATCAAGTTTTTCTTCAACTATTTGTTCATATTTTTAGAAAAGTGAGTTCTGCTCTGAAAATAGGCAAGTAGTGCCTTAGTGTGGACTTCCCAGATGGCACTAGTGGTAAAGAACCTGCCTGTCAAAGCAAGAGATGTAAGAGACGTGGATTCAATCCCTAGATTGGGAAGATCCCTTTGAGGAAGAAATGGCTACCCACTCCGGTATTCTTGCCTGGGAAATCCCATGGACAGAGGAACCTGGTGGGCTACAGTCCATGAGGTTACAAACAGTTGGACATGACTGAGCATCTGAGTACATGAGTGTCTTAGAGTAAGAATGACTCAATTCATGGGGAGAAGGAAAGAAGCAGACATGTCTGGATCTATACAGGAATTAATTCCCTTGTGAGACTCTCTTTTTTCCAAGGAGAATTTCTCCATTAAAACACAAAAAAGTCAAGTTTTTCAACTTAAGATACACACTAGGAAAGGATGTGAAACACAGTAAAATTTAATCAGTGTTTGTCTAATGGACCAAATAAAACTAGTTAATTTGAAGAATATACATTTATAGTGATTTAACTGAATGATTCTGAATTCTTTGAAAGAAGGATTCACCTAGAGAAATCTGAAAAGACTAGAAGAAATATAAACAAAAGATAAATTCAGGGTGAGAACTTTACTCTAGACACCTTGTTTTGTTGAGACTGTTTCATTTCTTTTTACTGCATTTTTAAGGGGAGAGTGTTTGGCAGCTGGTTGGAGGGTTACATGCCTCTTCTTTGGAGGGAAGCAGGCAGAGGAATTATGATGTGTGCCATATTGCAAAGGAAACATTTGCTTAGAAACCTGTAACTGACATTTTTATGCAAGATCTAGTGCTTTCAGGGCATTGAAAAGGTGGGAAATGTTTTCTTTTCAGGGTGTGAGGAGGATCTCATATTAAATCTCATACCCTACTTACTGTTCTCTGAGTAAGAATGGCATGTTTTGTTTTTTCCTCTCACTAGATCTTGGTGGACTCAAGTATCACATAATTAACATTGTGACAAAGGACAATTCACCTTGACACAATGTGTTCAAACTGAAAGGTTTTCTCCTTTTCCCAGAACTTTTGTACAAAGTTTTTGATAGTGTTTGCATAAAATATGGGGGACAAAGGACAATTCACCTTGACACAATGTGGACTTCCCAGATGGCACTAGTGGTAAAGAACCTGCCTGTCAAAGCAAGAGATGTAAGAGACGTGGATTCAATCCCTAGATTGGGAAGATCCCTTTGAGGAAGAAATGGCTACCCACTCCGGTATTCTTGCCTGGGAAATCCCATGGACAGAGGAACCTGGTGGGCTACAGTCCATGAGGTTACAAACAGTTGGACATGACTGAGCATCTGAGTACATGAGTGTCTTAGAGTAAGAATGACTCAATTCATGGGGAGAAGGAAAGAAGCAGACATGTCTGGATCTATACAGGAATTAATTCCCTTGTGAGACTCTCTTTTTTCCAAGGAGAATTTCTCCATTAAAACACAAAAAAGTCAAGTTTTTCAACTTAAGATACACACTAGGAAAGGATGTGAAACACAGTAAAATTTAATCAGTGTTTGTCTAATGGACCAAATAAAACTAGTTAATTTGAAGAATATACATTTATAGTGATTTAACTGAATGATTCTGAATTCTTTGAAAGAAGGATTCACCTAGAGAAATCTGAAAAGACTAGAAGAAATATAAACAAAAGATAAATTCAGGGTGAGAACTTTACTCTAGACACCTTGTTTTGTTGAGACTGTTTCATTTCTTTTTACTGCATTTTTAAGGGGAGAGTGTTTGGCAGCTGGTTGGAGGGTTACATGCCTCTTCTTTGGAGGGAAGCAGGCAGAGGAATTATGATGTGTGCCATATTGCAAAGGAAACATTTGCTTAGAAACCTGTAACTGACATTTTTATGCAAGATCTAGTGCTTTCAGGGCATTGAAAAGGTGGGAAATGTTTTCTTTTCAGGGTGTGAGGAGGATCTCATATTAAATCTCATACCCTACTTACTGTTCTCTGAGTAAGAATGGCATGTTTTGTTTTTTCCTCTCACTAGATCTTGGTGGACTCCAAGTATCACATAATTAACATTGTGACAAAGGACAATTCACCTTGACACAATGTGTTCAAACTGAAAGGTTTTCTCCTTTTCCCAGAACTTTTGTACAAAGTTTTTTGATAGTGTTTGCATAAAATATGAAGTGGCTAAGTTCAAGAGTTCTGTTAATTTAATTTCACTAGCTCATCAATTGAGATATTAAAAAAAATTCTGGTTTTATTTCCTAGAGGGTGACAGCAAAGATATAAAAGATGAGAGCAGATGGGTGCAGTATATTTTGACCCATAAGTTTGGGTGATGGTTTGAATGCAGGAGTTAAGAATGAGACACGTGTCAGTAACTGCCATCAGGTTTTTTTGTTGTTGTTTTTCATTTTGGCCTCTTTTATTTATTTATTTATTAAATTTATTTATTTTCATCCATCTTTGTTCTTAGGCCTGTGTGAGCCTCCCATTGCAATGGCCTTTCTCGTTGCAGATCACTAGCTCTGGGCGCATGAGCTCCAGAGCACTGGCTAGTATTTGGACACACCGGTACAGCTGCTCCGCAGCATGTGGGATCTTCCTGGGCCAGGAATAAAACCAGTGCCCATTGCACTGCAAGGTGGACTCTTTACCCACTGGATCACCAGGGAAGCCCATGCTATCAGGTTTAAGGTTGAATAACTAGGTGAATTTTAATATCACTTATAGAGAAAGGGAAGACTGAAAATGGTATAAATATCAGGTAGAAGATCCAGAGTTTGGTTTGAGACATATTAAGCTTAAGACAGCAGTGAGAAAAGTAAGTGATTATGTCAAACAGAAAGACATGGAAGAGATGTCTGGATTGGACCCATCAGTGACAGAGAAGTAAGGAATCTACCAGCAGTGCAGGAGATGCAGCAGATGTGGGCTCAATCCCTGGGTCAGGAAGATCCCCTAGAGAAGGGAAGGGCTACTCACTCCAGTATTCTTGCCTGGTGAATTCCATGGATGGACGAGCCTGGTGAGCTACACAGTCCATATGGTCACAAAGAATTGGACAAAACCAAAGCAATTGAGCATGCACTCATGCACAGGATGTAGATGGTTTTAAAACCAGAAGGAAGATAAGGTGGCCCAGAACCGTACTTCTCAAACTGAAGCTAGACCAGAGAGATCCCTGGGTAATTATTTAAAGCACCTGTTGACTAAGAATTTCCAGGGTTGGCTAAGTAGTTGTCTGTGTTTTTAATAAACATGCATTGCTTCTTATGATTAAGTGTACTTGGGAAACACTGAGCAAGACAAAGCTTATAGACCAAGTTCATATGAATTCCATTTGTACAAAGTTTTTTGATAGTGTTTGCATAAAATATGAAGTGGCTAAGTTCAAGAGTTCTGTTAATTTAATTTCACTAGCTCATCAATTGAGATATTAAAAAAAATTCTGGTTTTATTTCCTAGAGGGTGACAGCAAAGATATAAAAGATGAGAGCAGATGGGTGCAGTATATTTTGACCCATAAGTTTGGGTGATGGTTTGAATGCAGGAGTTAAGAATGAGACACGTGTCAGTAACTGCCATCAGGTTTTTTTGTTGTTGTTTTTCATTTTGGCCTCTTTTATTTATTTATTTATTAAATTTATTTATTTTCATCCATCTTTGTTCTTAGGCCTGTGTGAGCCTCCCATTGCAATGGCCTTTCTCGTTGCAGATCACTAGCTCTGGGCGCATGAGCTCCAGAGCACTGGCTAGTATTTGGACACACCGGTACAGCTGCTCCGCAGCATGTGGGATCTTCCTGGGCCAGGAATCAAACCAGTGCCCATTGCACTGCAAGGTGGACTCTTTACCCACTGGATCACCAGGGAAGCCCATGCTATCAGGTTTAAGGTTGAATAACTAGGTGAATTTTAATATCACTTATAGAGAAAGGGAAGACTGAAAATGGTATAAATATCAGGTAGAAGATCCAGAGTTTGGTTTGAGACATATTAAGCTTAAGACAGCAGTGAGAAAAGTAAGTGATTATGTCAAACAGAAAGACATGGAAGAGATGTCTGGATTGGACCCATCAGTGACAGAGAAGTAAGGAATCTACCAGCAGTGCAGGAGATGCAGCAGATGTGGGCTCAATCCCTGGGTCAGGAAGATCCCCTAGAGAAGGGAAGGGCTACTCACTCCAGTATTCTTGCCTGGTGAATTCCATGGATGGACGAGCCTGGTGAGCTACACAGTCCATATGGTCACAAAGAATTGGACAAAACCAAAGCAATTGAGCATGCACTCATGCACAGGATGTAGATGGTTTTAAAACCAGAAGGAAGATAAGGTGGCCCAGAACCGTACTTCTCAAACTGAAGCTAGACCAGAGAGATCCCTGGGTAATTATTTAAAGCACCTGTTGACTAAGAATTTCCAGGGTTGGCTAAGTAGTTGTCTGTGTTTTTAATAAACATGCATTGCTTCTTATGATTAAGTGTACTTGGGAAACACTGAGCAAGACAAAGCTTATAGACCAAGTTCATATGAATTCCAGTGTTTCAAGATGTGTGTGTATGGGTGGAAGGGAGCAGAATGTGGATACCAGGAAGGAAGATGGGGGAACATGGGGAACATTAGAAATTGTGAGTCTGAATCAAAATGGATATGCTCAATCCCTCAGCTCCAGGCCTATGAAACAGTCCCGTATATAAAAACAAAATATTACTCAACCATAAAAAGGAACGAAATTGGGTCATTTGCAGAGATGTGGACAAGCCTAGAGATGGTCATACAGAGTGAAATAATTCGGAAAGAGAAAAGGCAAATCTTGTTTATTAATACATATATGTGGAATCTAGTAAAATGGGATAGATGATTTACCTTCAAAGCAGAAGTAGAGACACAGATGTAGAGAAAAAAATGTATGGACATCTCGGAGGAAAGAGGCAGAGAGATGAACTGGGAGATTGGGATTGACATATATTCCCTACTATGTATAAAATAGGTAACTAATGAGAGCATGCTACAGAACAAGAAACTCTACTCAGTGCTTTGTGGTGACCTTGATGGGAAGAAAATCCAAAAAAGAGAGGATATATGTAAACATATACTAAGTCAATGGGCATGAGTTTGAGCATGCTCCTGGACATGGTGATGGACAGGGAAGCCTAGCATGCTGCAGTTCACGGGGTTGTAAAGAGTTGGACATGACTAAGTGACTGAACTGAACTGAATTTGTACCTGATTCACTTTGCTGCACAGCAGAAACTAACACAACATTCAAAGCAACTATACTCATATGCTCATATATGAAGATCACAAATGAGGTGTGATATTCTTTTCTGTGAATCGCATAATTGCCATTTTGATTGTATTGTGGTTTCGTTCATTTGCTCCATGCTATTGGAACAATCAAAGGAGTTTGGTTTAAAGCTGTTGCTTCAGGCTAAGCCCAGGCCACCGAAAGGGAGGAGGGGCTGCTGTTTGCATTTCAATGTCACAACCTACACCCTAAACGCAGGTCAGATTATATTCATCAAGGTCAAAGGGGGCTTCCCTGATGGTCCAGTGGGTAAGGACACTGCCTTGCAGTGCAAGGGGCGCCAGTTGGATCCCTGACCTGGGAAGATCCCACGTGCGGTGGAGTGGCTGGACCGATGTGTCCAATTACCGAGCCGGAGCCCTGGAGCGCATGCGCCCAGAGCCGGTGCTCTGCGACAACAGAAGCCACCGTGATGGGAGGCCCACACGGGCCAAAGAACAAAGATGGATGAAAATGGACAAATGAAAGACCAATAGAAGTGGCCCGCCTGCTCCCCTCCCTCCCCACCCCACCCCCACCAAAATAAATAAATAAATAAATCTTAAAAAAAAAAGATCAGAAGGAATTTCTATAGTTATTTGATTGCAGATTTAAAGTTAAAGGAAATAATTAAATAGTATGGGCAGATATACTGAACTGGCCATCTCTCTATGAGTGTTTGAAATTGACTGAGTTTATTCTGTAAGGTTCTGAGGGTTCTATTTTGTGCCCTTTCTATCTAATGTTTGAGTAAAGGTAGGTTTAGCTGATCTGTTTTATGTCTTCATGACATGCATCTTCCTTCTCTTTTGGCTCTATTCTCCCTTTCCACTCTTGATTTCTACCACTATTCTGAAAAGTCAGGAAGTCAGCCAGAATAAAATGAAGCCTAACAAAATTTTTAATAACATTTATTTAGGACAGTAATTCCAGTGTCAGGGAGTCTGCATTAGCAAGGAGATGTTAGCTACTTTTATGACTAGATCTGTATTATTGTAGGTCTGAATTCCTTGTCTGTCATAAACCCAGAAGAAAACAGTTAGCAGATTTATGGTTTTGCAATGTCTCTGAGATGTTACTTTAAATACCTGATTCACAGTTGTCTGGAGCTCTCACTCCCTGGAAGCCTGAGAGGCCAAGGGGCTGGGGTGACTTTAGAAACAGAGTTGGACTTCCGTGCCTTGCAGAGCTCTGTTTATTTCTCCAACGAAGGCGAGAGCTGCAAGGCTCAAAGATACAGTCAGGGACCCTGTCTTCCTGTTTTTGCTTGCTTCTAATTGACAGTCAAGGTAATGACTTTAAAAATTGAGATCTGAATTCAATGTATTGGAGATATACTTCTTTAAAAAATTTTTTTTGGCAGTGCCAGGATTTAGTTGTGGCATGTGGGATCTAGTTCCCTGATCAGGGATCAAACCTGGGCTCCCTGCATTTGGAGCACAGAGTCTTAGCCACTGGATCACTAGGGAAGGTCCCTGAAGACATATTTCTGAGGTATTCATGGTGTGAATATGGACCACCCGATTCCAAAACACGTTGATGACATTTACACTGACAAAATCTGAATATAATGGAATATTGGACCCATCATCAAAAGCTTTGGGGAAGAGCTAGTTGTCAAAGGCATCTGGATTTCATAACAATACCTATCCCTATGCAACCTCCAAGAATTATGACCAATGCTTCTCATTATGGCTTTTGTGCTTTCACACATTTCATTTAAATTGTTCACCTCAAGAATAGATGTTATTCCTAGACCTCCAAGGACATTTGCCTGATGGGTATGAAAGCAAAAAAAGTAAGAAGGAATACTCTGAGCATAGTAAGGGAGGACTTGCCTTCTAACATGAGCCTTGTTTGGCTTCCTTGTCAATTAGTGTCCTCAGGAGGAGATGCAATTGATGGATGGAAGTGAATGATGGAAATAGTGCTCACTTAAATGTTAAAAATAGGACTTCTCTTTTGACAGAGAATCTTCCTGCAATTCAGGAGACTTGCAGGAGATATGGGTTCGATTCTTGGGTTGGAACATTCCCCTGGAGAGGGAAATGGCAGCCCACTTCAGTATTCGTGCCTGGAAAATTCCATGGACAGAAGAGCCTGGTGGGCTGCAGTCCATGGGATTGTAGAATCAGACGTGACTGATTAAACAATAACAACAAAACTACAAAAATATAGGTTATGGTCATGACTCTCATCATCTCTGGATGTTAGCTTCTGCATCTACAAAAGAGAGATGATTACACTTTTCTTACTGCACAGGCTTTTTCCCCTTAAGGTGAAGGGAGATATTTGAGGAAAATCCTGTAAACTGAGATAGCAAATGCAGAGCTGTTTAAGGAGATCAAGAAGTTCTAGTACATCTAGTATACCTGTAAGATATTACCAAGAGGAAAAAAATTATTGTTTTATCAATTCAACTGTAAGGAAAGGTAAGGAAATTATTTATCTCAATAAAAGGAAAGATCATTAATAAGAAACTCATAGAAAAACTTCTAATAGCCACCAAGGACATATTAAAAAAAAAAAAAAACAACAAGTTGCAGCTTGTTATCAAAACATTAAAATGAAAAGAAAACAGAAATTTGTATCTGTCAAAAGGCCAAGGGCTTAGAAAGTTTGGGTAATTCCCTGGAAGTCCACTGGTTAGGACTGGAGCTTTCACTGCTGGAGTGCATGTTGAATGCCTGGTCAGGGAACTAAGACCCTGCAAGCTGCATGGTGCAGCCAAAAAAAAAAAAAAAACCTTAGAAATGTAAACCTCATAAGGCTTTCTGTTATAGCCTGAGTTTCCGCTGATGGGAAGGAAGGAGATATAACCTTTATGAAAAGGCATTTGAAAATATTATTAAATAACTTAAAAGTTTAATATATTTTGATCCATTAATTCTATTTCTAAACAAATAGAAATGAAACACTGAAGCCATTTTTTGGTTATTTTTGTAGTCAAAAGTAAAAAACCACTATGTTCAAAGATACAGAAATATTTTAACCAGTATGCTTTCTATTAAAAATAATTTATTTTGAAATGTTATCTAATAGAAGGACTTGTAATAAGGCAGAAAAACAACTATAAACATGCATAATGAATATACATATAACTTTATTTCAAAACATACAGCCGAGAAAAAATACTGAACAAATATACGCTAAAATTGGAGATTTAGTTTTTCTTGATAAGCTTTTGCAATTCTAAGTTTTATACAAAGGACATATAATAAAAACTTAGATAAAATAGTTCAAAAGCATGTTATACAAGATTCAGCTAAACTGAGTGATGCTGACAAAGAGAGATGATTACACTTTTCTTACTGCACAGGCTTTTTCCCCTTAAGGTGAAGGGAGATATTTGAGGAAAATCCTGTAAACTGAGATAGCAAATGCAGAGCTGTTTAAGGAGATCAAGAAGTTCTAGTACATCTAGTATACCTGTAAGATATTACCAAGAGGAAAAAAATTATTGTTTTATCAATTCAACTGTAAGGAAAGGTAAGGAAATTATTTATCTCAATAAAAGGAAAGATCATTAATAAGAAACTCATAGAAAAACTTCTAATAGCCACCAAGGACATATTAAAAAAAAAAAAAACAACAAGTTGCAGCTTGTTATCAAAACATTAAAATGAAAAGAAAACAGAAATTTGTATCTGTCAAAAGGCCAAGGGCTTAGAAAGTTTGGGTAATTCCCTGGAAGTCCACTGGTTAGGACTGGAGCTTTCACTGCTGGAGTGCATGTTGAATGCCTGGTCAGGGAACTAAGACCCTGCAAGCTGCATGGTGCAGCCAAAAAAAAAAAAAAACCTTAGAAATGTAAACCTCATAAGGCTTTCTGTTATAGCCTGAGTTTCCGCTGATGGGAAGGAAGGAGATATAACCTTTATGAAAAGGCATTTGAAAATATTATTAAATAACTTAAAAAGTTTAATATATTTTGATCCATTAATTCTATTTCTAAACAAATAGAAATGAAACACTGAAGCCATTTTTTTGGTTATTTTTTGTAGTCAAAAGTTAAAAAACCACTATGTTCAAAGATACAGAAATATTTTAACCAGTATGCTTTCTATTAAAAATAATTTATTTTGAAATGTTATCTAATAGAAGGACTTGTAATAAGGCAGAAAAACAACTATAAACATGCATAATGAATATACATATAACTTTATTTCAAAACATACAGCCGAGAAAAAATACTGAACAAATATACGCTAAAATTGGAGATTTAGTTTTTCTTGATAAGCTTTTGCAATTCTAAGTTTTATACAAAGGACATATAATAAAAACTTAGATAAAATAGTTCAAAAGCATGTTATACAAGATTCAGCTAAACTGAGTGATGCTGAGCAAACTATTTTGACAATTAATTAAGGAAAGAATTAATTTCAATAAGCCATCATCATTTAAAAAACAAAATATTGAAAATTTCCAAAAAGTATATTTGGTGACGTTTTGTTTGGTTTTAGGAGAACCCTAAGATTATCAGACATTAAATCCTTCAATTGTGAAAATGAATACCTCATTACAACTGCTTCTCTTTCCTAGAAGTGGAATTTGCACTTTTTCTTATTTCTATTATCATATTTTCTTAGTTGCCCAAATACTCTATCCTCAGAGAGATATTATGCTGGCAACCCATAGTGGTTGTTTCTTTCTTCAGAATCACTTAAAAAGTAAATCCTTCAGGAGAACATTTCTTTAACTTACTTTTTCATTATTTCCAGAGGCAAAAACTGGCAGGGCAATTTATAATTCAATTTTTGCTAAATCCATGACACCCAATATATATGTCAGGCATTTCAACGGCAGGGTACTTTGGGGATAGGTGATAAATTGTACTGATTATAAGTGCAAGCTGTTCTAAAAACATCCTATCAAAAAGAAAGTTGGTATTATTAGGAAAATGTAACATATCTTTAGATTGTCCAGAAACATCAGAGATAATCAGTTCATGTGAATATATTCCCCTTAGTGTTTCTACAGCAATATATGACAGTTTTTACCAAGTTTTTGATAGGACTCATCTGGAGAGAAACGTTATGGGTTCACAGGCCTATAGTGGGCTGGTCGACTTCCAGCAGCCACGTAGCTGTTAGTGGTGCAGTAATTCATACCTGCCAGAGTGACTCACTCTGAAACCCGAAACATGGCCCTAATCATTTTAGGACTCTGTGGGTATATACGAGTCGTATAAATATTATTTTATAATATAATCTCCTCTGATCTTTTTAAACATCCTTTCAGTGTTCCAGATATTTCTGTGTGATATGGATAGCTTAAGCAAAGCCCTGGAATCCCCTAGGTTATCTTCAAAAAATGCTGAAAAGAGTAGACGGTTGAAATCCAAAAATCCACTCTGGTGCTGTATGTGCCTCTGTGTGTGCGTGTGTGTGCATACAGACACACATGCACATATGCTGCAGTTAACTTGGCATTCCATTAATGAATGAAGTAATTAAGCAAAGCAAATGGGAGGTTCCCCAGGTCTAAGACGAGGGAATGGGCCAGGAGCCTTTCACCTCTAGGTCAACGGTTTCTGTTTAATCGGGCTGTTAATGAAACTAAAAGTCAAAATTTGTTTCCAAAAGTATATTTGGTGACGTTTTGTTTGGTTTTAGGAGAACCCTTTATTTAACCAATTGTGAAAATGAATACCTCATTACAACTGCTTCTCTTTCCTAGAAGTGGAATTTGCACTTTTTCTTATTTCTATTATCATATTTTCTTAGTTGCCCAAATACTCTATCCTCAGAGAGATATTATGCTGGCAACCCATAGTGGTTGTTTCTTTCTTCAGAATCACTTAAAAAGTAAATCCTTCAGGAGAACATTTCTTTAACTTACTTTTTCATTATTTCCAGAGGCAAAAACTGGCAGGGCAATTTATAATTCAATTTTTGCTAAATCCATGACACCCAATATATATGTCAGGCATTTCAACGGCAGGGTACTTTGGGGATAGGTGATAAATTGTACTGATTATAAGTGCAAGCTGTTCTAAAAACATCCTATCAAAAAGAAAGTTGGTATTATTAGGAAAATGTAACATATCTTTAGATTGTCCAGAAACATCAGAGATAATCAGTTCATGTGAATATATTCCCCTTAGTGTTTCTACAGCAATATATGACAGTTTTTACCAAGTTTTTGATAGGACTCATCTGGAGAGAAACGTTATGGGTTCACAGGCCTATAGTGGGCTGGTCGACTTCCAGCAGCCACGTAGCTGTTAGTGGTGCAGTAATTCATACCTGCCAGAGTGACTCACTCTGAAACCCGAAACATGGCCCTAATCATTTTAGGACTCTGTGGGTATATACGAGTCGTATAAATATTATTTTATAATATAATCTCCTCTGATCTTTTTAAACATCCTTTCAGTGTTCCAGATATTTCTGTGTGATATGGATAGCTTAAGCAAAGCCCTGGAATCCCCTAGGTTATCTTCAAAAAATGCTGAAAAGAGTAGACGGTTGAAATCCAAAAATCCACTCTGGTGCTGTATGTGCCTCTGTGTGTGTGCGTGTGTGTGTGCATACAGACACACATGCACATATGCTGCAGTTAAGCTTGGCATTCCATTAATGAATGAAGTAATTAAGCAAAGCAAATGGGGAGGTTCCCCCAGGTCTAAGACGAGGGAATGGGCCAGGGAGCCTTTCACCTCTAGGTCAACGGTTTCTGTTTAATCGGGCTGTTAATGACTAAAAGTCATTGTTTCCATCTGAGACTTGTTCAGTCTCCAAGTGAAGTAAGTTGGTGGTCTGCTCGCAGTTCCTTGTGTGCAAATGTACCGATGGTGAAACCCACTGCTGCTTTTTGCTCCACTGTTGGACTAATGAGTGACAACAACAACAAAAATCCATTTAAAAAACAAGCAAACAAATAAACAAAACAAACAAAAGCATGCTGTTTGAAGGAAATGACAAAACAGCTCTGTCTCAGAAACCCAAACTCCAAGAGACCAGGGCTGCCTAAGATTAAGCCAGTTTTCACTGGGTGCTGGAGTAGCTTCTCGGCAGAGGAGGACCTTCAAACACCAGAAGAATTGGGGTAGAAAAGAAAAGTCAATGGGATTCCTGAAGAACGTCAGCATGAGGAAAATCAAAGTAGAAATTAGTGCCGTGTGTTCACAAATTGCACATATTACAGGCAGGTTACATTTTGTGTTCACAGACGAATACATTCAGATAGATTTTAACTTGCACACACAGCTCCATTAACGAACACCCAGTGTGTTCACACTGACTAGGGTTATGGTAAAAAAAATGAATCGTGGGTGGTGTTTTCTCAACAGGAAAAGTAGCTTAAAGATCTCCTCAGAACAAAACACGTAACTATTTATGAGGAAGCAGATGTGAAACGGCTGCTGGAAATAGACAAGAAGTCTACAGACCTCCTTTGTGAGAAATGCACTGCGGCTGGAAGATAAAGGCTATTATGATTCTAATAGAAGCGAATAATACGTCTTGATTAGAGAAGAAAGACTTCTGATAACACCCGCAGCTAAGAGATGTGATTGTGGAACTTTCCAGTCCAAAGGATTCCCAAAGTCCACAGAGCATACAGCAGGGGCTGGGAGGGCAAACACAACAAGCTCTCAGCTGGCGTTGGAAAACAGTGGGATCATTTTGGGTTTTCACCATGACAAGGGTATGAATGGTCAAGGTCGGAGATACCCAGCTTCAGTCCCACTCCTGGAGCCCTTGTCCTGTCTCCTTGCCAGTAGCACCCCGACCAATAAACACTGTTATCCCTTTGCTCACCACCCTTTCTCTGCAGAATCAAGACTGACAAAGCAAGAAAGTCAATATTCATGACCTTCACACTTTGATCTCTTTTTTTAAAAGATTTTTTATGTAGACCATTTAAAAGTCTTTATTAAATTTGTTACAACATCATTTCTGTTTTATGTCTTGGTTTTTTGGCCACAGGCATTTGTGATCTTAATTCCCTAGCCAGGGATCAAACCCTCACCCCCTGCACTGAAAGGTAAAGACTTATTAACCACTGGAGCACTGGAGAAGTCCCTACCCTTTGATTTTTACTTATCCTTCACCTGCTTAAAATTTGCCTCCACTTTTAAATGTTATTCCTACAAAAATGAACCCATAAACTAACAGATTCTTTTCCAGTATCATCTTATTAGATACTTCCTTTCTCTGGGCACTCTTTTCTGTCTTGACTTCCCCAAGTTCATTCTCTCTGACCTCAGTCACCTCTGTGGGTTTCTCTGACCTCATCGACTCTGTAGCACCCATCTTCTCTAGGATTCAGTGCTTAGCTCCTCTTTTTTTTTTTTTTTAATCAGAATTTTCTGCTAAGAGGGTACAATGGTATCTACCTCACACTTATGCTGTGAAAAACAAAAGGGCCCATTTTAAGGTACCTAGACACATTCTTTGCACTCAGAAGTGTCTCTCAAAATTGAGTCCATCTTTCCCATCCAACCGTATGCTTTTCAAAGAGTTTAAAAACTCTTCCAGGACTTCCCTGGTAGTCTAGTGGTTAAGAATCCACCCGCCAATGCAGAGGACCTGGGTTTGATCCCTGGCCTGGGAAGATCCCACATGCTGTAGAGCAACTAAGTCCATGTGCCACAACTACCAAAGCCCCTGTCCTAAAGCTCATACTTCGCAGCAAGAGGAGCCAGGCTTTTCAAGAGAAAAGCTGTAGAGAAGAAAGACTTCTGATAACACCGCAGCTAAGAGATGTGATTGTGGAACTTTCCAGTCCAAAGGATTCCCAAAGTCCACAGAGCATACAGCAGGGGCTGGGAGCAAACACAACAAGCTCTCAGCTGGCGTTGGAAAACAGTGGGATCATTTTGGGTTTTCACCATGACAAGGGTATGAATGGTCAAGGTCGGAGATACCCAGCTTCAGTCCCACTCCTGGAGCCCTTGTCCTGTCTCCTTGCCAGTAGCACCCCGACCAATAAACACTGTTATCCCTTTGCTCACCACCCTTTCTCTGCAGAATCAAGACTGACAAAGCAAGAAAGTCAATATTCATGACCTTCACACTTTGATCTCTTTTTTTAAAAGATTTTTTATGTAGACCATTTAAAAGTCTTTATTAAATTTGTTACAACATCATTTCTGTTTTATGTCTTGGTTTTTTGGCCACAGGCATTTGTGATCTTAATTCCCTAGCCAGGGATCAAACCCTCACCCCCTGCACTGAAAGGTAAAGACTTATTAACCACTGGAGCACTGGAGAAGTCCCTACCCTTTGATTTTTACTTATCCTTCACCTGCTTAAAATTTGCCTCCACTTTTAAATGTTATTCCTACAAAAATGAACCCATAAACTAACAGATTCTTTTCCAGTATCATCTTATTAGATACTTCCTTTCTCTGGGCACTCTTTTCTGTCTTGACTTCCCCAAGTTCATTCTCTCTGACCTCAGTCACCTCTGTGGGTTTCTCTGACCTCATCGACTCTGTAGCACCCATCTTCTCTAGGATTCAGTGCTTAGCTCCTCTTTTTTTTTTTTTTTAATCAGAATTTTCTGCTAAGAGGGTACAATGGTATCTACCTCACACTTATGCTGTGAAAAACAAAAGGGCCCATTTTAAGGTACCTAGACACATTCTTTGCACTCAGAAGTGTCTCTCAAAATTGAGTCCATCTTTCCCATCCAACCGTATGCTTTTCAAAGAGTTTAAAAACTCTTCCAGGACTTCCCTGGTAGTCTAGTGGTTAAGAATCCACCCGCCAATGCAGAGGACCTGGGTTTGATCCCTGGCCTGGGAAGATCCCACATGCTGTAGAGCAACTAAGTCCATGTGCCACAACTACCAAAGCCCCTGTCCTAAAGCTCATACTTCGCAGCAAGAGGAGCCACTGCAGTGATATGCCTGCTCACACAACAAAGAGTAGCCCCAACTCACTGCAGCAAAAGAAAGCCCATGTGCAGCAACAAAGACGCAGTGCAGCCAAAGATAAATATATAAATAAATAAATCTTTAAAAAAATTCCAAGTGCTTCCCTGATATTCTTCTTCTTTTAAAACTAGAATCATGCTCCTTACTGAAATCCTATGTTTTAGTACCTTTCATAGAGAACAAATAACTCTCTGGCATTGTTCTAAGCCTGCCTGGTGTTCTGAGAGATTCAACAGTCTGAACTTATCTAATTGTGATGATTTCTGCCAATGATATATATGCTTATATCAGATCTAAGAGAAACTTAAGACCCTACATAAAGGATACCTTTTAAAGGACAAGCTTATAGAGTGTGAACGATTTTTATAAAAGCTACTATACATAAGCATCAAACGAATGCAACAACTCTAATCAGAAAAATGAAGTTTCTACTCTGTGGTGGTGGAATGGTATGAATAGACTTGGGGAAACCTCAACTTTATATCTGGTGGATCCAGCTGATGGAACACTCCTAAATTGATGGCTAGCTGAAATTTGATGCAATAGAGTCCCCGAAAACAAAGAAATGACCATTTATAAAAATAAGATAGAAGAAAACCTTTGATACAAGATAAACCAGACCTAACCGAGTTAAATTTCTCTGGAATTATTCCAGCCATTGGGCCCCTTATTATAATCTATATAATTTGGTTTCATTGATGCAGTTGTTTGGGTGATTTATGCTATTGATAATAGAAGCTTATAAATTTCTTGAAGGGAAGTCTAGGCCTTCCTGGTAGACTGTGTTTTAATTCACTTACACAACTCATTTCCACTAGTAGCAGCTTAAGTCTTTTATATAAATCATAAGTGCCTGCTCTTTCCAAACTCTGGTCTATGCCCGCATATAGCTATTTCAAACATGTCAGAATGGAACGGTTTAATAATTGGCAGAAAATTGGATCTAATCCACTTTCTTTATATCTAAAACTGTGTTCTGTTTGTAGATCCACAGAAAACATGGGAAGAAGCATTCTCATTTTTCAGCAGTTGTTTTCAACTCGGTATTTATAGCAACCCAAAAAAGAGAGAAGAAAATCACATGCTTGTATAAAATAAACTGCAATCATGAAGCAGCTATTGATGGCATTTCATTCGAGCATAACAATGGGTGAACTGGGGCTTCCCCTGGTGGTCCAGTGGATAGGGACACCGCCTTGCAGTGCAAGGGGCGCCGGTTTGATCCCTGACCTGGGAAGATCCCACGTGCCGCGGAGCGGCTGGACCGATGTGTCCAATTACCGAGCCAGAGCTCTGGAGCGCATGCGCCCACAGCCGGCGCTCTGCAGCGACAGAGGCCGCCGTGACTGCAGGCCCACAGGAGCCGGGGAACAAAGATGGATGAAAATAGAGAAATGAAAGACCAATAGAAGTGGCCCGCCCGCTCCCCTCCCTCCCCAACCCGACCCCACCCAAAATAAATAAATAAATTAAAAAAAAAAACAAAAAACCAAAAAAACAAAAAAACAATGGGTGAATTGATTGACCAAGGAAAGAAAGAAAGAATCTAAAAGTCTTAGGATTGAGCCCCGTGTGACTCAGGAGAGAAGACTATGGGCTGTCAAAGATGACTGAGCATGAAGGGTCATTGAGGAAGGAAGACATTGACAGTTGATTTTCTCTGAGAAGTCAAGAGAGGAGAATGATTGGTTTTGAAGAGAAGGTGAGAAGCAGAATGTGGAAGCAGAAATGGGGTTAAGAGTATTTTAGGACTTGAATATCTTTAATTGCTGATGGGAAGTATCCAGTAGACATAATGTGGATAAGATTAGGAAAGTGGTACTCAGAGAGGTCTTTTGTATCTAGGTTGTTTCTATGGTTATTTACTGTGTAAGAAATGAATACTGAGAAATTATGAAAATATCTTCATATTAATTCAGGTTGTCATAATAACCCATTACACATCAACAGAAATGTTTTTATTTTTAAAATGATGTCTTCCAAAAATAAAAATAAATTAGTGACAAGTGCCCCCCCCAAACTCTGGTCTATGCCGCATATAGCTATTTCAAACATGTCAGAATGGAACGGTTTAATAATTGGCAGAAAATTGGATCTAATCCACTTTCTTTATATCTAAAACTGTGTTCTGTTTGTAGATCCACAGAAAACATGGGAAGAAGCATTCTCATTTTTCAGCAGTTGTTTTCAACTCGGTATTTATAGCAACCCAAAAAAGAGAGAAGAAAATCACATGCTTGTATAAAATAAACTGCAATCATGAAGCAGCTATTGATGGCATTTCATTCGAGCATAACAATGGGTGAACTGGGGCTTCCCCTGGTGGTCCAGTGGATAGGGACACCGCCTTGCAGTGCAAGGGGCGCCGGTTTGATCCCTGACCTGGGAAGATCCCACGTGCCGCGGAGCGGCTGGACCGATGTGTCCAATTACCGAGCCAGAGCTCTGGAGCGCATGCGCCCACAGCCGGCGCTCTGCAGCGACAGAGGCCGCCGTGACTGCAGGCCCACAGGAGCCGGGGAACAAAGATGGATGAAAATAGAGAAATGAAAGACCAATAGAAGTGGCCCGCCCGCTCCCCTCCCTCCCCAACCCGACCCCACCCAAAATAAATAAATAAATTAAAAAAAAAACAAAAAACCAAAAAAACAAAAAAACAATGGGTGAATTGATTGACCAAGGAAAGAAAGAAAGAATCTAAAAGTCTTAGGATTGAGCCCCGTGTGACTCAGGAGAGAAGACTATGGGCTGTCAAAGATGACTGAGCATGAAGGGTCATTGAGGAAGGAAGACATTGACAGTTGATTTTCTCTGAGAAGTCAAGAGAGGAGAATGATTGGTTTTGAAGAGAAGGTGAGAAGCAGAATGTGGAAGCAGAAATGGGGTTAAGAGTATTTTAGGACTTGAATATCTTTAATTGCTGATGGGAAGTATCCAGTAGACATAATGTGGATAAGATTAGGAAAGTGGTACTCAGAGAGGTCTT
This sequence comes from Tragulus kanchil, assembly GCA_022376925.1. Lineage (NCBI taxonomy): Eukaryota > Metazoa > Chordata > Mammalia > Artiodactyla > Tragulidae > Tragulus > Tragulus kanchil. The sequence goes on from JAIOJX010000023.1 coordinate 137,210,241, forward strand.
TTGTATCTAGGTTGTTTCTATGGTTATTTACTGTGTAAGAAATGAATACTGAGAAATTATGAAAATATCTTCATATTAATTCAGGTTGTCATAATAACCCATTACACATCAACAGAAATGTTTTTATTTTTAAAAATGATGTCTTCCAAAAATAAAAATAAATTAGTGACAAGTGGTATTTCAAATTTTTCAGTTCTCTCAATTCTCTTAGTATCATGTTCAGTAGAAGACAGCTCCCTCTGCATTCCATCTGTTGTCTTATGTTGTTTTGGTTAATGTGCATTGAGAATATCTGGCCCCAGATATATGGTTGATAAAACAACAGTGCCAGTGTGTTTCTCTGATACCATGGTGGTTTCTTAAAGATTAGTTATTTTGCCTATCAGTCATTCTTTCAAGTAGAATGGTGTTTCATGAAGATATATCTCAATTCAAACAATTGCACTAGTATTTTCCCTCAAAAAAAAAAAAAGAAGAAAAAAAAACTACTATTTATCATTACACAGTTGAAGTCTTATATAGGTACTTCCTATTATGTTACTATTGTTGAGTCACTAAGCTGTGTCCAACTCTTGCAACTTCATGGACTGCAGCACTCCAGGCTCCTCTGGTCTCCAATATCTCCCAGAGTTCACTCAATTTATGTCCGTTGAGTCTAACCATTGCATCCTCCGCTGCCTGCTTCTTCTTTTGCTTTCAGTATTTCCCAGCATTAGGAAGAGCCTTCTCATTGGAAGAGCTGACTCTTCGCATCAGGTGGCCAAAGTATTAGAGCTTCAGTTTCAGCACCAGTTGTTCCAATTAATATTCAGGGTTTATTTTCTTTAGGATTGACAATTTTGAGCTCCTTGCTGTCCAGGGGACTCTCAAGAGTATTCTCGAACACCACAGTTCAAAAGCATCAATTCTGGGGGCTTCCCTGGTGGTTCAGTGGGTAAGGACACCACCTTGCAGTGCAAGGGGTGCTGGTTCGATCCCTGGCCTGGGAGGATCCCACGTGCCGCAGAGCAACTGGACCAATGTGTCCAATTACCGAGCTGGAACTCTGGAGAGCACGTGCCCAGAGCTGGTGCTCTGCAACAACAGAGGCCACTGCGATGGGAGGCCCGCATGGGCCAAAGAACAAAGACGGATGAAAATAGATAAACGAAAGACCAATATAAGTGGCCCACTCACCACCCCTCCATCCCCAACCCACCCCACTCCCAAAAAAATTAAAAAAAAAAAATATCAATTCTTTGGTGCTCATTCTTTATGGTTCAACTCTCACATCTGTTCATAACTACTGGAAAAACCATAGTTTTGACTATATGGACATTTTTTGGCAAAGTAATCTCTCTGCTTTTTAGTATTCTATCTTTGTATTATGTTACCCAGAATATTAAAAAGATATATTCTCAAGGATTGAGGTTTAATACAATTAATAACTTTTATTGCTTCATCAATGTCATTCTTAAGTAAAATTTTTGTTTATTTATTTGTATATTTTATTTTTCAAGTGCAAATGTGTGAAAGTGAAGAATACAATGATTACTAGCACAGAGTGTGATTGACACTAAAGCATCCACAGGGCCACCTTCCATTGGCTTGGCTTCATTCATGAAATTGTCAAGACAACAATGTCTTAATATTTTATGGGAATAGTCTGACTCTTTGCGGAGCCTATGAAAGTTTCTACAGAACCCCTGGGGTCCATGAAACACACACTGAGAACAGTTACTCGAAGAATTTACTATGTAAAGACAGAATTTAAGTTAGCTTGAAAAACATTGTTAACTAGATATTGCTGCGACTATCAGAGACATATTTGGAAAGAAAAAACATTATAGTTTTACCTAATATCATACAAATAAAATTTTAATGAGTTAAATACTTATATGCCTGTGGTTTTGTTAGCTAAAACTATTAGAAAAAGAGCAGATGTGTATCTAATGGAGGAATGAGGCAGACTTTTCTCTGAAAAAACACAAAAGAAAAATCATAAAAGGAAACACAGTTTTCACCAACAACAACTTGAAAGACTTTATATTGAGCAGCCTCAGTACACACAGAAATTTAAACAAAATGGGAAACTAAGAAAATAGTGTTTCCAACATATGTAATGATTAAAAAGTTGTGTCTTTCATACACAATGAGCTCTTATGAATTAAAAAGGGAAAAGGAAAATATGATGACATAATTCTCAATGAAAGAACTACAAGTGACTAATGGACAAATGAAAAACAATGTTTAATTTTCTATAGATACAACCATTTAAATGAAAACTGGTGAGGATGGGAAAAATGATTGTATTAATTATCTATTGTTATTGAAGAAGTTACCCCCAAATTTAGCAGCTTAAAGTAATAAACTGTTTCTCACAGTTTCTGTAGGTTAAGAATCTGGAGGCAGCTGAGCTGAGTAGTTCTAGCTCAGGGTTTTTTTTTTTCTTTTTACAAAGTTGCAGCCTTTTCAAGATTAATCTGAAATAGGAAAAACCATGTTTGACTATATGGACATTTTTTGGCAAAGTAATCTCTCTGCTTTTTAGTATTCTATCTTTGTATTATGTTACCCAGAATATTAAAAAGATATATTCTCAAGGATTGAGGTTTAATACAATTAATAACTTTTATTGCTTCATCAATGTCATTCTTAAGTAAAATTTTTGTTTATTTATTTGTATATTTTATTTTTCAAGTGCAAATGTGTGAAAGTGAAGAATACAATGATTACTAGCACAGAGTGTGATTGACACTAAAGCATCCACAGGGCCACCTTCCATTGGCTTGGCTTCATTCATGAAATTGTCAAGACAACAATGTCTTAATATTTTATGGGAATAGTCTGACTCTTTGCGGAGCCTATGAAAGTTTCTACAGAACCCCTGGGGTCCATGAAACACACACTGAGAACAGTTACTCGAAGAATTTACTATGTAAAGACAGAATTTAAGTTAGCTTGAAAAACATTGTTAACTAGATATTGCTGCGACTATCAGAGACATATTTGGAAAGAAAAAACATTATAGTTTTACCTAATATCATACAAATAAAATTTTAATGAGTTAAATACTTATATGCCTGTGGTTTTGTTAGCTAAAACTATTAGAAAAAGAGCAGATGTGTATCTAATGGAGGAATGAGGCAGACTTTTCTCTGAAAAAACACAAAAGAAAAATCATAAAAGGAAACACAGTTTTCACCAACAACAACTTGAAAGACTTTATATTGAGCAGCCTCAGTACACACAGAAATTTAAACAAAATGGGAAACTAAGAAAATAGTGTTTCCAACATATGTAATGATTAAAAAGTTGTGTCTTTCATACACAATGAGCTCTTATGAATTAAAAGGAAAAGGAAAATATGATGACATAATTCTCAATGAAAGAACTACAAGTGACTAATGGACAAATGAAAAACAATGTTTAATTTTCTATAGATACAACCATTTAAATGAAAACTGGTGAGGATGGGAAAAATGATTGTATTAATTATCTATTGTTATTGAAGAAGTTACCCCCAAATTTAGCAGCTTAAAGTAATAAACTGTTTCTCACAGTTTCTGTAGGTTAAGAATCTGGAGGCAGCTGAGCTGAGTAGTTCTAGCTCAGGGTTTTTTTTTTTCTTTTTACAAAGTTGCAGCCTTTTCAAGATTAACTGAAGCAGAATCCTGTTTCAAACTGATGTCATGTCTTCCTCTCCACTGGGCTTGGAACAATATGGCAGCTTGATTTCCCCAGTGCAAGCAATGAGATAGAGAAAGAAAGAGAGCTTGAAAGAATAAGAGAGTAGCAATCTTTTTATAACCCTGTTTCTGAAGTGATAGCTTATCATATCTACCATATTGTATTCAGTAGGACAAGTCACTATGTGCAGCCTACATTGAAGAGGAGAGAATCATCAGAGACTATGTCTTAGAGGCTACCTAATACAATGATAATCTCCAATATGGTCAGAGAGCAGTGAAACAGGGAGAAGGTACTATTTCAATCTCAGTGGAAGTTAATTATGCAATATATATATATAATGGACAGTAAAGAGATTAAACCAGTCAGTCCTAAAGGAAATCAACCCTGAATATTTATTGAAAGGACTGATGCTAAAGTGGAAACTCCAGTACTTTGGTCACCTGATGTGAAGAGATCACTCATTGGAAAAGACCCTGGTATTGGGATAAATAAAAGGCAGAAGGAGAAGGAATGAGATGGTTGGATGGCATCACCAAGTCAATGAGCATGAGTTTGAGCAAGCTCTGGGAGATGGTTAAGGACAGGGAAGCCTGGCATGCCACAGTCCATGGAGTCACAAAGAGTAGGACATAGCTAAGAGACTGAACTGACTGATTGATCAAAACTTTAAAGACCTTCTTGGCCATTTGACATGGCAATTTTATCTCTAAAAATTAACAACAAATACAAAGAATATGTAAAAGAGACTCATGGTGACAAATTGTAATAATGGGTAACTGGAAGAAACTTAAATTCCTAATAATATAAAAAAGAGTTAAATTATTATACATTTCTGGAGTTTAAAACTTAACAGCTTAAAGTAATAAACTGTTTCTCACAGTTTCTGTAGGTTAAGAATCTGGAGGCAGCTGAGCTGAGTAGTTCTAGCTCAGGGTTTTTTTTTTTCTTTTTACAAAGTTGCAGCCTTTTCAAGATTAACTGAAGCAGAATCCTGTTTCAAACTGATGTCATGTCTTCCTCTCCACTGGGCTTGGAACAATATGGCAGCTTGATTTCCCCAGTGCAAGCAATGAGATAGAGAAAGAAAGAGAGCTTGAAAGAATAAGAGAGTAGCAATCTTTTTATAACCCTGTTTCTGAAGTGATAGCTTATCATATCTACCATATTGTATTCAGTAGGACAAGTCACTATGTGCAGCCTACATTGAAGAGGAGAGAATCATCAGAGACTATGTCTTAGAGGCTACCTAATACAATGATAATCTCCAATATGGTCAGAGAGCAGTGAAACAGGGAGAAGGTACTATTTCAATCTCAGTGGAAGTTAATTATGCAATATATATATATAATGGACAGTAAAGAGATTAAACCAGTCAGTCCTAAAGGAAATCAACCCTGAATATTTATTGAAAGGACTGATGCTAAAGTGGAAACTCCAGTACTTTGGTCACCTGATGTGAAGAGATCACTCATTGGAAAAGACCCTGGTATTGGGATAAATAAAAGGCAGAAGGAGAAGGAATGAGATGGTTGGATGGCATCACCAAGTCAATGAGCATGAGTTTGAGCAAGCTCTGGGAGATGGTTAAGGACAGGGAAGCCTGGCATGCCACAGTCCATGGAGTCACAAAGAGTAGGACATAGCTAAGAGACTGAACTGACTGATTGATCAAAACTTTAAAGACCTTCTTGGCCATTTGACATGGCAATTTTATCTCTAAAAATTAACAACAAATACAAAGAATATGTAAAAGAGACTCATGGTGACAAATTGTAATAATGGGTAACTGGAAGAAACTTAAATTCCTAATAATATAAAAAAGAGTTAAATTATTATACATTTCTGGAGTTTAAAACTTAACAGCCCTTAAAACATTGAAAAAAACACTTTTAACAACAAAGACAGTTGCTTGTGATTTATAATTTATTGGGAATGTTTATGGGCTTCTCAGGTAGACCAGTTGGTAAAGACTCTGCCTACCAATGTAGGAGACACAAGTGACTCTGGTTGGATCTGCGGGTTGTGAAAATCCTCTGGAGTAAGAAATGGCAACTCACTCCAGTATTCTTGCCTGGAAAATTCAATGGACAGAGAAGGATGTATATATTATAGGATGATATGTTTTATAAAATAATGCATAATCTATGCACCAAAATTGCATTCATATATTTTTTTAATATTTTTTTTGATATGGACCATGTTTAAAGTCTTTATTGAACTTATTACAATATTACTTCTGTTTTTTATGTTTTGTTTTTTTGACCACAAGGCCTGTGGGATTTTAACTCCCTGACGAGGGATCAAACCTGCATTCCTTGCATTGGTAGGCGAAGTCTTAACCCCTGGACCATGAGGCGAGTCCCTGAATCCACATTTAGAAGAATAAGATTCTCATGTCAACAATGATTGCTTTTGTGTGGCAGCTTTCAGGGAACTTTTCTCATCTGTCATTTCTAGTTTCTAGTTTATCTGTATGGAGACTTTATTACCAGAAAATCAGAAAATAGAGAAGAACTATGGAAAACAGAGAAGTAATGAATCAGTTAAAATAATCAACAGATGAATTTTATAGAAATGATTTTGAGACCAGCTGTTAAAACATAATATAAAAGGATAATGACTATGTTTTCAGCTGTTATGATTCTTTTTCCATATGCAGCATGAGAAAGCATGAGCTGAGTGGCAGCACTGCTTTATATAGGCAATTATAAATCATAAAATTTGAGCTACATGGGGTGGAGTTTCAAGGAGAGTTATCAACCGTCTACTAGCTTATCACTGAAAAAATGAAATGAGACTGAACTGACTGATTGATCAAAACTTTAAAGACCTTCTTGGCCATTTGACATGGCAATTTTATCTCTAAAAATTAACAACAAATACAAAGAATATGTAAAAGAGACTCATGGTGACAAATTGTAATAATGGGTAACTGGAAGAAACTTAAATTCCTAATAATATAAAAAAGAGTTAAATTATTATACATTTCTGGAGTTTAAAACTTAACAGCCCTTAAAACATTGAAAAAAACACTTTTAACAACAAAGACAGTTGCTTGTGATTTATAATTTATTGGGAATGTTTATGGGCTTCTCAGGTAGACCAGTTGGTAAAGACTCTGCCTACCAATGTAGGAGACACAAGTGACTCTGGTTGGATCTGCGGGTTGTGAAAATCCTCTGGAGTAAGAAATGGCAACTCACTCCAGTATTCTTGCCTGGAAAATTCAATGGACAGAGAAGGATGTATATATTATAGGATGATATGTTTTATAAAATAATGCATAATCTATGCACCAAAATTGCATTCATATATTTTTTTAATATTTTTTTTGATATGGACCATGTTTAAAGTCTTTATTGAACTTATTACAATATTACTTCTGTTTTTTATGTTTTGTTTTTTTGACCACAAGGCCTGTGGGATTTTAACTCCCTGACGAGGGATCAAACCTGCATTCCTTGCATTGGTAGGCGAAGTCTTAACCCCTGGACCATGAGGCGAGTCCCTGAATCCACATTTAGAAGAATAAGATTCTCATGTCAACAATGATTGCTTTTGTGTGGCAGCTTTCAGGGAACTTTTCTCATCTGTCATTTCTAGTTTCTAGTTTATCTGTATGGAGACTTTATTACCAGAAAATCAGAAAATAGAGAAGAACTATGGAAAACAAAGAAGTAATGAATCAGTTAAAAATAATCAACAGATGAATTTTATAGAAATGATTTTGAGACCAGCTGTTAAAACATAATATAAAAGGATAATGACTATGTTTTCAGCTGTTATGATTCTTTTTCCATATGCAGCATGAGAAAGCATGAGCTGAGTGGCAGCACTGCTTTATATAGGCAATTATAAATCATAAAATTTGAGCTACATGGGGTGGAGTTTCAAGGAGAGTTATCAACCGTCTACTAGCTTATCACTGAAAAATAAATGATTTCTTCTTTGATTCCCGAAAATGTAGATACTTTCCAACTTTTTTATTGAATGATTGCCCTATTCTAGAAGGACAGGAATTAAGTGATGTAAGGGGTTGGTTCTAGTATAAATACAGTGGTTTTGGCCAATTTAATTGGAATTTCATCCAAAAGTTTTTAAGAAAGAGTATTAATTCAGGACATATTCACATTAATTCAAAGTAAAATTTCCAACCTACCATGGAGCATCTTTCCGTGTGTCCCTGGTGGTGAAGCCAAATAAAGCATACCTCTTGGTGTTACTCATAATCCCTTTTAAAGGCTCTTTACTACATCTTGTGACTCTTGTAACTAAGTACATACCATTTATAAATGAGAAATTTTAAAACAGGATTTTTTTTGAGGCCAGGAATAATGATTTTATTCGGAAAGTTATCTGACTGAGAAGATGGCCGATGGCTGACATATGTCTCAAAATAACCATCTTATCGAGGTCTAGATGCCAGTTTCTTTTACGCAACAGAGACAGAGAGGGAATGGGAAGTAAAGGAAAAAGGCAATTTATCTTGCAAAATAGGAGGGTATGTGTTCACTTCTTTTTGGTAGCCATTCCCAGGTGGGCAGGGTCCCATTGTCTGAAATAGGAAATTTTTTGAGACTTTCTGATGTCATATAAGAATTTGTTACTTCAGGATAGATCTGAGCAGCTGTAAGCAAGCAAAGGAAAAGAAAAGGAAAAGAAAAGAAAAAGAAAACTAATGCATCTTTAGCAGGTATAGTAGAAATTCCCTTAAGACATTCCATTCTATAACACGTTCTCATATGATGCATGCAAAGTTTAGGTTTTATGTGGAGTTCCACAATTGCCCTGCTATGCTGGTGTTTAGTAGCTGATCTAATATATCTTTGGGAAATGTTTACTATATTTTAAAAGTTGGATAAGAATCCATCCTCAAGCTTAAAACTGACATTCACAAGGGCATGATTGGCTGTCTCAGGTTGGAGAAAGCCCTGATTGTGGTGGAGTGAACTGAGCCAACTATTAATAATGTCAGAATACCATTCTGCAAAGCAGGGCGATGCTTAGTCAAAGTGATTCATATTAGCTGAGCATGAGAGAAGAAATCTGAACAGGCTATTTCAGAGTCCTGGACTGCCGTTGAATCCATCGGTCTTATGAACACAGTGGAAAGCATCAGGGTTCATGCTCCTGGCTGTTCAGACTTCTTAGTAAATGTTTCCCTGTGTCCCAAGAAGAAGACAGAGTGTTTTAATGTGGGAAATGGAACCTTCTGTGCTGTCTGTTCTGGGGAAAAGAATGTGGTTTCTAAAATATTACTTTTTGAACTTCCTGTACTGTATTTATACAATTCTGACTCTTTAAAAGGCTAAATTGTGTTATGACTAAACCAGTCACTGATAGACTCAATTTGTTCCAAGAGAAGAGTTTTTTGCCCTCTATGTGCAGTTTCCTTTGTGTGGTGCATTCTTTCCTGGGTCTACAGTTCTCTACAGGAGCAGGGAGTCATTAGCCTTGGGAACCACTTCACCACGGAGCATGCAACATAACCATATTTCACTTGGGAACATTTTATGGTTTAGTGTGAAAAGCAGGAGTGTGGAGTGGGACTAGACTGGAATCCAATCCATCCTGTCTTTGAGGTTCCTTTGTTGTTGTTCTTTTAGTTGCTAAGTCCTGTCTGACTCCTTTGTGACCCCACGTGACTGTAGCCTGCCAGGCTTCTCTGTCCATGGGATATCCTAGGTAGGAATACTGGAACGGGTTGCTATTTTCTCTTCCATGGCATCATCCCAATGCAGGGATCAAACTTGCGTCTCCATTAGCAGGTGGGTTCTTTACCACAGCACTGCCAGAGAAGCCCTGGGGTCCCTTTACTGATCCTCAATCTCCTCTTTGTTAAATGGAGATAATGGTCATAATCTCCCGAGGTAGTTTTGAAGATTAAAGAAGGGTACGTATCTAGCTCAGTGCCACATCATTAGGAATTGCTCCAGGAAGGGTAGTTTTTGACCAGACAACCAGAGCATTTGGTTTCATCTGGGTGTGGAAAATATGATTAGTTTATGAAAATGCATCAATGAATTTTCAAAGACAAGCATAGACCCCAGGTTATCTCTCTATACACTTTGTGAACTGAAAAAATAGGACATGAAGTCACAATAGAAATAACAGAGAAAGTAAGTGATGCTTTTGTATTTTTTTTTAATAGCGACTCCCAGTAAGAAATAGATTTCACATTGTGTCCCAGTTTACAATACATATGACCATCATAAATGCAACTGAAACTAAAGTTTAATGAAATAATACTCTTCCATGTGTGACATGCTCTGATATCTTCTCTTCTTTTAGGGTTAGAACCAACTAAGTTAAATTTCACAAGCACTCATGGGGAAAAGAATGTGGTTTCTAAAATATTACTTTTTGAACTTCCTGTACTGTATTTATACAATTCTGACTCTTTAAAAGGCTAAATTGTGTTATGACTAAACCAGTCACTGATAGACTCAATTTGTTCCAAGAGAAGAGTTTTTTGCCCTCTATGTGCAGTTTCCTTTGTGTGGTGCATTCTTTCCTGGGTCTACAGTTCTCTACAGGAGCAGGGAGTCATTAGCCTTGGGAACCACTTCACCACGGAGCATGCAACATAACCATATTTCACTTGGGAACATTTTATGGTTTAGTGTGAAAAGCAGGAGTGTGGAGTGGGACTAGACTGGAATCCAATCCATCCTGTCTTTGAGGTTCCTTTGTTGTTGTTCTTTTAGTTGCTAAGTCCTGTCTGACTCCTTTGTGACCCCACGTGACTGTAGCCTGCCAGGCTTCTCTGTCCATGGGATATCCTAGGTAGGAATACTGGAACGGGTTGCTATTTTCTCTTCCATGGCATCATCCCAATGCAGGGATCAAACTTGCGTCTCCATTAGCAGGTGGGTTCTTTACCACAGCACTGCCAGAGAAGCCCTGGGGTCCCTTTACTGATCCTCAATCTCCTCTTTGTTAAATGGAGATAATGGTCATAATCTCCCGAGGTAGTTTTGAAGATTAAAGAAGGGTACGTATCTAGCTCAGTGCCACATCATTAGGAATTGCTCCAGGAAGGGTAGTTTTTGACCAGACAACCAGAGCATTTGGTTTCATCTGGGTGTGGAAAATATGATTAGTTTATGAAAATGCATCAATGAATTTTCAAAGACAAGCATAGACCCCAGGTTATCTCTCTATACACTTTGTGAACTGAAAAAATAGGACATGAAGTCACAATAGAAATAACAGAGAAAGTAAGTGATGCTTTTGTATTTTTTTTTTTTAATAGCGACTCCCAGTAAGAAATAGATTTCACATTGTGTCCCAGTTTACAATACATATGACCATCATAAATGCAACTGAAACTAAAGTTTAATGAAATAATACTCTTCCATGTGTGACATGCTCTGATATCTTCTCTTCTTTTAGGGTTAGAACCAACTAAGTTAAATTTCACAAGCACTCATGATGTATTAAATAACAGATTGAGAATCACTGATTCAATGGAGAGTTGTTCATTCATTATACAAAGTCATTTTGTACTAGCTATTGCAAGTCATTTCATTTTACTTGTAGTTTATCATTATATTTGTTTTTAAATTATATTAATGAATGTTTGCTTCTAGAAAGTTGGAAGGAAACAAACGATTGCTAAGTATGTACAGTACTAGTTACTACCTGTGCTGTTTTACGTATATCTCCTCTCTTGTTATATGAATCTTATTACTACCCCCATTTTATAGATAAAGAAAACAAATTGCAACAGACAAAATATCTTGCCAGAGATGTCACACCTGTCAATTTCCCACTATTTTTCAATGCAAGAGGCCAAAGAACGTACAGTGACACATCTTTGAACCTTTATCTCCTGTACCTTATATTCTTTCCTCTAAATTAAATTATGAATCCTTGGTCATTTAAAAATGAAATTTGGGTTTAATTTATAACACAAAAATATGGAGAAAGGGTCACATTAATTTTACTTTGTATCATCTTAAATAAAGCGTAGCCCTCACCAAAAAGTATTCTGAAACGGTAGGTTAATTAGGTTAATTTGGCATTTCTTTGAAAAACAGAACTTCCTGGCATGAGACTGTTTTGATCCATGGTTCTAAAGAAAGCAGCTAAAAAAATTTTCCCCTTATAAAACACTTTTAGAAGAGTCAATAGAGGAATCTGTATTTCTTTGTTAAAAATAAACCCCTTTCATCTGGGTGTGGAAAATATGATTAGTTTATGAAAATGCATCAATGAATTTTCAAAGACAAGCATAGACCCCAGGTTATCTCTCTATACACTTTGTGAACTGAAAAAATAGGACATGAAGTCACAATAGAAATAACAGAGAAAGTAAGTGATGCTTTTGTATTTTTTTTTAATAGCGACTCCCAGTAAGAAATAGATTTCACATTGTGTCCCAGTTTACAATACATATGACCATCATAAATGCAACTGAAACTAAAGTTTAATGAAATAATACTCTTCCATGTGTGACATGCTCTGATATCTTCTCTTCTTTTAGGGTTAGAACCAACTAAGTTAAATTTCACAAGCACTCATGATGTATTAAATAACAGATTGAGAATCACTGATTCAATGGAGAGTTGTTCATTCATTATACAAAGTCATTTTGTACTAGCTATTGCAAGTCATTTCATTTTACTTGTAGTTTATCATTATATTTGTTTTTAAATTATATTAATGAATGTTTGCTTCTAGAAAGTTGGAAGGAAACAAACGATTGCTAAGTATGTACAGTACTAGTTACTACCTGTGCTGTTTTACGTATATCTCCTCTCTTGTTATATGAATCTTATTACTACCCCCATTTTATAGATAAAGAAAACAAATTGCAACAGACAAAATATCTTGCCAGAGATGTCACACCTGTCAATTTCCCACTATTTTTCAATGCAAGAGGCCAAAGAACGTACAGTGACACATCTTTGAACCTTTATCTCCTGTACCTTATATTCTTTCCTCTAAATTAAATTATGAATCCTTGGTCATTTAAAAATGAAATTTGGGTTTAATTTATAACACAAAAATATGGAGAAAGGGTCACATTAATTTTACTTTGTATCATCTTAAATAAAGCGTAGCCCTCACCAAAAAGTATTCTGAAACGGTAGGTTAATTAGGTTAATTTGGCATTTCTTTGAAAAACAGAACTTCCTGGCATGAGACTGTTTTGATCCATGGTTCTAAAGAAAGCAGCTAAAAAAATTTTCCCCTTATAAAACACTTTTAGAAGAGACAATAGAGGAATCTGTATTCTCTTTAGTTAAAAATAAACCCTGCTGTGATAGTAGATCATAAACCTAGAAGGATTTTTGTTGGATTCAGTGTTTGAAAGGATGATCAAACTCCAAGTTTATTTTTTCATAGTTTTCTTTTTCCCCTACAGATTCTTCCCCACAACGGATTAACAGCAGACATTTGAAGTTGTACTGTTTAAATATCTTTGAATTATTTTTGTTTAAAAATGTCAATTGGGTACGATAGGAAAAGTACATTTTTTTCCTTGTAACTTCAAAACAACTGAACAGAACCTTTGGACTGAAACCAAGAATTGAATGTTTTCCCTTTAAGATTTTCTCTTCTGAAAAGTAATGAATGAGTTTCTTTGCAAGTTTAACTATTTCAGGTTTCAAGTCTCTGACTTTCGGCATCCTAGGATATTAAAACATAAGGTTTCATGAATATATAGGCAAGCTTTGGCTTACTCTCAAATTGGAAGTTATGTAAACTTCAGATACACATAAAGCTAATATACAGATGAAATGTTTTACAACATGTAAACAACAGGGTTCCATTTTGGTAGTGACCACTTGTTTAAGCTTGCATTAGTGAATGACATCCCTTGAGGAGTCACAAGGTGGATGGAAGAGGAAAGATCAGTTTCTGCTTGTCCTCCATGGCCTCTGAAAAGAGGTCCATCTCTGTGATGCTCCTAGAGGGCACAGCTGTGTCCAATAACTTTCATTTTATTCATTTATGTAAAGCCTGTGCAGGCTGTGAGACCCATCAGAGACTGGCCAAGTTCCATAATAGCTGAGACCCCCCCCTTGGGACAGTGGACTTCTGAGGTCTACTTTCAGAGGGCCCATGCGGGCTTCTGTTTTTGAGTCAGAGCTTGCAGGGGCGTAGAAGGGAGCTCTGCTACCCCCACGCCCTGGACTTCAGGGGATCCCAACATCCTCAGGCTTGCACCTGCCACTGAGCAGAACTCAGAGATAAGCTTCAAAAACCTTCTATTCTGGCAATGTGACACTGGGGAAGATGTGAAAATGACAAAGCCAGATCTTAAACACTAATGGCATTATGAAATCATTCTTAAAAAATTTAAAGGTATAGCTCGTTCTTTTTTCCAACTGTCTCCTTGAAATCTAGCCAATGTTTGCAAATAGGTATAAGAGCCAGTACATCCCTTTTGCCTTTCCATTCAAAACTGGTTGCATCTATAGGCAGATGCGTTCCTTTTTGTGTTTGAAGGAAATTTGTAGTGATAAGATGGATGGTAACTCTCACTGAATGGTGACTCAGTTGATAGGTGAAGGTTTTCGGAAGGAAAATATGGAATGATAGATTAGTAGACCTGTTGATGGACTCACTTTGTGTTCTTATTTTCTTTGTACTCTCTGATAAAACCAAATTTGTGACAAAGTGCTATAGAGCAAAAATATATATAATATGAACTTGGTGCAAAAGAAGATATATTCTACTTATTTTCTATAGATGCTTAAGTGATTCTACTGAATAAATATAATGCATAAAAGAGAGGAAAACTAACAAGACTATTCAAAATAATATATATATACATAAAACTGAATCACCTTCCTATATACCTGACACTAACACAACATCATAAATGACCCATACTTCAATAAATTTTTATAAAAATAAAAATAACAGACTTCAAAAAATATAAGAATTATTTTTATTAGTCACAAATGGAATATTTTATAATTACATAGAAATAAAAGAGCAGTGTGTTTAAAACTGCACTTCAGGATAATTAATCTGGCATCATCTGTGTTTATTTTTAGCAATAAACATAACGTTTTAAAGATCAGCGTTCAGCATTATTATAAGAAAATAGCTGTAGGGCAAACTAATACAATACCAAGAGAGAAGAAAATACACAGAGTTCTAGTTAAAACTTGCTTTCTAACTAGTAACCTTGGGCAAGTCACATTATGATGCCGAATTTAGTTTTCTGCTCTATAAAATATGAATGAAGTCATCTATGTCATCTTTTTTTAAGTTCTAGAAGAAATATTTTGGGTGGGACATCACTATTTCACCAAAAACAAAGTGCCTGGGAGTTTAACAGATGCATCTGCCTTTTAGGCTTCCCAGCTCCAGGCTCCCTTCTGTGGCCGGGAGAAGTCTGAACTGTCAGCTTCTATGCAGCTGTCCTGCCAGGTGTGGGTCTTCTGTCCCAACACTTTCCCTCTGCAGTCTTTCCCTGGACTCTGCTTCAGCCATTCTCTATTGGTACCTGTTCCATGAAGACATCACACCCACTTCCTTCTCTGAGTCAATTCCTCTCTACACCATCTTCTCTGTGTTCCTGCCATAGCTACCATCTCCATTATTGGATAAGTTTTTAAAGAGTTTTTTTTTGTAATGTGGACCATTTTTTAAAAAGTTTTCATTGAATTTGTTACAATACTGTTTCTGTTTTGTTTTTTTGTTTTTTTTCGCTGAGAAGCATATAGCTTCCTGACCAGCGACCCATCAAAAGTGTACCCTCTGGGCTTCCCTGGTAGTCTAGTGGGTAGAGAGTTCACCTTGCTTTGCAAGGGGCACTGGTTCGATCGCTGGCCCAGGAAGATCCCACGTACTGCGGAGCAGCTGGACTGGTGTGTCCAATTACAAGCCAGCACTCTGGAGAGCATGTGCCCAGAACCAGTGCTCTGCAATAAGAGGGGCCACTGCAATGGGAGGCCCACACAGGCCAAAGAATAAAAGATGGATGAAAATAAATATAAAAAATAATAAAAGAGGCATGATGGGGAAAAAATGTTAAAAAAAATAAAATATTAAAAAAAAGTGCACCCCCTACATTGGAAGGTGAAGCCCTAAACCCTAACCTTCCAGGAGAGTCCCTCCATTATTGGATTTTTAAAAACTCTTCAGTCCCAATTTTAAAGGTGTCATAAAACACTTATATTCAGACTATCTAGGTTCAAATTCTAAGTCTATCACTTTTAATAACAGGTGACTTTGGGCAAATACCAAGTGTCTATTTTTCAAGCTGTATCATGGAAATAAGAACATATGAAGTTATGACATTTAAGAGATTTACACGTAAAATCCTAACTCTGTACCTGCCATGTAGGAAACAATCTTGAAGAGTTAACAGCATTTTCAGTCACAGAAAATACTGTCTGGGTTGGGCTTCCCTGGTGGTCCAGTGGGTAATGACACCGCCTTGCAGTGCAGGGGGTGCTGGTTTGATCCCTGGCCTGGGAAAATCCCACATGCCGCAGAGCAGCTGGACCCATGTGTCCAAATACCGAGCCAGAGTTCTGGAACACATGCGCCCAGAGCTAGTGCTCTGCAGCGAGAGAGCCCACTGTGATGGGAGGCCCACACAGGCCAAAGAACAAAGATAAATAAATGAAAGACCAATAGAAGTGCCCCCCTCAAAAAAAAATTAAAAAAAAAAAAAAGAAAATATTGTCTGGGTTTACTAAGCCCGTTTGATAGCATTAGCTCCTTGCTTTGGAATTGCATATTTAGTCTGTTGTCTCTCTACATAGAGGATTTCCTGGTGGCTCAGAGGCAGAAAATCTGCCTACAATGTAGGAGACTGAAGTTTGATCCCTGGATTGGGAAGATCTCCTGGAGAAGGGAATGGCTGCCCACTCCAGGATTCTTGCCTGAAGAATTTCATGGCCACTGCTGCCTCTACAACCCAGTTAAACCCTATGGTCTCTGCAAACAGAAACTGCTGTGTTCTAAGGAATTAAAAATTAGCCAGTCTCATAGAGGAGGCCAAATAAATATTGAACGAAAACATGGTTATTCCATTTTACAACTTAATAGGGGAAAGAATTGGTCTGCAATTCTAATTCAGAAATAAACTCTCTAGTTAACCTGAATGATTTAGGAGTTAATTTTTTTTAACAACCTAGAACTTCTGGTATACCAACAACTCATTTGAAAAAATATTCAAGTGTTTATTGTAATATTTTGGTCATCCAAGAAGACTGAGCAGGTGTGATTTCCCTCTCAAGGGAACTTAGCTCTTTGGTGATTTATTCGTTGGGGAATAAATTCTATACAGCTCTGTATTTAGAAAACAACCTCACAATATGTTCAGGTATTCTTTATTTGGCATCTCTTCGATGAAGGCAATGTAAATTAGTAATCAGATATGGTCAAAGTAGCAAAAAAAAAAAATGCCCTCACCATTATTTATTTTCTAAAATCTAATTCAGAAGCAAGAAGGCAACCTGTGGGAAATTCCATAATGAAACATGATCTCTTTTTGATTACAAAAATGATGGAAGTTTATGCAGATTCATGTCTGAGGTACCAAGATTTCCAGTTGCATAGATTCATCATCAATCTCATTTTGTGGACAAAAACGAGAAGGAAAAAAAAGCGATTTGTTTGGTCATTGGGATTTAGACACAGGTTTCTTGTTTCTTAGTCTTTATAATATAAACTTCTGCCCAAACCTGCTGCCCTTTTGCATTGCTCAGCTGTTCAAAGAGATCATATCCCCTGGGTCCTGTAAGAATTCAGAGTCATTCTCTTCAGCTTCCCTCCACTTTTCACATCTGGACCCTCCTGTTTGTTTCCAGGGATCTTGTTCTCTGAATCTTCTCTCTTCAACTCAAATTCCTCTGGCCAAAGTAGCAGCATAAGGTGGGGGATACTTATTTCTGGGTGTTACTGCAGTCAGGACAAACCTGTAGTAAGTTCACTGGCCTTAAGACATCAGCCCCAAAGCATACTACTTGGATACATAGACACATGGATTGGGAAGATCTCCTGGAGAAGGGAATGGCTGCCCACTCCAGGATTCTTGCCTGAAGAATTTCATGGCCACTGCTGCCTCTACAACCCAGTTAAACCCTATGGTCTCTGCAAACAGAAACTGCTGTGTTCTAAGGAATTAAAAATTAGCCAGTCTCATAGAGGAGGCCAAATAAATATTGAACGAAAACATGGTTATTCCATTTTACAACTTAATAGGGGAAAGAATTGGTCTGCAATTCTAATTCAGAAATAAACTCTCTAGTTAACCTGAATGATTTAGGAGTTAATTTTTTTTAACAACCTAGAACTTCTGGTATACCAACAACTCATTTGAAAAAATATTCAAGTGTTTATTGTAATATTTTGGTCATCCAAGAAGACTGAGCAGGTGTGATTTCCCTCTCAAGGGAACTTAGCTCTTTGGTGATTTATTCGTTGGGGAATAAATTCTATACAGCTCTGTATTTAGAAAACAACCTCACAATATGTTCAGGTATTCTTTATTTGGCATCTCTTCGATGAAGGCAATGTAAATTAGTAATCAGATATGGTCAAAGTAGCAAAAAAAAAAAATGCCCTCACCATTATTTATTTTCTAAAATCTAATTCAGAAGCAAGAAGGCAACCTGTGGGAAATTCCATAATGAAACATGATCTCTTTTTGATTACAAAAATGATGGAAGTTTATGCAGATTCATGTCTGAGGTACCAAGATTTCCAGTTGCATAGATTCATCATCAATCTCATTTTGTGGACAAAAACGAGAAGGAAAAAAAAGCGATTTGTTTGGTCATTGGGATTTAGACACAGGTTTCTTGTTTCTTAGTCTTTATAATATAAACTTCTGCCCAAACCTGCTGCCCTTTTGCATTGCTCAGCTGTTCAAAGAGATCA
Organism: Tragulus kanchil; assembly: GCA_022376925.1. Classification (NCBI taxonomy): domain Eukaryota; kingdom Metazoa; phylum Chordata; class Mammalia; order Artiodactyla; family Tragulidae; genus Tragulus; species Tragulus kanchil. The sequence goes on from JAIOJX010000023.1 coordinate 137,228,772, forward strand.
TATCCCCTGGGTCCTGTAAGAATTCAGAGTCATTCTCTTCAGCTTCCCTCCACTTTTCACATCTGGACCCTCCTGTTTGTTTCCAGGGATCTTGTTCTCTGAATCTTCTCTCTTCAACTCAAATTCCTCTGGCCAAAGTAGCAGCATAAGGTGGGGGATACTTATTTCTGGGTGTTATGCAGTCAGGACAAACCTGTAGTAAGTTCACTGGCCTTAAGACATCAGCCCCAAAGCATACTACTTGGATACATAGACACAATGAGATGTATGTGGTCTTCTTAAGGGATATTCCAGATGTGTGTGCCAAGCAACAAAGAAACTTAACATGAAGATAAAACATCCTTAAAATAGAGGACTTAATACAGTATCAGGAAGGGAGAAAATACATGCGTGTATAATTTACTTCAAATGTACCATAGGAATGAAAGATAATAATAATAAAAGAAACTGAGAGACAAGTGGATAGAGCTAGCATAAGGGAAACCTGCTCACTTCTTGTTCAATTTTTCTACTAATATAAAACTGCTCTAAAAATCATCTATTCATTTTTTAAAGGCCTACAAAATTAGTAAAATAGGTGAAAGTTAATAAGTTATGCAAATAAAAATATGTGGCTGATAAAAAATTAAAATTTATTATTGTTAGAGCCTGCTATTCAAATGAGCCACTGATGAGAAAATGATGATAAATGTATAAAACCCCTGAAGCTATTTTATAATTTGAAACAATGTTTATATTTTCTATACAGTGACTTGAAAACAGAGGAGATCACGACCTATCCTGATTCTGTAAATAAGCATCTTCTTGCTTTGGTGATGGTGGTTTAGTCAGATTGTCTTGAAGTTCTTTCTGTGATTTACTCAGTGATATTGAACAGGCTCTAAAGCAAGAAAAGAAGGGATACTGGATAAAGTAAATAAACTTAACAAGGCAGAAGATCCATGTACCCGGAGAGTTCAACAATTTAGAAGATTCGTCTGACTTTTTTAAAGCCCAAAATTCATCTCTGTTGATTATAACAGGAAACTATTCGGTGCTTTTCATTGCTCAGCTGTTCAAAGAGATCATATCCCCTGGGTCCTGTAAGAATTCAGAGTCATTCTCTTCAGCTTCCCTCCACTTTTCACATCTGGACCCTCCTGTTTGTTTCCAGGGATCTTGTTCTCTGAATCTTCTCTCTTCAACTCAAATTCCTCTGGCCAAAGTAGCAGCATAAGGTGGGGGATACTTATTTCTGGGTGTTACTGCAGTCAGGACAAACCTGTAGTAAGTTCACTGGCCTTAAGACATCAGCCCCAAAGCATACTACTTGGATACATAGACACAATGAGATGTATGTGGTCTTCTTAAGGGATATTCCAGATGTGTGTGCCAAGCAACAAAGAAACTTAACATGAAGATAAAACATCCTTAAAATAGAGGACTTAATACAGTATCAGGGAAGGGAGAAAATACATGCGTGTATAATTTACTTCAAATGTACCATAGGAATGAAAGATAATAATAATAAAAGAAACTGAGAGACAAGTGGATAGAGCTAGCATAAGGGAAACCTGCTCACTTCTTGTTCAATTTTTCTACTAATATAAAACTGCTCTAAAAATCATCTATTCATTTTTTAAAGGCCTACAAAATTAGTAAAATAGGTGAAAGTTAATAAGTTATGCAAATAAAAATATGTGGCTGATAAAAAATTAAAATTTATTATTGTTAGAGCCTGCTATTCAAATGAGCCACTGATGAGAAAATGATGATAAATGTATAAAACCCCTGAAGCTATTTTATAATTTGAAACAATGTTTATATTTTCTATACAGTGACTTGAAAACAGAGGAGATCACGACCTATCCTGATTCTGTAAATAAGCATCTTCTTGCTTTGGTGATGGTGGTTTAGTCAGATTGTCTTGAAGTTCTTTCTGTGATTTACTCAGTGATATTGAACAGGCTCTAAAGCAAGAAAAGAAGGGATACTGGATAAAGTAAATAAACTTAACAAGGCAGAAGATCCATGTACCCGGAGAGTTCAACAATTTAGAAGATTCGTCTGACTTTTTTAAAGCCCAAAATTCATCTCTGTTGATTATAACAGGAAACTAGTCTTCCAAGTTAGAGAATGCATGTGTGTGTGGTCGAAACCTTCTTTAAAAAAAAAAATGCATAGATAAGTGTAAAAGGCTGTTTGAGGAAATTGCAACTTCCCATATTGTCTCTCTTCATTAAGTCTCTGAAAATAGTTTAGTCAATTCATACAGAGAAATGCATAGTCCTTGAAAAATAACATGTGTGTAAAATACCTAGTGAGACCTACCTATAGCCCTATTTTGTACACAACAAAATTGTGTATACGTTCATCCTTGAGGAAACTTGCTAGCAATTTTTATTTTGAAGCTCACTGACAAAGATAGAATAAATTAATAACTTGCTTTCCATTGGGCCAAAATGTCCAAAGAAAAATCCTGTTGTTCATTGTCTAATTGCTAACAAAGTCACAGAATAGTTAAAAGACCTCAATCTGGCAATACTGTCCTTCCTCTCTTCAGCGTTTTAGTGACGCCAAGTGTAGTGAGCCAGCTTACAGATGACACACACACAAAGTCTGTATTACTGTGCACTCTGAGATCCTAAATTTCTAGTAGTTTCTCACTGAATGCAGCAAAATAAACTGAGGGGAGGGGCAAGCAGGCCTGGGGTAGAGTGGGGAATGATTTTAAAAGAAGGAAGAGGGAGACAAAGAATACAAACTGGCAACTAGCTAGTTAAAATAATCATGATGTTGGTCTTCTTCCATAGGAAATATGTGCTTCATCCTTCTCCAGTGGTGGGAAATTGCAGGTCTCCTGGTAAGACCAGGAGACTCAGCTGAGGTTAGAGATGAATGCTTGCCACGTGTGACCAAGTGGGAGGAAGCCGTGGTGAGACAGGGAAGGAAAGCAAGAACTCACATCGAGTCTGGTGTGATTGATGTTGAATCCCTTTAGCGGTGATTTCTGTGTTCTGTGCGGGTTATGGGCGTTTGAACTCACTTTGTGCCCTTCGCAAAGAAATGTCTTTTGGCTCAGATTAAGTTGTGATCTTTTAACTTTGGCATCTCTTCTTGCCATTCCCCCCTGGGTTCAGCATTTCCAGTTTACTCTCAGCCACAGCTGCAGTCAGTCTTTGAGAGCTCTAAAGCTAATGCAATCCCAGGTTATACTGAGGCATTTAGTGATGTTCTGGATGCTAAGTCCCTTCTGTCATGTCTGACTCTGTGACCCCATGGACTGTAGCCCTCCAGGCTCCTCTGTCCTTGGGATTCTCCAGACAAGAATACTGGAGTGAGGTGCCATGCCCTCTTCCAGGGGATCTTCCTGACCCAGGGATTGAACCTGTGTTTCTTAGGTCTCCTGCATTGTTCTTTACCACTAGCGCCATCTGGGAAGGGAATTTGCCACATCCCATAAGGAAATGACAGCTTAGTCCTAAGGCAACCTTTGACCCTCTCCCCATGACCCAGTTTACAATGCTGTCATGGTGGCTCTTCCAAGTTAATTGGCTTCATTACAGCAAAAAAGGGATCAGGAAGATAGATTGGGACAAAAGGCTTTCATGAACACGCTCGAGGGCATTTAAATGGAAGGGAAGGGCTCTTGGCTTTTTTCCCCCAGACACTAAAGAGAAAGGAGACAGACAGTTGAGGCAGGAGTTCTTATACACTATGCAGATTATTATGATTAAAACCTCCTAAGTAAACTGGGCTGCTGGGGAACCTTTACATTTTGTCTTTTTGAAATCCCGAAAGCTTTGGAAATTGGAAAACTCAAACTACTGGCCTACAAAACCCCAGAGAACCAGCAGACCAGAAAAGGAAACCTGGCATAATAAGAATAAACAATGAATCTACTTAAGATGGATGTGTATTGTCAAAAGAAAGGTACAATGTAGACAAATTTCAGGCTCACCAGACTCTTTCCAGTTCTTCTGCTCTTCTTTTTCCCCCCTCTGACAGCTCCCTAGAGTTTTCTGATGCCTCTCTTGAACAATACTGGTAGCTAAGTTCCCTTTTTTATGGCTCTTATGTTTCCCAGTGTGTCTTGGCGTCATCTTTGTCTTCCCAAGGGGCTTTCATAACATCCTTACCTGTGATAAGGATACTTAGACGTTCTTAAAAATGGAGAAAAGTCCTACATATATGCCTTTTAAAAATCTTTTTGATTTGCTTTTTTAAAAATTTTATTCATTCTAATTTTAAAGAGGAGCAAAGTGTTGGACTTCCCCAAGCGGTTCCTGTGGTATAGGAGACTTGCAGGAGATGAGGGTTCAATCTCTGGGTTGGGAAGATCCCCTGGACAAGAAATTGGCAACCCATGCCAGTATTCTTGCCTTGGAAATCCCATGGACAGAGGAGCCTGGCAGGCATCAGTTCAAAGGGTCTCAAAGAGTCAGACACGTTGAGTGTAGACCTTACTCTTTATGTCTTTCTCAGGCTACAGTAGTAAATAGTTGCCACATTGAATCTGCACAAAATATTCATATTTACTCCTTTTCTGTTCATTGAATGGAAAATTAACTTTTGCTTCTACAAATGGCTAGGGACGGATATTTTCCATCTTGTTTCCAATTAGAAAGTAGTAGCCTGCCTTGAAAACATGTGCCAGAAAAGCTGACTATTGCTGGGATAAGATAATTATGATGGTAATAATCCATTTAAAAAGAAATGTCAGCTGCTCCTGTTATATTCCTCACAGAATAGAGCGGTGGCTGCTTTCAGGATGATGCTTTCAGGACCCTGTATATACTTTTATTTCCCTACATGAATCTTTCATCTTTTTACCGACATTTATTCTTTTCATGCAATTATCCTGAAAGGACACACGGGCCAGGCAAATGGGTTGTTGTCTGCCTCTGAAGAAACATTCCTATCTTGTCGCTGAGCTTTCAAGTTCTGTGATCAGGAACCCTCAGGCCCATTTTTAAGGGGGATTCAGGCTGGCTGAGATGCTCTGTCTCCCCAAATGTCCAAAAATGAGATTACACAATGGGTAAGATCAATTTACTGGAAGGTATTTAGGCAATAAATCTGGAGCTTTTTGTCTAGTCACTGTTTCTTTCAAGCTTTGTGACTGAAAATTAAGCCACAAGGGCTTTGACAAATTGAATATTACTCCATCTAATTGTGTGTGTTTAAGCTTATCACGGTGAATCGAGGCATTGTGACTGCCTAGGAGGCCAGCAAAGCCTTTGTTTAATCAGCGCAGTGCCATTTAACAGCGATAAATCACCCAACTCGAATGTCATAATAAGGTCACAGAAACTTGAAGGTTAAAAAGAGTGAACATTAAAGTCAGCTGATAAGCAGAGGGAAAGAGCATGTGGTACCAGGGGAAGTTGTGAGAGCTTGGCTTTGTTAGAAGCTGGTAGAACAACTAATGAGAACTCAGGCTTAGCTTTCAGCTGAGATCAGAAACGCTGTGCGTCACTTGGTTGAGAAGAAAGTCACTCTGTGAGTTCCCTAGTGGCCATCTGTCTGTGGGCAGGTAACTCCTGCCCATAGAGTACTTGAGTTTAGCAGTTCATCCTACAAATGTTTGTTTCTCCACAGATACCACATTCATGATTTTTTACTTCAGTTATTCTTTGCATTGTTTTGTTTGATGTTTATTTCTTTTTTTCTTTTTTTTTTATTACCTCTAAGTCATCATTTATTTTCATCAATCTTTATTCTTTGGCATGTGTGGGCCTCCCATCGCAGTGGTCTCTCTTATCTACAGAGCACTGGCTCTGGGCACACACGCTCCAAAGTGCTGGCTTATAATTGGACACACCGGCCCAGCTACTCCTTGGCATGTGGGATCTTCCCGGGCCAGAGATTGAACCAGTGCCCCTTATACTGAAAGGTGGACTCTTCTCTCACTGGACCAACAGGGAAACCCTTATGTTTCTTTTAATAAGAAAGAGTTCAGATGTGATCTGGTACCACAGACAAGCAGAAATAATACCCAGTTACAAAATATCCATTGGAAGGATTGATGCTGAGGCTGAAGCTCCAATACTTTGGCCACTTGATGCAAAGAGCCAACTCATTGGAAAAGACCCTGATGCTGGGAAAGATTGAAGGCAAGGGGAGAAGGGGGCTTCAGAAGATGAGATGGTTATATGGCATCATGGACTCAATTGACATGAGTCTGAGCAAACACCAGGAGATAGTGAAAAATTGGGAAGACTGGCATGCTTCAGTCCACAGGGCTGACATGACTTAGGCCCCCAAAGAAGAACAAGGGGTTTAGCTTATCACGGTGAATCGAGGCATTGTGACTGCCTAGGAGGCCAGCAAAGCCTTTGTTTAATCAGCGCAGTGCCATTTAACAGCGATAAATCACCCAACTCGAATGTCATAATAAGGTCACAGAAACTTGAAGGTTAAAAAGAGTGAACATTAAAGTCAGCTGATAAGCAGAGGGAAAGAGCATGTGGTACCAGGGGAAGTTGTGAGAGCTTGGCTTTGTTAGAAGCTGGTAGAACAACTAATGAGAACTCAGGCTTAGCTTTCAGCTGAGATCAGAAACGCTGTGCGTCACTTGGTTGAGAAGAAAGTCACTCTGTGAGTTCCCTAGTGGCCATCTGTCTGTGGGCAGGTAACTCCTGCCCATAGAGTACTTGAGTTTAGCAGTTCATCCTACAAATGTTTGTTTCTCCACAGATACCACATTCATGATTTTTTACTTCAGTTATTCTTTGCATTGTTTTGTTTGATGTTTATTTCTTTTTTTCTTTTTTTTTTATTACCTCTAAGTCATCATTTATTTTCATCAATCTTTATTCTTTGGCATGTGTGGGCCTCCCATCGCAGTGGTCTCTCTTATCTACAGAGCACTGGCTCTGGGCACACACGCTCCAAAGTGCTGGCTTATAATTGGACACACCGGCCCAGCTACTCCTTGGCATGTGGGATCTTCCCGGGCCAGAGATTGAACCAGTGCCCCTTATACTGAAAGGTGGACTCTTCTCTCACTGGACCAACAGGGAAACCCTTATGTTTCTTTTAATAAGAAAGAGTTCAGATGTGATCTGGTACCACAGACAAGCAGAAATAATACCCAGTTACAAAATATCCATTGGAAGGATTGATGCTGAGGCTGAAGCTCCAATACTTTGGCCACTTGATGCAAAGAGCCAACTCATTGGAAAAGACCCTGATGCTGGGAAAGATTGAAGGCAAGGAGAGAAGGGGGCTTCAGAAGATGAGATGGTTATATGGCATCATGGACTCAATTGACATGAGTCTGAGCAAACACCAGGAGATAGTGAAAAATTGGGAAGACTGGCATGCTTCAGTCCACAGGGCTGACATGACTTAGCGACAGAACAACAACACAACATATTTATGGAAAGGAACAATTGGATTTACTTGCTTGCAAGGGAGGTTTTGTTGCCTGCAGAACATGCCAAATTGGATGTTATCAGAGAAAATAAAATAACTAAAGATATGTATATTTTTTTTCATTTTTAGCACCCAAGAAGGTATCATGTAGTCTGATAAGTCCCTGTAAGCACCTCAAGATAAAACTTGTGAAACGTGGGTTGATTTTTCCTGATTGGACTTCAGGATGGAGGCCCTTTGAAAACCAGCGTGCTATGCTCCCCCTGCCATGCCTTGGGCTCTCATCAGTGCTGTTTGACTAGCTGACTGACTCTGAAAACAGAGCTGTGGTAAATGGTAAATAGAAAAAAAACAAAAAAAGCCATATGTGTTCTTTTTTTACTGAGGAATACTAGGCAACTTCCATTCAGCTCACAGACTTCCTGCAGAAATTTTGAATATTTTATAACGTGATAAAACTGAGTATAATGACCATTGTTCAGATTTGGAATAAACAGCACATAGACTGAGAACAAGGACCACATCTTATAGGGAGAATGGGGCTTGAAGCAAAGTGACTGAGACTTGCCCTCTAGTTCCGTGAAGGCCTTCAAGGTCCACTGGCCACATGTCACTGTGGACCATGCAGAGGTGACCATTCTAATATGAAATGTGCTGCAAGTGTGAAATACATACCAGGCTTCAAAGACTTTGTGTAAAGAAAAAGAAATACTAACTGGGACTTCCTTGGTGGTTCAGTGGCTAAGACTCCATGTTCCCAATGCAGGGGTCTTGGGTTCAGTTTTTGTCAGAAAATAATACCCAGTTACAAAATATCCATTGGAAGGATTGATGCTGAGGCTGAAGCTCCAATACTTTGGCCACTTGATGCAAAGAGCCAACTCATTGGAAAAGACCCTGATGCTGAGAAAGAGTGAAGGCAAGGAGAAGGGGGCTTCAGAAGATGAGATGGTTATATGGCATCATGGACTCAATTGACATGAGTCTGAGCAAACACCAGGAGATAGTGAAAAATTGGGAAGACTGGCATGCTTCAGTCCACAGGGCTGACATGACTTAGCGACAGAACAACAACACAACATATTTATGGAAAGGAACAATTGGATTTACTTGCTTGCAAGGGAGGTTTTGTTGCCTGCAGAACATGCCAAATTGGATGTTATCAGAGAAAATAAAATAACTAAAGATATGTATATTTTTTCATTTTTAGCACCCAAGAAGGTATCATGTAGTCTGATAAGTCCCTGTAAGCACCTCAAGATAAAACTTGTGAAACGTGGGTTGATTTTTCCTGATTGGACTTCAGGATGGAGGCCCTTTGAAAACCAGCATGCTATGCTCCCCCTGCCATGCCTTGGGCTCTCATCAGTGCTGTTTGACTAGCTGACTGACTCTGAAAACAGAGCTGTGGTAAATGGTAAATAGAAAAAAAACAAAAAAAGCCATATGTGTTCTTTTTTTACTGAGGAATACTAGGCAACTTCCATTCAGCTCACAGACTTCCTGCAGAAATTTTGAATATTTTATAACGTGATAAAACTGAGTATAATGACCATTGTTCAGATTTGGAATAAACAGCACATAGACTGAGAACAAGGACCACATCTTATAGGGAGAATGGGGCTTGAAGCAAAGTGACTGAGACTTGCCCTCTAGTTCCGTGAAGGCCTTCAAGGTCCACTGGCCACATGTCACTGTGGACCATGCAGAGGTGACCATTCTAATATGAAATGTGCTGCAAGTGTGAAATACATACCAGGCTTCAAAGACTTTGTGTAAAGAAAAAGAAATACTAACTGGGACTTCCTTGGTGGTTCAGTGGCTAAGACTCCATGTTCCCAATGCAGGGGTCTTGGGTTCAGTTTTTTGTCAGAGAACTAGATCCCACAAGCCAAAACTAAGATTGAAGATCCTCTATGCCTGTGTGCTGCAATTAAGACCTAGTGCAGTCAAATACATAAATAAAAATATTTTTTTAAAAAAGAATGAGAACTATCTCCTGAATAATTATATATATTAACTACATGTTGAAGTGACAGTATTTTGTTCTGAGTTAAATGGAATACATTATGAAGGTCAGTTTTATCTATTTCTTTTCACTCTTCTTTAATGTCAGTGCTGAGAAATTTAAATTCCATATATAGCTTGCATTATATTCCTATAGAACAGTGTACACCAGTGAAGAGTCACCTCTTCACCATTGGTATCATCACTGGCCTGGACCGGATGTGAGCCTGTAAATGTAGAGGTGAACCACTTCCTGACCCATCCTAATCCCCTTAACAAGGCTGTGTCCCAGAGCTTTTAGCTTCAAATCGAAGAGCTGGAGTTGTTATACCAAATGGAAAATAAGTTTAGTAGTATCAGCTGTAGCCTTGACAACTAAAGGATTGTTTCTGGGAAGACAGGAATTGGCATTATTTGGCTTGAAGGAGAGAATGACAGTGTTCAATTGAATAAGCCTGTTTGGAGACCTAACGTGACAAGTTAAGACTGCACCACTGAGGGCTGGAGGTTAACTTAAATGATTTCTTAAGAGTCGGGTTGTTTAACACTTGGGACAGGTTGTGACTCTTCTTTTTCTGAAGGGCAATGATAATCAGGTAGGGGCTTCTCTGAAGTCTTAGATAAGTATAAGATTGTAGAAAACAATTTAAAGATAGCGACCCTAGTATCAGTACTTCTTCAGATACTAGGAGTGCTTCTGAAAGTTGATGACAAGACAGGACAAGATTACTGACCGTTTCCTTGAGTTAGACCATCTTTAATTTCTTTCCTTACGTGTTCATGGAATTCACTTTGAAATGTATTATTCTGTGATAATCATTCTCTTAAATAATTTGCATTTGAAATTCACTTTGTGTAAAGAAAAAGAAATACTAACTGGGACTTCCTTGGTGGTTCAGTGGCTAAGACTCCATGTTCCCAATGCAGGGGTCTTGGGTTCAGTTTTTTGTCAGAGAACTAGATCCCACAAGCCAAAACTAAGATTGAAGATCCTCTATGCCTGTGTGCTGCAATTAAGACCTAGTGCAGTCAAATACATAAATAAAAATATTTTTTTAAAAAAGAATGAGAACTATCTCCTGAATAATTATATATATTAACTACATGTTGAAGTGACAGTATTTTGTTCTGAGTTAAATGGAATACATTATGAAGGTCAGTTTTATCTATTTCTTTTCACTCTTCTTTAATGTCAGTGCTGAGAAATTTAAATTCCATATATAGCTTGCATTATATTCCTATAGAACAGTGTACACCAGTGAAGAGTCACCTCTTCACCATTGGTATCATCACTGGCCTGGACCGGATGTGAGCCTGTAAATGTAGAGGTGAACCACTTCCTGACCCATCCTAATCCCCTTAACAAGGCTGTGTCCCAGAGCTTTTAGCTTCAAATCGAAGAGCTGGAGTTGTTATACCAAATGGAAAATAAGTTTAGTAGTATCAGCTGTAGCCTTGACAACTAAAGGATTGTTTCTGGGAAGACAGGAATTGGCATTATTTGGCTTGAAGGAGAGAATGACAGTGTTCAATTGAATAAGCCTGTTTGGAGACCTAACGTGACAAGTTAAGACTGCACCACTGAGGGCTGGAGGTTAACTTAAATGATTTCTTAAGAGTCGGGTTGTTTAACACTTGGGACAGGTTGTGACTCTTCTTTTTCTGAAGGGCAATGATAATCAGGTAGGGGCTTCTCTGAAGTCTTAGATAAGTATAAGATTGTAGAAAACAATTTAAAGATAGCGACCCTAGTATCAGTACTTCTTCAGATACTAGGAGTGCTTCTGAAAGTTGATGACAAGACAGGACAAGATTACTGACCGTTTCCTTGAGTTAGACCATCTTTAATTTCTTTCCTTACGTGTTCATGGAATTCACTTTGAAATGTATTATTCTGTGATAATCATTCTCTTAAATAATTTGCATTTGAAATTCATCAAAATATATCTAGAACTGTATTGAAAGCTCCTCAAGATCTGAAATAATGTATTGTATTTCTTTTTTATTATTGTATGCCTTGTGTGCATATAATTCTATTGTGTTTATTATATACTAATATATATATATGCTTTAGAACATGGCAGCCATCCAAAACTACTTGAAGAATAGATAGATAGGGCTTCCCTGGTGGTCCAGTGGGTAAGGACACCACCTTGCAGTGCAGGGGGCGCCGGTTCGATCCCTGGCCTGGGAAGATCCCACATGCCGCGGAGCAGCTGGACCGGTGTGTCCAATTACTGAGCCGGAGCTCTGGCGCACATGCGCACAGAGCCCATGCTCTGGGACAACAGATGCCACCGCGATGGGAGGCCCACACGGGCCAAAGAGCAAAGACGGATGAAACTGGACAAATGAAGGACCAGTGGAAGTGACCCACCCACCCCCCTCCCTCCCCACCCCCACCAAAATAAGTAAATAAATGTTAAAAAAAAAAAATAGATAGGTAGAAGTTGAACAATAATAAAAAGCCCAAATGTCTGCAATTCCACTGTTTAGGTGGAAAAAAATAGCTAAAGCATACCAGAAAATTCCCAGGTCCCCAATTCTGATTCAATATGTTTATAACTTGCTCTCCATAAGTGTAAAAGAGTTTGGATTTTTTTGCCAGTGAGATATAATATTAGACCAGTCTACTGTTTTAGTAAGTTATCAATAAGCTCCTTAAAAAGATTGTTGGTTTAAAATCCTTTGGAGATAACTTCTTCTGTTAGTATGGATTTTCATTACTAACTAAAGGAATAGTCACTACATACATCTATGTAAGAAAACTAAATAAAACCACAAAGATCTGGGTAAAAGAATCATTCTACTGAAATAGAAGTTCCTGATCAAGTTACACCAATGATACATTATCTGAAATCTACATCCAACATAACTTCTTAACTTTAAGACTGGGTTTGTCATTTTAGTTGATGCTTTCAAATTGTGGTGCTGGAGAAGACTCTTGAGAGTTCCTTGGACAGTAAGGAGATTGAACCAGTCAATTCTAAAGGAAATCCACCCTGAAAATACACTAGAAGGGCTGATGCTGAAGCTTAAGCTCCAATAATTGGCCACCTGATGTGAAGAGCCAACTCATTGGAAAAGACCCTGATGCTCGAAACGACTGAGGGCAGGAGGAGAAAGGGACAACAGAGGATGAGATGGTCGGATGACATCACCAACTAATGGACATGAGTTTGAGCAAACTCCATGAGGCGGTGGAGGACAGGGAAGCCTGTGGTGCTGCCGTCCATGACTGAACAACAGCAAAGGTGGCATATTTTCTTCTTTTTCTTTTTTTAAAATTTATTCTTTTAATTAAAGGGTAATTGCTTTACAGAATTTTGTTCCTTTCTTTCAAACATCAACATGGATCAGCCATGGGTATACATATGTCCTCTCCCTCTTGAACTTCCCTCCCATCTCACCCTTCCAGGTGTTACAGAGCTCCTGTTTGAGTTCTCTGAATCATACAGCAAATTCCCATTGGCTATCTATTTTGCATGTGGTAGAGTAAATTTCCATGTTACACCTTCTGTACATCTCATCCTCTCCTCCCTTGAAGCTGGAGTTGTCCAGCTATGTCAGAAAACATGTATATCCATACTTCCAAACAAGAGACTAGCATCCTCCGTGAAGAGGGTCCCAGAGTGAGCCAGTCAAGCTGTTGTTACTTGGGAGTGGTGAGTGGGGGGTTGGTATTAGTGCCTGTTTGGAAGATGATTTAACTGTTTCAAGGTATCAATAAATTGCATTGGGTATGGCTGAGTCCCTTAGCTCCTCACCTGAAATTATCACAATTATTATTTGTTAATTGGCCATACCCCAATACAAAAGTTTAAACAAAATAAAAATAAAAGGTTAATAATTTTTAGCATGACTAACAAAGAAATTGGATTGGGTTGTGAGGTTTAGATCTCTGCCTAGAAAACCATGTTGCTCCCATAAGCAAACCATATGAAAAGATGAAAAAAAATAACATACATGTTAGCATCTTTCCAATGGGATCATAGAATTGTTCTTTTAGGAAAACGCATATGTCTGGAACACAATGGAAATTCAGGGGACTACTCCGTACTTTCTTGGAGAATGTCAATGATACTTCTAAATGCCTGAAAACCATACTTCCTCCCAGCCCAACTCCCCACAGTTCTTCCAGGAGTTTCTCTTGTCTGGGCCAGGCAATTTAGTTCTTAGTACTTTTATCAGCCGGAGAGGTCTCAGCCTAAAGCAGGGAACTTGTTTTTTTTCTTCTTCTTTTTATTTGTTTTCTTTTCAAGATATCGACGATACGGCCCCATCACAGGTACAGTTTAGTGAGATGGATGGCACCTCACTGCCCGGCAATTCAGGGAAATCTGGGGTGCTTGTTTACATGAACACGTTTCAGGGCAGCTAGGCTGCTTCCAGCCGCTCTGCCCGCTGCCCAGCGCGGAGGGGAAAAGCCATCAGCGGGTCGACAGGTCTCTGATAAACTCACCCCCCATTTGGCGAGCAAGGAAGTAGGATGATAAGGACCTTGATTTATGTTTTATCTGTCACTAAGTTTTCAGGCAAGTTGGGCAGCTAGCCTGAAAGGACTTGGCTCTGTTATCACCTGGGAGGCCACAGCTTTCTCAAGGGAGGCAAGGTCCTAGGTGACTTTTAGGAAGAAGTTTCTCAAATTTCTCCAAACTTTTGTGTCCATTATTTGTTTTCATACTTTATTCAAGATTCCCCGTTTACTTGCATTGAGTAGCTTCGGCTAACAAATGCTGATACATTCTCTTTTCATTTTTATTCTGCTAGGAACATTTTCTAATTTTCCTTGTATGGCTTCTTAGATATACCCATCATTTAAAAGTGAACATTTAATTTCCAAGTACATGGGGTTTTTAAAGCATCTTTGATATTAATTTCTCATTTAAAAGCTTTCTTTGCAATCACCCTCTGTGTTTTTTCAATCTTTTAACTTTATTGAGGCTTTCAATGGTTAAGTCAAAGATCTGTCTTTGTAAACATTACATTGTAGTTGAACATATGTGGGTTATTTTCAAATATCTTTTGATATTGATTCTAGCATAATTTCTAACATAACTCCACAGTGGTAAGATTGATTTGATTTCAGTACCTTTAGAGATTTGATCTCAATACCTTTAGATTATATGATTTCAGTACTTTTAGGCCATGACATTTTTGCACCTTGTTTTATGTGCCTGGCTATATTCTAATATCTCCCGATTTATATTCTATGGGAACTTGAAGAGAATTTGTATTTTGCTATTGCATGAAAAGTGTATAAATCTTAATTATGTTGAATGCGTTCAACATAACATGTTGAACATAACATGTTGAATGCGTTCATGGTGCTTTTCAGATCTACTATATCCTTCCACTTTTCCATCTATTCATTCTAATAATAGTTGAGAGTTTGATATTGAAATTGCAACTAAAAATCTTAATTTATCTACTTAAAATATAATGGTAATATATAGTTGAACAATATGTAACTTTGTTCTGTATTTTCTAAGTCTCCTATAAATGTGTTATCACACTTTCATAATTAAAAAAAAAAAGTAAAAAAACAATGAAAAGAACTTTGCTTCACCTGTTGGGGAAACTTAGCTGTGCTACATTAAAGTACCTGAGTCTGCCTTACTAAAGCTAGAGTCTATAAACTAGCTGGGGAGGCTTCCCCTGAGGATTGATTTTTTAAATTTGTATTGGAGTATAGTTGATTCACAATGTTGTGTTAATTTCAGATATATAGCATTGTAAGCTAGTTGTACATGTATCCACTCTTCTTTAGATTCTTTTCCCACATAGGTCATTATAGAGTATTGAGTGGAGTTCCCTGTGCTGTACAGTTATTAGTTATCTTTTAATATATGGCAGGGTGTATGTAAATCCCAATCTTCTGGCATATTGCCCTCCCTTTTATCCTCTGGTAAGTGTAAGTTTGTGTTCTACATCTATGATATTAATTTCTCATTTAAAAGCTTTCTTTGCAACCCCTTTTTTTATTTTTGAGGCTTTCAATGGTTAAGTCAAAGATCTGTCTTTGTAAACATTACATTGTAGTTGAACATATGTGGGTTATTTTCAAATATCTTTTGATATTGATTCTAGCATAATTTCTAACATAACTCCACAGTGGTAAGATTGATTTGATTTCAGTACCTTTAGAGATTTGATCTCAATACCTTTAGATTATATGATTTCAGTACTTTTAGGCCATGACATTTTTGCACCTTGTTTTATGTGCCTGGCTATATTCTAATATCTCCCGATTTATATTCTATGGGAACTTGAAGAGAATTTGTATTTTGCTATTGCATGAAAAGTGTATAAATCTTAATTATGTTGAATGCGTTCAACATAACATGTTGAACATAACATGTTGAATGCGTTCATGGTGCTTTTCAGATCTACTATATCCTTCCACTTTTCCATCTATTCATTCTAATAATAGTTGAGAGTTTGATATTGAAATTGCAACTAAAAATCTTAATTTATCTACTTAAAATATAATGGTAATATATAGTTGAACAATATGTAACTTTGTTCTGTATTTTCTAAGTCTCCTATAAATGTGTTATCACACTTTCATAATTAAAAAAAAAAAGTAAAAAAACAATGAAAAGAACTTTGCTTCACCTGTTGGGGAAACTTAGCTGTGCTACATTAAAGTACCTGAGTCTGCCTTACTAAAGCTAGAGTCTATAAACTAGCTGGGGAGGCTTCCCCTGAGGATTGATTTTTTAAATTTGTATTGGAGTATAGTTGATTCACAATGTTGTGTTAATTTCAGATATATAGCATTGTAAGCTAGTTGTACATGTATCCACTCTTCTTTAGATTCTTTTCCCACATAGGTCATTATAGAGTATTGAGTGGAGTTCCCTGTGCTGTACAGTTATTAGTTATCTTTTTAATATATGGCAGGGTGTATGTAAATCCCAATCTTCTGGCATATTGCCCTCCCTTTTATCCTCTGGTAAGTGTAAGTTTGTGTTCTACATCTATGATTCTACTTCTGTTGTGTAAATAAGTTCATTTGTACCATTTTTTTTTTAAAGATTCCACATATGAGTGATATCATATGCTATGTGTCTTTGTCTAACTTACTTCACCTACTTGTATCTCTGTATTTCCTACCTGTAACTTAAGTACTTTTCTGAAAGCACGAAACCAGTCTCAATAGTACAATTAAGGGAATATTTGACATTTTAAAAAATCTGTGTACTTAAAAAAGAAAAACTGTGTTGGGTTTTCCTGGAGGCTCAGTGGTAAAGAATCTGCCTGCCATTGAAGAAGACCTGGGTTTGAACCCTAGGTTGGGAAGATTGCCCTGGAGAAGGAAGTGGCAACCCACTTCAGTATTCTTATCTGGGTTTTCCCATGGGTATCACTGGCAGGCTACAGTCCATGAGATCGAAAAATAGTTGAACATGACTTAGTGACTAAACAATGTAAAAACACGTGTTAATAGGAAGATTGCATACACTCTTCTATTCAAATTTACCTAGAAAAAAAAAATTCCAAAAATACTGTGAGTTCAGATGCTGAGTATAATCTAGGTTGGGTTCAGAGAATAAAAATTAGCTCCAAGAAGATCATCTACCTTCAGGGAGAAAAAGAGTGTCAGTGGACACAATTAGAAAGCAAAAATCTCCTGTTGCTTTGTGATGGATGCTGCAAGACGGCTTCGGGGTCAGTGGAGATTAGCCAACATAAAAGTCCCTGAGGGTCCTTATCTAGGGACTAACACAGACTGCAAATGAAAGCCCTCCTTACTCTCCCCCAAACCATTTCAAGTTGTTTTCCCCCAAGTTTAAATTGGCTTGTCGTTTTACAAGGATGGATGAGTATTATTTTTAAGCTTTTATTTTGCAGCAGAGGAATTTGAGTGTTTCACAGTGAAGGTTTCCCATGGAAAGGGGAATAGCAATGTTTTTATTGTTATCTTTAATATTTTTGATTCTTTTCCACATAGGTCATTATAGAGTATTGAGTGGAGTTCCTGTGCTGTACAGTTATTAGTTATCTTTTAATATATGGCAGGGTGTATGTAAATCCCAATCTTCTGGCATATTGCCCTCCCTTTTATCCTCTGGTAAGTGTAAGTTTGTGTTCTACATCTATGATTCTACTTCTGTTGTGTAAATAAGTTCATTTGTACCATTTTTTTTTTAAAGATTCCACATATGAGTGATATCATATGCTATGTGTCTTTGTCTAACTTACTTCACCTACTTGTATCTCTGTATTTCCTACCTGTAACTTAAGTACTTTTCTGAAAGCACGAAACCAGTCTCAATAGTACAATTAAGGGAATATTTGACATTTTAAAAAATCTGTGTACTTAAAAAAGAAAAACTGTGTTGGGTTTTCCTGGAGGCTCAGTGGTAAAGAATCTGCCTGCCATTGAAGAAGACCTGGGTTTGAACCCTAGGTTGGGAAGATTGCCCTGGAGAAGGAAGTGGCAACCCACTTCAGTATTCTTATCTGGGTTTTCCCATGGGTATCACTGGCAGGCTACAGTCCATGAGATCGAAAAATAGTTGAACATGACTTAGTGACTAAACAATGTAAAAACACGTGTTAATAGGAAGATTGCATACACTCTTCTATTCAAATTTACCTAGAAAAAAAAAATTCCAAAAATACTGTGAGTTCAGATGCTGAGTATAATCTAGGTTGGGTTCAGAGAATAAAAATTAGCTCCAAGAAGATCATCTACCTTCAGGGAGAAAAAGAGTGTCAGTGGACACAATTAGAAAGCAAAAATCTCCTGTTGCTTTGTGATGGATGCTGCAAGACGGCTTCGGGGTCAGTGGAGATTAGCCAACATAAAAGTCCCTGAGGGTCCTTATCTAGGGACTAACACAGACTGCAAATGAAAGCCCTCCTTACTCTCCCCCAAACCATTTCAAGTTGTTTTCCCCCAAGTTTAAATTGGCTTGTCGTTTTACAAGGATGGATGAGTATTATTTTTAAGCTTTTATTTTGCAGCAGAGGAATTTGAGTGTTTCACAGTGAAGGTTTCCCATGGAAAGGGGAATAGCAATGAATCACAAACAGTGTGAACCTGCCCAAGCTTCTTACATTTATATACATGCACACACACACACACACACACACACACACACACACACACGGTTATGTTTTTATATCTTCTCCCCCATTTGCATTTTCTTTCCAAGCACCCTAAGAAGAAAAGGCGGCGGGGGGTGGGGGGAAAGGCCATCTTTTTGGTGTCTGACTTGAACTCCAAAACCCATGATGCATTTTCCCTAAGGAAAAAATATCCTTCAGTGATACTCTTCCTTCAGGATAAAAATCCACATGTCTATTTTTTGTTTGTTTGTTTAAGTTTTTTTAAAATGTGGAACATTTTTCAAAGCCTTTATTGAATTTGTTACAATATTGCTTCTGTTTTATGTTTTCTTTTTTTGGCAGCTAGGCAAGTAGAATTTTAGCTCCCCACCAGGGATTGAACTCACACCCCTGCATTGGAAGGTGAAGTTTCAACAACTGGGACCAGGGAAGCTTCTAAAATCCATGCTTCTTAGCATGAAAGGTACATTTTACCCTTCTGGTTTCATCTACAGCCACATTCTACAGATACCTGCAGTTTCCTGAATATTTCAGGCTTTTACCCTGCTTCATTTTACCCTTTTCTAGGAGAACAGGAAGTTTTAAAAGTGACATTTTTGATCACTACTGATTTCCCCGTTGTCTAAAACTATTCCTAGAACTCACTTTGTTGTAGTTGTAAGTTGTGTCTGACTCTTTTGTGACCCCATGAACTGTAGCCGGCCAGGTTCCTCTACCTTCAGGGAGAAAAAGAGTGTCAGTGGACACAATTAGAAAGCAAAAATCTCCTGTTGCTTTGTGATGGATGCTGCAAGACGGCTTCGGGGTCAGTGGAGATTAGCCAACATAAAAGTCCCTGAGGGTCCTTATCTAGGGACTAACACAGACTGCAAATGAAAGCCCTCCTTACTCTCCCCCAAACCATTTCAAGTTGTTTTCCCCCAAGTTTAAATTGGCTTGTCGTTTTACAAGGATGGATGAGTATTATTTTTAAGCTTTTATTTTGCAGCAGAGGAATTTGAGTGTTTCACAGTGAAGGTTTCCCATGGAAAGGGGAATAGCAATGAATCACAAACAGTGTGAACCTGCCCAAGCTTCTTACATTTATATACATGCACACACACACACACACACACACACACACACACACACGGTTATGTTTTTATATCTTCTCCCCCATTTGCATTTTCTTTCCAAGCACCCTAAGAAGAAAAGGCGGCGGGGGGTGGGGGGAAAGGCCATCTTTTTGGTGTCTGACTTGAACTCCAAAACCCATGATGCATTTTCCCTAAGGAAAAAATATCCTTCAGTGATACTCTTCCTTCAGGATAAAAATCCACATGTCTATTTTTTGTTTGTTTGTTTAAGTTTTTTTAAAATGTGGAACATTTTTCAAAGCCTTTATTGAATTTGTTACAATATTGCTTCTGTTTTATGTTTTTATTTTGGCAGCTAGGCAAGTAGAATTTTAGCTCCCCACCAGGGATTGAACTCACACCCCTGCATTGGAAGGTGAAGTTTCAACAACTGGGACCAGGGAAGCTTCTAAAATCCATGCTTCTTAGCATGAAAGGTACATTTTACCCTTCTGGTTTCATCTACAGCCACATTCTACAGATACCTGCAGTTTCCTGAATATTTCAGGCTTTTACCCTGCTTCATTTTACCCTTTTCTAGGAGAACAGGAAGTTTTAAAAGTGACATTTTTGATCACTACTGATTTCCCCGTTGTCTAAAACTATTCCTAGAACTCACTTTGTTGTAGTTGTAAGTTGTGTCTGACTCTTTTGTGACCCCATGAACTGTAGCCGGCCAGGTTCCTCTATCCATGTGATTTTCCAGGCAAGATGACTGAAATAGTGGGTTTCTATTTCCTTCTCTAGGGGATCTTCCTGACCCAGGAATTGAACCCAAGTCCCCTGCTTCTTCTGAACTGGCAGGCAGGTTCTTTACTCCTGAGCCACCAGAGAAGAATTCACTTAGTAATTGTCAACTATCTGTTAGCTAAATAGCAAACACATGCTGCCACTCTCTTCATTTAGAAAAATCCTTCTCCTGTCTTCCCTGGACTGAACTTCTATTGAATTTCAAATTTTGAGTAACCTGGGAGAAGTCTTCTATCTACATCTCCAGCTCTAGGAAAGGTATCCCTTTAATAGCTTACAGCATCCACTGCACCCCCTGCAGCATTTTTCACTGCATTTTTTTTTCAAAACAAACAACCTTTCATTTAAATATAGTTGATTTACAATGTTGCATTAGTTCCAGGTACACAACAAAGTATAAATTTGACTTAACTAAGTATACCTGGATCTTATACATATGTATAAGATCTACTTATACATATGTATGCTACATATGTATAAGATCTACTTATACATATGTATGTATCTATTCTTTTTCAGATTCTTTTCCATTCTTTTCCATTATAGGTCATGGCAAAATATTGAATCTAGTCTCCTGAGCTATACAGTAGGTCCTTGTTTATCTACTTTATATACAGTAGTACGTATCTGTTAATCTACACTGCCCATTTTAGTTGTTTGCAGCTACTAGCAGACAGAGAGTCCCTGGGAGGCGAGGCGATCTCTAGTTCTCTATGCCCTGTGTCTATTTGATTCGATGATGGATCTGATTGGTGTTCACATTCTGTCTGTTGCCACAGGCCTCAGTGATCTGATCCCTTTACTTCTTCCCAGTCTCAGTCACTCCCATCGAATTGCTGGCTTCTCCTCTACACCCAGTGCAGACCTAACCACTTCACACTCTGTTCCTTCTGCCTGGTTGCCCTTCCTTCAGATTTGCTCACTGTCCTTGCCAAGGTGATCACCTGCTCAGTAAAGTCTACACCCGCAGTAAAGTCTACTCACCCAACCTCCAATGCTCCCCCTGCCCTCCTCCATTCTTGATCTCCTCTGTCTGTGTCACCTTCTAACATGCACTAGAAAACCATAATTTGCATGTACATTGTTTATTGTGCGCTTCACCACTTAAAAGTGAGCTTCACCAAAGCAAGGTTCTTTGCTTTACTCATTAAAATGATGCCTGGAACAGAGCAGGCAACCAATAAACACTCAAACAAATTCATATAAATATACATATGGGCTTCCCTGGTGGCCCGGTGGTAAAGAATCTGTCTGCCAATTCAGGAGATGTGGGTTTGATCCCTGGATTGGGAAGATCACCTGGAGAAGGCATTGGCAACCCACTCCATATTCTTACCTGGAAAATCCCATGGACAGAGGAGCCCGGTGGGCTCCATGGGATCACTAAGAACTGGACATGACTTAGCGACTGAACAATACCAACAAATACATAAATATATATTTAATTATAAATAAATCACATAGGTGAATAACACTGTTATCTACTGTAACACATGTCCTTTTTCTCCCTTAATAAAAGCTGAAAAAATATTTTCATGGCTTCTTTTTTCTTTTAATTTTTATTTCACTTTTTCCTTTTGCAGAGTTTTGTTGTTTATAGAAATGTATGATCCCAGATTAGTCATATGTATATCCCACCCATCCCACTCATGACTTCTTTTTGAAAGGCCAACACTACCACCAATTGGAAGTCACAGGCCCATTCTTCATGTGACTTTTAAAATTTTCCTTTAAATCAAATGATTTCCCTTTATAAAGACTACTTTCTTTGGCTCAAACTTCTAACAAAGTTACAACGTTGCCTCATAAGCCACATTTGCAGCCCTCATTAGTTTTAAATCGATCGTCTCCACTTTAGATGACTTCAATAAAACCCATGTTGTAAGCTCTTAAATTCTTCCGTATATTTACACGACACATCAGTGGACTGAGGGAAGGATGTTAGAGCTGAGCCTGGGCTTCTGAAGCTTCCTCTTGCTGTACAATTGACTATAAAAGAGTTCAGATTCCCTATAAAAATATTTTTACTTTACTTATTTACCCACTTTTTACCACAAATAGTTTTTTAACCACTAACAAGCACAGCATGAAAATATTTGTTCTTGCTTTCTCATCACCATGCTGGCATCTTCCCATGGGCACTGGGCATGGAAAACAAACGTCACTCTAAGTCCCAAGTGCGCGGTCCTGTCAATTAGCAAGCAGAGAGACCCGAACTTTAGTGAAACGTGGCAATTTTATCTCTCCCTTGAATTTAGATATGGCTGGTGGAACATCAGATTTAGGAAAAAAAGGTCATCCGTTTGCTTTTGTTATTTTTGGTTCTCCTTTTACATTATGTCTTGCTGTGCCTTTTCTAACCTTCTTTCTTTTCTTCATTTCTTTGTTCCTTTCTGTTTTTCCTTCCTTTTTGTCCTCCTCCCTCCTTTCCTTAACTCTTTCCCTCCCTTCTTCCCTCCTTCCATCCTTTTTCTTTTTTTCTCACTTTTAATTTTTGGCAGTGGTTTTTGCAGTTATTTAACTTTGTTGTTATTGTTCACTGTTTAGTAGCTAAGTCGTGTTCAACTCTTGCAACCCCATGGACTATAGCCCACCAGTCTCCTCTGTCCATGGGATTTTGCGGGTAAGATTATAGAGTGGGTTGCCATTTCCTTTTAACTGTTACCTTTAGCTTGTGTTTACTTTCTATTTATATTTGTATTCGCCCCCCCCACCCCTATGGGATTGTTTTAACAAATGAGTCCGTTGGCAAAGGCCAACACTACCACCAATTGGAAGTCACAGGCCCATTCTTCATGTGACTTTTAAAATTTTCCTTTAAATCAAATGATTTCCCTTTATAAAGACTACTTTCTTTGGCTCAAACTTCTAACAAAGTTACAACGTTGCCTCATAAGCCACATTTGCAGCCCTCATTAGTTTTAAATCGATCGTCTCCACTTTAGATGACTTCAATAAAACCCATGTTGTAAGCTCTTAAATTCTTCCGTATATTTACACGACACATCAGTGGACTGAGGGAAGGATGTTAGAGCTGAGCCTGGGCTTCTGAAGCTTCCTCTTGCTGTACAATTGACTATAAAAGAGTTCAGATTCCCTATAAAAATATTTTTACTTTACTTATTTACCCACCTTTTACCACAAATAGTTTTTTAACCACTAACAAGCACAGCATGAAAATATTTGTTCTTGCTTTCTCATCACCATGCTGGCATCTTCCCATGGGCACTGGGCATGGAAAACAAACGTCACTCTAAGTCCCAAGTGCGCGGTCCTGTCAATTAGCAAGCAGAGAGACCCGAACTTTAGTGAAACGTGGCAATTTTATCTCTCCCTTGAATTTAGATATGGCTGGTGGAACATCAGATTTAGGAAAAAAAGGTCATCCGTTTGCTTTTGTTATTTTTGGTTCTCCTTTTACATTATGTCTTGCTGTGCCTTTTCTAACCTTCTTTCTTTTCTTCATTTCTTTGTTCCTTTCTGTTTTTCCTTCCTTTTTGTCCTCCTCCCTCCTTTCCTTAACTCTTTCCCTCCCTTCTTCCCTCCTTCCATCCTTTTTCTTTTTTTCTCACTTTTAATTTTTGGCAGTGGTTTTTGCAGTTATTTAACTTTGTTGTTATTGTTCACTGTTTAGTAGCTAAGTCGTGTTCAACTCTTGCAACCCCATGGACTATAGCCCACCAGTCTCCTCTGTCCATGGGATTTTGCGGGTAAGATTATAGAGTGGGTTGCCATTTCCTTTTAACTGTTACCTTTAGCTTGTGTTTACTTTCTATTTATATTTGTATTCGTATAATTAAACTAATTCTACTAACCCAGTTCCTTTTTCCTTGGCATCACATCCTATGGGATTGTTTTAACAAATGAGTCCGTTGGCATGGAGTTACTCCACGTTAGCTATGTGTAACTATTATGTGCAAATGGTGTACACATAGTTGATTTCTAAATGTTTATGACTATTTATGTCTAAGAAAAGTTATACATGTACTTTTTTATAGAGAGATTCTTTAAAAGCATCATAATTATTTTGAAAATATTTTCCATGTCTTAAATGTATTATACTAAGAAATAGATTATCTGCTCATTACGTACAATAGAGCAATAGTTGGTGTGGATGGAATGTGGCCAAATATAGACTCAATCAAATGTTATCATTACTTTCAACATTAACTGAATATCTTCTGAGTACAGTAGGCAAAGGCTTGGTGTTGACTTTGTATTTGAACAGCATTGACGTGTTTTATGTATTAAATTTAATCACCACAATCCAGTGAGGTTAAGTATCTTTTAAAAAAATAACTGCTTAAACTAACTTTACTCAAAATCACTCGTCTTGTTGAGTGGAAGGATTAGAACGTATCATTTTATACTAACACACTCATATTT
Source organism: Tragulus kanchil (assembly GCA_022376925.1). Taxonomy (NCBI): domain Eukaryota; kingdom Metazoa; phylum Chordata; class Mammalia; order Artiodactyla; family Tragulidae; genus Tragulus; species Tragulus kanchil. The sequence goes on from JAIOJX010000023.1 coordinate 137,253,470, forward strand.
TAAAATTTAGTACTGAGCTAAAGTTTACCCAGCTGATGCTAATACATTCCCAGAGGCAAGACTGGAACATTTTTAAAGGGGTAAAGAGTAGGTTGGCTTCCCAGGTGGCTCAGCATGAAAGAATCTGCAAACAATGCAGGAGATGCAGGAGACTCCGGTTTGACCCTTGGGTAGGGAAGATCCCCTGAAGGAGGAAATAGCAACCTACTCCAGTATTCTTGCTTAGGAAATCCCATGGACAGGAGAGCCTGCCAGGCTATATATAGGTCATGGAATGGCAGAGTAGGACATGACTAAACAATTGAGCGCACATGAAGACTAGGTTAAAGAAAACCTTACAGGTTGGGTTGCACTCAGGATGGCCAAGGCCAGCAGTTTGGTGTGATGGAAGACAGGGTGAGCTGGGGAGTTGAGCACTGGGTAAACAGAGCAACAAGAGACTGCATCAGCCTGAAACAAGGGGTCTCCTCTTTTTCAGACACAGCTGCATTCCAAAAACTTCACAGGGGGAAGTCTTATGTTTATCCATTTTTTGTTTTACTTTACTTTGTTTGACTGTACAAGGTGGCTTGTGGGACCCAAGTTCCCTGACCAGGGCTTGAACCTGGGCCCTCAGCTGTGAAAGCACAGAGTACTAATCACTAGACTGTCAGGGAATTCCAGTATTCTGTTTTTTAGGGAGTTTTTTCTTTTTCTTTTTGTAAGGAAGTTCTCTTTTTAAATTAATGAACTAATTAAGTAATAATTTTGGGAGGCTGCACTTGGACTTAGTTGCAGCACACAGGCTTCTGTTTTGGAGCATGGGCTCAAATGGTTGTGGCGTGCTCGCTTCTCTAGGTGTGGAGGGTGTGCACACCTTCTCTAGGTGTGCAAGGGATCAGTGGCCCTAAGGCATGTGGGATCATAGTTCCTTAGCCAGGGATCAAACCTGCATCTTCTGCATTGGAGGGCAGATTCCTAACCACTAGACCACCAAGGAATTCCCCAGCATTCTCTTTTATAATAAAACACAAGGTGGGGTAATTTTAACTGTCCTACCTTAGAACTGTCTCGTAACTTTACTCAAAATCACTCGTCTGAGTGGAAGGATTAGAACGTATCATTTTATACTAACACACTCATATTTTAAAATTTAGTACTGAGCTAAAGTTTACCCAGCTGATGCTAATACATTCCCAGAGGCAAGACTGGAACATTTTTAAAGGGGTAAAGAGTAGGTTGGCTTCCCAGGTGGCTCAGCATGAAAGAATCTGCAAACAATGCAGGAGATGCAGGAGACTCCGGTTTGACCCTTGGGTAGGGAAGATCCCCTGAAGGAGGAAATAGCAACCTACTCCAGTATTCTTGCTTAGGAAATCCCATGGACAGGAGAGCCTGCCAGGCTATATATAGGTCATGGAATGGCAGAGTAGGACATGACTAAACAATTGAGCGCACATGAAGACTAGGTTAAAGAAAACCTTACAGGTTGGGTTGCACTCAGGATGGCCAAGGCCAGCAGTTTGGTGTGATGGAAGACAGGGTGAGCTGGGGAGTTGAGCACTGGGTAAACAGAGCAACAAGAGACTGCATCAGCCTGAAACAAGGGTCTCCTCTTTTCAGACACAGCTGCATTCCAAAAACTTCACAGGGGGAAGTCTTATGTTTATCCATTTTTTGTTTTACTTTACTTTGTTTGACTGTACAAGGTGGCTTGTGGGACCCAAGTTCCCTGACCAGGGCTTGAACCTGGGCCCTCAGCTGTGAAAGCACAGAGTACTAATCACTAGACTGTCAGGGAATTCCAGTATTCTGTTTTTTAGGGAGTTTTTTCTTTTTCTTTTTGTAAGGAAGTTCTCTTTTTAAATTAATGAACTAATTAAGTAATAATTTTGGGAGGCTGCACTTGGACTTAGTTGCAGCACACAGGCTTCTGTTTTGGAGCATGGGCTCAAATGGTTGTGGCGTGCTCGCTTCTCTAGGTGTGGAGGGTGTGCACACCTTCTCTAGGTGTGCAAGGGATCAGTGGCCCTAAGGCATGTGGGATCATAGTTCCTTAGCCAGGGATCAAACCTGCATCTTCTGCATTGGAGGGCAGATTCCTAACCACTAGACCACCAAGGAATTCCCCCCAGCATTCTCTTTTTATAATAAAACACAAGGTGGGGTAATGTGTTAAACTGTCCCCTACCTTGATCTGCACTCTATCTAGATCTCAAGACCTTTTTCTCCACTGAGCTGTATTTGACTTAACCTAATACCACAATGGAAGTACACCAGGTGTTGGGCCATACACAGGTGGGCAAGGACTTAGAAGAAATGGGTGAGCTGGGTTTTCTGTTGTTGTTGTTGTTGTTTGCATTTCTAGACTGTTTAGCTTGGAAAATGAGTTTGAGAGGTGCCAAGTAGGTGGGAGCTGATGGGCTCAGAACTTTGCAGGCAGATTTTTTACCATCGGAGCCACCAGGGAAGCCCCAGAACTTAGCACCAGCAGACAATCAGGCACTTCCTGTCACCAGCACCCAGAAGCTATGTGTGAGCTCCGAGAACATCCAAGGACCTTTCAGATGCACAGTGGACTCTCTTGCTCCCTGTGGGAGTGACTGCTGTCTCTCTGTGTTACTCCTCTTTGGACTTTGAACAGATGGTTTAGCTCAAGCATTACAAGGGAAGAGTGACTTGATGTAGTACAAAGACTTTTTATTCTCTTAAAAAACTATCATATGTGAAAAAGATAGCTATTGTCATTGCGCTGCAGGAATAGGAGATGCTGCAGGGGTGCGGTGCAATGGCCTGGAGGGGTGGGATGGGGGGATTGGGAGGGAGGAGGGTGCCAGAGATATGCATATGACGGATCTGGGAACATACATGTCTGTGAACAACAAAACTGTAAAAATTAAACACACACACACACACACACACACACACACACACACACACACTGACAGTCATGCCTGAGCTACAGGCTCACTCAGCTGTGTCTGACTCTTTGCAGTCCCAGGAACTGTAGCCCACCAGGTTCCTCTGTCCCTGGATTTCTCCAGGCAAGAATACTGGAGTGGGTTGCCATGCCCTTCTCCAGGGGATCTTCCTGACCCAGGGGTCAAACCTGGCTCCTCCTCATTGCAGGCAGATTCTTTAGCCTCTGAGCCATGAAGAGAGACCATAAGTTTACAGAAACTAATATTAAATGTATTATACTGTATTTCCAGCCACATCAATGTTTGGCAAATGGTGAAGTTTGCTAATTTTTTGGTTTGATTTAAGTGGATATTAATAAATCTACAACACTGCCATGAGGCATTTGTTCCTTTGTAAGATGTGAGATGTGAAGCCTCCATCAAATAAAAATAATATCCTAATGCAAAGGTCAAAATCACAAATGATATCAGCATTGTAATGTGTGCAGATCCAGATGCCACTGCGGTTGACAATCTTGTGACCAACTCACTCACAGACTGTGTCTTTCAGGGATGAGCATTGGACACTGAGAGCCTGCCAGTCCTAGGACAACCCCAGAGCATCACTCAGCTGCCATTTCAGAAGCAAATGCAGCAAACAGTGTCTGCTGAAGTATCTGTGAACCTAAAGTGAGAGTCTGTGTTCTCTTTTTCCTACATGTCCTACATTTAGGTGCTGCCCCATCAAGACCTTCACAGTTTTCCCATCAACCTTACTTTTAAAGAAAATGGTTCAGAAATAACCCATGTGTTCAACCGTTGCCAAGGATATTAGTGAGAAAAAAATGTCCGTTTTGTACCAGAAAAAGCATTACAAGGGAAGAGTGACTTGATGTAGTACAAAGACTTTTTATTCTCTTAAAAAACTATCATATGTGAAAAAGATAGCTATTGTCATTGCGCTGCAGGAATAGGAGATGCTGCAGGGGTGCGGTGCAATGGCCTGGAGGGTGGGATGGGGGAAACTTGGAAGGGGGAGGGTGCCAGAGATATGCATATGACGGATCTGGGAACATACATGTCTGTGAACAACAAAACTGTAAAAATTAAACACACACACACACACACACACACACACACACACACACACACTGACAGTCATGCCTGAGCTACAGGCTCACTCAGCTGTGTCTGACTCTTTGCAGTCCCAGGAACTGTAGCCCACCAGGTTCCTCTGTCCCTGGATTTCTCCAGGCAAGAATACTGGAGTGGGTTGCCATGCCCTTCTCCAGGGGATCTTCCTGACCCAGGGGTCAAACCTGGCTCCTCCTCATTGCAGGCAGATTCTTTAGCCTCTGAGCCATGAAGAGAGACCATAAGTTTACAGAAACTAATATTAAATGTATTATACTGTATTTCCAGCCACATCAATGTTTGGCAAATGGTGAAGTTTGCTAATTTTTTGGTTTGATTTAAGTGGATATTAATAAATCTACAACACTGCCATGAGGCATTTGTTCCTTTGTAAGATGTGAGATGTGAAGCCTCCATCAAATAAAAATAATATCCTAATGCAAAGGTCAAAATCACAAATGATATCAGCATTGTAATGTGTGCAGATCCAGATGCCACTGCGGTTGACAATCTTGTGACCAACTCACTCACAGACTGTGTCTTTCAGGGATGAGCATTGGACACTGAGAGCCTGCCAGTCCTAGGACAACCCCAGAGCATCACTCAGCTGCCATTTCAGAAGCAAATGCAGCAAACAGTGTCTGCTGAAGTATCTGTGAACCTAAAGTGAGAGTCTGTGTTCTCTTTTTCCTACATGTCCTACATTTAGGTGCTGCCCCATCAAGACCTTCACAGTTTTCCCATCAACCTTACTTTTAAAGAAAATGGTTCAGAAATAACCCATGTGTTCAACCGTTGCCAAGGATATTAGTGAGAAAATACCTAAAATATGTATGGCTCATGTCATACCATTGCCTAATAAATTAGTACCAGAAAAAGCAGGAAACCTCAAGAATCCTTAATGATGAAGGGATATTTTATCACACTGTAGCAATGTAAAAATAGCCTGGAAATCTTGCCAGAAAATCTTGGGGACACAATTCAGCAGGTCACATGCTGTACAAGACTACATAGGTGTTCAGATGTGGAAAACCTATTTGGATGTCAGAGTGGGGACACTTGGGTCATCACTGAGACACTTTCTACTAATTTTAAAATACACAGAGGTACAAAGAATTTGACACTGTGCCCTACACACCCTCCCTAGTGACCAACATTTTGCAATAGTTTTATTTTCTTTAGAAACTTTGCCTCGCAAGTTTTTTAGAAGTATTTTTAAAATTAGTAACATCATGTTATTTCACCTGTAAATACTGTCCACATGCAACTTTAATTTCTAAGGACTTTGTTTTTATTAACCACCATTCTCCCATACCAACAAAATTCAGGGTTGATAAATATCATCTATATTCATATTTCCAGTCTGTATTCAAATTACTCTGATTATTTTGAGAATGTTTTTCTGTGGCAGGTTAGTTCCAGTAAGGATCAAAGTACTATCAGTAAGGACAAATATTACATGGTATTGCTTAAATGGGTTTCCCAGATGGCTCTTGTGGTAAAGAACCCACATGCCAATGCAGGAGACATAAGACATGTGTGTTCAATCCCTAGGTGGGAAGATCCTTTGCAGTATTCTAACTTGGAGAATCCCATGGATAGAAGATCTGGTGTGCTGCAGTCCATAGGGTCACAGAGTTGGACATGACTGAATGACTGAACTGAAATAAACAGAATTAGAGTGGAAAAGTGGTTGCCAAAGGCTGCCAGGAAAAGAACAACAATTAGTTGCTCTGTCATGTTCAGGGATGAGCATACACTGAGAGCCTGCCAGTCCTAGGACAACCCCAGAGCATCACTCAGCTGCCATTTCAGAAGCAAATGCAGCAAACAGTGTCTGCTGAAGTATCTGTGAACCTAAAGTGAGAGTCTGTGTTCTCTTTTTCCTACATGTCCTACATTTAGGTGCTGCCCCATCAAGACCTTCACAGTTTTCCCATCAACCTTACTTTTAAAGAAAATGGTTCAGAAATAACCCATGTGTTCAACCGTTGCCAAGGATATTAGTGAGAAAATACCTAAAATATGTATGGCTCATGTCATACCATTGCCTAATAAATTAGTACCAGAAAAAGCAGGAAACCTCAAGAATCCTTAATGATGAAGGGATATTTTATCACACTGTAGCAATGTAAAAATAGCCTGGAAATCTTGCCAGAAAATCTTGGGGACACAATTCAGCAGGTCACATGCTGTACAAGACTACATAGGTGTTCAGATGTGGAAAACCTATTTGGATGTCAGAGTGGGGACACTTGGGTCATCACTGAGACACTTTCTACTAATTTTAAAATACACAGAGGTACAAAGAATTTGACACTATGCCCTACACACCCTCCCTAGTGACCAACATTTTGCAATAGTTTTATTTTCTTTAGAAACTTTGCCTCGCAAGTTTTTTAGAAGTATTTTTTTAAAATTTGTAACATCATGTTATTTCACCTGTAAATACTGTCCACATGCAACTTTAATTTCTAAGGACTTTGTTTTTATTAACCACCATTCTCCCATACCAACAAAATTCAGGGTTGATAAATATCATCTATATTCATATTTCCAGTCTGTATTCAAATTACTCTGATTATTTTGAGAATGTTTTTCTGTGGCAGGTTAGTTCCAGTAAGGATCAAAGTACTATCAGTAAGGACAAATATTACATGGTATTGCTTAAATGGGTTTCCCAGATGGCTCTTGTGGTAAAGAACCCACATGCCAATGCAGGAGACATAAGACATGTGTGTTCAATCCCTAGGTGGGAAGATCCTTTGCAGTATTCTAACTTGGAGAATCCCATGGATAGAAGATCTGGTGTGCTGCAGTCCATAGGGTCACAGAGTTGGACATGACTGAATGACTGAACTGAAATAAACAGAATTAGAGTGGAAAAGTGGTTGCCAAAGGCTGCCAGGAAAAGAACAACAATTAGTTGCTCTGTCATGTTCAACTCTTTGTGATCTGATGGACTGTAACCCACCAGGCTCCTCTATCCATGGAATTCTCCCAGGCAAGAATACTCGAGTGGGTAGCCATTCCCTTCTCCAGGGGATCTCCCCAGCCCAGGGATCAAACCCAGGTCTCCTGCATTTCAGGTGAATTCTTTACCATCTGAGCCACCAGGGAAGCCAAGGACTGACGATGGGAGAAATAGAGAAAGGTTGGTAAAAATTGTATAAAATGTTAGTTATAAGTTGAATGAGGTCTGAAGAGATAATGCAGAATATAGTGACTAGGTGGTTCAGTGGTAAAGAATCTGCCTGCCAATGCAGTAAACACGGGTTTGACTCTTGGGTTGAGAAGATCCCCTGGAGAAGGAAATAACCTACTCCAGTATTCTTGCCTGGGAAATCCCATGGACAGAAGAGCCTGGAGGGCTACAGAATACAGGGTCACAAAAGAGTGGGGCATAAGTTAGCAACTAAACAGTAACAAGTTGATAGTGCTATGTTGTATAATTGAAATTGCTAAGAAGTTAGAATGTAAATGTTGCCATCAAATATAGGTATGATGATGATTGTGTTAATTAAGCTAATGAGGGCAGGAATCCTTTCACAATATGTGTATATATCAAATCACAGTGTACACTTTATTTATTTATTTTTTTGATAGGTAAGAAATGGAATAATTTATTCAGATTCAGAGAAAGCACACTCCACAGAGTGTGGGCCATGGCAGAGCAAATCCAGTGGCAAGTGTACACTTTAAATGTCTTACAATTTTGTCAATTATAGCTCAATAAAGTTGAAAAAAATAAGATCAGTATATGACATTCTTTTGTTTCTCTTAAGTCTCTCTTATACTGTAATGGTCCTCCTTCACCTACTCTTATCCTGCCAGGGACTTGATGGAGAGACTAGAATGTCCAAGTTCTAGATTTGGTCAATTGCTTCCTCTGCTGTGGTCTTTATTCTTTTTTTCTTGTAAACCAACATTTAGGTACAGGGGCTTGGTGACCCTTGGGTTCAGTTATTCCTGGATGGTACTGAGTCCTTGCTCCCTCTATCCAGTCATGTGACACTGTCTTTTCTTAGTGTGGTAAGACTGTGATCAGGAGAATCAGAAGGGGTCAGCCTAATTCTCCTCTGTATTGATCCCCATTCACATATTTTTAAAAAACACTAATTGACAAATGTTGTATAAATCCCTTATTTCACTGCATTTGCAAAATATTGATTCCTTAATTTTGTTGTTTCTGGAATTCCTGTATTAACAGGACTCTACTTCATCAATTATTTAGTGCCCCTGAAATAAAAACTCTTTATTTATTGATGTCCAGAATAATGTGTTGTTGTTCTGGCAACTTTCAAGGTGTCCAAAGTTGGGTGCTTTGGGATATCATTACAAAGGCATATATATAATGTATTTAATCCATCACAGTTACTATTTTTATAGTAAAACCATCACATCTTAGGCAGCTTCAAGTTGTCTCTTGTGCCCTTTTGATACGATTCAATTTCTCTGATAAACTTCTTGTTTTCTGGTGTTCTAAGGCCTTCCAGGCTTGTATTACATTTGCTAGATGGACCTAATAGCAATTATTTCTCTAAGAACTCTTGGTTCTTGTTAGTGGGAAATCTGAGCACCAAAATTTGACTTTTATAAGAAATATTGCCCTTGTGTCATGGCCATAAACATTGCGTATATCTTTCATTTTGAAAGATTTCATTTTATTTTTTCAAAAATCTCAAAGTATTTAAAAAAGCAAGACATATAAAACCTAAAGTGGAACTTTCAAGGTTTGGCATGCCAATTGGTTACTTCTGTAACAACTTAAAATTTTTATGTAGATTTAGAGATAGCACGCTAAGGATTTTCATTTATGCCTTCATAAATTTTATTTAAAACATTTTGCTTTTCTGAAACAGGAAAGACATACAGCAATGATAACAACTTAGCAAATTATTTAATAATTATGTAAGCTCACTTCCTTCACCTACTCTTATCCTGCCAGGGACTTGATGGAGAGACTAGAATGTCCAAGTTCTAGATTTGGTCAATTGCTTCCTCTGCTGTGGTCTTTATTCTTTTTTTCTTGTAAACCAACATTTAGGTACAGGGGCTTGGTGACCCTTGGGTTCAGTTATTCCTGGATGGTACTGAGTCCTTGCTCCCTCTATCCAGTCATGTGACACTGTCTTTTCTTAGTGTGGTAAGACTGTGATCAGGAGAATCAGAAGGGGTCAGCCTAATTCTCCTCTGTATTGATCCCCATTCACATATTTTTAAAAAACACTAATTGACAAATGTTGTATAAATCCCTTATTTCACTGCATTTGCAAAATATTGATTCCTTAATTTTGTTGTTTCTGGAATTCCTGTATTAACAGGACTCTACTTCATCAATTATTTAGTGCCCCTGAAATAAAAACTCTTTATTTATTGATGTCCAGAATAATGTGTTGTTGTTCTGGCAACTTTCAAGGTGTCCAAAGTTGGGTGCTTTGGGATATCATTACAAAGGCATATATATAATGTATTTAATCCATCACAGTTACTATTTTTATAGTAAAACCATCACATCTTAGGCAGCTTCAAGTTGTCTCTTGTGCCCTTTTGATACGATTCAATTTCTCTGATAAACTTCTTGTTTTCTGGTGTTCTAAGGCCTTCCAGGCTTGTATTACATTTGCTAGATGGACCTAATAGCAATTATTTCTCTAAGAACTCTTGGTTCTTGTTAGTGGGAAATCTGAGCACCAAAATTTGACTTTTATAAGAAATATTGCCCTTGTGTCATGGCCATAAACATTGCGTATATCTTTCATTTTGAAAGATTTCATTTTATTTTTTCAAAAATCTCAAAGTATTTAAAAAAGCAAGACATATAAAACCTAAAGTGGAACTTTCAAGGTTTGGCATGCCAATTGGTTACTTCTGTAACAACTTAAAATTTTTATGTAGATTTAGAGATAGCACGCTAAGGATTTTCATTTATGCCTTCATAAATTTTATTTAAAACATTTTTGCTTTTCTGAAACAGGAAAGACATACAGCAATGATCACTCAGCAATTTCAAAATGTAAGCACAATATAATTTAAGGGATGATATTTTTAGCTGATCATATTTTCTTATTTTTAATGAGTTAAAAACATCATTCTTGAATCTACTTTTCTGAAGCTAGCATTTAAAAATGTAGGTTTGAAGCAGGTTTTTAGGTATAACTTAGAAATCTAGCATGCAGAGAAATCTAGCATGCAAAGAAATCTACCATGTTGTCTAAACATCTTTCAAAACAGTGCCATTCCTTAGTCAAGTAACACTGAAAACTTTAGTACTATTAGAATCTGCCTAAATTTCTAAGCTCTAGTCATTGCCCAAGGTGCAAAAAATCTCCACATAAATCTTTTTTTCTTTTTGCCATACTTATTTTGATTACTTGAGCTCCAGTAGGTATACCCCAAGACTTAATATTACTAAGTAGATATATTCCAAGATTCCAAGACTTAATGTTTCCCAAGTGACTCAGTAGTAAAGACTCTGCCTCTAACGCAAGAGACACAGGAGACGCAGGTGCCATCCCCAGATCAGGAAGATCCCCTAGAATAGGAAATGGCAATCCACTCCAGTATTCTTGCCTGAAGAATCCCTTCAACAGAGGAGACTGGAGGGCTGCAGTCCATGGGGTTGCAAAGAATTGGACACGACGGAGCATGTATAATGTTATTAGGTCCTTAGGCATTTGGGGCCAAATGTAGTGCTAATCAATATTTTGGAATCAAAGTGCCCAAGAATCAGTATGAGCACATCCCACCTTAGAGGACATGGTTGCCAGAAAACAGGGGTAAACGAGAGAAGATGTGTCCTCTGGTCCTCTCTCCCATCTGATTTCAGTTCTGGGTATTGACTGGTCCACTTTCAGTCTTGAAATTGGTCCACCTCTCTCTCACTTTTATTTTTAGAGTTTATGTACAGCAACGTTTCATTATGAACTAGGGTCTCTTGTGATCTCCTGGAAATACTTGTCAAATGAAAGGCAGGTTGTTGCTGCTTTTCTCTTCTGAGGTAAAAGCAAACCTTATACAACAGTTACTCTGTGGGCCAAAGTTCTAAGCACTTCACATAGATCAGCTCACATTAGCCCAGGACAAGGATACTGTTGTCAGACTCCCCCTGTATAGATAAAGAAAACCAAGATATCTAGTAGAGATTAAGTACCTTGCCCAGGATCACACAAACAATTAAGGGCAGGTCTGTGATCTCGATCCAGGCAATGGGGTTCCATTAATCTCTGAGCCACTCAGTTTAATGCAGAATTAGCTTCTATGAGTTGGAGCCAAGAGGATTTAGAAACACCTGGGTCATCATCTTCAAATGATCTGGAACTGTGATAATAGTATAAAGCCACTTTCAGTTACTATAATAGAGTGAATTCTTTCTAAAGAAAACAAAACCACAAATATGTAGATATCTGATAAATACAATGGATACTTTAGGTTGTTCTTGAAGGTAAATAAAGTGGAAAATTATATATTACCATTAAAATGAGTGTCTTTTATATCTGTTGAAGTTTTTGGGATATAAGCTAATGCCAAAGTATATTGAAAGGTAGGAATCAAAGGAATGGTATTGATATTAGTAAGTATGTGGAGTTCCCCGGTAGTTTAGAGGTTAGGAATCTGCCTTGCAGTGCAGGGGGGATGTGCATTTGTTCCAGGAGCTAAGATCCCACATGCTTCATTAGAATCAGTATACAACACCAGAAGATCCTGCAGGACACAATGAAGATCTCTCATGCTGCAACTAAGAAAGACCTGATGCAACCAAATAAATACATTTTGTTAAAAAAAAAAAAAAAAAGTGGACTGGGATCTAGACAAATCCCATTGTATAAAGAACTATTTCTAACCAAGAGCCATGAATCTGAGAGTCCCACGACCTGCACAGGAAAGCTGATCTATTCTCTGCACCAGACCTTGACGTCTATACATTATTTTCAACACAATTACTGGGCTTCCCAGGTGACTCAGTGGTTAAAAAAAATCTGCTTGCCAAAGCAGGAGACACAGGAGATGGGGGTTCAGTCCCTAGGTTGGGAAGATCTCCTGGAGGAGGAAATGGCAACTGAGTTTAGTATGCTTGCCTGGAGAATCCCATGGACAGAGGAGTCTAGTAGACTACAATCCATGAGGCTGCAAAGACGCAACATAACTGAGCACACAGGCAATGCTAAGCAACTAAAAGTAACTGAAGTCAAAACAGAAAGCCTTCTGGCCTTGAAGCAGTGGAGATGTGGAAAAGTGAGACCCTTTCCTGAAACCCTGGGCCTGCCCATCTTGCCGCTGAGTTTTCTAAGGATCAGCTGAAGCTCCCCCCGCATGCCATCGGGTCACGAGGCACTGAAATACCAGGGGTTGACGAGGCAGAGACCACCAACCTCTTGCCAGTCTTAGGTCCCAGGTCTCTGAAGGTGAAAGGTCACAGCCTCACCTCCCAACACCACCTTGGGTCTGTTTCTTATTACAAAATAAGTTCCAGAAGGAGAGTAGAAGTGGGCCTGGATTTCCAGGAACAGCACAGAGGGAAGGAGGCCCACAGGAGGAGCAGCAGGGGCTTCCTTGCAGCATCTCTTCAGTGGTGGAGAGTGAGAAGGGTGGAAAGAGGTCAGGAGGAAGGCGGCCATCTCCCCGTCCCGGCCCTGGGACAAGTGTGGCTGTCAGACTGATCTGGCCACTCATCAGAGGACACATGCTTCTTGTGAGGAGATGGGAGCAAACACAGCCTCTGTCATCAGAAGACCCGCTGCTTCTCAGAAGCTACTGACTGGAACAGCCTAGTCCCCTAAGAGGAGAGGTGCAAACCACACCCATGGACCTGAGGTGAAGGACCACCATTAAAAATAAATAAGAAACTTCAAATGTGTAAATCCGATATAAGCCAAACCATATGGCATAACACGAAAATGCTTTCTCCCCATGCATTTGGTCACACTGCTTTCTACCAGCTTGTATTCACAGGGAAGTATTAACTCACCTTGGACCTGGGGGCTCCTCCCCGAATCCATGACCTTGATAACACCAGCGGTTCTACCATCCTCCCACAGGTCTGCGTGTGAGAGAAGGTCGTGTGCACGCAAATGCTGAAGTCGGGGCTAACACCTCATCCATTAGCAGCCTTCCACGCCGAACAAAGTCATTTTTCAGACAAGTCATAAAGTAGCCTAAAAAACAAGTGTTTCAGTGTTTGCTCCAAATGAGGCAGTGGCCAGGGGACCGCTGGCCCTGACATCATTTCTGACGCGGTCAGCGAGGGTTTGGTATCTGATTAGGGCTCCAGCCACCCTGGTGCCAGACTCCCCCTTGAAGTGAAGTGGCGGAGGGAAATAAATGTGTCAGAGCAACCAGAAGGTGAGAGCGGCGGCGGCAAGGTTCCTTTGGAGAGCTTCAACTGGACTTGCGTTTGATTCTTTCCAAGAGACTTTCGAAACTACTTAGGGAGTTTGGTGGTAAGTAAAGATGAGCTTCCAACAGGAAATTCAATCAACCTCGAAACTAAGGGAGACCTGTAGGGTATAGATCTATGCAGTGACGTTTATGTACAAATGTGGTCAAAGAGCTGAAAGGACGCTTCGAGGTCTCCCAGGAAACCAAACCAGCTGTATCCCTTTATCCCAAAGGCTGAGTTTTCACTTGATTGAACCCTTGACGCACCATCTGGTTCTGCAGAATCGTTACCTCACTCACTGTCCATTTATTTACCTTAAACAAGAAGAGGAATGCTCTACACATCGCTGATGCCTGGGAACATGGAATAGAAAAATACCAAAATGTGTTTGGAGATTGTTCGATGAAAGGATGATATATATACGTAGGTGTTATTTCTGTAATGGGTTCTTTTCACTCCTCCTTCTGGCCTGTCAGCTGTGACACACATAAAACATATCACAACTCCCAACCTTCTACATTTCCACTTTCCAGGCAAACTTTTGGATCTGTAGATGAACCACCTCAACCTCTGCCACTCTTTTCTCGTCTTACCCTCAAATGTTTCCCAGCATCAGAGTCTTTTCTAATGAGTTGGCTCTTCACATCACTGAGCTTCAGCATCAGTCCTTCCAATGAATACTCAGGCTTGGTTTCCTTGAGAACTGACTCATTCAATCTCCTTGCTGTCTGAGGGACTCTCAAGAATCCTCTCCAGCAGCACAGGTTGAAAGCATCAATTCTTTAGTGCTCAGTCTTACTTGCCACATAGTAAAAGCTACATATTTATTTGCTACTAACATTAAGGGGAGAAACTCAGTGCAGTGAGTACAGAGAATTCTTTCTTAGCACGGCTTTTAATGCACCTTCCTGGAACAAAGTCATTTTTCAGACAAGTCATAAAGTAGCCTAAAAAACAAGTGTTTCAGTGTTTGCTCCAAATGAGGCAGTGGCCAGGGGACCGCTGGCCCTGACATCATTTCTGACGCGGTCAGCGAGGGTTTGGTATCTGATTAGGGCTCCAGCCACCCTGGTGCCAGACTCCCCCTTGAAGTGAAGTGGCGGAGGGAAATAAATGTGTCAGAGCAACCAGAAGGTGAGAGCGGCGGCGGCAAGGTTCCTTTGGAGAGCTTCAACTGGACTTGCGTTTGATTCTTTCCAAGAGACTTTCGAAACTACTTAGGGAGTTTGGTGGTAAGTAAAGATGAGCTTCCAACAGGAAATTCAATCAACCTCGAAACTAAGGGAGACCTGTAGGGTATAGATCTATGCAGTGACGTTTATGTACAAATGTGGTCAAAGAGCTGAAAGGACGCTTCGAGGTCTCCCAGGAAACCAAACCAGCTGTATCCCTTTATCCCAAAGGCTGAGTTTTCACTTGATTGAACCCTTGACGCACCATCTGGTTCTGCAGAATCGTTACCTCACTCACTGTCCATTTATTTACCTTAAACAAGAAGAGGAATGCTCTACACATCGCTGATGCCTGGGAACATGGAATAGAAAAATACCAAAATGTGTTTGGAGATTGTTCGATGAAAGGATGATATATATACGTAGGTGTTATTTCTGTAATGGGTTCTTTTCACTCCTCCTTCTGGCCTGTCAGCTGTGACACACATAAAACATATCACAACTCCCAACCTTCTACATTTCCACTTTCCAGGCAAACTTTTGGATCTGTAGATGAACCACCTCAACCTCTGCCACTCTTTTCTCGTCTTACCCTCAAATGTTTCCCAGCATCAGAGTCTTTTCTAATGAGTTGGCTCTTCACATCACTGAGCTTCAGCATCAGTCCTTCCAATGAATACTCAGGCTTGGTTTCCTTGAGAACTGACTCATTCAATCTCCTTGCTGTCTGAGGGACTCTCAAGAATCCTCTCCAGCAGCACAGGTTGAAAGCATCAATTCTTTAGTGCTCAGTCTTACTTGCCACATAGTAAAAGCTACATATTTATTTGCTACTAACATTAAGGGGAGAAACTCAGTGCAGTGAGTACAGAGAATTCTTTCTTAGCACGGCTTTTAATGCACCTTGCCATGTGTGAAAGAGAGAGTGTAGCATCTTATGTGAGTTAACAAAAATTTTAATGGGTTGGGTCATCGTAATATTGCAGTAGGAAAGACTGTGGAGTTTTCATAACAAATGTTGGGTTTTCCTGGTTTATCCACAGGGAGGGTCAGGCCTGTGCTCCAGTGACTTTCAAGAGAAATGTGAGACCACAGCTGGCAAACACTGTAAGTGCCTCAAGGTTCCTTTCAAGCTGCTCTCCTAAGAGTTTAATGGAGGCAATTGTCTGCCTTCTCTGAAATCTGGGGGATTGGGTGGAGCCTCTCAGTGTGAAAGAAAATAGTTTAATTTTACTATGCATGGTTTAATATCTACTTTCTTGAGTAATGGAGTATGCATGGTTACCATTCTTGGTGCTGCTGTTTCCAGGCATACCAACGCCTGAGTGAGTCTATCATCTTGTGTTATATTTAGAGTCGTGTTAGGTTCATTCAAACTGTTTTAAAATGTTTATTGCTCCTCAGATGCTCTCTAAGTATGATGTACTTTGGACAGATAAACAGACCTTGATTTGGACTTTTGGGCTGAATTATCAGCCTTTTGGAGGTGCTAAGAGTGAGGAATGTGTGCTAAGTGGTGTCATTAATGGGAGATTTAAAGAGTCACCAACGCCCACAGTAACAGCCTTGGTTATTAATTCTGAATTGTTCTTCATCACAGCCCATCCTAGCCTTGATTTCCAGTAGGCTTGACGAGAGATGCTCTATCGACTTGTAGTGAAACTTCCCATTTGTAAAAAAAAAAAAAAAAAAAATTGCTCTTTTGACTCATAGTAAATAATGCTGGTTCTATATCATAGTCCAATGCATGAATCTTTTCTTCTATTCTTTTTTTAAAAAATATTTTATTATTATTTTTTGGGGGAGGTGGGGAAGGAGGGGGGTGGGGGGGCCACTTCTATTCTTTCATTTATCTATTTTCATCCATCTTTGTTCTTTGGCCAGAGTGGGCCTCCCATTGCAGTGGCCTCTCTCGTCGCAGAGCACCGGCTCTGGGCACATGCGCTCCAGAGCTCCGGCTGGGTAATTGGACACACCGGTCCAGCTGCTCCGCGGCACGTGGGATCTTCCCAGGCCAGGGATCGAATCGGCACCCTTTGCACTGCAAGGCAATGTCCTTACCCACTGGTCTACCAGGGAAGCCCTTTTCTTTTATTCTTAGTTTTTTTTTTTTTTGATGTGGACCATTGCAAAAGCCTTTATTGCATTTGTTACAATATTGCTTCTTTTTTTTCTCCTCTTATGTTTTGGTTTTTTGGCCACAAGGCATGTGGGATCTTAACTCCCCAACCAGGGGTCGAACTTACCCGGCCTGCAATAGAAGTTCAGATTCTTAACCACTGAACCCCCAGGGAAGTCCCATACACCATTGATTTCTAGCTAGAAATTTGTTTCTGCATCTTCTCTCCTCTAGACCCTACTGTTAAAGGACTTCTTTAAGAGTTAACACCCTTTCACTTGGATTCAGTGAGACATGGCGTGCACGCCTTTCATCAACTGTAAATTCTTAATCACATTATCAACTTATCAACTGCTTCTCATTTTTACTAAGGTATATGAGGTGTTCAAAATTTTTAAATACAGTAAATACTTTTAAAAAAAATACAGATAAATACAGTAAATACTTACATTTACTCAACTGACCATCTCTTCTTTTGAGATATAAAAAAGGGTGGTATGAATTTCTTTCAGAAAAACTTTGGGCTTACACTAGATTATATTTGGGCTTAAATATTGATATTCAAATAAAAACTTAAAGAGTGTTTAAATGGGAATAAATGGTGGATAGGTAACTCATACTTGAATCAAAATAAATCCTTTTCAAGGGGGTGTACATTCATGTGTGTGTGCTGTTACATCTGACTCCTTGCCATCCCATAGACTGCATCCCAGCAGGCTCCTCTGTACATGGGATTTCCCAGGCAAGAGTACTGGAGAGGGTTACCGTTTCCTTCTGCAAGGAATCTTCCCAACCTAGGGGTCCAACCCATGTCTCTTGCATCTCCTACATTAACAGGTAGATTCTTTACCACTGAGTCACCTGCAGAGCCTTTTCAAGGGTAAAGGACTTATGTGAATATCTCAACTCTCGATTTGAAAATATTGTCAAGTTCAACAGACTGAAATATCTTAAAAATAAATCAGCAGAAGGAACCTTGTGTGTGTTCATCATGGAAGACCATCTCCAGTACAGTTCATCTTTCAGACCCCCTCTGTGACAACCACCTTCTACCTAGTGTTTAATAAATTGAGTGATTCTCAAAGGTCCATTTTAGTGGGTATATTTCATTTAGCAAGCATTTGGATGGTCACTTACAGCTTTTAGGTCTCTCAGAGATTTTTAATTATGACAGGATGGGTACCGTGTGATGTAATGCCAAAACCCAGCTGTACGTTACTTGTACTTAAGAGGCAGGGGAGTCTGGAGCTGAGTACTTTAGCTGATAAAGTGCACATTTTCCACCTATTGGACCTCAGCTCCACTTGTGTCTGATTCCTTCAGTAAATTAATTTAGTTCTATCAACTGTGCTACCATTAGTTGATAATCCAGGAGGCAATAGACGCCATGAATATTTCACCCTTCGTTGGCTTCTTGGTGTCTCTGAACATGGACTGAATATAAAAAGAAGACTGACTTCCTTTAGCTTTTGCTCAGAAATTGTACAAGTTTGGTGAATCGTTAACAGTTTTGAGCAGGACCTGGGAGACAATTGGAGTGACTATTCTAATTTTTTTAAGGAAGAAATATTAGCATATTAATTAAAGTGTGCCATGTCCACTGAATTGAGAATGAATCTGTGTTTCTAATATTAACTTTGGGAGGATACAAAATACTTTTGGAGTTCAGTGTGCTGTGTTTCCCTCCCACTCGGTCCTAGGAAATACCTCAGATTATAATGAAAGTCTAACACTTAGTGTTTGCATGCTCAGTCACCAGTCCTGCCTGACTCTTTGTGACCCCATGGACTCTAACCCACCAGGCTCTTCTTTCCATGGGATTTTCTGAGGCAAGTATACTAGAGTGGGTTGCCATTTCTTCTCCAAGGCATCTTCCCAACCCAGGGATCGGACCCATATCTCCTGCATTGGCAGGCAGATTCTTTACCACTGAACCACCTGAGAGGCCCCAGTCCCAAGTTCAGTGTTTAGTATATAGTTTGTGCTTAAAATGTGGGAGGGTTGGGATAGGACCCAAGGTGTCATGTCTATGAGGACCAGATGAACCCAGTAAGAACTTTATCAAAGAGGATTTGGGAGTTAATGATCAAGCAACAGGATATAAGAATTAAAACCCTGAAAAGATAATATAAGAAACTTTCCAGGAGTATCTAATATAGACAAGAAGCTCATGCACAAATAAAAAATAATGTGATTAATTCATTTTGTCAATTATTAATCTCTGAGGAGTACTTATGGGAATTAAGGCACAGAGAAAGGGTAGTTGTTTCCCTGTTTCACATCCCAATTTATGGGGAAAGATCATGCTGTAGACTGCCCTGAATCACTTCGTAACATGATCTCAAAGGAGCAAGTGTGGTGGCTCCCTGTGGTCAGGCAGGGAAGCCTGGCTCTTCAGCTTCCTTGGGAGATGGGCATTGTTGAAACATTCAGGTCCACTTTTTTCATCTTCAATATTAAAAGTGAAAAGATATCTTTAGGGACATCATAATGATACAATCGTGTTTTCGAATTTTAAGCTTTGATAATATTAATAATTCTGATTTCTTATGCCTTAAAATATGTAGTTTTACCAAGCAGGGACATACTTATGCAAAATTTGTATCTGGGGAATTCTCTGGTTATCCAGTGGAAAGGACTCTATGATTTCACTGTTGAGGGCCTGGATTCAATCCCTGGTTAGGGAACTAGGATCCTGACAGTCGTGAGTCATGGCAAACAAACAAAAACAAAATATTTGCATCTGGTCATCAACAAAGCAGGGAGTAGGGTAGGTTGAACGCAACATCATGATGCTGGTCTTGATCATCAAGAGGTCAGGTAAATGAGAACAAAGTTTTTAAGTTAATTGCAAATTATAATGAAAGTCTAACACTTAGTGTTTGCATGCTCAGTCACCAGTCCTGCCTGACTCTTTGTGACCCCATGGACTCTAACCCACCAGGCTCTTCTTTCCATGGGATTTTCTGAGGCAAGTATACTAGAGTGGGTTGCCATTTTCTTCTTTAAGGGATCTTCCCAACCCAGGGATCGGACCCATATCTCCTGCATTGGCAGGCAGATTCTTTACCACTGAACCACCTGAGAGGCCCCAGTCCCAAGTTCAGTGTTTAGTATATAGTTTGTGCTTAAAATGTGGGAGGGTTGGGATAGGACCCAAGGTGTCATGTCTATGAGGACCAGATGAACCCAGTAAGAACTTTATCAAAGAGGATTTGGGAGTTAATGATCAAGCAACAGGATATAAGAATTAAAACCCTGAAAAGATAATATAAGAAACTTTCCAGGAGTATCTAATATAGACAAGAAGCTCATGCACAAATAAAAAATAATGTGATTAATTCATTTTGTCAATTATTAATCTCTGAGGAGTACTTATGGGAATTAAGGCACAGAGAAAGGGTAGTTGTTTCCCTGTTTCACATCCCAATTTATGGGGAAAGATCATGCTGTAGACTGCCCTGAATCACTTCGTAACATGATCTCAAAGGAGCAAGTGTGGTGGCTCCGTGTGGTCAGGCAGGGAAGCCTGGCTCTTCAGCTTCCTTGGGAGATGGGCATTGTTGAAACATTCAGGTCCACTTTTTTCATCTTCAATATTAAAAGTGAAAAGATATCTTTAGGGACATCATAATGATACAATCGTGTTTTCGAATTTTAAGCTTTGATAATATTAATAATTCTGATTTCTTATGCCTTAAAATATGTAGTTTTACCAAGCAGGGACATACTTATGCAAAATTTGTATCTGGGGAATTCTCTGGTTATCCAGTGGAAAGGACTCTATGATTTCACTGTTGAGGGCCTGGATTCAATCCCTGGTTAGGGAACTAGGATCCTGACAGTCGTGAGTCATGGCAAACAAACAAAAACAAAATATTTGCATCTGGTCATCAACAAAGCAGGGAGTAGGGTAGGTTGAACGCAACATCATGATGCTGGTCTTGATCATCAAGAGGTCAGGTAAATGAGACAAGCTAAGAACAGTTCTCTCTCCCCCATACTTTTAAGTTAATTATTGCCGAATTTAGTTAACTTAAAAATATGAAGATAGGAGACGTAAGTTATAGACAGAAGAGTGCTGAGATCCAACATAGAAAACATTCGGTTTTGGCTTGATTGTAAAGGGTAACTTTGGGAAAGTCAAAGAGGAGAGATGACAAGCAATATTTAGTCCTAAAAGCTTTTCTGTCATACTTGAGACTGTGAATATTTTTTTAGGGAAAGGAAAAAACCTAGTAAAAGTCCTGCTCACTTTGGCAACACATATACTAAAATTCGAATTATACTGAGAAGAGCAGCATGTCCCCTGCAAAGAGGACAAATTCATGAAACATTCCATATTCTTTCAGACTGAGAGTTTGGAGTTAGTATTGGGTTGGCCAAAAAGTTCATTTTGATTTTTCCATAACATTGTACCAAAATCCCCAAAAAACTTTTTGGGTAACCAGTGGATGCAATATGTCATATGCAGAATGGATGAATATCGAGGTCCTACTCTATAGCACTGCTCTGGCCTTAGCTGCTCAGTCCTGTCTGACTTTTTGCAGCCCATGCACTGTAGCCTGCCACTGCATCCTCCTGTCTGTGGGGATTCTCCAGGCAAGAGTGCTGGAATGGGTTGCCATGCCCTCCTCCAGGAGATCTTCCCAGCCCAGTGATCAAACTCAGGTCTCCCACATTTTGTAGAAAGATTCTTTGCCATCTGAGTCACCCAGAAAGCCCACCATATAGCACAAGGAATTGTATTCAATGACCTGGGATAAACCATAGCGAAAATGAAAATTAAAAAAGAATGTATATACATATATGTAACCAAGTCATTTTGCTCTACACCAGAAATTAACACAACTTTGTGCATCAACTTGAGTGAGTGTGTGCTCAGTCATGTCGGACTCTTTGCAACCCCATGGACTGTAGCCTGCCAGGCTCCTCTATCCATCAACTGTACTTCAATAAAAATAAGTCAATGAATGAAAGAAGAGAAAAAGTTGATACTGAGTAAACAGTCAAATGAAATTGAGTTAAATAAAATATATTAATAAAATGAAAAAGTCACTCTGTGAAAGAGTATAATCCTCCTGAATTACAGCATCCATATTCTGAACCCTTGTATTTAACATGGTTCACAAGATAATTCATAACCTGGAAACGGTGACAGATGGTGAATTCTGAAAACAGAAAAAACCTTTAAAGAAAAAAAAACCTCTTGAGCATTTCTCTGTGTATTGTTTGTATTATGTTTTCCTATCTATCCTTCCCCTGGCGGGCTTGAATTAGGTGGCAAAGGATATTTGATTATGTTAGATTTCTGCCCTAAGGTTAATGAGTAATGTCTGTGATCTGAAACAGCTATATTACGTTGATAGTGTCAGGAATGCTCCCCGCTGTGCAAAGAAGGTGTCAAAATGCCAATAACCAAGTGTGTGGGGAAGGTGGTGGGGACTATATCTGGCCACTTAGTGGGCAGATCATAAACTCTTAATAAGTGGCACTCAGGCTGGGAAAGCCTCATAATTCGTCAACACATGTCTTTCCCTCTGAACCACCAAACCCCATGAACTCACAGCCTGCGGCTTTAACTGTTTCCCTGAGCAAATCTCCAAGTATTTCTTTCTGATTCCCCTGTAAATCAGTGAAGAGATGAGGCACCTTTGCTCTTGAAAGTCTATTTTAACCCCCCAATGCAGTTCATCCATGTTTATCTTTTTTAAAACAAGCTACAGCTATGAATTGAATATCTTTCAAATGGCATGCACTGAATCACAAGTTTACCTTTAAACCTCCCAATGACGCTCTGAACCTTGATGGCCTTCAGAACCAGATCATAGAACTTCTCATCCAGTTATCTTCTTGGAAGTTGCAAAAAATGCTCCACTTGTCTGGTATTAAAATGTATTTAAACATTTTGTATTCTTCCAAGTTATCATTCATGATAATTTACAAAAATCTTTCTTTCTCTCATTCAATATTTATTGAGTGCTTGCTATGTGCCAGGCAGAATTTTAGGATTTGAGTTATTAGTGAAAAGAACAGATGTGTTTGAAAACGTGTGTGTGTGTGTGCATGCATGCGTGCGTGTGTGTGTGTGTGCTCACTCAGTCATGTCCGATGCTTTTGCGAGCCATGGACAGTAGCCCACCAGGCTCCTCTGTCCATGGGATTTCCCTTGCAAGAATACTGGAGTGGTTTCCATTTCCTTATCCAGGGTATCTTCCTGACCCAGGGATCAAACCCTCCTGCTCTTACATCTCCTGCATTGGCTGGTTGATTCTTTACCATTGTGTTGTGTGCTTGATTAATGGATTTTGGCTAATTCTATACACAGACTGTTTCCATATCAGTGGAGTGTAGTGCAGTCAGGAGATCATTGTGATCCTTTGTAAGGGGATAGCCATAACAGTTACTCACATTATTCTTGTCCAGTAACTGTTCATAGTATTTATTTATTCATCAGAATCAAGGGGACAGTCCTTCCTCTGGTCCTTCACCCTATTACTTGCCAGTCAAATAATTAATCTGCCTGCTGTGTTGAAAACATCAGAAGCTCCACCATTCAGATCTGGGACGATGCTGGAGAAAAAAATCATAGAAAGACAAATCTTTGTAACTCTCAATGTCCCACTTTTCCTGTCTCTGGTTTTCTATGTTAGTCCCATCTCTGGTGACTCAGTGGTAAAGAATCTGCCTGCCAATGCAGGAGAAGCAGGAGACATGGGTTCAATCTCTAGCTGGGGAAGATCTCCTGGAAAGGGAAATGTCAACCACTCCAGTATTCTTGTCTGGAAAATCCCACGGACAGAAGGGCCTAGCAGGCTACAGTCTATAAGGTTGCAAAGCGTCAGACGTGACTGAGTGACTGAGCATGCACAATATAGTCATTAGTTCTGTTTTTAATTCACTGAGGTGAGAAAAGAGATGGAAAAAAGTCCCAGGTGCACTGGGATGTGTAATAGTTGTGTTTTCAGGTGGAGACTTCCTGGATAGCTCTGTTCACTTTAGGTGTAGATACGTCTGGTATTAAAATGTATTTAAACATTTTGTATTCTTCCAAGTTATCATTCATGATAATTTACAAAAATCTTTCTTTCTCTCATTCAATATTTATTGAGTGCTTGCTATGTGCCAGGCAGAATTTTAGGATTTGAGTTATTAGTGAAAAGAACAGATGTGTTTGAAAACGTGTGTGTGTGTGTGCATGCATGCGTGCGTGTGTGTGTGTGTGCTCACTCAGTCATGTCCGATGCTTTTGCGAGCCATGGACAGTAGCCCACCAGGCTCCTCTGTCCATGGGATTTCCCTTGCAAGAATACTGGAGTGGTTTCCATTTCCTTATCCAGGGTATCTTCCTGACCCAGGGATCAAACCCTCCTGCTCTTACATCTCCTGCATTGGCTGGTTGATTCTTTACCATTGTGTTGTGTGCTTGATTAATGGATTTTGGCTAATTCTATACACAGACTGTTTCCATATCAGTGGAGTGTAGTGCAGTCAGGAGATCATTGTGATCCTTTGTAAGGGGATAGCCATAACAGTTACTCACATTATTCTTGTCCAGTAACTGTTCATAGTATTTATTTATTCATCAGAATCAAGGGGACAGTCCTTCCTCTGGTCCTTCACCCTATTACTTGCCAGTCAAATAATTAATCTGCCTGCTGTGTTGAAAACATCAGAAGCTCCACCATTCAGATCTGGGACGATGCTGGAGAAAAAAATCATAGAAAGACAAATCTTTGTAACTCTCAATGTCCCACTTTTCCTGTCTCTGGTTTTCTATGTTAGTCCCATCTCTGGTGACTCAGTGGTAAAGAATCTGCCTGCCAATGCAGGAGAAGCAGGAGACATGGGTTCAATCTCTAGCTGGGGAAGATCTCCTGGAAAGGGAAATGTCAACCACTCCAGTATTCTTGTCTGGAAAATCCCACGGACAGAAGGGCCTAGCAGGCTACAGTCTATAAGGTTGCAAAGCGTCAGACGTGACTGAGTGACTGAGCATGCACAATATAGTCATTAGTTCTGTTTTTAATTCACTGAGGTGAGAAAAGAGATGGAAAAAAGTCCCAGGTGCACTGGGATGTGTAATAGTTGTGTTTTCAGGTGGAGACTTCCTGGATAGCTCTGTTACACTCATGTTGCCAGTGGCTCCCCCAGAAACAGATACAGTTCTGGGATACAGAGGGCTTCCCCGTTGGATGCTTGACTGTCCTGTCAATATTCCTCATTGCTGGAATTATGTTTGTTGTATTAAAAGACATGAAAGATTTGAATCAGAAATTAGAGGGCACTTATACTCATCTACTATGACTGAAGAACTCTTATTTTCAAGTTTATACTCTTGGATGAATAATAATGTTCTTTTCCCACAAATGTGAATTTACATCTTGAATTTAAATTCTCACACATACTCAGTGGGGACTGGGAGAATAAATTGGGAATTTGTATATATATATATTTGTATATATACAATAGATAAACAACAAGGACCTACCGTATAGCACAGAGAACTATATTCAATGTCTTGTAATACCCCATAAGGGAAAAGAATCTGAAATATATATAGACTTCTCAGGTGGCTCATTGGTAAAGAATCTGCCTGCCAAGCGGAAAACATGGATTCAGTCCCTCGGTTGGGCAGATCCTCTGGAGAAGGATATGGCAACCCACTTCAGTATTCATGCCTGGAGAATCCCATGGGCAAAGGAACCTGGCATGCTACAATCTATAGGGTTGCAAAAGAACTGGACATGAACAGAGCAATGGAACATGTGGCGCACAGCATAAATAAATAAATAAATAAATATATATACCCATATCTAAATCACATTACTGTACATGCAAACATTCTGGAAAATACTTCTCACACATCTTGTAGGACAGAGTTTGAATCATATTCTTGCCTGGAGAATCCCATGGACAGAGGAGCCTGGCATGCTACAGTCTATAGGGTTGCAAAAGAATTGGACATGACAAAGAGACTGAATACGTAGCACACAGCATATGTGTGTGTGTGTGTGTACATATGTATGTGCATATGTACACACATATCTCCATATCTTAATCACTTTACTGTACACATGAAACCTTGTGAAAAATACTTCAGAAAAAATTCTCACATATCCTGTAGGATGGAATTTGAATCATATTCTTCTTCTCTGGCTTCAGAGCCTTTCTCTGCTGCCAATTATGCAGGATTTCAAGGGAGTTGTTAATGTTTTAATGTAAATCTACAGGAAATAGGGTTTCTTTAAAAGCAACCAAAATTGTGAGAAATGCAGTTTTACTTTTTTTGTTGTTTTTTTTTTTAATTTTCTGGGGTGGGAGGTGGGCTGGGGAGGGACGGGGCTGAGTGGGCCACTTCTATTGGTCTTTCATTTATCTACTTTCATCCATCTTTGTTCTTTGGCCCATGTGGCCCTCCCATCACGGTGGCCTCTGTTGTCGCAGAGCACCGGCTCTGGGTGTATGCACTCCAGAGCTCCGGCTTGATAGTTGGACACATTGATCCAGCTGCTCCATGGCACGTGGGATCTTCCCCAGGCCACGGTGTCCTTAACACACATACTCAGTGGGGACTTTTTTTTTCAATCAAGGACCTACCGTATAGCACAGAGAACTATATTCAATGTCTTGTAATACCCCATAAGGGAAAAGAATCTGAAATATATATAGACTTCTCAGGTGGCTCATTGGTAAAGAATCTGCCTGCCAAGCGGAAAACATGGATTCAGTCCCTCGGTTGGGCAGATCCTCTGGAGAAGGATATGGCAACCCACTTCAGTATTCATGCCTGGAGAATCCCATGGGCAAAGGAACCTGGCATGCTACAATCTATAGGGTTGCAAAAGAACTGGACATGAACAGAGCAATGGAACATGTGGCGCACAGCATAAATAAATAAATAAATAAATATATATACCCATATCTAAATCACATTACTGTACATGCAAACATTCTGGAAAATACTTCTCACACATCTTGTAGGACAGAGTTTGAATCATATTCTTGCCTGGAGAATCCCATGGACAGAGGAGCCTGGCATGCTACAGTCTATAGGGTTGCAAAAGAATTGGACATGACAAAGAGACTGAATACGTAGCACACAGCATATGTGTGTGTGTGTGTGTACATATGTATGTGCATATGTACACACATATCTCCATATCTTAATCACTTTACTGTACACATGAAACCTTGTGAAAAATACTTCAGAAAAAATTCTCACATATCCTGTAGGATGGAATTTGAATCATATTCTTCTTCTCTGGCTTCAGAGCCTTTCTCTGCTGCCAATTATGCAGGATTTCAAGGGAGTTGTTAATGTTTTAATGTAAATCTACAGGAAATAGGGTTTCTTTAAAAGCAACCAAAATTGTGAGAAATGCAGTTTTACTTTTTTTGTTGTTTTTTTTTTTAATTTTCTGGGGTGGGAGGTGGGCTGGGGAGGGACGGGGCTGAGTGGGCCACTTCTATTGGTCTTTCATTTATCTACTTTCATCCATCTTTGTTCTTTGGCCCATGTGGCCCTCCCATCACGGTGGCCTCTGTTGTCGCAGAGCACCGGCTCTGGGTGTATGCACTCCAGAGCTCCGGCTTGATAGTTGGACACATTGATCCAGCTGCTCCATGGCACGTGGGATCTTCCCAGGCCAGGGATCGAACCGGCGCCCCTTGCACTGCAAGGCGGTGTCCTTACCCACTGGACGACCAGGCAAGCCCCCAGTTTTGCTTTTTTAAAAGTCATTTGAAATAGTATTTCTAAAAAAAATTCTTCATCTTTGTAGAAAAAAAAATTTACATTACTTTGAAAAAGATCACATATAGCACAACCTAAAGTATCATTCGTTAGATATACTCTGGATGAATGATTTTTTGACACTAGTACCATCTCTTTATATAAGTCTGGTAGGGTTTCCTTGGTGGGTCAGATGATAACGAATCTGCCTGCAAAGTGGGAAAACTGGGTTTGATTCCTGGGTCAGGAAGATCCCCTGGAGAAGGGAATAGCAACCCACTTGGGTATTCTTGCCTGGAGAATTCCATGGACAGAGAAACCTGGTTCAGGCTATAGTCCATGGGTCACAAGAAGCCACATAAAACTGAGCAACTAGCAGTTTCACTTTTCACCTTTTATTTTATGACAAATAAAATAACTATCATTTTTAATGTTTAAATTAATTATATGTTTAAATGACTCAAATCGGCATAAGATGCAATCTTGACTGTATTCACATTGCAGTACTTAATGAAACTCACATTAAATAATTTTTTCTACATTAAATAACATACACATCCAATTGGCTTTCTTTAAAGGATTGAGTAATGCGATGCTTAAAACAATAAGAAAACACATTTATGTATTTTTAAATTTATTTACCATATAGAAGTTAAAAATTGGTAACATTTTAATGTAAATCTACAGGAAATAGGGTTTCTTTAAAAGCAACCAAAATTGTGAGAAATGCAGTTTTACTTTTTTTGTTGTTTTTTTTTTTAATTTTCTGGGGTGGGAGGTGGGCTGGGAGGGACGGGGCTGAGTGGGCCACTTCTATTGGTCTTTCATTTATCTACTTTCATCCATCTTTGTTCTTTGGCCCATGTGGCCCTCCCATCACGGTGGCCTCTGTTGTCGCAGAGCACCGGCTCTGGGTGTATGCACTCCAGAGCTCCGGCTTGATAGTTGGACACATTGATCCAGCTGCTCCATGGCACGTGGGATCTTCCCAGGCCAGGGATCGAACCGGCGCCCCTTGCACTGCAAGGCGGTGTCCTTACCCACTGGACGACCAGGCAAGCCCCCAGTTTTGCTTTTTTAAAAGTCATTTGAAATAGTATTTCTAAAAAAAATTCTTCATCTTTGTAGAAAAAAAAATTTACATTACTTTGAAAAAGATCACATATAGCACAACCTAAAGTATCATTCGTTAGATATACTCTGGATGAATGATTTTTTGACACTAGTACCATCTCTTTATATAAGTCTGGTAGGGTTTCCTTGGTGGGTCAGATGATAACGAATCTGCCTGCAAAGTGGGAAAACTGGGTTTGATTCCTGGGTCAGGAAGATCCCCTGGAGAAGGGAATAGCAACCCACTTGGGTATTCTTGCCTGGAGAATTCCATGGACAGAGAAACCTGGTTCAGGCTATAGTCCATGGGTCACAAGAAGCCACATAAAACTGAGCAACTAGCAGTTTCACTTTTCACCTTTTATTTTATGACAAATAAAATAACTATCATTTTTAATGTTTAAATTAATTATATGTTTAAATGACTCAAATCGGCATAAGATGCAATCTTGACTGTATTCACATTGCAGTACTTAATGAAACTCACATTAAATAATTTTTTCTACATTAAATAACATACACATCCAATTGGCTTTCTTTAAAGGATTGAGTAATGCGATGCTTAAAACAATAAGAAAACACATTTATGTATTTTTAAATTTATTTACCATATAGAAGTTAAAAATTGGTAACATTTTAAATTGAGTAAATTAAAAAAAATAAATTTAGTAAATCTACCTTTTTTCCTTGTATCTTAAGCCTTGCAAGTTTTTCTCCCTTTAAAACTCAAACCCTAGTGGAATCAGTTCTCTGAGCACAAGTTCTATAACCATGGTAAGCTGCACACGTCATATAATGTGCCATTTCAGTTTTTTGTGTCTCTCGTTACACTTACAAAGGTACTAAAAGATGCCGTAGAGTAATCAGCAAATATACGACTTCATATCAACTAAAAGCACTTTACAGAAGGGGAGCAACTGTGGGGCAGCAAGTTTCCTACAGCGGTTCTTTCCTAAGTGTGTGAAGGTAATTAGCCTCCATAGGAGATAATTTTGGTTCACAGGGGTTGCTGTTGCTTTAAGCCTTTCTGGGAAATTTGGATTTTCCATTGATAGCAGTTTTAACAGGTCACCCTGGAGCCAGAGTGAATTAAAGTGAAGAGCTACACAGTCTAAACAAACATTCCTTACCATTATCAGAAGCCTGACAACATAATAGCATAAACTAGAGTCATGTGGTCACATTTGCAAGTAGTGCAGGAACAATTAAAAATCAAAGAAACGCTACATTTCCTAACCCAGACTGGAGTTGAGGTAAGCAAGTTTAAAATGATCACTTGCCTTCCCTCGCCCAGAAAATGTATATTGTGTTTTAAATTGAGAAAAATATAAAACATTATTTATTTAAATCATTCTCATGATTAGTCTACTTCTCTGTTTTGTAAAATTGTGACAGAGTGTGGTAATATTGCAATAAAGTTTCGGATATTTAAACCTTGAAGAGACTATGTGATGTGGCACGCTTATTTTTTGAAATTTTTCTCTTTTGCCAAAATAGCACAATTAAACAAATCGAGAGCGGAAGCTATGTTTTCCCCAAGGATGCTGACAGAACACAGTGTTATTTACTATGAAACTTTAAAACAAATATGCCATGGGTAATGTAGCTACATGTTAAAAGTGAAATATTTTTCTGTGTACTTTTGCTTATTTTTGTAACTAGGAGATTAAATTATATTACAGTGGGCTTTGAAGTGACAGTATTTGTCAATAGTTTTGGTATTCTAATATTACTTCACTACTTTTTAGATGAGAGTTTTATAGATAATAAAAATTTATCAAAATGCTTTTGGCTGTAGAATGTTATAAAGCAACAACATACTCTGCTGTCATTTAAGGGAGATTGTATTAATTGCAGTTTAAAAATCTTTTAGATTAAGACTTTCTCTCTGTGTGTATTCACCCCTAAGAGGAATTTACCTGTCCACGTAAGCAGCATTCTGGCGAACAGCTCACTTTACCTTTACCTTTATCGTGGTTTGGTGTCTCAGAAAAAACAACTGAATATTGTTCTGAATTCAAGGTTTGGGGTCCAGTGAGAAGTGAGAAGGAAATCATATCAAGATGCACCAAAATGAATGACAGAAGGAATTCAATTCATCTTGTATTTTAAATACCTATTGTATGCTAAAAACTTCAAGGTATTGTATGGGACACAGAAACTAGAACTATCCAGCTCTGTCCTCAAGTCCTTAAATATAAGTAATAGGAGTCAAGCTGTAGGGTGGTAATTACTACACAAGACTGTGAAAATGTTACAAGAAAAAGTGCTAAGAAAATGACAAACAGGGTTTCCCTGGTGGTCCAGTGGGTAAGGACACCGCCTTGCAGTGCAAGGGGCGCCGGTTCCATCCCTGGCCTGGGAAGATCCCATGTGCCGCGGAGCGGCTGGACTGATGCGTCCAATCACCGAGCCGGAGCTCTGGAGCGCATGCGCCCAGAGCCGGTGCTCTGCGATAACAGAGGCCACCACGATGGGAAGCCCACACGGGCCAAAGAACAAAGATGGATGAAAATGGACAAATGAAAGACCAATAGAAGTGGCCCGCCTGCTCCCCTCCCTCCCCTCCCCACCCCACCAAAATAAATAAATCTTTAAAAAAAAAAATAAAAAGAAAGAAAATGACAAACAAGATACAGGGTCTTAAAAGTATCTCCAGTTCAATGATTCCCAAACCAGGCCACATTTGAGAAACACCATGGAAGATCTTGATAAAAAAAAATCCACTGTATTAATACTACTTCCTGGACTCACTGAATAAGAGTTCTGGAGAGGGGTGGAGGAAGGTGTAGAAATTAGTAATGTATATTTAGAAAAAAAGATCTCTCCTGATTTTTGAAGCACAGTCAGATTTGTAAACACTCACCTGCTGTAGGTGATTATGAAATTTTGTGTAACTATATATTTGGCTCTTCCAATTATTTTCTATTTGGGGCTTGTCTCTATTTATACATAACAGACTCTTCTAAACTGACTTCCATTGACAAAACTCAAAGCATCCCCGAGGTAACCCCACGAAGCGCCTGTCACTTCATTTACTCAGACCACACTTACAATTTCATTCAAATATTGGTTGACACTTATTTCCATTTTTTAAATGCATGCTTAGTGATTTATCCAGTATTTTTATCCTCTTGACACTTTTTTTTACATCAGATGCACCAAAATGAATGACAGAAGGAATTCAATTCATCTTGTATTTTAAATACCTATTGTATGCTAAAAACTTCAAGGTATTGTATGGGACACAGAAACTAGAACTATCCAGCTCTGTCCTCAAGTCCTTAAATATAAGTAATAGGAGTCAAGCTGTAGGGTGGTAATTACTACACAAGACTGTGAAAATGTTACAAGAAAAAGTGCTAAGAAAATGACAAACAGGGTTTCCCTGGTGGTCCAGTGGGTAAGGACACCGCCTTGCAGTGCAAGGGGCGCTGGTTCCATCCCTGGCCTGGGAAGATCCCACGTGCCGTGGAGCAGCTGGACTGATGTGTCCAATTGCCGAGCCTGAGCTCTGGAGCGCATGCGCCCAGAGCCGGTGCTCTGCCACAACAGAGGCCACCGCGATGGGAAGCCCACACGGGCCAAAGAACAAAGATGGATGAAAATGGACAAATGAAAGACCAATAAAAGTGGCCCACCTGCTCCCCTCCCTCCCCTCCCCACCCCACCAAAATAAATAAATCTTTAAAAAAAAAAATAAAAAGAAAGAAAATGACAAACAAGATACAGGGTCTTAAAAGTATCTCCAGTTCAATGATTCCCAAACCAGGCCACATTTGAGAAACACCATGGAAGATCTTGATAAAAAAAAATCCACTGTATTAATACTACTTCCTGGACTCACTGAATAAGAGTTCTGGAGAGGGGTGGAGGAAGGTGTAGAAATTAGTAATGTATATTTAGAAAAAAAGATCTCTCCTGATTTTTGAAGCACAGTCAGATTTGTAAACACTCACCTGCTGTAGGTGATTATGAAATTTTGTGTAACTATATATTTGGCTCTTCCAATTATTTTCTATTTGGGGCTTGTCTCTATTTATACATAACAGACTCTTCTAAACTGACTTCCATTGACAAAACTCAAAGCATCCCCGAGGTAACCCCACGAAGCGCCTGTCACTTCATTTACTCAGACCACACTTACAATTTCATT
Organism: Tragulus kanchil; assembly: GCA_022376925.1. Classification (NCBI taxonomy): domain Eukaryota; kingdom Metazoa; phylum Chordata; class Mammalia; order Artiodactyla; family Tragulidae; genus Tragulus; species Tragulus kanchil. Next base: position 137,286,157 of record JAIOJX010000023.1, read on the forward strand.
CAAATATTGGTTGACACTTATTTCCATTTTTTAAATGCATGCTTAGTGATTTATCCAGGATTTTTATCCTCTTCAGGATGTTGCGAGATTTTTTTCTTATAGTTAAAAGAGTGTATTTATGGACACACATACAGAGCTACATGCACTATGATCATACATGCAGATACATTTATACATTTTTTTGTATCTGTCTAGTCTTGTATTTTGTCTATGATGGTTGTGAATGGCTTCTTGATAGAAACCTTTTGAATGTGTTAGTAGCATACTCTTTCACATGCATTCTGATAAACACTTCAGTAACTTTAGTAATAATAATAACTGAAGTAATAATACTACCCCTAACTCCAAACCGTTCTGCTCACCACCCCAAAGCAATCCTTTATATAAATGATTTATGGTAATTTATTAAGCTTTAGGGCTATTTCAGCCAGACTCTTGGAAATGTTAATGATCTGGGAGAATGATTCCTGACATTTAGCTCAAGATCTCCAGGAGTGTGGGAGGTGGGCACACTGTGATTAGAGAGAAGACATCAAACAGAATGGGACAGGGGGAGGGGGACCCAGGAATTTAGAAGCTGGGGATGGGGCGTTATGCATCCTTCTCCCCCATTTAACAGCTTGTAGACCTAACTTCTGAATTCTGATTTTCTCATCGTAGTAGGATAGCTTTCAAATCTGTCATTTTACTCTGAATTTCTTTTCTTCCATCATACTATGTGTTATAATGCAAAGTTCATTTTATTTTACTTTGCTCAGAATGTATTATTTCTGCTAAACTGAGTAAACTTGGATACATAGTAAGAAAGCCAGGAAGCAAAGTTTCCAAGAAAGTGTGAAGTAGAAAATATTTTTTCATTAATACACGCATAGGGTCAAAGCCCAGTGCCAGTTTATGGAAAATGGCAATATTTCATAACTTTGAGGTCATTAAAAAAAATGGATGTAAGAGGATATAAAATGTTTCCGACAGTATTGCTGAGCTCAACCAGCTGGATTGCAGGGAGAATAAAGGGGAGAAAATAACTATATATTTGGCTCTTCCAATTATTTTCTATTTGGGGCTTGTCTCTATTTATACATAACAGACTCTTCTAAACTGACTTCCATTGACAAAACTCAAAGCATCCCCGAGGTAACCCCACGAAGCGCCTGTCACTTCATTTACTCAGACCACACTTACAATTTCATTCAAATATTGGTTGACACTTATTTCCATTTTTTAAATGCATGCTTAGTGATTTATCCAGGATTTTTATCCTCTTCAGGATGTTGCGAGATTTTTTTCTTATAGTTAAAAGAGTGTATTTATGGACACACATACAGAGCTACATGCACTATGATCATACATGCAGATACATTTATACATTTTTTTGTATCTGTCTAGTCTTGTATTTTGTCTATGATGGTTGTGAATGGCTTCTTGATAGAAACCTTTTGAATGTGTTAGTAGCATACTCTTTCACATGCATTCTGATAAACACTTCAGTAACTTTAGTAATAATAATAACTGAAGTAATAATACTACCCCTAACTCCAAACCGTTCTGCTCACCACCCCAAAGCAATCCTTTATATAAATGATTTATGGTAATTTATTAAGCTTTAGGGCTATTTCAGCCAGACTCTTGGAAATGTTAATGATCTGGGAGAATGATTCCTGACATTTAGCTCAAGATCTCCAGGAGTGTGGGAGGTGGGCACACTGTGATTAGAGAGAAGACATCAAACAGAATGGGACAGGGGGAGGGGGACCCAGGAATTTAGAAGCTGGGGATGGGGGCGTTATGCATCCTTCTCCCCCATTTAACAGCTTGTAGACCTAACTTCTGAATTCTGATTTTCTCATCGTAGTAGGATAGCTTTCAAATCTGTCATTTTACTCTGAATTTCTTTTCTTCCATCATACTATGTGTTATAATGCAAAGTTCATTTTATTTTACTTTGCTCAGAATGTATTATTTCTGCTAAACTGAGTAAACTTGGATACATAGTAAGAAAGCCAGGAAGCAAAGTTTCCAAGAAAGTGTGAAGTAGAAAATATTTTTTCATTAATACACGCATAGGGTCAAAGCCCAGTGCCAGTTTATGGAAAATGGCAATATTTCATAACTTTGAGGTCATTAAAAAAAATGGATGTAAGAGGATATAAAATGTTTCCGACAGTATTGCTGAGCTCAACCAGCTGGATTGCAGGGAGATAGAGAAACTGTAAGCAAGAGCTCTCTGTGGGAAGCAATAAATTTATCTCCTTCTTGGGTTAAAAACAATCACAGCAGCAGCAACAATCCTACCAGGCAGATGACTGAGGGAGGGAAGAACAGACTCCAGCATGACTTAACTGCTGCTTCTGTTGAGACCCCTGTGCTGAGGCAGTTCCATCTGTCCTGGCAGCAAGAATTCAAGTTTACTCACATCATGCTTCCAGAACACACAGATTTTTGATCCCAAACAATTCTATTCCTGGCCCATAACACAATTAAAAATACCTCTGCATCTAGGCACAGGAAGTACCTGAGATGACGAGCTCAAAAGGTGTGTTGAGTGCTGCAGGAATATGCACTTCAGTTCTCAGTTTCTGTGGGTCAACCCTGGAGCAAGGACATTGACCACCAAGGAAATGACAGTTCAGGTTCCACTGATTTGACTTTGCAGTTATTTTGGATGTTATCCTAAATACTCGGTGTATAGAAAAAAAATTACTTTATGTGTTGACTTGACTTTGTAAGTTTTTTGTTTGTTCATTGCTTTAGTTAGCCCATCAGGAGAAATTCCACAGAAAATGTTGACCACCTCAGGAAAAGTATTTACAGACTTAATCATCATACAACAAACATTCAACCAACAGGTAGTTACTGGATTTTCGTTATGCATCCTTCTCCCCCATTTAACAGCTTGTAGACCTAACTTCTGAATTCTGATTTTCTCATCGTAGTAGGATAGCTTTCAAATCTGTCATTTTACTCTGAATTTCTTTTCTTCCATCATACTATGTGTTATAATGCAAAGTTCATTTTATTTTACTTTGCTCAGAATGTATTATTTCTGCTAAACTGAGTAAACTTGGATACATAGTAAGAAAGCCAGGAAGCAAAGTTTCCAAGAAAGTGTGAAGTAGAAAATATTTTTTCATTAATACACGCATAGGGTCAAAGCCCAGTGCCAGTTTATGGAAAATGGCAATATTTCATAACTTTGAGGTCATTAAAAAAAATGGATGTAAGAGGATATAAAATGTTTCCGACAGTATTGCTGAGCTCAACCAGCTGGATTGCAGGGAGATAGAGAAACTGTAAGCAAGAGCTCTCTGTGGGAAGCAATAAATTTATCTCCTTCTTGGGTTAAAAACAATCACAGCAGCAGCAACAATCCTACCAGGCAGATGACTGAGGGAGGGAAGAACAGACTCCAGCATGACTTAACTGCTGCTTCTGTTGAGACCCCTGTGCTGAGGCAGTTCCATCTGTCCTGGCAGCAAGAATTCAAGTTTACTCACATCATGCTTCCAGAACACACAGATTTTTGATCCCAAACAATTCTATTCCTGGCCCATAACACAATTAAAAATACCTCTGCATCTAGGCACAGGAAGTACCTGAGATGACGAGCTCAAAAGGTGTGTTGAGTGCTGCAGGAATATGCACTTCAGTTCTCAGTTTCTGTGGGTCAACCCTGGAGCAAGGACATTGACCACCAAGGAAATGACAGTTCAGGTTCCACTGATTTGACTTTGCAGTTATTTTGGATGTTATCCTAAATACTCGGTGTATAGAAAAAAAATATTACTTTATGTGTTGACTTGACTTTGTAAGTTTTTTGTTTGTTCATTGCTTTAGTTAGCCCATCAGGAGAAATTCCACAGAAAATGTTGACCACCTCAGGAAAAGTATTTACAGACTTAATCATCATACAACAAACATTCAACCAACAGGTAGTTACTGGGCATTGGCTATGTCCAGCCTTTAAGACTGCAAAGTGAAGTAAATTTAGAAGATACAATCCTTGTCTTCAAAGAGTTTTCAGTCCCATCAGGAAGATACAGGACACGGAAAAAAAAAAACCAAGAATATATATATATATGTATATATATATATATGAATGATAACAATTGCCTGAGGTGGAAGGTGAGCTGGCTTCGACCCACCTGCTGTGTTTTGGGGGAACCATAGGATAACACCCCTTGACCAGCCGGTGTGGGTGACATAAGAAGAACCTGAACCCCATTTAGCTTGAACCTCTCCTCCCACAGCTTTTGTCCTGAAGCAGATTATTTAGTAATCTCTTAGTGCGTTTTTCCTGAGCAGAAAACAGAGAAGGTAACCTTCCCATTCATAGAAACTGGGTGAGAGATTTAAAAAAAAAGAGATAATAAGTCTAAAAACAAGTTTTATTTTCAATCACATAGCTTGATTTGGAGCTCATTGAAATTCATTTACTCTGTGCCAAGTGATTGGATAGGTGTTATGTCCTTCACTGTCAAGGTCATCTTGTGCATGAATACCATATTCTTTCTCAGAGATGAGAAAACTGGGACCTAAAGAAGTTAAGTGAAATGTCACAATGCTAAGGTCACACAGTAGTCAGTGGAAGAGTGAAAACCTAGATTTTTCTGAATCCTCAGAATGCACTCTTCACAAACACACCATGTTGCTTTCTTGTGTGAAAAGAAAAAACAGATTTCTCAAGTATTTGTCACAAATTCCTCTCTGAAATTCCTGCAGGTATCCTTAGTCATTCACCATTGTGGCCTCTCTAGAATGCCACTGTTCATATCTATGCTCAGAGTGGGAAAAGAGCAGGGCTGATGCTTTCGTCTTCTCCTGTGAGGAGATTAACTTATAAACTGTATGATGTTCATATCTGAAGAAACAGGAAACATGGAACTGAGAGGAAGTATGTGACTTAAGTGCCCACGAAGAAGAGATGGATCAAAGAACTGGCCCTGCAAGCCCCAGAGACAGGCCCTTAGCAGGGTCCAGTAGATGAGGGAACAGTCCTGGGTGGCAGTTTTGTACTTTGAAAGAACTCTGCTCAGTAATAAAATGCAATGTACCTGAAGATTGATGGATGTGTGAAAGAAGTGAGTCTAAAATGGCTAGAAAGATGTCCTATCTGACCCTGTGCTGATGCTCAGGTTGACTTTGTTATCAACAGGGTGGAGTCAATGACAGAAAAGACAAAGATGAGAAATGGAACAAACAGCGATATCACTTTTTTGGAGCAGATTGAAACTCCCCAGAATAATTTTTGATTAAAAACTCTTTGTACTCAGCTCTACAAGATCATGCAGCCTTATAAAATTGACTTGTGCATAAAAAAGAAAGACGTAGTATGTTGGATAAATAGTTGTGTTTTGAGTCACTGCAGTCATAAAGGGATTCTAGTAGAGTGATTCATATGAAGTAGGTTAAGTAATAAAGTCACTACCATTAAAACTTGAATGAGTTTCTTTCTAGAAATTCCTAATGTGGGGCGTAAGTTTGATCTGACACGGACCATAAATGACCTCCATTAAATAGCAAACCCCTTGAGAGAAAAAAAAAAAAACCCTCTTTTTAGTTTTATACAATAGTCACTTAGAGCATTCAGTTTTTTTTTTTAAGCATTCATTAGGCTAGTGAAAAATTATTTTTCAAAGGTATGTCTAACAGACATCTCCTATGTACCATGTCCCATATTATATTCTCAATCTTCTTGCCAAACCTGTTCCTCCTATGTGTGCTGTGCTGTGTTAAACTACTTCAGTTGTGTCTGACTCTTTGTGACCGTATGAACTACAGCCTGAGAGGCTCCTCTGTCCATGGAATTCTCCAGGCAAGAATACTGAAGTGGATTTCCCTCCTCCAGGGCATCTTCCTGACCCAGGGGTGGAAGTCTCACATCTTAGGTCTCCTGCATTGGCAAGTGAGTTCTTTACCACTAGCACCACCTGGGAAGCTGGTTCCTCCCATGCTTTGCTGACTCTCAGTAAAGGGAACTGCTTTCTACATGACCTCAGGTTCAAACTTTGGAATCATCCTTGCCTCTTCTCTCCTCTCAAATCCACATCTGATCCATCAGTACATCCTATGAGCTTCTTTGAGGGTGGAAGCTAAGTTACCCTAATAAGGAGACTGAACAATAGAGGCTTAAGGACCTTAGAAGTAAGCTCTTTGTCCTGGAAAATTTCAAGAAAGATAATAATGATTCAGGGCTCTGGGGTAGTGGCAGATCTGCCTTCCTCAATGCGTCCCAGGGTGCCCAGTCCTCAGCATTTCCGGAAAGACTGGAGAAAAGACGCAACTGTAGGTATACCATCTTGATGAGGATGGCTAGCATGGAGCTTTTCAACTTGTGAGAGCCTCATCAAGTGAATGCTCTTGGCTGCAAGGGAAGCTTGCAGACGTGGTTTCTATCTGAGTATCCACATGCCCAGGAAAAAGGAGAGAGTAAATGCAAGAGGACATCTTGTGATGTCTGCCATGAGTTTGTTTCCAAAATAAAGTTATTAGCAATTATCTATCATTTCCACTACCACACCATCTCTGTACTACTCCAGGGCTCCTCCACCTATCAACCCACCAAGTCGGCATTACTGTTTCTGTTTTTACCCCTCTTAAGTCCATTCACAGCATCTCAGTCCTTGGTAGTGTTAAAATTCACATTGAACCATGGCATTTTTCTGCCCTTAAGCCTGCAATAACTTCCCATCTCACACTGAATAGAGCATATGAGCTGACTCTGTTTCCTCCTAAGCTCAACTTCTACCCACAGAGTGGACCCATCTGGCTCCCTCCCAGCATGGCCCGAGGGCTCCCATCCAGGGCAAATGGGGTCCTTCAGCCCAGTCCTTTCTTCCTCTTGGTTCCCCCAAGGCTCTTCCTCACCTTGGTCACACTTTGACAGGCCACCCCAGGTAAAACTGCAGCTCTTCTATCTGCGGATAGAACTCCCTATCCTTCTTCCAGTTTTATTTTTAGCTTCAGCATCTCCTGATTTATTCTGTATTTTACCTATTCATTTTATTTATTCTCCTTAGACACCCTCTCCAGAAGATAAGCTCAGGACATAGATATTTTTGTCTGTTTTGTTCTTTGAACTAAATATGCACCCTAACCTCATAGTAAATCCTATGAGCTTCTTTGAGGGTGGAAGCTAAGTTACCCTAATAAGGAGACTGAACAATAGAGGCTTAAGGACCTTAGAAGTAAGCTCTTTGTCCTGGAAAATTTCAAGAAAGATAATAATGATTCAGGGCTCTGGGGTAGTGGCAGATCTGCCTTCCTCAATGCGTCCCAGGGTGCCCAGTCCTCAGCATTTCCGGAAAGACTGGAGAAAAGACGCAACTGTAGGTATACCATCTTGATGAGGATGGCTAGCATGGAGCTTTTCAACTTGTGAGAGCCTCATCAAGTGAATGCTCTTGGCTGCAAGGGAAGCTTGCAGACGTGGTTTCTATCTGAGTATCCACATGCCCAGGAAAAAGGAGAGAGTAAATGCAAGAGGACATCTTGTGATGTCTGCCATGAGTTTGTTTCCAAAATAAAGTTATTAGCAATTATCTATCATTTCCACTACCACACCATCTCTGTACTACTCCAGGGCTCCTCCACCTATCAACCCACCAAGTCGGCATTACTGTTTCTGTTTTTACCCCTCTTAAGTCCATTCACAGCATCTCAGTCCTTGGTAGTGTTAAAATTCACATTGAACCATGGCATTTTTCTGCCCTTAAGCCTGCAATAACTTCCCATCTCACACTGAATAGAGCATATGAGCTGACTCTGTTTCCTCCTAAGCTCAACTTCTACCCACAGAGTGGACCCATCTGGCTCCCTCCCAGCATGGCCCGAGGGCTCCCATCCAGGGCAAATGGGGTCCTTCAGCCCAGTCCTTTCTTCCTCTTGGTTCCCCCAAGGCTCTTCCTCACCTTGGTCACACTTTGACAGGCCACCCCAGGTAAAACTGCAGCTCTTCTATCTGCGGATAGAACTCCCTATCCTTCTTCCAGTTTTATTTTTAGCTTCAGCATCTCCTGATTTATTCTGTATTTTACCTATTCATTTTATTTATTCTCCTTAGACACCCTCTCCAGAAGATAAGCTCAGGACATAGATATTTTTGTCTGTTTTGTTCTTTGAACTAAATATGCACCCTAACCTCATAGTAAATGCTCAATAAATTCCTTGGAATGACCTATAGGGGAAAAACATACAGCTCCAGGCATCTATCTGCCTTCCCATTACAAGTACTGCCTTCTTATAAATACTCAGCAGGATATAAGGAATCAATCTTATAATAAGAATTGATGCTGTGAGGTTTCATAACCAGGGACTAAATATCAAATGAGCTATGGAAGGAAACAGAAGCTTAAAATTAGGAGACCATTTATTCATGAAATGAAACAACCGATTTCCTCTCTATTTGCCTCAATTTTCTCAGTTCAGTAACACATAATTACCTACATCAAGTTCATAGGGATTTGGAAACTTAAATATGTGAGGAAAGCAATGTACTGGCTCAAAAGTATTTCCACATAATTTACTTTTAAATTTAAAATTTTTATTAGAGTAAAAGAGTACCAAAGAAATTTACTAGTTTCAAACAGTATCTTTTGGAAATTTGTACAGAATAGTTTTTTTTTTTTCTATTTTGTGTTTCAGTCTTTATTCCAAAATTGTACTGAATCACAAAGATGCCTTGAAAATGTTTAATTAAATATCCATAGTAATAGTAATTGACTTCTATATATAGAAGTTAAATATTTTTATGTATTATATATATATATATATATATTTTTTTAAAGATTTATTTATTTATTTATTTTGGGCGGGGGTCGGGTTGGGGAAGGAGGGGAGCAAGCGGGCCACTTCTATTGGTCTTTCGTTTCTCTATGTTCATCCGTCTTTGTTCTTTGGCTCCTGTGGGCCTCCCATCGCGGTGGCGTCTGTCGTTGCAGAGCGCCGGCTCTGGGTGCATGCACTCCAGAGCTCTGGCTCGGTAATTGGACACATCAGTCCAGCTGCTCCGCGGCACGTGGGATCTTCCCAGGCCAGGGATTGAACTGGCGCCGCTTGCACTGCAAGGCGGTGTCCTTACCCACTGGACTACCAGGGAAGCCCTATGTATTATATTAAATCCATACAAAACCCTATGATGTAGATGCTATGATAGATAAGCTCAGGACATAGATATTTTTGTCTGTTTTGTTCTTTGAACTAAATATGCACCCTAACCTCATAGTAAATGCTCAATAAATTCCTTGGAATGACCTATAGGGAAAACATACAGCTCCAGGCATCTATCTGCCTTCCCATTACAAGTACTGCCTTCTTATAAATACTCAGCAGGATATAAGGAATCAATCTTATAATAAGAATTGATGCTGTGAGGTTTCATAACCAGGGACTAAATATCAAATGAGCTATGGAAGGAAACAGAAGCTTAAAATTAGGAGACCATTTATTCATGAAATGAAACAACCGATTTCCTCTCTATTTGCCTCAATTTTCTCAGTTCAGTAACACATAATTACCTACATCAAGTTCATAGGGATTTGGAAACTTAAATATGTGAGGAAAGCAATGTACTGGCTCAAAAGTATTTCCACATAATTTACTTTTAAATTTAAAATTTTTATTAGAGTAAAAGAGTACCAAAGAAATTTACTAGTTTCAAACAGTATCTTTTGGAAATTTGTACAGAATAGTTTTTTTTTTTTCTATTTTGTGTTTCAGTCTTTATTCCAAAATTGTACTGAATCACAAAGATGCCTTGAAAATGTTTAATTAAATATCCATAGTAATAGTAATTGACTTCTATATATAGAAGTTAAATATTTTTATGTATTATATATATATATATTTTTTTTTTTTTAAAGATTTATTTATTTATTTATTTTGGGCGGGGGTCGGGTTGGGGAAGGAGGGGAGCAAGCGGGCCACTTCTATTGGTCTTTCGTTTCTCTATGTTCATCCGTCTTTGTTCTTTGGCTCCTGTGGGCCTCCCATCGCGGTGGCGTCTGTCGTTGCAGAGCGCCGGCTCTGGGTGCATGCACTCCAGAGCTCTGGCTCGGTAATTGGACACATGGGTCCAGCCGCTCCGCGGCACGTGGGATGTTCCCAGGCCAGGGCTCTAACCGGCGCCCCTTGCACTGCAAGGCGGTGTCCTTACCCACTGGACCACCAGGGGAAGCCCTATGTATTATATTAAATCCATACAAAACCCCTATGATGTAGATGCATATAATGATAGATAGGATATGATTATAGCTGAATTTAATAATGAAATAATAATAGCATAAATATAATTTGATCATTTCAAATACTTCAGTTTTGGCAGCAAAACCCAAGTGGCAAAATAAATCTATCTTTTCTAAGATGATTATTTACTTACACGGAATACTTCTCTTTTCTTCCTCAATTGATCATTTCCTCAAATTCAGTCAACAAATGATGTACTAATAGATTTAAAATGTAAAAAGCAATAGCCTCCAAAATAATTTCCTTTTTTACACTCTGATAAAGATGCAGTGCCTGGCAAAGGTCACTTTTCAAATTTCATAGCTCCAGTTTTCTTTCTGAAATTGTAAAGAAAAAATGAACATGATTTTTCCTACAAATTAACTACACATAACCCCATAAAAACAAGAGTTTTTTATACTTATATTTATAAGAGTGACAAACTAAGAAAAGGAAGCAAATCATGAATATAATGACCGAGTTTGAAATTATCAAGGAAACAACCCAGATTTCTGCTAATTTAGTTTCACAAAATGAAAATAATGCTCTTTTATCTCAAACTTGGCTCAGGCTTTTGGAAAAAATATTTCCCCAGGAAATTTGAGCCCAGTTGAACGAATTTATTTTTACTGACTGTATCCAGGATCCTCATTTTTGAATTTTGGTTACTCCCATGATCACTCAGTCACACACATCTGAATGGTTGTTCAGAATTGAATCGACAACTCTGACAGAGTTAATATCTCTGCTGGCCTTTCACAAAATGCCCTTGTTACTCCAGAAGACAGACGAGAACCAGAAGAGACATCCCCAGTCTCCTAGGAACAGGAGTTTACACAATCAAAACAGTGCTGAGTAGCCACTGCTTCTTAAGACATCATGAAGGGCACACACATTTCAAAAAGAACATGGCACCAGTCTTCAGGGAATAAAATTTATCATATTCTAAAAAAATCCTTAAAAAATGACATCTCAGTAATTGGCAAATAGAATCAACAGTGCTATGTGACAAGTTGATATGAAAAAGAAATAGAAACTGTAATTGAAAAAATATGACATCTCAAACTTTCACTATTTTCTGAACAAGTCTGAATACATTCTCAAAACTTATTATTTCTATAAAATTCTCAACCATGGTTGCCATAATACAATTCTTGACAGCATTACTCTACATATAAACAACAGATAACTTCAAATTCACTGAAATAAAACTAGAATGTATATGTTACAAATATTGGCTTTTTGCAAACTTTCTACTTAGATAGTTTCACATTGATGATGGAAGTTTTAGTATCACCGTGACTTTCATTAAGTTTTATAATGGTAGCTAAGATAAGTATAGCTAAAAAATTTCCAGAGTGTTCTTGGGCTGAAAGGGTCACTTCCTTAATAGATTGGGGCTGTGTCAAATCTACTTTAAAATGAGATAGCACATATAAAAATACTTTGAAAAGTTAAAAGCATCATATAAATGCAAGACCTTTCATAGATTGAGGCCCTGTTTTGGAAGCACTTAACTATAATTACAAATGCTGATAAATGAAAAAAAAGGGGGCACCAAAAATGCTTTCATTGCCCTTTTCCTGCAGTGCAAATACACTCACCAATAACGAGAAATCTATGTCATGCATTAACCTGGCAAGACCATTTAGGTAACAAACATGTAACAAATATTCAAATCTATGGTCTCTTTTGAACTAAGCCCCGGAATGAGTATTGTCTCTTTCTCAGAGCACTATGTAAATGCAAGTTTATTGTAATGATATTTTAAATAATGGTAGTCTAATGAACATAATTATAAAAATTCTTTGTCTTTTTAAAAATGCCTCACTCTTTCAAACTTATAAATTCAATATATTACTTGTAGACCTCTTAGTCTCCTCAAAGGGTCAGGATAGTTTTGTTTACTTTGTCACCTTTACAGGAAAAGTAATGTACAAAAATTTACTCTTGAGATAGCATTAAGATTTGACTTCATACTCTACCCTGTAAAGCTAGCCCTAGCTCCCTCTACTGACTGAATCGTCATTCCAGTTTCTGAGTTCTGTTGACCCAAGACTGACATTCCCCCCACCTCATCTCCCAGAAACAAGGATGAAAACCAAGGAGAACATTTCTGGCCATATACTGGCCTTTCAGAAGCAGCCCTGGGCCAAACAAGCCTGAGAATTTTCTTTCCATCTTTAGGGGAAAAAAAAAAAGAGATTATTATGAATAAAGAACCCTCAGTGGAAGAAAGGGAAGTATTTTCTTTAAAAATGATAAAGTAATTACTGCCATGTTGATTTTTGAAGATTAAAATACAGATGTACAACCCTCTGTGCACACAGAGTATGACTTTTTGCAAGGTTAATAAAAAGACATGAAGCTATTTGGAAAACACAGCCACATTAAATCTCATGGCTGCGAATGTCTGATTGTGAAAAATCCAATATTTGCTTTCTGATAACCTTAACTTTCACCATTTATAGACTGAATTTAGAAAGCCAAAAATGTGGCCCAGGTAGCATTACAAACAGTCAGAAATGAAGATGACATGGCCGTTTGTTTCATATTTTAACTTTCCATTTCAGTTTTAAAATAAAATAATACTCTTTTTTTTTCCAAAAAAATCCAGTATTTACCTTCTTGATAAATGGCTCATTAGGACCCTCCTACTAGACAGGGCAGAACTGGAGGTTAGGTATTTTAAGTGACATTACACATTTTCTTTAAGTTCAGTGGGTTAAACAGGTAAGTGGTTTCACATGGAGGTCCTTCCTAAAACACAGGGACAAAAATGATGAGCTAGCTACTCTTTTAGAGGTGGAAAAAATGGGTTAGAAGGGCGATCTCTGGAGACACAGGCCTGCAGTAAGTGGAACCTTCTGACGGTGGAGGCCAGGCGAGGCAGCAGCTGGCTTCTGTCACCCTGACTAGGGCGGCCTTGTTAGTGTAGCGTGACCGCTGGAGGGCTCGCACAGATAATACCGGCACCTCGCCCCTTTCTAATCTTCCACCCGTCTGAGCAATTCAACAGGAGATAGGGCAGTAAGGCCATATTATTCCAAACAACATTTAGCTGAATGGTAGCTGAAGATTGTGACAGCGAAAGACAAATTCTCCCGGTCAAATACTTTCCTTCCAGTTTCTGAGTTCTGTTGACCCAAGACTGACATTCCCCCCACCTCATCTCCCAGAAACAAGGATGAAAACCAAGGAGAACATTTCTGGCCATATACTGGCCTTTCAGAAGCAGCCCTGGGCCAAACAAGCCTGAGAATTTTCTTTCCATCTTTAGGGGAAAAAAAAAAAGAGATTATTATGAATAAAGAACCCTCAGTGGAAGAAAGGGAAGTATTTTCTTTAAAAATGATAAAGTAATTACTGCCATGTTGATTTTTGAAGATTAAAATACAGATGTACAACCCTCTGTGCACACAGAGTATGACTTTTTGCAAGGTTAATAAAAAGACATGAAGCTATTTGGAAAACACAGCCACATTAAATCTCATGGCTGCGAATGTCTGATTGTGAAAAATCCAATATTTGCTTTCTGATAACCTTAACTTTCACCATTTATAGACTGAATTTAGAAAGCCAAAAATGTGGCCCAGGTAGCATTACAAACAGTCAGAAATGAAGATGACATGTCCGTTTGTTTCATATTTTAACTTTCCATTTCAGTTTTAAAAATAAAATAATACTCTTTTTTTTTTTTTTCCAAAAAAATCCAGTATTTACCTTCTTGATAAATGGCTCATTAGGACCCTCCTACTAGACAGGGCAGAACTGGAGGTTAGGTATTTTAAGTGACATTACACATTTTCTTTAAGTTCAGTGGGTTAAACAGGTAAGTGGTTTCACATGGAGGTCCTTCCTAAAACACAGGGACAAAAATGATGAGCTAGCTACTCTTTTAGAGGTGGAAAAAAATGGGTTAGAAGGGGCGATCTCTGGAGACACAGGCCTGCAGTAAGTGGAACCTTCTGACGGTGGAGGCCAGGCGAGGCAGCAGCTGGCTTCTGTCACCCTGACTAGGGCGGCCTTGTTAGTGTAGCGTGACCGCTGGAGGGCTCGCACAGATAATACCGGCACCTCGCCCCTTTCTAATCTTCCACCCGTCTGAGCAATTCAACAGGAGATAGGGCAGTAAGGCCATATTATTCCAAACAACATTTAGCTGAATGGTAGCTGAAGATTGTGACAGCGAAAGACAAATTCTCCCGGTCAAATACTTTCCTTCCCAGAAAAGTTTCCTGTTTTAGTACTTTAAAGGCACAAAAATGTCGTTAAAATGAAACCAAAATGGAAATCCCACAGCACCCTTAGTTGAACCCAGGGAGACTTTTAAATCTCAGAATTTGACGAGCTTCCTCTGCTGCCATGGGCTATGATAAACACCACCAGATAATCCAGATAAAGACGAAATCATTCCTTCCTAGGCTGGCATATTTTGCTGATATTATGCCACCGCTCCAGATACAGGCAGATGGCTCCGTTTTTACAACATGCATCCGAATTCTTGAGGGCCCATAGCCATTTTAGCCAGAATGAGATAGTGTTATGAGCATATAACCTGGGTCAAAACTGTGAAGGTGAAAGATTTATATGATCTGGAGGTTCGTGAGGGAAGGGATGCATGTATACACATAGTTGATTCATTTCCTTGTACAGCAGTGGCTAGTACAACGCTGTAGCACAACTATACCCCAATTAAAAAAATTTTTTAAAAATTCTGACGGCCAGTAACACAGTACTGCTTCGTTAAACAACAGCCTATATATATTTGTTGTTTAGTCATTAAAAGTTGTGTCCAACTCTGTGAGTCCGTGGACTGCAGCATGCCAGGCTTCTCTGTCCTTCACCATCTCCTAGAGTCTGCTCAAACTCATGTCTATTGAGTTGATGATGCCTTCCAGCCACCTCATTCTCTGTTACCCCCTTCTCCTTTTGCCTTCAGTCTTTCCTGACATCAGATCTTTTAAATATTACCAAAGGACAGTTTCTCACAGCCCAAATGAGCAAAAGTAAAAACTTTTCTTAAATTCTTACAGCTAATTTTCTGGGCTACAACCGTACCCCGACTTTATTTCCTATTTCAGTGTGGGAATCCAAGCAAAGTGGTATTTAATGTACATAAAGAGAATTAAGAGTCATCCCTCTGGTTGCTTTTTTCTATTTCTGTTGTTTTTCCTTTCAAAATATACAGCCCCAGGATTTTGCTGTGATGCTCTAATAATCCAATTTGGGTTTTAAATTCTGGCAATGGGACTTATGGGAAAAAAAATAAATAAACTCTCTCTCCGGTAATCTGCAAGGCCTGGTGCTCTCAAATAAGATCAGACAGTGATTGGAGATGATGCCTTCCTGTGACAGGGTGCTGTGTTTTGGGAAAGACTGATTATTCTTTTCACTGTGTCTGCACCAAACATAACCTGACTTATATGTTAAAGTTTGATTGAGTGCTATAGCCAGGAAACTTTGAGTTTCACAATAGTTATTAATTATGAAGAATGCTAATCATTTTTTAAAAAAAACTCTTTTCAGAAAAATGTGCATTTTACACACAGAGGAAGCTGTTGTTTAGTCATTAAGTGTGTCCTACTCTTTGCAATCCCATATAGCTGTCCAGACTCCTCTTTCTGTGGGATTCTCCAGGGAAGACTACTGGAGTGGGTTGCCATTTCCTTCTCCAGGGTCAGAGGAGGTTAATATATCAATATAAAGATTTCTTCTACATCGTTCCTTTAACCAATATTGATAGACTTGTTGAATGACAAGGATTAGATTTTCTTTATTGATCAGCATATTATATAGCTTTAAAATTCACTCTTCCTCTGAGAAAAAATATATTTCTTGCATACCAACAGAGATGGATTCATTTGATTTTGCTACATCAGTCAAAGAATGTAAGCTCATTTTCTGTGTGTGTGTGCATGTGTGTGTGTGTGCAAAGAAGGGAAGTGTTGGTCAGGAGCGGAGGTGGGTTTTCCCTCTTGTACACCAAAGTAATTCATTTTTTGAATCTGCCCATATGTCTGAAGAGATTATGAAACAGGCATGAATGAATTCGCTCATTAGAATGGTTTTACTTTACATTAAATGCTATCTCTTTATGTTCTTTTGGTCACAGAGACAAAAGGGAAAAGTTATTAATGATAAACATGCTCACAATTTCAACCTAAGGCTGAACAAGTTGCTTCATAACTCGAACTAGGTAATTTTCAAGTCAATCCCTTTATTTTACAGCTTTGGTAACAGAATCAAGAAGACGAAATAATTCTTTTAAATTCACTTAACTGAGTCTCCATCAGCTGAATGAGTCTGTTTGCAATATCCACTTCCATGTGCCATATTGGACAACTTTTAAACTATTCGTTGTAAGTCAGTAAATAAATGGAGAAAATTTGAGTATCATTCTATAGTTAAAATGTATCCAAATAGGAGCATAGAGAGAGCCAGATTTTAAAATAAAAAAAAAAAAAATAGGCAAATCAGGCAATCTATATATAAATCGCTGCAATAAATTAGAACTCTGATGCCCGGAAATGAGGGGTTTCAGCTGAACACTTTGAACATAACTGATAAACTGTAACTTGGTCCTGCTGATGGTGAAAATCAAAGCATTCTTCATCTACGCGGCCTATCTCTGAGTATTTGTTTTGGCTGTGATTCACAAGTCGGCAGGGAGTGCCAGGGACAGTTACCTAAAGTTCATAAACAAGCAATATTATACAAGGCTTTACGGGAATGGTAATTTCTTTTATTATTGAAATAATTATTTAAATTTCAAATTGTTTAATATACTTCCCAAGAAATTGTCTGTTCAAGAACATTGAAAATACAAGCTGACAAATGAAAAATGCAAGTAAATGAGAAGATTTTACAGACATGAAAGCCAGTAGAAAACAGGCATTCGCATTATGTGTAACTAAACCTTATCATTGTATCTATGTATCTATCTATATCTACAATATAGCTTCCTGTGGTTAGCAATGGAGAAACTTAGATAAAAGACAATTTACAAGCACTTAAAATGTTATACTTTTTTATATCTTTTTTTTTTTTTGCCTCTAAGTCATCATTTATTTTTCATCCATCTCTATTCTTTGGCCTGTGTGGGCCTCCTATCACAATGGTCTCTCTCACTGCAGAGCACTGGCTTTGGGTGCATGCACTCCAGAGTGCTGGCTTGTAATCTGACACACTAGCCCAACCGCTCCACGGTATGTGGGATCTTCCCAGGCAAGGGATTGAACTGGTACCCCTTGCACTGCAAGGCAGACTCTTCACCCACTGGACCACAAGGGAAGCCCTTTATTTTACAGCTTTGGTAACAGAATCAAGAAGACGAAATAATTCTTTTAAATTCACTTAACTGAGTCTCCATCAGCTGAATGAGTCTGTTTGCAATATCCACTTCCATGTGCCATATTGGACAACTTTTAAACTATTCGTTGTAAGTCAGTAAATAAATGGAGAAAATTTGAGTATCATTCTATAGTTAAAATGTATCCAAATAGGAGCATAGAGAGAGCCAGATTTTAAAATAAAAAAAAAAAAAATAGGCAAATCAGGCAATCTATATATAAATCGCTGCAATAAATTAGAACTCTGATGCCCGGAAATGAGGGGTTTCAGCTGAACACTTTGAACATAACTGATAAACTGTAACTTGGTCCTGCTGATGGTGAAAATCAAAGCATTCTTCATCTACGCGGGCCTATCTCTGAGTATTTGTTTTGGCTGTGATTCACAAGTCGGCAGGGAGTGCCAGGGACAGTTACCTAAAGTTCATAAACAAGCAATATTATACAAGGCTTTACGGGAATGGTAATTTATTTTATTATTGAAATAATTATTTAAATTTCAAATTGTTTAATATACTTCCCAAGAAATTGTCTGTTCAAGAACATTGAAAATACAAGCTGACAAATGAAAAATGCAAGTAAATGAGAAGATTTTACAGACATGAAAGCCAGTAGAAAACAGGCATTCGCATTATGTGTAACTAAACCTTATCATTGTATCTATGTATCTATCTATATCTACAATATAGCTTCCTGTGGTTAGCAATGGAGAAACTTAGATAAAAGACAATTTACAAGCACTTAAAATGTTATACTTTTTTATATCTTTTTTTTTTTTTGCCTCTAAGTCATCATTTATTTTTCATCCATCTCTATTCTTTGGCCTGTGTGGGCCTCCTATCACAATGGTCTCTCTCACTGCAGAGCACTGGCTTTGGGTGCATGCACTCCAGAGTGCTGGCTTGTAATCTGACACACTAGCCCAACCGCTCCACGGTATGTGGGATCTTCCCAGGCAAGGGATTGAACTGGTACCCCTTGCACTGCAAGGCAGACTCTTCACCCACTGGACCACAAGGGAAGCCCTAAAATATTATATGTTTAATGGATAAGAAAGAAAGTCTCATTTGTGATAGCCACAGCAACAGCAAAAATTGCTTAGAAAGAAATTTAACAAGAAATATTCCAATCCTACATAAAGAAAACTAAAATACAACTGAAAGCAAGGTATCTTTGACGATATGAAAGACATTCTTTGTTCTAGGATTGACTGTCTCGATATTAATATGCCACTTCTCTATTAGTTAATTTATAAAATTTAACATAACTCTAGTAAAAATATCAATGGGATTTTTTTTTAAAGTTTGATAAATTTGTTCTTAAGTTCACATGAGGCAATATGGAAGACTAGCTAAGGAAACACTGAAAGAAAGGGGGAGGACTAATGATAATAGAACATACAACAAAGCATCTATAATTAAAACAGTATGATATTGGCATGTGACTAGATAGAAACCAAGAGTAGAATGGAAAATCCAGAAATAATTGTGCTATGTACAGAAATCCAGTGTCTGGTACAGGTGGTTCTGTAGTTATTGGAATAAGGCTTTTGGTTTTTTTCTATTCTGTTTTGTCTTTTTAAAAAAAAGTTATTTATTTATTTATTTTGAGGGGGGCGCGATGGGGAAGGAGGGGTTGCGCGGGCCACTTCTATTGGTCTTTCATTTGTCTATTTTCACCCGTCTTTGTTCTTTGGCCCATGTGGGCATCCCATCGCGGCGGCCTCTGTTGTCGCAGAGCACCGGCTCTGGGCACATGCGCTCCAGACCTCCGTCTCGGTAATTGGACACATCGGTCCAGCCGCTCCGCGGCACGTGGGATCTTCCCAGGCCAGGGATCGAACCGGCACCCCTTGCATTGCAAGGCGGTGTCCTTACCCACTGGACCACCAGGGAAGCCCCTGTTTTGTTTTTAATAAATATACTGGAATAATTGGATAGTAATTTGAGATAAGGTAAAATTAAATTCGCTTCTTGAATCATACACAAGAATAAACAAATTTATCAGAGATCTGGAAGAAAACGTGACACACAGGAACCAGAAGAGAATGTGGGTAAATTCTTCTCTAATCTGAGGGAAAGGAGGGGCCTTCTCACTATGAACAAAAGTCCAGATAGTGCAAATTAGAATGATAAGCTGAACCACATAGAATTAAAACCTGTATGGCAAAAAGAAACCCCAGAAAAAAAACAAACCCCAAACATCATAAACAAACTCAAAAGACAGGACAAACTAGAAAGAAGTATTTGCAAAAATGCTACAGAAAGAGCTAATTTTCCTAATATACGAAAAAATGACTCATTTGGAAAAAAAAAAAACAAAACAAAAATCTTACCAAAAAAATCAAATCACATGAACAGACAAGTCACAGACTAGATACTAAAAATAACCCTACACACATGAAAAGATATCTAACTTAATTCAAGTTAGAGAAATTAAAACAAAATCACACAAAAATATTATTGCTCACCCACTAGATTGACAAAAACCCCAAAGCTTGACAATGCACTCTTTTGATGCTGCTGCTGAAAAAGTAACATTCTCAAACATTGCTGGTAGACATACAAATTGGCACAATATTTATACAGTGGATCTAATGAAGCTGTTTGCTCATTTAATATTCTAAGAATTTCCTGTAAATATACCTCCAACTACAGGAAAAAAATATATACATATGCACAAGAATACTCTTTATAGCAATTATAACTACAAAGTATTGGAAGTTATTTAAGTATCTAAGAATAAGAGTTGGTTTAATTAACTCTATTGCAAACATTCAAAGGAGGACTATGCAGTTATTAACATACATACTCTACCATATATAAAATAGGTAAACAACAAGCACCTACTGTATAGTACAGGGAACTACATTTGATATCTTTCGATGCCCTATAATGGAAAAGAATTTGAAAAGGATATATATGTATAACAATCAGTTAGCTGTATACCTGAAACTAATGCAGCATTGTAGATTATACTTCAAATTTTAAAAAATAAAGATTTTTGTGAGTTCATAAGCAGTGATTTCTATGAGACATTGTAAAGTGAAAAATGCAAACGCAGACTAGCATGTATAGCATGTTACTTTTGTGCAAGAAAAAAGGGAAAGTAAGAAAGTATACATACTGCTTATTTCTACATTAAAAAAAAAAAAAAAAAAAACATACCCACCAAGGAAGCATAAACCATCTGATAAAGAGGTTGTTGATTACCAACAAAATGTGGAGGGAACTGAGGCAAAGGAGCTACAGAAAGGAGTGGTAAGTCTCTGAGTTCTATAAATTTTGGCCTTCTGGAAACATGTTCATGTTGTTAGTCATGGAAAAGTCAAATTAAACGAGTAATGGTTGACATGGGAGTTCCTAATATTAAAGCAAATAGAGATAAATGAAGCAGGACCTGGTTCAAATAAATAACACAATCAGACTGAAAGAGGGAAGAGAACTAAGTTATTAGTGAATGTGTTATCTGACTATATGTCCTGTCTTGCGCAGAGAGATGGGTCAGGTGAGAGAAAAAACCATGAACAAATCTTGAACTCTCTGCAGTAGATTTGTTTATTATAATGATATAAGTGAAGAAATTCTATTGGGCATATGGCAGGATTGAGCAAGTAATCAAACAGGTTTATTTAATTGGGACCCAGAGATCTCAAGTGGAAGAAGAGACACACCAACCAGAAATAGAATGGCAACTCTATAGGACCCTGTGATTTCTAACTCATGTGTGTATTTGTGTGTCTGTGTGTGTGTGTGTGTGTGTGTATATATATACACATATATATATATACCTACATTTATGTGTGTATATATATATAGGTATGCATATGTATATGTGTATATAAATGCATATGCTTTTTAGTTTTTATAGAAGCAAAGACATCCAGAAGCCATCAGTTGACCTGGTGCCCAGATATACTGGAGTCTAATGTCATCATCCTCAACTAAGAGCTAGTGTGTCCCTGAGAAATGTTGAATTCTAGGACTGAGACAGAGTGGGTAAGTGACCAACAGAATCATGCTCCAGAAAGTAAGAAAGCACTCCAGAAATGAAGAGGCATGTCATAACAACATAGGACCCAACATGAAGGGGCTTCAACTAGAAAAACCTGGAAAAATAGGGGCAACATAATAATTAAGGAACAGTAATAGATTATTGACAACTGACAAGTAGAAAACCATGAATCCATAGTGGTAATAAGTAGATAACAAAGTAAAGGAAGGGAGGAAGGAGAGAGAAGGAAGGGAGGAAGAGAGGTTGGAAGATCTTTGTGGTTGGCTCCCTTGAAAAGTCAAGGGAGAGTGTTTACTTACACAATTTTGGGAGTCAGCTGGCAAATGTAAACATCACTATTAAGAATTGGAAAAACATTATTTTGCAGCTGTCATTTTTGCCTAGTTTAGGCAAAAATCATCAAGGGGTATTAAATCAAGAGGGAGAAATTCATGAAAAGTGGAGTATTCACATGGACTTGAAACTTTTCTCACAGATTGATAATACTTACAAGGGGTGGGGGGGGGGGAGTAATAACTCTTCCATGGAGAACTCTGACAACACCCTGATAGGATCATCACAATCAGCACCACCAATGAAGGCAGATGGGCATGAAATCTTGAGAAGGATACAGCGCCCTCTAGGCGACATTTCAACTGAGACTGTATAACTTTAATAGTGAAGAAACAATAAACAAATAAAAAATGAAGGGTGTTCTGTTTTTTAAATGAGGGATTATACTTCAAAAATGTCAATGCTGTTAAAAGATAAAGAAAAACTGTGGAAAAGTTCTAGATCAAGGGACGCTAAAGAAACATGACCGCTAAATGTTCTGCTAGATCCAAGAGCCGCTAAATGTTCTGCTAGATCCAAGAGAGGTCTTGGAGACCTCTCTTCTATGGGAAATGTTCTATGGGAAACTATTAGGTCAGTTGACAGACTGGAATACAGATGAGGAATTGAACCACAGTTAAATATATTACAGTATTTGGCTAAATAAATGAATACCCTTATACTTTCAAAAAATGAAAAGTATTAGGGGTAAGCGACCATTATGAGATTTGTTTTCAAAGGTTTCAGGAAAACATTATGTAACTAGATGTATGGATTAGATTGGCAGATTAGATGTATTAGGTGATAGATGATACATAGATTGAGAGAGAGCAAATAATAAATAAAAGGGTGCTAAATGTTAAGAATAGGTGAAGCTGGGTAAAGACTGTCCAGATATTCTATGTAAGACTTTTTCTTGCAGCTCTTAAGTTTTAAATTATTTTCAGATTAAAAAAAATAGCTTATAGATGGCACATTTAATACATAATTTTAGATATGAGATCAAAACATTTTAATTGATATAAAATCTATTTATTCACCCAATCTACCCACACTCCCAACCAAGTAAACATTGAACAAATAATGAGCAAATGCTAATTTGAAGGATACCAAACATGGGCCTGCTTGGAAACCATATCTCAGTGTAGCTCTCAATGTAACGAACTTTTAAGGTAAGCTAAGTTGTTCTTTCACTTGTGTCTTCTGGAAATTAGAACATAAAAACCAGTAGAAACGAACTTCTGCAGTGATTCTTACCAATAAAAAAAACCTGCTTGGTTACCAAAACAGCACTGTTAAAATTCTAGGAAAAAAAAACCCAGTAAGGTCATCTTAGAGTTCTCAATATCCAGCAAGTGAATAAAGGGAGATAATAGAACAGAGTGTAAAAACATTCAGAGAAAAAATAAATTTGACCCCCAAACATGAATTTCTGAGAGTATAAAATGTTTGAGAAGTTATGAAAGTCTCATAAATGAAATTCTAGTAGACAAGAAATAAAAAGAGAGGTGCAAAAGGGAGAAGATCACAAATGTAATAATATAGGACCTCAAAAAATTTTAGTATAAGCACAAAGGCTAAAAAAGAAAACATGAGGCATACAGCAAAGGATATATGAAAGGGGTGATGAAGACATATAAAATAATGTCAGGCAGACTAACTCTTTGAGGTGCCTACCCCACAGAGCAAAAGAAAACAAAAGCTTCCCTGCTGTTGTAATTGAAACGCAAAAATAAATGCAGGGCATTTTGCTCAGCCTGAAGGGCCATCCATGAGACTTTCCCTGGTCTGAATTTTATAAGAAAAGAAATAAGAGCAAATTGAGCTTCCATGGGTTTGATCCCTAGTCAGGGAACTAATATCCTGCACACCTTGTGGTGCTGCCAAAAATAAAAAAATTAGAAGAAAAGAAATAAGAGTGTTAAGAGGGCTTTCTATGCCTGAGAGTCTGAGAAAGATCAGACATCTGAGCCACAGCCAAGTCTTCAGAGTTTAAAGAATCACACTCATGAATTTGGGAATTTATGCAACAATTGTGAGAGATGGAGATTTTTGATAAATTTTAAATTAGAACTTACAATTACATAGTTCCTCTAAGCAGTTTTAGCCACATCCCCAATTTTGATATGCCACATTTTTGTTATCATTTTGTTCAAAATATATATTTTTTGTACCTTGTGATGTCTTTTGCCCCATGAATTATTTAGATGTGGCTCATTTAATTTCTAAATAATTTGTCTCTATCTAGGTAGGGTGTTGTTATTACTTAATAATTGAATTACTACACTGTCAGGGGACATACTTTGCAAATGTTCATCTTTTAAAATCAGTTTGGAAACTGTTTTGTTGCCCAGAATGTGACCTAACTTGGTAAGTAATATACTGGCATTTTAATCATCATGAAATGCCTCATTTTGTGACTAGTTTCCTATCCTGAAGTCTGGGTAACAATAACCCACCAAAAAAAAAGTGCACTTTTAAAATTTTTTAAAGGAAAAAAAACCCAGTAAGGTCATCTTAGAGTTCTCAATATCCAGCAAGTGAATAAAGGGAGATAATAGAACAGAGTGTAAAACATTCAGAGAAAAAATAAATTTGACCCCCAAACATGAATTTCTGAGAGTATAAAATGTTTGAGAAGTTATGAAAGTCTCATAAATGAAATTCTAGTAGACAAGAAATAAAAAGAGAGGTGCAAAAGGGAGAAGATCACAAATGTAATAATATAGGACCTCAAAAAATTTTAGTATAAGCACAAAGGCTAAAAAAGAAAACATGAGGCATACAGCAAAGGATATATGAAAGGGGTGATGAAGACATATAAAATAATGTCAGGCAGACTAACTCTTTGAGGTGCCTACCCCACAGAGCAAAAGAAAACAAAAGCTTCCCTGCTGTTGTAATTGAAACGCAAAAATAAATGCAGGGCATTTTGCTCAGCCTGAAGGGCCATCCATGAGACTTTCCCTGGTCTGAATTTTATAAGAAAAGAAATAAGAGCAAATTGAGCTTCCATGGGTTTGATCCCTAGTCAGGGAACTAATATCCTGCACACCTTGTGGTGCTGCCAAAAATAAAAAAATTAGAAGAAAAGAAATAAGAGTGTTAAGAGGGCTTTCTATGCCTGAGAGTCTGAGAAAGATCAGACATCTGAGCCACAGCCAAGTCTTCAGAGTTTAAAGAATCACACTCATGAATTTGGGAATTTATGCAACAATTGTGAGAGATGGAGATTTTTGATAAATTTTAAATTAGAACTTACAATTACATAGTTCCTCTAAGCAGTTTTAGCCACATCCCCAATTTTGATATGCCACATTTTTGTTATCATTTTGTTCAAAATATATATTTTTTGTACCTTGTGATGTCTTTTGCCCCATGAATTATTTAGATGTGGCTCATTTAATTTCTAAATAATTTGTCTCTATCTAGGTAGGGTGTTGTTATTACTTAATAATTGAATTACTACACTGTCAGGGGACATACTTTGCAAATGTTCATCTTTTAAAATCAGTTTGGAAACTGTTTTGTTGCCCAGAATGTGACCTAACTTGGTAAGTAATATACTGGCATTTTAATCATCATGAAATGCCTCATTTTGTGACTAGTAGTTTCCTATCCTGAAGTCTGAAGGAGCCACAAGCTCACAGTTTCACCCAGTGGACTTTGTTTTTCTGAGACAGATTCCTCTCTCATTTCTGTCTGCAGTTTCCCAAGCCCCCTGCAGTAATCCCCATACATGTGTAGCTGCAGTTATCCAGGGATTTGGAAGGAGTTTATGTTAAGACTCTGTGAGTCATTCCTCCTGCCACTTTCTCATTTCTAAGGATTTCTCTCTGAAATTTCCAACTGCTTTGTCAACCCTAAATGATGTCTCTTTTTTGACAGCTAGCTGTTAGGATATGGTCTAAAGGGTCATCCTGAAGACTGCTTTAGATGTAGTAGGATACACTGAAGATTTTGAAAGAGGGATGTGATGTGATGCAAAGTTTATGGCAATAAGATGACTCTTAATGCTCTAGAGAACTGTTGTTGAGTGAGTATCAGGAGAGACCAGCTTGGGTGTGACTACAGTAGTCCAAACCTGGTCTCTGAGCTTCATTGTCAACCAGCTATCTGCAGGGATAAACACACACTCTGGGAAACTGAAAGTAACATTTTTCACAAGGAATCAATCTGTAAATGTCTACATTTCCGGGTACATTAGGGGCTGGTTCACTAAACTTGGCTTGTGCAGAGCAAGCAAATGAAGAGTCCTTTTAATGAAGAAAGAAATAGTTGACAACATCATATTTCATTTAACAAGCATTAACTGATGGACTGTTGGGTGACTGGTGGGCTCTGACTTAAGACTGGGGACATACAAAGTCCCTAGCATCAGAGAGGTTATAGTCTAGCCACATCCCCAATTTTGATATGCCACATTTTTGTTATCATTTTGTTCAAAATATATATTTTTTGTACCTTGTGATGTCTTTTGCCCCATGAATTATTTAGATGTGGCTCATTTAATTTCTAAATAATTTGTCTCTATCTAGGTAGGGTGTTGTTATTACTTAATAATTGAATTACTACACTGTCAGGGGACATACTTTGCAAATGTTCATCTTTTAAAATCAGTTTGGAAACTGTTTTGTTGCCCAGAATGTGACCTAACTTGGTAAGTAATATACTGGCATTTTAATCATCATGAAATGCCTCATTTTGTGACTAGTAGTTTCCTATCCTGAAGTCTGAAGGAGCCACAAGCTCACAGTTTCACCCAGTGGACTTTGTTTTTCTGAGACAGATTCCTCTCTCATTTCTGTCTGCAGTTTCCCAAGCCCCCTGCAGTAATCCCCATACATGTGTAGCTGCAGTTATCCAGGGATTTGGAAGGAGTTTATGTTAAGACTCTGTGAGTCATTCCTCCTGCCACTTTCTCATTTCTAAGGATTTCTCTCTGAAATTTCCAACTGCTTTGTCAACCCTAAATGATGTCTCTTTTTTGACAGCTAGCTGTTAGGATATGGTCTAAAGGGTCATCCTGAAGACTGCTTTAGATGTAGTAGGATACACTGAAGATTTTGAAAGAGGGATGTGATGTGATGCAAAGTTTATGGCAATAAGATGACTCTTAATGCTCTAGAGAACTGTTGTTGAGTGAGTATCAGGAGAGACCAGCTTGGGTGTGACTACAGTAGTCCAAACCTGGTCTCTGAGCTTCATTGTCAACCAGCTATCTGCAGGGATAAACACACACTCTGGGAAACTGAAAGTAACATTTTTCACAAGGAATCAATCTGTAAATGTCTACATTTCCGGGTACATTAGGGGCTGGTTCACTAAACTTGGCTTGTGCAGAGCAAGCAAATGAAGAGTCCTTTTAATGAAGAAAGAAATAGTTGACAACATCATATTTCATTTAACAAGCATTAACTGATGGACTGTTGGGTGACTGGTGGGCTCTGACTTAAGACTGGGGACATACAAAGTCCCTAGCATCAGAGAGGTTATAGTCTAGAGGTGGGAGATAACAATCAAGAAATAGATTAATGGACCTGGATTTGACAGGTGGAGGTAAGTGTGCTGAAATATATGAGAAAGGTTATCAGAAATGGACTGTAACTTCTGAGTGTTCAAAATAGTCTTCTTTGAAAAGGTTACGTCTCAACAGTGACCTCCATGAGGACAGGACGAGGCCATGTGCAAATCCAACAACATCAGACATCCAGACGGGAGAGTGCTTTGGTATCCATGTACTGCAAGAACAGAATGCTGGCATTTGAGCTTCCCAGATGGTGCTAGTGGTGAAGAACTCTCCTTACAATGCAGGAGACATAAGAGACTTGGGTTTGATTCCTGGGTTGGGAAGATTCCCTGGAAAAGGAAATGGCAACCTTCCAGGGTAAAGTTTATTTTTAGTTTCTTATGCACCTTTCAAGACTTTTAAAAAATGCATACGCCAGCTAACAAAATACTGGAGTCTTATCCCCTCCCCACTCCATTTAATATAAGTTGCTAGTTATATGGGCTTCCACAGTGGCTCAGTGGTGAAGAATCTGCCTGCAGTGTAGGAGCCACAGGAGACCCAGGTTCCGTCCCTGGGTCGGGAAGATCCCCTGGAGGAGGAAATGCAAGTCACTCCAGTATTCTTGCCGGGGAAATCCCATGGACAGAGAAGCCTGGTGGGCTGTAGTCCATAGCTCCGCAAGGAGTTAAAACGACTAAGGTGACTTAGCACACATAATGCTGGCATTCAGAAAGATGGCATCTGAGACACAGTCAGGGCTAGGGGCTGTCAAGTCTCAGGGGCCACAGTTAGGAGTTTGGATTTTATTCTTAAGCATGACTGGTAGTTGCTGGAGGAGGGAAGTAATATGAGCTGATTTATATTGAAAGTATCACAACAACATGTGTATTAGGGCAATCCTTCTTAATCGTTTCCTTTTGGGGAGGAAATGATCCATGAACTTCTTGCATTTCTGTGTATCTTGAGGGCAGAAGTACTAGCTACCTTGGCTGCAGATTATCTTTGTAAGGGCGTTTGGGTGAAAAGCAGCCTTGGATATTAGAAAGAGCACATACCTTAAGCAGAGATCCCTCTCCTGTTATGGAGCCCACTGCATGCATCTCCTGGCTCTCTTTGAGTCACCCCAGAGGGCTGGGGTTCAGGAAAAGCAAGAGCAACCATTGATTTTCTGGTTCCTGCTCTTTCCTTGAGCAATGGCTTCTGTCTCTGGCTCAGAGTTGTGTCTTTTTCCAGCAGCCACAAAACTATAACAGCCTAACTTCTAGGCCTGTAAGTCATATCCTTCATTTCTTGACCATCTGAGCAAAGAGAATGAGATGCTGACAGACACAGCATGTTCTGGAAAAGACAGGAGGTCACCCTCTCAGGCTGATTTCCAGGAATGGAGGGAGAGAAGTCGGTGGGAATCAGAAGTAAAAGGCACCAAATCCTGCAGTCACCTTGGCAATAAATGGCGTCCTCTTCACTGCTTTTTAATGAGAGGAGATTGGAGAAGGGGCTGAAAGCTGAGTACAGGGAACTGGGCTTAAAGACAGAATACAGTCCCCAAATCTTCCTCATTAATGAACAATGAAAGACAGCATTTATTGCCAAGTTAACTACATGATTGGAGAGGGGGAAGTAACAGGAAAGGAGGGTTTCTCATCTAATATCTGTCACAGCTTGCCTGAACCTGGAAACCAGGACCAAGATTTATGTTGGGTGGGTGAAGCTTCCATCAGCTGGCAGATGTTTGAAACTCACTTACATTTAGCTCCAAGGAGTTAAAACGACTAAGGTGACTTAGCACACATAATGCTGGCATTCAGAAAGATGGCATCTGAGACACAGTCAGGGCTAGGGGCTGTCAAGTCTCAGGGGCCACAGTTAGGAGTTTGGATTTTATTCTTAAGCATGACTGGTAGTTGCTGGAGGAGGGAAGTAATATGAGCTGATTTATATTGAAAGTATCACAACAACATGTGTATTAGGGCAATCCTTCTTAATCGTTTCCTTTTGGGGAGGAAATGATCCATGAACTTCTTGCATTTCTGTGTATCTTGAGGGCAGAAGTACTAGCTACCTTGGCTGCAGATTATCTTTGTAAGGGCGTTTGGGTGAAAAGCAGCCTTGGATATTAGAAAGAGCACATACCTTAAGCAGAGATCCCTCTCCTGTTATGGAGCCCACTGCATGCATCTCCTGGCTCTCTTTGAGTCACCCCAGAGGGCTGGGGTTCAGGAAAAGCAAGAGCAACCATTGATTTTCTGGTTCCTGCTCTTTCCTTGAGCAATGGCTTCTGTCTCTGGCTCAGAGTTGTGTCTTTTTCCAGCAGCCACAAAACTATAACAGCCTAACTTCTAGGCCTGTAAGTCATATCCTTCATTTCTTGACCATCTGAGCAAAGAGAATGAGATGCTGACAGACACAGCATGTTCTGGAAAAGACAGGAGGTCACCCTCTCAGGCTGATTTCCAGGAATGGAGGGAGAGAAGTCGGTGGGAATCATAAGTAAAAGGCACCAAATCCTGCAGTCACCTTGGCAATAAATGGCGTCCTCTTCACTGCTTTTTAATGAGAGGAGATTGGAGAAGGGGCTGAAAGCTGAGTACAGGGAACTGGGCTTAAAGACAGAATACAGTCCCCAAATCTTCCTCATTAATGAACAATGAAAGACAGCATTTATTGCCAAGTTAACTACATGATTGGAGAGGGGGAAGTAACAGGAAAGGAGGGTTTCTCATCTAATATCTGTCACAGCTTGCCTGAACCTGGAAACCAGGACCAAGATTTATGTTGGGTGGGTGAAGCTTCCATCAGCTGGCAGATAACAGTTATAGAGACACTCACTTACATTTAGTGTTCAAGGAAGAAAATTTGCACACATTATGAGCAGAAACCAGGCAAATCATAGACCTTTGCCTGGCTCAGTGGGAGGGTAAGGGGTGCAGTGTGTAGCCTCAAGGAAGAAGGCAACATTTCCAAGTCATCGTACAACTCCATTATTTTCAGTCCATCTTGCCAATCTTGAAAGCTTCTCAGAAAGGACAGTAAACAAATCTCAAGAGATTGTTTTTCATTAAATCTTATCTGCTATAGGAGAGTTTTGGTTACACGCGAGACACCGAACTCCAGCAGGAAGCCATAGATTAGGCATCAGCTAACACCTGGGCCCACTGTGGCTGTAGACTTTATTTCAGGAAGATATCCATTAATCATTTATTGAAGTAAAACTTCATGGCAAACTTTTCAAAGTAAAGTAGTTGTGAAATACACCCCTAGATAACAGAATGAATTTCTAAATGACAAGTTCCTGTTAATCACTTACTGAGGTACTCCATCCTTCCTATTCCACAAAGCCCTGTCTCTGTCGAGAGCCTGTCTGCATCACCAGAGACTGTGGTAACATTATTTCTTAGAGAGACTAGTAAGAGGCTAATTAAATGTTATATCTAAGAAAAATTATGATATCCTGGCTTTGAAAGAGTCAATCAAGAGGTTTGCTTTCATAGAGAAATTTCTAGAGCTAGAGGAAGCTATCTCTTGAAGCTAATCCTAGTTTATTATGGGGCTTCCCAGATGACCCAGTGGTAAAGAATCCACCTGTCCATGCTGGAGACCCAGATTTGGCCCCTGGGTCAGGACGATCTCCTGGAGAAGGAAATGGCAACCCACTCCAGTGTTCTTGTCTGGGAAATCTCATGGACACAGGAGTCTGGCGGACTACAGTCCCTGGGACAGTTGTCAGACATGACTTAGTGACTGAGCATGTACGCATGCTAGTTTCCTATAATTATATCATTCTATATTTTCCAGTACGCTATGGTTGAATAGGAGGAAACAGGCATTGATAGTGTTTATTCTTGATTTCTTCTCCTCTTAACCCTCCATTGAGATAATACATACGTTTGACTAATGGGTTGTGGAAAGAAAGAAGACTGATGTATCACTACAGTCTGCATGCAGCCCTTGGGTTCCTGTGATGTAGAACAGGTAAGAAAACTTCATGTCCACCTGCTGTGTAGTTTGCAGAGTGGTCCATGAGAGATAGTAGTCTAACACTTTGGTAAAATCTGGCTTGAAAACCACTAACCCAGTGGATTCCTGAGGAGATCCAGGTATTTGGAAAAGTTCTTAATAAATATTACTCCTGATGTCTTGCTCACTTGTTATACAGACCTAAGGGAGAAACTTCCTAATGCTGTTAGTATGGGCTTATTTTGAATAACCCTTCAATATTAAACTGAATCCTTTCAAATAACTCTTCCATATTAAACTGAATCATTGTACTCTTTCAAAATCAGGAAGACAATCACTCTCCAAAAACTGGACTTTTCTGAGAAGTGCCCTTGCCTCTCTATATGCTGCCTTCTGAGTATGAAACACATTTGTAACTTATGATTTCCCCATCTGCTTACTACTCCACCACCAGGCCTTCCTGTTGAAAAGCCTAAATAGGTTCAGAAGAAATAAATAAATAACTACGGTGCTCCTCACTGACCTGGTGAGTACCAATAAGTTCAGCTTGGTCACTTAGTTGTGTCTAACTCTTTGCATCCCCATAGACTACAGCATGCCATGCTTCCTGAATAGAGGCAGTAAAAAATATGTTGGATACTGATGAAAGTCTCGTTAATAATATGGAAAATGAACTGGAAATTATCCTAAGATAAAGACTAAGAAAGCAAAAGGCAGCAATAGGAGAAAAAAGATAAACATAATAGAAAAGTAAATCCAGGAGATTAACTATCCCAATAATTCAGAAACAGATAAACAGATGGGGAAAGAGAAATAGACAAAGAAATAATAAAAGAATATTTCTTTGAGTTGAATTTTTAAATCAAGTCTCATTAATTAGTCTCATAATTAATAGGCCAGATTAACAGCAACAAAAGACATTCTATATAACCTGAAATTTTTCTGAAACTCTAAGGATAAACAGCAAATCTTTCAAGCTTCCACACAGAGAGAAGAGTTTATCAATAATGAGTCAGAATAGGGTGAGATATTCCCTCTGCAATTAAGGAAACTGCAACAGAGTAAAAACAATACTTATGTTTTCTAGAATTAAGGATCTTATAGGAAGCCAAGATATAACCCAGGGGTGAGGGAGAGCATGTAAAATTTATCTGATAAAAATTTGAATAATTAAGTCAACAAAACTATAGAAGCATATACAGAACTTAAAGAATATAAGGTGACATACAAGCTATCTATATCATAAAAGCTCAAACAAGCTACCTTTTAAATGGATATGTATTTGGTCGCAGTGTAAATCTTAAGTGATTCCAGCAATACACATTTTATGGCAACATCTTTGGACTGAAATAAAATAAAACAAAAATGTAAAATTTCTGGTCACCTAGAGATTGATAATAAACATAAGAATACTCTATATGTAAGCCTACGGGATACAGCTAGAGGAAAATCCACAGCTTTAAAGTATTTCACTATTAAATAAGAAAGATAAAACAAATGGAATAGCCATTCAATTTAAGAAAAAGGAAAAATACAGGAGCTGGAAATTAATAAAGATAAAAGCAGAAATTACTGACTTAGGAAATAGTAATAATAGTTAACAATTATAGAGCATTTGACATATACCAATTACTGAATAAGTACTTTGTAAGCAGTGTATTATTTAATCTTCATAATAACTCTAAGAGATAATGTTCATCATGAAAACTAGCAGTCATAGATTTTTATGAGGCAAAAAACTACATCAGACTCTATACAGAAAGATAGAATTACAATTGTCACAGAGGTCTTTTAAAGAACTCTTTCAGTCTTCAATGAGTTTAGGAAATAAAAGGCCGATACTCCCTGCAAACCTAAACAAAGTAAAAACAAAGCTCAGTTAATTTGAATAATTAAGCAAGGTAGAGTACATATATATTTATGCTTTTCTCTTACAAAACTGCTCCATGCTTAGTATAACTGATATTTAGTATGAATGAATGAAAATTAAATCTGAAGAGCTGAATCTAGTATAGATCACTGTCTTTGTGTAGAATTTAATATATCAAAGAATTAATAAGCATTTCCAAGTTGAAACAATTATTTTAAAAGACTAAACAGCAAATCTTTCAAGCTTCCACACAGAGAGAAGAGTTTATCAATAATGAGTCAGAATAGGGTGAGATATTCCCTCTGCAATTAAGGAAACTGCAACAGAGTAAAAACAATACTTATGTTTTCTAGAATTAAGGATCTTATAGGAAGCCAAGATATAACCCAGGGGTGAGGGAGAGCATGTAAAATTTATCTGATAAAAATTTGAATAATTAAGTCAACAAAACTATAGAAGCATATACAGAACTTAAAGAATATAAGGTGACATACAAGCTATCTATATCATAAAAGCTCAAACAAGCTACCTTTTAAATGGATATGTATTTGGTCGCAGTGTAAATCTTAAGTGATTCCAGCAATACACATTTTATGGCAACATCTTTGGACTGAAATAAAATAAAACAAAAATGTAAAATTTCTGGTCACCTAGAGATTGATAATAAACATAAGAATACTCTATATGTAAGCCTACGGGATACAGCTAGAGGAAAATCCACAGCTTTAAAGTATTTCACTATTAAATAAGAAAGATAAAACAAATGGAATAGCCATTCAATTTAAGAAAAAGGAAAAATACAGGAGCTGGAAATTAATAAAGATAAAAGCAGAAATTACTGACTTAGGAAATAGTAATAATAGTTAACAATTATAGAGCATTTGACATATACCAATTACTGAATAAGTACTTTGTAAGCAGTGTATTATTTAATCTTCATAATAACTCTAAGAGATAATGTTCATCATGAAAACTAGCAGTCATAGATTTTTATGAGGCAAAAAACTACATCAGACTCTATACAGAAAGATAGAATTACAATTGTCACAGAGGTCTTTTAAAGAACTCTTTCAGTCTTCAATGAGTTTAGGAAATAAAAGGCCGATACTCCCTGCAAACCTAAACAAAGTAAAAACAAAGCTCAGTTAATTTGAATAATTAAGCAAGGTAGAGTACATATATATTTATGCTTTTCTCTTACAAAACTGCTCCATGCTTAGTATAACTGATATTTAGTATGAATGAATGAAAATTAAATCTGAAGAGCTGAATCTAGTATAGATCACTGTCTTTGTGTAGAATTTAATATATCAAAGAATTAATAAGCATTTCCAAGTTGAAACAATTATTTTAAAAGACAAAAAAATTAAATCTTTTTGTTTTTATTTTTACTTTCTCTTCTCTAATTCATTCGGAGTAAGCTTAAGTTTGGGTCGTAACTGTATTTTTTCTCGGCCTCATTCTATGAACAGTTCCTAAAATTGAACTTAGGGATGGAATTCCTTTCTGATCTCTCCTGGTCTCATTCAGCTACCTTTTCATTCGTCCTTTCTTATCATCTTTCCTGGATTCTTCCGTAAAATCACAGACCTATTCCTCTCCGTGAACTGCCCATTCCTTCACTAGGTTCTGACTGGTTTGCACCAGACCAGAGGTGGGGAATACCAGTCCCTTTTCCCTTGAGGGCAAGAGACCAGATAGGCTCTCTCTGGGTTCTCGAACGCTTTAAACTGTAAACCCTGTATGCGCTGCTGTCAATCTTCCATGCCACGTAGACTGATCCACATGCATTCAGAGCAGAATGAAGTGGATGCACGGGGTGGGGCTGGGAATTGAGGTGCGGTCTGGACAGAGCTCATCCAGGGCCTTCTTCCCGCTCGGATCCATGCCAGACCTGGTGCCCCTGAGCTTCCCCAGCGTCTCTGGTAGCTCTATTTTTGGCTGATGGGTACCGAAAGAATCCTTTCTCAACAACTGCCTCATTTTGCATTTCTTATTTTGTTTCTAGTCATTATTTTCAGTGACTGAAAATACGAAACTGATTCTTTAAATACCGCCTTCAGCTTTCTTTAGCCAATCGCCTCATTTTCCTATTATTATTATTTTTTGTTTTCGCGGGGGACAGGTTGGGGAGTGAGGGGGACAGGCGGAACTCTTCTATTGATCTTTCATTTGTCTATTTTCATCCATCTTTGTTTTTTGGCTCCTGTGGGCCTCCCATCGCGGTGGCCTCTGTTGTTGCAGAGCACCGGCTCTGAGTGCATGCGCTCCAGAGCTCCGGCTTGGTGATTGGACACATCGGTCCAGCCGCTCCGCGGCACGTGGGATCTTCCCAGTGCAGGGATCGAACTGGTACCCCTTGCACTGCAAGGCGGTGTCCTTACTCACTGGACCATCAGAGATGCCCCTATTATTATTATTATTAATAAGTATGCCTCTCTCCATGGAGGTGTTTTTTTTTAATTTCGAAATAATTTGTTCTTGAAGAAAGACAGGTCCGTAGGGTGTCAGTGGACTCTCTTGATTCTTACTACTTGATGGCTGCTTGGTGGACACATCCTCAGTCATCTATCCGAAGGTTTATACGCCCTTTCTGCCCTTAACTCTGCTGGCTGCTGTAGGAATCTCCCAGACACTGTATTGTGAGTGGTAGAGGTCACTTCTGGTTCTTCAGCAGCCGCCTTCCAGCTTCTCCTGCCAGAAGCTTCGGGGGTGAAGAACCATAATCCCGACATGAGCCACTTTCAGCTCTTCCAGGCTCAGCTCATTCTGCAGCTGATTTCATATCTTGGAATGTCAAGTGCTACTCCCTCTCCAGCCTGTCTCCTGCTTCAGTGCCTTGCTGGCAGTTCTTTATCCTCCCTCGAGTCCTGGAGGATAAAGGTTCATGTTGGGCTGTGCTTGTTTGTAACACAGTGGTACACTTTGCCAAAACCACTGGTTCTATGTGTCAGAGACCACAGATATGAAAACAGGAGGTTCCAAATCCAGAGATTGTACAGTATGGAAAATATATGGTGTTAGAAAAGTGGAGAATTTGTATAAAGAGAATAAATTGTCCTATGGAGACTTAGTCTGTAGGTCCCTGTGTATCTCAGGGTGAGTATTTCTTTCAGAAATAGTTGTTAAAGGGGTCAGAAATTGATTAAGGAAACTAGATAAAAGGCTAGACGAGAAGGTCCTCCAGGCTCCTGTTTCTGGTGTGAGCTGTTTCAGTTACTGTCACCCTCTGGAACCATCTTTTTGAAGTTTTGTTTTTTTTTTTAATTGTGGTAAAAATCACATAACATAAAATGTACTACTTTAACCATATTTAACTGTATAGTTCAGTGACACTGAGTACACTCACACTGTTGTGTACCTCTCACTATTATCCATTTCTTGAGGTTTTCACCTTCCTGAACTGAAACATGTGTGTACTCAGTTGCTCAGTCATATCTGACTCTTTGCAACCCCATTGACCATGGTCCACCAGGCTCTTCTGTTGACTGTAGCCCACCAGGCTCCCCTGTCCATGGGATTTTCCAGGCAAGAATACTGGCCTGGGATGCCATTTCCTCCTCCAGGGGATTGTCCAGACCCAGGGATTGAACCCATGTCTCCTTCATCTCCTGCATTGGTAGGTGAATTCTTTACAGCTAGCACCAACTAAATTGAAACTTTGTCCCCATTAAACATGAAGGCCCCATTACTACCCCCCCCCCCACATTCCACTCCTGAGCCCATGGAATCTACTAACTATCCTCATACTTTTTGTAAGTCATTATAAAGTTGAGCATAAATCACAGTATCAGACAAGCAAATGTTACAATGTATTAATGGATAGTTAACTAAAAGATAAGAATAACATATGATAAAATTAGAAGATTTAAACATTGTTCAAAAGAGTCACTATTTAACAAAGAGAATTTAACTACAATGCAAAAATCAAAACTTTTTAACATCAAAAAAAAAAAAGATTAACAGGATATGAATTGTTTCCATCAACACTTCAGCATGAGATGAATGGAATTCTCCAAACATTTAACTGAAAGATTTTTAGAGAAGAATCAAGGACAGAGAAATGGGGGGAGTCCAGAGAACCAGAGGACTGGTGAAAAGTGAGGACCATGACCACTTCTGGACATGAAAGGGGAGGAGGTATCTTCAAAATGTGGTCTCATGAATCCCTGAGGGCCCTCCACAGAGGGAGTCAGTCCAGAGAATCAGACAGGGTGACAGCAGACAGCTGTATTGTACTCCTTTCTCAATATTGAACCAATCAGCTGTTCCATGCAGGACTTGAACTGTTGCTTCTTGATCTGCCTACAGATTTCTCAGCAGACAGGTAAGATGGTCTGGTATTTCCATCTGTTTAAGAGCTTTCCATGATTTTTTGTGGTCAACACAGTCAAATGTTTTAGCATAGTCGATGAAACAGAGGTAGCTGTTTTTTTGGAATTCCTTGCTTTCTATATGATTCAGCAGTTACTTGCAATTTGATTGTTGGTTCCTCTGCCTTTTCTATACCCAGTGAGTATATCTGAAAATTCTTTGTTTGCATAATGCTGAAGCACAGCATGCAAGATTTTAAGCATGACTTTACTAGTGCGGAGATGAGTGCAATTGTCTGATGGATTAACATTCTTTAGTACTACGCCTCTTGGGAGCTGGGATGAGGATTGACGTTGTCCAGTCCTGTGGCCACTGCTGGGTCTTCCAGATTTGCTGACATATTGAGTATAACACCATGATGGCATCGTCCTTTAGGGTTTTGAATAGACAAAACCCATGAATGGGGCTTTACAGCTAGCACCAACTAAATTGAAACTTTGTCCCCATTAAACATGAAGGCCCCATTACTACCCCCCCCCCCACATTCCACTCCTGAGCCCATGGAATCTACTAACTATCCTCATACTTTTTGTAAGTCATTATAAAGTTGAGCATAAATCACAGTATCAGACAAGCAAATGTTACAATGTATTAATGGATAGTTAACTAAAAGATAAGAATAACATATGATAAAATTAGAAGATTTAAACATTGTTCAAAAGAGTCACTATTTAACAAAGAGAATTTAACTACAATGCAAAAATCAAAACTTTTTAACATCAAAAAAAAAAAAGATTAACAGGATATGAATTGTTTCCATCAACACTTCAGCATGAGATGAATGGAATTCTCCAAACATTTAACTGAAAGATTTTTAGAGAAGAATCAAGGACAGAGAAATGGGGAGAGTCCAGAGAACCAGAGGGACTGGTGAAAAGTGAGGACCATGACCACTTCTGGACATGAAAGGGGAGGAGGTATCTTCAAAATGTGGTCTCATGAATCCCTGAGGGCCCTCCACAGAGGGAGTCAGTCCAGAGAATCAGACAGGGTGACAGCAGACAGCTGTATTGTACTCCTTTCTCAATATTGAACCAATCAGCTGTTCCATGCAGGACTTGAACTGTTGCTTCTTGATCTGCCTACAGATTTCTCAGCAGACAGGTAAGATGGTCTGGTATTTCCATCTGTTTAAGAGCTTTCCATGATTTTTTGTGGTCAACACAGTCAAATGTTTTAGCATAGTCGATGAAACAGAGGTAGATGTTTTTCTGGAATTCCCTTGCTTTCTATATGATTCAGCAGTTACTTGCAATTTGATTGTTGGTTCCTCTGCCTTTTCTATACCCAGTGAGTATATCTGAAAATTCTTTGTTTGCATAATGCTGAAGCACAGCATGCAAGATTTTAAGCATGACTTTACTAGTGCGGAGATGAGTGCAATTGTCTGATGGATTAACATTCTTTAGTACTACGCCTCTTGGGAGCTGGGATGAGGATTGACGTTGTCCAGTCCTGTGGCCACTGCTGGGTCTTCCAGATTTGCTGACATATTGAGTATAACACCATGATGGCATCGTCCTTTAGGGTTTTGAATAGCTTTTCTGAAATTCGATCACCTCTTCTAGCTTCAATAATAATACTTCCTAAGGCCCACTTGACTTCATACTCTAGAATGTCTAGCTCTGGACGATTGACCACACTATTGTAGTAATCTGGTTTACTAAGATCTTTTCTCAATTTTCCTGTGTATTCTTTCCATCTCTTCCTGATCTCTTCAGCATCTCATAGGTCAGTTAGTGAGTGAGTTATCAGCTGTGTATTTGTATAAATAAGGCTTTGAAGAAAAAAAATAGTGAAGAAATGAAGTTTTTCTGCTCTGCTATATCCACTCTAAGCTGCATTTAAAAATTACAATAGTTCTCTCTCAAGGTTTCTGCCACAATTATTTTGTCTTCTCCTCTTTCAAGTAGAGAAAAGGCAGGGACTTCCCTGGTGTTCTAATGGTTAAGACTCCACACTTCTAATGCAGTGAGTGTGGGTTGGATCTCTGGTTGAGGAACTAAGATCCCATATGCTACATGGCATGGTGAAAATAAAAAAGTAGAAAAGAGCAAGTATATCTTTTGTTCTATGCGATTTCAAATAATTTAAATAAGCAGACCCTGTTCACTTAGTAAATCCCTAACATGAATGTTTTAACATTCAAGAACAACTATAAGAATGTCTTTGTATTAGTTTCCCAAAGCAACAGTTGTGTGATATCAGTATTGAAAGGAAAGAGGGAATGTGATGGAGATGTAGGCTTTTGCTTCCCCCTACCCTGCCTCCTGCAGGGGTGCACCCTCACTCCACAAGAGCTCTCACCTCCCACTCTCTTGAATTCTTACATTTCTCCCACCACCCACCTTATCTACCATGGAAGACAAGTCTGTTGAGAATTACTGCATTTTTCTTTGCGTGTTTCAACCCAAAGCCATTTTTTTCATGCTTTCCTTTCAGTAGTTTAAGTGATAACATCAAACATTTTGCCTTCCTTCTACTATAATAAACATGGATTCAATATTTTTAGAAAACTGCACCAGTTTCACTGCCTGAAAGTTACAGGAAATTCTCCTAGCTTATGCTGAACTTTCCTATCACTGTCATCTCCACCAAAGAACCCAGGAGAAGCCATAGTCAATAGCTTTTTGTATATGGAAGCAAAGGGTATTTCCACTGCCTTGCACTTCTGTTCCTGGCATTTTACATTAGGAGAAAGTCCAGACATCAAAAGAAGTATAAGGAGAAGCTGAAAACTGAATATGAATAAATAAAGCCAGGCCTGACTAATGGAAGTTGTTGATGGTACTATAATTGGTCTTTACAACTTTATGGAGCAGATGGGATTCCTAAAAGATTTTAAGAAATGATAACTGGACAGTGGCATATATTATCTAACTGTCATATTCTGATATCCACTCTAAGCTGCATTTAAAAATTACAATAGTTCTCTCTCAAGGTTTCTGCCACAATTATTTTGTCTTCTCCTCTTTCAAGTAGAGAAAAGGCAGGGACTTCCCTGGTGTTCTAATGGTTAAGACTCCACACTTCTAATGCAGTGAGTGTGGGTTGGATCTCTGGTTGAGGAACTAAGATCCCATATGCTACATGGCATGGTGAAAATAAAAAAGTAGAAAAGAGCAAGTATATCTTTTGTTCTATGCGATTTCAAATAATTTAAATAAGCAGACCCTGTTCACTTAGTAAATCCCTAACATGAATGTTTTAACATTCAAGAACAACTATAAGAATGTCTTTGTATTAGTTTCCCAAAGCAACAGTTGTGTGATATCAGTATTGAAAGGAAAGAGGGAATGTGATGGAGATGTAGGCTTTTGCTTCCCCCTACCCTGCCTCCTGCAGGGTGCACCCTCACTCCACAAGAGCTCTCACCTCCCACTCTCTTGAATTCTTACATTTCTCCCACCACCCACCTTATCTACCATGGAAGACAAGTCTGTTGAGAATTACTGCATTTTTCTTTGCGTGTTTCAACCCAAAGCCATTTTTTTCATGCTTTCCTTTCAGTAGTTTAAGTGATAACATCAAACATTTTGCCTTCCTTCTACTATAATAAACATGGATTCAATATTTTTAGAAAACTGCACCAGTTTCACTGCCTGAAAGTTACAGGAAATTCTCCTAGCTTATGCTGAACTTTCCTATCACTGTCATCTCCACCAAAGAACCCAGGAGAAGCCATAGTCAATAGCTTTTTGTATATGGAAGCAAAGGGTATTTCCACTGCCTTGCACTTCTGTTCCTGGCATTTTACATTAGGAGAAAGTCCAGACATCAAAAGAAGTATAAGGAGAAGCTGAAAACTGAATATGAATAAATAAAGCCAGGCCTGACTAATGGAAGTTGTTGATGGTACTATAATTGGTCTTTACAACTTTATGGAG
The DNA here is from genome assembly GCA_022376925.1 of Tragulus kanchil. Taxonomy (NCBI): domain Eukaryota; kingdom Metazoa; phylum Chordata; class Mammalia; order Artiodactyla; family Tragulidae; genus Tragulus; species Tragulus kanchil. Next base: position 137,327,653 of record JAIOJX010000023.1, read on the forward strand.
CAGATGGGATTCCTAAAAGATTTTAAGAAATGATAACTGGACAGTGGCATATATTATCTAACTGTCATATTCTGAACTCAAGGAGAGTTCTGGGGGAAAATAACTAAGTTAGGAGCATGTAAAACAAATGTGTTTATTGTTATCTATTATTTATGGCCTTCTGGATAGCTCATTTGACTATACTTCTGCCTAAACCAATTTAAATTAATCTAGCTGGTAAATTGAATAATGTTATATCAACTGCTTTGCCACAATCAAGATATATTGCACCTAACTCAACTCTCTTAATCTAGTATCCATATTTTCCAATGTTGATGGATAATTGCCTGTAAGTGCATCTCTGCCCTCTCTGCTTTTAGGTCTGGCAGATAGGACCATTACTGGAAGTGGTGTGTTCCCAGAGCCATTTTGAGAATGCAATTTGGCTTAACTCTCCCATCAGTAATATCAGTATAATCTGAGAGTTCTAAAGGCTATTAGCTTTCTGTAATGGTCTTTGACTCCCTTAAATAATGACCCAAAAGGATCCAACAGACAAGAGGAAACAAACTTAAACTTTCAACTCCTAATACTTTCTCCATGAATGTTCACTGTAGTTCAGAAGCTTGTACTCCTGAAGAAAAAAAAGGAAAAAGTTAAAGTGCTAGTCATTTAGTCCTGTCTGACTCTTTGAGGCCCTGTGGACTGCATAGCCCACCAAGCTCCTCTGCCCGTGGAGTTCTTCCAGCAAGAATACTAGAGTGGGTTGCCATTCCCCTTCTACAGGGGATCCTCCTGACCAGGAATTGAATCTGGATCTTCTGCATTGCAGGCAGATTCTTTACCATCTGAGCCACCAGGCAAAAGAGTACCTTTGTGAAGACATGTGCGCCATATCAGTGAATACAGAGCATCCAGCTAGTCAAATCTGTAACTTTTAAAACTAAATTTGTCACCATTGTCAATCTGTTTCTGGTTTTACTTTCCTTGCATGTTTGTATGTGACACATTTGTGAAGAAACAGAATGTTGATCAGTAGAGCAGTATTAACAGCTGAACTACAAACATATCAGTGATGCATAAAATCCCTTCTTGTTTCTTTTGAAACAATTGGTGGATATTAAGTTTGGCATTAAAATCTCAGTTCATACATGCTTCTATTCCAGCCAGGAAATCTTCTCTTTTAGTTTTTTATCAATGATTGCTTAGTCCTTTAATGTTCAATTGTTAAAATTGAGACTTTGTGAATTTAGTTTAACTGTCATCTTCACTTATTGTTGTTGTTTGGCCACTTCTATTGGTCTTTCATTAGCCATCATTGTTCTTTTGGCCTATGTGGGCCTCCCATCGCAGTGGTCTCTGTCACTGCAGAGCACCGGCTCTAAGTTAGGAGCATGTAAAACAAATGTGTTTATTGTTATCTAGGGATAGTTGACTTTTTGCCTAAACCAATTTAAATTAATCTAGGGAAGTGGTTGTGTTTCCCAGTATCCATATTTTCCAATGTTGATGGATAATTGCCTGTAAGTGCATCTCTGCCCTCTCTGCTTTTAGGTCTGGCAGATAGGACCATTACTGGAAGTGGTGTGTTCCCAGAGCCATTTTGAGAATGCAATTTGGCTTAACTCTCCCATCAGTAATATCAGTATAATCTGAGAGTTCTAAAGGCTATTAGCTTTCTGTAATGGTCTTTGACTCCCTTAAATAATGACCCAAAAGGATCCAACAGACAAGAGGAAACAAACTTAAACTTTCAACTCCTAATACTTTCTCCATGAATGTTCACTGTAGTTCAGAAGCTTGTACTCCTGAAGAAAAAAAGGAAAAAGTTAAAGTGCTAGTCATTTAGTCCTGTCTGACTCTTTGAGGCCCTGTGGACTGCATAGCCCACCAAGCTCCTCTGCCCGTGGAGTTCTTCCAGCAAGAATACTAGAGTGGGTTGCCATTCCCCTTCTACAGGGGATCCTCCTGACCAGGAATTGAATCTGGATCTTCTGCATTGCAGGCAGATTCTTTACCATCTGAGCCACCAGGCAAAAGAGTACCTTTGTGAAGACATGTGCGCCATATCAGTGAATACAGAGCATCCAGCTAGTCAAATCTGTAACTTTTAAAACTAAATTTGTCACCATTGTCAATCTGTTTCTGGTTTTACTTTCCTTGCATGTTTGTATGTGACACATTTGTGAAGAAACAGAATGTTGATCAGTAGAGCAGTATTAACAGCTGAACTACAAACATATCAGTGATGCATAAAATCCCTTCTTGTTTCTTTTGAAACAATTGGTGGATATTAAGTTTGGCATTAAAATCTCAGTTCATACATGCTTCTATTCCAGCCAGGAAATCTTCTCTTTTAGTTTTTTATCAATGATTGCTTAGTCCTTTAATGTTCAATTGTTAAAATTGAGACTTTGTGAATTTAGTTTAACTGTCATCTTCACTTATTGTTGTTGTTTGGCCACTTCTATTGGTCTTTCATTAGCCATCATTGTTCTTTTGGCCTATGTGGGCCTCCCATCGCAGTGGTCTCTGTCACTGCAGAGCACCGGCTCTCGGCACATGCGTTCCAGAGCACTGGTTCAGTAATTGGACACATCGGTTCAGCCGCTCTGTGGCATGTGGGATCCTCCCAGGCCAGGGATTGAACCAGAGCCCCTTGCACTGCAAGGCAGACTCTTTACCCACTGGACCACCAGGGAAGCCCCTCATCTTTACTTTTTAAGATTAGGTCTTCAGGATCTCCTGTGATCATGATTATTGGTGATTATTGGTGACTATCACAATTTATTGCTAGACTCAAAGATGACCATACTTGGCACCATGGGGCAAGAGGTTGGGTTTTCCAGGTGGAAGTGCAGATAACTGTGGATTTGTCTTTGTTCATTGCTCTTTTGTGAACAGTGAATCCAAATATTGAGGTAGCATTTTGTTCTGGCAGTGTCATTCTAGATAAGACAGAAAGGGCTGCCTGTTTTCTATCATAGAGAAAACCTGATATTTCTAAGAATTGCTGTTCTTTGAAACAGTTTTACTGAGGGGTAAAAGAGACCCACAAATCCTTGGAGGTTAAACATTGGGAAGGTAATCACTAAATGATCATGCCTCAAACAAAATATGTAAACAGAGAGACAAAAAATAAATACTTCTGTTTCTTATATTTCATCAAATAAAACTTCATATGTGAATATATTTTGTTTTATCTTGAGTTGACATGAATGTGTAATCTAGTACATGCATATATAATAGAAATATATTGTATCTGTTTGGACCAAAATCAAAATGAGGTCATATCTGGGAAAGTACTTTGTATTTTCTGATTCATTTAAAATATAAGATTTACAACGTAAAGGTTTAGATAGGCCTTAGAAGCAAGATGCTTCTTCAACACTATCAATTTGACTTTTCTAATTGGAAATAGGTGATCTGATTCTTCATGGTCATTTTTAGATAATTATTTGAGCATTATACAGTTTCCCAACAGAAATCATTCCTTAAATGGAAAACTGTAAATCACAAAACATTTCCAGAAGAGCCACTGTTTTCAAATCTTCTCTGCTTTTCAGATACATGTATTAGGTAGTATTTCAAAAGGCGTAAATACGTATAAATGCTCTATAAAAATCCACTTGAGTTATCCTCATATGTTATCTAATTCTCTCTATATAAAAACATACATACACACATGTGAGCTTTTAAAAGATAAAATGATGTAGAGGCTTTGTACATTGACCAGTTTTCATATCTTACCCCTGAAAAGCATTTAAAGAAACAAATACATTTTGCATTAAATTTTCAGCAACTGTTTTTAACTCATAATTATACACTTTAAGCCTATAAAGTACAAATTCACCTGTATGAATTTTGAACTTGGAAATTATGTCTTTTTCTCTTTGCCTAATTTTACTACAGATTTTGCGATACTGTTAAACACAAAATGAATGTTTAATAAATGCTAGGATGGCTGAAAAATATCTTTCTAATATACTCCCATATAGAATTCTGTATTTGACTTAAAGGTTTTCAGTCACCATTAATGATAATGAGAGAAATATGCTTACAGCATACAGAATACCAAGAATCACTGATAAAAAGACTCAGGAGTGCTCAGTTGTGTCTGACTCTTTGCGACCCTGTGAACCCATTTCCTGCAATCTGGAGGGGCCTAGATAAGACAGAAAGGGCTGCCTGTTTTCTATCATAGAGAAAACCTGATATTTCTAAGAATTGCTGTTCTTTGAAACAGTTTTACTGAGGGGTAAAAGAGACCCACAAATCCTTGGAGGTTAAACATTGGGAAGGTAATCACTAAATGATCATGCCTCAAACAAAATATGTAAACAGAGAGACAAAAAATAAATACTTCTGTTTCTTATATTTCATCAAATAAAACTTCATATGTGAATATATTTTGTTTTATCTTGAGTTGACATGAATGTGTAATCTAGTACATGCATATATAATAGAAATATATTGTATCTGTTTGGACCAAAATCAAAATGAGGTCATATCTGGGAAAGTACTTTGTATTTTCTGATTCATTTAAAATATAAGATTTACAACGTAAAGGTTTAGATAGGCCTTAGAAGCAAGATGCTTCTTCAACACTATCAATTTGACTTTTCTAATTGGAAATAGGTGATCTGATTCTTCATGGTCATTTTTAGATAATTATTTGAGCATTATACAGTTTCCCAACAGAAATCATTCCTTAAATGGAAAACTGTAAATCACAAAACATTTCCAGAAGAGCCACTGTTTTCAAATCTTCTCTGCTTTTCAGATACATGTATTAGGTAGTATTTCAAAAGGCGTAAATACGTATAAATGCTCTATAAAAATCCACTTGAGTTATCCTCATATGTTATCTAATTCTCTCTATATAAAAACATACATACACACATGTGAGCTTTTAAAAGATAAAATGATGTAGAGGCTTTGTACATTGACCAGTTTTCATATCTTACCCCTGAAAAGCATTTAAAGAAACAAATACATTTTGCATTAAATTTTCAGCAACTGTTTTTAACTCATAATTATACACTTTAAGCCTATAAAGTACAAATTCACCTGTATGAATTTTGAACTTGGAAATTATGTCTTTTTCTCTTTGCCTAATTTTACTACAGATTTTGCGATACTGTTAAACACAAAATGAATGTTTAATAAATGCTAGGATGGCTGAAAAATATCTTTCTAATATACTCCCATATAGAATTCTGTATTTGACTTAAAGGTTTTCAGTCACCATTAATGATAATGAGAGAAATATGCTTACAGCATACAGAATACCAAGAATCACTGATAAAAAGACTCAGGAGTGCTCAGTTGTGTCTGACTCTTTGCGACCCTGTGAACATCCTCTGTCCATGGGATTTTCCTGGCAAAAATACTGGAGTGGGTTGCCATTTCCTACTCCAGGGCATTTTCCTGACCCAGGGATGGAACCTGCCTTTCCTGTGTCTCCTGCATTACAAGCAGATGCTTTACCACTGAGTCACCCCGGGAGAAGGGTGTCCAATAAAAGAAGTCAAAGGATAAAACCATCAAGGATCATCCAGCCATCTGGAGTGATGGAGAAACACCTTCTTTCTTCCTAAAAAGATTTAGGTTGAAAGTGATGCCTGTTTATCCAGGTCACCCTTTGTTTTATTTCGGCGTGTACAAATACTTTCTGTCCCTCACTGCTACCAGACATGACTGGTAGTGTGTGATAGTGACAAATTAATTACACAACGTCTGAAGTAACAAGACACTCTTCTTGTCAAGTAGATCTTATGAGTCTGGAATGTTCCATGTATGGAGCCATGATATTAATCCAGTAAATGCTCTAGTTAGACTTAAGTCAGCAGATTTTTAGACAGTGATTCTTATGTACTTAGCAGTTTGATAAGGATTTCTGAGGAGTTTCTATCCCTGGGGATTTGCTCTTGTTGGGGAGGACAGAGTGATAGACAACACTATCACAAAAAAACAACAATGACAGAGTAGAAAAATGACACAACTCAGCGATAAAATGAATGCTAGATGATGTGTTTGAGGAATAAAGAGATCAGTGGGATCAGTTGTGTTCAGGTTTATGAGGAGCATGGCTCTTGGGAAATGAGTAGGATTTGGGTTGGTTGGTAAGGACTGTAGAGACTTGAGGGAAAAGTATGGCTCTTGGGAAGTCATAAATATGGTGTGTGATCATCTGAGTGTCTATAGAACATGGGGACAAGAGCAGGAGCACTAGAATCAGATTTCCTGCTCAATTCATATATACATATATATGTGTGTGTGTGTGTGTGTGTGTGTGTGTGTGTATACACACATATATATATAACTGGGTTCTAGACCTTCTTTTATCTCTCTAAGGTTTCATTTTATTTTTTAAATACAACATGATTATCTTTTAATACACAACTAAGATATAAAACACCCTAATAAATTGATGGCAATTTGGCCTTTTTGTTTCTCTTTGGTCTTTTTGTTAAAACATTTTGTTTAAAATTAAATCTCCCTTATTGCTATTATATTTCAAACTTTTACTCACAAAGAGCAAAGAGTTTTCCCTTCTTTTATAATCTTAATATATACCAATGACTAATACATGTTTATAATTATAAGCATCTATTTTAAAAATTACTTTTCCATCCTCTAGCTTTATGTTTTTGCCTTCCCGCACAGTACATTGTTTCTTTCCATAACACATTCAATAAAATCTTGCCTGAGTAAGTAATAGGTCCTGGGCACCCATTTCAGCAAAATGTAAAACAGAAAAAATGATTTTTCAACAATAACTAGAGGGATGGGATGGGGATAGATGGGAGAGAGGCTCAAGAGGGAGGCCATATACGTATACATGTAGCTGATTCATTACTGGTGTAGGGCAGAAGCCAACACAACATTCTAAAGCAATTATCCTCAAATTTAAAAAAAGTAAATTTTAAATATTTTAAATAAATAAATAAATCCTAACTTGCAGGAGGACTCAGTATAAGTGAAGTTACCCTCGTTCCCACACCCTTGCTCTTCTATCCTTAAGATCATTTTTAGAAATGCTTAAAAACAACCCATGTGAGCAAAACGGTTGAAAACCTTCTAGTTCTAATATAGATCTCTACCAACCCAAGATTTTTGAACAGTCAATGTGAAATTCAGACTCCCCAACAAAGAAAAGATCTCCTTCAGGACGACAAGTTGCTGCCACAGGATTAGAAATTGGCCTCATACAGTGTCAAAACCATGCTGCTGAGTTCTGAGGTAAATGTGACAGAAACTGAGGGTTCAGAGGTAAAATCTGAGTGTAAGAAGGAGGTTCTGATATACTATATGACTAATACTGACAGGTTCTGTGGTAAAATCTGAGGGAAAAAAGGAGTTACTGAGGTAAAATCTAAAAGAATCTAGGCAGTGTGTGAAATTTCAGGAGAAATCGTTTGTTTTATACTGTTCTTAGTTTATACTTCTTTGGGATAGCCAGTGAAAAGAAAGACAACAAAGCTATTTTTAGGAGGATTTCCTACATTTTTATTGCCTTTTAATGAAAGAAATCCTTACATTTTGAGGAGGAGATGATGAATGGCAGGGAGTGTGAAGTTTAAAAGAACATTTATCTCAGCTATAAATTTCATAATGTGGAAAGAGTCCTCTTTGTTTAGATCTCAACTTTTCTCCAAGCAATGCATAGCCCATTTGGGACTCATTCACATGTTTAAGTTATATTTACATATCAGAATTGTGTTTTAGTGAGGTGAGAAAGACATGGAGATCTTCCAGAATGTAATGGGGAAACATAAATATATAGGAGTCAAAAAATAACCTGAGCTTCTAAAATATTCACTTATATTCAGACAGGATTGGCACATAAAATACTGAGCACATCCATCTTTTAAAAAATTTTGTAGTTTCAAGAATAAAGAGCAAAATTCTGCAAGTTTCCTAAAGAGGTGGGGGAAAAGGAAGAGACAGGGAGTCTACAAAGAAAGAAGAACCCAATTGTATTAGATTTTTATGAGTCAGATGCTAGACAACAATGAAGCAACTTACTTCAATATTTAGATTTCTATGGGAAACACTGTGAATCTAGAATTTAAAATTATATATAGTGCATATATACAAGTACAGTTTTGTTTTTGAAGATATTCATATGGTACAAAAAATCAAAATAATATAAATGCATATAACTTACATAATCGCTTTACAATGTTGTGTTAGTTATGCTCTGCAACAAAGTGAATCAGCCAAATGTTCACATATATTCCCTCTCTCCTGGGCCTCCCTCTCACCACTCCCACCCACATGTATGTGTATGTATATAACTTACAAAGAGAAGACTCCCACCTCTGTTCCCACCCTCTCCCTCAACAGTTTCATTTGTTTGTTATGATTTTAATATTTCTTTATAAATACATAAACAAGTGTTAATATATATACATACTCCCCCCTTTCTTACATAATTTATAGCTTACTATAACTACTGTTTATTGCTTTTATTTTTTTTGCCTCTAAGTCATCATTTTTGATTTTTCATCCATCTTTATTCTTTGGCATGTGTGGTCCTCTCATTCACAGTGGCCTCTCTCATTACAGAGCACTGGAGTGCATGGGCCCATGCACTCCCATGGGCTGACTTGCAACTGAATATACCAGCCCAGCCATTCCTCAGCATGTGGGATCTTCCTGGGCCAGGGATCAAACCAGTAACCCCTTGCACTGCAAGGCAGACTCTTTACCCACTGGACCACCAGGGAAACTCATCTATTACTTTTTTTTTTTTTTTTTAATTATTTATTTTGGCAGGGGTGGGGAGGGAGGGGGTGGGCGGGCCACTTCCACTGGTCTTTCATTTGTCTAGTTTCATCCATCTTTGTTGTTTGGCCCGTGTGGGCCTCCCATCGCGGTTACCTCTGTTGTCGCAGAGCACCGGCTCTGGGTGCATGCGCTCCAGAGCTCCGGCTCGGTAATTGGACACATCAGTCCAATCGCTCCGCGGCATGTGGGATCTTCCCAGGCCAGGGATCGAACCGGCGCTCCTTGCACTGCAAGGCGGTGTCCTTACCCATTGGACCACCAGGGAAGCCCCATTCATTTATTACTTTTTAATCACAACAAAAATGGAGGAATCACCATTTTGATACCAAAGTCTTTGTCATGTCACCCTTCTTCTTCTATTTTTTTTTTAAGGGTAAGGATAGAGTTTATTTTTTAAAAAAATCTTTTAACGATTACAAAGTAAAAGCAAATCACTAGGTAGAAACCTAGTGAATATATTTTGCCTGTACATGAAAGCTTTATCAAAGTCATTTATTTAACAATTTTACCCCCTTCACAATGGTATCAATTATAATAATGCTCTTCTTCTAAGGTTATTATACCTTTATTTCAAACTGTATTACATGTTATTCCCTCAAGATAAACTTCTAAACACCAAATTCTTGCCTGATAAGAATGGCACCTTTGAAAAAGGCAATTCCCACTCAAGTCTCTGGTGGCATTATTCCAAGCTTGGTTCTTCACCAGTCAAAAAACTTTCAATGTGTTCACTTTTCACATGAAGTCTTTCCACTAAAACAGTGTGGTCACATTTTATTTTCTAATGACTACATATAAAGATGGGTAGCAGCAACAATAGATGGAAGTTAAAAGGCAGCCATTAAATGAGTGGATCAAATGTATAGAAGAGATTATTTGGCTCATGGAAATTTTAAAAACTGGCAATTAGGGTAAGTTAATAGCCAGATCACTGAGTCATAAACGAACCTGTGAGGAGAATGAAACTGGTCCACAATGACTAAGTAGGAATACATCATCATCATCATCATCACACTTCATTCTTTACAACAAATACTCTAAGCCAACAGGAAATATGAGGGTTAAATTTAGAGTCCTAATTAGGCATGTCACCCTTCTTATAGCTATCTAGGACTGTGCTGTGTGAATACATCAGAGTTCAGGCCACCAGTCCCCTGTTGCTGGGCTTGAACAGTTTTCAAGCTTGTAATGTTATGAACAGTCCTGCAATTAATAACATTGTGTAAATGTTATTAAATATCTCTGAAACGTCCATATGTATCTGTAAAATTACTTCCTAGTCGCTGGAGTACTAGGAAAGGTTAAATGCATTTAGGTAAATATCCAATTTCCTTCCTTAAGTGTCATTCCATCTTGGAATTCAGAAAACAATGTATAAGAGCACTGGTTTTCCCACAGTTTTACTAGAAGAATATAATATGTCAACTGTTTGGATTTTTGCCAACCAAAAAAAAGTAAAAAATGGAACTTCAGTGTAGATTGAACTTGCATTTCTCATACTGCTGCTGTTGAGGTATTGTCTCTTTTCCCGTGTTTGAAGGATATTTATGTATTTATCAGTGAACAATCTTAACTGCATTTCTTGGGTCGTTAGCCTGTTTTATTGCAGTATCTAAGAGCTATTTGTATATTAGGGAATTAGCTTTGTTAACGAATGAGTTACAATCTCCACTGACCAAACATTATCAATTTTTCATTTATCTTTTGAGTTTTTGTATGGTGTATTTTACATTCCGCGAAGACATTCTTGACTTTTCTTCAGCAAAAATTGTCATTCTTGTCTTTAATGATTTTGAATTGTTTTATTAAAGGCCTTCTCCATTTCAAGGATACAATTCCATGATGTATTCTTATAGTGTTTCTATGGTTTCCTTTCAAATTTTCAGCTCTCTAAATAGGCAAATCCATTTAGAATTTGTCCTGGTGTAAGATGTGTTTGTTAACTGACTCCATATGGTTAGCAGATCCATCTAACACCAGATAAATTTGAGTTGGATCAAATGTATAGAAGAGATTATTTGGCTCATGGAAATTTTAAAAACTGGCAATTAGGGTAAGTTAATAGCCAGATCACTGAGTCATAAACGAACCTGTGAGGAGAATGAAACTGGTCCACAATGACTAAGTAGGAATACATCATCATCATCATCATCACACTTCATTCTTTACAACAAATACTCTAAGCCAACAGGAAATATGAGGGTTAAATTTAGAGTCCTAATTAGGCATGTCACCCTTCTTATAGCTATCTAGGACTGTGCTGTGTGAATACATCAGAGTTCAGGCCACCAGTCCCCTGTTGCTGGGCTTGAACAGTTTTCAAGCTTGTAATGTTATGAACAGTCCTGCAATTAATAACATTGTGTAAATGTTATTAAATATCTCTGAAACGTCCATATGTATCTGTAAAATTACTTCCTAGTCGCTGGAGTACTAGGAAAGGTTAAATGCATTTAGGTAAATATCCAATTTCCTTCCTTAAGTGTCATTCCATCTTGGAATTCAGAAAACAATGTATAAGAGCACTGGTTTTCCCACAGTTTTACTAGAAGAATATAATATGTCAACTGTTTGGATTTTTGCCAACCAAAAAAAAAAGTAAAAAATGGAACTTCAGTGTAGATTGAACTTGCATTTCTCATACTGCTGCTGTTGAGGTATTGTCTCTTTTCCCGTGTTTGAAGGATATTTATGTATTTATCAGTGAACAATCTTAACTGCATTTCTTGGGTCGTTAGCCTGTTTTATTGCAGTATCTAAGAGCTATTTGTATATTAGGGAATTAGCTTTGTTAACGAATGAGTTACAATCTCCACTGACCAAACATTATCAATTTTTCATTTATCTTTTGAGTTTTTGTATGGTGTATTTTACATTCCGCGAAGACATTCTTGACTTTTCTTCAGCAAAAATTGTCATTCTTGTCTTTAATGATTTTGAATTGTTTTATTAAAGGCCTTCTCCATTTCAAGGATACAATTCCATGATGTATTCTTATAGTGTTTCTATGGTTTCCTTTCAAATTTTCAGCTCTCTAAATAGGCAAATCCATTTAGAATTTGTCCTGGTGTAAGATGTGTTTGTTAACTGACTCCATATGGTTAGCAGATCCATCTAACACCATTGATCAAAAGTTTTATATATTTTTAATCGACAGAAACTATGGACTAATGTTTGTTTATCATTTCAGTTTGGAGAAGGCTTTTCTATCCATAATATATAATCCAGCAGTCATGAAAAGGTAAAACTGATACTTCAGAACACATGAAAATGGAAAACTTCATTGTTACTCAGTATTTTCCAATGACACATTTATCACATATTAAATTCCTACATGCGTTTTTGTTTATTTTTGATCTTACTATTTTGTTTTGTGTCTGCTCATACATAAGCACCACACTCTCCTACCTATTGAGGTTTATCATAGACTTCATATCTGTTAGAACTAGTTTCTGCTTATTGTTCTTTTTTTTAAAAGATTTATTTATTTATCTATTTTTGGGCGGGGGTCGGGTTGGGGAGGGAGGGGAGCAGGCGGGCCACTTCTATTGGTCTTTCATTTCTCTATTTTCATCCATCTTTGTTCTTTGGCTCCTGTGGGCCTCCCATCGCGGTGGCCTCTGTTGTCGCAGAGCGCCGGCTCTGGGCGCATGCGCTCCAGAGCTCCGGCTCAGTGATTGGACACATCGGTCCAGCCACTACGCGGCACGTGGGATCTTCCCAGGCCAGGGATCCAACCGGCGCCCCTTGCACTGCAAGGTGGTGTCCTTATCCACTGGACCACCAGGGGAAGCCCTGCTCATTGTTCTTTGTCCAAGTTTATCTAGCTAAACTGCTCAATTTTTATGTGAACTTCAGACTCATTTTATCTGGTCCCAGTCAGTCTCACATTTAAGATTACATTACATTAAAACAAACAAAAGAATTTAGGCAAAATAGATACCATTGATATTGATTCTTCCTCTCTATGGCTATGATATTTTTCTATTAGTTTAAGTTTATTTTTATGTACGTTAGGAGTGGTTTAAAGTTTTTTATATATATAGAATTTGCACATATCTTGCTAAGTTTAGGCGTATGGTTTTATTTTTTTTGTTTCTATTAAGTTTGGGGTCTTCCATTATATGTTTGAACTAGTAGTTTTAAGTTGTGTCTGACCCCAAGGACTATAGCCCACCAAGCTCCTCTGTCCATGGGATTTCCCAGGTAAGAATACTGAATTGGAGAGCCATTTCCTTCTCCAGAGGATTTTCCTGAGCAAATATGATTTTCTGCTTTGCAGTTTTATGTTTAGATAAATTCTATTTATTTAATTTATATTCAACCAAATCACTATATTATCTCATACTTGTGGGTTGGTTTTTTTTTTTTTCATACTTAATATCTTAGTGCTTCCCATGAAAAACACTATGCAAACTGCAAATAGTAATTAATAGTTTTACTTCCTCCTCCCCATGTTTATACCTCTAGCTTCCTTGTCTCATCCAATTTATAGGCTCATCTCTTTCAGACAGTATTAAGTTGTTATGATGATAGTGGGTATTCATTCTTGTCTTTTTCCTTGACTTTGGAGAGAAAAACCTACAGTATTAATATGATGCTGGATTTTCGACCTTTTTCCATATGTCTATGTATAGATGACCTAAACTAAGAAAGAAAGGATAAAATGTTTCCTGTGTTGTCAATGTTTTTAACAAATATGACTATTTGTTTTGTCAAATGTCTTCTCAGAATCCAGGCATATAATAATATTATCTATATGAATAGTTTGATAGTATTGAATCAGAGGGTATATGATTCTCTCTACTCTCTGCTCAATGTTCTATAAACCTAAAGCTACTATGAAATGAAGTCTATTAATTAAAAAATTAACTTGTCTATATATTTAAAGAAAGCATGACATAAATTTCAAGATACAGTATCAGCTGAGAATAACTGAAAAGAGAGGGAAAATATTTAGAAACAGAAAGAGGACTTTTTAGCCTTGATCTTAGAAAACTGACTACAGAATCACAAACCGTCATTAGAAGTACATTTCCTCCTGTATAAATTCAATACCTTTTAGAGGTTTTCAGTTTTCTGAGTTAACTTGTACAGAGCTACATAAACCTGATTAAAGTTAGAGAATATAAATCAATGTTACAACTTTAATGATGTAAAAACTATAATATAACAACAAAAATTGGAAAGTAGAGGTGAATAAAAAGGGGGAGATAAGTTGAATGCCCTTTTTAAATATCTTTTAAAATGATATCAACTAAAACTGACAAAGAAATAGAAGATGTGATGTATATTTTAATGACATGAAAACAGCTTTAAGAATCAAAATCGCATAATTTAAAAGTCAATACAAAGGGGACATGATGAGAAAAAAGAAAGAGGATATGTTATTTGGTATGTGTAGTTAATTCCACACATTTTCACATAGGAGAACAAACCCATTGAAACTGATTAATTTCCTTGGGATACACTGCCCTGTTTGAAAAGGAACCCACTATGAATCTAGAATAAATTCCATGTTGGAAAATGTATCACTCTCCCTTAAATCCTACCAGGAAATTTCTTAGGTGACTGAGATTTTTGTTTCTTTTTAGATTTGCAATTTTTTAAAATAAAAATGACATATTTTGGATAGAGAGAAAGTGTATTTTTCAAACATTGTAGAAGTTAAGGAATCCTCATTCCAAGATGTTTGGTATATAACCTTACAGACTTTTCTATGTGTAGATACACACATGCACACAAATATAGTTCTATCCAAACATAATATATCACTAAAGTTTATGATTCCAAGTATCATCTGCAATAATATGCTGAAAATGAAATCCAAGAGGCTTATTAACTATGCTTAGTGGCATGTACTGATCCATCAGAGATCATATTTGCTGCAAATATTGCAAAGAGGTAGTGTCTAAAATACAAGTCTATATGACATTAAGGATTTATGATAAGACATCTTGCAAGTGGGGCCTGAAAAGATGACATGATTACAAATAGGGGTTCAAATATAAGAAAATTAAGGGCTTCCCTGGCTGCTCAATGGTAAAGAATCTGCCTGCCAATGTAGGAGATATAGGTTCAGTCTTTAATCTGGGATGATCCCACATGCTTTGGAGCAACTAAGCCCGTGTGTCACAACTATTGAGCTTGTGCTTTAGAGCCTGGGAGCCCCAACTACTAAAGTCTGTGTGTCTTAGCACCTGATCTCCATAACAAGAGAAGCCACTGCAGTGAGAAGCCTGTGTCATGCATTGCAACTAGAGAGTAGCCCCTGCTCTCCACAACTAGATAAAAGCCCACATAGCAACCAAGACAGCCAAAACGTAAAAACAAATAAAATTATTTTAAAAAAGAAAAATATTTAGAAAATAAAACACATTACATTGTGTCAGGAGCATAGATGCTCAAACAAATCAATATACACATAAATGCACACACATACAAACACACACAACTAAAGAAAGAGAGGGTCTGTGAGGAGGAATAGATGAAGAAAAAGTAAGAGGATGAGAAGGATGAAGGGGAGGAAGGAGGTTACATTGAGGCAGGAAGGAAGGTGAAGTCTAACCAGCAATTACACATTAAATAAATTAGTCCTTTCTCTCTCCAGGGACTTGAGAGAAGACCTATCATCAATTATCAAGGAGTGAGAATCTGAAATAAAGGGGATAAGATCAGAATCCAGCTTGAAAGGAATAAATTAAATAGGAATAAATAAAATTATAGGCAAAAGTATTCTAGGCAAGAGGTTCTTGAACCAAATCACTCAAAGGTAAATAGATATCAAAGGCAGATACTGCAAAGTATACATTAGCCTCCAAATTCCCTCAAAACAGCAGGTTTATGACAGTCACTAAATAAATAAATAAATAGATGCAATGGAGACCATAAAATCAGTGATCCCAGAGGACTGGTCTGTAAACTGGAACTTTGTCTGCAAAAAATGCACTATGGCCAAAGGAAGAGAGATTCATTTTACAAAGTAGAAAGATAAACTAATTACATGAAATGCAACACTTAAACTCCATGACATAAATAGCATAGAAGTAAGAAAATTTTAATAAAGTTTGCCTAAAGAAGTCTCTGCACTTATTATTTGGTGGAAATGCACAATTCAAAGCCTTCGCTCCACTTAGATTATTCTTCTCCCTATAACAAAACAACTCTGGAAAAATAGCTGTGAACATATGATTTTAAATTAAAATTTGAAATAGTGAAACAAACCTCCACATCCTTTCCAGGACTGAGAGTGTAAGATTTAAGCTGAACCAAGACAGAAAACAGAGTGCGAATGTCAACTGGGTGTTGATACTTTTGCTCGTTCCTGTTCATTTCTTACATGTAGCCCCGGAATCTTCTCATTCTGCCTGTGACAGTGATGACAAGAGGGTGGTATATCTCCCAAAGATGTGTTTGAGCAAGCTATTCACACTTAAGAATTGCTAATATGTCTAACAAAAAAATTTTTAAAGAAGCCCTAATGTAAATTAAGCATTTACCAAACACTTAGCAGAATTCTAAGCACCTTACATGTGTTTATTTATTTAATTCTCACAGTGCTCCTATGAGATGAATATTCTCAACAGTCACATTTGACAAATGAAAAATTGAGAGGACTGAGCTACCAGGAAATGAAATAACTTACCTGATATATAGTACCAGGAGGAAAGGTTGAGCCAACTTTTAAATCCATAATAGTTCAGGAGGGAATAGATGAAGAAAAAGTAAGAGGATGAGAAGGATGAAGGGGAGGAAGGAGGTTACATTGAGGCAGGAAGGAAGGTGAAGTCTAACCAGCAATTACACATTAAATAAATTAGTCCTTTCTCTCTCCAGGGACTTGAGAGAAGACCTATCATCAATTATCAAGGAGTGAGAATCTGAAATAAAGGGGATAAGATCAGAATCCAGCTTGAAAGGAATAAATTAAATAGGAATAAATAAAATTATAGGCAAAAGTATTCTAGGCAAGAGGTTCTTGAACCAAATCACTCAAAGGTAAATAGATATCAAAGGCAGATACTGCAAAGTATACATTAGCCTCCAAATTCCCTCAAAACAGCAGGTTTATGACAGTCACTAAATAAATAAATAAATAGATGCAATGGAGACCATAAAATCAGTGATCCCAGAGGACTGGTCTGTAAACTGGAACTTTGTCTGCAAAAAATGCACTATGGCCAAAGGAAGAGAGATTCATTTTACAAAGTAGAAAGATAAACTAATTACATGAAATGCAACACTTAAACTCCATGACATAAATAGCATAGAAGTAAGAAAATTTTAATAAAGTTTGCCTAAAGAAGTCTCTGCACTTATTATTTGGTGGAAATGCACAATTCAAAGCCTTCGCTCCACTTAGATTATTCTTCTCCCTATAACAAAACAACTCTGGAAAAATAGCTGTGAACATATGATTTTAAATTAAAATTTGAAATAGTGAAACAAACCTCCACATCCTTTCCAGGACTGAGAGTGTAAGATTTAAGCTGAACCAAGACAGAAAACAGAGTGCGAATGTCAACTGGGTGTTGATACTTTTTGCTCGTTCCCTGTTCATTTCTTACATGTAGCCCCGGAATCTTCTCATTCTGCCTGTGACAGTGATGACAAGAGGGTGGTATATCTCCCAAAGATGTGTTTGAGCAAGCTATTCACACTTAAGAATTGCTAATATGTCTAACAAAAAAATTTTTAAAGAAGCCCTAATGTAAATTAAGCATTTACCAAACACTTAGCAGAATTCTAAGCACCTTACATGTGTTTATTTATTTAATTCTCACAGTGCTCCTATGAGATGAATATTCTCAACAGTCACATTTGACAAATGAAAAATTGAGAGGACTGAGCTACCAGGAAATGAAATAACTTACCTGATATATAGTACCAGGAGGAAAGGTTGAGCCAACTTTTAAATCCATAATAGTTCTCCACTCCCAAGCAAAATGACTAACTGCTGATATGATTGCATGAGTAGAAAAATGAGACACACCTACTGTCCTTTGAATTAGAGGCTTGATTTGGGGGAACCATGAAGGAATGAAGACCCTCAGAAGGTGGAGAGTGTTGACTCAGAGAAGAGAGATGCTGTGTATAGAATATGTGGGAGGCTTCTAATGGTGTGGGAGCTTGTTGTCAAGTCATCTATCAGATATGTGACTTCCAACATTCCTTTGCTTCTGGCCACAGGTGAAGCAAGGGGAGAAATAGTATCAAAAATGGAGTTTTGAGATGATAGATGGCCATTGAGGGGCACAATTATTGCACAGGTAAATTAAGGTAAACCTAGACCACCTAGAAAAATAGAAGTTAAAAAATATTCTAACACTTCTTATCATATTTAAATTTTGGAGGTAAAATCCCATTCTAGAACATCTGGACATTATGCTTGGATGCAGTGGTGACATATGGAGTTGTTTTCAAATTATTTGATCTCTAATATATTTTGAAATTACTAATGAGGGTGACCAATTCAATGGACTTGTGTTTGAGCAAACTCTGGGAGAGAGTGAAAGACTGGGAAGTCAGGTGTACTGAAAGTCATGGGTTCATAAACAGTCTGACATAACTTAGCGACTGAACAACAGCAAAAGAGGGTAATGATCATTTTTCCGCTTCACAATTTCATAAATTACTCCACAATTTATCTTATAAGATTGTAATGATCTAAAAATAATGATTTTATCTGCCACTTTGCCCAGTGATTGCCTAGTTTTCAAATTTGCCAAATGTAGCGTTTGTTTGTATTATATACCTTAAGTGTAGATATTTGTTTTTTCTTTAAAAACACTATAATGTAAATTAAGCATTTACCAAACACTTAGCAGAATTCTAAGCACCTTACATGTGTTTATTTATTTAATTCTCACAGTGCTCCTATGAGATGAATATTCTCAACAGTCACATTTGACAAATGAAAAATTGAGAGGACTGAGCTACCAGGAAATGAAATAACTTACCTGATATATAGTACCAGGAGGAAAGGTTGAGCCAACTTTTAAATCCATAATAGTTCTCCACTCCCAAGCAAAATGACTAACTGCTGATATGATTGCATGAGTAGAAAAATGAGACACACCTACTGTCCTTTGAATTAGAGGCTTGATTTGGGGGAACCATGAAGGAATGAAGACCCTCAGAAGGTGGAGAGTGTTGACTCAGAGAAGAGAGATGCTGTGTATAGAATATGTGGGAGGCTTCTAATGGTGTGGGAGCTTGTTGTCAAGTCATCTATCAGATATGTGACTTCCAACATTCCTTTGCTTCTGGCCACAGGTGAAGCAAGGGGAGAAATAGTATCAAAAATGGAGTTTTGAGATGATAGATGGCCATTGAGGGGCACAATTATTGCACAGGTAAATTAAGGTAAACCTAGACCACCTAGAAAAATAGAAGTTAAAAAATATTCTAACACTTCTTATCATATTTAAATTTTGGAGGTAAAATCCCATTCTAGAACATCTGGACATTATGCTTGGATGCAGTGGTGACATATGGAGTTGTTTTCAAATTATTTGATCTCTAATATATTTTGAAATTACTAATGAGGGTGACCAATTCAATGGACTTGTGTTTGAGCAAACTCTGGGAGAGAGTGAAAGACTGGGAAGTCAGGTGTACTGAAAGTCATGGGTTCATAAACAGTCTGACATAACTTAGCGACTGAACAACAGCAAAAGAGGGTAATGATCATTTTTTCCCGCTTCACAATTTCATAAATTACTCCACAATTTATCTTATAAGATTGTAATGATCTAAAAATAATGATTTTATCTGCCACTTTGCCCAGTGATTTCCTAGTTTTCAAATTTGCCAAATGTAGCATTTGTTTATATTATATACCTTAAGTGTAGATATTTGTTTACCTATTAATATCTTAAAGATACACAAAAGAAGGCATCTATAAGGCCTGAAATTGTTTACCCCCACAAAAAATAGATAAAACACTAGACTTATCAGCCAACATTTGATTGATCATTTGTTAAATGGATATCTTATAAATATTTGTTGAACATTTTCTATATGCTAGATATAAGGTAGAATATAAGATTACAGAAAGCATGCTGGCCAGTGCTCTCCAGAAACGGTCAGTAACATTCATCATGGAAGGGGTATTGACAAGTACCTCACAAATGGTATATAATAGCTCAGAGAATAGGGAGGAAGTCCTTTGTGCTGGTGGGCAAAAATAAACAAAGACAAAAAAAAAAAAAAAAAAGACAATCTGGGAAATAAAACCAAGAAATAGAGGAGGTAGAAAATGAATTATCCAGATTTGCTGAACTATAGATTATTATTTGGAGAAAATGGAAGCATAAAGAAAATGTAATTTGCATCAAGATGATAAAGATGTAGAAGGCCAGTCTAGAGCTTTTTGTATTATACAGATAAAACATCTGGATGACTGATCTTTTCATCCAGATACTTGGCATTATTCCAGCACTTCACTCAGGATTTTCAAATTAAAAAAGGAAATCAAGAAAATATAACCCTTGGGTAAAAGTCAAGGAATATTTGATTTTGGAATTTTTTCCGAAAGGGACCAAGTCTTACTACTATTCCTTGAGACTTGAAACAAAAATGAGATCAAAGTTAAGAAAATAAATCTTGACAAAATTTGATCTCTAATATATTTTGAAATTACTAATGAGGGTGACCAATTCAATGGACTTGTGTTTGAGCAAACTCTGGGAGAGAGTGAAAGACTGGGAAGTCAGGTGTACTGAAAGTCATGGGTTCATAAACAGTCTGACATAACTTAGCGACTGAACAACAGCAAAAGAGGGTAATGATCATTTTTTCCCGCTTCACAATTTCATAAATTACTCCACAATTTATCTTATAAGATTGTAATGATCTAAAAATAATGATTTTATCTGCCACTTTGCCCAGTGATTTCCTAGTTTTCAAATTTGCCAAATGTAGCATTTGTTTATATTATATACCTTAAGTGTAGATATTTGTTTACCTATTAATATCTTAAAGATACACAAAAGAAGGCATCTATAAGGCCTGAAATTGTTTACCCCCACAAAAAATAGATAAAACACTAGACTTATCAGCCAACATTTGATTGATCATTTGTTAAATGGATATCTTATAAATATTTGTTGAACATTTTCTATATGCTAGATATAAGGTAGAATATAAGATTACAGAAAGCATGCTGGCCAGTGCTCTCCAGAAACGGTCAGTAACATTCATCATGGAAGGGGTATTGACAAGTACCTCACAAATGGTATATAATAGCTCAGAGAATAGGGAGGAAGTCCTTTGTGCTGGTGGGCAAAAATAAACAAAGACAAAAAAAAAAAAAAAGACAATCTGGGAAATAAAACCAAGAAATAGAGGAGGTAGAAAATGAATTATCCAGATTTGCTGAACTATAGATTATTATTTGGAGAAAATGGAAGCATAAAGAAAATGTAATTTGCATCAAGATGATAAAGATGTAGAAGGCCAGTCTAGAGCTTTTTGTATTATACAGATAAAACATCTGGATGACTGATCTTTTCATCCAGATACTTGGCATTATTCCAGCACTTCACTCAGGATTTTCAAATTAAAAAAGGAAATCAAGAAAATATAACCCTTGGGTAAAAGTCAAGGAATATTTGATTTTGGAATTTTTTCCGAAAGGGACCAAGTCTTACTACTATTCCTTGAGACTTGAAACAAAAATGAGATCAAAGTTAAGAAAATAAATCTTGACAAAATGGGGAGAAAATCAGATGGTCTGTAACATAAAATGGGTCTACTCCAAATTATAATTGATATAATTTTATGGACATGAATAGTTTAAACAGGCTTTAAAGTGGTTTAGTACCTTCAACCCACACACAACCAAGATACGAGGTCATTGCATTGGCTATTCCTGGATCAGTATTTTAAATCGTAAAATGCACATTGGTGTCCACTGAATTTACTTTGAGGTTCAGGAGTCTTTATTTATTAGTGCATGCCCTTAAATCTGTAAGCTGGAAAGTCACAAGTTCAATCATAAATTTAGGAGTCATGAATTTGTAGGCAGTCTAGAGTTCAATCATAAATTCTGGAGTCATGCATTTGGCATTGGCTTCAGTCTTACCAAAATGTATCTTCCTAACTCTAATCCAGTGACATCACTGTGGCCTCCAAACTTTAATCCCTAAGTAGGCACAACTCCAACTATAAACACTGGGAGTTTTTCACATCTTAAACTGTAAACTCCATATAACCAAGAGTTTGGTTATGACTTTCAAAGTATATAAAATTCAGATCTTAATCCCTATAAGCATAAAATAAAAATAAAAATTCTTCAAGAACATAGTTTAGCCAAAAAGAGTGTGTTTTTCTCTTTTTTGAGTGGGGCATGAGTTAAGGATAATCTGTCACCATAACTTTGAACTGCTTGATCTTGGTATGCTTTCCTGGTCTAGTTTTAATGTTTCTTAAACCCAATTTCTCTTGTCTCCTTTAAAATAGACTAATCTCCAATCATCATGGAAATAAGTCAAGTAAATGAAAAATCATAAATTACATCGGGACTCACTAATTCAGTCAGTTTATTTGGAAACAAATGCCTGGGGGCTTCAAAGAGAACCAACTGCCTTAACTCCAATTCATTGCATTCACTGACCAATTTAACTTGCCAGGGAAATGATAGATGATTTAACAAAGTGAGTGGTCAATGTGATTTTCTGTTCCATCCACAGAAGTGTCAGGGGTGGGAAGGAGGTGAAGGTTGGTGGGATTAAAAAAAAAAGATCTGGAGCATTCATTCTAAACAATAGTTTTTATGAAACACTTAAGATAGTTATATCCCCACACTTCCAAGGAAGCATCATAAAACAACCCCAACATTTTCAAAGTTAGATGCTTTCAATTTGATTCTCCTTTAATTATACATGTTACAAAGTATTCTTAGGAAGGTTGAATCCCAGAAATAAAATGGGGAGAAAATCAGATGGTCTGTAACATAAAATGGGTCTACTCCAAATTATAATTGATATAATTTTATGGACATGAATAGTTTAAACAGGCTTTAAAGTGGTTTAGTACCTTCAACCCACACACAACCAAGATACGAGGTCATTGCATTGGCTATTCCTGGATCAGTATTTTAAATCGTAAAATGCACATTGGTGTCCACTGAATTTACTTTGAGGTTCAGGAGTCTTTATTTATTAGTGCATGCCCTTAAATCTGTAAGCTGGAAAGTCACAAGTTCAATCATAAATTTAGGAGTCATGAATTTGTAGGCAGTCTAGAGTTCAATCATAAATTCTGGAGTCATGCATTTGGCATTGGCTTCAGTCTTACCAAAATGTATCTTCCTAACTCTAATCCAGTGACATCACTGTGGCCTCCAAACTTTAATCCCTAAGTAGGCACAACTCCAACTATAAACACTGGGAGTTTTTCACATCTTAAACTGTAAACTCCATATAACCAAGAGTTTGGTTATGACTTTCAAAGTATATAAAATTCAGATCTTAATCCCTATAAGCATAAAATAAAAATAAAAATTCTTCAAGAACATAGTTTAGCCAAAAAGAGTGTGTTTTTCTCTTTTTTGAGTGGGGCATGAGTTAAGGATAATCTGTCACCATAACTTTGAACTGCTTGATCTTGGTATGCTTTCCTGGTCTAGTTTTAATGTTTCTTAAACCCAATTTCTCTTGTCTCCTTTAAAATAGACTAATCTCCAATCATCATGGAAATAAGTCAAGTAAATGAAAAATCATAAATTACATCGGGACTCACTAATTCAGTCAGTTTATTTGGAAACAAATGCCTGGGGGCTTCAAAGAGAACCAACTGCCTTAACTCCAATTCATTGCATTCACTGACCAATTTAACTTGCCAGGGAAATGATAGATGATTTAACAAAGTGAGTGGTCAATGTGATTTTCTGTTCCATCCACAGAAGTGTCAGGGGTGGGAAGGAGGTGAAGGTTGGTGGGATTAAAAAAAAAAGATCTGGAGCATTCATTCTAAACAATAGTTTTTATGAAACACTTAAGATAGTTATATCCCCACACTTCCAAGGAAGCATCATAAAACAACCCCAACATTTTCAAAGTTAGATGCTTTCAATTTGATTCTCCTTTAATTATACATGTTACAAAGTATTCTTAGGAAGGTATGAATCCCCAGAAGATAAAAAAATATCAAATTAGGTATGTACCAGTCAGAAATTAATTGAATGTCCTTACAGTTTAAGTTATGTTATTAGAAACGAAAGAGGACATCAAGAAGAAGAAAAAAACACAAAATGAATTTGAGATGTAAATGACTTTTACCTTATGGTGACATTGTGATTTCTAGGTATAAATATATGTCTGTATTATGACTTAGTTATTTGAGATCTGAGAGAGATTTTATTGTTCCCATTTATCAGGAAAAGACAACTGACTAATGGAAAGATTTAATGATATATTCAAGAACATACAGTTGATAAGTAGAAGAAAATAGATATCCATAATCATTCCAACTTTCTACTACTATTCACTGATAAAATGTGAGTGAAAAGAGATATAGATAACCAATAAAATAGTTTGTAGAATCCAGTATATTTATCCACTTTTTAAAAAATGATTTCATGTATTCAGTGTCTCACACTTTGTCATGAACTAGTGAAGAGGTAAAATGAAAAATAAAATAGTTTTAAAAGAAACATGCTCTCAAATGTAAAATTTCTAGATTGGCAACTTGTTAGATAAAACTGATATTTTCTCATGACTTTTAACTTTATACAGTTATAGAGTTGTTATTTCTTGCTTGCTTACTCTTTTAGAATGTTTTAAATAGATATCTGGAATGAGAACTCCAAAATAAAATTCCACCTTGAATTTCAAAATTTCACGATAGGAGAATTTTCTATAATTCTTAGCTCACTCTTGTAGTTTATTTGAAATATAGTAATGTATTATTGGGCCAAAATACTTAAAGAACTTAATAACTGAATTATAGTGAATTGACAATAGTGGAATCAAGTTGGAATTTTAACTCTTTTTTTTTTGACTCCCAAATTTTGGGTGGCTATAGTATGGGCTTTCAATAGCTGGGCACATGGGCTTAGTTGCTTCATAGCAACTGGGATCTTCCCAGATCAGGGATTTGCCATTCTAAGTCTCCCCTGGTGGTCACAAGATAGTCTGCCTTCAACACGGGAGACCTGGGTTCAATCCCTGGTTGGGAAGATCCCTTGGAGAAGGGAATGGCAACCCACTGTGGTATTCTTGCCTGGAGAATCCCATGGACAGAGAAGCTTGGCAAGCTACAGTCCATGGGGCCACAAGGAGTTGGACATGACTGAGCAATTAACACTTTAGAGTATGAACTGGTAAGTGTAGACTTAGCCTAAAAGGTAATTTAGAAAATGATTCCTGAATTCTTGTATTGATGTACAGGAAGCAGAAAGCAAACGTCAAATATAAATGTAAAACAGGACAGAATAAACTATGACAGCAGACCATGAAAGTGGTCCAGTTCAAACGGACTTGTCTGGGAATTTTGTGCTATCCAGATGGGTCAATTTGATACATACATATATATACATCCTACGAGAATCAACTAAAGTCTCTTATAACTGGAATGTATCACAAGCTGACAGCTTATGAAATACCAAAGTATTGAAATACAAGCACAGTGTGATGAAAATTAGAATAACATACAAAAAATCAACTTTAATTACTTGTGCATTAATTGGATCCAAATTAGTTGTTTACTCGCAAGTCCATTGGATGGATGAGTGGACATCTGCTAATTGTGTAGGCAAAGGCAGAAAGTTACTTTTATTTTTAGCTGCTTTAGGCAGGAAACAGAGAATTTAGACTAATGCTCTCAAATGTAAAATTTCTAGATTGGCAACTTGTTAGATAAAACTGATATTTTCTCATGACTTTTAACTTTATACAGTTATAGAGTTGTTATTTCTTGCTTGCTTACTCTTTTAGAATGTTTTAAATAGATATCTGGAATGAGAACTCCAAAATAAAATTCCACCTTGAATTTCAAAATTTCACGATAGGAGAATTTTCTATAATTCTTAGCTCACTCTTGTAGTTTATTTGAAATATAGTAATGTATTATTGGGCCAAAATACTTAAAGAACTTAATAACTGAATTATAGTGAATTGACAATAGTGGAATCAAGTTGGAATTTTAACTCTTTTTTTTTTGACTCCCAAATTTTGGGTGGCTATAGTATGGGCTTTCAATAGCTGGGCACATGGGCTTAGTTGCTTCATAGCAACTGGGATCTTCCCAGATCAGGGATTTGCCATTCTAAGTCTCCCCTGGTGGTCACAAGATAGTCTGCCTTCAACACGGGAGACCTGGGTTCAATCCCTGGTTGGGAAGACCCCTTGGAGAAGGGAATGGCAACCCACTGTGGTATTCTTGCCTGGAGAATCCCATGGACAGAGAAGCTTGGCAAGCTACAGTCCATGGGGCCACAAGGAGTTGGACATGACTGAGCAATTAACACTTTAGAGTATGAACTGGTAAGTGTAGACTTAGCCTAAAAGGTAATTTAGAAAATGATTCCTGAATTCTTGTATTGATGTACAGGAAGCAGAAAGCAAACGTCAAATATAAATGTAAAACAGGACAGAATAAACTATGACAGCAGACCATGAAAGTGGTCCAGTTCAAACGGACTTGTCTGGGAATTTTGTGCTATCCAGATGGGTCAATTTGATACATACATATATATACATCCTACGAGAATCAACTAAAGTCTCTTATAACTGGAATGTATCACAAGCTGACAGCTTATGAAATACCAAAGTATTGAAATACAAGCACAGTGTGATGAAAATTAGAATAACATACAAAAAATCAACTTTAATTACTTGTGCATTAATTGGATCCAAATTAGTTGTTTACTCGCAAGTCCATTGGATGGATGAGTGGACATCTGCTAATTGTGTAGGCAAAGGCAGAAAGTTACTTTTATTTTTAGCTGCTTTAGGCAGGAAACAGAGAAAGTGCAGCAAATATGACAGACTAAATAAATTAGATCTTTTCAATTACCCTACAGTGAATGATCATGCTAACCAATGAATGACTGTGTTGTTTTGGGCAAAGTCATTAGAAAACAACATAAAAATTGTTTAAGTATACAATAAAAAATGATCATGAAGACCATGTGTTTCGTACATAAATATATTAATCAGAACCTTGGGAATGAAGATTTAAAAATAGTTTGGAGCATTGGGTGGGGTGGTGGAAGGGAGGCTTAAGAGGGAGAGAATAGATATATGCATGTAGTTGATTCATGCTGTTGTATAGCAGAAGATAACAGTGCATTGTAAAGCAATTATACTCCAATTTAAAAAAAGAAAAAGGAAGCAGAAGAATCTACCTGCAATATGAGAGACCCAGGTTTGATCCCTGAGTCAAGAAGATTTCCTGGAGAAGGAAATTGCAGCCCACTCCAGTATTTTTGCCTGGAGAATTCCATGGACAGAGGAGCCTGGCAGTCTACCAACCAAGGATGGCAAAGAATCCACTATGGCTGAATGACTTTCAATTTCACTTTTCAATGAAAACTTAATACCTATACACTTTTATGTTAAAATGAAGGAAGAAAACCTTATGTGCTGGTAGCAATGGTTGCATTACTCCACATAATCTGAAAGATTAATAATCTGAAAGATTATGTGAGAGAGAAAGATTACTGAAAGAGATGGTCACTTTTAGCTAAATTGTAAATAATTAGGTACATTTAGCTGAAATGAGGCTGCTTCTCTCTGTATCCTTGCTCCTTTCCTACCAGCTTCAGAAATAAATATAGAATTATCATAGTGCATGTCTCAGAACTTATTTTGTTGGCACTGCTTTTGTATTGGTTCTATTTCTGGTTGTTGTATATTGAATCTACACACTGACCTACAGAGCTGGATAAAATCCATGTCGTTAAATCCCTTCATGTTTAGGGATCCTAAATAAACTACCTTCAACAGACTATTCCTGTGCCTGTGTCCAGACTTAAAGCTACGTAACACCTGGACTTTGTGAGCTTAACCTGCTGTGACAAATAAAAATAAATAAGAACGTTTCCCGTAGTTGACAACCCAGGTGGAAGTTTTACTACAATTGCCATCAGTCATGAGGGCAAGGCTTCAAGTGAAATAAACTGTATTTACACACGTTTGCTCAGAAAGGTGGCTGTATTATAGCTTTACACAGCCTCTGAAACTTGCGAAGAGACCTATAGATATAAATAGTGGAAAAAAATCCCCTTGTCCATTTGAAACTTTTTATCTGTTTAATAGAATTTTTTATGTATCTAGACAGTGTGGACCAATTAAATTTTGCCCTAATTCAGGAGGGGGAATAAAATGGATGCTCTCCACTGAATGACATAAATACTTTGAGGAAAAAAGAAGCCAAATATTACATATACTCATTCAAATCCTTATCTCAATTGATTCTATGATTTTCCTTTCCCTTTTATTCTGATTTACTGAATTGATAGGGTAGGTAGATTGTGACAATTACAACTTTGGAAAACACTGAGTAAAGATAAAACAACCTTCATGTAACTATATTCTAAGAGTGTTCAATAAAGGACTCCAAAGGTCTAGAATTTGAATCAAAATCAAAAGCATTTTTAATGGTTTGGTCATATTTAAAAGCATATTATTGGAGTATAGTTGATTTATAATACTGTGCTAGCTTCATCTGTACAGCAAAATGTATCAATTGTGCATATACATATATCTACTGTTTGTTAGATTATTTTCCCATATAGGTCATTACAGAGTAGTGAGTAGAGTTCCTTGTGCTATACAGTAGGTCCTTATTAGTTATCTCTTTTATACATAGTAGTGCGTATATATCCGTCTCAACCTCCCAATTTGTCCCTTCCCATACACTATTACCCCTTGATAACCGTTAAGTTTGTTTTCTGCCTCTGTGACTGTATTTCTGTTTTGTAGATAAGTTCATTTGTAGCCTTTTTTAAGATTCCACATCTAGTAATATCATATGGTATTTGTCTTTCTCTGTATTTTTTTAACTAACCAGATTTGAAAAAAAGTGTATCATGCGAAAATCCAAGATGAGTAAAAAGGACTTATGAGAGGAATTTCAGTAAAATATAAAAAGTTATAAAGGTGCTATTCTTAATAAAGTATGGTGGAATTGACACAAAAATAAAACCAAATTAGAGTTTGAAGAAACAGAAAATAAAAACAAAAACAGAATAAAGAAGAAAAAAAAGAAACAGAATAAAAATTTTGCATATTACGAAGATGGCATTAAAGTAGTTGGAAAAGGATGATTTTTGCAATTAACTAGTGTTTAGCTTTTCAAGAAAAAAGAAAGTTATTCCTCTACTTCTAGCAAGAAACCATGGTTTAACAATCTTAATATTTAAAGAAGAAAGAAATTATAATAGATGAAGAGGAAAATATAGATGAGTATTTATTTGATCTTGAGGTTGGAAGAATTTAAGCATAGGAGCTAAGGAAAATATCTACATGGCAAAAGGAGAATGTCTCAAAACATACAAGTAGAAACTCTTGAATCACAAACAGAAAGAACATTCAAAGGAAATAACAAATTAGAACAACATTGTAACACACATGGTAGATTAGTGATCACAGTCCTAACTAAAATATAGAAGTACAAATAAATTTAAAAAGCCAAACACACAAATAAGATTATACACAAAAGAGAAGAACTTCTAAATAACCTATAAAAACAGTCCTTCATGTAACTATATTCTAAGAGTGTTCAATAAAGGACTCCAAAGGTCTAGAATTTGAATCAAAATCAAAAGCATTTTTAATGGTTTGGTCATATTTAAAAGCATATTATTGGAGTATAGTTGATTTATAATACTGTGCTAGCTTCATCTGTACAGCAAAATGTATCAATTGTGCATATACATATATCTACTGTTTGTTAGATTATTTTCCCATATAGGTCATTACAGAGTAGTGAGTAGAGTTCCTTGTGCTATACAGTAGGTCCTTATTAGTTATCTCTTTTATACATAGTAGTGCGTATATATCCGTCTCAACCTCCCAATTTGTCCCTTCCCATACACTATTACCCCTTGATAACCGTTAAGTTTGTTTTCTGCCTCTGTGACTGTATTTCTGTTTTGTAGATAAGTTCATTTGTAGCCTTTTAAGATTCCACATCTAGTAATATCATATGGTATTTGTCTTTCTCTGTATTTTTTTAACTAACCAGATTTGAAAAAAAGTGTATCATGCGAAAATCCAAGATGAGTAAAAAGGACTTATGAGAGGAATTTCAGTAAAATATAAAAAGTTATAAAGGTGCTATTCTTAATAAAGTATGGTGGAATTGACACAAAAATAAAACCAAATTAGAGTTTGAAGAAACAGAAAATAAAAACAAAAACAGAATAAAGAAGAAAAAAAAGAAACAGAATAAAAATTTTGCATATTACGAAGATGGCATTAAAGTAGTTGGAAAAGGATGATTTTTGCAATTAACTAGTGTTTAGCTTTTCAAGAAAAAAGAAAGTTATTCCTCTACTTCTAGCAAGAAACCATGGTTTAACAATCTTAATATTTAAAGAAGAAAGAAATTATAATAGATGAAGAGGAAAATATAGATGAGTATTTATTTGATCTTGAGGTTGGAAGAATTTAAGCATAGGAGCTAAGGAAAATATCTACATGGCAAAAGGAGAATGTCTCAAAACATACAAGTAGAAACTCTTGAATCACAAACAGAAAGAACATTCAAAGGAAATAACAAATTAGAACAACATTGTAACACACATGGTAGATTAGTGATCACAGTCCTAACTAAAATATAGAAGTACAAATAAATTTAAAAAGCCAAACACACAAATAAGATTATACAAAAACGAAAAGAACTTCTAAATAACCTATAAAAACAGTCCTTCAACATATCAAGTAGGACTCATTCCATTTTAATCTAAGAAATATAAATTACTTCCTCTTTGGAAAAAAATCTAAAAGGTAAACAATAATAGCCAGTGTTGCTTGGGTAAAATAAATACTCCAATGCTTCAGACAGGAGTATAAATTAAAATATTTTGAAAAAAATCAGTTGCCGGTATGAATCAAGATCCTTAAAAACGTCCGTTCACTGGGGGCTTCCCGGGCTTCCCTTGTCGTCCAGTGGGTAAGGACACTGCCTTGCAGTGCAAGGGGCGCCGGTTCGATCCCTGGCCTGGGAAGATCCCACGTGCCGCGGAGCAACTGGACTGATATGTCCAACTACAGAGCCAGAGCTCTGGAGCACATGCACCCAGAGCTCTGGAGCACATGCACCCAGGGCCGGTGCTCTGAGATGAGATGGGCCACTGCGATGGGAGGCCCACAGAGGCCAAAGAACAAAGATAAATAGATGGAAGATTAATAGAAGTGGCCAAAAAAAAAAAAAAAACTTAAAAAAAAATGTCTGTGCACCTTGCTCCAACAATTCCATGTCTGGTGATTAATCATATGGAATTAATTTAGAGATACCTACTAAGATTTATGTACAAAGATAGTCATAACAGCTTTATTTATAATAGGAAGTTGCTTAAAAATTCAATTAAGAAAGACAAGCTGAATAGATTGTAATACAAAGATTAAATGCAATTTCCTACAACCACTATAAATCATATCTTCAAAGAAGAAAGAAATTATAATAGATGAAGAGGAAAATATAGATGAGTATTTATTTGATCTTGAGGTTGGAAGAATTTAAGCATAGGAGCTAAGGAAAATATCTACATGGCAAAAGGAGAATGTCTCAAAACATACAAGTAGAAACTCTTGAATCACAAACAGAAAGAACATTCAAAGGAAATAACAAATTAGAACAACATTGTAACACACATGGTAGATTAGTGATCACAGTCCTAACTAAAATATAGAAGTACAAATAAATTTAAAAAGCCAAACACACAAATAAGATTATACACAAAAGAGAAGAACTTCTAAATAACCTATAAAAACAGTCCTTCAACATATCAAGTAGGACTCATTCCATTTTAATCTAAGAAATATAAATTACTTCCTCTTTGGAAAAAAATCTAAAAGGTAAACAATAATAGCCAGTGTTGCTTGGGTAAAATAAATACTCCAATGCTTCAGACAGGAGTATAAATTAAAATATTTTGAAAAAAATCAGTTGCCGGTATGAATCAAGATCCTTAAAAACGTCCGTTCACTGGGGGCTTCCCGGGCTTCCCTTGTCGTCCAGTGGGTAAGGACACTGCCTTGCAGTGCAAGGGGCGCCGGTTCGATCCCTGGCCTGGGAAGATCCCACGTGCCGCGGAGCAACTGGACTGATATGTCCAACTACAGAGCCAGAGCTCTGGAGCACATGCACCCAGAGCTCTGGAGCACATGCACCCAGGGCCGGTGCTCTGAGATGAGATGGGCCACTGCGATGGGAGGCCCACAGAGGCCAAAGAACAAAGATAAATAGATGGAAGATTAATAGAAGTGGCCAAAAAAAAAAAAAAACTTAAAAAAAAATGTCTGTGCACCTTGCTCCAACAATTCCATGTCTGGTGATTAATCATATGGAATTAATTTAGAGATACCTACTAAGATTTATGTACAAAGATAGTCATAACAGCTTTATTTATAATAGGAAGTTGCTTAAAAATTCAATTAAGAAAGACAAGCTGAATAGATTGTAATACAAAGATTAAATGCAATTTCCTACAACCACTATAAATCATATCTTCAAAGAATTTTTAGTGAAATGCAAAATACTCAGGAAAATCATGACAGAAAATGCTCTATACACTAATTCAAATTCTGTATTATATACAGACACATACAAACACAGAGAAAGACTATATCGAACTATGTGGGTACTAACTTGCTTCAGTCATGTCTAACTCTGTGTGACCCTACGGCCTGCAACTCACCATGGGATTCTGTCCATGGGATTCTCCGGGCAAGAATACTGGAGTGGATTATCATGCCCTCCTCCAAGGATACTGAACTATATCAAAATGTTAATATGGGTTAAGTATCAATCTTGTATGTTAGTTGATTCAAATTTCCTTCTTCACATGTTTCTGAATTTTCCAAAATATCTACATATGAGTGCATGTTGCTTTTCTAACTTAAGACAAAAATTTTATAAAACTCAGTTCAACCATAATGTCACCAGCTATGTGAAAGCACCTGTGCCTCTTTTAGGGTTTTCACTTATGAAGTGCCCACCATCCTAGCTCTGCTTTTCAGAGGTAGCTATCTAATGAGTTTAATAGTTTCAGAAACAATAACGAAAGGATTCCACATCTTGAAAGTTGTTTTTGTTGTTTTAGAAAATAAGAGGGTGTTTCTGATCAATCTCTGATGCCGTTCTGAAAATTCGGGACAAAAGTTCAAAAGTGGTTCGGGCTTCAGAGTTAAGTGAATTATTGGGGAAGGTATTTCTTTTTCTTTTTTTTTTTTTTTTTTAACATTTGTTTTATTTATTTATCTTCTGGGGGGTGGGGTGGGAAGGAGGGGACCGGCGGGCCACTTCTATTGGTCTTTCACTTCTCCATTTTCATCCGTCTTTGTTCTTTGGCTTCTGGGCCTCCCATCGCGGTGGCCCCTGTGCACCTTGCTCCAACAATTCCATGTCTGGTGATTAATCATATGGAATTAATTTAGAGATACCTACTAAGATTTATGTACAAAGATAGTCATAACAGCTTTATTTATAATAGGAAGTTGCTTAAAAATTCAATTAAGAAAGACAAGCTGAATAGATTGTAATACAAAGATTAAATGCAATTTCCTACAACCACTATAAATCATATCTTCAAAGAATTTTTAGTGAAATGCAAAATACTCAGGAAAATCATGACAGAAAATGCTCTATACACTAATTCAAATTCTGTATTATATACAGACACATACAAACACAGAGAAAGACTATATCGAACTATGTGGGTACTAACTTGCTTCAGTCATGTCTAACTCTGTGTGACCCTACGGCCTGCAACTCACCATGGGATTCTGTCCATGGGATTCTCCGGGCAAGAATACTGGAGTGGATTATCATGCCCTCCTCCAAGGATACTGAACTATATCAAAATGTTAATATGGGTTAAGTATCAATCTTGTATGTTAGTTGATTCAAATTTCCTTCTTCACATGTTTCTGAATTTTCCAAAATATCTACATATGAGTGCATGTTGCTTTTCTAACTTAAGACAAAAATTTTATAAAACTCAGTTCAACCATAATGTCACCAGCTATGTGAAAGCACCTGTGCCTCTTTTAGGGTTTTCACTTATGAAGTGCCCACCATCCTAGCTCTGCTTTTCAGAGGTAGCTATCTAATGAGTTTAATAGTTTCAGAAACAATAACGAAAGGATTCCACATCTTGAAAGTTGTTTTTGTTGTTTTAGAAAATAAGAGGGTGTTTCTGATCAATCTCTGATGCCGTTCTGAAAATTCGGGACAAAAGTTCAAAAGTGGTTCGGGCTTCAGAGTTAAGTGAATTATTGGGGAAGGTATTTCTTTTTCTTTTTTTTTTTTTTTTTTAACATTTGTTTTATTTATTTATCTTCTGGGGGGTGGGGTGGGGAAGGAGGGGGACCGGCGGGCCACTTCTATTGGTCTTTCACTTCTCCATTTTCATCCGTCTTTGTTCTTTGGCTTCTGCGGGCCTCCCATCGCGGTGGCCCCTGTCGTCGCAGAGCACCAGCTCTGGGCGAATGCGCTCCAGAGCTCCGGCTCGGTAATTGGACACATCCGTCCAGCCGCTCCACGGCAAGTGGGATCTTCCCAGGCCAGGGATCGAACCGGCACCCCTTGCACTGCAAGGCGGTGTCCTTACCCACTGGACCACCAGGGAAGCCCCTGGGGAAGGTATTTCTAACCGTAGTGTCCACATTATTGTTGCTGAGGGCAAAATGCTTATACCCTCTACTGATTAATACAATAAAAGCAAACTGAAGGAAAATTAGAGTGTCAACATGAAGAAGAAAGCTTTCTACAGTGTTCTAGATACTTTTGTTAATATGAAATGTAAGAACCATTATTAAGGAAAATGGAAAAATAGATTTCTGCATTAGCTGCCCTGATGCATTATTTCTGAAATAATGGATCATGATGGATTCTGTTGCTCAGTTAGGAATCGGGAAAGATTAAGCTCTAACACAGCTTGGTATTTGGTAGTCTCATTGCTCTCTGCTCATACCTAGCCAAAGTGAAGGTTAAAATTATTATGTTAGTAATTAGAAAGAGGTAAGATAGGTGGCTGGACATACAGGATAAATGTGACATATGGGACTATCATAGAAAGAACACATGGGACATTTGTGCTTTAGAAAAACAATAGTTGTATTTAACTGGAATAATAATAACAGCAAACAACGTTTCACCCTTACTGAATTTCATCACCTTGACAATGAGGAGTCAAATGCTAGAAATTATTAAATGTATCCCTTCATTATACTGTTCTTATTTTTTAAATTATTGTTTAAAATTATTTTTATTTCTTTTTTATTTTATTTAAAAAAAAATTTGCCCACACTACCCAGCATACAGAATCTTAGTTCCCCGACCAGGGATCGAAACTGTAATCCCCACAGTGGAAGCACAGAGTGCTAACCACTGGACAACCAAAGTCCCCCTTTAATGGTTTTTAATTTAATATTTAAAGGAGGCTTTGTTTGCCATTTAAGAAAAATATTTAAGATATATTTAATATTTAAGGAAAAAGATTAATCCTAATGGTCATATTTATAATCTACCAAGATCCTCCTATATTTGAGGTCAAAAGGTCTTCCGTGGGGTAGCATAAAATCAATGATATGTACATTTTTAGGTATGGGATTATAGAAACAAAGTTCTAGATGTTTTGAGGATTCTCCAAACTTTAATTTCACAAAGAACCTAGAAAGGTTTACATCTCACCTTTATTGAAGTCATCTTCTATCTTTAATAAAAATGGGTGAGATGTTCTGTATGCTGGGGAAAAGAATAAGCCATTTCACTTTTATCATCCTTTATAAGAGTCTGCTATTCAGCCAATAACTTACAATAGCAGGGATGCAATGATGGTCACAGTGGTAGTGATTGTAACTACTTACCTACTTCGGTGCTCTGGTACAGGTGGTCATCTGTGTTTTAGGAAGACGAAGCAAGCCATGCTTTATTATTATAACCACAAGTGAAAATTTAGATGTTTCAACATGAAGAAGAAAGCTTTCTACAGTGTTCTAGATACTTTTGTTAATATGAAATGTAAGAACCATTATTAAGGAAAATGGAAAAATAGATTTCTGCATTAGCTGCCCTGATGCATTATTTCTGAAATAATGGATCATGATGGATTCTGTTGCTCAGTTAGGAATCGGGAAAGATTAAGCTCTAACACAGCTTGGTATTTGGTAGTCTCATTGCTCTCTGCTCATACCTAGCCAAAGTGAAGGTTAAAATTATTATGTTAGTAATTAGAAAGAGGTAAGATAGGTGGCTGGACATACAGGATAAATGTGACATATGGGACTATCATAGAAAGAACACATGGGACATTTGTGCTTTAGAAAAACAATAGTTGTATTTAACTGGAATAATAATAACAGCAAACAACGTTTCACCCTTACTGAATTTCATCACCTTGACAATGAGGAGTCAAATGCTAGAAATTATTAAATGTATCCCTTCATTATACTGTTCTTATTTTTTAAATTATTGTTTAAAATTATTTTTATTTCTTTTTTATTTTATTTAAAAAAAAATTTGCCCACACTACCCAGCATACAGAATCTTAGTTCCCCGACCAGGGATCGAAACTGTAATCCCCACAGTGGAAGCACAGAGTGCTAACCACTGGACAACCAAAGTCCCCCTTTAATGGTTTTAATTTAATATTTAAAGGAGGCTTTGTTTGCCATTTAAGAAAAATATTTAAGATATATTTAATATTTAAGGAAAAAGATTAATCCTAATGGTCATATTTATAATCTACCAAGATCCTCCTATATTTGAGGTCAAAAGGTCTTCCGTGGGGTAGCATAAAATCAATGATATGTACATTTTTAGGTATGGGATTATAGAAACAAAGTTCTAGATGTTTTGAGGATTCTCCAAACTTTAATTTCACAAAGAACCTAGAAAGGTTTACATCTCACCTTTATTGAAGTCATCTTCTATCTTTAATAAAAATGGGTGAGATGTTCTGTATGCTGGGGAAAAGAATAAGCCATTTCACTTTTATCATCCTTTATAAGAGTCTGCTATTCAGCCAATAACTTACAATAGCAGGGATGCAATGATGGTCACAGTGGTAGTGATTGTAACTACTTACCTACTTCGGTGCTCTGGTACAGGTGGTCATCTGTGTTTTTAGGAAGACGAAGCAAGCCATGCTTTATTATTATAACCACAACCTTGAAGTCTATTTCTTTGATGAAGAAATTTGAAAGAACAGAAATAAATGTTACAGTCTATGACTTCATATAATAACCCTTCCCCTTTAATTCACTGCATTTCTTCATGTCTCTTCTGGAAGCTGAGAAAAAGCTTCCCCAGGGAATGACTAAGATGATCAGAGTATCAATATATATATATTTTA
Source organism: Tragulus kanchil (assembly GCA_022376925.1). Lineage (NCBI taxonomy): Eukaryota > Metazoa > Chordata > Mammalia > Artiodactyla > Tragulidae > Tragulus > Tragulus kanchil. Next base: position 137,364,959 of record JAIOJX010000023.1, read on the forward strand.
AACATTTATTTTATTTATTTATTTTTTGGGGGGTGGGGTGGGGAGGGAGGGGGACGGGCAGGGCACTTCTATTGGTCTTTCATTTCTCTATTTTCATCCATCTTTGTTCTTTGGCTTCTGTGGGCCTCCCATCGCCGTGGCCTCTGTTGTCGCAGAGCACTGGCTCTGGGCGCATGCACTCCAGAGCTCCGGCTCGGTAATTGGACACATCGGTCCAGCCCCTCCGCAGCACATGGGATCTTCCCAGGCCAGGGATCGAACCGGCACCCCTTGCACTGCAAGGTGGTGTCCTTACCCACTGGACCACCAGGGAAGCCCGATCAGAGTATCAATATATTTTTAACAAAAGCAATAGAAAATTCATTGAGCTCCTCCTATTCAGAGCTCTCCTTTCTACCACGTTCTCCCTGCATTTTCATGAAGGAAAACAAATTCCTCTCCCAGTGTTATCCACATGCTGCTACTCTCCTCCAAAGTTTGGGGGCAAGTTCAGCACAGTTACATATGTTTTATGTTGCTAATGTACTCAGTTTTCTTTTACAAGTGTAAGGATATTAGTTGTATAGACATCTATGCCTTTTTTTAATATGTAAAAGTAATCGAAGCTTGTGTATGCGCCATTTGCATTTGATGGGACTTAGTATTACATGCATAGTGGCAAGTTCAGACCAAATTTGCGCCAAAAATTTGCAAAAATTGGAAAGGGACTTAGTATTTACATGCATAGTGGTCAATTTCACTTTTATCATCCTTTATAAGAGTCTGCTATTCAGCCAATAACTTACAATAGCAGGGATGCAATGATGGTCACAGTGGTAGTGATTGTAACTACTTACCTACTTCGGTGCTCTGGTACAGGTGGTCATCTGTGTTTTTAGGAAGACGAAGCAAGCCATGCTTTATTATTATAACCACAACCTTGAAGTCTATTTCTTTGATGAAGAAATTTGAAAGAACAGAAATAAATGTTACAGTCTATGACTTCATATAATAACCCTTCCCCTTTAATTCACTGCATTTCTTCATGTCTCTTCTGGAAGCTGAGAAAAAGCTTCCCCAGGGAATGACTAAGATGATCAGAGTATCAATATATATATATTTTAAACATTTATTTTATTTATTTATTTTTTGGGGGGTGGGGTGGGGAGGGAGGGGGACGGGCAGGGCACTTCTATTGGTCTTTCATTTCTCTATTTTCATCCATCTTTGTTCTTTGGCCCGTGTGGGCCTCCCCTCTCAGTAGCCTCTGTTGTTGCAGAGCACTGGCTCTGGGCGCATGCACTCCAGAGCTCGGGCTCGGTAATTGGACACATCGGTCCAGCTGCTCCGCAGCACATGGGATCTTCCCAGGCCAGGGATTGAACCGACACCCCTCGCACTACAAGGTAGTGTCCTTACCCACGGGACCACCAGGGAAGCCCGATCAGAGTATCAATATATTTTTAACAAAAGCAATAGAAAATTCATTGAGCTCCTCCTATTCAGAGCTCTCCTTTCTACCACGTTCTCCCTGCATTTTCATGAAGGAAAACAAATTCCTCTCCCAGTGTTATCCACATGCTGCTACTCTCCTCCAAAGTTTGGGGGCAAGTTCAGCACAGTTACATATGTTTTATGTTGCTAATGTACTCAGTTTTCTTTTACAAGTGTAAGGATATTAGTTGTATAGACATCTATGCCTTTTTTTAATATGTAAAAGTAATCGAAGCTTGTGTATGCGCCATTTGCATTTGATGGGACTTAGTATTACATGCATAGTGGCAAGTTCAGACCAAATTTGCTAAGTCCTTAATCATATGATGATAATGATAGTCAATGATAATGACTTTCAGGGATAATGAAAGGAATTTTTATGACATATCATTATTGAGATTGACTGTTCAGAGACAATCACTAGTGTTGCAAAGAATAGGGAACCTGGAGTCAAGTAGGATCTTAATTTAATCTCAGCTCTAATTTACAGGCTCTATGATGGGATGCAAATTACTTAACCACTCTGGTCCTCTGGTTCTTCATTAGTAATTGGCCATGATTGGGGGGCAGGAATTAAATGTGATAAAATACAGTGGAGTGCTGAATGCATAATATACACTCAGTAAGTGGGAATGGGCTTTTAAATTCTTGGTTAAAATACATTAGAAATGGTATAACAGCCTATACTTCCAGTCCGTTGAGATTGTGTACTCTTATTATCCAAAATAGTCAGATAGAACTTTCCTGGTGGTCCAGTGACTCAGACTCTGCACTTTTAATTCGGGGTGGGGGAAGGGTGCAGGGGAGGGGGGTGCCCAGTTTCTATCCCTAGTCAGGAAACTAGATTCCACATCCAGCAACGAAAAGATCCTTCATGCCACAACTAAGAGATGAGACAGCCAAATAAATATTTTAGAAAATTCAGAGCATGAGGTGATTTCTAAGAAAGATTGTTTGAATGTTCAAGATCTAAATAATAATTGAAATATATAATAGGTATTTCATTTCCTCATTTTTCTTATTTGAAGACCAAAATCCAATTATTTATTTTTTACTTAGTTGTTTAACATCTCTCTTTCCTTTAGATGCTAAGCTTTTTCAGGTCAGGGACCAGATCTGTTCTGCTCCTCTTTGCTTTCTCAGCACCTAACATGCAGTAAGTATTCAATAAACATGTGTTGATGAATTAAATGGTTACCAATGAGCCTTGTTTACGAGACAGTGAGTGATGAAAGTGTCAAAGCCACACTCCAGCCCCACTAACCTTCCTGCTCAGTAAGAGCTTGGCAGAAGGGCATGGTCCTGCAAATAACACATACTTCTCCAGACCATCTCATCACTGATCAGTCCACTTAATCTTTACTATCATGGGTACAAATAATTTACCAATGTATATTAATTCTGTTTTATAGAAAAGCAAATTCAGAAATCTGAATTTATCCCAGAGCTGGAAAGAGAGTATTTTCTTGTCTATAAAAGAAATCATGAGAAATGTGCAATATTACCCATTATTGTTTGGCTGCATCTGAGACCTCAGTAATGAGCCTACTCAAGGGATCTGTGGCATCCCATGAAAGAGCAAGTCAGGTCTCCTTGTTCTAATTTACAGGCTCTATGATGGGATGCAAATTACTTAACCACTCTGGTCCTCTGGTTCTTCATTAGTAATTGGCCATGATTGGGGGGCAGGAATTAAATGTGATAAAATACAGTGGAGTGCTGAATGCATAATATACACTCAGTAAGTGGGAATGGGCTTTTAAATTCTTGGTTAAAATACATTAGAAATGGTATAACAGCCTATACTTCCAGTCCGTTGAGATTGTGTACTCTTATTATCCAAAATAGTCAGATAGAACTTTCCTGGTGGTCCAGTGACTCAGACTCTGCACTTTTAATTCGGGGTGGGGGAAGGGTGCAGGGGAGGGGGGTGCCCAGTTTCTATCCCTAGTCAGGAAACTAGATTCCACATCCAGCAACGAAAAGATCCTTCATGCCACAACTAAGAGATGAGACAGCCAAATAAATATTTTAGAAAATTCAGAGCATGAGGTGATTTCTAAGAAAGATTGTTTGAATGTTCAAGATCTAAATAATAATTGAAATATATAATAGGTATTTCATTTCCTCATTTTTCTTATTTGAAGACCAAAATCCAATTATTTATTTTTTACTTAGTTGTTTAACATCTCTCTTTCCTTTAGATGCTAAGCTTTTTCAGGTCAGGGACCAGATCTGTTCTGCTCCTCTTTGCTTTCTCAGCACCTAACATGCAGTAAGTATTCAATAAACATGTGTTGATGAATTAAATGGTTACCAATGAGCCTTGTTTACGAGACAGTGAGTGATGAAAGTGTCAAAGCCACACTCCAGCCCCACTAACCTTCCTGCTCAGTAAGAGCTTGGCAGAAGGGCATGGTCCTGCAAATAACACATACTTCTCCAGACCATCTCATCACTGATCAGTCCACTTAATCTTTACTATCATGGGTACAAATAATTTACCAATGTATATTAATTCTGTTTTATAGAAAAGCAAATTCAGAAATCTGAATTTATCCCAGAGCTGGAAAAAGAGTATGTTCTTGTCTATAAAAGAAATCATGAGAAATGTGCAATATTACCCATTATTGTTTGGCTGCATCTGAGACCTCAGTAATGAGCCTACTCAAGGGATCTGTGGCATCCCATGAAAGAGCAAGTCAGGTCTCCTTGTTCTACCAAAATGTCAGGCGGCCAGTGGTTGCGAAATCCGAGGAAGGGGTAGTTTAGCTTTTTATTTTACTATCTGCCATTTCTTTTGAACAGCACGGGTGGTGCTGGGGACCTCTGGCACTGTTCCGGGAGCACTAGCCCTGCCAAGCAGAATTTGCACCTTTGTAAGTGCTGATTGACTGGGGTGGAAAGATACAGTCCTCTTTTGGAAGCAGCTTTCTGGGAAAGATATTACACCTTCAGTCTGGTTGTGGGGAGTACCCAAAGAAATAGGAGTTTTTGCCTGGTACTAGTAGGTAGCAGATAATTTTATTCTTTTCTCATTACATCTTTTCAATCTACTATGTATTTTGAAGACTTGGGTTCCCTAGACACTGGTCATAGAGAAATAATAAACTATAAAAGCAGTAAGGTTTTTCTTTTTCTTTTCCTTTTTTACAAAGTATTATAAAAAATTGTTTTCCTGGCTAACAGCAGCAAACTTACAAAGCTTTCTTCGTTAGGGTTTGCTATTTAAACCATCAGCTCATTCCGCGAGGACATCAGACATATGTCCACCAGATGCTGGGAACAACCCAGTCCTAAGGACCCGGCTCAAGTGAACAATAATCTGTGGACAGCGGGTGTGAACCTGAGCTGGGCCAACACCTCATCAGACCCAATGGCTAATTGATTTCAAAATTAGACTTGGTATTTCTGAACAATAATCTTAAAAGGCAGCCATAAAATACATCAAGATCCTTTGAGCTAGCCAAGCTTTCATCCAAATGGCTTATTATGAAGAGCTGGCACACCTGAACTTTGGCACAGTCAAATAAATCCCCAAACAGCAAATGGAAACCACATTTGGCACATTTGGTCTGTCAGGGAAGGTTTTATTCAGGAGGAAACATGATTTTGATTTTGAAAATAATTTTGTCTCATCACTGATCAGTCCACTTAATCTTTACTATCATGGGTACAAATAATTTACCAATGTATATTAATTCTGTTTTATAGAAAAGCAAATTCAGAAATCTGAATTTATCCCAGAGCTGGAAAAAGAGTATGTTCTTGTCTATAAAAGAAATCATGAGAAATGTGCAATATTACCCATTATTGTTTGGCTGCATCTGAGACCTCAGTAATGAGCCTACTCAAGGGATCTGTGGCATCCCATGAAAGAGCAAGTCAGGTCTCCTTGTTCTACCAAAATGTCAGGCGGCCAGTGGTTGCGAAATCCGAGGAAGGGGTAGTTTAGCTTTTTATTTTACTATCTGCCATTTCTTTTGAACAGCACGGGTGGTGCTGGGGACCTCTGGCACTGTTCCCGGGAGCACTAGCCCTGCCAAGCAGAATTTGCACCTTTGTAAGTGCTGATTGACTGGGGTGGAAAGATACAGTCCTCTTTTGGAAGCAGCTTTCTGGGAAAGATATTACACCTTCAGTCTGGTTGTGGGGAGTACCCAAAGAAATAGGAGTTTTTGCCTGGTACTAGTAGGTAGCAGATAATTTTATTCTTTTCTCATTACATCTTTTCAATCTACTATGTATTTTGAAGACTTGGGTTCCCTAGACACTGGTCATAGAGAAATAATAAACTATAAAAGCAGTAAGGTTTTTCTTTTTCTTTTCCTTTTTTACAAAGTATTATAAAAAATTGTTTTCCTGGCTAACAGCAGCAAACTTACAAAGCTTTCTTCGTTAGGGTTTGCTATTTAAACCATCAGCTCATTCCGCGAGGACATCAGACATATGTCCACCAGATGCTGGGAACAACCCAGTCCTAAGGACCCGGCTCAAGTGAACAATAATCTGTGGACAGCGGGTGTGAACCTGAGCTGGGCCAACACCTCATCAGACCCAATGGCTAATTGATTTCAAAATTAGACTTGGTATTTCTGAACAATAATCTTAAAAGGCAGCCATAAAATACATCAAGATCCTTTGAGCTAGCCAAGCTTTCATCCAAATGGCTTATTATGAAGAGCTGGCACACCTGAACTTTGGCACAGTCAAATAAATCCCCAAACAGCAAATGGAAACCACATTTGGCACATTTGGTCTGTCAGGGGAAGGTTTTATTCAGGAGGAAACATGATTTTTGATTTTGAAAATAATTTTTGTGTTACAAGGCCGGAAGCAATTCATTGAATGTGTTTTACTTTGACACCTGTGATTTACACAATAAAATATGCATACTCCGTATTTGAAGGCTTTGAGGGTGTCACATAATCTTTGGAACACCAGGAGCAGGCAGAACGCAGCAAGGGTTAGAGTCCTTCCATTAGCGATAACTTAATCGCCTGTGTAGACCTACCCCTTTGAACTCTGACTAGCTGTTTCATGGCATCGCAGTCCACAGGGTTTAAATCTGAGTGTGTTGCAGTGACAATAAATTATACCAACTATTTTAGAAATGCCTGGAATCTTATCTTGCCCTCAGAGTGTGCAAACTAAGATTACAATCCTTGGTTTAAAGAATGGCGTAAATTCTGAGAACAAACACAAGATTTACACATTGTCAGTGATGTATTTCAATACGCTTGCAGCATTTTACAGGACTTCTGCAGACACTCACTGAAAGCCTTGTGTTTTTGTTAGTTTTGTTTGTTTACTTTTTTTTTTAAGAAGCAAATGATAAGGTATTATCTGGATGGGTATAACGATTTAAAGAGGTGACTGCACAATCCATGTAAAAGTGGAATTCTTATTTTAGTCTTCTGGCTGCTTTAGAAGAACAGCTTTTGGCCTTTTTCACACTTCTCATCCAAATAATTGACTCAGTTTTAAAATGAAGTTTATGAAAAGGCAGCTCATTCCGAGGACATCAGACATATGTCCACCAGATGCTGGGAACAACCCAGTCCTAAGGACCCGGCTCAAGTGAACAATAATCTGTGGACAGCGGGTGTGAACCTGAGCTGGGCCAACACCTCATCAGACCCAATGGCTAATTGATTTCAAAATTAGACTTGGTATTTCTGAACAATAATCTTAAAAGGCAGCCATAAAATACATCAAGATCCTTTGAGCTAGCCAAGCTTTCATCCAAATGGCTTATTATGAAGAGCTGGCACACCTGAACTTTGGCACAGTCAAATAAATCCCCAAACAGCAAATGGAAACCACATTTGGCACATTTGGTCTGTCAGGGGAAGGTTTTATTCAGGAGGAAACATGATTTTGATTTTGAAAATAATTTTTGTGTTACAAGGCCGGAAGCAATTCATTGAATGTGTTTTACTTTGACACCTGTGATTTACACAATAAAATATGCATACTCCGTATTTGAAGGCTTTGAGGGTGTCACATAATCTTTGGAACACCAGGAGCAGGCAGAACGCAGCAAGGGTTAGAGTCCTTCCATTAGCGATAACTTAATCGCCTGTGTAGACCTACCCCTTTGAACTCTGACTAGCTGTTTCATGGCATCGCAGTCCACAGGGTTTAAATCTGAGTGTGTTGCAGTGACAATAAATTATACCAACTATTTTAGAAATGCCTGGAATCTTATCTTGCCCTCAGAGTGTGCAAACTAAGATTACAATCCTTGGTTTAAAGAATGGCGTAAATTCTGAGAACAAACACAAGATTTACACATTGTCAGTGATGTATTTCAATACGCTTGCAGCATTTTACAGGACTTCTGCAGACACTCACTGAAAGCCTTGTGTTTTTGTTAGTTTTGTTTGTTTACTTTTTTTTTTAAGAAGCAAATGATAAGGTATTATCTGGATGGGTATAACGATTTAAAGAGGTGACTGCACAATCCATGTAAAAGTGGAATTCTTATTTTAGTCTTCTGGCTGCTTTAGAAGAACAGCTTTTGGCCTTTTTTTCACACTTCTCATCCAAATAATTGACTCAGTTTTAAAAATGAAGTTTATGAAAAGGCAGTTTGCTTCACCGGATGTATTTGTTAAGCCTTCTCACGTCCCTGTTAAACTTTATCCAAGGGTAACAATGTTTTTCATGGGAGAAGAGAGAAGAAAATAAAATTAAAGCAGAAACATAATCACTCGCCTCTGGCTAACCCAGAATTCACACAGCAAAGAAGCGTTGAGAGAACAAGGAGGGCAGGACGCGACCCTGGAGAATTTATCTCCAATTGAAAACATTTTTCTCCATGTTAGGCACTCCCTTTTCTAGGGCAGTGACTCTCTGGTGGCTCCAAGAAACACTGACAACCAAAGAGCAATCGTGGTGTTGACTTTTTACCTAAGAAGTTACTCCCACCCACAGCCTGGGCTGAGCTCATTAGGGGTGACGGCCACTAAGGGATTAGTGGTTAGCGAGCTCAGAAAGTCAGATATCTCCTCCTTTCCCATTAGTTCACTGGATGATCTGGGACATCTTCCTTTCTGGACTTGTTTCTTCATTTTTAAGTGGAGAATTGGACCAGATGATTTCTACGGACTATTAATATTTCACTTTTTAAATATTATTGAGTTATAAAATAGTTCCTACAAAGTTGAGATAAAGAAGCCTTGGGCAGGGGCTGCTGGAAAGGAAACAGAAGAAAAGAAATATTTAGGGTGTGATACTTAATGAAGTGGATTAGGACACATGCAGTGGTTTTAGAAATTTGATTTACAACCACATTTTTCAGCATAACGAGATAGAGAACTAGTGGACAAAAGCTTTAATGAGAAAATACTATTTGAAGTGGAAATAATCTTTTAGCTAGAGCTAAGTAGATGGAAAATTCACTCATTAACTCCATTCCGACAGGGTAATAGCAAAATTCTCCAAAATAAAATTAGTTTCTGGGAGTATATCCCTCAAATCATGTTTTCCATCTATCTAGTGGGCCAGCATATTCTAGACTGCTTCTTTTATAAAGACAAATGAATACTTAAGATATATAAATTCTCTAGAGAATTACTAATGTTGAATTCTGGAGCATTTTAGATATTATGAAGATTAACTACTTGGCATTCTGTTTATGTATTGTGTCAGTGTAAAATAAAAAGCCTGCATTTAATTTTAAAATGTTATTGACTATTAAAAAGTAGAATCCAAAAGTAATGTTTAAAAAAAGAAATGCTTAAATCGCTAAAACAGTTTTATGTTCTACACTCGAATCCAAAATTCTTAGGGCTTTTCATTTCAATATTGAAATTGACATTACTATGACATTGTGCTAGCTAAACCTCTAAATTATCTTATCTGGAATCTTAACAAATGCATTTTAATTTTTTTATTTTTAAAATGATTAATTCTTACATGTTTTTATTGAGGGAAAGATTCCTTAGATCATACACTACTTTACAGTTTTCAAAAAATTTTATATACAAGATTTCCTATAACCCCATAATAATTCTTTTTTTCTTATCCTCTACCTCTAGATCACTCCTCCTTCCTTCCCTCTCCACACTGGTAATCACTAGTTTGTTCTCTATGAGTTAGCTTCTTTCTTGTTTTATTCACTAGTCTGCTTTTTTAGATTTCATATGTATATTAACGACTGTATTTTAGAGGATACCTATTTTTATCTTGTTGAATATACTTTTTGTCTCATTTTAAGTCATTTTGTAATTTTTATAAAATGGCAATAATAATGAGAACAAATTTACCAAACTATTCTAGTGTGCCAAGTATTTTAAATGTGGTAACTCATTTACATTACACAGTAAACTTGCAAGGTGGGTACTACTGTATTTAATTTACTGTTTAGGAGGACAAGGTTAAAGAGTAACTTGCCTTGGTTAACACAATGACTTGAAACTATTACTTACCTGTTTCTATTTTCTACATACACATCATTACTACAAGGAATGAATGTAATTAATTCACTTATTTCATTCATTCTGCAAATACTAATGGGTGGCCCACTAAATGGCAATCAGTATTCTAAGCATAGAGGATACAGTGAAGTTACATTCTAGGGTGGGGAATCAGAAAATAAGTAAGTCAATGTATAAATAAACAAGATTATTTCAGTTAGAAGATAAGAACCCCGAGGGCCACCATGTCTAGTCCTGTAAATTGTAATTGTTTAAGTATCAAGTAAGAATTCTGGAGCATTTTAGATATATGAAGATTAACTACTTGGCATTCTGTTTATGTATTGTGTCAGTGTAAAATAAAAAGCCTGCATTTAATTTTAAAATGTTATTGACTATTAAAAAGTAGAATCCAAAAGTAATGTTTAAAAAAAGAAATGCTTAAATCGCTAAAACAGTTTTATGTTCTACACTCGAATCCAAAATTCTTAGGGCTTTTCATTTCAATATTGAAATTGACATTACTATGACATTGTGCTAGCTAAACCTCTAAATTATCTTATCTGGAATCTTAACAAATGCATTTTAATTTTTTTATTTTTAAAATGATTAATTCTTACATGTTTTTATTGAGGGAAAGATTCCTTAGATCATACACTACTTTACAGTTTTCAAAAATTTCATATACAAGATTTCCTATAACCCCATAATAATTCTTTTTTTCTTATCCTCTACCTCTAGATCACTCCTCCTTCCTTCCCTCTCCACACTGGTAATCACTAGTTTGTTCTCTATGAGTTAGCTTCTTTCTTGTTTTATTCACTAGTCTGCTTTTTTAGATTTCATATGTATATTAACGACTGTATTTTAGAGGATACCTATTTTTATCTTGTTGAATATACTTTTTGTCTCATTTTAAGTCATTTTGTAATTTTTATAAAATGGCAATAATAATGAGAACAAATTTACCAAACTATTCTAGTGTGCCAAGTATTTTAAATGTGGTAACTCATTTACATTACACAGTAAACTTGCAAGGTGGGTACTACTGTATTTAATTTACTGTTTAGGAGGACAAGGTTAAAGAGTAACTTGCCTTGGTTAACACAATGACTTGAAACTATTACTTACCTGTTTCTATTTTCTACATACACATCATTACTACAAGGAATGAATGTAATTAATTCACTTATTTCATTCATTCTGCAAATACTAATGGGTGGCCCACTAAATGGCAATCAGTATTCTAAGCATAGAGGATACAGTGAAGTTACATTCTAGGGTGGGGAATCAGAAAATAAGTAAGTCAATGTATAAATAAACAAGATTATTTCAGTTAGAAGATAAGAACCCCGAGGGCCACCATGTCTAGTCCTGTAAATTGTAATTGTTTAAGTATCAGGAAGAAAATCAAGCAGAACAATGCAGTGGAGAGTAATGGCAGGGTAATTTTTAATTAAGGAGTCACAGAAGGCTTCCTGGAGGAAGTAGCATTTGAGCTGAGATTTAAATGACCATCAACATCCAGTTTTAGGAAGATCTTGGGAAGAGTACCAGGAATACAAAAACCTTGAAGCCAGGACAGATTTAATGAAAACAAAACAGAGAAGGCTGTGGTGTTACTAAAATACTAATATAAACCTGTCATCATTAATGTCTGTTTTAATGACCTAAAGAATAAGCTTTGAATTTTTCTCTGAGAATGCTTGGAAATTTTAGGAGGCAGTGCAAGGAATGGACCATCGCCCTAGAAAAATGTAAATATACACAGAAATGTGTACACTACCTCAGGAGTTAAGTGGGTTCATGCTCTACCAAAAGCTTATATGTGGACCTATTTCAGATTAAGAAAATCACCAAAATTATTTAATAGTGAACTAAATGAATTGTGGTCATTAAATTATAATTATAATCCCCATCTAAGTAGACAGTTTTCCCCCAAAACTTGTATAGTGCAGACCATAAGGCATGCTGCCCTATTCAAGGTTAAGTTTCCAGTTTCAACTTCAGAAGGATATTTTTGGAAAGATCTCAATCTCCTTTCTGCAATTCTGACATGCCAAAGCAAGATTCTTTTTTAATAAGGCATCCCATAATGAGAACAAATTTACCAAACTATTCTAGTGTGCCAAGTATTTTAAATGTGGTAACTCATTTACATTACACAGTAAACTTGCAAGGTGGGTACTACTGTATTTAATTTACTGTTTAGGAGGACAAGGTTAAAGAGTAACTTGCCTTGGTTAACACAATGACTTGAAACTATTACTTACCTGTTTCTATTTTCTACATACACATCATTACTACAAGGAATGAATGTAATTAATTCACTTATTTCATTCATTCTGCAAATACTAATGGGTGGCCCACTAAATGGCAATCAGTATTCTAAGCATAGAGGATACAGTGAAGTTACATTCTAGGGTGGGGAATCAGAAAATAAGTAAGTCAATGTATAAATAAACAAGATTATTTCAGTTAGAAGATAAGAACCCCGAGGGCCACCATGTCTAGTCCTGTAAATTGTAATTGTTTAAGTATCAGGAAGAAAATCAAGCAGAACAATGCAGTGGAGAGTAATGGCAGGGTAATTTTTAATTAAGGAGTCACAGAAGGCTTCCTGGAGGAAGTAGCATTTGAGCTGAGATTTAAATGACCATCAACATCCAGTTTTAGGAAGATCTTGGGAAGAGTACCAGGAATACAAAAACCTTGAAGCCAGGACAGATTTAATGAAAACAAAACAGAGAAGGCTGTGGTGTTACTAAAATACTAATATAAACCTGTCATCATTAATGTCTGTTTTAATGACCTAAAGAATAAGCTTTGAATTTTTCTCTGAGAATGCTTGGAAATTTTAGGAGGCAGTGCAAGGAATGGACCATCGCCCTAGAAAAATGTAAATATACACAGAAATGTGTACACTACCTCAGGAGTTAAGTGGGTTCATGCTCTACCAAAAGCTTATATGTGGACCTATTTCAGATTAAGAAAATCACCAAAATTATTTAATAGTGAACTAAATGAATTGTGGTCATTAAATTATAATTATAATCCCCATCTAAGTAGACAGTTTTCCCCCAAAACTTGTATAGTGCAGACCATAAGGCATGCTGCCCTATTCAAGGTTAAGTTTCCAGTTTCAACTTCAGAAGGATATTTTTTTGGAAAGATCTCAATCTCCTTTCTGCAATTCTGACATGCCAAAGCAAGATTCTTAATAGGGGAAAAAAATTAATAAATTAATTACCAGCAAAATTTGACCTGATATAAGATTACTTATGATTTATGTTTATTTGTACCATTCATATTCATCATATTCTATGTGGCAAGGATAATAATATGTTGAATTAGACAGTGATGTCTTAGTTTCCACTGATGGTATTAATGGATGATTGATAGATGATAGATAGAGAGGAAGATAGATACCTACAGTACCAAAAAAAAAAAAATAAAAATTCTGAAAAACATGAAGCCTTGAGATTCAGGTATATGGAAATGTGGACTTGTAAAACTTCTCATCCAACTGAAATATTTCTTGAGTATTTTACTTGCCTTCTCAATGTAGTCAACCAGACATACGTCAGCAAACAGGGATCAAACTGTTTGCGCCCATCTGGTACCCTGACAGGTTTTAGATGACAGCCTCATGCTTCCTTAGCACAGATCACCTCAGGCAGAGGCAGGCTACAGGATACTGGAATGTTCTCCCTCCACATCCAAAAGAAACAGCTATACCAAATTCATCTGTGCTTATCCAGTGTGAACTTCACAGGGTCCCTCAGAAGGTCTTCCCTTCGAAGGGTGATCTGTTGGCTTAGCTGCTGTGCAAAACAAGCCCATCCAGAGAACCCCTGTCTCTTGAGGGGCTTTTCTAGGAATTATTCCTAACCTACTCCCAGGCTTGATTCTTCCTTTGTTTTCTCCATTCTTAACCTTTATTTAAATAGTGTAGCTTTGTATCTTCGAGGCATCTTATCATCATTAAATTGCTAATACATTCCATGTGTCTTAAAATAGGCATTATTCCTCATTGTGCACCAGAGAGACTCAGAGATGGTTTTATTGTTGCTTAGTCTCTAAACTGTGTCTGACTCTTTTCAACCTCATGGACTATAGCCTGCCAGGCTCCCTGTCCGCTAGAAAATGTAAATATACACAGAAATGTGTACACTACCTCAGGAGTTAAGTGGGTTCATGCTCTACCAAAAGCTTATATGTGGACCTATTTCAGATTAAGAAAATCACCAAAATTATTTAATAGTGAACTAAATGAATTGTGGTCATTAAATTATAATTATAATCCCCATCTAAGTAGACAGTTTTCCCCCAAAACTTGTATAGTGCAGACCATAAGGCATGCTGCCCTATTCAAGGTTAAGTTTCCAGTTTCAACTTCAGAAGGATATTTTTTTGGAAAGATCTCAATCTCCTTTCTGCAATTCTGACATGCCAAAGCAAGATTCTTAATAGGGGAAAAAAATTAATAAATTAATTACCAGCAAAATTTGACCTGATATAAGATTACTTATGATTTATGTTTATTTGTACCATTCATATTCATCATATTCTATGTGGCAAGGATAATAATATGTTGAATTAGACAGTGATGTCTTAGTTTCCACTGATGGTATTAATGGATGATTGATAGATGATAGATAGAGAGGAAGATAGATACCTACAGTACCAAAAAAAAAAAAATAAAAATTCTGAAAAACATGAAGCCTTGAGATTCAGGTATATGGAAATGTGGACTTGTAAAACTTCTCATCCAACTGAAATATTTCTTGAGTATTTTACTTGCCTTCTCAATGTAGTCAACCAGACATACGTCAGCAAACAGGGATCAAACTGTTTGCGCCCATCTGGTACCCTGACAGGTTTTAGATGACAGCCTCATGCTTCCTTAGCACAGATCACCTCAGGCAGAGGCAGGCTACAGGATACTGGAATGTTCTCCCTCCACATCCAAAAGAAACAGCTATACCAAATTCATCTGTGCTTATCCAGTGTGAACTTCACAGGGTCCCTCAGAAGGTCTTCCCTTCGAAGGGTGATCTGTTGGCTTAGCTGCTGTGCAAAACAAGCCCATCCAGAGAACCCCTGTCTCTTGAGGGGCTTTTCTAGGAATTATTCCTAACCTACTCCCAGGCTTGATTCTTCCTTTGTTTTCTCCATTCTTAACCTTTATTTAAATAGTGTAGCTTTGTATCTTCGAGGCATCTTATCATCATTAAATTGCTAATACATTCCATGTGTCTTAAAATAGGCATTATTCCTCATTGTGCACCAGAGAGACTCAGAGATGGTTTTATTGTTGCTTAGTCTCTAAACTGTGTCTGACTCTTTTCAACCTCATGGACTATAGCCTGCCAGGCTCCCCTGTCCATGGTGTTCTCCAGGCAGAATACTGAAATGGGCTGCCATTTCCTTCTCTAGGGGGTCTTCCCAACCCAAGGATTGAGCCATGTCTACAACAGACATGGTTTTGTGTTGGCCAACAGATTCTTTACCACTGGCACTACCTGGGGAGCCTGTAAGAGTAGATACTTGATTGTCTAAAAAGTACATGATAAATACTAATGATCTTATCCCAGGAACAAATTTAGTACTTCAGTATTAACACGTGCAGAATTGCATTTTATCATATCTCGTAGTATGACATGAAAATGAAAAAAAATAAGTTCTGAGATTTCACTCTTCTGGAAATAGGTTGGCTACACAGAGAGTTTTATGGGTTTTGACTCGAAATGCTTTCAGGGACCTAAGCCTTTTCTGTCTTCTTGTCCAGCCATCTTCAGCATGTGTTTTGGTCTTTCATTGACCCTCACTTCCAGTCACAAGATGACTACTCCATCTCTACCATCATATTTTTCATTCAGGTATGAAAAGGAGAAAGAGCAGAGTCAGTTACCTCTTTTGAAATAATTTTTTTTTAAAGATTTATTTATTTATTTTTGGGGGCGGGAATTGGGTTGGGAAGGGAAGGGAGCAGGTGGGCCACTTCTATTGGTCTTTCATTTCTCTATTCTCATCCGTCTTTGTTCTTTGGCTCCTGTGGGCCTCCCATCGCGGTGGCGTCTGTCGTTGCAGAGCGCCGGCTCTGGGCACATGCACTCCAGAGCTCCGGCTCGGTAATTAGACACATCGGTCCAGCCACTCCGTGGCACGTGGGATCTTCCAGGCCAGGGATCGAACCGACGCCCCTTGCACTGCAAGGCGGTGTCCTTACCCACTGGACCACCAGGGGAAGCCCTGAAATAATTTTTAAAGAAGCCCTAAAAGTATCTATTAATTTCTCATGCATTAGGAACTGTGTCACACAACATCTGTAACTGCAAGGAAAGTAACAGCCAGGAACGTGATTTTGTGGCTGAGTGTGCTCTTTGGGCAAAAGTGGATTTCTGTTAGTTGGAAGGTGGGGACGGTGAAGAGAGTTTGGCTGGGAACCAGCAAGAACTGGTTCTCAGGAAAGATTACTGTTCCAAGCATCCCTGGGGGGACCTGTATTTTAAGTTTGGGTTTGCCTTTCTAGACTGTGATGATGGCTTTGGAATTCCTACCTAGAAATGATTCTGTAGTGATGATCTGATCCGAAATTAATTTCCTTTAGTAAGTTTTGTTAAGCCTATGTGCATAGCAAATGCACTGCTTTGTTTTAATGGCATAGTGCCTGGGGCTGGTATGTTGGGGTTGGGAAGTGGTTGATAGAGTCAATGAATGGAGTTTTGCAGGCTGCCAGAGTCCTCAGCTGAACTTTGACTACTAATATTTATGCTTTTGACATCTCCAGACAACACTTAAAATCAAGGCTTTTTTTTGTTTTTGTTTTTCTCATGGAATAAATCAGCAAAGCACAAAGATCTCAATTCTTGCTAATAATATTTTTTCCTGAGGGGGATTAACCGGACTTTAGCAAAACTATGGTTTTCTCCTTTTAGTTTCTCTTTCTACTATTATGGTCTTATAGGAAGAAACTAATAGAACTAATATTTTTTTAAAGAGAAAGCAATATTCCTCCAGAGAGGGATCTTGCCTGAAGCGACCGTATTAATAGGTGCTTCCTTGGGCAGTCAGCCCAGTCTTTCACAGACATGGTGCAGCACAGGTGGGCTGGAGCTCCAGTTACGAGTTGCATACACTTCTAGTTACATTCTCATTTATGGTGTCATCAGGGTCCAAGAAAGCAAGATTATTACAATTAAAAAAAAGAGAACAAGAGAAGATTTGGAAGCCCTGTTAAAAATATTCTGGGAAACATGATTAAAATAAAAACTTTGAACTATTACTATGCACCTCATGTATAGCAAAGCCTTCACCAAGGAAAGTTGCATAGAGTGAATATTAAAGTCTATGGGGAAAGGAGGAGAAGGGAAACAAGTTTTCCTGTAATGTCAATCTGGACAACCTTGACCAACTGCCATTCTAGGTTCAAAGTTTGGCGCAATATGTTAGTCTTTACACAAGTTCTGTTAACACTGGCTTTTACACAGGATAAAAAATATCAAACAAGATTGATGACTTGCCTCAAGTCCCAGCTTAACTAGATAGCACAAAACCTTGGGTTCCGTAAAACTCAGATTAACTCATCTACAAAATTTAAGCTTAAATTTTATCTTGGTTTCATTTGGAAGGACCATTTCTATTATTGGTGAGAGATGGTACACCCTTTGGTGATGATCTGATCCGAAATTAATTTCCTTTAGTAAGTTTTGTTAAGCCTATGTGCATAGCAAATGCACTGCTTTGTTTTAATGGCATAGTGCCTGGGGCTGGTATGTTGGGGTTGGGAAGTGGTTGATAGAGTCAATGAATGGAGTTTTGCAGGCTGCCAGAGTCCTCAGCTGAACTTTGACTACTAATATTTATGCTTTTGACATCTCCAGACAACACTTAAAATCAAGGCTTTTTTTTGTTTTTGTTTTTCTCATGGAATAAATCAGCAAAGCACAAAGATCTCAATTCTTGCTAATAATATTTTTTCCTGAGGGGGATTAACCGGACTTTAGCAAAACTATGGTTTTCTCCTTTTAGTTTCTCTTTCTACTATTATGGTCTTATAGGAAGAAACTAATAGAACTAATATTTTTTTAAAGAGAAAGCAATATTCCTCCAGAGAGGGATCTTGCCTGAAGCGACGTATTAATAGGTGCTTCCTTGGGCAGTCAGCCCAGTCTTTCACAGACATGGTGCAGCACAGGTGGGCTGGAGCTCCAGTTACGAGTTGCATACACTTCTAGTTACATTCTCATTTATGGTGTCATCAGGGTCCAAGAAAGCAAGATTATTACAATTAAAAAAAAGAGAACAAGAGAAGATTTGGAAGCCCTGTTAAAAATATTCTGGGAAACATGATTAAAATAAAAACTTTGAACTATTACTATGCACCTCATGTATAGCAAAGCCTTCACCAAGGAAAGTTGCATAGAGTGAATATTAAAGTCTATGGGGAAAGGAGGAGAAGGGAAACAAGTTTTCCTGTAATGTCAATCTGGACAACCTTGACCAACTGCCATTCTAGGTTCAAAGTTTGGCGCAATATGTTAGTCTTTACACAAGTTCTGTTAACACTGGCTTTTACACAGGATAAAAAATATCAAACAAGATTGATGACTTGCCTCAAGTCCCAGCTTAACTAGATAGCACAAAACCTTGGGTTCCGTAAAACTCAGATTAACTCATCTACAAAATTTAAGCTTAAATTTTATCTTGGTTTCATTTGGAAGGACCATTTCTATTATTGGTGAGAGATGGTACACTTGGCTCTCCTATGGGGAAATGATATGAATCTTCAGAATCTCCCTGCAATTCCAAATGGGATCTGAGTTAGTATGAACTGTGTTGATCTCCCTATTGTATCCATAGGAATAATCAAGTCATACAATCACACTTAAGTGCTTTTATGTTACAGAAAAGTTTTAAATTGTCATAGAAGCAAGTGCAAAAAGTGAAAATGCTTTCACTTTGATTTTTGACCATCTGGAAGTGATGATGAAGGGATTAAAGCAAAGAAAGAACAAAAGAAAAAAATCAGTGAGCAAAGGTATCAACCTTTTATGTCTAATACTGTAGAGGTTTGAGTGTCAAAGAAGTGGGATAAAATGGAAGACTATCTGGAGACTGTTCTGACCATTTAGTCCCTTCTGATGGAGACTGGTGACTCAGGAGCTGCAGTCAATCTCAAGAGGATAGAATGAAGTCAGACACTGGACCTGAAAGCGTACTTTTTGAAGCAAAATCTGAGTGGGAGACAAGCTGCTTACATGCTAGTCAACCAGCAGATTTTACCAGATGCAAACAGAGCAGGTGCAAGAACTAAGGTCTTGGGGCACATTGGAAACTAGAGTTGACCAGAGTTGATGAGGAGATGCAGAGACTAAGAAATAGCCCCATTTGGGAGGCAAAATTCTTTGTAGTTCCCTTCCCTGCCCCAAATATCATGCTGTCTCTGGTATTCAAAGGGTAGCATTTGATAATGCTTCATCAAGTTGTCACCTACCCCATAACACATCCCTCTAGGTATGACACATTTCACACAGTCATCACAACCACTGTCTTCTGACAAATTTGTGTATCTGTGCTAATATACATATATGCAACCAATAAAGAATGAAGCATCTGAAAGGCTCATGGCAGCTAAGACCAGAAAAGAGCCTTGTAATCTTTGACTTAACTTTACCCGTTATCATCTCCATAGAATCTCACCCTGTCTGCCAATCTTTGCTTTTGAATTGCTTTAGATTTCATGTTTTTCTTTTCTTTCTTCCTCTTACCACCTGGATGAGACCCTGATCACATCAAAACTGGGTTCTTTGAAGTGTCTTCAAATCTGATATGTTGGTTCCTGCCTCTCTTCTCCATAATATGAGATCCCTGAGATGTCTCATTACCTGTAACACTAAGTCTAAACCCTTCCTGTGATGCTCAGTATCTGGCCAGCTTTTCTATCTATCCAACCACAGTCCTCAGCTCTTCTTACCACCCATTTTCCTATTTCTAGTTTTACCAAGCTTCTCCCTCCCTGCCCACACCCCCACCTCCCAGCCACTTCTTCTAGAAAAGTTTCCTCATTTAGCCCTATAAACAACAGCCAAGACATGGAAACAACCTTAATTTTCGTCAACAGATGAATGGATAGAGGAAGTGTGGTACATACACACAGCCATAAAAAAAGGACAAAATGATGCCATGTATAGCAACATGGATGCAACTCGAGATTGTCCTGTTAAGTGAAGTAACTCAAAGAGAAAGACAGATACCACACAATATTATTACGTGTGGAATCTAAGATTGACACAAATGAAATTGTCTATGAAAAACAGAAACGAATCTCAGCTCAGACATGTTTGCAAAGGAGACCTGAAAGCGTACTTTTTGAAGCAAAATCTGAGTGGGAGACAAGCTGCTTACATGCTAGTCAACCAGCAGATTTTACCAGATGCAAACAGAGCAGGTGCAAGAACTAAGGTCTTGGGGCACATTGGAAACTAGAGTTGACCAGAGTTGATGAGGAGATGCAGAGACTAAGAAATAGCCCCATTTGGGAGGCAAAATTCTTTGTAGTTCCCTTCCCTGCCCCAAATATCATGCTGTCTCTGGTATTCAAAGGGTAGCATTTGATAATGCTTCATCAAGTTGTCACCTACCCCATAACACATCCCTCTAGGTATGACACATTTCACACAGTCATCACAACCACTGTCTTCTGACAAATTTGTGTATCTGTGCTAATATACATATATGCAACCAATAAAGAATGAAGCATCTGAAAGGCTCATGGCAGCTAAGACCAGAAAAGAGCCTTGTAATCTTTGACTTAACTTTACCCGTTATCATCTCCATAGAATCTCACCCTGTCTGCCAATCTTTGCTTTTGAATTGCTTTAGATTTCATGTTTTTCTTTTCTTTCTTCCTCTTACCACCTGGATGAGACCCTGATCACATCAAAACTGGGTTCTTTGAAGTGTCTTCAAATCTGATATGTTGGTTCCTGCCTCTCTTCTCCATAATATGAGATCCCTGAGATGTCTCATTACCTGTAACACTAAGTCTAAACCCTTCCTGTGATGCTCAGTATCTGGCCAGCTTTTCTATCTATCCAACCACAGTCCTCAGCTCTTCTTACCACCCATTTTCCTATTTCTAGTTTTACCAAGCTTCTCCCTCCCTGCCCACACCCCCACCTCCCAGCCACTTCTTCTAGAAAAGTTTCCTCATTTAGCCCTATAAACAACAGCCAAGACATGGAAACAACCTTAATTTTCGTCAACAGATGAATGGATAGAGGAAGTGTGGTACATACACACAGCCATAAAAAAAGGACAAAATGATGCCATGTATAGCAACATGGATGCAACTCGAGATTGTCCTGTTAAGTGAAGTAACTCAAAAAGAGAAAGACAGATACCACACAATATTATTACGTGTGGAATCTAAGATTGACACAAATGAAATTGTCTATGAAAAACAGAAACGAATCTCAGACATAGATAGCAGACTGATGTTTGCAAAGGGAGAACGGATTGAGGAAGGGATGGAGTGGGAGGTTGGGGTTAAGAGATGTAAGCTTTTGTGTATAGAATAGATAAATAATAAGGTTATACTATATAGCACAGGTAACTATAGTCAATATCCTATAATAAATCATAATGGAAAGAATATAAAAAAGCATATACACATATATATGTGTGTGTGTGTATAACTGGTTCACTTTGTTGTACAGCAGTAATTGACACATTGTAAATCAACGATACTTCAATTAAACATGTTCTTAAAATTTCCTTGCTCTCTAGCTCTCCAAATGCCACTTACCCTTCCAAGTTCATACCAAATTATCTCCATTGTCTCCTCTGAAAAATTTGGTCTCTATAAATTCCATAGTCCAAACTGTCAATACCACACATTCAGAAGAATTCTAGAAGATTATGTTCTGGTTTTTGTTATTTACTGCATGTTTTATAAATTCAAATGTGGCTCCTTAAACTGCTGTTGAAAGCAATGACTTTGTGATGCATTTCCTCTATATGAAGCATTCTCCCCTGCATGGAACAGGTATGCAGTGGCTGTTTGATGTATATTTAGAAAATTTGTCTGGGAGTATAGGTAAAAGAAGAATTTTTTAAACTAAAATTTAGGACCCAGAAGTCAACTTGGGGATTAGAAAGGATTAAACACATTGTACAGAAGAATTATTTAAAGATGCTGGTCTCATTACCTGTAACACTAAGTCTAAACCCTTCCTGTGATGCTCAGTATCTGGCCAGCTTTTCTATCTATCCAACCACAGTCCTCAGCTCTTCTTACCACCCATTTTCCTATTTCTAGTTTTACCAAGCTTCTCCCTCCCTGCCCACACCCCCACCTCCCAGCCACTTCTTCTAGAAAAGTTTCCTCATTTAGCCCTATAAACAACAGCCAAGACATGGAAACAACCTTAATTTTCGTCAACAGATGAATGGATAGAGGAAGTGTGGTACATACACACAGCCATAAAAAAAGGACAAAATGATGCCATGTATAGCAACATGGATGCAACTCGAGATTGTCCTGTTAAGTGAAGTAACTCAAAAAGAGAAAGACAGATACCACACAATATTATTACGTGTGGAATCTAAGATTGACACAAATGAAATTGTCTATGAAAAACAGAAACGAATCTCAGACATAGATAGCAGACTGATGTTTGCAAAGGGAGAACGGATTGAGGAAGGGATGGAGTGGGAGGTTGGGGTTAAGAGATGTAAGCTTTTGTGTATAGAATAGATAAATAATAAGGTTATACTATATAGCACAGGTAACTATAGTCAATATCCTATAATAAATCATAATGGAAAGAATATAAAAAAGCATATACACATATATATGTGTGTGTGTGTATAACTGGTTCACTTTGTTGTACAGCAGTAATTGACACATTGTAAATCAACGATACTTCAATTAAACATGTTCTTAAAATTTCCTTGCTCTCTAGCTCTCCAAATGCCACTTACCCTTCCAAGTTCATACCAAATTATCTCCATTGTCTCCTCTGAAAAATTTGGTCTCTATAAATTCCATAGTCCAAACTGTCAATACCACACATTCAGAAGAATTCTAGAAGATTATGTTCTGGTTTTTGTTATTTACTGCATGTTTTATAAATTCAAATGTGGCTCCTTAAACTGCTGTTGAAAGCAATGACTTTGTGATGCATTTCCTCTATATGAAGCATTCTCCCCTGCATGGAACAGGTATGCAGTGGCTGTTTGATGTATATTTAGAAAATTTGTCTGGGAGTATAGGTAAAAGAAGAATTTTTTAAACTAAAATTTAGGACCCAGAAGTCAACTTGGGGATTAGAAAGGATTAAACACATTGTACAGAAGAATTATTTAAAGATGCTGAAAATGAAATATTCTTCTCTCTCTCTCCTTTGGGCCAGCACCAGAATTAGCTCATTCTACTTTATTTTTTTGGCCTTTCTACCAATTTCAGGCTGCTTAATTGGTCTATATTCCAGCTTCATCATTGGAATGTAAGACATCACCTCCATATTTAAATAAATAGTTAACTCTGACCTCTTGCTTTACCAGGTGAAGCAGTCTTTTCCAAAAATGGGACCCCATATCTATACCCCATCCTTTTGACTTGGGGAAGGGTCTGTCATGATCTCCCCACTTCCCTGGGTTGAGTTCACTTTCTCTTCCCTTGAAAATGACATGAAAATAAGAGCAGTAAAAGCAGAGCCCATGGGAAATGGAAAGATGAAGTAAATTCAATTTTAAACTGAAAAACAGTTTCATTCTAAATAACTAGCAGACTTGGTACTTTCAGTTAAACAAACTAGTGTGATTTTTATTAAGCACCAAAGAAGCAGAAAGCCTGGGTGAAGTTGGTCGCCAGCTCTGCAAACTTCCCAGCAGTTAGATGATCTAGTAAGTAAAAACTACTACAAAAGTCGAAAACATACCCAGAATATGAAAACATATTTGATAATAAAAGAGTAAAATTATCCTCAATTACATCTTCCATATCCCATATTCAGAGGCTGTAGCAAAGTTATTTAAAGTATGGAATCCATGTAAAATCATTAAAGGAAAGGAAAGTTGATTTTAGACTGTATAAACTACACTGGTCTGGTATCCTGGAAAGTGGAATTGATGTGCATAATCCACATGCAGAAATAGCATCTGGGAGTCATCCAACAATTAATTTTGAATAAGAACATCTCATTTTTATTATTCTTTCTTAACACATGTGATTTAGAATTTCAGTCATCAAACCATAATGAGTTGAAAATTCTAAGTTAGCTCACCAAATTCATGTGTAGACAAGATTAGCATTCAATAATGTGCTGACTAATCTCACTCACCCTAAACATATTATTTTCAGATTTGACTTAAATAGCTAAGTTACCACTTTATCTCATTCTTGGTCCAAGCCAATCTCTTCCCTCCCTTCCTTTTATAGGACCATCTATTCTTCTTGCCTAGTATTATCAAACCAAGCCACAAATCTAATTAAGATGTCTTGATGCCAAAATCTCTGCTCCTGGAGAAATGTCATCAAATCTAGGTAAGTGAATTGAACCAGGCAGGTATCTGGTGAATATTCCAGCTTCATCATTGGAATGTAAGACATCACCTCCATATTTAAATAAATAGTTAACTCTGACCTCTTGCTTTACCAGGTGAAGCAGTCTTTTCCAAAAATGGGACCCCATATCTATACCCCATCCTTTTGACTTGGGGAAGGGTCTGTCATGATCTCCCCACTTCCCTGGGTTGAGTTCACTTTCTCTTCCCTTGAAAATGACATGAAAATAAGAGCAGTAAAAGCAGAGCCCATGGGAAATGGAAAGATGAAGTAAATTCAATTTTAAACTGAAAAACAGTTTCATTCTAAATAACTAGCAGACTTGGTACTTTCAGTTAAACAAACTAGTGTGATTTTTATTAAGCACCAAAGAAGCAGAAAGCCTGGGTGAAGTTGGTCGCCAGCTCTGCAAACTTCCCAGCAGTTAGATGATCTAGTAAGTAAAAACTACTACAAAAGTCGAAAACATACCCAGAATATGAAAACATATTTGATAATAAAAAGAGTAAAATTATCCTCAATTACATCTTCCATATCCCATATTCAGAGGCTGTAGCAAAGTTATTTAAAGTATGGAATCCATGTAAAATCATTAAAGGAAAGGAAAGTTGATTTTAGACTGTATAAACTACACTGGTCTGGTATCCTGGAAAGTGGAATTGATGTGCATAATCCACATGCAGAAATAGCATCTGGGAGTCATCCAACAATTAATTTTGAATAAGAACATCTCATTTTTATTATTCTTTCTTAACACATGTGATTTAGAATTTCAGTCATCAAACCATAATGAGTTGAAAATTCTAAGTTAGCTCACCAAATTCATGTGTAGACAAGATTAGCATTCAATAATGTGCTGACTAATCTCACTCACCCTAAACATATTATTTTCAGATTTGACTTAAATAGCTAAGTTACCACTTTATCTCATTCTTGGTCCAAGCCAATCTCTTCCCTCCCTTCCTTTTATAGGACCATCTATTCTTCTTGCCTAGTATTATCAAACCAAGCCACAAATCTAATTAAGATGTCTTGATGCCAAAATCTCTGCTCCTGGAGAAATGTATCATGCAGCACATCTAGGTAAGTGAATTAAAAGAGTAGCCAGGCAGGTATCTGGTGAATGTCTCTGTTCATCCTTGCATAATAAACTATCTTCTCCTGCTCATTCATTTGTCAGTCACAGTAACTAAGGATTATTGTTTGCTGAATGTACGTGACACCAGCAATTTGCAAAGTCTGTTGGCAAGAAAATCAGGTTAGAATGACAGAGTGAGAAATTAAGCAGAAGCCTGATGTAATTAGCTACAACAATCAGGGCTCTAATTTCTGATTTATTGTTTCCTGTTTTCCTGCTGTTCTCCACGCTGTGTATACTGTATGCACTCAGTACAGGCCAAACAATGGCCTTATCAGTCCTGGCAAAGTGAGAGGTCAGAGTTAACAATATTTATTTAAACATGCAGGATGCTTCCCGCTGCAATTAGGAAATAACCATTACTAATAGGCCCTTGGCACTACTTCCTCATTTATACAATTTTTGGGAAGAAAAAAAAAAACTGAGACAAGAAGGAATTGGGATTCTTTCTTTATAAATGCACAAGAGTTGATTCATCTCTCTCTGGGGGAATCTTTCTTACTCTCAAAAGATCTATGATTCTAAATGAGCCAAACAAATCATGATGGTTATAGCTGAATATTCATAAATATGTGGAAAAGTATCCTTTCTGATAAATAGTTCAGTTTTCTTTTCAAAGTTCTTTTAAAAGTTTGTTGTAGATCACCCCACTCCACCCCAACCATACCCCAGTCTTGGAAACTAGTCTGTAGAGAATTTTCTTGCTTTCTATCATTCAAACACAAAGTGGAGTTAGTCTTTCTTATTACATTTTGGAAAAGTTTTCTTTAAAATTTCATGGAGAACCTATTCTGAAGAGGAAAATTACAAGTATTCTTTTTTTTTTTTTAAAGATTTATTTATTTATTTTGGGCGGGGGTCGGGTTGGGGAGGGAGAGGAGCGGGCAGGCCACTTCTATTGGTCTTTCGTTTCTCTATGTTCATCCGTCTTTGTTCGTTGGCTCCTGTGGGCCTCCCATCACAGTGGCGTGTGTTGTAGAGCGCCGGCTCTGGGCACATGCGCTCCAGAGCTCCGGCTCGGTAATTGGACACATCAGTCCAGCCGCTCCGCGACACGTGGGATCTTCCCAGGCCAGGGCTCAAACCAGCGCCCCTTGCACTGCAAGGAGGTGTCCTTACCCACTGGACCACCAGGAGAAGCCCACAAGCATTCTTAAACTCAAGGTAGAATAAAAAAAAAAAAAAAAAAAACTTTGAAATAAAGCAATAAGCTTCTATAAAACATAAATACTGCTCTACTTAAACAATGTCAACCTTTCTGAAAAGATGATTACAAGTCAATTCAGGGTAAATTTAAATGAAATTTGCATCAACAGCCATGTAAGAACATATTTTATAAGTCTCTTTGAAAAAACAAACTGGATATGATAAAATAAATATTTTTGCTTTTATTCTTTTAATTAAGAAAATCTCAGTGTGCTAGCGAAATCTAGTTCTCCCCTCACACGTCCCCACTTGAACTTATATCTGCTGCTCCTTCCTCAATAATTAAAAACAAAATTGAGCACAGGCAGATAGCCGGTGAGAATAAGGATCAAAACTCTCCATTTGTGGGGATATACATATGACTGATCTGGGATCATACATATCTGTAAACAACAAAACTCTGTAAAAGTAAATTAAAAATTAGAAAAAACAACAACTCTCTCTCTTCCAGTCAGTAGATGTGGTCATTTGTTGAAGTTCTGGTCACTGGTGTAAAGGAAAGCATTGTGGACATCGCTCAGGAACCCCGTCAGTGTCTTTCATTCTGGTCAATTGCTCTATGTGGGCAGGTGGTCCCACTTCCCCTGCCTTCTGAGGGCTCCACTCCAATCATGCTACCATCGTCCTTCCTAAACAAAGAAATATTTTTTTCCACTCGATCATTTTTAGAAGCATACTAGAACGATTGTACTTTATCCATTTTTATTTTTTAATTTATTTTATTGAAGTTCAGTTGATTTACAGTGTCATGTTGTTAATATGTATATATATATATATATATATATATATATATATATATATATATATATATTAAATATGCATGGACTTCCCTTGTGGTTCAGATAGTAAAAAATCTGTCTGCAATGTAGCACACCCAGGTTCAATCCCTGGTAGGGAAGATCCCCTGAAGAAGGGAATGGCAACTCACTCCAGTATTCTTGCCTAAAGAATCCCATGGACAGAGGAGCCTGGAGGGCTACAGTCCATGGGATTACAAAAAGTCAGACATGACTGAATGACTAAGCACACACATGTACATAGCACACACAATATATATTCTTTTTCAAATTATTTTCCATTATAGGTTCTTATAAGATAGTGTATATAGTTCCCTGTGCTAAATATACAGTAGGTCTTTGTTGTTTATTTTATAGTAGTGTGTACATATTAATCCCAAATTCTTAATTTATTCCTCTACCCTCTGGTAACCACAAGTTTGTTTTCTGTGTCTGTGAGTCTGTTTCTCTTTTGTAAGTTCATTTATATCATGTTTTTTAGGTTCTACACATAAGTGATATATTAGTCTTTGTCTGAATCACTTCACTTAGCATGATAATCTCTAGGTCCATTTGTGTTTCTGCAAATGGCATTATTTCATTCTTTTTTATGGCTGAGTAATATTCCATTATATATATATTCTATATCTTCTTCCTCTACTTATCTGGTGATGGATGCTTAAATTGTTTCCATGTCTTACCTATGGTAACTAGTGCTGCTTTTAGCATCAGTGTGCATTATCTTTTTAAATTAGTTTTCATCTTTTCTGGATATATGCCCAGGAGTGGGATTGCTTGGTCTTAAGTTAGTTCTAGTTTTAGTTTTTCCAAGGAATCCCCATACTGTTCTCTGTAGGGCTGCACTCCAATCATGCTACCATCGTCCTTCCTAAACAAAGAAATATTTTTTTCCACTCGATCATTTTTAGAAGCATACTAGAACGATTGTACTTTATCCATTTTTATTTTTTAATTTATTTTATTGAAGTTCAGTTGATTTACAGTGTCATGTTGTTAATATGTATATATATATATATATATATATATATATATATATATATATATATATTAAATATGCATGGACTTCCCTTGTGGTTCAGATAGTAAAAAATCTGTCTGCAATGTAGCACACCCAGGTTCAATCCCTGGTAGGGAAGATCCCCTGAAGAAGGGAATGGCAACTCACTCCAGTATTCTTGCCTAAAGAATCCCATGGACAGAGGAGCCTGGAGGGCTACAGTCCATGGGATTACAAAAAGTCAGACATGACTGAATGACTAAGCACACACATGTACATAGCACACACAATATATATTCTTTTTCAAATTATTTTCCATTATAGGTTCTTATAAGATAGTGTATATAGTTCCCTGTGCTAAATATACAGTAGGTCTTTGTTGTTTATTTTATAGTAGTGTGTACATATTAATCCCAAATTCTTAATTTATTCCTCTACCCTCTGGTAACCACAAGTTTGTTTTCTGTGTCTGTGAGTCTGTTTCTCTTTTGTAAGTTCATTTATATCATGTTTTTTAGGTTCTACACATAAGTGATATATTAGTCTTTGTCTGAATCACTTCACTTAGCATGATAATCTCTAGGTCCATTTGTGTTTCTGCAAATGGCATTATTTCATTCTTTTTTATGGCTGAGTAATATTCCATTATATATATATTCTATATCTTCTTCCTCTACTTATCTGGTGATGGATGCTTAAATTGTTTCCATGTCTTACCTATGGTAACTAGTGCTGCTTTTAGCATCAGTGTGCATTATCTTTTTAAATTAGTTTTCATCTTTTCTGGATATATGCCCAGGAGTGGGATTGCTTGGTCTTAAGTTAGTTCTAGTTTTAGTTTTTCCAAGGAATCCCCATACTGTTCTCTGTAGGGGCTGCACCAATTTACATTCTATAATTCATCCACTTTTTTTTTATCCACTTTTAAAAGAATATTCTCTTGAACCCACTTATCTTGCCAGTTACCATATCATTTTCTTTTCTCCCCTTTGTTGAACAATTCTCAGAAAGCATCTAGGAACTCACTGTTTCTAATGTTTTAGTTCATCTCCATGCTTCTATCTGGATCATTTAACCTCTGCCTGAAGCAGTTCTCTCAAACCTTTACTGCTTTGAGAGCTTATGAATACCTTCAAACAATTTAATTTTGCCCAGATTTCTGGAGTTATTCTTGGTAAGAGTGCCTGTGTGCCTGCTAAGTAGTTTCAGTTGTATCTGATTCTTTGCATTCTCATGGACTATAGCCTACCAGGCTCCTCTATCCACAGAATTCTGCAGGCAAGAATACTGGGTTGCCATGCCCTCCTCCAAGGGATCTTCCTGAGCCAGGGATCGAACCCTCAGTCTTACATCTCGTGCATTGGCAGATGGGTTCGTTACTGCTAGTGCCTGTTGGTAAGAATAGTAGTTTGAAATTAGCTAGTGTGTTATTTCAGGAAGCCGAAGTTGACTGGGGTGCTCCCTGGCCCAGATTCATTGTATTCAAATGAACACTTCACATTCCTATGCAGATTGGTGTAAATGCTGGCCTTTCCCTAACCACCTACTCTCCCCCACCAACATAAACCTTCCTTCCCTACAGCGTTTCCATCTCATTTGATAATAATGTCAACCTTTTAGTTGCTGCATGCTAGGTCACTTCAGTCCTGTCTGACTCTGTTTAACCATATGGTCTACTATCTGCCAGGCTCCTCTGTCTGAGGGATTTTCCAGGCAAGAATATTGGAGTGACTTGCCGTGCCCTTCTCCAGGGGATCTTCCCAACTCAGGGATCAAACCTGTGTCTCTCACATCTAATCTTTAATGACAGGCTGGTTCTTTACCACTAGCACCACCAGTTGGTCAACCTCAAACCCTTGGAGTCATCTATCATTTCTCTTTCTTTCCCTCGACCTCCTATTCAATCAGTTGGAAATTCTCTTGGCTTCATCTTCAAGATTTTCTAGAAATCAGTAATTTCCTTCCATCTTACTGCTCTAATTTCAGCTCTAATATGAACCGCTGTTTTGTCCTGCCAGATTACTATGCCCAGGAGTGGGATTGCTTGGTCTTAAGTTAGTTCTAGTTTTAGTTTTTCCAAGGAATCCCCATACTGTTCTCTGTAGGGGCTGCACCAATTTACATTCTATAATTCATCCACTTTTTTTTTATCCACTTTTAAAAGAATATTCTCTTGAACCCACTTATCTTGCCAGTTACCATATCATTTTCTTTTCTCCCCTTTGTTGAACAATTCTCAGAAAGCATCTAGGAACTCACTGTTTCTAATGTTTTAGTTCATCTCCATGCTTCTATCTGGATCATTTAACCTCTGCCTGAAGCAGTTCTCTCAAACCTTTACTGCTTTGAGAGCTTATGAATACCTTCAAACAATTTAATTTTGCCCAGATTTCTGGAGTTATTCTTGGTAAGAGTGCCTGTGTGCCTGCTAAGTAGTTTCAGTTGTATCTGATTCTTTGCATTCTCATGGACTATAGCCTACCAGGCTCCTCTATCCACAGAATTCTGCAGGCAAGAATACTGGGTTGCCATGCCCTCCTCCAAGGGATCTTCCTGAGCCAGGGATCGAACCCTCAGTCTTACATCTCGTGCATTGGCAGATGGGTTCGTTACTGCTAGTGCCTGTTGGTAAGAATAGTAGTTTGAAATTAGCTAGTGTGTTATTTCAGGAAGCCGAAGTTGACTGGGGTGCTCCCTGGCCCAGATTCATTGTATTCAAATGAACACTTCACATTCCTATGCAGATTGGTGTAAATGCTGGCCTTTCCCTAACCACCTACTCTCCCCCACCAACATAAACCTTCCTTCCCTACAGCGTTTCCATCTCATTTGATAATAATGTCAACCTTTTAGTTGCTGCATGCTAGGTCACTTCAGTCCTGTCTGACTCTGTTTAACCATATGGTCTACTATCTGCCAGGCTCCTCTGTCTGAGGGATTTTCCAGGCAAGAATATTGGAGTGACTTGCCGTGCCCTTCTCCAGGGGATCTTCCCAACTCAGGGATCAAACCTGTGTCTCTCACATCTAATCTTTAATGACAGGCTGGTTCTTTACCACTAGCACCACCAGTTGGTCAACCTCAAACCCTTGGAGTCATCTATCATTTCTCTTTCTTTCCCTCGACCTCCTATTCAATCAGTTGGAAATTCTCTTGGCTTCATCTTCAAGATTTTTCTAGAAATCAGTAATTTCCTTCCATCTTACTGCTCTAATTTCAGCTCTAATATGAACCGCTGTTTTGTCCTGCCAAGATTACTACAATAGTCCTCCTAAAAGATCTCTCTGAGTCTACCCCTGAGCTCCTACAATCTGTCCTCAATGGGGCAGCCAGAATGGTTCTTTTAATAATCAAATCAGATCATGTGCTTTTTCAGCTCATACCTTCCAATAACTTTCCATTTAAATAATTAAAGACCTTATTATAACCTATAGGATCCTACTTGATTGTCCATTTTTACTGTCCTCCCTCACTGCACTGGTCTCTTTATGTTCCCAAAACATATAAGGCATTTGATATCTCAGAATCCTTGCTCTAGATATTTCTTCTGCTTGGATAGCTCTTCTGGCTGATTTGAATCTCTCAGATCCCACTTTTTCAATGATGTGAGTCTAACCATGACCAAGATATTTTAAATTGCAACTTGCCCAACTTTTAAATGACTTCTCAGTTCTTTTCATTCCAGTGTAGGTTTTCTTTTTTCCACTGAATCTTTCATCTTCTAGTATGATATATAATCTGCTTTTAATGGTTTATCTTTGTTTACCTTCTTCTGTTAAAAAACGTGTTCCAAGAAGAAAGAAGTCTTTTGGTTTTCCATTGGTTCATTCCAAATATCCAGAATAGTGCCTGACATATAACAGGTTTTCCATATTTATTTGTTGAATGAATAAGTGAGTTAATGGATGTATACATTTCTCTTTATACACATCTGTAGTTAGACGAATGAGAGGTTTGCTTATCTTGAATCACAAGAATACGTAGCATATCCTAGTGTACTTATGTTCTGGGTCTACTGTAACAAATTACAAGTCATACACCTGGTGACCCAAAACAATAGAAATGTATTCTCTCCCAGTTCTGGAGATCAGAAATCCAGTTAAGATGTCTGAAGCCATGCTTATTCCAGAGGCACTAGGGAAGAATTCACTCTATGAATTAAAAATTTAGAATGGAATACTTGTACTGTGGCCACATTACTCCAACCTCCAAGTGCAGTGTCTGCGAATCTTTCAGTGCTGTTTTATACCACCTTCTCATGTGTGTGTGTGTGTGTGTGTGATCTCCCTCTGCCTCCATTTATAAGGATACATGTGCTGGCATTTAGCCATGTGTGCTCAATCCTGTATGACTTTGCAAGACTATGGACTGCAGTCTGCCAGGCTCCTCTGTCCATATACTTTTCCAAACAAGAAATTGGCGTGGGTTGTCATTTTCTACTCCAGGAAATCTTCCCGATCCAGGGAAAGAACCTCTGTCTCTTGCATATACTGCCTTGGCAGGAGAATTCTTTACCACTGAGCCACCTGGGAAGTCCAATGGCATTTAGGACCTACCTTAATTCCACATAGGCTCCCATAGGATCCTACTTGATTGTCCATTTTTACTGTCCTCCCTCACTGCACTGGTCTCTTTATGTTCCCAAAACATATAAGGCATTTGATATCTCAGAATCCTTGCTCTAGATATTTCTTCTGCTTGGATAGCTCTTCTGGCTGATTTGAATCTCTCAGATCCCACTTTTTCAATGATGTGAGTCTAACCATGACCAAGATATTTTAAATTGCAACTTGCCCAACTTTTAAATGACTTCTCAGTTCTTTTCATTCCAGTGTAGGTTTTCTTTTTTCCACTGAATCTTTCATCTTCTAGTATGATATATAATCTGCTTTTAATGGTTTATCTTTGTTTACCTTCTTCTGTTAAAAAACGTGTTCCAAGAAGAAAGAAGTCTTTTGGTTTTCCATTGGTTCATTCCAAATATCCAGAATAGTGCCTGACATATAACAGGTTTTCCATATTTATTTGTTGAATGAATAAGTGAGTTAATGGATGTATACATTTCTCTTTATACACATCTGTAGTTAGACGAATGAGAGGTTTGCTTATCTTGAATCACAAGAATACGTAGCATATCCTAGTGTACTTATGTTCTGGGTCTACTGTAACAAATTACAAGTCATACACCTGGTGACCCAAAACAATAGAAATGTATTCTCTCCCAGTTCTGGAGATCAGAAATCCAGTTAAGATGTCTGAAGCCATGCTTATTCCAGAGGCACTAGGGAAGAATTCACTCTATGAATTAAAAATTTAGAATGGAATACTTGTACTGTGGCCACATTACTCCAACCTCCAAGTGCAGTGTCTGCGAATCTTTCAGTGCTGTTTTATACCACCTTCTCATGTGTGTGTGTGTGTGTGTGTGATCTCCC
Source organism: Tragulus kanchil (assembly GCA_022376925.1). Lineage (NCBI taxonomy): Eukaryota > Metazoa > Chordata > Mammalia > Artiodactyla > Tragulidae > Tragulus > Tragulus kanchil. The sequence goes on from JAIOJX010000023.1 coordinate 137,399,003, forward strand.
TCTGCCTCCATTTATAAGGATACATGTGCTGGCATTTAGCCATGTGTGCTCAATCCTGTATGACTTTGCAAGACTATGGACTGCAGTCTGCCAGGCTCCTCTGTCCATATACTTTTCCAAACAAGAAATTGGCGTGGGTTGTCATTTTCTACTCCAGGAAATCTTCCCGATCCAGGGAAAGAACCTCTGTCTCTTGCATATACTGCCTTGGCAGGAGAATTCTTTACCACTGAGCCACCTGGGAAGTCCAATGGCATTTAGGACCTACCTTAATTCCACATAGGCTCCCCAAGGAGCACTAGTGGTAAAGAATCTGCCTGCCAATGTAGGAAATGAAAGATGTTGGTTTTATCTCTGAGTGGGGAAAATTCCCTAAAGGAGGCCATGGCAACCCACTCCAGTATTATTTCCTGGAGAATCCCATGGACAGAGGAGCCCAGTAGGCTACAGTTCATAGGGTTGCAACGAGGTGGACATGACTGAAGTGATTTAGCATGCATGCATGCATTGGTCCCACATAATCTGCCCCATCTCATTTGCTTAATCATATCTGCAAAGGCTGTCTTGCCAAATAAGGTAACATTTAAAGTTCCCAGTCAAGGTGAGATATCTGTTTTGGGTTTTTTGTTTGTTTGTTTGTTTGTTTGTTTTTTAAATTTTTGACTGTGCCACACAGCATGTGAGATCTTAGTTTCTTGACCAGGGATCAAACCAGTGTCCCTTACAGTGGAAGTGCAGACTCAGCCATTCGACCACCAGAGAAGTCCCAGGGCATGATGTCTATGAAGGTTGTTATCAGCCTACCACACCTAGGGCTGATAGTGGGCTGTGTATGCTCCCCTCCAAGCTGTGTGGAGCAGGGGTATCACACCAGTCCTAGAATCCTTACTTTGGGAAATTAAGTTAGACAGAAATAAACCAATTTTAGGTCACTGTTATTTTGGGCCTTAATTCAAGTAAATTGGATCCTAACTGATAAGAGCTGGTGAATCACTGTTATTATTTTTTAATTGAAATATTATATTTACCTAAGTTGAAGTTTCACAGACTCAATCTAATATCATGTTTCTTTAATTTAGACTGGAATTTTATAGACCCTGTGTCACATTAGTGATTTGACATTAATCAAAAACTCTGATATAAAATTTTTAAAAAGTTGTAACTTGGTAATAAAGCTTAATAGAATTTTTTAAACTTCAAATGCTTAGAGAATATAAAAGGTAATATAAGCAAGTCTCACAGAACTATTTAGAACTACTGTTATATATGAAAGCACATTAAATAGCTGAGTAATTATCATTTTTGCATACTACATTTTCTTAATAAGCCAAATAAAAAGCAAATTACAATAGTCAAGACTAGGTCACAAAAACATGAATGTGCTCAATAAAGTATGAACTAAAGGAACATTGTATTTGATAAGTGCAAGTGAATGGTGACAGAAAAGCCTCGCTTTTAAGCAGAAAACTGCATATTTAGCCCAATCATAAAAGCTAACATTTATTTTGACGTTTGCCAAATTAAAAAATTAACAAAATATTGGGCAATTCTAATTCTGCAAAAATAAACTTTCACAGAGATCTTTGAAGGAGAAGTATTAGGGATTATGAACTAAAAAGGTGTTAGGCGATTAGAGACTTATAAAAGACAGTTTGCACACTGTGGGATGCTTCTATGTCCTATTATTAAATAACACTGTTAGGGGAAGGATCTCAGGTCAAAATAAACTTTATGACCTGATAGATTTATCTACTAAATGTTAACATGCTATAATTAGGCCACCTTGGCTCCCAATGACCACCCAAATGATTATGTATATTACACTATATATTGTATCAAGACACCAAAAATTTTTGTTCTGGCTTTTTCTATAAATTATTATTGACTAGCTTATTCAGTAATTAGTGCACTGCCATCCGGCCAAATGCCCAAGCCAAAATGGGGATGGAAGTCCTACCTACTTCAAATCTCCCTCCCTGCATCTCCATTACTATCAGTTAGGTCGACTAGAACTACCATTTCTCATCCAGGTTCCATTAAGCTCCTAAATGATCTTCACATATCTGTTGATGGCTTATTAATACCATTCCCTCCCTTCTTCCAGAGGATCTTCTAAAAGTGGTAATTCATCCTTCTTCTGCTGAAAACCGTTGGGTGACCCACCAGGTTGTTCAAGTCCATTCATAATCTCGCTGTAGAATTTCATGGGAAGAGTATTACCACCGGAGAGAAATTCCGTGAATATATCTTAACAGGTTCTTATTGTTTCTTCAAGTGTCACAAAATGAGCAAGAACATTTATTGTATCAAAGAACCAGGTCATCCATCATTGAACACCTAAAACAATCACCATATGTCTGCTCTTCACTAGAAATTTCAGGTTTTCTTTCCATCTTCTACGTTATTCTCAGACTTCAGTTGTTCCTTTAGATTCTTCTTTCAAGTAACGCATGTTCATCCTTTGAATTTTATTCCAACTTTCCATTGTCCCCATCCCCATTAGGATCTTTCTCCTTTTCCCTCCACTGGAGTACTTAACTTTAACTTGTAATAGAAATTTAGCAACTCAATTTGCCAATATAAAGCTAACATTTATTTTGACGTTTGCCAAATTAAAAAATTAACAAAATATTGGGCAATTCTAATTCTGCAAAAATAAACTTTCACAGAGATCTTTGAAGGAGAAGTATTAGGGATTATGAACTAAAAAGGTGTTAGGCGATTAGAGACTTATAAAAGACAGTTTGCACACTGTGGGATGCTTCTATGTCCTATTATTAAATAACACTGTTAGGGGAAGGATCTCAGGTCAAAATAAACTTTATGACCTGATAGATTTATCTACTAAATGTTAACATGCTATAATTAGGCCACCTTGGCTCCCAATGACCACCCAAATGATTATGTATATTACACTATATATTGTATCAAGACACCAAAAATTTTTGTTCTGGCTTTTTCTATAAATTATTATTGACTAGCTTATTCAGTAATTAGTGCACTGCCATCCGGCCAAATGCCCAAGCCAAAATGGGGATGGAAGTCCTACCTACTTCAAATCTCCCTCCCTGCATCTCCATTACTATCAGTTAGGTCGACTAGAACTACCATTTCTCATCCAGGTTCCATTAAGCTCCTAAATGATCTTCACATATCTGTTGATGGCTTATTAATACCATTCCCTCCCTTCTTCCAGAGGATCTTCTAAAAGTGGTAATTCATCCTTCTTCTGCTGAAAACCGTTGGGTGACCCACCAGGTTGTTCAAGTCCATTCATAATCTCGCTGTAGAATTTCATGGGAAGAGTATTACCACCGGAGAGAAATTCCGTGAATATATCTTAACAGGTTCTTATTGTTTCTTCAAGTGTCACAAAATGAGCAAGAACATTTATTGTATCAAAGAACCAGGTCATCCATCATTGAACACCTAAAACAATCACCATATGTCTGCTCTTCACTAGAAATTTCAGGTTTTCTTTCCATCTTCTACGTTATTCTCAGACTTCAGTTGTTCCTTTAGATTCTTCTTTCAAGTAACGCATGTTCATCCTTTGAATTTTATTCCAACTTTCCATTGTCCCCATCCCCCATTAGGATCTTTCTCCCTTTTTCCCTCCACTGGAGTACTTAACTTTAACTTGTAATAGAAACCTCTTCTTCCTCTACACCAACGATTTCGACGGTCACCAAGGAGTATGCCTAGGACCCATGGCAACCATGGGTGATCATCTAACATCTGCACCCAGCCAAACGTACAACAACAAAACCTAAATACATACATACATATTACATTCATCCCTGCTCAAAGCATGATCTGCTGATGCCTGATGGTTTGATTTTCTTAAGTATCAAAAATAAAAACCTTGCATACTATTAAAAGCTACATTTATAGAAAGAAATCCAAGTGAAAGACACAGTTTTGCTTCTTTAAATGATGAAGATCCACATAGTGTTGTTCAAATAGGCACGTGCTGATTTCTGCAGGGGTCATTTAAGAGGGCAGGGTCACTACAGGACACAGTAAAGGCAAGGCGTCATCGCTAATTTGCCGCCAGAGAATGTGGGGTACAAACCAGAATTTCAGCTTGACCCTTGATTTTATAATTTAATACCAATATTATTTATGTTATTAGTTTTACTGGTAAATCAGGAGCAAGTTGTTGGAACCCAGCTGTGACCTGAGGGCAAGAAGTCTTTGCCTGCTGTCACCTTCTGACAGTTTGGGCTGTTCATTACCTCAATCAACGAGAACACAAGCACCTCTCTGTCTGCCAGCTGGCAGACTCTGCTTCAGAAACTGGCAGCTTGGGAAGATTTAAAACCTGTAAAAAGGGCTGCTATGTAAACAGTTTATTGTGTAATATTTGATGACCACTGTAGACCAGCATCAGTAATCAAAGGTAGGGTCTACGATTGTGTCTGGAGAGGGTAGCGAAGAAGGAAGCTAAAAATAGCTTTTGTTTATATCTTCTTCATCCAGAAGAATGATACCAGAGGTTTCAGTTCTGGAGGCAGGACGTTGGTGCCTTGGAGGAGAGTCAGCCACTTAGCTCTCCTGAAATACATGTGGACACAGATAAAAAAAGAAGTAACTAAGCAATTGTGTTTCCTTTGAAGAAGTCATGAAATAGGTGAAAAACCTGAAAGCTCTCAACCGGTTTAGGATCCTCCATGGGCATTTACTCCAGAAGGGAATTTGTACCCAAACGCATGTGTTACATATTATGTATGTGTTGCTCTATGATTATACTCACTGTTCTATTCCTACCAAAATGACCTTCCTAACATTCAAGAACATTTAAAATACATTTTTCAAAATCATGCTCATACTTTTGAGATTGTACCTGATGTTTCACAATCTCCATCCCAACTCTTTAGATAATTTTTTAAAACATTAATTTGGTTACACTATCCAATGATAAATCAAGATGCTAAATGATTCTTAATATTTTACATTCCACTAGAACATTAAAATTCAGAAACATCTGGTCTGTGTTGATTTAATGGCTGGTTTCATCAGCCAACTGGCTTAAGCTCAAATCGTGATCAGAATCTAAATTATTTACTTGTTTTAAAGAAATAACAAGCATAATACATTGTGATAAAATAACACTAAGTAGTTTTTAGAAATAAAAGAAAACAAAATTACCATGTATCTGTGTTTGATTCATTTCTTTGAGACCTTTTTCCATAAATGTTTCTAAAAGGAATAATAGCTTTCTTGATATTTTCCTTGGAGCCTCCTTTCATATAAATTTTCAAACCAATTTAGAATTAAATATTTTTACACACACGCACACTCCTTGTCCAAACATTCTACTGATAAGGATTATAAATATGCCTGTATTGCAAGAAAAAATGGTAAAGAACCCTGCAGTGTAGGAGACATAAGAGATGCAAGTTTGATCCCTGCTTTCATGTTCCCTGCTTTCTTGATTCATCTCCCTTCTGCCAAAACTTCATCAGCTTTTCTATTTTTTTTTTTTTCTCATAGGTCTACAAGCATCCCCAGGGATTCTTCCCATCCACTGTTTTCATTTGTTTCACTAACTTTGACTTTTACTTCTGTGTACATGGCTCCAAGTCTTCCCAGACTTCCTAGAGCCTCAGCAGCCTCTGTTTAGTAAGGGTAGGCTCCACTCTGTAGCAAACCTTAGACAGACCTGAGACATAGGACCTGGGACCTTTTGCTACAGTGCTGCAAAGCTTGCAACTGGACACACCAGTCCTCGAGCTACAAAACACAAACAAGCTATATGGGCCTAAAAAAAAATTGTGCATTTGCAGTTGGGGCAAATTCTGGACAAGAAGATACAAAAAAAGGGGGAGGGGGTGGCGAAAAAGAAAACTACCACTTCTGACAAAAGTCAGTATAGTCAAAGCTATGGTTTTCCCAGTAGTCATGTATAGATGTGAGAGTTGGACCATAAGGAAGGCTAAGGGCCAGAGAATTGATGCCTTTGAACTGTGGTGTTGGAGAATGCTCTTGAGAGTCCCTTGGACTACAAGGAGATCAAACTCGTCAATCCTAAAGGAAGTTAACCCTGAATATTCATTGAAAGGAATGATGCTGAAGCTGAAGTTCCAATACTTTGGCCAATTTATGCAAAGAGATGACTCACTGGAAAAGAGCCTGATGTTGGGAAAAATAGAAGGCAAAAAGAGAAGGGGACAACACAGGACTAGCTGGTTGGATGACATCACTGAGTCAATGGACATGAGTTTAAGGAGGCTCCAGGAAATGGTGAAGAACAAGGAGGCCCAGCGTGCTGCAGTCCATGGGGTTGTAAAGCGTTGGATATGACTGAGCGACTGAACGGAACTGAACTGAACCACTTCTGAAGAGCTGGAGCAAAACCTGTGTGTCTGGCAGAAAAAGCAGGGTACTGCATGTGTCCCCTGCACTCAACACCCCATGGAGGGTGGGCAGACCACCCAAGCCACCCCTCTAGTCCAGCCCTGAAGATAAATTATAGGATTATAAATATGCCTGTATTGCAAGAAAAAATGGTAAAGAACCCTGCAGTGTAGGAGACATAAGAGATGCAAGTTTGATCCCTGCTTTCATGTTCCCTGCTTTCTTGATTCATCTCCCTTCTGCCAAAACTTCATCAGCTTTTCTATTTTTTTTTTTTTCTCATAGGTCTACAAGCATCCCCAGGGATTCTTCCCATCCACTGTTTTCATTTGTTTCACTAACTTTGACTTTTACTTCTGTGTACATGGCTCCAAGTCTTCCCAGACTTCCTAGAGCCTCAGCAGCCTCTGTTTAGTAAGGGTAGGCTCCACTCTGTAGCAAACCTTAGACAGACCTGAGACATAGGACCTGGGACCTTTTGCTACAGTGCTGCAAAGCTTGCAACTGGACACACCAGTCCTCGAGCTACAAAACACAAACAAGCTATATGGGCCTAAAAAAAAATTGTGCATTTGCAGTTGGGGCAAATTCTGGACAAGAAGATACAAAAATGGGGGAGGGGGTGGCGAAAAAGAAAACTACCACTTCTGACAAAAGTCAGTATAGTCAAAGCTATGGTTTTCCCAGTAGTCATGTATAGATGTGAGAGTTGGACCATAAGGAAGGCTAAGGGCCAGAGAATTGATGCCTTTGAACTGTGGTGTTGGAGAATGCTCTTGAGAGTCCCTTGGACTACAAGGAGATCAAACTCGTCAATCCTAAAGGAAGTTAACCCTGAATATTCATTGAAAGGAATGATGCTGAAGCTGAAGTTCCAATACTTTGGCCAATTTATGCAAAGAGATGACTCACTGGAAAAGAGCCTGATGTTGGGAAAAATAGAAGGCAAAAAGAGAAGGGGACAACACAGGACTAGCTGGTTGGATGACATCACTGAGTCAATGGACATGAGTTTAAGGAGGCTCCAGGAAATGGTGAAGAACAAGGAGGCCCAGCGTGCTGCAGTCCATGGGGTTGTAAAGCGTTGGATATGACTGAGCGACTGAACGGAACTGAACTGAACCACTTCTGAAGAGCTGGAGCAAAACCTGTGTGTCTGGCAGAAAAAGCAGGGTACTGCATGTGTCCCCTGCACTCAACACCCCATGGAGGGTGGGCAGACCACCCAAGCCACCCCTCTAGTCCAGCCCCTGAAGCAACCCCTACCTTTAGCCCATATAAGGAGCAAACTTGCCTCCCCTCCAGAAGTAGGAGGGAGAAGGCAAGCAAGGGGAACCTCTCACTTGCTCTCCCTCCTCACTACTGCAGCAGGGTCCCCAATAAAGCCTGGCCTAAGAGTCTTGTCTGGCCTTTAGTCAATTTCTATTGATTGGTATCAGGCTTGCCCTTTAACTTGTTGCTGGATCTTAGTTGGTGGCATTACTGTCCACCCAAGGTCAGGATTATCTTTCATCTCTTTCATCTTTTCATATCTTTCATATCTTTCACCCACAGAGGTGAAACAAATGTTCAGAATTCTACTTTTGAAAGAAATCTCCATAGCATGACTAGTTTAAGTCCTTATTACTAGTTCTCACTAGAGTAGTAGTAACATTGCAGTGCCCAAGGAATTGCCCTCATTACCTCTTATCTGCCCTCTCTAATGAATCCCACATTGTGCCACTAGAAACACGCCCTTTAAACCCAAAATGGTCCTCAGAACTCCCCTTCTCAAACCTTCAATGGCTTCCCCATGCACACACACCAATATCCAAGCTCCTAAATTCAGTAAAGCCCTTGACTTAGTTCTGGTTTATCTTAATCCAGCTTAACTTCTACTTCAATACCCCAAAATGCTCACTCTGCCTTTCTTAATCAGTCCTGCCCTTGTCTCCTTCTGACTGTCCTTTCTTTGTGGGCATCTTCCTCTTTCATCTTAATCCCTCTTGATCCACCTCTGGGTTTCTCCTATGAAACTCCTCATGTTCCCACTGGAATTCATCCACCTCTTCATTTATTTAAGATATATTTACAGAATACTTACCATATGCCTTACAGTACACTAAGATCTAAAGTTTTAAAAATAAAATACAGGATCCTTTCCCTCAAGGAATCTTTAATAGGCTAATGGAGAAACAAAACAAGTAAATAAGCAACTAAAATGACATGTGGTTTTCATGAAAGACACACAATTCTGAAGCTCACCCAAGAAAAAATAACCTTGATAGTGCAATGATTATTTTTTTAAACAGATAAAAGACGATTGTTTCATTAATGAATTCTGCTAAATATTTAAGGAAGAGATGTTATTAATTATACACAGACTCTTCCAGAAATGAACAATTCCATCATTACGCTCATATTAATAACTGAAGACCTTACATAAAGTAAAACTAAGGACCAATATCTCTCATTATATAAGTGCAAAATCTTGCTTCATATTTTAGGAAATCAGTTGAAGAAATATACAAATAATATATCATGACAAAAGAGGGCTCATCTCAGACGTGAGATTTGTTTCAACATGCAAAAATAAATAACTGTGACTTGTTATATCAACAGACAACAGCAACAAAAATTCTCATCATCCCAATATATGCAGAAAAATTACTTGACAAAAGTCAAAATCATTGGACTTCACAGATGTCTCAGTGGTAAAGAATTCATCTGTCAATGCAGGAGGCACAGAAGACATGGGTTTGATCCTTGGGGTCAGGAAGATCCCCTGTAGGAGGAAATAGCAACACACTCCAGTATTCTTGTCTTGGAAATCCCATGGACAGAGGGGCATGGCAGGCTATGTACAGTCCATGGGGTCACAAAGAGTTGGACACGACTGAGCAATTGAGCATGCATGAAAGTCATTAATGAACAGCAGAAACTCCTAAGGAAGCTTCCTCAACATGGAAAAGGACATCAACCAAAATTCTATAGTAATATCATATTTGATGGTACAAAGAGCACATGCCTTCCTTCTAAATATTAGGATAAACACAAAGGTGTCTAATCTTGAAACTTCTATTCAATATAATACTGGAGATTTTAGCTGGTATAAGTAAGAAAAAGAAAATAAAGGTTATTTAATTTGGAAAGGAGAAAATAAATATATCTTTACTTATGAGTAATATGATAATCAAGGTAAAAATCCTAAAGAGTCTACAAAAATATGACTAGAAACAGTAAGTTTGTTAGAATTAGTTAATTTAATAGAGTTAACAGAGTTAATCTATTGTGTTTCTTTATATTAGCACCTATGAGAAATTTTTCTTAAAAAAATCACAATTCAGCATAAGAAACATAAAATATTTAGAGACAAATTAAACTTTTTTCAACAAACGATATTAGAACAAGTAGATCATTATATACAAAGAGATGAATTTCAACTTTGTTGCATACCACATATAAAAATTAACTCAAATTGGATGATTAACCTAATCATAAAAGATGAATCTATGAAACTTCCAAAAAACAAGCATTGGAAAAAAACATTTATGACTTTAGGTCAGGTGAAGATTTCTGAAAAAGGACATAAAAAGCAAAAAACATAAAAAATAAGTTGATAAAATGGGCATAATCAACAACATCTACTCTTTGAAAGACACTGTAAGAAAATGAAGAAACAAGCCACAGATTAGAAGATAAATACATATCTTATAAAGAAATCTTTTTCAGAATATATAAGAAAGTCATATTAAAATACAAATACAAGGTTAAACTAATACTTCACCAAGGAATATATCTGAATGACTAACAAACACAAGAAAAAATGTTCAGCATTATTATTTTTTAGAGAAATATAAATGAAAATCACAATGAAATATACTAAACATCCAGTATTCTTGTCTTGGAAATCCCATGGACAGAGGGGCATGGCAGGCTATGTACAGTCCATGGGGTCACAAAGAGTTGGACACGACTGAGCAATTGAGCATGCATGAAAGTCATTAATGAACAGCAGAAACTCCTAAGGAAGCTTCCTCAACATGGAAAAGGACATCAACCAAAATTCTATAGTAATATCATATTTGATGGTACAAAGAGCACATGCCTTCCTTCTAAATATTAGGATAAACACAAAGGTGTCTAATCTTGAAACTTCTATTCAATATAATACTGGAGATTTTAGCTGGTATAAGTAAGAAAAAGAAAATAAAGGTTATTTAATTTGGAAAGGAGAAAATAAATATATCTTTACTTATGAGTAATATGATAATCAAGGTAAAAATCCTAAAGAGTCTACAAAAATATGACTAGAAACAGTAAGTTTGTTAGAATTAGTTAATTTAATAGAGTTAACAGAGTTAATCTATTGTGTTTCTTTATATTAGCACCTATGAGAAATTTTTCTTAAAAAAATCACAATTCAGCATAAGAAACATAAAATATTTAGAGACAAATTAAACTTTTTTCAACAAACGATATTAGAACAAGTAGATCATTATATACAAAGAGATGAATTTCAACTTTGTTGCATACCACATATAAAAATTAACTCAAATTGGATGATTAACCTAATCATAAAAGATGAATCTATGAAACTTCCAAAAAACAAGCATTGGAAAAAAACATTTATGACTTTAGGTCAGGTGAAGATTTCTGAAAAAGGACATAAAAAGCAAAAAACATAAAAAATAAGTTGATAAAATGGGCATAATCAACAACATCTACTCTTTGAAAGACACTGTAAGAAAATGAAGAAACAAGCCACAGATTAGAAGATAAATACATATCTTATAAAGAAATCTTTTTCAGAATATATAAGAAAGTCATATTAAAATACAAATACAAGGTTAAACTAATACTTCACCAAGGAATATATCTGAATGACTAACAAACACAAGAAAAAATGTTCAGCATTATTATTTTTTAGAGAAATATAAATGAAAATCACAATGAAATATACTAAACATCCAGTGGAATGACTCAGATTTGTTACTAATGGTAGCAAGTGCTGACAAGGATACAGAACCAGGCTTCCCTGGCAGCTCAGTGGTGAAGGGTTCGCCTGCCAATGCAGGAGACACGAGTTTGATCCCTGATCCGGGAAGATCCCACATGCTGTGGAGCAATTAAGCCCTTGAGCCACAACTATTCAATCTGTGCTCTAGAGTCTCGGAGCTGCAACTATGGAGCCCATGTGCCGCAACTATTGAAGCCCGTGTTCCCTAGAGCCCAAGTTCCACAACAAGAGAAGTCACCATAACAAGAAGTCTGCTCACCTCAACTAGAGAGTAGACCCCACTCCCTGCAACTAGAGAAGAGCCTGCAGCAGCAGTGAAAGCCCAGAATAGCCAAAAATAAATAAATAAATAAATTTTTAAAACAAGAATACAGAAGCACTGAACTCTCTTTTGGTTTTGGTATGAGTGCAAAATGGTACAATCACTTTGGAAAACTGACTTTGTAGGAAAAAAAAATCTTTTGGATGTGCCACAGCATGGACGAACTTATTTCCCCAACAAGAGATTGAGTCTATGGCCCCTGTACTGGAAGCGCAGAGTCTCACTGAACCACCAGAGAAATCCCTGGAAAATTGCCAATTTGTAAGTAAAACATATACTTACTACCATCTCCTTTTTCCATTTCAAACATGTGTATCACCCTCATTTATCTGTCATATCATCGTTCATCAGTCTGTTAATTTATTCATTCATAAACCAAAAACAAGCATTGGAAAAAAACATTTATGACTTTAGGTCAGGTGAAGATTTCTGAAAAAGGACATAAAAAGCAAAAAACATAAAAAATAAGTTGATAAAATGGGCATAATCAACAACATCTACTCTTTGAAAGACACTGTAAGAAAATGAAGAAACAAGCCACAGATTAGAAGATAAATACATATCTTATAAAGAAATCTTTTTCAGAATATATAAGAAAGTCATATTAAAATACAAATACAAGGTTAAACTAATACTTCACCAAGGAATATATCTGAATGACTAACAAACACAAGAAAAAATGTTCAGCATTATTATTTTTTAGAGAAATATAAATGAAAATCACAATGAAATATACTAAACATCCAGTGGAATGACTCAGATTTGTTACTAATGGTAGCAAGTGCTGACAAGGATACAGAACCAGGCTTCCCTGGCAGCTCAGTGGTGAAGGGTTCGCCTGCCAATGCAGGAGACACGAGTTTGATCCCTGATCCGGGAAGATCCCACATGCTGTGGAGCAATTAAGCCCTTGAGCCACAACTATTCAATCTGTGCTCTAGAGTCTCGGAGCTGCAACTATGGAGCCCATGTGCCGCAACTATTGAAGCCCGTGTTCCCTAGAGCCCAAGTTCCACAACAAGAGAAGTCACCATAACAAGAAGTCTGCTCACCTCAACTAGAGAGTAGACCCCACTCCCTGCAACTAGAGAAGAGCCTGCAGCAGCAGTGAAAGCCCAGAATAGCCAAAAATAAATAAATAAATAAATTTTTAAAACAAGAATACAGAAGCACTGAACTCTCTTTTGGTTTTGGTATGAGTGCAAAATGGTACAATCACTTTGGAAAACTGACTTTGTAGGAAAAAAAAATCTTTTGGATGTGCCACAGCATGGACGAACTTATTTCCCCAACAAGAGATTGAGTCTATGGCCCCTGTACTGGAAGCGCAGAGTCTCACTGAACCACCAGAGAAATCCCTGGAAAATTGCCAATTTGTAAGTAAAACATATACTTACTACCATCTCCTTTTTCCATTTCAAACATGTGTATCACCCTCATTTATCTGTCATATCATCGTTCATCAGTCTGTTAATTTATTCATTCACAGGACATTCCAGACAAAACGTGTTTCTTAGAAGACAAATTTAACCCAGTACAACTTTTCTGATGTGAATTATTTCAGGTTTAAACAACTATTTCCTCGATCTAGAAATTTCCCATACAAACAATTCCTCTGAGATTAAATGGGCTGTATTGATCAGGTTATGCAAGCTAACAACCTAATAGTTTATTAAAACAGACATTTGTTTCTTACACTAGCCACAGTCATTTGCAGTTTGAAGGGGGTAGAAGAAGGGTGGTTCTTAGGATGATGCTTCTTCTCTGTGCTGTCATTTCAAGGTTCCGTGTCTTTGATCTCTGTGGTTTTACTATCTTTATAGGGGATCATTACTCTACTGCATCCTCTGTGTGTAGCTAGAAGACCAGCAGAGATGGTGTCACGATCCCATGATTGATTTTAGGTACCAGTTCGAGAGTGTTTATTGCCTCTATCCTCAGTCTCTTGTCCACAACTGTGAACCATGGCCCCATCCGAAGGCAGGAAAGCTTGAGAGATATGCTTACACTATGTAATCAGGAAGAAAAGGGAACAAATGAGTGCAAAAGACTGTCTCTGCCTCAGTGACCATGAGAAGAACACAGATATAATTGTTTTCCTCTGATATTTGCATGTATTTTAGTTGCTTCAAAGTTTTTTGGAACAAGGTAAGTACATTGATCATGCTTTCCTTGTCATTAAATTATAACCTACAACAGACATGTTTTCTATGCTAAAATTTTTCTTTAGTACCTATTATAATTGTAGAAGGAGCTCATTAAACATTTACTCGAATAATCAAAAAGTGCCACTGAAATGACATCATGAATCAAGTGAAACTCAAAACTTTTCATATTTGCATTTACAACAATGATGAACCCATGGATAACTGTATCCATGCTTCTAAATAAATTCAACTAAGAATACCTACCATATGTACAGGTCATCACTTACTTTCATTATTTCTACTTCTTGTCCTCGGTCGCTCAGTCATATATGACTTTTTGTGACCCCATGGACTGTAGCTCACCAGGCTCCTCTTGTCTATGGAATTTTTCAGGCAAGATACTGGAGTGGGTTGCCACTTCCTCCCTCAAGGGTTCTTCTGGACTCAGGGATCAAATGCACATCTCTTGCATCTCCTGCATTGAGAGGTGGATTTTTTTTTTTTAATCACTGGATCACCTGGTAAGACAAAAGAAGTACTTGTGGGCTATCTTTTTATATCATGGAGGGATGGAAAGAGAAGTGGACGATAAAGTAGGAATCCAAGGAGGCATCTCCAGTATTGGTTTTGCCGGTATCAGTGGTTTTGGTCAGTCAGTTCATCTCCCTGGATCTTGTCAGTAAAATGAAAGCTGTAAAACAGATCATCTCCAAAGTACATATTCTGACAGTCCTTAGGAGTACAGCAGACCAGAGAGGCTTATTCTTCAAGCACTGAATGTTCTAGCAGCAGAACCTCAACTAGAATGAAAAGAGAAGGGGGAAGGGAGACAGAGAGAAACCAGATTGAACCAAAATACCTCTTTATTTTGGGATACCAGTTCGAGAGTGTTTATTGCCTCTATCCTCAGTCTCTTGTCCACAACTGTGAACCATGGCCCCATCCGAAGGCAGGAAAGCTTGAGAGATATGCTTACACTATGTAATCAGGAAGAAAAGGGAACAAATGAGTGCAAAAGACTGTCTCTGCCTCAGTGACCATGAGAAGAACACAGATATAATTGTTTTCCTCTGATATTTGCATGTATTTTAGTTGCTTCAAAGTTTTTTGGAACAAGGTAAGTACATTGATCATGCTTTCCTTGTCATTAAATTATAACCTACAACAGACATGTTTTCTATGCTAAAATTTTTCTTTAGTACCTATTATAATTGTAGAAGGAGCTCATTAAACATTTACTCGAATAATCAAAAAGTGCCACTGAAATGACATCATGAATCAAGTGAAACTCAAAACTTTTCATATTTGCATTTACAACAATGATGAACCCATGGATAACTGTATCCATGCTTCTAAATAAATTCAACTAAGAATACCTACCATATGTACAGGTCATCACTTACTTTCATTATTTCTACTTCTTGTCCTCGGTCGCTCAGTCATATATGACTTTTTGTGACCCCATGGACTGTAGCTCACCAGGCTCCTCTTGTCTATGGAATTTTTCAGGCAAGATACTGGAGTGGGTTGCCACTTCCTCCCTCAAGGGTTCTTCTGGACTCAGGGATCAAATGCACATCTCTTGCATCTCCTGCATTGAGAGGTGGATTTTTTTTTTTTAATCACTGGATCACCTGGTAAGACAAAAGAAGTACTTGTGGGCTATCTTTTTATATCATGGAGGGATGGAAAGAGAAGTGGACGATAAAGTAGGAATCCAAGGAGGCATCTCCAGTATTGGTTTTGCCGGTATCAGTGGTTTTGGTCAGTCAGTTCATCTCCCTGGATCTTGTCAGTAAAATGAAAGCTGTAAAACAGATCATCTCCAAAGTACATATTCTGACAGTCCTTAGGAGTACAGCAGACCAGAGAGGCTTATTCTTCAAGCACTGAATGTTCTAGCAGCAGAACCTCAACTAGAATGAAAAGAGAAGGGGGAAGGGAGACAGAGAGAAACCAGATTGAACCAAAATACCTCTTTATTTTGGGAATTTGTCATTAATTCTACTCAAGGGAAATTACAGTTATTTCTAATATTCCCACAAGAGGTTATTCTGGGTTGAGAAAGTCAGCTCTCTTTGCCACAGATCATAACCTAATCCACCCTGTGCTTTTTGGTTGTGAAGGAGTTTTAACTACCCAAGAGCGGAGACAAACAAATGAATACTAAAAATCCTCAAATTTCCTGACTTGCATTTAATCAATTCCTAAAGAGTAACAGGAAATGACAGAGGCCTCAGAAGCAGTCACACAAAGTAGAAAAAGAAAGTAATATAAAATCTGTTCTGTTCTCTGCTCTATCCCTAATCATTTGTATAATGCTGATGAAAAACTTAAGATCGTTAGATGTCTTTTCCTTTATTAAGAATGAAAGTGGGTAGATTCTTCTTTGAGCTGACCCGCTGCTGTTCTGATAGCGCTGGTTCTCCCTTGAGCCATCCTGCTGTTCTGGCAGTGACTGTCTCTTCCTCCACTCTAATAAACTTTACTTTCTTCTCACTCTAAAAAAAAAAACAAAAAACAAACAAAAAAAGAAAGTGTTTGGGGCTTCCCTGGTGGTTCATTGGCTAAGACTCTGGAATCCAGTGCAGGGTGCCTGGGTTCAATCCCCGGTTAGGGAACTTAGATCCCACCTGCTACAACTAAAATTTCACATGTTGCAACTATGACCCAGTTCAGACAAACACATAAATAGAAAATAAAAGTTATTTTTTTTAAATGAAGTGTTTGGGTTTGTTGATCTTTAAGATGCTTGATGATCATGGAATTCTTTAGAAAATACAATAGTTTATGATTTTAAAGTAAGTCGGAAAAACAAAAGAATCAAGGGATCTCCAGTATTGGTTTTGCCGGTATCAGTGGTTTTGGTCAGTCAGTTCATCTCCCTGGATCTTGTCAGTAAAATGAAAGCTGTAAAACAGATCATCTCCAAAGTACATATTCTGACAGTCCTTAGGAGTACAGCAGACCAGAGAGGCTTATTCTTCAAGCACTGAATGTTCTAGCAGCAGAACCTCAACTAGAATGAAAAGAGAAGGGGGAAGGGAGACAGAGAGAAACCAGATTGAACCAAAATACCTCTTTATTTTGGGAATTTGTCATTAATTCTACTCAAGGGAAATTACAGTTATTTCTAATATTCCCACAAGAGGTTATTCTGGGTTGAGAAAGTCAGCTCTCTTTGCCACAGATCATAACCTAATCCACCCTGTGCTTTTTGGTTGTGAAGGAGTTTTAACTACCCAAGAGCGGAGACAAACAAATGAATACTAAAAATCCTCAAATTTCCTGACTTGCATTTAATCAATTCCTAAAGAGTAACAGGAAATGACAGAGGCCTCAGAAGCAGTCACACAAAGTAGAAAAAGAAAGTAATATAAAATCTGTTCTGTTCTCTGCTCTATCCCTAATCATTTGTATAATGCTGATGAAAAACTTAAGATCGTTAGATGTCTTTTCCTTTATTAAGAATGAAAGTGGGTAGATTCTTCTTTGAGCTGACCCGCTGCTGTTCTGATAGCGCTGGTTCTCCCTTGAGCCATCCTGCTGTTCTGGCAGTGACTGTCTCTTCCTCCACTCTAATAAACTTTACTTTCTTCTCACTCTAAAAAAAAAAACAAAAAACAAACAAAAAAAGAAAGTGTTTGGGGCTTCCCTGGTGGTTCATTGGCTAAGACTCTGGAATCCAGTGCAGGGTGCCTGGGTTCAATCCCCGGTTAGGGAACTTAGATCCCACCTGCTACAACTAAAATTTCACATGTTGCAACTATGACCCAGTTCAGACAAACACATAAATAGAAAATAAAAGTTATTTTTTTTAAATGAAGTGTTTGGGTTTGTTGATCTTTAAGATGCTTGATGATCATGGAATTCTTTGAATCTGTGAAAAATGATATGCAAGTTGAGGAATATACATATTCATAATATTGAAAGCCTATCCCAGATAAATCTAGTACAAAGACTCATAAGCAACATTTCCCTCAAGAACTAGTATTCTGAATTATCTTGGATCTAATCACCATTGTTAGAAGAGGAAACAAAGGGGCAAGTTTCATATGCACTTTAGAAGATAAAAAGGTGAGTTACATTCATATGTCACAGATCTGGACCTGTGTGTTCAAATACCGATTGGAAGGTCTGGAACACTTGTGCCCAGAGCTGGTGCTCTGTAGCGAGAGAGGCCATTGCGATGGGAGACCCACACAGGCCAAAGGAACAAAGATGGAAATAAATGAAAGACCAATAGAAGTGGCCAAAAGAAAAAAAAGAGAGAGAGAGAGATGATAAAGGAGACGAGGGAAGAAATGAAAGAAAGGTAAGAATTTAGCATTTTTAAAAATAATCATAGAACATCCCTTCTAGGCTTTCTCAGATTTTCAACACTGACCGTGGGGATGACAGCTGCTAGAGATAGCCCTCAAAAAAAAATCAAAGCAATAAGTAAAGCCCTGATTCTCAGCATTTGCCAATTTCTGTGGTTTTAATATTTTTCTGTGATAGAATTTAAGCTACCAGGATGTGTCCCCAAAGTTGGGAAGAAATAGTCAACAGCACACTGTTACTTTTGTATTTCCAAGTATGGAAACAGCAGATATGAATTATTTCAAGGGCATCAATGATAGTACAATGTAGTAAATTATGTAGGAAGGCCGGAGAGTTTGAGGTTAGCAGATGCATGGGATGGATAAACAACAAGGTCTTATTCTATATCACAGGGAAATATATTCAGTATCCTATGATAAAACATAATGGAAAATAACATATATGTATGTATGTATAACACAGTCACTTTGATGTACAGCAGAAATTAAATACAACATTGTAAATCAACTATATTTTAATAAAAAAATTTAGTTAAAAAATTAAGTAGGAAGTAATACATTTTGAGTATATATTATCTTTGTTTAATGCAATGTATTTAATTTTAAGTTCATGTAATCCAATTTTTAATAGTGGTTATGTTTAATAACCAACTCACAAAATTCCCTAACATTTAACAGTCTACTCTTAGGAGCCAGTGTGGACCAACTCCAGCACACTTCTGCCTCAGATTCTACCAAGAACTTGAATACTTGACATTTGTCTTAGCTTCATGAACCTAAATTTTCTCCTGGGTAAAATATTACTGGAATCACTAGAAGAGAATTTCTCTTAATGTCACTTAAGAATACACCACTTAGCAAATAAGTTCAAATTTGGCAAAGACTTCTGAAAGTCAATTTGTTAATGGATATAAACATCTTATACCAATGTGCATTTACACACCACCGAAGAACAATAGAGGGTTTACATGGGTTTACATTTTATATAGGTTTAAGATTGTCTGTTTCTTTGTTTCTGC
Organism: Tragulus kanchil; assembly: GCA_022376925.1. Taxonomy (NCBI): domain Eukaryota; kingdom Metazoa; phylum Chordata; class Mammalia; order Artiodactyla; family Tragulidae; genus Tragulus; species Tragulus kanchil. Next base: position 137,418,172 of record JAIOJX010000023.1, read on the forward strand.
AACAGATTACAGTGATTAGAATAAAAGTAGCAGGCAAATAGTCTGCTTATTCTCACCGAAAACATTCAGAACAAAATTTATTTATAATGTGAAACACCAGAGTCTATAAAATTACCAAAGCCCCATCTTTAAGAATGTAAGCAAGACACTTGGATTTGAGATCAGAGTTTGGCTAAAATTCCATCATGCGATCTTGAACTCTGTCAGAAAGTTAAGTTAAAAGATACCTGCAAATAAGTCATATATTTAGTTATGAATTAAGCTTTACACCTGAAAAGCATACAGATGTAGTAGAGAAACAGCAATAGCACTGACAGACTGTGGTCAAAGGGGGTCTAAGTTCCAGTTCCAGTCAATCCACTTAACTAACCAGTTTAGGGTTACATAAAATAATATCTACCCATTACCTCGAGCAAGGTAGTGGATCAGTAAGTGATTGTATTATGAAGATGCATTCTTTTTTGCCTAATCAGAATTGTGGAGACTAAGGTAGAACTTGTAAGAGAATAAATATTCATATTCACTCAAGTCTTTTTCTTCCCTAGCAGGTTTTATTCAAAGCAAAGTAAACAGAGATTAGCACCAACTCCAGAGAATACCACAGGACTCAAATACCTAAAATTAGAAACAAAAAATTCCACTGTCATTGGAGCTCTCTGGATTAAGAAATGCAAATTAAATCTGAGACACTGAAGCTACATTTGACCCATCAGGTGCAAGATCTTCAGATGACTGCAAGTCCTCTGAAATCTTTTTAAAAATTAATTGTATAAGTGCATCAGTGGTGAGGAGTCTGCCAACCAATGCAAGAAACACAAACAGACACGGGTTCAATTCCTGAGTTGGGAAGATCCCCTACAATTCATGAGGTCACAAAGGATGGGACATGACTGAGCAACTAAACAATGACAACAACATATATCATGAATGCATTGTGATAGGCACTAGAAAAATGAAAAATCTGGTTTCCATCTTCAAAGACACAACATTGTAAATTCACTAAACTTCAATTTAAAAAGTTGTTTCGAAAAAAAAAATTCTGCAGCAGAGAGTGTATCAGTCAGGGTCCAGAAGAAAACAGAAACCATGCTGGTTATTCTAATATAGAAAAGTAGGAATTGCTTCCAGGCATTGAGCAATAAGAGTTAGTAACTGAAGGAAGCAAGAAGCCCCATCCTAAAGTCTAGGGGGACAGAGGAAAGAGACCAGAACTGGAAGCTTTGAGGATAGGCCAGAGCTGGAATCTAGACTCAAGGAAGGGACTCTGATCCTACTTATATCTAAGGGAACATGAGGAGACTGGATATGGGAAAATGCTAGAGGCTTGAACCCACTGCTTCAGGAATAAAGCACTATTGGTGCATAATGGAGAACAGACAGAAAGCATAATGCATTTTCTCTCCCAACTCTCCCTAGTACCTCCTATTGGCCAAAGTTAAACACGAATCTGACATTGCCCCGAAGCCAGTCTCTATGGGCGCATCCATCTGTGTTTTGATATGGAGCTGGTACCCAGTTATATTAATACTTGATTTACATCCATATGGTCATAGTCAAAAGCTACTAATTCATTAATACATATTATCAAGTTATTTTATTCTCCATTATTTTATCCCTTCAGTTCCCATCCTAAGTTGCAGGTTTTATTCAAAGCAAAGTAAACAGAGATTAGCACCAACTCCAGAGAATACCACAGGACTCAAATACCTAAAATTAGAAACAAAAAATTCCACTGTCATTGGAGCTCTCTGGATTAAGAAATGCAAATTAAATCTGAGACACTGAAGCTACATTTGACCCATCAGGTGCAAGATCTTCAGATGACTGCAAGTCCTCTGAAATCTTTTTAAAAATTAATTGTATAAGTGCATCAGTGGTGAGGAGTCTGCCAACCAATGCAAGAAACACAAACAGACACGGGTTCAATTCCTGAGTTGGGAAGATCCCCTACAATTCATGAGGTCACAAAGGATGGGACATGACTGAGCAACTAAACAATGACAACAACATATATCATGAATGCATTGTGATAGGCACTAGAAAAATGAAAAATCTGGTTTCCATCTTCAAAGACACAACATTGTAAATTCACTAAACTTCAATTTAAAAAGTTGTTTCGAAAAAAAAAATTCTGCAGCAGAGAGTGTATCAGTCAGGGTCCAGAAGAAAACAGAAACCATGCTGGTTATTCTAATATAGAAAAGTAGGAATTGCTTCCAGGCATTGAGCAATAAGAGTTAGTAACTGAAGGAAGCAAGAAGCCCCATCCTAAAGTCTAGGGGGACAGAGGAAAGAGACCAGAACTGGAAGCTTTGAGGATAGGCCAGAGCTGGAATCTAGACTCAAGGAAGGGACTCTGATCCTACTTATATCTAAGGGAACATGAGGAGACTGGATATGGGAAAATGCTAGAGGCTTGAACCCACTGCTTCAGGAATAAAGCACTATTGGTGCATAATGGAGAACAGACAGAAAGCATAATGCATTTTCTCTCCCAACTCTCCCTAGTACCTCCTATTGGCCAAAGTTAAACACGAATCTGACATTGCCCCGAAGCCAGTCTCTATGGGCGCATCCATCTGTGTTTTGATATGGAGCTGGTACCCAGTTATATTAATACTTGATTTACATCCATATGGTCATAGTCAAAAGCTACTAATTCATTAATACATATTATCAAGTTATTTTATTCTCCATTATTTTATCCCTTCAGTTCCCATCCTAAGTTAGAAATATTTCACTTTGACCAAAGCCTAGAATAAGTGTGTATTGTCCACAAAGTGGACTCTTTGCAAAGGGACACCACCAACTGCACCTCACTCTTTACAATGACTTTGGAGTAGAAAGTACAGGTTCTTCTTCCACTGAGAACAAAAATGAAGTCATGTGTTTTGTTGTTTGGCTATTTTAGATGTGGACACTGAGAAGAGCTTCAGTCTCTGTCTTTGATCTCAAAGCAATGTACTTTACAAGAACCAGTAAGCAGTTGGGACTTACCCTTGACTCTATTCTCGATTGACTGGTATTTCTAACTACTCTGAACAGAGGAAGAGATCAGATGGCTGCAACAGCTGTTATTGTTGTGAAGTGGCTAAGTCGTGTCTGACTCTTTTGTGACCCCATGGACTGTAGCTCACCAAGCTTCTCTGTCCATGGGATTTCCCAGGCAAGAATACTAAAATGGGTTGCCGTTTCTTTCTCTTGGTGATCTTCCTAGACCAACGATTAAACCCAAGTCTCCTACATTGCAAGAAGATCGTTTACCACTGAGCCACCAGGGAAGACTTGCAACAGCTGTACCTGACTGAAATAGCAGGTATAAATTACATAACATTTTTAAGTCTTGAAGTCTTAAATTATACTAGAAATGACAAACTTCAGGAAATTGGCAAGTTTTGCCTCATCTGTATATTTTTTTCCTCCCCAAATCAGCAATGTCTGAAACTTCAAAAATTTGTTAAATCATGACGACCTTCATAATCTCTCATTTTATTTTGCTTGGGCTCCTAAATCTTTTTCATAGATGCTAGAGCAAGAGTTGGAAAAGGCAAGGAAAAGAAGAAAAGCAAAACAAGACTTGTTTCATCATTTTAAAACATCAGAGCTAAAATAGACTGTGTACATAAATACCAACCCAGAGTTTCCAAAATGGATATAATTTGCAAGGCTCAGTGTTTGATATCTAGATATACTTGTAACATCTCAAAGTACTCTGGGTTGATTTTTTTAGACAGATTTTACAGAACCCAGCTTAAGCTAACAGAAGTTGTAAATTATGTCTAAGTGGACTTTATAAACAAAAGTTAAAGTCGAGAATGCAAGGGAATATTGAAAAGTTTGCATAATGCTGTCAACATCTCCCGTGCCAATGTTCATCCTTTCTTTTATTATTAGCTGAACCTTTTTCTATATACATGGATATATGTCTAACTAAGTATGTGTGTACAGATTTATGCTTTCAAATGAAACAAAGCTGTGCTATTATTATTGCAGGGGTCGCTCAGTCTCTGCAAGCACTTGCTTCCCCGACCCTATTAAAGTACAGTACCGGCATTTCTCTCTTGTAGCTTGAGTGTGAGCCGCCCAGAGCTTGCGTTTCAGGACAGCGCCTGGAGAATACCAATTTCATTTAGAAACGGCTCCACTTAAGTGTTTGCTAGGGTTTGACAGCATTGCATCAGGTGATCCGGTATATTTTCAGAGCTACCACAGGGCAAGTTAGAAACGTCACCCAAAAGTTTACATTAAATGCAGATTTCCTATAACGGAATTGACTTTAACCATCATTGAAATTTATAACATGTGCCAGCTTTCAGGGTTTTGTTACATTAAAGAATTTAGATGCCCAGTTTCCACTTTCAAATTATTTTAGTACCTGGTATGGACTCTTGCTTAAAATGCAAACGTTGCTATTCTGTTGCACACTCTCCAACAGAATAGCCTGACTGGAAAAAAAGAAAAAGAAAAGAATAGACCGACTGGAAATTTTCATGTAATAGGAATGAACAACTATTCCTCCTGCTGTTTTGAACATGATTACGATGTGAAAACAATGTTTTTGAATATGTTGTTTTTCTTCTACAAGATTTTTCATTCCTACCATATAGGACTTTTTAAAAAATGTACAAAATTTTGCGGTTGAATTAGACTTATATCTTCCCCCAAATTATGTGTGTGTGTGTGTGTATCACCACTCCCATTTGAATAGCATACATCCATCTCAAATTTTACTGAATATACCTCGAGTATTTTCCATGGTATTGTATATTGTCTCTGAAATGATAGGAAAGTATGCCAGTCTCAGTGAAATCTGTTGGTGAATAACTCAAATGAAAATACTGTATTTTCAAGGATAATCAACTTTTTTAATGATATTCTGGGGAAAGAGAAGCATTTTAATTCACAACTGAACTGTTTCTTCTGCACCGACCAATCGGCTTACTTCTGTGCCTGCCTTTTTATTGACTCCATACTTTGTATTTCAGTGGCCCCTTAAATTCTTCCCATGTTTTAGATTTTCTTTGAAAATATCTTGTGAACATGGAAGAGGAGCAAACTTGCACTTACAGTCTTGCAAATCTGTATTCTCTAAACAAGGACAGAGACGTCTCGGGGGTTTTTTGTTTGTTTTGTTTTTAAAGGCAGGGTGGAACATTAACACGTGACAACAGTGAGATTGCACAGATAAATTTTCTTCTCTTTTATCTAGTAAACATGCTAATGATGGACTTCAAAGGCAGGCCGGGAAGAAGCTTTCCTGTCTTCTGTGCCAGAAGGAGAGGCGAGACTCTTTACCGCTCATATGGGAGAGATGAGGAGCCTTTGAACGGATCATTGCTTTTTATGAGTAGTAATGAGGTGAGAAGGATTCTAGTGTGTGGTACAGGCCTTCATTAAAAAGCGTGAAACAGAATGGCTTACGGTTACAGGGGGTAATTTGTTCTAACATACTTGCTAAATTGTGCTGTAACCATGCCAGTTAACAGCACTATATTTTCCATAGGATTCCTGAACGCATTTGTGTGCAATTATTCTGGCCATATAACATTCAGATATTTTTCCAATCGTTTATGTTAACTACGCGACAATGCTCACTCCCTCCGCGGACGGTTAAAGAACGGGAAAAGGATCCAGAGATGTTCTCATTCTTCTCCTACCGCCAAAGGGTTCTTGTAAAATCAAAAAATCACATAACCCAAATTTAAATGAAGACCGTTTGCCTAAAAGGTAGAATCAGAAGCAATAGCTAAGCTGCTGAGACACTTCAAAGCTTAACATTTTAAACTTACTCAGTATAATAAGTACAGTTCATAAGGCAAACAAATCAGATTTGGTTGTTCACCATGTAGAAAAGAAAAAAAAGAGCTGAAAAATAAGAACAATGATTTTGCTACATATTTGAGGAAATTCTTCCCTGAGACTTCTGCAACGCAAATGCCAAGATGCTTGCTTCTTCAGGCTTCTATGGGAAACAGTAGACTGAAATTTTATTCCCTGGAAAATCATCCTGAGAGAAACATAACATGTTTTTGTTTTTCACATGACCAGCTGTAAGAAGAAAAAAAAAGTTGTTATATACAAATGTGAAGTTTTGGACTGGACTTAGAATTTGAGTATATCGTAAGGGAAACTGTTATATGAGTGTTAGTTTTTAAAGAGAATTTACTATTACACTGAAAACATCACAACCTCGATTTTTAGAGGGTACAAAAGTTCCTTTGAATCTTCTAGAATTTTCTTAAAATATTCATTGCTTTACGAAGAGAAATTTTTTCACTGATGACACAAGCTATTAGAATAGTAATATAGGAATTCAACACAATTGATATGCTCCAGTGGGCTAAAAATGTCTGTCTGTCCACTCGGCAGAATTTCTGAGGCTTAGCAGTGGGGAGAAGAACTTCAGTTCTGTCCCTTTCCCCTTTTTCATTATTCTTTCATTCTTGCAGGTAAGATATTTGATATTTGGGGGAAAATATTTACAACCATAGTTTTGTACAAAAAATACTGTCAAACTTAATAGAAACCAGGCAGTGGGCCTTCACTCAATGAAATAAGCTCAGCCACCTTTATTTCTTTTTATTGGGTTTTGGGAAAGTCTATGAAGGAAATTCTGATGGCAAACCTCCGTCAGTTCTTCCAGTCTGAGAGAGCCTGAGAGAGTGAAATGGTAGCCCTGGGCAAAGTGGTGGAGTCAGTGGTATTTTCTTCAAGCTAAATTGAGGATGTGAGCATACTGAATAAGGAAAATTATATTTCATCGTGCTTCATGCTCATCATAGTACTAAAAGGGGTCAAATCAGGTAAAGGTTGTTATTGAATACAGAATAATGTCTTATTCTCAGTGAAAACCACTAACCTACACCATTACCCAGAGAAAAGAACCAATCTTTTTCTTACCACTGAGGAATTACTGTCAATAATCAAACTTTCAGTTTTCCTCAAACTTATATATGAAATGGAAACAGGCTCACAGACTTAGAGAATGAACTTATAGTTACCAGGAGAGGTGGAAATCTATGGGGAGAAGGGATAATTAGGGAGTTTGGGGTGGACAAACACACTCTACTATATTTACAATGGATAGCCAACAAGGTCCTACTGTATGAGACAGGAAACTTTTCAATGAGGCAGGCTGGATGGGAAGGGATTCTGGGGGAGAATGGATATATATATATATATGGCTGAGTCCCTTCACTGTCCATCTGAAACTATCATAACATTATTAATTGACTATACTCTAATATAAAATAAAAAGCATTAAAAAAACCCTTCAGTTTTCCTCAATCCTATGCAAGTGTGGATACTGTGGGTTAATTGGTAACAACCAGGATAGAAAACTTGGAAACTAAGATAGAAGAAAATGTACCTTAAAGAGGCAGGTAACATTCTTTAAGCTTTCTCTTGTAATGTATCTTATTTATACCTAACTAGAAAAAAGGGAAGTTTTTCCAGTGGATAAAAGAATCAATACAAGGGCTAGGTGAATACAGTGTGAAATGAATATATATCTGACTCCCTTATGACATCATGGTTCCCCATGACTGGAAACTCCAATGATTTCATGATGTCAAATGTCTCTATTTACTTGCATCTGTTCTCAAAGTTTCACTAAAATTTAAAAAAATAAATATAAGGAGACTAAAAGGATAATAAGTGTGGGATAGAAGGTACTTATTCAGATATGTGGAAACTAAATGTTGTATAATAAAAACATGAGTATGAGAAGAAAATATAGGTAAAGTATTATAAATAAAATATATACTTACAATTGAGAATAGTTTTTATTGGAGTTTAGTTCAGTTACTCACAGTTGCCTTATCCAAAGAAGGTTGGAGTCATTTAACAAAATCTCCACATGTCCCAAACCTCTGACAGGTGTGAAGACTGACAGGTGCAAAGGAATCTAAGAAGCTCTGGTCAGTGAGAAAGAACTCCCTGGGCAGTTGGAAAGATGTTACATACAGCTCCATCTTTCCTGCTTATGGGCATCTCTCCTGAGCTATAATTAACATAGAAAAATGCATAGAAGATTTAGAAAAACATCTAATTTTGTTTTGTGTCATCAGGCATAGTATCTGAACTTGGAGAGTAGAAAGGAAGAGAGATAAGTACACTTGGATCAACATTAAAATAACCTTAAAATTTTTTTGAAGCCTTTGAATTTTACAAAAAGCTCTTTTTAGTCTTACATAGTTGACTTGCAATATTAGTTACAGGAGTACATCAAAGTGATTCTGATATATATATATATATAATATTTCAGATTCTTTTTTCTTATAAGTTATTATAGAATACTGAGTATAGTTCCTTATACTAAATAGAAGGTTGTGGTTGGTAATCTATTTTATAGTAGTGTGTATCTATTAATCCCAAACTCCTCATTTATCCCCCCTCCCTTTCCCCTTTTGGTAATTATAAGTCTGTTTTCTATACCTATGGGCCTATTTTTGGTTCATATATAATTTCATTTGTATATATTTTTAAATTCTCCATATAAGTGATATCATATGATATTTGTTTCTCTCTGTCTGAGTTACTTAGCATAATCATCTCTAGGTCTACCCATGTTGCTGAAAAGGCTGTACTTCATTCTTTTTTGTGGCTTAGAAGTATTCCATTGTTCATATGCACCACGTCTTCATTCTCCAAAGAATCAGCCAAAATGAGAAAGTGACCAGTGCTGACCTTTTGATTCTTTCTTTGTCTATATCCATGGACCTTTCCCAATCTTCCTCATGAGGGTCTCTGATGGACAGTAGGTACTCTTAGGGATTTCTTTCGTGATCCGCTACACACAAGTTTGTGGGATAGAAGGTACTTATTCAGATATGTGGAAACTAAATGTTGTATAATAAAAACATGAGTATGAGAAGAAAATATAGGTAAAGTATTATAAATAAAATATATACTTACAATTGAGAATAGTTTTTATTGGAGTTTAGTTCAGTTACTCACAGTTGCCTTATCCAAAGAAGGTTGGAGTCATTTAACAAAATCTCCACATGTCCCAAACCTCTGACAGGTGTGAAGACTGACAGGTGCAAAGGAATCTAAGAAGCTCTGGTCAGTGAGAAAGAACTCCCTGGGCAGTTGGAAAGATGTTACATACAGCTCCATCTTTCCTGCTTATGGGCATCTCTCCTGAGCTATAATTAACATAGAAAAATGCATAGAAGATTTAGAAAAACATCTAATTTTGTTTTGTGTCATCAGGCATAGTATCTGAACTTGGAGAGTAGAAAGGAAGAGAGATAAGTACACTTGGATCAACATTAAAATAACCTTAAAATTTTTTTGAAGCCTTTGAATTTTACAAAAAGCTCTTTTTAGTCTTACATAGTTGACTTGCAATATTAGTTACAGGAGTACATCAAAGTGATTCTGATATATATATATATATAATATTTCAGATTCTTTTTTCTTATAAGTTATTATAGAATACTGAGTATAGTTCCTTATACTAAATAGAAGGTTGTGGTTGGTAATCTATTTTATAGTAGTGTGTATCTATTAATCCCAAACTCCTCATTTATCCCCCCTCCCTTTCCCCTTTTGGTAATTATAAGTCTGTTTTCTATACCTATGGGCCTATTTTTGGTTCATATATAATTTCATTTGTATATATTTTTAAATTCTCCATATAAGTGATATCATATGATATTTGTTTCTCTCTGTCTGAGTTACTTAGCATAATCATCTCTAGGTCTACCCATGTTGCTGAAAAGGCTGTACTTCATTCTTTTTTGTGGCTTAGAAGTATTCCATTGTTCATATGCACCACGTCTTCATTCTCCAAAGAATCAGCCAAAATGAGAAAGTGACCAGTGCTGACCTTTTGATTCTTTCTTTGTCTATATCCATGGACCTTTCCCAATCTTCCTCATGAGGGTCTCTGATGGACAGTAGGTACTCTTAGGGATTTCTTTCGTGATCCGGTACACACAAGTTTATCTCCGCTATATTCCTGTTTTATTGTACTTGGAATTTCTCCTCTGTTAAATCCATTTAGTGACAATCTCTGGACTCTCACTCTTCCTTTTCACAATAGTCCAAGGCCCAAACTCAAGTTTCTTCTACATGTAAAGTAGTCATTATCCCCCACCCATTAACAGCTCACTTGTCCTCACCTACTAACTAACTGTATCACACTTTGAAATAATATTTAATGTTTCAATTTGTGATTAATCATTTTAAATTGTACATTATTTTAGGTGTATTGATTGTCTCATGCTAAACCCTTTGAGGATATAAAAAAGTATGTATTACAGTATTTTTGTTTCACCAATAACAATATACAAATGAAAAATAATATGAAAGTAGAAAGCCTGGAGGAATCCACTAGATTAAGTATGTTCCTTCTCATAACATGTATGAACATCTCTTAAGGTAATATCCTTGCTCTATCGCTTAATTTCTAATCCAACTGCTAGGAATAATTACTGTCCAAATAAGAAGAGATCAAATGGGCAAACAGTAGAAGAGGAATCTTTAGCTAAGCATTCTTTGTGGTACTCTTCAGAATTTCTCCCTGTGCTACCCACTTTGTTTGGGATTATCCAGAAAAAGAGAAAACAGAAAGAGAAAGCAAAAAATGACACTGAAATTTAGGATAATTGGAAAGAATGGGAGACTAGTTTGAGGGATAATTGGGTCAAAAATGTGCTTGCATTTTGAAGACTTTTTCCATAAGTTTCAAATGCCAAATATGCAAATTTTGGTAATTATAAGTCTGTTTTCTATACCTATGGGCCTATTTTTGGTTCATATATAATTTCATTTGTATATATTTTTAAATTCTCCATATAAGTGATATCATATGATATTTGTTTCTCTCTGTCTGAGTTACTTAGCATAATCATCTCTAGGTCTACCCATGTTGCTGAAAAGGCTGTACTTCATTCTTTTTTGTGGCTTAGAAGTATTCCATTGTTCATATGCACCACGTCTTCATTCTCCAAAGAATCAGCCAAAATGAGAAAGTGACCAGTGCTGACCTTTTGATTCTTTCTTTGTCTATATCCATGGACCTTTCCCAATCTTCCTCATGAGGGTCTCTGATGGACAGTAGGTACTCTTAGGGATTTCTTTCGTGATCCGGTACACACAAGTTTATCTCCGCTATATTCCTGTTTTATTGTACTTGGAATTTCTCCTCTGTTAAATCCATTTAGTGACAATCTCTGGACTCTCACTCTTCCTTTTCACAATAGTCCAAGGCCCAAACTCAAGTTTCTTCTACATGTAAAGTAGTCATTATCCCCCACCCATTAACAGCTCACTTGTCCTCACCTACTAACTAACTGTATCACACTTTGAAATAATATTTAATGTTTCAATTTGTGATTAATCATTAAATTGTACATTATTTTAGGTGTATTGATTGTCTCATGCTAAACCCTTTGAGGATATAAAAAAGTATGTATTACAGTATTTTTGTTTCACCAATAACAATATACAAATGAAAAATAATATGAAAGTAGAAAGCCTGGAGGAATCCACTAGATTAAGTATGTTCCTTCTCATAACATGTATGAACATCTCTTAAGGTAATATCCTTGCTCTATCGCTTAATTTCTAATCCAACTGCTAGGAATAATTACTGTCCAAATAAGAAGAGATCAAATGGGCAAACAGTAGAAGAGGAATCTTTAGCTAAGCATTCTTTGTGGTACTCTTCAGAATTTCTCCCTGTGCTACCCACTTTGTTTGGGATTATCCAGAAAAAGAGAAAACAGAAAGAGAAAGCAAAAAATGACACTGAAATTTAGGATAATTGGAAAAGAATGGGAGACTAGTTTGAGGGGATAATTGGGTCAAAAATGTGCTTGCATTTTGAAGACTTTTTTCCATAAGTTTTTCAAATGCCAAATATGCAAATTTAGCATATTGAATCAGTGATTCTGTTTATCCTGTTCTGGATTTCTGGAATGTAAAGAAATTATGGCTCCAGTGAATGCCTAAAAATGGCAAGGTACAACCAATCCTGTTTCATATTCACTGAAAAACATTGAATGAACATGATATGTTTGTCCTATTCACAATATTGAAATGAATATCTAATTTTATACTTCACTAAGCAGAAAGTCTTTTGTTTTAATCAGAACAGCATCTTCCCAAATTATTTTGCAAGTCATAAAATTATCTCTTGTAGCATGATTTGCCATCTTTAGGTTACTTGTAAAAATCCTCTTGAATTATCAGTCAAATATATGAATCTAAAATAGTTATAATTAAGATCTCTGTGTTAAGACTAATCCATCTAATGTTCTTATTTATGCTGCCCATAGCAGGCAGAATTTAAAGAAACTGATAAACACTGCATCTGTATTCTCTTTGCTCAATCTTTATGTAAAAATGATTTGAGTTTTCATTCTAGTTTAAAGAGAAATTGCATAGTTAGAGACATTTAGCAAGACATTCCAAAGCTGTAAGTAAAATTCCAACTTAATTCCAAACACAGTTCTATATCTCAGTAAGTGTAACTATAGAAAAGAGCTGGCTGGTTGCCCAAAATTAAGGAATGGGATAGAAAGCCTTTCTCATATCCAAGTTAGTGAAATGAGACAATTAAAACGAATTCTCTCCATGATGTGGAGAACTCTGCTTTATCCATAGGCTAGCTCTTAATATTCCAACTTCCAACTTAATGTCTCTAATTAAAATAAGTAATTGTGAAAAGGCTTGAGAGTTTTTGTCTAAATGTTTTCTGTGCGAAGGGAGAGACTCATGCAAAAGACTTGCCCTGCTCTCTTCTCCCTGCAGCCAGAATTAGAGTGAAAGTGTTAATGCCCCTCGTAATTTTTCTTTCTCAATAGCAACATGCTAAAATCCAAGTATTTCTCATTATATTATCACAATTTTTAAAAATTGCTGGCTAATCCAATTCTGATCTGAAAAACCTTTCTCTAATTAGTTTCTTTGCAAAATTGGACACAGACAGATCGTAATCCTTCATTTACTGATCTTATTTAATGCTATTACTCAGCATATGTTGGCTATACAGTAAAAAATTAAAATGAAAGTCATATGATTTATCCCCCTTTAAAAGTGCTCAACCGGTCTAATAAAAGTTGAGTGCCAAAAACCAGATGTCTGATTTAAAAGAAATTCTGAACAAAAAAGAAAAACTCTCCCATTATTCTAAGATACATGATTGAGATTAATGCCATCGATGGAGAATATAACATTTATATAGTAGTACAGTACGGGTATATTTAACTTAAGCAAGAAGATGTAGGGGTAAAATTTAAAGTATATGAATATTGATTTTGACTGATACAAGCCATCATCTTGATCAATACATTTGTACTGCTTATGATTTAACTTTTAAGGCAAGACTCATCATTTTTTTTCCCAAATATATGAATCTAAAATAGTTATAATTAAGATCTCTGTGTTAAGACTAATCCATCTAATGTTCTTATTTATGCTACCCATAGCAGGCAGAATTTAAAGAAACTGATAAACACTGCATCTGTATTCTCTTTGCTCAATCTTTATGTAAAAATGATTTGAGTTTTCATTCTAGTTTAAAGAGAAATTGCATAGTTAGAGACATTTAGCAAGACATTCCAAAGCTGTAAGTAAAATTCCAACTTAATTCCAAACACAGTTCTATATCTCAGTAAGTGTAACTATAGAAAAGAGCTGGCTGGTTGCCCAAAATTAAGGAATGGGATAGAAAGCCTTTCTCATATCCAAGTTAGTGAAATGAGACAATTAAAACGAATTCTCTCCATGATGTGGAGAACTCTGCTTTATCCATAGGCTAGCTCTTAATATTCCAACTTCCAACTTAATGTCTCTAATTAAAATAAGTAATTGTGAAAAGGCTTGAGAGTTTTTGTCTAAATGTTTTCTGTGCGAAGGGAGAGACTCATGCAAAAGACTTGCCCTGCTCTCTTCTCCCTGCAGCCAGAATTAGAGTGAAAGTGTTAATGCCCCTCGTAATTTTTCTTTCTCAATAGCAACATGCTAAAATCCAAGTATTTCTCATTATATTATCACAATTTTTAAAAATTGCTGGCTAATCCAATTCTGATCTGAAAAACCTTTCTCTAATTAGTTTCTTTGCAAAATTGGACACAGACAGATCGTAATCCTTCATTTACTGATCTTATTTAATGCTATTACTCAGCATATGTTGGCTATACAGTAAAAAATTAAAATGAAAGTCATATGATTTATCCCCCTTTAAAAGTGCTCAACCGGTCTAATAAAAGTTGAGTGCCAAAAACCAGATGTCTGATTTAAAAGAAATTCTGAACAAAAAAGAAAAACTCTCCCATTATTCTAAGATACATGATTGAGATTAATGCCATCGATGGAGAATATAACATTTATATAGTAGTACAGTTGTACGGGTATATTTAACTTAAGCAAGAAGATGTAGGGGGTAAAATTTAAAGTATATGAATATTGATTTTGACTGATACAAGCCATCATCTTGATCAATACATTTGTACTGCTTTCATGCACTTTTATTAAGACAACTGGATAATTTAAAGAGCAAATGAAGGTGGTTCTTCCCATTTAGAACACAGGAGGTCATTATAGGAATACAAGATATCATCAAGATAAATATTTTTTAAAGATGTTTTAAAATGTAGATCACTTTCAAAGTCTTTATTGAATTTTTTACAATATTGTTTCTGTTTCATGCTTTGGGCCCTGAGGCACATGGAATCTTAGCTCCCAAACCAGGGATCAATCCTGAATCCCCTGCTAGGAGAAGTCTTAGTCACTGGACCGCCAGGAAAATCCCCAAGACAGATATTTCTAATCAGATTTTGTTCATTTCTTTTCCTTCAAACTTTAGTTCTTCCCTCATTATTTAATTATTAGCACCATTTCTAGCCAAAACCCACTGTCTGGGAAACTGATGTTTTCAGGTCCACAGAAAGCATTAAAAAAGAAAAGAAGAAGAAGAGCTGAATAAAAGAAACTAATAACTCACATAACCCAACGTATGATCTCTCCATTAACCATATCCATAACATTTTGTGTTCTTCTTGTCCCTGTCACATTCAACCTGGGTCAGCTAGATTCTGTCCCCATGAAGGTGATAGCCAGTTAGTTCTTCGTCATGACTGGAATGGTTCCATGTATCCTTGGGAGCAGAGAGTAGTTATCTGACATCACATTGGCCTGAGAAGCCCCAAGACACTAGAGTATGGAGCCGAGAAGAGAAACAAAATAAGCACCCAGAGAGAAGATTATGACTCAACTAGTCTGGTGTGAATTCTGGCATCAGTATTTTTAAAAAACTCTTTCCTCCCAATGATTTTCATGTTTTAATGGGGCAGAACAGACTTGATTTCAAATGTCTGGATCTGCCACAAAAATGGAAGGTTCAGACAATTTTTATTTCTAAAATATCTATCTATTTATTAATAAGATTGTAAAACATTGTGCAGAAAACTTGACAACTGTGGCATTTAATAATCTGGATTTGAAAATTGCAGCAGAAGTTAAGAGGGGAATGAAAACAAGGTAAACATCTATTAAGGGTAAATTTTTACTTTAGATATATATATTAATGTGGACCATTTTGAAAGTCTTTATTGAGTTTGTTACAATAATACTTCTGTTTAATGTTTTGGGTTTTGGTTCTGAGGGATGTTGGATCTTAGCTCCTCAACCATAGATTGAACCTGAGCCCCCTGAACTGGAAAGCAGTCTTGACCGCTGGACTACCAGGGAAGTCACTAAGGGTACATTTCAAAAGATAGATATGTTCTGTAAGTCCCACTCCTGGTGTTTGCTTTCTTTGCATCATATACTGAAGTTTCTGATGACAGAAAATGCAAAAGATAGCAAAGCTGATGCTGAAGTCATTGAATTTCCCTTCAATCTCGTTTCTCAGCTGAAACCTCAGTGCCTTTTCCAGACCATGCTCGGGAAAAGTGCCTTTTCACTTAAACTCCTAGCTGCTCCTATGGCTCTGACCTCAAGTTTTCAATGTTCTTTGGGATGGAAAAGAACAATATCATGAGCTTGGTAATTAGCTAAAGCATTATTACTAGTTAATTACCTATGGAATAATTAGCTTCTAATACCTAATGAATGAGTAAGTGGCCACTTATGAATCAAGTAGAATTTTGTCTCTTCTCTCTGAAAGGCAAAAGAGAAGAGACTTCTATTAAAATAAGAGTTCATTATTTACCAAACTAAGCATCAACAAGAACCAAAACCAAAACTGGGTTCTCCTTTCTTACAGAGTAGACAGAGAGGCATGTATGCATGAAACAGAAACCATGTAATGGAAAAAATGGAAAGTAATGGGTTTGATTTTGAGGATAAATATTCTACAAACAGATGCCCCAAGTCAAATTTCATAGCAGTAAAAATGACAGAAGTCTGCCAAGAATGGATGGAGTTGGTGTTTGTGTGTGTTTAGGGGAAGGGATAGATTTCTTTTCAGTGTCAGAAAAAAAAACATACCATGCCACCTAGCGGTAGAAAATAAGCCGATTTCTTTCAATCCTACAAAGCAACTTGGCCTTTGGGTCAGAAAAAAATCAAGCATCGATTTTTCCATTTTCAATTTCCTACAAAAAGCAATGTTATGAAAGGGGTTAAGAGGGAATGAAAACAAGGTAAACATCTATTAAGGGTAAATTTTTACTTTAGATATATATATTAATGTGGACCATTTTGAAAGTCTTTATTGAGTTTGTTACAATAATACTTCTGTTTAATGTTTTGGGTTTTGGTTCTGAGGATGTTGGATCTTAGCTCCTCAACCATAGATTGAACCTGAGCCCCCTGAACTGGAAAGCAGTCTTGACCGCTGGACTACCAGGGAAGTCACTAAGGGTACATTTCAAAAGATAGATATGTTCTGTAAGTCCCACTCCTGGTGTTTGCTTTCTTTGCATCATATACTGAAGTTTCTGATGACAGAAAATGCAAAAGATAGCAAAGCTGATGCTGAAGTCATTGAATTTCCCTTCAATCTCGTTTCTCAGCTGAAACCTCAGTGCCTTTTCCAGACCATGCTCGGGAAAAGTGCCTTTTCACTTAAACTCCTAGCTGCTCCTATGGCTCTGACCTCAAGTTTTCAATGTTCTTTGGGATGGAAAAGAACAATATCATGAGCTTGGTAATTAGCTAAAGCATTATTACTAGTTAATTACCTATGGAATAATTAGCTTCTAATACCTAATGAATGAGTAAGTGGCCACTTATGAATCAAGTAGAATTTTGTCTCTTCTCTCTGAAAGGCAAAAGAGAAGAGACTTCTATTAAAATAAGAGTTCATTATTTACCAAACTAAGCATCAACAAGAACCAAAACCAAAACTGGGTTCTCCTTTCTTACAGAGTAGACAGAGAGGCATGTATGCATGAAACAGAAACCATGTAATGGAAAAAATGGAAAGTAATGGGTTTGATTTTGAGGATAAATATTCTACAAACAGATGCCCCAAGTCAAATTTCATAGCAGTAAAAATGACAGAAGTCTGCCAAGAATGGATGGAGTTGGTGTTTGTGTGTGTTTAGGGGAAGGGATAGATTTCTTTTCAGTGTCAGAAAAAAAAACATACCATGCCACCTAGCGGTAGAAAATAAGCCGATTTCTTTCAATCCTACAAAGCAACTTGGCCTTTCGGTCAGAAAAATCAAATGAGTTCATTCACCTAGTGCAATCTTGATTTGGCAAATTACGCACTAGTTAAAATTTAAATGTCAAGGTTGTGTTTGAATTTCTCACCTATCCACAGCCTTAAGAAATAAGGCAGAGTTTAAAGAGCCCTGGAGTCAAAGGGAGGGACTCCCATTTCTCTTTTCAACCAAGTAGCTCAGCCAACCTAAAGATCAGTTTCTTCCATAAAGCAGCAGGATAGATGGACCTTCCGCTGCTGTCATGCTCTGAAATCCCATGTTTCAAAGTAACCCACAGACTAGGCAATACGGCCACTCCTATCAAATGCAGCTTTTTGTGACAAAGCCAAGCCTCAAACTTCACTAACAGATTGCTCAATGACACGGTACACTCTCCACTGCACCCCCATCCTCTCCCAGTTTCATTTTACAGACTCCGCTTTTCACCCCAAGCTCTTCTCTTCTTTCCTGCTCCTTCACATTAGGGGATGCCTACGGTAAATAGGCCCTTGATGACAATTCTTAATTTCTGCGATCTCAGTGGTAATTATTGTAATATATTTTTCTAACTTAACATAAATATCCACACAGTTCCCTTTTCCTTTTGAAATCAAGTAAACTGTTCCTCAGAGAGGAAGAGAAGTGCAGTTTGGGATTGTGTAGCAATATTTCTCAAATATTGTAAAATATAATTTATCCTTTATCCCACTCTCACTAATAATATACATCCAGGGGTAACCTTGCTAATAAGAATTAGGAAAGGCATTAAAAACCAGCAGTTAATCTGAGCTGTTTGGAATATTTAATCTCCTGCAGGCATGTTCAGTCTTATTCAACTCTTTGTGACCCATGGACTGTAGTCCAGCAGTTCCTCTTTTCCAGGCAAGAATATTGGAGTGGGTTGCCATTTCCTTCTCCAGAGGATCTTCCGGACCCAGAGATAGAACCTGAGACTGCTTCATTAACAGGCGGGTTCTTTACCACTGAGCCACCAGGGGGGCCCATTTAACCTCCAAATAAGCAGCTTATTCTTAAAACCAAGAAATAAGAATGCTAAGATTTTTTTTTTTAATTCTAAAAGGAAGAAAATTCCTTAAAATAACATATGAATTATTCCAAATGTGATGGAAAGACAGTACCATTTCTCCAAAGCAATTGCTTGGAGAGTGGCAGAGTCATCTGCAGAAAGGCTTTTCATTTGAAAATATGGCTTCCTCCATACCAAAACCTGCGTCTCACCCCCTGCCTCCTGCAGCAATAGGAGTTGTCAGTAACTTCCCAGAGAGCATGAGCAATTCACGCAAGAACATGTTGCTTTGCTCAAAGAAGCGCGCCTTGAGATTATACGCTAGCCTTAGGTGATCACTATTGACAATACAGCATGTCACAGCTAAAATTATGCATGGAGGAAAAGCAGTATTTCCTTCAAACCAGAGAACAGAAAATTTACAATAAATTTGGACTTTGAAATTAACAGATACATACTATTATATAGATAATAGTATTATGTATGTAATAGATAAGCAGCAAGGATGTACTATGGAGCATAGGGGAAATGTATTCAATCTATTGTGATAGCCTATCATGGAAAAGAATCCAGAAAAGTATATATATATATGTGTGGATGTGTATAACAATCACTTTGCTATACACCTGGACCATAGCAAATCAACCCTATTTCAAAGAAAAAAATTAAGACTTCCCTGGTGGTCCAGTGGGTAAGACTGCCTTCCACTGCAAGGGGCATGGGTTTGATCTCTGGTGAGGGAAGTAAGATCCCACACACCACATGATGCTGGCAAAAAAAAGAAAATATATGAGACAAAGGTAAACAGGGATCATGTCTCCATGAGCTCTCTGGATACACAGAGGGACTGGAGATGAGAGTCTGGGTCAGTATTGCTGATGTAAACTCATGAATATAAGATAGAAATACTTCTCAAGCATTAATCTGAGCTGTTTGGAATATTTAATCTCCTGCAGGCATGTTCAGTCTTATTCAACTCTTTGTGACCCATGGACTGTAGTCCAGCAGTTCCTCTTTTCCAGGCAAGAATATTGGAGTGGGTTGCCATTTCCTTCTCCAGAGGATCTTCCGGACCCAGAGATAGAACCTGAGACTGCTTCATTAACAGGCGGGTTCTTTACCACTGAGCCACCAGGGGGGCCCATTTAACCTCAAATAAGCAGCTTATTCTTAACCACAAGAAATAAGAATGCTAAGATTTTTTTTTTTAATTCTAAAAGGAAGAAAATTCCTTAAAATAACATATGAATTATTCCAAATGTGATGGAAAGACAGTACCATTTCTCCAAAGCAATTGCTTGGAGAGTGGCAGAGTCATCTGCAGAAAGGCTTTTCATTTGAAAATATGGCTTCCTCCATACCAAAACCTGCGTCTCACCCCCTGCCTCCTGCAGCAATAGGAGTTGTCAGTAACTTCCCAGAGAGCATGAGCAATTCACGCAAGAACATGTTGCTTTGCTCAAAGAAGCGCGCCTTGAGATTATACGCTAGCCTTAGGTGATCACTATTGACAATACAGCATGTCACAGCTAAAATTATGCATGGAGGAAAAGCAGTATTTCCTTCAAACCAGAGAACAGAAAATTTACAATAAATTTGGACTTTGAAATTAACAGATACATACTATTATATAGATAATAGTATTATGTATGTAATAGATAAGCAGCAAGGATGTACTATGGAGCATAGGGAACTGTATTCAATATATTGTGATAGCCTATCATGGAAAAGAATCCAGAAAAGTATATATATATATGTGTGGATGTGTATAACAATCACTTTGCTATACACCTGGACCATAGCAAATCAACCCTATTTCAAAGAAAAAAATTAAGACTTCCCTGGTGGTCCAGTGGGTAAGACTGCCTTCCACTGCAAGGGGCATGGGTTTGATCTCTGGTGAGGGAAGTAAGATCCCACACACCACATGATGCTGGCAAAAAAAAGAAAATATATGAGACAAAGGTAAACAGGGATCATGTCTCCATGAGCTCTCTGGATACACAGAGGGACTGGAGATGAGAGTCTGGGTCAGTATTGCTGATGTAAACTCATGAATATAAGATAGAAATACTTCTCAAGCAAGCTTTTCACTGTATGTATTAGTTTATTTTCTCAGCAATGTTTCTTGATCTTTGGTAGACACCCTTCCCGCCTTCAGCCTTCTCCACAGGCACGCACACAAGCGTATCCAGCACTTCACTTTCCCTGTGTCTCCTTATGATACTACTTTTTAAGCCTTCAGTCCTTTAGATTATAGGTTTACTAGTCTGTCTCCCTAGACTGGTTAATTATAGGAGCCAGGAACTTCATCCTTTACTAAACTTAGGCCCTACTACTAACATGCAATAAGCATTTTGAAAACCTTAATAGAGTTGAATGGACTATGTGTGCCTTCAGTACAGGGACCAAATGATTCTATCTCACTCCTTGCTTTTCGTTGCAGAGGGGATGTGTATTTTCCATAGTGAGTTTTGTAAATGGAGGGCTCTCTTATCCCATTTGAAACTACCGAGAAATACCCCTTTCCCTGGTGTTCTTTTCAGGGTATAGAGAGCAGAGGTCTCTACTTTATTTTTAAAGATTTTTCTTGATGTGGACAATTTTTTTTAAAGTCTTTATTGAATATATTACAGTATTATTTGTCTTTTATATTGTGGCTTTTTGGTCACAAGGCAGGGAGGATCCTAGCTCCCCAGCCAGAGATATAACTCATACCCCTTGCGTTAGAAGGTGAAGCCTTAACCACTGGACCACCAGGGAAATCCCTTTACTGACTTTTCTTCTTGCTTTTTTTTCTTTTTTCCTGACTTTTCTTAAACACGTCTGATGGGGTAATGCTTAGGACGTCTCCTTCAGTGAGATCAGAGGCAAGATTTAAGACATTCTTCCTTCCATTTTCAGAATATTATTGAACAGGATGAAATTTTAAGTGCCTTTCAAATACTTCATTCCTTCTTCTCTTCACCCATAGAAAGAAGTTTTTTTTTTTTTTTTTTTTTTTAGCATAGTGACACATTAAAGTTAAACCATTAGGTATGATAAAATTTAGCCTGAGAAAGATGTTGTTTTATTGTTGTTGACGTTTTTGCTTTGTAAATAGTTCCCTCTGGAGAAACCTCAAAGAACACCCTAAGGTTTTTCCTAGAAGAGAACCATCAGTTCCTACAAATGGAGCAGATGCTTCCCAGGTGGCTCAGTGGTTAAGAATCCACTTGCCAATGAAGGAGATACGTGTTCAGGAAGATCCCCTGAAGAAGGAAATGGCAACCTACTCCAGTACTCTTGCCTGGAAAATCCCATGGACAGAGGAGACTAGCAGGCTATGGGGTCACAAAGAGTCGGACACAACTGGGCAAATGAACACAGACACACAAGGGCAGATGAGCAGAAAACACAGGAGGGTTTCCTTCTATGTTTCTACTGGCCATTAGTTAACTCTGTCTGAAACAGAAGGTGCCAGGATGGAGAAATATTGAGTCGGCCAAAAGTTCTTTCCATAAGATGTCACGGAAAAACCCAAATGAAAATTTTGGCCAGCCCAGTACTTGACTGCAGCCTCCAGATTTAATGGATCTTGATAACAGGCTAACATTAAGATTTTTTTTATTAAAATCATCTTTCTGGTGCCGGTCAATATCCACATCCTTGCAGACATTGGAGGAAAACCATGGCTATAGTCTAGACATGAATGAAGAAATGGTAAACTGCACTGTGCTTATTAAGAACATGCACAGGTTCATAGCTAAGGGTGGTGGAGCAGTTTACCTTAGAGGCAGTGGTGGTATTTGCTGTTTCCACCTGGCTCTTCCGCTATCTTATCCTTCTCACCATTACCCACAAGTAGCAATTTCTCTCCCCAAACAAATTCTAAGTGCAACAAAATCTTGAGTTTATTGTGCATGGAATGAAGGAGCTTAACAACTACTTCTAGGTGAGAGAAAAAGTTGATGTCATGAAGAAATGTGGAAGTCATTAAAGCAAGGGTGAGAAGCTAAAGTTTTGTGCCTGATGATTTTAAATAATTTTAAAGTTGCTATTGACTAAGTTCTGATTAGGTGCAGACTACTGTACAAGATATTTTCATATATCATCTAATTTCATTCTCATCAACACTGTACAATATTGGTGTTTCCTAGCCTGGTTTTTAGATGAAAAAAAAAAAGTTTCTAGAGATTGACTTGTCCAAGGTCACCCTGCTCATAAGTGATCATCCAACACACACACACAACTCATACCTGCCAGACCCCAGGTCCCTGATTTCAGCCCTGACCCCAGGAAGCACTTCTCACACTTCACAGGGGGTGTTCTGCTTGCATTATTTTTGCATGTCTGTGCAAGAGGAGTTGTAGTTTTACTCACAATGACTTAGGATTTCTCAACAAAATATTTTGGCATCTAAGATATTACACATTTTTCACGTAGAGTTCAAGACTCTTTTTCTCTGGGTACCCCAATACTCACTGACTCCACATGGATGTTTCACAGATCTAAACTCATGGATCCAAAATAAAACACCAATTGAACACCCAATCAGACCTCCTCTTCCTTCCCACTTTACTCATCATTGGGAGGTTGAAGGAAGTTATAGGCTATCTCCCAAGTCAAATTTGAGATACATCTTTAACTGCTCCTCATGGTGGTGGGCCACTAACAGGTCTGATTTTTCCCCCCCTTCTATGTCTCTGATGCTCTTTCTCTGCTCCATTTTGATATCCTGCTGTCCTCCTGTCCTCCATGGTAGGGTTAAGTTTCCAGGTCTTGCTCTTTTTTCTATTCTCTCCATACACCCTTCTCTCTCTTTTTTGGCCGGCATGTGGGATCTTATTTTCCTGACTGGGTATTGAAGGTGCGCCCCCTGCCGTGGAAGCCTGGAGGCTTACCCACTGGGCCACCCGGAAGTCCCTCCATATACCCATCTTCTGTGGTGATCCAGTGATGCTCAATGTCTTCTGTACCATCTTAAGATGCTGTGCTAGGCTATGCTAAGTTGGTTCAGTTGAGTCCAACTCTTCATGACCTTAGGGACTGTATAGCCCGCCAGGCTCCTCTGTCCATGGGATTCTCCAGGCAAGAATACTGGAGTGGGTTGCTATGCCCTTCTCCAGGGGATCTTCCTAACCCAGGGGCTGAACCCATGTCTCTTAGATCTCCTGCATTGGCAAGCAGATTCTGTACCGCTAGCGCCATCTGTCTTAAGACTCTAATAAATTCTAAATTTATGTCACTGCTCAGAAGTAACATTCTCTTATCTCAATCATCCTTTCTCTTTGTTTGCCCCGACTCCCTGTCATTATCCCAAATAGATGCGTAAAAATTAACATCTCCAAAACAAAGTTGATCTTCCTCCCCAGAACCTGTACTTCCTCTAGTGCTTCAAGGCTTACCATCCTCTAAGTGGATCAAATTAGAGATGTAGTATCATTTTGAAGAGTTCTCGTTGTTCCACCTATCTCCACCTAAACATCAAACCCCACACAAGTCCTATTTACACCACTTCCTGCACACTTCCTAAGTCTTTTCACTTTACACTGTTCCCTTGACCACTTCCCTGATTTGATCAGGCACCCATCACCAACTTCATTAACTCACATTACTGCTCAGCCCTTGTGATGGTTTTGCCACCAGGCTGGTACCCATTCAGTCTGTTCTCCATGCTATAACTTTTCTTTAAAAAAATAATCCTATCTTGGCTGCTGGATTTTCTCTGCAACGGCCTACATTCTGTCTGTGGAGTGTGCTTTTCTCTGAATCTGAATAAATCAATTTCTTACCTATCACTGTGTCTTTCACTGAATTCTTCTCTGCAAAGAGACATGAAGAACCTGAGCTCCTGTTAGGTCCTGAAACCAGTGCTCCTTAGAGCTGAAAATATGCACAATGTCGGCCCTGTTTCTATACTTTGGAGACGGGAATGTTGGAGCTGAAAATCTGCAAAGAGCGAACACAGCCCTCCCCGCAGTCTCTTCCCATGGAAATAGCCCATAAGCACCAGACTTTCCTGTGGACTCACTTCAGTACCAGTCCCTCCCCTGGCCACTTCCCTGGCCAAACCCAGATACTTAATCCCCACTCTTGGCTGCAACACTCCTTTCAGCCTGCTGGCCTCTTGGCCTCCAGGGCAGCCTGGCCCCTCTCTCCCCCTTTCTCCCTGAACCCTTCATCCCTCTTGGACCCCTTGCCATGATTACTTAAGTCCAATATGAACAAACCTGTTCATCCCCCGTTAAAAAAAATAATCCTATCTTTATTGACTTTAACATTTTAACTTTTTTTTTTCATACTTTGCCTTTGTTCCCAGGAGAGAGACCAAACTCTGTAATGTGATCTCAGATCTTTGCCATTTATTTTAATCCATCTCTAATTTGGTTATTTTATAGACTTGAAATAGTGGAAGTGAAAGTCAGCCAGTCGCCAAGCCATGGAATTCTTCAGGCAAGAATACTGGAGTGGGTAGTCGTTCCCTTCTCCAGGGGATCTTCCCAACCCAGGAATGCAATACAGACAGATTCTTTAGCAGCTGAGCCCTGTATAGGCTTAAATTATTTAATTTTTTATCAAAATTATAACAAAGCCTTGAGCGCAGATGATGATTACATGGTATGGTGTATCATGTATTTTAGAAATTATTATTTCTTCTTGAACTGTGTACTATGATAGCTGTATGTAAGATTATATAGTTTACATTCACTTCAATCCATCTGTGGGAAAGGGAAGCAATCATGTAATAAGCATGAATCAAGAATACCGTTTCCACTGGAATTATTTGAGCAACAAAAAGAAGTAAATGAAATCAACTGAATAAATATTTTGAAAATAAGTTTGCTGTGTTACCTCCAACATCCCCCAACACACACACACAAAAGCCCAACAAATGAAAATAACTTGAAGAAACCTCTGAAACTAACTAAGGCACTAACCCCTTGCTGCTCAATTGCTTAGTCATGTCCGACTCTGCGACCCCATGGATTGTTGCTCACCAGGCTCCCCGTCCATAGAATTTCCTGGGCAAGAACACTGCAGTGAGTTGCCATTTCCTTCTCCACCTTGATTACAGACAGCATACTGCCGATTTACTGTTAATTTCCTGTGGACTCACTTCAGTACCAGTCCCTCCCCTGGCCACTTCCCTGGCCAAACCCAGATACTTAATCCCCACTCTTGGCTGCAACACTCCTTTCAGCCTGCTGGCCTCTTGGCCTCCAGGGCAGCCTGGCCCCTCTCTCCCCCTTTCTCCCTGAACCCTTCATCCCTCTTGGACCCCTTGCCATGATTACTTAAGTCCAATATGAACAAACCTGTTCATCCCCCGTTAAAAAAAATAATCCTATCTTTATTGACTTTAACATTTTAACTTTTTTTTTTCATACTTTGCCTTTGTTCCCAGGAGAGAGACCAAACTCTGTAATGTGATCTCAGATCTTTGCCATTTATTTTAATCCATCTCTAATTTGGTTATTTTATAGACTTGAAATAGTGGAAGTGAAAGTCAGCCAGTCGCCAAGCCATGGAATTCTTCAGGCAAGAATACTGGAGTGGGTAGTCGTTCCCTTCTCCAGGGGATCTTCCCAACCCAGGAATGCAATACAGACAGATTCTTTAGCAGCTGAGCCCTGTATAGGCTTAAATTATTTAATTTTTTATCAAAATTATAACAAAGCCTTGAGCGCAGAT
This sequence comes from Tragulus kanchil, assembly GCA_022376925.1. Classification (NCBI taxonomy): domain Eukaryota; kingdom Metazoa; phylum Chordata; class Mammalia; order Artiodactyla; family Tragulidae; genus Tragulus; species Tragulus kanchil. The sequence continues at coordinate 137,444,482 of JAIOJX010000023.1, forward strand.
GATGATTACATGGTATGGTGTATCATGTATTTTAGAAATTATTATTTCTTCTTGAACTGTGTACTATGATAGCTGTATGTAAGATTATATAGTTTACATTCACTTCAATCCATCTGTGGGAAAGGGAAGCAATCATGTAATAAGCATGAATCAAGAATACCGTTTCCACTGGAATTATTTGAGCAACAAAAAGAAGTAAATGAAATCAACTGAATAAATATTTTGAAAATAAGTTTGCTGTGTTACCTCCAACATCCCCCAACACACACACACAAAAGCCCAACAAATGAAAATAACTTGAAGAAACCTCTGAAACTAACTAAGGCACTAACCCCTTGCTGCTCAATTGCTTAGTCATGTCCGACTCTGCGACCCCATGGATTGTTGCTCACCAGGCTCCCCGTCCATAGAATTTCCTGGGCAAGAACACTGCAGTGAGTTGCCATTTCCTTCTCCACCTTGATTACAGACAGCATACTAAATGACACAGATATTACTGTTAATTTTATTAGGTGTGATCATGCACAATCATGTCTAATAAAATGTAAGAATAAAATGCCATAATATTGGAGATTACAAAAAAATACTTCAGCAAAAAAAAAAAAAAAGACATGAAACAAATGTCGAAAAACTTTGATAATCGTTACATCTGGGAAATGTATTTCATGTGATTCATTGTTCTAATCTCTTGACTTTTGTCTTCACTTGAAATATTTTGAAAGGAACACTGACTTCCTCAAGGATTGATTAACACCGATGTAATAAGGTCTAAAATGCATCGTCAGGTAGACACCACCTCCTAAACATAAATACTCTCAATCCTGTCCAGTCCTCTCATTACCATAGTGGATGTTCATTATATTTTGCCTTGGTGAATACAATACCCTCCTATTTGCTGTTCCTAACTCAAATTTTATAGTCTATGGTGAGTGCCACGGTCTTCAGCCAGGCACCAACCAAAGGTGCTGAAATATCAATCAGGATATTTTAGTCACTAAATCATGTCTGACTCTTGTGCAACCCTAGGGATTGTAGCCCACCAGGCTTCTCTGTCCATGGAGTTTCCCAAGCAAGAATACTGGAGTGGGTTATCATTCCTTTCTCCAGGGGATCTTTCTGGCCCAGGGATCAAACCTCTGTTTCCTACACTGTAGGTGGATTCTTTACCACTGACCACCAGGGAAGCCCACAGACCTTGGTAATGGAATATAAAGATCAGCTAGAATGAAGACTTTGTAAGGTGCTAAAGGCAACTCATTTCCATCATTTAAATTTGCATTTTGAAGACAGGGTGCAGGAAATCCGTGGATAATTTCTTTATTATAGAATTCTGCCCACTTCAATGGAACCCAAATTTTACTTGCAGTTCATTTGAACTTGGCATCATAATCATTAGAATTTTCTTTTCTTCCTGTTGTTTCTCCAACCACAAAGACTAAGACTTCAGGACTGAAGCTCAAAACCTGGATGGATTGCAGGTGTGTTATAGTGAACATGAACAATGGTTATTCAGTGTTCTTGTAAAAGGAGTGAGGCATAATGAAATAAATTCTTGAGGTTGCAGCCAAAAAAAAAAAAGATCACAGAAATCTGCTTGATCTTCACATCACTAAATTTTGAGTGTGTTTCCTTTGGATGAATATAAAACACTGATTTCCTTAAGTTTCAAAGGGGACATTTTCAGATGGGCTATTAGTAAATGAGCTATGATAGTAAAATTCCAAATAAATGATGAGTGGGAACAAAGTTGTTAGTTTAAAACTGGGAGATCCCCGTGGCCCCAGGTCCTGGAATATTGCCTTGGCTGCAACAGAGCAAAGACCAAAGAAATGCTCCTCCAAAAATCTTTAAAATACTTTCAAGAATATGCAACTAGGATATATGAACCCATACTTCCATGTTAAAGACTTTTACATCAAAAAACTTTTAAGTTAATCTGCTGGAAGTTATTTATCCAATGGGATATCTTGAGCGGAAACCAAATAGAAAATGGATTTATGTTTCCAAAATTTGTTTTACAATCATTTTGGTTGAACTACTTGTATTGTTGAAAGCAAAGGGTACCCCACTTCTTACAATGGTGATTGTTTCAACCAAATGTTTCAATATAACACTGAGAATTATTTGTTAAGAAATGGCAGAAGGTAATGCAAGTTCAACAGTTTATATGACTATCTGTCCATAGAAGTCTCAACTTTTAAAATTAAGAATTAAAATGCTATGTCTATTTGGTGAGTGCAATGAAAACCTACCACTTAAAGCCTGTTCTGTAGATTTTGTCTGAAAAATTAAATGCTACCTTAAGGATTACTTAAAACAGGTACAAAAGCTTTTAAATTATTAAATACATTGCTAGAATGAAGACTTTGTAAGGTGCTAAAGGCAACTCATTTCCATCATTTAAATTTGCATTTTGAAGACAGGGTGCAGGAAATCCGTGGATAATTTCTTTATTATAGAATTCTGCCCACTTCAATGGAACCCAAATTTTACTTGCAGTTCATTTGAACTTGGCATCATAATCATTAGAATTTTCTTTTCTTCCTGTTGTTTCTCCAACCACAAAGACTAAGACTTCAGGACTGAAGCTCAAAACCTGGATGGATTGCAGGTGTGTTATAGTGAACATGAACAATGGTTATTCAGTGTTCTTGTAAAAGGAGTGAGGCATAATGAAATAAATTCTTGAGGTTGCAGCCAAAAAAAAAAAAGATCACAGAAATCTGCTTGATCTTCACATCACTAAATTTTGAGTGTGTTTCCTTTGGATGAATATAAAACACTGATTTCCTTAAGTTTCAAAGGGGACATTTTCAGATGGGCTATTAGTAAATGAGCTATGATAGTAAAATTCCAAATAAATGATGAGTGGGAACAAAGTTGTTAGTTTAAAACTGGGAGATCCCCGTGGCCCCAGGTCCTGGAATATTGCCTTGGCTGCAACAGAGCAAAGACCAAAGAAATGCTCCTCCAAAAATCTTTAAAATACTTTCAAGAATATGCAACTAGGATATATGAACCCATACTTCCATGTTAAAGACTTTTACATCAAAAAACTTTTAAGTTAATCTGCTGGAAGTTATTTATCCAATGGGATATCTTGAGCGGAAACCAAATAGAAAATGGATTTATGTTTCCAAAATTTGTTTTACAATCATTTTGGTTGAACTACTTGTATTGTTGAAAGCAAAGGGTACCCCACTTCTTACAATGGTGATTGTTTCAACCAAATGTTTCAATATAACACTGAGAATTATTTGTTAAGAAATGGCAGAAGGTAATGCAAGTTCAACAGTTTATATGACTATCTGTCCATAGAAGTCTCAACTTTTAAAATTAAGAATTAAAATGCTATGTCTATTTGGTGAGTGCAATGAAAACCTACCACTTAAAGCCTGTTCTGTAGATTTTGTCTGAAAAATTAAATGCTACCTTAAGGATTACTTAAAACAGGTACAAAAGCTTTTAAATTATTAAATACATTGCATGAGGCATCAAATAATTGATCAATTCATTAAAAAAATCAATTCAAATACAGATAATCCAAACCAATTGTTTTGCAGTGGTAAAACCATGTTGATTACACATTCCCCTGAGACAGTCTTATAACTCAGTTTCAATTGCAACATTAAAAGTAAAACAGTAACCCAACATATATTCAAATTAAGTCAATTATTTATTTTCCTCTTGTGTATAAAATTATTTATATATATATATATATATAAAATATTTATTTGCTTATTTATTTACTTGTAGAATTTCCCTACCAGTAAGAAGACTAAGAAAAAACATAATATAGTTAAGGATCTTTAGTACATTTCAGGGTACAAAACAATAATAAAATTTACCAAAAATTCCAAGTTGTCTCAGTTGGAAGAGGCAGAATGACAAAGCTTTATGGTTTTTCCAGTAGTCACATACAGATGTGAGAGATGGACCATAAAGAAGGCTTGAGCACCAAAGAACTGATACTTTTGAACCATGGTACTGGAGAAGACTCTTGGGAGTCCCTTGGACAGCAAGGAGATCAAATCAATTAATCCTAAAGAAGGTCAACCCTGACTATTCACTTGAAGGACTGATGATGAGGTTGAAGCTCTAATACCTTGGCTACCTGACGTGAAGAGCCGACTCATCGGAAAAAATCCTGATGCTAGGAAAGATTGAGGGCAGGAGCAGAAGGGGGCAACAGGGGATGAGATGGTTGAATGGTATCACCAAGCAATGGGCATGAATGAGCAAACTCCAAGAGATAGTGAAGGCCAGGGAAGCCTGGAGAGCTGCAGTCCATGAGGTCGCAAAGAGTCAGATGTGACTCAGCGATGGACAACAGTGAAAAGTAAAACAGCCAGATTGAACTAAGAAACACCAATTTTTGCATCTACTAATGACAATTATTTTTAATAAATAATATAATTTGCTGGGAATTTCGTGGATCTCTAATGCTTAGTAGAAATGCTTCTTCAATTATTTCTTTAAGATAATGACTAAAGCCTGTTCTGTAGATTTTGTCTGAAAAATTAAATGCTACCTTAAGGATTACTTAAAACAGGTACAAAAGCTTTTAAATTATTAAATACATTGCATGAGGCATCAAATAATTGATCAATTCATTAAAAAAATCAATTCAAATACAGATAATCCAAACCAATTGTTTTGCAGTGGTAAAACCATGTTGATTACACATTCCCCTGAGACAGTCTTATAACTCAGTTTCAATTGCAACATTAAAAGTAAAACAGTAACCCAACATATATTCAAATTAAGTCAATTATTTATTTTCCTCTTGTGTATAAAATTATTTATATATATATATATATATAAAATATTTATTTGCTTATTTATTTACTTGTAGAATTTCCCTACCAGTAAGAAGACTAAGAAAAAACATAATATAGTTAAGGATCTTTAGTACATTTCAGGGTACAAAACAATAATAAAATTTACCAAAAATTCCAAGTTGTCTCAGTTGGAAGAGGCAGAATGACAAAGCTTTATGGTTTTTCCAGTAGTCACATACAGATGTGAGAGATGGACCATAAAGAAGGCTTGAGCACCAAAGAACTGATACTTTTGAACCATGGTACTGGAGAAGACTCTTGGGAGTCCCTTGGACAGCAAGGAGATCAAATCAATTAATCCTAAAGAAGGTCAACCCTGACTATTCACTTGAAGGACTGATGATGAGGTTGAAGCTCTAATACCTTGGCTACCTGACGTGAAGAGCCGACTCATCGGAAAAAATCCTGATGCTAGGAAAGATTGAGGGCAGGAGCAGAAGGGGGCAACAGGGGATGAGATGGTTGAATGGTATCACCAAGCAATGGGCATGAATGAGCAAACTCCAAGAGATAGTGAAGGCCAGGGAAGCCTGGAGAGCTGCAGTCCATGAGGTCGCAAAGAGTCAGATGTGACTCAGCGATGGACAACAGTGAAAAGTAAAACAGCCAGATTGAACTAAGAAACACCAATTTTTGCATCTACTAATGACAATTATTTTTAATAAATAATATAATTTGCTGGGAATTTCGTGGATCTCTAATGCTTAGTAGAAATGCTTCTTCATTATTCAATTAATAACTTTAAGATTGCAAATGATCTAAATACTTCTTTATAGAACAATTTTTCAAGGAAATTTTCCCTAAATGTTTCAACCATGAGGAAGGAAAATATACACAATAAACAGGGAGCTTTATGTAAACAATAAAAGATAAATATATTTTGTATTAGTATTTACTAAAAATCAAATATTACTAAAGAAAATGTCAAAAATGAATTTCTAAATCCTGTGTGTCTTTTAACATTCAAAAACTCACTATGACTTTAATTCTACTATTGTACTTTTTGAATTTTTTGTTTGTTTTGGTGATTTAGTTTAAGAAACAGCTCATATCTTTCAAGCTCTGGAATGGTGTAAATCATTACAGTGGTTTCACGTTTTCATGGGATCAAGGAAACAACAGTAAGCTCATAAAACAGATACCACTAATTATGCAGAGGAGAAGTCATAAAGTTACTGGGAGAAGCATGTTTTATATTCATGGACACATCATTAAAAGTTTAAGACATGCTATCAAATTCTACATTTTAATACTATACCCAACAGCATTAAACCCTTCCAACAAGAAAATCAGATTGTTTAATGATCCTTTTTTGTCACACTGGTTTTATATGTCTGCAGTTGAAGCAGATGTGGAATTTGTATTGCTGGACTTTTTAAAAAAATAACTAGACAATTAAAAAATCACTTTATCCCTAACTACATCTAGTTTTAAAAAAAGATCTGAATGATCTTTCAACATCCATCTCTTAAATAAAGTGTATTTATTGAGGTAATAAGCCTTGATTCTAGTTCAAATGTGTGTGTGTGTGTTTTGAGATAATGATTTGGACTTTCTTTGGAACAAATGAAAACATAAAGGAACTTTATGTTTAATGATAAAACAGCTTCCATTTTCCATTTTCAAAAATGAAAACTAAGAAATAAACTCACATTTCATGGGGCACATATGCAAAGACAAAAGTTGGTCTGATCACCAAGAGAAATCACTGAGAAATCAAAAAATCATACAAAAAGTTAATAGTACAGACAGCACTTTTAAGAGATGTTCTTAGCTAGACCATCAGAAACATGTGCCGGCACTGGGATGCATATTTCAGAAGCAGCCTTTTTTAACGTCTTCACAAAGAGACTAAGATTTTCTATCTTAATTTGTGTACAATTCTAAAAGATTTCCATTTGTACATAAATGCTTTGCATTCCACTGTTTAAGCACATCTTAGAGTCAACCCTACAATATACACTTTCTTGAGCATTTAATGAGAATTTTCCATGCTGATAGCTTCAAGCTTAATCTCAAAGTGAAAGTAAAATATAGTCCTGGCAAATTCAGAGATGAGACCCCAAAGGCTGCAAATGAAAGGAGGGGAGAAAGAAAAAAAGAAAAGCAACTAGTTGTTGGGGATAAGAAAGAAAGCATGGGAAAAGCAAAGTCATTGAAAATTTTTAGACTCTACAGGAGAGATTTATGCACCAGCTCAGCGCCTGGACTACAGGAACCATTTAAAGGAATTTGGTGAGGGTTTATTCTTGGAACTTGGTGAGGTCAGCTGTGCCAGTGGACACCCATGGGAAGCAGGGAAAGAACCTGGGGCTGCTGTCTGGTTTGGTGGGCTTACTTTGCTATAATTTCACCATTATTCAATCATTTCTTTCTTTATTTTTTATACATATTGTGATGGACCTCAAAGGATGAAAATGTATGGATAAAATACTGAAAAAAAAAAATTCTCTACCTTCAGTTTTTGGATTTACAGGGTAAAGACAGATCCTGGGTTAACAGTTTGAAAGCTACAGTACACACATCAAAATGGACATTTGTAACTTGCATAAACACAAGTTCATTGATGTCATGACCTACAATGTGAATAACATCAGTTTTTCACAACTAACTGTACTAAACTGGAATATAGAGGGAAAAGCAGATGATAGAGAATAGGAGAGAGACAGAGAGAGAGCTCATTATTATATGCCAACCTATCTTTTGATAAAACTTTTAAATTTATACATACACATATACTAGATATTATTAAGCACCAGACATTTTGCAAGTTCTGATATTGTATATAATATATATAACTGTAAGTACTTTATATATATTATATACTTATATGTATAAAAGTTTATTTAACCCTCTTGACAACTTCAGAGGTAGATACTATTCTTGTTCTCATTTTGTAGTGAGAGACAGAGGCAAAGCCTGCCCAAGCTCCTAGAACTCGTAAATGAAGGACCAAGTTTAAAAACTAAGCAATTTATGAAAGGTTCTCAGAATATAATGTAATCTTGGTCTATCTTACAAATCAGGCTCTCTCTCTCTCTCTCTCTCTCTCTCTCTATATATATATATATATATATATATATATACCCCCAAACTCAAATTACAGAGATTTTTAATTGTCTGTAGATATACACTTATTTTATTAACTTATTTTATAAGTGTAAAAGCTTATGTTTCACACTATCTGAATCTCTGCTTGTGGACAAATCTTCAATGCGAGGCACCATGGACATGATAATTTTGGCACTAAATCCACTTAATCTGCAAAAGTGAAGAAGTACAGATTTGGTCCTTTGAGGTTAACTGATATGTAAATGTTTTCAGTGAAATTACTGATACATGAACTAGCCCAGAACTGTTCCGAGCTGTCAGGAATCGGCTCTAACAAATTTGGAGCTGGTTTTAATTTAAGCACTACAAGTGAAACACAGCAAACTCAGAAGAAAACAGGGTTGCTCATTTGCATCTTCAATTTCATAATGCCTCTAATTGTCCAGTTATGAAAGTCAGATCCAAAGGCTTCTTCTGTTCCAAGATGCAGCTGCTCGACAAAATGAATACTGATTTGATTTTTCTGCAGCGTCCATGTTCATGCGCCCTCCTCATGATGAATAAATAATGCCAGGATGCCGTGGAGTTGGGGACCTTGCCTTGCTTGTGAAAAGGGTTGCATCTGTTTATTCTCAGACATTCCCGATCCTAAAGGAATAAGACACCAGAGGCCTGTGAATGAGAAGGCCTTTTCAGACATACAAAGCCTTCGCTCCTGAATCCACCTTAACCAGTTTGGAGAAAAGAGCTTTTGGCACCAAGGCATCCTTCAGGGAAGACTGATAATGATCGCTAAAGACATACCCGGCTGCTGCCTCCCGCACTTCAAAGGTTTTCTCTCTTAATCAACATTAACTCATCATTCGGCCAGGAATATGGGGACAGCTGTACACAATCTATTTGTTTTAAAACAGATTACAGTCAGGTCCCTCTGCCAAAGTATAAACTTCTTAATATTGCATGTGCTTTCATAGTTTTTTTATCTTGGAACTTTCATTTCTAATGGAGGGTCCCAAATTAGCATTTCTGTCTCAGCTGATGGATTGCCTCTTCCCATAAAAGCAGAGCTAATAGTTTTATCAATTATCCAGATAATTTAAACAACCAGAGTAGGCCAAAGCAAAACTTTTTAAACAACTATCCAAATATTTCAGGCTGAAAAACATATGAAGTCTTCATACTCTACAGCATTTTATGTGGTGTACATAGATATCATACCAGGGTGGTAGTCTTATTATTTGATGTTAATCATCTAATATATGTGGTCATGTCTCTTCTGTTTTTTCTTCTGGAAAATGTAAATCCATGTGTCCTACATGCTTTATCTTTGTTTTGATCTCATGACACTGGCAACCCTAATCGTCTTTATCTCCTGGTGATCCTGATAAGTAGAGGATAACTACAAAGACATTTTATTACCCAGTTAAATAAAAGACTTTTTTAAGATAATGACCTCAGGCCCTAAATTTCACCCCCAGTTGATCTCTCCATCTTTATACAAAAGAATATTAAGCTACAATATCTAAAGTCAATCAGCAATCATCACTTCAAAATGAATTATATATATGTAAGTAGATACGATATACATTAAACAGATCATTTCTGCTACATCAAGTTGTAGTCAACACAAAGTCTCATTCAAATTTGGTTCAAAATAATCCTGTTAATAGGCTTCCCAGGTGGCTCAGTGGGTAAAGAGTCCACCTGCCAATTCAGGAGACGCAGGTTCGATTCCTGGGTTGGGAAGACTGCCTAGAGGAGGGCATGGCAACCCATTTCCAGTATTCTTATCTGGAGAATCCCATGGACAGAGAGGAACCTTGGTGGGCTATAGCTCTTAGGGTCACAAAGAGCTTAGGAAGTACGTGAATGAGAAGGCCTTTTCAGACATACAAAGCCTTCGCTCCTGAATCCACCTTAACCAGTTTGGAGAAAAGAGCTTTTGGCACCAAGGCATCCTTCAGGGAAGACTGATAATGATCGCTAAAGACATACCCGGCTGCTGCCTCCCGCACTTCAAAGGTTTTCTCTCTTAATCAACATTAACTCATCATTCGGCCAGGAATATGGGGACAGCTGTACACAATCTATTTGTTTTAAAACAGATTACAGTCAGGTCCCTCTGCCAAAGTATAAACTTCTTAATATTGCATGTGCTTTCATAGTTTTTTTATCTTGGAACTTTCATTTCTAATGGAGGGTCCCAAATTAGCATTTCTGTCTCAGCTGATGGATTGCCTCTTCCCATAAAAGCAGAGCTAATAGTTTTATCAATTATCCAGATAATTTAAACAACCAGAGTAGGCCAAAGCAAAACTTTTTAAACAACTATCCAAATATTTCAGGCTGAAAAACATATGAAGTCTTCATACTCTACAGCATTTTATGTGGTGTACATAGATATCATACCAGGGTGGTAGTCTTATTATTTGATGTTAATCATCTAATATATGTGGTCATGTCTCTTCTGTTTTTTCTTCTGGAAAATGTAAATCCATGTGTCCTACATGCTTTATCTTTGTTTTGATCTCATGACACTGGCAACCCTAATCGTCTTTATCTCCTGGTGATCCTGATAAGTAGAGGATAACTACAAAGACATTTTATTACCCAGTTAAATAAAAGACTTTTTTAAGATAATGACCTCAGGCCCTAAATTTCACCCCCAGTTGATCTCTCCATCTTTATACAAAAGAATATTAAGCTACAATATCTAAAGTCAATCAGCAATCATCACTTCAAAATGAATTATATATATGTAAGTAGATACGATATACATTAAACAGATCATTTCTGCTACATCAAGTTGTAGTCAACACAAAGTCTCATTCAAATTTGGTTCAAAATAATCCTGTTAATAGGCTTCCCAGGTGGCTCAGTGGGTAAAGAGTCCACCTGCCAATTCAGGAGACGCAGGTTCGATTCCTGGGTTGGGAAGACTGCCTAGAGGAGGGCATGGCAACCCATTTCCAGTATTCTTATCTGGAGAATCCCATGGACAGAGAGGAACCTTGGTGGGCTATAGCTCTTAGGGTCACAAAGAGCTGAACCTGACTGAAACAACAGACCACCCATGAAATCTCATTAACAGTATAAATGATTACAAAACTAGAAAATGTTCATATTATGTACTATTTGTATTGATTTTTGAGCAGTTTGTTGATAATTCAGTCTAAGTCATTACATCCATTGTACTTATTACTGAATCAAACAAGGGACTTTTTACTAAATTACTTTGCTACAGCGTTAGATGAGAATTAGTGAATATTTCTTTCAGTCCTATAATTCTAATATCTCTTGCTGGTAATGTCTTTCAAAAATCATTTACATTTTTGTTAGAAATGTAGGAAGGGAAAAATAAATGTGCATTCAAATTTTATTTTCAAAGATGTACTGTGGAGATGTTGCTTTTATGACTTTACAACTTCTTAGGTTAATAAAAGCCCTTTTTACTAAATTCAGTTTTTCACTTACAGTTCATATTATGCAGGAAATGAAGCGAAGGCTTTGAATGTTTATCAGGGAGGTTCATCTGGCTTCTATGATTTTCCATTATCAAGCATTTCATAAATGAAACACTGAAAGAAGTGAAGACCCACAGAAGAGAAGGAACGAAAGACCTCAGAGAATTAGAATCTCTTTTCTCCTATTTACATGAGAAAGAGCACTAGTTGCCAGTAAAGGGAGTGCCCCTAAACCTCAGCACAAGAGTAAATGTAGTCTGGAGCTCTGATCTCCTTCCCACCACGTGTTCTAATCCTGAGAGATCCAGCGATGCCAAGATTTAATCATCACTCTGCTACCTTCACACCTTCCAAGGCAGGAGGAAACTTCTGCCTCTGTCTAGATTCCCAAATGCAGACACATTTCCTAAGTGTTTAGGGAAGGTCTGAAAGGACTCCTGTGTTAAGATCCCGCTAGCTTCAAAATGAATTATATATATGTAAGTAGATACGATATACATTAAACAGATCATTTCTGCTACATCAAGTTGTAGTCAACACAAAGTCTCATTCAAATTTGGTTCAAAATAATCCTGTTAATAGGCTTCCCAGGTGGCTCAGTGGGTAAAGAGTCCACCTGCCAATTCAGGAGACGCAGGTTCGATTCCTGGGTTGGGAAGACTGCCTAGAGGAGGGCATGGCAACCCATTTCCAGTATTCTTATCTGGAGAATCCCATGGACAGAGAGGAACCTTGGTGGGCTATAGCTCTTAGGGTCACAAAGAGCTGAACCTGACTGAAACAACAGACCACCCATGAAATCTCATTAACAGTATAAATGATTACAAAACTAGAAAATGTTCATATTATGTACTATTTGTATTGATTTTTGAGCAGTTTGTTGATAATTCAGTCTAAGTCATTACATCCATTGTACTTATTACTGAATCAAACAAGGGACTTTTTACTAAATTACTTTGCTACAGCGTTAGATGAGAATTAGTGAATATTTCTTTCAGTCCTATAATTCTAATATCTCTTGCTGGTAATGTCTTTCAAAAATCATTTACATTTTTGTTAGAAATGTAGGAAGGGAAAAATAAATGTGCATTCAAATTTTATTTTCAAAGATGTACTGTGGAGATGTTGCTTTTATGACTTTACAACTTCTTAGGTTAATAAAAGCCCTTTTTACTAAATTCAGTTTTTCACTTACAGTTCATATTATGCAGGAAATGAAGCGAAGGCTTTGAATGTTTATCAGGGAGGTTCATCTGGCTTCTATGATTTTCCATTATCAAGCATTTCATAAATGAAACACTGAAAGAAGTGAAGACCCACAGAAGAGAAGGAACGAAAGACCTCAGAGAATTAGAATCTCTTTTCTCCTATTTACATGAGAAAGAGCACTAGTTGCCAGTAAAGGGAGTGCCCCTAAACCTCAGCACAAGAGTAAATGTAGTCTGGAGCTCTGATCTCCTTCCCACCACGTGTTCTAATCCTGGAGAGATCCAGCGATGCCAAGATTTAATCATCACTCTGCTACCTTCACACCTTCCAAGGCAGGAGGAAACTTCTGCCTCTGTCTAGATTCCAAGTGCAGACACATTTCCTAAGTGTTTAGGGAAGGTCTGAAAGGACTCCTGTGTTAAGATCCCGCTAGCACAGTTCAGCAGTGGATGAGTGGAAATCTCTTAGAGAGCAGCCCAACTGGAAATGATATTTTTTCTTCTATGTTCTCTCCCTTCTTTCTTCCCAAGCTTTCAGTCCTCCTAATAAAATTCTTGACCGTTCTTATTTAGTTGTTCGGTCCTTAAACAGCCAAAAAAGGAACAGTTGTAAGGTAGTATATTTGCTGATTGAGAGCATAGGTGTTAGAATCACACACTTCCAATTCTGATTCTGCCACCCTCTATGGTGTACTGTTGACTGCTACTTACATCCTCTGATATATAATAGTATCTCTCTATAAGAGTGTGATGAGAATTAAAGGAGAAGAAATATATAATGTGCTTAGCATAGTGTTTGGAAAATATACAAGCTTGATAAATATTAACTATCATTATCAGTTTATACATAATATCCAGATTACTGAAAACAAAGGATAAAATTTGAAAAGGAGTTACTATTAATTATAGAGTGATACTATTGTTCCACTATTATTAATAGCCACAATATCATACAAAGGACTCCAAGTACAATTCTCCCTGCTTTCCTGAGCAAATATGAATATGATTCCTCAATAAGAAATACCTATTAACAGCCATAATTGGGAGAGAGGAGGAACTTACTTTATAGGTTGATTTACATGGTGGTTGTGAGTAAGTCTCTTCAAAATTCCTGAAAGGACACCCAACTCCCAAAGGAAGCAATGCAAACCCTTTGATTGCTATGCTTCAACCATTGTCAAAGTGTTTATTTAGTCTGAACACCTAATTGGTTCATCATCTCTAGAGGTTTTACAGTTTGTCCTTACATTTTAGAATTCATATCACCTGTGGAATCCTTTCCACCAGTATGAGATACCTAGGTTTCAACACTAAGGAGGCACACCCAAGCATTTTACAGCTGGATTCCTTAGAACTTTTCAAGATTAAAATAAGAGTTTTACTCCACATTCGGGTGATGCAAACCCTTACTCTTTATCTTTTCTTGAAATTCTTTTTTCTTTCAGATTCTTAATCAAGCATTTCTCTTGTAATTCTTATTTTTTAAGAAATCAAATTCTAGAATGTTATTTATTTTTATTGTTGAAGTTGCACAAAATTCAAGATATTTGTCCTGAAATATTTAAATCTTAGAGAGCAGCCCAACTGGAAATGATATTTTTTCTTCTATGTTCTCTCCCTTCTTTCTTCCCAAGCTTTCAGTCCTCCTAATAAAATTCTTGACCGTTCTTATTTAGTTGTTCGGTCCTTAAACAGCCAAAAAAGGAACAGTTGTAAGGTAGTATATTTGCTGATTGAGAGCATAGGTGTTAGAATCACACACTTCCAATTCTGATTCTGCCACCCTCTATGGTGTACTGTTGACTGCTACTTACATCCTCTGATATATAATAGTATCTCTCTATAAGAGTGTGATGAGAATTAAAGGAGAAGAAATATATAATGTGCTTAGCATAGTGTTTGGAAAATATACAAGCTTGATAAATATTAACTATCATTATCAGTTTATACATAATATCCAGATTACTGAAAACAAAGGATAAAATTTGAAAAAGGAGTTACTATTAATTATAGAGTGATACTATTGTTCCACTATTATTAATAGCCACAATATCATACAAAGGACTCCAAGTACAATTCTCCCTGCTTTCCTGAGCAAATATGAATATGATTCCTCAATAAGAAATACCTATTAACAGCCATAATTGGGAGAGAGGAGGAACTTACTTTATAGGTTGATTTACATGGTGGTTGTGAGTAAGTCTCTTCAAAATTCCTGAAAGGACACCCAACTCCCAAAGGAAGCAATGCAAACCCTTTGATTGCTATGCTTCAACCATTGTCAAAGTGTTTATTTAGTCTGAACACCTAATTGGTTCATCATCTCTAGAGGTTTTACAGTTTGTCCTTACATTTTAGAATTCATATCACCTGTGGAATCCTTTCCACCAGTATGAGATACCTAGGTTTCAACACTAAGGAGGCACACCCAAGCATTTTACAGCTGGATTCCTTAGAACTTTTCAAGATTAAAATAAGAGTTTTACTCCACATTCGGGTGATGCAAACCCTTACTCTTTATCTTTTCTTGAAATTCTTTTTTCTTTCAGATTCTTAATCAAGCATTTCTCTTGTAATTCTTATTTTTTAAGAAATCAAATTCTAGAATGTTATTTATTTTTATTGTTGAAGTTGCACAAAATTCAAGATATTTGTCCTGAAATATTTAAATATCAGAGACCTGAGTATTGGGTAGGTACAATTATTAATAAATGAAATATTAACAAAAAAATCACTCAGGATGAAACTGAAACTCAAAAACTCCATAGATTCTAGGGAAGGAAAATAATTGACTGAAAAATGTATTAAAAAATGAAATAGCCAAAAGAGGAAAAATTCCACCTAAATAAGAGCATGTTTGAGTTGATTTGAAGAAATTAAAGATGAAATGGATCATGATTCATGTCTTTTGAATGGACATATCCATTAAAAGTATTGATAAAGGTCACATTCCACTGAAAATTATTTAGGTAGTACAAACAATTCACATGTTACAACATTTAATCATATGGAAGATGTGTTATGGGGCAGTTTCGCTGGAATAACTTTATTTTGGATAGGTAAACTTCTTTAAGATTTTTTGATGTGGACCATTTTTAAAGTCTTTATTGAATTTGTTACAATATTGATTCTGTTTTATGTGTTGGTTTGTTGGTCCTGAATCATGTGAGATCTTAGCTCCCTGACCAGTGACCTGGACCCTTACCCCTGCATTGAAAGGCAAAGTCTTAAGCAATGGACCACCAGGGAAGTCCCTGAACTTCCTAAAGTAAGAATGGGTTTCCATCCTTTGAGGCAGAGCAAGCTAAGAAGCTGGAAACTCTAAATTCCACCTTCATCTAATCTAATTAAATTTTATAAACCTAAAAATCTATGTTTTGATGTACTATCTTTTCTAAGAGTTAAGGATGATTCCTTAATAATTAATAATTCAAAGTGAATAATAAATGAAATCTCTTTCAAGTGAGAGTTTCTTTAAAAAATTTTCTGTAAGAAATCATTCATATATCTTAGGCATTTGATCACATACCTAAGTATTTCTGTGCTACATCATTTTATCCAAAGCTGCACATAGGTGATTTTTTAGAATGTTCTTACTTTGGATAAAATAAGCTATATGAAGTCAATTTCCCTACCTTCCAAAATTAAAGACTTTCCAACATTTTAAATGACGTGTGAGAGGAGGATATATTTAAGAAGGAAAATGGCTTATTACTCAAGGTTTTCCAAGTGTTTATATATTTTTGTCCACATATGAGAAAATATAACTAAGATAATATTAAATAATTGATCAGCAATACCAATTGTGTCCATATACAATGAAGAGTTAGAGAAATTATCAAAAGAAAGATTCTCCTCAAATACTCAGTTTCATGAAATATCTATATAACTAAGGCTAATTTTCTTGAACTAGAAAAGCCAAAAGAGGAAAAATTCCACCTAAATAAGAGCATGTTTGAGTTGATTTGAAGAAATTAAAGATGAAATGGATCATGATTCATGTCTTTTGAATGGACATATCCATTAAAAGTATTGATAAAGGTCACATTCCACTGAAAATTATTTAGGTAGTACAAACAATTCACATGTTACAACATTTAATCATATGGAAGATGTGTTATGGGGCAGTTTCGCTGGAATAACTTTATTTTGGATAGGTAAACTTCTTTAAGATTTTTTGATGTGGACCATTTTTAAAGTCTTTATTGAATTTGTTACAATATTGATTCTGTTTTATGTGTTGGTTTGTTGGTCCTGAATCATGTGAGATCTTAGCTCCCTGACCAGTGACCTGGACCCTTACCCCTGCATTGAAAGGCAAAGTCTTAAGCAATGGACCACCAGGGAAGTCCCTGAACTTCCTAAAGTAAGAATGGGTTTCCATCCTTTGAGGCAGAGCAAGCTAAGAAGCTGGAAACTCTAAATTCCACCTTCATCTAATCTAATTAAATTTTATAAACCTAAAAATCTATGTTTTGATGTACTATCTTTTCTAAGAGTTAAGGATGATTCCTTAATAATTAATAATTCAAAGTGAATAATAAATGAAATCTCTTTCAAGTGAGAGTTTCTTTAAAAAATTTTCTGTAAGAAATCATTCATATATCTTAGGCATTTGATCACATACCTAAGTATTTCTGTGCTACATCATTTTATCCAAAGCTGCACATAGGTGATTTTTTAGAATGTTCTTACTTTGGATAAAATAAGCTATATGAAGTCAATTTCCCTACCTTCCAAAATTAAAGACTTTCCAACATTTTAAATGACGTGTGAGAGGAGGATATATTTAAGAAGGAAAATGGCTTATTACTCAAGGTTTTCCAAGTGTTTATATATTTTTGTCCACATATGAGAAAATATAACTAAGATAATATTAAATAATTGATCAGCAATACCAATTGTGTCCATATACAATGAAGAGTTAGAGAAATTATCAAAAGAAAGATTCTCCTCAAATACTCAGTTTCATGAAATATCTATATAACTAAGGCAAAAATGACATTCTATCTTGAACTATGTGGATAATTGGCTCAATTCTCTAATTTATTGTGCAAATGTAGTCACCATTGGAATGACAAAATTGTATCTATTATAAAGAGACCTCAAAAGGCTGAGCCATCCAGGTCAGAAAATTGAAAACAAAGCCAAATGTTTACCCCAAATCAAACCCAGAACTTCTTTTGAAATTCTCTGAGAGAGCAATCATTTCCAATGTCTTTTCACCTTCTGGTATGAAATGGGAGTCAAACTGGAAATACTGAACCGCTTTAAGAAAGGCAGTAAAACAAAAACAAGCCTTCTTGTACGACTTCCAGATGAAAGAGTTTTGAATAAGCATTTAATCATGTGGATCCCAGTTCAAGCCACACTGAACCTCAAAGGTTTACCTGGGCTCATTATTTAGAATTCACTAAGGAATGGAAACTCATTGCATGTACTAGGAAGGTGAAATGATTTCTTAAGGAAACTGAATGTTTATGTTAAGCCCATAGTTGTGGTGCATCTGGCCAAAGGGAGCTACAGAAAGGTAAAGCCCTGCCAGGCTAAATAAAGATGGTTTTGTTTTCAAATTCCGTGCTCTCAAAATCTTGAGTCTTTTTATGCTTGTACAGGATTTTAAGTCAGAATCAATGTGCCAGTTATTAATTACTTTCTTAGCCAGCTTTAAATTTCTGTCAATTCCTAGGGTTTTAAAAATATTCATGGAAAGATCATTGTTTAGTATATGATAAGAAATATTAATAAAATAAAATAGTATTAACCACCTATGAACTGTCCACAAGACACTCATTTGATGAATTGCAGTTTAAATTCAATGAGTGTCATGAGCCAATTAAGGTTTTATCTCCAAAGATATTTTTGAGCTTGTAGCATTTTGGAATTAATTAAATTGACTTTGTGCCATAGTGGCAAATCAGCCCAATAAAACCCTTATTTTCTACTGAAGATGTCACCAAAAATCAAAGAAGGGAAAACTCAGATTTTTTTTTTTTTTGTAAGCAGAATTCTCTTTCAGAACACCAGGGTCCACTTTCCTGACATTTCTTTAGGAGTGCGCACAATGGCATGGGGCGATGGTCCAGAGGGGTGGGATGAGGGGAACGGGGGTGGGGTGGGGTGGGGACCAGGGATATGCATATGACTGATCTGGAAACATGCATGTCTGTGAACAACAAAACTCTGTAAAACCTTTAAAATAAAAAATTTTTTAAAATTAAAAAAAAAATCACTGAAGACTCTAAACTTAGTAAATTGATGCCTCTTCAAGGTGGCACTAACATAATTAGATATAATTCCAGAGCTGATTTTATTTCTTCTTCCTTTTAGAAAGTGACAGCAGCTCTTCCCCGAGACAGGATATCCAAGCGCACTATATACACACTCTGAAAAATCATGCTTACAACTGTCACATGAAAGAATTCACAAAGCTACATTTCCACACTGTTTTGGCTTCCTCCACATCCTGACAATAACCAGACTATATGTTTCACTTGTTCTGAAGCCATATATAAATAATAGAATGATATAAAGAATAAAACAAACTGCTTTCCAAAAACGAAGTCTGTAAATCACACAGTGCAGCAAATTTTGCTTCCAAAACACCTAAACTCTTCCTAGTTGCTAGTAATACGGACCACAGGAGAGTCACTGAGTTACTTACAATAGGGACTGACTAATCTAACTAAAGGCAATTGCTGAAATATGAAAAAAAAAATCAGAGATCCTGGGAATATTACTTTAAAGAGTGTATCATAGATGGAGTTAACAGCCCCACAAAAAGGGGGTTGCTTTGTACAAGCAATAGAAAAAGTATCCTCTTATTGAGAACCCAAACAATGTGGGGGAGTGAAATCCATGATAGTCTACTGATCAATGTGCATTATCATCATTGGTATCTCTGCCAGGCAGAATCTGAAGGTCATGTTGTTTAGTTTTCTTTTAATTAAACTCTTTTATGGAAGCATAATGGGCTTCCCTGGTGGCTCAAACAGTAAAGAATTTGACTGCAATGCAGGAGACCCGGGTTTGATCTCTGAGTTGGGAAGATCCCCTGGGGAAGGCAATGGCTACCCACTCCAGTATTCTTGCCTGGGAAATCCCTGGACAGAAGACTCTGGTGGGCTAAAGTCCATAGTGCCGCAGGAGTCAGATGAGACTGAGCAACTGAACAACAGCAACAGCTCTTCATAGGGATGGTATTCATTTGGACAGATTCCTTTGTGAAGTACTTGTTCAATCCTTTGCATAGTTCAGTTTTGCTTCACACATTTCACTTTTCTCTCCTTCAGTTCAGTCGAGTCTGATTCTTTGTGACCCGTATGGACTGCAGCACACCAGGCTTTCCTGTCCTTCACCATCTCATAGAGCTGGCTCAAATTCATGTTCACTGATTCAGTGATGCCATCCAACCATCTCATCCTCTGTCATCCCCTTCTCCTTTTGCTTTCTATTCTTCCCAACATCAGGGTCTTTTCCAATGAGTTGTCTCTTTGCATCAGGTGACCAAAGTGTTGGAGCTTCAACTTCAGCATCGGTCCTTCCAATGAATACTTAGGGTTGATTTCCTTTAAGATTGACTGGTTTGATCTCCTTGCAGTCCAAGGGACTCTCAAGAGCCTTTTCCAACACCACAGTTCAAAGGCATCAATTCTTTGGCATGAAGCCTTCTTTAAGATCCATACATGACTATTGGAAAAACCATAGCTTTGACTATATGGACTTATGTTGGCAAAGTGATGTCTCTGCTTTTAAAAACATTGTCTTGGTTTGTCATAGATTTTCTTCCAAGGAGCAAGCATTTTTTAATTTCATGGCTGCAGTCACCATCCACAGTGATTTTGAACTCTAAGGAAATAAAGTCTGTCATTGTTTTCATTGATTATCCATCTATTTGCCATGAAGCGATGGTACCGGAGGCCATGATCTTCGTTTTTTGAATGTTGAGAGCTTTTTCACTCTCCTCTTTCACCTTCATCAAGAGGCTCTTTAGTTCCTCTCCACTTTCTGCTATAAGGGTGGTGGCATCTGCATACCTGAGGTTATTGATATTTCTCCCGGCAATCTTGATTCCATTTTGTGCTTCATCCAGACCTGCATTTCTCATGATGCACTCTGTATATAATTTAAATAAGCTTAGTGACAACATACAGCCTTGACATACTCCTTTCCCATGGGTCCAGTTCTAACTTGCTTCTTAACCTGCATACAGGTTTCTCAGGAGGCAGGTAAGGTGGTCTGGTATTCCCATACCTTTCAGAATTTTCTCTGTTTAACAGTGAGAAATTTATATTTGGGGAAGACCAACTCAGAACTGTTCAGTGCCAAATCACTTCTAGATCACTCCATCCTCCCAGTTCTACCAGGCAGGTCTTACTTAACTACCCTCCTTTTCTTTATCAGTGAAGATCGTATATCTCAGAGAAGGTAAGTAATAGATCAAGTCAACACAGGACCTAAGAACCAGAATTAGGATTTGATTTCAGGGTTTTCTTTAAGTTTATGATTTTTCCATTGGAAGTAGTGAGTCTAGAAAAAATTGTCTTAACCAGAAATATGCTCCAATACTTAAATGGAAAAAATACATTTGCCCAACATCAGGTCTTCAATGAAGGCTTCCTTTACATGGTCCTTCCAATGAATACTTAGGGTTGATTTCCTTTAAGATTGACTGGTTTGATCTCCTTGCAGTCCAAGGGACTCTCAAGAGCCTTTTCCAACACCACAGTTCAAAGGCATCAATTCTTTGGCATGAAGCCTTCTTTAAGATCCATACATGACTATTGGAAAAACCATAGCTTTGACTATATGGACTTATGTTGGCAAAGTGATGTCTCTGCTTTTAAAAACATTGTCTTGGTTTGTCATAGATTTTCTTCCAAGGAGCAAGCATTTTTTAATTTCATGGCTGCAGTCACCATCCACAGTGATTTTGAACTCTAAGGAAATAAAGTCTGTCATTGTTTTCATTGATTATCCATCTATTTGCCATGAAGCGATGGTACCGGAGGCCATGATCTTCGTTTTTTGAATGTTGAGAGCTTTTTCACTCTCCTCTTTCACCTTCATCAAGAGGCTCTTTAGTTCCTCTCCACTTTCTGCTATAAGGGTGGTGGCATCTGCATACCTGAGGTTATTGATATTTCTCCCGGCAATCTTGATTCCATTTTGTGCTTCATCCAGACCTGCATTTCTCATGATGCACTCTGTATATAATTTAAATAAGCTTAGTGACAACATACAGCCTTGACATACTCCTTTCCCATGGGTCCAGTTCTAACTTGCTTCTTAACCTGCATACAGGTTTCTCAGGAGGCAGGTAAGGTGGTCTGGTATTCCCATACCTTTCAGAATTTTCTCTGTTTAACAGTGAGAAATTTATATTTGGGGAAGACCAACTCAGAACTGTTCAGTGCCAAATCACTTCTAGATCACTCCATCCTCCCAGTTCTACCAGGCAGGTCTTACTTAACTACCCTCCTTTTCTTTATCAGTGAAGATCGTATATCTCAGAGAAGGTAAGTAATAGATCAAGTCAACACAGGACCTAAGAACCAGAATTAGGATTTGATTTCAGGGTTTTCTTTAAGTTTATGATTTTTTCCATTGGAAGTAGTGAGTCTAGAAAAAAATTGTCTTAACCAGAGAAATATGCTCCAATACTTAATGAAGAATATTTAAAGGGAAATATTTCAAAAATACATTTGCTTTTATACCTATATATTTTGGGGTATAGTTAATACCCTACTAAGGAGAGAAATTATTCAAGACAGTAAAGATCCAGACAGACAATTCTTACAGAGACACAGAATAGAATTACAGACTCAGAAGTGAAGAGTCCTTAGCCATATATACTACAACGTTACTAGTCATTTCGGCAGAGACTCGGGGAGTGATAATTCCATGTGACATTTCAACACGTCACTAAGTGAAAGTCAGGAACACAAACCTTCCACTTCACATTTTACCTACAAGATTCTCCTGATGAAAGCACATGTTATTAAGACATTCAACTGAAAAGCATTAACTTGCTCCTCTAGGTTTCCTGGGCTTTTGAGTAAATTTCAAACACAGAAGACATTCTTTCAATTTGCATAACATTTAAATTGAGAAGGAGAAAAATGCAGGAAGGAGATCTGTCATGCCTTATGAGTGGAAACAGTTGAGGAGACAAACATACAATGATCTAGTCAGAGATCACTTTGTTATAAAACTTTTAGTATTCACGTGGTTGTAATGATTATGCTATCTTTCTACTTGACACGTGGTTCAAACTGGCTCCACAAACTGTCAAGTCAGATCAAGACAGTTCTGATGCTCTTCTAATAAAAGTGTGTTCACGAAAGCACAAGATACCTAAAAACTGTGACAAAATTTTGAGAATCTCTTACCTTACCAACTAGAATTATTTTTTCAGATTGTCTCAAATTTTAAAATCGTAGGTGCTTTACAATAAATATTCAAGCAACTGAAAAAAAAACTAGCTCAAGTTAGTGCCGATTCCCATACCTTTCAGCTTTAACTAAAATTTTTGGGAAGACCAACTCAGAACTGTTCAGTGCCAAATCACTTCTAGATCACTCCATCCTCCCAGTTCTACCAGGCAGGTCTTACTTAACTACCCTCCTTTTCTTTATCAGTGAAGATCGTATATCTCAGAGAAGGTAAGTAATAGATCAAGTCAACACAGGACCTAAGAACCAGAATTAGGATTTGATTTCAGGGTTTTCTTTAAGTTTATGATTTTTTCCATTGGAAGTAGTGAGTCTAGAAAAAAATTGTCTTAACCAGAGAAATATGCTCCAATACTTAATGAAGAATATTTAAAGGGAAATATTTCAAAAATACATTTGCTTTTATACCTATATATTTTGGGGTATAGTTAATACCCTACTAAGGAGAGAAATTATTCAAGACAGTAAAGATCCAGACAGACAATTCTTACAGAGACACAGAATAGAATTACAGACTCAGAAGTGAAGAGTCCTTAGCCATATATACTACAACGTTACTAGTCATTTCGGCAGAGACTCGGGGAGTGATAATTCCATGTGACATTTCAACACGTCACTAAGTGAAAGTCAGGAACACAAACCTTCCACTTCACATTTTACCTACAAGATTCTCCTGATGAAAGCACATGTTATTAAGACATTCAACTGAAAAGCATTAACTTGCTCCTCTAGGTTTCCTGGGCTTTTGAGTAAATTTCAAACACAGAAGACATTCTTTCAATTTGCATAACATTTAAATTGAGAAGGAGAAAAATGCAGGAAGGA
Organism: Tragulus kanchil; assembly: GCA_022376925.1. Lineage (NCBI taxonomy): Eukaryota > Metazoa > Chordata > Mammalia > Artiodactyla > Tragulidae > Tragulus > Tragulus kanchil. The sequence continues at coordinate 137,468,325 of JAIOJX010000023.1, forward strand.
GATCTGTCATGCCTTATGAGTGGAAACAGTTGAGGAGACAAACATACAATGATCTAGTCAGAGATCACTTTGTTATAAAACTTTTAGTATTCACGTGGTTGTAATGATTATGCTATCTTTCTACTTGACACGTGGTTCAAACTGGCTCCACAAACTGTCAAGTCAGATCAAGACAGTTCTGATGCTCTTCTAATAAAAGTGTGTTCACGAAAGCACAAGATACCTAAAAACTGTGACAAAATTTTGAGAATCTCTTACCTTACCAACTAGAATTATTTTTTCAGATTGTCTCATAAATTATAAAAGTGGAAATCATTGTACTAGGTGCTTTACAATAAATATTCAAGCAACTGAAACTGTAGAATGTAAAAATAAAAAAAAGACAACCTTGAGCCATCAAGAGTGCTCTAAATTCTGCAGTGCTTAATGGAACAGGGTCTGGAGCCTAAAGACAAATGAGAAAAACTGGAGGCCAGAATTTTAAGGGGCTTAAGGCCTTTTCTGGTTTTAAAAAATTTGCACAAATATATGTATTTTAAACAGTCTTTTAGGTTTACCATATGTGATTGGAACATTTTACCACTTATCTTCACATAAGTTAATTCAAAGCTATCAGTGTTCCATAATCCTATTGTTTCCATCTGGGCGTGTGAGGATGAGTACCTAGAGAGAAAGAGTTCCAAAGAAAAACACCAAGCATAATGGATGAGGTGGGTTTTGTTGGTCTGCTTTCTAATAATAGGTATCTGGGTACAAAACCCTGGCCTGCCCCTTTCCAGCTGGATAATTATGACCAATTCCCTCACCCATTAAAGGATCATAATCAATGGAGGAATAATCTTTGGGGAATTGGAGGAAGTTTCTGGGAAGAGAAATAATTTAGATTCAGATAAAGGGAAAACAGAGTCTCTGCACTTAAAAATCTTTTCCAAATTCCCAGAATAACATTTCTTGACAAAGCAGGACACATAGGTCACGAAGTAATGCTGAGAATTGTGAGGTGGGCTTCCAAGGTGGCGCTAGTGGTAAAGAACCCACTAGTCAATGCAGGAGATGTGAGCGATGTGGGTTCAACTCCTGGGTTGAGAAGATCCCCTGGAGGAGGGCATAGCAACATACTCCAGTACTCTTATCTGGAGAATCCCAAGGACAGAGGAGTTTGGCGAACTACAGTCCACATGGTTGCAAAGAGTCAGACACAACTGAAGTGACTTAGCACACACACATGTATAATGTACTTAACACATGGTAAAATGCTTTACGTAGTGAAGGATCTGTCTGTCTGTCTCTTTTTCTCTCTCTCTCTAGCACATACACATGTATGAATATGCAGTAGCCACCTGGTCCCCTCAAGTCCTCCTCTCTATAGACACATTTAAAGTTCAAACTTCTTTGTAGTTTGAGACTCATATTCAAATTGTAATCAGGATGTGCTACCACACTGTATGTTTACTTGCTGTTTTAAGCTATGCTGCATATTTCCTACAAGAACAATTTCCTAACAGCATCCCTTGTAGAGTCTCATGTAAATGATATCCCTCAGTTTCCTCATCTATAAAATGGGAATAATAATAGTAACCTTTTCACCAGATTTGAGCTAATTTTTTCCAAAGTATTTAAAACTCTTCCCAGCATGTAATAAGAACAACACAAATGTGTGTTAAATAAAATAAATCTACTTTATTAAGAAGTTATAATTAAACTTTTTTTAGTTTGATTTCTTTTCTCACTGAATTTTCTTTAGGAAATGACTTGCCACAGACATCTGTGTTTTGCAGTAAACCAAGCTGAAAGGAAGGACAAGAGGGAGGAATAAAGGAAGGAGGGATGGAAGGAAGGAAGGAAGGAAAATGATCTTTGGTTGAATAGTTCCAATAAGCCCAGAAGTACTAGATGTTTTAAATCAAGTTTCCCATTTAATCTTTCAAAGAACCCTATGTATTGGGTGACAGTCTCCATGCTCTAAAAAAAAAATGAGAAAAAAACATCAAGGAAAATGACCTTCTTGCCAACAAGGCATAGCAGTGGCCCAAAAAATGATTTTATTTTATTTATTTATTTTTTTTAGAGGGAGACAGGCGGGCCACTTCTATTGGTCTTTCATTTATCTTTTTTCATCCATCTTTGTTCTTTGGCCCAGGTGGGCCTCCCATCGCAGTGGCCTCTGTTGTCACAGAGCTCTGGCTCGGTAATTAGACACATCGGTCCAGCCGCTCCGTGGCACGTGGGATCTTCCCAGGCCAGGGATTGAACTGGCTCCCCTTGCACTGCAAGGCAGTGTTCCTACCCACTGGACCACCAGGAAGTCTGCCAAAAATAATTTTAAAAGATTATGACTTTTCTGTGGGATTCTGTCCCAGGCCAGGATGAATTCCCTGTGCATGGAAAATGCTTACGTGGGGTCTGTCTGTCTCTTTCTCTCTCTCTAGCACATACACATGTATGAATATGCCCCTCAAGTCCTCCTCTCTATAGACACATTTAAAGTTCAAACTTCTTTGTAGTTTGAGACTCATATTCAAATTGTAATCAGGATGTGCTACCACACTGTATGTTTACTTGCTGTTTTAAGCTATGCTGCATATTTCCTACAAGAACAATTTCCTAACAGCATCCCTTGTAGAGTCTCATGTAAATGATATCCCTCAGTTTCCTCATCTATAAAATGGGAATAATAATAGTAACCTTTTCACCAGATTTGAGCTAATTTTTTCCAAAGTATTTAAAACTCTTCCCAGCATGTAATAAGAACAACACAAATGTGTGTTAAATAAAATAAATCTACTTTATTAAGAAGTTATAATTAAACTTTTTTTAGTTTGATTTCTTTTCTCACTGAATTTTCTTTAGGGAAATGACTTGCCACAGACATCTGTGTTTTGCAGTAAACCAAGCTGAAAGGAAGGACAAGAGGGAGGAATAAAGGAAGGAGGGATGGAAGGAAGGAAGGAAGGAAAATGATCTTTGGTTGAATAGTTCCAATAAGCCCAGAAGTACTAGATGTTTTAAATCAAGTTTCCCATTTAATCTTTCAAAGAACCCTATGTATTGGGTGACAGTCTCCATGCTCTAAAAAAAAAATGAGAAAAAAACATCAAGGAAAATGACCTTCTTGCCAACAAGGCATAGCAGTGGCCCAAAAAATGATTTTATTTTATTTATTTATTTTTTTTAGAGGGAGACAGGCGGGCCACTTCTATTGGTCTTTCATTTATCTTTTTTCATCCATCTTTGTTCTTTGGCCCAGGTGGGCCTCCCATCGCAGTGGCCTCTGTTGTCACAGAGCTCTGGCTCGGTAATTAGACACATCGGTCCAGCCGCTCCGTGGCACGTGGGATCTTCCCAGGCCAGGGATTGAACTGGCTCCCCTTGCACTGCAAGGCAGTGTTCCTACCCACTGGACCACCAGGGAAGTCTGCCAAAAAATAATTTTAAAAGATTATGACTTTTCTGTGCTTTCATTCATTTCTAAATCTGGCCTTTTCTCATTTCTCAGGCCAAAATGTGCCGAAACCAATGGCGGCGATAATAGCTGTGTCCTCTCAACTAGGAGCAGGTCATCTGTCCTCTTACTCACTTTCTGTCAAATGAATCTTATTATTACTGTTGTCACACCTGTGTTCTCCCTAGTATGAACCCACAGACACTTGTTAACCATAACAAGTGGTATCTCTGAAATTGGATATGTAGTAAGATAGTAATAGATGTTCTCTGAAAATCAGTTCTGCCATCAGACATGTTTGAAAAATACTAGATGAGACAAAGTTAAATTGGTTGCTTTGCCGCATAACTTTTGCAGAACTTTGGATATATGAATATTGCTGCCTATCTCCTAGGAGGTTATAGAGCATATAACCATGCCATAATATATTTTACTACAGGATTTTAAAATTTTACCCTTTTTTATCTACAAATTACTGCTGTCTAACAGACTTTAATGTTTAGAAAATTCTGACTTTTTTAAAGATCAGACACATAAAGGAGGCATATAAAAGTTGAGAACAAGCTAACACGTGTATCACGCTATCAGAAGGAACTCCCAAGCCAAAGAACAGTATTTTCATGGAGACACTTAGAAAAGGAGCCATCACAGGCCAGTGGTTAGACCTATGCCAAGTTTCTTGTAGAAACTCAGTGAATTGATATTAAATGATGAGTGGATGTAACCCAGTCAGTTGTTCTGTTTAAAGAAAACACATCCCTCTTTCTCTTCCTCATCCTATGAGGAATCAGGAATACTGAAAGAAAGAACGAAGAAATGACAAAACATTTCAAAATGTTGATGTCTTTCTTGGAATTACGCAAATGTTGTTAAAGGTTCCATTCATTTAATAAATATTATGAGGAAAAAACCAAAAGGAATACTGTAAGAGCTCTGGCTCGGTAATTAGACACATCGGTCCAGCCGCTCCGTGGCACGTGGGATCTTCCCAGGCCAGGGATTGAACTGGCTCCCCTTGCACTGCAAGGCAGTGTTCCTACCACTGGACCACCAGGGAAGTCTGCCAAAAAATAATTTTAAAAGATTATGACTTTTCTGTGCTTTCATTCATTTCTAAATCTGGCCTTTTCTCATTTCTCAGGCCAAAATGTGCCGAAACCAATGGCGGCGATAATAGCTGTGTCCTCTCAACTAGGAGCAGGTCATCTGTCCTCTTACTCACTTTCTGTCAAATGAATCTTATTATTACTGTTGTCACACCTGTGTTCTCCCTAGTATGAACCCACAGACACTTGTTAACCATAACAAGTGGTATCTCTGAAATTGGATATGTAGTAAGATAGTAATAGATGTTCTCTGAAAATCAGTTCTGCCATCAGACATGTTTGAAAAATACTAGATGAGACAAAGTTAAATTGGTTGCTTTGCCGCATAACTTTTGCAGAACTTTGGATATATGAATATTGCTGCCTATCTCCTAGGAGGTTATAGAGCATATAACCATGCCATAATATATTTTACTACAGGATTTTAAAATTTTACCCTTTTTTATCTACAAATTACTGCTGTCTAACAGACTTTAATGTTTAGAAAATTCTGACTTTTTTAAAGATCAGACACATAAAGGAGGCATATAAAAGTTGAGAACAAGCTAACACGTGTATCACGCTATCAGAAGGAACTCCCAAGCCAAAGAACAGTATTTTCATGGAGACACTTAGAAAAGGAGCCATCACAGGCCAGTGGTTAGACCTATGCCAAGTTTCTTGTAGAAACTCAGTGAATTGATATTAAATGATGAGTGGATGTAACCCAGTCAGTTGTTCTGTTTAAAGAAAACACATCCCTCTTTCTCTTCCTCATCCTATGAGGAATCAGGAATACTGAAAGAAAGAACGAAGAAATGACAAAACATTTCAAAATGTTGATGTCTTTCTTGGAATTACGCAAATGTTGTTAAAGGTTCCATTCATTTAATAAATATTTGATGAAGGAATAAATAAAGATAAACCCAGAACAAGAAGGAGGAGGATTGTTTGTGAAATGAATGCTAGTACAGAGTCAAGGAATCAGATCCTCAAGATTAGAGAAGACACATGCGTGAACCTGCACGCGCGTGTGCACACATGCACACACACACCAATGTCACACATCCTGTCACAAAATTTCCTGATTCTATCGAGGCAAACAATGTCTAGGAAGTAGACATTGCTGAAGGCAAGAAAGCATGTGTGACATAGATTTTGATAACGGTTTCCAATTTTTCAACCACAAATAAGCCAAATTTATTTTGGACAACAAGACTGATTTTTTAAAATAATAAATGAAAGAAGACTGTTGGTCATTTGACTCATAAATCCTTCTTTTCTAACATGTCTTTCTTTGTACCTCCACAAACCTTTTCTTTTCTTTCCCTGCTTCCTTCTTCCATGATATATTTTGGTTATTTCTCAATTTTCTCTTCATCATTTTACTAAGAAAACATGGTGACTTAGAAAAAAGATGAAGAATTTAGAAAAATAAGGGAAAGGAACAAAAATATTTCTAGTGAAAAGGATTTCCAAATGAGCATCTGAAATGAAAAGTGATGTGCAACCTAAAATTCCTCCAAGAAATATTCTTACAGTAAAAACTAGTTGTGGTGATTGTTATGTGCCTCTTAATTTCATGGAGTCATGCATCTGGAAGGGCCAAGAATAGACTCATGGCAATTAATTCATTTGTTTATCTTCCTGATGTTTGTTTCCTTTTTTGCTTGCTATACAGCAAGAATCCTCTATTCCAGCCCTGTTCTTTCTGAACCGCAACTAGGGTGTGGACGCTGGTTACAACCATTACAGGAAGGAAAAAAAGAGGTTAAGAGAGAGTAAGAATGTGAATGTAAATGCACAGACAAAATATAAAAGACTTTCAGGCTGCCCTGAGTCACTCCATATGCTTCTGTGCCTTGGTGGCAGCCCCCAATAGGAGTATGTGTCTTTTAGTACTGTGTATAAATTTGCTGCATAAATTAAAATGTTGGCTTGTGCTCCCCTGGTGTTTAAGAAGGTGAGTGATGACCTTGGGGGAGTAATGTTTGTGTAGAAATATGTCATGAAAGATGATGTCTTGTTTCAGGGAACGTGAGGTCCAGGTCTAGTCATTTGTTTAAAATTAAAAAAAAATACCAGAGTTAAACATCAGTAACACATCACGAGAGTAGGCCCATGCCAAATGTTATTTTCTTTTTGAGTCTGAAATGTCAGCTTTTGCCCTTGTTTTCAAGGAATATTTTTAGTGTTTTCCTTTAAAGAGTTTTCCTACTGATTTGGATCACTTTTGTAAAGTCAGAAAACAAAGCAATAAGCATTTGTTTTCACCTACAAAGACCTTAAGATATTATACATTAATTATTCTCTTGTACATTTATTAGATAATCATGGATTCAATTCAAAGTGCTCTTTATTTTCTAAAGTGACTAGGATTGGGCAGGTTTTGTGTATCCATTTCTACTCTCATTTTTGAGGCTTAAACATTAAAATATAGGAACTAGGAAGGAGGGCTTTCTTGGTAACTCATGTAAAGAACCTTCCTGCAATGCAGGAGACCCAGGTTCAATCCCTGGGTCATGAAGACACCCTGCAGAAGGGAATGGCAACCCACTTGCCTGGAGAATCCCATGGTCAGGGGAGCCTGGCAGACTCCAGTCCATGGGGCTGCAAAGAGTTGGATAGTACTGAGTGACTAACACACACACAATAGGAAGGAATAGCTTTTTTAAAAAAAAACATCTTCTTCCTATTGTTTGTGCTACTGGTTTTCATTTTACCTGTTAGGTAAAATGAGTAAGTCTATGCCATCCATCCATAGAGCTCTTTGGCAAATCACATTTTAGGTAAAGCCCCAAAGACAAAGTTATGAAAAACAGATTGGCCTCTTTCATCCATGTTGCTTCCCTGAAAGTGAGTTTCATAATGTTCTGATTTTCTTACACTAGTTCATCTGTTTTTTTTAAGACAGAAATAAAATCCATATTTCAGGTTGACAAATATTATCACTTAGGGTGATTAACATATATTAGTATGTTACATATGTTGATATGTGTTATTTCTGCAGTGACTATATTACAGAAGTGTGCTATATATGTAGATTTTATCAAACTAAAAGAAAATGATAACTAAGAAGAGTATTGAAAGTATTATATGCACCTAAAATCTTCAATGCAAGTTTTCTGAGTATTCACAAGTCTTATCAATGGTTTAAGATCTCCAGGGACTGCAGCCTGAATTGATAAGCTTCACAGGGAAGAAGATGAAATGTTATTACTTTCTGTAAGGACAATGGGAAATTATTTGCTAAGTGCCACTCAGCCTGTGGTTGTAAAAGATGAAAGAAAATCCCTGATTTAAGCTACATATGTACATTGTAAATTGTATGTTAGTTTAGTCTGGTGCAACATGAACACCGAAGCAAAACTCCAAGAAGTATATTCTGTTCAGATTTACGTTTATGCTCATGGATTCAATTCAAGTGCTCTTTATTTTCTAAAGTGACTAGGATTGGGCAGGTTTTGTGTATCCATTTCTACTCTCATTTTGAGGCTTAAACATTAAAATATAGGAACTAGGAAGGAGCGCCTTCTTGGTAACTCATGTAAAGAACCCTCCTGCAATGCAGGAGACCCAGGTTCCATCCCTGGGTCATGAAGACACCCTGCAGAAGGGAATGGCAACCCACTTGCCTGGAGAATCCCATGGTCAGGAGCCTGGCAGACTCCAGTCCATGGGGCTGCAAAGAGTTGGATAGTACTGAGTGACTAACACACACACAATAGGAAGGAATAGCTTTTTTAAAAAAAAACATCTTCTTCCTATTGTTTGTGCTACTGGTTTTCATTTTACCTGTTAGGTAAAATGAGTAAGTCTATGCCATCCATCCATAGAGCTCTTTGGCAAATCACATTTTAGGTAAAGCCCCAAAGACAAAGTTATGAAAAACAGATTGGCCTCTTTCATCCATGTTGCTTCCCTGAAAGTGAGTTTCATAATGTTCTGATTTTCTTACACTAGTTCATCTGTTTTTTTTAAGACAGAAATAAAATCCATATTTCAGGTTGACAAATATTATCACTTAGGGTGATTAACATATATTAGTATGTTACATATGTTGATATGTGTTATTTCTGCAGTGACTATATTACAGAAGTGTGCTATATATGTAGATTTTATCAAACTAAAAGAAAATGATAACTAAGAAGAGTATTGAAAGTATTATATGCACCTAAAATCTTCAATGCAAGTTTTCTGAGTATTCACAAGTCTTATCAATGGTTTAAGATCTCCAGGGACTGCAGCCTGAATTGATAAGCTTCACAGGGAAGAAGATGAAATGTTATTACTTTCTGTAAGGACAATGGGAAATTATTTGCTAAGTGCCACTCAGCCTGTGGTTGTAAAAGATGAAAGAAAATCCCTGATTTAAGCTACATATGTACATTGTAAATTGTATGTTAGTTTAGTCTGGTGCAACATGAACACCGAAGCAAAACTCCAAGAAGTATATTCTGTTCAGATTTACGTTTATGCTCATGGATTCAAAGTTATATTTGGAAAGTTCACTGTTTTAAAGTCCAAAAAAAAAAAAAAAAAGGCTTATGCCTAAATTCACTGACCACATAAACTATGTCTCCCTTCTTTGGGCCATTCTTATCGATTAAGTGGAGTTGCTTATTTATGAATATTCAAATAATGCATTGTTAACTCACTTTGGTTGACTGTCTCTGATAATAAACTGAAGTACCCTTTGCTTTATTTGCTCAGAAACACAGCTGTCAAGGATAGTCATGAAGACAAAGTCATAATCTGAGTGATCTGTCATGCTTTCTCAGCACAAAACTTTCTTTAAAATTTTTCTATTTTATGGTAAGTTTACATCAACATAAATCTGAATCATCATTTCTGTTAAGAGTCTCTTCTTTGGGTGATCATTTCTTTTCTCTCCTTTTTTTTTTTTTTCCAAGGATGTCAACCGTTTAAAAAAACTTGCTTGTTTTTAAACGCTGTTGACACTTCTGCCAATGGTAAAATTTTAAGACTTTTAAGATCACAGGAGGCTTATTCCTCCAACACTAGAGCAGGCAGACACACAGCTGAGAAAAATCCCTTTGGACCCATGAGAGAACAAGCACTTGATCACTCCCTGCAATTATTTTTCAAAAGCATCTCTAAAGTTGTGTGCACATTATGGAAAAGAACTCCATTGTAAGCTTTTGCTTGTTGCTGGTAGTGGTGAAAATACCACAGTGGTGGTGAAAATGCCTCCCAAAACGCATGCAACATTCTCAATGATAGAGAAGGAAGCTCTTATGGACACCTACAACGATAAACAAATCAATTGCTTATCAATTTGGTTTAAGATCTCCAGGGACTGCAGCCTAAATTTCCACAGGGAAGAAGATGAAATGTTATTACTTTCTGTAAGGACAATGGGAAATTATTTGCTAAGTGCCACTCAGCCTGTGGTTGTAAAAGATGAAAGAAAATCCCTGATTTAAGCTACATATGTACATTGTAAATTGTATGTTAGTTTAGTCTGGTGCAACATGAACACCGAAGCAAAACTCCAAGAAGTATATTCTGTTCAGATTTACGTTTATGCTCATGGATTCAAAGTTATATTTGGAAAGTTCACTGTTTTAAAGTCCAAAAAAAAAAAAAAAAAAAAAGGCTTATGCCTAAATTCACTGACCACATAAACTATGTCTCCCTTCTTTGGGCCATTCTTATCGATTAAGTGGAGTTGCTTATTTATGAATATTCAAATAATGCATTGTTAACTCACTTTGGTTGACTGTCTCTGATAATAAACTGAAGTACCCTTTGCTTTATTTGCTCAGAAACACAGCTGTCAAGGATAGTCATGAAGACAAAGTCATAATCTGAGTGATCTGTCATGCTTTCTCAGCACAAAACTTTCTTTAAAATTTTTCTATTTTATGGTAAGTTTACATCAACATAAATCTGAATCATCATTTCTGTTAAGAGTCTCTTCTTTGGGTGATCATTTCTTTTCTCTCCTTTTTTTTTTTTTTCCAAGGATGTCAACCGTTTAAAAAAACTTGCTTGTTTTTAAACGCTGTTGACACTTCTGCCAATGGTAAAATTTTAAGACTTTTAAGATCACAGGAGGCTTATTCCTCCAACACTAGAGCAGGCAGACACACAGCTGAGAAAAATCCCTTTGGACCCATGAGAGAACAAGCACTTGATCACTCCCTGCAATTATTTTTCAAAAGCATCTCTAAAGTTGTGTGCACATTATGGAAAAGAACTCCATTGTAAGCTTTTGCTTGTTGCTGGTAGTGGTGAAAATACCACAGTGGTGGTGAAAATGCCTCCCAAAACGCATGCAACATTCTCAATGATAGAGAAGGAAGCTCTTATGGACACCTACAACGATAAACAAAGCAATTGCTTTTCTTTACCATAAGAATGAGCAAGTTAAAATTCTGTCTGTGAATGGAGTTTATTTTTTGTGTGTGTGCATTTCTCTTCTCACCCTAGGTATAAAATTAAAATGTAAAGGCTGCAATAGCTGACTTTAATTGGACATTTTCATTTTGTTATAGGATGAACTGGAAGGGTGGGCTTGAAGGACAAAATCTTTGCAAAATCAAAGGACATTGTAAAAAAAATAAAAAAGATAAAGGGAGCTCCCAAAATATGATAGGACAAAAAGCATGTGAAAAGGAAAGCTATGTTCAACTACCATGCTTATTAGAGTCCATTCTAATTCCATTTTCATTTAAAATTACATGTTGGAATTTTTTTGGTAGTGAATGCATTCAATATGAAAACTCTAGAAAGGTTCTTAGTGAAATTAAAGTGGGGAAAATATGGCAAAAATTGGAGTGATAGCATTCTCTCACTTTTAAATGCTGATATAATGATCCATAAGGCAAAGCAGTACAAAGCATAAAAGGTAAAATATTTTCTTGTCTTGGTCATTTCCTCCTCCACCCTGAAACCTCCATCTCTCCTACTTTATTTGCCTTTTAAAGTCAAGCCCATTTGTTTAAACCCTCTTGAATCCTTTTTGTTCGGGAGCTCATTACCCTGGCAACAGCCCAGTTTTAACTGAACTTCTTAAAATAGGCAATGAGGGGTTTTTGCATTTTGTTTGAAACCTAAACTGGTCCCTCAATGCACTCATGATTTCCTGAATAAAATGGGAAAGCTGGAAATTGAGCTAGGCTGTTCATTGAAAATGTCAGAGTTTTTTACACTTATTTTTTCATTTAAAAGATGCTGAGAAAAATCCCTTTGGACCCATGAGAGAACAAGCACTTGATCACTCCTGCAATTATTTTTCAAAAGCATCTCTAAAGTTGTGTGCACATTATGGAAAAGAACTCCATTGTAAGCTTTTGCTTGTTGCTGGTAGTGGTGAAAATACCACAGTGGTGGTGAAAATGCCTCCCAAAACGCATGCAACATTCTCAATGATAGAGAAGGAAGCTCTTATGGACACCTACAACGATAAACAAAGCAATTGCTTTTCTTTACCATAAGAATGAGCAAGTTAAAATTCTGTCTGTGAATGGAGTTTATTTTTTGTGTGTGTGCATTTCTCTTCTCACCCTAGGTATAAAATTAAAATGTAAAGGCTGCAATAGCTGACTTTAATTGGACATTTTCATTTTGTTATAGGATGAACTGGAAGGGTGGGCTTGAAGGACAAAATCTTTGCAAAATCAAAGGACATTGTAAAAAAAATAAAAAAGATAAAGGGAGCTCCCAAAATATGATAGGACAAAAAGCATGTGAAAAGGAAAGCTATGTTCAACTACCATGCTTATTAGAGTCCATTCTAATTCCATTTTCATTTAAAATTACATGTTGGAATTTTTTTGGTAGTGAATGCATTCAATATGAAAACTCTAGAAAGGTTCTTAGTGAAATTAAAGTGGGGAAAATATGGCAAAAATTGGAGTGATAGCATTCTCTCACTTTTAAATGCTGATATAATGATCCATAAGGCAAAGCAGTACAAAGCATAAAAGGTAAAATATTTTCTTGTCTTGGTCATTTCCTCCTCCACCCTGAAACCTCCATCTCTCCTACTTTATTTGCCTTTTAAAGTCAAGCCCATTTGTTTAAACCCTCTTGAATCCTTTTTGTTCGGGAGCTCATTACCCTGGCAACAGCCCAGTTTTAACTGAACTTCTTAAAATAGGCAATGAGGGGTTTTTGCATTTTGTTTGAAACCTAAACTGGTCCCTCAATGCACTCATGATTTCCTGAATAAAATGGGAAAGCTGGAAATTGAGCTAGGCTGTTCATTGAAAATGTCAGAGTTTTTATTCACTTTTACTAAAACATTCATTTTCCCACTTTAAAAAGATAAAACTGATGATTGGTTATGACATAGAGGATCAGGAACTCGATGTTGGAGAATTAAACAAGTGAATGTTCTGTAGTTTGTTTAACGGCACTAGTTTGTGATCTCTGGTAACATTTGAGCAGGGTTGGAGTGGAAAACAGAGATAATACAGGGAAAAGGACAATTATACAAAAAGAAATGCCAAATAAATACAAAGAAGAATTAAAGTACAATTAAAAGTAATTTAAATAATTGTAAAAGAAAAAGCATATCCCTTGTACATATTTGAGGCATATATTTGTTCCTTTTACTTGATTTTTCATGTTTTGAAAATGGAACTTTTCTTTGTTTAATCAATGTGAGAAATCAAGTAAAATCTAAAACAAAATTTTTAAAAATTTAAAGTAATCAAGAAGATAACAAGATGATAGGGAAAATATCACTGATTTCTTTCACAGAAATGTATATATATAGGCTGTAATTGCATATAGTCATCCTCTGTATCTATGGGAGAATTGGTTCCAAGACACCCTTTCCCAACTTGCAGATACCAAAAACAAAAAATGATGTACTGTGTGCCTATAAGGAGTTTCCCAGGTAGCACTAGTTGTAAGGAACCCACCTGCAGGTGCAGAAGACATAAGAAACCTGAGCTTTATCTCTTGATTGGGAAGATCCCCTGGAGGAGGGTATGGCAACCCACTCCAATGTTCAGAAGAAAGCCATTGTCCATAGGATCACAAGGAGTTGAGCACAACTGCAGCGACTTAGCATGCACACAGATGAGCCTATAACCTACTCACATTCTCCTATATACTTTAAATCATCTCTAAATGATTTACAGTGCTTAATACAATGCATATGCTATGCAAGTGTTGCAAATATCTAGTTTTGTTTTTCTGGAAATTTCTGGAATTTTTTAAGAAATATTTTTGATCCACAGTTGGCTAAATGTGTAGATACAAAACCCACAAATGTGGAGAGCCAATTCTTCTTTATACATGTTATATTTTCCGCTAGGACAAAAAAAAAAAACCTTAATTCACATGATGCAATATTTTCTGACTTTTCTATAAAAGTATCCCAGTTTTGAAAATTATTTTTCACTTCAAGGAACTGGAGAAGCACTAGCATGAGAATAGTATTAATTTAAAATGATCTTTTTAGAAAACGTATTTTACTGTCCAACTGCTAACAATGAAAGAAGATGATTCTTGAATCAGTCAATTAATTAGGCACTTGGAACCAAGACCCGGTGATCTTTGACTAGTTAATAATTTGTGATTTTCTTGGTCAGAGTTGAAAGATAGGAGGGAGCTTAATAGACAGTTTTCTTTGTATTTTAACTGAAACAATGGAATTTTGATTTGACTAAAAGTAATTATCATCCCTAATATCTCAATGTCTTAAATTACCTTTCATATAATCCTTGGAAATATGGTGCCTTGGTCCTAACTAAAATGATGTTTATCAAAATTAAGAAAGAAAATCTTCGGTAGTGTAGAGGATTATGGAAAGGTAAGCCAGATTACTCTTTATAAAATGTGAACCGAGGGTATCTTTTAAACAAACACATAGTAAATGCAAAATAAATGTCAAAGAAAAAAAAAATCAAGGGCTGGAAGGGGCGTAGTCATGCTGACCATGTTTCCCAACTGTGCCCAGCGCTGCAGCCTCCCCAGCACCCAGTCAATTTCCTGACCCTTCATCACCACCTCTCAGCTCAATGAGCAGTTCAAGATGGTGCGTCTGTAATGAGTTCAGGCTTTTAATAAAGAAGTCAGTCTCTTTTGAAAGTCTTCCATCTTTTCATTTTGTCTAAACTTAAGAAAGTTGAGCACAACTGCAGCGACTTAGCATGCACACAGATGAGCCTATAACCTACTCACATTCTCCTATATACTTTAAATCATCTCTAAATGATTTACAGTGCTTAATACAATGCATATGCTATGCAAGTGTTGCAAATATCTAGTTTTGTTTTTCTGGAAATTTCTGGAATTTTTTAAGAAATATTTTTGATCCACAGTTGGCTAAATGTGTAGATACAAAACCCACAAATGTGGAGAGCCAATTCTTCTTTATACATGTTATATTTTCCGCTAGGACAAAAAAAAAAAACCTTAATTCACATGATGCAATATTTTCTGACTTTTCTATAAAGAGTATCCCAGTTTTGAAAATTATTTTTCACTTCAAGGAACTGGAGAAGCACTAGCATGAGAATAGTATTAATTTAAAATGATCTTTTTAGAAAACGTATTTTACTGTCCAACTGCTAACAATGAAAGAAGATGATTCTTGAATCAGTCAATAATTAGGCACTTGGAACCAAGACCCGGTGATCTTTGACTAGTTAATAATTTGTGATTTTCTTGGTCAGAGTTGAAAGATAGGAGGGAGCTTAATAGACAGTTTTCTTTGTATTTTAACTGAAACAATGGAATTTTGATTTGACTAAAAGTAATTATCATCCCTAATATCTCAATGTCTTAAATTACCTTTCATATAATCCTTGGAAATATGGTGCCTTGGTCCTAACTAAAATGATGTTTATCAAAATTAAGAAAGAAAATCTTCGGTAGTGTAGAGGATTATGGAAAGGTAAGCCAGATTACTCTTTATAAAATGTGAACCGAGGGTATCTTTTAAACAAACACATAGTAAATGCAAAATAAATGTCAAAGAAAAAAAAAATCAAGGGCTGGAAGGGGCGTAGTCATGCTGACCATGTTTCCCAACTGTGCCCAGCGCTGCAGCCTCCCCAGCACCCAGTCAATTTCCTGACCCTTCATCACCACCTCTCAGCTCAATGAGCAGTTCAAGATGGTGCGTCTGTAATGAGTTCAGGCTTTTAATAAAGAAGTCAGTCTCTCTTTTGAAAGTCTTCCATCTTTTTCATTTTTGCTCTAAACTTAAGAAAGTTGCCTTCTGCTCTGTAAGGAGGAAAACCAGAGCTCATGGGAAGTGACAGTGATCCCCAAGTCGAGACTGCACAAACCAAAAGTAAAGAGAGAGCGAAAGAGAGAGAGGAGCTTTCTGGGGAGAACTTAGCCGTCACTTACGTGACTCTACTATCGTCACTGAACTGACTTTTGAAATTGAGGAGATAAATTCTGTGTTATCAAGACAAGACAGAGCTAAGCCTGAATCTCCTAACTCAATTGAAAATACAGTCTTCTGTACAAAGTCTCTAGGGATCCAGAGGCTCAGCCCCTCATACAAAGATGCCTCCAGAGGATCCCAATGTGCTGCCCACCTGGGTCTGTGTTTGGCGTCAGGAGAGATGCTTGTCCTCACCCTTGGTTTTGCAGCAAAACTGGCAGGAAGCAGCAACTGGACCAAGGGTGGAATGGGGGCAGGAGTGTTCTTTTAACCGCTGGAGATGCATGACCAGTCTAAAATTGGCTGTTCCTTTCACACCTTGTTTCAAGATCCAGAAGTTGATTCAAGAATAAGAAAGACCAAGAAATTAAGCATTTCTCCCTTAGAATTCTCCCCTTTAAGAAATCCAAATTATAACATCCTCTCAGCTTAACAAACAGTTAACTATAAAATAGAAATTTTTTTCCCTCCTTAGAGGTAATATGATATTTTGCCTTTTTCTCAGTCTCCCATATGCCTAGTGGAACTGTTTTAAAGAATAAGCATTACAATGTAAGGCATACATTGTGGTTCACAAAATGCTGAAGTTTTTTACTCAACTTCTTTTATGCTAGCTTTTAGATATGATTGAAAGCATAAAATTAAAGTTTTATCCTAAAGTTTTGTTCTCCCTTTTAACTCATCATTTGTGTCCTGCATAACCTGATAATCTGAATATCTGACATGAAATAATAGAGAAACATGTTTTGCTCCTAAAGATGTTTTCTTCCGATAGATCCAATTGAAAGTAAGTGATTTAGAAAGTGATTGACTCTAAATTGATTCTGGTTTTTTTTCACTTAGAAAGTGATTTAGGACCCCCCCAAAACCAACGATGTGGCAGTAGTTTGGATAGGGTGTGTGTGGGGGGGAGAGTATCTCCAATTTTTAAGAAACCCAGTAAATAATTTTAAAATTCTGATTAAAAATTATAGGCAAAAACACCATGATTTGAGAAAGGCAGCTTAGTCATTTTATTCTGGAAAAATATCCTTATCTGAGATGAAGTGTCATATTCTTTAAATGGCTCTAAAGGTAAATGTGTTTATAAGCCAGATTATTTAACAAATTGTTATGTTTGTGGAAGCATGCTAAGCAAATATATAATGAAAATAAAATACATCAATTATATTTAAGTATCCACTTCAAACCCTATTATCTCAACAAACAGAACTTGAAATACATGATTCCATTTAGGAGACATATGAAAACTAGATAAAATTTTTATTCATTTGTTAAAAGCCTGACACATGGATTTAGATTTTTTTATGTCCCAATGTGGGCCAAAGCAACAAATGGATGTAATTCCCTTTTTCAAGCCATTCACGTCTTACATTTTTCCTTTATTTTGTGTTTGCCTCAGTCATTTTCAACAATGTGAAGCACACATACATAAAAAGTATTTCATGGTTGTTTTGTTGACTAAAATTGTAGCATAATTTTAACAGATTTTTCATTTACACAATCTCCCAGAAGCCAGATCTCTCAGCGTTCCCAATAACAAAACATGGTTATTAATATTCCATACATGATATTTCCAAATCTTTTTTCTTTCACATTGTTTACTGACATTAAGATGATTATAAACATATATCCAGTGAGGAAATTCTTTAGACAGATAACACTGTGACAGCTACATCACTTAGGAGGTTGAGGCTCTGGCTGTGGTTAGACAATTCTTTTTTTAGGAGCACAGTTTCGATTTGCTGAGCAGGAGGGACTCAGCCTCCACAGCATATTATGTATCGAATCTCCAGCAATTTAACCTGGGGCCTTGACGATTTTGCAGAGATGGTAGATTTTCTTATAAACAGCAAACTTAAGGTTTTTCCCAAATGTATTTCTATGATTTATTTAAGAAACAAGTTTATCATTCCTGTCTTATCTGTAAGACAAAGCTTTTTGTCAGTTACAAGACATCTAATTTTGAAGTATCTAGATCAGGTCAGCTCTTCCTTGAGCCCGCCCGCTGTGAGTCCCGCTGAAGTATCTAAATCACATTTTACCTAAAGAAAATGGCCTATTTATTCTGAGTAAGTAGAAAAGAACATTAGTATCATTTATTTTTTATGGTGTTACACTTCCAGAGAGAAAATTTATTTTTTTCTAATGTTTTGTTTTGAAAAATATCAAACCTACAGAGTTAAAAGAACAGAATGAACACTAACTTATCCTAGATTCTCTCTTTTAAAATAGTTTGAAAAAATAAAGAAATGAAATACTTTGCTTTATTTGTTTTGCTTTTCTCCTTTCCGTATACAAAAATATGCATTTTCATGCTTATCTCCTTAAAGAAGTAACTCTTCTATTCTAAACCCTTCAGTGTTTATCGCCTAAGAACAAGGACCTTCTCCCACAAAACTACAGTATCAAACACAGCCCACAGTCTCTTCTACAACCCTTAATGCTTCACTTTTTTGATCCAGGATTCAAGCTAGAATCACACACTGTATTTAGCTGCCGTCCCCTTAGATTCCCTTAATCTGGAGTGAGTTTTTAATCTGATAAAGCTCATATTTTCAAAACTACTCAATCTCTGGAATATCAGTCATTAGTACTGGCAGCACATAATCTTGAAATTAACTTAAAAACATGCTCTGGTACCTAACTTAAATTTTTTTTTTTTTAAATAATTACTTCACTAGAAAAATTCCATCCAAATTCAATTCACTTCATGTAAGGTTAAGAATATTGAAAGCAACTTTGAAAGTAACCAAGTGCTACAGCCACACAGATCCTGTCCGTGGGGTTCAGCATCTTGAATGGAACCCAAAATTGAATTGGTGATCAGCCCAGTTTAAGACAAGGTAAATGTGCTGAAGATACAGCCAAGCCAACAACATAAATATTCATTTTAATTGGTACTTCACTACTCAAACCCTCTCTCCTTGACAGGACTGGGGCCTCCACAGCATATTGCAAATGTAATTTTCGAATCTCCAGCAATTTAACCTGGGGCCTTGACGATTTTGCAGAGATGGTAGATTTTCTTATAAACAGCAAACTTAAGGTTTTTCCCAAATGTATTTCTATGATTTATTTAAGAAACAAGTTTATCATTCCTGTCTTATCTGTAAGACAAAGCTTTTTGTCAGTTACAAGACATCTAATTTTGAAGTATCTAGATCAGGTCAGCTCTTCCTTGAGCCCGCCCGCTGTGAGTCCCGCTGAAGTATCTAAATCACATTTTACCTAAAGAAAATGGCCTATTTATTCTGAGTAAGTAGAAAAGAACATTAGTATCATTTATTTTTTATGGTGTTACACTTCCAGAGAGAAAATTTATTTTTTTCTAATGTTTTGTTTTGAAAAATATCAAACCTACAGAGTTAAAAGAACAGAATGAACACTAACTTATCCTAGATTCTCTCTTTTAAAATAGTTTGAAAAAATAAAGAAATGAAATACTTTGCTTTATTTGTTTTGCTTTTCTCCTTTCCGTATACAAAAATATGCATTTTCATGCTTATCTCCTTAAAGAAGTAACTCTTCTATTCTAAACCCTTCAGTGTTTATCGCCTAAGAACAAGGACCTTCTCCCACAAAACTACAGTATCAAACACAGCCCACAGTCTCTTCTACAACCCTTAATGCTTCACTTTTTTGATCCAGGATTCAAGCTAGAATCACACACTGTATTTAGCTGCCGTCCCCTTAGATTCCCTTAATCTGGAGTGAGTTTTTAATCTGATAAAGCTCATATTTTCAAAACTACTCAATCTCTGGAATATCAGTCATTAGTACTGGCAGCACATAATCTTGAAATTAACTTAAAAACATGCTCTGGTACCTAACTTAAATTTTTTTTTTTTTAAATAATTACTTCACTAGAAAAATTCCATCCAAATTCAATTCACTTCATGTAAGGTTAAGAATATTGAAAGCAACTTTGAAAGTAACCAAGTGCTACAGCCACACAGATCCTGTCCGTGGGGTTCAGCATCTTGAATGGAACCCAAAATTGAATTGGTGATCAGCCCAGTTTAAGACAAGGTAAATGTGCTGAAGATACAGCCAAGCCAACAACATAAATATTCATTTTAATTGGTACTTCACTACTCAAACCCTCTCTCCTTGTTCTCACCAAAATCCTCAGTGTCATTTTACACAAGAATTTGAACACATTGTTATAGCAGTTTTATGAATATCACTGATGAATGGTTATTTTAGATCTATGTTCCTCATCAGAATAGTTCTCTTCCTCACAGTTAACATATTTTGGGAAAAGCACATCCTTATTGACCATAAGATTACTGCTTGTTATTCCCTTTGGGAGAAAATCTTTACTCTACAAGAGATACAGTGTTAAACAGGTTTCTAAATTATCAATCAAGATATGCTATAAATGAATTTTGCATCTCACACAGATACATGGATGTGCAAAAGCACATAATTTGGTACAATAAAATGTTAATACGTGTTTCATCATTTGGTAAACAAATGTGCTATCTTCAACACCTTTTAATAGCAAAATACACATATGACAACTATATTCATGAATGTGCTCAAGTTATTTTCCAAGTCTCTGTCTTAAGCGTATGAAATATTTTAATTCTCCTGAACTATTAAGTGTTCATCAAAAAGAAAAGAGCCATTGTGGTTAGCTCTTTTAGACAAGTAATGAAAATATTGCAGTTTTTCTGTTTCTAAGTTTTAGGTGAAACTCCAAATCAGAAAGAGACTGGATTCCCAATTTAGGAGTGATAGACAAAAGCAACTACCCTCCAGAATGGGGGGTTTGTATTGCCTAGTGTCTAACTTATAATGACACACTGTATTTAGCTGCCGTCCTTAGATTCCTTAATCTGGAGTGAGTTTTAATCTGAAAAAGCTCATAATTACAAAACTACTCAATCTCTGGAATATCAGTCATTAGTACTGGCAGCACATAATCTTGAAATTAACTTAAAAACATGCTCTGGTACCTAACTTAAATTTTTTTTTTTTTAAATAATTACTTCACTAGAAAAATTCCATCCAAATTCAATTCACTTCATGTAAGGTTAAGAATATTGAAAGCAACTTTGAAAGTAACCAAGTGCTACAGCCACACAGATCCTGTCCGTGGGGTTCAGCATCTTGAATGGAACCCAAAATTGAATTGGTGATCAGCCCAGTTTAAGACAAGGTAAATGTGCTGAAGATACAGCCAAGCCAACAACATAAATATTCATTTTAATTGGTACTTCACTACTCAAACCCTCTCTCCTTGTTCTCACCAAAATCCTCAGTGTCATTTTACACAAGAATTTGAACACATTGTTATAGCAGTTTTATGAATATCACTGATGAATGGTTATTTTAGATCTATGTTCCTCATCAGAATAGTTCTCTTCCTCACAGTTAACATATTTTGGGAAAAGCACATCCTTATTGACCATAAGATTACTGCTTGTTATTCCCTTTGGGAGAAAATCTTTACTCTACAAGAGATACAGTGTTAAACAGGTTTCTAAATTATCAATCAAGATATGCTATAAATGAATTTTGCATCTCACACAGATACATGGATGTGCAAAAGCACATAATTTGGTACAATAAAATGTTAATACGTGTTTCATCATTTGGTAAACAAATGTGCTATCTTCAACACCTTTTAATAGCAAAATACACATATGACAACTATATTCATGAATGTGCTCAAGTTATTTTCCAAGTCTCTGTCTTAAGCGTATGAAATATTTTAATTCTCCTGAACTATTAAGTGTTCATCAAAAAGAAAAGAGCCATTGTGGTTAGCTCTTTTAGACAAGTAATGAAAATATTGCAGTTTTTCTGTTTCTAAGTTTTAGGTGAAACTCCAAATCAGAAAGAGACTGGATTTCCAATTTAGGAGTGATAGACAAAGGCAATTACCCTCCAGATTGGGGGGTTTGTATTGCCACCTAGTGTCTAACTTTATAATGACCTGTGTTTGAACATCATGACATGAGTTATGTGACCTGGAACAGATCTGTGGAGAGGGGAAAAGTAATTACAACACTTTTCAGTCAAAAACTTTCTTAGCCTTTCTTTTCATAAAGTCAGTTAAGTATCATTCCAAAAAAACTTGTCTATATATGAAAATATCAAAAACATGCCATTTTGAAGAGTAATACATATGAAAATAATTTGTGTATATATAATAATGTGCATTGGCATCCAAAATTGATTTTATTATTATTTTGAATGAGTGTAACTATCTTTAAAAAGTATACTCTGCCCATGGAATTCTCTAGGCAATAATAAATGGTGTAGGTAATCATTCCCTTCTCCAGGGGATCTTCCCAACCCAGGGCTTGAATTCATATCTCCTGCATTGAGGGCAGATTCTTTTTTTTTTTTATTTTTATTTGACTTTTGACTTTTACAGAGTTTTGTTGTTTACAGATATGTATGTTCCCAGATTAGTCATATGTATATCCCCCTTATTCCACCCCTCCAGACCGTCACACAGCACCCCTGCAGGATCCCCTTTTCTCACAGAGCAATGACTATAGCTATCTTCTTCACATATGATAGTACAGGTTTTCATTCTACTTCCTTTACATGAGGGCAGATTCTTTACCATGTAAGCCACCAGGGAAAATCCCTCTCCTGGATGAGACAAATACATTAATATCTGTCAAGTTTTTCCATGGATATTTACTTAAAATATGCCTTCTGTTCTTTTTTTCAATTTTAAAAATTTACTTCATATGAAATCAATTTGGATAACACATTTTATATGTCTTAAGCGTATGAAATATTTTAATTCTCCTGAACTATTAAGTGTTCATCAAAAAGAAAAGAGCCATTGTGGTTAGCTCTTTTAGACAAGTAATGAAAATATTGCAGTTTTTCTGTTTCTAAGTTTTAGGTGAAACTCCAAATCAGAAAGAGACTGGATTTCCAATTTAGGAGTGATAGACAAAGGCAATTACCCTCCAGATTGGGGGGTTTGTATTGCCACCTAGTGTCTAACTTTATAATGACCTGTGTTTGAACATCATGACATGAGTTATGTGACCTGGAACAGATCTGTGGAGAGGGGAAAAGTAATTACAACACTTTTCAGTCAAAAACTTTCTTAGCCTTTCTTTTCATAAAGTCAGTTAAGTATCATTCCAAAAAAACTTGTCTATATATGAAAATATCAAAAACATGCCATTTTGAAGAATAATACATATGAAAATAATTTGTGTATATATAATAATGTGCATTGGCATCCAAAATTGATTTTATTATTATTTTGAATGAGTGTAACTATCTTTAAAAAGTATACTCTGCCCATGGAATTCTCTAGGCAATAATAAATGGTGTAGGTAATCATTCCCTTCTCCAGGGGATCTTCCCAACCCAGGGCTTGAATTCATATCTCCTGCATTGAGGGCAGATTCTTTTTTTTTTTTATTTTTATTTGACTTTTGACTTTTACAGAGTTTTGTTGTTTACAGATATGTATGTTCCCAGATTAGTCATATGTATATCCCCCTTATTCCACCCCTCCAGACCGTCACACAGCACCCCTGCAGGATCCCCTTTTCTCACAGAGCAATGACTATAGCTATCTTCTTCACATATGATAGTACAGGTTTTCATTCTACTTCCTTTACATGAGGGCAGATTCTTTACCATGTAAGCCACCAGGGAAAATCCCTCTCCTGGATGAGACAAATACATTAATATCTGTCAAGTTTTTTCCATGGATATTTACTTAAAATATGCCTTCTGTTCTTTTTTTTTTCAATTTTAAAAATTTACTTCATATGAAATCAATTTGGATAACACATTTTATATGCTCAAGATTTTTTTCACCTGCTAACTAAACCCAAGTTTTAGAAATTAGTTTGTTGTCTCACTGTGGAAACTATGTCTATTTCCCGTCTAAATGTTCAGCCATTCACTGAAGTAAGAAATGCAAGAACAGTTTCAACTGGCTTGAACAGTGCTCTGAAGACATTCTAGTGAAAAGCGACTAGAGATATACCCCAACATAAGTACAATCTACTGATCAAATTCAACATGCATTTGAATAGTCACATATTTCTCTTCCTTTTCATGTCCTGGATATAATGCAATCATGTAGATTATGTTGTCTGGGGAGAGCTTTAAATTGGCTTTTTATTGGTCTGAGATATGATTGTCGAAGTCCAACTCCTTTCTTTTATAAATAGGTATCTGTGTTTGGCATGGTGATGTTATTTGCTGCTATAATGGCCTGATAAAGATCAGGGTTTAGTATCTAAGATTTTGCTTTAAAGTCAAGTTGAATTTTTTAGCCATTAATTTTATCTGGTAAGAGGCAATCTGGAGTGGTCCATGCAAGCGATAACCACTCCTTCTTTGAACATGAGCTGCACAGTCTGCTCTTGGCTCGGTTTCAGCAGTGGAAGACTTATCTGCTTGTAAAGTCCAGCTTCACATACACGGTTGCTCCATTTACATTTTTTCCCTGAGAATAGAGAGTGCTGTAGAATGGGGAAAAAAAATAGCATGAGTAAAGTTTAGGAGCTCTCTGTTGTATAGATGGATGGATAAGCATATAGATACTCTTGTGTTGTTTCAAATAATAACTTTTCTCTCTGAATTGTACCACGTAGGAATGTGATCCTTTATATTTTTAAAATATGGTGATTTATTGGCTTGAGACTAATTTGCAATAACATAAGCCCTATACTTTTGTCATTTTATACTTTTTATGAGGAAGGCATGGTCTCTGGGGCTTTCGATCTTCCTAAATGATCAAAATTGCTCACAAAATCAGGTTTGATTTGTGACTCCTTTGCCAATGAATGCCTGTATTACCAGCAAGCACACTGATTCAAATATGACAGTACAGGTAGATGGATGATTTTTTAAAATAAATGTTTATGTGTGAAGGTGGTAGCAGAAAAATGGGGAGAAAAGGTGTTACAGAAAGATGAAAGAGAAAAAAAATGGAACCAAGCTAATTCTTTGTGTAAAAATGGAAAGAGAAAAGTGCAAACAAATGCATTTCCAGAGAGTTGAATAAGATACTGCAGACAGGATTTCCTGGTAATAATTCAGCTTCATAATTACATTTTAGCTATAAATACATCTAAAGATGTTGTTTTCTTAATTTTATTTCATAGAAACAACTCTTTACCAAGTTTTCTTAAATCTTTTGACAACCATTCCAAACACACACTCATGCAGCCACTGACTTGTAAATGTCACCTATGTGTTCCCCAATCTCCTAAACCATAGAAGATATTTCCCTTTATCATTTCTTTTAAAGTCAGTATTTTCACTTCACTGTGCACTTGAAACTAACACATCCCTATTCGTCAACTATATTTCAAGATAAAATAAAAAGTTTAAAAAATAGTCAGAATTTTCCATCTTGAAAACCTATCAGGGGACAAGCTCCTAGAAGGAGACCTTCTAAGCCAAATACATCAAAGTTAGGGTTAAAGGCGACCCTAGAAGGTTGCCTAGTCCTTCATAACTTTGGCGATTCTGCTGATAGATGTGGGCGGAGTTAGGCGTTAACCACTCCTTCTTTGAACATGAGCTGCACAGTCTGCTCTTGGCTCGGTTTCAGCAGTGGAAGACTTATCTGCTTGTAAAGTCCAGCTTCACATACACGGTTGCTCCATTTACATTTTTTCCCTGAGAATAGAGAGTGCTGTAGAATGGGGAAAAAAAATAGCATGAGTAAAGTTTAGGAGCTCTCTGTTGTATAGATGGATGGATAAGCATATAGATACTCTTGTGTTGTTTCAAATAATAACTTTTCTCTCTGAATTGTACCACGTAGGAATGTGATCCTTTATATTTTTAAAATATGGTGATTTATTGGCTTGAGACTAATTTGCAATAACATAAGCCCTATACTTTTGTCATTTTATACTTTTTATGAGGAAGGCATGGTCTCTGGGGCTTTCGATCTTCCTAAATGATCAAAATTGCTCACAAAATCAGGTTTGATTTGTGACTCCTTTGCCAATGAATGCCTGTATTACCAGCAAGCACACTGATTCAAATATGACAGTACAGGTAGATGGATGATTTTTTAAAATAAATGTTTATGTGTGAAGGTGGTAGCAGAAAAATGGGGAGAAAAGGTGTTACAGAAAGATGAAAGAGAAAAAAAATGGAACCAAGCTAATTCTTTGTGTAAAAATGGAAAGAGAAAAGTGCAAACAAATGCATTTCCAGAGAGTTGAATAAGATACTGCAGACAGGATTTCCTGGTAATAATTCAGCTTCATAATTACATTTTAGCTATAAATACATCTAAAGATGTTGTTTTCTTAATTTTATTTCATAGAAACAACTCTTTACCAAGTTTTCTTAAATCTTTTGACAACCATTCCAAACACACACTCATGCAGCCACTGACTTGTAAATGTCACCTATGTGTTCCCCAATCTCCTAAACCATAGAAGATATTTCCCTTTATCATTTCTTTTAAAGTCAGTATTTTCACTTCACTGTGCACTTGAAACTAACACATCCCTATTCGTCAACTATATTTCAAGATAAAATAAAAAGTTTAAAAAATAGTCAGAATTTTCCATCTTGAAAACCTATCAGGGGACAAGCTCCTAGAAGGAGACCTTCTAAGCCAAATACATCAAAGTTAGGGTTAAAGGCGACCCTAGAAGGTTGCCTAGTCCTTCATAACTTTGGCTATTCTGCTGATAGAAGTGGGCGGAGGCTTAGAGCAGATTTAGGATTCGGTGGGCAGGTGCATGCCTGAACATCACAGAGTCCATCCTGATAACAACAGAAGTGCCCACATTTCTGAAAGGGGCATGGCTATGGAAAAGTAGTGAGAATAGAATTCTGGAAGTGGTAATTCGTGCTTGTTTGTCCTATTAGATGGTGGTGCACATCCCAGGGACTCCTATATAGGGATTTATTGAAATGCTGAGAAATGAGATTGAAATGAAGGGAAAATGAAATTACCCTTACTTTATGTACAAACAGAAACTAAGCTTTGTTGTTGTTTAGTCGCTGAGTCATGTCCAGCTCTTTGCAACCCCATGAACTGTAGCCCGCTAGACTCTTCTGTCCATGAGGGTTCCCAGGCAAGAATACTGGAGTGGGTTGCTATTTCCTTCTCCAGGGGATCTTCCCAACCCAGGGATCAAATCTGCATCTCCAGCATCTGCTTGGGAGATGTGTTCTTTACCACTAAGTGACTGGAGAAGCCTCCATCCAAGTCACATAGTCAATGACAAAACTGGAGCTCCATTTGAGTAACTTTGAGTTTGAACCACTGTACTTTGTTCTGGCCAGGGTATAAAAAAAAAAAATATATATATATATATATATATATATATATATATATATATATATGCCTGTATACATGTGTATACACATATACTCATACATCAATATATATATCAACATGCACATGCACATATATACACACATAATTGATGCTTCCATAAAATCAGGAAGAAAGTTTTGACTTGACTTTATCATTTGAATAAATTTAAGTTTGTGTGACCCTGGGTTAGGCAGCAGAAGATCCTGGAATTTAGAAATCCAGATGGTTGGATTTGCATCCTGGTTCTGCTACATGCAACCTTAAGTGAGCTACTTAATCTCTCTCAAGGTTATCAACTTATCCTTATCAACTTATTTGTTGTTCAGTCACTAAGGTGTGTCCAACTCTTCACGACCCAATGGACCGCAGCATGCCAGTCTTTCCTATGCTTCACCATCTCCTGGAGTTTGTTTAAACTCATGTCCATTGTGCCAATGATGCCATCCAACCATCTTATCCTCTGTTACTCCCTTCTCCTCCTGCCCTTATCAAGTTACTCATTGATAAATGGGAAAAAGGATGTCAACCTCTCAAATCTGTTATTAAGATCAAGAGAAAAATGGAGATAAAATATTTCATGTAGTTCACTGTTTTATTCCTTTCCTCTGTCTCATTTCCCAAGGGGTACTGATATTCACATAATTATCTTCCAAAATTGAGACATTCCTAATTTTTGGACAAAATAAGTGTATCTCATGTAATGTATGCTTTTATGGAAGGAAGGGTTCTTCCTGGTCACGCTATCTCTTACTACAGGGCTTCTGCAGTGGTATTATTTATTTAGCTGTCAGAACAAGTGAAGGGATGAATAAGTGAATAGATAAATAGATGAATGAAAGAATGGATGAATAAGAGCTAAGCCAGCACTCTGAAGTTTCTTCGGATGGTCACATTTTAGATACTTTAGATACTCCTCCAATATGTGGAAATAAACCCTGTATCAGTTCAAGTCTTGTCAAATCCAAAAGACTCCTCAGAGAACCCCATAACTATAACTATAGTTATACATATAACTATAACTACATAGGGTCTCAAATTTCTAATCAACTCTTCGGAAAGGTGTATACATACAGATCTTTCAAAGTTAAAGGAAACATCACTTTTATTAGATTCTCAAAATGTTCTATAATCCCCAAAGTATTAAGAACCTCTGCCCTCCACCTGGCTCACACTTCATAAGAAAAGTCCTTCCCAAGAAACAGTCTCACGTTATTACATTTTGACGGTGGCCTTGTTCTATCTGCCAATACCATTTCCCTATCCTTAACTGTTCAGAGAGGTAACTTCCAGATCAGAATGTACTGGGAAAATGATACTCTGATGCCTTTAAAAGCTATAGTCAAATACCAAAAATGCATAACACAGAAAGTTGTCTGGGGAAAAGAGCAAAGAGACTGTCAAGCAAATTCAGGGCATTATGTTTAAGTTCAATGTTAATATGTGGCTGGAATTCAATTAAACAAGAGGCAGCATTCTATATTTGTATATATTACCATCTCCTGGAGTTTGTTTAAACTCATGTCCATTGTGCCAATGATGCCATCCAACCATCTTATCCTCTGTTACTCCCTTCTCCTCCTGCCCTTATCAAGTTACTCATTGATAAATGGGAAAAAGGATGTCAACCTCTCAAATCTGTTATTAAGATCAAGAGAAAAATGGAGATAAAATATTTCATGTAGTTCACTGTTTTATTCCTTTCCTCTGTCTCATTTCCCAAGGGGTACTGATATTCACATAATTATCTTCCAAAATTGAGACATTCCTAATTTTTGGACAAAATAAGTGTATCTCATGTAATGTATGCTTTTATGGAAGGAAGGGTTCTTCCTGGTCACGCTATCTCTTACTACAGGGCTTCTGCAGTGGTATTATTTATTTAGCTGTCAGAACAAGTGAAGGGATGAATAAGTGAATAGATAAATAGATGAATGAAAGAATGGATGAATAAGAGCTAAGCCAGCACTCTGAAGTTTCTTCGGATGGTCACATTTTAGATACTTTAGATACTCCTCCAATATGTGGAAATAAACCCTGTATCAGTTCAAGTCTTGTCAAATCCAAAAGACTCCTCAGAGAACCCCATAACTATAACTATAGTTATACATATAACTATAACTACATAGGGTCTCAAATTTCTAATCAACTCTTCGGAAAGGTGTATACATACAGATCTTTCAAAGTTAAAGGAAACATCACTTTTATTAGATTCTCAAAATGTTCTATAATCCCCAAAGTATTAAGAACCTCTGCCCTCCACCTGGCTCACACTTCATAAGAAAAGTCCTTCCCAAGAAACAGTCTCACGTTATTACATTTTGACGGTGGCCTTGTTCTATCTGCCAATACCATTTCCCTATCCTTAACTGTTCAGAGAGGTAACTTCCAGATCAGAATGTACTGGGAAAATGATACTCTGATGCCTTTAAAAGCTATAGTCAAATACCAAAAAAATGCATAACACAGAAAGTTGTCTGGGGAAAAGAGCAAAGAGACTGTCAAGCAAATTCAGGGCATTATGTTGAAGTTCAATGTTAATATGTGGCTGGAATTCAATTAAACAAGAGGCAGCATTCTATATTTGTATATATTTAGAGAGAATGCATTTGGAAAGCAAGTTGAATGGCAGGAATGGAATTTATGCCTACATGGTAACCATTCTAGAAAGTGGTAAGGTTATGGCATTTGTTAAATATCAGACAGGAGTCAACAAATATTTGTCAAGTTTCTACTGAGGTTGAAGTTATTTATGTAAAATATTTTGCAGCTTAGCAAGTTTTCTGATCCATAAGTTGAACTACATTTTATAATATACTGCATTAAAGAAAGAAGCTTCCATTTTAGTAATAATATTTTTCATCAGTTAGAAGCTATATCTTTTTATGTAAATGTAAGATATAGTTCTAATTTGCTCCCCCAGCTACCTACGTTTTTTTTTTTTTTTGGAAATGGGACAATTTTTAAAGTCTGTTGAATAGCCAATTTACAATGTTGTGATATTTTCAGGTGAACAGCAAAGGGACTCAATCATACATATACATATATCCAAACTTCCCTTCCATCCAGGCTGCCACATAACATTGAGTAGAGTTCCCTGTGCTATACAGTAGGGTCTTGTTGGTTATCCATTACAAATATAGCAGTGTATACATGTCCATCCCAAACTCCCAAACTATTCTTTCGCCTCAACCTTCTCTCCAGCAACCATAAGTTTATTCTCTAAGTCTGTGAGTCTGTTTCTGTTTTGCAAGTTCATTTTTATCATTTTATTTTAGACTCCATACTCAAGGGATGTCATACAATATTTCTCCTTCTCTGTCTGACTTTTTCACTCAGTGTGACAATCTCTAGTCATGCTGGAAACATCACTTTTATTAGATTCTCAAAATGTTCTATAATCCCCAAAGTATTAAGAACCTCTGCCCTCCACCTGGCTCACACTTCATAAGAAAAGTCCTTCCCAAGAAACAGTCTCACGTTATTACATTTTGACGGTGGCCTTGTTCTATCTGCCAATACCATTTCCCTATCCTTAACTGTTCAGAGAGGTAACTTCCAGATCAGAATGTACTGGGAAAATGATACTCTGATGCCTTTAAAAGCTATAGTCAAATACCAAAAAAATGCATAACACAGAAAGTTGTCTGGGGAAAAGAGCAAAGAGACTGTCAAGCAAATTCAGGGCATTATGTTGAAGTTCAATGTTAATATGTGGCTGGAATTCAATTAAACAAGAGGCAGCATTCTATATTTGTATATATTTAGAGAGAATGCATTTGGAAAGCAAGTTGAATGGCAGGAATGGAATTTATGCCTACATGGTAACCATTCTAGAAAGTGGTAAGGTTATGGCATTTGTTAAATATCAGACAGGAGTCAACAAATATTTGTCAAGTTTCTACTGAGGTTGAAGTTATTTATGTAAAATATTTTGCAGCTTAGCAAGTTTTCTGATCCATAAGTTGAACTACATTTTATAATATACTGCATTAAAGAAAGAAGCTTCCATTTTAGTAATAATATTTTTCATCAGTTAGAAGCTATATCTTTTTATGTAAATGTAAGATATAGTTCTAATTTGCTCCCCCAGCTACCTACGTTTTTTTTTTTTTTTGGAAATGGGACAATTTTTAAAGTCTGTTGAATAGCCAATTTACAATGTTGTGATATTTTCAGGTGAACAGCAAAGGGACTCAATCATACATATACATATATCCAAACTTCCCTTCCATCCAGGCTGCCACATAACATTGAGTAGAGTTCCCTGTGCTATACAGTAGGGTCTTGTTGGTTATCCATTACAAATATAGCAGTGTATACATGTCCATCCCAAACTCCCAAACTATTCTTTCGCCTCAACCTTCTCTCCAGCAACCATAAGTTTATTCTCTAAGTCTGTGAGTCTGTTTCTGTTTTGCAAGTTCATTTTTATCATTTTATTTTAGACTCCATACTCAAGGGATGTCATACAATATTTCTCCTTCTCTGTCTGACTTTTTCACTCAGTGTGACAATCTCTAGCCCTTCCATATTGCCTCAAATGGCATTATTCCATTCTTCTTAACGCCCACTCTTTTTCTTCCCCGGCCACTCTTAACGTGCCAGTTTTCTTAATGTGTTAACTCGACTGCTAAACAGTGATTTTCTCATTATCTAAAGTTTTTTCATGATTATCAGCTTTTCAATAGATAAAGCATCATAAATGTGGTACATGTGTCTTCAAGCCCCAGTGCAGGCTCCTTCGGAATCCCATATGAAGGAAGTATATCTGCAACCATGCAGATGTGTTGCTGTTAGAATGCTCCTGTGGACAGGAAAGACTCTCTGTGAGATGGAAGCTTCATTGGCGGACCCCTCGGTAGAGCTTCCATCTTTCTGGATTCGGAAAACAGCACCCTGATTCTCCCTGGAAGCTGATTCCTCTTCTAAACTCAACCTGTGTAGTACTGGAGGACCACCCACTCCAGAAGCGAGCAGTTGACCCATTTCTGACGAATCAGACCAGTGCAGAGTCACCGTGAGTCAGATTTGCAACCAAACACAAGCCTGTGTCATTGGCCCAAGTTCATGCTTCTTCTG
The DNA here is from genome assembly GCA_022376925.1 of Tragulus kanchil. Taxonomy (NCBI): domain Eukaryota; kingdom Metazoa; phylum Chordata; class Mammalia; order Artiodactyla; family Tragulidae; genus Tragulus; species Tragulus kanchil. The sequence goes on from JAIOJX010000023.1 coordinate 137,500,613, forward strand.
GGACCATTCGGTGACATCCAGGTTAGCATTGCCAGCCCTCCAGTAATTTATATTGGTGCCACACTTCATCATCTTCATTTCAAGATGGGTTATTAGCTTCACCTTTAGGCATGAAAACATATGTTCTCATGATTATAAGGATGACATTTATATAGTGTTTTATGGTTTACAAAGCACTTTCACATTAGAAATCCCTACCTTGTACATTTCACCTCTTCTACAGATGAAACTTTTGTTCTAACCAGCCCTTGACTATTGCAACCAGTTCAAGAGGTCGATAACTGAATAGATCATACATATACATATATCCAAACTTCCTTCCATCCAGGCTGCCACATAACATTGAGTAGAGTTCCCTGTGCTATACAGTAGGGTCTTGTTGGTTATCCATTACAAATATAGCAGTGTATACATGTCCATCCCAAACTCCCAAACTATTCTTTCGCCTCAACCTTCTCTCCAGCAACCATAAGTTTATTCTCTAAGTCTGTGAGTCTGTTTCTGTTTTGCAAGTTCATTTTTATCATTTTATTTTAGACTCCATACTCAAGGGATGTCATACAATATTTCTCCTTCTCTGTCTGACTTTTTCACTCAGTGTGACAATCTCTAGCCCTTCCATATTGCCTCAAATGGCATTATTCCATTCTTCTTAACGCCCACTCTTTTTCTTCCCCGGCCACTCTTAACGTGCCAGTTTTCTTAATGTGTTAACTCGACTGCTAAACAGTGATTTTCTCATTATCTAAAGTTTTTTCATGATTATCAGCTTTTCAATAGATAAAGCATCATAAATGTGGTACATGTGTCTTCAAGCCCCAGTGCAGGCTCCTTCGGAATCCCATATGAAGGAAGTATATCTGCAACCATGCAGATGTGTTGCTGTTAGAATGCTCCTGTGGACAGGAAAGACTCTCTGTGAGATGGAAGCTTCATTGGCGGACCCCTCGGTAGAGCTTCCATCTTTCTGGATTCGGAAAACAGCACCCTGATTCTCCCTGGAAGCTGATTCCTCTTCTAAACTCAACCTGTGTAGTACTGGAGGACCACCCACTCCAGAAGCGAGCAGTTGACCCATTTCTGACGAATCAGACCAGTGCAGAGTCACCGTGAGTCAGATTTGCAACCAAACACAAGCCTGTGTCATTGGCCCAAGTTCATGCTTCTTCTGGGACCATTCGGTGACATCCAGGTTAGCATTGCCAGCCCTCCAGTAATTTATATTGGTGCCACACTTCATCATCTTCATTTCAAGATGGGTTATTAGCTTCACCTTTAGGCATGAAAACATATGTTCTCATGATTATAAGGATGACATTTATATAGTGTTTTATGGTTTACAAAGCACTTTCACATTAGAAATCCCTACCTTGTACATTTCACCTCTTCTACAGATGAAACTTTTGTTCTAACCAGCCCTTGACTATTGCAACCAGTTCAAGAGGTCATGAATAACTTAGAAATAGGATCATTATGGGGTAAAAACAGAAAAATGGTCATTATATTTAGTACTTATGGAGGGCGCATAAACCACTGGATTCTTTAGCTTTACTGTCCTCAGTTACATTTCAAGCATTTCTTCAAGGTCACTGTTATTCATTGCGTTCTACTGATAACAGTTGGAGATGTGAAATAACTCAACCAAGACCACACAGCTCGTTGGTGCTGGGGTAGCAATGAAAACCCATTCCTGCCAGAATCTAGAATCAGGCTGTCTAAACACAAGGTCAGGCTGCTGTCCTGCCCACAGAGAGAAGGGCTTGAGGTTGAGAAACCCCTCTTTAAAGCAAGGGCAGGAATCTCCAAAACTAATGAATGTACATGTTTCACAGAAGATATGGCTAATTAATGTGGACTTTATCCCTTTGGTTTGTGAATAACCAGGACTTTGGATACTAAGAACCAAAATTGAGGAAAGCTATTGTTTCATGACCTCAATCATTTTAAAAAAAACATCAGCTGGAGAACATGTACAGTTTGGGAAATGTAATCTCTGCTCAAATGGGTGCAAGCATTAGAGTGAAAAATGAAGTTGTTAAGCTGAAGTGATGGGAATTGAAAAGGGTCAGAGGTGGACAGCAGTGGAAATGAACTGGGCCTATCTGTTACACTTTTTTTTTTTTTTTTTCAGAGCAGCTGCTGGTACTGATTTTGAAATCAAAGGTGAGTCTTGTATGGCATACAGACTACTCCAACCTCACATGTGGGAATAAAATTCCAAGAAAGAGGACACAAAAAGTGGCAATGATAGGTTTGAAGGGATATTAGCCAGTCACTTTAGCCAACTCTAAAGGGGGAATAAAGAATGTTTAAGCATCATATGTCTGGCACACTCTTCAGGATTCTTCCCAGAGATCAGCAGGTCATTGGTGGGAGGAAGAAAAGGATTCCAGAAAGGATCTCCTTCTCAGCAAGACCTTGCTATAAACAGTTTACTCCTTGACCTGCAAAAGAGGACAATTATTCTTCACTTTTAAAACATGAACTCAAATTTAAAAAAGAAACATGTGCAAACTAGTTCAAAGTGGTCTAATTTGAATTCTACAACTGTAAAGAGTTCTATCCTAATTGTTCACTAAACGGAATGCTCATCAATTCACCCTCTCTATCAGAGATAGTCACTGTCTGCTCCATTAAGTTATCATCCCAAAGCAGGAAATTTATCATCATTTATTCTAGGATATTCTAAATTTACCCTGTCGATTACAACTGTGTAAACAATGTCTGCTGTGAGCTGGGATTGGATGATTGAGGGTTGGGGCTGGCGCTGGTTTGAGCCGCTGTTCACTGAAGAGTCCATGGTGGCTGTATCATTACAGACTCCAGAGATGTCTTAGAAGGAGTTCAGTGGTTATGGAGAAAAATGAGGCTCTTCCTCTATGTCACGGTAATGGCCACTTACTCAAATATCTCTCTTTGGAGAGGCAAGTCCAAATGGTGTAAGGTTAAAGACCATTAGAAAGTGGCTTGTGCGTGTACAACAACATGGTTTTCTCATTTAAGAAAAAAAAAAAAAAACATCAGCTGGAGAACATGTACAGTTTGGGAAATGTAATCTCTGCTCAAATGGGTGCAAGCATTAGAGTGAAAAATGAAGTTGTTAAGCTGAAGTGATGGGAATTGAAAAGGGTCAGAGGTGGACAGCAGTGGAAATGAACTGGGCCTATCTGTTACACTTTTTTTTTTTTTTTTTCAGAGCAGCTGCTGGTACTGATTTTGAAATCAAAGGTGAGTCTTGTATGGCATACAGACTACTCCAACCTCACATGTGGGAATAAAATTCCAAGAAAGAGGACACAAAAAGTGGCAATGATAGGTTTGAAGGGATATTAGCCAGTCACTTTAGCCAACTCTAAAGGGGGAATAAAGAATGTTTAAGCATCATATGTCTGGCACACTCTTCAGGATTCTTCCCAGAGATCAGCAGGTCATTGGTGGGAGGAAGAAAAGGATTCCAGAAAGGATCTCCTTCTCAGCAAGACCTTGCTATAAACAGTTTACTCCTTGACCTGCAAAAGAGGACAATTATTCTTCACTTTTAAAACATGAACTCAAATTTAAAAAAGAAACATGTGCAAACTAGTTCAAAGTGGTCTAATTTGAATTCTACAACTGTAAAGAGTTCTATCCTAATTGTTCACTAAACGGAATGCTCATCAATTCACCCTCTCTATCGGAGATAGTCACTGTCTGCTCCATTAAGTTATCATCCCAAAGCAGGAAATTTATCATCATTTATTCTAGGATATTCTAAATTTACCCTGTCGATTACAACTGTGTAAACAATGTCTGCTGTGAGCTGGGATTGGATGATTGAGGGTTGGGGCTGGCGCTGGTTTGAGCCGCTGTTCACTGAAGAGTCCATGGTGGCTGTATCATTACAGACTCCAGAGATGTCTTAGAAGGAGTTCAGTGGTTATGGAGAAAAATGAGGCTCTTCCTCTATGTCACGGTAATGGCCACTTACTCAAATATCTCTCTTTGGAGAGGCAAGTCCAAATGGTGTAAGGTTAAAGACCATTAGAAAGTGGCTTGTGCGTGTACAACAACATGGTTTTTCTCATTTAAGAAAAAAAAAAATAAAACATGCACTAAAGACATCTGCGGAAGCCAACATTGAAAGTCCTCTTAAGGAAAATACCTTCCATGACAATATACAACCTAAATGATGGGCCGTTTTCTCATGATTATAGCAGAAGCAGTCCAAACTGGAAGCAAAGACTTGTTTTTTAATTTTCCATGTTTTAAGTCAAAAAAAAATAGGAATTTGTGTTGAATTGAAGATACTGAGTATCAAGTAAAATTAGTGACCCCGAATGTTTCTTTCCTGTAGACATAACTACTAACTCTTCATTTCGTTTCCTCCACTTTTTCTCTTGATCCATTTCCAACCATCTATTTGTGGTAACCTAATTATCCTCAACCCCTCAGCCCAAGGCATGAAAAACCTGATGTTCATTATTCAGTGTTGATGAGTCACTAAGTCATGTTCGACTCTTTGCAACCCCATGAACTGTGGCACTCCAAGCCTCCCATCCCTCACTGTCTCCATGAGTTTGCTCATGTTCTTGTCCATTGAGTCAGTGATACTATCCAATGGTCTCATCCTCTGTCGCCCCTTTTCCCCTTGCCCTCAATCTTTCCCACCATCAGGATCTTTTCCAATGAGTTGGCTCTTTCAATGAGGTGGCCAAAGTATTGGAGCTTCAACTTTAGCATCAGTCCTTCCAGTGAATATTCAAGGTTGATTTCCTTTAGGATTAACTGGTTTGCTCTCCTTACTGTCCAAGGGACTCTCAAGAGTCTTCAGCACCACAACCCAAAAGCATCAATTTTATCTTTATGTTTTTCCTTTCCCATCTTTCTAAAGAATGACTTTACGTGTAAACAATGTCTGCTGTGAGCTGGGATTGGATGATTGAGGGTTGGGGCTGGCGCTGGTTTGAGCCGCTGTTCACTGAAGAGTCCATGGTGGCTGTATCATTACAGACTCCAGAGATGTCTTAGAAGGAGTTCAGTGGTTATGGAGAAAAATGAGGCTCTTCCTCTATGTCACGGTAATGGCCACTTACTCAAATATCTCTCTTTGGAGAGGCAAGTCCAAATGGTGTAAGGTTAAAGACCATTAGAAAGTGGCTTGTGCGTGTACAACAACATGGTTTTCTCATTTAAGAAAAAAAAAAATAAAACATGCACTAAAGACATCTGCGGAAGCCAACATTGAAAGTCCTCTTAAGGAAAATACCTTCCATGACAATATACAACCTAAATGATGGGCCGTTTTCTCATGATTATAGCAGAAGCAGTCCAAACTGGAAGCAAAGACTTGTTTTTTAATTTTCCATGTTTTAAGTCAAAAAAAAATAGGAATTTGTGTTGAATTGAAGATACTGAGTATCAAGTAAAATTAGTGACCCCGAATGTTTCTTTCCTGTAGACATAACTACTAACTCTTCATTTCGTTTCCTCCACTTTTTCTCTTGATCCATTTCCAACCATCTATTTGTGGTAACCTAATTATCCTCAACCCCTCAGCCCAAGGCATGAAAAACCTGATGTTCATTATTCAGTGTTGATGAGTCACTAAGTCATGTTCGACTCTTTGCAACCCCATGAACTGTGGCACTCCAAGCCTCCCATCCCTCACTGTCTCCATGAGTTTGCTCATGTTCTTGTCCATTGAGTCAGTGATACTATCCAATGGTCTCATCCTCTGTCGCCCCTTTTCCCCTTGCCCTCAATCTTTCCCACCATCAGGATCTTTTCCAATGAGTTGGCTCTTTCAATGAGGTGGCCAAAGTATTGGAGCTTCAACTTTAGCATCAGTCCTTCCAGTGAATATTCAAGGTTGATTTCCTTTAGGATTAACTGGTTTGCTCTCCTTACTGTCCAAGGGACTCTCAAGAGTCTTCAGCACCACAACCCAAAAGCATCAATTTTATCTTTATGTTTTTCCTTTCCCATCTTTCTAAGTAGAGAAAATTGATATAAAACTTTACTTGATGATTTCTGTCTCTGCTGGAAAAGTTTCTTGTGTCTCTTTGCTTCCCATCTTCTTCTTAAAAAAGACCTATTATTGATTTACTAAAGATCTTTAGGATAAGGATTTACTATGCTGCACTTCTTTTTAGATAGCACTTTTAGAAAATTGGAAGAAAATGTCATAAAACAAAGACAGATTATCTAAGATTTTTCTCAGTGTAGCTCCCTCCTTTCTCTTTGGGTTAGCTCAAATCAAATTCAGGCTTCATTCTGCTGTCTCTTCTAATGCTACTTCATTTTTTTTTTCCTTCTTCAGTAACACAGTTGTTTCATTGGACTTCTTTTTAATTAAATTGGTAGCAAGAATCTCTGACCGATACTATAGCTGTTCTAAATATTTCATGAAATCCCAAGTGTCCTATTTAGGGTCCCATTCTTTGGATAATGGCTCCATAAGGCTATCATTTTATTTGCAGTATTACCTGCTATCATGTTGGACACAGACTACCTTAACCAAAAGGCAGCTCTGAAGAAGGTAGTCACCTACCTTGTTGGTGGGGCAGTGAGTTTTGTTCTAATGAGACTGAATCCATTTTCATTAATATAAACACAGATTTGTTCAATTTGCTGATGGAATTCTGAAAATGAGAGACAGGGTCTTAGATGTAACCTCTGACAGGGAAGAATATGGTCAATTCATTCTGACCTCTGAAAAGGAGAGAGACTGTTCAAGATTTATAAGGATGCACAACAGATAACCAAGATATAAAAAATAGAAACTACCATAGGAGACATCTGGGGAATACAGATGAACAAAAGGGAAATTTAAATATGAATTTGGGAAAGAAAATATGAGAAGTATACAGTGTTCTTGTAACTGAGGTGGGTAGCAGCTTCTCCTGGACTTTCCTGCAGAATTGAGAATCAGGCCTCAAGGGTTAATGTCAGAAAGTGTTTCATGGATACACAGAGGGTGCATCCTTCCTTGAGAGGACAGCAGGTATCAGATCAGTTCCCTGGTGGTTCCAAAAGCAGTACGCAACCTGTATGCAAGAATCTAGTCACGATTTCCTCCCTAAAAGCCACCAGCGGATCTCATGGCTTAAAAGTAGTGGTGCCAAAATGTGACTTCTGAATGTCTACCTCCAGGTATACAAATCACAGCCTGGAGAACCCAGAAATAGAGCCCCATGTGCAGGGAGGAATCATTTAATGACACAACTTTGGCAAAACAAGTCATCACAGCAAGGATGCTAATGAAACTGTTTTCTTTCTGGTTGAGAAAAGAAAATAAAACTATTGCACGTGACAGGCAAAAAATAAATTCTAGGTTATGAAGTGTGAAACAAAGAAGCTCAAAATTTAATATGACTATCTTTATGATATATCTAGACAGGAAAAAATTTCCAAAGTCACAAAAAAGAGAATTGTTGATCATTTTTTATGTTAAAAAGTTAAAAAGCCTTAAAAATCCACTGTCCACTGCCTTTAGGAAAATCTTTTTCTAAAAAAAATGCCTACAATTAAGATTGATTAATTATCCAGAAATATTCCCAGTACTACAAATACCATTCCAGGATAATGTCTATTTAATTTCTGATGCTTTGGTTTCTGAAAAAGTTCTGTGATTTCATGAAACCAAATACCTGTACAGTAAATATACACTAATATTTTCCATAGATGGACATTTACTGGGAAATACTGAAGATCAAACTGAAAAGGCAATTTGTACAATGGGAAATACGTGAAGAGACAGGGTCTTAGATGTAACCTCTGACAGGGAAGAATATGGTCAATTCATTCTGACCTCTGAAAAGGAGAGAGACTGTTCAAGATTTATAAGGATGCACAACAGATAACCAAGATATAAAAAATAGAAACTACCATAGGAGACATCTGGGGAATACAGATGAACAAAAGGGAAATTTAAATATGAATTTGGGAAAGAAAATATGAGAAGTATACAGTGTTCTTGTAACTGAGGTGGGTAGCAGCTTCTCCTGGACTTTCCTGCAGAATTGAGAATCAGGCCTCAAGGGTTAATGTCAGAAAGTGTTTCATGGATACACAGAGGGTGCATCCTTCCTTGAGAGGACAGCAGGTATCAGATCAGTTCCCTGGTGGTTCCAAAAGCAGTACGCAACCTGTATGCAAGAATCTAGTCACGATTTCCTCCCTAAAAGCCACCAGCGGATCTCATGGCTTAAAAGTAGTGGTGCCAAAATGTGACTTCTGAATGTCTACCTCCAGGTATACAAATCACAGCCTGGAGAACCCAGAAATAGAGCCCCATGTGCAGGGAGGAATCATTTAATGACACAACTTTGGCAAAACAAGTCATCACAGCAAGGATGCTAATGAAACTGTTTTCTTTCTGGTTGAGAAAAGAAAATAAAACTATTGCACGTGACAGGCAAAAAATAAATTCTAGGTTATGAAGTGTGAAACAAAGAAGCTCAAAATTTAATATGACTATCTTTATGATATATCTAGACAGGAAAAAATTTCCAAAGTCACAAAAAAGAGAATTGTTGATCATTTTTTATGTTAAAAAGTTAAAAAGCCTTAAAAATCCACTGTCCACTGCCTTTAGGAAAATCTTTTTCTAAAAAAAATGCCTACAATTAAGATTGATTAATTATCCAGAAATATTCCCAGTACTACAAATACCATTCCAGGATAATGTCTATTTAATTTCTGATGCTTTGGTTTCTGAAAAAGTTCTGTGATTTCATGAAACCAAATACCTGTACAGTAAATATACACTAATATTTTCCATAGATGGACATTTACTGGGAAATACTGAAGATCAAACTGAAAAGGCAATTTGTACAGATGTGAGTGGACCTGGAGACTGTCATACAGAGTGAAGTGAGTCAGACAGAGAAAAATAAATACCATCTATCAATACATATATGTGGATTTTTGAAAAATGGTGTAGATGTTCTTATTTGCAAAGCACAAATAAAGACACAGATGTACAGATCAAACATGTAGACACCAAGGACAAAAGGGGATGGAGGTTGGAATGAATTGGGAAATTGGGATTTATGTATATATGCACTATTGATACTATATATAAAATAGATGACTAATGAGAACCTAATGTATAACACAGGTAACTCTGTTCAAGGCTCTGTGTTGACCTAAATGGGAAGAAAATCCCCAAAAGAGGGGATACATGTATACATAGATCTGATCTATTTTGCTGTACAGTAGAAACTAATACAACATTGTAAAGCAACTAAATGCCAGTAAAGGACTTCCCTGGTGGCCTAGTACATAGGAATCCACATGTCAATACAGGGAACACAGGTTCAATCCCTGGTCTGGGAAGACTCCACATGCTGAGGAAGAGCTAAGCTTGAGACCCACAATTACCCGTGCTGGTGAGCCTAGCACCTGTGCTCCACAACAAAAGACACCACCACAATGAGAAGCCCCAGCGCCACAACAAAGAATAGCCCCTGCTGGCCACAGCTAGAGGACGCTGGTGGGAGGCAACAAAGTTCCAGCACAGCCAAAAAAAATTAAAAAATAATTTTTTTAAATGCCAATGAAAATTCAGTTAAAAAAAACAGCAAAAAAAAAAAAAAAAACCAAAAACTGGAGAAGCAGGAAGGAAAGAAGGGAGATGGTTAGAATAAAAACCACCAATTACTATTTTTGTCCTTTCACTTTTCCGTGCCTGTGCTGTCTCCTTGAGAAACCCAGAATGAGATCACTCCTCTCATACGCTCTTACTTATGCTCTGGCTTTTGGTAGGTTTATCTGTTCTGAGGAATTAGCTGGGATGCTGGGAGAATATGAGGGATGTCAGACCTGTCAGTTACAGGAGCAGTCTGGGAGGTCCAAGAAGCGCCTCCAGAATGTGATGGTGTCTGTTCTACTTTATTTATTTATTTATTTTTTTATATTTATTTATTTATTTTGAGCTGGGTCGGGTTAGGGAGGGAGGGGAGTGGGCGGGCCACTTCTATTGGTCTTTCATTTCTCTATTTTCATTCGCCTTCATTCTTTGGCTCCTGTGGGCCTCCCATCGCAGTGGCGTCTGTCGTTTCAGAGCACTGGCTCTGGGCGCATGCGCGCCAGAGCTCCGGCTCGGTAATTGGACACATCGGTCCAGCCGCTCCACTGCACGTGGGATCTTCCCAGGCCAGGGATGGAACCGGCGCCCCTTGCACTGCAAGGCGGTGTCCTTACCCACTGGACCACCAGGGGAAGCCCTGTTCTACTTTATTACAAAAATTTTTTTTCATCCTCTTTAAAAATTAGTTCATCAAACTACACTCTTGACCACATGATTTTTGTTCTCATCTGGAATTGCTATGCAGTTAAAGGGGTGCTGTTCACCAAGTCTTACAATAAGGGGCACACATAGGTCAAGCATTTCATTTGAGATACACACACATCCCTAGAATTGCACCTTTATCTATGTTAATCATTTTGTGCTTTTATGTTTTAAAACTTATTTGTGGCGTTCCTTAAGCTTCACAAATAGGAACTGATTGCCTGTTCCATGAATGACTTTCAGGGATTTACTTGCATCGAATTGATCTAGAGGAGGTATTTCAGCAATTAATTGATTTTTATCTCATTATCCTCCATCAATCTTAACAGTTATATTTTCCACATTTAGTAGCAAAACTAGGAGTCCACATCTGACAAGGACCTCAAGTAGCAGAAAGTTTATCAGCACTTGAGAGAATACAGTTTGATTTGTCATCATTCTTTGACCAAATGAGGCAGGTCTGACTACTCTGAATCAGGAGTCAACTTCTGGATGTGCGGTTGAGGGACTGCATAGAGCAAAGCATGGTTAGTTGTTTTCAAGAAATAGCCTCTCTCAGCAGGGGTTTCAGTGGGGAAACCCTGAGAAATCCCATGGACAAAGGAACCTGGCATGCTACGGTCTATAGGGTTGAAAAGGAGTCAGACACAACAGAGCAATGGAACAACAACTGAATTTAGTTACATATAATAATTTTGAAGAGCAAATTAATGTTGACAGTCTCAGTCATTGTGATAAGAAAGCAAGCCCTATGAATTGCTCATGTAAACAACATAATCAGGGTCAACATGATTAAACTTTTGGAATTATGATATTAGGGATATTATTAAAATCTGAGATATTGCCCAATCACTGAATTACAAACATGACTGTTAAAAATTAGCATTCAATAGATAGTGATATAGTCTTAAAGTTGTTCATTAAAAATGTATTCATATATTATTAATCTGTGATATCTACTGAAACAGAGACAAATCTCCTTATAAAATGCTACTAGTTGTGTCTTCTGAATGTATATCAAATAATGGCAGACTAAGTGAAATGCATTAATATATGTCCTGATAAGAAATCTATAGTTTTCTTCAATCTTGAACAGCCACAAATTGAGCTCACTTTAAAATACAATCTACCTACAACTTTTTAGAAACAGTAAAATTTGGATTAATCACATCAATATAACAGGATGCTTTCAGTGACTATTACAGTATAGCATGTGTTAGTTACTCAGTCATGTCTGACACTTTGCAACCCCTATGGACTGTAGCCTGCCAGGCTCCTCTGTCCATGGAATTCTCCAGGCAAGAATACTGGCGTGGGTAGCTATTCCCTTCTCCAGGGTATCTTCCAAACAGAGGACTGAACCCTTGTCTCCTGCATTGCAGGCAAAATCTTTACTGTCTGAACCACCAAATTTAATGACTACTACAATATAAACAATAGTAAATAATCAACTGATTGCCCAATAGTGGCTTTGATTTTTTTTTTAATTCTTTCAACTTTTTTGATCAAGACTCCACTGAATAGATAAATGAAGATTAAATAAAGTACATATTCAAAGCACAAGATTCAGCAGAAAATATTTTTCTGAACATGAGAATTGTCAATATAAAAATCAGACAATTACCTAGTAACTCAGGTCAAAACTCTTAATGGAAGTCTTTTAAAATATTGATGGAAATTTAGAATTTGACTTAATTTTTGTGAGGGCGAGAGTGAGAAAATCAGCGGTTTTCTTTTAAAATAGGCAAAGGAACCTGGCATGCTACGGTCTATAGGGTTGAAAAGGAGTCAGACACAACAGAGCAATGGAACAACAACTGAATTTAGTTACATATAATAATTTTGAAGAGCAAATTAATGTTGACAGTCTCAGTCATTGTGATAAGAAAGCAAGCCCTATGAATTGCTCATGTAAACAACATAATCAGGGTCAACATGATTAAACTTTTGGAATTATGATATTAGGGATATTATTAAAATCTGAGATATTGCCCAATCACTGAATTACAAACATGACTGTTAAAAATTAGCATTCAATAGATAGTGATATAGTCTTAAAGTTGTTCATTAAAAATGTATTCATATATTATTAATCTGTGATATCTACTGAAACAGAGACAAATCTCCTTATAAAATGCTACTAGTTGTGTCTTCTGAATGTATATCAAATAATGGCAGACTAAGTGAAATGCATTAATATATGTCCTGATAAGAAATCTATAGTTTTCTTCAATCTTGAACAGCCACAAATTGAGCTCACTTTAAAATACAATCTACCTACAACTTTTTAGAAACAGTAAAATTTGGATTAATCACATCAATATAACAGGATGCTTTCAGTGACTATTACAGTATAGCATGTGTTAGTTACTCAGTCATGTCTGACACTTTGCAACCCCTATGGACTGTAGCCTGCCAGGCTCCTCTGTCCATGGAATTCTCCAGGCAAGAATACTGGCGTGGGTAGCTATTCCCTTCTCCAGGGTATCTTCCAAACAGAGGGACTGAACCCTTGTCTCCTGCATTGCAGGCAAAATCTTTACTGTCTGAACCACCAAATTTAATGACTACTACAATATAAACAATAGTAAATAATCAACTGATTGCCCAATAGTGGCTTTGATTTTTTTTTTAATTCTTTCAACTTTTTTGATCAAGACTCCACTGAATAGATAAATGAAGATTAAATAAAGTACATATTCAAAGCACAAGATTCAGCAGAAAATATTTTTCTGAACATGAGAATTGTCAATATAAAAATCAGACAATTACCTAGTAACTCAGGTCAAAACTCTTAATGGAAGTCTTTTAAAATATTGATGGAAATTTAGAATTTGACTTAATTTTTGTGGAGGGGGAGAAAACAGAGGAGGTTGAGGAAAATAATCTTCAAATTTCCCAGTTTACATTTGGTGGCAAAATAATGTATGCTTTAATAGAAATTTTTTAAAAAAGCAATTATTTGATTTAAATCATTATTTTCCTCCTTAAATTGTTTTCACTTAAATGTTAAGATTTTCCTCTTCTAAGAAGTCAAATGAAGAGCAAATACAGCTGTTTTTTTTTTTTTCTTTGAACATGGGAATGGCTTTTACAGTAGTCGTAAGTTTGATTTTATCCAGAGACGGACTCTCCCAAGGGAAGATTTATCAACCAGGTCAGCATCCAGTACAAATATTCCCAAACAGTTGTTGAAACAGTTGTTTATCAATAATATCAAATGACAGCTGGTCTGCCCCTGGTAATGGGAGGAGGGGAGCAAGAGATCTTAAATCTTATTTCTTTCCCTACATACTTTGCATAGTTGGTTCTTGGGTTTATTTGTTACGATAATCAACTGGGAAGATAGAGCAAAAACAAGGATTACATTGGAAATGGTCGATAGTTGACAGAAGAAGGATATAGGACAACAGGATCCCTCAGGAAAATGAAAGAAAGATAAAAATAGTATGTGCTGTTGGGAAAATTTGTAGTCAAAAAAGAGTGAGATTACAAGAGGAGGTCCCAGGCACACAGGAGGCTGAAAGTAGAAAAAAGGAATTTAAAATATGCTGCTGGGACTTCCCTGACAGTCCAGTACTTTCAGTGTAAGGAGAGAAGTTTCCATCCCTGGTCCAGGAACTAGGATCCCACATGCCCTGTGGTAAATAAATAAATAAAAGATCAACATAGATCACTCATACTAAAAAAAAATTAACCATATTTTAAAAATTAAAAATGAAATATGCCGCCATTTTGTACATGTAACTCACTTTGGCAATTTCTCAAGAGGCTTCGCTTTTCACTTACTTATTGGCCTCCTGGACTCTGATTTCTGTGGCTAGAAACAACCCTCAGACATGACCGAGCAAGCCATCCATCAACCTCGATCTGCCTTCATCCAGAATCTGTGCTCATTCTACTCTATCCCACGGTTCTAAGACATGAATTAGGGGTGGTGAAATGTTTGAGCAATAAAGATGAGCAATCAGGGCCATGTGCTGATGTGGCTATGAAGTCAGGATAGAGAATCGAGACAGGAGAAAGCCAAGGGGACAGGAGGCATATGAATGACACAAGATATACCCACCTCCTAGAAACTTGTCCAACTGACATTCGTCAGACCTCTCATATACCATTATTCTCCTGTTCTCCACTCAAATACTGGATGGAGGTTTGATTCACATGAGTGCAAACATCCTGACAATTCTCAGCAGCTGAATCATTCCTTTTCTTCCAATTTCAGCTGCCCCAGCTCCAACTAACTTTCTATTTAACAGATTCTGTGTTTACTTCTGCTAAGCAGCCACCAGTTGACTATGAGGTGCCTTCATCCATAGAACAAATTCCCACTTGTACAAATGTGTTTGTTCACTTGCTAGAAAATTTTACACTAGATTCATCGTGTTTTGTACTTCAGTTGGTTCTTGGGTTTATTTGTTACGATAATCAACTGGGAAGATAGAGCAAAAACAAGGATTACATTGGAAATGGTCGATAGTTGACAGAAGAAGGATATAGGACAACAGGATCCCTCAGGAAAATGAAAGAAAGATAAAAATAGTATGTGCTGTTGGGAAAATTTGTAGTCAAAAAAGAGTGAGATTACAAGAGGAGGTCCCAGGCACACAGGAGGCTGAAAGTAGAAAAAAGGAATTTAAAATATGCTGCTGGGACTTCCCTGACAGTCCAGTACTTTCAGTGTAAGGAGAGAAGTTTCCATCCCTGGTCCAGGAACTAGGATCCCACATGCCCTGTGGTAAATAAATAAATAAAAGATCAACATAGATCACTCATACTAAAAAAAAATTAACCATATTTTAAAAATTAAAAATGAAATATGCCGCCATTTTGTACATGTAACTCACTTTGGCAATTTCTCAAGAGGCTTCGCTTTTCACTTACTTATTGGCCTCCTGGACTCTGATTTCTGTGGCTAGAAACAACCCTCAGACATGACCGAGCAAGCCATCCATCAACCTCGATCTGCCTTCATCCAGAATCTGTGCTCATTCTACTCTATCCCACGGTTCTAAGACATGAATTAGGGGTGGTGAAATGTTTGAGCAATAAAGATGAGCAATCAGGGCCATGTGCTGATGTGGCTATGAAGTCAGGATAGAGAATCGAGACAGGAGAAAGCCAAGGGGACAGGAGGCATATGAATGACACAAGATATACCCACCTCCTAGAAACTTGTCCAACTGACATTCGTCAGACCTCTCATATACCATTATTCTCCTGTTCTCCACTCAAATACTGGATGGAGGTTTGATTCACATGAGTGCAAACATCCTGACAATTCTCAGCAGCTGAATCATTCCTTTTCTTCCAATTTCAGCTGCCCCAGCTCCAACTAACTTTCTATTTAACAGATTCTGTGTTTACTTCTGCTAAGCAGCCACCAGTTGACTATGAGGTGCCTTCATCCATAGAACAAATTCCCACTTGTACAAATGTGTTTGTTCACTTGCAGATTCAGAATACCTGCTGACATCTAGACATGCCTAGGGCATCCAGTGGCCATCATACTTTTCACCAGACACAGTGTGACTTCATAAAACACAAAAACCCGTGGTGAGATAAGCTCCAGAGTTGGCTGAAGAGTCATTAGGACCAGGAGATTCCTATCCCAAGAAACTCTATAGGAAATTTAAATGCGTGCCTTAAGGCAAATTCAAAACACTAAGGTCATGGCATTCAGTCCCATCACTTCATGATGAATAGATGAGCAAGCAATGGAAGCAGTGACAGACTTTATTTTCTTGGACTCCAAAATCACTGAGGATGATGACTGGAGCCATGAAATTTAAAAATGCTTGCTCCTTGGAAGAAAAGCTGTGACAAACCTAGACAGTATTTTCAAAAGCAGAGGCATCACTTTCTTTTTTTTTTTTTTTTAAGATTTATTTTATTTATTTATCTTTTGGGGGGTGGGGTGGGGAGGGAGGGAGATGGGCAGGCCACTTCTATTGGTCTTTCATTTCTCCATTTTCATCCGTTTTTGTTCTTTGGCTCCTGTGGGCCTCCCATCGTGGCGGCCTCTATCGTCGCAGAGTGCCGGCTCTGGGTGCCTGCGCTCCAGAGCTCCGGCTGGGTAATTGGACCCATCAGTCCAGCCGCTCCAAGGCACGTGGGATCTTCCCAGGCCAGGGATGGAACCGGCACCCCTTGCACTACAAGGCGGTGTCCTTACCCACTGGACCACCAGGGGAAGCCCTACATCACTTTCAAAACTATGATTTTTCCCAGTAGTCATGTATGGATGTGAGAATTGGACCATAAAGAAGGTTGAGTGCCAAAGAATTGATGCCTTTGAACTATGGTGTTAGAGAAGGCTCTTTAGAGTCCCTTGGACTATAAGGAGATCAAGCCAGTCAATCCTGAATACTCATTGGAAGGATTGATGCTGAAGCTGAAGTTGAAGCTGAAGCTTCACTACTTTGGCCACATGATGCAAAGAGACAATTGAGGGGAAAAAAAAAAAAAACACCTGATGCTGGGAAACATAGAAGGCAGAAGGAGAAGGGAATGACAGAGGACAAGATGGTTGAATGGCATCACTGAGTCAGTGGACATGAGTTTGAGCAAGCTCTGGGTGATGGTGAAGGACCAGGAAGCCTGGGGTGCCACAGTCCATGGGATTGCAAAGAGCTGGTCACAACTGAGTGACTGAACTGAAGGCAAATTCACTCAAAAGTTAGTTTGGATGAAAAATGCCCACAGTAGATCACAACCTCACAACACTGCCACTTCTGAGGATTTGAGCCTCAATATTCTATCGCTGTTTTTGCCCTCCTCCACTTCATGCACATCAAGGTTGATTAAATACATTTTCCTGTAAATGTGAATACGATTTTGCAAGATGTTTATGAATTCAAAGACTTTGCTGGGGACTAAAAGCCCCTGCTAGAAACTCCACTAGCAGGGTTCATAAATCAAATGGCTGAGCCTTTTTTATCTCTGGCAGATGCAGCTACAAATATTCTCAGTCAGCACAAAAGCAAAAGTGAAGAAGCAACTTTAAAACACTCACATCAAGGTTTTAAATTCCCTTACTAGAGCTGTCATGCACATGAGTGAAATATGTTAAAAAACTAGAATTTTAACCTTTCCTATTCTAATTTCTCTCTTAAGTAAGATAATCTGAAGTCATAACGGTCTTAGGTTACACAATAGGAGAAAGCAACTTCCAACAAGTTGGTTTTTTTCTTTTTGCACATTTTAGGATTAAAACACAAATTTTATTTTTTCATAATCTGAATCTATGTAGATGAGAGATCATGTAAGTTATTTTAATCATATGGCTCTATAGATTTGGGTTTAAAAATATTATTTTAGACTTTAATCAACAAGGCTTTCTTTATTAGTTTCTCCAAAGTTTTTCCATGTCATGAAGGCATTTCTTTTTGCTGTACTGATTAGAGTCCCTTGGACTATAAGGAGATCAAGCCAGTCAATCCTGAATACTCATTGGAAGGATTGATGCTGAAGCTGAAGTTGAAGCTGAAGCTTCACTACTTTGGCCACATGATGCAAAGAGACAATTGAGGGGAAAAAAAAAAAAAACACCTGATGCTGGGAAACATAGAAGGCAGAAGGAGAAGGGAATGACAGAGGACAAGATGGTTGAATGGCATCACTGAGTCAGTGGACATGAGTTTGAGCAAGCTCTGGGTGATGGTGAAGGACCAGGAAGCCTGGGGTGCCACAGTCCATGGGATTGCAAAGAGCTGGTCACAACTGAGTGACTGAACTGAAGGCAAATTCACTCAAAAGTTAGTTTGGATGAAAAAAATGCCCACAGTAGATCACAACCTCACAACACTGCCACTTCTGAGGATTTGAGCCTCAATATTCTATCGCTGTTTTTGCCCTCCTCCACTTCATGCACATCAAGGTTGATTAAATACATTTTCCTGTAAATGTGAATACGATTTTGCAAGATGTTTATGAATTCAAAGACTTTGCTGGGGACTAAAAGCCCCTGCTAGAAACTCCACTAGCAGGGTTCATAAATCAAATGGCTGAGCCTTTTTTATCTCTGGCAGATGCAGCTACAAATATTCTCAGTCAGCACAAAAGCAAAAGTGAAGAAGCAACTTTAAAACACTCACATCAAGGTTTTAAATTCCCTTACTAGAGCTGTCATGCACATGAGTGAAATATGTTAAAAAACTAGAATTTTAACCTTTCCTATTCTAATTTCTCTCTTAAGTAAGATAATCTGAAGTCATAACGGTCTTAGGTTACACAATAGGAGAAAGCAACTTCCAACAAGTTGGTTTTTTTTTTTCTTTTTGCACATTTTAGGATTAAAACACAAATTTTATTTTTTCATAATCTGAATCTATGTAGATGAGAGATCATGTAAGTTATTTTAATCATATGGCTCTATAGATTTGGGTTTAAAAATATTATTTTAGACTTTAATCAACAAGGCTTTCTTTATTAGTTTCTCCAAAGTACCACTGAAATTATGTTTTCTTATTCTGATGATTAAAACTTTAATGTCATGAAGGCATTTCTTTTTGCTGTACTGATTAGAGTTGTAAATTAATTTCATAGCCTTGACATCCATTTTTTTTTTAATCTTTGCTTTTAACTTTTACAGAGTTTTGTTGTTTACAGATATGCATGTTCCCAGATTAATCATATGTATATCCCCCCCTCCCCACCCCTCCCAACCATCACACAGGACATCCAGTTTTAACATTATCGGAAATCTATCTCCAACATACTAGATAACTACCATTGTCAACATAATGTGATATATATATGAATTAGTACAATATTTATAATACATTAGTATATAATACTTATTGGAATACAACATTTATATATGTGTATATTTGTATAGCGTATTTTATATTTATTAATTGTAGAAAATGGGGGCTTCCCTGGTAGCTCAGCAGTAAAGAATCTGCCTGTCAATGCAGGAGACCCAGGAGATGCAGGTTTGATCCCTGGGTTGGGAAGATCCCCTGGAGAAGGCCATGGCAACCCACTCCAGTATTCTACTCTCGAGAATCCCATGGACAGAGGAGTCTGGTGGCCCACAGTCCACAGGGTCGCAGAGTCAGACACAACGGAAGTGACTGAGTACGCCTGCATAGTATAATATACATAATTCCTTTAGCTCAAATATTCTATTACTGTTCTTCTCATTTTTGAGGTTTTTTTTAAACTCTTGAATAACTTCTGTTTTTATCAGTTTTAGTAGTAAGTTTGCGGACAGGTTTTACAATCAAACAAGGTTTATGCCTTGATGTTATCTCGTCTATCCGATAATCATAGTAACTATAACAGTTCACAGATTAATCACAGTAAATAGAAACATGCATCTTTTTGAAGAATAATAAATATGTAAGTTATTTTAATCATATGGCTCTATAGATTTGGGTTTAAAAATATTATTTTAGACTTTAATCAACAAGGCTTTCTTTATTAGTTTCTCCAAAGTACCACTGAAATTATGTTTTCTTATTCTGATGATTAAAACTTTAATGTCATGAAGGCATTTCTTTTTGCTGTACTGATTAGAGTTGTAAATTAATTTCATAGCCTTGACATCCATTTTTTTTTTAATCTTTGCTTTTAACTTTTACAGAGTTTTGTTGTTTACAGATATGCATGTTCCCAGATTAATCATATGTATATCCCCCCCTCCCCACCCCTCCCAACCATCACACAGGACATCCAGTTTTAACATTATCGGAAATCTATCTCCAACATACTAGATAACTACCATTGTCAACATAATGTGATATATATATGAATTAGTACAATATTTATAATACATTAGTATATAATACTTATTGGAATACAACATTTATATATGTGTATATTTGTATAGCGTATTTTATATTTATTAATTGTAGAAATTTGGGGCTTCCCTGGTAGCTCAGCAGTAAAGAATCTGCCTGTCAATGCAGGAGACCCAGGAGATGCAGGTTTGATCCCTGGGTTGGGAAGATCCCCTGGAGAAGGGCATGGCAACCCACTCCAGTATTCTACTCTCGAGAATCCCATGGACAGAGGAGTCTGGTGGCCCACAGTCCACAGGGTCGCAGAGTCAGACACAACGGAAGTGACTGAGTACGCCTGCATAGTATAATATACATAATTCCTTTAGCTCAAATATTCTATTACTGTTCTTCTCATTTTTGAGGTTTTTTTTAAACTCTTGAATAACTTCTGTTTTTATCAGTTTTAGTAGTAAGTTTGCGGACAGGTTTTACAATCAAACAAGGTTTATGCCTTGATGTTATCTCGTCTATCCGATAATCATAGTAACTATAACAGTTCACAGATTAATCACAGTAAATAGAAACATGCATCTTTTTGAAGAATAATAAATATGACTAATTTTATCTTAGCTTTTTACTCATAGTATTTCCCATTTAAATCATTTCTCAAAGCATCACTTTCATTCACCTACTGAAAAAATTATCATTGAATTCTTACTTTATATATTTACTAAAAAAAACTTCTCAGTGTTTGGAGGAATTTTGAAACTGATGATAAAAATAAAATCAAAGAAGAAATAATATGTCCAGCTTCATATTTTCTATGGGCCAAGATCAGCTTTGAACTTCAAGTTAAAAGGGAAATATATCAAAAAAGGCTTATTTTTAACAATTAGTTTCAGTGTTTCTTTTTTTTTTCCATCTGTGTGATCTAGCATCATAGTTCTCTCTCATCCTGCTTTTCAAAGAGCAAAAGATGATCTGATCCATAAATAAAGAATAGATGTGGAACAGGTATAAAATGCAGCCACAAAGGAAAGATTGCAAAAGTATGCCTATAGTGATCAAGGTGCCATTTCATCTGATGTAGAAAAATTCACCTGGCTATCATTCTTTTTTTTTTTTTTTAAAGATTTATTTATTTATTTTGGGTGGGGGTTGGGTTGGGGAGGGAGGGGAGCGGGCGGGCCACTTCTATTGGTCTCTCATTTCTCTATTTTCATCCGTCTTTGCTCTTTGGCTCCTGTGGGCCTCCCATCGCGGTGGCGTCTGTCGTTGCAGAGCGCCGGCTCTGGGCGCATGCACTCCAGAGCTCCGGCTCGGCAATTGGACACATGGGTCCAGCCACTCCACGGCACGTGGGATCTTTCCAGGCCAGGGATCGAACCGGCCCCCCTTGCACTGCAAGGCGATGTCCTTACCCACTTGGCCACCAGGGGAAGCCCACCTGGCTATCATTCTTAAGTAAGTTCAATTGGTTGCATTTTTTCAATCATTTCAGGCTTAAATTTGAACTAATTGAGAATAGACTCCTGTCCTGTTAAATCTTCCTGAAACTGGTGTTAAACACTATGGGCGCCTCTCCTTCAGTGATGGACAGGAGTGACTGTCTACATCTCAGGTGTCAGATGCAGCAGTCCTCTGCTGACATTTTCTGTCACCTGTTCCATCAGCACCCCGAACCCCCCACACATGTCCTGACCCCAGTACTACTATTGGCCACAGTATAACTAGGGCTCAACCAGTCCCATCCAATAGAGTCACTCTCCATTCTTTGCCAATTTGTCTTTCCTTCATCTGCAGAAAAATCCTCCGGGGTCACCATTTTTCCCTTCCCCTACTTATTCTCCTCCCGCTCCTCCTATGCCCTAATCTGAGGCCTTCTAGGATATCTGGGCTCTGGAAAGATGAGCAGGCAACCCTTGCCCCTCATGTGGACATCATGGACATATCAGGACTTTCTCAGTGAGGCCCTCTGTCCTCCTGTTTGTCCGGAAAATGAGGGATCAAGCCGCTCTGCTCCCTATTGCCTTCTACCCTGGATGCACTGCCCTGGGCCAAGCGTGCAGGAGGGTGGGGATCCTGCGCTGTGTCCAGCTTGCTAAGCACCTCTCTGAACTCCCACTTCCACCTCCATCCCATGCTTCCAATGGGCAGAAAAACCCACTCAGATTTAACTTTTTAAGCTCAAAAGTTCGATGTTTCATGCCAAAACCTGAATTTCCGAACATTCGAAGTGTATCCTGGGTTTCAAGAATCTTTTCCAAAATTCACAAAGGTAGTGAAGGAAGAAATCTTCTTACCTGAAGGAAAGGGAAGAGGAAGATCTATAAGTACAGAAAATGTAAGGGTAAAACATCTCATTGTTAGTATCTCAGGTTCATTATTCTGCTGCAACTGTTTTCCATGGTGAACAATATAAAGAGAAATTTGAGAAAATTGTAAATTGAGTGTATGTAAAACATTGAAAGATGAGAAATTTCTCTTCTGTAAGTGGCTGTTTGATTTTGTTTACTTTCCTAACTGTGACTTATGAATAT
Organism: Tragulus kanchil; assembly: GCA_022376925.1. Lineage (NCBI taxonomy): Eukaryota > Metazoa > Chordata > Mammalia > Artiodactyla > Tragulidae > Tragulus > Tragulus kanchil. The sequence continues at coordinate 137,523,154 of JAIOJX010000023.1, forward strand.
GATGGCAGTTAAGTTTTTCCATTTTTCTAAAAATACACTTCAGTGCTTTACTTGGAAAGGAAAAAATATTTCAGAATGTCTAAGGTAACTAAAAAGTTTCAGGATAAATTTATTCCCACAGAAAAGCGTTACTACTAAAAACCCCTAACAAAAACACCCAAATTTATATCATATAATAATCATCTCAGAATAGGACATAATAGATGTGTTTCAGCTATATATGATGTGTCTTGGTTTCCCTCATTTTATTATAATTAACAATGGTGCATCTGCCTATGTCCCAATGATCCATTAAATTGCTTTAAAAAAAGTTAATTAATTGAAACATCCAACCAAACTAAAGGCAAGTTGACACCAACTATCTTTTTGATTAACATTAGTTCACTGAAACCTCAAATATATAGTATTTTTGCTTTTGTACAAAACCTACATCCTCTTTAGTAAGGCATGTTAATTTGATATCAGTGAATTGAACAAGATTTTAGACATGGATTATATAATTTTCCAAGTGCTAAGTTTTACCTAGCAATCTCATCTTTAGAGTCTGCTTCTTGCCTCTTTCACTATCACACTGTTTACATTTTTAAAATGGGATGATGATGCAGACAGGAAAAGGGAAAAATGGAAGAAGGAAATTAGAAATTAAAATGGCATTTTTATATGATGGTTTTCAAAAATAATCATTTTTTTACATCATTTCTTATAACTTTCATTTTAAAGTTCATCCCTCACTTCTTCTACACCTGCCCACAGGTTTGCTTCCTCATCTTTGAAAGAAGGGGTGACAAAGAGGGTCTAGGATTTCAGAAAGGAACATTCTAAACAGTTGACAAGCCACAAAAAGAAAAATGTTGCTATCCATGTTTGTCAAATAGTAGAACACTAAAACGTTTGCCAGAAATGTGATTGTTCACTTGTAGGGTATGATCAGTATTTCAGTGCTAAGAAAATCTCCCAGAGTAGGTATAACTTACTATCCAATGCAGAAACTTCCAGGAAGAGTCTGAGGTTCATTATTCTGCTGATTTTCATGTAAAATAAAAAAAAAAAAAACATTGAAAGATGAGAAATTTCTCTTCTGTAAGTGGCTGTTTGATTTTGTTTACTTTCCTAACTGTGACTTATGAATATGATGGCAGTTAAGTTTTTCCATTTTTCTAAAAATACACTTCAGTGCTTTACTTGGAAAGGAAAAAATATTTCAGAATGTCTAAGGTAACTAAAAAGTTTCAGGATAAATTTATTCCCACAGAAAAGCGTTACTACTAAAAACCCCTAACAAAAACACCCAAATTTATATCATATAATAATCATCTCAGAATAGGACATAATAGATGTGTTTCAGCTATATATGATGTGTCTTGGTTTCCCTCATTTTATTATAATTAACAATGGTGCATCTGCCTATGTCCCAATGATCCATTAAATTGCTTTAAAAAAAGTTAATTAATTGAAACATCCAACCAAACTAAAGGCAAGTTGACACCAACTATCTTTTTGATTAACATTAGTTCACTGAAACCTCAAATATATAGTATTTTTGCTTTTGTACAAAACCTACATCCTCTTTAGTAAGGCATGTTAATTTGATATCAGTGAATTGAACAAGATTTTAGACATGGATTATATAATTTTCCAAGTGCTAAGTTTTACCTAGCAATCTCATCTTTAGAGTCTGCTTCTTGCCTCTTTCACTATCACACTGTTTACATTTTTAAAATGGGATGATGATGCAGACAGGAAAAGGGAAAAATGGAAGAAGGAAATTAGAAATTAAAATGGCATTTTTATATGATGGTTTTCAAAAATAATCATTTTTTTACATCATTTCTTATAACTTTCATTTTAAAGTTCATCCCTCACTTCTTCTACACCTGCCCACAGGTTTGCTTCCTCATCTTTGAAAGAAGGGGTGACAAAGAGGGTCTAGGATTTCAGAAAGGAACATTCTAAACAGTTGACAAGCCACAAAAAGAAAAATGTTGCTATCCATGTTTGTCAAATAGTAGAACACTAAAACGTTTGCCAGAAATGTGATTGTTCACTTGTAGGGTATGATCAGTATTTCAGTGCTAAGAAAATCTCCCAGAGTAGGTATAACTTACTATCCAATGCAGAAACTTCCAGGAAGAGTCTGACTTAATTCTCTTTTAGACTTGTTAAAGACAGACAAAGACTGATCCAGTAATTAAACACTTCCCCAAGTGTTTTTAAATTCCCCCAATAATTTAGTTGTTATTTTTGTTGTGGGTTATTGATCCTTTTATAATATTTTGGTGGTCACAGCAGAGACAAGGTTGATCTTTCTGTTCTTTAATGTACATTAACAATGACCTCTCTCCTATATCCAGGCAATGAATACAATTATGTGTTGATCACCTATAAAGTGACAATAAATTCTGTATGAGAATATAAAAGTGTACAGTCATCCGAAAATATAGAAAATAAGATATGAATGACCATTCTAAGGGAGAAGCTAAAAAAAAGACAACAGAGACAAAGTTTTATCTGAGTTTGAAAGAGGAACGCATACATTTTGCCTGAAAAGTATCAAGATGATTTTATAAATCAGATGCCAGTTCATGGGGCCTCCAAGTGAGTCAGGACTGTGATCAAATGGAGAATGGCAGGTCCATTTCTGTACAAAGAACTAAAAAGGAAGGACAGCAAACATGACATGGCTAATCCAAAGAACACCAAATACCCTAAATCACAAAATCTTCAAATGCTCACACATCCCTCAAGTACTGTGATGAGGGAGGTCCTTTTTAATATGAAAATTAAATACTGAGTATCCCCTATCAATCATTTGAAATAAAATTCAATAACACTAAGTTTCTGACTTCACCGCCAAGCATGAGAAGCCATGAATGTCCACTTTAATATGAACATGATAAAAATGGACCAGAGTCAATAGACAATTATAGCAAAAATATGGCCATTTAACTGCTGAGAGACTGGATGAATGTTACTTGCCTCTCTGAGTCTCACTTAGAGGACGGAGATAATAATGCCCTAGGATTTCAGAAAGGAACATTCTAAACAGTTGACAAGCCACAAAAAGAAAAATGTTGCTATCCATGTTTGTCAAATAGTAGAACACTAAAACGTTTGCCAGAAATGTGATTGTTCACTTGTAGGGTATGATCAGTATTTCAGTGCTAAGAAAATCTCCCAGAGTAGGTATAACTTACTATCCAATGCAGAAACTTCCAGGAAGAGTCTGACTTAATTCTCTTTTAGACTTGTTAAAGACAGACAAAGACTGATCCAGTAATTAAACACTTCCCAAGTGTTTTTAAATTCCCCCAATAATTTAGTTGTTATTTTTGTTGTGGGTTATTGATCCTTTTATAATATTTTGGTGGTCACAGCAGAGACAAGGTTGATCTTTCTGTTCTTTAATGTACATTAACAATGACCTCTCTCCTATATCCAGGCAATGAATACAATTATGTGTTGATCACCTATAAAGTGACAATAAATTCTGTATGAGAATATAAAAGTGTACAGTCATCCGAAAATATAGAAAATAAGATATGAATGACCATTCTAAGGGAGAAGCTAAAAAAAAGACAACAGAGACAAAGTTTTATCTGAGTTTGAAAGAGGAACGCATACATTTTGCCTGAAAAGTATCAAGATGATTTTATAAATCAGATGCCAGTTCATGGGGCCTCCAAGTGAGTCAGGACTGTGATCAAATGGAGAATGGCAGGTCCATTTCTGTACAAAGAACTAAAAAGGAAGGACAGCAAACATGACATGGCTAATCCAAAGAACACCAAATACCCTAAATCACAAAATCTTCAAATGCTCACACATCCCTCAAGTACTGTGATGAGGGAGGTCCTTTTTAATATGAAAATTAAATACTGAGTATCCCCTATCAATCATTTGAAATAAAATTCAATAACACTAAGTTTCTGACTTCACCGCCAAGCATGAGAAGCCATGAATGTCCACTTTAATATGAACATGATAAAAATGGACCAGAGTCAATAGACAATTATAGCAAAAATATGGCCATTTAACTGCTGAGAGACTGGATGAATGTTACTTGCCTCTCTGAGTCTCACTTAGAGGACGGAGATAATAATGCCCCAGGGGTTTCCCAGGAAGACTTCATGCTTCCTGTACAGGGACCATGGGTTCCATTCCTGGGTTGAGGGTAAAGATCCCATATGCCTCATGGCGCTGCCAGAAATGAAAATAAACCTGCTATATTACTGTCCTGTGGTTGTTAGGGGCATTGAAGAAAATGGAATTCAGAGGAAATAAACACTTTCAAAATTGTATTATTTGGTAGCAAGGTTACATGGGAAAGGTGATGCTTGCATGCTTCAATCTTCACAGACACAAACATCCACACGGGGAAGTATTTGATCCTTTTCTTTTCTTTTTTTTTAATAAGAGGCAAGCACTTATTGTGTCTGGATGTGCTAAAGGGTCTTCCATGACTACAGGAAGCACCCACAATTTGTCTTCCATCACAGTGGAGCTCTGTTCTGCTTCCGTGAAACCTCTGAAAGTCCATCATGAACATCTTCCAGGGTTTGGGGCTGACTATCTCAGTTAAAGTTGTGAAGCCCTCTAGAATGCTGACAACCAGGTCCCTAAACCAGAGAAGCTCCTAGTTTCTGTCAGATTTTACTTCAAAACCCTTTTCTTTGGTCAGGTTTTACCTCAGAACCCTCTAGTTTCATTTCATTTCCCATCTTTCATCAAAAAATGATGAATTCAAGTACGACTTTGATTTGTGCTTTTTGACATACATAAGAGGTACACATGGAACTCTTTGTGACTTTGTATCACATTAAAAATATTTTTAGGACTTGGTATCTCATGGTAGCAAACATGACATGGCTAATCCAAAGAACACCAAATACCCTAAATCACAAAATCTTCAAATGCTCACACATCCCTCAAGTACTGTGATGAGGGAGGTCCTTTTTAATATGAAAATTAAATACTGAGTATCCCCTATCAATCATTTGAAATAAAATTCAATAACACTAAGTTTCTGACTTCACCGCCAAGCATGAGAAGCCATGAATGTCCACTTTAATATGAACATGATAAAAATGGACCAGAGTCAATAGACAATTATAGCAAAAATATGGCCATTTAACTGCTGAGAGACTGGATGAATGTTACTTGCCTCTCTGAGTCTCACTTAGAGGACGGAGATAATAATGCCCCAGGGGTTTCCCAGGAAGACTTCATGCTTCCTGTACAGGGACCATGGGTTCCATTCCTGGGTTGAGGGTAAAGATCCCATATGCCTCATGGCGCTGCCAGAAATGAAAATAAACCTGCTATATTACTGTCCTGTGGTTGTTAGGGGCATTGAAGAAAATGGAATTCAGAGGAAATAAACACTTTCAAAATTGTATTATTTGGTAGCAAGGTTACATGGGAAAGGTGATGCTTGCATGCTTCAATCTTCACAGACACAAACATCCACACGGGGAAGTATTTGATCCTTTTCTTTTCTTTTTTTTTAATAAGAGGCAAGCACTTATTGTGTCTGGATGTGCTAAAGGGTCTTCCATGACTACAGGAAGCACCCACAATTTGTCTTCCATCACAGTGGAGCTCTGTTCTGCTTCCGTGAAACCTCTGAAAGTCCATCATGAACATCTTCCAGGGTTTGGGGCTGACTATCTCAGTTAAAGTTGTGAAGCCCTCTAGAATGCTGACAACCAGGTCCCTAAACCAGAGAAGCTCCTAGTTTCTGTCAGATTTTACTTCAAAACCCTTTTCTTTGGTCAGGTTTTACCTCAGAACCCTCTAGTTTCATTTCATTTCCCATCTTTCATCAAAAAATGATGAATTCAAGTACGACTTTGATTTGTGCTTTTTGACATACATAAGAGGTACACATGGAACTCTTTGTGACTTTGTATCACATTAAAAAAAATATTTTTAGGAGGTTCTCTGGTAGCCCAATGGTAATGACTTGGTGCTTCCACTGTTTGGACCCAGATTTGGTCCCTGGTCAGAGAAATATGATCCAGTTTGCTATGTGCTGCAGCCAAATCAAATATGTATATGTTTATATTTATAAATAACTATGCATTTTTAGGTCACCTTTTTTAGAATATTAGATATATGAATTTTTCAAATAAAAAGAAAAGTGCTTTTACATAAGTATATATTGATTATTTATTTATGTAAATATATATATTTAGATCATTTTTTAGAATAAAAAGCAAAGTGATTTTATATAAATACATACATATGTAGATCATACTTTTAGAATAAAAAGGGAAATATATGTATATATTAGATCATCTTTTTTAGAATAGAAACAAAGCATAAAAATGCAGTATCATGGGCTCAGTAATTAGAACAAAATCATCTGATAATGAGAGTAAGTGTGCACAAAATGGCTACATTCCACTCTTCATAAAACTAAGGGCACACACACACAAAGAAATTTTAAAAAGAACAACAAAAAAAACTAATGGCACAAAGGTTTGTTATTAAATAATTGTTTTTTATATCATTAAGGATATTAGCAAAGCAAGTATTCTAATTACTCTCTTGTCTATGACATACTTTATGTCTATGTTTTAATTAAATCAATTTTCAATTATATGAACTTCTGATGAAAAAAATCATTTGGGTGCATGTATCCTAGGATCCCCCCCCGAATCCTGCGGTACTGTAGATGTTGATCTTCCTCCAAACAAGCTCCTTTCCTAGCATCTCTAAGAGACACCGCTGCAGGAAAGCTCTCCGTCATCCGTACAGCTGTGACACAAGACGATGTGCAGCGTGATCGGCCCTGCCACGTCTGCTTGCTTTCTCACATATGTAACGAAGCTTTCATCTCTGAAGTGCCAAGATAATTATTTCCAGAAGTCCCTGAAAAAAGCAGGACCATCAGAGGACACGGGCATTAGATTTGCTTGACTTTCAGACAGTGAGCAAAAGTCAAAAATCCCCCAAAAGAGAGGCGGGTGAGATTCTACAGGAAGTATGTGTTTTACCATTTGTTCTTAGAGAATGAGAACTCTACTCTGTGTCAAGAAGTCCCGCCAAGGCAGGAAGCACGCTTTTCAGCAGTCGTTCATTGCAGCGAGTTGAGGGGCTCCGCGGTTATCCTGAGACGGAGCACAAAACCTGTCGTACAGATGGAAGAGCCTCTTGTGCAGACTAGGTCCTGGCATGGTCAGAGGGCTGCCCACGCTCCCAAAGTACCCGAAAAAGCAGGTTTTAATGAAGCAGCATTGATTTAAATATTTCTGTTAACAATGTTAAGACATCATTATTGATCTGCTAAAACGTATGTGATTATTGAATTATTTTATTAAACAGATATAGTTCTTGATATGCTTAGAATTTTGCAGGTGTTGTCATCAGATCGAAACATTCAGACATTGCCTAATCTTTTTCCTTTTCATTCATTCTAGTGACTTGGTTATGATAAGATGATAAAAATAATTCCTAGTAGGTCCTTTCTTTGTGATAAATAATAAAACAATTATATCCTATTCAATTAAAACAGAAAAAAGATACATAGCAGTTATCCTATTTAAAAAATAACTAAGTTAGAACCATTCATTTTAAAAATGACACTCCTACCCCAATATTCTGCCAAATCGGTGATATTAGCTATTACTCTATAGAGAGTACCATTACAGTAATTAGTTCATTTAATATACATTGTTTTTAGTGTATACTAAGTGCCAAACACTGTTAAGAGCTTTACTTGCATTGTTTTGATTATTTTAAACTCTTTATTGTGGAAATTTTCAATAATATAGAAAATAAAATGATATAGTGAGCTTCTGTGTATCACACAACCCATTTTTTGCAATCATAAAGTCATGGCCAACCTAGTTATTTCTATAGCCCCACCCATTTCTTCATATCTGCCTTTAAAAATTTTTATTTTGTTTATATTTGTCTATTCTGGGTTTTCACTGCTGCTGCAGACTCTTCTCTAGTTGCAGGGTGAACTAGGGATACTCTCTACTTGAGGTGAGCAGGCTTCTTGCTGTGGTGACTTCTCTTGTTGTGGAATTTGGGGTCTAGGGCTCACAGGCTTCAGAAGTTGTGGCACATGGGCTCAATAGTTGTGGCTCCGAGGCTCTAGAGCACAGGCTCCATAGTTGTGGCTCACAGGCTTAGTCACATCACAGTATGTGGGATCTTCCCGGATCAGGGATCGAACCCATGTCTCCTGCATTGGCAGGTGAACTCTTTACCACTGAGCTACCAGAGAAGCCCATATCTGCCTTATCTTGAAGTCCTAAACTTCACATTGTTTCATTCATAAATACTTCAGTGTAGGATGTCTAGATGAGAAGGATTTTTAAGCAGCATCATATTATATGATCCTCAAACAACATTATGAAGCTGGTCCCATCCCATTTCTCAGATGAGAACACGAAGGCTTAGAGAAGTGAAATGTCTTTTCCAAAGGATCCCACTAGTGAATGGCCTACTGGGGACTCAAATATAGCTTCTTCGATCTTGGACATTCAGGTGTTGTCACATCGGTGCCTAATCTTTTCCTTTTCATTCATTCTAGTGACTTGGTTATGATAAGATGATAAAAATAATTCCTAGTAGGTCCTTTCTTTGTGATAAATAATAAAACAATTATATCCTATTCAATTAAAACAGAAAAAAGATACATAGCAGTTATCCTATTTAAAAAATAACTAAGTTAGAACCATTCATTTTAAAAATGACACTCCTACCCCAATATTCTGCCAAATCGGTGATATTAGCTATTACTCTATAGAGAGTACCATTACAGTAATTAGTTCATTTAATATACATTGTTTTTAGTGTATACTAAGTGCCAAACACTGTTAAGAGCTTTACTTGCATTGTTTTGATTATTTTAAACTCTTTATTGTGGAAATTTTCAATAATATAGAAAATAAAATGATATAGTGAGCTTCTGTGTATCACACAACCCATTTTTTGCAATCATAAAGTCATGGCCAACCTAGTTATTTCTATAGCCCCACCCATTTCTTCATATCTGCCTTTAAAAATTTTTTATTTTGTTTATATTTGTCTATTCTGGGTTTTCACTGCTGCTGCAGACTCTTCTCTAGTTGCAGGGTGAACTAGGGATACTCTCTACTTGAGGTGAGCAGGCTTCTTGCTGTGGTGACTTCTCTTGTTGTGGAATTTGGGGTCTAGGGCTCACAGGCTTCAGAAGTTGTGGCACATGGGCTCAATAGTTGTGGCTCCGAGGCTCTAGAGCACAGGCTCCATAGTTGTGGCTCACAGGCTTAGTCACATCACAGTATGTGGGATCTTCCCGGATCAGGGATCGAACCCATGTCTCCTGCATTGGCAGGTGAACTCTTTACCACTGAGCTACCAGAGAAGCCCATATCTGCCTTATCTTGAAGTCCTAAACTTCACATTGTTTCATTCATAAATACTTCAGTGTAGGATGTCTAGATGAGAAGGATTTTTAAGCAGCATCATATTATATGATCCTCAAACAACATTATGAAGCTGGTCCCATCCCATTTCTCAGATGAGAACACGAAGGCTTAGAGAAGTGAAATGTCTTTTCCAAAGGATCCCACTAGTGAATGGCCTACTGGGGACTCAAATATAGCTTTGTCTGAAGCCAAAGTCAAAGATCTTGGACATCACATTGGTTCTCTGATGAAAGACAATTTCAGACTCTAGAAACCCTTCTGAATGTTTTAATACCTTAATATTGGCTGGCACTTCATGGTAACAATACCAGGGAAGTAAAAATACTTCTTCCTAATCACTTTGAGAATTGAGAATTTTACTTAAGGCACAAGATGACATAAATTTTTGAAAATAGGGTGGTCACAGAAATCATTACATGCTTCTTTCTCTACTGTCGTTTAACTTCATCAGAATGTGTGACTTTGACATATGGATTCCTGCGATTCTGGCTGTACACTAAGAAAAGTCTCTGGTCATGGTACTCTGAAGTGCTGAAGGTAAACATCCCTGACATATATCCAGGCAATCCAAGAGGAAGGCTGCCTAGGAGATGAACAAGTCCCAAAAAGTTAACATTTCACTACAGGACTTCCCTAGTGGTTCAGTGGTTGAGAAACTGCCAGCCGAGGCAGAGGATTGCGAGTTCAATCCCTGGTCTGGGAAGATTCCACCATCGTGGGGCAACTAAGCCTGAGCACTGCAGTTCCTGACACCCTAGAGCCCCTGAGCCACAGGAGAAGCCACTGCAATGAGAAGTTCGAGCATCACAGCTAGAGAGTAGCTCCTGCTTACTGCAACTAGAGAAACTCTGCTCACAGCAACAAAGACCCAGTGCAGTCAAAAATAAATATTTTTAAAAATACGTCACTGCAATTCAACATTTTTCCACAGGATTTCACATGCTCTACGTGGGGGTTTAGGGATGAGGGTCGGGGAAAGGGTGATGCATAGATGTTGCAGGTGATAGTTAGAGTCGTTGCTTGTTTTTCATGTCTTAATTCTATACAGGTCCTTATTCACATAAAATATACCTTTTAAAATAATTTTCACATCTAAATATTTTTCCCTGAATCACTGATGCCACTCTACTTGTAAACCCAACGTGGAATTACTTTCATGTTCCCTATATGAATACTAACAACTGTTACATGACATGGAATTTTTCAGTTGAAATCAAGCTTTATAATCACAATGCTGTCCATGCAAATTATCCTAGACATCATTCTGACCTAAAGAACTCTAACCTGCAATTTTTAATTGCTAGATCATATGGAAACAGTTGTCACAGAGGCAGATCCGTGAAATAGTCAAGAATCCAGGAAAGAAAAGAGTAGTTTCCTTGAGTATGTCTGAGGAGGTTGAACTGAGAGATGAGAAAATGGAAAAGTCTTTGCTTAGAATTCTAATCCCCATGTTCTATTTACACCCTTGGCTGCATTAAATATGATTCTTTCCACTTCTGTACATTTGGATCTTGACACAAACAAGTAAAAAGTACATGATAATTTTTCACTTTCCATTTAGTTCCTTGGCCTACTTCATTGAAGGATTTGATTCCATAAACAAGCATAATTTGCATACATAGCAAATACAAATATGAGTAAGTCATAGACCCACCATTATGGTCTGGCAGAGAGAGAACAGTAATGACTATGATACTGGTCTTTGTAGAATAAGAAGTCCCTCTTACTAAAGGAAAGAAATTATAAATAAAGTGTCATTGGACTGGAGATGAGAATTGAAGAAAGGGCTGATATGTTCAAAATGAAATTAAAAAATCCTGACATTTGGGGACTGGGCCTTAAGACACCGCCTTCGATTAGTTTCACTCATTATTACTCAGTCTCAAATGAAGAGTCACTTTCTCCAGGAATCCTGCCCTGATTCCGTCTCCAGACTGAGTTCGCTGGCCATGCTTAATGTTTCCATGTTGCTATGAAAGCCCTTTCTGGTGATTCTAGAATGATGCTGCTAATCAGGTTTTCTCCGACTACTTTGAATTTGAAGGCATTGATTTATTCATCACTTTTGCAACCTTGGCACAAAATAGATACTCAAAACTCTGTTAAATCAATGAAGAATGCTAAGTTTTAAGCAGGACTATACCTCAAGAGGGGAAGCCCTGACGGCTCAGTGGTGTAAGAATCTACCTGTAATGTAGGAGACGCAGGTTTGATCCCTGGGTTGGGAAGATCCCCTGGAGAAGGAAACAGCAATCCACTCCAGTATTTTGGGGGACCAAATGCAGAACTCCTGCATTGGAAGCGTAGAGTTGTAACCACTGAACAGCCAGGGAATTCCCAAGTTCTCTTTCTTTATTGAGCTCTCTAGTTTACCCAAGGCATTAATCCAGGTACAAAGAGAAAGCTGAAAGCATTGACACCAGATCAGCAATTTGAGACTGGCCTGAATGCCTTCTGGGACCAAGGTGGTGTCATTGGTCACTTTAAGTAGATTTAGATACCTTTCTCATACCCATTTTTCTAAATGGATGATTCCCTAAGTAGAGATAACTTCTGAAAGGGTGCACATAAGTAAGTCATCCCTCCAGGATACCTTTCAAGAAAGGGTTATCTTGTTTGGAGAGACTTTCACTGTCTTCTGATGATGTCTACTGGTGATGTTTCTTCAAACCCTTGAAGGTTACTTATGATCACTCTGATAATGCAACTTACCACTTGGGGAGGAGATAAGCAAGTTACTGCCTGGCTTTTACACACTAAGTATGCATCACTCCCAGCAGTGCATAGAAAGGAAGTTTGTTTTCAAAGCACCGAGCTCTTCAAGTGGAACTTACACAGATCACATAGTCCTGGGTGACAGTTGCCCAGAGCAGCCCCAACATGGAAGCAGTTTCTGTTGTAGATAAAGTAACAGGGAAAGTCTGAGAAGTCGGAACGAAGACCTGAGCAATTTAAGAATCGAAGAGACTTTGTGACTATCTGGAATTGAATCATTCTCTTACTTATGGAAAGATGACATTAATAGAAAATTGTCAAAAAACAAATACTTGACTGAAAACTAGGAAACCTGGGTTAGAGGGCCAACGTTGCTCCTAACCGTCTGTGTTAACTGGGGTACAATCAACTGGAATTTTCTCTTCTCAGTGAAGTCTGTGATAAGAAGGGGATAAACTATAAAGACCCTCCTGCCTCTGAGATTCCATGATGGTCTACAGCTGCAGAAGTCCAAGTAAATCTTCAGATTCTCATCATTAATAATGTTTTGTAGCTGAGAAGCTAGACTCTTTGAAATGACGCCCTTGGCTAAAACAACTGGTTCCCACCACCACCACCTCATCAAGGGCTGTCATCCTACACTGATTTCTGATTTCTTATAGCAATCTTCTAACCCACTCCAGTATTCTTGCCTAGAGAATCCCATGGACAGAGGAGCTTGGTGGGCTGCAGTCCATTAGGTCACAAAGAGTTAGACATGACTGAGTGATAGTAATCTTCTCAATCTGAAATCTGAAAAAAAATACATTTATTGTTTATTTGCCTTACTAGAATTACTTATTCCCTTAGTAATTTCCTTACTAGGCATCGTGAGGGCAGGGATTTTTGAGTCTTTTTCACTTCCATACTTCTAGCAAATATAATAGTACCTAACAGATAGATAGTGGGTACAAGATAGATACTTGTTCAATGATATAGTTTAATTATGAAAATACTTGATTTGTCAGATTTCCTCTTAGGGTTATACCTACCTACTTAGAATCCATTTTCAAGTCAAATGGATCTCAAGAATATTTTCTACTTATAACTTAAATGTCATCCATTTCCTGAATTATAGGCATTTCATTAAACGCAATGTTATTTTTAATCATATTTCTAACTAAAATAAAAATAAAAATAAAGCCATTTGACTGTACTGCTTTCATTGCTCCAAATAAATTATTTTTAAAATTTGCTTATACTTTAAAATATTATCTGTTTCAGTAAGATGACTGGAGGAAAAAAGCCAAGTAATGGATAATTTAATGAAATAATACGGCAATTCTTGGGATAATTAAGACATTGAATAGGAATTTCTTTCAACTATATACTTGTATTCATGTATTTTTTATCCCTCAGGAAAACATCTGTTTGTTGATTTTGATACTTAACCCAAATCAACAGATATCCTATTTGTTAACTGTGATGACTACATTTATCACTTTTTGATATCTCTCAGCTGAGATGGAATAGTTTTTTTGTTTTTTTGTGGGTTTTTTTGGCCACTTATATTGGTCTTTCATTTATTCATTTTCATCCATCTTTGTCCTTTGGCCTGTGTGGGCTTCCCATCTACAGCTGCAGAAGTCCAAGTAAATCTTCAGATTCTCATCATTAATAATGTTTTGTAGCTGAGAAGCTAGACTCTTTGAAATGACGCCCTTGGCTAAAACAACTGGTTCCCACCACCACCACCTCATCAAGGGCTGTCATCCTACACTGATTTCTGATTTCTTATAGCAATCTTCTAACCCACTCCAGTATTCTTGCCTAGAGAATCCCATGGACAGAGGAGCTTGGTGGGCTGCAGTCCATTAGGTCACAAAGAGTTAGACATGACTGAGTGATAGTAATCTTCTCAATCTGAAATCTGAAAAAAAATACATTTATTGTTTATTTGCCTTACTAGAATTACTTATTCCCTTAGTAATTTCCTTACTAGGCATCGTGAGGGCAGGGATTTTTGAGTCTTTTTCACTTCCATACTTCTAGCAAATATAATAGTACCTAACAGATAGATAGTGGGTACAAGATAGATACTTGTTCAATGATATAGTTTAATTATGAAAATACTTGATTTGTCAGATTTCCTCTTAGGGTTATACCTACCTACTTAGAATCCATTTTCAAGTCAAATGGATCTCAAGAATATTTTCTACTTATAACTTAAATGTCATCCATTTCCTGAATTATAGGCATTTCATTAAACGCAATGTTATTTTTAATCATATTTCTAACTAAAATAAAAAATAAAAAATAAAGCCATTTGACTGTACTGCTTTCATTGCTCCAAATAAATTATTTTTAAAATTTGCTTATACTTTAAAATATTATCTGTTTCAGTAAGATGACTGGAGGAAAAAAGCCAAGTAATGGATAATTTAATGAAATAATACGGCAATTCTTGGGATAATTAAGACATTGAATAGGAATTTCTTTCAACTATATACTTGTATTCATGTATTTTTTATCCCTCAGGAAAACATCTGTTTGTTGATTTTGATACTTAACCCAAATCAACAGATATCCTATTTGTTAACTGTGATGACTACATTTATCACTTTTTGATATCTCTCAGCTGAGATGGAATAGTTTTTTTGTTTTTTTGTGGGTTTTTTTGGCCACTTATATTGGTCTTTCATTTATTCATTTTCATCCATCTTTGTCCTTTGGCCTGTGTGGGCTTCCCATCACAGCAGCCTCTCTCATTGCAGAGCACCAGCTCTGGGCGCATGTGCTCCAGAGCTCCAGCTCAGTAGTTGGACACATTGGTCCAGCCACTCTGCTGCACGTGGGATCTTCCCAGGCCAGGGATCGAACTGGCGCCCCTTGCACTGTGAGGTGGACTCTTTATCCACTGGACCACCAGGGAAGCCCTGGAATAGATTTTTTAAACTTTCCAATAACATGACTAACAAAACAAAGTAGAAGTATACAAACAAAAGTAAAACTGGATAGGCTGTATAATTTGTGGTCAAGAAGGTAAATTCTGGAATTACATAATTTGGATACAGTTCTGACAATAACTCATGATCTTAGAAGGGTGATATAACTGCAAGGAGCTTCACTTTCTGCATATGCAAAACTGGGTTAATAGTATAGTGTCCATCAGTTGGAAAAGTCAAAAGAGATAACATTTGCAAAGCATTTATCACAGTATCTAGCAAAGAGTAAATTCTCACTAAATCTTTGCTGTCAGTACCATTTTAGACTTCAATCGGCTAAACATCTTAATCAAAACCTCTTCTGGTAAGTGTAAGTCTTTAGTAGATATCCCACATGTGTTTATCAAGAATCTACTAAGTTAGCAATATCACAATCATAAATATTCATGATGTTGCTGACACACCCTACCTTAACCCAGTTCCCTGGAAACAGAACCCCAGGAAAAACAGATGTGCTAATAATTTGCTGAAGAGTGCAATCCAGAAAGGCAGGCGTGGGAGGGTCAAACACAAACAACGCTGGACACAGCTTCACCATGAGTTCATCATTCATTTTCACAGCATATCTCCAGTGGGCATTTACATAACTACTGAGTCCCTACTCGGTCTTTTTTTTTTTTAACTTATTTTATTGAAATATAATTGGTCTGCCCTGTTGTGCTGATTTCTGTTGTACAGCAAAATAATTTGACTATGCATTTATATTGGTCTTTCATTTATTCATTTTCATCCATCTTTGTCCTTTGGCCTGTGTGGGCTTCCCATCACAGCAGCCTCTCTCATTGCAGAGCACCAGCTCTGGGCGCATGTGCTCCAGAGCTCCAGCTCAGTAGTTGGACACATTGGTCCAGCCACTCTGCTGCACGTGGGATCTTCCCAGGCCAGGGATCGAACTGGCGCCCCTTGCACTGTGAGGTGGACTCTTTATCCACTGGACCACCAGGGAAGCCCTGGAATAGATTTTTTAAACTTTCCAATAACATGACTAACAAAACAAAGTAGAAGTATACAAACAAAAGTAAAACTGGATAGGCTGTATAATTTGTGGTCAAGAAGGTAAATTCTGGAATTACATAATTTGGATACAGTTCTGACAATAACTCATGATCTTAGAAGGGTGATATAACTGCAAGGAGCTTCACTTTCTGCATATGCAAAACTGGGTTAATAGTATAGTGTCCATCAGTTGGAAAAGTCAAAAGAGATAACATTTGCAAAGCATTTATCACAGTATCTAGCAAAGAGTAAATTCTCACTAAATCTTTGCTGTCAGTACCATTTTAGACTTCAATCGGCTAAACATCTTAATCAAAACCTCTTCTGGTAAGTGTAAGTCTTTAGTAGATATCCCACATGTGTTTATCAAGAATCTACTAAGTTAGCAATATCACAATCATAAATATTCATGATGTTGCTGACACACCCTACCTTAACCCAGTTCCCTGGAAACAGAACCCCAGGAAAAACAGATGTGCTAATAATTTGCTGAAGAGTGCAATCCAGAAAGGCAGGCGTGGGAGGGTCAAACACAAACAACGCTGGACACAGCTTCACCATGAGTTCATCATTCATTTTCACAGCATATCTCCAGTGGGCATTTACATAACTACTGAGTCCCTACTCGGTCTTTTTTTTTTTTAACTTATTTTATTGAAATATAATTGGTCTGCCCTGTTGTGCTGATTTCTGTTGTACAGCAAAATAATTTGACTATGCATTTATATGTTCTTTTCATGGGCTGCTCCATTATGGTTTCCCACAGGAAATTGTATATAGTTCCTGGGTCACACAGTAGGACTTTGTTGTTTGTCCATCTTATGTATAAGATGCCATGGATGGAACGCATGTCTCCTGCATTATCAATCGGATTCTTTACCACTTAGGCACATGGGAGGCCCTTTCTCTCTGCTAATAGCCAGTAGACACATATGGCTAGTCTAAATTGAGATAGATTGAGATAGATTTTAAGGCTTTAGAGCACTTAATGTTTTTCAAATATAAATATCCCTATTAACATTTTACATTGATTAAATGTTGGTATAATATGTATCCATTTGATTAACTACAATGTTATTGAAATTAATTTCACTTTCTTTTTGCTTATTCTAATGTGACTATTAAACTACTACAAATTTCAAAATGACATATACGGCTCTCATGGGGTTTGTGTTGGACAGTGTTCCCTTAAAGCATGAATTTCATTCCTTCAAAATGAAAAGTTTCCTATTTGGTATCTACTCTCTCAAGTCCCTGTAGGGAATTTATATTCATAGCAGAGACATAGCAATTCATGTACACTATGACTTCTCTCTAAGATAAAGTCATTTCTTAAATTTATTCATCACTTCAAGAGCTACATCTATTCTTCAAACAAAAATCCTTTTCAAACTAGATCTGCTTGTATGGCTGTAGTTGGACAGGAACATGAAGATTTGCAATGGTAGCAGGAGACACCATAGAGTGTCTCCCAAGCCCTCCCTGGTGGGAGTTCACCATATCAACCCTGATGGAAGCTACAGTCGCCTCTGGAATTATACGACATTCCATCATTGAAAAAAGGAAAGTAGTTATGACTTAGGGATGGTTCATGTTTCTTATTTATTACGGTCTTTTGGTAAATACATCAAGGTTTTGACATGTGAACAGCACATGCGAAGTAAAATGAGAAATGAAGACCATGCTATAAACTGTGATGGTGAGTGTGCACACACAAGCCTATGATGATACAGCCTTGCACACAGAAAGGTCCCCTGTTGCGTATACATGGGGATATGTTTTATATATATGGACAAGCTTTCTTTCATGACTTAGGAAGGATGCTGAATGTGCTCTTCCTCCCAGAGTGCTCAGTAATCAGCTGTTTCAAAGGCAATTTGGTTCCCTGGCGTTATTTTTTGTCTTCATTCCAGACCCAGTTTGCTTGGAGGTCAGTGTGTGCTGAGATAAAGAAGCAATACTGCAGAAATCTTACCAACTGTTTATGGGAACAAAGTGTGATGGTTCTAAGCTTCTTTCAATTCCTTCCAGACAGGAAGCTAGGAATAAGATCCAATGGGAGCATCGCCATCTAAATGTGACACAGGACGAAGTTGAGGGGAGAGAAAATATTTTCATGTGCCCACAAATTAACCCCTTGAATTGCTTCCACTTTCCATATGGTCCTTCACAACCTGATTTTCCTTTTTATTCTAATGTGACTATTAAACTACTACAAATTTCAAAATGACATATACGGCTCTCATGGGGTTTGTGTTGGACAGTGTTCCTTAACGCATGAATTTCATTCCTTCAAAATGAAAAGTTTCCTATTTGGTATCTACTCTCTCAAGTCCCTGTAGGGAATTTATATTCATAGCAGAGACATAGCAATTCATGTACACTATGACTTCTCTCTAAGATAAAGTCATTTCTTAAATTTATTCATCACTTCAAGAGCTACATCTATTCTTCAAACAAAAATCCTTTTCAAACTAGATCTGCTTGTATGGCTGTAGTTGGACAGGAACATGAAGATTTGCAATGGTAGCAGGAGACACCATAGAGTGTCTCCCAAGCCCTCCCTGGTGGGAGTTCACCATATCAACCCTGATGGAAGCTACAGTCGCCTCTGGAATTATACGACATTCCATCATTGAAAAAAGGAAAGTAGTTATGACTTAGGGATGGTTCATGTTTCTTATTTATTACGGTCTTTTGGTAAATACATCAAGGTTTTGACATGTGAACAGCACATGCGAAGTAAAATGAGAAATGAAGACCATGCTATAAACTGTGATGGTGAGTGTGCACACACAAGCCTATGATGATACAGCCTTGCACACAGAAAGGTCCCCTGTTGCGTATACATGGGGATATGTTTTATATATATGGACAAGCTTTCTTTCATGACTTAGGAAGGATGCTGAATGTGCTCTTCCTCCCAGAGTGCTCAGTAATCAGCTGTTTCAAAGGCAATTTGGTTCCCTGGCGTTATTTTTTGTCTTCATTCCAGACCCAGTTTGCTTGGAGGTCAGTGTGTGCTGAGATAAAGAAGCAATACTGCAGAAATCTTACCAACTGTTTATGGGAACAAAGTGTGATGGTTCTAAGCTTCTTTCAATTCCTTCCAGACAGGAAGCTAGGAATAAGATCCAATGGGAGCATCGCCATCTAAATGTGACACAGGACGAAGTTGAGGGGAGAGAAATAATTGAGAAAATATTTTCATGTGCCCACAAATTAACCCCTTGAAGTATTTC
The DNA here is from genome assembly GCA_022376925.1 of Tragulus kanchil. Classification (NCBI taxonomy): domain Eukaryota; kingdom Metazoa; phylum Chordata; class Mammalia; order Artiodactyla; family Tragulidae; genus Tragulus; species Tragulus kanchil. Next base: position 137,542,519 of record JAIOJX010000023.1, read on the forward strand.
AATGTCATTTCTTCAAATTACTAGTCCTAGGATCTGTGCTTCCACTTTCCCTATTATGGTCCTTCACAACCTGAGGTTGCCAGGGCAACTTCATCAGCTTCATTCAACGTCACCCTTCCATTTGCCTTTGTGTTCCTGAAACACCAACTTTATGCTACTTTTCTGGGCATGTTGTCATTTTCTTTCACACTTACACACTTCTGCCTACATGCTTTCACCTCTGTCTGGAATGTTCTTCCTCATTGCCACTGGTGGCTTAAATCTATTTATTCTGTGTGTGGAAACTCAAACTTTGCATCTAAGTGAAACTTCACCTCATAAAAAATGATTTTTGAAATACATTTTAAAGCATTTATAGATGAGGCTGTGGAAAATGGAGAAATAATGTTATTCAATCTAGAATAATTTTCTTAATTTTTTATTTTATTTATTTTTGCTTTTTATTGGAGTATAGTTGATTTACAGTGTTGTGTTAGTTTCAGGTGTACAGAAAAATGATTCAGTTATGCTTATATCTATTTTTTTTTTAGATTTTTTGCCCACATAGATCAATATCGAATACTGAGTAGAGCTCCCTGCTCCCTACAGCAGGTTCTTGTTAGTTATCTATTTTATATTTCTACTGTCGTATGTATATGTCAATCCAATATCCCAGTTTATCCCTCTCCCTCAGAACAATTTTAAGAATTAATAGTTATCCAAATATAATGAGTTTGTAAAAAATACTAAAATCTAGATTATGCACGCATATCTATGAATACATATATACCTTCATAATTTCTCTCTGAAAGATGATATAAGGAATTCTACATATACACATGTACATAAACATAAGCACATACAATATTAATGTCAACCAAAAAGAAAATGTTATCACTATATTTGTTAATGTTTGGGAAACAAAATCGTGTTTAATAGTCATTGGAGCTACATTTGCTATTCTTTCATTGTTAAAATATTTCCTCACGAAAATGACAAAAATGTGAACTCCTGATGCAAAAATAAATGACATGGTATGCAAAGGGACACCAAATTAAAATCTCAACTTCAGTCATGACAACGAAAACATGTTTCTCTTCAAATTTAATTTCCATGAGAAACTATTCTAAATTAAAACCTTCCAGTGCAGTGTCCTTCCATTTTTTGCATTTTTACTACCTAGAGATCAAACAGTTTGACACAGCAAAAATTCTGGTAAGTTAGGAAGAAATGCTGATTGGTTTGTTGGCTGGTGGCCGGGGGAATGTTATGACCGAGTAATTATGTGTTCTGGACAGATGCATTAACCAGGCTTGGGGCTGGAGCCACTGGATATTATTTTAGTCATAAGGCTAGAGGAACTGAATCATTTTCAAAGAATCGGCTGGCTGACACTGCCTCACTGATGCCTGTTCCAATGACTCTTTGGCAGTAACTTCCAACGCTGCACTTATGACATGGTAAACAAAAACTACATTAAAGGTTTGCTTTTTAATCATGAAGGACTTCAACATTTCCACTAAGCTCCCTTGCTATTCATCAAGTCACATAGAAGGCTATTGCAGATTTTCACAGCCCTGTCTTCCGACGGAAGAATTGTAGCAGGCAGAAAGACTTAGTGTTTTGGTTTGGTTTGGTTTGGTTTATAGCAATCAAAAGGCTCATGATCAAAATTCAAAATGATAATACATTTTTACAATTGTTCTCAACTGTGAAATTGACAGACAGTTGATAAGAACTTTTGCCTTTTACCAATGATATATTTCAATTCAGAAAATGCTGTTTCTTACCAAGCATCTATGTTTCATGATTAGAAAAATATACATAACAAGAAAATAGTACTCAACAGGATGACTTTCTGCTTTTAGGAAAAGACAATAAGTTCCATAGTAATCAATTGGTTAGTTTTAAGCAACTTTTCTTTTTTGTCATGTAGACTGGAAATTTTACTTTGACATCAGGAACTAACTGTGAATGTAATAATAATTTAATTGGAATCACAGTTATTGCAAATATTTTTTTGCTGATTATTTTAAAAATTTAGTGATTTTAATATGATTTAAAATAGAATCATTTTTATTTTTTTAAGTAAATTATGAGGCCCTAGTGACATTTCTCTCATATGCAGCGTCACTGAAATAAAATGCAAATAATAGTCAGGTTTTACAACATTTGAAAGACTTGAGTCATTTATTCATGCTAGCAAATCATAGATTTTGATAGGTAGGTGATGAATGGATGAATTAGTAGACAGACATAAATGCTTAAGATAAAGATGGGAGTGTTTTATTGTGGGTTTGGTTTTTTTTTTTTTTTGTATTTTTAGAACATAATGACTTCAAATTTTAAAATGATTAAACAAAAGAAGTATTGAAGGATCTTCTCCAAAATCAGATTTGCTTTAAAACACTCTTTGGAGATTCAAAATTTTATTTTGGTTTTATAATATGATGTGATTTATTAAAGTTTTGTATTATTCATAAACAAACCACCAGGGGAAAAAGGGAAAAAATTTCTTCTGTAGATAGAATTTTTTTCTTTAATTACAAAGAAACACTCAGCAAATTATAGTAATAGTGCATGTGCTTTAAGTTACTTGTCTCAAACAACTGCAGTGGAAATTTTTCAGAAAAGTACTTCATGAGATGATTATAAATTAGTCAAGAAACCCTTTGCTGTAACTATTACAATCATTGTAACCATCTTATTATTTTTATTAACAAACCTGACTGTTTGAAATAGTGTTTGTTTGTTTTAAATGAGCTCATCCAGGAAATGCTATTCCCATGTAATACATTTTACAATTGTTCTCAACTGTGAAATTGACAGACAGTTGATAAGAACTTTTGCCTTTTACCAATGATATATTTCAATTCAGAAAATGCTGTTTCTTACCAAGCATCTATGTTTCATGATTAGAAAAATATACATAACAAGAAAATAGTACTCAACAGGATGACTTTCTGCTTTTAGGAAAAGACAATAAGTTCCATAGTAATCAATTGGTTAGTTTTAAGCAACTTTTCTTTTTTGTCATGTAGACTGGAAATTTTACTTTGACATCAGGAACTAACTGTGAATGTAATAATAATTTAATTGGAATCACAGTTATTGCAAATATTTTTATGCTGATTATTTTAAAAATTTAGTGATTTTAATATGATTTAAAATAGAATCATTTTTATTTTTTTAAGTAAATTATGAGGCCCTAGTGACATTTCTCTCATATGCAGCGTCACTGAAATAAAATGCAAATAATAGTCAGGTTTTACAACATTTGAAAGACTTGAGTCATTTATTCATGCTAGCAAATCATAGATTTTGATAGGTAGGTGATGAATGGATGAATTAGTAGACAGACATAAATGCTTAAGATAAAGATGGGAGTGTTTTATTGTGGGTTTGGTTTTTTTTTTTTTTTGTATTTTTAGAACATAATGACTTCAAATTTTAAAATGATTAAACAAAAGAAGTATTGAAGGATCTTCTCCAAAATCAGATTTGCTTTAAAACACTCTTTGGAGATTCAAAATTTTATTTTGGTTTTATAATATGATGTGATTTATTAAAGTTTTGTATTATTCATAAACAAACCACCAGGGGAAAAGGAAAAATTACTTCTGTAGATAGAATTTTTTTCTTTAATTACAAAGAAACACTCAGCAAATTATAGTAATAGTGCATGTGCTTTAAGTTACTTGTCTCAAACAACTGCAGTGGAAATTTTTCAGAAAAGTACTTCATGAGATGATTATAAATTAGTCAAGAAACCCTTTGCTGTAACTATTACAATCATTGTAACCATCTTATTATTTTTATTAACAAACCTGACTGTTTGAAATAGTGTTTGTTTGTTTTAAATGAGCTCATCCAGGAAATGCTATTCCCATGTACTAAAGAGCTATCAGAAGTCTGGAGGCCTCTGTTAATTGGAAGGGACTTAATGAACTTGGGAAAAATTTAGAAAAACTCCCTCCTAAACCATCAAACAGTGCCAAAAATGTAAGCTGATTTTTGTTGTTATGTCCAGGAAGAATTTACCAAAAGAAAATTTTAAATTATAACCATAAAGTGACATAAATGAAACCATGATGGTGAAAACTGTGTTTCCTAGAAATTGGAGAATACCAGAATAAAAAGAAGGTTGGGTTGGTGAAGAAAAAGGAAGAGTAAAAAGCACTGTCTTAAGTCAAAATTACATCATGTTTTAAGAAATGGTTGTTTATGATTTGAAAATACAGGATCTATCAACATATAATAAATCTAATAGATTAAAATGAAATATATAATGAAATATTGTGATACTATAATTATTCTAGAATAAAACATTTAGTCCATTAGAACTTAATACATTAACAACATAACAGAAAAACTTTTACAAGGAAAGAATATATGCTGTAGCCCACCGTCAAGAATACACTGTAGAAACTTCTTATTTAAAAATTTCTACTTCTTTCCTTGTTCTAGGGACTCAAACGTTTGCACAAAATAAAAATTTTATTTTTAATATTTTAATAATTTTAATAAACTTATTTCACTCTGACTGACCACTAATTTCACTAATAGTGTTACTTAGTAAAACTAATTGCTACTTAAACCCATCTTGAATAGATGAGGTAGAATAGTACTACTTTATCGTATGGGGTCTATTCAATTCCTTTCCGGAAAACAAAAAATCAAAATAGTTTGATAGCATTGTTTAGGCTGTAAAATTAAAATATGTAATGCAACATCTGCCACATAACAACTATTTACAAATGCCATGAATAAATAAATCTGTTCTTAATAAATGGGTGGTTTGTTTTTTTTTTTTTGCAAAGTCTAGTATTCAGGATCTGTTTTCCCACTTACTCTATTCAATCAGTATTTATATTGGATAGACTCATTAACTAATTCCTGTTTAAATGCAAGAAATTCTGGGACTCATCTTCTCAAAAGTTTTTATAAGATGTCTTTTATTTTTTAAAAAGCTATATGATCAGATGTTCACCTAGCCAAAGTCCCCCCACCCCGCCGCCCACCCCACCACCACCAAAGGCAAAAAAAAAAGCAAAGAGGCTTTGAAAAAAAAAGTCTTTGAACAAGCAAAGTATAAAATATGGTGAAAATGTTGAAAGGTATTTTATTACCAGAGGGTGTAGTAAATGTGAATTTAGCATTGAGTGGCCTAAATTAAATACAGAAACTTATGCAATATTTTCTCTGATGGACCTAATGAAAATAAAGTTTTTGAGCAAGCTTTAAAAAATAATACATAAAATGCAGGTTAATGTGAAATGATCCTCCACTAATGATTTTCTTAAAAATAAAAAAGGAATCTTTCTATAAAGCCTTAACAAGGCAGAAAAGACACACAGGACACACATCTGTCATATGTTTGCTGCTTTATAGTTACTGCTTTAAGAAAGGATGTGAGTTATGAAGTGAGTCCTTTTGTAAACATTCTAATAAAGTCTGGATAAGATATACAAGGCTTCAGAACCCTTCAAGATGCTGTTCTTTAAATAACACTAAGAATTCTGTAAGAGTCTCCAAGTTCTTGGTGTAAATTGCTATACCAACTCAAAACACTGGGCTGCTTTATCATTTTTAATATCCTTTTAAGAAAACCTGTGTTATTCTCTCACTTCATAGAGAGGTGAGAACACAGCAGTGAAGAATCTACATTTTATAAGATGTTCTTGCTTTTTGGAGAAAGGGATCAGTTCATTTATGAGCTCTATTTCTTTTTTTTTTTTTTTTCCTTCTAAAACCTCAGCTCGTTAGCTACATTGAGGGAGATGACATGGACATCTAGGTATTTATTCATTCTTAAGAAAGAGGATGGTAAGGCAACAGAAGAGCCAGTTAACCTTTGATGACTTTATGAACTGTAGTCTTTAAAAAACTAAAATGAAAGGACCCTGGATTTTTAAAGCTCAGAACAAATAGTAGACAAACTTGTCGTTTCTCCTAAGTATTTCTGAACTGAATCATTTAAACTGGGGGGATTAATTTCCACAAAGACTTTTTGAAGAACTGAGACCCCTGTGCTGTCTTCAGACTGTAGTAATGCTCGTTCAGCCCTGTTCTTGATCACACTGTTTCACGGCTTATTTTCATCATTGACTTCCAGGCTAAAACCAACTCCTGAAAAAGAAAATGTTCAAAATTATAAAAATCTCTTCCACTAGTTGAATAAAAATATTTTTTTGATTTCCAAAAACATGTAAAGAAAATGTTAATCTTGTGAAAAAATCTGAAGCTGAAGTAAAAAGCTGGCTCTAACTTCAGTGGACAAGTTATTTATCCAAGTATTGATAAGCTCTCATTGTTTCCTATTTACAGTGTTACTAGTTGAGAGCAACAAAAATACATAAACATAATAACCCTTAAAAATAAAAATTTTCTTGGAATCTTTCTATAAAGCCTTAACAAGGCAGAAAAGACACACAGGACACACATCTGTCATATGTTTGCTGCTTTATAGTTACTGCTTTAAGAAAGGATGTGAGTTATGAAGTGAGTCCTTTTGTAAACATTCTAATAAAGTCTGGATAAGATATACAAGGCTTCAGAACCCTTCAAGATGCTGTTCTTTAAATAACACTAAGAATTCTGTAAGAGTCTCCAAGTTCTTGGTGTAAATTGCTATACCAACTCAAAACACTGGGCTGCTTTATCATTTTTAAAATCCTTTTAAGAAAACCTGTGTTATTCTCTCACTTCATAGAGAGGTGAGAACACAGCAGTGAAGAATCTACATTTTATAAGATGTTCTTGCTTTTTGGAGAAAGGGATCAGTTCATTTATGAGCTCTATTTCTTTTTTTTTTTTTTTTCCTTCTAAAACCTCAGCTCGTTAGCTACATTGAGGGAGATGACATGGACATCTAGGTATTTATTCATTCTTAAGAAAGAGGATGGTAAGGCAACAGAAGAGCCAGTTAACCTTTGATGACTTTATGAACTGTAGTCTTTAAAAAACTAAAATGAAAGGACCCTGGATTTTTAAAGCTCAGAACAAATAGTAGACAAACTTGTCGTTTCTCCTAAGTATTTCTGAACTGAATCATTTAAACTGGGGGGATTAATTTCCACAAAGACTTTTTGAAGAACTGAGACCCCTGTGCTGTCTTCAGACTGTAGTAATGCTCGTTCAGCCCTGTTCTTGATCACACTGTTTCACGGCTTATTTTCATCATTGACTTCCAGGCTAAAACCAACTCCTGAAAAAGAAAATGTTCAAAATTATAAAAATCTCTTCCACTAGTTGAATAAAAATATTTTTTTGATTTCCAAAAACATGTAAAGAAAATGTTAATCTTGTGAAAAAATCTGAAGCTGAAGTAAAAAGCTGGCTCTAACTTCAGTGGACAAGTTATTTATCCAAGTATTGATAAGCTCTCATTGTTTCCTATTTACAGTGTTACTAGTTGAGAGCAACAAAAATACATAAACATAATATATAAAAATAAATTTAAAAAGCAAAAATGAACAGATTTGTTTACTGGCTCATGTAGAATGTGGAACTGTAATCCACTTCCCAAGCCTCTCTAATTAGTGTTCACTGTTATTTGGTAAGGATTTATGTTCCTTTAACTGTTACATTGAGTCTGGGAATCTAACATCATGAATTTGTTTCTCTTTTCTTCTATAGTCCTTCGCTATAGATAAGAATGGCTACTGCAAAATCAGATGTAAAGGAAAAAAAAGAAAAATAGAGACAGCAAAGAGTTTGAGAGTCTAGAAGTTAGAAGGACATTTTAATTCTTACTTTCTTTTCTGTTAACAACACCCAGCAACTCTGGGACTTACCCTTTTTAACTGATGCGATAGAATATTTATGCATGCATGACAACAAAATATGTTTCAATAAAAATATATTTGAACGAGCAAAGCAAAATTGCTTTAAGCTTTTGATCTGTCTCATAGCTCACATGGCTGAAAGTCTTTCCCTTTCAACAGTTACATTCAAAAAGTCAAAGATATACAGCTGACGATTCAAGCTGAATGACAGGACGATAAACTATGGTTTCTCCTGAAGATAAAATACATCATAAATCCAGGCAACACTTACCTCATTTTAAATATTACTGTCTTCTTTTATCAGGTAACACTATATGACCTCCTCTTACCTCCCTTCTTCCCATATTTTACATGGGATTTTAATTCTATGCAATGATCACAACCAGAATTTTTTAAATTAAAATAGGATATATGGCTTTAAAGGCTTAGGTTATCTGATAGACAGATTTAATTTAGAAAAAAAATAACAAGGGCAGACTGACTTCTGATGCCCTATAAAATGTGACAATAATGGAATTATATCTATCCTAAAATGGCACTAACTCTTTAAACTTGACTGCAGTTAGTCACATGATATAAAAATGATAGGCAACACATTTGAATAAAATAGAAATGCATTCAGGACTACATGGCAAAGAGAGATTTTTTTCAGGAAGTGTTATGAGAACATAAAGTGTTGTTTTTTTTCTCATTAATGTATCTATTCATGAATTATCACCACCTTATCAGCACAGTGTATCCAGTGAACTGCTTGATTTATACTATCCTGTCTCCAGTCAGAAGTTATCCTTTTTTTTTTTCTTTTTTTTTTTGGATACGCAAATCTGGATCACACTCCTCCAAATATTCAATATGTTCAATGTACTAGTATAAATGCCGACTGCCCACTGCACAGCTTGGGATTCATATGCTGCATCCTCCCAGCAATGTCCAGAGGTACAATCTCTTCTCGGGATGGAGGGGAGAGGATGAAGGGCTCCTCTGATAGGGAGCCGGGTGCCCTCACAGTAGGGTAACCAGGTGCTTTTCACCCTTGTCCTTCCCCTGGCTGCCCCATAGCAGAAACTCGGCCCTTCCAAGTACCCCCAGTTTTGTCCGTCCCTGGGAATGATGAGTCACAGAGACGATTCCAGTTTTCCACTTGCTTTTGTCTGAACTTGGGTTGGTCATAGAAACCTGCAGACTCAGTCCTCTGCCCCAGGCTCCCAAACTATTCCGTCTTCTGAGTTCTTTTCCTTCGAGAGCACTCCAGACAGAAGCAACAGAAGGCACTCTTAACTTTATTCTTTCATCCAGAGGATCATGGCCACTGGCCACTGAGGATCACATCCTGTATGGAGGGAGAGGCCCAAGTTAGCTGAAAATCTCTTTATTGATTCCACCGCTCCTGTTTTAAATGATTGCCTTTTTTTTTTTCTTTTTCCTACACAAGGACTGCTGAGTATAAGATAGCTTTACATACACCAGTAAATAATATATACTATGTTCATATAATATGAAAAAGAAATAAAATACCTTTGATTCTGTCTTATTGATTCTAACACTTTCCATTGAGGGCATGATTTGTGAGAGATTAGGGTAGATGTAGGTCAAAATGTTTCACACTTTAGTCTATGAGGCCATGCATTCACCTCTCCACCATCTTGAGCTTACATGCGGTGGACAGTGCACCTCCATTCTTGCAACAGAATAAAGGCAGCTCATTCCAGCAGATGCCCTTGAGGGCTTTCCAAAATCACATTTTTGATGCCCCAACTTAACCTCATAGCCGAGGCACCCAGTCTTGAACTCTGAACAGCATTATCTCTATGCTTTAGTTTCCTTTTATCCCTCTTACCTTAAAAAAACCATTGTCCTTCTCTTCCACAAGCAAACCTCTCCATCTGTGCTGAATTCCACCTCCTCTTGCTCCCCGAGGACTTTGCACCAACGATTATCTACCCTCAACGTCCTCATAGACTCCTCCTCCTCATATGCCTCCCAAGACACACGGAGCCAGTCAGAAAAGCAAAACTATTTCATGTGTCCCTATTACATTCTTCCAGCTATTTTTCCATTTATATTCTTATTTTCATTGTTCTAAACTTCCCAAGCATTCATTCTTTTCCTTCTGTGGCACGTAGTCTATACATCATTAATGATTTGTTTCCTGTCTATTTTCACAAGAGATCTATAAACTCCATAAAGGCAGAGATTTAGTTGTCTTGTTTCAGGCAATTTCCTCAACATCTAATACTATTTCTGGCACATAATAAGTGATTTTTAAAAACGCATTGATTATATTGGATTATTAATTTTAATAAGTACTTCTTTTTCTTACTAGCGTCATCGTAATCTCTGAAAATCTGCTTTCCACCCACCACTCACATGAAAATGTCCACTTGTCAAAAAAAAAAAAAAATGACATACTTTCTCAACAGTTACCTACACATCAACAAATACAACAGCATGGTCTGGGCGCTCACTCTTTTTGACCCTTCAGAACTGGAGGGTGATGAGGACAGAGGAGCCCGGCAGGCTGCAGGGCACAGGGTCACATGGACTCAGACGTGGTTGGAGTTAATTTAGCACGCACGCACGAGGACTCTTTTGGGAGACTTTCCAGTTCACTGGCTCTCCTTGCATTCCAGTTACTGGGACATCATCTCTGTTTCTTTCCTCTAAACTTTGCAGACTCTGAGAATTTCCTGGCGATCCAGTGGTTAGAATTCCATGCTTTCTCTGCTGGGAGACCTGGGTTTGATCCCTGGTCCAGGAACTAAGATCCCATAAACTGCATGGCACAACCCCCTCAAATTAAGAAATTAAAAAATAAACTTCACAAACTCACCCCATCACCTCCACCCCAACCTCCTTGCCTGGGGTGCTGTCTTTGACTACAGCCTCTCCCATTTCAATCCACATTGAATTTTATTAGGGGCCTTACTGCCTCTGTTCACAGTTTTCAAAGTTTCTCTCTGCCTATATTATTATTAAATCTAAGCTCCTTATCCTGGCATTCGAGGTTCTATAAAATCTATACCTTAGTCTCTCCAACTCAGGTTGCTTGCAGTCATCTCCAATGGCTTGCTAGAACCTCAAATGTTGTACATTTTCCTCTGTAGGGCTTTTGCTCAACCTCAGTTAAACACAGAATGCTTCTTCCCTATTTTCAGACTATTCAAAGAGTATCCATCTTTTTTTTTTTTTCTGTATCCATCTTTTAATAGTCAGTCCAGATTCTTATTTCTTCATTAAGAAGGATTCATAATTTAAACATTTCAAGTATAATGATGTCCACTTACACCATCATTTTGGAAAGTAACCATGTACTTAAATACTGATTTTCCTTTTGTTTGCTTTGGAATACTTTTGTAATACATTCTTGCTGTTGAAAAATCAAGACGTACAAAAGTATACACACACGCACACGCACAAAGTCTAGAACTTTCCTGGTGGTCCAATGGCTAAAACTCTGTGCTCCCAATGCAGAGTGCCCAGGTTCAATACCTGGTCAGGGAACTAGATCCCACATGCCACAGCAAAGATTCCTCATGGCCAAATTAATAAATATATTAAAAAAACAAAAAAAAACCTCATATCAGGCTTCCCTGGTGCTCCAGTGGGTAAAGAGTCTGCCTTGCACTGCAAGGGGTGCTGGTTTGATCCCTAGCCGAGGAAGATCCCATGTGCCACAGAGACCGGTGAGTCCAATTACGAGCCAGCACTCTGGAGCGCACGCACCCAGAGCTGGTGCTCTGCACTGAGAAGGGCTGCTGCAGTGGGAGGCCCACACAGGCCAGAGAGTAAAGATGGATGAAAAATTAATGAGTGGAAAACCAGTAAAACAGGCCAAAATTTAAAAAAAAAAAAAAAAGTTACCCCTATATGGGACCTACATATTTGAAAAAAAAAAAAAAACCTCTCATCCTTCAACCAGCTGGATTTCCTCCTGGTGATGACCAGTGTTGTCAACTTCTTGTGTTTCCTTCTAGATATTTATTTACTATAAGCAAACAAAATTTCTCACCTTTTAATATGTTTCACATTTTGTACCAAATGACTATGTCTCTATTTAGCTCCTTTTCTAGATATTTAACATTTTATTTGCTTACATATTATCTTCCCTCTTATGTAGACTGTGTGTCTTGGCTTCTTTGTATAAAAAGAAAAATCTGTCACACAAATATTCCTTGATTGTGCAATTTTTCCTTTCAAGTTTGAAATAGAGTATGCAATGGCAAGACTGAATCTCCACCACCTCTTCCTCAATTAAGGATAAAAATGTAAGCAATAGGTTTTTTTCCAAACACTTCCTCCCCATTCGCCACTGCCATTAAAGGAAAATTAAAGCATGACTAATCACATATGCAGATGTGCATTGTTTCCCTGCGATAGTTTAATGCATTCCAGATTCAAGCACGTATTACCATATTTCCTTTGGTTCTGATACATCTGCTGATACAAAGATTAACAAAATCACTGATTTGTAATGGACGATTCTGTTTCATTTTAGAAATCTTTCATTCCTACAGCATTCCAAGTTCACCCAAGGTATGTTTGCGTTGAAATTTTTGCTTCATAATTGAGTCCATCTCCACTTTATGTTGCATGTATTAGAAATGACAGGAAAGCCCACCCACCTTGTTACTGCTTCCTAAATGCCTTACAGTTTCCTATAATTATTTTAAACATATATACCAAACTGTGAAATGATTTAAAAAAAAATTTAAATAAAACCATAAAACAATACCTACGAATCAAGCATTGGAATCTAAGTAAGTTTCATTCATAGGTAAGCATGGTACCCAGCTGTATCAATTTAAAGCATAGTCTAGTCCACGAGAAAGTGTTTGTAGTCAGATGGGTTATTTGGTCAATACGGAGACAAAGCAGGTAAGTCAGAGTTCCTTAAAGACTCTTTAAATATCAAATCATCTGTTTTTAGTAGAGAAAACCAGATAGTTCCAGATACGGTCTTCACTTGACACCATGCCAAACAGAACTGTAATGTATACCCCTCTCATATCCCTTGAACGATATGTTTTGCTGATTAATCTTGTATTTAAATAAACTCCCCAGGTTTTAAGTATTAATTATAAGGCCCCAATTTTTCTTTCAGAAAAGAAATATGTCTTGAATCAATAAATACAATTCTAGTTTTAGAAAGTTACCTGAAACGATTTTTATCTATACTAGGATTGATACCTTTTAAAATTTGAAAAATTTTCGCACAGAACTTGGGAACACTAGTGCTTAAGAGTTTTAGTAACTCACTGAATCACCGTAACTGTGACAATGCTATTTTTCTTAATGTCATATGTTCTTCCCAACAAAACAACATAAAATAGTCATAGGTTTACTTCATTTCTGTGGGCCTTCTACCTAAGACAGTCCTCTAAGTATAAACTTCAGAAAAAATGTGAGTGAGATTAAATGGGATTCAATAACTGTGATTCATCTTCAAAAAGACAGAGGGTTTTGGAGGGACTGTTTGTTCCTGTTTTTGTATTTTGGCGGTGGGGAAAGGAATGCTATACCGCTTACTTTATTGTGCTTCACAGATATTGCAGGGGTTTTTTTTGTTTTTTGTGTTTTTTTTTTTGACAAAAAAAGGTTTGTGGCAACCCTGCATTAAACAAGTCTATCAGCACTATTTTTGCTCATTTCATGTCTCTGTGTCACATTTTGGTAATTCTTGCATATTTTAGATGTCTTTATTATCCTCGAATGGGATACATTTTGTTTTTTGTTTTATTTCAGGATGAGAGTATCTGTTATCATCCACGATCTGGACTTCTGCCTGCTAAGAAATTAAGTAACATTTAACAAGTCCACAGAATGCTCACACGAGATGTTAAGACACGCCAAAAAAGGGTTGGAAGCCCTTAAGTTTGAGAGGCATGATATATAGCTCGGGAAGTGAGTGTCCTCAAATAATTATACTGTCTTTGAAAGAGTGGCCTCTTTATAAGCAGAACAGTCAACGAGAATGAGGTAGCTGTTGTCAAATGTACAGGAAGTAATTAAAGAACCAAAGATTCTCCTCTTTTACTGGCTGTTTCTGGATTACATAGAGATTATGAAGAGAGACAAGAAAAATGACAGAGGCGCCAAAACAGCCCATCAAACTTTCCACTAAGAAAATTGTTTTTCTCCCTGGGTAAACTCTCCAATGAACAAACACTGATTGTTTTTATACCCTTTTGTGATGTTGCACACACACCACACAACAAACATTGATTTCTACACGTTAGCAGACAATACAGGGATGTTCCTTCCCCCCAAGGATTTGTTCCCTGTTTCACCAGTGTTTTGTAATCTCCCCCATCCTCCGAGCCTTTGGTGGCCTGCCATCTGGCATGGTGCCTTTGACTTTATGAATAAGGCCTCCAATGATTTCTGCAGCTGCTATCGGTGCAGTCTGACCTGCCGCAGATGAGGACGGCAGAGTCAAGCAACTCCACGGCCTTCACAGCCTTTCATCATGTGCTCTAAGTATAAACTTCAGAAAAATGTGAGTGAGATTAAATGGGATTCAATAACTGTGATTCATCTTCAAAAAGACAGAGGGTTTTGGAGGGACTGTTTGTTCCTGTTTTTGTATTTTGGCGGTGGGGAAAGGAATGCTATACCGCTTACTTTATTGTGCTTCACAGATATTGCAGGGGTTTTTTTTGTTTTTTGTGTTTTTTTTTTTGACAAAAAAAGGTTTGTGGCAACCCTGCATTAAACAAGTCTATCAGCACTATTTTTGCTCATTTCATGTCTCTGTGTCACATTTTGGTAATTCTTGCATATTTTAGATGTCTTTATTATCCTCGAATGGGATACATTTTGTTTTTTGTTTTATTTCAGGATGAGAGTATCTGTTATCATCCACGATCTGGACTTCTGCCTGCTAAGAAATTAAGTAACATTTAACAAGTCCACAGAATGCTCACACGAGATGTTAAGACACGCCAAAAATGGGTTGGAAGCCCTTAAGTTTGAGAGGCATGATATATAGCTCGGGAAGTGAGTGTCCTCAAATAATTATACTGTCTTTGAAAGAGTGGCCTCTTTATAAGCAGAACAGTCAACGAGAATGAGGTAGCTGTTGTCAAATGTACAGGAAGTAATTAAAGAACCAAAGATTCTCCTCTTTTACTGGCTGTTTCTGGATTACATAGAGATTATGAAGAGAGACAAGAAAAATGACAGAGGCGCCAAAACAGCCCATCAAACTTTCCACTAAGAAAATTGTTTTTCTCCCTGGGTAAACTCTCCAATGAACAAACACTGATTGTTTTTATACCCTTTTGTGATGTTGCACACACACCACACAACAAACATTGATTTCTACACGTTAGCAGACAATACAGGGATGTTCCTTCCCCCCAAGGATTTGTTCCCTGTTTCACCAGTGTTTTGTAATCTCCCCCATCCTCCGAGCCTTTGGTGGCCTGCCATCTGGCATGGTGCCTTTGACTTTATGAATAAGGCCTCCAATGATTTCTGCAGCTGCTATCGGTGCAGTCTGACCTGCCGCAGATGAGGACGGCAGAGTCAAGCAACTCCACGGCCTTCACAGCCTTTCATCACTGTGGCTCTCTTCCCAGACTGCAAGCAGTGCTTTGCTTGTGTTTATCCCCCATCACAGATGGTGACAATACCAGACCCTGAGTTTAAGGAAGACATGAAAGTGAATCCTTTCCAGTAATCGCTGCTTATACGTGTACTTATGAATCTATGAATATGGAACCTATTCATTCTAGACGTAGCACAAACACATGACTGTTCTCCTTCATGATCGCTGAGAATCCAATTATTTTCTCTCCTTCCAATCAGTTGTTTCTTGTGTCTATAGCTACCTCTCAACCTCAGGCAAAATAATCATTTTCAGACTGTGCTTCCAAGAGTCCAGGGGAAGAATGGAAGAGGTGCAAGGGCTGGGCAGCCACCCATCTAGTTATCAGGTTATGGCTCCAGCACCATTCGATCATCAGGGTGGTTCTTTTTATTTTTTTAAATATATATATTTTTGATGTGGACCATTTTTAAAGTCTTTCCTGAATTTGTTACAGTATTACTTCTGTTTTATGCCTTTGTTTTTTGGCTGAGAGGCATGTGAGATCTTAGCTCTCTGAGCAAGGATCGAACCCACACTTGCTGCACTGGAAAGCAAAGTTTTAACCACTGGACTGCCAGGGAAGTCTTGGGCAGTTCTTTGCAAATGTCTTCCCTGTATTGAGCTTCCCAGTAAAATTCCATTTCCAGAAGGGGTTTGCCTATTCAGTCTGAAGGTAACTGAACTCACTCACTTCAGGAGATGGCCTTGGGCCAGTTCAACCCACAGACAGAAAAGATATCATTGTGTGGAAAGGGCCTTTGTTACCACCTCCCCGCAAAACATCTCACCTTGAATTTTGCCACAGGAGAATTTCTACTTCTAGGCCCACTTCTTTTTCAAAGCATTGAACACAGCAGTTTTAGGGAAGCTAGAATAGACCAGAACACATTAAATCATCCATTAACACTTCCATCTGAATAAGGTTGGGCTTTCCTAGTAGCTCAGTGGTGAAGAATCCACCTGCTAATACGGAAGACACAGGTTTGACCCTTGTTGGGAAGATTCCCTGGAGACAATGGCAACCCACTCCAGAATTCTTGCCTCGGAAATTCCATGCTCCTTTCCCCATGACAGCTACAGTCCATGAGACCGCAAAGAGTCAGACCCGACTGAGTGACTGAGCACACATGCATGAATAATGTTATCTATTTACCCATGAGACCTAGTGGGGTCTGGAGAAAACTTGGTAAGTTTCTATGAAGGAGACAAGAAGAAAAGGACTGGAAATCTGAGCTAAAAAAGGGGGAAAGATGGGATACCTAGACTCTGAGAGTTGAGACCTGTGAGTGAAGAGAGTGGAGAGCTGGTGAATAGTAAGGGATGGGGTGGGGGTTGCCATCCACCTTCCACTGCCCCTCCCCCACTTGGTTTGCAGAGCTCCTACGTCCAGATGAATAGAGCATTTCTTTGCTAATGTTAAATATTTTATGTTTCTGATCATGTCAACTATTAATATAAATATTTTTGTTGTAATTAAATTTTACTCTAAAAGGCTCTGTTGGAGGAGTGGATGAAGACGACATGGTTCATTAGACACAAGGGGATATTGTTCAGCTGTAAAAAATATTGTTCCCTTTGCAGGGATGCGGGTGGACCTAGAGATTGTCATAGAGTGAAGCAGGTCAGAAAGAGGAAAAACAAATATCATTACATGAATGCATATATGTGGAATCTAGAAAAATGGTGTAGATGAACTTATTTGCAAGACAGGAAAAGAGACAGACATCAGACATAGAGAACACACTTATGGACGCCAAGGGTGGGAAGGAAAGGCTGGGATGGATTGGAACATTGGGTTTGGCATATACGCACCACTGTGTATAAAACAGATACCTAAAAAGAACCTATTTTATAGCACAGGAAACTTTACTCAGTGCTCTGTGGTGACCTCAATGGGAAAAAATCCAGAAAAAGGGGATCTGTGTTCAACCCACAGACAGAAAAGATATCATTGTGTGGAAAGGGCCTTTGTTACCATCCGCAAAACATCTCACCTTGAATTTTGCCACAGGAGAATTTCTACTTCTAGGCCCACTTCTTTTTCAAAGCATTGAACACAGCAGTTTTAGGGAAGCTAGAATAGACCAGAACACATTAAATCATCCATTAACACTTCCATCTGAATAAGGTTGGGCTTTCCTAGTAGCTCAGTGGTGAAGAATCCACCTGCTAATACGGAAGACACAGGTTTGACCCTTGTTGGGAAGATTCCCTGGAGACAATGGCAACCCACTCCAGAATTCTTGCCTCGGAAATTCCATGCTCCTTTCCCCATGACAGCTACAGTCCATGAGACCGCAAAGAGTCAGACCCGACTGAGTGACTGAGCACACATGCATGAATAATGTTATCTATTTACCCATGAGACCTAGTGGGGTCTGGAGAAAACTTGGTAAGTTTCTATGAAGGAGACAAGAAGAAAAGGACTGGAAATCTGAGCTAAAAAGGGGTAAAGATGGGATACCTAGACTCTGAGAGTTGAGACCTGTGAGTGAAGAGAGTGGAGAGCTGGTGAATAGTAAGGGATGGGGTGGGGGTTGCCATCCACCTTCCACTGCCCCTCCCCCACTTGGTTTGCAGAGCTCCTACGTCCAGATGAATAGAGCATTTCTTTGCTAATGTTAAATATTTTATGTTTCTGATCATGTCAACTATTAATATAAATATTTTTGTTGTAATTAAATTTTACTCTAAAAGGCTCTGTTGGAGGAGTGGATGAAGACGACATGGTTCATTAGACACAAGGGGATATTGTTCAGCTGTAAAAAATATTGTTCCCTTTGCAGGGATGCGGGTGGACCTAGAGATTGTCATAGAGTGAAGCAGGTCAGAAAGAGGAAAAACAAATATCATTACATGAATGCATATATGTGGAATCTAGAAAAATGGTGTAGATGAACTTATTTGCAAGACAGGAAAAGAGACAGACATCAGACATAGAGAACACACTTATGGACGCCAAGGGTGGGAAGGGAAAGGCTGGGATGGATTGGAACATTGGGTTTGGCATATACGCACCACTGTGTATAAAACAGATACCTAAAAAGAACCTATTTTATAGCACAGGAAACTTTACTCAGTGCTCTGTGGTGACCTCAATGGGAAAAAAATCCAGAAAAGAGGGGATCTGTGTACATGTACTGCCAATTCACTATGCTGTATAGCAAAAACTAACACAACATTGAAAAGCAACCATGCTCCAATAAAAATAAATAAATAAATAAACGGTTCTGTAGTCACCAATACCAATGAGGCCTAACGTAGACTCATCCTGAGTTTTTTACTTTCATAAAGCCTGTCTATTCTTTTCCACATTCAAGCAACAGAGTTCTCAAATTTGTGCACAAAGCTGGTTATACGCACTGATGTTTAGTTCTATTTTGACACAGGAAGATACGGATAAAAAGCTCACCTAGGGTTACAAAGGTAAGATGCAATGGCATCAGTCCCCTAAATTACATTCTCTCTGAGTCTTTATTTAACTTGTACAATTTGTAAAATGGAGGAAGGTAAATCTACTGGGTCTAGTTTTTACATTATGTTAAAGTGATAAGTAAAACTGAGTTATAGCCATGACTCACTCCTTGTGAATTACCATCCCACATCTCTGGGCCTGCACTGGAGGACGTTTCCCTGAAGCAGACCCCTGGATTTTGTGCTTCTGAATTGAGAGTGAGCCGAGGTAAATTCTAAAGCCAAGTTGGCAAAGCAGCTTAACGGCACGATGGGTGAAGGACTGTATTTTACAAAGATTCTGTCAAGTTTCAATAAAAGTCATCTTCAGATGAGAGTAGAAGCAAAGGAGAGACGGCAGAGAACTTGAATGAAATAAAACCAGAACTCCACCAAGAACTTTCCTACCAATTGTTCCCACAGGTATGCGTGAAAATTTCAGATCCACCTAAAGCTTTGGGTGGATGAAGAAATGGTTATAGACTTTATTTGTTCCCTTTGCAGGGATGCGGGTGGACCTAGAGATTGTCATAGAGTGAAGCAGGTCAGAAAGAGGAAAAACAAATATCATTACATGAATGCATATATGTGGAATCTAGAAAAATGGTGTAGATGAACTTATTTGCAAGACAGGAAAAGAGACAGACATCAGACATAGAGAACACACTTATGGACGCCAAGGGTGGGAAGGGAAAGGCTGGGATGGATTGGAACATTGGGTTTGGCATATACGCACCACTGTGTATAAAACAGATACCTAAAAAGAACCTATTTTATAGCACAGGAAACTTTACTCAGTGCTCTGTGGTGACCTCAATGGGAAAAAAATCCAGAAAAGAGGGGATCTGTGTACATGTACTGCCAATTCACTATGCTGTATAGCAAAAACTAACACAACATTGAAAAGCAACCATGCTCCAATAAAAATAAATAAATAAATAAACGGTTCTGTAGTCACCAATACCAATGAGGCCTAACGTAGACTCATCCTGAGTTTTTTACTTTCATAAAGCCTGTCTATTCTTTTCCACATTCAAGCAACAGAGTTCTCAAATTTGTGCACAAAGCTGGTTATACGCACTGATGTTTAGTTCTATTTTGACACAGGAAGATACGGATAAAAAGCTCACCTAGGGTTACAAAGGTAAGATGCAATGGCATCAGTCCCCTAAATTACATTCTCTCTGAGTCTTTATTTAACTTGTACAATTTGTAAAATGGAGGAAGGTAAATCTACTGGGTCTAGTTTTTACATTATGTTAAAGTGATAAGTAAAACTGAGTTATAGCCATGACTCACTCCTTGTGAATTACCATCCCACATCTCTGGGCCTGCACTGGAGGACGTTTCCCTGAAGCAGACCCCTGGATTTTGTGCTTCTGAATTGAGAGTGAGCCGAGGTAAATTCTAAAGCCAAGTTGGCAAAGCAGCTTAACGGCACGATGGGTGAAGGACTGTATTTTACAAAGATTCTGTCAAGTTTCAATAAAAGTCATCTTCAGATGAGAGTAGAAGCAAAGGAGAGACGGCAGAGAACTTGAATGAAATAAAACCAGAACTCCACCAAGAACTTTCCTACCAATTGTTCCCACAGGTATGCGTGAAAATTTCAGATCCACCTAGTAATACTGCCACCTAAATCTTTACAGTTGAAGAAGGGCTTTCATGTTGCTTTTTCCCTTCTCTGCAGGCTGCAAGCCTTGAACATCAATCAGAGAGTCATCCAGGGTGCTGCTGGGGGCTGAAGAAGAGCCCTCTGGACCTCTACTTTCTCCAAGTACCACCCCTGTCATGACCCAAGGTCTGCAGATCCCAGGACTGTGCATGTGCTTGCGTGCACACCTCTCTACTGCACATTGCAAGGCCAAGACACAAGGAACAACTGCACCTTCCTTCAATAAGAGCTCTCTCTTTGGCACAATCCACAGTCCATCAATGTTCAGAAGCCACACCCAAGTCCAACACCCTTTGGAAGCTCTCAACGTTACCTAGAATTCAGACAGAGATGTCTTGCTGATTTACACAGTCCTTTGACAATCAAATAAAATCGAACCCTGCTCTCCCCTGCTGTTTGATACGCAGCTACGTCCAAGGAGAGAACCCTACTGGTCTCTCATTTGCAACCTTCCAGTCCCCTCATGTCTGTGAAGGACTAATGCCAGGATGCTAGTGGGCAAGCTCTTTCTGAACATTCTGGGCATCTTTTTCTAAAGCTCTATGTACACAAGTCATTGTTATTGTTTAGTCGCTAAGTCACATCCGACCCTTTTACAAGCCCATGGACTGAAGCCCACCAGGCTCCTCTGTCCATGGGATTTCCCAGGCAGGAATACTGGAGCGGGTTGCCACTCCCTTCTCCAGGGGATCTTCTCAACCCAGGGATCACGCCCATGCCTCCTACATTGGCAGGCAGATTCTTCACTGTAGAGTCACCTGGGAAGCCCATATTTGCACAAGTTACTTCTTCCTTTTACTAAGCAACCAGAATTGCTTTTCTTTTCTCTTTGTATCAACCATGCACACAGACATTCAGTGCTGGAGAACTAATCAATGTTTTGTCTTTTTATTTATTTTTATTTCTAATGAGGCAGGTTCAAATCAAACAGTGAAGTCTGAGAAAATAATCAAACAGCTCACGGAAAGCTTTTTGCCTTTGCTTTTGTTCAGGTTCTCCTTGGCTATTGGGCTGAACATTTGCAACTCTCTTCTTCATCAAGGGCAATTAGATAGGCATCTTGACCCCAGCAGAAGGGCAGGTGGTAGCCCCAGGCTCAGGCAAAATGTCTCAGGTCCTGAGACTATGTTGTCTTGGCGCTCAATGGGCAACTTCCCGTGGGGGGGGGGGAGGGGGGGTAGGCTTTCAGTGGAGAAACAGGAAGAGATTGAAAGACCTTCTAGCGAAACCAGACATGACCTGGAAACCCAGCTAGTCCTGACTGTTGTTGAGAAGATGCTCAACCTTCCCCAGGCAACAGCTGTGTCCCCAGAAAGGAGAAGGCAGTGAGACAGATAGAAATGGTCTGAGCTAGGAGAAATGGATGGAGGGTGTTGATATCTGCTATGTAATGCAGCAGGTTCCTGGTAGAAAGACTGAGGAAAGGAACACAGTGTGGTTTCATGTATTATACAGTAGGACTGCACACAATAAAGAAATCTCTTAAGTGGTAAGGAGAGAGGTCCCAATCAGATGGCTATGACTGTGCCTTATGGTTCTATTAAAAGCCACAACATCCTCTCCGTAACTAGTCCAAAGTGAGTCCTATTATAAACTGACCCTCCCCACTAGAGTGGAAGGGTTTTGTTGCTGTTGTTGTTTTGATTTTTAACTGTGTGTCCCCAACGCCTAAACAGATAGACATTCAACACATATTTGCTCATTGACAAATAGAACATTACATGTCCTTCTTCCTCCCCATCCCCATGAAACAACGGGACTTATAAACCAAAGCCAATGAAAGGGAGATGCTGGTAGCAAGAAGTGCTTTCTACCCACATTTTGGGGAAGAAGTGGCAAATCAGGAAGAGATGTCCTGACTCGACAACATCATCACCTACTCTCTGTAATAAAGGGAAGCCAAACCACATGTGAGTTGGGGGCCTGGGTGGTTAGTTAAAAAAGAAATCCTGGAAACCGGGGACTCAGATGGAAGGTGTCATAAACATCAAAGGTATAAATGCAAAACTGCAGACTACTAAGTAAAGGAAATCCGTTCATTCAAACTACAAATAACTGGTAAAGGAGTTTGGGAGAGAGCTGTTGATCATGGAGCTTCTGGTTTAGACTCTTTCGCGGCTTCCTTCTTGGGGGTCCTTACAGAACAGGAACGCTCCTCCGCCCACAGCAGCGACTGCTCAAGAGACCAGGGGATGCCCGGTTCTGTTGGGCCCCCAGGCTCCATCTTCACAGCCCCTACCCCCAGCTACTGAGAGCAGCGGTGTGCAGCTGCCTTCGTGTGTATAAAAGAGCTTCTCCCAGACATCGGTTTCCTCTGTTCTTGGAATGTTTTTGGCAGATCCTCCCCGTTTTCCGGGTCTCTTGGGAGTCTAAGCACACATTTTCTTTATTTCAGACTAGATCGCAAAGTGTTCACTACCTTGCGCGCTTCTCACCCTCTCCTCCTCCCAGCCTGCGCTCCTAGAGGCCAGCCGCGAGTGCGCAGGGCGCGCGGGGACGTGCGCCCCGGCAGACCCAGCCGTTTGCAATATTCCGGAGACAGAATCTGCTTCGGAGTCTGGACAATTCAAACTGGCCCCGGGCCGTGTGCCGCCCGAAGACTGCAGGGGCCGCCGCGGCCCCAGGAGAGCTGCTGCGGACCCAGAGCCGCTGTTCCCGCTGTGCTTGAGCCCAGCGCCGCCCAGCTTTTCAGAAACCGTCTGTTCGCTGGAGTGCATGCCTTCCACCGGCGGGGAGGTGCGGATGGAGCAGAGCCCGAGTGAAGGCTAGGGGCTCCAATGCAGAGGAACTCGGACACGGAGAAAACGCTTCTGCTGGCCTGAGGTCATTCGGCTTTGATATTGAGCGCCGGCGAAGTTGGGTGGTTTCGGTCTCGGCTCTCACTGGCTCTCATTGATCCTGGAGCTAGTTAAAGCCATTCCACCGGTACGCGGGTGGGGCAATTCATTAGGCAAGAAACGGATTAGTTGTTTATTATCTATAAACATTCCAAGCACAGCAACCAATCATAAAACCGCGGAAGGGCCTGTAAAGTAAGCCACGATGTGGACTTTGCGTTCCTGGAGACGAAAGGTCGATGAGAGAAAGTGGGAGAGAGAAGGAGGAAAGGGGTTTGGGGTGGCGTGCAGTCAGCAACTTTAAAGTCATTTGTCGGAAAATCACTTCCTAGATTGGAATCACGATTTTTGTTTGTTAGTGGAATGGGGTAGCAGAAAAATTAGGCAGCATAAAGTCATAAGCGGGGAGGATGATGCCAGCAATAAAAGCTAATGATGGAGAGGGAAGAAAAATTTGGTCTTTGGTTCTTGGTGAAAGTGACCTTTCACGAAAGGAGCCTAACAATATTTTACGGAGGGAAAACACACTTTTCAACCTGCCTTGTTTTTAGTGACAGAAATTAACGTTTGAGTACAGCTGAGATCCTTTTTAACATTCTTGTTTGGGATAAACCATTTTCTAATAGGAGTTAGTATTAACCAATTAAATACTGTTTTAAAGTATGAAGTCTGGTTGTTGTTTTAACCAAATAGACTAGATCGCAAAGTGTTCCTCGCGTTACCCTCTCCTCCTCCCAGCCTGCGCTCCTAGAGGCCAGCCGCGAGTGCGCAGGGCGCGCGGGACGTGCGCCCCGGCAGACCCAGCCGTTTGCAATATTCCGGAGACAGAATCTGCTTCAGTCTGGACAATTCAAACTGGCCCCGGGCCGTGTGCCGCCCGAAGACTGCAGGGGCCGCCGCGGCCCCAGGAGAGCTGCTGCGGACCCAGAGCCGCTGTTCCCGCTGTGCTTGAGCCCAGCGCCGCCCAGCTTTTCAGAAACCGTCTGTTCGCTGGAGTGCATGCCTTCCACCGGCGGGAGGTGCGGATGGAGCAGAGCCCGAGTGAAGGCTGGGGGCTCCAATGCAGAGGAACTCGGACACGGAGAAAACGCTTCTGCTGGCCTGAGGTCATTCGGCTTTGATATTGAGCGCCGGCGAAGTTGGGTGGTTTCGGTCTCGGCTCTCACTGGCTCTCATTGATCCTGGAGCTAGTTAAAGCCATTCCACCGGTACGCGGGTGGGGCAATTCATTAGGCAAGAAACGGATTAGTTGTTTATTATCTATAAACATTCCAAGCACAGCAACCAATCATAAAACCGCGGAAGGGCCTGTAAAGTAAGCCACGATGTGGACTTTGCGTTCCTGGAGACGAAAGGTCGATGAGAGAAAGTGGGAGAGAGAAGGAGGAAAGGGGTTTGGGGTGGCGTGCAGTCAGCAACTTTAAAGTCATTTGTCGGAAAATCACTTCCTAGATTGGAATCACGATTTTTGTTTGTTAGTGGAATGGGGTAGCAGAAAAATTAGGCAGCATAAAGTCATAAGCGGGGAGGATGATGCCAGCAATAAAAGCTAATGATGGAGAGGGAAGAAAAATTTGGTCTTTGGTTCTTGGTGAAAGTGACCTTTCACGAAAGGAGCCTAACAATATTTTACGGAGGGAAAACACACTTTTCAACCTGCCTTGTTTTTAGTGACAGAAATTAACGTTTGAGTACAGCTGAGATCCTTTTTAACATTCTTGTTTGGGATAAACCATTTTCTAATAGGAGTTAGTATTAACCAATTAAATACTGTTTTAAAGTATGAAGTCTGGTTGTTGTTTTTAACCAAATAGCTATGTTGTTTCTGTATTTCCTTAAGACAAGCTTTAAACTCACTGCTCATGTGACATTTTACTATATTAGAGTCATTCAGTTTTTATACTGGTTTTCAAATAACTTATTCACGTACATGGTTCTCAATCTGACTCAGAATCTATTACTGAGAAATCAAATTATTGGTAAATTTCTTAAATACAGTTTAACAAATATATTGATTTGGAAATTCATTAGAAATAGATTTTAAAAGATCTAGTGACATACACACCAAAGATTTCCTATTTCTTAGATTTATGTTTTAACTGAAGTTTAACAATCCAAAAAGAGCCACAAATCATACATTAAAAACTTGAAAAATTATTAAAAATATACATTTCATGTAACTACCTAGATCAAGAAAAGGATTGCTGACACCCTGGAAAATATATTTTAAAGAAAAATATATTAGTCCTTTGGAGATAGTAGGCTTTTTTAAATAGTTGCTCATCACTATTCTCAGATTTCTTTTTAGTACCAGTATTGTGGATTTTTTTTTCCCTGGGGGATTATCTTCTGGAAAGTAAAAATAAAATGCTCTGAGCTTTCCTGTGTTGAAAAGAGAACAAAAAGGCTCTAAATTCATCCCCCTCCCCTGGCAACCCACACCCCTCCCCAAGGTTTCCCAAGTCCACGCCGGGAGACATAACAAACAAACGATTACATGTTAAAAAACACATCTGAAAACAGAGAGGTCACATTACCCCTGAGTCCTGGGGAACATTAATCTGGTGTTTGGAAAACAGTTGACAGTTGAAGGTTGGGGTTTCTCTCTCTTCTACTGTTGGGCTAGAACTGGGGGGAGGTGGTGGTGGTGAGGGAGAGAGTCATTTGAGAATAAAAGGGAAGGGATCATCACTGTTGACTCTTACAGAAATAAATGCCTTGGGGGACCACCAACTTTCCAACCCAGATTTAAGTGAATGAATGAACGCTTGCATGCATATATGCATGAATAAAAGAAGTCACAGAGAGAAAGCACCTGAAACGGCTCACCTTTACTCAAAGTGTGCAAAGGTGTATGTGTGTACTTTCCTAAAATAATAAATGTGAAGAGCGAGCAATACTGAGATAGCCTCAAGCCCAGAGCGCCTAAGGGCAGAGCTTGCTGGAAGAAAACCAGTTCCTTCTCTGCTGGTTTGTGGGAAGGTGAAATCTGATTGCCTTACCATTTGCCTGGCTCCGCATTTTTCTGCGCCCATCTCATGTCCCGACCTCCCCTGTCCTCTGGCTCCGCTCGGAATTCCTCCTCCTGATTTGGATGGACACCCAGAACTCCGTTCCTGGGCCAAAGCGAGGGGGAAGTGAACAGGGTGCCCAGTACCCTGACATCTAAGATCGCCCAAAATTCCGCGAATCTGAGTACATGAGGTTGAATGAGAAAATATCTAAAGTACGTTCCTGGGAAGATAACCGAAAATATCGCATTGAAAATTACACTGATCCGTCGCCAAGTCAACAAATAGTGACGTTCCCTTTACCAGCATCCTTACATCCAGACATCTGTAAAACAATGAACTTGACATTGCTGGACTTTGGAGAGGCCAGGCGGTGATAGCGGAATCGAGGAAGGGATTTGGGGTCAAGCAGCAGTTATCCTGGAGCGTTAGGTGACCTTGAGGATCTCACTTTAACTTTCATGGGCTCAGGGTTTCCCACGACAAAAGGTTAGTCCCCTGAAGCGTGAGCAACCTCTAAATTCATCCCTCCCTGGCAACCCACACCCCTCCCCAAGGTTTCCCAAGTCCACGCCGGGAGACATAACAAACAAACGATTACATGTTAAAAAACACATCTGAAAACAGAGAGGTCACATTACCCCTGAGTCCTGGGGAACATTAATCTGGTGTTTGGAAAACAGTTGACAGTTGAAGGTTGGGGTTTCTCTCTCTTCTACTGTTGGGCTAGAACTGGGGGGAGGTGGTGGGGGTGAGGGAGAGAGTCATTTGAGAATAAAAGGGAAGGGATCATCACTGTTGACTCTTACAGAAATAAATGCCTTGGGGGACCACCAACTTTCCAACCCAGATTTAAGTGAATGAATGAACGCTTGCATGCATATATGCATGAATAAAAGAAGTCACAGAGAGAAAGCACCTGAAACGGCTCACCTTTACTCAAAGTGTGCAAAGGTGTATGTGTGTACTTTCCTAAAATAATAAATGTGAAGAGCGAGCAATACTGAGATAGCCTCAAGCCCAGAGCGCCTAAGGGCAGAGCTTGCTGGAAGAAAACCAGTTCCTTCTCTGCTGGTTTGTGGGAAGGTGAAATCTGATTGCCTTACCATTTGCCTGGCTCCGCATTTTTCTGCGCCCATCTCATGTCCCGACCTCCCCTGTCCTCTGGCTCCGCTCGGAATTCCTCCTCCTGATTTGGATGGACACCCAGAACTCCGTTCCTGGGCCAAAGCGAGGGGGAAGTGAACAGGGTGCCCAGTACCCTGACATCTAAGATCGCCCAAAATTCCGCGAATCTGAGTACATGAGGTTGAATGAGAAAATATCTAAAGTACGTTCCTGGGAAGATAACCGAAAATATCGCATTGAAAATTACACTGATCCGTCGCCAAGTCAACAAATAGTGACGTTCCCTTTACCAGCATCCTTACATCCAGACATCTGTAAAACAATGAACTTGACATTGCTGGACTTTGGAGAGGCCAGGCGGTGATAGCGGGAATCGAGGAAGGGATTTGGGGTCAAGCAGCAGTTATCCTGGAGCGTTAGGTGACCTTGAGGATCTCACTTTAACTTTCATGGGCTCAGGGTTTCCCGTACACGACATGAGATTTGATGATGCGCTCTCGACTTTTTGAGAGCAGGCCAGAAATCAGGCCGTGGCCAACAGACGCGGTCGGTGGCTAGAAACATCTCCCTGGCGCCCTTTGCATGTTTGAGAAAGGGCAAGGACGCATCTGGAGCCTAGGAGGCTAGGATGGGAAGATCGGGGTGGCGTTTCGCTCTGAGCCCGGGCAGGTAACCTGCCTACAGCCCGCGTGGCCAGGACAAGCGAGATTTCGCCCTGCCTGTTCGGTCCGAGCTGACAGTGATTTATGCGCAGGTGACACAGGCCGGCGGTGAACCGGAAGCTTGGAGCGTACCTGGGGGCTGCGCAGAAGCGAAGCAGGACCTCTCTGAGAGCTCCGCGCGCTCCAACCTGCACTCTTCTCCCCAGCCTTCTGGCGGGCGCTCGCGGCGTCAGCGCGCGGTTAAGGCAGGTTTTCTGCTCAGTTGGATTCATGGTCAACCCTCTCGGTTAACCGAAGGCAGGTCCATTCTGGGATGCGTCGCTGGGGGGTTCCGGGCTCAGGACCGAGCTGGAGACGCAGGTCTCACGCGGATCGTGGGAACCACTTGCCCTAGAGTGGGGAGAGGTGGGGCGCTTTGCCTCGGGAAAGCACTGTCCCCGATCATTTATTTTAAGAACTTAACTCCCCCAGAACTCAGCAGAGCTGCGGCCATAGCCCCTGCGCCAGGCAAGCGGCCAAACCGCTCTCTCTGTGAAGCAACGAGACTGGATTCTTCCGGTTGCAAATACAGTCTTTTTTTAAACAGCCACCGGACACAGCAGCGCTTCCCTCGCGGTTGCAGGCCGCCTCCCGGCACACACGAAGCGATCGCCTCCGCCTGGCAGACCTCCGGCGGAGGCAGCAGGACTTCTGATGGGTTTCCCGGAATGCTGGCTCGACTCTCCGCGGTTTCTTTATCAACCCAGGAGTTTCAAAATTCATTTCGTAGTCATCTCTGAACAAAAACGTGCGACTAAGAAAGACTGCCAAGAATTAAACTGAAGTCAAATATCCACGTTTCGGAGAGATTTTTGCCCTTGCGCCTGGGGCAGGAAGGCGGTCCCCCTTTACCTATTTCTTCCAGCTTTCTGGTCTACCTGGGTTCCAGGGAGCGATGTGGACACGGCGTGAAACCAGACGGGGCGAAAAGTGGAGCTCTTCTCCCTGGCCCAGGTGTGAAATCTTGAACCCGCCCCCATCCCCAGTCCACCCGGCCTTGGATGCAGGGACTCAGAGAAGCGCGCATCTCTGGGCAACAGTAAGAAGAAAGTGAGACCAGGATGTGAGCGTCAGGCCTCCATGTTCTGCGAGGGTGAGGTCCAGGGGTCTCGAGGAGGTGGGCCCTGCTTCTTGCTGGGCCTTTCCTATATATCACCCAACCCCTCCCCATGACACACACCTGGAGGGTGGGCATGTGGATGCAGAGGAGGCTGGAGAGATGCCTCCAAGCTCCGCGCCCCCTCCAACCCTGCACTCTTCTCCCCAGCCTTCTGGCGGGCGCTCGCGGCGTCAGCGCGCGGTTAAGGCAGGTTTTCTGCTCAGTTGGATTCATGGTCAACCCTCTCGGTTAACCGAAGGCAGGTCCATTCTGGGATGCGTCGCTGGGGGGTTCCGGGCTCAGGACCGAGCTGGAGACGCAGGTCTCACGCGGATCGTGGGAACCACTTGCCCTAGAGTGGGGAGAGGTGGGGCGCTTTGCCTCGGGAAAGCACTGTCCCCGATCATTTATTTTAAGAACTTAACTCCCCCAGAACTCAGCAGAGCTGCGGCCATAGCCCCTGCGCCAGGCAAGCGGCCAAACCGCTCTCTCTGTGAAGCAACGAGACTGGATTCTTCCGGTTGCAAATACAGTCTTTTTTTAAACAGCCACCGGACACAGCAGCGCTTCCCTCGCGGTTGCAGGCCGCCTCCCGGCACACACGAAGCGATCGCCTCCGCCTGGCAGACCTCCGGCGGAGGCAGCAGGACTTCTGATGGGTTTCCCGGAATGCTGGCTCGACTCTCCGCGGTTTCTTTATCAACCCAGGAGTTTCAAAATTCATTTCGTAGTCATCTCTGAACAAAAACGTGCGACTAAGAAAGACTGCCAAGAATTAAACTGAAGTCAAATATCCACGTTTCGGAGAGATTTTTGCCCTTGCGCCTGGGGCAGGAAGGCGGTCCCCCTTTACCTATTTCTTCCAGCTTTCTGGTCTACCTGGGTTCCAGGGAGCGATGTGGACACGGCGTGAAACCAGACGGGGCGAAAAGTGGAGCTCTTCTCCCTGGCCCAGGTGTGAAATCTTGAACCCGCCCCCATCCCCAGTCCACCCGGCCTTGGATGCAGGGACTCAGAGAAGCGCGCATCTCTGGGCAACAGTAAGAAGAAAGTGAGACCAGGATGTGAGCGTCAGGCCTCCATGTTCTGCGAGGGTGAGGTCCAGGGGTCTCGAGGAGGTGGGCCCTGCTTCTTGCTGGGCCTTTCCTATATATCACCCAACCCCTCCCCATGACACACACCTGGAGGGTGGGCATGTGGATGCAGAGGAGGCTGGAGAGATGCTCCTACTCCCCAGGAGATCAGACTCTTCTAAGGCCACGAGATTTGCCCAGTTCTGGAAGAGGTTGCAGAAGATGCTAATGAGAAGCCAAAAGAATGGTCCGACACAACAAAGCTTAGAAGGAGGCAACCCTCCCTCATTCGTAAATATTACTTCAAATGTATTAGAGATCTTAAGTGATTTTTATTCCATTTGGAGCCTTGGCTGAAAGGGACCTAGTAAGGTTTGTGCTGGTCAAGTGCCAGAACATCGTTAAACTGAAAGGGAAAAAAGAACTAAAAGACTCTTTGAAAAGACACACATAATATTTTAGGATAACCACATACAAAATGCTCACATATTTTTATGAGACCAGTTACAATGAAGAAAATACATTTCTAACTTAGTCAAATTTAGTTCTTTGGGTTGTTCCAATAGTTCTTCTAAATTAATGACATTTGGTTACAAAACTTGACTGCAGAAAAATTGCTATCTTTGGCTTTTTAAACATACACACATTTTGAAACAGAATGTTTTTGAACTATCAAACATGAAAAACATATTTCAGGAATTATCATAATATGCTCTTCTATGCAATCAGAATTTGCCCTATTTAAACCAAGAAAGAAGAGCTAACTCTTTGGTTTCAACAGTTTTTTTCTACTCAATACCTAGATGTGGATTGAAAAGTAATCAATGACTATTTTCAAGAAATTATTAAAAAGGCAAGATTAAAATACTGTATAAACTTCCCAGATTATACAACATATTAAAACATAAATATACTAAAAGTATAATTTACATACATTTCACCTCTTATCATATAAACTGTCATTTACACTTTTACAAAACATAAATCACTTATGTTCTATGTATTTTTCAATAAAATGGAAGCCTGATTTTTTAGTTTAAGCACATATTGCGTTACTACTTTCGTTGATTTATTTTTATCTTTAAAAAAACCCCTCTCCCAGATAAAGGATCTTTCTGTTTAAGCAGCAAATTATGTCAAAGTATAAAATCTAAAGGAATTGGCTCTATATATCACCCAACCCCTCCCCATGACACACACCTGGAGGGTGGGCATGTGGATGCAGAGGAGGCTGGAGAGATGCTCCTACTCCCCAGGAGATCAGACTCTTCTAAGGCCACGAGATTTGCCCAGTTCTGGAAGAGGTTGCAGAAGATGCTAATGAGAAGCCAAAAGAATGGTCCGACACAACAAAGCTTAGAAGGAGGCAACCCTCCCTCATTCGTAAATATTACTTCAAATGTATTAGAGATCTTAAGTGATTTTTATTCCATTTGGAGCCTTGGCTGAAAGGGACCTAGTAAGGTTTGTGCTGGTCAAGTGCCAGAACATCGTTAAACTGAAAGGGAAAAAAGAACTAAAAGACTCTTTGAAAAGACACACATAATATTTTAGGATAACCACATACAAAATGCTCACATATTTTTATGAGACCAGTTACAATGAAGAAAATACATTTCTAACTTAGTCAAATTTAGTTCTTTGGGTTGTTCCAATAGTTCTTCTAAATTAATGACATTTGGTTACAAAACTTGACTGCAGAAAAATTGCTATCTTTGGCTTTTTAAACATACACACATTTTGAAACAGAATGTTTTTGAACTATCAAACATGAAAAACATATTTCAGGAATTATCATAATATGCTCTTCTATGCAATCAGAATTTGCCCTATTTAAACCAAGAAAGAAGAGCTAACTCTTTGGTTTCAACAGTTTTTTTCTACTCAATACCTAGATGTGGATTGAAAAGTAATCAATGACTATTTTCAAGAAATTATTAAAAAGGCAAGATTAAAATACTGTATAAACTTCCCAGATT
The DNA here is from genome assembly GCA_022376925.1 of Tragulus kanchil. Lineage (NCBI taxonomy): Eukaryota > Metazoa > Chordata > Mammalia > Artiodactyla > Tragulidae > Tragulus > Tragulus kanchil. The sequence continues at coordinate 137,574,832 of JAIOJX010000023.1, forward strand.
ATACAACATATTAAAACATAAATATACTAAAAGTATAATTTACATACATTTCACCTCTTATCATATAAACTGTCATTTACACTTTTACAAAACATAAATCACTTATGTTCTATGTATTTTTCAATAAAATGGAAGCCTGATTTTTTAGTTTAAGCACATATTGCGTTACTACTTTCGTTGATTTATTTTTATCTTTAAAAAAACCCCTCTCCCAGATAAAGGATCTTTCTGTTTAAGCAGCAAATTATGTCAAAGTATAAAATCTAAAGGAATTGGCTCTTTTAAAGTCCTTTGACAACTTTGGAGATTATATTTGTTGGGTAACTTTTCTGTCTATGTGAATATGTGTGTAAGTTTCACTATCTTTCCCCACGTAAGTCTTGTATATCAAGCAGGGAAAGTTAATTTTGAAACTCGTATTTATTTTTTAAATGTTACACATTGTATGTATGAGTCAAACTAAATTTAGAATATTTTTAGTCACAACGATAGAGCAAATGTAAGGAAAACTGTATTACTGGTGTTAAAAGACAAAACCTCTCAGCCTATGAAAATCAACTACCTATTTTCTTTTGATTAAAAAAAAATATGTACATTGAACTCTTTGGTCAGGCTCTGTATATATTAATAATGTGTCCTCAATAGCTTTGATCTCCAATGTCAATGCTGAGATTATACAGTTAGCTTCATACCAATTAAAGAGAACTTCTGAGCAACACAAACATAAAATGGGAAAGACTTCTTCCCCACATATCCACACCCCAAACTTCTATCCCCGATGCAGTAAGAATAATCTTTTTATTCCATTAAAATGGTCACTAACCTTATAATGATAAAAGAATGTTTCCATCTCTTACCTGAAAGGAGGCTTGTCAATGTAACAGGAACTGAAATTGGGACTGTTCTCTGATGTCTATTACACTACAGGGCTCTGTACTGTTTTGCCTCTTTGAAGGCTGAAGTAACAATGTATGACTTGCCTCTCAGGACCCTATGAAAATGAGAGAGATAGCTGGTTCCAATAAATGCTATAGACCTTGACGCTGGGACAGAGTTGAGAAAACCAATTATTTCATGAACGCTGAAAAATAATTAGCATGTTATTCTAAGCTTGTTTTTCTTGTGTATTTTTTGTATACAGCACATATGAATGTTATCCTCATTTACACAAATATGAAATGATTTTATTGGTACAAATACAAATTAAACTTTCTATTTTCAGAGGGATAAAAATCACTTTAGAAAGCAGTTGCTTAAAGCCTTTGAACCTTGAGTATGTTAATTCATAAATTATATCTTTATCGTCTTAAAAAATGCTAACCTTCTTCAAAGCTGGCATTTAAAAATTTTCTGTGGTTTGATGCGCTAGGTATATAGGGTTGCATTTCTCATTAACTCTGTCAAAATAAAGTCATTGCTTTTCTTTTAACATTTATTTGGATGTACGTGCAAATCTGTTTAAGACGATGAACTCTGAAGAGTTTTCATTCTATGCAACATAAATGAGCTTCATATAATGAATATATATGTTTCAGCTGAAAAAAAAGAAAAAAAAAACCCCAAGCTTTGTATCTCAACAATGTATTATTAAAACATGTTAGGATATTGTCAGCTTAAGATCAGCCTGATTTAAAAACAAACACAAAAATAAAGTAAAAGAATAAATTATTTTAATGAGCTTCCAGCCTATATTATATGTATACCTATTTTGCTGATTTTGGAATGGAAATTGATTCTCCTGAAATTGAAATTTGAGGTAATTTAACCTAATAAATTATCTTTGGTGTAAATGTTAATGTACTAAAACATAGTCATAAAATGTTTTCAAGAGAAAGTGCTCCCATTTAAATATAGTTTGGGAAAGACTTCTTCCCCACATATCCACACCCCAAACTTCTATCCCCGATGCAGTAAGAATAATCTTTTTATTCCATTAAAATGGTCACTAACCTTATAATGATAAAAGAATGTTTCCATCTCTTACCTGAAAGGAGGCTTGTCAATGTAACAGGAACTGAAATTGGGACTGTTCTCTGATGTCTATTACACTACAGGGCTCTGTACTGTTTTGCCTCTTTGAAGGCTGAAGTAACAATGTATGACTTGCCTCTCAGGACCCTATGAAAATGAGAGAGATAGCTGGTTCCAATAAATGCTATAGACCTTGACGCTGGGACAGAGTTGAGAAAACCAATTATTTCATGAACGCTGAAAAATAATTAGCATGTTATTCTAAGCTTGTTTTTCTTGTGTATTTTTTGTATACAGCACATATGAATGTTATCCTCATTTACACAAATATGAAATGATTTTATTGGTACAAATACAAATTAAACTTTCTATTTTCAGAGGGATAAAAATCACTTTAGAAAGCAGTTGCTTAAAGCCTTTGAACCTTGAGTATGTTAATTCATAAATTATATCTTTATCGTCTTAAAAAATGCTAACCTTCTTCAAAGCTGGCATTTAAAAATTTTCTGTGGTTTGATGCGCTAGGTATATAGGGTTGCATTTCTCATTAACTCTGTCAAAATAAAGTCATTGCTTTTCTTTTAACATTTATTTGGATGTACGTGCAAATCTGTTTAAGACGATGAACTCTGAAGAGTTTTCATTCTATGCAACATAAATGAGCTTCATATAATGAATATATATGTTTCAGCTGAAAAAAAAGAAAAAAAAAACCCCAAGCTTTGTATCTCAACAATGTATTATTAAAACATGTTAGGATATTGTCAGCTTAAGATCAGCCTGATTTAAAAACAAACACAAAAATAAAGTAAAAGAATAAATTATTTTAATGAGCTTCCAGCCTATATTATATGTATACCTATTTTGCTGATTTTGGAATGGAAATTGATTCTCCTGAAATTGAAATTTGAGGTAATTTAACCTAATAAATTATCTTTGGTGTAAATGTTAATGTACTAAAACATAGTCATATGTTTTGCTCTTTAAAATGTTTTCAAGAGAAAGTGTCAAAAAATCAAAAGTGTTAGAGGAATACCCAATTTAAAAGTTATCATTATGTTTTTTTAAATTATCTATTTTTTTTAATCCCCCATATTTATGCCAGGAGAAGTGTATTTAAGAGCCACTAGCTTTTTAGGCTCATTGAAGTAGAAGCACAGAATGCTACTTTTAAAAAGAAAAATATGTATATTCATGCATATGTGTATGCACTCTTTTTAAAAAGAGGCCTAAAGGGGTTGCATAATCTTTGGCAACATAAAAGAGGAATAGCAAATATCATAGACCAAAATAAGAAAAGAGGCAGTCCTGGTTTTTTAGGCAAAGGAGAAAAAGCATTTTTCAGAGTAGATTAACTTGTAGTTGGAGCAGTTGAGGTGAAGAGGTAGGTGCTCATCTCTTAAACTGATCATCTGTCTGCACAGAGCAACGGAGACATCTCCTATCCTCATAAGCCGGGTAGACATTTCTCTAACCTGATAGAAACCACCACTTCTTTTGAAATAGTTGGAAACTTTTCTTTCCGTTAGGAAACACATTTCGCCAACATCATATTGTAACTGTATGTTCAATGACATTCTCCACAACAGCAATCTTTAAATGGAGTGTACCTCCGGTGTAAGTCATCCTTCATTAAACAGCCACACAGTTACAGCCTACTAAGTGCCAGGCACTGTGGCCGGAGCATCTATTCACAAAACTAGGAAAATCCTAAGGCTAGGTAGACTAAGAGCAGTCAGTCCTCTAAGGGTTTGGAAAGAAGTCACTAGGGACAGAGGCCTGTAGTTTTCAGGTTATCCGCTAGGTGGCAGCATGTGAAAAACTGACTGCTTATTGGAGCAAAATTGGATGCAAAGAACAGAGTATTTCTCTGAAAAGTTCATTCACGTTTTGCTTTAAATGTCTCTTTTTGAGCACTGCAGTTAACAGTTAATGGTCAGATCACATCCTGTCTTCAGTTTACAAAGCACTGGCAGCTGCTTTGCCTGGAGTTCTGTCTGCAAGACCCCAAACTTTTTTCTCTTCTCCTTTCCTTCTCTCTCTGTGCCCTCAGGTGTGTGGGGTACAGGAATCTTCCTAAGGATATGAATATATGACTTCGCACAGGGCCCCACGAAGGCTTCGATCAATTTTTATCCAAACTGACATAGAGAAACTTAGTCATTAGACTTTGATGTTCTCATTTGAGGAGTTATTGTCCCCTAACCCTAACATCTTAGAATCACATTCAAGCTGTGCAGTAGACAAACACATTTGCTAATATATGCACACATGCAGTCGTGCATATATTTTGTATTCCCAGACTCCTTAAGAAATATCTTATGCTTACTGAAGAAACAAAAGTGAAAGTGAAAGTGTTAGTTGCTCAGTCCTGTCTGACTCTTTGTGACCCCATGGACTACAGCCCACCAGGCTCATCTGTCCATGGAACTCTCCAGACAAGAATGGACTAGGTTGCCATTCCTTTCTCCAAGGGATCTTCCAGATCCAGTGATCAAACGCAGGTCTCACACATTGGAGGCAGATTCTTGACCCTCTGAGCCACCAGGGAAACTCCACAGAAACAAAATGACTTCATTTACTCCAACCTCTTTGGGTAAAATGAAGACGTTAGTCCCAAATAAAATTGGTCTGCATTCATTTTTTTTTTTTTGCATTCATTTTTATATCTTCTAAACACATTTTAAAAGAATCTTTCCTTTCTGGAAGAAAATAGTTGATTTATACAGGAGATAGGAATACTTGTAGAGAGGTTTAAATGAAGAATTTGAGATTTTTCTCTGCTTATATACTGTGTGAATCTTTGTTTCTAGAGGAGTGTTCTTTCAACCTGAAAACATGTTACAGAGAAACATTTCTATATGGAAGGATGCTATTGTCAATCTGTCTGTTCTTTTCCTAAGGACAGAATTAGTAGAACATTCACATTGTAATAAATATTGCTGAAAATTGTTTCCTTGTCTTGTCACTGTGGCCTATGCTATTGTCATATCCTGGTCATTTATCATCTGTTTCCTAAAAAGGACAGATTGGAGTTAACAGTTAATGGTCAGATCACATCCTGTCTTCAGTTTACAAAGCACTGGCAGCTGCTTTGCCTGGAGTTCTGTCTGCAAGACCCCAAACTTTTTTCTCTTCTCCTTTCCTTCTCTCTCTGTGCCCTCAGGTGTGTGGGGTACAGGAATCTTCCTAAGGATATGAATATATGACTTCGCACAGGGCCCCACGAAGGCTTCGATCAATTTTTATCCAAACTGACATAGAGAAACTTAGTCATTAGACTTTGATGTTCTCATTTGAGGAGTTATTGTCCCCTAACCCTAACATCTTAGAATCACATTCAAGCTGTGCAGTAGACAAACACATTTGCTAATATATGCACACATGCAGTCGTGCATATATTTTGTATTCCGAGACTCCTTAAGAAATATCTTATGCTTACTGAAGAAACAAAAGTGAAAGTGAAAGTGTTAGTTGCTCAGTCCTGTCTGACTCTTTGTGACCCCATGGACTACAGCCCACCAGGCTCATCTGTCCATGGAACTCTCCAGACAAGAATGGACTAGGTTGCCATTCCTTTCTCCAAGGGATCTTCCAGATCCAGTGATCAAACGCAGGTCTCACACATTGGAGGCAGATTCTTGACCCTCTGAGCCACCAGGGAAACTCCACAGAAACAAAATGACTTCATTTACTCCAACCTCTTTGGGTAAAATGAAGACGTTAGTCCCAAATAAAATTGGTCTGCATTCATTTTTTTTTTTTTTTTTGCATTCATTTTTATATCTTCTAAACACATTTTAAAAGAATCTTTCCTTTCTGGAAGAAAATAGTTGATTTATACAGGAGATAGGAATACTTGTAGAGAGGTTTAAATGAAGAATTTGAGATTTTTCTCTGCTTATATACTGTGTGAATCTTTGTTTCTAGAGGAGTGTTCTTTCAACCTGAAAACATGTTACAGAGAAACATTTCTATATGGAAGGATGCTATTGTCAATCTGTCTGTTCTTTTCCTAAGGACAGAATTAGTAGAACATTCACATTGTAATAAATATTGCTGAAAATTGTTTCCTTGTCTTGTCACTGTGGCCTAGTAGTTCTTCATATATTTGAAATGCATGGATCACAGTGGAGTTTATCAGTTTGATCATCGGGTGTGATTAGCAACTATGAATAAGAAAGGAAGGAGGATTTTATACAGAAATTGCAAATGTGGGTGAGTTTTCTTGCAGATGTGGCAGTTTTTGAGTTCCTGGCATTCCAGAGTCACTGTTGTTTAATAGAAAGTGAAAATAGGTATGTTATTTATACCTGCCCTGTTTTGCTGGGGGCCCCACAGAAAACAGAATTGTAACAACTTCATTCTTTTTTATTTTAATTTTGGCCTCTTTTATTGGTTTGGTGTTTTCTTTTGTTTTTTTTTTTTTTTTTTTTGTATTTATTTATTGTCATCCATCTTAATTCTTTGGCCTATGTGGGCCTCCCATTGCGGTGGCCTCTCGTAGCAGAGTACCGGCTCTGGGCACACGCACTCCAGAGCACTGACTGGTAATTGGACACACCAGTCCAACCGCTCGGCGGCATATGGGATCCTCCCTTGCTAGGGATCGAACTGGCGCTTCCCTGCTAGGGATCAGTCCGGCACTGCAAGGCGGACTCTCTACCCACTGGACCACCTGGGAAGCCCCCAACTTCATTTTTGATGAGGACAATTTCATGTAGCAATCGTTTGTATAGAATCCATTTGTAGGGGCTTCCCTGGCCTGGTCCTGTGGTGGAGGAAGCTCCTCAAGTCATGAGGTATGGCTAAAAAAGAAAAGAAACAAAAAATGTATTTGTAGCTCTCAGTGTAGCAAAGCTAAGAGTGTGGTGTGAATAATCTATTGTTAACATGCTTCTAATGGTATCTGGATCTACTGGTCTGAACAAAAGAAGGGATAATTAAAAGGTGCTCACGTTTGTGAAGTGCTTCTCCCTGAAGCTGGCAGTGCCGCTGTAATCTCTTCTCACCAACAGCAAAACGAAAACAAGTGAAATATATGGAAACTGGGGACTTGAGGTTAGAAAACCATCACCCTCTGCAGGTTCTCCCATTCATTCATTCAAGTATTCCTTAAAAATTTACTGACTTTTTCTTATGTTTCAGTGACATTTTTATGTGCTTGGAATAGAAAGGTGAACAAAGTAGCATTCTTGGGACTTCTCTGGTGGTCCAGTGGTTAAGACCCTGCCCTTACAACGCAGGGGGCACGGGTTCTATCCCTGATCATGGAAATAAGATCCTACATTCTGAACAGCATAATCAAATTAAAAAGCAAAACCAGAAATACCTTCCTTCCTGAAGCTTCCATTCTACTGTACATGGACTGACCTTGGTTTTGCCTCACAGTCTTGGCATTTGCTGCTTCTTTGCTTTGGCATGGGCTTCTCAGGTGGTGCTAGTGGTAAAGAACCTGCCTGCCAATGCAGGAGACCTAAGAGACTTAGGTTCCATCCCTGGGTTTGGAAGATCTCCTGGAGGAGGAAATAACAATCCTCTCCAGTACTCTTGCCTGGAAAATTTCATGGGCCGAGGAGCCTGGCAGGCTAAGGTTCATGGCGTCACAAAGAGCTGAGCACAACTGAAGCAACTTAATGTGAAGCAGCTTAGCATGCATGCGTGCTGCTTTGGCATACTCCTCTCCAGATCTGCTCAAAGGTGGGTGGAATATTTAGGCAAATACAGATATACAAATAAGTAATTGAAGTAAACCTCAAAGGAAAGTCACATTTAGGTTCTCCGTGTGTATTTGTGAAGATTAAATTAGAAAAAACGCTATCTGTGATTATCGTCATTGCCAATTACATATCTTCATAATCTTTCCAGAGGTTTCAGAGACTCAGTTCCTTAGGGCTTTGACCAAACTACAAAACACACTCCTTTTCAGGGTTTCTAAATTACTGAGTGCCTTTCCAACAAGCTGAAACATTATTTCCTTCCGGAGCTAGAGCTCTGCTGTGCAGCCTGGTGCAAATACCCTGGCTTAACGGCATGGTTTTTATCACAGATACCGATCAGAAAATAATTTAGAGATGTTTTTGATTGGAAACAAATCTGGACTCATCGGTGTGTTACATTCAGAATGTTTTCCCCGCAAAGTGTTTAAACTTTTATTATTGCATTTATCACATTGTATTATAGTCACGGGTAGGGCGACCACACTTCCTAGCTGACGCCTGTTGTCTTGAAGTACCATCTGGTTTAGCATTTTAGCACTCGCAGAAGTGTCCTGGTGTGGACAATAAAGTCTATAGCCCCCAGGTTATGAGGCAGGTGCCTGGCTGAGGAGCACTGGGGTGGTCCTCAGCCATGGGTGGGTCTGTTGGAGAAATTGGTGACCCAGGGATGTCTGGATGATTTGCATGCAGAGCAGGGCTTTGAGGAAACCAAAACACTGGGGGCTAAGTGCAGAATCAGTGGGGAGTCAGGAGGTTTTGCCTCACAGTCTTGGCATTTGCTGCTTCTTTGCTTTGGCATGGGCTTCTCAGGTGGTGCTAGTGGTAAAGAACCTGCCTGCCAATGCAGGAGACCTAAGAGACTTAGGTTCCATCCCTGGGTTTGGAAGATCTCCTGGAGGAGGAAATAACAATCCTCTCCAGTACTCTTGCCTGGAAAATTTCATGGGCCGAGGAGCCTGGCAGGCTAAGGTTCATGGCGTCACAAAGAGCTGAGCACAACTGAAGCAACTTAATGTGAAGCAGCTTAGCATGCATGCGTGCTGCTTTGGCATACTCCTCTCCAGATCTGCTCAAAGGTGGGTGGAATATTTAGGCAAATACAGATATACAAATAAGTAATTGAAGTAAACCTCAAAGGAAAGTCACATTTAGGTTCTCCGTGTGTATTTGTGAAGATTAAATTAGAAAAAACGCTATCTGTGATTATCGTCATTGCCAATTACATATCTTCATAATCTTTCCAGAGGTTTCAGAGACTCAGTTCCTTAGGGCTTTGACCAAACTACAAAACACACTCCTTTTCAGGGTTTCTAAATTACTGAGTGCCTTTCCAACAAGCTGAAACATTATTTCCTTCCGGAGCTAGAGCTCTGCTGTGCAGCCTGGTGCAAATACCCTGGCTTAACGGCATGGTTTTTATCACAGATACCGATCAGAAAATAATTTAGAGATGTTTTTGATTGGAAACAAATCTGGACTCATCGGTGTGTTACATTCAGAATGTTTTCCCCGCAAAGTGTTTAAACTTTTATTATTGCATTTATCACATTGTATTATAGTCACGGGTAGGGCGACCACACTTCCTAGCTGACGCCTGTTGTCTTGAAGTACCATCTGGTTTAGCATTTTAGCACTCGCAGAAGTGTCCTGGTGTGGACAATAAAGTCTATAGCCCCCAGGTTATGAGGCAGGTGCCTGGCTGAGGAGCACTGGGGTGGTCCTCAGCCATGGGTGGGTCTGTTGGAGAAATTGGTGACCCAGGGATGTCTGGATGATTTGCATGCAGAGCAGGGCTTTGAGGGGAAACCAAAACACTGGGGGCTAAGTGCAGAATCAGTGGGGGAGTCAGGAGGCCCTCAAACATTATGACTGAACTCTGTGAGGAGAGAATTTCCCTTCGTGTTTCTACTAAGAACACACCATATTCTAAGACAAGGAGACTGCACAGAAGAGCATCATTCTGGCTTTTTTGGAGCTGAGTTATATGTGTATAAGGAACAGCACCCTGGGAAGGAAGTGAAGGCAATAAGACATAACCCAAAGGGACTTTGAAACCTTGAACCTCACGGCACTGTGAAGGCAACTCGAGTTTCCAAGGATTCAGAAAGATTCAGGTTTGGGGTATGGGTGGGCTCGTGGATTTGTATGGGACCTCATCATCAGTGCAAGATTTTATTTGGTTTAGTGTTATTTAAGCTTGGAGTATTCCCACTATAGGGCTAATTGCAGTCTCTCCACTTAGAGCCAAAAAGAAAAGGCTATTTGATAAATAGAGCCCTTCGTAGCCTGGCAAAGATGTGGATGGGCAAGAGGAAACACTTTTATGAACAGATCAACCTTGGTAATTTAGTTTTTAAATTGGATGTGAAAGGTTCAAATGCAACAGAATGCTTTTTATTTTTTTCTCTATCGAAGACATGTTCTTAAAATACTTAGAGATTTGGGGGGATATTTGAGAACACTCATCAATATCTACTTGCTCATTTAACAGATATTTACTTAGATCCTAATATTTCCATGTACTATAGAAAATGATCATGGCAACCTCAACATACGTATCTATTGCTGTTGTTTCTTCTATCATGTTTGTGAAGAGGACTCTCCCAAAGTGTAGCCTTAGCTTTTATCTACCATCTCTCTACTAGATTACATTTCAAACTAACTGCTGAATTTGATAGGGACAGAGTAGAATAGGTAGGTGGTTGTAGAGTCCTAGTAGGGGATGGTTGGTAGAAGGGAGACACCTGAGAAAGGTTGGGAGGCCAGTGAGTTGACGATAACTCAGGAGAGCTGCTCCTTGTTCAGTAAAGCAGGCTCGACTGGGTATAAACAGCTGATGGAGGAGGAACTGGTGAAGAAGCAACCAATGATGTATGTCCTGCATCTGTGTCTACTTGAGGGGGGCGGTCTTCTACCATCCTATATATATGGCTGCCCACTCAATTGAGGGAGAGCAGAGCAGAGCTTTCCTGCCTGCCTGCCTGCTTGCACCTCTTACAAGTACCCTATCCTAATAAATCCTCTTCTTGCCTATCACTCTGCCTCTCGCTGATTTCCTTCTGCATTGAAGCACGAAGAACCTGACCGTCAGTGGGTTCAGATGTTGGGTGAGTGCTGGATTAAGTCCCGGCCGTGTGGGTTCGAGTCCCAGGCAGGATTTTGGCCTGGGTTGAGTCCTGACTATGTGGGTTCACATCCCAAGCAGGGTTTTGGCTGGGGTTAAGCCTTAGCCATGTGGGTTTGAGTCCCAAACCATGTTTTGGCTAGGTTCAAGCCCCAGTCATGTGGGTTCAAGTTCCAAACAGGGTTTTGGCTGGAATTCAAGCTCCAGCCACGTGGGTTCGAGTCCCAAGCAGGGTTCAATCAGGTCTGGGCCCTGGGTTGCAGTCTCAAATCGAGGTAAAACCCTTTCAAATTCTTTCACATAATTGTCCTCGCTGCACTTTAAATCTGATCTGAAGAGAACTCGTCTTTTCTCTCTCCTCATTGCCTTACATCCAACCCAAGTAAATTCGTCCTTCACTTGGGTTTTCTCTGTTTATAGCAGCAACACCTTCTTCAAACCAGGCAGAATCTTTTTTTTAACTCCTTCTTCCTCATGGCCAACATTCCGTCTTGTGCCAGGAGGCTTTACTCCCAAAATGTCTCTGAAAATTTTCCTCTGTCATTTCCACCCTAACAGCCATGCCAACGTTCAGACTTGCACCAAATTTCACTTGCAGAATTCCGGAAGTGTTTTCACTAGTTTCCTTATAAAACATTGTATAGTGTTAGTTGCTCAGTTGTGTTCGACTCTTTGCAGTCTCCTCTGTCCATGGAATTCTCCAGGCAAGAATACTGGAGTGGGTAGTCATTCCCTTCTCCAGGGGATATTCTAGAACCAGTGATAGGACTTAGGTCTCCTGCATTGCAGTCAGATTCTTAACCGTCTGAACCACTAGAGAAGCCCCAGAAAACATTCTAGTGTGTTTCTATTTAATATTTTAGATTGACTTTAGAAAGAACTTCTAACTCATAGATCACAAATGACATCTCCAATTGCCTACACAAAATCTCAACTCTCCACTTTAGCATTCTCTTGTTCAATCTGTATTTCCCAACCTTTTATTGCACTAAATCATTGCTTAGACCTTGCTCTCCAATTCCAGCAGATGGTTCACTCTTCAATGACCTCAAACACTTGTGTATTTCCAGGCCATTGGTCACACTATTGCCTTACCCAGAAGTACACCTGTTGAAATCACATTCCTTCCTTAACTCTCAGATGGTTTGTACTAATCGTTCACTCTTTTCTTTCTAAAATAATAGGGCTTTTTCTACCTCCATAGAAATGAGGTGGGGAAAAAAAGACATGGTACTTTTATTAACTAACTGCATAACAAACTTCTATTACTTTTTCCCCTGTATCAAAATAACTATTATTGGAGTATAATTAGTGTTACTTTCTACTCACAACAATGTGAATCAGGTATTATTTTACATATGTCGCCTTTCTCCAGAGCCTCCCTCCCACCACTCCCCCATCTCACCCTTTTGGTCATCCCAGAGCACTGGGCTTAGCTTCCTGTTCTATTCAGCATGTCTCCACTAGCTATCTATGTTACACATAGTAGTGTATATATGTCAATCCTAATCTACCAGTTCATCTCACCCTCCCAACCCCTCCCTGTGTCTACACATCTGTTCTCTATGTCTACATCTCTATTCCTGTCCTGCAAATAGGTTCATCTGAACTCCTTTTCTAGAGTCCATATCTATGCATTAACATACAATATTTGTTTTCTCTTTCTGACTTGTTCCATTCAGTGTGATAGACTCTAGGTTCATCTGCATCACTACAAATGATCCAATTTGTTCCTTTTTATGGTTGAATAATATTCCACTGTATACACGGACCACATCTTCTTCATCCATTTGTCTGTGGATGGACATTCATGGTGCTTCTATGTCCTGGTTATTGTAAATAGTGCTGCTATAAACACTGGGGTGCATGTCTTTTTGTTACATTTTCTCAGTCGTTCTCCAGGGATATTCTAGAACCAGTGATAGGACTTGGGCCCATTGCAGTCAGATTCTTAACCGTCTGAACCACTAGAGAAGCCCCAGAAAACATTCTAGTGTGTTTCTATTTAATATTTTAGATTGACTTTAGAAAGAACTTCTAACTCATAGATCACAAATGACATCTCCAATTGCCTACACAAAATCTCAACTCTCCACTTTAGCATTCTCTTGTTCAATCTGTATTTCCCAACCTTTTATTGCACTAAATCATTGCTTAGACCTTGCTCTCCAATTCCAGCAGATGGTTCACTCTTCAATGACCTCAAACACTTGTGTATTTCCAGGCCATTGGTCACACTATTGCCTTACCCAGAAGTACACCTGTTGAAATCACATTCCTTCCTTAACTCTCAGATGGTTTGTACTAATCGTTCACTCTTTTCTTTCTAAAATAATAGGGCTTTTTCTACCTCCATAGAAATGAGGTGGGGAAAAAAAGACATGGTACTTTTATTAACTAACTGCATAACAAACTTCTATTATTTTTTCCCCCTGTATCAAAATAACTATTATTGGAGTATAATTAGTGTTACTTTCTACTCACAACAATGTGAATCAGGTATTATTTTACATATGTCGCCTTTCTCCAGAGCCTCCCTCCCACCACTCCCCCATCTCACCCTTTTGGTCATCCCAGAGCACTGGGCTTAGCTTCCTGTTCTATTCAGCATGTCTCCACTAGCTATCTATGTTACACATAGTAGTGTATATATGTCAATCCTAATCTACCAGTTCATCTCACCCTCCCAACCCCTCCCTGTGTCTACACATCTGTTCTCTATGTCTACATCTCTATTCCTGTCCTGCAAATAGGTTCATCTGAACTCCTTTTCTAGAGTCCATATCTATGCATTAACATACAATATTTGTTTTTTCTCTTTCTGACTTGTTCCATTCAGTGTGATAGACTCTAGGTTCATCTGCATCACTACAAATGATCCAATTTGTTCCTTTTTATGGTTGAATAATATTCCACTGTATACACGGACCACATCTTCTTCATCCATTTGTCTGTGGATGGACATTCATGGTGCTTCTATGTCCTGGTTATTGTAAATAGTGCTGCTATAAACACTGGGGTGCATGTCTTTTTGAATTACAGTTTTCTCAGGGTATATGCCCAGCAGTGGGATTGCTGGGTCATGTGGTAGTTCTATTTTTAAAGGGGAGCTTTATTATTATTATTATTTTTAAAGCTTTCAACACATCTTCCAAAGTTTATTATGGTTAGTAGTATACCAAATGTACTTGGGGTCTGCCTCCCCTGATCCCTATAAATGGTCACATGAACCTGCAAAACTCACATAACGTCTCCAGACCTCTGTAAAGTTGCAGTGGTAGATATCCAGTATTATAGAATTGTATGTGATTATGGTTGCCTTCCTCCCACCAAAACCCTCAGCAACAGAGCATTGTTTTTTTGTTTGTTTGTTTTTGCTCTCTTCTACAGCACCTGGTTAATTCCTTACTTGCACAAAACTGGCCATCTTTAAATACTTACTTAAATATTTCAATGAAAACTTCACTATCATGTAAAATGTAATGCCCTAAATCCATGTCATATGATATGTACTGGGGAGCTATAGTGATCTTGAATATGTGAGAAATGAGATCTCCCTTAAATGGAACAACACAAAATGCATCACAATCACTTTAGGAGAATAAGCCATGCCTATGTGATTAGCTATGGTAAAGTTTTAAACACCTTGATGTAATAATCATGAACGTATTAGAAACTTTCTGAGTCAAAAGGGAAACTGCTGAGAAGGGCAAAACATTGTTCCATTTAACAGCATAACATAAAGAGAAACACAGTAGCAGATACTGACAATAATTTGTAGAAAGTGACTTCAGTTATCAAAAATTATTTATGCATTAATATTTATGGGGGTCCAGTGGCTAAGACTCCATTTTCCAATATAGGGGGTCTGGGTTCAGTCCCTGGTCAGGATCTCACATGCTTCTTGTATTGCCCTCTGGGTAAGAGCAGCACCCTTGGCCAGCTCTTCCAGGCCTTTCCACTTTTCTGTACTTTTCTGTCAGATTTCCTACCATGGGAATGAAGCCGACAGTCACTGGAAGCTTCGCTCTGGCTGAGGGTTTTTTGCTCAAGTTGTGCACATGTACACAGTTTAGAAGAGACCACCATCTTGATATTGTGAATAAGAAAGCACTCTTTGCTAATTTTTTGCTTTGATGAAAATTGACATGTAGACCTTATGTTAAATTTCTGCAGAGATAATCCTCCATTAGTATTATTTCCTTTTGTGATTCATAAAACAACAAATAAAAATACATGTTGCATTGACCCCCTAATAGCCAGCCACATTTGGTAACTTTGTTTTTAGCTATGTATACGTTAAGATCATTGAACATTTACAAATATATATACATCAGGAAAAAGGAGTATATTATATCAAATCACATAACGTCTCCAGACCTCTGTAAAGTTGCAGTGGTAGATATCCAGTATTATAGAATTGTATGTGATTATGGTTGCCTTCCTCCCACCAAAACCCTCAGCAACAGAGCATTGTTTTTTTGTTTGTTTGTTTTTGCTCTCTTCTACAGCACCTGGTTAATTCCTTACTTGCACAAAACTGGCCATCTTTAAATACTTACTTAAATATTTCAATGAAAACTTCACTATCATGTAAAATGTAATGCCCTAAATCCATGTCATATGATATGTACTGGGGAGCTATAGTGATCTTGAATATGTGAGAAATGAGATCTCCCTTAAATGGAACAACACAAAATGCATCACAATCACTTTAGGAGAATAAGCCATGCCTATGTGATTAGCTATGGTAAAGTTTTAAACACCTTGATGTAATAATCATGAACGTATTAGAAACTTTCTGAGTCAAAAGGGAAACTGCTGAGAAGGGCAAAACATTGTTCCATTTAACAGCATAACATAAAGAGAAACACAGTAGCAGATACTGACAATAATTTGTAGAAAGTGACTTCAGTTATCAAAAATTATTTATGCATTAATATTTATGGGGGTCCAGTGGCTAAGACTCCATTTTCCAATATAGGGGGTCTGGGTTCAGTCCCTGGTCAGGATCTCACATGCTTCTTGTATTGCCCTCTGGGTAAGAGCAGCACCCTTGGCCAGCTCTTCCAGGCCTTTCCACTTTTCTGTACTTTTCTGTCAGATTTCCTACCATGGGAATGAAGCCGACAGTCACTGGAAGCTTCGCTCTGGCTGAGGGTTTTTTGCTCAAGTTGTGCACATGTACACAGTTTAGAAGAGACCACCATCTTGATATTGTGAATAAGAAAGCACTCTTTGCTAATTTTTTGCTTTGATGAAAATTGACATGTAGACCTTATGTTAAATTTCTGCAGAGATAATCCTCCATTAGTATTATTTCCTTTTGTGATTCATAAAACAACAAATAAAAATACATGTTGCATTGACCCCCTAATAGCCAGCCACATTTGGTAACTTTGTTTTTAGCTATGTATACGTTAAGATCATTGAACATTTACAAATATATATACATCAGGAAAAAGGAGTATATTATATCAAATCACAAATGTATAACTTATTTTAAAAACATTATATTAAAATTAGGCCATGCTAATGGTAAAAAAAGAAAGTATTTTCAAAAGTGAAGGAGCATTTCATTTTTTTTAAAGCTCCATTTTAAATTATTTAAGTGAAAAAAAAAATCCGAAAACAAAAAGTGATCCAAGATCATAGGATTCCTCGTTTGTTGAATTTTTAAAATAATTTAGGGAGAAGGGACATATAAGTAAGGATTTTGCCTTTCAATAGTTTCCTTTGGAAAACATCAACACTTAAATATTTAAAAAGCGATTAACCACTTGCAAGAGACGGAAAACATCCCAGGTATGCGTGTTTCCAAAACATACATTTTCCGATTGAGACTTTTAAACTGTCAATGAGACAATGCCATTGATGTGTACCTGGCACTAGTTCTGCCAGTTAATTTTCTCCCCGGAGAGGGGTTTTGGGCGACAGAGTGGCGTCCTGGCTTCCCAGGTTGTTGCATTGACAAACTGCAGTGGGGTCAAGTCAAGAAGCCTGACAAAATCTCATTAATCATTTTAAATTAAGTCCAACCCTCCTGTCCAACCAGGCTAAGAAGAAAGCCTTTTTTTTTTTTTTCCAAATGAAAATTTCCTCCATAAAGATTTGGTATCTTTCTCTTGTTGGTCTTTAATTTGATGAGACAAAAATAAAATAAAACAATCCACTTTTCTAAGCTTGAAAACAAAACATTTGTTCAGATATGATTTAACAGATCAACCAAGTGTCTTTTAAAAATTAAACAAGGCTTGAATAAAAAGGTGTGGATACATTCCGAAGAGACATTCTGTAATTAGGAACACTCGATCATTTTCTGAATATTTCAATGATTTATTTTGTTTCATCTAAATTACTGAGCCTTAAGAACATTCAAAAAGAAATTTTAAAAAATCCATTATCCATATTATTTGGTATATTGTGTGTCAGTCTGTTCTTTCCAGTCATGTTTTTGCTTTTACATAGCCAGCCACATTTGGTAACTTTGTTTTTAGCTATGTATACGTTAAGATCATTGAACATTTACAAATATATATACATCAGGAAAAAGGAGTATATTATATCAAATCACAAATGTATAACTTATTTTAAAAACATTATATTAAAATTAGGCCATGCTAATGGTAAAAAAAGAAAGTATTTTCAAAAGTGAAGGAGCATTTCATTTTTTTTAAAGCTCCATTTTAAATTCTTTAAGTGAAAAAAAAAAAAATCCGAAAACAAAAAGTGATCCAAGATCATAGGATTCCTCGTTTGTTGAATTTTTAAAATAATTTAGGGAGAAGGGACATATAAGTAAGGATTTTGCCTTTCAATAGTTTCCTTTGGAAAACATCAACACTTAAATATTTAAAAAGCGATTAACCACTTGCAAGAGACGGAAAACATCCCAGGTATGCGTGTTTCCAAAACATACATTTTCCGATTGAGACTTTTAAACTGTCAATGAGACAATGCCATTGATGTGTACCTGGCACTAGTTCTGCCAGTTAATTTTCTCCCCGGAGAGGGGTTTTGGGCGACAGAGTGGCGTCCTGGCTTCCCAGGTTGTTGCATTGACAAACTGCAGTGGGGTCAAGTCAAGAAGCCTGACAAAATCTCATTAATCATTTTAAATTAAGTCCAACCCTCCTGTCCAACCAGGCTAAGAAGAAAGCCTTTTTTTTTTTTTTCCAAATGAAAATTTCCTCCATAAAGATTTGGTATCTTTCTCTTGTTGGTCTTTAATTTGATGAGACAAAAATAAAATAAAACAATCCACTTTTCTAAGCTTGAAAACAAAACATTTGTTCAGATATGATTTAACAGATCAACCAAGTGTCTTTTAAAAATTAAACAAGGCTTGAATAAAAAGGTGTGGATACATTCCGAAGAGACATTCTGTAATTAGGAACACTCGATCATTTTCTGAATATTTCAATGATTTATTTTGTTTCATCTAAATTACTGAGCCTTAAGAACATTCAAAAAAAGAAATTTTAAAAAATCCATTATCCATATTATTTGGTATATTGTGTGTCAGTCTGTTCTTTCCAGTCATGTTTTTGCTTTTACATAGAATTGTAATGTGTGTGTATATATGTGATTCAATGACCTCTTTAATATTTATCACTCTTTATAACTGCTAATTCACATGATTAACATCATGGCATCATAGTCACGAGGAAATATTCTGGTTCACTTGATGAGATCTTAGTTTCTGGTACCTAGTATACTGAAATATTTATTATTTGCTAGGACAGCCCCAGGTTTGGGGGATTCCATTATTTCTTTTTCTTTTTTAATTAAAAACAATGATGTGACTAAGAGTGTACCTACTGCCTTTCCTCCATTTTGGATTATTTCCTTAGAGTGGCTTCCCAATGTGGACATACTCACTTACAAATGCTTGAAAAGAAACCATAGGCAGTTACATTATTAATAGTAATCTTTAAGAAAATGTCCACCTTACACACAGGAAAACAGACTCCAATTAGAATAAATGGGTTCTTATTTTAAATATACAGGCTTCTGAACAAGTTAACTCTTGATCACATTAATAATACTGCTAGTTATATAAAAGATAATACAGATACAACCAATATCTTAGATGTGAATTTATTTCTTTGGATCTTATGTCAAATATTTGGAAAACCACTGCTACTTTCAGATTGTCTTTTTTTTTTTTTCATTTAAGAATTTAAGGCATTGATCTTGTTACTTCTCAATATATAAGGGTTTCTTTGGGGGGTGGGGTAGGGAGGGAGGGGGGCGGGCGGGCCACTTCTATTGGTCTTTCATTTGTTCATTTTCATCCATCTTTGTTCCTTGGCCTGTGTGGGCCTCCCATCGCAGTGGCCTCTGTTGTCGCAGAGCACCTGCTCTGGGTGCATGCGCTCCAGAGCTCCGGCTCGGTAATTGGACACATCGGTCCAGCCACTCCGCGGCATGTGGGATCTTCCCAGGCCAGGGCTCGAACCGGCGCCCCTTGCACTGCAAGGCGGTGTCCTTACCCACTGGACCACCAGGGAAGCCCCAATATATAAGGTTTTGATGAAGAGGGAATTCAATAACAATAAACAGTCATTTTATAAAGGGTTTTTGGTTAGTCAGGAGGATCAGATGTCACCATGCAGGGATTCAGTGCTTCTCTAAATATGAGGAGATGCAAGGATTGAGAGAATAAAATCAGTTCCTAAAAACATCCACTTATCTAAAGACCTGCCCCACCAGACTCCCTAGAGCACAGAGTGCCTCACTCCACCCTGAACTACCTCAGGGGGTGTTGAAGGTCAGCAGAGGTCACAGCACGGGGGGTGGGGGTTGTGGGGGTCGAGGGGACGTAGGGGCAGCGGCAATCTCCACAGAGGCAGATGGCAAATGCCCTTGCTCAGTCATTGGCAATGAAATTGGTAAATGGCAATTTGTAATTGACGGAATCAACCCTGAATATTCATTGGAAGAAATGATGCTGAAGCTCCAATACTTTTGGCCACTTGATGTGAAGAGACAACTCACTGGAAAAGATCCTGATGTTGGGAAAAATTGGAGGCAAAGGAGAAGGGGACATCAGAGGATGAGATGGCTGGATGGCATCACTGAGTCTTTTTTTTCTGTAGGCAATTCCAGCACTTTATAGTTCTCTCCTGGACAGATGGACACAGAGAATGCAGCCAGTGGTCCTTCTATAGTTCTAGGGTTCTTTTGCTCTCCCCAACCTAAAATGCTGTTTCCCAAGTATTAATATTTCCTTTTACTCAACACATTCCCTAGAAGAGTTGTCTTTTCTCATGCTTCACCTCTTATACTCCAAATTCTAATCACCCCAGATTTACATATCTAGTTTCATTCTTTAGCTGCAGTGTTCTAATGATACTTTCAGGATATCCTACGATTAGAATTATTATCTTTTCCATTTCATTCCACTGGTTGCTTCTCCTAGTAGTTACCTATGATAATAGAAACACCAGATCCTCGAATTAGAAATCCTTCTTCCAAATCACTAAATCCTATCAATTTTCAGTTGTGTGTTTTTAAGAATTCATTCCTCTTCTCTAAATCCTCTGCCACTTGCCTAGTTCACTTGCTTATAATAGAATCTGAAAGGCTGGGAGCAATTCCCGACCTTAGTAAGACTAAGTTTTGATAAAGAAGTTGTCATGTAGAAAATTAACTAACACTAGGGGTATGTATGATAAAGACAGTCTTTGATAGCTTCGACCAAGAAATTATATTTGAGATGGATCTTAGATAATCCGTAGGGGGACCTCAGATACAAAAGGGAGCTAAGGGTATCCCAGAAAGGACAGCTTGTAAAAGGCAAAGACAGGCCAGATATGGGTTTGGTTTATACAAGTGATGCATTGAAGAAGACTCATTGATTATGAAGACACTTATTAGAATTATTATGTCATGGAATTCAAAATTGTGCACATGTGAAATATAATTAGATATTTGGTTCAGAGTCTTAGAAATTGTGTGTGTGTGTGTGTGTTGAACGCTCGGTCATGTAGGATTCTTGCAACCTCAGGGACTGTAGCCCGCCAGGCTCTTCTGTCCATGGGATTTCCTAGGCAAGAATAATGGAGTGGGTTGCCATTTCCAGGGGATCTTTCTGACCCAGGGATGGAACCTGCATCTTTTGCATGGGCAGGCAGATTCTTTACCACTGTGTCACCTGATTGTTTATTACCAGCCTAAACGTTCGTTAGCCTTTCGAAAGTTGTTTTGATTATCTTATGTTTCATCTTCAAAAATTCTGTAGTCCATTGTTCAGTTGTGATATTAGGGCCAGTTCTAGAAGTTAGGCTCCTACACTTCCAGCAAGGAGCTCCCCCTCTCCCACCTCCCTCCCGCTAAACATTCCAAAGCAGAAGCATCTCCCCTACAGACATTTCCAGGGCCCTTGTGACTTACCATAAAAATACATGGTTCTTTATCATGATGATGCTAGTGTTTTAATGACTAAGTAACTGTTAATTAATATGTTAATTAAGATACACTTCATACATTTGCTCTCCATTAAGCTGTAGTTTTCCTCTCATGATCCAATCACAGAACATCTGTGAAGGGAGAGCCCCAGTTAGGTATCAAGAGTACTTTGCACAGGGACTTTCCCAGTAGCCCAGTGGCTAAGACTCTGTGCTAAATATGCAGGAGGTCTGGGTTCAATCCCTGGTCAGAGAACTAGATCCCAGATGCTACAACTAAGTAAATAAATACTTGCAAAATATTAAAAACAAACAAACAAAAAAGAGTACTTAGCACAGTATTATCACATGGAAGGCCCTTGATAAATATTTGCTGAGTAAGTGAATAAAGGCTATTAACTGCCATTCACAAGATTCCTTTACCAGCAGATTCAGAACTGAAATCATCACGACAAGAATCATAAGGTTTGACTAATTACTTTGGATAAAAGTGCTAATAACATTTGGTTCTTATGTGTGAAAACCTTAGACTTTGTTTTGTTTTGGTTTTTTGTTTTTTTTTTAAATTTTATTTATTTATCTTTTGAGGGGTGCGGGGGGGAGGGAGGGGGTGAGCCACTTCTTTGGTCTTTCATTTGTTCATTTTCATCCATCTTTGTTCTTCGGCCCGTGTGGGCCTCCCATCGCGGCGGTCTCTATTGTTGCAGAGCAGCAGCTCTGGGCGCATGCGCCCCAGAGCTCCGGCTCGGTAATTGGACACATTGGTCCAGCCGCTCCGCGGCACGTGTGATCTTCCCAGGTCAGGGATCGTACTGGCGCCCCATGCACTGCAAGGCGGTGTCCTTACCCACTGGACCACCAGGGGAAGCCCAAACCTTAGATTTTTAATCTGGTTTGCTATGCTTTAAAGGACTTGAGACTTACTTAACGCACACATTGTAAAAATGAAGTCAAGTGATGAATTCATGTTCAAAAAATAAGTGTCTGCTTTGTGTAGTGACAAATCAATATTCCTTTCAAAGTCCGAAGGAAAGAGAAGCTGGTATTGGTTTCTATACAGGTCAGATGCAACTTTTATGAAGTCAGTAATAATTTCATATTGAATAAATTTCAGAACTCAGTTTGAGAGAAAAAGAAAGGCTTTAGTTAAAATCTTTACAATAAAATAATTATGATTATAAATCTTTTTAGTTAAATTATGTTTTAAATATGTAGCTCCCCAAAGCTTTCCCAGTAAAGCCCCAGTTAGGTATCAAGAGTACTTTGCACAGGGACTTTCCCAGTAGCCCAGTGGCTAAGACTCTGTGCTAAATATGCAGGAGGTCTGGGTTCAATCCCTGGTCAGAGAACTAGATCCCAGATGCTACAACTAAGTAAATAAATACTTGCAAAATATTAAAAACAAACAAACAAAAAAGAGTACTTAGCACAGTATTATCACATGGAAGGCCCTTGATAAATATTTGCTGAGTAAGTGAATAAAGGCTATTAACTGCCATTCACAAGATTCCTTTACCAGCAGATTCAGAACTGAAATCATCACGACAAGAATCATAAGGTTTGACTAATTACTTTGGATAAAAGTGCTAATAACATTTGGTTCTTATGTGTGAAAACCTTAGACTTTGTTTTGTTTTGGTTTTTTGTTTTTTTTTTAAATTTTATTTATTTATCTTTTGAGGGGTGCGGGGGGGAGGGAGGGGGTGAGCCACTTCTTTGGTCTTTCATTTGTTCATTTTCATCCATCTTTGTTCTTCGGCCCGT
Source organism: Tragulus kanchil (assembly GCA_022376925.1). Classification (NCBI taxonomy): domain Eukaryota; kingdom Metazoa; phylum Chordata; class Mammalia; order Artiodactyla; family Tragulidae; genus Tragulus; species Tragulus kanchil. Next base: position 137,597,823 of record JAIOJX010000023.1, read on the forward strand.
GTGGGCCTCCCATCGCGGCGGTCTCTATTGTTGCAGAGCAGCAGCTCTGGGCGCATGCGCCCCAGAGCTCCGGCTCGGTAATTGGACACATTGGTCCAGCCGCTCCGCGGCACGTGGGATCTTCCCAGGTCAGGGATCGAACTGGCGCCCCATGCACTGCAAGGCGGTGTCCTTACCCACTGGACCACCAGGGGAAGCCCAAACCTTAGATTTTTAATCTGGTTTGCTATGCTTTAAAGGACTTGAGACTTACTTAACGCACACATTGTAAAAATGAAGTCAAGTGATGAATTCATGTTCAAAAAATAAGTGTCTGCTTTGTGTAGTGACAAATCAATATTCCTTTCAAAGTCCGAAGGAAAGAGAAGCTGGTATTGGTTTCTATACAGGTCAGATGCAACTTTTATGAAGTCAGTAATAATTTCATATTGAATAAATTTCAGAACTCAGTTTGAGAGAAAAAGAAAGGCTTTAGTTAAAATCTTTACAATAAAATAATTATGATTATAAATCTTTTTAGTTAAATATGTACACATTACATGGTATTTTAAAAAAGAATGGAAATGAATAAAGTTTTCAGGCAAAATCTAATGCACAAATATACCATCTTTTTTAGAGTATAATGTCAGTTTAACATTCTTAAACAGCTGTGTCAGACAGTGGCTCTGCTTTGTGCAAAACATGATAAGCAAAATTAAGAAAAATTCTGCAAAACTCTTTAGTTCCCCAAGGAGGTTACTAGAAAAGAAAAGAGTAAAAGAAAAAAAGGTTGTACACTCAAGCTTGATTGGATACAGAGGCCAGAATGACCAGCACTAATGTCACCCCGTATCTGCTGAACAGGTCCTTGGGAGCTTTAGCTTCAACATTAAAAGCTGAAGTCCCAGAAACGGTGCTTTTATGCAGCCACATGGCCAATAAGGTAGATGTTGTCATAAAGGTGCCCCACGAAATCTTCACTAATGTTTTGAGCAGCACGGCGGGTATTTCGAATAAATTCTCTTTTTGACATTTTATTCTTCACATGAGGGCTAGTGAGGTCAATGGAAAGTAGAATCAAAGAGTAGCACAGTACATAGACAGCATCTGGAAGAAAAAAGCAACACCTCCAATTATTGGCTGGTTATTCAACGGTGGTCCCAAAGGAAAAGTGTTCGAAATTTCAAAAGATTATATTACAGTTAAACAGAACTGCCTGGGTCTTTCCTGGTTTGGTGAAGAAAGTCTTGTATCTTAGGAAACTTGTCTCCTAGGCAGACAGGGATGTTAATTATCCTAACTGAACAATTCAATGAGCATTCTCTTCAAATAGTTTAGATTTTGGTGAAAAGTTTTAAAATCTCAGAATTGGCTTTATTTTCCTCTTGTGTTCAAATGTGATATCCCCATTCAACTACTGATAAAATACATTTGTACTCTCAGTATATCTTCCTATTAAAAAAAAAAAGTAGGATATTTATTTACATATGTCTTTACATAAACCTAATTGAATTTGTAAGCACTTTTCACAACAAGAAAGTATATTAACTTGGTATTAGAAAATAAAATGTAAACACCTCATAAAATTATTCTTCTTATTTAAGATACATATAAAAGGTCTAAAAAAAAGGCCTATGAGATTTACATATTAATCTCAAAAAAGTAAATCTTTAGATTGCTAAACGTGAGCCCATGCAGCAAAAAATTTTCTTCTCTATATTCTTCAGGGCAATAGTTGATGTTTTGCTGTTAACCTCATGATACTTGCTACAACTACTTACAACTACTGTGGTGTTTATTTTTCACAATCTTGCAGTCTTAATACAGACTGGCACAAACATATTCAACAAATTTTGTATGATAGGAAAAGGTTTTTGAATCTCTGTAATAAGAACAACATTTTTGACAGGAAAAGAGAAATAAAGCTGTATCCCATGAAAAAATACTTAAGTGACTCAGGCTAAATCATGCACATCTATCCATACATACAAACACTGAAAACTAGCTATGCTAAAAACACATTTTAGCAGAAAGATTCTAGGTCTACCTATGTCCTATGTATATTACTAACAGCTTTAAAAATAATTTCTCAAGTTTTTGATTAGACTAGTAAAAAATATCCAATGCTTAAAGAAGAATTTTAAAGAATTTATATACCCAAGTGTATCTTTCCTCCTAAACTGTATATTTACTACATGTAAATAATAGCTATGACAAACTAGTCACTGCTAGAAGGAAGAAAACAAGTATTTGTAATTATGGGAAGCATTTTTCCCCATAGTGGGAAAGATGTCTCATCTACTTCTATTTTTACCCAGAGATGGGAATGGGAGAAGGCAGGAATTCACTATATACATTCTTACCAGGACTAAGGCCAAGTTCTCTCATTAAATCAGGGTTACAAGCACAGAATCTATGTGAGAACTTTGTTATAAGTGTTTCAAGATACTCCCCACGCTCTTCAGGGGCATGGATGTGACGGAAAAATTCTCTCAGTGCATTGGGCAAGAATTGATTTCTAAAGTTATGCAGTGTTACGAGGTCATCCAAGACATCCCTCCTAGTAGAAAAAGAAAGAAAGTACAGTTTTAGTTAACTTTCCTCTATTAAAAAAGATGGGAAAATTCATAGATTATTTACTTTTTGGAGGAAAATACTTTATGGTTGATTACCAGTTTTATAGAGTATGTATGCCTGAAAATTAAAAAAAAAAATCAAACTATGATTATTTATAAAATTAAACAAGTTTTAAAAATCTTTCACGAATAACAAAACAAGGTGAAAGTAAAAATTCTAATTCTGAAATGAAGGAAAAATGAATTTCTTGGTATTAAAAACAGCAACTTCTTTTATCCATCTGATCAACAGACTTCCTTAATTTTTTACTTCTGAATATAAGGAAAATCTACACCTTTCAAACCAATCCACATGGCCAGAGGTAACAATTGCTGATGTGGAGCTTTTTAAAGTGTCTACCTATACTCTATATTGTTCTAGAATCTGCTTTGCTTGTTTCATAGTATATTGTGAACAGCTTTCTGTGTTTTACACATGGCTCTAACTCATTCATTCTAATGCTTCATAGTATCCCATCTTATAGAAACAACAATTCTAATGAAACACATTTACGTTGTTTATAATTTGTGTACATATGTGAATATATACTTATTCTTTTATCAATAGCATTCCAATAATCATGCTTTGGTACACTATGTTTTAATCCTTACTGAACTCAATCATGATTATATTATTAAAAATATCCAATGCTTAAAGAAGAATTTTAAAGAATTTATATACCCAAGTGTATCTTTCCTCCTAAACTGTATATTTACTACATGTAAATAATAGCTATGACAAACTAGTCACTGCTAGAAGGAAGAAAACAAGTATTTGTAATTATGGGAAGCATTTTTCCCCATAGTGGGAAAGATGTCTCATCTACTTCTATTTTTACCCAGAGATGGGAATGGGAGAAGGCAGGAATTCACTATATACATTCTTACCAGGACTAAGGCCAAGTTCTCTCATTAAATCAGGGTTACAAGCACAGAATCTATGTGAGAACTTTGTTATAAGTGTTTCAAGATACTCCCCACGCTCTTCAGGGGCATGGATGTGACGGAAAAATTCTCTCAGTGCATTGGGCAAGAATTGATTTCTAAAGTTATGCAGTGTTACGAGGTCATCCAAGACATCCCTCCTAGTAGAAAAAGAAAGAAAGTACAGTTTTAGTTAACTTTCCTCTATTAAAAAAAAGATGGGAAAATTCATAGATTATTTACTTTTTGGAGGAAAATACTTTATGGTTGATTACCAGTTTTATAGAGTATGTATGCCTGAAAATTAAAAAAAAAAATCAAACTATGATTATTTATAAAATTAAACAAGTTTTAAAAATCTTTCACGAATAACAAAACAAGGTGAAAGTAAAAATTCTAATTCTGAAATGAAGGAAAAATGAATTTCTTGGTATTAAAAACAGCAACTTCTTTTATCCATCTGATCAACAGACTTCCTTAATTTTTTACTTCTGAATATAAGGAAAATCTACACCTTTCAAACCAATCCACATGGCCAGAGGTAACAATTGCTGATGTGGAGCTTTTTAAAGTGTCTACCTATACTCTATATTGTTCTAGAATCTGCTTTTGCTTGTTTCATAGTATATTGTGAACAGCTTTCTGTGTTTTTACACATGGCTCTAACTCATTCATTCTAATGCTTCATAGTATCCCATCTTATAGAAACAACAATTCTAATGAAACACATTTACGTTGTTTATAATTTGTGTACATATGTGAATATATACTTATTCTTTTATCAATAGCATTCCAATAATCATGCTTTGGTACACTATGTTTTAATCCTTACTGAACTCAATCATGATTATATTATTATAATCTTAATTTCTACCAGTTGCTTGTGTCAGGGACAGGCAAACTACAGCTAATGGGCCAAATACTACACAAGTCCACTGACTGTTTTTATAAATAATATTTTATTAGAACACAGCTTTTCTCATTTGTTTACTTATTGTCTGCTTTGACAACACAAAGGCATAATTATAAGTAGCCACGACAGAGATCAGATGTCCTTCAAAGTCTAAAACATTTACAGAAAAATCGGGTTCTTCACAGAAGAACTGCCAATATTTAGGTACCTAGCATTTCAGAGCAAAAAGAGTTAATGATATCATTTTTATGTAATAAATTTTTTGCAGTGGTCAATATGCTGAACTGTATACTCCTCAAGGATAAGGATTATGTTTTAATCAACTTCATACTGTAAATTCTAACAAAGTTCTTGGCATATAATAAATACAAATTGAAGGAAAAGCCTGAGAAATAAAAAAAAAAAAAAGGAATTACAAGGAAAAGGGAAACCCACTTTTGAATCACTCTTTAGACTGCTATGAGATCTATAATTTTTAAAATCATAGTTTGGTGATATCACATCGAAATATTGTCACACACACACAAAATTTTTTTCACAGTATTTTTATGCCCTTGATATTCAGGGCTTCCCTCGTGGCTCAGATTGATAAAGTAAAATTCTAATTCTGAAATGAAGGAAAAATGAATTTCTTGGTATTAAAAACAGCAACTTCTTTTATCCATCTGATCAACAGACTTCCTTAATTTTTTACTTCTGAATATAAGGAAAATCTACACCTTTCAAACCAATCCACATGGCCAGAGGTAACAATTGCTGATGTGGAGCTTTTTAAAGTGTCTACCTATACTCTATATTGTTCTAGAATCTGCTTTGCTTGTTTCATAGTATATTGTGAACAGCTTTCTGTGTTTTACACATGGCTCTAACTCATTCATTCTAATGCTTCATAGTATCCCATCTTATAGAAACAACAATTCTAATGAAACACATTTACGTTGTTTATAATTTGTGTACATATGTGAATATATACTTATTCTTTTATCAATAGCATTCCAATAATCATGCTTTGGTACACTATGTTTTAATCCTTACTGAACTCAATCATGATTATATTATTATAATCTTAATTTCTACCAGTTGCTTGTGTCAGGGACAGGCAAACTACAGCTAATGGGCCAAATACTACACAAGTCCACTGACTGTTTTTATAAATAATATTTTATTAGAACACAGCTTTTCTCATTTGTTTACTTATTGTCTGCTTTGACAACACAAAGGCATAATTATAAGTAGCCACGACAGAGATCAGATGTCCTTCAAAGTCTAAAACATTTACAGAAAAATCGGGTTCTTCACAGAAGAACTGCCAATATTTAGGTACCTAGCATTTCAGAGCAAAAAGAGTTAATGATATCATTTTTATGTAATAAATTTTTTGCAGTGGTCAATATGCTGAACTGTATACTCCTCAAGGATAAGGATTATGTTTTAATCAACTTCATACTGTAAATTCTAACAAAGTTCTTGGCATATAATAAATACAAATTGAAGGAAAAGCCTGAGAAATAAAAAAAAAAAAAAGGAATTACAAGGAAAAGGGAAACCCACTTTTGAATCACTCTTTAGACTGCTATGAGATCTATAATTTTTAAAATCATAGTTTGGTGATATCACATCGAAATATTGTCACACACACACAAAATTTTTTTCACAGTATTTTTATGCCCTTGATATTCAGGGCTTCCCTCGTGGCTCAGATTGATAAAGAATCTGCCTGCAATGCGAGAGACCAGGGTTCAATCCTTGGGTCAGGAAGATCCCCTGGAGAAAGAGATGGCTACCCCCTCCAGTATTCTTGCCAGGAGAATCCCACGGACAGAGGACCCTGGCGGGCTACAGTTCATGGGGTTGCAAAGGTCAGACATGGTCGAAGGACTAACACTTTTACTTTCACCCAGAATTCAAGTGTACAAATGAATGACTAGCAAGTCAGGACAGCCTATTAGGTGCTATCTCTGAAGAGCACACTATTAAATCACTTTTCGAATTTTCAAATGTTTACATGCACATTTTTGTGTAGTATAATGCAAATATACACATCTTATACCTCTAGGATTTGTGTTTACCAGTACAATTTGTCTATTTGATTTTTATATGGGCAATTTCAAAATTCAGAACTTCTGGTTACCAAACACTTAGATTTGGGGGCTTGTTATTAAGAAAAAAGTGGGACTTCCCTGGTGGTCCAGTGGGTAAACAGTCTGCCTTTCCGTGCAAGGGGCATTGGTTCAACCCCTGGCCTGGGAAGATCCCACGTGCCATGGAGCACCTGGACCGGTGTGTCCAGTTGTGAGCCAGCGCTCTGGAGTGCATGCGCCCAGAGCTAGTGCTCTGCAGCAAGAGAGGCTGCTGCAATGGGAGGCCCACACAGACCAAAGAATTAAGGTGGATGAAAAATAAATAAATAAAAAAGCAACAAAAAGAGGCCCCAATTTTTAAAAAAAAATGCTAATAAAAAAAGAAAAAAAGGGACTTCCATTTTGCATTTGGGTTTGTTTTTTGTTTTATTCTCATATTTACAATGCTAACTTCCACGTCAGCAAGTTCAAGTTCACGAAAGAAATGACTTAAAAGGTACAGGAATCTTTTCCCTGTCTTCCTTCAGTTTTACAGTTAGATGACCATTTGTATAATTTTTAAAATAAAACTTAAATCATTAAAAGCATAACAACTCATTTCCGATAAAAAATTAAATTTTGTTTTACCTTTCATCAAGATAAATTCTTAGTTTTTTCCAATTTAGTGTCCTTGTACAGAAGATAAACTTTGCTATTTCCTTTGGTGAATCATCAAGGATGCCCTTGGACATAAAGTAGTTCACTCCCTAAGACAGAAAGACAAGTCTTGGTAAATAAAATCAGTCTTTGCTTATAAATTTAACAATTAGGCAATAGCAAAACAATAGCTATAGAGTATTTCCAGCATTAATAGACTATTTATAGCTTTCACATGCAAAATACAAGCTAGAACTTGAACTTAAACTATTATTTGTGGTTGATAGTTTACATGCAATGAAAAGTAGGAAATTCAAAGTTAAGAGTCCTAAAGAAACCCTAATTCGGTTTTCTGGCTCATGTCAATCAAAGGAAGTATCCAGACATATCACCTAAACTGGGGAAAGGTGTAGGGGTGAGGAATAACTATTACGTAGACTTTAAAGCTTGGATACATGTTCTAACATACTTCTGAAAGAAAGATTCTTGAGAAAAAAGGATTCTCCAAATCAAAGACTAGAACTTTTATTCTGGGAAGAATAATAATTAAAAGACATAATTTAAAGGAACGTGGGGGAAATGATCCAGACTAGTTTATGGGTGTATACACTTTGGCTTTAAGTACTGCTACATTTTGTAAGAATTTAGCTCCAATAAGCACCGAGGAGAAACATTGTAAAAATAAAACAATTTCAACGCTTTTCATAGAGTTTATCTTTGAATTTCCTTTTCTCTGAATGCAAAGTTTTCCAGAGAAGCATTATCCATAAGGTTGTGCCCTACTTTAGATTAAAACACCACCAACAAAACAGCAACAACAACAAATAAACCGAACACCGAAACCAATGTTCTCTCATGTATATGAAGGTCACATTCAAATAAATGTCTTATGTGGATTTGAATGTGCACTTATTGAAATAAAAGGCAGGTGTGTTTATTTCAACTCAGTTATCCAGATACATGCATTCCCATGAATGCTCATGTCTGGATAATAGCACAGTGTGTGCAGTTAATTGGTAGAGAAAATGACATATTATATACACACAACATACTGTTTCCACACATAATTTATTTTCATAAAGTATTCACTCCCTAAGACAGAAAGACAAGATCTTTGCTATTTCCTTTGGTGAATCATCAAGGATGCCCTTGGACATAAAGTAGTTCACTCCCTAAGACAGAAAGACAAGTCTTGGTAAATAAAATCAGTCTTTGCTTATAAATTTAACAATTAGGCAATAGCAAAACAATAGCTATAGAGTATTTCCAGCATTAATAGACTATTTATAGCTTTCACATGCAAAATACAAGCTAGAACTTGAACTTAAACTATTATTTGTGGTTGATAGTTTACATGCAATGAAAAGTAGGAAATTCAAAGTTAAGAGTCCTAAAGAAACCCTAATTCGGTTTTCTGGCTCATGTCAATCAAAGGAAGTATCCAGACATATCACCTAAACTGGGGAAAGGTGTAGGGGTGAGGAATAACTATTACGTAGACTTTAAAGCTTGGATACATGTTCTAACATACTTCTGAAAGAAAGATTCTTGAGAAAAAAGGATTCTCCAAATCAAAGACTAGAACTTTTATTCTGGGAAGAATAATAATTAAAAGACATAATTTAAAGGAACGTGGGGAAGTGATCCAGACTAGTTTATGGGTGTATACACTTTGGCTTTAAGTACTGCTACATTTTGTAAGAATTTAGCTCCAATAAGCACCGAGGAGAAACATTGTAAAAATAAAACAATTTCAACGCTTTTCATAGAGTTTATCTTTGAATTTCCTTTTCTCTGAATGCAAAGTTTTCCAGAGAAGCATTATCCATAAGGTTGTGCCCTACTTTAGATTAAAACACCACCAACAAAACAGCAACAACAACAAATAAACCGAACACCGAAACCAATGTTCTCTCATGTATATGAAGGTCACATTCAAATAAATGTCTTATGTGGATTTGAATGTGCACTTATTGAAATAAAAGGCAGGTGTGTTTATTTCAACTCAGTTATCCAGATACATGCATTCCCATGAATGCTCATGTCTGGATAATAGCACAGTGTGTGCAGTTAATTGGTAGAGAAAATGACATATTATATACACACAACATACTGTTTCCACACATAAATTCCTTTGGCATCTCTTCCCTTTACAAACACTCACACAGTACTAAGAAATACTGCATACATTAGGAATTCAAAGAATTGGAAGAATTTTTATAAACACTCTCATAGCATTTTTATATTATATTTTTAGAGCAAACTTGGTACCATGAGGTTATGCTTTTGAAAGGTTGTCATTATATACAGAATCTAATTCATAATGATAAGATTTTTATACAAAACTAATTTTATGAGCCATCAGGATAACAAGATATCAGCAATGTTATCAAATTTTCATGAGAATTTTAAGAGTATAAAAGCAATCCTAAAGCACTGATTTTAAAAAGCAAATAAAAAACAGAATGTGAGAATGTACAACTTTGTCAACTCAGTAGGAAGCCATCTTTCAGACTGCACCCTGGATATGAGGTTAGAGCGTGTAACGTGATCAAGATGGAAAGCCAAGGAACTTGTTTGGAATGAGGCTCTTAGCAATGGTCTGAGGGGGCAGGAGCCAGAGAAATAGGAATGCGTTTTCCATCCTTCCCTCCATTAGTTTGAACAATCGAGAGTTGACTGTATATTTAATTGATCTATTTAGCAAGATTAAATCAGATTTGATTTTTCCTTCAAAACTCATCCATTTAAAAAACATAACAACATATTAGAAGTGTTTCCAGTGCTTAATTTTAATCCAAGTGATTCAAAGACAAAGGAATATCAGTTAAGTAGTAATGAATAGGTTCTTTATTGATGCTTACTTGTAAGTAAGTATTTAAGAGATAGAAAATGAATTCTAGTTTACTTTACAAAATTTACAAAATATAAAAAAACTAATGTGATCTATTAAATAGCATATAATTTTCTAATCATATGACATATGCTATTTTTAATATTTTTGATGCTCCTGAATTATAAATGGACATTGGCACATGCTTCACGCAAACATCATAGAATCGTTGGTCATTTCATTTTATGGAATATACATTTGAATATTTAATATATAACCTCACTTGAGTTCTCCAAAATCAGTCAAATGCAGAGAAGGAAGCAGATGGAGTTAAACCCAATCCTGAAAGGCAACACAAACTTGAAATCAGACAGCCCTGTTGGTTTTGAGGAAAGATGGCCCAGTTTCAAGCCTGGGGTTCCTTTAGAAAGGAAGATTACTTTAGAAAGGCTATCATAGTGAAGGGTTAAGGGGTAACAGGACAGAAAACGGCAGAGGACCAGATCACAGTTGTTTTCAATAAGCAAGGTGGCAACCATCCAAACTCCTAGTTTGTTTTCTGCAGTAAACTACAAAGAAACCACAGCATGAGCTCTGCTGAATAACTACTTAGTTTAATACATAAAAAGATATCAGCAATGTTATCAAATTTTCATGAGAATTTTAAGAGTATAAAAGCAATCCTAAAGCACTGATTTTAAAAAGCAAATAAAAAACAGAATGTGAGAATGTACAACTTTGTCAACTCAGTAGGAAGCCATCTTTCAGACTGCACCCTGGATATGAGGTTAGAGCGTGTAACGTGATCAAGATGGAAAGCCAAGGAACTTGTTTGGAATGAGGCTCTTAGCAATGGTCTGAGGGGGCAGGAGCCAGAGAAATAGGAATGCGTTTTCCATCCTTCCCTCCATTAGTTTGAACAATCGAGAGTTGACTGTATATTTAATTGATCTATTTAGCAAGATTAAATCAGATTTGATTTTTCCCTTCAAAACTCATCCATTTAAAAAACATAACAACATATTAGAAGTGTTTCCAGTGCTTAATTTTAATCCAAGTGATTCAAAGACAAAGGAATATCAGTTAAGTAGTAATGAATAGGTTCTTTATTGATGCTTACTTGTAAGTAAGTATTTAAGAGATAGAAAATGAATTCTAGTTTACTTTACAAAATTTACAAAATATAAAAAAACTAATGTGATCTATTAAATAGCATATAATTTTCTAATCATATGACATATGCTATTTTTAATATTTTTGATGCTCCTGAATTATAAATGGACATTGGCACATGCTTCACGCAAACATCATAGAATCGTTGGTCATTTCATTTTATGGAATATACATTTGAATATTTAATATATAACCTCACTTGAGTTCTCCAAAATCAGTCAAATGCAGAGAAGGAAGCAGATGGAGTTAAACCCAATCCTGAAAGGCAACACAAACTTGAAATCAGACAGCCCTGTTGGTTTTGAGGAAAGATGGCCCAGTTTCAAGCCTGGGGTTCCTTTAGAAAGGAAGATTACTTTAGAAAGGCTATCATAGTGAAGGGTTAAGGGGTAACAGGACAGAAAACGGCAGAGGACCAGATCACAGTTGTTTTCAATAAGCAAGGTGGCAACCATCCAAACTCCTAGTTTGTTTCGTCTGCAGTAAACTACAAAAGAAACCACAGCATGAGCTCTGCTGAATAACTACTTATTTGTTTAATACATGTAGAATATTGTTGGTTTTTTAATAAAGTTTTAGAAGAATGGTACAGAGGAGTCCCTAGACCCTAGAGCATTAACTTTAGTTTTTAACCAGGAAGAGAACTCTCAGCAGCATGTGTGTGTGTGTGCTACTGTGCGTGTGTAGGTCTCACAGGTAGCAAAGAATCATGATCATTATTGATACTAGCCTAAATTAACATAGTTTCTAGAGAAACGAAAGGGTGTAGTTAATTCTCATCTACATGAGCTAGCAACTGTCCAGTTCTGGATGTCACATTGTATGCAACATATTGACAAACTAGAACTATCTGAATAAAGGACACCTGGGCCTGAGTAGTTGTTGGAAGGTCCAATTTCAAGTTATGATAGAAGGATATTAGGTTTAAAGATGAAGGAAAGAAAAGATTACATTAGGATATCTGAAAAGATTAAGACTTGTTGACATCTCTGTCACAATGAAAATAAACACTGTGTGTTATTTGCATGAAGACTTCTAAGCTGATGAATGCTATAGAACTTCTCCCCTCCAAAAGGCACACTGCTAGGTTTTCAGTGATACCAAGTAACAAGTATCAAAGCTTTACTCTAAGAAAATGTAAAAATGGTGACTTTCAAGAGGTCCCCTTTCACACAGTAATGGGAAAAGTAGAACACTAAGGGATGAGCAAGGTAAGAAAAGTGAGTACAAATCTACTGACTTAAAAAATGACAAAATTAATGGCAAAAAGACAAGCAGACATGATTGGAGCTGCAAGTAGAGACTGCACCAGTGGACTGAAAACATTGGTGAGGTCTAGGACACTTTCTCAGCCTGGAGGACAGGGTGGCCACACTGGTTCAATGACAGGTGTACAGAGAAAGCGTTACAAGGCAAAAACAGAGTGCACGCTGATTTTCTTCTCAGGGAGGATAAATCATCTGGAGCGAGTTGGATACGGGGCCTGACTTGATTCCTTCAGCAAAATGATAGAGATTTCTATCAATGGTGGTGCAGGGTATAACAGATAATCCTTTAGGAGTAAACAAAAGGAGTGACTGACCGCAATGAAAACCCAAGAGAAGTTCAGGTGAACTCATCTCATCTCATACTAAAGTTTCTTTAATAGAATATATCTTTTCAGTGATTCAATGACCAAAAATCAAGAAATTCTGTATTCTCCATGAAGTATGTCACTAAAATTTGTTATGCAAATGACAGTACCAACACTTAACCAATCCAATTAGAGTAAGCTGTTTAGACATAATGTTTATTTAGGTGGCAAACACAAATACTTCAAGAAAACACATGCAAATAGGTAAAACCAATAGTAAGAAGGAATTCAGAGTGAGGAACAAGATGTGTTGGAGCTGAGTTCCCCACACAATGCATCTCCCCATTTTCCTATGAAAGAGAATGACTCTTTCACACAGCAACTTCTATGTTAAGGTACATCTACTTTGTGTTTCTTCTATTATACTAAACCCATGTTTTTCTCTCCTCTTTTAATAAAGCCTATTTTTAAAAATCAAATCATCATTATCCACAGTGTGCTTCAAAAGTAATAGTTACCATATATATGTTCAGAACCAAAAATGTATATATTTGGGGACAAAGTGAATTCTAAGAAACTAGGCAAGCAAAGTACTGATTTGTGCTGTGAACCGAGAACTGCTCCAAATGATACAGTCTTCATTTTTTTTAAAAAAGTGCTGAACACTAGTACTGAAAGTACTGGCAACTGGCCCAGACATTTGGCAGAAACACTGTGTAACAGTTGAGATCAATAGAATAAATCATAATAAAACAAAACCAACATTCTAGGGAGTACCCTTAATTTGTTTCCCTAAAGAATAACTTAGGAAAGAAATTTAGTAAAAAAAATTAGCTAGTTTTGTTCAAATTTGCAGTTGTATAAAATGCAAAATTAAGTACCGTGGCCACTACTTTTCAAGCACTAGATCTGTCCTTTGAACATTACACTATAGAAAGCAAACTGAACACTGCATTTAATATTCTGAGAACATGGTGGCTAGGACACTTTCTCAGCCTGGAGATTTCAATGACAGGTGTACAGAGAAAGCGTTACAAGGCAAAAACAGAGTGCACGCTGATTTTCTTCTCAGGGAGGATAAATCATCTGGAGCGAGTTGGATACGGGGCCTGACTTGATTCCTTCAGCAAAATGATAGAGATTTCTATCAATGGTGGTGCAGGGTATAACAGATAATCCTTTAGGAGTAAACAAAAGGAGTGACTGACCGCAATGAAAACCCAAGAGAAGTTCAGGTGAACTCATCTCATCTCATACTAAAGTTTCTTTAATAGAATATATCTTTTCAGTGATTCAATGACCAAAAATCAAGAAATTCTGTATTCTCCATGAAGTATGTCACTAAAATTTGTTATGCAAATGACAGTACCAACACTTAACCAATCCAATTAGAGTAAGCTGTTTAGACATAATGTTTATTTAGGTGGCAAACACAAATACTTCAAGAAAACACATGCAAATAGGTAAAACCAATAGTAAGAAGGAATTCAGAGTGAGGAACAAGATGTGTTGGAGCTGAGTTCCCCACACAATGCATCTCCCCATTTTCCTATGAAAGAGAATGACTCTTTCACACAGCAACTTCTATGTTAAGGTACATCTACTTTGTGTTTCTTCTATTATACTAAACCCATGTTTTTCTCTCCTCTTTTAATAAAGCCTATTTTTAAAAATCAAATCATCATTATCCACAGTGTGCTTCAAAAGTAATAGTTACCATATATATGTTCAGAACCAAAAATGTATATATTTGGGGACAAAGTGAATTCTAAGAAACTAGGCAAGCAAAGTACTGATTTGTGCTGTGAACCGAGAACTGCTCCAAATGATACAGTCTTCATTTTTTTTAAAAAAGTGCTGAACACTAGTACTGAAAGTACTGGCAACTGGCCCAGACATTTGGCAGAAACACTGTGTAACAGTTGAGATCAATAGAATAAATCATAATAAAACAAAACCAACATTCTAGGGAGTACCCTTAATTTGTTTCCCTAAAGAATAACTTAGGAAAGAAATTTAGTAAAAAAAAAATTAGCTAGTTTTGTTCAAATTTGCAGTTGTATAAAATGCAAAAATTAAGTACCGTGGCCACTACTTTTCAAGCACTAGATCTGTCCTTTGAACATTACACTATAGAAAGCAAACTGAACACTGCATTTAATATTCTTTTTAAGAGGACATTTGAAAACTTTTAGAACAATAATCCCTACACTTTAACAATAAATACTTAGAAAGCAGAATACTTCAATCTAGATTTCTAATTTTTGTTTCAATATGAGAACTGGTCTATTCATATTCAAGAACATTTTAACCACACAGAAATGAACAACTGAAATATAACATTTTTATACTAAAAATAACATCAATATAAGATATATATTGTGAAAGATTTTTAAAAATCTTAATTATTTCTAAAAAAACTAGCACATCAGAGGGAAGCCCTCCACAGGGCAGAGTATTCCCATTGTCTTACTTGAAAATAGCAGCAGTGGCGAAGATAACAGCTCTGATACTAGAGCTACCAGAATTGCTAATAAAAATATAAAGTCTACTAATTTTTGGCCAGCCCAGCAGTTCTCAGTGCTCCTCTTTAAAATGTCATACAATGCTTTTACTTAGGACAATTTTATTCATGGTAATTTAATTATTACCTAATCAATAGATTGAAAAGACTAAAGCAAAAGCTAAGCCCAAGTTTTGGAAGTTCTCTATGTAGAAAGATTATTGTATAACAGCAATAGGTAATGCTTTCCTCTTACTGAGGTACCCACAACCAGGTTACTTAATGGAAGGTTCTATGGGACTTATAACTAAGAGGCAAGACATAAGAAGAGAAGGCTGATGTCAGTCGGAAATCTGCGCTGCAGATTTAAGTCTTGTCTATTTCCTGCAAAGAACAGAGAGCACATGCCGTCCACACCTGAAGAAGTGACAGTTGTGGAGAGAAGACACAGGGCCAATGGAGCAATTCCCTCTGATTCAGTTACTGGAACTGGTCAGAACCCCACGTTCTATCTGTAGGATAATGAAGAGTCCTGAGTATGCAATATTGTCCGAGTAAGCTTGTTCATGGACCTGTTTGAGTTGGCAAGGATTCCAGTCTCCAAGAACAATTTACGGAGGACTTTTTGTATATGAAAATGCACAAATGCTGAGAAATTGCTAAGAATAGTCACACATACGCCCTAAATTATTTGTAGCTATTAGAAAATGTCAACAGAAAACACACAAAAAGCAGGGATAGTTCCAAGAAAATCAAAAGAAAAATGAAAAATAATCTCTCTAGAAAGACCAGGAAAAATGAAGGAGAAGAGCAGGACACATTTTCCTGTTTCTTTTTCATTGGAGGAAAAGTGATGCCATCAGGCAAAAATAACATGAACTTCATGATCTAAGGTTTCAAGTAACACTAAAAAGTCCCTATTGGGGCTTCCCCTGGTGGTCCACTGGGTAAGGATACCGCCTTGCAGTGCAAGGGGCACCGGTTCGATCCCTGACCTGGGAAGATCCCACGTGCCGCGGAGCGGCTGGACCAATGTGTCCAATTACCGAGACGGAACTCTGGAGCGCATGCACCCAGAGCCGGTGCTCTGTGATGACAGATGCCACCGCGATGGGAGGCCCATAGAGCCAAAGAACAAAAGACGGATGAAAATGGAGAAATGAAAGACCAATAGAAGTGGCCTGTCCACTCCCCTCCCTCCCCAACCCGACCCCCGCCCAAACTAAATAAATAAATCTTAAAAAAAAAAAAAAAAGTCCCTATTGATTGGTTCTAATAGCCTCAAACAGAAAACAAGTTGTGTCGGTGCATTCTAATAGTCCCCAAGGAGCCACTCCCATAACTGGCAAAGAGCATTGCATGAAGATGACATTCCTTCCAAAGTAATAATATAAACAATTCAATCTAGTAACCCTTACTGTAATTATATTGACAAAATTGTTGACAGGCCATGTAAGCTTCTAGAAAAAGCCCTATTTCGACTCTGTCTGTAAATTAGAACAAGACAGCATGAATCTAAATAGGGAGCTAAAACTCTACTAGGTTAGGTGTTATTAGTAACTCTTCAAACTAAAGACAAAGTGGCATATTTGAGCACTAGTGTTAGAATTCCTGTTTTAAAAAAATCACACACAAATATTTTACTTACAATACATTCTTTTACAGAAATACACACATACACATACATATATAGCTATTTCAATGACTGACACTGGAAGCACTAAACATTTAATACACACTATTTCATTAAATCTTTATACTATCACCATGATATAGGCACTGTTATTGCCCCCATTTTGGAGATGATGAAACCAAAGCACAGAATGTGCAAATAATCTACCTGAGGCCAAAGTCATATAACTAGGAAGTGGAGAGATACTTAATAAATATCTGTTTAATGAATGCTTAAATCTCTCTGTATAAAGGCTCCAGATGACTTTCAAGAGAAGCCATAAACCTGTAAGGGTTATATAATTCAAACAGGGGGAAAGGAGAAAATTGCAACATAAAAGTATAATGTAACAAAAACCTGAGTTGGACAAACACACTATAAATGCCTCAAATTATAAACTCCTAAAGATTGAAATCACCATTCCATAAATAAAAAGCAACATTCTAATGATATATTTAACTGCTAGTCAGTGGCTCAGAAAGATCTTCATTATATAGAATGCACTCTAAAAAATCTTATGATATGAAAGGCAAAACGTTATATAATCTCATGGACTATATACAACTAGTCGGTTGAAACTGTCATTCAATGTAGTGTTTCTCTCATACTTTCATATTTCAAAGCTGCAATTAAACTGATAGATGGTGCACATCTGATGACATCTAATAATTGAGGAAATACTGTCTTTTCAATTTCTGATATGTCACTCATGTACTGTGACACTGATACTAGCAATTTCTAATTCAGGAAAGGTATGAAGGGGAAACAACTACCTCCAATGGTAAAGCTGAGAAATTAAATCTAGAAAGAGATGTCAAGTTTCACTAAAACTGTAGTCACAATTTATACTAAATGAGGCAGCAAATTAGTATCTTTATAAAGACAAAATTGTTGACAGGCCATGTAAGCTTCTAGAAAAGCCCTATTTCGACTCTGTCTGTAAATTAGAACAAGACAGCATGAATCTAAATAGGGAGCTAAAACTCTACTAGGTTAGGTGTTATTAGTAACTCTTCAAACTAAAGACAAAGTGGCATATTTGAGCACTAGTGTTAGAATTCCTGTTTTAAAAAAATCACACACAAATATTTTACTTACAATACATTCTTTTACAGAAATACACACATACACATACATATATAGCTATTTCAATGACTGACACTGGAAGCACTAAACATTTAATACACACTATTTCATTAAATCTTTATACTATCACCATGATATAGGCACTGTTATTGCCCCCATTTTGGAGATGATGAAACCAAAGCACAGAATGTGCAAATAATCTACCTGAGGCCAAAGTCATATAACTAGGAAGTGGAGAGATACTTAATAAATATCTGTTTAATGAATGCTTAAATCTCTCTGTATAAAGGCTCCAGATGACTTTCAAGAGAAGCCATAAACCTGTAAGGGTTATATAATTCAAACAGGGGGAAAGGAGAAAATTGCAACATAAAAGTATAATGTAACAAAAACCTGAGTTGGACAAACACACTATAAATGCCTCAAATTATAAACTCCTAAAGATTGAAATCACCATTCCATAAATAAAAAGCAACATTCTAATGATATATTTAACTGCTAGTCAGTGGCTCAGAAAGATCTTCATTATATAGAATGCACTCTAAAAAATCTTATGATATGAAAGGCAAAACGTTATATAATCTCATGGACTATATACAACTAGTCGGTTGAAACTGTCATTCAATGTAGTGTTTCTCTCATACTTTCATATTTCAAAGCTGCAATTAAACTGATAGATGGTGCACATCTGATGACATCTAATAATTGAGGAAATACTGTCTTTTCAATTTCTGATATGTCACTCATGTACTGTGACACTGATACTAGCAATTTCTAATTCAGGAAAGGTATGAAGGGGAAACAACTACCTCCAATGGTAAAGCTGAGAAATTAAATCTAGAAAGAGATGTCAAGTTTCACTAAAACTGTAGTCACAATTTATACTAAATGAGGCAGCAAATTAGTATCTTTATAACATAGAGAGGAAAGCAAAAGCAAAACACATCTGGTGGTTTGGGTGATAAGTAAACTATGGAATACTCTAGTCCTGAATCTTTTTCAATTAGATACAGACTAGAAAGGGGCCTGGAAAACTGATTTTCTCTGAAGCTTCTAAAAGGTTTATGCTGAGTCTACAAATGTCCTTCTGTGGACTGATTCTAAACCATGTTGAGAGAATGACTCTTGGAGACAAGGAACGGTAAGGGAGGATGGCCACAGATACAGGATGGTCAGGGCAGAGTGTAAAATAAATTTGATCTAATAGACACAGGATAAAACCAACACAATAGATCAGACTGAAACAGACAGAAACATACATACACATACACATACCTACACATGCATCATGTGGTCCTTAAGAGAGTTAATGTTTAGTATGACTAAACATTTAGTCATGTATGATTAATTTTAGTTTAATATGACTTGACAAGCTGTGTCAGGTGGAAGGTTATTAACTCATCCAGATAGAGAATAATATTCAGTGTGTGAGAGGCAGAATTTTGCACTTTGACTCTAACAATGACCAAGGTAAAAGGACTTTGCTAATGAACGAGAGCATTTTATGTCTTTTGGGTAAGGATTTTTTTATAGAGGAGAAGCTCTATTTGGTGAGGGACTCCTCTCATGGCCAACTAGCTCTTTTTGCTCTAATTAGATTCTCATAAGCAAACTGGAGATAAAATTAATTGCCAATGAGAACGAGCAATGTTATTTTTACGACAAACTTTTCATTTAGGATTACACATCAAATTCCTATGACTTTGGGTCCAGCATGATGATCAAGCAGCATTAGGGTGCTTTGATTGCAAACAATATGAACCTCAATTCAAAAAATGTACAGGGATTTATTGCCTTGTATAAGAAGTCCCAAACCACTAAGGCTCTAGGATTTTTAGGCTTACACAGGGAACATGGACCCAATTCTTTGTAGTGTGTCTTTTCTTGGTTGTCACTATATCCTTATAGACCCAAGTTCAGAAGTATGAGTGTGCATATACAGTACTCTTTCTTCCAATCTTATAGGTCAGAGCTGGACTATATGGATGTCATGGAGGCCAATGGAAATGGAAGTAACCTGCTTAGCTTGGGATAATCTATACTCAACTCCTGAGGAATGGAGTCAGTCTCTCAGCTGGTTGAGAGTCTTTATCTTGTGAGGAGTCTAAGAAATGAGATTTAAACCCTACCCATTTTAAGTATTGCATTCTGGTAATTAGGTTTAGTCATGCCAACCATAGAGTAATTATCTACCCTCGTACCTCTCCCCTCCCTTTTGGTCTGTCTGCTCAGTGGCAGGAGGACCTAGTCTCTGCATGCAGCCTGAATTGCTGTACCACTGGTGTCGATATTTCTGCCTTGACTGTCAAGGTCTCTAAACCAGCAGAGCCCCAGGAACAAGGGAAGCGGAATCACACATTTTTTGAGTGGCTCACCAGTGAAAACAGTGTTGCAGACTCTTGGAAGCCTGCCCAAAGGTTGTTTCGCTGCTTCCAGCATTTCAGTCACAGCTACTAAATCATGTTAAGTCCAAGCCAATCACGTAACTCTTACTCGTCTGTTCTCTACTGGTCTAGGGGTATTCCTGTGATTCAGTTCTGGTCATAAGAAAAGAGCAAAAGCATGCTGAAGGCTTCGGAAAGGAATTTTTTTCTCCTTAATCAGCCTAAGAAAGTTGAGGAGAGATTTTACTGTGAATTTTGTGCTGAGGGTACTGTACTTTCATATGAGAATATGATACCCTGAGTAATGGTAGCCACTTTGTTATCAAGACAGGGCAAAAGTCAACACATGGAGGTCCCACTGTATCACTGAAATAACTCTGGGATACCCATTCTGGGTGTCTTTTCTAGTACATACATTTATACTGCTTGAACCATTATCAGGTTCTTTGTTCTTTCAAACGTACATCATAAAAATGTGCTGCTGAGTGGAGCAGCATAGTGAAGGGCCGTGAGGACCCAATTATTCCCAGACTCACTTAGTTTATAACATTAGCCAAGAGGTTAGGCATTCTCTCTTTCTTTAAGCTATGAGGCACTGTTCAAAGTATACCCATCTTACAGTCAACCTGGCTCAGGTTCTACTATACCGCTTAAGTTTATTCCTGAAACACTGATCTAATTTCAGTTGAAAGATAAAATCAAATTTCTAGGCCAACAGAACTAAGGATAAAACCCCGAAAGGCAAACCATTTGCCCAACTAAAAAGCATCTTCAGTGGCCTCTCAGCCTTTCCTGGGAATAGCCCTGTTGCAGGAAACTTAATAGAGGTAGTGTAGAGAACGAGATACCAAGGATATGATGATGAATGATCAGTTCCAATTTATCTGACATGAATACTTAATCAATGTCTCCAGGTAGTTATTTCAATATAATATTGTTATCATTAGGGTTAAGGTCAATAGCATAGGTTTCTCATGCTACCCTTATTTTCCAAACTAACATTTTCCTTAACATGTTCGACTACAATCAAACTACAGAAAGTGAATAAAGCTCTTGGCTGTCAAGACTCAACTCTGTTTTATTATTTTTCTTGTAATTAATATTATCAGAACAAAAGAAAGAGAACAAAAAAATTACAGATCCATAGACTTTCGAGAGGAGAGAAGATTACAGGTAAAATAGACATCAGATAGCTATCAGTGAACAACAGGATATTTCAATCATTCAATCCAGGTATCTATTTATTTAGGAACACATGCTCATTCACACAGAGTAAGATTACACTATACTAGCATATATCAGAATGTGTTCCCTGGAATGTTACTTTATACCCCTCCACCCTGCCCCAGACATTATGTTAAATAAGCCCGCATAGTACTGCTTACAAAATCCTCCACTTAAATGTTCAGTGTGCATCAATATATTATAGAGGCTTTGAAAAATTATTCTGTAAATAAGCCAACTAATCATGAACTATCATGGTCAAATTTATTAGACTTGGTAAATACTTTGACTATCCAGTATCTTGTGGAATAATTATTCCAAAGAATACATTTGGGAAATGTGTACTTTCTGATTATACCAGAGTTTTCTGCCTCCAGAAAAAGTTTGTTCATCATATCGTTGAGGACCCAATTATTCCCAGACTCACTAGTTTATTGCCAAGGGCATTCTCTCTTTCTTTAAGCTATGAGGCACTGTTCAAAGTATACCCATCTTACAGTCAACCTGGCTCAGGTTCTACTATACCGCTTAAGTTTATTCCTGAAACACTGATCTAATTTCAGTTGAAAGATAAAATCAAATTTCTAGGCCAACAGAACTAAGGATAAAACCCGAAGGCAAACCATTTGCCCAACTAAAAGCATCTTCAGTGGCCTCTCAGCCTTTCCTGGGAATAGCCCTGTTGCAGGAAACTTAATAGAGGTAGTGTAGAGAACGAGATACCAAGGATATGATGATGAATGATCAGTTCCAATTTATCTGACATGAATACTTAATCAATGTCTCCAGGTAGTTATTTCAATATAATATTGTTATCATTAGGGTTAAGGTCAATAGCATAGGTTTCTCATGCTACCCTTATTTTCCAAACTAACATTTTCCTTAACATGTTCGACTACAATCAAACTACAGAAAGTGAATAAAGCTCTTGGCTGTCAAGACTCAACTCTGTTTTATTATTTTTCTTGTAATTAATATTATCAGAACAAAAGAAAGAGAACAAAAAAATTACAGATCCATAGACTTTCGAGAGGAGAGAAGATTACAGGTAAAATAGACATCAGATAGCTATCAGTGAACAACAGGATATTTCAATCATTCAATCCAGGTATCTATTTATTTAGGAACACATGCTCATTCACACAGAGTAAGATTACACTATACTAGCATATATCAGAATGTGTTCCCTGGAATGTTACTTTATACCCCTCCACCCTGCCCCAGACATTATGTTAAATAAGCCCGCATAGTACTGCTTACAAAAGCCTCCACTTAAATGTTCAGTGTGCATCAATATATTATAGAGGCTTTGAAAAATTATTCTGTAAATAAGCCAACTAATCATGAACTATCATGGTCAAATTTATTAGACTTGGTAAATACTTTGACTATCCAGTATCTTGTGGAATAATTATTCCAAAGAATACATTTGGGAAATGTGTACTTTCTGATTATACCAGAGTTTTCTGCCTCCAGAAAAAAAGTTGTTCATCATTGTTTCTATATGAAGTAATGGCAATGAACATTCTGCTGCCTGGATAGTGGAGCAAAAAAGTCAGATTTAATATATGAGATATTGTAAAACTTGAGTACAAACTCCCAAGTTCTTTCCTACAATGGAGAACGCCTCCAAATTTCCTGTTTATACTTTAGCTGGTTCAGCAACAAAAAGATGATCCCTCAAAAATAATTTGCTTATATATTTCCATTGAAAATGTACGCTCAGGTCAAATTTAAAATGCTTCTCATGATAGATTCTACCCCAGATCAAACTAATGAAGTGCATACAATTGTATGCATGTGAGTCTTCCTATATGGACACAGGAAAAATGTTCTTATACGGTTTTAAAAAAAAGATTCTTTTATCTCACCCCAATGAGGATATTATTACAAAAAATTGTAAACATATTATAGAAACAAAAATAAGCCTATAATGTAAAGTTAAACCATGTTCACTACCAATTTCAGTCTCTAGATTTATAAATAACTATGTCAAGAAAACATTTAACGCTAAATGGAAGAGGTTACTGGTTGATAAGTAAGATTACTTTATTATAATACTGTTGGGGAATAAAATCACACACGTAACTTGTACATGCAGGGGAAACATGGCCTAACATAAACGGATGGTTTTCAGCACATTCGTTTACTAGAATGTGGTTACCTGCCACAAGGTACACAAGTTCATGCACAAGATCAAGACTTTACACACAGCTGAGATCACAACGCCATGCATAGAACAGTAGCGTGCTGGACAATCATACCACAGACTGTGCGGAAGTTCTCCCCCACCCCAGGAGCCACCTCCAGCAGCTGCTGTGGAGTTTGGTTACCCATATCCGTGACATGAACGATGTCCTTTGGAGAATCTTGCTCCCTGTGGCTGTAAGTATTCTTATTTTTATAATATTTTAATGATGCTTGCTATCAAAATGTTAAGTACAGAACTAGAAATTACGGAAAAGTAGACTTGTTACAATACTGAACAATTATATACATCTTATCTCAGCTACTTACAATAAACACGACTTACATTTACACATATCATCAAATGTAATTTACTCCTCAGGCTTGAAGAAACCCAAATAACACATCTGATGACAGTGCTCCAGTGAGGGGGAAAAATAATCAGCCTCCATAAAGTATCTCCTGATTGCTAGCACTAAAACTATCATGGTAAGAGGCATTCTAAGACCTGGCTGAAGTATGACTCGTGTAAGTGAGTTCTATATAAAAGCATCTTTATGATGACCTTTTGATTATATTTTGGTTGGATAGACAACCAAATTGACATTATTTATCAGTCAATGAACGCAAGTGTGGAACAGCCACTGAAATAGTTCTCCTCATTTCCCTGGACCTCCTAGTGCACTTCAGTGTCCTTCCATGCCTGTTTATGTGCTAAGTGCACTCTGCTCAAGAGAGAATTCTGTTTTGTTATCAGGCGACAGCTGTTTGCTGAGTGATGTTCACAAAAGCATAGAAGCAAAATTCTGGAACCCAAAGTCACTTTGAATAGTTCGGTTCCATGCCACCTGACAGTAGTATGTGCCTCTTTCAGAACGGTGACTTCAATACTTCTGGAATGTTCCAGGGTACCAATGAATCAGGTCAGGGAGAAAAAGAGAAAGAAAATACAGCCAACTCTCAATAACAATGGGAGGTAGGATGGATAAGTAAAAATCTGAAGCTCTAAAAAATTATTTTTAAGTAGTATGTTGAATCCCCTCTTTAATCAAATATTTGATTTTTATAATTTTTTGTCAGATAAAAAGAGGACTTTTGACCTTGCCTCTTTTCTCTGCCCCATCCCCAAATACTCTAGTAGAGGTACAACAAGAACTCTATAGTCTGATATATGTAGCTGCAAAGATGGAAACATATTTTGGCATCTAACTTTTCTAATTTAGATATTTAAAACTACCCAATATCATATTCTAGTATATATGAGCCTATCTATAGTTTCATCTTTGCATAAAAAGGATGCAATTTATTTAAAAATTGGTACTCCTTTATCAAGAAATGACTACTTACCATAATCAATATGAGCAGTTACACCCAACTTCCTGACTCTGAAAAGCTGCAATTCAGTACTTACCAAGCTACACTATCCTTAGAATGTAACATTTCCAAGTGAAATGAATTGAGGATGACAGTTTTACTCAACATTGGCATAATTCATGACTGGAGCCAATATGACTTAATAAATTTGTCCTAGTAAGACAAGGCCTGTAATAGCTGCCTTTCCTGATTCCTATGTATCTACAGTAAAACACTGTACCTCTCTGCGTCAATTCTCTAGTAGTCATCATTCAATTAACTCAACACTGATGCAAAATATTTCTTATTGTAACACTAGTAATATGAACTGTTTTAACTGGCAATGTCAATATACTGGTTTCAAATGTATACTTCAAACTTTAGTTTCTTATAAGTCATTCTACTTTCATTAAAAGTATCAGTCTTCTATTCTTGGAAAGTAAAATAATGGTGAAAGAAGAGAACGAATATAACACATTTACCTCTTTTACTGTTTTTATTTATGTATTTTCACCCATCTTTATTCTTTGGCCTGTGTGGGCCTCCCATTGCAGTGGCCTCTTTTGTTGCAGAGCACCAGCTCCAGGTGCCTGCGCTCCAGAGCGCTGGCTCCTAATTGGACAAACTGGTCCAGCCATCCCATGGCACATGGGATCTTCCCAGGCCGGGGATCAAACCGGTGCCCCTTGCACTGCAAGGTGGACTCTTTACCCACTGGACCACCAGGGAAGCCCTAACATACTTACTTTATAACATACATGATTTGTTATATTTGTGAGGAAAGACTTAACTGATAGTGATATTTGCCCTTTTTAAATATTTGATTTTTATAATTTTTTGTCAGATAAAAAGAGGACTTTTGACCTTGCCTCTTTTCTCTGCCCCATCCCCAAATACTCTAGTAGAGGTACAACAAGAACTCTATAGTCTGATATATGTAGCTGCAAAGATGGAAACATATTTTGGCATCTAACTTTTCTAATTTAGATATTTAAAACTACCCAATATCATATTCTAGTATATATGAGCCTATCTATAGTTTCATCTTTGCATAAAAAGGATGCAATTTATTTAAAAATTGGTACTCCTTTATCAAGAAATGACTACTTACCATAATCAATATGAGCAGTTACACCCAACTTCCTGACTCTGAAAAGCTGCAATTCAGTACTTACCAAGCTACACTATCCTTAGAATGTAACATTTCCAAGTGAAATGAATTGAGGATGACAGTTTTACTCAACATTGGCATAATTCATGACTGGAGCCAATATGACTTAATAAATTTGTCCTAGTAAGACAAGGCCTGTAATAGCTGCCTTTCCTGATTCCTATGTATCTACAGTAAAACACTGTACCTCTCTGCGTCAATTCTCTAGTAGTCATCATTCAATTAACTCAACACTGATGCAAAATATTTCTTATTGTAACACTAGTAATATGAACTGTTTTAACTGGCAATGTCAATATACTGGTTTCAAATGTATACTTCAAACTTTAGTTTCTTATAAGTCATTCTACTTTCATTAAAAGTATCAGTCTTCTATTCTTGGAAAGTAAAATAATGGTGAAAGAAGAGAACGAATATAACACATTTACCTCTTTTACTGTTTTTATTTATGTATTTTCACCCATCTTTATTCTTTGGCCTGTGTGGGCCTCCCATTGCAGTGGCCTCTTTTGTTGCAGAGCACCAGCTCCAGGTGCCTGCGCTCCAGAGCGCTGGCTCCTAATTGGACAAACTGGTCCAGCCATCCCATGGCACATGGGATCTTCCCAGGCCGGGGATCAAACCGGTGCCCCTTGCACTGCAAGGTGGACTCTTTACCCACTGGACCACCAGGGAAGCCCTAACATACTTACTTTATAACATACATGCTTTGTTATATTTGTGAGGGAAAGACTTAACTGATAGTGTATATGTATTTGCAATCCTTTGGAGCAGTGTTGTATTTTTATTCATATACAAGAAAAATTTAACAAAGAAGTCATATAAGGAAAATGTCAATTTACTTTCAAAATGTCATTTGTATTATTATATGCAGATCTATAAATCAGTATTTAACAGTAACATTCATATTAACTAAAAATACTAAGATTAAGGTAACTAAGGAGCCCTTAATACCCCCACAACAAATGAAAAAATTGAAAATTAAATTTAAAAATTACCAGATAAATTTTTCCATAGCAAATGATCCACTCAGAAGCAGAAATTCTGAGTATTACACAATTTCCATTAGATTTCTAAGAATAAGTATAGAAGATACTTAAAACATTTTTGAGAATATGAACCTTTCCAGAATATATTAAAATAAGAATGGAGGTGAAGGGGAACCAGAGACAGACTGTCTTCATTTTGATCACTCATATATAAAGAAAGAATTAAATAATCAATTTATTTCAAGCTTCTCCCACTCTTCCTCCATTTGTGTTTGTCTATTGTCTTAAGGGAAAAAAAGAATCAATAATTAATGCAAAATTATACAGTTAGAATCTATAAGCTGTTTCTATGTCATCATGGGTTTAGATTCCTAAAGGCATCACTTTAAAGACATTTTGATGTGCCACAAACTAGAAAAATGTCCTTTGTGTCCTCTGATAAAAACAGCATCGTTACTAAGTGGAAATGAGGAGATGAAGAAAATGCTGCAGATAAAGTCTGATGAATATATTTTGTGCTCTTCGGGACATGGAGAACTAAGTGTGTCACGGAAGCCACCACACAAAGCAAGCAAGTAGCAAGATGAGAACCCGACATGGGGGGAATGACTAGCCTCCCCCAGGTGCCTTTTGCGCCCTCCGGGGAGCGCTGGCTCCTAATTGGACAAACTGGTCCAGCCATCCCATGGCACATGGGATCTTCCCAGGCCGGGGATCAAACCGGTGCCCCTTGCACTGCAAGGTGGACTCTTTACCCACTGGACCACCAGGGAAGCCCTAACATACTTACTTTATAACATACATGCTTTGTTATATTTGTGAGGGAAAGACTTAACTGATAGTGTATATGTATTTGCAATCCTTTGGAGCAGTGTTGTATTTTTATTCATATACAAGAAAAATTTAACAAAGAAGTCATATAAGGAAAATGTCAATTTACTTTCAAAATGTCATTTGTATTATTATATGCAGATCTATAAATCAGTATTTAACAGTAACATTCATATTAACTAAAAATACTAAGATTAAGGTAACTAAGGAGCCCTTAATACCCCCACAACAAATGAAAAAATTGAAAATTAAATTTAAAAATTACCAGATAAATTTTTCCATAGCAAATGATCCACTCAGAAGCAGAAATTCTGAGTATTACACAATTTCCATTAGATTTCTAAGAATAAGTATAGAAGATACTTAAAACATTTTTGAGAATATGAACCTTTCCAGAATATATTAAAATAAGAATGGAGGTGAAGGGGAACCAGAGACAGACTGTCTTCATTTTGATCACTCATATATAAAGAAAGAATTAAATAATCAATTTATTTCAAGCTTCTCCCACTCTTCCTCCATTTGTGTTTGTCTATTGTCTTAAGGGAAAAAAAGAATCAATAATTAATGCAAAATTATACAGTTAGAATCTATAAGCTGTTTCTATGTCATCATGGGTTTAGATTCCTAAAGGCATCACTTTAAAGACATTTTGATGTGCCACAAACTAGAAAAATGTCCTTTGTGTCCTCTGATAAAAACAGCATCGTTACTAAGTGGAAATGAGGAGATGAAGAAAATGCTGCAGATAAAGTCTGATGAATATATTTTGTGCTCTCGACTGATAATGCGGTGGTGTCTCAACCAAGTGGAGACAATGGCTGCAAGTGTGTCACGGAAGCCACCACACAAAGCAAGCAAGTAGCAAGATGAGAACCCGACATGGGAAGGCAGAAGGAAATGACTAAGTTATACAGCAGTAACTCCAAATACTGGGCTTTGCAGTGATTGAAAAGTCATGTTCAGGGACTTATAATCTTAGTTACATATTTATTAAGTTCAACTGGTAACAAACATTCAAATTCTTCACTTACCTCATCTGGGTTGGCATTGAACGTGAGACTGCCTTCATCCAGCTGCATGTACAATTTTCTGAAAGAAAATCCTAGAGGTGGGTTCTTGTTGTATATGGAACAGTGACCCCAAGTGGATTTACACAGCCTGAAGTAAGATACAAATCAGATGAGACAACATGACCAGATTGAGTCTTCTGAGTTAAAGATGTATACACAGGATAGAACAGCGATATAGAATGATATAAAATTGGATTTTATAAAGCTACAAAGTATAAAGTGTTTAATTTTATGCTTGTTTTACTTATTTACTAGAGTAAAACAGACAAATGCCTTCAATGTAGCAATTTTGACAGCACTTAATAAATGTGTTACAGAGATTAGTAATATTCGTGAGTTCCACTGAAGTTAAACATAAATGATGATAACATAACATTTACCAAGTATTTACTAGATGCCAGGTACTATTTAAAGTATTTTAATAGTATTAACTTGCTTAATCTTTACAACCATCCTGTGATTTGGCACTATAGATAAAGAAACAAAGATACCATAAAAAAGCTGCCCAGGGTCACACAGCTAATTTTCAAGCAATTACTCCACTCTTCCTCCATTGGGTCTATAAGGGAAAAAAGAATCAATAATTAATGCAAAATTATACAGTTAGAATCTATAAGCTGTTTCTATGTCATCATGGGTTTAGATTCCTAAAGGCATCACTTTAAAGACATTTTGATGTGCCACAAACTAGAAAAATGTCCTTTGTGTCCTCTGATAAAAACAGCATCGTTACTAAGTGGAAATGAGGAGATGAAGAAAATGCTGCAGATAAAGTCTGATGAATATATTTTGTGCTCTCGACTGATAATGCGGTGGTGTCTCAACCAAGTGGAGACAATGGCTGCAAGTGTGTCACGGAAGCCACCACACAAAGCAAGCAAGTAGCAAGATGAGAACCCGACATGGGAAGGCAGAAGGAAATGACTAAGTTATACAGCAGTAACTCCAAATACTGGGCTTTGCAGTGATTGAAAAGTCATGTTCAGGGACTTATAATCTTAGTTACATATTTATTAAGTTCAACTGGTAACAAACATTCAAATTCTTCACTTACCTCATCTGGGTTGGCATTGAACGTGAGACTGCCTTCATCCAGCTGCATGTACAATTTTCTGAAAGAAAATCCTAGAGGTGGGTTCTTGTTGTATATGGAACAGTGACCCCAAGTGGATTTACACAGCCTGAAGTAAGATACAAATCAGATGAGACAACATGACCAGATTGAGTCTTCTGAGTTAAAGATGTATACACAGGATAGAACAGCGATATAGAATGATATAAAATTGGATTTTATAAAGCTACAAAGTATAAAGTGTTTAATTTTATGCTTGTTTTACTTATTTACTAGAGTAAAACAGACAAATGCCTTCAATGTAGCAATTTTGACAGCACTTAATAAATGTGTTACAGAGATTAGTAATATTCGTGAGTTCCACTGAAGTTAAACATAAATGATGATAACATAACATTTACCAAGTATTTACTAGATGCCAGGTACTATTTAAAGTATTTTAATAGTATTAACTTGCTTAATCTTTACAACCATCCTGTGATTTGGCACTATAGATAAAGAAACAAAGATACCATAAAAAAGCTGCCCAGGGTCACACAGCTAATTTGTGTACAGGCAGGATCTGAATCAAAAGAACTTACTCCTGAGCTTGCAGTCCTAACCAAAAGTCTTAAACAGAGTTAAATAACTATGTACTCCATTGTGAAATATAATTAAATGGCACAGGCTGGGGAGGGAGATGGCTGGGCAGAGGAGAAACTGGAATGCTGTAAATTCAATACTTAAAAGAAAAGTTGTGACATTAAGATTAGCAATTTTTTGGATACTGCTTCAAAACACTGGGTCTTTACTATCACAGCTATACATGGCAAATCTGTAATACTTAAAATACCTCAAAACACACTGTTTCTATTAACACACATTGGGATACTTGTTTCCAATTTTGTTCAGAGGCATTAGCTACTGGTTATTATTTGAAAGCTAACGTTTCAGCTGATTAACAATTCCTAGAAATTCTGGATGGATACCATAGTTTCACCTTCTGATATTCATTACTGATTTTTGGTTCAAACTTTCAAATTTCCTTCTTTTCTCTCTCTTCCTCTTTCTCTCTCTCTCTCTCTCACACACACACACACATACACACACACAGCTGTTTTTACAACAAGAATGCTGCTCTCAGTCTGTAATAGCAAAATTTCTGAGGATAGTGAGTAGAATATCCAATTTTATATGGGACTATCTTTTTCAGTTATTTTATATCATTGCATTATTTTTCCCCAAAAAACCCCAAAAAAATTAATGATGTATACACAGGATAGAACAGCGATATAGAATGATATAAAATTGGATTTTATAAAGCTACAAAGTATAAAGTGTTTAATTTTATGCTTGTTTTACTTATTTACTAGAGTAAAACAGACAAATGCCTTCAATGTAGCAATTTTGACAGCACTTAATAAATGTGTTACAGAGATTAGTAATATTCGTGAGTTCCACTGAAGTTAAACATAAATGATGATAACATAACATTTACCAAGTATTTACTAGATGCCAGGTACTATTTAAAGTATTTTAATAGTATTAACTTGCTTAATCTTTACAACCATCCTGTGATTTGGCACTATAGATAAAGAAACAAAGATACCATAAAAAAGCTGCCCAGGGTCACACAGCTAATTTGTGTACAGGCAGGATCTGAATCAAAAGAACTTACTCCTGAGCTTGCAGTCCTAACCAAAAGTCTTAAACAGAGTTAAATAACTATGTACTCCATTGTGAAATATAATTAAATGGCACAGGCTGGGGAGGGAGATGGCTGGGCAGAGGAGAAACTGGAATGCTGTAAATTCAATACTTAAAAGAAAAGTTGTGACATTAAGATTAGCAATTTTTAGGATACTGCTTCAAAACACTGGGTCTTTACTATCACAGCTATACATGGCAAATCTGTAATACTTAAAATACCTCAAAACACACTGTTTCTATTAACACACATTGGGATACTTGTTTCCAATTTTGTTCAGAGGCATTAGCTACTGGTTATTATTTGAAAGCTAACGTTTCAGCTGATTAACAATTCCTAGAAATTCTGGATGGATACCATAGTTTCACCTTCTGATATTCATTACTGATTTTTGGTTCAAACTTTCAAATTTCCTTCTTTTCTCTCTCTTCCTCTTTCTCTCTCTCTCTCTCTCTCACACACACACACACACATACACACACACAGCTGTTTTTACAACAAGAATGCTGCTCTCAGTCTGTAATAGCAAAATTTCTGAGGATAGTGAGTAGAATATCCAATTTTATATGGGACTATCTTTTTCAGTTATTTTATATCATTGCATTATTTTTTCCAGCCAAATGAAATGATTCTATAATGAGTTCAACCACTTGTTTAGAAAATTATCAGTATTTTAGCAGCCTCTTTAATCTGTCCCACAGCTTTTGCCTTTTATTACTAAGTTATGTAAAAACAACAGAACCTCTCTACATACAAATTAAAAAACAAAACCTAAGCCAGTCTTTAATTTATCATCAAGAAAACACAATCCAAGAGTCACAGATATAGGCATAAGTATGTGGTAAACAATAATGCAAGCATTTCTCTTAGAAACAAACAATCCAGGTTTAAATCCCAAATGAAAACTATACTCTGATTGAGTTCAGATAAGCATGGAAATAAACTTTTTTTAATGAAGTTCAAATGTAGGATCATAAATTAAGTTTGATGGGAATACTAACATGTAGAAAAGCAGCACTCCCACCCCCCCCCAAAATGCATTTAGGCAGTTATACTTAGAGGTATCTGGGTCAAACATGGGTGGGTTGAGCTTACCCTTGCCAGAGAAGTTCATCATTGGCCAAGTCCTGCCAAACACAGGAAGCCAAGCAGAGGTCGGTTGCATTCAGGTAGGACAAGATGGTAAAGCTTAGCTCGGGAGGCAGCATTTCCAAATTAATGAATCCTTCCTGCTCTTTAGACTTCCTTGTCTTCAGAAGATGATAGATGTCAATGCCCCTGGACTTGTCTGCGATGACTGGTGTGAGACATGGTGCTGGCAGCCATCCGCCTGCTCTGCTCTCTGCTGAGGTACCCCTGTTCACCGTAGCCTTCCTGCTGTAGCTGCTGGTTTCTGGCCACTCTCCATAGCCCCTGACCCATCTGCAAGCCTGGGAGAAGAACCAGAATGGAGTAAGCAGGCTCCGTTAACAAAGTAATCCACCTTTCCCTGCAGTACGACAGGGAAGTCTACATGAAACATTCGTTTATCAGAATTAACATCCCTCATTAAAGCATGTCAAATGGAATAGCAAGTTACAAAGAACAGTCAGAACATCACAAGTATGAAACTTGGATATGGAGAACTATTTGGTTTGATTATCATCTTTATCTCAGTTTGCTAACCGCTTTTAAAGTCCACAGGTGACACAATCATTTTTCACAAGGTAAGATTTAAAAGTTACTGACATCCTAAAGACTCTTACAAAATCATAATTATGTGGACTTATAGGCCAGTATTAAATACAACTCTGATCAGAGCACAGGACTTCATTCAGAAGCCTCTATGCCCTGCTTTTTATCACAACCCAGGCTAAGCTAAGCTACCCCTTTTAACCAAATTCCCAGATGCATAACAGCTGTGAAACAGGCTTTTCGTTTAATTCTTGCCAGTCTGCTCTTAAGTTTTAGGCTGTAATAAAATGTAACATAGGCCCTGAAGTCTAATTGCTTTTGAACAGCCTCTCTAATGAAAACTATACTGATGAGTTCAGATAAGCATGGAAATAAACTTTTTTTAATGAAGTTCAAATGTAGGATCATAAATTAAGTTTGATGGGAATACTAACATGTAGAAAAGCAGCACTCCCCACCCCGCCCCCCCAAAATGCATTTAGGCAGTTATACTTAGAGGTATCTGGGTCAAACATGGGTGGGTTGAGCTTACCCTTGCCAGAGAAGTTCATCATTGGCCAAGTCCTGCCAAACACAGGAAGCCAAGCAGAGGTCGGTTGCATTCAGGTAGGACAAGATGGTAAAGCTTAGCTCGGGAGGCAGCATTTCCAAATTAATGAATCCTTCCTGCTCTTTAGACTTCCTTGTCTTCAGAAGATGATAGATGTCAATGCCCCCCTGGACTTGTCTGCGATGACTGGTGTGAGACATGGTGCTGGCAGCCATCCGCCTGCTCTGCTCTCTGCTGAGGTACCCCTGTTCACCGTAGCCTTCCTGCTGTAGCTGCTGGTTTCTGGCCACTCTCCATAGCCCCTGACCCATCTGCAAGCCTGGGAGAAGAACCAGAATGGAGTAAGCAGGCTCCGTTAACAAAGTAATCCACCTTTCCCTGCAGTACGACAGGGAAGTCTACATGAAACATTCGTTTATCAGAATTAACATCCCTCATTAAAGCATGTCAAATGGAATAGCAAGTTACAAAGAACAGTCAGAACATCACAAGTATGAAACTTGGATATGGAGAACTATTTGGTTTGATTATCATCTTTATCTCAGTTTGCTAACCGCTTTTAAAGTCCACAGGTGACACAATCATTTTCACAAGGTAAGATTTAAAAGTTACTGACATCCTAAAGACTCTTACAAAATCATAATTATGTGGACTTATAGGCCAGTATTAAATACAACTCTGATCAGAGCACAGGACTTCATTCAGAAGCCTCTATGCCCTGCTTTTTATCACAACCCAGGCTAAGCTAAGCTACCCCTTTTAACCAAATTCCCAGATGCATAACAGCTGTGAAACAGGCTTTTCGTTTAATTCTTGCCAGTCTGCTCTTAAGTTTTAGGCTGTAATAAAATGTAAC
The DNA here is from genome assembly GCA_022376925.1 of Tragulus kanchil. Taxonomy (NCBI): domain Eukaryota; kingdom Metazoa; phylum Chordata; class Mammalia; order Artiodactyla; family Tragulidae; genus Tragulus; species Tragulus kanchil. The sequence goes on from JAIOJX010000023.1 coordinate 137,632,862, forward strand.
ATAGGCCCTGAAGTCTAATTCAGAAACCTTATAAATTAGACACCTAGAACTCCACAATCAAGAGCTCAGTAATGACTATTTGATTCTGTTGCTGCTTTAAATACAAATCTTAATTCAGATTAATTTTTCAGTTCTTGTCCACATGGTCCTACAGACTCCTCCGAGGTCCCTGGGAAAAGGCAGGAGAAGGGGCGGGGGTGCTCCAGTTCCTCTTGCTTCCACTCCACCTCCAGCCAGAGCAGCTCTACGTTTATCTGCTACAAATATCAGACTTCCTTATATGCAAATATTTAGAAAGCTACTGGCCTAGACTTTCCATTTCATTTGGTTTTGCAAATAAGTAACTTTTCCTGAGCAAATAAATTCATTCAGAAAAATGAAACCAGGAAGAGCTTTTTTAAATAACATAAAAATTATTTCCAAGATCTCTTTTACAAACGAAATACTCTTGTTTTAAAAACCCAAATTTTCTACTAATATGTATGAGTTTTAAAAAGCTGGAGAAAGAAATGCTTTTTGTTCAAAGTCATTAAAAATTTCATTGCATGACCTAACCTTAAAATATGATTTGTTTTAAATGGCTGTTTACAATAAGGAGTAGTAACCAAAAAATAAAAAAACAACACCTCCCCAAGCCTACTGGTGACCAGAAATTCTGAAGATTAGGAATAATTTGAAAATTGAGTAGAATTTCAAAGTATGTCAAAGATTATTTTTTCAATATTTAAAAAGGCATGTATATTTACTTAATTGTTGGTTATTATTTGGATAATGGCTACTTGTTGATTAAAGCTGGAAAAACAGTATACTAATTTTTAAACCTTATAAGGTAAGATTTAAAAGTTACTGACATCCTAAAGACTCTTACAAAATCATAATTATGTGGACTTATAGGCCAGTATTAAATACAACTCTGATCAGAGCACAGGACTTCATTCAGAAGCCTCTATGCCCTGCTTTTTATCACAACCCAGGCTAAGCTAAGCTACCCCTTTTAACCAAATTCCCAGATGCATAACAGCTGTGAAACAGGCTTTTCGTTTAATTCTTGCCAGTCTGCTCTTAAGTTTTAGGCTGTAATAAAATGTAACATAGGCCCTGAAGTCTAATTCAGAAACCTTATAAATTAGACACCTAGAACTCCACAATCAAGAGCTCAGTAATGACTATTTGATTCTGTTGCTGCTTTAAATACAAATCTTAATTCAGATTAATTTTTCAGTTCTTGTCCACATGGTCCTACAGACTCCTCCGAGGTCCCTGGGAAAAGGCAGGAGAAGGGGCGGGGGTGCTCCAGTTCCTCTTGCTTCCACTCCACCTCCAGCCAGAGCAGCTCTACGTTTATCTGCTACAAATATCAGACTTCCTTATATGCAAATATTTAGAAAGCTACTGGCCTAGACTTTCCATTTCATTTGGTTTTGCAAATAAGTAACTTTTCCTGAGCAAATAAATTCATTCAGAAAAATGAAACCAGGAAGAGCTTTTTAACTAACATAAAAAATTATTTCCAAGATCTCTTTTACAAACGAAATACTCTTGTTTTAAAAACCCAAATTTTCTACTAATATGTATGAGTTTTAAAAAGCTGGAGAAAGAAATGCTTTTTGTTCAAAGTCATTAAAAATTTCATTGCATGACCTAACCTTAAAATATGATTTGTTTTAAATGGCTGTTTACAATAAGGAGTAGTAACCAAAAAATAAAAAAACAACACCTCCCCAAGCCTACTGGTGACCAGAAATTCTGAAGATTAGGAATAATTTGAAAATTGAGTAGAATTTCAAAGTATGTCAAAGATTATTTTTTCAATATTTAAAAAGGCATGTATATTTACTTAATTGTTGGTTATTATTTGGATAATGGCTACTTGTTGATTAAAGCTGGAAAAACAGTCGAGGATAATGTTGGCAACTCATATCCATACAAAAACCCTGCACGTGGACCTGTAGCTTTAGTAATAATTACCAAAACTTGTAAGCAACTAAGCTGTCCTTGAGTAGGTAAATGGATGAATTTACTGTGGTATATCCAGACAAAGCAGTTTTTAGTGCTAGAAAGAAATGAGCTATTAAGCCATGAAAAGATATGGAAGAAATTGAAATGTAACTTATGAAGTGAGAGCAGCTGATCTGAAAAGGCTACACTGTGTGTGATTTCAATCATAAGACATTCTGGAAGGATCAAAACTACAGACAGTAAATTAACACAGAAATACAGAATATAAACAAAAATTTGGAAAGGGATTTATGTTGCCTTAAGGTTTAAACATTTACAAATTTTTATCATAGCCATTTCTCTGCTGATCTTAGCCAGAAAATATCTAGAAAGTGAATCGACTGGCAAGCTCATCCACAGTGTATCTGTTGTCATTTTCGATAATTTTATTTATTCTTCTCTTTTGCATCTGCATCACTAAAGGTAAATAATCAAATATGGTAACTGCGGTGTCCGAAGTGTCGAGATTTAAGGCATGTAGTATCAATTTATACGTACTTTCCCTCCATCTTTATGGTGGCATATGGTTAGGCAGCTGTTACGCCTCTCAGGGATGTTGCTAGGGAACAGAATCAGGGTGATTTCCCTCGGCTCTGGACTTTAAAGGATAACTTAAATAGAGCACTGGATAAAGTGACTCAGAAAGCATCCAGCAGGTAGAGAAGAGGTAAAGCCAACAGATGGTTCTTAGGATTAAAAAAAAAAAAAAAAAAAAAAGTTGATGGGGAGGGTGGACGTTTGAGGCTCATATACACACAATTCGGGCCAAAAAATAGAAAACCCCCCCCTGCATTTTTCTACATTCTACTGCTAAATAATATTGCAAATTACCCTTGTGGGCTTCTTGCTCCGTTTAAAGCAGTTCTGGATATGGGGCAAGTACATAGTGTGATAAGTCACTTGAAAATTGAGTAGAATTTCAAAGTATGTCAAAGATTATTTTTTCAATATTTAAAAAGGCATGTATATTTACTTAATTGTTGGTTATTATTTGGATAATGGCTACTTGTTGATTAAAGCTGGAAAAACAGTCGAGGATAATGTTGGCAACTCATATCCATACAAAAACCCTGCACGTGGACCTGTAGCTTTAGTAATAATTACCAAAACTTGTAAGCAACTAAGCTGTCCTTGAGTAGGTAAATGGATGAATTTACTGTGGTATATCCAGACAAAGCAGTTTTTAGTGCTAGAAAGAAATGAGCTATTAAGCCATGAAAAGATATGGAAGAAATTGAAATGTAACTTATGAAGTGAGAGCAGCTGATCTGAAAAGGCTACACTGTGTGTGATTTCAATCATAAGACATTCTGGAAGGATCAAAACTACAGACAGTAAATTAACACAGAAATACAGAATATAAACAAAAATTTGGAAAGGATTTATGTTGCCTTAAGGTTTAAACATTTACAAATTTTTATCATAGCCATTTCTCTGCTGATCTTAGCCAGAAAATATCTAGAAAGTGAATCGACTGGCAAGCTCATCCACAGTGTATCTGTTGTCATTTTCGATAATTTTATTTATTCTTCTCTTTTGCATCTGCATCACTAAAGGTAAATAATCAAATATGGTAACTGCGGTGTCCGAAGTGTCGAGATTTAAGGCATGTAGTATCAATTTATACGTACTTTCCCTCCATCTTTATGGTGGCATATGGTTAGGCAGCTGTTACGCCTCTCAGGGATGTTGCTAGGGAACAGAATCAGGGTGATTTCCCTCGGCTCTGGACTTTAAAGGATAACTTAAATAGAGCACTGGATAAAGTGACTCAGAAAGCATCCAGCAGGTAGAGAAGAGGTAAAGCCAACAGATGGTTCTTAGGATTAAAAAAAAAAAAAAAAAAAAAAGTTGATGGGGAGGGTGGACGTTTGAGGCTCATATACACACAATTCGGGCCAAAAAATAGAAAACCCCCCCCTGCATTTTTCTACATTCTACTGCTAAATAATATTGCAAATTACCCTTGTGGGGCTTCTTGCTCCGTTTAAAGCAGTTCTGGATATGGGGCAAGTACATAGTGTGATAAGTCACTTGAGAAGGATTAATATCATAAATTTTTCCTTGGGAGAAAGGAAAGGGTGTCCAGTGTTCCATCCTACTCCCAGTCTTCCTTAGGGTAACAGGGGTGTGGCGCATGGATGGAACTGTCAGAAAAATGATTAAACTCACAAAGACATGAGATCCACTGCAGAAGTTGTGAAGCAAGTTGTGGAGGGAGCACAGTGCTGTGGACTCTGAAGCTGAACAGACACTTGAGTTCAAGCCCTGACTCTGCTTGCTGGCCAGCACTCTGGGGAATTTACTTGACTAGTATAAGGTTTCCTCTTATTCAAGGTGATAACTTACATATGATGTAACAGTAATACACATAGCTCAAAGGGCTGTTGTATTAAATATTACATATAAAGCTCACCTCACAGCTAATAATAAAATGTTAGCTCATTTATTTTCACAAAACTGTAGTTTTACAGTGTGAAGATGATGAGCATTTTAGTAAAAAACATTGAATGATACTCCAATTATCACATAAAAAAGAATCCACGAGTAAGTATACATTGATGATCAATAAACACATAAAGGAAAGCTCTTATAGTAAAATTCCGGATAATAAGGAGTTAGAAAAAAAAATCATCATTTTACAATCATCATACAAAAAATAATTCAGGCATGAATTATTAAAAGGTGCTGATTGCTTCTCGGCCTTTTGGCTAAGATCAAGTGTAAAAGGTGCTGAATGTGGAGTTTGGTAAAGAATGGAAAGTTTACAGAATCTCAAAGTATCTATCCCTATATATTACTAATTAATTACAAAAAGAAATTAAGAAATCAGATAGCGTTCAAACTTAACATTTACCAGTAAGAGACAAGCGGACATATATGTCTTTGGACATGATATCTTGAGAAACGTCTAACAATTACACAGTATTCTGGCCAAAAATGTATAACCTTTATTTTTTATAGATTTATTTATTTATTTATTTTGGGCGGGGGTCGGGTTGGGGAGGGAGGGGAGCGGGCGGGCCATTTCTATTGGTCTTTCATTTCTCTATTTTCATCCGTCTTTGTTCTTTGGCTCCTGTGGGCCTTCCATCGCAGTGGCGTCTGTCGTTGCAGAGCACCGGCTCCGGGCGTGTGCGCTCCAGAGCTCCGGCTCGGTGATTGGACACATCAGTCCAGCTGCGCTGCGGCACGTGGGATCTTCCCAGGCCAGGGATCGAACTGGCGCCCCTTGCACTGCAAGGCGGTATCCTTACCCACTGGACCACCAGGGAAAGCCCTAACCTTCATTTAATCATAAGGAATATCAGAGAAATCCAGAAGAGTCCATAAATAATCTTTTTTGTTTTTTTCTTCAAAACTGCCAATGCCATGAAGCTAAAGAAAGGAATCATTTCAGATTGAAGGAGACTGAAAAATATGACATCCAAATGCAATATGTGGACTGGATCATATACTGAAAAAAAAAGTGCTATAAAGGACATTATTGGGATGGTTGGATAACTAGACATATGGCCTGAAGATCAGATAAAAATACTTAAACCTAGTCTCAAATGGTTCTAAAAAATAGCATCATCAGTCTTTACACAGAGAGAATGTAAAGCAATGTTCAAAATGTTTAAAGTTGGTGAATCTGGGAAAAATGTTTGCACCAGTTGTTTTTATTATTACTCTTACAACCTTTCTGTAAACACAACTCTTTTGATTGAGAAATCTAAGCATGTGAAATGTGAAAATAACTGAGTGTGATGTGCACTAGGTTTAAGAAGTGCTGTCCTAGTTAAAAGTAAAATAAAAGTTAAAAAAAAAAAAAAAAAAGAAGTGCTGTCCTATGATCTTAGCATCATAAAGACTTCAAACCATCATTTAAGAAGACAGTGTTCAGCATCATGGTTTAAGAGTAGTAGGACACCCCTGTCAAGGCAAATATCAAAATAGTAAGACTCATTTTTGCCATCTATGATAGAAATTTTTATTTTAATGAACAAAAAAAATATTTCTTAAAGAAGGTTAGGGGAAAAACCTTTAACTTTGTGTGTGCAGATTTAAGGCCTGGAATTCCTTTTGTATATAATATTATGTACACAATATTTTTAACATAATATGTGTTCTCTCCTTTTGTACATAATATTGTGTACACAATTTTTAACATATTTAATGACATATTAGACAATAATATTGTTTTGTACTATAAACCACAACAAATAAACCACAATTTATTTAATAATCTACGCCAAACACTGTGAAAGTTTTAATACATTATCTCATTTTTGTCCTCAAAACCTTAACAGGTAGACAGATACTATTAGATATTATTCTACTGAATTTATAGCTGAGGAAATAGTGACTCAGAGAGGTTACGAAACTTTGCCCAAGATCTCAGAGCCAGCAAGTAGAAAACTTAGGATTCAAATTTAGATCTGAGTCCAAAGGTTTTATTCACCATCAAGCCTTATGCCCAGAACTGGCAAAAGCAGTCTACCATTCGTGTCTTCATCACTGATTCTCATCTCTTTTACCTCTTAAGCTGCTTATTACCTCCACTGCTGCTTCCAGCTGCAGTTTCTCCTTCAGGCTTTTGTTCTTATGGAAAGCAAACAGGCTTTGATGTGAAAAAAGATTTGGTTCAAACTCCATCACAGAATCTGATTAGCCTTTTTTTTTTAACTTTTATTTTAACTTTTACAGAGTTTCACTGTTTACAGATACGTATGTTCCCAGATTAGTCATATGCATATCCCCCCCATCCTACCCCTCCAGACCGTCACACAGCACGCCTGAAGGATCTCCTTTTCTCACAAAGCAATGACTATAGTTATTTTCTTCACATATGATTGATAACTCTTATCCCATGGAATTTAGAGGGGTTAAGAGAACCTAAGTGAGTGAAAATTGCTCAGTCATATCTGACTCTTTGAGACCCCATGAACTGTAGCCTGCCAGGCTCCTCTGTCCATGGAATTCTCCAGGCAAGAATACTGGAGTGGATAGTCACTCCCTTCTCCAGGAGGTCTTCCCAAGCCAGGGAAGGAACCCGAGTCTTCTACAGTGCAAGTGTATTCTTTCCCTAAACCATAGGTAATTTACCATCACAGGTAGCTTTGTGGTCACCAGTCAATCCCCTTTAAATGATAGCTCTTAGTTTGGTTCTTCCATTTCAGAGTACACCTGATTATTCTGGACTTAATAATTTGAGTAATTACAATCCTGGTCCTAAATTCATTAACTTAGGATTTGTGAATTTGGAGATGCCATTCACCTTTGCTAGGAGACAAAAAAATAACACCTAATAAAAGTTTGCTTAGATTGACCCACTTAATTTGGCAAATAAGGTCAAGTATTTAGTCATTAGTCAGTCATAACAGAGAGACCTTTTTGACAGTTCAGTTTCAATACTATCATCATCTTCAATCACTATAGATATGTTTCCAGACATGGAAATTTTATGATGTCATGGGAAGACTGAATATGTCAAAAATCTTTTTGGCAGTATCATAAAATAAATAGATTAATAGAAAATTTCTACTATAGAACTTCACAACATCTTCACATCCCCAGGAACCTGAATTATAAAGAGCTTTATAGATAGAATGCTAATTTCTTAGATATCTGAAATCAATGTTACAACTGTTGAGATCTGTATTTTTTAATATTATTTTTTATTTTTTTTTACAGGTTTGTTATTTCCTCTATTTTTAAGCATACTCCTTGATTACAAAATACAAATTATTTGAACATATGTTCCTTAAGACAACAATAATAAAGTTGGAACTCACCTATTGCATTGTGCTTTATTATTGTTTATTAAAAGAAATAAAAATTAAAACATAGACACATGTAGTCCTTGTACGGGACCAGGCTAAATACTGGGTAACAGTTCTGTGAGATAGTGCACCACAAGGCCGTGGTTCTAGCAGGTACACATTTCAGTTTACATGGCACCATGTAGAGTAAGGACAGCCTGTAAGTACTAAGACGGGGAATGATTCAATACAATAGGCCAAAGAAAAAATCCAGAAGCAAACACAGAGCCTTAGACCCACAAAGCACTCAGCAACATTTGTTGACTGAATCAATCTGTGAATGGTAAACAATAAGCAAAACTGAATTAGAGCAACCTTGACCTAAATTTCACATCTTGCAAAAAAACATCAGAATGAATCATAGACCTCTATGCAAACATAAAAAGAATATAACTTTTAGAAAAACAGCAAGAAGGAAATCTTAGGGACCTAGGTTGAGGCAAAGAGTTCATCAGATCTACAACCTATAAAAGTAAAAGTTGATAAAAGTTGACGTCCTTGCTACTAAAACCTTTTGCTCTTTGAAAAGTCTGTGTGAAGACGACAAAAACACAAGCTACAGACTGAAAATATTTGCAAACTGCATAGCTGACAAAGACTAGTATCAAGAATATATAAACAATCATCAAACTCACCAGCAAAAAATCAAACATTTCAAATCAAAAATGATCTAAGACATGAACTGATACTCTGCCAAAGAGGATATACAAACGGTACATAATCACATGACAGGGGTTTTCATGGGAAGACTGAATATGTCAAAATCTTTGGCAGTATCATAAAATAAATAGATTAATAGAAAATTTCTACTATAGAACTTCACAACATCTTCACATCCCCAGGAACCTGAATTATAAAGAGCTTTATAGATAGAATGCTAATTTCTTAGATATCTGAAATCAATGTTACAACTGTTGAGATCTGTATTTTTTAATATTATTTTTTATTTTTTTTTACAGGTTTGTTATTTCCTCTATTTTTAAGCATACTCCTTGATTACAAAATACAAATTATTTGAACATATGTTCCTTAAGACAACAATAATAAAGTTGGAACTCACCTATTGCATTGTGCTTTATTATTGTTTATTAAAAGAAATAAAAATTAAAACATAGACACATGTAGTCCTTGTACGGGACCAGGCTAAATACTGGGTAACAGTTCTGTGAGATAGTGCACCACAAGGCCGTGGTTCTAGCAGGTACACATTTCAGTTTACATGGCACCATGTAGAGTAAGGACAGCCTGTAAGTACTAAGACGGGGAATGATTCAATACAATAGGCCAAAGAAAAAATCCAGAAGCAAACACAGAGCCTTAGACCCACAAAGCACTCAGCAACATTTGTTGACTGAATCAATCTGTGAATGGTAAACAATAAGCAAAACTGAATTAGAGCAACCTTGACCTAAATTTCACATCTTGCAAAAAATCATCAGAATGAATCATAGACCTCTATGCAAACATAAAAAGAATATAACTTTTAGAAAAACAGCAAGAAGGAAATCTTAGGGACCTAGGTTGAGGCAAAGAGTTCATCAGATCTACAACCTATAAAAGTAAAAGTTGATAAAAGTTGACGTCCTTGCTACTAAAACCTTTTGCTCTTTGAAAAGTCTGTGTGAAGACGACAAAAACACAAGCTACAGACTGAAAATATTTGCAAACTGCATAGCTGACAAAGACTAGTATCAAGAATATATAAACAATCATCAAACTCACCAGCAAAAAATCAAACATTTCAAATCAAAAATGATCTAAGACATGAACTGATACTCTGCCAAAGAGGATATACAAACGGTACATAATCACATGACAGATGTTCACCATCACTACCCAGAAGGGAAGTGGTTGTAATTACAAATGTCAGAACCAGGGATACTGGTGGTGTTCTAACTGTTCAGTGTCTTACCTGTGGTGCTGGGTATGTGAATCTGCTCAGAGTCCCATACATGCCCATGAACATGTGAGCAAAAAGTAAGTGCGTACTTCTGAATAAGAGAGCTGAGATAAGTTAATGTCAGCATTTAGTGTATTATGGTCTTGCAATAGGTCACTACACAGAGAAACTACGCAAAGTGTACAAGAGACCTCTTGCTATGTTTCTCACAATGGCATGTGTATCTACAAATAACTAAAAAAAAGAGGTGTGGGGGAAGGGAACTATACACTTAAAATAAGTGAATTTTATAGTATGTAAATGATTCCACAATAAAGTTCTTTAAATAAATAGACACTCTAATAAACACTCTAAAGAGGGTGACCAAGGAAACAGCAAGTCTAGTGTTGCTTGACAAACAGTAACTATCTTCGATTTAAGGAAAGCCAAGCAATTATTAAAAATATATGACCCATAAATCACCTCTGACTTCATGGGATGTACTATGTAAATCAAAGAAAGACAGAATCAAGGAATACGAATTCTTAAGCATACGGATTACGATAATGTGTAGACAATTAGGATATATCAATAATTGAGTAGAATAACTGAGTAGAGGTATAAATGCAGGATTGATGTGTGCCTATTACTTGGTCTAAAAAACTCCAGCATACATGCAAACTACATTAAAATTGGTTTAATTATTCATTCAAAATCAAAGTACAGAAAGTAATGTGATTTCATTTCAATTGCTTGAAATAATTTTATATTTCTAATTTGTGGGAATAATGATCTAATTTATTTATAATATTTTAAAATCATTAGGCTATTAATCTTATCTTAACTTTTTTGATCAGAAAATATTTGCAAACTGCATAGCTGACAAAGACTAGTATCAAGAATATATAAACAATCATCAAACTCACCAGCAAAAAATCAAACATTTCAAATCAAAAATGATCTAAGACATGAACTGATACTCTGCCAAAGAGGATATACAAACGGTACATAATCACATGACAGATGTTCACCATCACTACCCAGAAGGGAAGTGGTTGTAATTACAAATGTCAGAACCAGGGATACTGGTGGTGTTCTAACTGTTCAGTGTCTTACCTGTGGTGCTGGGTATGTGAATCTGCTCAGAGTCCCATACATGCCCATGAACATGTGAGCAAAAAGTAAGTGCGTACTTCTGAATAAGAGAGCTGAGATAAGTTAATGTCAGCATTTAGTGTATTATGGTCTTGCAATAGGTCACTACACAGAGAAACTACGCAAAGTGTACAAGAGACCTCTTGCTATGTTTCTCACAATGGCATGTGTATCTACAAATAACTAAAAAAAAGAGGTGTGGGGGAAGGGAACTATACACTTAAAATAAGTGAATTTTATAGTATGTAAATGATTCCACAATAAAGTTCTTTAAATAAATAGACACTCTAATAAACACTCTAAAGAGGGTGACCAAGGAAACAGCAAGTCTAGTGTTGCTTGACAAACAGTAACTATCTTCGATTTAAGGAAAGCCAAGCAATTATTAAAAATATATGACCCATAAATCACCTCTGACTTCATGGGATGTACTATGTAAATCAAAGAAAGACAGAATCAAGGAATACGAATTCTTAAGCATACGGATTACGATAATGTGTAGACAATTAGGATATATCAATAATTGAGTAGAATAACTGAGTAGAGGTATAAATGCAGGATTGATGTGTGCCTATTACTTGGTCTAAAAAACTCCAGCATACATGCAAACTACATTAAAATTGGTTTAATTATTCATTCAAAATCAAAGTACAGAAAGTAATGTGATTTCATTTCAATTGCTTGAAATAATTTTATATTTCTAATTTGTGGGAATAATGATCTAATTTATTTAAAATATTTTAAAAATCATTAGGCTATTTAATCTCCTAACTACTTATACATCTTTCTTTCTATTAAAATAAGTGACAGTAACAATAGTACTTATTTTTGTACATCGACCAAATACTCTAGCAGAGCTGTTTCTTTTAAATCTAAGGCCTAAAAGGCCTTATGGTTTTTAAAATTAATGTCGAGTTTTATTATGTTGAGACTAGAGAATGTGGGCTATATCAGGTATGCATGAGAGAAATGTGTAGGTTTTCTTGACACAGCTACTCTGGAGAGTGAATTTAAAGTTGGAGTTCCAATCACACCATATGCTCCATGACTTCAGATATTTCAAAAAAGGTTTCTGATCTTTGGTGTCCTATAAAATGGGGGAAATCACTCCTGTCTATATTACAGGATCGCTATCAGTCTTAACTGAGATAACATTGAATATACAAAAGCATCTTTTAATTGCGAAGTAGTATGTACATCCTGACTCATTCCGTATTTTCTAATGCAAAAATCTGAGAAATTTTTCTGACATATTTTGGATATCATTTTCTCATTTTCTTTTTTTAAAAAAGAAATACAGTGGGGGTCATCTTAAGGAGTATGTTGTAACAGCACAAAGGCACTTCCATTTAGAAGGCAGCATAGATTATAATAATTATCAAGAGCTCCATCAAGTTAATTATTAACATTTATGAGAACGATAGTTTTCTGTTGTACTGTCTTGTTCTCTTTTCAAAAGTCGAGTGTTTCCAAAAAGAATGATAAAGACTGCTTTATTAATACCTGTTGGTATATCTAGTATAAAATTATCTATATAGTAGATTAAACAGCTTTAATCAAAACATCCTTATGTAATAAGTTAAACATCAAAGTGTTATTCTAAAAGAACATGCTGCACTACTGCTTTTAGTAATTCTATGGCACTAAGGATTCAAATAGTACACACTATAGAAACAGCTATATGTGATAAAGAATGGTTCATATACCATTTAGATAGATGGATGACTCATAGGGAAAGATGGGAAGAACACAAAGGAGCTTTGAGGTCTCAGAAAAGCATTCTGCTGTAAACACTTTAGTTTGAAGCAAATGAGATTTCATAAAGTGTCTTCCTGAGCAAGCTGTGGTAAATCACCAGTCTGTGGTGACTGACATGAATGAGGTACTTTAAATACTCATTATGAATGGCTAGTTTTCTTCAATATTTCTTAAGTGTCTAAATAGTGGGATTTACAAATAAGAAATTTCCTATCTCAGATAAAGATCTAAAATGTGTGCCAAAAGACTTACGTTTAACATGCAAATTCTAAGACTTAAAAGATGAGGAAATTCACTCCTTTCTATCTTCTTAGAAATTCTCAACTTTTTTTTCCAACTACAAGGTAAAGTAGATTTTTGGTCATTTTTTAAGTGTCATCATGTGATGGCAATAAGGATGTGAGAAATTCTGTGAGAAAATATTTTCTACATTTCAAAAAGGCAGCCCCGGCATTAATCTCTTTACTTCCAAAAGAACAGACCACCAAGGTAGTTTACAACAGACCAAGGAGAGAGGAAAAAAAGAAAAGGAGAAAAAAAACCTGATAAGCAAGCACACTTCTAACACTGAAAGGCTACAACTGTAGAGAAATGAAGGAGGTAAGTCCAGAAGGAGGTCTTTCTAAAGAGAAAAGGGAAATAGCTAAGTACTAAGAGGTCACAGGGTACATTAAACACATAAAAAAAAAAAAAAAAAAAAAAAACCCACTCATTAAATTTAAAGATCTGGTCCTGCAAGAGCAGATTTTGTGAGTAAAAGGCATACCATATGTAGGTTTTTTTTAATTTAAAAAAGATTTACAATATTACTTTGTTTTCTGAAGGTTTTCCCTCCTGTCCTTTGATTCTATGAGTGTTACCATAAAATTATCTATATAGTAGATTAAACAGCTTTAATCAAAACATCCTTATGTAATAAGTTAAACATCAAAGTGTTATTCTAAAAGAACATGCTGCACTACTGCTTTTAGTAATTCTATGGCACTAAGGATTCAAATAGTACACACTATAGAAACAGCTATATGTGATAAAGAATGGTTCATATACCATTTAGATAGATGGATGACTCATAGGGAAAGATGGGAAGAACACAAAGGAGCTTTGAGGTCTCAGAAAAGCATTCTGCTGTAAACACTTTAGTTTGAAGCAAATGAGATTTCATAAAGTGTCTTCCTGAGCAAGCTGTGGTAAATCACCAGTCTGTGGTGACTGACATGAATGAGGTACTTTAAATACTCATTATGAATGGCTAGTTTTCTTCAATATTTCTTAAGTGTCTAAATAGTGGGATTTACAAATAAGAAATTTCCTATCTCAGATAAAGATCTAAAATGTGTGCCAAAAGACTTACGTTTAACATGCAAATTCTAAGACTTAAAAGATGAGGAAATTCACTCCTTTCTATCTTCTTAGAAATTCTCAACTTTTTTTTCCAACTACAAGGTAAAGTAGATTTTTGGTCATTTTTTAAGTGTCATCATGTGATGGCAATAAGGATGTGAGAAATTCTGTGAGAAAATATTTTCTACATTTCAAAAAGGCAGCCCCGGCATTAATCTCTTTACTTCCAAAAGAACAGACCACCAAGGTAGTTTACAACAGACCAAGGAGAGAGGAAAAAAAGAAAAGGAGAAAAAACCTGATAAGCAAGCACACTTCTAACACTGAAAGGCTACAACTGTAGAGAAATGAAGGAGGTAAGTCCAGAAGGAGGTCTTTCTAAAGAGAAAAGGGAAATAGCTAAGTACTAAGAGGTCACAGGGTACATTAAACACATAAAAAAAAAAAAAAAAAAAAAAAAACCCACTCATTAAATTTAAAGATCTGGTCCTGCAAGAGCAGATTTTGTGAGTAAAAGGCATACCATATGTAGGTTTTTTTTAATTTAAAAAAGATTTACAATATTACTTTGTTTTCTGAAGGTTTTTCCCTCCTGTCCTTTGATTCTATGAGTGTTACCAAACGGTATCTAAACAAACGTAAAAATAAAGATATGTCACTCAAAATGTAACCTAAAAGCAGAGAATTGAGGACTTACTCAATTTCACCTATTTCTTCAGATTCTTTTGCAGAAAGATGCTCTACTGTCTGTTTCAAATTTCGAATTAAATAAATTTATTAAATTTCTCACCAGCATTATTTTTAATTGCACTGATTCTTTAACTGCAGTCTTTACTCAACTGGACTTTAATCAGCAGTGGTCATGGCAGCACATCTTAACCACTAAGGGCTCAGCACACTCCATGCCCACTGACCACAAGGCCATCCTTATGAGAGTGGTGGAATTAAAAAACAAAACAAAGACTGTCATTCTCACTGAAATACTTTTACACAAATAAAATAAATATATATTTGGTTAGTTTTATTTTTTTGGCTACACCATGCAGTACGTGGAATCTTAGTTCCCCAACCAGGAACTGAACTTGTGCCCTTGGCATTGGGAGCAGAAAGTTTTAACCGCTGGAATACCAGAAAAGCCTCTAATATAAAATAAATAATGACAGCAGCCAATAGGAAAAGTCTGAAGTGAGAAGAGAAAACATTTAACAGTGAAAATAGAGGGACATTAAACATGTGCTTCATTTAGGTTACTTCAGCTTGTTCTAACTACAGGGCACAATGCTCGAAGCTTCCTCTTCCTCAACTATAAACAGGGTTTTGAACATGATGATCTGTACGTTCTTTTTTAGCTATAAAATTCTATTATCTTCTAAAATGAGAAAATCCTAAAAAATTAAAACAAAATGAAGAGATGACAGAGACAGATATGTGTGTGCCTGTATGTGTGTGCTTAGCTCTGTCCTTTCCATCTCCTTCCCACCATGTTCATGACTTCTACAAATCACTGCTCAGCATAAGCACACAGGGGCTCTCTAAGCATAGCTCACTGGTTGAAATCGTGTTCCTTCTTTCAAACAGCTTATGAAATCCTCTGCAATCTGTTCTTGCAGAATACACAAACTGCTGATCACAGACCCAAAACTCCCCAAACCTGCTACCGAAACTTGAAACCAAATGCATTTTCCCATCTCTCCGTCAGAAAAGCATTTGTCCTAAATAGAATATAAACTCATTCAAGTTTTACCACAGATTCTATGTCAATAAATATCAGAAAAACAAAACCACAAGGAAAAAAAAAAAAAAACAGGGAACATGAATTCCTAGAAGTGGATGTATTTCATTAAAGTTGTTTTAAAATATTAAGTAAAATTATTCAGTGAAAATGCAACATGAGTTAGACAAATAATTCACAGACTTCATATCAACCATTTCGACACATTATCATATCAGCCAATGGATTAGCCTCAATTTCCAAATCTGAACCAAAAATGTAGGGAAAAAATAGAGTTGTACACAGCAGTTGGTTAAGTAATGAACTATAAATTTGTAAATTTGAATGACTAACTTCAGTGCTCTGTGGTCAAAAAGAAAAGATAACCTCTTGGTAACTCAATGTTTTTATATTGTGAAGTAAGGAAAATAACTGTTTTTAACCTATTCAAAAGGACAACAAACACGCAAAACATTCCCTGTTAAACTGATTGTAAGTATAATAAATTATGATGCATGGTTTAGCTTTTCTGGTTATTACTGTAAGATATTTTTGTGAATAAGGTATTCCAACTGTGTTAGTCTGAAGTGAGAAGAGAAAACATTTAACAGTGAAAATAGAGGGACATTAAACATGTGCTTCATTTAGGTTACTTCAGCTTGTTCTAACTACAGGGCACAATGCTCGAAGCTTCCTCTTCCTCAACTATAAACAGGGTTTTGAACATGATGATCTGTACGTTCTTTTTTAGCTATAAAATTCTATTATCTTCTAAAATGAGAAAATCCTAAAAAATTAAAACAAAATGAAGAGATGACAGAGACAGATATGTGTGTGCCTGTATGTGTGTGCTTAGCTCTGTCCTTTCCATCTCCTTCCCACCATGTTCATGACTTCTACAAATCACTGCTCAGCATAAGCACACAGGGGCTCTCTAAGCATAGCTCACTGGTTGAAATCGTGTTCCTTCTTTCAAACAGCTTATGAAATCCTCTGCAATCTGTTCTTGCAGAATACACAAACTGCTGATCACAGACCCAAAACTCCCCAAACCTGCTACCGAAACTTGAAACCAAATGCATTTTCCCATCTCTCCGTCAGAAAAGCATTTGTCCTAAATAGAATATAAACTCATTCAAGTTTTACCACAGATTCTATGTCAATAAATATCAGAAAAACAAAACCACAAGGAAAACACAAAAAAAAACAGGGAACATGAATTCCTAGAAGTGGATGTATTTCATTAAAGTTGTTTTAAAATATTAAGTAAAATTATTCAGTGAAAATGCAACATGAGTTAGACAAATAATTCACAGACTTCATATCAACCATTTCGACACATTATCATATCAGCCAATGGATTAGCCTCAATTTCCAAATCTGAACCAAAAATGTAGGGAAAAAATAGAGTTGTACACAGCAGTTGGTTAAGTAATGAACTATAAATTTGTAAATTTGAATGACTAACTTCAGTGCTCTGTGGTCAAAAAGAAAAGATAACCTCTTGGTAACTCAATGTTTTTATATTGTGAAGTAAGGAAAATAACTGTTTTTAACCTATTCAAAAGGACAACAAACACGCAAAACATTCCCTGTTAAACTGATTGTAAGTATAATAAATTATGATGCATGGTTTAGCTTTTCTGGTTATTACTGTAAGATATTTTTGTGAATAAGGTATTCCAACTGTGTTACTTTTGCAAGCACCTGTTTAAAATTTGGTAGACATCTAAGAGCCTAAAAGTACATCTAAGGCCTAGTTAATTGGCTGTATCCTCCTGTAAATGAAATATGTTACCTGACAGGGAGCCATTTTAAAAGCCACATCTATAATCTGAAGACTGACACGGGCTAGTGATAAGCACCTGAAGTTTAAAAGATAAACTTGAAATAATACGTTACTGAGGACTGACAACATCTCTCAAAACTGGAAGAAGCACAGGCAATTTTACAGTGGGTCAAAGCCAAACTAATAAACCCCAAAGCCTATACCTTTCACGTGCATTAAGCTTATTTGGTTCAGTGACAAAAGCTGCGCTGGGGATGTGGGTCCAGAGGTGCTGAAAGAATGTGACCGGACATCAAATGATGCTTAAAAACAACACAAATGCATTTCTGTTCTCAGACACGCCTCTCCTATCCCGACTTGCTCTCATACCAACACAGAGACAGACATTCTTTCTACACTAGAAAGGCCTACCTCTAGCCGTTCCTAACTCTTTCCACCTTAAAAATGATCTTTGTTCATGCTCATCTTGAAACCATTTGAACTGTAGAAAATGGCAACTTGTAACGAATACACAGTCTCTAGCTGTGATGTGCTCTGCTCATGTATACACATCCTAAAACTACAATCTTTCTCTTCCATGGGCCATTTCTCAAGTAACTTTCGAAGAAAAATGATAAGTCTCTCTTTAGAAAACTAGTAGGAGAAAAGACCTCCTTCTTCCCCCCAAAAAAACTTCCCAAGAAAGAAAATTCTTGTTTAAGTTGGTCAGTTTCACTACAACCAGGCATTTCTCTTGGATATATTTTTGCTCAGTTATTCCTATTACCTCCTAAAGGTTATCTATCAGCTAGGGTAACAGTGTTAGGCTGTCTCTAAGATGACTCCCAAAGATCCCTGCATCCTGGGATTTATGTCCCTGTGTCATCCTCTCCCCAGTGACTGAGTTGGACTTACTGTAACCGTATTAAAATTTTATTGGACAACAAACAAAAACATTCCCTGTTAAACTGATTGTAAATATTATATATTATGATGCTTGGTTTAGCTTTTCTGGTTATTACTGTAAGATATTTTTGTGAATAAGGTATTCCAACTGTGTTACTTTTGCAAGCACCTGTTTAAAATTTGGTAGACATCTAAGAGCCTAAAAGTACATCTAAGGCCTAGTTAATTGGCTGTATCCTCCTGTAAATGAAATATGTTACCTGACAGGGAGCCATTTTAAAAGCCACATCTATAATCTGAAGACTGACACGGGCTAGTGATAAGCACCTGAAGTTTAAAAGATAAACTTGAAATAATACGTTACTGAGGACTGACAACATCTCTCAAAACTGGAAGAAGCACAGGCAATTTTACAGTGGGTCAAAGCCAAACTAATAAACCCCAAAGCCTATACCTTTCACGTGCATTAAGCTTATTTGGTTCAGTGACAAAAGCTGCGCTGGGGATGTGGGTCCAGAGGTGCTGAAAGAATGTGACCGGACATCAAATGATGCTTAAAAACAACACAAATGCATTTCTGTTCTCAGACACGCCTCTCCTATCCCGACTTGCTCTCATACCAACACAGAGACAGACATTCTTTCTACACTAGAAAGGCCTACCTCTAGCCGTTCCTAACTCTTTCCACCTTAAAAATGATCTTTGTTCATGCTCATCTTGAAACCATTTGAACTGTAGAAAATGGCAACTTGTAACGAATACACAGTCTCTAGCTGTGATGTGCTCTGCTCATGTATACACATCCTAAAACTACAATCTTTCTCTTCCATGGGCCATTTCTCAAGTAACTTTCAAGAAAAATGATAAGTCTCTCTTTAGAAAACTAGTAGGAGAAAAGACCTCCTTCTTCCCCCCAAAAAAACTTCCCAAGAAAGAAAATTCTTGTTTAAGTTGGTCAGTTTCACTACAACCAGGCATTTCTCTTGGATATATTTTTGCTCAGTTATTCCTATTACCTCCTAAAGGTTATCTATCAGCTAGGGTAACAGTGTTAGGCTGTCTCTAAGATGACTCCCAAAGATCCCTGCATCCTGGGATTTATGTCCCTGTGTCATCCTCTCCCCAGTGACTGAGTTGGACTTACTGATTCACTTCTAACAAAAGAATACGGCAGTAATGATGAGAGGCCACTCTGAGATTCAGTTTTAAAAGACTAGGGAGGGTTTTGGGTGCTCTCTCAGACTGCTCACTTGAAGGAAAGTCAGGTGCCATATTGTAAACAGTATCTCAGACAAACTTTCAAGTTACCTGGATAAAAATTGCAAGTTTCTTACTCATCCTGAAAATAGAACAAAACTTATTTTTCATTCTGGTATCTGCTCAATTTTGTAAACCATTTTCTTAGGGGGTAAAAATCCATCCTATCCCAGAAATATGGTCACCAACTCCAAACATTAAAAACAACAACAACAACAAAGGAAAGCTGAAATGGAAAACATAAATTAGCTTCACTTTGCAGTAATAAAGTTCACGATCTGTTGATATGGAGAGAAACATCTGGGATCCTTGAAAATAAATATTCCACTTGTCAAATGAAGTAGATTTAATGATTAAATTACTAAATACATATTTTTTCTAAAAATAAAACCTTGAAATGACAGAGGACTGGGATCCATTTGTGATTAAATCCATTTTTAATCATATTTAATTGAGCAACCACCATAGAAGAAATTAGAGTCGAACCACAGAGAAACAAACAAGAGACGACAAATTAAGAATGTGTCATGGTTATAACCAAAGTTTAACAGCTGAGCAACTGGCAATCCATCGTGACCTACTGGAAAGTAGGTAAAAAGCCGAAAACTGCCTATGCACCCTCAAAAGAGGCCCCACTCTACTTAAAAGCAACACCAAGGCTAAAAGAGGGTAACCTCTGTTTTTTCCGGCTTTATTTCACAGAGAAGCCGGGTCCTACCTGGGGTCCCAAGCTGAACTACACCCCAGTGACACGGGGAACACACCTACTCCCGCCTCCTGACAAAGATTCCTTATTTTAATTAGCTAGCACCGCTGTCACTCAAGATATTTTGCACTGTCATTGGCCCCAAAGTCTCGCTAGTTGGCAAGTTTCTGCCAACTGGCAAGCACCGGTTGTCATTATCTGCGAAAAGAAAAGTAAGAGTATACAGGGAAAAGGCGCAAGAGCTGTGAAATATCTAGGGTGACGCCCTTACCTGAGCGACCTGCGATTCCCACCGCCGCCGCGACGAATCGGCCTCTGGGCGGGGGTTTTCAGTCAATAAGAAAATGGCTCAGCCGGGAACGGGAGCCCAGGCCATGGAGAAGCCGGTTCAAACTTTACTTGTTCACGCCGGTGGAGGGGAGAGGAGGGAGAATGCCTGAAACAGCACCGGATCCCTCCGAACTCAGCGCGCCTCAAGCCGCTGCAGCCGCCTCTCCGAGTTTTGACGTTTCCTTTTGTTGCCGGAAGTGACGTCCGGGCTCGTAGGCTTCAAGAACAAGTATTTTCATCCCTAGGGTCAACGATTCGCCACAAGGTCTAGGTTTTCTCACGTCGCAGTCCGAGCCCCTCTGAGCTTCCGAACTGGGCAGACTTCGAATCTACACCCTGGGATCTGACTGGATGTAGGAAACCTCTGGACACCACGAGCCTTCCTAGGGATCTGGACAGACCTCTTGAGGAATCTGCATCGGAGAATTCAGAGACAGGGAGGAGCCGGCGGCTTTGAAGGTCCTGCCGCGGTGCGTGGCGGGCTTCCACCCGCACCTCTCAATACAAACGGTCGGCGCGAGTAGCGCGCCCCGGCACCGGCGTCGGGCCTCAGGGACTTGTTGCTGGAGACTGGGTTCCTGGGGCTCTCGGGGTGCATATTGCTACCACCTCCTTTGCCCGCTGTGCGGGACTGGAGGCCTTCGGAGTCCATTCTTTGCTCGGCTGCTGCAGGGTGAGCGCGGGGTAGCCGACGGGGCTGCGCCCGGGATTCGGCGGAGGTCGCCTCTCTTCGTTCCCCTAATCCAGGCCCTGGGACAGGCGGAAGTAACCAGCTCTGCCTTATCATCCTATTAAATTAAGTGGGAGGAGGCGATCCCTAGATGTGCCTTTCCAATGAACCCGACGGGGGTAGCCTTTTGATAACGGCCAGGTTGGAAGAACTCATCCTCTCAGGTTATGACTTAAGGTTCTAGGCGGACCGATTCCTCCTATTGGAGCCTCTGAGCTGAGGAGCCCCTCGGAAATACTGCTGAGATGGAAGAGCTGAGAATAGTTGATGTTTCCCTTGTTTTAGCTTTCCCTATCCCTAGCGTTTCAGTATCTCCACTTTCCGTAGAGGACTGTAGATTTTTCCGCTACTGGGAGAAAAAAAAAATCAGTCTTGAAATCAGTATTCCGTAATTAGGGGTTGTAGTAGACTATTTTCCAAAATTATCATAAGACTATGGGTTTTTCCTTACTGGCAAAAAAAAAATGGATTCCGGAATTCTGGCAGCAATAGACTTTTCTAAAATTATCCACAAACCTTTTAACGGTTTTATATATGGACACAGCAGTATGGCAGAGTTATATACTTGACATCTACTCACCGTTTCCTCTAGTATTTTGATAGATAATATCTATCATTATGAGCGGTCATAAACTTAGCCATCAACCATAATTATTACACCAGTCGGTTTTATATTCACAGACTTTTTCTTGAGGAATCCTGGGCAGACTTCGAATCTACACCCTGGGATCTGACTGGATGTAGGAAACCTCTGGACACCACGAGCCTTCCTAGGGATCTGGACAGACCTCTTGAGGAATCTGCATCGGAGAATTCAGAGACAGGGAGGAGCCGGCGGCTTTGAAGGTCCTGCCGCGGTGCGTGGCGGGCTTCCACCCGCACCTCTCAATACAAACGGTCGGCGCGAGTAGCGCGCCCCGGCACCGGCGTCGGGCCTCAGGGACTTGTTGCTGGAGACTGGGTTCCTGGGGCTCTCGGGGTGCATATTGCTACCACCTCCTTTGCCCGCTGTGCGGGACTGGAGGCCTTCGGAGTCCATTCTTTGCTCGGCTGCTGCAGGGTGAGCGCGGGGTAGCCGACGGGGCTGCGCCCGGGATTCGGCGGAGGTCGCCTCTCTTCGTTCCCCTAATCCAGGCCCTGGGACAGGCGGAAGTAACCAGCTCTGCCTTATCATCCTATTAAATTAAGTGGGAGGAGGCGATCCCTAGATGTGCCTTTCCAATGAACCCGACGGGGGTAGCCTTTTGATAACGGCCAGGTTGGAAGAACTCATCCTCTCAGGTTATGACTTAAGGTTCTAGGCGGACCGATTCCTCCTATTGGAGCCTCTGAGCTGAGGAGCCCTCGGAAATACTGCTGAGATGGAAGAGCTGAGAATAGTTGATGTTTCCCTTGTTTTCGCTTTCCCTATCCCTAGCGTTTCAGCATCTCCCCTTTCCGGAGACGACTGTACATTTTTCCGCTACTGGGAGAAAAAAAAAATCAGTCTTGAAATCAGTATTCCGTAATTAGGGGTTGTAGTAGACTATTTTCCAAAATTATCATAAGACTATGGGTTTTTCCTTACTGGCAAAAAAAAAATGGATTCCGGAATTCTGGCAGCAATAGACTTTTTCTAAAATTATCCACAAACCTTTTAACGGTTTTATATATGGACACAGCAGTATGGCAGAGTTATATACTTGACATCTACTCACCGTTTCCCCTCTAGTATTTTGATAGATAATATCTATCATTATGAGCGGTCATAAACTTAGCCATCAACCATAATTATTACACCAGTCGGTGTAATTACTTCATTCTGAACAAAAATCATTTTGAGTTCAGTGACATTCCACGGGGAGGCATCATTTAATGGCCTCAAACAGCGGTGAGATTGAACTAGATTAAATATCTTAAACTGCTATTTTGTACCATTTTCACGGTGTCTCCTGAAATACAGTGAGGCAGATCTAACTCGTAGCAGAGAACTCCCTGGAGGAAGCTAGAAAGCAATATTGAAGCCGATTTAATTTCTTTTTTATAAGGATTATAAAGCGAAAATGTTAAGTGGTTTCTTAAAAGGTTATTTTTCATATCTGAAACTACTGTGTTAAAATTAACGAGATTGGCTTCTTGTTAATGTCTTAACTTTTTGTGTTTTTCAGTTTTGTAATAGACCATAGAGCCTTTCATGAAACTGTAGAGCAGTAGCTATAGCTGTAATTTTTTCCTGCAATACTCACTTTTTAAAAATTCCTTTTCTGTCCTGTTTTATCATTTATCTTCTTCACCTACAGATCCCAAATGTACTTGTATCTTACCCTTCTTCAAAATATTTATTCTGCAAGTCCGGAAGAGGATGTGTTCCGGGGACATACTTTGTTGTCAGAAATTCTATTACCAAGGTAGAACTAATGAGACAGTAATATATGTTACAGGACTTAAGAGAAAGGAAAGATGGAAAGATACTGTGAGGTGTTAAATAAAACAAAAACTTCATGTGCTGCTAAGATGGAATATATCTCTAAAAGGACTAAAGGAAATACTGCTGAGATGGAAGAGCTGAGAATAGTTGATGTTTCCCTTGTTTTAGCTTTCCCTATCCCTAGCGTTTCAGTATCTCCACTTTCCGTAGAGGACTGTAGATTTTTCCGCTACTGGGAGAAAAAAAAAATCAGTCTTGAAATCAGTATTCCGTAATTAGGGGTTGTAGTAGACTATTTTCCAAAATTATCATAAGACTATGGGTTTTTTCCCTTACTGGCAAAAAAAAAAAATGGATTCCGGAATTCTGGCAGCAATAGACTTTTTCTAAAATTATCCACAAACCTTTTAACGGTTTTATATATGGACACAGCAGTATGGCAGAGTTATATACTTGACATCTACTCACCGTTTCCCCTCTAGTATTTTGATAGATAATATCTATCATTATGAGCGGTCATAAACTTAGCCATCAACCATAATTATTACACCAGTCGGTGTAATTACTTCATTCTGAACAAAAATCATTTTGAGTTCAGTGACATTCCACGGGGAGGCATCATTTAATGGCCTCAAACAGCGGTGAGATTGAACTAGATTAAATATCTTAAACTGCTATTTTGTACCATTTTCACGGTGTCTCCTGAAATACAGTGAGGCAGATCTAACTCGTAGCAGAGAACTCCCTGGAGGAAGCTAGAAAGCAATATTGAAGCCGATTTAATTTCTTTTTTATAAGGATTATAAAGCGAAAATGTTAAGTGGTTTCTTAAAAGGTTATTTTTCATATCTGAAACTACTGTGTTAAAATTAACGAGATTGGCTTCTTGTTAATGTCTTAACTTTTTGTGTTTTTCAGTTTTGTAATAGACCATAGAGCCTTTCATGAAACTGTAGAGCAGTAGCTATAGCTGTAATTTTTTCCTGCAATACTCACTTTTTAAAAATTCCTTTTCTGTCCTGTTTTATCATTTATCTTCTTCACCTACAGATCCCAAATGTACTTGTATCTTACCCTTCTTCAAAATATTTATTCTGCAAGTCCGGAAGAGGATGTGTTCCGGGGACATACTTTGTTGTCAGAAATTCTATTACCAAGGTAGAACTAATGAGACAGTAATATATGTTACAGGACTTAAGAGAAAGGAAAGATGGAAAGATACTGTGAGGTGTTAAATAAAACAAAAACTTCATGTGCTGCTAAGATGGAATATATCTCTAAAAGGACTAAAGGAAATCTGTGAAAAGAGATAAAATGTATATTAAAATCATAGAATGTCTTAGGAGAAAAGGTGTCCCTAGAAGAATTGTGTTAAGATACATGGGTCTGGAATTTAAACTGAGACCTATTAGCCAGTGACAATCTCTCTCTCTCTCTATGTATATATATATATATATATATATTGCAGTCTACAACCAGGTTAGTTTCCACTTTATCTTTCCCAGGAAAATAAAACCTGGTCTTGGGAAGTCATCTTTAACTGCTTTCCTAAGTACTTATATTCCTCCATTCATCCTGAACCCAGGGTTCAGTCCCTGGGTTGGGAAGATCCTCTGGAGGAGAAACTGGCAACCTGCTCCAGTATTCTTGACTGGGAAATGTTATGGACAGAGGAACCAGGTGGGCTACAGTCCCTGGGGTCGCAAAGAGCTGGACATGAGACTGAACAACTGAGCACACCGCATGTAATATCAAGACTCATTGTAAGAAGATGAACATAAGACAAATGTATTTTTTTTTTAATGAAAAAATATTGAAGGGAAAGGTGCACCTGACATTCAGGAATGTATAGAAGATATCAGTACTAGACCAGTAAGGAAGACAAATTAGTGCAGAAATAGCTAAGATAAATATAGTAAGTATGTATATGTGAACTATGAACAAAAGAGATTAAAGAAGCTTCAGAAATACAAAGAGTTAATGTTTCATGGATTTCTTTTTTTTAGGTGAGAAATTAGATAATTTACAAAACTGGAGCTGAATTGAACATTAAATAATGGCAACAGGTGACCTAAAAAGAAGCTTACGGAACTTAGAACAAGTGCTTCGCTCACTAAATTATCCTAGAGAGGTTGATTGTGTAGGGTAAGCTACAAAATTGGACTTCTTTTTTATTATTTTCACTAAGGATGTGAGGTAACGTTTGGGGCTTCGCTATAATTATCCTAGAGAGGACATACTTTGTTGTCAGAAATTCTATTACCAAGGTAGAACTAATGAGACAGTAATATATGTTACAGGACTTAAGAGAAAGGAAAGATGGAAAGATACTGTGAGGTGTTAAATAAAACAAAAACTTCATGTGCTGCTAAGATGGAATATATCTCTAAAAGGACTAAAGGAAATCTGTGAAAAGAGATAAAATGTATATTAAAATCATAGAATGTCTTAGGAGAAAAGGTGTCCCTAGAAGAATTGTGTTAAGATACATGGGTCTGGAATTTAAACTGAGACCTATTAGCCAGTGACAATCTCTCTCTCTCTCTCTGTATATATATATATATATATATATATTGCAGTCTACAACCAGGTTAGTTTCCACTTTATCTTTCCCAGGAAAATAAAACCTGGTCTTGGGAAGTCATCTTTAACTGCTTTCCTAAGTACTTATATTCCTCCATTCATCCTGAACCCAGGGTTCAGTCCCTGGGTTGGGAAGATCCTCTGGAGGAGAAACTGGCAACCTGCTCCAGTATTCTTGACTGGGAAATGTTATGGACAGAGGAACCAGGTGGGCTACAGTCCCTGGGGTCGCAAAGAGCTGGACATGAGACTGAACAACTGAGCACACCGCATGTAATATCAAGACTCATTGTAAGAAGATGAACATAAGACAAATGTATTTTTTTTTTAATGAAAAAATATTGAAGGGAAAGGTGCACCTGACATTCAGGAATGTATAGAAGATATCAGTACTAGACCAGTAAGGAAGACAAATTAGTGCAGAAATAGCTAAGATAAATATAGTAAGTATGTATATGTGAACTATGAACAAAAGAGATTAAAGAAGCTTCAGAAATACAAAGAGTTAATGTTTCATGGATTTCTTTTTTTTAGGTGAGAAATTAGATAATTTACAAAACTGGAGCTGAATTGAACATTAAATAATGGCAACAGGTGACCTAAAAAGAAGCTTACGGAACTTAGAACAAGTGCTTCGCTCACTAAATTATCCTAGAGAGGTTGATTGTGTAGGGTAAGCTACAAAATTGGACTTCTTTTTTATTATTTTCACTAAGGATGTGAGGTAACGTTTGACACAAGAGGAGTATCTAAATAAAAATACAGATTTTATATAAGTCTTTAATTTCCTTTTTTTTGAAGTGACTGGAATATTTTAGGAAGGAGTTAGGCATCTGTTTCTATATGGGAATTAATGAAAAATTCCAACTCAAGAGATTTGAAGTAACTTTTAGAATAGAATATTGTAAATATAAGTTATGGTCTCTCTAGAGCTTTTAATTTCATGGAAGTATAATGGACTTCATTAGTTCTGTAATTTACCAGCCTCCCATATTTATTTGGGTGGTATTCCTTTTTGATTTGGAAGATTCTAATTTAATAGATTTCTTATGACAACTTATACCATACTTGAAGATTGTTATTAAGCTGTCTTTACTTAGTAGCCACTCTGAAGCTTTTTCTTTGGGTTCCACTGTCTAAATACAACTGACTGACTTGCCTTTGTAGAATACAGCAGCATACGTTTCTTCTCTATTTCTGCCAGTCTAATATGCACTCCCATCATTCTTTTGCCTTTAATACCTCTTTTTCTTCCAACTTGGGATCAATGACTGACTAAATATTTCCCCCACTAGAATGCACCCGACAAAAGTCCATTTAGTCAAAGCTATGGTTTTTCCAGTAATCATGTCAGGATGCAAGAGCTGGGCCATAAAGAAGGCTGAGCGCTGAAGAATTAAGGCCTTTGAACTGTGGTGTTCGAGAAGACTCTTGAGAGTCTCTTGGATTACAAGGAGATCAAACCAGTCAATCCTAAAGGAAATCAACCCTGAATATTCATTGGAAGGAATGATGCCGAAGCTGAAGCTCCAATACTTTGGCCACCTGATGAGAAAAAGAAAAGCCTGATGTTGGGAAAAGTAGAAGGCAAAAGGAGAAGGGGACGACAGAGGATAAGATGGTTGGATGGCATCACTGAGTCTCTGGACATGAGTTTGAGCAGGCTCTGGGAGAAGGTGAAGGACAGGGAAGCCTGGTGTGCTGCAGTCCATGGTGTTGCAAAGAGTCGGATATGATTGAGTGCCTGAACTGTACTGAACTTAGAATGCAGCCCGACATCTGGTTCTTTTGTTCAGTTCACTATAGTCTCCCCCTATCTAGAACTGCCTGGCACATCTTAGAAGCTAATTAAACAATTATTCTATGAATATGTCAAGGGACAAGTCCATTTGCTAGCCATATGTTAAAGTAGTGAGTGAAACTGGGTCAAACCAACTACTCAGAAGAATCCTAGATATTCTCATTATAAACCAGGGGAAGGCTTCTCTCCTAACCAAGAGAAGGCTGCGCATGAACAGTTGTGAGGAGGCCGGGGAAGGTTTAGCTCAGATGACTGCGAGGAGCGTCATGTGTGAGAAGCAGGTTTCTCCCTAGTTCGGCTCCCCCAGTGTGCACCAATAATGTACTGCTTCCTCACAACAGGGGCATCTCTACTCCCCAGACTTGCAGGGATTCATCAGTTTGAGTAGCCATGTTTTCCTCTCCATACTTCAAAGCATTAATACTTTAAAAGGCATTTTGGATAGGAATAATTCTAAAATATGGGGCTTCGCACGTGGCTCAGTGGGTAAAGAATCCACTTGCAATGCGAGAGACATAGATGTAGGTTTGATTCCTGGGTCGAGGAGATCCCCTGGAGGAGGGCACAGCAACCCACTCCAGTATTTGTGCCTAGAGACTAAATATTTCCCCACTAGAATGCACCCGACAAAGTCCATTTAGTCAAAGCTATGGTTTTTCCAGTAATCATGTCAGGATGCAAGAGCTGGGCCATAAAGAAGGCTGAGCGCTGAAGAATTAAGGCCTTTGAACTGTGGTGTTCGAGAAGACTCTTGAGAGTCTCTTGGATTACAAGGAGATCAAACCAGTCAATCCTAAAGGAAATCAACCCTGAATATTCATTGGAAGGAATGATGCCGAAGCTGAAGCTCCAATACTTTGGCCACCTGATGAGAAAAAGAAAAGCCTGATGTTGGGAAAAGTAGAAGGCAAAAGGAGAAGGGGACGACAGAGGATAAGATGGTTGGATGGCATCACTGAGTCTCTGGACATGAGTTTGAGCAGGCTCTGGGAGAAGGTGAAGGACAGGGAAGCCTGGTGTGCTGCAGTCCATGGTGTTGCAAAGAGTCGGATATGATTGAGTGCCTGAACTGTACTGAACTTAGAATGCAGCCCGACATCTGGTTCTTTTGTTCAGTTCACTATAGTCTCCCCCTATCTAGAACTGCCTGGCACATCTTAGAAGCTAATTAAACAATTATTCTATGAATATGTCAAGGGACAAGTCCATTTGCTAGCCATATGTTAAAGTAGTGAGTGAAACTGGGTCAAACCAACTACTCAGAAGAATCCTAGATATTCTCATTATAAACCAGGGGAAGGCTTCTCTCCTAACCAAGAGAAGGCTGCGCATGAACAGTTGTGAGGAGGCCGGGGAAGGTTTAGCTCAGATGACTGCGAGGAGCGTCATGTGTGAGAAGCAGGTTTCTCCCTAGTTCGGCTCCCCCAGTGTGCACCAATAATGTACTGCTTCCTCACAACAGGGGCATCTCTACTCCCCAGACTTGCAGGGATTCATCAGTTTGAGTAGCCATGTTTTCCTCTCCATACTTCAAAGCATTAATACTTTAAAAGGCATTTTGGATAGGAATAATTCTAAAATATGGGGCTTCGCACGTGGCTCAGTGGGTAAAGAATCCACTTGCAATGCGAGAGACATAGATGTAGGTTTGATTCCTGGGTCGAGGAGATCCCCTGGAGGAGGGCACAGCAACCCACTCCAGTATTTGTGCCTGGAGAACCCCAAGGACAGAGAGGAGCCTGGTGGGCTACAGTCCAATAGGTCACAAAGGGTCAGACACGACTAAAGCAACTGAGCATGCACGCAGTTCTAAAATATACCAATTAAAATGAAAAAAAAAAGTACCGATTATTCTCCTGTCTTCTAAGTGTAACATTCAAATATTTGATTTTCTTATTAACCCAAGAATATCATTAAGAACAATTTTAGATTATTCTATAATATAGTAATGTCTGCAGGGTTTATTGGCATGGGTGACACTATCTTGCTGCTTCAGATTGCTCTCCCCAACCTGACGTACACACACGCACACCCTCCACAGTTTGTTTCTTTATACTTTTTCCAACTTTCAAATTTTATCCTGACATGCCCTGTTTTTTTGTGTTGGCCTGCCAGTTTATAGTATCTGTTTCTCTCACTGTTTCTAGTCTTAAGTCTGTGGAAACTACATAACCAAGATTTTTGAAATTGGATAGCAGAAGAGGTGTTAAATGAAGGCTTGAGATTCAGTGCATTATTCATAAAGAATGAGTTACACATGACTGACTGAAGAGAAATGATATCTTTCTAGGCTGGGGGAGTTAGTGTAGTCTAATAAGATAGATTCTAGATGAGCCTCATATCAGAGAAAGATATTAAACTGGGCAGCTTAGTAGTCACCCATCGACACCTTTTCCAACCCTGGCATCCTCATCTGTAACTTAGAATTTGTAAGACTTTTCCCTTGTAGGTTTGTGGTAAAGAGCAAGTGAGGTATGAGAAGTGTTTGCAATACCATAAAACCTCCTTGTGTACTCTAAGGAGTTACGTTTGGTAGGAGAGAATAGACTGGATCAAGTAAGGCCAAGCTTCGGACAGTCAACAGGGCTTCCCTTGTAGCTCAGCTGGGAAAGAATCTACCTGCAATGTAGGAGACCCTGCTTCAATTCCTGGTTCAGAAGGATCGCCTGGAGAAGGGATAGACTACCCACTCCAGTATTCTTGGACTATCCCGGTGGCTCAGACAGTAAAGAATCTGCCTGCCATGCAGGAGACCTGGTTTGATTCAGGGTTGGGAAGATTCCCTGGAGAAGGGAAAAGCTACCCACTCCTGTATTCTTGCCTGGAGAATCCCATGGGTTGCAAAGTCAGGCACAACTGAGCAACTTCACTGTCAGTTTTCACTATGATAAACAGACTATTGGTATTTATGCTGAAGTGTTTTTGTTTCATAGTAATTTGGCTGTACTGGTTTAGAGTAGGGGGTAGAATCTGAAGGATCTCGTGTGTCACTTAGTTCTTATGACTGTTGTGTTAAATTATGAGTTATTGATGGCATTTCTTTTGTTTCCCTGATTATCCAGCTTTGTGGAATTAAGCATATTAAAAATTGTTTTCTTTTTTCCCTAACAGTTTGGTAAAGGGAGATACAGCAGCCTCTCTGCCCATCATCAGCTATTCCCTTACCTCATTCTCACCTTATGTAGCAGAACTTCTGGTTGACTCCAACCTTGAGCTCTTAGCAAAGAATGACTTGCGCTTCGTAGACACTGTCTACAAGGTATTTCGAGTTTATGAAACAATAATTCTTTTAGAAGTCATTGAATCTTTTTTTCAGATCAAAATTTTCCCGACTCTTTACATGTATAGTCAGCAGTGTTTTCATCTGTATTTATCTGATGTGAATGCAGTCTCTGTTACAATCAGGATTCAGTTCAAGTTTGCTTTGTGTTTTGTACTCTAATAAATATGATTGGTAAATTTTTATTATTATCATTTGCCTTTTTATATCAAATTTTAGTATACTGGCAGAAGTAGAAATGTGGTTTCATTGAGTCAAATTTGTGGTTTATAGAATTGTTAATTTAGTTGTTCATAGTAAGCTCCTTGTGTACTCTAAGGAGTTACGTTTGGTAGGAGAGAATAGACTGGATCAAGTAAGGCCAAGCTTCGGACAGTCAACAGGGCTTCCCTTGTAGCTCAGCTGGGAAAGAATCTACCTGCAATGTAGGAGACCCTGCTTCAATTCCTGGTTCAGAAGGATCGCCTGGAGAAGGGATAGACTACCCACTCCAGTATTCTTGGACTATCCCGGTGGCTCAGACAGTAAAGAATCTGCCTGCCATGCAGGAGACCTGGTTTGATTCAGGGTTGGGAAGATTCCCTGGAGAAGGGAAAAGCTACCCACTCCTGTATTCTTGCCTGGAGAATCCCATGGGTTGCAAAGTCAGGCACAACTGAGCAACTTCACTGTCAGTTTTCACTATGATAAACAGACTATTGGTATTTATGCTGAAGTGTTTTTGTTTCATAGTAATTTGGCTGTACTGGTTTAGAGTAGGGGGTAGAATCTGAAGGATCTCGTGTGTCACTTAGTTCTTATGACTGTTGTGTTAAATTATGAGTTATTGATGGCATTTCTTTTGTTTCCCTGATTATCCAGCTTTGTGGAATTAAGCATATTAAAAATTGTTTTCTTTTTTCCCTAACAGTTTGGTAAAGGGAGATACAGCAGCCTCTCTGCCCATCATCAGCTATTCCCTTACCTCATTCTCACCTTATGTAGCAGAACTTCTGGTTGACTCCAACCTTGAGCTCTTAGCAAAGAATGACTTGCGCTTCGTAGACACTGTCTACAAGGTATTTCGAGTTTATGAAACAATAATTCTTTTAGAAGTCATTGAATCTTTTTTTCAGATCAAAATTTTCCCGACTCTTTACATGTATAGTCAGCAGTGTTTTCATCTGTATTTATCTGATGTGAATGCAGTCTCTGTTACAATCAGGATTCAGTTCAAGTTTGCTTTGTGTTTTGTACTCTAATAAATATGATTGGTAAATTTTTATTATTATCATTTGCCTTTTTATATCAAATTTTAGTATACTGGCAGAAGTAGAAATGTGGTTTCATTGAGTCAAATTTGTGGTTTATAGAATTGTTAATTTAGTTGTTCATAGGAAGGAACTACAACGTGTGTTGGAACTTGTGTTCCTTGAGATCTGAAGCCATGTCTTACCTACTGGCATCTACACTTGTACTACCTGTATCCTGAACTTAATCTCTATTTGATTTTTTAAGACCCTCCTTGATATCATTAATTTTACTTACATACTATACTTTTTAAAACCTTAAAAAATAGTAAAAGCCCATTTATCAAATCAAATTTTTTGTTCCTTTTTTTAAGTAGAGTTTGATGAGATGGTCGCTTTTCTATGTAGTCTCTGTTTAATCTTCCCTTTCTTTGCCTCTTACACCAGAAAGCTTCCGTGGAAGCCTAAAAGACACTTCTAGGAAATCTGAAGTTCCTCAGAGGAGGTTTTGGAAATTACCGTTTTAATCTGCTTCTTTCATTTTACACAGGAGAAATCAAAACTGAGTAGCCTATTGACTTGTCTAAAAATTAAGCCATGATTACTATAAACAAATAGAGCTATGGTTTTCT
This sequence comes from Tragulus kanchil, assembly GCA_022376925.1. NCBI lineage: Eukaryota > Metazoa > Chordata > Mammalia > Artiodactyla > Tragulidae > Tragulus > Tragulus kanchil. The sequence continues at coordinate 137,666,137 of JAIOJX010000023.1, forward strand.
GATATCTGGTATAGTAATATTTTATAGGAAGCTAAGGTGTTTTTCTAGTACCTGTGAGAATATTGGAAATTTTGGATGATTATCTTTTTCTGTCTTTCTGGACAGCTATCTGATACAGCCCTGGCTGCGTATTTTCTACCTGTTTTCCTACCTGATCAGATCCTGCAGCAACCCTACAAATCTTAGTGCCTTCTATTTAAAGGCTCAATCCTCCCCCATCTCCTCTCAAAAATTACAGTTCATCCCTGGTCACTTACCATTTTAGATTTTTGAAAGAAATTGCTCCTAATCATTATGCTGATCTTTATTCCCTCTTTACAGCTTCTTCGTGATCATTTTAACTATAAACCAATCTTGACCAAAAAGCAATTTCTCCAGTGTGGATTTGCAGAATGGAAAATCCAAATTACATGTGATGTTTTGAATTGTGTGATGAAGAAGCACAAGGAGTTGAGTAGTCTTGAGAAGGTAATTTTATTAATAGATTTTTATGTTAAAGTGGCTGTTTTTTAATGTACAAAGTCAGTGCCCTAGTCAGATCAGTGCCATTACTGTGCTACTCACAGATCTGAGTGCCTTACAATGCCTGATGTTTGTTTTAAATACAAGTCACTTATTTTGACACATTTGTGACTTGGAGCTACTAGTCTTAAACTAATATAACAAACTATAATATAGACATTTTCATCACTTTCTACTTTTCAAAAGACATGTAGTATCATTAGATTTGCATTATTTGGCAGTCACATTTCATATGAAAATTTAAATGATAGAGGAATTTAATATATACATCTTGCCTTCCCACATATGGCATCTTAATACTTTTTTTTTCTTTAGACTCCGTCACAACAAAGGAAAAAAAACAGTTCTGCTAAGTTGGAACCTTGTTCAAGTGCTGAGAAGACATCTGCTGAACCCGTGGGCATTGATGTCACTGGCAGGTTTATTACTTCAGGAAAGGTGGGACAATGCAAAGAGACTGTGTCATATAGAGTTAAGAGTTAGCTACCTAATCAGTCTGATACACAAGGTTCACATTTCTGACCAGCATCTGGAAAAACATTCTGCTCAGACATTTAAGGATGTTCCACAATGCTTATCATATGTTATTTGGGAACATTCCTAAAGTTAGAAGAAGAGGAAAGAAATGCACAGTTGAGCATGCTTTCTCTTCATATTGCTAATCCCTAATTCTGCCTCATGTGATCATGAACATTTATTCTTTATTATGTATCTATCTTCCTAACCCTCTCTTTAGTTATAGTGATAGGTCTTGATTTATATACGTTCATATTTCTGTACCAGGACTTTGAATTAACAGATGGTGAATAGTCCTTAAATCTATAATCTGATTTGGGGGAGGTTTTTGAATATTTTTTCTTTGTTGGTAGATACACCTTCCCTGTCCTTGTCTGCTTCAAGCAGCTGTGATAGAATGAGTTTAATGCATTTAGGGATAGTTTTTCTATCTCCAAGGGAAAATGAAGCCAAAATATTATTTTATAATGGTAAGTATACTTTCAGTTGTTTTATCTGGGGAAAATTTGGTTTATCGACAAATATCTCCAGTTTAGTGCCTTACAATGCCTTGATGTCTTGAGAAGGTAATTTTATTAATAGATTTTTATGTTAAAGTGGCTGTTTTTTAATGTACAAAGTCAGTGCCCTAGTCAGATCAGTGCCATTACTGTGCTACTCACAGATCTGAGTGCCTTACAATGCCTGATGTTTGTTTTAAATACAAGTCACTTATTTTGACACATTTGTGACTTGGAGCTACTAGTCTTAAACTAATATAACAAACTATAATATAGACATTTTCATCACTTTCTACTTTTCAAAAGACATGTAGTATCATTAGATTTGCATTATTTGGCAGTCACATTTCATATGAAAATTTAAATGATAGAGGAATTTAATATATACATCTTGCCTTCCCACATATGGCATCTTAATACTTTTTTTTTCTTTAGACTCCGTCACAACAAAGGAAAAAAAACAGTTCTGCTAAGTTGGAACCTTGTTCAAGTGCTGAGAAGACATCTGCTGAACCCGTGGGCATTGATGTCACTGGCAGGTTTATTACTTCAGGAAAGGTGGGACAATGCAAAGAGACTGTGTCATATAGAGTTAAGAGTTAGCTACCTAATCAGTCTGATACACAAGGTTCACATTTCTGACCAGCATCTGGAAAAACATTCTGCTCAGACATTTAAGGATGTTCCACAATGCTTATCATATGTTATTTGGGAACATTCCTAAAGTTAGAAGAAGAGGAAAGAAATGCACAGTTGAGCATGCTTTCTCTTCATATTGCTAATCCCTAATTCTGCCTCATGTGATCATGAACATTTATTCTTTATTATGTATCTATCTTCCTAACCCTCTCTTTAGTTATAGTGATAGGTCTTGATTTATATACGTTCATATTTCTGTACCAGGACTTTGAATTAACAGATGGTGAATAGTCCTTAAATCTATAATCTGATTTGGGGGAGGTTTTTGAATATTTTTTCTTTGTTGGTAGATACACCTTCCCTGTCCTTGTCTGCTTCAAGCAGCTGTGATAGAATGAGTTTAATGCATTTAGGGATAGTTTTTCTATCTCCAAGGGAAAATGAAGCCAAAATATTATTTTATAATGGTAAGTATACTTTCAGTTGTCTTCTATCTGGGGAAAATCTTTTGAGACTAAAGGATAGAATATCAGACAAATAATCAATATGTCATTGATATAAAGGATATAAAAGTATATTTTAACTAAAGTAAAATTCAGGGAATTATTTTTCCACTATTCAAAATATGAATTATAGAAACAGAATCTGTGAAGATACTTACACTTTATTTCATTGTAAAAAGTAGTGGCATTTAACTGTAAGAAAAAGGTTCTTATGTCAGTTAACTTTAGAAAAAAAAATTATGCATGTTTTGCTCCAAGAAATGAGGACAATATCAAAAGAAATGTAACTGTATTGAATCCTTTTCCAATTGAAATTCATCTAAACAAGGATTTTCTTATACTATTTTTTTAAATCTTCATTGCGCTTGTCAGCACAGGATTCATTTCAGTTCAGTCGCTCAGTCGTGTCTGGCTCTGTGATCCCCATGAACTGCAGCATACCAGGCTTCTCCGTCCTTCACCGTCTCCCAGAACTTCCTCAAACTCATGTCCATTGACTCAGTGATGCCATCCAATGATCTCATCCTCTGTCATCCCTTTCTCCTTTTGCATTCTATTTTTCTCAACATTAGGGTCTTTTCCAATGAGTCATCTCTTCTCATCAGGTGGCCAAAGTATTGGAGCCTCAGCTTCAGCTTCAGCATCATTCCTTCCAATGAATATTTATGGTTGATTTCCTTTAGGATTGACTGGTTTGAGCTCCCTGAAGTCTAATGGACTCTCAATAGCCTTCTCCAACACCAGTTTAAAGACATCAATTCTTTGGCACTCAGCCTTTTTTATGGTCCAGCTCTCACATCCATTCATGTGATGTAATCCATTCATGGGAAAACCTTAGCTTTGGCTATACGGAATTTTGTCAGCAAAGCATTGTCTCAGCTTTTTAATATGCTGTCTAGATTTGTCATAGCTTTTCTTCCAAGGAGCAAGCGTCTTTTAATTTCATGGCTGCAGTCACCATCCACAGTGATTTTGGATCCCAAGAAAATAAAATCTATCACTGTTTCCTTTGTTTGCCCATCTATTTGCCATGAAGTTGATGGGGCTGGATGTCATGATCTTAGATTTTTTTTTTTTTCCATTTTTTTTGGCGACTTCTATCGGTCTTTCATTTATTTATTTTCACCCATCTTTGTTCTTTGGCCTGTGTGGGCTTCCTATCGCAGTGGCCTCTCTTGTCACAGAGCACCGGCTCTGGGCGCATGCGCTCCAGAGCTCCGGCTCAATAGTTGGACCCATCGGTCCAGCCGCTCTGCGGCACGTGGAATCCTCCTAGGCCAGGGATTGAACCGGCGCCACTTGCACTGCAAAGCGGTGTCCTTACCCACTGGACCACCAGGGAAGCCCATGATCTTAGATTTTTGAATGTTGAGTTTTAGGCCAGCTTTTTCATGCTTCTTTTTTACCTACATCAAGAGACTTTTTAGTTCCTCTTCTCTTTCTGCCTTAAGGGTGGTATCATCTGCATACCTGAGGTTATTGATATTTCTCCCAGCAATCTTAATTCCAGCTTGTGCTTCATCCAGATCGGCATTTTGCATGATGTACTCTGCATATAAATAAAATAAGCAAGGTGACAATATACAGTCTTGACGTACTCCTTTCTCAATTTGGAACCAGTCTGCTGTTCCATGTCTAGTTCTAACTGTTGTTTCTTGTCCTGCATATAGGTTTCTCAGGAGGCAAGTAAGGTGGTTTGGTAGTCCCATCTCTTTCAGAATTGTCCACAGTTTGTTGTGATCCAAAATTGTCTTAACAAAGACAGATATCAAATTTTAAGACATTAGCCTTGTTTTTAATTTTCTTAAAATTTCTTTTGTTATCCATCAAAGTTTTATGAGTTGTATCAAAACTATCAGAAATTTGAGTAGGTATTAAAATTCTTTCAATTTAGAAAAGCTGGAGTCAGTAACTACATTTCTTTGTTTACATGAAAAGCTGAGTCAGTGCTGGTTTGTCTCCTTCCCCTGTGCTTTCTCTGGAGTCCTAGTTGCCACTTCTGTGTAAAAAATGCTGAGCTGTCCTCATCATACATAGGCAAGTTGTCTGTAAGAACGGGAGAAGAGTCCTGCATAAATGCTATTTCACCTAATGCCTTCTTCTCAAGACTTTCGCTTTGTAATGGAGTTGTTATTGGAAGTCTGATGTTTTGTAGTTTATTTAATAGAAAAAAAGTTGCAATGACTCCTACTCATAAAGCCAGCGGTCAGTTACCTACATGAATAGTGTGTCAGTCTCTTAAAAATAACCTTCTCTTATGGGCCATCTGAAACATTTACTCAAGTATCCATTCAGTATTTTAGGAATTTGTCAGCTCTTTGCTATTCTTCTTTCATCTTAATTGTAATCACTTTTCCCAACATCTTTTCCTTCAAATTTGAAACATTTTGAAACAAGTCACAGATGTCATTGAGTAGATACTTCAATATTTGAAAAATATAAAAATGCTTTTTAAAAATCATAACCACAATTTTATCATTATCTAGTAAAATAATGTTAATAAATTCATAATATTTGGAATATGCATATGGTCATTTAAACTTATGTAAATCTTAAATGAAAAATAGGATGTTATTTTGAAAAATGACTATGTGTTATGTTTAAAATAATTGTGGAAGAGAAAACGAAAGCATCTCTGATGTGTTTCTCTCTGTGCAGAAGAAAGCTTTGGTGATCCGGCACCTGTACAATGAAGATGATGCTAACATTCCTGAAGATACAGTAACAGATGTTAATGAAGCATTTGATGTTTGTGACTTAAAGGCTGCTGAAGTAAAGATTCCTGAATTACAGGTTCCTGAAATTAACTGTGAGCAAGAAGTAAGAATTTGGGACTTCTTTAACAAATGCCTTCTTTCTTTGATACACCTGATTACTTAAGCCGCTTGTCCAGTCTTTGTAACATTTCTAACCTTTTCAGTTATTGATCATGACATGTTACCTTTGTTACTGTTACTTAAGAATCAGTAAGTCTTACTGAATGTAATTCAAAAACTATTATTTGCCCCTTATGTTTAGGGTGCTAGGAAAGATGTTATGGGTGATACAAAGATGAGTAAGACCTAGGCCTTCTTCAAGCTTTATGATCTAGTGAGAGAGAGATAGACCACTTTTTAGTGAAGGTGCTTCCCACCTCTTCCTCATTTTAATGAATGGAAAGAAGTGGTGCACTGGAGCCTTTCCATTTTCCTTTTGGGGCCCTTGCTGTCCTTTGTGTTCTCTGTCTCTCTCTGAATATCATTTCTATTACTTTATAGCCACAGACCCCTGTTACAGTGTCTGGTCTCTACTGCCTCTGTTAAACCTTCTTTTTATGTCTTTTATCTCTTGCGACTTACATCTGGGTATACAGTTGCCATTTAAAACCCAACAAATGTCCATTAGGCTTATTTCCTATTTAACAAAGGGAACAGTCTCAATCTACTTTCCTTTCTTGCTCATTTCCTCTTAGCTTTCCTAGTTATATGAATTAGGTAGTTACAGTTTTATTGTCCTAGTACTCTTCTAAGAGCTTTATACAGATTAACCCATTTATTTATTTATTTTTGGCCACCTCTATTGATCTTTCATTTCTTTATTTCCGTCCATCTTTGTTCTTTGGCCTGTGTAGGCCTCCCATCTCAGTGGCCTCTCTCATTGTAGAGTACCGGCTCTGGGCGCATGCGCTCCAGAGCGCCAGCTCAGTAGTTGGACATAGCGGTCCAGCAGCTCTGCAGCACGTGGGACCTTCCCAGGCCAGGGATCGAACCGGCGCCCCTTGCAGTGCAAGGCAGTGTCCTTACCCACTGGACCACCAAGGAAGCCCCCATTTAATCTTTATAAGAGCTAAATGAAGCTGGCACGCTTGTCACCTTTTTTCTTTTAGATAAGGAAATTGAAAGATCAGAGGCATTTGATGTTTGTGACTTAAAGGCTGCTGAAGTAAAGATTCCTGAATTACAGGTTCCTGAAATTAACTGTGAGCAAGAAGTAAGAATTTGGGACTTCTTTAACAAATGCCTTCTTTCTTTGATACACCTGATTACTTAAGCCGCTTGTCCAGTCTTTGTAACATTTCTAACCTTTTCAGTTATTGATCATGACATGTTACCTTTGTTACTGTTACTTAAGAATCAGTAAGTCTTACTGAATGTAATTCAAAAACTATTATTTGCCCCTTATGTTTAGGGTGCTAGGAAAGATGTTATGGGTGATACAAAGATGAGTAAGACCTAGGCCTTCTTCAAGCTTTATGATCTAGTGAGAGAGAGATAGACCACTTTTTAGTGAAGGTGCTTCCCACCTCTTCCTCATTTTAATGAATGGAAAGAAGTGGTGCACTGGAGCCTTTCCATTTTCCTTTTGGGGCCCTTGCTGTCCTTTGTGTTCTCTGTCTCTCTCTGAATATCATTTCTATTACTTTATAGCCACAGACCCCTGTTACAGTGTCTGGTCTCTACTGCCTCTGTTAAACCTTCTTTTTATGTCTTTTATCTCTTGCGACTTACATCTGGGTATACAGTTGCCATTTAAAACCCAACAAATGTCCATTAGGCTTATTTCCTATTTAACAAAGGGAACAGTCTCAATCTACTTTCCTTTCTTGCTCATTTCCTCTTAGCTTTCCTAGTTATATGAATTAGGTAGTTACAGTTTTATTGTCCTAGTACTCTTCTAAGAGCTTTATACAGATTAACCCATTTATTTATTTATTTTTGGCCACCTCTATTGATCTTTCATTTATTTATGTTCATCCACCTTTGTTCTTTGGCCTGTGCAGGCCCCCCATCGCAGTAGTCTCTCTCATTGCAGAGTACCGGCTCTGGGCGCATGCACTCCAGAGCGCCAGCTCAGTAGTTGTACACATAGGTCCAACGGCTCTGCAGCACATGGGATCTTCCCAGGCCAGGGATCGAACCGGCGCCCCTTGCAGTGCAAGGCAGTGTCCTTACCCACTGGACCACCAAGGAAGCCCCCATTTAATCTTTATAAGAGCTAAATGAAGCTGGCACGCTTGTCACCTTTTTTCTTTTAGATAAGGAAATTGAAAGATCAGAGGCATTTTGCATTAGCGAGTTTACATGTTCAAGGTATCTGCCTCCAGAAGCAGCACTCTGACCTCCCTCCCGCCTCTTGACGAGCACCGTGATAATGGGAAGGCACTGCATTATGGAAATTTTAGTTTGTGTAAAATTTTACAATATTAAAGATTATACACTATAACAGATTTTATAAATCATTCTAATTATTTTAGGATGTAAAAGTCAATCCCGAGGTTACTGAACTACGGAATATGCTTGCTGAATGCCAGGAAAAGCTTAAGAAGCTGGCTTGCGTAGAGAGTAGATTAGAATCTTTGGAAGAAAAGATGAAAGGGAAAGTGATGGTGAATGAAAAAACCTGGACAAATCTTCTGAGTCGCGTCACTCTTCTTGAAACAGAAATGCTTTTATCTAAAAAGGTATTTTCTTTCCTTTACTTTTACAGAATAGCTCAGATACAATAAAGTACTTCTTTTATTCATTATCATGCCTGCATTCTGTGGGATGCTAAATAAGAGACTGTTTGGGTCTTGGGAAGTGATTAGTTGGCGTGAAGTCCTGATTAGACACAGCCTGTTTGGTGGTGGCGCTTTTCCCTTCATCCAGTAAAATAATCTGATGAACTTGTATCAATTTCTGGTCCTAGCCTATCTTTCCTTCTTTTTTTTTTTTTTTCAATTTTTGTTTTTATTTTGGCCACTTCTATTGGTCTTTCATTTATTCATCATCCATCTTTGTTCTTTTGACCTGCATGGACCTCCCATCACAAGTGGCCTCCCCTGCCACAGAGCACCACTCTGGGTGCACGCACTCCAGAGCTCCAGCTCGGTTGTTGGACACGTCGGTCCAGCTGCTCTGCGGCATGTGGGATCTTCCCAGGCCAGGGATCGAACCGGTGCCCCTTGCACTGCAAGGCGGTGTCCTTACCCACTGGACCACCAGGGAAGCCCTATCTTTCCTTCTTAAAAGTTAGATTCAAGGTTTCTATCTCCTTCCATATTTGAACGACCATTTTTTATATGTAGAGATATTTATGTTTTGCTTGTAAATAAAATAATCAAAAGGATTTAGGCATTTTTATGTCATCTATATATGTTATGCTTAGCAGTAAGAATATAAAATAAGAGAATAGGGACTTCCTTGATGGTTCAGTGGCTAAGACTCTGTGTTCCCAATGCAGGGGGCCTGAGTTCGCTCCCTGGTCAGGGAACTAGAGCCCACATGCCACAACTAAGACCCAGTGGAACCAAATAAATAAATGAGTAAAAAAAAGAAAAAGGTTTTTAAAATAAGAGAACATATCCGTTTATTTTATTCTAAATACTAAACTGCTATTTCAGAATGATGAACATATACAGTTTAATGAAATGAGTGAAGACTATGCTTCTAGTAGTGACATGGACAATCTCAATACAGGTGAGTTTTTGGTGTATTGGAATTGCTGATATGGTTAGGAGATTTCACAAAAATGGTTTTATAATATTCAGGTCACTTGCTCAGTCATGTCTGTCTTTGCACCCCCATGGACTGCAGCATGCCAGGCTTCCCTGTCCTTCACCATCTCCTGGAGCCTGCTCAAACTCATGTCCATTGACTCAGTGATGCCATCGTATAGTATTCAATCATTCCAATACCCTCCAGAAATGAAACTTCTAAGAAGAAGAAAAGTAAAGGCCAACTTACATGTCTTACATCCAGTAAAATAATCTGATGAACTTGTATCAATTTCTGGTCCTAGCCTATCTTTCCTTCTTTTTTTTTTTTTTTCAATTTTTGTTTTTATTTTGGCCACTTCTATTGGTCTTTCATTTATTCATCATCCATCTTTGTTCTTTTGACCTGCATGGACCTCCCATCACAAGTGGCCTCCCCTGCCACAGAGCACCACTCTGGGTGCACGCACTCCAGAGCTCCAGCTCGGTTGTTGGACACGTCGGTCCAGCTGCTCTGCGGCATGTGGGATCTTCCCAGGCCAGGGATCGAACCGGTGCCCCTTGCACTGCAAGGCGGTGTCCTTACCCACTGGACCACCAGGGAAGCCCTATCTTTCCTTCTTAAAAGTTAGATTCAAGGTTTCTATCTCCTTCCATATTTGAACGACCATTTTTTATATGTAGAGATATTTATGTTTTGCTTGTAAATAAAATAATCAAAAGGATTTAGGCATTTTTATGTCATCTATATATGTTATGCTTAGCAGTAAGAATATAAAATAAGAGAATAGGGACTTCCTTGATGGTTCAGTGGCTAAGACTCTGTGTTCCCAATGCAGGGGGCCTGAGTTCGCTCCTGGTCAGGAACTAGAGCCCACATGCCACAGCTAAGACCCAGTGGAACCAAATAAATAAATGAGTAAAAAAAAGAAAAAGGTTTTTAAAATAAGAGAACATATCCGTTTATTTTATTCTAAATACTAAACTGCTATTTCAGAATGATGAACATATACAGTTTAATGAAATGAGTGAAGACTATGCTTCTAGTAGTGACATGGACAATCTCAATACAGGTGAGTTTTTGGTGTATTGGAATTGCTGATATGGTTAGGAGATTTCACAAAAATGGTTTTATAATATTCAGGTCACTTGCTCAGTCATGTCTGTCTTTGCACCCCCATGGACTGCAGCATGCCAGGCTTCCCTGTCCTTCACCATCTCCTGGAGCCTGCTCAAACTCATGTCCATTGACTCAGTGATGCCATCGTATAGTATTCAATCATTTCAATACCCTGAAGCCTTATTTTTTTAGAAATTGCAAAGCTTCTAAGAAGAAAGAAAATACTGAACTTAAAGGCCAACTTACATGTCTTACATGTAGTAGTGGAATAAATTCTAATGTACAAAATTGCAAACTTGTAGAGGTAATTAATTCTTTTAATTGCAAAGTGCTTTATAATAATAAACAGATCTCCAGAGTTTCTAATTTAAACTTAAGTAACAGCTTTCACATATGGTAATAATATTTGTAAGAGAAAAAATGCGTTTGTTAGTAAACTGTGAAGTCTTACAAATCTCTTGCATTTCAACAAATCACTGAAGGTGATAGATTGCGAAGGGCCTAACATTAGGACACATCTCCCTGTCGCTTCACTTGGCTTGGCTACTGGCATTTCCATTGTGACTGAGCACCAGGGATGAGATTTCTGAGCTCCTTTTCAGTGACAGCTTTTATTTCTTTTGATTCTTACACTTTTTGAAAAGACGTGTTGTAATTAAATCGTATTTGCAGAAGATGATTTTTTCAACTGAGAATTCATAATGAAGCTATGGTAAGAAAAATTTAATTCTCAAAGCAATATAAGGGCTATTATTATCCATATTGTACAAATGAGGACGAAAGATTAAATATGTAACTGCCAGAGACCACACAGCTTTGAATGGTGGGACATGTTTGAATTGAGGCAGCTTAACTTTGATATTTTCTCTTCAGCACTGTGTATTTAGTGCACAAGCCAGTTTCGTTGCACTGATAACAATGTCACTAATTAGGTCATTAGGTACAATTATTAGGGGTGTTGTTTCTGGTATTGCGTTTACTATAGAATATAGATTTCAGATTTGTAGTCTTTTGTATTTATTTATTTTTTGACTTTTTTCTATTTATCATTCATTACTATAAATTCATGGACAATCTCAATACAGGTGAGTTTTTGGTGTATTGGAATTGCTGATATGGTTAGGAGATTTCACAAAAATGGTTTTATAATATTCAGGTCACTTGCTCAGTCATGTCTGTCTTTGCACCCCCATGGACTGCAGCATGCCAGGCTTCCCTGTCCTTCACCATCTCCTGGAGCCTGCTCAAACTCATGTCCATTGACTCAGTGATGCCATCGTATAGTATTCAATCATTTCAATACCCTGAAGCCTTATTTTTTTAGAAATTGCAAAGCTTCTAAGAAGAAAGAAAATACTGAACTTAAAGGCCAACTTACATGTCTTACATGTAGTAGTGGAATAAATTCTAATGTACAAAATTGCAAACTTGTAGAGGTAATTAATTCTTTTAATTGCAAAGTGCTTTATAATAATAAACAGATCTCCAGAGTTTCTAATTTAAACTTAAGTAACAGCTTTCACATATGGTAATAATATTTGTAAGAGAAAAAATGCGTTTGTTAGTAAACTGTGAAGTCTTACAAATCTCTTGCATTTCAACAAATCACTGAAGGTGATAGATTGCGAAGGGCCTAACATTAGGACACATCTCCCTGTCGCTTCACTTGGCTTGGCTACTGGCATTTCCATTGTGACTGAGCACCAGGGATGAGATTTCTGAGCTCCTTTTCAGTGACAGCTTTTATTTCTTTTGATTCTTACACTTTTTGAAAAGACGTGTTGTAATTAAATCGTATTTGCAGAAGATGATTTTTTCAACTGAGAATTCATAATGAAGCTATGGTAAGAAAAATTTAATTCTCAAAGCAATATAAGGGCTATTATTATCCATATTGTACAAATGAGGACGAAAGATTAAATATGTAACTGCCAGAGACCACACAGCTTTGAATGGTGGGACATGTTTGAATTGAGGCAGCTTAACTTTGATATTTTCTCTTCAGCACTGTGTATTTAGTGCACAAGCCAGTTTCGTTGCACTGATAACAATGTCACTAATTAGGTCATTAGGTACAATTATTAGGGGTGTTGTTTCTGGTATTGCGTTTACTATAGAATATAGATTTCAGATTTGTAGTCTTTTGTATTTATTTATTTTTTGACTTTTTTCTATTTATCATTCATTACTTAATAAATTACAAAGCTCAATTTGAAGATCCTTGAGAGCAAGAACTTTATATTATGGTGTGTCCAGCATAATGTCTCTGGTTTTGCGTCATTAAATGTATATGGTAAATGTCAAAGTTTGTGTGGTTTGAAAGAATACCGAATGCCTGCTATTTGCAAAAATTCCCTTTGCTAAGTTCGATTTTGCTGTTTGGGCTTAGTACTTTTAAAATAACATATCAGAAAACATATTATTAACCCCTTAGTAAACATATAACCAAGTTTAAGGCCTATGCTAGGACTCAGAGTGATGAACAGATAGACCACCTTCTAAAATGGATTACAGATTATGAATGAAGTGAATGCTTGTCTGAAAAAATTTATAGTTTGACCCTTGTCAATTAAGAGTCCAGGTTTATAAAGCCTGTGCATGCTACCTTGAAAAAGAGCGTTTGATTTCCTTTTGATGCTAAGAGCAGCTGTTCACCAATCTGATCTTAGAATCATGTTAAGTTGAAGGTGGGTTTTGTGAAGTTCATGGTGATGATTGTAAGTAGAGGAACAGAGCAAACAGGCAAGAGACTGTGGCTTCATGGGAGACAAAAGTCCTCATGTGGTCGTACTTTGTTTCACAACACAGAGACTGCGTGCGTAGGCGAAGTAAAACTATGGAAAATAGTTTAAACGGGTGCCTTTTATTTGTTTTTTGGTTTTTTGGGGCCTTGTTTTTTCAGATATACTGTGACTGAAAATATAGGGCTTATGGCATTGTTTGGACAGGAGATTGTCTTATCTGTGATGTTCTGTAATCGATTCAGTTGTAGGGAAAGACTTGCCATCATTTTGCTGACCGAATAATGTTAGTATACTGTAAACAGGAAATAAATCTGTAAATCCTGAATTTTAAGCAATCTTTTCCAGTACATATCATCTCAGAGTAGAATGTTTCTTGATTTTTAGGAAGCATCTGTTTTAGTAATAATTGCTTCCATTTTAAGAAAAGAATATAAATGGGTCAGTAGCTTATATTTAAAAATTAACCTGTATATTGAATTGATTGCTGTCATGATAAAGAGAATATCACTTTTCATAATTTTTATTGGCCAGTTTTTAACATCTAGATCTTCTTGTGCAAGTCATTGTCCTAAAGGAATGTTAAAAACTCATCTAGACCTGTACCAGTAGCCATTTTGTATTGACATGTTCGTTTTCCTTCTATACCTAAAAGTTTAGATATTTGACACTCCCATGAAAGGAAAAGATAATCTAAAAACTAATTTCTCCACAGATAGAAAAAGCAAAGAGGAAATGCAAGCAAATATTCCTTTGTCCTCTGGTTATAGTACCGTATCATCAGATTCAACCCCCAGAACCTCAACCATTAATTACTGTGGTTTGAAAGAGATCTCAGAGGTAAGAAGAACTGGCAACTGCTTACATGATTTCTCTTTGTAAGGTCAAGGGAACAAGCAAGCATTAAATTTAGTTTTAGATGCTATTGGCAAAAAAATAGTGAAACTATAAATCTTAATCTCATAATAAACAGTACTTAATACCGTGTTTTAGACAGTATTTTAAATGTTCATGGTCCATCTTGGATTTTGGTTTACTTTGAGAAATTGCCTAAATTTGTTGCTTTTTAAATTAAAGGAAACAACAATCCAGAAAATGGAAAGGATGAAAAAAATGTAAGTAACAAAAAAGCCACAGAGATTCATCTCTCTACAGGGAATTGTGTTGGATTACAGTATATAAAGAATGTGCATATGTGTTTCAAACTTTGAAGGCTTCTCAATCAGGTGTGGAATTTCCTTCAAGACTCCAGTGGTTAATAAATCCACCTTCAGTTATGTGTTTGTGAGATGCTTGTTTCCAACAAATGATGTAAAACATTGTTAATGGAATTAATTGCAGATTAAAGAGTGCAGTGATATTTTTGGTTGATATTAATAGTTAATTTGGTTGATATTAATAGTCCAAAAATTATCTATTTTTGATAACTACTTTATCAAACTTAAATTATGTATGTAGATGGATGGTTTGGGAACATTTAAGTATTGTTAAAGTATTGCTAGTCTTTTTCAAAAAGTTGTTGTAATACTAAATATGATACTTTCATCTAGTACAAATAGTATGAAATTATGTGAATTTTTTAAAAAGCAATTGAAAGAAAGTATGAAATGAAATGATGTAAGATTATCATGCAGCCTATTGCTTTAAAAAATTGTCATTTTTTTTTTTTTTTGGAGATGAGAGATGTGCTGAACTAACTTATGCTCCAAGATTTAAAGACTTAAAGTTGACTCTAGTTACTTTTCCTGCCCTTCTAGCCACAATATACTTATTAACAATCACTGTGCCTATGAATAAGCACTGAAGTTTATTTAAGGCTCAAAAGCATAATTTCAGCAACTTAAATCCTGTGCCTCACTCTGAATTAATTATTTACTTAATATATTATTTATTTATTTATTATATTTCAGGTTTGAAGAAACTGCAGAATTACTGAAATGCCCAAATCACTAATTATAGAATTTTCTGCATGAACTTCTCTAGGACTTTGGCTACTGTTCATGTGGTATAGTTTAAAGAATTCACTATGCAGTTTTAATACACTGTAATATTCTCATTAGGATTTGAATTCCATTTGGTGTATTAGCTTTTTCATTCAGTATCAAATAAATACTTAAAAGATTTTTGCACTATGATTATACTGCTTTGCTGTTTTGCTCTTCATAGGACAACTAAGTTGCCAGCACACTTCTTTTACAGCATGAAGTCATTCCAGCACTGTATTTTTGTGTCGACATTTGTTGGCAGTGTGCTAAGTAACATGTTTTTTAAAGTACAGGCTTGAGGACCATTGGTTTACATCCTGTTGGAAACATTCCACCTGGGACTTGCATACTGTCCCCAGGAGGCTTTCATACATACTATCTTGCCATCTGTACCGATGAATATGTTGTAATGAAAGGTTAAAAATGCCCATTGAAATGGAAATAAAACAAAAATACAGCCGTTTCATGTTCAATCACAAGGCAGCAACACATTTTCAGTTAGTGTTGAGGAAGTCAGGGCATGGTTCTCCTTTTGTGTTTGGAAGCAAGTTAGACAGTTGTGAAAATGTGCTGAGTGTTTTCAAAAGTTGTTGTAATACTAAATATGATACTTTCATCTAGTACAAATAGTATGAAATTATGTGAATTTTTAAAAGCAATTGAAAGAAAGTATGAAATGAAATGATGTAAGATTATCATGCAGCCTATTGCTTTAAAAATTGTCATTTTTTTTTTGGAGATGAGAGATGTGCTGAACTAACTTATGCTCCAAGATTTAAAGACTTAAAGTTGACTCTAGTTACTTTTCCTGCCCTTCTAGCCACAATATACTTATTAACAATCACTGTGCCTATGAATAAGCACTGAAGTTTATTTAAGGCTCAAAAGCATAATTTCAGCAACTTAAATCCTGTGCCTCACTCTGAATTAATTATTTACTTAATATATTATTTATTTATTTATTATATTTCAGGTTTGAAGAAACTGCAGAATTACTGAAATGCCCAAATCACTAATTATAGAATTTTCTGCATGAACTTCTCTAGGACTTTGGCTACTGTTCATGTGGTATAGTTTAAAGAATTCACTATGCAGTTTTAATACACTGTAATATTCTCATTAGGATTTGAATTCCATTTGGTGTATTAGCTTTTTCATTCAGTATCAAATAAATACTTAAAAGATTTTTGCACTATGATTATACTGCTTTGCTGTTTTGCTCTTCATAGGACAACTAAGTTGCCAGCACACTTCTTTTACAGCATGAAGTCATTCCAGCACTGTATTTTTGTGTCGACATTTGTTGGCAGTGTGCTAAGTAACATGTTTTTTAAAGTACAGGCTTGAGGACCATTGGTTTACATCCTGTTGGAAACATTCCACCTGGGACTTGCATACTGTCCCCAGGAGGCTTTCATACATACTATCTTGCCATCTGTACCGATGAATATGTTGTAATGAAAGGTTAAAAATGCCCATTGAAATGGAAATAAAACAAAAATACAGCCGTTTCATGTTCAATCACAAGGCAGCAACACATTTTCAGTTAGTGTTGAGGAAGTCAGGGCATGGTTCTCCTTTTGTGTTTGGAAGCAAGTTAGACAGTTGTGAAAATGTGCTGAGTGTTTTAGTATTCTGTTCTGTAACACATTTTAAGACCAGCAGCTCGGACACAGATGGTGGCCATTCTGTATTACAAGAAACACAATGAGGGATTTTTGTTTGTTTTTTTAAATGATTGGAAGCTGTGTACTTTTTTGAAAGACAGAAAGTCTTAGATGAAGTTAGAGAAAAATGAAATTCATTTTAAATAGGTGAATTCTTTTATATATTCATATGTTTATATAATGTAATTTGATATTTGCCCTATATGAAATATTAATAGTAAGTAAAACTAACTCAAGAAAGGATTTTTATTATTCTAATACAGGGAAATGTAGTCATCACACATTAAAATTATGAACTTTTAAAGTTAGCATACAGCTTTGAATTTAGTAGTTTCAGTAAATATTTATAGAATTAATGAATCCATTTAGCTTTATTTTTTAAATTGCAAAGAATTATAAACAGAGATTATGAAAAAAATTACTTTATCAATGAAACTTCTAGAAGTTCCGTATCAGCAAACATGAAGTTGTGGCACCACCTTGTGGTTTATATGCCAGTATTTTACCTTTTATTAAGATATGTGGTTTCCTGTAAAACATAGGATATTATTTTTTCTTTGAAAAATTGAATTCCAGTTTTAAAAAGAAATTTTTTTTTTTTTTTTTTTTTTTTTGCACAAAAGGAAAGATGTCATCTTTCTCATGGTCTCTTTTTCCGCCTCTCTCTCCCTTTCAATACATACCAATTGTTGTTGCTGTTCAGTCACTAACTTGTGTCCACTTTGCAACCTCATGGACTGTAGCCTGCCAGGCTCCTTAGTCCATGGAATTTCCCAGGCAAGAATAACAGAGCAGATTGCCGTTTCCTTTTCCAGAGGATCTTCCTGACCCAGGGATCTGACCTGTGTCTCCTGCATTGGCAGGCAAGGTTCTTTACCGATGAATATGTTGTAATGAAAGGTTAAAAATGCCCATTGAAATGGAAATAAAACAAAAATACAGCCGTTTCATGTTCAATCACAAGGCAGCAACACATTTTCAGTTAGTGTTGAGGAAGTCAGGGCATGGTTCTCCTTTTGTGTTTGGAAGCAAGTTAGACAGTTGTGAAAATGTGCTGAGTGTTTTAGTATTCTGTTCTGTAACACATTTTAAGACCAGCAGCTCGGACACAGATGGTGGCCATTCTGTATTACAAGAAACACAATGAGGGATTTTTGTTTGTTTTTTTAAATGATTGGAAGCTGTGTACTTTTTTGAAAGACAGAAAGTCTTAGATGAAGTTAGAGAAAATGAAATTCATTTTAAATAGGTGAATTCTTTTATATATTCATATGTTTATATAATGTAATTTGATATTTGCCCTATATGAAATATTAATAGTAAGTAAAACTAACTCAAGAAAGGATTTTTATTATTCTAATACAGGGAAATGTAGTCATCACACATTAAAATTATGAACTTTTAAAGTTAGCATACAGCTTTGAATTTAGTAGTTTCAGTAAATATTTATAGAATTAATGAATCCATTTAGCTTTATTTTTTAAATTGCAAAGAATTATAAACAGAGATTATGAAAAAAATTACTTTATCAATGAAACTTCTAGAAGTTCCGTATCAGCAAACATGAAGTTGTGGCACCACCTTGTGGTTTATATGCCAGTATTTTACCTTTTATTAAGATATGTGGTTTCCTGTAAAACATAGGATATTATTTTTTCTTTGAAAAATTGAATTCCAGTTTTAAAAAGAAATTTTTTTTTTTTTTTTTTTTTTTTGCACAAAAGGAAAGATGTCATCTTTCTCATGGTCTCTTTTTCCGCCTCTCTCTCCCTTTCAATACATACCAATTGTTGTTGCTGTTCAGTCACTAACTTGTGTCCACTTTGCAACCTCATGGACTGTAGCCTGCCAGGCTCCTTAGTCCATGGAATTTCCCAGGCAAGAATAACAGAGCAGATTGCCGTTTCCTTTTCCAGAGGATCTTCCTGACCCAGGGATCTGACCTGTGTCTCCTGCATTGGCAGGCAAGGTTCTTTACCACTGAGCCACGAGGGAAGCCCTGCATACCAGTTAGAAGATTTTAAAATTTTAAATTTCCTGATGCACATTAAGTGTGCCAAATATAAATTTATACTGGAAATATAGTCAAAGATGTCATATTATCTAGTGGATATTTGGGATCCGAATTTTTTCATACTTTTATCCAACAACTTCAGCAGGAACTAATTAAATCAACTAGAAAGAACACCATACGTTTATACTTAAAAAGAATGTTATTTCTTTGACAACATAATCTTTGGGGGAAAAGAAAGCAAATTTGACTTCATTGAAGTTATTGAAGAGAGACTGATTATTTATTGTTATTCTAACTCTCCTAGAAATAGTAGAAAACTTTTTCCTCTTAGGTTATTTGGTGAGTAGCTTGTAACCATAAACCAGCCCTTTCTGATTCACTTGAAGGTCTTAAGAAAGTAAGGGAAGGGGAGTCCTGGTGAAATTATTTGGAGCTAAATAATTAAACCCACAGTTAAGTAGAGTTTTCACTAATTCCATCCCCTTAATTCTCCCCTGTGTGAGATGAAAGGCATTTATTATACTGCCCACAAAGGCATCAGCAGCTGGTGCAGCCCTACCTGTCTGGTGGTCTGTGAATACATCTGGATAGAGATCAAATAGAAAAACTGAGACTGTATTCAGCTCTATGAAAATTCTAGGCAAAACTCAGGACTATTAAGTTGGAAAATGTGGTTCTATGTTTGTTTGTTTTGTTTTACTCTAAAACTTTGTACGGTCATGTTTTAACATGTAATATATTCCCTAAAAAATCAAACTTCAAGACTTTGTAGGCTTCACTTCATTCTACTTATTCCTACAACGTTCCATCATTGACAGGCACTTGGGAGGCATTAAAGAGCAAGAGAACCTTGTCAGTTTTATAAACTACAACACCTTCTGAGCTCCAATAACATTATAGATTTAATTTTACTTTTAACAATCCCCAAGTTCATCTAATGAAAATTAGCTATATTCACTAAAAGATGGAATTTCCCCAGGCAAGAATAACAGAGCAGATTGCCGTTTCAGGCCAAGGGATCTGACCTGTGTCTCCTGCATTGGCAGGCAAGGTTCTTTACCACTGAGCCACGAGGGAAGCCCTGCATACCAGTTAGAAGATTTTAAAATTTTAAATTTCCTGATGCACATTAAGTGTGCCAAATATAAATTTATACTGGAAATATAGTCAAAGATGTCATATTATCTAGTGGATATTTGGGATCCGAATTTTTTCATACTTTTATCCAACAACTTCAGCAGGAACTAATTAAATCAACTAGAAAGAACACCATACGTTTATACTTAAAAAGAATGTTATTTCTTTGACAACATAATCTTTGGGGGAAAAGAAAGCAAATTTGACTTCATTGAAGTTATTGAAGAGAGACTGATTATTTATTGTTATTCTAACTCTCCTAGAAATAGTAGAAAACTTTTTCCTCTTAGGTTATTTGGTGAGTAGCTTGTAACCATAAACCAGCCCTTTCTGATTCACTTGAAGGTCTTAAGAAAGTAAGGGAAGGGGAGTCCTGGTGAAATTATTTGGAGCTAAATAATTAAACCCACAGTTAAGTAGAGTTTTCACTAATTCCATCCCCTTAATTCTCCCCTGTGTGAGATGAAAGGCATTTATTATACTGCCCACAAAGGCATCAGCAGCTGGTGCAGCCCTACCTGTCTGGTGGTCTGTGAATACATCTGGATAGAGATCAAATAGAAAAACTGAGACTGTATTCAGCTCTATGAAAATTCTAGGCAAAACTCAGGACTATTAAGTTGGAAAATGTGGTTCTATGTTTGTTTGTTTTGTTTTACTCTAAAACTTTGTACGGTCATGTTTTAACATGTAATATATTCCCTAAAAAATCAAACTTCAAGACTTTGTAGGCTTCACTTCATTCTACTTATTCCTACAACGTTCCATCATTGACAGGCACTTGGGGAGGCATTAAAGAGCAAGAGAACCTTGTCAGTTTTATAAACTACAACACCTTCTGAGCTCCAATAACATTATAGATTTAATTTTTACTTTTTAACAATCCCCAAGTTCATCTAATGAAAATGTCAGGTTTCTTACACTATTCACTCAAACAGTGACAGAAGACAGCAGTAGTGACATGGAGAACTTGCAGATTTATGGGGTAGGAGGGGATCTTTTAAAATCCATACTTATTTGATCATGATTTTTATTTATATCTAATACATATAGGAATGGGGACTGTATAGTATGTGTGACTTATTTTTCTCTGATGTCTGCAAATCACAAGTATAAAGTATTTGATTAAAAAAAATAATGTGATGTATTCAACTCCACATTTAAAAATTAAGAATAGAGTACTTGGGCTTCCCTGATGACTCACTGGTAAAGAATGAACCAGCCAGTGCAGGAGATGTGGGTTTGGTCCCTGATCCAGGAAGATCCTGCATGCCATGGAGCAACTAAGCCCATGCACCACAACTACTGAACCTGTGCTCTAGAGCCTGGCAAGCGTAACTACTGAATTCACATGCCTCAGCTACGGAAGTCCGAACCCCTGGAGCCTCTGCTCTCCTATAAGCCGCTACAGTGAGAAGCTGGAACACCACAGCTAAAGAGTAGTCTCCATTTGCCTCACCTGACTAAAAGCTCATGCAGCAACAAAGCCCTGGCACATCTAAATATATATATATATATATAGAGAGAGAGAGAGAGACAGAGCATTTATTCAGTAAGTATTCCAAATGCATTAATTATTTGAATTATGTATTAAGGATAGGTATTAAGAAGAAGGAGTCATAATTACTTATTTCTAAATCTGACATCTTTTCAATTTAATATCAGCCATTTAAATGTTATATCTCATTGCTCTATCTGGTAATTTAATTGTGGAAAATAATAGGTAGCATGAATGTGTAAGTTGATAACTTTTAATGTCATTCCCCATACTTTAAGCATTAATATTTCTGAGCCTTCATACCGTGAGTTTCTCTCAGTAAAAAAGGTGAGCAACTTTTAGAAACTACCATATTTTTAAAAGTTTTGACAAAGCTACCTATGTCTCATTTAAAGCACTAAAAGCTTTAAAAAAATCTTTTTTTTACAAAAAGTGAGATTTCTGCTTGCAACAATGTGACAGACAAGATATTTAAAAAGTTTTAAAACTCCTGCAGCAAATCATCAAAAATTGTGGAGAAAATACAGTAAGTTTTTGTCACAAGTAATTGAAAAAATTCTTAAGGACCTAAGCAGAGAGTCAGAAATTCAGAGTATTATGCTTGCAGCTGCCTTGAGGATAGTTTGTTGACTGAAAACCTAAGGTCTTCTAATACATATAGGAATGGGGATATAAGTATTTTTCTCTGATGTCTGCAAATCACAAGTATAAAGTATTTGATTAAAAAATAATGTGATGTATTAAGATCCACATTTACAAATTAAGAATAGAGTACTTGGGCTTCCCTGATGACTCACTGGTAAAGAATGAACCAGCCAGTGCAGGAGATGTGGGTTTGGTCCCTGATCCAGGAAGATCCTGCATGCCATGGAGCAACTAAGCCCATGCACCACAACTACTGAACCTGTGCTCTAGAGCCTGGCAAGCGTAACTACTGAATTCACATGCCTCAGCTACGGAAGTCCGAACCCCTGGAGCCTCTGCTCTCCTATAAGCCGCTACAGTGAGAAGCTGGAACACCACAGCTAAAGAGTAGTCTCCATTTGCCTCACCTGACTAAAAGCTCATGCAGCAACAAAGCCCTGGCACATCTAAATATATATATATATAGAGAGAGAGAGAGAGAGAGACAGAGCATTTATTCAGTAAGTATTCCAAATGCATTAATTATTTGAATTATGTATTAAGGATAGGTATTAAGAAGAAGGAGTCATAATTACTTATTTCTAAATCTGACATCTTTTCAATTTAATATCAGCCATTTAAATGTTATATCTCATTGCTCTATCTGGTAATTTAATTGTGGAAAATAATAGGTAGCATGAATGTGTAAGTTGATAACTTTTAATGTCATTCCCCATACTTTAAGCATTAATATTTCTGAGCCTTCATACCGTGAGTTTCTCTCAGTAAAAAAGGTGAGCAACTTTTAGAAACTACCATATTTTTAAAAGTTTTGACAAAGCTACCTATGTCTCATTTAAAGCACTAAAAGCTTTAAAAAAATCTTTTTTTTACAAAAAGTGAGATTTCTGCTTGCAACAATGTGACAGACAAGATATTTAAAAAGTTTTAAAACTCCTGCAGCAAATCATCAAAAATTGTGGAGAAAATACAGTAAGTTTTTGTCACAAGTAATTGAAAAAAATTCTTAAGGACCTAACGCAGAGGAGTCAGAAATTCAGAGTATTATGCTTGCAGCTGCCTTGAGGATAGTTTGTTGACTGAAAACCTAAGGTCTTCAGGGTTTTTCTCTTACAGTTTCTCATCAGCCTGATTGTGGAATAATTTACATACTGTAGGACTTCCTTGGTGGTCCTGTAGTTGAGAATC
The DNA here is from genome assembly GCA_022376925.1 of Tragulus kanchil. Taxonomy (NCBI): domain Eukaryota; kingdom Metazoa; phylum Chordata; class Mammalia; order Artiodactyla; family Tragulidae; genus Tragulus; species Tragulus kanchil. Next base: position 137,689,266 of record JAIOJX010000023.1, read on the forward strand.
CACCTGCCAATGCGGGGGAAACCTGAAATGCATGCCTCAGGGCAACTAAGCCTGGGTGCAGCTACTGAAGCCCAACAACCTGGAGCCGGTGCTCCGCTGTAAGAGAAGCCACCGCAATGACAAGCCCATGCACTGTGGTGACTTAAAAAAGATGAGCAACTTGAGAATTGTGAGTTCGGTTTTATTGGGGGCACAATTAGAACTGCAGCCCAGGAGGCAGCACCTCAGATAGCTCTTGAGAGGCTGTTCCAAAGAGGCAGCAGGAGGAATATCCATATATGAAGTCTTGATGAAGGGGAGTTTCAATACCATTAAACACTCATTTCACAAAGAGTGTTTCTGGTTAGTCACAAGGATCTGAAGTCACCATGAAGGGAATTTAGTACTTTTCTAGGTATGAGGAGATGCAAGGATTGAGATCATAAAATCTGTTCCTAAAAACATCTGCCTGTCAGACTAATTAGACCTGTCCCAGCAGATCCTCTGAAGCAGAGTGCTTCACTCCCCCTTGAACTCCCTCAGTGGGTGTTGAGGGTCAGCAGCTGTCACAGCACAGGGTTCCATCTCCACAGGGGTGAATGACAAGTGCCCTTGTTCAGTCATCGGCAGTGTAACTGGCAAGTGCAAGTTTGTAGTTGACAAGTGAGAGTAGAGAAAGCCCATGTGGCAGCAAAGACCCAGCACAGCCAAAAAATGAGTAAAAAAATTTACCAGTTAACATGTATATTCAATGAGTTTTTACAAATATATATGGTCATATAACCACCTTCCTAATCAAGATCTAGAACATGCCTCTCTGTAGCCCATCCTCCCCCTCTATCCTTGTCTTCTTAACACCTGCTGGATTCCATTCTGTTACTTTAATGGTGCCATTTCTAAAATTTCCCATAAGTGTAATCATTACAATATTTTCCTTTCGAAGTTCACCACGTTGTATTAGTTCTTTGCCTTATGTCACTGAGCTATATTTCATTAGGTGGAAATACCACAGTTTCTTGATGACTTATCGGGTGATGGACATTGGGTTATTTCTGGTTTGGGAATGTTGTGAAGAAAGGTGCTGTGGACATTAGGGTGCAAGTCTATTTAAAACTATACTTTTGCTTCTCTTGGATAGATACCTAGCAGTGGAATGGCTGGGTCGTGTGATAGGTTATGTTTAACTTTATGAGGAGCTGCTCCACTGTTTTCCACAGTGACTGTGCCCTATTACTTTTCCCACCAACAGTTTGAGAGTGCCACTTGCTCTGCATCCTCACCAACTCTTGGTTCTGTCTGTCTCTTGGTGGGTGGGTGTGGTGACAGATGGAGAGCTACTGGTAACATTGAGAAGCTCTCACTTGGCCTCACCACAGGTTCCCCTCCTCATTCTGCTACTGTGGAAAAGGTTCTTGGGCCAAATGACTTTATAGTGGGGCAGACACAGTTCCTGCTTACCCCTGAGTAGCTAGTCTCAGTTCCCTGCCAGCCAGGAAGTATTCCAATAAACCAGTCACATCTTCCTGCAGCAGCCAGGGGTCACCTCACCCTCCTAATGCTACAAAACCTACCTCCCACCGCCCTCAGCTGGTCCCTTTCCCTCACATGGCTCGGCTCAGCCTGCAGCATTCTCCTCCTGCAGACGGTGAGCGCAACGTTTCTAAGTGAAACGTTAAGGGATCTCATCTGTCCTGAGTTCAGGCGTCTCCATCAACCTCAGGCAGACTCTCCTCCTCACTAATGATTAGTGAATAAGAGGTGACAGTGTGGTACCTCGTGCTATTTTTTTCAAATATGTGTAAAAAATAAAGGTGCTTCCCTGGTGGTCCAGTGGGTAAGAACACCGCCTTGCAGTGCAAGGGGCGCTGGTTTGATCCCTGGCCTGGGAAGATCCCACGTGCTGTGGAGCAGCTGGACCAATGTGTCCAACTACCGAGCCAGAGCTCTGGAGCACATGTGCCCAGGGCCGGTGCTCTGCAGTGGGAGGGTGCGATGGGAGTCCCACACAGGCCAAAGAACAAAGATGGATGAAAATAAATAAATGAAAGACCAATAGAAGTGGCCAAAAAATAAAAAAATAAAATAAAAGATGCTTATTTATTTTTGGCTGTGCTAGGCGTTCATTGCTGTTAGGGCTTTTCTCTAGTGGGAAGCAGGGGTTCTCTAGGTGAAGTGTGTGGGCTTCTCATAGCGGTGGTTCCTCTTGTTGGAGAGCACGGCCTCTAGGACAAGTGGGCTCAGTAGCTGTGCCCTCAGGGCTCTAGAGCACAGGCTCAGTAGTTGTGGTGCACAGGCTTGGTAGCACCGTGGAATGAGGAACCTTCCCAGATCATGGGTTGAGCCTGTGTTTCCTGCGTTGGTGGATTCTTCACCGTTGAGCCACCAGGGATGTCCCTCTCATGGTGGTTTTAGTGTATCTTTCTCTAAGATGTTGAGCATCACATCCTTCTTAGCTATCTGTGTATCTTCTTTGGTGAAAGTTTCTTTAATGCTGTTTCCTATTTTGTGATTTTGGATGATTTGTCTTCCTACTGAGTTGTAGGGGTCCCTTGAATACATGTTTTGCAAAGATTTTCTTCCACTCTCTGGCTTCCCATTCATTTCCCTAACCAAGTACTTTTAAATAGCGGAAGGTTTAAATTTTAATAGCATCCAGTTGATCAATATATTAGTTGTTGAAACAGAGATGTTGAAGTCTCCAATTATAGCTGTAGTTCTCATTTCTTTCAGTTCTGTCCTGTATTTTGAATCTGCTATTATATAGATTTGTAAACAATTTGGATTATTATATCCTTATGATAAATTGATTCCTTTATCACTATAAAATGGTCCTCTTTACCTTGAATAATATTTTTTCAAATATGTGTAAAAAATAAAGGTGCTTCCCTGGTGGTCCAGTGGGTAAGAACACCGCCTTGCAGTGCAAGGGGCGCTGGTTTGATCCCTGGCCTGGGAAGATCCCACGTGCTGTGGAGCAGCTGGACCAATGTGTCCAACTACCGAGCCAGAGCTCTGGAGCACATGTGCCCAGGGCCGGTGCTCTGCAGTGGGAGGGTGCGATGGGAGTCCCACACAGGCCAAAGAACAAAGATGGATGAAAATAAATAAATGAAAGACCAATAGAAGTGGCCAAAAAATAAAAAAATAAAATAAAAGATGCTTATTTATTTTTGGCTGTGCTAGGCGTTCATTGCTGTTAGGGCTTTTCTCTAGTGGGAAGCAGGGGTTCTCTAGGTGAAGTGTGTGGGCTTCTCATAGCGGTGGTTCCTCTTGTTGGAGAGCACGGCCTCTAGGACAAGTGGGCTCAGTAGCTGTGCCCTCAGGGCTCTAGAGCACAGGCTCAGTAGTTGTGGTGCACAGGCTTGGTAGCCCCGTGGAATGAGGAACCTTCCCAGATCATGGGTTGAGCCTGTGTTTCCTGCGTTGGTGGATTCTTCACCGTTGAGCCACCAGGGATGTCCCTCTCATGGTGGTTTTAGTGTATCTTTCTCTAAGATGTTGAGCATCACATCCTTCTTAGCTATCTGTGTATCTTCTTTGGTGAAAGTTTCTTTAATGCTGTTTCCTATTTTGTGATTTTGGATGATTTGTCTTCCTACTGAGTTGTAGGGGTCCCTTGAATACATGTTTTGCAAAGATTTTCTTCCACTCTCTGGCTTCCCATTCATTTCCCTAACCAAGTACTTTTAAATAGCGGAAGGTTTAAATTTTAATAGCATCCAGTTGATCAATATATTAGTTGTTGAAACAGAGATGTTGAAGTCTCCAATTATAGCTGTAGTTCTCATTTCTTTCAGTTCTGTCCTGTATTTTGAATCTGCTATTATATAGATTTGTAAACAATTTGGATTATTATATCCTTATGATAAATTGATTCCTTTATCACTATAAAATGGTCCTCTTTACCTTGAATAATATTCTCTCATTTGAAACCTACTTTGGTGTTAATATATCCATTCCAGCTTCCTTTTAGAAAATATTATTATGAGATTACTCCCCCCCAATCTTTTTACTTGTAACGTTTCTGCATCTGTATTAGAAGTGGGTTTCCTGAAGATATTATATACTTTGGCATTGCTCTGGTATATTTAGATCATTTATGTTTAACTTGGTTATAGACATTGTTAAGTTTAAATCTATCACTTTTTTTCCCCACATTTGTTCTTAGTTCTTTTCTTAACTTCTTTTTATGCATTATTTTTCATTAGTTGAGTATTTTTTAATATTTCTGTTTTATATCTTGACTTATTAAGTATATTTTATATTTATAAGGTGTGCAGTTGCTACAAGTTTGCAATATGTACATCTTCAACCTACCACAGGTTACCTTCAAGTAATGTTATACCACTTTAAATATAATATATGATCATTATAACTACATTTCCATTCCCCCTCAAGCCTTTTCTCTGGTGTATTTTATTTCTACATATACTATAGGTAGGCCCACAAAACATTATCATTATTTTGGCTTTAAACATCTTTATTTTTTAAAGAGGTTTCCTCTAAGGTATTTGCAATTATTATAAAACTATAGTAATTATAACAGTAACTGCAATTATGAAGCAGTTGCAGTATTGCAAGGCAGACAGATAGGTTATTGGAGCAGAGTAGAGAGCTTCCTATGAGACTTCATAGAATAAGGATTATGACAAACATTGTGTTCCTGGCTAGTGGGAAAAGCATGGACTCTTCAGTGAATAGGCAGTCAAGGGGAGGGGGGAATAAATTAGAGCCTCATTTGCACCATGCAATCATTTACAGGTGGATTAAAGACATAAATATGGAAATATAAATGAAAGTGAGGTCTTTGAGCAGCAGCAGCAGCGTCACCTGCAAACTAAATCTGCATTTAAAAATATATATATGAATGTTAGAGAAGCCCTAGAAAAGATGATCTTTGTGGAAATAGTTCTTAACGCAAAAGACACAGGCTGTAAAAGAAGGCATAACCATGACACATAGGACTTGAATTACTGGCTAGAAGGATGGTCAGGTGTTCACGCAGACGGTGGCCCTCCCTGCAAACATACTTGCCAAGCACCCCCAGCATCCTGCGCCACCTGCACAAATGGTTTGTGTTACACCAGCCGAAGCGGGAAAGGATGGAAGAGGTAGAGGGAACCATAGACATGACAGAACCCAGAAATCTCACCAAGGAGGAAACAGCAGTGGCTGTGCAGGCATTCCAATCTGGAAGGGAGTGAGAGTTGGGCACTGGGGCTCAGCCCAGTGTGGGCAGCCATGGTGTGTATGAAGGAGAGGCAGCTGGGACTCATGACTGCCCCGCCCCTGCCCTCCACCCCCTGCTATTCCACAGGTCTCTGTCCGCAAAGCCCAGGTATGTATGCTGAGGGGCACCTGTCTAGACCTGCCTGCGGAAATGTCAACGTTAGAGAGATTTAACAGCTCTAAAACCCACCCTTGGTGTGTCTCAAGATGATATCGATGTTCATATGGACAAAACACAGGGTGAGTTCAAAGAGGCATGAGTTAGTGCCCGTCACTTTGGCTTGACTGTCAAGTCTGACCTCCCGTCTCCAGAGAGATGCTGCTTTGTTCAGCTGCTTTGTACCAACTGGAAATGCACCTGCAACCTGGAGGCACCCCTCCCACCTCAGTGGCAAGAGACCAAACTGCCAGTCATGGAGAGCAGCCACATCATGGCACATCTGTAGTTGCTTTCTCTTTCTCCACCTCACCCACTCTGTGAGCCCTGATCTTCCCCAACAGAGCATGTGAGGACAATGTTTCCAGCGCTCACATTTCTTTGATGTCACTTAAAATGTCCACAGTGGAGCCAATTGAGATTGCAGAGGTGAGATGGCCACACGGATGCCATGCATAATAAGGTCAGCTCTGGAGCAGCCCTGGCTGAAGCCCTCAGTTTGCACACACCTGGGAGCTGAACTGTGGGAGTGGCCATGCCAGAGAAGGAGGGCAATCCTCTGAGACCAAGGTCACTACTCCAGCATATTTCCCCATCTTTCCTTCCTGATAGCAGTGGTGGAGGGGGCCACCGCAGGGTTCTTGGGGGCAAGTAGCTCTACCTCTGAACTTGGTTTCTTCCCCTGTGAAGGGAAATTTTGCTGTCTGCTCTCAAACTTTGCTTCCTTTGAGGAATGTATCCAAATTTCCTTGGGGTAACAACACCTTCCCTTTCTGAACCATGTATTGTTGGCGTTCAGTCACTAAGGTATGTCCGACTCTTTTGCAACCCCATGGATTGTAACCCACCAGGCTCCTCTCTTCATGGGATTTCCCAAGCAAGAATACCAGAGTGGGTTGCCATTTCCTCCTCCAGGGGATCTTCCCGACCCAAGGATCAAACCTGTGTCTTCTGCATCGTAGGCAGATTCTTCACCGGTGAACTACTGGGGAAGCCCAATGACAGCCGTACTTACCTGTTTTATCAGGAAAGTGAACCAGGAGGGTTAGGAAAAAACACAGGAATGCACTTTGCTCAAACGCACAAAAAATTACATTTTAACAAAAGCTGGTCATAAGAATGTTCAAAAAAAGTTGCTACCTCTTTCCCTCTTAGCACAATTTTAGCTGATGTTAAGTTGTAAAAGCTGAAGTTAAAGGAGACATGTGTTTAAAAATTGTTTTTGGTGTATCTTCAAAGTTGTAAAAGTTATAAAGTAGTCAGCGTTAAAATATATCTGGTAGTTTAACAATAACATTTTGCTTCCAGAATAGTGTTCTCACACTTTATAACTTTAAGAATGTACTGTACTCATGGGAACGAAGGCTGTTATGAGAAACTGAAGGGAAAGGTTCAAAAGGTAGTCCATGACTTTTTGCCTTTTTCCTTTTTTTTTTTTTTTTAGGTTTAGAGAAGGATAAGACTGTTTGGATTATGTTGTTCCCTGATTTAGTAAAAAAAAAATGCTAATGAATATATGTTAACCTTCAGGTTATCAACATTCTTGCTCAAGATAGATTTATGGTAAAAATAGACTACTGAACTGCCTTGTTAAATTTTAAAAGATGAGTTTGGATGAGTTACAAATAACATCCTAGCTCTGGAGCAGCCCTGGCTGAAGCCCTCAGTTTGCACACACCTGGGAGCTGAACTGTGGGAGTGGCCATGCCAGAGAAGGAGGGCAATCCTCTGAGACCAAGGTCACTACTCCAGCATATTTCCCCATCTTTCCTTCCTGATAGCAGTGGTGGAGGGGGCCACCGCAGGGTTCTTGGGGGCAAGTAGCTCTACCTCTGAACTTGGTTTCTTCCCCTGTGAAGGGAAATTTTGCTGTCTGCTCTCAAACTTTGCTTCCTTTGAGGAATGTATCCAAATTTCCTTGGGGTAACAACACCTTCCCTTTCTGAACCATGTATTGTTGGCGTTCAGTCACTAAGGTATGTCCGACTCTTTTGCAACCCCATGGATTGTAACCCACCAGGCTCCTCTCTTCATGGGATTTCCCAAGCAAGAATACCAGAGTGGGTTGCCATTTCCTCCTCCAGGGGATCTTCCCGACCCAAGGATCAAACCTGTGTCTTCTGCATCGTAGGCAGATTCTTCACCGGTGAACTACTGGGGAAGCCCAATGACAGCCGTACTTACCTGTTTTATCAGGAAAGTGAACCAGGAGGGTTAGGAAAAAACACAGGAATGCACTTTGCTCAAACGCACAAAAAATTACATTTTAACAAAAGCTGGTCATAAGAATGTTCAAAAAAAGTTGCTACCTCTTTCCCTCTTAGCACAATTTTAGCTGATGTTAAGTTGTAAAAGCTGAAGTTAAAGGAGACATGTGTTTAAAAATTGTTTTTGGTGTATCTTCAAAGTTGTAAAAGTTATAAAGTAGTCAGCGTTAAAATATATCTGGTAGTTTAACAATAACATTTTGCTTCCAGAATAGTGTTCTCACACTTTATAACTTTAAGAATGTACTGTACTCATGGGAACGAAGGCTGTTATGAGAAACTGAAGGGAAAGGTTCAAAAGGTAGTCCATGACTTTTTGCCTTTTTCCTTTTTTTTTTTTTTTTAGGTTTAGAGAAGGATAAGACTGTTTGGATTATGTTGTTCCCTGATTTAGTAAAAAAAAAATGCTAATGAATATATGTTAACCTTCAGGTTATCAACATTCTTGCTCAAGATAGATTTATGGTAAAAATAGACTACTGAACTGCCTTGTTAAATTTTAAAAGATGAGTTTGGATGAGTTACAAATAACATCCTCTACCCTGAGGTCAGAAAGAATATGCAAACTCAAATTTTTTAGATAAGAATACTTATTATAGTTTCAACTTTCATACTCATTATTTAAATGATTGTGTAAGAATGTACAGTCTTTTATGGTTTTCTCTGAATATATAACACTGTCCCTTTTTAAAATATTGAAAGTAACACATGCTCATTTTATTTTCATGCTCTTTGTACTTGAAAATTTTTAAAGTACAAAGAGCACCATCCAGAAATAAACTTTGATAATATTTTGGTGTTATCTTTTTAAATTTTTCTATCTATGTGCACATTTATGTGGATTGTATGGGTTATTAAAAATGGAGATTATATTTCAGACATAATTTTAATTTTTTCATGGAACTTACAAGCCTTTTTCATGCCATTATATGTTTCTGAATGCAAAATATGGATTTCAATAGCTGCACACTACTCTGCCCTAGAAGTTTAACAATCATTTGACCTTCTTCAATGTGCCAGGCATAACACCATAATCTTTTAAATAATTTCTCTGTTGTTCATGTTACTGGTTTATAAAGTTCCTAAGTGGAAAATGTGTCCATGATAAACATTCCTTCGTGTAGATCTTTGATAGTATGTATTATTTCCTTGGGATTTTTTTTAAAGATATGCAATTCAGGTAATTGGTTTCTTTTTTTTTTTTTTAAAGATTTATTTATTTATTTATTTTGGTGGGGGTGGGGTGGGAAGGGAGGGGAGCAGGCGGGCCACTTCTCTTGGTCTTTCATTTGTCCATTTTCATCCATCTTTGTTCTTCGGCCCGTGTGGGCCTCCCATCGCGGTAGCCTCTGTTGTCGCAGAGCACTGGCTCTGGGTGCATGCGCTTCAGAGCTCCGGCTCGGTCATTGGACACATCAGTCCAGCCACTCTGCGGCACGTGGGATCTTCCCAGGCCAGGGATCGAACCAGCACCCCTTGCACCGCAAGGCAGTATCCTTACCCACTGGACCACCAGGGAAACCCAGGTAATTGGTTTCTATTTCTGATTTTATGCCCACCAAAGTTATATCTTCTACAGTAATCTTTAAGTATACACTTGCCACAATTGAATCTACTCACTTTGTAAATCTCTACTAATTGACATCCATAACTGTATTATACTATTATGATGTCATCACTGTATTTCCTTTTCCTTTTTTTTTTTTAGCTTAAGACAATTGCTGAGATTTATTATCCCCACAGCTCTTCACCTGAGCCCCACTCCCCAGGGGAAAAACCCTGACCAGTTTTAAGTATTTTCTCTGGTGTCTTCACTCTATTTCTAAATAACCTGCTTAGATTTTACTCGGTCTATTTTAGGCCTTAACTCTGGACCACCTATTATGGAAGAGAAAGAAGTAGCATGCTAACTGCTGTCTACTCTTCCTTTTAATCTTTTATGCACTGTTCTAATCTCTCGTGTTGTGTTTTCTGTTTCCTAGAACCTTTCCACATGGAGTGTCCCATCCTCTTGTTCCTACCCTGACTGGCAGAACTCTAGTCTTCCTCCGTCCCGCTCGTCCTGGACTCTCCCCAGCCCTTCTCCTGGCTTCCATCTTCATTTTCGGGACCTCATGTCTCCCTTCCCTTGCTGCACTTGGATGTTTTAGCAGAGCTCCTCCGCTCAAGCCGGAGCCCCCTCCTCAGCAGCAGCTCTCTCAATGGGTGGACCCCATCCACCAGGAGCTTGTCCTTCCCACTGCATCGCCCTTGTCCACCTGATTTCTATTTTCCACCAGCTCGTGAGAACCTCTGCTGACAACCCCTCACCCATACTCCCCATGTGGGTTCATAACTTTCATATTCCTTTGTCGCGGTAAACTGGGGGCCCCAGGGGGCAGAGAAATACATGTTTTCTTCAAATAGAAAATATGCTTCATTCACTTAAATATTTTCATTGACTTTACAATAAAAAATACACAATTAGGGCCAAATCACTAGAGAAATTCAGATGTTAAAAAAGCACCCATCTGGGGCTTCCCCTGGTGGTCCAGTGGGTAAGGACACCGCCTTGCAGTGCAAGGGGCGCCTGTTCGATCCCTGGCCTGGGAAGATCCCACGTGCCGCGGAGCGGCTGGACCGATGTGTCCAATCACTGAGCCGGAGCTCTGGAGTGCATGCGCCCAGAGCCAGCGCTCTGCAACAACAGAGGCCACCGCGATGGGAGGCCCACGGGAGCCAAAGAACAAAGACGGATGAAAATAGAGAAATGAAAGACCAATAGAAGTGGGCCCCCCGCCCCCCCCTCATTGATTAAGTCACACAAATGTAAACAGTTGTGTATCCAGAACAGTGAAAGGGACAAACATGAGCTGAAGAGGTAGGAATTAAAATGTAGCTCAACAGTGAAAACTAGGAAAAGAGCTGGGCAGGGCAAATAGGACAGTTCTGGGGTTAGGCCGGTGCCCCATAAAGAATCCTCCTGCCAATCTGGATTATTTAAGAAGTAGGGGCATGCTAACTGCTGTCTACTCTTCCTTTTAATCTTTTATGCACTGTTCTAATCTCTCGTGTTGTGTTTTCTGTTTCCTAGAACCTTTCCACATGGAGTGTCCCATCCTCTTGTTCCTACCCTGACTGGCAGAACTCTAGTCTTCCTCCGTCCCGCTCGTCCTGGACTCTCCCCAGCCCTTCTCCTGGCTTCCATCTTCATTTTCGGGACCTCATGTCTCCCTTCCCTTGCTGCACTTGGATGTTTTAGCAGAGCTCCTCCGCTCAAGCCGGAGCCCCCTCCTCAGCAGCAGCTCTCTCAATGGGTGGACCCCATCCACCAGGAGCTTGTCCTTCCCACTGCATCGCCCTTGTCCACCTGATTTCTATTTTCCACCAGCTCGTGAGAACCTCTGCTGACAACCCCTCACCCATACTCCCCATGTGGGTTCATAACTTTCATATTCCTTTGTCGCGGTAAACTGGGGGCCCCAGGGGGCAGAGAAATACATGTTTTCTTCAAATAGAAAATATGCTTCATTCACTTAAATATTTTCATTGACTTTACAATAAAAAATACACAATTAGGGCCAAATCACTAGAGAAATTCAGATGTTAAAAAAGCACCCATCTGGGGCTTCCCCTGGTGGTCCAGTGGGTAAGGACACCGCCTTGCAGTGCAAGGGGCGCCTGTTCGATCCCTGGCCTGGGAAGATCCCACGTGCCGCGGAGCGGCTGGACCGATGTGTCCAATCACTGAGCCGGAGCTCTGGAGTGCATGCGCCCAGAGCCAGCGCTCTGCAACAACAGAGGCCACCGCGATGGGAGGCCCACGGGAGCCAAAGAACAAAGACGGATGAAAATAGAGAAATGAAAGACCAATAGAAGTGGCCCGCCCACTCCCCTCCCTCCCCAACCAGACCCCCGCCCCCCCCAAAAAAAGCACCCATCTTTCCTTTCCTCCTATCATTGATTAAGTCCACACAAATGTAAACAGTTGTGTATCCAGAACAGTGAAAGGGACAAACATGAGCTGAAGAGGTAGGAATTAAAATGTAGCTCAACAGTGAAAACTAGGAAAAGAGCTGGGCAGGGCAAATAGGACAGTTCTGTAGGGTTGGTAAGGATTCCCAGGTGCCTCCATGGTAAAGAATCCTCCTGCCAATGCAGGAGACGGAGGTTTGATCCCTCGCTGGGGAAGATCCCCTGGAGGAAGAAATGGCAACCCACTCTAGGTTTCTTGCCTGGGAAATCTCATGGACAGAGGAGCCTGGCAGGTTACCGTCCATGAAGTCACAAAGAGTTGGAAAGGACTGAGTGACTGAGCACCCAATTAGGGCTGGTAGCTTAAAGGTACAGTGTTCATAGAAGCTAGGGCAACAAGGAGAAAACAGATTGAGTCCTTTTATGTACAATCCCTCCTCCTGGGTTAATAATATATTTGAAGCTGCACCATGGCACTTATTTCAGTGGAGCAGGAAAAAGCAGTGGCGAAGTAAACAAGGGAAAATAATGGGGGTAGCATTTTCTTATCCTGTGGGCCTGCAGCATTGGCAGCACAGACCTAGGCTATTAACTGCATCATCCACATCTTGTAAACACACTTCCATAGCCTTGGCTCCATTCAGCCCATTTATTGACTCCTTGAATTGCTAATGTAGAATTTTTTTGCACATCATTATCATCAAATAAAATTCACTTTCATTTTTATAACCATATTTAAAATAGAAAATATCTTCCCAAGCGGTCTTGGGTCTCGGAGTGGCAAAGATTTTATGTGCTTCACATTTGAACTGCCAAAGATCTCCGGCGATATATGCATTAACCACAACCCACTTAGAGTTCTGGTTCAGATGTTTGCTCAAAGCATAGGGCTACAGCCGGGGAGGGCCTCAGCCTAAAAAGAAAATTACTCCAGTTACACAGATCCATAAATTCTGGCTCAAGCAATGTATTTTGGGGGTAATAAGCACAATTTTGTTCCTAACTGGAGAGAAATAATGCTTCGGCTCGAACCTGTTGCCTTCCTGGAACTGACATCTAGTTCACATGGAAACATTCCTCTCTAATGAACACATTTGCTAATGAAACCGGTCCACCAGGAGGTCCAACCAGCACTTCTTGCAGAGGGAAGAGTTCTCTGGAATTTACTGAAAATGGAAAATTGATTACACTGGATACAGAGGACATTTATATTTATAGAAACACTTTAGATAAGACTTTTAAAAGCCAGAACTCACTTTTAGGGAGATTTCAGAAAAATGTTGTAGTCTTTTTTTAAATTTTTTAAAAGGCCTAAGAAGAGTTGTTGTATTGATATTGATAGCAATTAGCTGATTAATTAAAGATTTTGACTTACCAGAATGAATTGCTCCAACATTGCTTTAGAACTTTTCTTACTATATACAGTTCAATTTTGTGGTCTGGCAAACACCCAATAGCCATTCATCTAGTGCACATGCCTTTCTACAGCTGGATTTTCAAAAAATTCAATGACAGAAGTGTCCTGAAAATATAGGGAGCTTACCATGAAGCTACTTAGTCCTTTTATGTACAATCCCTCCTCCTGGGTTAATAATATATTTGAAGCTGCACCATGGCACTTATTTCAGTGGAGCAGGAAAAAGCAGTGGCGAAGTAAACAAGGGAAAATAATGGGGGTAGCATTTTCTTATCCTGTGGGCCTGCAGCATTGGCAGCACAGACCTAGGCTATTAACTGCATCATCCACATCTTGTAAACACACTTCCATAGCCTTGGCTCCATTCAGCCCATTTATTGACTCCTTGAATTGCTAATGTAGAATTTTTTTGCACATCATTATCATCAAATAAAATTCACTTTCATTTTTATAACCATATTTAAAATAGAAAATATCTTCCCAAGCGGTCTTGGGTCTCGGAGTGGCAAAGATTTTATGTGCTTCACATTTGAACTGCCAAAGATCTCCGGCGATATATGCATTAACCACAACCCACTTAGAGTTCTGGTTCAGATGTTTGCTCAAAGCATAGGGCTACAGCCGGGGAGGGCCTCAGCCTAAAAAGAAAATTACTCCAGTTACACAGATCCATAAATTCTGGCTCAAGCAATGTATTTTGGGGGTAATAAGCACAATTTTGTTCCTAACTGGAGAGAAATAATGCTTCGGCTCGAACCTGTTGCCTTCCTGGAACTGACATCTAGTTCACATGGAAACATTCCTCTCTAATGAACACATTTGCTAATGAAACCGGTCCACCAGGAGGTCCAACCAGCACTTCTTGCAGAGGGAAGAGTTCTCTGGAATTTACTGAAAATGGAAAATTGATTACACTGGATACAGAGGACATTTATATTTATAGAAACACTTTAGATAAGACTTTTAAAAGCCAGAACTCACTTTTAGGGAGATTTCAGAAAAATGTTGTAGTCTTTTTTTAATTTTTAATAGGCCTAAGAAGAGTTGTTGTATTGATATTGATAGCAATTAGCTGATTAATTAAAGATTTTGACTTACCAGAATGAATTGCTCCAACATTGCTTTAGAACTTTTCTTACTATATACAGTTCAATTTTGTGGTCTGGCAAACACCCAATAGCCATTCATCTAGTGCACATGCCTTTCTACAGCTGGATTTTCAAATATGATTATAAAGTTCATATGACAGAAGTGTCCTGAAAATAAATATGTCAGCAGGCTTTGCCTTATTTTATGCCTTTATTCTGGATGTAACATGACCTGATACACAGACGACACTCTGAGACATTTTGCCAGAGCTGTTCAAGTACAGCATCGTTTGAGGTCGTGGAAGGTGATTTAGAAACACCTGGGCTGAGTATTTCTCTCCATGCGTTAAATCCTAAAAGCCTTGCAGTTTTTATAGTCCTTTCGGGGAAAGACAGGAACTACATTAACACTTGTTAGTGTAACAGTTAATGCACTTCTGAGAAAATTTTTTTAAAAATACTGAAAATTATGCAAAAATTAAAGGGAAAATTCAAAAAGGATTAATGTGCCATAGGTAGGACTCTATAGGTAGGACTTTTTAAAGAATGTATTTTTTAGGAGTATTTACATCTTTTATGGGCTTCCCAGGTGGCGCTAGAGGTAAAGAACCTGACTGCCAATGCAGGAGGCAGAAGAGACTCAGGTTCAATCCCTAGGTCAGGAAGGTCCCCTGGAAGAGGGGATGGCAACCAATTCCAGTATTCATGCCTGGAAAATCCCATGGACAGAAGAACCTGGTGCGCTACAGTCCATGGGGTCAAAAAGAGTTGGACATGATTGAAATGACTTAGCATATGCTGGGGTGTTTGGGAGCATCAAGACAATATGCAATGGAATAAAATCCTAAATCTTACATTTGGATGAGCATCATTGTTTGGAGTAATATTAATGGAATGGAGTTCAGTGTCCCAGTTTATGTCAAAGCAACAGTTGATCAGATTATTCTACTGAAGTTGCTCTATGTGGTCTTCTTGGATACTAATTTTTGTCTCATCAGGCCTATTTGCATGTTCTCCTCCCTTTCTCTCTCATATCTAGTTGGTCCAATGTGATGCCACACAAGACAAAAAGCTCAAATTGACAGAAGACTATGAACTGATAGATTAATAGATTTGAATTGATTTGTTTTTAAAGTTTTTTTCAATTAGCTGATTAATTAAAGATTTTGACTTACCAGAATGAATTGCTCCAACATTGCTTTAGAACTTTTCTTACTATATACAGTTCAATTTTGTGGTCTGGCAAACACCCAATAGCCATTCATCTAGTGCACATGCCTTTCTACAGCTGGATTTTCAAATATGATTATAAAGTTCATATGACAGAAGTGTCCTGAAAATAAATATGTCAGCAGGCTTTGCCTTATTTTATGCCTTTATTCTGGATGTAACATGACCTGATACACAGACGACACTCTGAGACATTTTGCCAGAGCTGTTCAAGTACAGCATCGTTTGAGGTCGTGGAAGGTGATTTAGAAACACCTGGGCTGAGTATTTCTCTCCATGCGTTAAATCCTAAAAGCCTTGCAGTTTTTATAGTCCTTTCGGGGAAAGACAGGAACTACATTAACACTTGTTAGTGTAACAGTTAATGCACTTCTGAGAAAATTTTTGTAAAAATACTGAAAATTATGCAAAAAATTAAAGGGAAAATTCAAAAAGGATTAATGTGCCATAGGTAGGACTCTATAGGTAGGACTTTTTAAAGAATGTATTTTTTAGGAGTATTTACATCTTTTATGGGCTTCCCAGGTGGCGCTAGAGGTAAAGAACCTGACTGCCAATGCAGGAGGCAGAAGAGACTCAGGTTCAATCCCTAGGTCAGGAAGGTCCCCTGGAAGAGGGGATGGCAACCAATTCCAGTATTCATGCCTGGAAAATCCCATGGACAGAAGAACCTGGTGCGCTACAGTCCATGGGGTCAAAAAGAGTTGGACATGATTGAAATGACTTAGCATATGCTGGGGTGTTTGGGAGCATCAAGACAATATGCAATGGAATAAAATCCTAAATCTTACATTTGGATGAGCATCATTGTTTGGAGTAATATTAATGGAATGGAGTTCAGTGTCCCAGTTTATGTCAAAGCAACAGTTGATCAGATTATTCTACTGAAGTTGCTCTATGTGGTCTTCTTGGATACTAATTTTTGTCTCATCAGGCCTATTTGCATGTTCTCCTCCCTTTCTCTCTCATATCTAGTTGGTCCAATGTGATGCCACACAAGACAAAAAGCTCAAATTGACAGAAGACTATGAACTGATAGATTAATAGATTCTAGCTGAAGAACTATTGAGTTGCTTCCTCTTGTCTGGAAGAGTAATTTTCAGCCAGTGTCATGGAAGGGCTGCATTATAGCTTGTGATGTAAATTTTTTCTTGAAGTGAGAAGTTTCATAGGCTATAAGATAACATTGCCACATGAAGTGCCAGATTTTTGAAAAAGCCCCCTCCCCCACGAGATAATGATTATGATAACTCTAACATGGCTAACATAGCTGAGTACTCTGACCGGGTTGAGTGGATTACATATATGATCTCATTTAAATCTTCCAGGAATCCTCCAATTAAAAATAAATAGAAAAAATATATCTACCAAGAATAATAACTAATAAAGACCTACTGTACAGCACAGGGAGCACTATTCAATACTCTGCAGTGCCCTATATGGGAATAGAATCCAAAAAGAGGGAATATATATATATATATATAACTGATTCACTTCGCTGTACAACAGAAACTAACACAACATTATAAATCAAATATACTCCAATAAAAAAGTTTTTAAATCTCCCAACAGTCCTACGAGGTAGATTTATGCTATGCCATCTCACTCTGAGATATCTCTATCAGTTATGTGATTAAGAAACCACTTCCAAGATTATTGGCTCACCCTATCAACCCCGGATGTGATTTTGTAGATGGTGAATCAGGCAGGGTTTTGCTGTCCAGTTCTTGATCTTGACCTGATGTAGGTGATCTGGCAGAGCCATAAACTTGTGATCACAAGTCAGTTTGAAGCTTCCTGGTCTAGGAAGGCTTTAGCTGAGACCTCAGGGCTCTGCTTTAACACAGTAACCCAGGTTTGTTCATGGGATGCCCCCCGGGCCCCCAAGTTCCAAAGCTGTACAGTGGAAATGTCAAGCCCTCCTGAAGCCCGATGACTCCAGCCCTCTAGGCTCGGTGGAGTTCAGTGTCCCATTTTAAGCTTCAGATTATTCTACTGAAGTTGCTCTATGTGGTCTTCTTGGATACTAATTTTTGTCTCATCAGGCCTATTTGCATGTTCTCCTCCCTTTCTCTCTCATATCTAGTTGGTCCAATGTGATGCCACACAAGACAAAAAGCTCAAATTGACAGAAGACTATGAACTGATAGATTAATAGATTCTAGCTGAAGAACTATTGAGTTGCTTCCTCTTGTCTGGAAGAGTAATTTTCAGCCAGTGTCATGGAAGGGCTGCATTATAGCTTGTGATGTAAATTTTTCTTGAAGTGAGAAGTTTCATAGGCTATAAGATAACATTGCCACATGAAGTGCCAGATTTTTGAAAAAGCCCCCTCCCCCACGAGATAATGATTATGATAACTCTAACATGGCTAACATAGCTGAGTACTCTGACCGGGTTGAGTGGATTACATATATGATCTCATTTAAATCTTCCAGGAATCCTCCAATTAAAAATAAATAGAAAAAATATATCTACCAAGAATAATAACTAATAAAGACCTACTGTACAGCACAGGGAGCACTATTCAATACTCTGCAGTGCCCTATATGGGAATAGAATCCAAAAAGAGGGAATATATATATATATATATAACTGATTCACTTCGCTGTACAACAGAAACTAACACAACATTATAAATCAAATATACTCCAATAAAAAAGTTTTTAAATCTCCCAACAGTCCTACGAGGTAGATTTATGCTATGCCATCTCACTCTGAGATATCTCTATCAGTTATGTGATTAAGAAACCACTTCCAAGATTATTGGCTCACCCTATCAACCCCGGATGTGATTTTGTAGATGGTGAATCAGGCAGGGTTTTGCTGTCCAGTTCTTGATCTTGACCTGATGTAGGTGATCTGGCAGAGCCATAAACTTGTGATCACAAGTCAGTTTGAAGCTTCCTGGTCTAGGAAGGCTTTAGCTGAGACCTCAGGGCTCTGCTTTAACCCAGTAACCCAGGTTTGTTCATGGGATGCCCCCCGGCCTCCAAGTTCCAAAGCTGTACAGTGGAAATGTCAAGCCCTCCTGAAGCCCAGACTGCGGACTCTCAGCCTCATTTCTAGTGCTTTCTGTTGGTCAGTACAAGTCACAAAGTCTACCAGTTTCCAAAGTTTGGAGGGAAAGATCTCACTGTTTTGGAAGGAGCTTCATGGTGACTATTTTTGTATTCCACCACTGTTTCTGAATCAAAGAGGTGTAGTGACCAAAGATCACACAGTTAATAAACAGTTTGACTTTCATATACTGTGGGATGTGATGGGTCATTTTTTGAGTTGTGTCTTGTTATTAAATTGTAAATGTTTTTTTCTGTATCCTGGCTACAAGTTTTTCCTCTGACATATGTGCAGTAAATATTTTCTCCCAGTTTTTGGCTTTCCTTTATTTTCTTAATAGTGTTTTATTTTAAGAGCAAATGTTTTTCATTTTAATGAAGTCCAACTTACCAATTATTTTCTTTCATGTCTTGTGCCTTTGGTATTCTGTTTAAGGATGAATGAGTGAATGAGAAGTGTAGCCCTAGAGGCCTAAGGGTATAATTTGAAGTGGTCCAAGTGTTTTATTTAAAAATGAATTTTGAATTTGACTTAATAGCTCCTCTTATTTACCTTCACATAAAAATAATGTCTTAGATAGGAATTTATCTAATACTTCAGCGTAAAAACTCATGTTTATTCCTTACCACAGAACTGCACACCTTCAGAACATAAGAACTCTAGACTGAGAATCAGAGATCTGGATGGCCACTTACCTCAGAAACTAATGACAGTATCATTCATAGTAAGTTCCAGTATAAATAAAAGTGATAAGGGGGGAAATTGCCAAATGTATTTACACATACACACGCAGATATGCACACATCTATAACGAACTCTGGCTTAATCTTTTCTCATCATTGACTATATTATTAGCTTTCTGTACAGATTCAACTATTCAACGGCTTATATATGTCTAAGCTACTAAAAATCCTTCCTGAATGAATAGCAGATGAACAAGCTGAATATAAATGAAAACAGATGCTTCAAAGAAGAGGATCCAGAATTGTCATCAGCTCTTCACAGTCACTACATGTTTTCCTAACAAGCTCATATGCCCATAGCACACTGCCAGACTTTATTGACTTCTTCCAAAATTCCTGTATGAAATTATGATTATGATCTCATACTGTTCAGGACTATTGGCTAAAAAGCATGCCTCCCCAGGACAAAGTCTACCAGTTTCCAAAGTTTGGAGGGAAAGATCTCACTGTTTTGGAAGGAGCTTCATGGTGACTATTTTTGTATTCCACCACTGTTTCTGAATCAAAGAGGTGTAGTGACCAAAGATCACACAGTTAATAAACAGTTTGACTTTCATATACTGTGGGATGTGATGGGTCATTTTTTGAGTTGTGTCTTGTTATTAAATTGTAAATGTTTTTTTCTGTATCCTGGCTACAAGTTTTTCCTCTGACATATGTGCAGTAAATATTTTCTCCCAGTTTTTGGCTTTCCTTTATTTTCTTAATAGTGTTTTATTTTAAGAGCAAATGTTTTTCATTTTAATGAAGTCCAACTTACCAATTATTTTCTTTCATGTCTTGTGCCTTTGGTATTCTGTTTAAGGATGAATGAGTGAATGAGAAGTGTAGCCCTAGAGGCCTAAGGGTATAATTTGAAGTGGTCCAAGTGTTTTATTTAAAAATGAATTTTGAATTTGACTTAATAGCTCCTCTTATTTACCTTCACATAAAAATAATGTCTTAGATAGGAATTTATCTAATACTTCAGCGTAAAAACTCATGTTTATTCCTTACCACAGAACTGCACACCTTCAGAACATAAGAACTCTAGACTGAGAATCAGAGATCTGGATGGCCACTTACCTCAGAAACTAATGACAGTATCATTCATAGTAAGTTCCAGTATAAATAAAAGTGATAAGGGGGGAAATTGCCAAATGTATTTACACATACACACGCAGATATGCACACATCTATAACGAACTCTGGCTTAATCTTTTCTCATCATTGACTATATTATTAGCTTTCTGTACAGATTCAACTATTCAACGGCTTATATATGTCTAAGCTACTAAAAATCCTTCCTGAATGAATAGCAGATGAACAAGCTGAATATAAATGAAAACAGATGCTTCAAAGAAGAGGATCCAGAATTGTCATCAGCTCTTCACAGTCACTACATGTTTTCCCTAACAAGCTCATATGCCCATAGCACACTGCCAGACTTTATTGACTTCTTCCAAAATTCCTGTATGAAATTATGATTATGATCTCATACTGTTCAGGACTATTGGCTAAAAAGCATGCCTCCCCAGGATGTTTTTCTTTTTCAAAGAAGCTGGTAACCGTAGGTGCACGGGAGGAGGGAAATGCTCATACATATTGGAGGATGTCCCTCGTGTAAACCCTGCTATCTGACCTCAGAATCTCCGAAGTTGAACTTCTTTCAAATCTGGCAATCTGGAGTCCCTCCAGATCTGGGGACACAAGTCAAGCAGAAAAGGAAACCCATTGCTCTTGTATTTTACATTCACATTCTTGTGACTTTAAAGTATATATTTTCCAGTTTAACCTATTGAAATATCATTATCCTTCTGAATATACACATACACTTACACTGTTAATACATTCACGATATATAAGAAAGGATGTGTGATAGACTTAGGAACACCTGGTCAGTGCATGTAAGAACGCCGCATGCACACACAGACCAGACTCCCTTGAACTTCTTGCGGATCTATTTGCCCCTCAACTACAGCAAGTCCTTTCCCTTAAAGAAATAACATAAACAACATAGAGTCTCAAGGATAGTTGTTGACTAGGGACGTGACTGAGTCCCAGTCTGCGCTGATTGGAAACATTTCCTGAATGCTTAAGCTATCAGTAAAAGAGGATTGAGTGAATGCATTCGGGGCTTTCCATCCAGGAGTTCAGGAATTCCCTGTTTCCATCCTTTCTGCTTTTCTCTGTCTATGCGTGCATTTCTTAACATCTCGCCACACCCACTATTCTTCCTGCACTGAACTGAGGTGCTGCTGCAAGATGGGTCTTACACAACATAAAACACAACATAACATAAAACATTGGTTTCTGCTCTAAAGGATAAACTCAACGTCTGTTTAAAACATATGTATAAGACATGTTTAAGACGTGAGAGTAGGTTAGATGGCCAATAACCGAATGTGGCAGCTGGAACTAAGGCGCATTACTGAGTTTTTACCCTCATTGGACAAATCTTAGAAATCAGAAAATTATACATTTCTTTACACAATCAGATTTAAGTGCCTAGAAAGATCTCATGGTCTATAACCCTGATACCATCTCTCTCTCTCTCTCTCTCTCTCTCTCTGTTTTTCTGACTCCTTTTCTAACAAAAACTGTTCATTTTCAAAAACAGATTGAGAGAGGGAAGGCATATTCAGACATGTGTGCACATGCAGATGGTGGAGTGAGGGGGGCATAGGCTTGTGAGAAGCATTTGTCATATATGTATATATACATACATATATATATATATATACATGTATTTGCTTATAAACAGATACACAAGTGTTAAAATATATTCCTATTATAACTACTAAAATTATGGTTCATTTTGATAGAAAGATGTTTAGCTCAAAATCTAGGTTCAGGCAACTATGCAGCAAGCAGAATTATAATAACCGTCTTTTCAGTGCTTTTTATATATGTCCTCTGTGAGGAGACTCAGGATGGAAAAACACTAAGAAACTGGCCCCAGAGAACTCAGGTTTCAAAAGCAACCTATGCAGCAAGACAGTTATTACTCTTGTTTGGGGAAACTTGGGAAATGCAGTGCATGTAAGAACGCCGCATGCACACACAGACCAGACTCCCTTGAACTTCTTGCGGATCTATTTGCCCCTCAACTACAGCAAGTCCTTTCCCTTAAAGAAATAACATAAACAACATAGAGTCTCAAGGATAGTTGTTGACTAGGGACGTGACTGAGTCCCAGTCTGCGCTGATTGGAAACATTTCCTGAATGCTTAAGCTATCAGTAAAAGAGGATTGAGTGAATGCATTCGGGGCTTTCCATCCAGGAGTTCAGGAATTCCCTGTTTCCATCCTTTCTGCTTTTCTCTGTCTATGCGTGCATTTCTTAACATCTCGCCACACCCACTATTCTTCCTGCACTGAACTGAGGTGCTGCTGCAAGATGGGTCTTACACAACATAAAACACAACATAACATAAAACATTGGTTTCTGCTCTAAAGGATAAACTCAACGTCTGTTTAAAACATATGTATAAGACATGTTTAAGACGTGAGAGTAGGTTAGATGGCCAATAACCGAATGTGGCAGCTGGAACTAAGGCGCATTACTGAGTTTTTACCCTCATTGGACAAATCTTAGAAATCAGAAAATTATACATTTCTTTACACAATCAGATTTAAGTGCCTAGAAAGATCTCATGGTCTATAACCCTGATACCATCTCTCTCTCTCTCTCTCTCTCTCTCTCTCTGTTTTTCTGACTCCTTTTCTAACAAAAACTGTTCATTTTCAAAAACAGATTGAGAGAGGGAAGGCATATTCAGACATGTGTGCACATGCAGATGGTGGAGTGAGGGGGGCATAGGCTTGTGAGAAGCATTTGTCATATATGTATATATACATACATATATATATATATATACATGTATTTGCTTATAAACAGATACACAAGTGTTAAAATATATTCCTATTATAACTACTAAAATTATGGTTCATTTTGATAGAAAGATGTTTAGCTCAAAATCTAGGTTCAGGCAACTATGCAGCAAGCAGAATTATAATAACCGTCTTTTCAGTGCTTTTTATATATGTCCTCTGTGAGGAGACTCAGGATGGAAAAACACTAAGAAACTGGCCCCAGAGAACTCAGGTTCATATCAAAGCAATGATTTCAGTGAGCTCCGGACTCTTTCATATTCCCGTACATAGAAAAACACTAAATTCCTTGACTTGAGTTTCCTTTAATTATCAACAATCTTATGATGTCCAGACTACCTTCCCTTTGTTGCAAAACTTCTATTAATATATAACCTGGTTCCTCCCTTCACCTCCTCAGAGTGTCCCTCTCAGGCTTACTTGAGATGCTGTCTTCTAGGCTTGATGTCCAAAAAATCCCACTGAATAAAACATAACTGTCAACTTTTAGGTTATGAATAATTTTTAAATCCACCTAGGGAAGTTAGTCAGGAAGAGCAGGATGGTATCCTCTGAGCTGGATTGAAACTACTGTCAAAAGCAGAACTGCTTCTTTCTGAGAAGCCTCAGCTGCACTTTGGGCCTTTGAACTGATTGAATAAGGTGACAGGTTATCAAAGATGATCTCTTTTACTTGCAGTCAATTGATTATTTTACTTTAATTACATCTAAAAAATTCATTGCAACACTTGGATAAGTGTTAATGAATAACCGAGGAGAATAGCTCAGCAAAGCTGACTCATCAAAAGAAAAAAAAAGAAAAGATCATCATGCCTAAATTTTTCAGAAATAGAATGACTGAGTCAAAGGGAATAGATTGTTTTTATTAATTTATTTTTATTTTACTTTTACAGAATTTTGTTGTTTACTGCTATATGTAAACCAGAATCAGCCATAGATATATACACATGACCCCTACCACATGAACTTCCCTCCCATCTCCCTCCCCATCCCATCCCTCTAGGTTGTTACAGAGCCCCTGTATAAGTTCCCTTAGTTTTATAGTGTATTCACATTGGTTGTCTCTTTTACATGTGGTAATGTAAGTTTCCATGTTTACTCTTTCCATACATGTCACCCATTCCTTCTCCCTGCCCAGTCCATAAGCCTGTCTATGTCTGTTTCTCCATTGCTGCTCTGCATATACATTTATCAGTACCATCTTTCTAGATTCCATATATATGTGTTAGTATACAATATTTGTCTTTCTCTTTCTGACTTACTTCACTCTGCATAATAGGTTCTAGATTCATCCACCTCATTAGGACTGACTCAAATATATTTTTTTATGGCTGAGAAATATTCCATTGTATATATGTATATATATATGTATACATATACATATATGTATATATGTATCCATTCATTTGCTGATGGACATCTAGGTTGTTTCCATGCTAGCGAAGTAATGTTTCAAATACTCCAAGTTAGGCTTCAACAGTATATGCACTGAGAACTTCCAGATGTACAAGCTTGATTTAGAAAAGGCAGAGGAACCAGAGATCAAATTGCCAGCATCTGTTGAATCATAGAAAGAGAAAGGAAATTCCAGATAATCATCTACTTCTGCTTCATTGAGTATGCTAAAACCTTTGACTGTGTGGATCACAACAACTGGAAAATTCTGAAAGCGATGAAAATACCACTACCTTACCTTCCTCCTGTGAAACCTGTATGCATGATAAGAAGCAACAATTAGAACTGGGCATGGAACAACAAACTGGCTCCAAATTGGGAAAGGAGTACTTCAAGGTTTTATCTTGTCACCTTGCTTATTTAATTTATATGTACTACCTGGGAAGCCCTCACAAATCTGAAACAAATATTTAAATCTCTTTTCTAATGGGTCGTGACAATTTTCTATGCTTTGCCACTCTATCCCTGCTTTTTCTTGGGGTACGTACCAGACTGCCTATGGTGTATGCATGCATGCTAAGTTGTTTCAGTCATGTCTAACCCTTTGTGACTCTATGGACGGCAGCCCACCAGGTTTATTTATCCATTGGATTCTCCAGGTAAGAATACTGGAGTGGTTTCTCATGCCTTTCTCCAGGGAATCTTCCCAGTGTGGGATTGAACCCAAGTCTCTTTCATCTTCTGTATTAGCAGATGGGTTCTTTATCACTTGTGCCACCTATGAATCAATAGCATGATTGATAAGTCTCCTAAAATAAAATAAAATAAAAAAGTGTTAGTGTCTTAAAATAAGCACAAGGCTTTCTGGCAGTATTTAAGGCTTTGCTTTCCCAAGACAGCTATTCTGCCTCCTCCCTGAACCCCGTAATGAGCCTCATTGATCAACTGCTCAGATCTATTTATAGGTGGGAATATGGATTATTATTTATTATCTACTCTTTACAGGGAATGTGTTATGTGTTTTGAGGGGAGAATCCTCAAAAAGTCTCAAGTCAAGACTAATTTTCAACAAAATATTGGATGTTACTGTATCGATGTTAAAGTTCATTTTCCTATATTTCTCTGGGAAACAGGACTAATTATGTCTTTAAACTCTACATGACCATAAACAAAAAGCAGACCTTTCTGAACTTCCTTGATGCTTTAGTAGACCTATTTAAAATAAAGAACTGCATTATTTTATCTTTAGAAAACTTATCATTAGGCCAAGCTTAGTGAAGTTATTTGAAGATGAGGTTTTTAATTTTTTTTACTTATTCTTACTTCTACTATGCACTATTTTTAAAAACTTGGACATATAGTTTAAGCCTTAAGCCTCATTTTTCTCATTTGTAAAATGAAGATAAGACTCTGTCGTGTGGTTATAGGCAGTTTAAATGAGCCAGTAGGTGTAAAATGTGTTGTACATAAGCTGAAATATGATGATGACGATGATGATAATGATGTGTGTGTGTGTGTGATGTGTGAATGAATATCCCCCTTCTTTATTTTCTGCTTTCAAGCAATTTAGAGGCAGGACAGAAAACTGCAACTGGCTTGCAAATCGTTTTTGATTTCTTCAAAGGCTGAAACCTTTCAGAGAATTTAGGTTTTGAAGGAAGTGAGATGGGGTTGTAATTTGAAAACAGAGATATAGTGCCTGGGAAGAACAGAAAGGAGAACTTCCTCTTCCAGAGAGCAGAGGGCCCTCAGGCTGAGGGAGTGGAGAATGGGGGTGTGGGTCCCAAAGGCAGAGGGGTCTACATGCTTAAGGGTGAAGCCTGAAGAGAACCAACTGAGCAAAGAAGATCTCACTGTCCACACCTCAGGGTTGGAGTCTGTTTGGTGCCCTTTTCCCTAAAAGACAGCTTTCTCCCTTTTCTCAGATTTAATTCCTTAAGATGAACACTTGGGGGAGACAGGGAAGACAACTTTATTCCACGTGTGCAAACACAGTAGTTTTCGAAAAACAGGAGCTGCTGTTTGCTACTTGTAGGCCAGCCAGGAGATAGCATTGCCAATGCTACTGATTGACTGCAAACGTCTCCGTGGTCTCAAAGCTTGATGTTTAACTGTTCAGCTAACGAATGTTTCAAAGCACCTAATTTAATTCAGTAGCTTAAAAACCTAATGCGGTTTCAGCTGGTAATTGAACTTTCACTGAGAGAATCATGTGCCTTGATTCTGAGAAATGAAATTAAAGACAAGTCCAAATGGATGCCATCCATTATCAATAAACATAAGCAGACCTTTCTGAACTTCCTTGATTTTCTAAAATAAAGAACTGCATTATTTTATCTTTAGAAAACTTATCATTAGGCCAAGCTTAGTGAAGTTATTTGAAGATGAGGTTTTTAATTTTTTTTACTTATTCTTACTTCTACTATGCACTATTTTTAAAAACTTGGACATATAGTTTAAGCCTTAAGCCTCATTTTTCTCATTTGTAAAATGAAGATAAGACTCTGTCGTGTGGTTATAGGCAGTTTAAATGAGCCAGTAGGTGTAAAATGTGTTGTACATAAGCTGAAATATGATGATGACGATGATGATAATGATGTGTGTGTGTGTGTGATGTGTGAATGAATATCCCCCTTCTTTATTTTCTGCTTTCAAGCAATTTAGAGGCAGGACAGAAAACTGCAACTGGCTTGCAAATCGTTTTTGATTTCTTCAAAGGCTGAAACCTTTCAGAGAATTTAGGTTTTGAAGGAAGTGAGATGGGGTTGTAATTTGAAAACAGAGATATAGTGCCTGGGAAGAACAGAAAGGAGAACTTCCTCTTCCAGAGAGCAGAGGGCCCTCAGGCTGAGGGAGTGGAGAATGGGGGTGTGGGTCCCAAAGGCAGAGGGGTCTACATGCTTAAGGGTGAAGCCTGAAGAGAACCAACTGAGCAAAGAAGATCTCACTGTCCACACCTCAGGGTTGGAGTCTGTTTGGTGCCCTTTTCCCTAAAAGACAGCTTTCTCCCTTTTCTCAGATTTAATTCCTTAAGATGAACACTTGGGGGAGACAGGGAAGACAACTTTATTCCACGTGTGCAAACACAGTAGTTTTCGAAAAACAGGAGCTGCTGTTTGCTACTTGTAGGCCAGCCAGGAGATAGCATTGCCAATGCTACTGATTGACTGCAAACGTCTCCGTGGTCTCAAAGCTTGATGTTTAACTGTTCAGCTAACGAATGTTTCAAAGCACCTAATTTAATTCAGTAGCTTAAAAACCTAATGCGGTTTCAGCTGGTAATTGAACTTTCACTGAGAGAATCATGTGCCTTGATTCTGAGAAATGAAATTAAAGACAAGTCCAAATGGATGCCATCCATTATCAATAAAGCATAATTTTTGATGAATATCTTACAAAACAAAATAAACTAATAATTCTTGAGTGATTTTTTTTATTTCATCATTGGATATTGGATGTTCTTGATGACTTCCGCAGATTCATTTTATAGGCAACATAGAAAACCACATCTGCAAAGCAAGATGCAGAGTGACTCCTTAAAGGTAATCCTCATTGTCATTGAAAGTGACAGGTTTTTGACAAAACTCAGTGTTCACTCTGAACTATTAGAGCAGTTCATTTTCCAACAGCAGGTGATTCCAAAAGGACACAATGGTTAAGGTGGACATTTAATTTGTGAGCTAAATCTTCGAAACCCCTGACTATTTATGTCGGGGAAACCTCAGGGTCACCTGCTTTTCTTACGGAAAAGAAACAGAACTGTCATAATATTTTGAACTCTAGATAAGCAAGAGATGTAGAACTGATGTGTTTCTGGTGTTCCATTTCAAGATAAGAACAATGCATTTCTTAAAGAAATACATAAAAACCGAAGCTATTGGAGCCACAGCATCGTGAAGAGGGCACCTTTGGAGACAGCTGGAGGTGCTGACATATTGCCCATGTGTCTGGACCTGCTGGGGTGGCCCCTGAGGTCAGAGAGTACACAGCTATCTCCCTGCAGACTCTGAAGGATCCTCTTCTTCTATCAAAGGCAGACAGAATCTCACCCCACAAAGGTCTCTTCACTTGTTTTTGCTTCCCTCAATGGCCAGTTGTTGTTTAAGAGCTTTCACAAATGTGGTTTCTCTGACCAGATCCAAACACTTGCCCCAAATTTTGCCTATTATGCTGATGCCTCTAATATGATTATTTTGATGCAGGACAAGAATCTGCCACATTATGAACCTTAAAACATAGAGGTCAGACTAGGCTAAGATACTGTGGGAAGGAAGGAGGGCACAGCTGCTCCTCTCCTGGAGAAGCCTTGGCTCATGGTTGCCTTTTCCAGTCTGGGAAAGGGTTCATCAGACTCAGTGCTGAATGTCAGCCCAGAATCCTGCTCTGATCCATTTTCTCCCAGTTATGATTTGGGAGGGTGCATTCTGTGGACAAAGTGCACAACACCTCAGGGAGAAGTCAGTGATGCTTGAAGGAAGCTAAGCTTGGCCGCTTATACTGTGAGGTAGGAGCGAACGTTCTAATCAACAGCCTTGTCATTTTATTCACTCACTCTGCCACCTTTGTAATTCAGCCCAGAAAATCAGTTGAGGATAAGAGAACTCATTGTGATCTTATAAGCAAGCACTGGGATGGCCCAGGGGTTGTTTGGTGCTCTACAGAAGATAGAGAAAGTAAAGGGTCTCTTCTGATGAACAACCTCCTCATGAAGGAGACTTACTGGCAAGTGATTCCAAAAGGACACAATGGTTAAGGTGGACATTTAATTTGTGAGCTAAATCTTCGAAACCCCTGACTATTTATGTCGGGGAAACCTCAGGGTCACCTGCTTTTCTTACGGAAAAGAAACAGAACTGTCATAATATTTTGAACTCTAGATAAGCAAGAGATGTAGAACTGATGTGTTTCTGGTGTTCCATTTCAAGATAAGAACAATGCATTTCTTAAAGAAATACATAAAAACCGAAGCTATTGGAGCCACAGCATCGTGAAGAGGGCACCTTTGGAGACAGCTGGAGGTGCTGACATATTGCCCATGTGTCTGGACCTGCTGGGGTGGCCCCTGAGGTCAGAGAGTACACAGCTATCTCCCTGCAGACTCTGAAGGATCCTCTTCTTCTATCAAAGGCAGACAGAATCTCACCCCACAAAGGTCTCTTCACTTGTTTTTGCTTCCCTCAATGGCCAGTTGTTGTTTAAGAGCTTTCACAAATGTGGTTTCTCTGACCAGATCCAAACACTTGCCCCAAATTTTGCCTATTATGCTGATGCCTCTAATATGATTATTTTGATGCAGGACAAGAATCTGCCACATTATGAACCTTAAAACATAGAGGTCAGACTAGGCTAAGATACTGTGGGAAGGAAGGAGGGCACAGCTGCTCCTCTCCTGGAGAAGCCTTGGCTCATGGTTGCCTTTTCCAGTCTGGGAAAGGGTTCATCAGACTCAGTGCTGAATGTCAGCCCAGAATCCTGCTCTGATCCATTTTCTCCCAGTTATGATTTGGGAGGGTGCATTCTGTGGACAAAGTGCACAACACCTCAGGGAGAAGTCAGTGATGCTTGAAGGAAGCTAAGCTTGGCCGCTTATACTGTGAGGTAGGAGCGAACGTTCTAATCAACAGCCTTGTCATTTTATTCACTCACTCTGCCACCTTTGTAATTCAGCCCAGAAAATCAGTTGAGGATAAGAGAACTCATTGTGATCTTATAAGCAAGCACTGGGATGGCCCAGGGGTTGTTTGGTGCTCTACAGAAGATAGAGAAAGTAAAGGGTCTCTTCTGATGAACAACCTCCTCATGAAGGAGACTTACTGGCAAGTGTTCACTGATGAAAAGCCTGGAGTCAAAATGAAAGAAACTGGCAACAATTAAAAATGATAAGCTAAGGGTTTCCCTGGTGGTCCAGTGGTTAAGCCCCTGGAGCTTCCACTGCAGTGGTTCAAGTTCAATCCCTGGTTGAGGAACTAAGATCCTTTAGGCACAGTCTTCAGCCAAAAAAAGTGGGGACAGCCTAGGTAGATGACAGCTCTGTTTTGGTCGTTGTTTTAGAAAAAAGGTCACTTAGAGAAGTATCCATTCCTCTCCTGCATATCTGGTCAAAGAGTGGGGACAGGTTATGATTGACTTTAACTAATCCTTATCACTGCTTCAGGGAGAATAAGACTGATGGCTTAAATGAATGGAAAAGCATGTGTATTTTTAGGATTTAACCCCCTTGTGCTTTGACTTGCTCATTTATTTGTTCAGTACATTTCAGTTACTCATCAGTCATGTTTCAGGTACTCTGGCCAGCACCACAGATGCTCTTTCTAGAAAACCTGAGCATGATTTTGATAATCCTAGTGATGAATTGAGCAGCTCACTTTACTTCTCTGAGCTACACATACATTAAGAAATTGTGAACATAAATTGCTCTAACCCAAACAACACAGTTTTTGTGACTCTCAGACCACAAAACAGAATATTAGAGAAAAACTACTGCTGTCTAATAAGGGTTCTTATATCTTGGGGGTAAGTGCTAACACTTCATGAAACATGCATGAAAGATTGTGAGATAAAACATCTCCTCCATTTGGAGCTAGATATTAATAACTACAATTCAAAACTGAACTGAATCACTTTATACTTGAAACTAACACAACATTGTAAATCAACTATATTTCTAAAGAAATTTTCCTCATTAAAGATCCTGTCATTAATAATAGAATGAAAAGACAAGCTACATCCTAGTAGACAATGTTTTGAAACTGCTCATCTAACAAAGGAATTATACTTAGAATATATAAAGGACCTTCAAAAGTCAGCAGCAAAAATTAAAAAGTTAAAGGAAAATGGGCCAAAGTAAACAGTGAGCGCAACCTGGGGGCCTTTTCCCGGGGTGGTTAAGGGGGGCCCCTTGGAGACTTACTGGCAAGTGTTCACTGATGAAAAGCCTGGAGTCAAAATGAAAGAAACTGGCAACAATTAAAAATGATAAGCTAAGGGTTTCCCTGGTGGTCCAGTGGTTAAGCCCCTGGAGCTTCCACTGCAGTGGTTCAAGTTCAATCCCTGGTTGAGGAACTAAGATCCTTTAGGCACAGTCTTCAGCCAAAAAAAGTGGGGACAGCCTAGGTAGATGACAGCTCTGTTTTGGTCGTTGTTTTAGAAAAAAGGTCACTTAGAGAAGTATCCATTCCTCTCCTGCATATCTGGTCAAAGAGTGGGGACAGGTTATGATTGACTTTAACTAATCCTTATCACTGCTTCAGGGAGAATAAGACTGATGGCTTAAATGAATGGAAAAGCATGTGTATTTTTAGGATTTAACCCCCTTGTGCTTTGACTTGCTCATTTATTTGTTCAGTACATTTCAGTTACTCATCAGTCATGTTTCAGGTACTCTGGCCAGCACCACAGATGCTCTTTCTAGAAAACCTGAGCATGATTTTGATAATCCTAGTGATGAATTGAGCAGCTCACTTTACTTCTCTGAGCTACACATACATTAAGAAATTGTGAACATAAATTGCTCTAACCCAAACAACACAGTTTTTGTGACTCTCAGACCACAAAACAGAATATTAGAGAAAAACTACTGCTGTCTAATAAGGGTTCTTATATCTTGGGGGTAAGTGCTAACACTTCATGAAACATGCATGAAAGATTGTGAGATAAAACATCTCCTCCATTTGGAGCTAGATATTAATAACTACAATTCAAAACTGAACTGAATCACTTTATACTTGAAACTAACACAACATTGTAAATCAACTATATTTCTAAAGAAATTTTCCTCATTAAAGATCCTGTCATTAATAATAGAATGAAAAGACAAGCTACATCCTAGTAGACAATGTTTTGAAACTGCTCATCTAACAAAGGAATTATACTTAGAATATATAAAGGACCTTCAAAAGTCAGCAGCAAAAAATTAAAAAGTTAGAAAATGGGCAAAATCTGTAAACAGGTATTTCCCAAGGAGAAGATGTAGACAGCATGTAAGCACACGAAAAAGAAATCTAGCATTATTAACCATTACGAAAACACACCTGAGAGCCACAACAAGGCATCAGTATACACCTGTCAGTATGTATCATAAAAAATAGTAGTAAGACCAAACACTGGCAAAGATGATGAAAACCTGAATCTCTCACACATTGATGATGTGCATCTAAAATAGTACAACTACTCTGAAGAGTTTGGCAGTTTTCCCATGGGAATCTATATGCTATTTTTGCAACATCATACGAATCTCTATTTCGTAATAAAAGTTTAAAGGAGTCACATGTCAGTCATGGTAAGATGGGAATCCATTCATGATCTTGTTGCATTGATGAAAATGATATTATTGATAATGATCTAATATAATAGATATACAGAGTTTTTTCTTTTTTATAGTTTTTTTTTTAAGTTTTTACCTCTAGTTGTTTCAGATTAAAATATCTAAAACAGTTTAGCCATTTGAGAGAATCCTTTTAAAATTCTAGTGCATGCCTTGCTATACCAGAGATGTTTTAGTTGAAAAAATTCAGAGGTACCACTGGATGGCAGTAGAGGTTTGTGTTTCGTTCGGACTGTTGTGGTGGGGAGGGGGCGGAAGGCTGAAAAAACACGGGACATATTTGGCTCTGCTTTCAGAACCAAAAAACCCCCCTGTAATAACAGAACTTATTGGTAATTAGCAAAGTTTAAGCTGCAAATATTATTATTAAAAAAATGATCAGTGTTGTGCAAGTTTTATAAATCCTGCAATAAGTAACACAAATTGTGAAAGATCATAGGCAAAGTAAACTTTGTAAAATGAATCTTGGGCTAACAGTCTGGATAAAGATGAACAACTTCAGAGAAAAAAGTTTGGCATTGAGCTTGGTGATGGCAAGTGAGCTTTTCTGATTCGAAATGTTAAGGACTTTCAGAAATTTTTAACTATTCTTTTATTTCTGTCTCCTCTCACTAATGATTCAAATAGAATGAAAAGACAAGCTACATCCTAGTAGACAATGTTTTGAAACTGCTCATCTAACAAAGGAATTATACTTAGAATATATAAAGGACCTTCAAAAGTCAGCAGCAAAAAATTAAAAAGTTAGAAAATGGGCAAAATCTGTAAACAGGTATTTCCCAAGGAGAAGATGTAGACAGCATGTAAGCACACGAAAAAGAAATCTAGCATTATTAACCATTACGAAAACACACCTGAGAGCCACAACAAGGCATCAGTATACACCTGTCAGTATGTATCATAAAAAATAGTAGTAAGACCAAACACTGGCAAAGATGATGAAAACCTGAATCTCTCACACATTGATGATGTGCATCTAAAATAGTACAACTACTCTGAAGAGTTTGGCAGTTTTCCCATGGGAATCTATATGCTATTTTTGCAACATCATACGAATCTCTATTTCGTAATAAAAGTTTAAAGGAGTCACATGTCAGTCATGGTAAGATGGGAATCCATTCATGATCTTGTTGCATTGATGAAAATGATATTATTGATAATGATCTAATATAATAGATATACAGAGTTTTTTCTTTTTTATAGTTTTTTTTTTAAGTTTTTACCTCTAGTTGTTTCAGATTAAAATATCTAAAACAGTTTAGCCATTTGAGAGAATCCTTTTAAAATTCTAGTGCATGCCTTGCTATACCAGAGATGTTTTAGTTGAAAAAATTCAGAGGTACCACTGGATGGCAGTAGAGGTTTGTGTTTCGTTCGGACTGTTGTGGTGGGGAGGGGGCGGAAGGCTGAAAAAACACGGGACATATTTGGCTCTGCTTTCAGAACCAAAAAACCCCCCTGTAATAACAGAACTTATTGGTAATTAGCAAAGTTTAAGCTGCAAATATTATTATTAAAAAAATGATCAGTGTTGTGCAAGTTTTATAAATCCTGCAATAAGTAACACAAATTGTGAAAGATCATAGGCAAAGTAAACTTTGTAAAATGAATCTTGGGCTAACAGTCTGGATAAAGATGAACAACTTCAGAGAAAAAAGTTTGGCATTGAGCTTGGTGATGGCAAGTGAGCTTTTCTGATTCGAAATGTTAAGGACTTTCAGAAATTTTTAACTATTCTTTTATTTCTGTCTCCTCTCACTAATGATTCTGCAAAGGTCATCTGCTTGTCATTTCTTTTTAATTTAACTTTATTTTTTATTTTATATCGGAGTTTAGTTTGTTTTACAATATTGTATTAATTTCAGGTATACAGCGAAGTGATTCAGTTATGAAAAGAGAAAAATAAAAATGGAAATGTTAGTCATTTTGTGATGCTCGATTCTTTGCAACCAGGTCCCTCTATCCATGGATTTCTCCAGGCAAGAATATTGGAGTGGACAGTCATTCTCTTCTCCAGTGAATCTTCCTGATCCAGGAACTGAACTCGGGTCTCTCATATTGCAGGGAGATTCTTAACCATCTAGGCCATTATATCTATTCTTTTTCAGTTTTTTTCCCCCATTTAGGTTATTATAGAATATTGAGTGGAATTCCCTGTGCTACACAGAAGTTCCTTATTGATTATCTATTTTATATATAGTGCTATAATATATAGCTTATACCCACCTTCACCTTATCATTTCTTAACTAGGAAAAAAGTTTTCCTCTTTTAGATTACAGATTAAAACTATATGAGGCAGTGGAACAAAATTCTGCTGTTTTTTGTGTTATCACATTTCAAAATACTAACTTCTCATCTTGATAAAGCTGAGAGAAAAAAGTCTCTATATCATTTGCTGGGTTTTCTGTGCAGTTTACTTGCTAGGGACACACTGACTTAGTATCAAGGTTCAAGAGATGGTGTGTGGAGGAGGGAAAACGGAGTAGAGGGACTTAAAAACACGGGACATATTTGGCTCTGCTTTCAGAACCAAAAACCCCCTGTAATAACAGAACTTATTGGTAATTAGCAAAGTTTAAGCTGCAAATATTATTATTAAAAAAATGATCAGTGTTGTGCAAGTTTTATAAATCCTGCAATAAGTAACACAAATTGTGAAAGATCATAGGCAAAGTAAACTTTGTAAAATGAATCTTGGGCTAACAGTCTGGATAAAGATGAACAACTTCAGAGAAAAAAGTTTGGCATTGAGCTTGGTGATGGCAAGTGAGCTTTTCTGATTCGAAATGTTAAGGACTTTCAGAAATTTTTAACTATTCTTTTATTTCTGTCTCCTCTCACTAATGATTCTGCAAAGGTCATCTGCTTGTCATTTCTTTTTAATTTAACTTTATTTTTTATTTTATATCGGAGTTTAGTTTGTTTTACAATATTGTATTAATTTCAGGTATACAGCGAAGTGATTCAGTTATGAAAAGAGAAAAATAAAAATGGAAATGTTAGTCATTTTGTGATGCTCGATTCTTTGCAACCAGGTCCCTCTATCCATGGATTTCTCCAGGCAAGAATATTGGAGTGGACAGTCATTCTCTTCTCCAGTGAATCTTCCTGATCCAGGAACTGAACTCGGGTCTCTCATATTGCAGGGAGATTCTTAACCATCTAGGCCATTATATCTATTCTTTTTCAGTTTTTTTCCCCCATTTAGGTTATTATAGAATATTGAGTGGAATTCCCTGTGCTACACAGAAGTTCCTTATTGATTATCTATTTTATATATAGTGCTATAATATATAGCTTATACCCACCTTCACCTTATCATTTCTTAACTAGGAAAAAAGTTTTCCTCTTTTAGATTACAGATTAAAACTATATGAGGCAGTGGAACAAAATTCTGCTGTTTTTTGTGTTATCACATTTCAAAATACTAACTTCTCATCTTGATAAAGCTGAGAGAAAAAAGTCTCTATATCATTTGCTGGGTTTTCTGTGCAGTTTACTTGCTAGGGACACACTGACTTAGTATCAAGGTTCAAGAGATGGTGTGTGGAGGAGGGAAAACGGAGTAGAGGGACCTTTAAACATATAATCTTAGTCTTTGATTAAAAACTGACTTAAGAAAAGAGAGAGAGAGAGGTTCTATGCTTTTCTTCCTAGATGTTAATGGAAAAGGTTAACCCATTCATAGCTCTCATTCTAACTATGTGTTGTCAACAAAAATATTTCTGAGGTGTTTATTTGCATATGTTACTTCAATATGGCTCTCTAATTAGGAGACATATTCAAATCTCGGTGAAAAAAATCACAGAAGTGTCAGAGCAACTTTTCACATGAGTCAGGCAACAGAACAATTTTTATAAACAAATGGCATGCCTTTTACAATGTCAGTGAAACCTTACGGATGCTAGATGATGGAAGAGTGAAATTTCTATGAGACATCCATGATGGGGTTTGAGGTTGAAGGTGCCAGTAAAGAAAGGGCTCACATGGGGAATTCTGTGGTGGTCCAGTGGTTAAGAATCTGCCTTCCAATGCAGCAGATGTAGGTTTGATCCCTGTTCAGGGAACTAAGACCTCACATACATTGGGGTAACTAAGGGCACATGCCAATGACTATGTGTGCACCACAGAGAAGATCCAGCATAGCTGACTTTCTTTCTTTTCTTTTTAAAGGAGAAAGGGCTGGCATTCTTCCCACCCCAAAGCAGTTGATCAGTAAATCCTGTTGACTGTGAGTCTGACTGAGATCAGAAGTGATTAATTCATGGTAGATTCATAGTACACTAGATGGTTTAAAAGCAAACAGACATTCTTAATGCTTTAGTAGAGAGAAATATCTAATATTCTCTCATTTCCTTTATCCACATCAGCAAACCTTAAATTTATTCTCTTTTCAAATTTTTTCCTTTATCACGAAGTTCCTTATTGATTATCTATTTTATATATAGTGCTATAATATATAGCTTATACCCACCTTCACCTTATCATTTCTTAACTAGGAAAAAAGTTTTCCTCTTTTAGATTACAGATTAAAACTATATGAGGCAGTGGAACAAAATTCTGCTGTTTTTTGTGTTATCACATTTCAAAATACTAACTTCTCATCTTGATAAAGCTGAGAGAAAAAAGTCTCTATATCATTTGCTGGGTTTTCTGTGCAGTTTACTTGCTAGGGACACACTGACTTAGTATCAAGGTTCAAGAGATGGTGTGTGGAGGAGGGAAAACGGAGTAGAGGGACCTTTAAACATATAATCTTAGTCTTTGATTAAAAACTGACTTAAGAAAAGAGAGAGAGAGAGGTTCTATGCTTTTCTTCCTAGATGTTAATGGAAAAGGTTAACCCATTCATAGCTCTCATTCTAACTATGTGTTGTCAACAAAAATATTTCTGAGGTGTTTATTTGCATATGTTACTTCAATATGGCTCTCTAATTAGGAGACATATTCAAATCTCGGTGAAAAAAATCACAGAAGTGTCAGAGCAACTTTTCACATGAGTCAGGCAACAGAACAATTTTTATAAACAAATGGCATGCCTTTTACAATGTCAGTGAAACCTTACGGATGCTAGATGATGGAAGAGTGAAATTTCTATGAGACATCCATGATGGGGTTTGAGGTTGAAGGTGCCAGTAAAGAAAGGGCTCACATGGGGAATTCTGTGGTGGTCCAGTGGTTAAGAATCTGCCTTCCAATGCAGCAGATGTAGGTTTGATCCCTGTTCAGGGAACTAAGACCTCACATACATTGGGGTAACTAAGGGCACATGCCAATGACTATGTGTGCACCACAGAGAAGATCCAGCATAGCTGACTTTCTTTCTTTTCTTTTTAAAGGAGAAAGGGCTGGCATTCTTCCCACCCCAAAGCAGTTGATCAGTAAATCCTGTTGACTGTGAGTCTGACTGAGATCAGAAGTGATTAATTCATGGTAGATTCATAGTACACTAGATGGTTTAAAAGCAAACAGACATTCTTAATGCTTTAGTAGAGAGAAATATCTAATATTCTCTCATTTCCTTTATCCACATCAGCAAACCTTAAGAATTCTGATTCTCACTATTTTTCAAGAGAAGAACAAAGGTGTTTATTTTCTCTGTGGTTCTGTAAGTCAGTAATAAAACAGTTAATTCTTGAATAACATGTTTGCTATACCTGATGAGATGTGGCAATTAAAATGTCATTAACCCTTCAGGGTTTATCCATTTTTTACTTTTGCTTTAGCTTTGATAAAAATAGGATCTTGGACTTTGAAATCAGACACCTTCCTGAAGAAAATTATCTGAGGCTTCTGAGGCTAATACAGATAAATAGTTAATACTGGTTCTTACAGATCCCCCGGGCTGTATATTTTTGATTATTTCTCCCCTCAGTTTTATTTTTCTCAAAAACTGGACACATGTTAAGGCACTTAATAATCTTGTATTCTTTATTTTAACGTGTATTCTTTATTTTAATGTATTCATTTTTGGCTATTCTGGGTTTTCACTTGTGCCACAGGCTCTTTTCTTGTTGCAGGGAGTGGGGCTACTCTCTCGTTGAGGTGAGCAGGCTTCTTGTGGCGTTGACTTCTCTTGTTGTGGAACTCAGGCTCTAATGCCCACGGGCTTCAGTAATTGTGACCAATGGGCTCCATCGTTGAGGCTCCAAGGCTCTAGAGCACAGGCTCCATTGTTGTGACTCACAGGCTTCACTGCTCCACAGCATGTGGGATCCTCTCGGCTCAGGAATCGAACCCATGTCTCCTGCATTGGCAGGCCAACTCTTCACCACTGAGCTACTAGGGAAGCCCAAACATGTTTTTTTTTTAACTTTTATTTATTTATTTTTGGCTGTGCTGGGTCTTTGTTGATGTGTGGGTTTAGCTGCTCTGTGGTATGTGGGATCTTCCCGGATCAGGGATTGAACCTGTGTCTCCTGCATTGGCAGACAGGTTCTTATCCACTGAGCCACAAGGGAAACCCCACATGTATTTTTAATTCTCCTTACTCTAGTATCTCCAATCTTTTTAACCCCTGCATTTTCCTTCTCCTTCTTCTTCTTTTTTTATTTATTTACTTTTTGATGTTGCTGTTTTCACTTGAAAAAAAAAATCTATCCTTGATCCAGGTGTATATTTTTGGAGGGGGAGAGGGGTATATGTAATACAGTTAGTGACAGACAGGCATTCAGAGAATATGGCTCTGGATCTCAGAATCTAGGTGTCATGTTACATATTAAACCTGTCCTGTCAGGGTTTAATATTGTCATTTTCAGACAAAGCTTTGACTTTACCTGTTTGTTTCTTGCAGTTGGTTGCTAGGAGGTTCTTAAGTGGCTTGTTTCTAGTACTTTTAGGAAAAGCACCAGGGGAATAGATGAATGTTTCACTGTAGGAGTTAATTTTATTCCTGTGCTCAGCATCAGCATCCGATGAAGCGCATTGCTGAGAAAATGCCCAAACATTGGTAGGAAAGAAATTGAGCATTGCATCATGAAGAAGAGGCCTTTTGGAATAAAACTCACTGCAAACTTCAATACTTCATGCTTTAAAATAGTAACAGATGTCAGAGGGTTTTCCTCCAAACATGCCACAGAATGACCTGATTGCCACTGTTTGTTGTTTACATGGAAACTGTCTTTAAATGGTCAGATTGGCTCTTAAGTAGCATTATGTCTCATTTCTGACCTGTGGCGTTTTCTTCTCTTGTTGTGGAACTCAGGCTCTAATGCCCACGGGCTTCAGTAATTGTGACCAATGGGCTCCATCGTTGAGGCTCCAAGGCTCTAGAGCACAGGCTCCATTGTTGTGACTCACAGGCTTCACTGCTCCACAGCATGTGGGATCCTCTCGGCTCAGGAATCGAACCCATGTCTCCTGCATTGGCAGGCCAACTCTTCACCACTGAGCTACTAGGGAAGCCCAAACATGTTTTTTTTTTAACTTTTATTTATTTATTTTTGGCTGTGCTGGGTCTTTGTTGATGTGTGGGTTTAGCTGCTCTGTGGTATGTGGGATCTTCCCGGATCAGGGATTGAACCTGTGTCTCCTGCATTGGCAGACAGGTTCTTATCCACTGAGCCACAAGGGAAACCCCACATGTATTTTTAATTCTCCTTACTCTAGTATCTCCAATCTTTTTAACCCCTGCATTTTCCTTCTCCTTCTTCTTCTTTTTTTATTTATTTACTTTTTGATGTTGCTGTTTTCACTTGAAAAAAAAAATCTATCCTTGATCCAGGTGTATATTTTTGGAGGGGGAGAGGGGTATATGTAATACAGTTAGTGACAGACAGGCATTCAGAGAATATGGCTCTGGATCTCAGAATCTAGGTGTCATGTTACATATTAAACCTGTCCTGTCAGGGTTTAATATTGTCATTTTCAGACAAAGCTTTGACTTTACCTGTTTGTTTCTTGCAGTTGGTTGCTAGGAGGTTCTTAAGTGGCTTGTTTCTAGTACTTTTAGGAAAAGCACCAGGGGAATAGATGAATGTTTCACTGTAGGAGTTAATTTTATTCCTGTGCTCAGCATCAGCATCCGATGAAGCGCATTGCTGAGAAAATGCCCAAACATTGGTAGGAAAGAAATTGAGCATTGCATCATGAAGAAGAGGCCTTTTGGAATAAAACTCACTGCAAACTTCAATACTTCATGCTTTAAAATAGTAACAGATGTCAGAGGGTTTTCCTCCAAACATGCCACAGAATGACCTGATTGCCACTGTTTGTTGTTTACATGGAAACTGTCTTTAAATGGTCAGATTGGCTCTTAAGTAGCATTATGTCTCATTTCTGCTTTCTCAGCCAGGTAACAAGAGGCAGTTACTCCATTTTTACTGATGCCAGCATTAAAGGAGAGAGTGAGAAGACGCTGGGGAAAATGGTTTCCGAACTCTTGAGAAGCATTTGGCTATACATACCAAAGTGCTGTTTGCTTCTGTGAGCAGATGATTAATCTGTGTTATCAAATTCACAACTGAAATCAGGGAAGGTAGGAAAAAAGAAAGAAAGAAAGAAAGATTCAAGATTGTTTTAATACCTAGTACATGATGGGCACTGTGCTAAGCACTATAAAACCCTTTTTTATCATCAAATCTTTACAGGCTTAGGATGAAAATTTCTTTTTACACACAAGGAAACTGGAATTCAGAAAGGTGAAATGACTTAAGTGTACATAGCTTGAAAAAAGTAAAACATGATTCTTATCTTTTTTTTAGCTTTTTTTCATTATTATTTTTTTTAACACCATAGCATTTCTTATTGGTTATAGCCAATTAACTAAGGAAGGGAATGGCAACCCACTCCAGTATTCTTGCCTGGAGAATTTCATGGACAGAGGAGCCTGGTGGGCTATAGTCTTTGGAGTTGCAAAGAATCAAACACGACTGAGCGACTAACACACACAACACATAGATGGTTAACAATGTGAGTGGACATTGTTTTAGGTGACAGCAAAGGAATTCAGCCATACATATCCATGTATCCATTCTCCCCCAAACTCCCCTCTCAACCAGGCTGCCACATAACATTGAGCAGTGTTCCCTGTGCTATATAGTAGGA
This sequence comes from Tragulus kanchil, assembly GCA_022376925.1. Lineage (NCBI taxonomy): Eukaryota > Metazoa > Chordata > Mammalia > Artiodactyla > Tragulidae > Tragulus > Tragulus kanchil. The sequence goes on from JAIOJX010000023.1 coordinate 137,731,027, forward strand.
CCTTGTTGGTTATCCATTTTAAATATAGCAATGTGTACAAGTTGATCCCAAAGTCCCTAACTATCCCTTCCCTGAATTCCTTCCCCCTTGGCAGAAACATCTACAGCATAAGCTTGTAGAACATGGTTTTAAGTCCTGATTTGTCTACCAGAAGATGTAATGCTTTTTGGACCACTTGTGCACTATTGGTGGAAATATAAATTGGGTTTTAAAACTTGCAAACTCAATACTTCATGCTTTAAAATAGTAACAGATGTCAGAGGGTTTTCCTCCAAACATGCCACAGAATGACCTGATTGCCACTGTTTGTTGTTTACATGGAAACTGTCTTTAAATGGTCAGATTGGCTCTTAAGTAGCATTATGTCTCATTTCTGCTTTCTCAGCCAGGGAACAAGAGGCAGTTACTCCATTTGTACTGATGCCAGCATTAAAGGAGAGAGTGAGAAGACGCTGGGGAAAATGGTTTCCGAACTCTTGAGAAGCATTTGGCTATACATACCAAAGTGCTGTTTGCTTCTGTGAGCAGATGATTAATCTGTGTTATCAAATTCACAACTGAAATCAGGGAAGGTAGGAAAAAAGAAAGAAAGAAAGAAAGATTCAAGATTGTTTTAATACCTAGTACATGATGGGCACTGTGCTAAGCACTATAAAACCCTTTTTTATCATCAAATCTTTACAGGCTTAGGATGAAAATTTCTTTTTACACACAAGGAAACTGGAATTCAGAAAGGTGAAATGACTTAAGTGTACATAGCTTGAAAAAAGTAAAACATGATTCTTATCTTTTTTTTAGCTTTTTTTCATTATTATTTTTTTTAACACCATAGCATTTCTTATTGGTTATAGCCAATTAACTAAGGAAGGGAATGGCAACCCACTCCAGTATTCTTGCCTGGAGAATTTCATGGACAGAGGAGCCTGGTGGGCTATAGTCTTTGGAGTTGCAAAGAATCAAACACGACTGAGCGACTAACACACACAACACATAGATGGTTAACAATGTGAGTGGACATTGTTTTAGGTGACAGCAAAGGAATTCAGCCATACATATCCATGTATCCATTCTCCCCCAAACTCCCCTCTCAACCAGGCTGCCACATAACATTGAGCAGTGTTCCCTGTGCTATATAGTAGGACCTTGTTGGTTATCCATTTTAAATATAGCAATGTGTACAAGTTGATCCCAAAGTCCCTAACTATCCCTTCCCTGAATTCCTTCCCCCTTGGCAGAAACATCTACAGCATAAGCTTGTAGAACATGGTTTTAAGTCCTGATTTGTCTACCAGAAGATGTAATGCTTTTTGGACCACTTGTGCACTATTGGTGGAAATATAAATTGGTGTGACTGTTATGGGAAACAGTGTGGAAACACTTCAGAAAGTCAAAAATAGAACTAATCATGTAATCCATCAATCCCTCTTTGGAGTATGCACCCAGAGGAAATTAAATAAGTATCTCAAAGTGAAGGCTGCACTTCCAAGTTCACTGTAGCATTATTCCCAATAGCAAATATATGAAAGCAACTTCTATATATGTTGACAGATGAATGAATAAAGATAGTGTGATGTGAGAAAAGGTATATGAAGCACTTAGCATAGTACATCATGAAGCAAATTGCTGCCTTTTCCAATAGTGCACTGGTTTTGAGAGATTTGTTGTTGCTGTTGTTCAGTTGTTGAGCCATGTTCCAGTCTTTGACTCCATGGATTGCCACACACTAGGCTTCCCTTGTCCTCCACTATCTCCCAGAGTTTGTTGAAATTCATGTAAATTGAGTCGGTGATGCCATCCAACCATCTCATCTTCTGCTACCCTTATCCTTTTGTCTTCAATCTTTCCCAGCATCAGGGTCTTTTCCAATGAGTCATGTCTTGACATCAGGTGGCCAAAAATCAGAGCTTCAGCTCCAGCAATAGTCCTTCAAATAAATATTCAGGGTTGATTTACTTTAGAATTGACTGGTTTGATCTCCTTGCAGTCCAAGGGACTCACAAGTATCTTCTCCAGAACCATGGTTCAAAAGCACCAGTTCTTTGGTACTTAGCCTTCTTTATGGTCCAGCTCTCAATCTGTGCATGACTATTGGAAAGATCACAGCTTTGACTATATGGACCTTTGTTGACAAAGTAATGTCTCTGCAAAACCCAGCTGAGCAAGTTTAAAGATTGATTTAGCTGTGTTTCATGATTCATGAATCCGAGAGCACCCTATTTAGCAGGCAGAAAGGAGTTCTGGGAAGCTGTGCAAAATGGAAGACTTTTCTAGGCAGAAAGGGGTGGAAAAAGGAAATTTCTAACAAAAAGTGGATTGTTTCCAACAAGGTCAACTTCCTTTGGGGTACGGGTGGGATTCTATCCTGAAGGTGACTTCACTAGGACTGATCAGGCAATTCCAGATTGTTTGGTTAAAGGTCACATTTCTGGGAGAGGTGCAAACTAATTAGGTTAGATATTAAGTCTCAATTTGCTGTTATGTGAAGCCTGTGACTCCATTCTGGGCTTCTCTTTCCATTTTTTTAAAACAATCTCCCCTTCTGACATTTGCTCAGCTTCACCGAATGGTGTGGTCAAATTGCAAGGCATTAAGGTTTCCAGCTCCCATTCTGAAGTTCTTGCAGTTGATCCATGCATGGTAGTCATAATGATTTTGTGATTTTAATCTTTCTGATATTCACAGCCCACAACTTTAGGTTCATAATTTTTAGATCAGTCTTTCTTTTTTTCCCTTTTTAAATATTTCAGTTGTAGGGAGATGTGCTTGGTGGTGAGTGACTATGAACAGGCGCTGAAAACCCTTGGGAGTATAGAACATGCTAGGGGGACTCTGTGTCTATTGTGTGCAGGATAATTCCCAATTTCTGGAGTGCATGTCAGAATCTTAGTCTTTAAGATCCAAACAAATCAAAATCAAATAAGTCAGAAAGAAAGACTCCATTGATGAAGTCACCTTGTTAAGCCCAGTGCTTGTTCAGTGATCTTATGTAAATTGTAAATATGTTTCAATTTCCCTAGAAATGTCAATCTGGGTGTAGCAGGTGACATTAGCCAGGGAAGTAGGTCCCTGCCAGAGGAAGCCAGTCCTGAATCGTGAATGCCTCCTGATGATTCCTATTTGGATCAAAACAAAAAAAGTGACAGCCATGGAATCCAGTCCAATTTAAAGTGTGTGTAGACAACACACTTGCCTTGTGTTTCTTTTCTTTTTTATAGAGACTGGAAGTAGTGTTTACCAAGTTTAGGGTGCTTTTTGCGCACAGCAAAATAGACCAAACCGAAAACAAGGGACAGGGAAAGGATATGTACCCACACAGTTGTGCTTGGTTTCCTTGTCCCTTTTCTTTGATACCTATCAATCATGAGAACAAATGTTGGACAAAGGGAATAATGGGTTGCTACAAAAGCAATTTTAGGGAATCGGTTCATAGGGTCTAGGTTTGGAAAGAAAACAATGGACCAACAAGGTCAACTTCCTTTGGGGTACGGGTGGGATTCTATCCTGAAGGTGACTTCACTAGGACTGATCAGGCAATTCCAGATTGTTTGGTTAAAGGTCACATTTCTGGGAGAGGTGCAAACTAATTAGGTTAGATATTAAGTCTCAATTTGCTGTTATGTGAAGCCTGTGACTCCATTCTGGGCTTCTCTTTCCATTTTTTTAAAACAATCTCCCCTTCTGACATTTGCTCAGCTTCACCGAATGGTGTGGTCAAATTGCAAGGCATTAAGGTTTCCAGCTCCCATTCTGAAGTTCTTGCAGTTGATCCATGCATGGTAGTCATAATGATTTTGTGATTTTAATCTTTCTGATATTCACAGCCCACAACTTTAGGTTCATAATTTTTAGATCAGTCTTTCTTTTTTTCCCTTTTTAAATATTTCAGTTGTAGGGAGATGTGCTTGGTGGTGAGTGACTATGAACAGGCGCTGAAAACCCTTGGGAGTATAGAACATGCTAGGGGGACTCTGTGTCTATTGTGTGCAGGATAATTCCCAATTTCTGGAGTGCATGTCAGAATCTTAGTCTTTAAGATCCAAACAAATCAAAATCAAATAAGTCAGAAAGAAAGACTCCATTGATGAAGTCACCTTGTTAAGCCCAGTGCTTGTTCAGTGATCTTATGTAAATTGTAAATATGTTTCAATTTCCCTAGAAATGTCAATCTGGGTGTAGCAGGTGACATTAGCCAGGGAAGTAGGTCCCTGCCAGAGGAAGCCAGTCCTGAATCGTGAATGCCTCCTGATGATTCCTATTTGGATCAAAACAAAAAAAGTGACAGCCATGGAATCCAGTCCAATTTAAAGTGTGTGTAGACAACACACTTGCCTTGTGTTTCTTTTCTTTTTTATAGAGACTGGAAGTAGTGTTTACCAAGTTTAGGGTGCTTTTTGCGCACAGCAAAATAGACCAAACCGAAAACAAGGGACAGGGAAAGGATATGTACCCACACAGTTGTGCTTGGTTTCCTTGTCCCCTTTTCTTTGATACCTATCAATCATGAGAACAAATGTTGGAAAAAAAGGGGAATAATGGGTAAAGAGGTTGGCTGATCATGAATGTGGGAGAGGAGCTCAATTTTAGGGGAATTCGGTTTCATGATGGGTCTAGGTTTGGAAAGAAAACAATGGACTGGTGGGTGCTGCCAACAGACACCCTAGACAGCTGACTCTGGTAAGAGGTTTTTACAGTTACCAGGCTTCTGCTAGTTTTCTTAGGATCTCCTCTGTGGGCTCAAGTAACTACAAGAATTTGGCAAGATATTTTATGAATATTAATTTTAGTTTCTCTTGGCTCTTTAAGGGAATAATATAATAGTTTACCAGAACATTCCTCAGAGTCCCATTAGTTCTGGGAGATACCATATGAGTGTCTTCCTTGGGGATAAATTTGGGGCATCTGTAAGACCACTAACTTGACAGACTTTTGTTTATCATTGTGTAGTCTTTTGAGAGTAAAAGACAATTCAGATAGAAGACTATTGGAATGAGTACTTGAAGGAGACAGAGGACAGCAGTAGGAGTTATATCACTCAGCCTTTTGATTTAGGTACATCTGTGTCTTTAATTTTTCATTAGCCTTTTGCAACAATTTTTTAAAAATTGGATATGGTTGTTTAACAATGTTGTTTTAGTTTCTGCCGTACAAGAAGAGAATCAGCTGTATACATACATGTATCTCCTCCTCTTGAACCCCTACCCCAAAGCAATTAGCCATACAAAGGGAACAAATTGGATCATTTGTGGATGAACCTGGAGATTGTCATGTAGAGTAACATAAGTCTTCCTAGAAATGTCAATCTGGGTGTAGCAGGTGACATTAGCCAGGGAAGTAGGTCCCTGCCAGAGGAAGCCAGTCCTGAATCGTGAATGCCTCCTGATGATTCCTATTTGGATCAAAACAAAAAAAGTGACAGCCATGGAATCCAGTCCAATTTAAAGTGTGTGTAGACAACACACTTGCCTTGTGTTTCTTTTCTTTTTTATAGAGACTGGAAGTAGTGTTTACCAAGTTTAGGGTGCTTTTTGCGCACAGCAAAATAGACCAAACCGAAAACAAGGGACAGGGAAAGGATATGTACCCACACAGTTGTGCTTGGTTTCCTTGTCCCCTTTTCTTTGATACCTATCAATCATGAGAACAAATGTTGGACAAAAAGGGGAATAATGGGTAAAGAGGTTGGCTGATCATGAATGTGGGAGAGGAGCTCAATTTTAGGGGAATTCGGTTTCATGATGGGTCTAGGTTTGGAAAGAAAACAATGGACTGGTGGGTGCTGCCAACAGACACCCTAGACAGCTGACTCTGGTAAGAGGTTTTTACAGTTACCAGGCTTCTGCTAGTTTTCTTAGGATCTCCTCTGTGGGCTCAAGTAACTACAAGAATTTGGCAAGATATTTTATGAATATTAATTTTAGTTTCTCTTGGCTCTTTAAGGGAATAATATAATAGTTTACCAGAACATTCCTCAGAGTCCCATTAGTTCTGGGAGATACCATATGAGTGTCTTCCTTGGGGATAAATTTGGGGCATCTGTAAGACCACTAACTTGACAGACTTTTGTTTATCATTGTGTAGTCTTTTGAGAGTAAAAGACAATTCAGATAGAAGACTATTGGAATGAGTACTTGAAGGAGACAGAGGACAGCAGTAGGAGTTATATCACTCAGCCTTTTGATTTAGGTACATCTGTGTCTTTAATTTTTCATTAGCCTTTTGCAACAATTTTTTAAAAATTGGATATGGTTGTTTAACAATGTTGTTTTAGTTTCTGCCGTACAAGAAGAGAATCAGCTGTATACATACATGTATCTCCTCCCTCTTGAACCCCTACCCCCAAAGCAATTAGCCATACAAAGGGAACAAATTGGATCATTTGTGGATGAACCTGGAGATTGTCATGTAGAGTAACATAAGTCAGAGAAAAACAAATATATATTAATGCATATGTGTGGAATCCATAAAAATGGTACAGATGGACCTATTGCATGGAAGGAATAGAGACACAGATGTAGAGAATGGACTTGTGAATGTGGGACGGGGAAGGAAAGTGGGATGAATTGGGAGATTGAGATTGCCATAAAGACACTACCATGTATGACAAATTTTTACATGAAACTATTTTGCAATTCTGAAATCTTTTGGAGGCTTCTGAATGCCAATTAAAATAGGTATTCCAGTCTGTTTGATTTGAGAGTCCTTGCTTTTGAGTTTACTTCTTAAGTAAATGCTTTTGTTTAATTGGACTGTTTCTCCTGATGAGCATTGTAAGTCTAGATTGTTTTTAGTAAGATTTTGTCATCTTTATAGATAGCTGCAGTTTCTGGGACCACAGTTATTAGACATAAGATAAACAGGTATGTCAGAAGGTGGTATGCTTCACTTTTGGGGATTTGATGAGCTACACAAAATCAAACCAAATATATGCACCTTAACACACAGGCAGTGATCAGGAGATGTTACTGAAGACTGTCCAAGAGATGGTCCTGAGTGACCATCAGAAAAGGCTTAGCCAGTTGACCCTTTGAAATAAGGACTAAAGACTTGTCTGGGTTTTCAAAAGGGGAATTGTGGACTGGAAAGTCAATGTGGTAGGGAGTCCAATACAAAGAGATATTCCTACCTAGACAGTGTGAAGGTCTGATGAGCACTCTTATATAATTATAAATATATTTTCATGAGTTTGGGGAATCCTGTGAATCTGATGGTCATCAATTGAATTGGTTGATTCAGTTCTTGAAACATCTTGGTTTACATTAATTTGCTCTGGTAATGAGCTCAAGGGAGCCATCAGCTTTTCAACAGAGGATTCCGTTTATACCCTGCTTTCCTAATCCGCACTAAAAAACTGGAATTACAAACTCTTCAACTAAAGCTTGGGGCTCCCAGTTGGCTCAGCTCCTACAATGTAGGAGACACAGGAGACGCAGGTTCAATCCCTGGGTTAAATGACTGAGCACAGCACACACAGTAAAGTTTGTTGATTAATGCTTATTTTTTAGGACATCATAATCAGACAGACTTGTGGATGACTTTCCTTCCTTATTCCAAGACACAATAAAGCTAAAAACTTGAGCTTCCTTTGAAGATGTAATTCTTGAGTTGATTATTCTCTGTCTGACAGACTAATCTCTTCTCACAAAAGTACTGATTTAGTCATTTTATCAAAAAGTAAGAGGTACATAAACAAGTTTCTTTAGGTTTTCCAACATAAGTTGGACTTCGTCTTATATTGCTCTGAAGCATAAAGTTTGTGTGTGTGTGTGTGTGTGTGTGTGTGTGTGTAAACTTTTAATACTAGAGACATAAGGAAGCCAATCAGAAAACTTTTTGATGAGCTGAGCAAGTTTGGGAAGTTGTCTTTGAGCCATGTTGGTTTATTGGCTGATTTAGGTGTTAGGATTTCCTTTTTTTTTTCCCAAGAAGCCAGTTTGTGGGGTTTTAAAAAAAAATTTATTTATTTTCATTTTGTTATCATTATTTTGGCTGTTCTGCATAGCATATAGAAGCTTAGTTCCCTGACTGGGGATCAAACCTGCATTCCCAGTAGAAAAAGGTAAATTCTTAACCACTTGACCACCAGGGTAATTTACTGAAGACTGTCCAAGAGATGGTCCTGAGTGACCATCAGAAAAGGCTTAGCCAGTTGACCCTTTGAAATAAGGACTAAAGACTTGTCTGGGTTTTCAAAAGGGGAATTGTGGACTGGAAAGTCAATGTGGTAGGAGTCCAATACAAAGAGATATTCCTACCTAGACAGTGTGAAGGTCTGATGAGCACTCTTATATAATTATAAATATATTTTCATGAGTTTGGGGAATCCTGTGAATCTGATGGTCATCAATTGAATTGGTTGATTCAGTTCTTGAAACATCTTGGTTTACATTAATTTGCTCTGGTAATGAGCTCAAGGGAGCCATCAGCTTTTCAACAGAGGATTCCGTTTATACCCTGCTTTCCTAATCCGCACTAAAAAACTGGAATTACAAACTCTTCAACTAAAGCTTGGGGCTCCCAGTTGGCTCAGCTCCTACAATGTAGGAGACACAGGAGACGCAGGTTCAATCCCTGGGTTAAATGACTGAGCACAGCACACACAGTAAAGTTTGTTGATTAATGCTTATTTTTTAGGACATCATAATCAGACAGACTTGTGGATGACTTTCCTTCCTTATTCCAAGACACAATAAAGCTAAAAACTTGAGCTTCCTTTGAAGATGTAATTCTTGAGTTGATTATTCTCTGTCTGACAGACTAATCTCTTCTCACAAAAGTACTGATTTAGTCATTTTATCAAAAAGTAAGAGGTACATAAACAAGTTTCTTTAGGTTTTCCAACATAAGTTGGACTTCGTCTTATATTGCTCTGAAGCATAAAGTTTGTGTGTGTGTGTGTGTGTGTGTGTGTGTGTGTAAACTTTTAATACTAGAGACATAAGGAAGCCAATCAGAAAACTTTTTGATGAGCTGAGCAAGTTTGGGAAGTTGTCTTTGAGCCATGTTGGTTTATTGGCTGATTTAGGTGTTAGGATTTCCTTTTTTTTTTCCCAAGAAGCCAGTTTGTGGGGTTTTAAAAAAAAATTTATTTATTTTCATTTTGTTATCATTATTTTGGCTGTTCTGCATAGCATATAGAAGCTTAGTTCCCTGACTGGGGATCAAACCTGCATTCCCAGTAGAAAAAGGTAAATTCTTAACCACTTGACCACCAGGGAAGTCCTGGCACTTACTTTTGATTGTGTAGATGTTAAGATTTTCTTTTTCCTTATTGCTATATTTTGTTAATAGCAAAGCATAAGGGCCATGCTGAGTAATGTTCTCTTCCAGTCCTCAGGTGTCCTACCATGCCATGACATCATACAGATGCCATGCCATCACATCATACAAGGAGATATCCTTTCTTAATCCTATAAAGTAGATATTGTCATTATCCCCACTTCTCAGATGAGCAAGCCATAGCTTAATGGTAGTTACTATGTGAGCCTGTCATTAAATATTTTCCCCAATAGAGGGTGCACAGGCCAAACATTTAAATAGATCCAAGAAAGATCCACATAGGTTAATTAATTGCTCTTCACCCAGTTTGAAGAGGACAATAAGACGAACTGATCTGAGGGAGTAATATTTTACTTTTCCATATTTTATTCTCTCATGCACATCTTTAAGATATCAAGGACAGAACATTTTGTCCTAATTAGTATGGAACTGAAAAATATTAAGGGACCCATTTCTGATTTAAATCCTGAATATGGAATATGAGTTTTTCCTTTTTATTTAGACACAGTTTTTTAAAACTTTTTTTATCTTTGATTATCTTACTTAAAGGTAACTTATTTGCTAGCTGTGTTAACCTGGGTGGGCTGCTTAAGGGCTTTGACCCTCTATCTCCTCATCTACAAAATAGGGGAAAATAATAATATGTATTTCCCAGGTTTGTTAAAATAAGTAATATGTTAATTTTCAAAAATGACTACAATAAAGCTTAGAACCTAGTGAGGACTATGAATTTGCTAAGTAAAAATTAAAGAGGGATAATGTCTACTTTTTTTGTGAATATAATGTTTATAATAAAAGATTTCCTATTAAATATCAGTAAACTTTTCTACGTCTAATTCTCACTTACACAGGTTGTTTTAGCAGTCATTCTTCATTGCCTCTTAAAGGTTCTTGCATCATAATCAGATATTAAGTAGACTCATTGTTATCCAGGTAGTTTATATATCAAGTCAAAATTTAAATCCCAGTTATTCCATGCAAATATCTTGCTGAAATACCCATTTTCCAGAGATTCAAAAAAATTTTTATGGAGATTTTAATTAACTTTGAATATTTTTTGAGCGTCTATTCTGGATCAGGTATTACAGATAAGCAAGTTATCCTGCTTTTCTGGAGTTTACAACCTAGCAAAGAATCAACGAATGACAGAAAAAAGTATTTTGCTCTTGCTTTTTACTGCCTCTTACATTTTTTGCAAGTTGATTCTTGGAAACCATTTCTGGTGAGAGAAGTCAGTGTCCATCTTTAATTTGAGGAATCACCCACCTTCATGAGTTCCAGGCTGGGAAAGAACAGAGACTCCAGTCTTGTCTCCTGAAATTTCATTTCTCTGGTATCAAGGGAAATCCGTGAGCCTGTCATTAAATACTTTCCCAAATAGAGGGTGCACAGGCCAAACACTTAAATAGATCCAAGAAAGATCCACATAGGTTAATTAATTGCTCTTCACCCAGTTTGAAGAGGACAATAAGACGAACTGATCTGAGGGAGTAATATTTTACTTTTCCATATTTTATTCTCTCATGCACATCTTTAAGATATCAAGGACAGAACATTTTGTCCTAATTAGTATGGAACTGAAAAATATTAAGGGACCCATTTCTGATTTAAATCCTGAATATGGAATATGAGTTTTTCCTTTTTATTTAGACACAGTTTTTTAAAACTTTTTTTATCTTTGATTATCTTACTTAAAGGTAACTTATTTGCTAGCTGTGTTAACCTGGGTGGGCTGCTTAAGGGCTTTGACCCTCTATCTCCTCATCTACAAAATAGGGGAAAATAATAATATGTATTTCCCAGGTTTGTTAAAATAAGTAATATGTTAATTTTCAAAAATGACTACAATAAAGCTTAGAACCTAGTGAGGACTATGAATTTGCTAAGTAAAAATTAAAGAGGGATAATGTCTACTTTTTTTGTGAATATAATGTTTATAATAAAAGATTTCCTATTAAATATCAGTAAACTTTTCTACGTCTAATTCTCACTTACACAGGTTGTTTTAGCAGTCATTCTTCATTGCCTCTTAAAGGTTCTTGCATCATAATCAGATATTAAGTAGACTCATTGTTATCCAGGTAGTTTATATATCAAGTCAAAATTTAAATCCCAGTTATTCCATGCAAATATCTTGCTGAAATACCCATTTTCCAGAGATTCAAAAAAATTTTTATGGAGATTTTAATTAACTTTGAATATTTTTTGAGCGTCTATTCTGGATCAGGTATTACAGATAAGCAAGTTATCCTGCTTTTCTGGAGTTTACAACCTAGCAAAGAATCAACGAATGACAGAAAAAAGTATTTTGCTCTTGCTTTTTACTGCCTCTTACATTTTTTGCAAGTTGATTCTTGGAAACCATTTCTGGTGAGAGAAGTCAGTGTCCATCTTTAATTTGAGGAATCACCCACCTTCATGAGTTCCAGGCTGGGAAAGAACAGAGACTCCAGTCTTGTCTCCTGAAATTTCATTTCTCTGGTATCAAGGGAATCCAGATTCTCTTAAGGAATCAAGTTGAACTAAAGAATCTATCATCTGGCATCTCTCTATGGTCCCATCAGTCTTTAACCATTCCTACTGAGAATGTCCGACTCAAAGTCTTGATTTTTAGGGGTCTGCAGCAGATGTTATAGAGGTTTTCATACTGCCACTGCCAGGCTGTCACACATGATGTGGATGGCCTAGGCTTTCTTTCCTCAGTGGATTCTATCTTCAACCAGTCCACCACCACAATGGAAAGAGTAAGCCTACTTTTGAGGTCCAGAGAAATAAATTTGTTTTTTTCTAGATAGCATCTAATGGGAATTCTTATATTAGGAGAAATCAAATGTAAAAGAGTAGCCCCTGAGTAGAAATATTAGAATTTCCTTTTTCAGAAGTACTTCCAAGATTTGATTTGGTGTGTCGTCTAAGGCATGGCTTACCTCATGACTCAGTTTGGTAAAGAATCTGCCTGATAATGCAGGAGATGAAGGTTCAGTCCCTGGGTTGGGAAGATCCCCTGGAGAAGGAAATGGCAACCCACTCCAGTATTCTCGCCTGGAGAATCCCATGGACTACAGTCCATGGAGTCACACAGAGTCAGACACAACTTAGCAACACAACAACAACTAAGGCTTGTAGCTCATCCTCTCTGGTCTGTAACCAAGGTATTAGTTATTCAAGGGTGAGAGGGATATTTTACTCACTTCTACCATTAAGCACAACAGAGAATCTGCCAGAACGTTAGTGTCCATGAAATATTGGTTGAATTAATTAGCATTTAGAGCATCCTTTTTTGGTAATTTTCCTGGAATTCCCAGTTTGGTCAGACGTCCTCTCTTCTAGACACGCCTGGTTAGTCCAGGTCCCTATGACTATGGTGCATCAACCACAAAGTTACTGTGGTGGGAAAATTCTGACCCAAGCAGGGCTGCCTGGAAGATCAGGTATTACAAAAACGTTCTCAATGGTGAATCTTTCCAGATTTCTTTCTTAATTTGGTGAGAGAAGTCAGTGTCCATCTTTAATTTGAGGAATCACCCACCTTCATGAGTTCCAGGCTGGGAAAGAACAGAGACTCCAGTCTTGTCTCCTGAAATTTCATTTCTCTGGTATCAAGGGAATCCAGATTCTCTTAAGGAATCAAGTTGAACTAAAGAATCTATCATCTGGCATCTCTCTATGGTCCCATCAGTCTTTAACCATTCCTACTGAGAATGTCCGACTCAAAGTCTTGATTTTTAGGGGTCTGCAGCAGATGTTATAGAGGTTTTCATACTGCCACTGCCAGGCTGTCACACATGATGTGGATGGCCTAGGCTTTCTTTCCTCAGTGGATTCTATCTTCAACCAGTCCACCACCACAATGGAAAGAGTAAGCCTACTTTTGAGGTCCAGAGAAATAAATTTGTTTTTTTCTAGATAGCATCTAATGGGAATTCTTATATTAGGAGAAATCAAATGTAAAAGAGTAGCCCCTGAGTAGAAATATTAGAATTTCCTTTTTCAGAAGTACTTCCAAGATTTGATTTGGTGTGTCGTCTAAGGCATGGCTTACCTCATGACTCAGTTTGGTAAAGAATCTGCCTGATAATGCAGGAGATGAAGGTTCAGTCCCTGGGTTGGGAAGATCCCCTGGAGAAGGAAATGGCAACCCACTCCAGTATTCTCGCCTGGAGAATCCCATGGACTACAGTCCATGGAGTCACACAGAGTCAGACACAACTTAGCAACACAACAACAACTAAGGCTTGTAGCTCATCCTCTCTGGTCTGTAACCAAGGTATTAGTTATTCAAGGGTGAGAGGGATATTTTACTCACTTCTACCATTAAGCACAACAGAGAATCTGCCAGAACGTTAGTGTCCATGAAATATTGGTTGAATTAATTAGCATTTAGAGCATCCTTTTTTGGTAATTTTCCTGGAATTCCCAGTTTGGTCAGACGTCCTCTCTTCTAGACACGCCTGGTTAGTCCAGGTCCCTATGACTATGGTGCATCAACCACAAAGTTACTGTGGTGGGAAAATTCTGACCCAAGCAGGGCTGCCTGGAAGAGGCAATGGTTGCAGGTTGAGGTTCTGATAACCTCCAGAAACCTTACTTTCAAGTTCAGCATTTCCTGAACCTTAAACTACTTTAAAACAAGTTTTGAAAAGAAGGCCATGGCTTTAATGTTTTTTGTTTGCATCACTGTTGGGAAGCATGTAGTCAAAATATCTCATGCAAAAAAGAAAAAATTTTGATAATGCCTGAAATTTGCAACCATGTTGTCTGATGAGGAGAATAGTTTTTAGAAGAGATCACTTTAGGAAAACTCAATACCCTAAAAATATTGCATTGCAAAATGTATATTGAAAAATCAGTAAAATAAAATAATCTCTGTCTGTATTTAAACTATTATCTAGAAGTTGAAGAATGCATTTAAATATTATCATTGTTGTTTACATACTTATTGATGAGGACCCAGGAAGTCCTGAATTTAACATCTTTAACACCCTTCATTTCTCTCCACCTTCCTCCAATTCCTACCACCATCTTTCCTTGTTGTTGTTGTTCAGTAGATGAGTCATGTCCAACTCTTTTCAATCCCATGAACTGCAGCATTCCAGGTTTCCCTGTCCTTTACCACCTCCTGGAGTTTGCTCAAATTCATGTTCATTGAGTCAGTGACGCCAATCAACTATCTCATCCTCTGTTGCCTCCTTGTCTTGCCTTCAATCTTTCCCAGCATCAGGCAGGGTCTTTCCCAATGAGTCATCTTTTGACATCAGGTGGTCAAAGTAGGAGTTTCAGCATCAGTCCTTCCAATGACTAAGCAGGGTCGATTTCCTTTAGGATTGACTGGTTTGATCTCCTTGCTGTTCAAGGAACTCTCAAGAGTTTTCTCCAGCACCACAATTTAAAAGCATCAATTCTCCAGGGCTCAGCTTCCCCCAGAGAATTACTTATAATCCAGAAGGCAGATTAAAAGCAGAGATAAAACTCCAGTTTGACATTTAGCTGGTTCACCTAAGCAAGCTGAGTTGCCTGGAAACTGTTTATGTGGGCATGCAGTTCTACCCATCAGAAGGAAAATTGGGGTTGCCACAGTTTTGAAGTGCTTATCCACCTTTAAAAAACAAAACTTAATTTCTGCTTGAATCTATCATTCCCTATTTTAAGTTGATAGAAATCCAGTGAGAATTCACAAATTACTTTCTCACCTCCAGCATAAAAAATTATGACAAAATGCTACAGTGAGACTTGCCAAGAGTCAGTGTGTATGACTGCATTCTCTGTTGTGCCCAGCTGTTTGAGGATCCATGGAATGTAGCCCACAGGTCTCCTCTGTCCATGGAATTTCCCAGGCAAGAATATTGGAATAGGTAGCAGTTTCCTCCTCCAGGGAATCCTCCCAACCTGGGGATTGAACAAGTGTCTCCTGAGTCACCTGTATTGGCAGGTGGATTCTTTACCAGTGAGCCTCCTAGGAAGCCAGTAAGCATCTTAATACCCCCAGTGGGACTAATTAGGAGCGCACAACCTGCTCTATGATGCAGTTCCATTTAGGAGGAGGGCCTGCTAACAGCCAATGACTCACCGAATCATTATGTGTCTGAATCATCCAGAAAAGTAATAAGAAACCTCAACTTGTGTACATTTATTGAAAAAAGAGACGACAATTTTGTCTTCTGCAGAAACATGGGTCAGCAGTGGCCTGCAGCAGTCCTGTGAGGAGCAGTGTGTGGCATAAATCCTCTTGAAAGAGGTTGTCTTTAGCCGGACTATAGAGCTGCCAAGTAGAACTGGGGAAACAGACTCTGGAGAGCACAAACAAAACCTTGTGTGCACCAGGATCCAGGAGAAAGGAGCAGAGAACCCACATGAAACTGAGCCAGACTTGCTTCTGAGTGTTCAGAGTCTCTGGTGGAGGTTTTGGGTTCACAGTGGTCTGCCGTGGTGTCGGGACACTGAAATAGTAGTCCTGGTGCAGCATGCTGGCCTAAGTCCTTTTGGGGAAGGTCACCATTACCCCTACCACTTCTTGGCCTCAGGCCAGACTACAGAGAGGGAACACAGTTCCACCCATCGGCAGATTAACTGGATTAAATATCTGCTGAATAGCTCAGCTTCCCCAGAGAATTACTTATAATCCAGAAGGCAGATTAAAAGCAGAGATAAAACTCCAGTTTGACATTTAGCTGGTTCACCTAAGCAAGCTGAGTTGCCTGGAAACTGTTTATGTGGGCATGCAGTTCTACCCATCAGAAGGAAAATTGGGGTTGCCACAGTTTTGAAGTGCTTATCCACCTTTAAAAAACAAAACTTAATTTCTGCTTGAATCTATCATTCCCTATTTTAAGTTGATAGAAATCCAGTGAGAATTCACAAATTACTTTCTCACCTCCAGCATAAAAAATTATGACAAAATGCTACAGTGAGACTTGCCAAGAGTCAGTGTGTATGACTGCATTCTCTGTTGTGCCCAGCTGTTTGAGGATCCATGGAATGTAGCCCACAGGTCTCCTCTGTCCATGGAATTTCCCAGGCAAGAATATTGGAATAGGTAGCAGTTTCCTCCTCCAGGGAATCCTCCCAACCTGGGGATTGAACAAGTGTCTCCTGAGTCACCTGTATTGGCAGGTGGATTCTTTACCAGTGAGCCTCCTAGGAAGCCAGTAAGCATCTTAATACCCCCAGTGGGACTAATTAGGAGCGCACAACCTGCTCTATGATGCAGTTCCATTTAGGAGGAGGGCCTGCTAACAGCCAATGACTCACCGAATCATTATGTGTCTGAATCATCCAGAAAAGTAATAAGAAACCTCAACTTGTGTACATTTATTGAAAAAAGAGACGACAATTTTGTCTTCTGCAGAAACATGGGTCAGCAGTGGCCTGCAGCAGTCCTGTGAGGAGCAGTGTGTGGCATAAATCCTCTTGAAAGAGGTTGTCTTTAGCCGGACTATAGAGCTGCCAAGTAGAACTGGGGAAACAGACTCTGGAGAGCACAAACAAAACCTTGTGTGCACCAGGATCCAGGAGAAAGGAGCAGAGAACCCACATGAAACTGAGCCAGACTTGCTTCTGAGTGTTCAGAGTCTCTGGTGGAGGTTTTGGGTTCACAGTGGTCTGCCGTGGTGTCGGGACACTGAAATAGTAGTCCTGGTGCAGCATGCTGGCCTAAGTCCTTTTGGGGAAGGTCACCATTACCCCTACCACTTCTTGGCCTCAGGCCAGACTACAGAGAGGGAACACAGTTCCACCCATCGGCAGATTAACTGGATTAAATATCTGCTGAATATGGCCTTTCCCACTAGAGAAAGATCCAGGTTTCCCCACTGCCAGTCCCTCCCAACAGGAAGCTTCCAGAAGACGCTTGACTTCATCCATCAGAGGGCAGATAGAATGAAAAGCACAATCACAGAAAACTAACCAAACTGATTGTATGGATCACACCTGATGTGAAGAGATGGCTCATTGGAAAAGAGCCTGATGTTGGGAAAATTAGAAGAAGGCGAGGACAGAGGAACAAGATGATTGGATAGCATCACTGAGTCAATGGACATAAGTTTGAGCAGATCTGGGAGATGGTGAAGGACAAGGAAGCCTGGCATGCTGCAGTCCATGAAGTCGCAGAGAGTTGGACACAACTGAGCGTCTGAACTGAACTGATTTTCAGAAAAAGTAACAACTTTAAATTCTGTATGTCACAGTGAATCGTGATTGATTTTTTGGTGAGATCCTTAGTTGAACAACCACAAAGCACCCAGTAATTGTCTTGTTCTTAGAGACTAACAGTAAAATCTAAAGCAAATGTACTACTGATTGAAATCCTGGAGAAGGATATGATGGAGATCAGGGCTGCAGAGCTTCTGTTCCTTCATCCCTTTTCCTAGGTGAAGAAAAGGGACAGAGAGAGGGAAAGAGGAAAATGACATGGAGGGAGGAGAGAAAGATTGGAAGGACTGATTTAGCCCTAGAAGCGCTCAAATGGAGATTTTATGGT
Organism: Tragulus kanchil; assembly: GCA_022376925.1. NCBI lineage: Eukaryota > Metazoa > Chordata > Mammalia > Artiodactyla > Tragulidae > Tragulus > Tragulus kanchil. The sequence goes on from JAIOJX010000023.1 coordinate 137,748,779, forward strand.
TTTTTCATTGTTCAACTACGTGTCCTTGACACTGAGAGAATCAGTTGGAGGAAAGAATTTAGAAAGTCAGCCCACTAAGCAATGAGCTTTAGGCTATGCATTTAGAGTCTGCCAGAGGGTAGAAGTGGTTCACTAGTAATTATAAGTGCGCAGCTAAAAATTAAGACACACGTGTCCAGATTTGCCACTGATTACAAGTCAGAAAGATAGAGAAATTGTGCAGCATAATTTAAAGGCAAGAGAGGTTTTAGCTCCAGCTTTAGTTAACAAAAATCTTCCCTGGTTTAAAAATACAGTAATGATTTTTAAAGCAAATCAAAATATTGACATTTTCCATTTTCATTTCATTTATTTAAAAGAAAATGGCCTCAGTTCCACCCATCGGCAGATTAACTGGATTAAATATCTGCTGAATATGGCCTTTCCCACTAGAGAAAGATCCAGGTTTCCCCACTGCCAGTCCCTCCCAACAGGAAGCTTCCAGAAGACGCTTGACTTCATCCATCAGAGGGCAGATAGAATGAAAAGCACAATCACAGAAAACTAACCAAACTGATTGTATGGATCACACCTGATGTGAAGAGATGGCTCATTGGAAAAGAGCCTGATGTTGGGAAAATTAGAAGAAGGCGAGGACAGAGGAACAAGATGATTGGATAGCATCACTGAGTCAATGGACATAAGTTTGAGCAGATCTGGGAGATGGTGAAGGACAAGGAAGCCTGGCATGCTGCAGTCCATGAAGTCGCAGAGAGTTGGACACAACTGAGCGTCTGAACTGAACTGATTTTCAGAAAAAGTAACAACTTTAAATTCTGTATGTCACAGTGAATCGTGATTGATTTTTTGGTGAGATCCTTAGTTGAACAACCACAAAGCACCCAGTAATTGTCTTGTTCTTAGAGACTAACAGTAAAATCTAAAGCAAATGTACTACTGATTGAAATCCTGGAGAAGGATATGATGGAGATCAGGGCTGCAGAGCTTCTGTTCCTTCATCCCTTTTCCTAGGTGAAGAAAAGGGACAGAGAGAGGGAAAGAGGAAAATGACATGGAGGGAGGAGAGAAAGATTGGAAGGACTGATTTAGCCCTAGAAGCGCTCAAATGGAGATTTTATGGTTTTTTCATTGTTCAACTACGTGTCCTTGACACTGAGAGAATCAGTTGGAGGAAAGAATTTAGAAAGTCAGCCCACTAAGCAATGAGCTTTAGGCTATGCATTTAGAGTCTGCCAGAGGGTAGAAGTGGTTCACTAGTAATTATAAGTGCGCAGCTAAAAATTAAGACACACGTGTCCAGATTTGCCACTGATTACAAGTCAGAAAGATAGAGAAATTGTGCAGCATAATTTAAAGGCAAGAGAGGTTTTAGCTCCAGCTTTAGTTAACAAAAATCTTCCCTGGTTTAAAAATACAGTAATGATTTTTAAAGCAAATCAAAATATTGACATTTTTCCATTTTCATTTATTTATTTAAAAGATATTATGGAAAACATATGAATACATACATATATATGTTTCAGGTTGTATATATAATGTACAGAAAATTAATAATATGAGCTTAAATATGCCAAGCATGTATTAAAAATGATACAATAGACATCCATGTCTAGCTTGACTGTCTTAAAGAAATATGACTTATCAGTACTGTGGTGGGTGTCTGTGTTTCTTCTCCAACTATATTAGGCCATGCATGAGTATTGCTAAAAATATGCAACCATGAAGGCCTGTACTATCATGAGTGGGGAAAATAGCTGTTGTCATTGCTCTGTGAGAAAAGGAGATCCTTCAGGGGTGTTGTGTGATAGTCGGGAGGGGTCGGAACGGGGGAATATACATATGACTAATCTGGGAACATACATATCTGTAAACAACAAAACTCTGTAAAAGTTAAAAGTAAAATAAAAGTTTAAAAGATATGCAACCATTTTTCACATCTTTATATCAATAAAATTGTACTGTATTTTTCTGCAACTTGATATTATGTCTGTGAGAATCAGCCATACTAATACCTGTAGAACTAGTTCATTTGTTTTACTGTTGAATGGGATCACAATCACCAAAATAAAATATATGTATCCATTTATCTATTGATGGACATTGTTCCAATTCCCTTTTAATTTTTCCCACTGCCTAAACTCTGTAACACCCATGCTGAAGTTCTTTGGTAACATGTGACATTGCTGGAGATTTTATGGTTTTTTCATTGTTCAACTACGTGTCCTTGACACTGAGAGAATCAGTTGGAGGAAAGAATTTAGAAAGTCAGCCCACTAAGCAATGAGCTTTAGGCTATGCATTTAGAGTCTGCCAGAGGGTAGAAGTGGTTCACTAGTAATTATAAGTGCGCAGCTAAAAATTAAGACACACGTGTCCAGATTTGCCACTGATTACAAGTCAGAAAGATAGAGAAATTGTGCAGCATAATTTAAAGGCAAGAGAGGTTTTAGCTCCAGCTTTAGTTAACAAAAATCTTCCCTGGTTTAAAAATACAGTAATGATTTTTAAAGCAAATCAAAATATTGACATTTTTCCATTTTCATTTATTTATTTAAAAGATATTATGGAAAACATATGAATACATACATATATATGTTTCAGGTTGTATATATAATGTACAGAAAATTAATAATATGAGCTTAAATATGCCAAGCATGTATTAAAAATGATACAATAGACATCCATGTCTAGCTTGACTGTCTTAAAGAAATATGACTTATCAGTACTGTGGTGGGTGTCTGTGTTTCTTCTCCAACTATATTAGGCCATGCATGAGTATTGCTAAAAATATGCAACCATGAAGGCCTGTACTATCATGAGTGGGGAAAATAGCTGTTGTCATTGCTCTGTGAGAAAAGGAGATCCTTCAGGGGTGTTGTGTGATAGTCGGGAGGGGTCGGAACGGGGGAATATACATATGACTAATCTGGGAACATACATATCTGTAAACAACAAAACTCTGTAAAAGTTAAAAGTAAAATAAAAGTTTAAAAGATATGCAACCATTTTTCACATCTTTATATCAATAAAATTGTACTGTATTTTTCTGCAACTTGATATTATGTCTGTGAGAATCAGCCATACTAATACCTGTAGAACTAGTTCATTTGTTTTACTGTTGAATGGGATCACAATCACCAAAATAAAATATATGTATCCATTTATCTATTGATGGACATTGTTCCAATTCCTCATTTCCAATTCCTTGCTGTAACACCCACTGCCAATAGAAGCTTTCTTTGGTAACATGTGACATTGCTGGAGATTCTTTTTAAATGTTGCCATTCTAGGGCTTCCCCTGGTGGTCCAGTGGGTAAGGACACCGCCTTGCAGTGCAAGGGGCGCCGGTTTGATCCCTGGCCTGGGAAGATCCCAAGTGCCGCGGAGCAGCTGGACCCATGTGTCCAATTACCGAGCCGGGGCTCTGGAGCGCATGCGCCCAGAGCCAGCGCTCTGCAACGACAGACGCCACCGCGATGGGAGGCCCACAGGAGCCAAAGAACGAAGACGAATGAAAATAGAGAAATAAAAGACCAATAGAAGTGGCCCCCCCACTCCCCTCCCTCCCCAACCCGAACCCCGCCCCCCCAAAAAAATAAATAAATAAATCTTTTTTAAAAAAAATAAATTTTGCCATTCTAATGAATGTGAAATGCCACAGTTGTTTCTTTTTTTTTAACTTTTATTTTACTTTTAACTTTTACAGAGTTTTGTTGTTTACAGATATGTATGTTCCCAGATTAGTCATGTGTAGATCCCCCCCTTCCCACCCCTCCTGACCATCACACAGCACCTCTGCAGGATCCTCTTTTCTCACAGAGCAATGACTATAGCTATTTTCTTCACATATGATAGTACAGACCTTCATGCTACTTCCTTTATGCCTCTACCCACTGTTCATTCCCCACAATGTCCATATGTCCACTGACCATGTCTGTTTCTCCATTGCTTCACTGCATGTGCCATCATCACCATCCTACTATATTCCATATAGATATAGTTGTTTTAACTTGCACTTTTGATTTCTAAGTTAACATTTTTTTTTTTTTTAGATTTTTTTTTTTTTTGCCGGGGGGACAGTGTTAGGTTCACAGCATAATTGAGCAAGGCATACAGAGATTTCCTGTATACCCTCTACCTACCCACATGAATAGCCTCCTTTATTTGTCACAGTTGATAAACCTAACTTGACACAAAATAATCACCCAAAGGCCATAGTTTACCTTAAGGTCCACCCTTGGTGTTGTGCAGTCTATGAGTTTAGACAATGTAATCACTATTATAATATCACTGCCCTAAAAGTCTCCTATGCTCCAACCATTCATCTTCTTGTGGGATCTTAGTTCCCCAATCAGGGATTGCACATGTGCCTTCAACAGTGAGAGCACTTAGCCCTAACCGGTGGGCCTCCAGGGAAGTTCCTGGTGATATGTTAACTTTAGCGTTGATATATCCATATTTATATTTTTCCATACATTATATGCAATGAGAATTTACTAAAGTATTAGTTTCAAGTGGGTGTTTTGCTGGGGGAGGGGTCTCTGGGAACCAGATGATGCATCCTGCCTTCCCCAGGATAACTCTTCAGGATGCACCCTTTGAACAAACCAGCTATTATACAAAAGTTTAATTTTCACAGTGCATCACTAACCTCCAAAGTGAGAGTGGGATTTCTCCAGCAAATCTTAGATGTCTAGGACTTGGGAATTACTTCTTGATTCTGACTATATATCATCCCAGAAAATAACAATACGGCTGCTCAAAGCACAGACAGGTTCAGGACGGTGAGGAACTGTTGAAGTCCTAATTAGAGATATTTGGACTACGGCACAAAAAATAATTATCTAATACAAACAACAGAATGTCCCTTTATGCTGTGGTTGGCAAACCATGGCCTGCGGGTTAAAGCATTCATTTTTTTTTCTTCATAGTTTACAAATATATAAAATAAAAGTTATTAAGGCCAGGAAAAATCCTTTGTATAGGAAAAATCCTTTGTTCTGCTTAAGGCATATTTGCGAATAAACCATTTTACAAATTATTGCACATGTAAAACCACAGTGCATAACAGACTGTGTAAAAAGGTTAAAATAAACCAATTGTATTTATGCTTTTGTATCTTTAAATGGTTAAAATGAATCAAAAGAAGAAGGATATTTCATGACACCTGAAAACTATTTACCATTCAAGTCTATCAATCAGGTCTGATTGGCACACAACCTCACTCACTCACTTATTCACTTACTGTCTAGGGTTGCTCTTACACTACGTGAAAGTGAACATGTTAGTTGCTCGGCCATGTCTGATTCTGTGACTCCATGGTCTGCCAATGGGACTCAAGTGAATTGCCATTCCTTTCTCCAAGGAGTCCCCCAAAGCAATCTCATCTGTTATCACATGAGCACTTGTATGTAGACAGACTGAAGAATTAAGAAGCTCCTTTCCTGCAGGGAAATCCACCAAGTCATCATGAGGTTCTAACTTGAACTTGGCAGTCCACAGGCAGACAGCTCTGTGGACTTCCTATTGCAGTCAGACTCGTTTTCAGTTGTGTCTGACTCCTTGTGACCCCCAGGACTGTAGTACGCTTCCTATTTGCCCCAGTGTCTTTCAGTTTTTCATCTTCAAATGGCCAGCCATAGTTGGGAAATGTTCAAAAGCCATGTTAGATTACAGTACTTTTTAAGCTTATTCCCATGATGGAGGGTGGAATTTGCATGCTTTTAAGACTTGAGACCAAGGGATTTCACTGGAGACTGGAACATCCTAAGTTAGAGAAGACTGTGCAGGAGCTAGCATACCTGCTGTTCCTCTGGAGTTACATTCTGGAGGACTGGAAATCTGTCTTGCTTTGTGAAACTATTTTTTTGCTTGCTTCAGTGAAACTTTTAACCCAGAAAATAACAATACGGCTGCTCAAAGCACAGACAGGTTCAGGACGGTGAGGAACTGTTGAAGTCCTAATTAGAGATATTTGGACTACGGCACAAAAAATAATTATCTAATACAAACAACAGAATGTCCCTTTATGCTGTGGTTGGCAAACCATGGCCTGCGGGTTAAAGCATTCATTTTTTTTTCTTCATAGTTTACAAATATATAAAATAAAAGTTATTAAGGCCAGGAAAAATCCTTTGTATAGGAAAAATCCTTTGTTCTGCTTAAGGCATATTTGCGAATAAACCATTTTACAAATTATTGCACATGTAAAACCACAGTGCATAACAGACTGTGTAAAAAGGTTAAAATAAACCAATTGTATTTATGCTTTTGTATCTTTAAATGGTTAAAATGAATCAAAAGAAGAAGGATATTTCATGACACCTGAAAACTATTTACCATTCAAGTCTATCAATCAGGTCTGATTGGCACACAACCTCACTCACTCACTTATTCACTTACTGTCTAGGGTTGCTCTTACACTACGTGAAAGTGAACATGTTAGTTGCTCGGCCATGTCTGATTCTGTGACTCCATGGTCTGCCAATGGGACTCAAGTGAATTGCCATTCCTTTCTCCAAGGAGTCCCCCAAAGCAATCTCATCTGTTATCACATGAGCACTTGTATGTAGACAGACTGAAGAATTAAGAAGCTCCTTTCCTGCAGGGAAATCCACCAAGTCATCATGAGGTTCTAACTTGAACTTGGCAGTCCACAGGCAGACAGCTCTGTGGACTTCCTATTGCAGTCAGACTCGTTTTCAGTTGTGTCTGACTCCTTGTGACCCCCAGGACTGTAGTACGCTTCCTATTTGCCCCAGTGTCTTTCAGTTTTTCATCTTCAAATGGCCAGCCATAGTTGGGAAATGTTCAAAAGCCATGTTAGATTACAGTACTTTTTAAGCTTATTCCCATGATGGAGGGTGGAATTTGCATGCTTTTAAGACTTGAGACCAAGGGATTTCACTGGAGACTGGAACATCCTAAGTTAGAGAAGACTGTGCAGGAGCTAGCATACCTGCTGTTCCTCTGGAGTTACATTCTGGAGGACTGGAAATCTGTCTTGCTTTGTGAAACTATTTGCTTGCTTCTGTTTCACAGCAGCAATGACTGTGATCAATATTCTGTGATTAACATTCCACCAACCTGAGAGTGAGAGGAACAGACTTCTGTTCCATTTCTGCTTGCAGGTAGTTTTGTAGCTTTAGCTCCTCATTAACCAATTTTAAAAATTACAAACCAGTGCAATTGGACAGGATGACCTTGATGGACGCCTGACCCTGAAAGGATGATTTCAGAACATGATTCTTTCATTTTGATTGTAACTGAGAATTGCCTTTCCCCCAACTAAATTTGACCTTGGATACCTAATTTTTATTTAAGTTATACATTTGTGGTCTATCTGAAATTTGGTGGAATTTGTTTTGCTTTTAAGATAATTAAACTATCGTGATACTATCCACTTCATTTAAAAGCAAATCATCAGTATTAGTTAATTATTATTATTATATGAAAGCACAGAAAAACTGGGGGCATTTCTGGGGGTCTGGAGATGAAGACTCCATGCTTCCATTGCAGGGGATGAGGATTGGATCTCTGGTTGGGGAACTAAGATCTCACACAACACACAGAGTGGCCAGAAAAAAAAGTACTAATAAAATAAGTAATGTGAGAGAACTAGCTCTCGTTACAGAAGAGGCAAACGTTCTGATGGTGAGGATGTGGAAGAGTAGAATGAGCATTTTTTAAAAGACAAAACTCCAAACAATTTTTCTCCATCCTTCTATAAAGGAAAAGAATAATGTCCCAAACTCCCATCCTCAGTGTATTTCAGGGTCAAAGTGTTTTGTTTTGTTTTGTTTTTGATATTTGATGACTATTAAAGGCACAACACTTGTCAATTTAACCTTGTTACGACTTGGCCAGTAATAAAAAAGGGAGAAGGGAGGAAAGAGGAGACAGAAAGCATCTAAGATGAGAGAGGAACGAAGGAAAAAGCTGTGTACACATTTCAAGTGGATGACAATACTCCAAGGTCAGCTTCAGACTTCTGTTGTTTAGAAAACAGTCTTTGAACTCATGAAACACCTCGTAAATCTATTTTGTTCTTGCTGACACAATCCACAAACAGAAAAATGAATTTGACATAGACCCAATAATAAATAGAACAATTCACCAACCTGTGTATCACAGATTGGTCTATGAGGACACAGCTTTGCAGGCTCAGTTCTACCATTCTATGAAAGTTAAGTGTTAGTTGCTCAGTTGTGTCTGATTTTTTGCAACCCCATGGACTATTGTCCATGAAATTCTCCAGGCAAGAATACTGAAGTGGGTAGCTATTCCCTTCTCCAGGGGATCTCCCTAACCTGGGGATCAAAGCTGGGTTTCCTGAATTGCAGGCAGATTCTTTACCATCTGACCCACTATGATTAGAATAAAAACAAGATGGAAATTAGGTGATACTTGAGAAAAATTATTACACTGAAATTCTCTAGTAGAGATTTTCAAGACCCATAAGAGTAGAGCTGTTCATGATTGTCAGCCAATTGATGGCACATTGTTGCCAGATGAGATAAGCAAAACGCTACAAACTTATTTGACTTCTGTGAACCAGGATACACTTTAGTTGTTAAGGATACAAAAACAAATCACATTCTTTTTCCTCAACACATGTGGCAATGTTTATAGATGAATAAGTAACATGAATTCAACAGTTATGTAGTAGCAAATGAAACACGTATTCAGAGAAAGGGGTTTGGGGATTTAAAATATTTGCTGATTATATTAGTTTCTTATTATTGTTCTAACAAATGACCACCAACTTTTGGATTAAAACATCTCAAGAATGTTTTACAGTTCCAAAGTCAATGTGTTGGAAGGGCTATGGTTCTTTCTGGCGGTTAGGAGAGAATTTTTTTTTGCCTTTTCCCATGTTGAGAGCTGCGTGCATTCCCTGGCTCAGGGGGTCTTCCATCTTCAAAACCAGTAATGGCCGGATGAGTCTTTGTCACATCACATTGCACTGACTCTCACTCTTTTCACTCCCTCCTTCACTTGGAAGGACTCTTGTTATTCCCTTGGGCTCACCCAGGTAATCCAGGATGGTCCCTCATCTCAAAGTCAATTTATTAGCAATCGTAATTCCACCTGCAATCCTAACTCTCCCCTTGCCTGGCAACATAACATAGTCATGGGATCCAAAGGATGGGCATCTTTGGGAAGCCCATTGTTCTGCATACAGCACTGATGTAATTGTGAATGTCGACTTTCCATTTAGTTTTCTGAGAAATTGCGAGTAATCTTACTCATGTTGCAGTCACTGAAGACCGTACATAACTTTGAAGTCCTCCAGAAATCTGACATGGGTCTTTGAAAATTCATGCATACACATGGAGAAGTGAGTAAGAACATCTCTGGCATTGCTTTTCTGGGAGCTGTGAACCCATATTCTCATCACTCCTTTTAAATTCCAGTTCATTCTGATCATGTGTTGCTTCAGGGTGTACAACTGCTAGGAAATAATATTTTACTAGTATCATCTGTTTATTACAGAGCATGAGTCAACAATTGGCTCCCAGGACTACAAGGATTTAGATAGTCTAATGCTAATTCATAGGTCTTTGATGGTATTCTACAAAGAACACTGAATTTCTTTTTTTTTCACCAAAACAGCACTGCTGTTAAAACTCATTCATATATTCATTAATAGTACTTCAATATTAATTCTGTGAGAAATGACAACTGTTTATTTCATATTTCTCTGGGAATTGGTCCCTTGGTCAGAGAATTTCTAAATTATTCTCCTACATTCTTACTTTCAAAATAAAATCCAATATTTTACAACTAATAGGAACTGAGGGCAAAGAATACAGTCATAGCATGCATTGTGGGCCTTACCACATCATCTTAAAGAAAGACAGTAAGATTGAATTGTTAGAGTGCTAGACATGAGATTACTCAGTTCTTGTCAAAAAAATTTTACAGAATGAGGATCCTAAAGTCAATGTGTTGGAAGGGCTATGGTTCTTTCTGGCGGTTAGGAGAGAATTTTTTTTTGCCTTTTCCCATGTTGAGAGCTGCGTGCATTCCCTGGCTCAGGGGGTCTTCCATCTTCAAAACCAGTAATGGCCGGATGAGTCTTTGTCACATCACATTGCACTGACTCTCACTCTTTTCACTCCCTCCTTCACTTGGAAGGACTCTTGTTATTCCCTTGGGCTCACCCAGGTAATCCAGGATGGTCCCTCATCTCAAAGTCAATTTATTAGCAATCGTAATTCCACCTGCAATCCTAACTCTCCCCTTGCCTGGCAACATAACATAGTCATGGGATCCAAAGGATGGGCATCTTTGGGAAGCCCATTGTTCTGCATACAGCACTGATGTAATTGTGAATGTCGACTTTCCATTTAGTTTTCTGAGAAATTGCGAGTAATCTTACTCATGTTGCAGTCACTGAAGACCGTACATAACTTTGAAGTCCTCCAGAAATCTGACATGGGTCTTTGAAAATTCATGCATACACATGGAGAAGTGAGTAAGAACATCTCTGGCATTGCTTTTCTGGGAGCTGTGAACCCATATTCTCATCACTCCTTTTAAATTCCAGTTCATTCTGATCATGTGTTGCTTCAGGGTGTACAACTGCTAGGAAATAATATTTTACTAGTATCATCTGTTTATTACAGAGCATGAGTCAACAATTGGCTCCCAGGACTACAAGGATTTAGATAGTCTAATGCTAATTCATAGGTCTTTGATGGTATTCTACAAAGAACACTGAATTTCTTTTTTTTTCACCAAAACAGCACTGCTGTTAAAACTCATTCATATATTCATTAATAGTACTTCAATATTAATTCTGTGAGAAATGACAACTGTTTATTTCATATTTCTCTGGGAATTGGTCCCTTGGTCAGAGAATTTCTAAATTATTCTCCTACATTCTTACTTTCAAAATAAAATCCAATATTTTACAACTAATAGGAACTGAGGGCAAAGAATACAGTCATAGCATGCATTGTGGGCCTTACCACATCATCTTAAAGAAAGACAGTAAGATTGAATTGTTAGAGTGCTAGACATGAGATTACTCAGTTCTTGTCAAATAAGAAAGAACGACGGTCTTAGGTGTTGACTTCAGTCATAGGAATTCTGAGACTAGATGCCAAGAATCCTCACTCCTTGATTCTTTAAAACTTTTCAAGTAGATCTGCAGCGCAGAGTAGATCCGCCCTAAAGGCTCATTATGATTGAAAACACATAGTAAAAACCCATTTAAAACTTCTTTCTTATGAAAATTACATTTGCTTTCTTTTTGATGATAAACAAATGCTCATTGAATTGTAGATATGTCAAAACAATTATAAATTTAATGTAGAGTTAAAATCATCCATGATTCCTTGCTCATAGTTAAGATTTTGGTTTGTTTCTCTCTAATTAATAATCTCTTCTTGGATGTTATGAAAAGAATCAGCATTTCTTAGCATCCTCCTCTTTGCCTATTATTTCTCATTCAACCAGCCTTATTTTACCAAACTACTTACAAATCTTCCAGGTTGTTCTGCACAGCCTAAGAAGAAGAAGCCAAATTTGCCTGGCTTGTAGAAGTTCAGAAATGAAGTTTGTGTCAGCATCATTTTCGCACTATTCTGAAGTTCCAGGGCTGCTACATGGCATTGTTTTTAAAAGAAGGAAGAAAGAAAGAAAGAAAAAGGGAGAGAGGCATTTGAGTATTTACTTCATGTAAACATTGAATTAACTCTGAGCAAACAAAAAGATATAAACATGGATTTGTCTTCAGAGTCTTTTGCATGGTTATATAGACAGTATATTATATTCTCCCAGAAATTATTTCAATACAAGGAAGTAAATTATCAAGGACCAATAAGGGGGACACACAAACCTTGCAGAAGACTTTAGGAGAGCTCATTCAATCTGCAGTATAAAGATAGTAAGGAAAGTTTTCAGGAAGGAGGTAGGATTTAAACTGTTCTTTTAAAGAAGGTGTGTTTATGTGTGTGTGTGTTAGTCACTCAGTTGCTGAGTCTTTGTTACCTCATGGACTGTTGCCTGCCAGGTTCCTCTGTCCATGGGATTCTCAGACAAGAATACTGGAGTGAGTTGGCATTTCCTTCTCCAGGGGATCTTCCCAACCCAAAGATTGATCCTTTGTCTCCTGCATTTCAGACAAATTCTTTACCATTTGAGTCTCTAGGAAAACCCTTTAGAAATGACAGGGGGATCATTCATTCACTTTACCTCTCTTCATTTTTGTTTCAAATATTTACGGGTTATTTATTAGACACAGTGCAGACCATATAGTTTGGTCCAGGTTTGATGACTGGCAAGAATGACTACTTAGTTTAGTTGCCTTCACTTCAAACAACTCCATGTCAGCAAGCAAGCAGGGTAAGGATGGAGCATGAGGCCAAGAATAGATGTGAACAGACATCCGAGGCTGAGGCTCTCTTATGCCTCCTAAGTTCTTCCAGAGAGGTTGCTGATGTTCAGCTCACAGAAAAATCTATCAAATCAGAGAAATCCACCAAGTCAGAAAGGCATTTGCATTATGGGTTATTAGGAGCCACGTTGGCATTCCAGGGTCCACTCCATCATGGCATAAGGAAATCAGTACTGTGGTAGGTTACATTTTCCCATGCCTATTTCCCCATGGTTTGGGTTCACACAAGGTTTCAAGGCAGAGGGTCATTATCCAGTTAAGTATGCTTAGTGCTGTGTAAAGGGGCACCAGATAGGTGTGCCCTCTGTCCTTTAGGAGTTTACATTCTGTGGAAAGTTAAATAAAAACAGACAGGAGGAGGGAACGTCCAGGAGAAAGCTTCATGTGTACAATGATGTAGAGGTCTAGGCTGTTTATGATCTAAAAATGAATATTCAATGAGTATCTCTAGAGAAAAATCAAATAGGAATGATGGTGCCTATTAGTAGGAGAAATTAAAATGAAGAATATTCTATCCCAGGGACAGGTATTTGAGCATTATACTAAAAATAAAGAGGAGTTACTAAAATCTATAGGAAAGATAAAGATAGACTCTATGAGAAGATTAAATTAACTATACTGAGCAAAGAATTTGGGGGACCAAAGACCAGAGGGCAAAATATAAGTGTGATGGTTAATTTTAGGTGTGAACTTGACTAGAGCACAGGGTGCCCAGACATTTGGTGAAACATTATTCTGGATGTGTCTATGAGGATGTTTCTGGATGCGGTTAACATTTGAATTGGCAGACTGACTAAAGCTGATGTGGGTGGGCCTTGTCCAATCAGTAAAGGCCTGACTAGGATAAAAGAGCTGCCCCTATTGTGAGTCTGGTGAATCAGACTATAGAGAATCTGACTTCAGGGGTCTGATGGAGGAGGGAGGAAGCAAGTCGATTTTATCTGCCAATCACATGCTCTCCATTTTAGGTCCAAGTTAATTCCCCACAGGGCATTAATTTCCTTGACCGGGGAGCCTAAAACAAACAGTCCATAGTTTGGTCCAGGTTTGATGACTGGCAAGAATGACTACTTAGTTTAGTTGCCTTCACTTCAAACAACTCCATGTCAGCAAGCAAGCAGGGTAAGGATGGAGCATGAGGCCAAGAATAGATGTGAACAGACATCCGAGGCTGAGGCTCTCTTATGCCTCCTAAGTTCTTCCAGAGAGGTTGCTGATGTTCAGCTCACAGAAAAATCTATCAAATCAGAGAAATCCACCAAGTCAGAAAGGCATTTGCATTATGGGTTATTAGGAGCCACGTTGGCATTCCAGGGTCCACTCCATCATGGCATAAGGAAATCAGTACTGTGGTAGGTTACATTTTCCCATGCCTATTTCCCCATGGTTTGGGTTCACACAAGGTTTCAAGGCAGAGGGTCATTATCCAGTTAAGTATGCTTAGTGCTGTGTAAAGGGGCACCAGATAGGTGTGCCCTCTGTCCTTTAGGAGTTTACATTCTGTGGAAAGTTAAATAAAAACAGACAGGAGGAGGGAACGTCCAGGAGAAAGCTTCATGTGTACAATGATGTAGAGGTCTAGGCTGTTTATGATCTAAAAATGAATATTCAATGAGTATCTCTAGAGAAAAATCAAATAGGAATGATGGTGCCTATTAGTAGGAGAAATTAAAATGAAGAATATTCTATCCCAGGGACAGGTATTTGAGCATTATACTAAAAATAAAGAGGAGTTACTAAAATCTATAGGAAAGATAAAGATAGACTCTATGAGAAGATTAAATTAACTATACTGAGCAAAGAATTTGGGGGACCAAAGACCAGAGGGCAAAATATAAGTGTGATGGTTAATTTTAGGTGTGAACTTGACTAGAGCACAGGGTGCCCAGACATTTGGTGAAACATTATTCTGGATGTGTCTATGAGGATGTTTCTGGATGCGGTTAACATTTGAATTGGCAGACTGACTAAAGCTGATGTGGGTGGGCCTTGTCCAATCAGTAAAGGCCTGACTAGGATAAAAGAGCTGCCCCTATTGTGAGTCTGGTGAATCAGACTATAGAGAATCTGACTTCAGGGGTCTGATGGAGGGAGGGAGGAAGCAAGTCGATTTTATCTGCCAATCACATGCTCTCCCCATTTTTTTCAGGTCCAAGTTAATTCCCCACAGGGCATTAATTTCCTTGCATTCTACAGCCTTTGGAGAAGCCTGACCCTAGGACTCTGAGATGGATTTCCAGGGCTCAGTGTTACAGACCACCTCCCCTGCTGCCTGTCCACCTGTGTTGGGACCAAAAAGGATGAACCAGTGCTCCTGTGTAGTCATCCTCACCTTCTCCTGGTTGGAGAGGAACAAGAGAGCCTGCTGGGCTCTCACCTATAGTGCCTCTCAAGCGACCTGGTGAATAGGAGCAGGTGGTGCTTTATGGACGGCCCTCTACTATGAAGGAAATAGCACTCAGCGATCCTCTTTCAGTGGTGCTAGATGCTCAATCTTGGAGGAACATATGAAAACTATGGGCGAATCCCAAGAACAGCAAAGTTGGGTATGAAAGAGTTAATTCCTGGGAGACCAATAATACTGCTGACCAGGACAAGAAAATCCTAAGGATATACTGACATTTCCTTGAAAAGGAAAATGAATCATTTGCCTTTACACACTTGGCTGTGATTCCAATGTGATATCCTGCAGTAGACATCAAAGACACATAAATCACTGGAAAATGAATGTTTTAAGGGACTTTTTAAATTTTTTAAATCGGAGAGATAGTGGATAGTAAGGTATAGAGGTTTAATGATTTTTACAAATGTAAGTTATAGAAATATGATTAAGAAAATCAATTCTTTTCACCAAGGTTATTACCCTTTTTTAATATTTACTTTCATTTATTTGGCTGCACAAGGTCTCAGTTGCAGCATATGGTATTTTCAATCATCACTGTGGCATGTGGGATTTAGTTTCCTAACTAGGGATTGAACCCAGACATTTGGTGAAACATTATTCTGGATGTGTCTATGAGGATGTTTCTGGATGCGGTTAACATTTGAATTGGCAGACTGACTAAAGCTGATGTGGGTGGGCCTTGTCCAATCAGTAAAGGCCTGACTAGGATAAAAGAGCTGCCCCTATTGTGAGTCTGGTGAATCAGACTATAGAGAATCTGACTTCAGGGGTCTGATGGAGGGAGGGAGGAAGCAAGTCGATTTTATCTGCCAATCACATGCTCTCCCCATTTTTTTCAGGTCCAAGTTAATTCCCCACAGGGCATTAATTTCCTTGCATTCTACAGCCTTTGGAGAAGCCTGACCCTAGGACTCTGAGATGGATTTCCAGGGCTCAGTGTTACAGACCACCTCCCCTGCTGCCTGTCCACCTGTGTTGGGACCAAAAAGGATGAACCAGTGCTCCTGTGTAGTCATCCTCACCTTCTCCTGGTTGGAGAGGAACAAGAGAGCCTGCTGGGCTCTCACCTATAGTGCCTCTCAAGCGACCTGGTGAATAGGAGCAGGTGGTGCTTTATGGACGGCCCTCTACTATGAAGGAAATAGCACTCAGCGATCCTCTTTCAGTGGTGCTAGATGCTCAATCTTGGAGGAACATATGAAAACTATGGGCGAATCCCAAGAACAGCAAAGTTGGGTATGAAAGAGTTAATTCCTGGGAGACCAATAATACTGCTGACCAGGACAAGAAAATCCTAAGGATATACTGACATTTCCTTGAAAAGGAAAATGAATCATTTGCCTTTACACACTTGGCTGTGATTCCAATGTGATATCCTGCAGTAGACATCAAAGACACATAAATCACTGGAAAATGAATGTTTTAAGGGACTTTTTAAATTTTTTAAATCGGAGAGATAGTGGATAGTAAGGTATAGAGGTTTAATGATTTTTACAAATGTAAGTTATAGAAATATGATTAAGAAAATCAATTCTTTTCACCAAGGTTATTACCCTTTTTTAATATTTACTTTCATTTATTTGGCTGCACAAGGTCTCAGTTGCAGCATATGGTATTTTCAATCATCACTGTGGCATGTGGGATTTAGTTTCCTAACTAGGGATTGAACCCAGGCCCCTGCATTGGGAGAGCATAGCCTTAGCCACTGGACCACCGGGAAAGTCTGCTGAAGCCTGTTACTTTGACTCAGCTGCACTGGAGGTACTAGGAATCCTGAATTCTCATCCCTTGGTGTCAGTGGGCTTCGACTTCTCACCTTTCCAATGGGAACGTAGGACAAGGTAGCGCCCAACATACTCTCTCTCACATGTGCTTAGGAGAGAATCATGGCTAAAGGGATAGATTTGTTAGTTTAAGAATGTTTAAGATCCATAAGATTTATAGGTTTTGATGAAAAACATGGGCTGTGAGACTATAAAATTGGAGATTTAAGTCTAGATTGTTTATTTCTGCAGAGGTCTTGGATCTGGATTGTATAGGAATTATGGATGGAGTTTAGGGTGTACAGATATTGTCAACATTGGCTGTTTGTTAGTTATAAGATTGTGTGCTTTTCATTAAGCATGACTGATACTATTATCATTCTTGATGTGTGGTGATTCCAAAGCAAAAGAACTCTTTGATAAATGTTTCCTGAGTTTCTATAGTAAGGAAATAGAAAATGACCTACAAAGATTGTAGCAAGCCTTTTAATCAATGATTAATCCTAGGAGGAAATGGTTAAAATTAAATTCATTACAGGAAAGTCTCATTCACCTTATCATTCCAATGGATGAGCAATTTGCAAGAAAGTTTGAGGAAATTTATAATCAAAGGCAAGAATGGAACTCAGATGCCAGGTTGTGTGACAGTTTCATGGGATAAAATTCCTTGAGATTTCTATGACCATGTACTTACTGGGTTGGAGAAGCTCAGCTAAAAAGGTTTAATTTATTAAACAGAGCCATCTTTTCAAGATGTTCTTTTAAACAACATACAAACCATGTTATCTAAGATGAGCTCCTGCCCAAACATAATTAGGAATTGACACTATCATTTCTCAAACCTTGTTGCTAGTGAAGTTAGAATCTGATCATTTCTACTCAGCTGTTGGCTGTGCAATGGCCTGGAGGAGTGGGATTGGGAGGTTAAGAAAATCAATTCTTTTCACCAAGGTTATTACCCTTTTTTAATATTTACTTTCATTTATTTGGCTGCACAAGGTCTCAGTTGCAGCATATGGTATTTTCAATCATCACTGTGGCATGTGGGATTTAGTTTCCTAACTAGGGATTGAACCCAGGCCCCTGCATTGGGAGAGCATAGCCTTAGCCACTGGACCACCGGGAAAGTCTGCTGAAGCCTGTTACTTTGACTCAGCTGCACTGGAGGTACTAGGAATCCTGAATTCTCATCCCTTGGTGTCAGTGGGCTTCGACTTCTCACCTTTCCAATGGGAACGTAGGACAAGGTAGCGCCCAACATACTCTCTCTCACATGTGCTTAGGAGAGAATCATGGCTAAAGGGATAGATTTGTTAGTTTAAGAATGTTTAAGATCCATAAGATTTATAGGTTTTGATGAAAAACATGGGCTGTGAGACTATAAAATTGGAGATTTAAGTCTAGATTGTTTATTTCTGCAGAGGTCTTGGATCTGGATTGTATAGGAATTATGGATGGAGTTTAGGGTGTACAGATATTGTCAACATTGGCTGTTTGTTAGTTATAAGATTGTGTGCTTTTCATTAAGCATGACTGATACTATTATCATTCTTGATGTGTGGTGATTCCAAAGCAAAAGAACTCTTTGATAAATGTTTCCTGAGTTTCTATAGTAAGGAAATAGAAAATGACCTACAAAGATTGTAGCAAGCCTTTTAATCAATGATTAATCCTAGGAGGAAATGGTTAAAATTAAATTCATTACAGGAAAGTCTCATTCACCTTATCATTCCAATGGATGAGCAATTTGCAAGAAAGTTTGAGGAAATTTATAATCAAAGGCAAGAATGGAACTCAGATGCCAGGTTGTGTGACAGTTTCATGGGATAAAATTCCTTGAGATTTCTATGACCATGTACTTACTGGGTTGGAGAAGCTCAGCTAAAAAGGTTTAATTTATTAAACAGAGCCATCTTTTCAAGATGTTCTTTTAAACAACATACAAACCATGTTATCTAAGATGAGCTCCTGCCCAAACATAATTAGGAATTGACACTATCATTTCTCAAACCTTGTTGCTAGTGAAGTTAGAATCTGATCATTTCTACTCAGCTGTTGGCTGTGCAATGGCCTGGAGGAGTGGGATTGGGAGGACTGAGAAGGGAGTGGAGGAGAGAGGGGTCAGGGATATATATATGACTAATCTGGGATTATACATATCTGTAAAAAGCAAAAAGTAAAATAAAAATATTTTAATGAAAAAAATGTGACATGTGCCATCTCAAGCAGCATTTCTTTTGAAAAAGAAATAAAAAGAGAATGCAAAAAGAAAAAAAAAAAAGAATGGTCAGTTTGATACTGGGTCATAAGTGCTCTCATCTCCTGCAGGAAAGTCTTTAATCCTTACTCATCTGCCATATGTTAGGATGACAGTTTAGAAGTCTAATATATTTGCTGCCTCCCTGTGAATTAGAAGAGAAGAGGAAAGGAGAGAAAAGGGAGAGGATAAATGTCTCATCTTCAGTGACCTCAATAAAAGGAAAAATGCAAATACCAAACCAACTGCCATCCTGAGGGCTAGATATTCAGGAGGGAAAACTTTCCAACATGGACCACATAGGTGGGAAAGAGACATCACCAGCCATTAAACTGGGGCAGAAGCTTCACCCTGTCTGAAACTGAATTGTGGTTGTGGGACTGATGAGCAGATGGATGATATATAGAGGTTGGGAGAAGATTAGTCCATTAATTTATCTAAAGGACTCCCAGCCTGAACATGAAACCAATGTTCATGAGAAAATGTTGAAAGAGAGCAGCAAGTCTGTGTTCCAGAAATTGGGAACCAGTATGACAGAGAGGATGAGTGTCTGGACAGAATGGTAGAGCAGGTCAGAGAGGAAAGAAACTGTTTTAGGTGTGGTTCCTCTGGTTCCATCACCCACATATCTAATAACGATAGCAACCGCCTCCAGGCCAGCCAGAGCAATGACAGCTAACCTTCACTCAATCCTTGCTGCAGGCCAGGCACTGTTCAGGTTGTGTGACAGTTTCATGGGATAAAATTCCTTGAGATTTCTATGACCATGTACTTACTGGGTTGGAGAAGCTCAGCTAAAAAGGTTTAATTTATTAAACAGAGCCATCTTTTCAAGATGTTCTTTTAAACAACATACAAACCATGTTATCTAAGATGAGCTCCTGCCCAAACATAATTAGGAATTGACACTATCATTTCTCAAACCTTGTTGCTAGTGAAGTTAGAATCTGATCATTTCTACTCAGCTGTTGGCTGTGCAATGGCCTGGAGGAGTGGGATTGGGAGGACTGAGAAGGGAGTGGAGGAGAGAGGGGTCAGGGATATATTTTGACTAATCTGGGATTATACATATCTGTAAAAAGCAAAAAGTAAAATAAAAATATTTTAATGAAAAAAATGTGACATGTGCCATCTCAAGCAGCATTTCTTTTGAAAAAGAAATAAAAAGAGAATGCAAAAAGAAAAAAAAAAAAGAATGGTCAGTTTGATACTGGGTCATAAGTGCTCTCATCTCCTGCAGGAAAGTCTTTAATCCTTACTCATCTGCCATATGTTAGGATGACAGTTTAGAAGTCTAATATATTTGCTGCCTCCCTGTGAATTAGAAGAGAAGAGGAAAGGAGAGAAAAGGGAGAGGATAAATGTCTCATCTTCAGTGACCTCAATAAAAGGAAAAATGCAAATACCAAACCAACTGCCATCCTGAGGGCTAGATATTCAGGAGGGAAAACTTTCCAACATGGACCACATAGGTGGGAAAGAGACATCACCAGCCATTAAACTGGGGCAGAAGCTTCACCCTGTCTGAAACTGAATTGTGGTTGTGGGACTGATGAGCAGATGGATGATATATAGAGGTTGGGAGAAGATTAGTCCATTAATTTATCTAAAGGACTCCCAGCCTGAACATGAAACCAATGTTCATGAGAAAATGTTGAAAGAGAGCAGCAAGTCTGTGTTCCAGAAATTGGGAACCAGTATGACAGAGAGGATGAGTGTCTGGACAGAATGGTAGAGCAGGTCAGAGAGGAAAGAAACTGTTTTAGGTGTGGTTCCTCTGGTTCCATCACCCACATATCTAATAACGATAGCAACCGCCTCCAGGCCAGCCAGAGCAATGACAGCTAACCTTCACTCAATCCTTGCTGCAGGCCAGGCACTGTTCTCAGTACATTATATTATTGTATTCTTGCAATACATTTATGCAGCTGGGGAATAAAACAGTGAAGAGGTTCTCAGGGGAGGAATGGGAAGGATTCTTGTCCAAGTGTGCTTCAACTTTCAAGGAGGAACAAGGGGCCATGTCCACAGTCCTTTAACTAGAAAAAGCCTCTGATGTTGGGAATTTATTTCCTGAGAAAATACCATTTTCCAATGATATGGTCAGTTAGCTATTGGCTGCTACAATGAGTAATGATGATGAGCCTCCTAGCTGGTGAAGAGTTATGCAATCCCCAAATTGCCTTAAGTAAATCCTGAAGACATATGTAGTGAGGTCTTCAAATTGTCAAGTGTTTTCACTCATTCCATAATTCCTAGTCACAGCGGTGCATTTAGTCATCCAGGAAGAAATGCACATCAGGAAAATACTCTTCTTGTAATACAATGGCCTCAATATCAGGCAAGTTAATTAAAAGTTGCTCTTCATATATTGGGCTTCCCTGGTGGCTCAGTGGTAAAGAATCCACCCGTGATGGAGAAGGCACAGGAGATGTGGGTTTGATCCCTGGGTCAGGAAGTTCACCTGGAGAAGGAAATGGCAACCCCTTCCAGTATTCTTGCCTGGGAAATTCCATGGACAGAGGAGCCTGGCAGGCTACAATCCACAGGGTCACAAAAGTGTCAGACATGACTGAGAAACTGAATACACAGCAACAACATGAATATGTCACACAACTAAAACAATGATGGTGGCAGTTCATGTAATAACAGGCAGACTGTTCTGTAGTATAGCTTCTGCTGTGTAGAGACCTCATTTTGTTTTTTAAAAATATCTAGGAATTGTGGTTGTGGAACTGATGAGCAGATGGATGATATATAGAGGTTGGGAGAAGATTAGTCCATTAATTTATCTAAAGGACTCCCAGCCTGAACATGAAACCAATGTTCATGAGAAAATGTTGAAAGAGAGCAGCAAGTCTGTGTTCCAGAAATTGGGAACCAGTATGACAGAGAGGATGAGTGTCTGGACAGAATGGTAGAGCAGGTCAGAGAGGAAAGAAACTGTTTTAGGTGTGGTTCCTCTGGTTCCATCACCCACATATCTAATAACGATAGCAACCGCCTCCAGGCCAGCCAGAGCAATGACAGCTAACCTTCACTCAATCCTTGCTGCAGGCCAGGCACTGTTCTCAGTACATTATATTATTGTATTCTTGCAATACATTTATGCAGCTGGGGAATAAAACAGTGAAGAGGTTCTCAGGGGAGGAATGGGAAGGATTCTTGTCCAAGTGTGCTTCAACTTTCAAGGAGGAACAAGGGGACATGTCTACAGTGTTTTAATTAGAAAAAGACTCTGATGTTGGGAATTTATTTCCTGAGAAAATACCATTTTCCAATGATATGGTCAGTTAGCTATTGGCTGCTACAATGAGTAATGATGATGAGCCTCCTAGCTGGTGAAGAGTTATGCAATCCCCAAATTGCCTTAAGTAAATCCTGAAGACATATGTAGTGAGGTCTTCAAATTGTCAAGTGTTTTCACTCATTCCATAATTCCTAGTCACAGCGGTGCATTTAGTCATCCAGGAAGAAATGCACATCAGGAAAATACTCTTCTTGTAATACAATGGCCTCAATATCAGGCAAGTTAATTAAAAGTTGCTCTTCATATATTGGGCTTCCCTGGTGGCTCAGTGGTAAAGAATCCACCCGTGATGGAGAAGGCACAGGAGATGTGGGTTTGATCCCTGGGTCAGGAAGTTCACCTGGAGAAGGAAATGGCAACCCCTTCCAGTATTCTTGCCTGGGAAATTCCATGGACAGAGGAGCCTGGCAGGCTACAATCCACAGGGTCACAAAAGTGTCAGACATGACTGAGAAACTGAATACACAGCAACAACATGAATATGTCACACAACTAAAACAATGATGGTGGCAGTTCATGTAATAACAGGCAGACTGTTCTGTAGTATAGCTTCTTCTGTGTACAGAACTCATTTTGTTTTATTCTATTCCATACAAGACATTAAAAAATGCAAGTATAGCAGCCTAATATTTCAATGCCTGACATGAAGGCTGTCAGTATCCATCTGTATTTCAGTACCTGATCTGTCATTCATGCTTTTGATGGCAAGCTGATAGTGCTAATAAAACTATCTACTTACCACTTTTCTATCTTCTTTTCTGCCCTTTATTCTATTTTTATTTCCAAGTATATACTTTGATGACCACAGACTTTCTTGGGTCTCTTTCCCTTTCAATTCTGAAGTAAATATTTGTAACAGGGTTATCACAGAAAACAAATGGTTGCCTATAACCATGTATGCGGTCAAGGGGTCATATGACTCAGTCCTTGGGCTGCTGTGAGTTCCGTTTGGCCAACTGGACAGGGTTAGTCCTTCCTTGGGACTTCTCCAAAATGATAACAAGCATGAAAAATGTGGTCCTGGGAAATTGGGAAATAAGCAGAAATAAATTGTAGCTTAGTTTCTAGTTTTAAGACAGAAGTTTTGAACTCCAGGAATATGGAAACTCGGAATGGAACTAACTGCTCTAAAATGGACATTGTCAGGTATTTGAAAATTTACCAAGAGTTACACATTTCTTTTTACTTTAAACTAAAAGTCAACGTCCTTGCCTTGTTTGAATTCCACCTTTTTCTATTCCAAATAATAAAAAATGAAATGTTAGGCAAATGCCTATTTCTGTTGCTTACCAGCTGGAGTTATGCAACTTTTATCTAGTAATCTTATTTCCACCATTATTTCTTCTCTTTTCCTTCATGTTGCAGAAAGAAAGATTTAGAAATTTTTAAGTGATGGCATTTCATGCTATTCCCCTGATTAATCTTCAGTGGTTCCAAGACTCTGTGCTTCAAATCACTCTTTACTTGATAGAAACTTGGACAGAGGAGCCTGGCAGGCTACAATCCACAGGGTCACAAAAGTGTCAGACATGACTGAGAAACTGAATACACAGCAACAACATGAATATGTCACACAACTAAAACAATGATGGTGGCAGTTCATGTAATAACAGGCAGACTGTTCTGTAGTATAGCTTCTTCTGTGTACAGAACTCATTTTGTTTTATTCTATTCCATACAAGACATTAAAAAATGCAAGTATAGCAGCCTAATATTTCAATGCCTGACATGAAGGCTGTCAGTATCCATCTGTATTTCAGTACCTGATCTGTCATTCATGCTTTTGATGGCAAGCTGATAGTGCTAATAAAACTATCTACTTACCACTTTTCTATCTTCTTTTCTGCCCTTTATTCTATTTTTATTTCCAAGTATATACTTTGATGACCACAGACTTTCTTGGGTCTCTTTCCCTTTCAATTCTGAAGTAAATATTTGTAACAGGGTTATCACAGAAAACAAATGGTTGCCTATAACCATGTATGCGGTCAAGGGGTCATATGACTCAGTCCTTGGGCTGCTGTGAGTTCCGTTTGGCCAACTGGACAGGGTTAGTCCTTCCTTGGGACTTCTCCAAAATGATAACAAGCATGAAAAATGTGGTCCTGGGAAATTGGGAAATAAGCAGAAATAAATTGTAGCTTAGTTTCTAGTTTTAAGACAGAAGTTTTGAACTCCAGGAATATGGAAACTCGGAATGGAACTAACTGCTCTAAAATGGACATTGTCAGGTATTTGAAAATTTACCAAGAGTTACACATTTCTTTTTACTTTAAACTAAAAGTCAACGTCCTTGCCTTGTTTGAATTCCACCTTTTTCTATTCCAAATAATAAAAAATGAAATGTTAGGCAAATGCCTATTTCTGTTGCTTACCAGCTGGAGTTATGCAACTTTTTATCTAGTAATCTTATTTCCACCATTATTTCTTCTCTTTTCCTTCATGTTGCAGAAAGAAAGATTTAGAAATTTTTAAGTGATGGCATTTCATGCTATTCCCCTGATTAATCTTCAGTGGTTCCAAGACTCTGTGCTTCAAATCACTCTTTACTTGATAGAAACTTTTTCAATCAGTTGCTATTATTTATTTAATCTATTGGTTTCTTTGCTTAATAGCTGTATCTTCCATTGGACTATTAGTTTTATGAAGATAGAGGCCAAATCCGTTTATCCACCCGTGAACTTTTATTTATACAGCATGAAGAAGATAAACATGTTTTCTGGGCTTCCTTGGTGGTCCGGTGGGTAAGAACACCGTCTTGCAGTGCAAGGGGTGCTGGTTCAATCCCTGGCCTGGGAAGATCTCATGTGCCGTGGAACAGCTGGACCAATGTGTCCAACTACTGAGCCAAAGTTCTGGAGCTCATATGCCCAGAGCTGGTGCTCTGCAGCGACAGAGGCCACTGTGATGGGAGACCCACACAGGCCAAAGAACAAAGATGGATGAAAATAGACAAATGAAAGACCAACAGAAGTGGCTCAAAAATAAAAAATGTGTTTTGCATACATGGACCTTATAGGTGAGTAGGAAATTAAAAAAAGAAAATCAAATGGGTAATAGCATGATTTGTTGTTAAGAGAAAGTAACACCATGGAGGTGCATGGCAGGAAAAGTTCACCAGTCTGAGGGATTAAGTTAGGTTAAAAAAGAATTTCTAGTGTAAGTGACACATAAGTTGAAACGTAAGAGGGGAACCAAAGCTAACCAGGAAGCAAAGATAGCTGAGACTGTTTTTGTAAGCGGGGAGAGATGGTAAAAGAATTATGTTGTGTGATGCTGGAGATATGGCTCAAGGTGGATGAACCTGGGAAATTGGGAAATAAGCAGAAATAAATTGTAGCTTAGTTTCTAGTTTTAAGACAGAAGTTTTGAACTCCAGGAATATGGAAACTCGGAATGGAACTAACTGCTCTAAAATGGACATTGTCAGGTATTTGAAAATTTACCAAGAGTTACACATTTCTTTTTACTTTAAACTAAAAGTCAACGTCCTTGCCTTGTTTGAATTCCACCTTTTTCTATTCCAAATAATAAAAAATGAAATGTTAGGCAAATGCCTATTTCTGTTGCTTACCAGCTGGAGTTATGCAACTTTTTATCTAGTAATCTTATTTCCACCATTATTTCTTCTCTTTTCCTTCATGTTGCAGAAAGAAAGATTTAGAAATTTTTAAGTGATGGCATTTCATGCTATTCCCCTGATTAATCTTCAGTGGTTCCAAGACTCTGTGCTTCAAATCACTCTTTACTTGATAGAAACTTTTTCAATCAGTTGCTATTATTTATTTAATCTATTGGTTTCTTTGCTTAATAGCTGTATCTTCCATTGGACTATTAGTTTTATGAAGATAGAGGCCAAATCCGTTTATCCACCCGTGAACTTTTATTTATACAGCATGAAGAAGATAAACATGTTTTCTGGGCTTCCTTGGTGGTCCGGTGGGTAAGAACACCGTCTTGCAGTGCAAGGGGTGCTGGTTCAATCCCTGGCCTGGGAAGATCTCATGTGCCGTGGAACAGCTGGACCAATGTGTCCAACTACTGAGCCAAAGTTCTGGAGCTCATATGCCCAGAGCTGGTGCTCTGCAGCGACAGAGGCCACTGTGATGGGAGACCCACACAGGCCAAAGAACAAAGATGGATGAAAATAGACAAATGAAAGACCAACAGAAGTGGCTCAAAAATAAAAAATGTGTTTTGCATACATGGACCTTATAGGTGAGTAGGAAATTAAAAAAAGAAAATCAAATGGGTAATAGCATGATTTGTTGTTAAGAGAAAGTAACACCATGGAGGTGCATGGCAGGAAAAGTTCACCAGTCTGAGGGATTAAGTTAGGTTAAAAAAGAATTTCTAGTGTAAGTGACACATAAGTTGAAACGTAAGAGGGGAACCAAAGCTAACCAGGAAGCAAAGATAGCTGAGACTGTTTTTGTAAGCGGGGAGAGATGGTAAAAGAATTATGTTGTGTGATGCTGGAGATATGGCTCAAGGTGGATGGGGTGATATGGTTCAAAGTGACAAAAGGGAGACAAGATAGGAAGAATATTGTGATCCATCTATGAACTCTTAAGAGCATCAGAAAGACCATTGAAATGTTATAAGCAAAGACTGAAAGGATCACAAAAACCCATCCAGGCTCTTGGACTTCTTTGTTGAGAAAGAACTAGGAGAAAGAATGGAGGTAAGCAGCTTAGAAGACAGTTTCAGTAACCCAACTTGGTAGTTAGGGTGCCTTGAAGTTGGAGAAGGATGGGGTCTTTGGGAAAAGAGAAAAAATTCTAAAAAACTATTAGAAAGTAGGTTAAATAAGATTTGATTTTTGACCAAATGTAGAAATGAAGGACAGAAAAGAGTCAAAGGAGACCCTGAAGTTTCTGGCATAGTCAGTGGGGAGCACATAGGGAGAAGCTGATTGGAGGGGGTGTGAAGATGAGAGTTGATGAGAGAGTTTGGTTTTGGATGTGTGTGTGTGCATGTGTTAATTCCTACTCTTTTGTGACCCCCATGGACTGTGGCCCACCAGGCCATGGGATTCTCCAGGCAAGAATACTGGAGCAGGTTGCCATTTCCTCCTCTAGAAGATCTTCCTGACCCAGGGATCAAACCTGCGTTCTTGCATCTCCTGCATTGGCAGGTGGATTCTTTACCACTGTGCTGCCTAGGAAGCCCTGTTTGGGATGTACTGAGCTTCAAATGCCCAGAAGCCAGCAAAGTAGCTGTGTCTATTAGACAGGCATGAATGCAGATCAGAGGCCTCACAGAGGAAGTGGGCACAAAGATTTGAGATTTTAATCATGGATCTGATAAAATCATCAGTAGTACATGTACAGAGCAAGAAGATGGCTTTGGTAAGACTAAATTGTGAGGAAAGATTTCATATTTATATGGCAAGCAGAAGAGGATGACCTTTACAAAATATCTGAGAAGAGAGGT
Organism: Tragulus kanchil; assembly: GCA_022376925.1. Taxonomy (NCBI): domain Eukaryota; kingdom Metazoa; phylum Chordata; class Mammalia; order Artiodactyla; family Tragulidae; genus Tragulus; species Tragulus kanchil. The sequence continues at coordinate 137,776,355 of JAIOJX010000023.1, forward strand.
TAGAATTATGGAACTCAATGGGGGAAAGTGTTTCAAGAAACAGTGGTCTACAAGTATGGAAAGTCCCCATCAGGTCTGTCAAAAAGAAATTCACTGGTCACTTTGACAGTAGTAGTTTCAGTAGACAAGAAAGCTGGATTGCAGTGGGATACTAGGTGATAGGGATTAAAGTAGTGACGTTTTCCCTCTGGACCAGAGACTGAACTCACATCCCCTGCATTGGAAGGGTACAGTCTTAAACCACTGGACCACCAGGTAAGTCCCTATTATACATAACTTTTACAGGACGTTTCATTGAAGAGGAAGAGAGATAGAGGGCTAGCTGAAAAAGAATGTGCATTTAGAAATTTTTTTTGGCTTTTTAATCTAGGAGATGCTCAAATATGCTTCATAATTATAGAAAACAATCAGTTGAGACTGAGTGGTTGAAAGCACCAATGTAATTGAAGAAAATGTTCAAATCTTTGTATTCTGAAATAAATGTGATCTTATAACATGTGGGTAAAATCAAGTATGAGGAAATTATGCTAAGGAGGACAATAAGTTTCTATTTCCATGTAGTTTCCATGATCTGTTAAACATATAAGTTAGGCATGAAATTTATTTTGGCTCGTCATATCCTTAATATAAACGTACTTTGGATTTCATTGTTGACAAGATGTTTGAAATTGGACATTTTGGAGCATAGCCATCCATTTGTTACCCATTTCATGGTCAAAGTCTCCAACTTTCTGAGTAACAGTTTTGAGCTTTATGTTAAACAGTCAAAGGGTACAAAACTATGCAAATTTCTTATTCTGGGTAAAGTGAAAATTTTGTTTTTGTTTGGGATGTACTGAGCTTCAAATGCCCAGAAGCAAAATAGCTGTGTCTATTAGACAGGCATGAATGCAGATCAGAGGCCTCACAGAGGAAGTGGGCACAAAGATTTGAGATTTTAATCATGGATCTGATAAAATCATCAGTAGTACATGTACAGAGCAAGAAGATGGCTTTGGTAAGACTAAATTGTGAGGAAAGATTTCATATTTATATGGCAAGCAGAAGAGGATGACCTTTACAAAATATCTGAGAAGAGAGGTTAGAATTATGGAACTCAATGGGGGAAAGTGTTTCAAGAAACAGTGGTCTACAAGTATGGAAAGTCCCCATCAGGTCTGTCAAAAAGAAATTCACTGGTCACTTTGACAGTAGTAGTTTCAGTAGACAAGAAAGCTGGATTGCAGTGGGATACTAGGTGATAGGGATTAAAGTAGTGACGTTTTCCCTCTGGACCAGAGACTGAACTCACATCCCCTGCATTGGAAGGGTACAGTCTTAAACCACTGGACCACCAGGTAAGTCCCTATTATACATAACTTTTACAGGACGTTTCATTGAAGAGGAAGAGAGATAGAGGGCTAGCTGAAAAAGAATGTGCATTTAGAAATTTTTTTTGGCTTTTTAATCTAGGAGATGCTCAAATATGCTTCATAATTATAGAAAACAATCAGTTGAGACTGAGTGGTTGAAAGCACCAATGTAATTGAAGAAAATGTTCAAATCTTTGTATTCTGAAATAAATGTGATCTTATAACATGTGGGTAAAATCAAGTATGAGGAAATTATGCTAAGGAGGACAATAAGTTTCTATTTCCATGTAGTTTCCATGATCTGTTAAACATATAAGTTAGGCATGAAATTTATTTTGGCTCGTCATATCCTTAATATAAACGTACTTTGGATTTCATTGTTGACAAGATGTTTGAAATTGGACATTTTGGAGCATAGCCATCCATTTGTTACCCATTTCATGGTCAAAGTCTCCAACTTTCTGAGTAACAGTTTTGAGCTTTATGTTAAACAGTCAAAGGGTACAAAACTATGCAAATTTCTTATTCTGGGTAAAGTGAAAAAGTTTGTGGTATAAAATAGTTATATAGATTACACTACTAACAGTGAAATTTTTTTTTTTACTAATTTTTATTGGAGTATAGTTGGTTTACAATGTTGTGTTAGTTTCTGCTGTACAGCAAAACGAATCAGCTGTACATACACATTTATCCCCTCTTCTTTGGATTTCCTTCCTACTTAGGTCACCACAGAACACTGGGTGGAGTTCCTTGTGCTATACAGTAGACTCTCGTTTGTGCAGATTAGTCTTGGCACATTTCTGGAAGAACTAGGCAAATATCAGATGTAATTTCTATCACACACAGTGCTGCATCATAGTAACAATGGATATCATTGTTGAGCCTGGAAAGGGCCAGGAATATGCCGTAAATGGACAGACCCTGCCTCCCAGTGGGGCCAGAATCCTTAGTGACTCTCCAGGTTGAACCAATTTGGAGATTTTGAAATGATCTGGAGGTTCCAATTGGAAAGTCAGGGCCCACCATTGAAGATCTCAAGATATGACAAATTCCACGAGGATGTGCAGTTGGTGAAGATTTTTCCTGTGAGCAAACACAAATCAGCTCCAATACAAGGTGGGTAAAAATCATAGAGAACTTTTCAGAGGATCACTGGAGCACTAGAAAAGAAAAAGGAAAATTGAATGTTACTTTCATTTTGTCCACATTTCTTTCCTTTTCCTATAGATAAAAGTTGTGAGAATTGTTCCATAAAATAAATTGAAAAATGAAATTGGTGATCGGTCCAATCATGGAAACTATTGTGATTAAGTTTTTGAAAAGTTTGAAATGTAGAGCTCAGTGCAGATATGATAAACAAATTGGCCCACCACCTGTTTTTGTTGATAAAGCTTTATTAGAACAAAGCTTCACCCATTTTTTAATGTTGCGAATATAACTCGGGCAGAGGTTTGTAATTAAAAAAAAAAAACCTTTAGAACTCCAAAGGTGAAAATATTTATTATTTGAGTCTTTAGAGAAAAAGTTTCCAGCCTTCTAGTTTAGTGAATCAGTTTAATTTTAAAGAGTGAAGGACTAAGAGTGAAATAGAATCAAAACTCTCCAAATAAAAACTGGAATTCTATGTTTTATTATCTGCTCTGTCAAACTGGGATCTTTAATTTCCACACTTCTCCAAAATTTTTTCCGTGGTACATTATCAAATTTTGAAGTTTGAATTTAGTTTCTGCTGTACAGCAAAACGAATCAGCTGTACATACACATTTATCCCCTCTTCTTTGGATTTCCTTCCTACTTAGGTCACCACAGAACACTGGGTGGAGTTCCTTGTGCTATACAGTAGACTCTCGTTTGTGCAGATTAGTCTTGGCACATTTCTGGAAGAACTAGGCAAATATCAGATGTAATTTCTATCACACACAGTGCTGCATCATAGTAACAATGGATATCATTGTTGAGCCTGGAAAGGGCCAGGAATATGCCGTAAATGGACAGACCCTGCCTCCCAGTGGGGCCAGAATCCTTAGTGACTCTCCAGGTTGAACCAATTTGGAGATTTTGAAATGATCTGGAGGTTCCAATTGGAAAGTCAGGGCCCACCATTGAAGATCTCAAGATATGACAAATTCCACGAGGATGTGCAGTTGGTGAAGATTTTTCCTGTGAGCAAACACAAATCAGCTCCAATACAAGGTGGGTAAAAATCATAGAGAACTTTTCAGAGGATCACTGGAGCACTAGAAAAGAAAAAGGAAAATTGAATGTTACTTTCATTTTGTCCACATTTCTTTCCTTTTCCTATAGATAAAAGTTGTGAGAATTGTTCCATAAAATAAATTGAAAAATGAAATTGGTGATCGGTCCAATCATGGAAACTATTGTGATTAAGTTTTTGAAAAGTTTGAAATGTAGAGCTCAGTGCAGATATGATAAACAAATTGGCCCACCACCTGTTTTTGTTGATAAAGCTTTATTAGAACAAAGCTTCACCCATTTTTTAATGTTGCGAATATAACTCGGGCAGAGGTTTGTAATTAAAAAAAAAAAACCTTTAGAACTCCAAAGGTGAAAATATTTATTATTTGAGTCTTTAGAGAAAAAGTTTCCAGCCTTCTAGTTTAGTGAATCAGTTTAATTTTAAAGAGTGAAGGACTAAGAGTGAAATAGAATCAAAACTCTCCAAATAAAAACTGGAATTCTATGTTTTATTATCTGCTCTGTCAAACTGGGATCTTTAATTTCCACACTTCTCCAAAATTTTTTCCGTGGTACATTATCATAGAATTTGGTAAGTGAAGTTGAAATGATTTATATTACCTGTTCCTAGGCAAAATTAGACATCAAATGCTTAAAAACATACTTTGTGCTATCAGTTCCTTTATTTCAATATCATTCTAAATAGCCTTAAATTACTAAGGTTATAGCCAACTATTTAAAGAATGTACAGCACAAGAAATCTTTAAAAAAAAAACATGAAAAGTCTAAAAAACCAATAATAAAGAATTTTGTTAAGTAAATTATGGTATATACCTCAAATAGGCTACTTAGAGTGATAGAAGATATTGTAAGTAAATATTTTAACATGCAAAAGGTTCACGATATCATCTAAGTGAAGGAAACAGGATATGACATAGTATGTACATTTAGGTCCAATTTTTATTTAAGGTTGTATATTTATACTTATACTTTGGCCTTTAATACTTTTTATATGGTCTGATTTAGAAATATATACATCATGTTTGTAATTGCAATTATTTTAACAGTGAAAATATAGATATTTAAAATGTTAAACACTGCATACTCTTACTTCTCTTAAATTAACTTTTAATACAAGAATATTATTTTACATTTTATAAAGGCTAGTTTTGTCCAGTAATTAAATGTAGAAATAAAATTACAGTATGTTTTACCTTCAATTGGTTAGTTTTTGTTCATTATTTAAGTTTTAAAATATTGATGAAGTTACTTTGAAAGTTTCTGAAATGAAGTTGATACTCAGTTTAAATTACTTACTTGAGTTAAAAAGCTGAGATAGACCTCTCTTTATCTTAACAGTCCTCACTGAGACACAACCAAGGGCATATAACAAGATAAACTTTGAAGTTTATTTCTAGTCTCATAATTTACTAAAAGCACCTGAAGATTTGGACCTCAGGTCCTAATTTACTGTACATCAGAAACTCTGCTTTTAGAGGTCTCCAGATTCTGATATGAATAAAACACAGGGGCTAAAAAATTCAATTCTGTAAATCAAGAATTGGAAGACTAAGAGTGAAATAGAATCAAAACTCTCCAAATAAAAACTGGAATTCTATGTTTTATTATCTGCTCTGTCAAACTGGGATCTTTAATTTCCACACTTCTCCAAAATTTTTTCCGTGGTACATTATCATAGAATTTGGTAAGTGAAGTTGAAATGATTTATATTACCTGTTCCTAGGCAAAATTAGACATCAAATGCTTAAAAACATACTTTGTGCTATCAGTTCCTTTATTTCAATATCATTCTAAATAGCCTTAAATTACTAAGGTTATAGCCAACTATTTAAAGAATGTACAGCACAAGAAATCTTTAAAAAAAAAACATGAAAAGTCTAAAAAACCAATAATAAAGAATTTTGTTAAGTAAATTATGGTATATACCTCAAATAGGCTACTTAGAGTGATAGAAGATATTGTAAGTAAATATTTTTAACATGCAAAAGGTTCACGATATCATCTAAGTGAAGGAAACAGGATATGACATAGTATGTACATTTAGGTCCAATTTTTATTTAAGGTTGTATATTTATACTTATACTTTGGCCTTTAATACTTTTTATATGGTCTGATTTAGAAATATATACATCATGTTTGTAATTGCAATTATTTTAACAGTGAAAATATAGATATTTAAAATGTTAAACACTGCATACTCTTACTTCTCTTAAATTAACTTTTAATACAAGAATATTATTTTACATTTTATAAAGGCTAGTTTTGTCCAGTAATTAAATGTAGAAATAAAATTACAGTATGTTTTACCTTCAATTGGTTAGTTTTTGTTCATTATTTAAGTTTTAAAATATTGATGAAGTTACTTTGAAAGTTTCTGAAATGAAGTTGATACTCAGTTTAAATTACTTACTTGAGTTAAAAAGCTGAGATAGACCTCTCTTTATCTTAACAGTCCTCACTGAGACACAACCAAGGGCATATAACAAGATAAACTTTGAAGTTTATTTCTAGTCTCATAATTTACTAAAAGCACCTGAAGATTTGGACCTCAGGTCCTAATTTACTGTACATCAGAAACTCTGCTTTTAGAGGTCTCCAGATTCTGATATGAATAAAACACAGGGGCTAAAAAATTCAATTCTGTAAATCAAGCATCAGAATTAGAGGTGATCACTTGTCAAAAAAAAAAAAGCTTAAATTGACTTAATAAGGCTGTCCTCCAGTTCTATTATTTTTAAAATTTTATTTATTTATTTATTTTTGGTTATTCTGGGTTTTCACTGCTGCCACAGGCTCTTCTCTAGTTGCAGAGAGTGGGGGCTACTCTCTAGTTGAGGTGAGCAGGCTTCTTGTTGAGGTGACTTCTCTTGTTGTGGAACTTGGGCTCTAGGGCACATGGGCTTCAGCAGTTGCTGCACACGGGCTCACTAGTTGTGGCTCAGTCATGTCTGATTCTTTCCAACCCCATGGACTATAACCCTCCAGGTTCCTCTGGCTCTGTCCATGGGATTTCCCAGGCAAGAATAGTGCAGTGGGTAGCCATTTCCTCCTCCAGATCTTCCCAACCCAGGAATAAAACCCACGTCTCCTATGTCTCCTGCATCAGCAGGTGGATTCTTTACCCACTGAGCCATGGGGGATGCCCTGGAAAGAGCATAACTTCTATCCTAAACAACAGGAAAGACAAAACTATACAAGTGATAGGTGGTTTTTAAACTGCATCATAAAACTGAGACAGCAGGGTGACAAATTGGCCTGAAATCTAAGGAAAGGCAGGCCCTCCCAAGGAAAGTGGACTTACAGATAGAGATTTCTTTCAATATTCAGGCACTCACATTAGCAAAGTAAGCCTCATTTCCCCCATTTTAAAACAGTCACAAAAAGCTAGATAAAATAAAAAACAGTATGTTTTACCTTCAATTGGTTAGTTTTTGTTCATTATTTAAGTTTTAAAATATTGATGAAGTTACTTTGAAAGTTTCTGAAATGAAGTTGATACTCAGTTTAAATTACTTACTTGAGTTAAAAAGCTGAGATAGACCTCTCTTTATCTTAACAGTCCTCACTGAGACACAACCAAGGGCATATAACAAGATAAACTTTGAAGTTTATTTCTAGTCTCATAATTTACTAAAAGCACCTGAAGATTTGGACCTCAGGTCCTAATTTACTGTACATCAGAAACTCTGCTTTTAGAGGTCTCCAGATTCTGATATGAATAAAACACAGGGGCTAAAAAATTCAATTCTGTAAATCAAGCATCAGAATTAGAGGTGATCACTTGTCAAAAAAAAAAAAGCTTAAATTGACTTAATAAGGCTGTCCTCCAGTTCTATTATTTTTAAAATTTTATTTATTTATTTATTTTTGGTTATTCTGGGTTTTCACTGCTGCCACAGGCTCTTCTCTAGTTGCAGAGAGTGGGGGCTACTCTCTAGTTGAGGTGAGCAGGCTTCTTGTTGAGGTGACTTCTCTTGTTGTGGAACTTGGGCTCTAGGGCACATGGGCTTCAGCAGTTGCTGCACACGGGCTCACTAGTTGTGGCTCAGTCATGTCTGATTCTTTCCAACCCCATGGACTATAACCCTCCAGGTTCCTCTGGCTCTGTCCATGGGATTTCCCAGGCAAGAATAGTGCAGTGGGTAGCCATTTCCTCCTCCAGATCTTCCCAACCCAGGAATAAAACCCACGTCTCCTATGTCTCCTGCATCAGCAGGTGGATTCTTTACCCACTGAGCCATGGGGGATGCCCTGGAAAGAGCATAACTTCTATCCTAAACAACAGGAAAGACAAAACTATACAAGTGATAGGTGGTTTTTAAACTGCATCATAAAACTGAGACAGCAGGGTGACAAATTGGCCTGAAATCTAAGGAAAGGCAGGCCCTCCCAAGGAAAGTGGACTTACAGATAGAGATTTCTTTCAATATTCAGGCACTCACATTAGCAAAGTAAGCCTCATTTCAGAAGCCAGTGCGGTCCAGTGTGCTGTGGGGAGAGAATCGTCCACATGCGTTTGGGTTAGTCACAAATGGGATCTTTACAAAGCAGCTTCCTAAATGTGTACATTCATCAATTTTACAAATCCAAACAATCAGAATAATAAAACTGATTTCCTAAATTTGTAGTGAGATTTTCACGTGGCTAAGTGTATTGCGAGTCTTGTAAACAATGGTCATTTTCAAAATGATTTTTCGTCTCTCCCTTAGCAACATGTTCTTGGTTACAATGCTTGTGCTTCCTTATTATCTCTAAAATCAGTTTCCTTATCTCTTCTTCTTTAAGTTCTTTTTTTTTTTTTTGGCCACCTCTTTTGATCTTTCATTTATTTATCTTTGTTCTTTGGCCTGTGTGGGCCTCCCTCGCAGTGGCCTCTCTTATCACAGAGCACTAGCTCTGGGTGCATGCGCTTCAGAGCTCCAGCTAAGTAGTTGGACACATCGGTCCGGCCGTTTCACAGCGTGTGGGTTCTTCCCAGGCCAGGGATCAAACCGGCTCCCCCTGCACTGCAAGATGGTGTCCTTACCCACTGGACCACCAGGGAAGCCCCTCTCCTTATCACTTCTTCTTGTTGCTTCCTTGGTTAATTTCTCTTCTAGATTATTTCACTAAACTCCTTATCTCTCTGACTACAATGGCACCACACCCCTGCACCTCTTATCTACCCCAGATAGTGCACAAAAAGTGACAGGAATAAAGGGCAGACCGGACAGCATCACTCTTTGAAATCCCTCAACTGTTTGCAAAGATTAAAGATGACAGGCAAAGTTGGTAGAAACTCCAGAAATGGCATTCGGCCATTACCAGTGGAAATGAAAACTGGTATTTCTTCAGAAAGCAGTTTGCCCTGTGGACCAGACACCTTTAAACAGTACTTGTTAGTCCAACAACACCTTTAAACAGTACTTGTTAGTCCAACAGTGCCACTTACATGGGTCATTATGAACAAAAACTAGACAACCTGCTCTGGATTTCCAGAACAGCTGCTGCTTTGAGCAAACTTCTAAAAATCCTTCTCAACGACAGGTCAATCTGTTAGAAGAAAAATGAGAGGAGAAAACATTAATAACACAAAAGAAAATTATATTTATTAGTGTGCCAATACAAGAAAATGGAAGCTTCCTACCACAAGATCCAAGAAATGTCTGCAGACTGTAGAGACAATTAAATCAACCCAATGGAACCAAAAAGGAGAGAAGAAATTATTGTGGTAGAAAATAAGTGGAGAAGATTCTGGTGAAAAGCAGGGGATATGCGATTGATTTCAGGAGAATTGGGGGCAACAGTTCCCATCGCCTTTCTCTGATCAGTAGCATGGAAAGGCTATTAGAAACAGAGCTATGGTATAAAACATGTGTCAAGTCACATTATTTTTTACTGATAGGATGTAAAGTAGGTTTAATGTTCTTTTTTGTGTTTCATCCATTTAAAAATATTTATTGATGAATGTGAATTAATTTAACTGATAGAAAAAAATCAAAAATATCTCAGTGATTCCTAAGTACCATTAATATGATGGTATATTGTTAACTTTTCTCCTTTATACTCTAGTGCTGCTGAAATGTTTAGTTTTCCAAAATATGCTATGCTTTCTTTTCTTCTTCCATACATTTACAAGTGTTTTTCCTGCAACTGCCTAGGGAGTCCTTGTAGTCATTTGCTATTTGGCTAAAATATGCTTCCTTCATCAACTATTCTGTGGCTTCTCCAGGCAAGATAAGGTTTCCAGTTTGGTGATTCCATGGAACCCTGACAACACCTCAGTTGTGGTACTTACACAACTACACTGGTGTATTGTGAGCATGCATATCTCTCTCTTATATGGTGTGAGCTCTAAGATTGCAGGAACTCTGTCACTTTAAACTTTATCTGATCACATACACACACACTACAATGGAATACTACTCAGCCATAAAAGATGAAAGTTTTCCATTTGTAATAACATCCACAGATCTTGATATTATGCTATGTAAATAAGTTGGATTGAGAAAGACAAATACTATATGATTTTACTCATATGTGCAACATAAAAAAATAGACATACAACAAAATGAATGAACAAATAAAACAAAACAAACATGTAGACACAGAGAAGAGAGTAGAGACTGCCAGAGGGGAAGGGGCTCAGGGGAGGGTGAACTGGGGAAAGGGGATCATCTGTTATGGTGATTGATATAAACTAAATATTAGGTGGTGAGTACATAGTTGGATATATAGCAGTAAAAATGTAATGTTGCACACATGAAACCCATGTAATGCTATAAACCAATGTTACTTCAAGTAAAAAAAGAATAAAAATATTCAACAGGGTAGAAATGATCAAAGTATATCAAACACAAACAAAGAATCAGTAAGGAAAACAAAAATTATGTGAAATTTAATACACATTTATTGAATCAACACAAACAAAGAATCAGTAAGGAAAACAAAAATTATGTGAAATTTAATACACATTTATTGAATCAACACAAACAAAGAATCAGTAAGGAAAACAAAAATTATGTGAAATTTAATACACATTTATTGAATCAACACACAGGGCCTTCCCAGGTGGCACAGTGGTAAAGAATCTGCCTGCCAGTGCAGGAGGCACAGGAGACATGGGTTCAATCCCTGGGTCAGGAAGGTCCCCTGGAGAAGGAATTGACTACTCATTCCAGTCTTCTTGCCTGAAGAATGCCATGGACAGAGGAGCCTGGCAGGCTACACTCCATGGGGCCACAAAGAGTCAGCCATGACTGAGCACATTGAATCAACACGTAGGAAATGGGCATTAATACTTCATTTTCTTCAAGCTCTTCATTGTGTCTAGTGGGGAAATTTTGCCCAGACTATGTGTTTGTGCAAAGAGGCATTTTTCTTGCATAGTGTTTTCTTTTATACTTATTATTATATATTCATTTCAAATGGAAAGTATTTAATTGCTTTTTATTTGTTGTATGTTTATTTATATTCCATTTATTCTTCCAGAATAAGATCATGTTTCTTGTGTTTGACGTGCTTTACATACACAATAAGTTGTGTGTAAATGACTTATCTTAATTTATTTTGTGATATGATGACCATGTTTTCATTCATCAGACATAAACATCATTGCAATTACTAATTGGGTTTCTTTTTCATATATGGGTGCAATGGGTTTTATTATGTACTCTACATAGGTGGTGCATTTATAGATATGCAAGAAAACAAGCTCATGGCTTTAATTTTTCTGGGAACTAATCTTCCAAGAAAAACTGAGCTGGTTTTTAGACCTTAGTATTAGACATATGGAAATTTGAAATATATTTCTGCGTGCAAACTATTTCATTAAAGGAGTTTATGCCAATATTTAGTGAATTTTCAGCTTATTTAGTCTAAAGTAAACCACTAAGTTCTTTCCAGAACCTCAGCTAAACTCAATTTTTGGAGAAGAAAAGAAAGCAAAACAACTTCAATTTCAGGAGAGAAGTTAATTTTTTAAATGATTAAATATTTTGATTTTATTATGACATAATTATTTTCATTGTTTTTAAACAAAACCCACTAAACTGCTCCTTCCCATATAGTCTCCATCTCTCTGACAAGTTAGAAGAGTCTAGATTTTTCATTAAGTGGGGAACCAGTCAAGACACTTCTAGGTTTGTATTTATTGCTGCAATACCCATTTGTACTTTGTTGCTTAGTTATTAAGTCATGTCCAACTTTCTTGCAAGACCATGGACTGTAGCTCACCAGGCTCCTCTGTTCATGGGATTTCCCAGCAAGGATATTGGAGTGGGTTGCCATTACAGTACCCATAGGTCACACTTAATTTTGGATTCTTATCTGAAATTGCATTGAAATTACTGATATCAAAAACACAGTCCAGACTTGCATAGAACCATTGAATTTGCTAGTCAGACTACTTAAAAATTGCAGCTGTTTCTGTGGTATGCAATTCAACATTGGTCCTAAAATGGCTGGTAGAGAGTGTACTTTTCCCCATGTGGCTTCTTTACTTTTTCTTTTCTTTAAAATTTATGTATTTATTTTAATTGGAGGGTAATTACTTTATAATACTGTAGTGTTTTTTGGTATACATCAACATAAATCAGCCACACGTCTACATGTGCCCCATGTGTTTTCTTAAGTGATGGGTTAAATAATAAGACAAGCTATGGGCATTTTTCAGTCTGATTAAATGACTCATGTGTTGGCAATTTAGAGCTGCTGTGTCTGAAGGTGATGGGTAGCCAGCTGCCTTCCTGATAGTTAAGTATGAAAACCAGTTTTAGGGACTTCCCTGGTGGTCCAATTGTTAAGAATCCACCTGTCAGTGCAGGAGACATGGGTTCAATCCTTGGTCTGGGAAGATCACACGTGCTCCGAGGCCACGAAGCCCATGTGCCACAACACTGATGCTCGAGTGCCCTACACCCTATGCTCCACAACAAGAAGAAGCCACTGCAAATGAGAAGCCCAAGCACCACAACTAGAGAGTAGCTCCTACTCACCACATCTAGAGAAAGACTGCATGCAGCAAGGAAGAACTATCACAGCCAAAGCTAATTAATCAATGAAGAAAGAAAACCAATTTTAAATACTTTCAGAAGAAAGACTGTTTATACGGATTTGATTTCTTGATCTTTGAATTTTGTTATGAGATTTTTTTTCATTGACATAGAACAAAAACCTAAACTTCAAAATCAAATATGTGCTATTTGGAGTTTTTATCCCTCTGCCCAGTTCATCCTTTTAATTTTTCAAAGTTAATTGCTCTTAGCTATTTCTGGGTTTCCAGTATTGTATATCCTCTAGGATATTAAAAGTCTATTTTAAAATTCTTTTTTAATCACAGCTGTCCTATTGCCAGGATACACAGAGAGCTCTTTTTTTTTTTCTTGAGGAAGGGCGGGTTGGGGTCCAACTTTCTTGCAAGACCATGGACTGTAGCTCACCAGGCTCCTCTGTTCATGGGATTTCCCAGCAAGGATATTGGAGTGGGTTGCCATTACAGTACCCATAGGTCACACTTAATTTTGGATTCTTATCTGAAATTGCATTGAAATTACTGATATCAAAAACACAGTCCAGACTTGCATAGAACCATTGAATTTGCTAGTCAGACTACTTAAAAATTGCAGCTGTTTCTGTGGTATGCAATTCAACATTGGTCCTAAAATGGCTGGTAGAGAGTGTACTTTTCCCCATGTGGCTTCTTTACTTTTTCTTTTCTTTAAAATTTATGTATTTATTTTAATTGGAGGGTAATTACTTTATAATACTGTAGTGTTTTTTGGTATACATCAACATAAATCAGCCACACGTCTACATGTGCCCCATGTGTTTTCTTAAGTGATGGGTTAAATAATAAGACAAGCTATGGGCATTTTTCAGTCTGATTAAATGACTCATGTGTTGGCAATTTAGAGCTGCTGTGTCTGAAGGTGATGGGTAGCCAGCTGCCTTCCTGATAGTTAAGTATGAAAACCAGTTTTAGGGACTTCCTGGTGGTCCAATTGTTAAGAATCCACCTGTCAGTGCAGGAGACATGGGTTCAATCCTTGGTCTGGGAAGATCACACGTGCTCCGAGGCCACGAAGCCCATGTGCCACAACACTGATGCTCGAGTGCCCTACACCCTATGCTCCACAACAAGAAGAAGCCACTGCAAATGAGAAGCCCAAGCACCACAACTAGAGAGTAGCTCCTACTCACCACATCTAGAGAAAGACTGCATGCAGCAAGGAAGAACTATCACAGCCAAAGCTAATTAATCAATGAAGAAAGAAAACCAATTTTAAATACTTTCAGAAGAAAGACTGTTTATACGGATTTGATTTCTTGATCTTTGAATTTTGTTATGAGATTTTTTTTCATTGACATAGAACAAAAACCTAAACTTCAAAATCAAATATGTGCTATTTGGAGTTTTTATCCCTCTGCCCAGTTCATCCTTTTAATTTTTCAAAGTTAATTGCTCTTAGCTATTTCTGGGTTTCCAGTATTGTATATCCTCTAGGATATTAAAAGTCTATTTTAAAATTCTTTTTTAATCACAGCTGTCCTATTGCCAGGATACACAGAGAGCTCTTTTTTTTTTTTCTTGAGGAAGGGCGGGTTGGGGAGGGATGGGAATGGGCAGGCCACTTCTATTGGTCTTTCATTTATTTATTTTCATCCATCTTTGTTCTTTGGCCCGTGTGGGCCTCCCATCATGGTGGCCTTTATTGCCGCAGAGCTCCAGAGCTCCGGCTTGGTAATTGGACACATCGATCCAACTGCTCTGTGGCACGTGGGATCTTCCCAGGCCAGGGATCGAACCGGGGCCCCTTGCAATGCAAGGTGGTGTCCTTACCCACTGGACCACCAGGGAAGTCCCCAGAGATCTCTTTTGTCCAGAGCTCATATTTGAATTTTATCTACTATCTCAATAATGCCCTGTACAGATAACTGATTTTTCCCCGCCTGAGATATCCAGGATTATACAACAAGGACTTTACAGCACAGGGAACTCTGCTCAATGTTACATGGCAGCCTGAATGGGAGGTGTGTTTGGGGGAAAATGGATACATGTGTATGTATGGCTGAGTCTCTTTGCTGTCAACCTGAAACTGTCAGAAATGTCTTGCCCAACTGGAACTCACATATTTTTGTTAATTGGCTATTGTGTTGTGCACTCACTCAGTTGTGTCCAACTCTTTGTGACCACCTTGTATCTCAGCACCCTAGGCTTCCCTGTCCTTCACTATCTACCAGAGTATGTTCAAACTCATGTTCATTGAGTGGATGATGCCATCCAACCATTTTTTCCTCTATTGCTCCCTTCTCCTCCAGCCCCCAGTCTTTCCCAGTATCAGGGTCTTTTCCAATGACTTGGTTCTTTGCATCAGGTGGCCAAAGTATTGGAGCTTCAGTTTCAGCGTCAGTCTTCCCAATGAATATTTAGAGTTGATTTCCTTTAGAATTGACTGGTTTGATCTCTTTTCAGTCTTCTCCAGCACCACAGTCCGAAGGCACCAATTTTTTAGCACTCAGCCTTCCTTATGGTCCAACTCTCACATCCATCCATGACTACTGGAAAAATCATAGCTTTCACTAAAAAGAATTTTGTTGGCAAACTGATGTTTCCACTTTTTAATGCGTGGTCTAGGTTTGTCATACCATATTCCAGTATAAAATAAAAAGCTAAAAAAGCATATCCAGGATTATGAATTACACTTAGTTGCCATGTGTCTTGTGTGCCCTTGAATCTAGACTAACACTTCTCAGTCTTTCCTTTTCTTCCATAATGCTGTCAGTTTCAAAGAGCACTTATTTGTAGAACATCCATCAATTTGAGTTCACCTGAGGTTTCCTTTGATTAGATTTCAAGTTATGTATGTTGTATAGGAAAACAGATGTGACACTGTGTCCTCCTCAGGCTATCACATCAGGAGGCAATCGATGTTGTTTGTCACATTATTGGTGATGTTGCCTGGAATCCTATGACTGTGATGATTCTGCCAGCTTTCTCCTATGTCAAATCATTGTTTCCCCCTTGGTAATTAAAACATAGCTTGAAAATAAATGTTCTTAGGCAATGTAAATATTCTTTATTCTCCAAACATTTACCTACTCTAAGCAATCATCAATAATCTTGACTTAAATAAATTTTTATTATAATGGTGATTATAGTAAAATAGTGATTTTTCTGACTCTACTATTCTGCCTACATTTATCAGTTGATACTGATACTTTCTCCATTAATGAGGAAGATTCTTCCCTTACAAGGATTAAAAGGATTCCTCTATGCACTAAACGTGATGATACAAATATAGTACTCAGCACAGTGCCTTGAACATAGGCTTTTCTAAGTGTCAGCCAATGAGACTTGGCTGAGAGAATTCAACTGATCTACAACCCACGGATAAACCTTTGACCACTACAGCCCTGCAGCTGCCTGATCCAAAGAATCATTTCAAATGGTCTGAGAATGTCCCTGGGTTTCTGAATGCCTTTGAGGTATGCCAAGAGTTTAGGTTTTTAAACTTTCTGTTGAGTGAATTTTTCTGTTTAAATTCTATTTCCAAATGATAAGGTTATGATTTTTTCATTATAGGAGTAATATAACTCAATGAAAAAAAAATGACCACTACAGATACATGTAAGCAGAAAGTAAAAATAAAACAAAAGCTCTTTACTCTGGACTAACATTGACATGTTTTGGTAAATATTCATTCATGCATCTCCGTGTGCATCACTGAAGCTCTGTAGGACTGCCTTTCACCAGAGCCCAGAGAACTCCATGCCCCATTCTCTCATCTTCAAGTCTCAGCTTCTCTTCTAGAAAAGAGGATATAAGTACTATCCCTTTTAAAATTCCAGGATTATGAATTACTTGTGCCAGGGGCCCTTGAATCTAGACTAACACTTCTCAGTCTTTCCTTTTCTTCCATAATGCTGTCAGTTTCAAAGAGCACTTATTTGTAGAACATCCATCAATTTGAGTTCACCTGAGGTTTCCTTTGATTAGATTTCAAGTTATGTATGTTGTATAGGAAAACAGATGTGACACTGTGTCCTCCTCAGGCTATCACATCAGGAGGCAATCGATGTTGTTTGTCACATTATTGGTGATGTTGCCTGGAATCCTATGACTGTGATGATTCTGCCAGCTTTCTCCTATGTCAAATCATTGTTTCCCCCTTGGTAATTAAAACATAGCTTGAAAATAAATGTTCTTAGGCAATGTAAATATTCTTTATTCTCCAAACATTTACCTACTCTAAGCAATCATCAATAATCTTGACTTAAATAAATTTTTATTATAATGGTGATTATAGTAAAATAGTGATTTTTCTGACTCTACTATTCTGCCTACATTTATCAGTTGATACTGATACTTTCTCCATTAATGAGGAAGATTCTTCCCTTACAAGGATTAAAAGGATTCCTCTATGCACTAAACGTGATGATACAAATATAGTACTCAGCACAGTGCCTTGAACATAGGCTTTTCTAAGTGTCAGCCAATGAGACTTGGCTGAGAGAATTCAACTGATCTACAACCCACGGGATAAACCTTTGACCACTACAGCCCTGCAGCTGCCTGATCCAAAGAATCATTTCAAATGGTCTGAGAATGTCCCTGGGTTTCTGAATGCCTTTGAGGTATGCCAAGAGTTTAGGTTTTTAAACTTTCTGTTGAGTGAATTTTTCTGTTTAAATTCTATTTCCAAATGATAAGGTTATGATTTTTTCATTATAGGAGTAATATAACTCAATGAAAAAAAAATGACCACTACAGATACATGTAAGCAGAAAGTAAAAATAAAACAAAAACTCTTTACTCTGGACTAACATTGACATGTTTTGGTAAATATTCATTCATGCATCTCCGTGTGCATCACTGAAGCTCTGTAGGACTGCCTTTCACCAGAGCCCAGAGAACTCCATGCCCCATTCTCTCATCTTCAAGTCTCAGCTTCTCTTCTAGAAAAGAGGATATAAGTACTGTTCCTTTTTAAAAGTTTGTTTATTTTTAAAGTAATATGCTGCCCTAGGTCTTAGTTGCAGCACTCAGGATCTTTCATTTTCTTTGCAATATGTGGGATCTTTTCGGTGGCTGCAAAACTCTTGAGTTTTGGCATGTGGGATTTAATTCCCTGTCTTGGGATTGATCCTGGGTTCCCTGCATTGGGAGCTTGGAATCTTAGCCACGGGATCACCAGGGAAGTCCTTAAGTCCTGTTTCATTACCTTTCAATAAACTGTCTAGTGACAATAGATCAACCCTTCTGATCCCCAGTCTTTGTATTCTTTATGCATCTCACGTATTCTATGGACTGGAAACAAAACCTTGTTCCCCAGGATACAGTAAGTGTAAAGATTTTCCTCCTGAAAATTGTTTGTTTATAACTTCTGGTTAGACCATCTCTGAAAAAGTTTACCTCTTTGTGAATGAATCCTTTCTTTTTAGTACAATTTATCCCCACAAATGTGCTAAAGATAAATACTACAAGAAGGAATAGTTTCACATTATATTTTCAGGCAAAAACATATTCATCAAGAGACTTGACACAACAGTGTAGAGTCTGATAATATTGTATAGATCAATGTTGACATGAAGTCAGAATTGTTCTTTGTGTACATACACCGAGCAGAAGGGGGTGACTTGTGAGTCTGTTTTGTGCATGCACCATTTCTGTACTTTAAAGAACTTCCATGTATAAAATTTTGTTGCTATCAAAGCGAGTACTATGTTAAAACGTAATTTTAAAGTGCAGTTTGAGGTTGAAAACTAGTGAATAAAGTGGTACAGAAGAAGAAGGTACCTTCCAAAGAATGGCTGCTTCGCCCACTTCCTCCATGTCTCACCATCCACATCCTAGGCTTCTTTTCCTTCTGTGGTGAGGATATTAAACCTTTGAGGTTCTCTGGTGGCTCAGTGGTAAAGAATCTGCCTGCCAAAGCAGGAGACGTGGGTTCAGTCCCTGGGTTGGAAAACATCCTGGGGAAGGAAATGGCAACCCATTCCAGTATGCTTGCCTAGAGAATAGACAGAAAAGTTTAGTGGGCTACAGTCCATGAGGTCTCAAAAGAGTGAAATATGACTTAGTGACTAAACAACCATAACAAATTGCCTATTTATATTTCCCATGTGATGTAAGTTGCCCGCAAGTGTGGTCTGCAGTTTTGCTTGTTCAGCACTGTTGTTTTTGTGCACAGAAATGTCTAATGCATGCTTCTGTTTATATTTGTTCCATAAATGAATTTAATAAGACCCTGGAGAAATAAATTGGAGTAGTAAAAAGCTTCTAAATTTTCTCTGGTTTAAGTGTGATTACCTCAATCAAGAAATTTGTATCTCTCAATGTAAGTATTATCTTTAAACACCTTTGCAACTGACTTTTGCTTTGTCTTTCTTAAGCTTATTCATTGATCATATTACAGAATATCCACTGTTTTTCCAGTTTGTCCAAAAGACCCATTATACAGAGCAAAAATATCTTTTACTGTATTTACTAGCATGAAGCCAAGCCCACAATTTAAATAATTGTATGTATTCAACAAAGTTTCTCAAGGAAACTTATCAGAAATTGAAATTTAAGAGACTTGACACAACAGTGTAGAGTCTGATAATATTGTATAGATCAATGTTGACATGAAGTCAGAATTGTTCTTTGTGTACATACACCGAGCAGAAGGGGGTGACTTGTGAGTCTGTTTTGTGCATGCACCATTTCTGTACTTTAAAGAACTTCCATGTATAAAATTTTGTTGCTATCAAAGCGAGTACTATGTTAAAACGTAATTTTAAAGTGCAGTTTGAGGTTGAAAACTAGTGAATAAAGTGGTACAGAAGAAGAAGGTACCTTCCAAAGAATGGCTGCTTCGCCCACTTCCTCCATGTCTCACCATCCACATCCTAGGCTTCTTTTCCTTCTGTGGTGAGGATATTAAACCTTTGAGGTTCTCTGGTGGCTCAGTGGTAAAGAATCTGCCTGCCAAAGCAGGAGACGTGGGTTCAGTCCCTGGGTTGGAAAACATCCTGGAGAAGGAAATGGCAACCCATTCCAGTATGCTTGCCTAGAGAATAGACAGAAAAGTTTAGTGGGCTACAGTCCATGAGGTCTCAAAAGAGTGAAATATGACTTAGTGACTAAACAACCATAACAAATTGCCTATTTATATTTCCCATGTGATGTAAGTTGCCCGCAAGTGTGGTCTGCAGTTTTGCTTGTTCAGCACTGTTGTTTTTGTGCACAGAAATGTCTAATGCATGCTTCTGTTTATATTTGTTCCATAAATGAATTTAATAAGACCCTGGAGAAATAAATTGGAGTAGTAAAAAGCTTCTAAATTTTTCTCTGGTTTAAGTGTGATTACCTCAATCAAGAAATTTGTATCTCTCAATGTAAGTATTATCTTTAAACACCTTTGCAACTGACTTTTGCTTTGTCTTTCTTAAGCTTATTCATTGATCATATTACAGAATATCCACTGTTTTTCCAGTTTGTCCAAAAGACCCATTATACAGAGCAAAAATATCTTTTACTGTATTTACTAGCATGAAGCCAAGCCCACAATTTAAATAATTGTATGTATTCAACAAAGTTTCTCAAGGAAACTTATCAGAAATTGAAATTTAAGAGATGAACAAATATTTTTATAAGCTGAACACAATTATCATTTTAGATAAATCTGTTGTGGACTCAAATATTTTTGTATTTATTTCACCAGTAAGACTGAGACTCAATATGTTTACTGGCAACGTAATTTAGGGACAGTATTCACACATTGAACTAATAATAATACTGCAGAGTTAGTGTTCTTCATAATAGATTTCCATCAGCATTGATTTGGCACCAAGTATGTGCCAGATACCATAAATAGAAAAAGCTCCGCAGGATGTTAGGGATGCTAAGTAGCATTGTTTGAGGATGAAATAAATGGCTGAAGAATCAATAAAAGAGGCCAAAAAAAAAAAGAAATTTTCTCATCAGGGAGTCACACGTAAGAACTGGCTATTCAGTAACCTGAGTAGCCACCATGGTCTTAGATTGCCAGAGGCAGGTTCCAAGACACGTAGTAGAGCTGAAACAACTCTGGGTTAAACTCATAAGCACCATACAGTCTGCTACACAGTTTCACTAGCGATTTTATCCCTGAAAATTTCAGCTTAAAGTGGGAAACAGTCTCTCAAAAACAGGAACAAGGGATGTCAGAAAGCCAACCTCCTACTAACATCCCAGGCAAATTCAGGTATAATATGTACAGAGCTCAAACTTGCAAGTACTTAGTTAATTGCAGAAATTATACTAAAAGAAACGTCAACCCAAAATGGCCAACGATTAGAAAAAGCCAACCATGCTTGATTTTTTGTTTTTTTTTTAATTTTTTTTTAATTTTGGCCTCTTTTATTGGTCCTTTATTTATTTATTTTCATTCATCTTAATTCTTTGGCCTCTGTGGGTCTCCCATCACAGTGGCCTCTCTGCAGAGCACCAGCTCTGGGGCTGGTAATTGGACATACTGGTCCAGCCGCTCCCATGGCCCCCTTTTGGGTGCCCCCGGGTAACTGTTTTTCCAGTTTGTCCAAAAGACCCATTATACAGAGCAAAAATATCTTTTACTGTATTTACTAGCATGAAGCCAAGCCCACAATTTAAATAATTGTATGTATTCAACAAAGTTTCTCAAGGAAACTTATCAGAAATTGAAATTTAAGAGATGAACAAATATTTTTATAAGCTGAACACAATTATCATTTTAGATAAATCTGTTGTGGACTCAAATATTTTTGTATTTATTTCACCAGTAAGACTGAGACTCAATATGTTTACTGGCAACGTAATTTAGGGACAGTATTCACACATTGAACTAATAATAATACTGCAGAGTTAGTGTTCTTCATAATAGATTTCCATCAGCATTGATTTGGCACCAAGTATGTGCCAGATACCATAAATAGAAAAAGCTCCGCAGGATGTTAGGGATGCTAAGTAGCATTGTTTGAGGATGAAATAAATGGCTGAAGAATCAATAAAAAGAGGCCAAAAAAAAAAAAAAGAAATTTTCTCATCAGGGAGTCACACGTAAGAACTGGCTATTCAGTAACCTGAGTAGCCACCATGGTCTTAGATTGCCAGAGGCAGGTTCCAAGACACGTAGTAGAGCTGAAACAACTCTGGGTTAAACTCATAAGCACCATACAGTCTGCTACACAGTTTCACTAGCGATTTTATCCCTGAAAATTTCAGCTTAAAGTGGGAAACAGTCTCTCAAAAACAGGAACAAGGGATGTCAGAAAGCCAACCTCCTACTAACATCCCAGGCAAATTCAGGTATAATATGTACAGAGCTCAAACTTGCAAGTACTTAGTTAATTGCAGAAATTATACTAAAAGAAACGTCAACCCAAAATGGCCAACGATTAGAAAAAGCCAACCATGCTTGATTTTTTGTTTTTTTTTTAATTTTTTTTTAATTTTGGCCTCTTTTATTGGTCCTTTATTTATTTATTTTCATTCATCTTAATTCTTTGGCCTCTGTGGGTCTCCCATCACAGTGGCCTCTCGCGTTGCAGAGCACCAGCTCTGGGGCTGGTAATTGGACATACTGGTCCAGCCGCTCCATGGCATGTGGGATCTTCCTGGGCCAGGGATTGAACTGGTGCCCCTTGCAAGGCAGACTCTTTACCCATTGGACCACCAGGGAAGCCCCATGCTTGTTTTGATTGCTATCTTGACGCTTCTAAAAGTGGAAGCAATAGAGTAACTTCTTCACAGGAAATCGACAGAAATTGCCATCAGGACTAAAAAGGTCCTTAGCACTGACTCTGTCAGGTCCCAGGTATAATGTGACTAGGAAGTCACGTTTGGCATTTATGCCATTTGGTTTTTAATTTCTGGACATCACTTTGCTATCTTTTAGGGGGTACTCTTGCCACTTGGCTTTTGATGTCTGAACATCTCTTTGTCTTTTGTTTTACTTGGAATGTGACTCCTGGGTGGTGATGTTCTGCCATCCTGGCAGTTGCATCATTCATGAAAAGCCTTCAGATTGTTGACAAGTCTGAACTTCTGCAGGACATGTGGACTATATTCAGCCTTCTAAGCAGAGAGTTCAGACATAATGTTAGGTTTCCAAAGAAGCCTGTGATCAAAAAAAAAAAACCGTTCACAGAAAACAAATCATCCAAATTAGAATGCATCATTTTAAAGGCCCCGAGTTAAATACCTATGCACTGGATTGGCTAAAAAGTTACTTTTGGTTTTTCCATAACATCTTATGGAAAATCTGAAGGAGCTTTTTGACCAATCAAATATTTAATCCTAGTATTCTAGGATTAGGTCTTCCCTGGTGGCTCAGCTATAAAGAATCTGTCTGCAGTGAAGGAGATTTGGGCTTGGTCAGGAAGATCCCCTGGAGAAGGAAATGGCAATGCACTCCAGTGTTCTTGCCTGAGAAATTTCATGGACAGAGGAGACTGACAGGCTACAGTTCATGGGGTTGCAAAAGAGCCAACGTGACTTAGTGATTAGAACAACAACAAACGACAGAATTCTAGGATTAAATGTGATATGTAATAAGAAAAGCATTTTCCCAGTTCAATTTCCAAGCACAAATGGTTATAGGATTTCAAAACAAATAGCCTTACTGCCAATTTGGGAATAAATATGAAAGGGCAGCCCATGATATCACTATATCTGAATCTGTCTAGAATTCTAACACTTTGAAGTCTCTTCATGTGATAAGCCTGCATTTCCTTTGTGGGAATGCCTAAGGAATGGTTGAATCGTACATTTTGTAGACATGTAGATGTTCTCACTTTTCACAACATGCTAATATTTTTTTAAAAATGTTCCTGAGAAGACAAATTGGCTTGGGATACCAATACATTAAAGCAAACTCAGTGCATCATGTTGAAATCATGAAATCATTCCAGGAGCTGTATGTGGCTTCTGGGGAAAAAAAAAAAAAGAGCTTGGCAGTAAAGAAGGGAGTTTCCTCAAATTTTCTGAATGCTTTTATTATTCTCAGTGGGAGTTTGCCAATAGGACACTTGGAACTTGTTTGGTTTTGGAAAGCTAGGGAATTCTTATCATTTGGCACATGGGAAATAAAACAATTTGTTATTTGGTGATCACAAGGAAATGAATGGTGGTCAAACATTGGTAGGGATAGCCTGAGTGATTCCTAAGTTCAGCTTTCCTATCAGTCACAGAATGTCTTACACACACATTCCAGTGCACATGCCCTCAAGACTGTCTTTCTATGCAGCAACAACAGTGTTGGGGAGGGTATCACTGCAAGGCTGAAACCTTTCCTCCAGGACATGATTTTCTAGACTGTTGCTGGAGCAGCTCCATCTCTTATATCATGTTTCTTACCTTTCACCCCATCATCATGTCTCATCATGTCCAGCTCATTCTTCCTGTATGTATTTTCGAGATTTTTATTTTTCTTCCCATAGTCACAATCTAGTTTTAATTTCACTTCATCTCTACTACCGTAACTTCTCTAAATGCCCTACCGTTTTTTACCCATGTTCTTTTCTCCTGTTAGTTAAGTTTCACTGTGCGGTAAGAATTATTCTTCTCATACATTTTTGATCTGTTATCTACCAGTCTATCTCATGGTCTTTTAATATTTATCAGTAAATATAAGCAACCTGTTAGTAAGTCTTATTATTTTCTCTATCGCAGTAAATGTGTCCAACACATATGTTCTATGAGATACTTGATAGTAAAAAGAGAAAGATGATAGAAAAAAGCCTTTAATATTGCAAGGAATCATAGTTTTGTAGATTGCATAGACATTAGACAATTACACTTTTCTTTTTAGCACTTGCCAAAATGAGAAGTCATTGATGTCAGGTTCAATTTTTATCTTCACTTCCAGGGAATGGACCACCACTGTCAGGTCAATCTTATTCTCACTACGTAGTCCATAGAATGAATGGATACTGTGCCTTCCATATTTGTATAATTCTAACAATGCTTGGTGCAAAATTCCATCAGGAGTGTTTGACCATGAAGATGCTCTATTTCTAACCTAAGAAACAAGTGATTATAGAAATGAGGTAACAGATACCTTTGGCATGCTCAAGTTCTGTTTCCAGTGTACACAAGCTTGTCAACTAGAGCTAGAAGCCAAGATTTTGGCAGCACCTGGAAAATGACTTTGAACCTATAAATGGTTAGCTAGAGCAGAGGACTGGCTGTCACTTATTGTCATCTGAACTTTCCTTTGGAAGTGTGCCGAAAAATAAACAAAAGAACCTTATTTTGTACCTACTTTTTAATCTCTTCCTCCTCCTTCTCCCTGTTTTTCCTCCTCCTCCCTCCTCCTCTCTCTTCCCTCCCATTCTCTTTTTTCCCTTCCTCTTCCCCCCTCCTTCCTCCTTCTACTCTTATTACCACAGCCTTCTTTGTCTTCATTCAGGGTTGGTGTTTAGTCACTAAGTTGTGTCTGACTCTTTTTGTGACCCCATGGACTGTAGCCCACCAGGGTCTTCCATCCATGGGATTTCCCAGGCAAGAATACTGGAGTGGGTTGCCATTTCCTCCTCCAGGACATCTTCCTGACCCAGGGATTGAACCTATGTCTCCTGCTTGGCAGGCAGATTCTTTACCACTGAGCTACCAGGAAAGCCAGTTTCAGGGTTGCACAAAATAATTTTGCATACTCTCGGAATTATAGAAATAGTTCTGTCAATTTTAGAAAGGCAAAGTGGAAAGACTTAACTGAATCATTATCATATTTTTGCTTTGGCTGAATTTTAGAAAGTAAATGTGTCCAACACATATGTTCTATGAGATACTTGATAGTAAAAAGAGAAAGATGATAGAAAAAAGCCTTTAATATTGCAAGGAATCATAGTTTTGTAGATTGCATAGACATTAGACAATTACACTTTTCTTTTTAGCACTTGCCAAAATGAGAAGTCATTGATGTCAGGTTCAATTTTTATCTTCACTTCCAGGGAATGGACCACCACTGTCAGGTCAATCTTATTCTCACTACGTAGTCCATAGAATGAATGGATACTGTGCCTTCCATATTTGTATAATTCTAACAATGCTTGGTGCAAAATTCCATCAGGAGTGTTTGACCATGAAGATGCTCTATTTCTAACCTAAGAAACAAGTGATTATAGAAATGAGGTAACAGATACCTTTGGCATGCTCAAGTTCTGTTTCCAGTGTACACAAGCTTGTCAACTAGAGCTAGAAGCCAAGATTTTGGCAGCACCTGGAAAATGACTTTGAACCTATAAATGGTTAGCTAGAGCAGAGGACTGGCTGTCACTTATTGTCATCTGAACTTTCCTTTGGAAGTGTGCCGAAAAATAAACAAAAGAACCTTATTTTGTACCTACTTTTTAATCTCTTCCTCCTCCTTCTCCCTGTTTTTCCTCCTCCTCCCTCCTCCTCTCTCTTCCCTCCCATTCTCTTTTTTCCCTTCCTCTTCCCCCCTCCTTCCTCCTTCTACTCTTATTACCACAGCCTTCTTTGTCTTCATTCAGGGTTGGTGTTTAGTCACTAAGTTGTGTCTGACTCTTTTTGTGACCCCATGGACTGTAGCCCACCAGGGTCTTCCATCCATGGGATTTCCCAGGCAAGAATACTGGAGTGGGTTGCCATTTCCTCCTCCAGGACATCTTCCTGACCCAGGGATTGAACCTATGTCTCCTGCTTGGCAGGCAGATTCTTTACCACTGAGCTACCAGGAAAGCCAGTTTCAGGGTTGCACAAAATAATTTTGCATACTCTCGGAATTATAGAAATAGTTCTGTCAATTTTAGAAAGGCAAAGTGGAAAGACTTAACTGAATCATTATCATATTTTTGCTTTGGCTGATTTTCTTTCTTTTTATTTCCCTAGACATGTGAAGAATATAGCAAGTAGTTCTAGAGCTCCCAGTCTTACCTGAACTCTTAGAAAAGCAGACAATCTTCTTCCTGTAATGCTCTTATGCTTGATGATGCTACAGAAGATTGAGATTTGTGTATGTGCACTACGATGGGAAATAGCTAGCCAGCGGGAACCTACTGTAGAGGGTAGGGAGTGCAGCTTGGTGCTCTGTGATGACCTAGATCGGTGGGGAGGGGCAGTCCCAGAGGGAGAGGTTATATGTATACATACAGCTGATTCACTTTGCTGTACAGCAGGAACTAACACAATATTGTAAAGCAAGCATACTTCAATTTCAAAAAATGCTACAGAGAAATAGTCCAGCCTGTTTTGATTAGTCTACTTTCATCTTGTTGATGCCTATATATGTGCCTATGAGGGAGACTGAGAACTACCATTCAGAGAGTGTAACGCTAGGGAAGTACAGTGGCTTAAAACCAAGCCACTGGGAAGGAATCCACTAATTCAAGAGATATTTTATAAATAAAGATGGAAAAAAATAGGGTTGTTAGGACAGGTGAAAGAGTTGGGTTTGAAAATGACAGAGGGATATTTGTGACAAAACTGAAGTGGATAAGAAGAAATAAGGCAAACTTTTCAGATTAGAAAACAAGGTCAATAAAGCTTATCATCAATGACTTAAACATTTGCTATCAAATAGTCTCCGAGTTTGGGTGTAGAAGACACATTAGGAATTTGAGGAATAGGGAAAATGATTTAAACTCGCCTCCAGGACAAATAATGAAGAAAAGGTTTGCTAACTAGTTCAAGCCATGTTGAGTTTAGTCAGCATGATTTTGAATGAATACAATCAATAGTACTGAGTATGAAAACATGGAAATCATAGGACTGACCCAAAAGAAGGGATTATCATTGCTGCTATAGCAAAATGCCAGAGGAACAAATGAATCCACATTGATTTCTTGGACATCAAAAACTGAGTTTCAGGGTTGCACAAAATAATTTTGCATACTCTCGGAATTATAGAAATAGTTCTGTCAATTTTAGAAAGGCAAAGTGGAAAGACTTAACTGAATCATTATCATATTTTTGCTTTGGCTGATTTTCTTTCTTTTTATTTCCCTAGACATGTGAAGAATATAGCAAGTAGTTCTAGAGCTCCCAGTCTTACCTGAACTCTTAGAAAAGCAGACAATCTTCTTCCTGTAATGCTCTTATGCTTGATGATGCTACAGAAGATTGAGATTTGTGTATGTGCACTACGATGGGAAATAGCTAGCCAGCGGGAACCTACTGTAGAGGGTAGGGAGTGCAGCTTGGTGCTCTGTGATGACCTAGATCGGTGGGGAGGGGCAGTCCCAGAGGGAGAGGTTATATGTATACATACAGCTGATTCACTTTGCTGTACAGCAGGAACTAACACAATATTGTAAAGCAAGCATACTTCAATTTCAAAAAATGCTACAGAGAAATAGTCCAGCCTGTTTTGATTAGTCTACTTTCATCTTGTTGATGCCTATATATGTGCCTATGAGGGAGACTGAGAACTACCATTCAGAGAGTGTAACGCTAGGGAAGTACAGTGGCTTAAAACCAAGCCACTGGGAAGGAATCCACTAATTCAAGAGATATTTTATAAATAAAGATGGAAAAAAATAGGGTTGTTAGGACAGGTGAAAGAGTTGGGTTTGAAAATGACAGAGGGATATTTGTGACAAAACTGAAGTGGATAAGAAGAAATAAGGCAAACTTTTCAGATTAGAAAACAAGGTCAATAAAGCTTATCATCAATGACTTAAACATTTGCTATCAAATAGTCTCCGAGTTTGGGTGTAGAAGACACATTAGGAATTTGAGGAATAGGGAAAATGATTTAAACTCGCCTCCAGGACAAATAATGAAGAAAAGGTTTGCTAACTAGTTCAAGCCATGTTGAGTTTAGTCAGCATGATTTTGAATGAATACAATCAATAGTACTGAGTATGAAAACATGGAAATCATAGGACTGACCCAAAAGAAGGGATTATCATTGCTGCTATAGCAAAATGCCAGAGGAACAAATGAATCCACATTGATTCTTGGACATCACTGAAATGACTTACTCTAGAAGCTAGACTGGGAACAATTTTTTTAAAAAATGGGGCTGAGATATAAAACAACTGTGGAAGGAAAAGAAAATGGAGTTGATATTCCTAAAAGAATCTCTAAAATGGAGCCAAGAGTTCATTCATGATGTGGTACTTATGCATGTCTCAGTCTGGGTGGATATGAATTTTTAACCACTTACTGTCCTGATGAGGTCATCCAGAACTTCAACATACATATTGGACCCTTACTCTAAAAGTCTTGTAACAGCCTATCTACTTATTAGGCCTTTACCCTAAAATAACTTATGATTTCTTAAGGACAGATATTTCCTGACTCAGAGTCAATCACAAAAGTCTAGGCAGACAATTTTTTAAGGGTGTTTTTTTTTTTTCTTTTGGATGTGGACCATTTTTAAAGTCTTTAGTGAATTTGTTACAATACTGCTTCTGTTTTATATTTTGGTTCTTCGGCCCTGAGGTGTGTGGGATCTTAGCTCCCTGACCAGGGATTGAAGCCTTGTGTTAGAAGGCGAAGTCAGTAAAGTAATGCTCTGTACATCTGCAAGCTGTTTGCATTCCTTGACACATGACACATCCATCTTCAAACTGGAAAGGGAACATTGGAATCTTCTTCCTGCTTCTAACCTCTGACTTGTTCTGCCCATCACCTTCTTTTGTAAATACAAAGCACAAGGGGGATTGTGAACCAGGTGAAAGTTCCATAATACATTCTGAAGTCCAGAGTAAGTCAGTAGAAACTGCGTAGAGCTTTGATCACCCTATTACTGTGTAATTTGTAACTTAAGTGCAGCTCTTCCAGTGTAATGATACTCAAGGATAAAAGAATCATCCAAATGGGGGACTTCCCTTGTAGCTCAGTGGTGGAGACTTCGTCTGCCAATGCAGGAGACACGGGTTCGATTCCTGGTCGGATCCCACATGCGAGTGACTGGGCCTGTGAGCCATGTTAGTTTTCAGCATGTTTTGAATAACAATCAATAGTACTGAGTATGAAAACATGGAAATCATAGGACTGACCCAAAAGAAGGGATTATCATTGCTGCTATAGCAAAATGCCAGAGGAACAAATGAATCCACATTGATTCTTGGACATCACTGAAATGACTTACTCTAGAAGCTAGACTGGGAACAATTTTTTTAAAAAATGGGGCTGAGATATAAAACAACTGTGGAAGGAAAAGAAAATGGAGTTGATATTCCTAAAAGAATCTCTAAAATGGAGCCAAGAGTTCATTCATGATGTGGTACTTATGCATGTCTCAGTCTGGGTGGATATGAATTTTTAACCACTTACTGTCCTGATGAGGTCATCCAGAACTTCAACATACATATTGGACCCTTACTCTAAAAGTCTTGTAACAGCCTATCTACTTATTAGGCCTTTACCCTAAAATAACTTATGATTTCTTAAGGACAGATATTTCCTGACTCAGAGTCAATCACAAAAGTCTAGGCAGACAATTTTTTAAGGGTGTTTTTTTTTTTTCTTTTGGATGTGGACCATTTTTAAAGTCTTTAGTGAATTTGTTACAATACTGCTTCTGTTTTATATTTTGGTTCTTCGGCCCTGAGGTGTGTGGGATCTTAGCTCCCTGACCAGGGATTGAAGCCTTGTGTTAGAAGGCGAAGTCAGTAAAGTAATGCTCTGTACATCTGCAAGCTGTTTGCATTCCTTGACACATGACACATCCATCTTCAAACTGGAAAGGGAACATTGGAATCTTCTTCCTGCTTCTAACCTCTGACTTGTTCTGCCCATCACCTTCTTTTGTAAATACAAAGCACAAGGGGGATTGTGAACCAGGTGAAAGTTCCATAATACATTCTGAAGTCCAGAGTAAGTCAGTAGAAACTGCGAGAGCTTTGATCACCCTATTACTGTGTAATTTGTAACTTAAGTGCAGCTCTTCCAGTGTAATGATACTCAAGGATAAAAGAATCATCCAAATGGGGGACTTCCCTTGTAGCTCAGTGGTGGAGACTTCGTCTGCCAATGCAGGAGACACGGGTTCGATTCCTGGTCGGGATCCCACATGCTGCGGAGTGACTGGGCCTGTGAGCCATGGCTGTTGAACCTGTGCTCTGGAGCCTTGGAGCCGTGGCTATTGAGCCCATGTGCTGCAACTACTGAAGCCCATGTGCCCTGGGGCCCAAGTTCCACAACAAGAGAAGTCACTACAGCAAGAGGCCTGCTCACATCAACTAGAGAGTGGCCCCCACACCCTGCAGCTAGGGAGGAGCCTGCAGCATCAGTGAAAACCAGAATAGTCAAAATTAAGTAAACAAATAATTAAAATTTAAAGAATCATCCAAATTGGCATTTTCTTAAGAAAATAGATCATATATTAATATTATCTGTAGTTTATGCATCAACCTTCGCATGGCTAAATTCAAACCCTTTGAAAAACAATGGCCATCTTTGTCTTTTTTGTCATATAATGTTTCACAGTAAGTTCTAGATGCATCATAGAAAAATATCTGTCTTTTTTATACACACTGTTTCATCTATTTTGACTTTTGTACTTATGACTCATACTTGCAGTCATTATTTATGCCAACTATGTCAAGGAGCACTCATGTTTCTTTTTGATTATTTTCTATCTAATTTATCTTATGAATATGCAGTTATAGTTCCCCATTTCTATTGTTTTTCTTAACCCATTTTTTTCAGAACAAATTTTTCTTCATTGAGTAAAAATGCCAGGTTGAGTTAAGCTGGATCTTACTGATAACCTCGTGAATGTTTTGCTAATATATGCTCTGTACATCTGCAAGCTGTTTGCATTCCTTGACACATGACACATCCATCTTCAAACTGGAAAGGGAACATTGGAATCTTCTTCCTGCTTCTAACCTCTGACTTGTTCTGCCCATCACCTTCTTTTGTAAATACAAAGCACAAGGGGGATTGTGAACCAGGTGAAAGTTCCATAATACATTCTGAAGTCCAGAGTAAGTCAGTAGAAACTGCGAGAGCTTTGATCACCCTATTACTGTGTAATTTGTAACTTAAGTGCAGCTCTTCCAGTGTAATGATACTCAAGGATAAAAGAATCATCCAAATGGGGGACTTCCCTTGTAGCTCAGTGGTGGAGACTTCGTCTGCCAATGCAGGAGACACGGGTTCGATTCCTGGTCGGGGATCCCACATGCTGCGGAGTGACTGGGCCTGTGAGCCATGGCTGTTGAACCTGTGCTCTGGAGCCTTGGAGCCGTGGCTATTGAGCCCATGTGCTGCAACTACTGAAGCCCATGTGCCCTGGGGCCCAAGTTCCACAACAAGAGAAGTCACTACAGCAAGAGGCCTGCTCACATCAACTAGAGAGTGGCCCCCACACCCTGCAGCTAGGGAGGAGCCTGCAGCATCAGTGAAAACCAGAATAGTCAAAATTAAGTAAACAAATAATTAAAATTTAAAGAATCATCCAAATTGGCATTTTCTTAAGAAAATAGATCATATATTAATATTATCTGTAGTTTATGCATCAACCTTCGCATGGCTAAATTCAAACCCTTTGAAAAACAATGGCCATCTTTGTCTTTTTTGTCATATAATGTTTCACAGTAAGTTCTAGATGCATCATAGAAAAATATCTGTCTTTTTTATACACACTGTTTCATCTATTTTGACTTTTGTACTTATGACTCATACTTGCAGTCATTATTTATGCCAACTATGTCAAGGAGCACTCATGTTTCTTTTTGATTATTTTCTATCTAATTTATCTTATGAATATGCAGTTATAGTTCCCCATTTCTATTGTTTTTCTTAACCCATTTTTTTCAGAACAAATTTTTCTTCATTGAGTAAAAATGCCAGGTTGAGTTAAGCTGGATCTTACTGATAACCTCGTGAATGTTTTGCTAATATATGCTATCACTATCTACAGAAAAGATGTTAGTTGAAAGCCTCAACTGTAAAACTAGTAGGATTTAACAATTGTACATTTTATATTATTTGCTTTTGCATGGATTGATAAAACAAGAAATGATGTTAAACTTTTTACTTTCTTTTAGAAAAGGGATGAGTTTCTAATTTTAAACTTAGAATAACCCGTCACTAGATGCCTTTAAGAATTTGATTTGTATAACTGATATTTGTCAGTTTGATTTGCTGTTTATATCATCCAATCACCTAGATATTGTGCAAACATCTTTGGAACTTGGCAACAGAGCATGACTTTCCATAACCATTGTATCAGCCAAGTCCCGAATTCTCATTATTTACAGATATCTGTCCTCCAGAAACAGCTCTGAGCAAAATGAAATGTTTCATGGTGAATAATTTTCCAAGCTTGAGGAATCTGTGCACTTTGTTCTTTTCATCTCAGTTATTCAAAGGACTTGGAATTAGGGAGGTGATTGTAAAACAGCAAAATCATGTATTAAAAATGTTTTGAAGTGGCCACAAAAATGGCAGTATCTGTGCAAGTGGACATTTGGTTTATGCCACCTGCCAAATAATAAATGTTTGCCTTTTGGAAAATAGAAGAATGTATTATTGGTTAAATGCATTTTCAAATATTTTTGTCTTGTAATGTCATTGACCCAGCATTGGGGAGGACTTTCTCTTCCAGGTAAAAGATGTTCTTGAGGTGTCTCTCCTATTTCACTATTAGGCAACACATCTCCCACTGGCCTTTCCTTTTATTCTTCTGGGTCACTACCTGGCTGTTTGTCACAGTCTCAATTCTCCGAGATGAGGTATGTTCGTGGTGTAGGGGTTTGTTTTTGAAATGTCATCTATTTTGACTTTTGTACTTATGACTCATACTTGCAGTCATTATTTATGCCAACTATGTCAAGGAGCACTCATGTTTCTTTTTGATTATTTTCTATCTAATTTATCTTATGAATATGCAGTTATAGTTCCCCATTTCTATTGTTTTTCTTAACCCATTTTTTTCAGAACAAATTTTTCTTCATTGAGTAAAAATGCCAGGTTGAGTTAAGCTGGATCTTACTGATAACCTCGTGAATGTTTTGCTAATATATGCTATCACTATCTACAGAAAAGATGTTAGTTGAAAGCCTCAACTGTAAAACTAGTAGGATTTAACAATTGTACATTTTATATTATTTGCTTTTGCATGGATTGATAAAACAAGAAATGATGTTAAACTTTTTACTTTCTTTTAGAAAAGGGATGAGTTTCTAATTTTAAACTTAGAATAACCCGTCACTAGATGCCTTTAAGAATTTGATTTGTATAACTGATATTTGTCAGTTTGATTTGCTGTTTATATCATCCAATCACCTAGATATTGTGCAAACATCTTTGGAACTTGGCAACAGAGCATGACTTTCCATAACCATTGTATCAGCCAAGTCCCGAATTCTCATTATTTACAGATATCTGTCCTCCAGAAACAGCTCTGAGCAAAATGAAATGTTTCATGGTGAATAATTTTCCAAGCTTGAGGAATCTGTGCACTTTGTTCTTTTCATCTCAGTTATTCAAAGGACTTGGAATTAGGGAGGTGATTGTAAAACAGCAAAATCATGTATTAAAAATGTTTTGAAGTGGCCACAAAAATGGCAGTATCTGTGCAAGTGGACATTTGGTTTATGCCACCTGCCAAATAATAAATGTTTGCCTTTTGGAAAATAGAAGAATGTATTATTGGTTAAATGCATTTTCAAATATTTTTGTCTTGTAATGTCATTGACCCAGCATTGGGGAGGACTTTCTCTTCCAGGTAAAAGATGTTCTTGAGGTGTCTCTCCCTATTTCACTATTAGGCAACACATCTCCCACTGGCCTTTCCTTTTATTCTTCTGGGTCACTACCTGGCTGTTTGTCACAGTCTCAATTCTCCGAGATGAGGTATGTCTGTGGCGTGGGTGTAGGGGTGTGTGAGGATGTACATAAACTTTCCAGAAGCAATCTTGTTTTGCAAAGCAGATGCAATTATCAAGTACATTGGACTATATATCTCTGAAAATGTGTGACAAGTTGCAGTCTCCCAGAAATCAAATTGATTTTATTCCATTGATTTTCTCAGGAAACAATCATATCTCCATTGCTCAAGTTTTACATCATCATTTCCTGGAAAACTGTTTTCATTTTTCTGTTGAGAAACAAGAGATACAACACTTCACTTAATTAAGTTAAATAATAACTGGAGAAGTGGATATGTTGGTGCCTCCAGCAGGGAATATGGTAACCAGAAGTTGAGCAGATGGAGGGCAGAAATGACTCTCCAGCTTTTCTGAGTTAGGTTTCTAAGGTCTTTTTATTACTTCGTCTGAAATGCAAATTCCCAGAATGCCAGACACACCCATATTTCAGTGCAAGTACAAAAACAAAATCGAAAGCCAACCATGGTTGCCTGTCGTTTTCATTGGTCTTGCTCCCTTCCCAGTGCTTCTCACCCCAACTAATTTGGATAATCAAAGGCTATCTCTATTTAATGGGGAAAATGCATGTATTCAGAAGGTAACACACAAGGTATCCTATGTAGATAGACACTCAACTGACAAGAGCACCCTCCTCTTGCTCGTGACTGTGAACATTACCATGTACTATTGATGTGTTTTTCTTTGGGGGGGGGCAGTTCGTGGATATAGCTGAGTTTTATCAGGGAAGGTAATAGAAATGAACCCTTATATCCAGCATTTGTTGCTCTTGGGCTTGTTTTCTCTTCTCACACAAGATTAAGGGGTAGGCTTACTTGAGATTCTATGCTTTGGCAAGCCTTATTGCTGAACTTGGCAGGAGCATTAAAATATCTTTATTAGAAGCCATGAATCAAGTTCCATCACAGAATTCATAACCTTCCAAACTCAGCTGCCTTCTTTTGTCAAACTTCACAGAAAGGTGGAGCTTAAAATAAAGTTTATTTTCAGATACAGACATCCAGTGATAATGGTAAATCTTCTATAACATATGGGGGAAGTCATCATTTAAGTGAAACACATCTACCTGTGATTTAAATATCTGTCTATGGAAATTCTGAACATAAGCCACAGAACTTTGCCTATGAAAAGTGTTGGGCTGTAAAGGAACTCTGATGAATTCTGAAAAGCATCAATATTTTCTTTGAGCCTGATGAAAATCCATCGGCTTTGGTTCTTTAAAGATGCATGTTGGAATTGTTTTAAAGGGAAATTCTGTTAGTTCTCACTTAAAGCAAAAGTTTGAAACTGCTCTCTCAAAATCGTTTCCAAGTTCTAGAAATCTAGCCTGAGTGAGCCTAAAATCTCAGAGATATACAAGACTTAACCTGCCACTCAGGCATAAGTCCAGCTATCAAGGGACGCTACAACAATGAGGGAATTTTTTAAATATTGGCAAGAGAATTTAGCACGGGTCGAGGCTCCTCTAAACCTAAGTCTTGTTTTCACAGCATAAACTGCAGCCACAAGGCTTCTCACAAGTGAAAGGTGACATAAAACATGTACACCTGCAGAATGAACCCAGTGGATTTTAAAGCCTTCTATGAAAGGACAGTGAGAGAAGAGGGGCAGAAACCAGTCTCTTGATCAAGGTGAAAGGTGGAAAAGATTGTCCACAGAGGTCAAGAGAAACATCTTCAAGAAAACTTCAAGCTGAGTTTTGTGTAAAGCAGAAACTCAGTCTACTTGATCAAGGTGAAAGGTGGAAAGTTGTCCACATCAGTGATCTCAAGAAATACTCTTGGGGATGTGTTTTCTTTGGGGGGCAGTTCGTGGATATAGCTGAGTTTTATCAGGAAGGTAATAGAAATGAACCCTTATATCCAGCATTTGTTGCTCTTGGGCTTGTTTCTCTTCTCACACAAGATTAAGGGGTAGGCTTACTTGAGATTCTATGCTTTGGCAAGCCTTATTGCTGAACTTGGCAGGAGCATTAAAATATCTTTATTAGAAGCCATGAATCAAGTTCCATCACAGAATTCATAACCTTCCAAACTCAGCTGCCTTCTTTTGTCAAACTTCACAGAAAGGTGGAGCTTAAAATAAAGTTTATTTTCAGATACAGACATCCAGTGATAATGGTAAATCTTCTATAACATATGGGGGAAGTCATCATTTAAGTGAAACACATCTACCTGTGATTTAAATATCTGTCTATGGAAATTCTGAACATAAGCCACAGAACTTTGCCTATGAAAAGTGTTGGGCTGTAAAGGAACTCTGATGAATTCTGAAAAGCATCAATATTTTCTTTGAGCCTGATGAAAATCCATCGGCTTTGGTTCTTTAAAGATGCATGTTGGAATTGTTTTAAAGGGAAATTCTGTTAGTTCTCACTTAAAGCAAAAGTTTGAAACTGCTCTCTCAAAATCGTTTCCAAGTTCTAGAAATCTAGCCTGAGTGAGCCTAAAATCTCAGAGATATACAAGACTTAACCTGCCACTCAGGCATAAGTCCAGCTATCAAGGGACGCTACAACAATGAGGGAATTTTTTAAATATTGGCAAGAGAATTTAGCACGGGTCGAGGCTCCTCTAAACCTAAGTCTTGTTTTCACAGCATAAACTGCAGCCACAAGGCTTCTCACAAGTGAAAGGTGACATAAAACATGTACACCTGCAGAATGAACCCAGTGGATTTTAAAGCCTTCTATGAAAGGACAGTGAGAGAAGAGGGGAGCAGAAACCAGTCTCTTGATCAAGGTGAAAGGTGGAAAAAGATTGTCCACAGAGGTCAAGAGAAACATCTTCAAGAAAACTTCAAGCTGAGTTTTGTGTGCACTATTATTCTATATGGGTGACAGGAGATAGACTAGAACAGTAATCTTGGGTCAACTCTGACAATCATAGAAATGTCCAGATAATAGATTTGAATGACGTTTTTAGAAGACGGTTAGGTACCACATCATTGTTGATGTATGCTGCAGTAGTTGGACATGAATGCTTTTATACACCTATTGCTTTGTACCAAGTAAAACTATGATTGTTTATGAGAACACTATTAATGAGTTGGAAGCATTAGGTTTATATTAAGAAATGCTATAGTTTTCAGATTGTGTGTGATTCTTTCATAAAGAATAATTCTATGTTAGCACAAAGAAGAGACTGTCTATTTCAGCCCCTGTTTCTTTGATGCCTTGATAACTGAGCTATGGATTTAGTGACTAAACAGCTCATGTCCATTATGTCCCTTTAGGCCTCAGATGATCCAAGAATGCATTTTTGTTGTTGTTGTGTAATTTTTCAGCTGACTGAGTACACTGTAATAGGTTGAATCCTGTTACCTCCAGTGTTTGTTTATTGTTTTTTATTGTTCAGAACCTTACACCAGGGATGACACTATGGCTTTGAGACATGTAGCTTAGGAAGTAAAACACCTTAGCTAAATGTGCCAGCTGACATATCTCTCAGTCAAGTTTATTTCTTAAGTCTTACAGGACAAACTTGACTGAATGACCAAGGAACAACATGTCATTGTTTCTCCTTTGGTTGGCATCCATGAAGAACATGTGGCTTGGTAGTTTATCCTTCACTTTCTATGCATCTAAACTCTTGGTCAAAAATTCAGTGGCATTTGAGCAAGCTCTCCAGGAACCAGTAGTTGATGAAAAAACGGGTCGAGGCTCCTCTAAACCTAAGTCTTGTTTTCACAGCATAAACTGCAGCCACAAGGCTTCTCACAAGTGAAAGGTGACATAAAACATGTACACCTGCAGAATGAACCCAGTGGATTTTAAAGCCTTCTATGAAAGGACAGTGAGAGAAGAGGGGAGCAGAAACCAGTCTCTTGATCAAGGTGAAAGGTGGAAAAAGATTGTCCACAGAGGTCAAGAGAAACATCTTCAAGAAAACTTCAAGCTGAGTTTTGTGTGCACTATTATTCTATATGGGTGACAGGAGATAGACTAGAACAGTAATCTTGGGTCAACTCTGACAATCATAGAAATGTCCAGATAATAGATTTGAATGACGTTTTTAGAAGACGGTTAGGTACCACATCATTGTTGATGTATGCTGCAGTAGTTGGACATGAATGCTTTTATACACCTATTGCTTTGTACCAAGTAAAACTATGATTGTTTATGAGAACACTATTAATGAGTTGGAAGCATTAGGTTTATATTAAGAAATGCTATAGTTTTCAGATTGTGTGTGATTCTTTCATAAAGAATAATTCTATGTTAGCACAAAGAAGAGACTGTCTATTTCAGCCCCTGTTTCTTTGATGCCTTGATAACTGAGCTATGGATTTAGTGACTAAACAGCTCATGTCCATTATGTCCCTTTAGGCCTCAGATGATCCAAGAATGCATTTTTGTTGTTGTTGTGTAATTTTTCAGCTGACTGAGTACACTGTAATAGGTTGAATCCTGTTACCTCCAGTGTTTGTTTATTGTTTTTTATTGTTCAGAACCTTACACCAGGGATGACACTATGGCTTTGAGACATGTAGCTTAGGAAGTAAAACACCTTAGCTAAATGTGCCAGCTGACATATCTCTCAGTCAAGTTTATTTCTTAAGTCTTACAGGACAAACTTGACTGAATGACCAAGGAACAACATGTCATTGTTTCTCCTTTGGTTGGCATCCATGAAGAACATGTGGCTTGGTAGTTTATCCTTCACTTTCTATGCATCTAAACTCTTGGTCAAAAATTCAGTGGCATTTGAGCAAGCTCTCCAGGAACCAGTAGTTTGATGAAACTGTTTTGTTTGTTTTTTTCTGAAGTAATTACTATGCCTTCTTCTCTGGTACTGACTACCCGTCACAGAAATTCCTGTAAATTAGACTTCTTTCCAGTGGGGCAATGAGGAAAGAGCAGCTCTGTTTTAGTTTCCTCCATAGAATAATGCATTTTTGCTTTATATCATGAGAGGGTGACAGGTTTAGACTCTGCCTCCAGAAGTCCAGATGGTTTAGTAAAAATAAGAATAATAATATATGACATATTTTCTTTTTCTGGTCCAGAAAGAAACAGCTTCATGTCAAGTCAATTTGTAAGCTATAAGTTGGAGGAAACTGTTATGTAAATAAAGAGGACTGATAAAAGAGAAGAAAACAGGGCAGGTGAAGGCAATCTGCCAAGGAAAAAAAAGCATATAATAAAAATGACTTTTTTTTAAACAAAGACTGAAATGTTTATATGATTTAGCACAGTGAGAATTATATGTAGCTCTAGCCTCTGAGATCATCTCCAATCCAATATATTTGCAAACAGTTCATGTCCTAGAGTCTTTGCTATGCATTTCAACAAAGCTGTATTCAAAGTTAACACCAAAAAAGAAGTAAAAAAGAGAAACAGTATGAATAAATAGGTTAAGACTACCTGTGGTTTACCTAAGACAGATGGCTTGCCTAAGACAGACGTTCAACAATACAAAGATATATTATTTGGAGTAAATTTAATTTAGAAATGTAAAACTCCATAACCCTTAAAATTAACAGCTGACTGAGTACACTGTAATAGGTTGAATCCTGTTACCTCCAGTGTTTGTTTATTGTTTTTTATTGTTCAGAACCTTACACCAGGGATGACACTATGGCTTTGAGACATGTAGCTTAGGAAGTAAAACACCTTAGCTAAATGTGCCAGCTGACATATCTCTCAGTCAAGTTTATTTCTTAAGTCTTACAGGACAAACTTGACTGAATGACCAAGGAACAACATGTCATTGTTTCTCCTTTGGTTGGCATCCATGAAGAACATGTGGCTTGGTAGTTTATCCTTCACTTTCTATGCATCTAAACTCTTGGTCAAAAATTCAGTGGCATTTGAGCAAGCTCTCCAGGAACCAGTAGTTTGATGAAACTGTTTTGTTTGTTTTTTTCTGAAGTAATTACTATGCCTTCTTCTCTGGTACTGACTACCCGTCACAGAAATTCCTGTAAATTAGACTTCTTTCCAGTGGGGCAATGAGGAAAGAGCAGCTCTGTTTTAGTTTCCTCCATAGAATAATGCATTTTTGCTTTATATCATGAGAGGGTGACAGGTTTAGACTCTGCCTCCAGAAGTCCAGATGGTTTAGTAAAAATAAGAATAATAATATATGACATATTTTCTTTTTCTGGTCCAGAAAGAAACAGCTTCATGTCAAGTCAATTTGTAAGCTATAAGTTGGAGGAAACTGTTATGTAAATAAAGAGGACTGATAAAAGAGAAGAAAACAGGGCAGGTGAAGGCAATCTGCCAAGGAAAAAAAAGCATATAATAAAAATGACTTTTTTTTAAACAAAGACTGAAATGTTTATATGATTTAGCACAGTGAGAATTATATGTAGCTCTAGCCTCTGAGATCATCTCCAATCCAATATATTTGCAAACAGTTCATGTCCTAGAGTCTTTGCTATGCATTTCAACAAAGCTGTATTCAAAGTTAACACCAAAAAAGAAGTAAAAAAGAGAAACAGTATGAATAAATAGGTTAAGACTACCTGTGGTTTACCTAAGACAGATGGCTTGCCTAAGACAGACGTTCAACAATACAAAGATATATTATTTGGAGTAAATTTAATTTAGAAATGTAAAACTCCATAACCCTTAAAATTAAAACTTTCCTTTTCAGTATGAAGTTTAACATTTTTAAAGTTTCTTCACTTTATCTTTTAGCAAAAGCACGTATATGAATTTCATAGACCTGCTCTTTTGTTTTACAATATCCACTTTAAATGAGGAAGATTGAAAAAGTCCTTAGAGATTTTGCAGTTCCATCTTTGTTCTATCAACAGTTTAAAAATAACAAAGTAGTGTTTTCAAAGAAAAAATTGAATTAAAAACATTAAATATATGGATTTTAGATGGAAAAATAAAAAGTTTAGTATCATACAGTATACATTGTATGTAACACCATATTTAAAATTGAAATACTGAAAGGAAATCTATTTAACCTTTGAAAAAATGCTTCTTTTCTTTTATTTACACATACTCATACTATTATTGAACATTCTTAATGCTTGACAATTTATTACATAGAGATTTTGTTCACATTTTTATTGAACATATTACACACATATTATACACATATATAAACATATACACATATATATGCATATATATAGTCACATAATCTTTAAGCATCACTATTTTGACAAGTGCTAGAACATTCTGAGAATTCAGTTGAAAAATAAATGAATGCATTTTATAATGGTTTATATATATTTAGATACAGGAACAACCAGGTTATTCAAATAATTTCAGAACTGAGTAATTGTGCTAGGATGACCAAAGTAATTCTGCTGAATTTTTCTAACCATTTTTTGGGAGGGTGGGGGGTACAATACCAAAGAATGTTCAAACTACCACACAATTGCACTCATTTTGCATGCTAGCAAGGTAATGCTCAAAATCCTCCAAGCTAGGTTTCAATAGTACGTGAACCAAGAACTTCCAGATGTATGATCTAGATTTAGAAATGATAGAGGAATCAGAGATCAAATTGCCAACATCCATTGGATCATAGAAAGAGTAAAGGAATTCCAGAAAACCATCCGCTTCTGCTTCATTGATGGCACTAAAGTCTTCGACTGTGTGGGTCATAAAAAACTGTGGAAAATTCTGAGAGATATGGGAATATCAGACTACATTACCTGCCTCCTGAGAAACCTGTATGCAGGACAAGAAGCAACAGTTAGAATTGGACATGGAACAACAGACTAGCTCCAAGTTGGGAAAGGAGTGCATAAAGGCTGTATATTGTCATCCTGTTTATTTAATTTATATGCAGAGTACATCTGTGAAATGTTGGTCTGGATAAAATCAAACTGGAATAAAAATTGCCAGGAGAAATACAAATATCCTCAGGTATGCACAGGACACCATCCTTATGGCAGAATGTAAAGAGGAACTAAAGAGCCTACTGATGACAGAGGAAGAGGTGAGTGAAAAATCTGGCTTAAAAC
The DNA here is from genome assembly GCA_022376925.1 of Tragulus kanchil. NCBI lineage: Eukaryota > Metazoa > Chordata > Mammalia > Artiodactyla > Tragulidae > Tragulus > Tragulus kanchil. The sequence goes on from JAIOJX010000023.1 coordinate 137,818,651, forward strand.
TAAACATTAAAAAAAATGAAAATCATGGCATCCACTTCCATCACTTCATGGCAAATAGATGGGCAAACAATGGAAACAGTGACAGACTTTATTTTCTTGGGCTCCAAAATCAATGTGGACAATGACTGCATCCATGAAATTAAAAGACACTTTATTCTTGCAAGGAAAGCTATGACAAACTTAGCATATTGAAAAGGAGAGACATCACTTTGTTGACAAAAGTCCGTATAGTCAAAGCTAAGGTTTTCCCAGTAGTCATGTATGAGTTGGACCATAAGGAAGGCTAAAGGCCCAAGAATTGATGCCTTTGAACTGTAGTGCTGGAGAACATTCTAGAGAGTCCCTTGGCAAAAAAGCAACCAAGACATCACATTGATTGACTCAGATCAGTAAAAAAAGGAAAACAACCAGGTTATTCAAATAATTTCAGAACTGAGTAATTGTGCTAGGATGACCAAAGTAATTCTGCTGAATTTTTCTAACCATTTTTGGGAGGGTGGGGTACAATACCAAAGAATGTTCAAACTACCACACAATTGCACTCATTTTGCATGCTAGCAAGGTAATGCTCAAAATCCTCCAAGCTAGGTTTCAATAGTACGTGAACCAAGAACTTCCAGATGTATGATCTAGATTTAGAAATGATAGAGGAATCAGAGATCAAATTGCCAACATCCATTGGATCATAGAAAGAGTAAAGGAATTCCAGAAAACCATCCGCTTCTGCTTCATTGATGGCACTAAAGTCTTCGACTGTGTGGGTCATAAAAAACTGTGGAAAATTCTGAGAGATATGGGAATATCAGACTACATTACCTGCCTCCTGAGAAACCTGTATGCAGGACAAGAAGCAACAGTTAGAATTGGACATGGAACAACAGACTAGCTCCAAGTTGGGAAAGGAGTGCATAAAGGCTGTATATTGTCATCCTGTTTATTTAATTTATATGCAGAGTACATCTGTGAAATGTTGGTCTGGATAAAATCAAACTGGAATAAAAATTGCCAGGAGAAATACAAATATCCTCAGGTATGCACAGGACACCATCCTTATGGCAGAATGTAAAGAGGAACTAAAGAGCCTACTGATGACAGAGGAAGAGGTGAGTGAAAAATCTGGCTTAAAACTCGGCATTAATAATTGAAAATCATGGCATCCAATCCATCACTTCATAGCAAATAAATGGGCAAACAATGGAAACAGTGACACACTTTATATCCTGGAGCTCCAAAATCATTGTGGATGGTGACTGCAGCCAAGAAATTAAGAGACACTTTATTCTTGCAAGGAAAGCTATGACAAACTTAGCATATTGAAAAGGAGAGACATCACTTTGTTGACAAAAGTCCGTATAGTCAAAGCTAAGGTTTTCCCAGTAGTCATGTATGAGTTGGACCATAAGGAAGGCTAAAGGCCCAAGAATTGATGCCTTTGAACTGTAGTGCTGGAGAACATTCTAGAGAGTCCCTTGGAACACAAAAAGCTCAAACCAGTCAATTCTAAAGGACATCAAGCCTGAATATTCATTGAAAGAACTGATGCTAAAGCTAAAGCTCCAATACTTTGACCACCTGATGCGAAAAACAGTTCATTGGAAAAGACCCTTATGTTGGGGAAAATAGAAGGCAGAAGGAGAAGGGGACAACAGAGGACAAGATGGTTGGAATTCATCACTGAGTCAATGGGCATGAGTTTGAGCAAGCTTTGGGAGATTGTGAAGGACAGGGAAGCTTCTGTGGGGTCGCAGAGTTGGACATGACAGAGAAACTAAACTGATAAGGGTTGGTGAGGCAGTAAAGGCTGTGTAGGCCTCACTGAGGTCTTGATGGGCCTTAACCTTCTGGTTAACTGGTTTTTCTGAGCTCAATATTGGACCTGCTGGTATACATACTAATAAAAGTAAAATAATGATATAATCTAAACAGTAAGATAAACTTACTTGAGCACTTACTAAACTCATACATACATAAATAATTATAGGTAATATGTATAATATGTCCTATATATTATATAGTACATATATTATTTCTCTTTAAAACTTACAAGAATCCTATGCAATAGTTATTATTAATTTTCTTATCCCAATTTTTTATATTCAAAAAAATTTAAGGTAGAAAAATTACTTACTTATAGTAACTGGAAATTCTTCCATTCATGACTACCCAGATGAGGCTTCCTGACTTGAATGGTGTTAAGGTCCTCTTTCTGATTATCTGTGTTAGAAGAAATATGCTAATACTTATTTGACATGGGATGGACCTGAAGTTTGAACCCAAGGCAATGATTTGGACAGGTCTTTCTTTAGATAATAATTATGCAAGGGTAAGCAAGGAACTGACTTAAATAATCAAAATTAGCTCTCTCACAAAGGACCTGAGCTCATATCCAGAGAGACAGAACATAAACTTAATGGGTGTGATGTTCTGTTGTTAGGTAGACATCTTTGTACTCTCCCTGAGGTGGGCACCTTATGAATTGGCTGCTATATAGCCGAAGGAAACTTTAGACATGTACAGGAGAGGCCAAGTTTCTAGACTTCTAACTTCCTTCTAACCCTCTACCAGTGAGTCAAGTGGATTTAAATATGTCATGGAAACACTGGGTCATCTATTAACAGTACAAACAAAAACAATATGCTCAAATGCTTTCAAAGAAAGACATTTTAAACAAAAAATATTGTCATTATTGTGTTTAGAATAAGAAAACAAAACCCACTACTATGGTTCTAAAATATTTTCTTTGCAGCTTAATTTTCCTGGTGTTTAATAAATGCTTTGGTCCATTTTCTTATGAATGTATGAGAAAGCCAGAGGAGATGAACAAGGTCAGTCCTTGGGTTATCCAAGAACAACACAGTGGAAAATAGAGGAGTATTTAGATATTCGACATGCAAAGCTTGCTTTTGAGATATATTTATTATTTACAGTTTTTTCTTCAAATTTAGAAGTTGTCTATTGATGTCTGGGTAGCTAGAAAGGTAAGAATAATAAATTATTTTTAAAAATATAAATGTATTCAGTATTTTACTCTGTATGGAACGTCATGACTGCTGTTGCTTTGTTTTGTCTTCTTTTTTTTCCTCTAGGAAATATACAAGTATATTGAAGGTTGGAAGTCATACTGAAGAATTTATTTCTCTAAGATTTTAGTAAATATCATACCTAAGGCTGTCATTTACACAGTCAAAGCCTCTATCTTTGAGGTAGACATTTTCAGAGGGAAATACATAAGTTCCTGAGATCGCCTTTTGACATTATTTCAAGTTCCTTCTGAGAAGTACTTCATGTGGTTTTTAGAAGTTGGATTCAGACTCTTTGGCTATAAGAATAAAGTATATTGTCAACTGATGATGGTGGCCATGGTGAAAATGGCGTGCTAATGGACTTTCTGAATTTTAATTTTTTGGCATAATACTTGGAAATTTTCTTAGAGATTTATAAACTCATTTACTTTGGCCACCTGATGTGAAGAGTTGACTCACTGGGAAAAAACCAATGCTGGAGAAGACTGAGGGAGGGAGAAGGGGATGACAGAGGACAAGATGGTTGGATGGTATCGCTGAGTCAATGGACATGAGTTTGAGCAAACTCTAGGAGATAGTGTAGGACAGAGGAGCCTCATGTGCTGCAGACCATGGGATCTCAAAGAGTCAGTCATGATTTAGTAGCTGAACAAAAACAAACCATTTAAATAAACCTTTCTACTGAAATTCTCTGCTAGGTTCTATTTGACTTGGTAACTCCAAAGTTCCCTTCTGAATTGCATTACTAGCTTCTAGGGTGGGAGTGGACATGTGGGTTGAGGAGTAATGAGGGAAAATTAAGACTTTATGGATTGTGTGGTTTGATAAACTTTGATATTCTACCAGGCATAGTGGGTTTCTACCAGAACCCCTATGGAGGAGGATAGGCTGCTGGCAAAAGAGCTAATGTGAAACCTAGAAGTTCAAACAGTGTAATTTAAAATATTTCCTGATTAAACAAAATAAAAGTAAAAGGTCAGCATTTCAAAGATAAGAGGATATGACAATTTACTGGTAAATTACTATCATGGTTCAAATACAGCTTGAATGGTGCTTTTTTTCCTGAAAGCAAACCATAAACTAGATACATAGAACAGGAGTTTTCTCTTCCAAAAATTGTGAATGGAATTAGTTTCGCTTAATATTGTAATTTTACACACCAGAGAATATTGGAATCTTGAAATTCTCTGAGACGTAAACTGATAATAAATATCAGTTATTTTTTTAATATATAAAACAGTAACTTAATGCCAGGTGGTCAGGTTGCAGTTTTATACCTTAAGATAATACCTCTGTGTAAGTATGTGTGTGCGTGTGTGTGCGTGTGTGTGTGTGTGTGCACCTCTTTCTCTCTTTTAGTTAGAAAGAAATTAAAACATATTTTTAAGGCCTTCCTTCTGTAGGGAAAAAAAGGATGTTTTTCTCCAACTGATTTTATACACATTGCTCCTTCAAGCTACTCCATAAATATTTGGAAACCTCACTTACATCAAATGACCTTCTATTTGATATGTTAGGGAAAAGTCCGTCAAAGATGGAGTGGATTGATAACAGAATGGAAGGAAAAAGAAGGACCCAATTTCTTTGAAAAAGCAAAGTTTATTAAATGAGAGCCGAACCAGCTTTTAGTTACGTCTGGATGCAATTCTAGTAGTTAATCATTGCTTTTTTTTCCAGTGAGACAAGTAGAAGTTTTTCACAAAGCTGGTTCCTTTCCAGTTTGGATGGAAAGTACAGCGGGGAAATCATGTAAATATCTTGTAAGGACAGATGGCCAAGAATAAGACTGACTGGCAGGATCTGGTGAAGTGAAGGGGCGGGGAGGAGGAGGAAGGCACATCCTAAGGTTTAAAATGTGGCATCCATTCAGTTCATTTGCGGTAGGTTTCTGGCTCGAATCCTCTTCTAGTCGGAGAACATGTTCTTAGGATTTTGCCAATTGTTGGTGTCAAGGTTCATATACAGATATAGTTATATCATAGTCCAAACATTAGGATTTAATTTATAAATATTTTCTACATAAACTGGCTCTGGAGAAAGTCACAGAAAGTGAGCTTGGGTTTTTGAATAATCTTCTGTCTCTTCAAACAGTGTAATTTAAAATATTTCCTGATTAAACAAAATAAAAGTAAAAGGTCAGCATTTCAAAGATAAGAGGATATGACAATTTACTGGTAAATTACTATCATGGTTCAAATACAGCTTGAATGGTGCTTTTTTTCCTGAAAGCAAACCATAAACTAGATACATAGAACAGGAGTTTTCTCTTCCAAAAATTGTGAATGGAATTAGTTTCGCTTAATATTGTAATTTTACACACCAGAGAATATTGGAATCTTGAAATTCTCTGAGACGTAAACTGATAATAAATATCAGTTATTTTTTTAATATATAAAACAGTAACTTAATGCCAGGTGGTCAGGTTGCAGTTTTATACCTTAAGATAATACCTCTGTGTAAGTATGTGTGTGCGTGTGTGTGTGTGTGTGTGCACCTCTTTCTCTCTTTAGTTAGAAAGAAATTAAAACATATTTTTAAGGCCTTCCTTCTGTAGGGAAAAAAAGGATGTTTTTCTCCAACTGATTTTATACACATTGCTCCTTCAAGCTACTCCATAAATATTTGGAAACCTCACTTACATCAAATGACCTTCTATTTGATATGTTAGGGAAAAGTCCGTCAAAGATGGAGTGGATTGATAACAGAATGGAAGGAAAAAGAAGGACCCAATTTCTTTGAAAAAGCAAAGTTTATTAAATGAGAGCCGAACCAGCTTTTAGTTACGTCTGGATGCAATTCTAGTAGTTAATCATTGCTTTTTTTTCCAGTGAGACAAGTAGAAGTTTTTCACAAAGCTGGTTCCTTTCCAGTTTGGATGGAAAGTACAGCGGGGAAATCATGTAAATATCTTGTAAGGACAGATGGCCAAGAATAAGACTGACTGGCAGGATCTGGTGAAGTGAAGGGGCGGGGAGGAGGAGGAGGAAGGCACATCCTAAGGTTTAAAATGTGGCATCCATTCAGTTCATTTGCGGTAGGTTTCTGGCTCGAATCCTCTTCTAGTCGGAGAACATGTTCTTAGGATTTTGCCAATTGTTGGTGTCAAGGTTCATATACAGATATAGTTATATCATAGTCCAAACATTAGGATTTAATTTATAAATATTTTCTACATAAACTGGCTCTGGAGAAAGTCACAGAAAGTGAGCTTGGGTTTTTGAATAATCTTCTGTCTCTTCACTACTCTTTCCTCACTCTTAGCTTGTGATCTGGTGTCTGCTGGGATCCGTCTTCCTCTGCAGGCAAGCATGACCCAGAGATCTCTTCCACCCCCATTCCTCTACCTAATAACGTTCCTATTCTATTCCCTGAGGGTGATTTCTCTGCTGGAGCTAATCTGATAACTAGTGCCTGGTGCGTTGTTAAGTAATAAATAATTGCTTCTACTTCTCCCGTCTAAGATTATAATTTTGTATAACAAGATCTTTCAAATCTTTATCTCGTAAGCATGATTAATGTTGTGCATTTTATGTAATACAGTAGCTGGTTAGTAGAGAAAGCATTTTAGGTTAAGCAACCTCCCAATGGCTTATTCCCCTATCTGAGCATGTTTTTCAAACAAGACTTTCAAAACTGGCACCCAACATTTATCAAAAACACTTGAATTGTTGGCCACATATATTCACTCTCAGAGACGTGCTTGATCCTGATAAACTTAATTTTTTTCCCATCAGATATTCTTGAATCCATGAAATGCTGCAGTGGGTGAAAATAAACAGTAGTAATTCATTTAACGTTTAGTATAGTATTCATTCCCTAGATAAATTCACCTTCCAAGATGACCTATATATTAGTTGGGATATTTTTGGTTGTAAGTAACAAACCTTCAACATAAATTCACATAAACCATAAACCAGACTTACTGGCTTCCATATCTGAAAAGTCTGGGCAAATTTTGATTAGGGCAGTCTCCCAGTTTTCTTTGATTCCCTTGGCTGTGTCCTCCTCAGCATTCTGGCTTCCTTCCATTCTTACTCTGGTTGCCATCATGTTCTCAAAATGGCTACCAGTAGCAACCAGGGTGACATGTAACTTGATTTCCATCCAAGGAGAGAGAGATTGTCACTTTCTATAACCATTTTAATAAAAGCCTTGAGATTTACTCTGATTGGGCCAATCACTGCAGCCAGGAAGAAACCAAACACTGATCAGAGTTTGTGTGAAAGCTTCTATTAAACCAAATTTTGTTTTAAGTAGGAAAAAAGTAAATATGTTGGAGCTGGGATGGAGTTGATCTATCCAGAGCTCACGGTGGTTGGCACATTGGGGGAGGGTTTTGCAAGGAGAATATGAGTGTAATTTCCAATGTGGAAAAAATTCTACTGTTAGTCACTCAGTCATGTCTGACTCTTTGAGATTCCATGGACTATAGCCCACAAGGCTCCTCTGTCTATAGAATTCTCCGAACAAGCATACTGGTAGGCATTCCCTTCTTCAGGGAATCTTCCTGACCAATGATCCAAATCAAGTCTCTTTTATGTCCTGCATTAGCAGATGGGTTCCTTACCACTAGTGCCACCTGGGAAACCCCTGGTTAAGCACATATTTTGATATTAAAGCAGGAAAAAAATGTGATCAAATTTAGTAATGCATTATTTACAGTTTTAATGTACATATTAATTACTTATTAACACTATGATGGTTGATTTTATATCATATGGCTTGGCTATGGTGCCCCTTGCTTGATCAGACACCAGTCTACATGTTGCTGTGAAGGGTAGATTTTTAGATGTGATTGACATTTAAATCAGTAGATTTTGACTGAAGCAGGTGACTCTCCATAAAGTGAAAGGGCCTCCTCTGAAGGCCTTAAGAGAAAAAAACAGGAAAAGAGGAATTCTTCCAACCACCTCACCCTCAACGTCCCCCTGCCAGACTGCCTTTGGGCTCAAGGCTGCAATATGAACTCTTTCTGGAACTATCAGCCATTCGGACTAGCCAGTTCTCTCCCACTTCCCACTTCTCCCTTTGTGTGTACACATTCACATACACACACACACACACACACACACACACAGGCTGTTGGTTCTGTTTTTATGAAGAACACAGGAATCAAGGCGCAGCTCAATTGACTATCTCTGCCTCACAGTCTCTTCAAGGCTTCATTCCAGGTTTCGGCTTGGATTGCAGTATCATTTGGAGGCTCAGTATGCAGGAAGGGGAGATCTGCTTCTAAAATCAACGACATGGTTGTTGGCAAGATTCAATTCTTTGTGATTTGTTGAAGTGGGTGTCCCAGTTCCTCACTGGTTGTTACCTGAAGGCCTCGTTCTGTTCCCCGCCACATGGATCTTCCATAAGAAACCTCACAATATGGTAGCAGCTACATTAGAGCAAGCAAGCTAGAGAGGTAGGCAGTCACTAAAGACAGACATCATAACTTCATTTTGGCAGGAATGTAGCACCACTTTTCATGCATTCTATCCACTGGAAGTCATTAATTGGCAGCCCTCCAGAAAGGGCATTGAATAAGACTGTGACTATCAGTGGGGAGCAGTCATGGCGGTCTGTCTTGGAGGTCACTACCACATTTAGTTTGTTGGAGAATCTGACAAGTTGAGGCTTTTAAATTCTAAATTACTCCTATTTCATTGGAGTAAAATTGCTTTACAATGTTGTGTTAGTTTCTGCCAATGTTCTGTTAGTTACACAACGAAGTGAATTAGCTATATGTATACATGCGTCACCTCCCTCTTGAACCCTTTCTCCCCCTTATCCTACCCCTCTAGGTCATCACAGAGCACTGAGCTGAGCTCCCTGGGCTAGTCAGCAGCTTCCCACTAGCTAGCTATCTTACACATGGTAGTGTATGTATGTCAATGCTATTCTCAGTTTATCCCACCCTTGCTTTCCCCTCATGCCCACTTTGAAATTATAATTAAAGAATTGATTGAACTTGTGATATATGTGGCCAGATAAGAAAGACCTTTCTCTAAAACTGTAAAGAATACTGAGTTGCTTGAGGGAATCCAAGATTTATTATATTTATGAATTTAGTATAGTATTAGGTTTGCTTAAAGCAGTTTAAATACTTGAGAAAGTACTCTGGAAAAATTTAACTTGTCAGGTCATGTCAGAACAGGCAACAACTTAATCTTTATTAATGCAACCTAAATTGTTAAAGACAATTAAATTAATTAATTTGTAAGAAACCTGGCTGTTTAGTGAGTTCTGTAACTTGAGTGACCCAAAAAGTGATCAAAGAACAATTTGAAAGTGACTGTTAAATTCTACTAAACATAAATACAAGTATATGATGTATATATAGATATCTATATATCTATGTATATCTATCAAATACCTATCTTTATACAGTAAGATGAAGGGCTTAAGGGACAGTAAATTTAAAAATTTTTAACTTTTTTATTTTTTCACAGTACCACAAGCATATAGGACCTTAGTTCCCTGACCAGGGATTGAACCCACAGCCCCTTCATTAGAAGCATCGAATCTTAACTACTGATTGCCAGGAAAGTTCCCTAGAATATTTTATTTTATTTATTTATTTATTTAATGGTTTCTTTTGGGGGGGCAGGTTGGGGAGGGAGGGGGGTGGGCGGGCCACTTCTATTGGTCTTTCATTTATTTATTTTTCATCCATCTTTGTTCTTCGGCCCGTGTGGGCCTCCCATTGCAGTGGCCTTTGTTGTCGCAGAGCACCAGCTCTGGGAGCATGCACTCCAGAGCTCTGGCTCGATAATTGGACACAATTACGTCCCACTCAGCGGCACGTGGGATCTTCCCAGGCCAGGGATCGAACCGGCACCCCTTGGAGTGCAAGGCGGTGTCCTTACCCACTGGACCACCAGGGAAGCCCCCTAGAATATTTTATTTTAATAAATTGAATATCAATTTAAGAGAATCCCTGTAGCTACAATTTGTCCTTTCTTTGAAAGAAAATTAATACCCTCAAAGAAAATGAAATCTGACATTGATAAAAGCAAGACTTAAGAGAGAGAAGATTCAAATAGATGAGAAAAAACAGGCAGTGCTGATACTTTCAGATCTTGATCTCAGCTGCCCCTGCCATCAGTTGCCCTTGAGTTCTGGAAGACACCTTCGTATCATTATAATTTTCTCTTGAAACTGATAGATGAAGGTAGATAGCTTATGGTGAATGGTGTCAGATTTGTGACCTCCAAAGAATAAAATTTTACTTCGAGATCAAAAGGGATGGCTTTGATCACTCAGAGCTTCATGCAGCAAAAGTTTTATTAAAGAAAAAAGAGGTAGAGAAAGTTTCCAACAAAAGGCACTGGGAGAGGGTAGGAGAGTACCGGAGAAGCTCGTTTAGGTGAGGCATTTTGTACTTTTTCATTTGGCTATTATCCTGGCCAAAATAATATTTTAAGGTGGTATAGGTGCTAACTAGACCGGCGCTCGCATTAACATAGGATTAGCCAGAGGATGGTCTCTGGACATCATTAGCAAGACTAGATGAGACATTCAAATGCAAAATAGTTTCCATCCATAAAACAAGAAAGTTACTTTCAAAGTAGATCATTATCATGGTAAATATTTATGCTAGAAAATGTTTGTTCCTCCTCCTCCTCTTCCTTCTCCTCCTTGAAATCCACTGGCCCCCTTACCAAGTCTGCCTATTCACCCTTTCAAAACTAAGAGTCTGAACTCATATTTTCCCCTAGAATCTCTTGTGCAGAAATGTAATCTGTGGAACAGACTGGAGACACTGTTATTTCTAATAATATTAACTATGAGGCTCAGGCAGGGGATGATGAGACCCAGAGATTTATTCTTGACTTTCCATGCTCTTTCCCCAGATTTGTCAATTTTCATATTCATTAGAAATAAGTAGATATGATATTTGAGCCTTTCCCCAGGTAGCTATGGAGGGAATAACTTCAAAATGTGTTGACAAGAATATTCTAGTTAAAGGTTGCTGATATCTCCATCAATTTTGAATGCAATCCTTGCCAGATAGAGTAATCATTTTTTCCATTTCAGTACTTTAAATATGTCCTGCCATTTCCTCCTGGCCTGCAGAATTTCTGCTGAAAGATCAGCTGTTAAATGTATGGGGCTTCCCTTGTATGTTACTTGTTGCTTTTCCTTTGCTGCTTTTAATATACTTTCTTTGTGTTTAATCTTTGTTAGTTTGATTAGTATGTGTTTTGGCATATTTTTTCCCAGGGTTTATCCTATATGGGTCTCTGTGTTTAATGGACTTGATTGACTATTTCCTTTCCCATGTTGGGGAAAATTAGAGCTATAATTTCTTCAAAATTTTTCTCACATCCTTTCTTTTTCTCTTCTTCATCTGGGACCCCTATAATTTGAATATTGGTGCATTTGATATTATCCCAGAGGTCTCTGAGACTATCCTCAGTTTTTTGTACTTTATTCTGTTCTTCAGCAGTTATTTCCACCTTTCTATCTTCCAGCTTACATATTCATTCTTCTACCTCAGATACTCTACTATTGATTCCTTCCTTTTACTTTTCAGTTTAGTAAAAATTTCAAGTTTATATTGTTTGTCTCTGTTTATTCTTGATTTCTTCTAGGTCTTTGTTCAGTGTATTAATGGATAATTGATTCTTGCATTTTCTCCATTCTAATTTCAAGATTTTAGATCATCTTTATTATTATTATCTGTTTGCCTATTTCCTCTTCATTTATTTAGATTTGTGTGTTTATAGGTTGTTCTTTCATTTGCACATTATTTCTCTGTCTTTTCATTATTATTATTAATTTTTTAAAAAATTTTGCTTCTTTTATGGCCTTTCATTTATTTATTTTCATCCATCTTTGTTCTTTGGCCTTCCCATTGCAGAGGCCTTTCTCATTGTAGAGCACCGGCTCAGAGCGCTGGCTCGTAATTGGACATGCCAGTCCAGCTGCTCCATGGCATGTGGGATATTCTCATGCCATGGATCAAACCAGTGCCCCTTGCACTGCAAGGTGGACTCTTTACCCACTGAAGCACCAGGGAAGCCCTATTATTAATGTTTAATTTGTTATATTTGAGGTTTCCTTTTCCTAGGCTTCAAGTTTAAGTTCTCTCTTCATTTTGGCCCTCTTAAGGCTGGGATAGTGGCTTGTGTGGCTTCATGTAGGATGTGGGAAGAGATGGGTATTTTTCCCCCCTCTGATGGATAGATCTGAGTTAGGTGGTAATCCTGTCTGCTGATGATTGGATTTGTATTTTTGTCTTATTTGTTGTTTGGATGGAACGTCCTGCACAGGGTGCTACTGGCTGTTGGGTGATGCTGTGTATTGTATACAGGTGCTTGCCTTTGTGGGAATTCTCTGGTAGTGTAGGGTCTTGGAGTCAGTGCTCCCACTACAAAATCCTAGAGCTTGATCTCTGGCCAGGGAATGGAGAGTCCTTCTGTGGTTTGTTATGGCATTAAATGGGATTAAAATAAACATACAAAAACACAAGGCACACCCCTGACAAGCGGCTATTCAGACATCGTGAAAATATTAACTAACATAATGGAGTATTCACACATACGTATACACCCATACAAAACCAAAACAGTTCAAAAAATAAAGTGCGATAGATTGACCCAGAGAACAGAGGAAACCAAAAATGATATCCACCAGTTAAGAACCAAACTAACTGAAGCACAAACTGGAAAACAAAACTAAAGCAAGATCCCACCTGGGGATTTAAACAATGAAAACAAAGCAATTACGATGAGGAAAAGAAAGAAGAGAAAGGAAAGATAGAAAAGAAAGATAGACTAGAAATGCAAAGTTAATGGGGGCTTCCCTGGTGGTCCAGTGGGTAAAGAGTCAGCCTTGCAGTAAAAGGGGCGCTGGTTCAATCCCTGGCCTGAGAAGATCCCACGTGCCATGGAGTGGCTGGACCACCATGACCAATTATGAGCCAGCGCTCTGAAGGGCATGCACTCAGAACTGGTGCTCTGCTACAGGAGAGACCACTGCTATGGGAAACCCCACACAGGCCAAAGAACAGATATGGATGAAAATAAAAATAAATGAAAGACCAATAAAAAAGAGGGCAAAAATAGAAATGCAAAGTTAAATAGAGGTAGATAAAGATGGTTTGTATATATTAAAGTTCAGTGTGACAGGAAAAGAACAGTAGAGAGAGCAAACAAAGGAATAATTGTAGAAAAACGGCAATAGATTTTTTAAATTATTAATGTTTAATTTGTTATATTTGAGGTTTCCTTTTCCTAGGCTTCAAGTTTAAGTTCTCTCTTCATTTTGGCCCTCTTAAGGCTGGGATAGTGGCTTGTGTGGCTTCATGTAGGATGTGGGAAGAGATGGGTATTTTTCCCCCCTCTGATGGATAGATCTGAGTTAGGTGGTAATCCTGTCTGCTGATGATTGGATTTGTATTTTTGTCTTATTTGTTGTTTGGATGGAACGTCCTGCACAGGGTGCTACTGGCTGTTGGGTGATGCTGTGTATTGTATACAGGTGCTTGCCTTTGTGGGAATTCTCTGGTAGTGTAGGGTCTTGGAGTCAGTGCTCCCACTACAAAATCCTAGAGCTTGATCTCTGGCCAGGGAATGGAGAGTCCTTCTGTGGTTTGTTATGGCATTAAATGGGATTAAAATAAACATACAAAAACACAAGGCACACCCCTGACAAGCGGCTATTCAGACATCGTGAAAATATTAACTAACATAATGGAGTATTCACACATACGTATACACCCATACAAAACCAAAACAGTTCAAAAAATAAAGTGCGATAGATTGACCCAGAGAACAGAGGAAACCAAAAATGATATCCACCAGTTAAGAACCAAACTAACTGAAGCACAAACTGGAAAACAAAACTAAAGCAAGATCCCACCTGGGGATTTAAACAATGAAAACAAAACAATTACGATGAGGAAAAGAAAGAAGAGAAAGGAAAGATAGAAAAGAAAGATAGACTAGAAATGCAAAGTTAATGGGGGCTTCCCTGGTGGTCCAGTGGGTAAAGAGTCAGCCTTGCAGTAAAAGGGGCGCTGGTTCAATCCCTGGCCTGAGAAGATCCCACGTGCCATGGAGTGGCTGGACCACCATGACCAATTATGAGCCAGCGCTCTGAAGGGCATGCACTCAGAACTGGTGCTCTGCTACAGGAGAGACCACTGCTATGGGAAACCCCACACAGGCCAAAGAACAGATATGGATGAAAATAAAAATAAATGAAAGACCAATAAAAAAGAGGGCAAAAATAGAAATGCAAAGTTAAATAGAGGTAGATAAAGATGGTTTGTATATATTAAAGTTCAGTGTGACAGGAAAAGAACAGTAGAGAGAGCAAACAAAGGAATAATTGTAGAAAAACGGCAATAGATTTTTTAAATTAAATTAAAATTTTTAAAAAGTGAGAGAAAAACAAGGAAAAAACAAAAAAACCCCAGAACCAAAATAGGCCAATGTAGAAGCAGAAGCATATAACTGAAATAAAAAGTAACTTAAAAAAAATCTTAAAAGCTTAAATATGTTTAATAGTACTAATAAAATTGACAACGACAACAACAGAGGAAGAAGAAAAAAGGGGGTGGGGGAAACTCAGCAGCAACTCCAGAACAAGTCAAAATGTAAAAATAATAAATGTTTTTCTTGAGTCTCTGCTGTCAGTGTCCTTTCCCTTGCTGTGAGTGACAGTCTACCTTATCTGCTTAGGATGCCCTCCACCATTGGGCTGGTCTCTGGACCTGCTGTGAGGGCAGATCAGATTCTAATCTGGCCCTACTGCTGTGTGTTCTTGCCTCCAACGTCCACAGCTGTCAGAACAAATGTGTTTTTTTTGTGTGTGAGAACTCTCATTGTCCTTTTATATATTCCATAAATCCTGAGTCTGCCTAGCTGATCGTGTGGTTTTAATTTGCAGCTGGTGCAGCTGGTGGAAAGGTTTTGTGTCCTCTTCTTTGACTGCCCTGCCAATGGATTTTGATTGTGATTTTATCTTCACCTCTGCATGGGGGTCATCCTCTGGGGTTTGCTCCTGAGACTGCCGTAGAGGACTTTGGTTTGCTGCAGGAAGGGGACAGGTGTGGAGCTGGCACAACCGCTTGTCTTGCAGGGGCCCTAGCAAAGTCAAGTATTCAAGGTAGCCAGCAGCTAGGGTAGCTGGGAATGTGGTGCTGTATAAGGGAATGTCAACCCACTCCAGCCTTCCTGCCTGGAGAATCTCCCTGACAGAGAAGTCTGGCACGCCACAGTCCAAACGGTTTGCAGAGTCCAACATGACCCATGTGCCTCTGCATGCATTAATGCAGGACTTCTTCTAGCCTTTGGTAGCTCTATCCCAGTGGGGATCACGCATGGAGGTGGCGTGGTTTCTTGGATCACAGGGACCCTGGCAGAGCCAGCTATGCAGGAGCACCGGAGGCCTTTGTCACAGAAGATATGGTGCAATTAGGGCTTTGTCTAGCCTGTGGCAGCTCTTCTCCAATGAGAATTGAGTGTGAAAGGGCGCAGCTGCTTGGATCACAGGGACTCTGGTGGCACCAAGTATGTAGAGACATAGACTGCCTCAGTCGCAGGAACTATGGCCCTGTAAGTGTCTTTTTCTAGCCACTGGCAGCTGGTGATGACAAGGGCTCTTTGGTCCTTTCTGTTGCTCTGCCTGTTCAGGTACAGAAAAGGGCCTCCTGGCTGGGGCCCTACTTTGTCATTTGGTGCATCAGGCACTAAAAGGGCTGTCCTGGCTGGGGTCCTTCTCTGTTTTTCCAAGCATCAGGCACATGAAGGGCCAGTCTCTCTATTGTTCAGTTGCTGGTGCTTGCCTGTTGGGAAAAAGAAGCTATAGTGATGGCTCTACCCGCTATGCATGACTCGGAAGCATCGTCTTGCCTCTATGGCTTCCTGGTTTTCCACCAAAGGCATTTCCCACCATAGTCTCCTCCCTCATGCCCCTTTGGGCCATCTCCCCACTGTCAACAGCAGCTCTTGACCTAGGATTGCTCCACAAGCGGTGGTGCAGCTGGTGGAAAGGTTTTGTGTCCTCTTCTTTGACTGCCCTGCCAATGGATTTTGATTGTGATTTTATCTTCACCTCTGCATGGGGGTCATCCTCTGGGGTTTGCTCCTGAGACTGCCGTAGAGGACTTTGGTTTGCTGCAGGAAGGGGACAGGTGTGGAGCTGGCACAACCGCTTGTCTTGCAGGGGCCCTAGCAAAGTCAAGTATTCAAGGTAGCCAGCAGCTAGGGTAGCTGGGAATGTGGTGCTGTATAAGGGAATGTCAACCCACTCCAGCCTTCCTGCCTGGAGAATCTCCCTGACAGAGAAGTCTGGCACGCCACAGTCCAAACGGTTTGCAGAGTCCAACATGACCCATGTGCCTCTGCATGCATTAATGCAGGACTTCTTCTAGCCTTTGGTAGCTCTATCCCAGTGGGGATCACGCATGGAGGTGGCGTGGTTTCTTGGATCACAGGGACCCTGGCAGAGCCAGCTATGCAGGAGCACCGGAGGCCTTTGTCACAGAAGATATGGTGCAATTAGGGCTTTGTCTAGCC
This sequence comes from Tragulus kanchil, assembly GCA_022376925.1. Lineage (NCBI taxonomy): Eukaryota > Metazoa > Chordata > Mammalia > Artiodactyla > Tragulidae > Tragulus > Tragulus kanchil. The sequence goes on from JAIOJX010000023.1 coordinate 137,835,191, forward strand.
TGTGGCAGCTCTTCTCCAATGAGAATTGAGTGTGAAAGGGGCGCAGCTGCTTGGATCACAGGGACTCTGGTGGCACCAAGTATGTAGAGACATAGACTGCCTCAGTCGCAGGAACTATGGCCCTGTAAGTGTCTTTTTCTAGCCACTGGCAGCTGGTGATGACAAGGGCTCTTTGGTCCTTTCTGTTGCTCTGCCTGTTCAGGTACAGAAAAGGGCCTCCTGGCTGAGGCCCTACTTTGTCATTTGGTGCATCATGCACTAAAAGGGCTGTCCTGGCTGGGGTCCTTCTCTGTTTTTCCAAGCATCAGGCACATGAAGGGCCAGTCTCTCTATTGTTCAGTTGCTGGTGCTTGCCTGTTGGGAAAAAGAAGCTATAGTGATGGCTCTACCCGCTATGCATGACTCGGAAGCATCGTCTTGCCTCTATGGCTTCCTGGTTTTCCACCAAAGGCATTTCCCACCATAGTCTCCTCCCTCATGCCCCTTTGGGCCATCTCCCCACTGTCAACAGCAGCTCTTGACCTAGGATTGCTCCACAATGCCCATGCTCCAGCTCCCAGCTGCAGCACCTTCCAGGGTATCCAAGTCCCTGTCTGAGGTATGTATGGCTGCAGCAAGGATCATCTGTGTGATTCTCATTCCATTCAGACTGTTATAGATCAGCTGCCTCACTTAGCCTCAAATGTTTCTCCTCTGTCTCAAACAGTTGCCCCTGATGTGGGGATTGGACCCTTGCTTCAGTTCTCCCACCTGCCAAGGGCAGGTCCAGTCCTACTAACTCTCTTCTGTTTTCCCTAACTTCCTCCATTCTACTAGGTTTTGCATAGCTCTGTATATTCTTTCCCAGTGGTTGGGTACTCTTGCCTGCTATCAGTCAGTGTTCTCCAAGCACCTCTGCATCTGAAGGTGTATCCCTGATGTATCTGTGAAGAGAGATGCAATTCACATTCACCTACACCCTCGCCATCTTGTTCTCTTCTAAGGTTGCTGTTAATACTGATGCATTTTAATGATACTGTGGGTATCATTAAAACTTTGTGGGTTTTTACACTTTGAGTTATCTTTCTTGTCACAGCACACTTCCCACGCAGCACCGCTGATTCTGATTCTTAACTGTGCCCTGTCTTTATGTCTTCATCTCCATGGTTACTGCATGTACAAAGCTTGCTATCATCTCTATTATGGAGTTTTGTGATATTTTCCCACTTAGCTACCCAGGCTTCCAGGTCAGCTTTTATCTATTCCATTCTGGAGCCACCCCAAGATCATCTTCTCAGATACAAATGCATCTGTATTACTTAAAAAATTTTTTTTTTTTTATTGAGGACGATTGCTTTACAATATTGTATTGGTTTCTGCCACGCATCAGCATGTATCAGCCACAGGTATACATATGCCCTCTCCCACCTGACCCCATCCTTCTAGGTTGTCACAGAGCACTGGGCTGAGCTGCCTGGGTCACACAGAAAATTCCCACTTGCTTTTCATAGTGATGGCTCTACCCGCTATGCATGACTCGGAAGCATCGTCTTGCCTCTATGGCTTCCTGGTTTTCCACCAAAGGCATTTCCCACCATAGTCTCCTCCCTCATGCCCCTTTGGGCCATCTCCCCACTGTCAACAGCAGCTCTTGACCTAGGATTGCTCCACAATGCCCATGCTCCAGCTCCCAGCTGCAGCACCTTCCAGGGTATCCAAGTCCCTGTCTGAGGTATGTATGGCTGCAGCAAGGATCATCTGTGTGATTCTCATTCCATTCAGACTGTTATAGATCAGCTGCCTCACTTAGCCTCAAATGTTTCTCCTCTGTCTCAAACAGTTGCCCCTGATGTGGGGATTGGACCCTTGCTTCAGTTCTCCCACCTGCCAAGGGCAGGTCCAGTCCTACTAACTCTCTTCTGTTTTCCCTAACTTCCTCCATTCTACTAGGTTTTGCATAGCTCTGTATATTCTTTCCCAGTGGTTGGGTACTCTTGCCTGCTATCAGTCAGTGTTCTCCAAGCACCTCTGCATCTGAAGGTGTATCCCTGATGTATCTGTGAAGAGAGATGCAATTCACATTCACCTACACCCTCGCCATCTTGTTCTCTTCTAAGGTTGCTGTTAATACTGATGCATTTTAATGATACTGTGGGTATCATTAAAACTTTGTGGGTTTTTACACTTTGAGTTATCTTTCTTGTCACAGCACACTTCCCACGCAGCACCGCTGATTCTGATTCTTAACTGTGCCCTGTCTTTATGTCTTCATCTCCATGGTTACTGCATGTACAAAGCTTGCTATCATCTCTATTATGGAGTTTTGTGATATTTTCCCACTTAGCTACCCAGGCTTCCAGGTCAGCTTTTATCTATTCCATTCTGGAGCCACCCCAAGATCATCTTCTCAGATACAAATGCATCTGTATTACTTAAAAAAAACTTTTTTTTTTTTTTTATTGAGGACGATTGCTTTACAATATTGTATTGGTTTCTGCCACGCATCAGCATGTATCAGCCACAGGTATACATATGCCCTCTCCCACCTGACCCCATCCTTCTAGGTTGTCACAGAGCACTGGGCTGAGCTGCCTGGGTCACACAGAAAATTCCCACTTGCTATCTATTTTACATATGATAATATATGTTTCTATGCTATTCTCTCAGTTTATCCCACCCTCTCTTTCCCCTGCTGGGTTCACAATTCTATTTTCTATGTCTACATCTCCATTGCTGCCCTGCAAATAGAATCATCAATACCATCTTTCTAGATTCCATACACATGCATACAATATTTTTCTTTTTCTTTCTGACTTACTTCACTCTATATAATAGGCTCTAGGTTTATCCACCTCATTAGGACTGATTCAACATCCCCTACTGCCAAAATAAAGCATAGACCCTTAGAATGAAACACAGGATGTTTCACACAAGCTTTCAACCCTATGTTTCATGCTGAACTCATAAGGAACTGTTTATAGTTTGTTGAATCAATTATGCAATTTCCCTTTCCTTGGGACATCTTCTGCCAAATTCTTTAAAATCTGTCAAGTTTGGGCTTAAGTGTCTCCTTTTTTACAAAGTTTCTCCTTCAAGCAGAGTTTCCATTATAATTTCCTCATCCATCTGGTACATAAATCTGTTACAATCTTTATAATATGGAATTGTAAATTTTTTTCCCTCTACATGTTTGTTTCCCAACCATGATTGTGATCTCCTTGAAAGCAAACACATTATTCATCCTTGGCTGCTTGGTTTCCAGGGCTGTGCTTAAAACAAGGAAGTTATCTAATGAATGTATGTGAACTGAAAGTAGATCGATTCATAGTCTTGGCATTTATGACATTAAATGTAATTTAAATTTAAAAATTCACCCATTAAATATCCTACTTCAGAGCCCTAAGAAAATTATTTAGTTTTCCTTACAAATTTACTCTTCTTTGGGGAGAAAGGAATGCTATATTAAAGTAAAGCAAGTTTGTCTCTTTCTTGAAATTGAAGAATAGGGAAGAATAGAAAAGTCCTTTATTGTTTTGGGTTTTATATTCAGGTCAAAACATCATTAAAGTGATTTATCACAAGCTGAAACACACACAACAGGGTTGATTGACTATATTTAAATTAAACAAAGAGGGGTTTAAAAGACTAATTTTTCCCTTTATTAACATTTTGTTTCATTGTAAAGCAGGAAAACGGGTTTCTCCTGGTGGCTCACTGGTAAAGAATCCGCCTGTGCAGAAGGTGAGGGTTGGAGCCCTGGCAGAAGGTGGAAGGGAGGTTGGCCCACCCTCTCTTTCCCCTGCTGGGTTCACAATTCTATTTTCTATGTCTACATCTCCATTGCTGCCCTGCAAATAGAATCATCAATACCATCTTTCTAGATTCCATACACATGCATACAATATTTTTCTTTTTCTTTCTGACTTACTTCACTCTATATAATAGGCTCTAGGTTTATCCACCTCATTAGGACTGATTCAACATCCCCTACTGCCAAAATAAAGCATAGACCCTTAGAATGAAACACAGGATGTTTCACACAAGCTTTCAACCCTATGTTTCATGCTGAACTCATAAGGAACTGTTTATAGTTTGTTGAATCAATTATGCAATTTCCCTTTCCTTGGGACATCTTCTGCCAAATTCTTTAAAATCTGTCAAGTTTGGGCTTAAGTGTCTCCTTTTTTACAAAGTTTCTCCTTCAAGCAGAGTTTCCATTATAATTTCCTCATCCATCTGGTACATAAATCTGTTACAATCTTTATAATATGGAATTGTAAATTTTTTTCCCTCTACATGTTTGTTTCCCAACCATGATTGTGATCTCCTTGAAAGCAAACACATTATTCATCCTTGGCTGCTTGGTTTCCAGGGCTGTGCTTAAAACAAGGAAGTTATCTAATGAATGTATGTGAACTGAAAGTAGATCGATTCATAGTCTTGGCATTTATGACATTAAATGTAATTTAAATTTAAAAATTCACCCATTAAATATCCTACTTCAGAGCCCTAAGAAAATTATTTAGTTTTCCTTACAAATTTACTCTTCTTTGGGGAGAAAGGAATGCTATATTAAAGTAAAGCAAGTTTGTCTCTTTCTTGAAATTGAAGAATAGGGAAGAATAGAAAAGTCCTTTATTGTTTTGGGTTTTATATTCAGGTCAAAACATCATTAAAGTGATTTATCACAAGCTGAAACACACACAACAGGGTTGATTGACTATATTTAAATTAAACAAAGAGGGGTTTAAAAGACTAATTTTTCCCTTTATTAACATTTTGTTTCATTGTAAAGCAGGAAAACGGGTTTCTCCCTGGTGGCTCACTGGTAAAGAATCCGCCTGTCAGTGCAGAAGGTGAGGGTTGGAGCCCTGGGTCAGGAAGATCCCGTGGAAGAGGGCATGGCAACATACTCCAGTGTTCTTGCCTGGGAAATCCCATGGACAGAGGAGCCTGGAAGGCTACAATGGGGTCACAAAGATTCAGACACAACTTAGAGACTAAGACAATAACAAAAGGGGACAACACCGCTAGGGGTGTACTTGGGGAAGCTTTGAGAATTCCTCTGTGGCTGACTCAATCTCTTCTTTTCTCTAAAATGCTTTAAAACGTCAAGAGAAGGTCAATGAAACAAAGATACCAGCATCTGCCTTAGAAACCTCTAAAAATGAGTAGCCTTTTAAAAGAGAAAGTTTTAGGACTAGTTACAAATGTAGAAGATGCACTTACGGTTCCCAAAGTGGGTGGGAGGGATAAATTGGGAGATTTGGATGGATGAATACACACCAGCATACTTAAAAAAGGTAATGAATAAAGACCTACTGTATAGCACAGGGAACTCTACTCAATACTCTAGTGACCTATGTGGGAAAAGAATCTTAAAAAGTGTATACATGAAAACTGATTGACTTTGCTGTATCCCTGAAACTAACACAACATTGTGAATCAACTACACACCAATAAAAATTATTTTTGAAAAGGTAAGTTTTATTGGAAATCCACCATTTGTCTTCGTTCTGGCTTTCTACCCAGTCAAGTTGTGTGTTTATGTACGTGTGTGCACAGAGCTTGACAATTATTGTTACTCTTCTTAGTTTTCTTTTTCTTTTAAGATTTAAATCTTTTACAGCAATGACAAAAATAGGATTGTTTGGAATTTAGGGATCATCATTAGTCACTCACCACAACTTATAATAAGATGAAAAAGATAATGAGAAGCAGGGATCACACAGGGCTTTGTTGTCTGTGTGCAGAATGATGCTGAGAGAGCAACCTGGCAACACCGGCACCCGACTTGTTTTAGATGTTTTGGAACTCAAGAAGAAAGAATCAAGGGATCAAGTCCTATGGTGGATGCAATATGTTAGATGGTGACTGATAACCTCCCACCACTAAATAGTTCAGGTGAACCAGCAAGTATTAGTAAGAAGTACTTTATGTGATAAGCACTTAACCAATGAGGTATTGGGAACCATAGAAAGGTCTGCTTTTGTCTTTGATGCTGGGATTATAAGAAAAGCTTATTCATTGTTCCGTTGGATCTGAATCTACAACAATGACAAACATCTGTATGCAGACAATTAGATTCAGAAATCTATTCCTTATGCTTTTATACTAGGCTAAATATGGAAACCATTTTTCTCTGAATGTATCCTAATATCTTCCCAGTATCGTTACCTTAAAACTTCCATTATCCTCTCCCCCACCCCCAATCTTAATTTTTTTTCACTTGCAGGAATTTTGTCTGAAGCATCCCTTTGGTGTATTCTTTTACTCCCTTCAATATGGGAAAGATTTACAAATGAGGATAAAAAGGAAAGAGAATAGGCAAAAGTAAGGGCAGGAGCAGGGTGGATTTGAGGCAGAATAGAGTTTAAAAAAAAAACACACCAGCATACTTAAAAAAGGTAATGAATAAAGACCTACTGTATAGCACAGGGAACTCTACTCAATACTCTAGTGACCTATGTGGGAAAAGAATCTTAAAAAGTGTATACATGAAAACTGATTGACTTTGCTGTATCCCTGAAACTAACACAACATTGTGAATCAACTACACACCAATAAAAATTATTTTTGAAAAGGTAAGTTTTATTGGAAATCCACCATTTGTCTTCGTTCTGGCTTTCTACCCAGTCAAGTTGTGTGTTTATGTACGTGTGTGCACAGAGCTTGACAATTATTGTTACTCTTCTTAGTTTTCTTTTTCTTTTAAGATTTAAATCTTTTACAGCAATGACAAAAATAGGATTGTTTGGAATTTAGGGATCATCATTAGTCACTCACCACAACTTATAATAAGATGAAAAAGATAATGAGAAGCAGGGATCACACAGGGCTTTGTTGTCTGTGTGCAGAATGATGCTGAGAGAGCAACCTGGCAACACCGGCACCCGACTTGTTTTAGATGTTTTGGAACTCAAGAAGAAAGAATCAAGGGATCAAGTCCTATGGTGGATGCAATATGTTAGATGGTGACTGATAACCTCCCACCACTAAATAGTTCAGGTGAACCAGCAAGTATTAGTAAGAAGTACTTTATGTGATAAGCACTTAACCAATGAGGTATTGGGAACCATAGAAAGGTCTGCTTTTGTCTTTGATGCTGGGATTATAAGAAAAGCTTATTCATTGTTCCGTTGGATCTGAATCTACAACAATGACAAACATCTGTATGCAGACAATTAGATTCAGAAATCTATTCCTTATGCTTTTATACTAGGCTAAATATGGAAACCATTTTTCTCTGAATGTATCCTAATATCTTCCCAGTATCGTTACCTTAAAACTTCCATTATCCTCTCCCCCACCCCCAATCTTAATTTTTTTTCACTTGCAGGAATTTTGTCTGAAGCATCCCTTTGGTGTATTCTTTTACTCCCTTCAATATGGGAAAGATTTACAAATGAGGATAAAAAGGAAAGAGAATAGGCAAAAGTAAGGGCAGGAGCAGGGTGGATTTGAGGGAGCCTAGAATTTGACAAGGAAGAACCCATATACCGCAGGACTGGTGGGTGGTGGTTTGATTGAGAAAAATCTGGAATGTTTGGCTGGATATTTGGACTTCTCTTTGTGCCTCTGGAAACAGGAGGCCTAAGTTTCTGAGCTGGAGAGTGACCCAACTAGAACACGTGTTACATTACACCAACTCAGTATTTAGAATTAATAGACTTAGAACAGACTCTGGAGACTGGAAAGCAGTTAGTGAGAAAAATAAAAATAAATTAGCACATGTAAGATGTTATAAGAACTTTATTTGGGGCAATGGAAGTGGATCAGAGGGGTGAGTGAAATAAAAGATCATAGACTAGAAAGATGTAACTTTCTGACTCAATTTGAAAAGCAGCTTATTCATTCCCATAAAACCTTATGTGTCTGTCTGTGCTATTTCTACAAACTTACAACATCCTCTTATTGATAAAATAAGGAAGAGGAAGCGACCAAAAAACAATCATTTTTATCATAATCCTTGAGCAGCCATCATCAAAGAAATCTCTTAAAATTTCCTTAAGAAAACTGATGCTCAAAACATCCTTCTTGCCAAGGAAACCTCCTATCCCTATGGGCAGGAAGAATGAAGTAGGCCATTAATCAACTAACATTTTGGGAGCCTTTTGCCACAAGATCTGAATAAAATAATCTTCTGACTTAACCCCAAATTAGGTAGCCATTGTGATTCATTTAAAAACATTTTTTATCACCCCTGTGGGGAGTTCGATCCCTGGCCTGGGAAGATCCCACGTGCCGGAGCGGCTGGACATAAAATTTTTGTTATGCAAGACATTTTTAGAATTCAATGACAAACATCTGTATGCAGACAATTAGATTCAGAAATCTATTCCTTATGCTTTTATACTAGGCTAAATATGGAAACCATTTTTCTCTGAATGTATCCTAATATCTTCCCAGTATCGTTACCTTAAAACTTCCATTATCCTCTCCCCCACCCCCAATCTTAATTTTTTTTCACTTGCAGGAATTTTGTCTGAAGCATCCCTTTGGTGTATTCTTTTACTCCCTTCAATATGGGAAAGATTTACAAATGAGGATAAAAAGGAAAGAGAATAGGCAAAAGTAAGGGCAGGAGCAGGGTGGATTTGAGGGAGCCTAGAATTTGACAAGGAAGAACCCATATACCGCAGGACTGGTGGGTGGTGGTTTGATTGAGAAAAATCTGGAATGTTTGGCTGGATATTTGGACTTCTCTTTGTGCCTCTGGAAACAGGAGGCCTAAGTTTCTGAGCTGGAGAGTGACCCAACTAGAACACGTGTTACATTACACCAACTCAGTATTTAGAATTAATAGACTTAGAACAGACTCTGGAGACTGGAAAGCAGTTAGTGAGAAAAATAAAAATAAATTAGCACATGTAAGATGTTATAAGAACTTTATTTGGGGCAATGGAAGTGGATCAGAGGGGTGAGTGAAATAAAAGATCATAGACTAGAAAGATGTAACTTTCTGACTCAATTTGAAAAGCAGCTTATTCATTCCCATAAAACCTTATGTGTCTGTCTGTGCTATTTCTACAAACTTACAACATCCTCTTATTGATAAAATAAGGAAGAGGAAGCGACCAAAAAACAATCATTTTTATCATAATCCTTGAGCAGCCATCATCAAAGAAATCTCTTAAAATTTCCTTAAGAAAACTGATGCTCAAAACATCCTTCTTGCCAAGGAAACCTCCTATCCCTATGGGCAGGAAGAATGAAGTAGGCCATTAATCAACTAACATTTTGGGAGCCTTTTGCCACAAGATCTGAATAAAATAATCTTCTGACTTAACCCCAAATTAGGTAGCCATTGTGATTCATTTAAAAACATTCCTGGGGGCTTCCCCTGGTGGTCCAGTGGATAAGGACACCGCCTTGCAGTGCAAGGGGCGCCAGTTCGATCCCTGGCCTGGGAAGATCCCACGTGCCGCGGAGCGGCTGGACTGATGTGTCCAATCACCGAGCCGGAGCTCTGGGGCGCATGCGTCCAGAGCCTGCACTCTGCGACAGACGCCACCGCAATGGGAGGCCCACAGGAGCCAAAGAACAAAGACGGATTAAAATAGAGAAATGAAAGATCAATAGAAGTGGCCTGCCTGCTCCCCTCCCTCCCCAACCTGACCCCCGCCCAAAATAAATAAATAAATAAATCTTTAAAAAAAAAAAAAAAATCCCTGGACTTCCCTGGTGGTCCAGTGGGTAAGGACACCGCCTTGCAGTGCAAGGGGCGCCGGTTCGATCCCTGGCCTGGGAAGATCCCACGTGCCGCGGACTGGCTGGACCGATGTGTCCAATTGCCGAACCAGAGCTCTGGAGCGCATGCGCCCAGAGTCGGTGCTCTGCAACAACAGATGCCACCGCAATGGGAGGCCTACACGGGCCAAAGAACAAAGATGGATGAAAATGGACAAATGAAAGACCAATAGAAGTGGCCCGCCTGTCCCCCTCCCTCCCCAACCTGACCCCCGCCCAAAATAAATAAATAAATAAATCTTTTAAAAAAAAAAAAAATCCCTGGACTTCCCTGGTGGTCCAGTGGGTAAGGACACCGCCTTGCAGTGCAAGGGGCGCCGGTTCGATCCCTGGCCTGGGAAGATCCCACGTGCCGCGGACTGGCTGGACCGATGTGTCCAATTGCCGAACCAGAGCTCTGGAGCGCATGCGCCCAGAGTCGGTGCTCTGCAACAACAGATGCCACCGCAATGGGAGGCCTACACGGGCCAAAGAACAAAGATGGATGAAAATGGACAAATGAAAGACCAATAGAAGTGGCCTGCCTGCTCCCCTCCCTACCCCACCCCCCCAACCAAAAATAAATCAGTAAATCTTAAAAAAAAAAAACAAAAAAAACACATCCCTGACAGAGGCTGAAAACAGACACTTGGCATTATGGGGGTAGAAGCAACCAAGTAGGGCCATACAGTTCTGGAAAGCTTCCTACAAAAACTCTCCACATATTAAATAGATAGGGGAAATCAGACATTAAAAAAGTTAGAAAGGAAGCAAACTAATGCAGGCATATGATAGCATCCTTTTGTCATTAAGCAAAGTATTACCATGGATGGCATTTACTTTGTATAAATTGCACTGCAAAGACCGTTAGAGAGTGCATCGAATATAAACAAAGTTTAAAAGAGATGTAGTTCTCTTTTGGTCCAATTTACCACTTAGGAAGAAATGCTGTGAACAAGATTCCTAATGGGTATCTAGTTGGCATCAGCCTTAGTTATCTAATGAACAATGTATTGTCTGCTTCCAGGGCCAATGTATTTAATTTGTTGTTGTTCTTATTCAATCACTAAGTTTTGTCCAACTCTTTGCAACCCTGCGGTCTGCAGTCCGCCAAGCTCATCTGTCCTTCACTATTTCTCCTTCATGCTGCATGGCATGGATAATAAATCAAAAAAACAGCAACAGCAAAACCTCCTATTTTAAAAAATTAAATTAAAAAAATAAAGGAAAAAAAAAAAACTCACTAAGATAGAGTCAGGAAGCCAGAGGGGGGACTCTCAGGCAGTAACACATGATGTCAATTACAGGAAGAATTGTTAACACAAAATATTCAACACATCGTGGAGAACCATTTTGTTATCCTTTTCAGCAACTAAGAACTCATAGACTCCAAGTGAAGGCTACCAAATACTTTGTCAGGAAAGCTGACCTTTCTTTGCTATCAACAAAATTGAAGGAGGAGATAACAGAGTCGTCACTTAATAGATTAAAAACAAAAGCTTTTTTTTTTTTTTTTTTTTTTTTTGGTCAGATTACAGGATATGTTTGGAATAAAATTTAGAGGGAATTCAAAGAAAACTACAGAACTCCTTTCAATCCCAGCTACTTATTTGTGCTACAAGATTCTTAAACCTTAACTTTATAATAGAAATGTTGTGTGTATTTACATGTTGCAGAGAGTGATGATCATATAATAATCCCCAGGAAAACATTCTTTAGGATAGAATTCTATAAAGAATATGAGTATGAATTAAACAATAAAAAATAAGAACATAAAAATTCTGACTGGGGCTTCCCTGGTAGCTCAGTACTGAAGAGTTCACCTGCCAATGCAGGAGACATGTGTTCAATCCCTGATCCGGGAAGATCCCACATTCTGTGAAGCAACCAAGTCCATGAGCCACACCTATGGAGCCTGTGCTCTAGAGCCTCAGAGCCACAACTATTGAGCCCATGTGCCACAGTTTCTGAAGCCTGTGAGCCCTAGAGGCCGAGTTCCACAACAAGAGAAGTCACAACAACAAGAAGCCTGCTCACCTCAACTAGAGAGTAGCCCCCACTCCTTGGAACTAGAGAAGAGCCTGTAGCAGCAGTGAAAACCCGGAATAGCCAAAAATCAAATAAATAAATAAACTTTAAAAAAGAAATTCTGTTTCAAAAATACTTATTCTTAAATTTTAGCACAGAAGATATGCATAAAGTGGTTATGGTGTTAATTTTTCCCATTGGACATTTTTAAACAATATTTAAAGAAAAATTTGCTTGAAAAAATTATTTATATTAGTGTTTTCACTGAAAATTTTCAAATGAAGACTTCACCACTCCTTCCCCTGCAAATTTAATAGTTGTACGTTTCTTAACCAGTACACAGAAACACCATATAACATTATGATTTTTAAAGCTATTTATAGAAGCATCATCTTAATGTAAAGATAACCTCAAAAAATAACACATTTTTTCAGTTCTACTCAGCATGCAGTTTTAAGTCTGCATAGTTTATTGATTCAAAAACATTAATTTAAAGCACAATGTATAGTCAAGGTCGCTAGTACAAAGACACCATAAATTAAAAGTTTAAGCTGTAGCTTTGAGTGTTACAGTGGAAGGCAGAGTAAGATAAATGATATTTCTCATACCTATATCACTGACTGGTTAGTTATTGCCACCAGGTATGAATAAATTTGTGCCTAATTATACAACCTTTTTTTTTTTTACATTTTCTTTCACAATCACAAGCTTTTTTATTTTGCTTTTTTGATTTTACAGTTTTGTTGTTTACAGATATGTATAATTCCAGGTTAATCATATGTATATCCCATTTTCCCCTATCCCACCCCTCCAGGCCATTGCATAGCACGCATGTATGATCCCTTAGACCCACAGCGCATTGACAAGAGTTATCTCTTTTTTGGCGGGGGAGGGGGCACGGGGGGACAGGTTGGGGAGGGAGGGAGCTGGCAGGCCACTTCTATTGATCTCTCATTTATCTATTTTTATCCCTCTTTGTTCTTTGGCCCGTGTGGGCCTCCCATCGCAGTGGCCTCTGTTGTCACAGAGCACCAGCTCTGGGAGCACGCGCTCCAGAGTTCCAGCTAGGTAGTTGGACACATCGGTCCAGCCGCTCTGCGGCATGTGGGATCTTCCCAGGCTAGGGATCGAACGGCGCCCCTTGCAGTGCAAGGCGGTGTCCTTACCCACTGGACCACCAGGGAAACCCCAAGAGTTATCTCTTTTACATAAGATAGCATAGAGCTCCGTGTTGCTCTTTCCATATATCTTACGCACTTTTCCCTCTCTCTAATGTCCATAAATCTGTTCTCTATGACTGTTTTTCCACTGATGCTCTGCATGGGATTTATTTACAACTTACTTTCATTAGATGTTCACTGGTGCTCATATCTTGTTGCTTTTCAAATATGTTCTGTGGATATCTAGACAACATTTCCTCATATTCAATTCACTCTTTAAAAGTGAGGGCAATAGTTCTTTATGGCAGAATTAAAACAGAGCCATATCTGTCAACCCACCAATACCTGTAAGAAATCCTTATTAATCTCACATGGATGAATTTTCCTTCCACCTGGGAGCTTTGTAGTTAGCAGGCAGAATGGGGGTACTTCTCAATATTTCTATGAGGAAATGACTGACTTGGAAATCTTATGCATCACTATTATTAGCATTAATTATTGCTTGCAAATAGCATTACCCAAAGCAGGTGCATTTAATGATCCTATCTTAAAATACCTGACAGGAAAATGACAAAACATCACAGCTATTTTTATCTCTTGTTATTAAGGCTTTCGAAACACAAAAACATCATAAGTTGAGGCTGTGATAAAACCAGTTTCTTCTCTACATCTATACATAAAACACTGAGTAACTTATGAAGATTAGAAAATAGTTTTACTGAAAAGCAGGCATTTTTGAAATAGGTACAAATAAAGAAGGAGTCTGAAAAAAATTACATTTGTAGTTTTTTCTTAAGAAGCATGTCTTACACGCAATATTTTTCTAGGAGCACTATGTGTTTTATTATAGCTATTAAAGGTTTCATTCCTGAGATTTTTGGAGTTGAAATGTTCAAAGCAAGCACAGAGGGAAAGATGTTTTACCCACATGGAAGGCTGAACTATAGATCAACCCCCTCATTTTTGTTATTTTTCCATACAAGGGTATATTCACACATTTTGTAGCACGCGCTCAGAGTTCCAGCTAGGTAGTTGGACACATCGGTCCAGCCGCTCTGCGGCATGTGGGATCTTCCCAGGCTAGGGATCGAACGGCGCCCCTTGCAGTGCAAGGCGGTGTCCTTACCCACTGGACCACCAGGGAAACCCCAAGAGTTATCTCTTTTACATAAGATAGCATAGAGCTCCGTGTTGCTCTTTCCATATATCTTACGCACTTTTCCCTCTCTCTAATGTCCATAAATCTGTTCTCTATGACTGTTTTTCCACTGATGCTCTGCATGGGATTTATTTACAACTTACTTTCATTAGATGTTCACTGGTGCTCATATCTTGTTGCTTTTCAAATATGTTCTGTGGATATCTAGACAACATTTCCTCATATTCAATTCACTCTTTAAAAGTGAGGGCAATAGTTCTTTATGGCAGAATTAAAACAGAGCCATATCTGTCAACCCACCAATACCTGTAAGAAATCCTTATTAATCTCACATGGATGAATTTTCCTTCCACCTGGGAGCTTTGTAGTTAGCAGGCAGAATGGGGGTACTTCTCAATATTTCTATGAGGAAATGACTGACTTGGAAATCTTATGCATCACTATTATTAGCATTAATTATTGCTTGCAAATAGCATTACCCAAAGCAGGTGCATTTAATGATCCTATCTTAAAATACCTGACAGGAAAATGACAAAACATCACAGCTATTTTTATCTCTTGTTATTAAGGCTTTCGAAACACAAAAACATCATAAGTTGAGGCTGTGATAAAACCAGTTTCTTCTCTACATCTATACATAAAACACTGAGTAACTTATGAAGATTAGAAAATAGTTTTACTGAAAAGCAGGCATTTTTGAAATAGGTACAAATAAAGAAGGAGTCTGAAAAAAATTACATTTGTAGTTTTTTCTTAAGAAGCATGTCTTACACGCAATATTTTTCTAGGAGCACTATGTGTTTTATTATAGCTATTAAAGGTTTCATTCCTGAGATTTTTGGAGTTGAAATGTTCAAAGCAAGCACAGAGGGAAAGATGTTTTACCCACATGGAAGGCTGAACTATAGATCAACACCTCAGCCAGTCATTTTTTGTTATTTTTCCATACATTAAATTTTCATTTAGGGTATATTCACACAGAAATTTATTCCTTACCTACTGGCCCCTAAATATGCCATGCCATCAAAGAGCTGAAATATTCAAATGAAAGATGGTGCATCAGTAAAAGTTATTACTAAATATTTGCATTGTAGGTAGCTCCCTTCTTTTTAAACTGCGAGCAAAGAGAGAAAATGAGCTTTTTACATCTGTTTTGAGTTAAATAACAATTCAAGTATCTCCTTTAAAATGATGTTCCAAAGACATTAACATTTATGAATCACAAATTTAAATATATACTCTGAAAAGCAGAATATTCCTGGAATATCCTTTGTTTTAATCATTACTTAGACTATGAAGATCAAAACCTAGCTTTGGTTCATGTCAGATTTTTGATAGTTCCTCATTTTTTAAATTCTATACCGGTAACTAATTATTTTGAGAAAATGAACATCACATGCATGAAAGCAAAGCTTCAGATGATAGCACTTCACTTAAAAAGCTATGTTCCACTGAAAATGGAGTCTAAGTTGACATATAAGATGTTCACTGAGTTTTCATGAAACACGGGTTTGTGTCATAGTCTTGAAAATGAATTCCCTTGGAAGCTGTGATTTTCATAACAGCACCATTCAAAGCATCATCCTCGATGAGTGTTATTAACCCATTGGCAATCGCTGAAGGGCTAAAAATAAAGGAAACATCAGTGCTTTAAATTACAGAATAAGGCATCATTATCACATCACTTTGAATTATTTTTGAAGCATTTATCACCTTTAACAAATAGTTGGGAAACGTGTATCATGCAGCACTGCTTCCTCTATTTTTAATTCAATGAGATATTAACTAAATTATAAACTTAGTGACAGATGTCCACACCTAACCTTCTGTTACTTTGATAAGAATGATTCATAAATTTATTCTTATTATTTACATTGAGTAAATAATTGTTTTCCCATCTTTAACCTATCGGTAGAATACAGACCTATGGGATAGAAATGTTATTAGAGTAGAAGTTTAAAGAATTGTAGCTATAGTTCATTGAATGCCTCTGTTGTTTCAAGGACCTTACCTTTATCAACTTATTTGTGGACTTTCCAAAGTCCCATAAGTTTGTTTTAGTATCACCCCCATTCTACACTCAATAAAACTGAGGTACCTAGAGGTTGACGAATAAGTCCATGGTGGTGGAGTCAGGATTTGATCCAGATGACTCCATCCTGCAAAATGCCAACTGCTCTAAGTCAGACATGGTTAAGAAGGTGATTAACGTTGGGGGTGTCATATAAAATTTCACAAAGGGTGTATTTGGATACTACTTTGAATTTAGGCAGATAAGGTATCATTTCTTCCAAAGAAAACTAAACATCACCTTTTAAAAAAGTACCTCCTTGCACTTAAAGGTATTAATGATGCACTCTCTACATCTAAAGCAAAATTCATGATGTATAAATGGAGTCTATTCAGAAAACCAGAAAAAAAACTTTTTTGCAGAAATTTTGCCAAATCATAACTTTGAGGCTTACAAAAGTTTATCAGATTTAAAAGGTATTTTTTTCACTTTTGATTGCTTATGTCTAAATAGCACTTTGATACATCATCTAAAGGAAGATAGGTACAGTTTTACTTACTCCAAAATTCCATAGTAGTCCATCATATCCTTGATAGTACCTGTGTATTCTATATATTTCCCCATGTTTTCTTCTTTTTCAATGGATTTGAGAATGGGTGTATTAACAAAGCCCGGGCAAATGGCATTCAGTCTCACACCACTGTTCATGAGATTAGCAGCCATCTGTCAATTGGAAGTAGAAGGTTGCAGGTTTCAGGAGTTTGGTAAATGTATCACATAGGATAAACTGAGAATTAAAGCTAGTCAAAAACTCTGATATAGAAAGTACTAGACAGTTATCCTTCTTGCTCTATAAAGATGACAGTGTTAAGACTGACTGATGGCAGAAAAGTAAAGGAATTCATGACTGAAGTGCTAAACTAATCTCCCAAAATTTCATCTGATTATTTTTTTAAGAAAATCACTATGACTGGGCAACTCGTCTGAAAATACTTGATTATCTACAGTGCTATTACCTTCTGAACACTGCAGGAAGTTGAAGTTAAGAAGGTAAGGCTTAGGTGGATACATGTATATCCACAGCTGAGTCCCTTCACTATCCACCTAAAACTATCACAACATTGTTAATTAGCTATGCCCCAACACAAAGCAAAAAATTTAAAATAATAATAATAATAAAAGAAGTTAAGGCTTTAGAACTGATTATCCCAAGGTTTTTTTTTTTTTTTTTTTTTTGAGATTGGGATGGTATTAAAAGTATTCTTACTTACTTAACAATACTTTTAGTGAAAAAATTCAGGACTTTGATTCTTCTAAAGACATTTGGTAATTTGCACTGTCTGGAAGACAATTTTTTAAAGTATTTCAATCTAACAGCTTTTGGCTTAACTTTCAACCTGTCAATTTTATTTGAACTATTTGTAAAACAAAATATAAACCAATTATTTATGGATTCCTTTGGCTTCCTTGCTAAAATTTATTCTGTGGACAAGTGCAGAGTAATAAATTCAAGTTGCCGGATGCAGACTAAGGTCAAACAAAATGATGCTCTACGTTCCGGTTTCAGCTCTTCTACCATAAACAAGTGTTCTTTTCAGGATGCATGCCCATGTTTTTCTCATATTTGTGCTTTCTGTCGGTGATTTTATCTGAAATACCCACAAAGCATAGTGCTAAATGCTATTGGCCATGTTCTTAATAATACAATTTATATTACACACAATATATATTAAATAAGGTGTCTTTAAATAGAAATATACTTAAAACGAGGCTATAGGTGGATTGATTGAACAGAATGTGTGACCAGAGATTCACAGGTACTTAACCCCAAATTTCTGTTAGAAGCAATAGTTCAGTATCCTCTAATTTAGTGTTTGCAAGTGATTTTACAGAACATAACTAACAAATAATGAGCATCAATTATACAGGTTCCAGTCTTATCATTGTAAACGCAACATTTCTTGTCTTTGCTTTGATTTACTTTGTACTGTGGAGCTTCCGTGGTGGCTTAACGGTAAAGAATCCTCCTGCAATGCAGGAGATAATGGGTTTGATTCTGGGGTTGGGAAGATCCTCTGGAGAAGAAAATGGCAACCCAACCCAGTATTCTTGCTGGGAGAATTCTATGGTCAGAGGAGCATGGTGAGCAAGGAGTCGGACACGACTGAAGCAACAACACATATGCATGCAGTTTGCATTGTAGTGTAGTGTTATGTGTTCATTAAAAGTTGATTTAAACATTGTATTTGCAAGTTAAATTAAAATCTCCAATCACTTTCCATTAACAGTGAGAACTGATCATCTTCCCTTTTAACTGAAAATTTACCATTCACCATCTGCTTTCTCTATACCTTGGTTTCTTCTACTTAATGATTTCCTCTTCATCAGGTCCCTCTCTCCATCTCACCTAGACTAACCACTGCAGAGATCTCCCAACTTTTCTTTCCTTTTCTACTCCTGTTCTCTCTCATGCATTCTCTTTGTTTGTTTTTTTTTTTTTTTGGCCACACCACAAGACTTGTGGGATCTTAGTTCCCAGACCAGGTATTGAACCCAGCCCCCTGGCAGTGGGAGTGCAGATTCATAACCATACTGGACCACCAGGGAATTCCCATACATTCTCTAACCATTGGCAAGAATGGTCTTCTTCAAATGGAAATATAATCTGGTCACTCCTGTGCAGAAAACCCAATGATGGTTGCACTTAGACTAAAGTTCAAGCTCATGACCTTGTCCCATAAGTCACCTTTGGTTTGACTCTTGTTACACCTCCAATCAATCATCATTCTACTTTACTCTTGTTCCTCAGGCTCCACTCAAGATGTATTTTTCCTTTATTTTTATGAAAAGGCACTTCATGGGGCTTTCCTGGAGGTCCAGAGGGTAGAGTCTGACTTGCAGTGCAAGGTGCACCAGTCGGATCCCTGGCCCACATGCTGAGGAGCAGCTGGGCCAGTGTGTCCAATTACAAGCCATTGCTCTGGAAAGTATATGCCCAGGGCCAGTGCTCTGCAACAAGAGAGGCCACTGCAATGGGAGGCCCACACATGCCAAAGAATAAAAAAGATGGATGAAAAGATGCTATTTGACTTCTTGTCTTTGCTTTGATTTACTTTGTACTGTGGAGCTTCCGTGGTGGCTTAACGGTAAGAATCCTCCTGCAATGCAGGAGATAATGGGTTTGATTCTGGGGTTGGGAAGATCCTCTGGAGAAGAAAATGGCAACCCAACCCAGTATTCTTGCTGGGAGAATTCTATGGTCAGAGGAGCATGGTGAGCAAGGAGTCGGACACGACTGAAGCAACAACACATATGCATGCAGTTTGCATTGTAGTGTAGTGTTATGTGTTCATTAAAAGTTGATTTAAACATTGTATTTGCAAGTTAAATTAAAATCTCCAATCACTTTCCATTAACAGTGAGAACTGATCATCTTCCCTTTTAACTGAAAATTTACCATTCACCATCTGCTTTCTCTATACCTTGGTTTCTTCTACTTAATGATTTCCTCTTCATCAGGTCCCTCTCTCCATCTCACCTAGACTAACCACTGCAGAGATCTCCCAACTTTTCTTTCCTTTTCTACTCCTGTTCTCTCTCATGCATTCTCTTTGTTTTTTTTTTTTTTTTGGCCACACCACAAGACTTGTGGGATCTTAGTTCCCAGACCAGGTATTGAACCCAGCCCCCTGGCAGTGGGAGTGCAGATTCATAACCATACTGGACCACCAGGGAATTCCCATACATTCTCTAACCATTGGCAAGAATGGTCTTCTTCAAATGGAAATATAATCTGGTCACTCCTGTGCAGAAAACCCAATGATGGTTGCACTTAGACTAAAGTTCAAGCTCATGACCTTGTCCCATAAGTCACCTTTGGTTTGACTCTTGTTACACCTCCAATCAATCATCATTCTACTTTACTCTTGTTCCTCAGGCTCCACTCAAGATGTATTTTTCCTTTATTTTTATGAAAAGGCACTTCATGGGGCTTTCCTGGAGGTCCAGAGGGTAGAGTCTGACTTGCAGTGCAAGGTGCACCAGTCGGATCCCTGGCCCACATGCTGAGGAGCAGCTGGGCCAGTGTGTCCAATTACAAGCCATTGCTCTGGAAAGTATATGCCCAGGGCCAGTGCTCTGCAACAAGAGAGGCCACTGCAATGGGAGGCCCACACATGCCAAAGAATAAAAAAGATGGATGAAAAATCAATGATGACTTAGAGGCAAAAAAAAAAAAAGAAAAAAAATGAAAAGGCACTTCATGCTATCAACACATGTGGCCGATGGGTCAAAAATATTTTTCTAAGCTCTGAATATGTTGACCCTAGGTCTCCATGGAGACAGCATCCTTGTCAACCCCACCAGGTAAACACTGGCCCCAAGCATCCTTCCATCCTCCAGGCTGACTCATTTTTACCGTATCTTGAGGATAAGTAATGCCTGGGAACATTTAAGGAGGTTTACAGTTCAGCTCCATTTAGTCACTCAGTGATTTCTGACTCTTTGCAGTCCCATAAACTGCAGAACATCAGGCCTCCCTGCCCTTCACCACCCTCCAGAGTTTGCTGAAACTCATGTCCATTGACTCAGTGATGCCATTCAACCACCTCGTCCTCTGCCATCCCCTTCTCCTTTTGCCTTTTATTTTCCCCACAGTTAATGATTCTTTAATTTGAAGTCAGTTTTAAAAATAAAGACTATCTTATCATTTTTTTAATCCTTAAGAATATTTTCCAGTAACCTGTGCTTGGAATCTACTTCATGTTAAAATCATCTACTCCATAGTTGGTCCTTTACTTATCTGGAGACTATTTTTAATAATAAATAAGGATGAGATGGTTAGCTCGCATCACTGACTCAATGGACATGAATTTGGGCAAACTCTGAGAGATAGTGAAGGACAAGGAAGTCTGGCATGCTGCAGACCATGGGGTTGCAGAGAGTCAGACACAACTTAGTGACTGAACAACAACTTTAAAGTATAATTTATTTTTCTACCTTTAATTTATATGTATCACAAAATTTAAAAGCAAAATTTGACTTTTTTATATACAAATGTAAACATACAGTACACTCTACCTGCACTGTTTACTTTTTCTGCCTTTATTATTATTGTTATTGGTCATACCATGTAGCATGGGGGATCTTAGTTCCCTGTACAAGGACTGGACCCACATCACCTGCATTGGAAGTTGGAAGTCTCAACCACTGGACCTCAGTGGAAGTGCCTAGAGGTACTGACCTTTTTTTTTTAATATTTTTTTTCTTTTTGGCCACTTCTTTTGGTCTTTCATTTATTTCCATCTTTGTTCTTTGGCCTGTGTGGGCCTCCCATGGCAGTGGCCTCTCTCACTGCAGAGCACCAGCTCTGGGCACATGCGCTCCAGAGCTCCTGCTTGGTAGTTGGACACATCAGTCCAGCCGCTCCACAGCACGTGGGATCTTCTCAGGCCAGGGATTGAACTGGTGCCCCTTGCACTGCAAGGCAGTGTCCTTACCCACTGGACCACCAGGGAAGCCCAATGTACTGACTTTTGACTCTGTTCCCCTCTACTTTATAGAACTCATGTGTCACATTTGCACAGAAAGAGAAAGAGCGATATTATGGTTGTGTTCTTACTGCTGCTGAGCGTGTGAATCCGAGTATGCCATGCTTTGAAGCACAATAAACAGGCTGCTGTGCGACAGGTATGAGCCCTGAAACAAAAACAAAAACAATTTTATTAAAAAAATAAGCACACAAACCCCAATTGCTATGCCAATGAATAATCTGTGCCTATTCTATTTTAAGATTAATCTTAGAAAATACTCTAAAGTCATCACCAGACAACTTGGTAAAACTCACTAGTCCTAGCATAGCGTATTTCAAGCATGACCTCTGCTCTAATGTCCAGAATTTACAGTTGGTAAGTTATAGCCTAGGGATATAGCTAAGAGTGATATATAAATTTATCTGCCCCTTGACTAGTATTGCCGTATTTCTAAGTCAAAACATGAATGGACAAGGAAGTCTGGCATGTGACCATGGGGTTGCAGAGAGTCAGACACAACTTAGTGACTGAACAACAACTTTAAAGTATAATTTATTTTTCTACCTTTAATTTATATGTATCACAAAATTTAAAAGCAAAATTTGACTTTTTTATATACAAATGTAAACATACAGTACACTCTACCTGCACTGTTTACTTTTTCTGCCTTTATTATTATTGTTATTGGTCATACCATGTAGCATGGGGGATCTTAGTTCCCTGTACAAGGACTGGACCCACATCACCTGCATTGGAAGTTGGAAGTCTCAACCACTGGACCTCAGTGGAAGTGCCTAGAGGTACTGACCTTTTTTTTTTAATATTTTTTTTTTTTTGGCCACTTCTTTTGGTCTTTCATTTATTTCCATCTTTGTTCTTTGGCCTGTGTGGGCCTCCCATGGCAGTGGCCTCTCTCACTGCAGAGCACCAGCTCTGGGCACATGCGCTCCAGAGCTCCTGCTTGGTAGTTGGACACATCAGTCCAGCCGCTCCACAGCACGTGGGATCTTCTCAGGCCAGGGATTGAACTGGTGCCCCTTGCACTGCAAGGCAGTGTCCTTACCCACTGGACCACCAGGGAAGCCCAATGTACTGACTTTTGACTCTGTTCCCCTCTACTTTATAGAACTCATGTGTCACATTTGCACAGAAAGAGAAAGAGCGATATTATGGTTGTGTTCTTACTGCTGCTGAGCGTGTGAATCCGAGTATGCCATGCTTTGAAGCACAATAAACAGGCTGCTGTGCGACAGGTATGAGCCCTGAAACAAAAACAAAAACAATTTTATTAAAAAAATAAGCACACAAACCCCAATTGCTATGCCAATGAATAATCTGTGCCTATTCTATTTTAAGATTAATCTTAGAAAATACTCTAAAGTCATCACCAGACAACTTGGTAAAACTCACTAGTCCTAGCATAGCGTATTTCAAGCATGACCTCTGCTCTAATGTCCAGAATTTACAGTTGGTAAGTTATAGCCTAGGGATATAGCTAAGAGTGATATATAAATTTATCTGCCCCCTTGACAAAGAGAAGTTGATGTTATCTAAAGCACCAAAAGAATGATCTTGAAATCCAGTAAGTTACTATCTAATTTTCAGTTTTTAAGTCTGGATTTTAAAAAATGTATATTCTACATTTTTTTAACACCAAAAAATTTTTTATTGGAGTGCAACCAATTAACAATGTTGTGATCATTTCAGGTGAACAGTGAAGGGATTCAGCCATACATATACATGTATCCATTCTCCCCGCAACCCCTCTCCCATCCAGGTTGGTACATAACATTAAGCAGAGTTCCACGTGCTATACAATAGATACTTTTTGTTGATTATCTATTTTATATATAGCAGTGTCTGTATGAATTTCCCAAAGTTCTTACCTATCGCATTCCCCTTGCAATCATGAGTTTGTTTTCTAAGTTCGTGAGTCTCTATCTGTTTGTAAACAAGTTCATTAGTGTCATTTCTTCTCAGAGTCCGCATAGCTTGAGTTAATTATGACAGAGAAGGAGAAATATCATATGACATCCCTTGTATATTCTACATTTTTTTTTTAGGCTGAAGGAGTTTAAATAGCTTAAGTGGGATTTGGAGGACATTATTTGTCTTCATTATAAGTTGGTCAGCATTGCATTTCTCTGCCACAAACTGCACTGAACTATGCCTCTAAGTGTTTAAGAATATTAAAAGTTAACTTCTTTTGATTCTGATCTGTAGAAGATGCCTAGATCTTCCCATTCCATGACTTAGGAAAAGAAAACCAGAAATAAAAATGTTTGATCCTATTTTATTTCGTTTCATAATTACATACTTAACAAGAGAATTCAAGCAATGTTAGAATTGGCTTAATTTTCCATAGACACGTAATAGTAATTATCCAGAAACATGATTAAGTTCACAGTCCAGAAAAAAAGTAGTACTGCAGCGTATATAGCATCTTTTCCATCCTACCTCCCAGCCCAACACTACCCCCTCCCCCTACTGAAAGAAACAAAATAAGAAAAACAAATTTCACTGTAGTTATTTGTACTATCAAGCTTATTTAAAACAAACAAGCAAACTTTATTTTTTATGGGCATATAGCCGATTAACTATGTTTGATAGTTTCAAGTGAACAGCAAAGGGACTCGGCCATACATATACACGTATCCATTCCCTCCCAAACTCCTCTCTCATGCAGGCTGCCACATGACACTAAGCAGAGTTCCATGTGCCAGAAAGTGTGTCCTTGTTGGTTATCCATTTCAAATGCATCAGTGTGTGCATGTACCTCCCAGACTCCCTAAATATCCTTTCCCCCTAGCCTTCCCCGCTGGGAACCTTATTTGTTCTTTACGTCTGTAAGTCTGTCTTGTAAATTACTTTTAGTTCTCATAATTGTGAATTCTCCATCTTAATCAACAGTGAGACTTTTAACTACAGCCATTCTTCCTATTCTTCCATTTTGGGTTTTAACCAACTTCTTGAGTTAATGCACATTTTTAAAATGTGTGGCTTCTCTGAATCAGGAAACAGCAATCTCTGATTACCATGATATTATTAATATCAAATGCCATGCTAATGCTACTAAATGATTCTGTTGAGACATGCTGATCTCCACCCAGACAACTAGTTTCCAAACACCACCTATCGTGAGCCGGTTATGCCAAAGTTCAGCAATAAATGTGGACCTAACCACTTCCTGGGTGCCTGCCAGGTCTCATTTTATGAAGCATGTTTGCTCATGAGCAGTTTAAATCCTGGGATGGTAGATCACACAGAGTGCATCCACCCAGTGATCTCAAAGTATGTAACATGTGGTTCCTCTAAGTGTTTAAGAATATTAAAAGTTAACTTCTTTTGATTCTGATCTGTAGAAGATGCCTAGATCTTCCCATTCCATGACTTAGGAAAAGAAAACCAGAAATAAAAATGTTTGATCCTATTTTATTTCGTTTCATAATTACATACTTAACAAGAGAATTCAAGCAATGTTAGAATTGGCTTAATTTTCCATAGACACGTAATAGTAATTATCCAGAAACATGATTAAGTTCACAGTCCAGAAAAAAAGTAGTACTGCAGCGTATATAGCATCTTTTCCATCCTACCTCCCAGCCCAACACTACCCCCTCCCCCTACTGAAAGAAACAAAATAAGAAAAACAAATTTCACTGTAGTTATTTGTACTATCAAGCTTATTTAAAACAAACAAGCAAACTTTATTTTTTATGGGCATATAGCCGATTAACTATGTTTGATAGTTTCAAGTGAACAGCAAAGGGACTCGGCCATACATATACACGTATCCATTCCCTCCCAAACTCCTCTCTCATGCAGGCTGCCACATGACACTAAGCAGAGTTCCATGTGCCAGAAAGTGTGTCCTTGTTGGTTATCCATTTCAAATGCATCAGTGTGTGCATGTACCTCCCAGACTCCCTAAATATCCTTTCCCCCTAGCCTTCCCCGCTGGGAACCTTATTTGTTCTTTACGTCTGTAAGTCTGTCTTGTAAATTACTTTTAGTTCTCATAATTGTGAATTCTCCATCTTAATCAACAGTGAGACTTTTAACTACAGCCATTCTTCCTATTCTTCCATTTTGGGTTTTAACCAACTTCTTGAGTTAATGCACATTTTTAAAATGTGTGGCTTCTCTGAATCAGGAAACAGCAATCTCTGATTACCATGATATTATTAATATCAAATGCCATGCTAATGCTACTAAATGATTCTGTTGAGACATGCTGATCTCCACCCAGACAACTAGTTTCCAAACACCACCTATCGTGAGCCGGTTATGCCAAAGTTCAGCAATAAATGTGGACCTAACCACTTCCTGGGTGCCTGCCAGGTCTCATTTTATGAAGCATGTTTGCTCATGAGCAGTTTAAATCCCTGGGATGGTAGATCACACAGAGTGCATCCACCCAGTGATCTCAAAGTATGTAACATGTGGTTCTCCTTTTTGTTTTGTTTTTGTTCAGTAACATGTGCAAGTTAATTAAGGTCATCATGTCAGTCAACAAAAATTTATGATGCTTTCACGGGGTATTAGGTATACAAGTATAGAAGGAGACTGTGATAAAGCAAATAAACAGGTATAGTCAGACATGACTGTTTCTAGTTTGTATAAGTTAGTTGCAGTTCTACCCTCTCCTTCAACATTTATGAGGCCAAGGCAGTGATTGTAGGTGGTGCTCACTGACCGGAGGAAATGCAGAGTGACCCTGAATCCAGAGATAAGCTAGTTGACAGCCACAAAAACCAGAAGGATGCTGCTCACAAATGTTGTCAATGGGGAAGGTGGAATGAATTTGTTTTGTATGTGGAGGCACTGAACTTCTGAACCCAAACAGGTTCAAAGTGTCACAGCAGTGAAGGAGCTCAAATAGTGTTGTGCTGGTGATATGAAGCAAGCTGCAAAGTACACCATTTCCTTTAAAGATATAATGTAGACACAATCATAATTTGTCTGCATCTTTAAAGCAGGCGTTGGGTTTTGTAACTCATAGAGAATGCTAGTGACATTTTCAGTGTGATCCTGCAAAATGTTTCCCCGTGCATTGCTTTCACTTTCTGGTATTAGATCAAAGACTGCATAAATCCTTTTCAGACATTCAGAAACCAAACATCCTTTAAAGATATTTTTACAGCTTGGTGGTATAACTGGCATAAAATAAACGGCAAATGTTTAAAGTGCGTAGTTTGATGCGTTTTGACATATGTCTACACCCATGAAACCATGACCACAATCAAGATATGAACACAGATATCCCCTCAAAGTCTCCATGTACCCTGTCATCCCTTCCTTCTGCTTTTCCCTCCCTGCTTAAGCAACCACTGATCTGTTCTGTGTCAGAACAGATTTGCTTCCCTCTTCTAGAAGTTTATATAAATGCAATCACACAGCGTAAACGTTTCTGTCTGCATTCTCTCAGAGTTATTCTTATGGGATTCATCCATGTTGTAATGTCTATCAGTATAGTTCATTTCTCTCTTTCTTTCTTTTTTTTTCTAAATGGCATTACACTGTAAAGATATGCCTATCAATTGCATATAGGTTGCTCTTTTGATAAGATATATTCAGTTTGGGGGTATGATAATAAAAAAGAAAATTCTGGGGCTTGTCCTGGTGGTCCAGTGGGTAAGGACACCGCCTTGCAGTGCAAGGGGCACCGGTTCGATCCCTGGCCTGGGAAGATCCCACGTGCCGCGGAGCGGCTGGACCGATGTGTCCAATTACCGAGCTGGATCTCTGGAGCGCATGCGCCCAGAGCTGGTGCTCTGCGACAACAGAGGCCACCGCGATGGGAGGCCCACACGGGCCAAAGAACAAAGATGGATGAAAATAGATAAATGAAAGACCGATAGGAGTGGCCCGCCCACCCCCCTCCCTCCCACCCCGCCAAAAATTAAAAAATAAAAAAGATGACATCCTATTTGAAAAAAAAAAAGAAAAGAAACAATGGTTAAAATCTACATATATTTGTAGAGATAAAGAAAAACAATTTAGAAAAATCCACTACATACAGATTTTAACTGTTGCTTCTTATATTTGGAACCCCGCTATGAATAATTTGTCTGCATCTTTAAAGCAGGCGTTGGGTTTTGTAACTCATAGAGAATGCTAGTGACATTTTCAGTGTGATCCTGCAAAATGTTTCCCCGTGCATTGCTTTCACTTTCTGGTATTAGATCAAAGACTGCATAAATCCTTTTCAGACATTCAGAAACCAAACATCCTTTAAAGATATTTTTACAGCTTGGTGGTATAACTGGCATAAAATAAACGGCAAATGTTTAAAGTGCGTAGTTTGATGCGTTTTGACATATGTCTACACCCATGAAACCATGACCACAATCAAGATATGAACACAGATATCCCCTCAAAGTCTCCATGTACCCTGTCATCCCTTCCTTCTGCTTTTCCCTCCCTGCTTAAGCAACCACTGATCTGTTCTGTGTCAGAACAGATTTGCTTCCCTCTTCTAGAAGTTTATATAAATGCAATCACACAGCGTAAACGTTTCTGTCTGCATTCTCTCAGAGTTATTCTTATGGGATTCATCCATGTTGTAATGTCTATCAGTATAGTTCATTTCTCTCTTTCTTTCTTTTTTTTTCTAAATGGCATTACACTGTAAAGATATGCCTATCAATTGCATATAGGTTGCTCTTTTGATAAGATATATTCAGTTTGGGGGTATGATAATAAAAAAGAAAATTCTGGGGCTTGTCCTGGTGGTCCAGTGGGTAAGGACACCGCCTTGCAGTGCAAGGGGCACCGGTTCGATCCCTGGCCTGGGAAGATCCCACGTGCCGCGGAGCGGCTGGACCGATGTGTCCAATTACCGAGCTGGATCTCTGGAGCGCATGCGCCCAGAGCTGGTGCTCTGCGACAACAGAGGCCACCGCGATGGGAGGCCCACACGGGCCAAAGAACAAAGATGGATGAAAATAGATAAATGAAAGACCGATAGGAGTGGCCCGCCCACCCCCCTCCCTCCCACCCCCGCCAAAAAAATTAAAAAAATAAAAAAAGATGACATCCTATTTGAAAAAAAAAAAAAAGAAAAGAAACAATGGTTAAAATCTACATATATTTGTAGAGATAAAGAAAAACAATTTAGAAAAATCCACTACATACAGATTTTAACTGTTGCTTCTTATATTTGGAACAGCTAAAGATCCTGCAGGATTTTGTCCCCAGCTTGCTGACTGACATTCAGTGCAGATACTTGCTCTCTTTCCTTCAGTTTGCTGCTTTGGAAAAGGAGAGGGTAAAAGCTGTTTTTGTTTTATGTTTGTTTTTTTGGTTTTTTTTTTGACAATGATTTTAATAGGGTTTGAAATGTTTCAGAAATCTAACATTTCCTCTTGGGTCTCACAACCCAAGTATAACATTATTTCTGTTGCGGTTGATTTCAGTATTGGTTAGCCTTACCTCTGTTACTGACCTTAGACCCACAGAACTAACATGTACTGTTTCCACATGGTTCAAATAAAAATATGTTCTGAGGCTAGGAATAAAGGTCAGAGCAGAGAATTGTTCAGGGTGTGTCTGGTATGGCTTTGGGGTCACCACTCACATGGTAGTTTGTAAAAATTGTGCCCCACAGAGTTCCTACAATTTACAATCTACACAACCATATATGGAAGCCCTCCATGGTACAACCAAGCAAGAGGCTGAGGAGGAGGAACCTGAGGAGGTAGAAAGAAAACAAGTTAAGCATTGTGTCATGGAAATTAAAGATGTGAATGTTTTAAGAAGTCTATACTGGTTACTTTTATCAAGTGTAGAATCAAAAGAAAATCACTTTTATTTGAGATATTAACATGCCTCAAAATCTCTCATCTAAAAATAGTAGTCATGGCCCAAAAAATAAATAAAAATAAAACTTCATGCCAAAAAAAAAAAAATCCATGATGAACAAAAAAGTTTAAAAAATAGTTCTCTTGGTTTCACCTCTTTCTCCAGCTCTCTCTCCATAGCTCCATGGCTCACCCTA
This sequence comes from Tragulus kanchil, assembly GCA_022376925.1. NCBI lineage: Eukaryota > Metazoa > Chordata > Mammalia > Artiodactyla > Tragulidae > Tragulus > Tragulus kanchil. The sequence continues at coordinate 137,864,787 of JAIOJX010000023.1, forward strand.
ACCAGGCTTTCACCTGGCCAGTCCAGTCAAACAGATATGATGGAGTGACCTATGTCTGTCTTCATCTTGCTTGACACTTTCCCCAGTAGCAACCAACACAGTGAATCAAGCTCTCCTTGAAGTACTTCTTTCCTTTCATTTGGTTTCCTTCCACCTCACAATTGCTAGCAGCTCTGCTTCTGCGTTCTTTGTTGGCTCCTTCTCCTCAAAAGACCCAAAAATAAACTGAAGGACCCTATGCTTGACCCTGGCTCTTTATGCCTTTTGAAAATAATTTTATTTATTTATTTGTTTTTGTGCTGGGTCTTCACTGCTGCATGGGCTTTTCTCTTGTTCCGGAGAGTGAGGACTACTCTCTAGTTGTGGTGTGCAGGTGTCTTCTCTTGTTGTGGAGGTTTTTTGACAATGATTTTAATAGGGTTTGAAATGTTTCAGAAATCTAACATTTCCTCTTGGGTCTCACAACCCAAGTATAACATTATTTCTGTTGCGGTTGATTTCAGTATTGGTTAGCCTTACCTCTGTTACTGACCTTAGACCCACAGAACTAACATGTACTGTTTCCACATGGTTCAAATAAAAATATGTTCTGAGGCTAGGAATAAAGGTCAGAGCAGAGAATTGTTCAGGGTGTGTCTGGTATGGCTTTGGGGTCACCACTCACATGGTAGTTTGTAAAAATTGTGCCCCACAGAGTTCCTACAATTTACAATCTACACAACCATATATGGAAGCCCTCCATGGTACAACCAAGCAAGAGGCTGAGGAGGAGGAACCTGAGGAGGTAGAAAGAAAACAAGTTAAGCATTGTGTCATGGAAATTAAAGATGTGAATGTTTTAAGAAGTCTATACTGGTTACTTTTATCAAGTGTAGAATCAAAAGAAAATCACTTTTATTTGAGATATTAACATGCCTCAAAATCTCTCATCTAAAAATAGTAGTCATGGCCCAAAAAATAAATAAAAATAAAACTTCATGCCAAAAAAAAAAAAATCCATGATGAACAAAAAAGTTTAAAAAATAGTTCTCTTGGTTTCACCTCTTTCTCCAGCTCTCTCTCCATAGCTCCATGGCTCACCCTAACCAGGCTTTCACCTGGCCAGTCCAGTCAAACAGATATGATGGAGTGACCTATGTCTGTCTTCATCTTGCTTGACACTTTCCCCAGTAGCAACCAACACAGTGAATCAAGCTCTCCTTGAAGTACTTCTTTCCTTTCATTTGGTTTCCTTCCACCTCACAATTGCTAGCAGCTCTGCTTCTGCGTTCTTTGTTGGCTCCTTCTCCTCAAAAAGACCCAAAAATAAACTGAAGGACCCTATGCTTGACCCTGGCTCTTTATGCCTTTTGAAAATAATTTTATTTATTTATTTGTTTTTGTGCTGGGTCTTCACTGCTGCATGGGCTTTTCTCTTGTTCCGGAGAGTGAGGACTACTCTCTAGTTGTGGTGTGCAGGTGTCTTCTCTTGTTGTGGAGGCACATGGACCTCAGTAGTTGTGGCATGTGGACTCAGTAGCTGCAGGTCCCTGGCTCTAGTGCACAGGCTCAATAGTTGTGGCACATGGCTTAGTTGCTTCAAGGCATGTGGTATCTCCCTCGACCAGGGGTGGGTCTCGTGTCCTTGGCATTGGCAGGAGGATTCTTTATCACTGAGCCACCAGGGAAGTCCCCTCTCTCTGTGTACACTCTTTCCCTAAGCGACCTGATCCACTTCTATGGATGAAATTTATTCCCTCCACGTCTCTTTGATTCTCTCTCACAGATGCACATGATTTTCAAATTAAAATTCCACATCTCCAACAGGATCTCTGTCTTGAGACTTCCCATTAATTTCTTCCCTTAAAATACTGTGTGTGCTAATTCAAAAGCTTTTATAAGAGTGAATTCATTTTAGAAATATGTGTTTGGTACCAATTAAGTGCCAAATAGAATGAAAACACATTTTAAATAGTTAGTTGAAATGTATAAAACCAAGGGGAGGATCACCATTTGACCACAGAGGTGTCTCTTATGCTTTTAACTATTTTAAAATGTTCTTTTAGTTGAATTTGTTGAAAGTAATTACAGTATGGTAGTTTGGATTTTGGGTACCAGACTGGCTGATCTCAAATCCTGAATCCACTAGAATGAAGTATGTTACTTTTTTTGTGGGAGGAGTTACTGCTGGTACCTTGGTGTTTTTCTTGTGTGAACAAGAGGAGCAATAGTAGCTAATGTGTGCTCTGAATGAGCTAATTTACATAAAACACTTCAAGCTCTGCCTAGCATATAATAAAGCTCTCTTATTTGTTATTATCTTTATATAAATGCAAATTAAATATTTTCCTTAAGATGAAACATCTCAAAGTCTTATTTTATTAATTTGTTTACTCGTTTATCCACAACTCACCTTTTTATGAACATATATCTTTTACACTAAAATGCCACAAATCTGGTACATCATCCTAACTTTTATTTATTTGTTTTTGTGCTGGGTCTTCACTGCTGCATGGGCTTTTCTCTTGTTCCGGAGAGTGAGGACTACTCTCTAGTTGTGGTGTGCAGGTGTCTTCTCTTGTTGTGGAGGCACATGGACCTCAGTAGTTGTGGCATGTGGACTCAGTAGCTGCAGGTCCCTGGCTCTAGTGCACAGGCTCAATAGTTGTGGCACATGGCTTAGTTGCTTCAAGGCATGTGGTATCTCCCTCGACCAGGGGTGGGTCTCGTGTCCTTGGCATTGGCAGGAGGATTCTTTATCACTGAGCCACCAGGGAAGTCCCCTCTCTCTGTGTACACTCTTTCCCTAAGCGACCTGATCCACTTCTATGGATGAAATTTATTCCCTCCACGTCTCTTTGATTCTCTCTCACAGATGCACATGATTTTCAAATTAAAATTCCACATCTCCAACAGGATCTCTGTCTTGAGACTTCCCATTAATTTCTTCCCTTAAAATACTGTGTGTGCTAATTCAAAAGCTTTTATAAGAGTGAATTCATTTTAGAAATATGTGTTTGGTACCAATTAAGTGCCAAATAGAATGAAAACACATTTTAAATAGTTAGTTGAAATGTATAAAACCAAGGGGAGGATCACCATTTGACCACAGAGGTGTCTCTTATGCTTTTTAACCATTTTAAAATGTTCTTTTAGTTGAATTTGTTGAAAGTAATTACAGTATGGTAGTTTGGATTTTGGGTACCAGACTGGCTGATCTCAAATCCTGAATCCACTAGAATGAAGTATGTTACTTTTTTTGTGGGAGGAGTTACTGCTGGTACCTTGGTGTTTTTCTTGTGTGAACAAGAGGAGCAATAGTAGCTAATGTGTGCTCTGAATGAGCTAATTTACATAAAACACTTCAAGCTCTGCCTAGCATATAATAAAGCTCTCTTATTTGTTATTATCTTTATATAAATGCAAATTAAATATTTTCCTTAAGATGAAACATCTCAAAGTCTTATTTTATTAATTTGTTTACTCGTTTATCCACAACTCACCTTTTTATGAACATATATCTTTTACACTAAAATGCCACAAATCTGGTACATCATCCTAACTCAGTTTGGTTTCTGAACCTCGGCCAACTGTGGACTGTTGCTAACCTTATTCAAAACTCTTTACAGAGTTCATTCATTTGAGAACTATGTATTTAGTAAATTTAAATACATAACTTTATGGACATAATACATAACTTTAAATTCACAAAAGAATAATGAAGCAGTATTTTAAATATGCTTTGTTGAAATGTGTAAACCAAACTTGAAGGCCTCTGGTGCAGGGGTAGGGTAAAACTTTTGATATTCAACTAGCCAGATGACCCCATCTGACTTCACAAGAAGTTCTGCCAGTATAATGACTGCAGACACATTTGCTGGAATGAATTTAGATTTTTTAAAATCTTGCAATTATTTTGTCTTCATGTTAAAGGATTTAAGAATAACAGAACAAAATGTAGTATGGAAGAACAGTCTCTAAAGAAATGTCATTTTGTCTGGCATTATGAGGAATCCTAAATTGTGCTTAAAAATAGATGCCTTATAATATAAAGAAGTTAGGGCAAGACATTTTGTACTTATATATTCTAGGCCCAGTACTATGCAAGTTTGTTTAAAGAATTGCAAATTGGATCTCGTCAAAACACAACACATCTAATCAGTAGCATGCTGATGTCTGTCATAACTGAGACTAAGAAAAATAATATCAATAGAGGGAGAAATTCTACCCATGAAATCGTTCAATATTTTCTATCCTAGTCAGGTTAATAACACCAAATGCCACTGACTGATGAGATAACTATCAAAAAACATTAAATACTTGAAAATAAAGCATGAAATTATAGAATAAAGAAGTCATTCAGAAAAATAAAATATCATTTCATTTCCACATTAGTTCTTCTACCGTTAACATTCTTTTTACCCATATTCACAAATGATAGCTTCAATATCTACATTTCACAGAAAGTAAAAAGTGCAAAAAGTTTTTGTGCAAACAACTGAAATCTGTTCAGATAGCAACTGTACTAAACCCTTTAACATACTTTCTTTTAAGTGGATAGAAACCATGTAAAATTGATTATACAGAAGTGCTAAAGAAATTCAACTTAGGAAACTAAATTGGACTTCTAAGGATACTGATCTTTGTGTGATAAACTTGAGCTCAGCAGCTGTGGCCCAGAGCCGAAATCGGAACACCTTACATTTTCTTTACAGTCAAAAAAGAAACTATCTACCCATCTTTCTGTGTTTAACCACCACTTCTCTAATGTAAGAAAAAGATAACTGGTGAGAATGCATTTATCTATGTTTGTCCAGAAAGCTGACTGAAGCAACAGTCTTATAATCTTATAATCCCCATTATAATCTTCCATGCAGCAGAACACCTTATCTGATGCTGCTTTTTCCCCCGAAACTCATGCCTGCTAACAAATTATGCTTTGAATGTGACATGACATAAAAGTGGCATATACTGTCACAAAACAACTACATCTTCTGTAATAAAAATCTTCCTAGAAAGATAACCTTCATCACACTTTCCAGAGACTGCTAACTGTCAGAAAGTTGCCCCTAAGATCCAAACAGAATCCTCCTTTCTGAAAGTTCAGTTATTGCCTATGCTGGGATCAGAGGAAACCAAGGTGAGCTTTTTTAGCCAGTCAAAGAATGTTTCTGTGCAAATGTTAGGGGCTGGAGCCTCAAAGTGTGGGTCAAGGACCAGCATCGGAATTGCAGGACCTACCCTGGAGTCAGAATCTACCTCTAAACAAATTTACAGGTAATTTCTCTCATGTTGAATCCTAGAAGACGATCCATTTTCTTTCTTTTTAAAAAATTTTTTTAAAATTTGTTTAATTGAAGGATAATAGCTTTACAGAGGTTTGTTGTTTATTGCCAAGTATCAACATGAATCAGCCACAGGTACACATATGACTCTCATTTTCTTAACAGTCTCTTTCCCTGCAATGGCTAAAATTTTTATGCATTCCTCAAAAAGGTTAATTTATAAATATTTGATCTTTCCAACTGATTCCTTCTAGTGTCTGTCTTCTTAATACTTTTAAGCCATTAGATAACAAAATGGCTGCTATACAGACATTCACTGGTACTAAACAAGGAAGGTCGCTCACACCTGGTACATCGGACAAATTACAATCCAGAATAACTCATCCATTGTATGAGTTACACTAAAATTGTTGTTCAGTCACTAAGTTGTATCTGAGTGTTTGGGACCCTGTGGACTGCAGCCTGCCAGGCTTTACTGTCCTTCACTCTCTTCCTGAGTTTGCCTAAAGTCATGTCCATTGCTTTTATTATTATGGCTAATTCTCAATACCTTTCCCAAGTTATGCAACTTGTTTGAGACGAGTTGTTCAACTATAAATTGGAAATAATTAAACAGACTTACATTGTGGGGGAAATTTTAAAGGTAAATGACATCATACTGTCAATGGTTTATCACAATGCCTGGAACTTGGCACTTGCCGCAGTATGTTAGTCCGCCTTCTTTAGAGCAAGAAGAGTTGCAGATGTGATTACCATGTGATTACCTGAAATTCCTGGTCTGTTGTGACATTCCAGTCCAGCTGCCTCCCTTCAGGCCATGTGAATCCTGAAGCCTTGCACCTCTTACCGTGTTTCTGCTTCATCTATGTCATGCTAACTAATAGGTTGGCCAAAAAAAGTTCATATGGATTTTTCCACAAGATGTAAGATGTCATGGAAAAGCCCAAATGAACTTTTGGCCAACCATATTAGTGCTGTGATACTTAGAACAAGACTGACATGCAGCTTCTCAGGTAGAAAGTTTGCTTTCATATACCCATTGCCTTTCTAGATGTTCAACTAGGGGCTGGAGCCTCAAAGTGTGGGTCAAGGACCAGCATCGGAATTGCAGGACCTACCCTGGAGTCAGAATCTACCTCTAAACAAATTTACAGGTAATTTCTCTCATGTTGAATCCTAGAAGACGATCCATTTTCTTTCTTTTTAAAAAATTTTTTTAAAATTTGTTTAATTGAAGGATAATAGCTTTACAGAGGTTTGTTGTTTATTGCCAAGTATCAACATGAATCAGCCACAGGTACACATATGACTCTCATTTTCTTAACAGTCTCTTTCCCTGCAATGGCTAAAATTTTTATGCATTCCTCAAAAAGGTTAATTTATAAATATTTGATCTTTCCAACTGATTCCTTCTAGTGTCTGTCTTCTTAATACTTTTAAGCCATTAGATAACAAAATGGCTGCTATACAGACATTCACTGGTACTAAACAAGGAAGGTCGCTCACACCTGGTACATCGGACAAATTACAATCCAGAATAACTCATCCATTGTATGAGTTACACTAAAATTGTTGTTCAGTCACTAAGTTGTATCTGAGTGTTTGGGACCCTGTGGACTGCAGCCTGCCAGGCTTTACTGTCCTTCACTCTCTTCCTGAGTTTGCCTAAAGTCATGTCCATTGCTTTTATTATTATGGCTAATTCTCAATACCTTTCCCAAGTTATGCAACTTGTTTGAGACGAGTTGTTCAACTATAAATTGGAAATAATTAAACAGACTTACATTGTGGGGAATTGTAAAAGGTAAATGACATCATACTGTCAATGGTTTATCACAATGCCTGGAACTTGGCACTTGCCGCAGTATGTTAGTCCGCCTTCTTTAGAGCAAGAAGAGTTGCAGATGTGATTACCATGTGATTACCTGAAATTCCTGGTCTGTTGTGACATTCCAGTCCAGCTGCCTCCCTTCAGGCCATGTGAATCCTGAAGCCTTGCACCTCTTACCGTGTTTCTGCTTCATCTATGTCATGCTAACTAATAGGTTGGCCAAAAAAAGTTCATATGGATTTTTCCACAAGATGTAAGATGTCATGGAAAAGCCCAAATGAACTTTTTTGGCCAACCCAGTATTAGTGCTGTGATACTTAGAACAAGAGACACTGACATGCAGCTTCTCAGGTAGAAAGTTTGCTTTCATATACCCATTGCCTTTCTGTAGATGTTCAACATATTTGGTTAACTTGAATGAGTTACTTAAAGTGATAACTTTAGCACTTTTAACTGTATCACAACTAATTATATTGTTCTAGATATGACATAATTCAAGTGACTATGTCACTAGGCTGATATTTAAGGTATGCTAAAAAAAATTATAAGATTTTCAAGTATTTTCATGAGACTCTAATGTTTGCAATTCAGAGCACTATGACCTTCATAGCATCACTCACAAAATGCCACTGAGTGATTTCTTTTTGAAGCATAGAGATTGCCTGTAAACACCAAGACTGCAGTAGCTGAGCAGATGGGAGCAGGGTAGGTGGCAGACTCCTTTTCCTATGATGATTCCTCCTTTCCCACTGTTTGAAGTCATTAAGTATAAAGCAGCAGACTTGATTTCTCTGAGATGTTGTGGGCTTCCCAAGTGGCTCAGAGGTAAAAAATCCATCCCCTAATGCAGGATATGTGTGTTCAATCCCTGGGTCAGGAGGATCTCCCGGAGGAGGAAATGGCAACCCTGTCTAGTATTCTTGCCTGGAAAATTCCATGCACAGAGGAGCCTGTGGGCTATAGTCCACGAGGTTACAGTCAGATCTTACTGAGCACACATCCCCTCTACACATGGGATGTCTTATGAGAGCAGAATTGTTTATCTGCATTACACCAGACTTTGCTTTTCTCTGCTGTTCAACTTTTTTTGCTTAATAATTGAGAATGGATGTGGCAAAAAGGAGTGCAGGTTTATAATTATAACTATGGACAAAAGCTCATACTGAAGAGTCTATGTGGTTAACAGAGGTCAAAACAACTTCCCTGGCTCCAGACTGGAGCACACCCTTCACCTCAGCACAGCAAAGAATCACTCTCCACCGTAACTACTGCTTTGTTTGTTAAAACTTACTAATTGCATCTGATACCAGGTCTGCGTCAGTGGTCATTACTCATTAACTCCTCTGCCCAAACCAGTGTGTCAACCTAAGGTTTTCCTATGACACTAAATAATCTCACTGGATCTGTGCAAAGATCATGGAATGGACTCTGGTTGGCTTGAATACTACCCATCATTCTTTCAACAGAAAGAGCAGCAGGGGGAAAAAGAAGAAAAGTTTATAGAAAAGGAACATCTGGAAAACACGGAGGAAACAAGCATTAGAATTCTTTGTTTACGATTTTGTCCACTATATCTCCTATAAGCTGAGAGGTAAAAGAAAAAAAAAAAAAAAGACTTTGGCAATTTCTTGAAAAACTTGCCTGGTCATCTGATCTCTGCCAACACACTGACTTCAAGGGTACAAAACTGTGGATATTATTTCTGAGGCAAGTGTGAATATGTGAGCCATCCAAATGTATCTCTTGCTACTTTCACAAAATTTTGTATTTTTATCAGACTGATCTCACTATGGTAAGACAAGAAGGGGGAGCCCTTCTTGGAGCAGATGGGAGCAGGGTAGGTGGCAGACTCCTTTCCCTATGATGATTCCTCCTTTCCCACTGTTTGAAGTCATTAAGTATAAAGCAGCAGACTTGATTTCTCTGAGATGTTGTGGGCTTCCCAAGTGGCTCAGAGGTAAAAAATCCATCCCCTAATGCAGGATATGTGTGTTCAATCCCTGGGTCAGGAGGATCTCCCGGAGGAGGAAATGGCAACCCTGTCTAGTATTCTTGCCTGGAAAATTCCATGCACAGAGGAGCCTGTGGGCTATAGTCCACGAGGTTACAGTCAGATCTTACTGAGCACACATCCCCTCTACACATGGGATGTCTTATGAGAGCAGAATTGTTTATCTGCATTACACCAGACTTTGCTTTTCTCTGCTGTTCAACTTTTTTTGCTTAATAATTGAGAATGGATGTGGCAAAAAGGAGTGCAGGTTTATAATTATAACTATGGACAAAAGCTCATACTGAAGAGTCTATGTGGTTAACAGAGGTCAAAACAACTTCCCTGGCTCCAGACTGGAGCACACCCTTCACCTCAGCACAGCAAAGAATCACTCTCCACCGTAACTACTGCTTTGTTTGTTAAAACTTACTAATTGCATCTGATACCAGGTCTGCGTCAGTGGTCATTACTCATTAACTCCTCTGCCCAAACCAGTGTGTCAACCTAAGGTTTTCCTATGACACTAAATAATCTCACTGGATCTGTGCAAAGATCATGGAATGGACTCTGGTTGGCTTGAATACTACCCATCATTCTTTCAACAGAAAGAGCAGCAGGGGGAAAAAGAAGAAAAGTTTATAGAAAAGGAACATCTGGAAAACACGGAGGAAACAAGCATTAGAATTCTTTGTTTACGATTTTGTCCACTATATCTCCTATAAGCTGAGAGGTAAAAGAAAAAAAAAAAAAAAGACTTTGGCAATTTCTTGAAAAACTTGCCTGGTCATCTGATCTCTGCCAACACACTGACTTCAAGGGTACAAAACTGTGGATATTATTTCTGAGGCAAGTGTGAATATGTGAGCCATCCAAATGTATCTCTTGCTACTTTCACAAAATTTTGTATTTTTATCAGACTGATCTCACTATGGTAAGACAAGAAGCTCTTGGTGAGGAGATAAAACACAAAACAATATCTTTGAAGGTCAGAGGAGGGCTTACCAGGGGCTGTTTAGATTGACCAGAGGCAACAAGGTACCCACAGGTACCACAGGTATAGAGGTCAGGCACCATGAAGTGTAATGGACAGAGATAATTAATGAACTATTATCAACAGAGTTACCCTGCTTATCGGGAGAAATATCAGAGGGAGAACCACTTTGGATTGATCTGACATTCACTAGATTGTAAGAGTGTCAGAAAGGTAATTTAAAGTCAAAGTGATATCCTCATTGAATTTATATGCATTCATTGCCTTGTCGAAGGGTCTTCCTCATAGCTCCACTGGTTAAAAAAAAAAGCCCCTTGCAATCCAGGAGACTCTGGTTCAATTCCTAGGCCTGGAAGATCCCCTGGAGAAGAGAAAGATTACCCACTCCAGTATTCTTGCCTGGAGAATTCCATGGCACTTCCATGGGTAACAAAGGGTCAGACAAAATTGATCGACTTTCAGAAAAATTTTTTTTGCTTTATCTGCACAACTAGAAACTATCTGCACATGGTTCCCAATATTAACTCTGGGATAATTAAGAAGAGGATTCATGCCCAGGATGGGTAGTGTGACAAAACAAGCTCTTAGCCAAGAAATGCAAGTGGACACCTAATTGTAATCCCTAAATTGCTCTTCTCTATGGTGTGTTTTGACTTGTGACATTGATAATCTCCCTAAATGATTCCAGGGCTTTACTCTGCTTGTGTCAAATGGGGCAGAAGCTTAAGCTTTTGCTAAAGGTTTAGTAAGTACTCCTGAGATTAAAAACGTATGCAGGAATCCTAAAGATATTAGGACATTACATTGGCTTAATAAAGTTACAGGATTTAGGTTTTTCTTTCTTTATATTAGGCTAAGATAAATATGGAGACATAGACTAACAAACTCATACACAGAAGTGATAGAAAAATCTAGCAGTTAAGGCATAGAGGATCTCCTATCAGGCTGCTGGTGTGAGAATTCCAGCTCCCCAGATTCCTTATCTGTAAAGTTATGCAAGATATTTACACTCTCCAGCCTAGGTTCACTTATCTGTAAAACGGAGATTATAGAATCTACTGCACATGGGAGTTGAGAGTATTAGAGGAGATAAGACATACACAGGGTTTAAAAGAGTATCCTGCAAATGGGGCGTGCTCAGTGAAAATTACTTGTTATTATATATTTAAATAATTTTATTGGATAAGAGGCAGTATTGCATTGCATTTCTTTTCTTTTTTTGGGCGGGGTGCTGGTTGGGGGGGAGGGGGGCGGGTGGGCCACTTCTGTTGGTCTTTCATTTATCTATTTTCATCCATCTTTGTTCTCTGGCCCACGTGGGCCTCCCATCACAGTGGCCTCTGTTGTTGCAGAGCACTGGCTCTGGGCGCATGCGCTCCAGAGCTCCGGCTCGGTAATTGGACACATCAGTCCAGCCACTCCATGGCACATGGGATCTTCCCAGGCCAGGGATCGAACTGGCGCCCCTTGCACTGCAAGGCAGTGTCCTTACCCACTGGACCACCAGGGAAACTCCCATTGCATTTCTCTATTCATGTTATTGGGGGAAATTAAGCCTCTTCTGGTATAGCATCTCTTCGAGAGAGTACTCTATTTATCCATCCGGAGGCCTTTCTTCCTGAGATTGAAATCAGTGTCCCCAAAGAGATAAGGCTGAGGGTCTCCCTGTAGAGTGTTCATGATTCTTCAAGTGTTATTAGCTCTCTAAACTTTAAGAGATAATTCCATGAATTACCACCCTAGGTTCTCTTTTACATTTATATTTTAATAAGCTATTAAATATTTCTTCTAATTTTCCAATCATTTATATATTTTTCTTAGGATTACATTTCAAACTAGTGTAGATTTAGCCTTGACAATTTGCCTTTAGGGTTCCAGCATCCAAGAATCTAAACTACAGCCCTCTCTAGGGCCAAATATCTCTTTTAAGTACTGCCTGCAATTTCAATTTTCAATGTATTTTTGGATTTGAAATATTATCATTTATAAGTAAATGTCACATTAGGAAAACTAGCCACGTCACCCCAAACAATTTATAGAACTAGGTCTATGACAGCTCTAGAGATGTCATGTTTGTCTTGAAGCAATCCAGAAAATGAAATGCTAGTTTATTTTTGAGAACTTCTAAAGAAGGAGATGGGAATACCAGACCACCTTACTTCCTGAGAAACCTACACGCAGGTCAAGCAGCAACAGTTAGAACTGGACACAGAAAAATAGACTGGTTCCAAACTGGGAAAGGAGTACACCAAGGCTATATATTGTCATTCTGCTTATTTAAACCTATCCACAGAGTGCAAAATGCTGGTCTGGATGTAACACAAGCTGCAATCAAGATTGCCAGGAGAAATATCAATAATCTCAGATATGCAGATGAAGAGGAACTAAAAAACTTCTTGATGAGGGTGAAAGAGGAGAGTGAAAAAGCTGACTTAAAACTCAACATTCAGTAAACATCATGGCATCTGGTCCCATCATCTCATGGCAAATAGATGGAGAAACAGTGGAAGCAGTGACGGATTTTATTTCCTTGGGCTCCAAAATCACTGTGGATGGTGACTGCAGCCATGAAATTAAAAGATCCTTGTTCATTGGAAGGAAAGCTATGACAAACCTTGACGGTCTATTAAAAAGCAGAGACATTTTTTAAAATTTCCTCTTTTGAATTACCATCCGGAGGCCTTTCTTCCTGAGATTGAAATCAGTGTCCCCAAAGAGATAAGGCTGAGGGTCTCCCTGTAGAGTGTTCATGATTCTTCAAGTGTTATTAGCTCTCTAAACTTTAAGAGATAATTCCATGAATTACCACCCTAGGTTCTCTTTTACATTTATATTTTAATAAGCTATTAAATATTTCTTCTAATTTTCCAATCATTTATATATTTTTCTTAGGATTACATTTCAAACTAGTGTAGATTTAGCCTTGACAATTTGCCTTTAGGGTTCCAGCATCCAAGAATCTAAACTACAGCCCTCTCTAGGGCCAAATATCTCTTTAAGTACTGCCTGCAATTTCAATTTTCAATGTATTTTTGGATTTGAAATATTATCATTTATAAGTAAATGTCACATTAGGAAAACTAGCCACGTCACCCCAAACAATTTATAGAACTAGGTCTATGACAGCTCTAGAGATGTCATGTTTGTCTTGAAGCAATCCAGAAAATGAAATGCTAGTTTATTTTTGAGAACTTCTAAAGAAGGAGATGGGAATACCAGACCACCTTACTTCCTGAGAAACCTACACGCAGGTCAAGCAGCAACAGTTAGAACTGGACACAGAAAAATAGACTGGTTCCAAACTGGGAAAGGAGTACACCAAGGCTATATATTGTCATTCTGCTTATTTAAACCTATCCACAGAGTGCAAAATGCTGGTCTGGATGTAACACAAGCTGCAATCAAGATTGCCAGGAGAAATATCAATAATCTCAGATATGCAGATGAAGAGGAACTAAAAAGCTTCTTGATGAGGGTGAAAGAGGAGAGTGAAAAAGCTGACTTAAAACTCAACATTCAGTAAACATCATGGCATCTGGTCCCATCATCTCATGGCAAATAGATGGAGAAACAGTGGAAGCAGTGACGGATTTTATTTCCTTGGGCTCCAAAATCACTGTGGATGGTGACTGCAGCCATGAAATTAAAAGATCCTTGTTCATTGGAAGGAAAGCTATGACAAACCTTGACGGTCTATTAAAAAGCAGAGACATCAATTTCCCTACAAAGGTTTGTATACTCAAAGCTATGGCTTGCTGTGGGAATAGGCGATCCTGCAGGGGCACTGTGTGACAGCCTGGAGGCGGGGGATGTGGGTACTGGGAGGGGGGGGTGGAGGAGGGAGAGGGACAGGGATATACATATGACTAATCTGGGATTATACATATCTGTAAACAACAAAACTCTGTAAAGGCAAAAAGCAAAATAAAAATAATTATTCAAAAAAGAAAAAAGCTATGACTTTCCAGTAACTGTGTATGGATGTGAGAGTTGGATCATAAAGAAGGCTGAGCACTGAAGAATTGACGCCTTTGAACAGTGATGTTGGAGAAGACTCTTGAGAGTCCTTTGGACTGCAAGGAGATCAGGCCTGTCAATTCTAAAGGATATCAACGCTGAATATTCATTGGAAGGACTGATGCTGAAGCTGAAGCTCTAATACTTCAGCCACCTTATGTGAAGAGATGACTCATTGGGAAAGACTCTGATGCTGGGAAAAATAGAAGGCAGAAGGAGAAGGGGATGAGATAGTTGGATGTCATCATCGGCTCGAAGGATGTGAGTCTGAGAAAGCTCCTGGAGATGGTGAAGGACAGGGAAGCCTGACATGCTGCAGTACATAGGGTCACAGAGTCACATACAACTTAGCAACTGAACTGAACTGCAAAAAGGAAATGTCTACATTTCTACTCATGCCAAGTTCACAGTGGTTTAAGCACTATCTGACAACAATTCCCAGAGGAATGAGAAAAACACCGAGCCTCTGACACATGCATCATCACAGGTTCCTCCAATTCTGACTCTCCCAATGGCACTGGAGCTAGGAGGTGGAGGACAGGAAGGGGGCACACAGATGCTTTAATTACCGCAATAACTGAAGCCAATCTGATGACTGCAGAAAGTCTCATTGTTTTTGGACTCAAATAGTTTAGACTTGCTGTCAGTACTGGTCAGGCTTCTAAAACCTCATGATTCCACTTGAACTATTCAAGAACCATTCATAAATTTTTCCTAGAATTTTCAAAGTGAAATCTTTTGCTCCCAAAGTTCTTGCCAAAGGATTAGTGCTGCTGCTGTCTGTGCTCAGTCACATCCGACTCTTTGTGACTTCATGGACTATAGCCCACCAGGCTCTGTCCATGGGATTCTCCAGGCAAGAATACTGGAGCAGGTTGCCATTTCCTATGCCAGGGGATCTTCCCAATGCAGGGATCGAACCCATATCTCTATATCTCTTGCGTTGGCAGGCAGATTCTTTACCACCGCACTTCATTTCTGAAGCTGATCATAAATCACATTGCCTTGAATAAATCACAGCTGGAATTGCACATTGTGGGAAGGATGATCAGCTTTATGCTGATATCCATCTCAGGCACATGGCTGGACTGCATTTCCTAGACACCCAGCTTTGATCAGCCTGGTTTCCCAAAAGTTTGCATGCAAAAGAGGTTTCCTGCAGCAAGCATCTTGCCTTAGGCTGATACATGAATAAGGAACAAGCTTATGCTATATTTAAACCATTACACAATTGAGTCTATTTATCAGAGTAGTTTAACTCTCAAGTTAAGAGTTTAACTCTGAAGTGGAGTATGGCATCACAAAATATGTCAACCGGACATAAGGGTTACTTTTGAGCTAAAGGCACTTGTAAAACAGCAGGTGCAAGGGAGCACTTTAATCTTCCTTTTCTTCCTGAAAACAGGACACAGAACTTCCATGTAAAAGATCCTGTCCTGGTATCAGGGAAAAGGAAACCTTATCATCAGAGTCTAGTGTCAAGGAGGAGAGACATCTCTACCAAACTTTTTAAAGTAATTCATTTATCTTTCTTGAGTCTCCTCATATATTTTAGTCACTTTTTCACAAATGCCTCACTTTGTTCAACTTACTTTACAAACAGTGAAATCTCACTATTTCTTTGTGTCTTCATTTTCCCATGAGGGTTCTTACGGACATGTGAGAACCTGTATGCTTCTCCTCTGTTGATCTATCTTATGTCAATTTAATTCTCGGGCTGGGCCAGAGACACTGAGAAAAACAAAGATAAAGTTTGGTTTCCACTAGAGTATATCCCAACTAAATAGTTTAGACTTGCTGTCAGTACTGGTCAGGCTTCTAAAACCTCATGATTCCACTTGAACTATTCAAGAACCATTCATAAATTTTTCCTAGAATTTTCAAAGTGAAATCTTTTGCTCCCAAAGTTCTTGCCAAAGGATTAGTGCTGCTGCTGTCTGTGCTCAGTCACATCCGACTCTTTGTGACTTCATGGACTATAGCCCACCAGGCTCTGTCCATGGGATTCTCCAGGCAAGAATACTGGAGCAGGTTGCCATTTCCTATGCCAGGGGATCTTCCCAATGCAGGGATCGAACCCATATCTCTATATCTCTTGCGTTGGCAGGCAGATTCTTTACCACCGCACTTCATTTCTGAAGCTGATCATAAATCACATTGCCTTGAATAAATCACAGCTGGAATTGCACATTGTGGGAAGGATGATCAGCTTTATGCTGATATCCATCTCAGGCACATGGCTGGACTGCATTTCCTAGACACCCAGCTTTGATCAGCCTGGTTTCCCAAAAGTTTGCATGCAAAAGAGGTTTCCTGCAGCAAGCATCTTGCCTTAGGCTGATACATGAATAAGGAACAAGCTTATGCTATATTTAAACCATTACACAATTGAGTCTATTTATCAGAGTAGTTTAACTCTCAAGTTAAGAGTTTAACTCTGAAGTGGAGTATGGCATCACAAAATATGTCAACCGGACATAAGGGTTACTTTTGAGCTAAAGGCACTTGTAAAACAGCAGGTGCAAGGGAGCACTTTAATCTTCCTTTTCTTCCTGAAAACAGGACACAGAACTTCCATGTAAAAGATCCTGTCCTGGTATCAGGGAAAAGGAAACCTTATCATCAGAGTCTAGTGTCAAGGAGGAGAGACATCTCTACCAAACTTTTTAAAATAATTCATTTATCTTTCTTGAGTCTCCTCATATATTTTAGTCACTTTTTCACAAATGCCTCACTTTGTTCAACTTACTTTACAAACAGTGAAATCTCACTATTTCTTTGTGTCTTCATTTTCCCATGAGGGTTCTTACGGACATGTGAGAACCTGTATGCTTTACTCCTCTGTTGATCTATCTTATGTCAATTTAATTCTCGGGCTGGGCCAGAGACACTGAGAAAAACAAAGATAAAGTTTGGTTTCCACTAGAGTATATCCCAACTAAATGCTATGCTTTAAAATTACACAGTGTTGCTAAAATCACACATAAGTAGAGATACCTTAACTTCATTTAAGTTCTTTTTATTCTGTCAAAGGTGTTTGTACAAGCTTTACTGCTTAGGAATCTCACAATAACCTTTGACAAAGAGCAATGCTGGGAAAATATGTAGGTATAGTCAAGGCTATGGTTTTTCCAGTAGTCATGTATAGATGTGAGAAGTGGACCATAAAGAAGACTGAGTGCCAAAGAGTTGATGCTTTTGGATTGTGGTGCTGGAGAACCTTTAGACACAAAGGAGATCAAACAAGTCAATCCTAAAGGAAATCAACCCTGATTATTCACTGGAAGGACTAATACTAAAACTGAAGCTCTAATAATTTGGCCACCTGATGCAAAGATCCCATTCCAGACCCTTTTCCAGAGTCTCGGAAAAGACCCAGATGCTTGGAATGATTGAAGGCAAAGAAAAAGTGGGCAGCAGAGGATGAAATGGTAAGATACCATCACTGACTCAATGGACATGACTTTGAGCAAACTCTGGGAGATAGAGGAGGAGGACAGAGGAGTCTTGTGTGCTACAGTCCAACAGTTTGAAAGTCAGGTATGACTTAGCAACTGAACACCACCACCAACTGTTTCTTACAAACAGTATTACAGTAGCTAACTTAAAAAGTCACAATTTAAAACAATAGAAAGAAACTTAGAGTTGAATTTTGTGATATGTTACAGAAAATTCCATAGAACCAGTAAAAACAATATAAACCATGTTTCAATTTCAAACCTGAGCTGATAATAAATATACTTTGAAGAGTTACTTTTCATGGTCCAAATTACCAGTAAGATATCATTAATGACATGATAATTAAGGAGGAAAACATCTCTACCAAACTTTTTAAAATAATTCATTTATCTTTCTTGAGTCTCCTCATATATTTTAGTCACTTTTTCACAAATGCCTCACTTTGTTCAACTTACTTTACAAACAGTGAAATCTCACTATTTCTTTGTGTCTTCATTTTCCCATGAGGGTTCTTACGGACATGTGAGAACCTGTATGCTTTACTCCTCTGTTGATCTATCTTATGTCAATTTAATTCTCGGGCTGGGCCAGAGACACTGAGAAAAACAAAGATAAAGTTTGGTTTCCACTAGAGTATATCCCAACTAAATGCTATGCTTTAAAATTACACAGTGTTGCTAAAATCACACATAAGTAGAGATACCTTAACTTCATTTAAGTTCTTTTTATTCTGTCAAAGGTGTTTGTACAAGCTTTACTGCTTAGGAATCTCACAATAACCTTTGACAAAGAGCAATGCTGGGAAAATATGTAGGTATAGTCAAGGCTATGGTTTTTCCAGTAGTCATGTATAGATGTGAGAAGTGGACCATAAAGAAGACTGAGTGCCAAAGAGTTGATGCTTTTGGATTGTGGTGCTGGAGAACCTTTAGACACAAAGGAGATCAAACAAGTCAATCCTAAAGGAAATCAACCCTGATTATTCACTGGAAGGACTAATACTAAAACTGAAGCTCTAATAATTTGGCCACCTGATGCAAAGATCCCATTCCAGACCCTTTTCCAGAGTCTCGGAAAAGACCCAGATGCTTGGAATGATTGAAGGCAAAGAAAAAGTGGGCAGCAGAGGATGAAATGGTAAGATACCATCACTGACTCAATGGACATGACTTTGAGCAAACTCTGGGAGATAGAGGAGGAGGACAGAGGAGTCTTGTGTGCTACAGTCCAACAGTTTGAAAGTCAGGTATGACTTAGCAACTGAACACCACCACCAACTGTTTCTTACAAACAGTATTACAGTAGCTAACTTAAAAAGTCACAATTTAAAACAATAGAAAGAAACTTAGAGTTGAATTTTGTGATATGTTACAGAAAATTCCATAGAACCAGTAAAAACAATATAAACCATGTTTCAATTTCAAACCTGAGCTGATAATAAATATACTTTGAAGAGTTACTTTTCATGGTCCAAATTACCAGTAAGATATCATTAATGACATGATAATTATCCTTACCTGCTAAAGAGGACATGTTAATAATGATGCCTCCTTCACCTCCATTTTGCTTGCTCATGTAATCCAAGCCCAGGTAGGTTCCACTGATCACAGAAACCTAATCCAACGGCAGAAATAGGAAAAGCAATAGAACCATTATTATATTTTATGATATAGTCACACCCTCAAATTTCTATTGTTATCCCAGACACTCAGGGAGATTCCTACAAACGTTATCAATGAAAGGTTATGAAATGACTGAGTTTTTATTTTTTTCAAGCCAGTCATTAATTCGATTCTCTTTTGTTTGCCTAAACTGGTAGAGCTCATCACATTCCTACAAAACTTCATTTAGTTGCCCAATCTGAGATTTTATGATTTTTTTGTCTAACAATGTCTTGTTAACTTGCAGTAGTTCTCAGCACCTTCAAGAATTCTATATATAATTTCCTTTTGACACTTTAATTCCTATGACTCTTATTCTTTAAAATACTCCAAATAAAATGATACAATAGACAGCAATGAGTTTGAACCTAAGGGCATATATTGATGGTTACCTTCCTCTCATTTTAAAAATTCTGTTGGAGTTTTCTCGACAAGCATTCAGACAAGCCTCTTTACCTAACAGTATTTTTAACATGAAGAAGTAAACTGGAGCTTCTATACATTGAGGCCATGATATTAAGTCCCATTCCAGACCCTTATCCAGAGTCTCGGAAAAGACCCAGATGCTTGGAATGATTGAAGGCAAAGAAAAAGTGGGCAGCAGAGGATGAAATGGTAAGATACCATCACTGACTCAATGGACATGACTTTGAGCAAACTCTGGGAGATAGAGGAGGAGGACAGAGGAGTCTTGTGTGCTACAGTCCAACAGTTTGAAAGTCAGGTATGACTTAGCAACTGAACACCACCACCAACTGTTTCTTACAAACAGTATTACAGTAGCTAACTTAAAAAGTCACAATTTAAAACAATAGAAAGAAACTTAGAGTTGAATTTTGTGATATGTTACAGAAAATTCCATAGAACCAGTAAAAACAATATAAACCATGTTTCAATTTCAAACCTGAGCTGATAATAAATATACTTTGAAGAGTTACTTTTCATGGTCCAAATTACCAGTAAGATATCATTAATGACATGATAATTATCCTTACCTGCTAAAGAGGACATGTTAATAATGATGCCTCCTTCACCTCCATTTTGCTTGCTCATGTAATCCAAGCCCAGGTAGGTTCCACTGATCACAGAAACCTAATCCAACGGCAGAAATAGGAAAAGCAATAGAACCATTATTATATTTTATGATATAGTCACACCCTCAAATTTCTATTGTTATCCCAGACACTCAGGGAGATTCCTACAAACGTTATCAATGAAAGGTTATGAAATGACTGAGTTTTTATTTTTTTCAAGCCAGTCATTAATTCGATTCTCTTTTGTTTGCCTAAACTGGTAGAGCTCATCACATTCCTACAAAACTTCATTTAGTTGCCCAATCTGAGATTTTATGATTTTTTTGTCTAACAATGTCTTGTTAACTTGCAGTAGTTCTCAGCACCTTCAAGAATTCTATATATAATTTCCTTTTGACACTTTAATTCCTATGACTCTTATTCTTTAAAATACTCCAAATAAAATGATACAATAGACAGCAATGAGTTTGAACCTAAGGGCATATATTGATGGTTACCTTCCTCTCATTTTAAAAATTCTGTTGGAGTTTTCTCGACAAGCATTCAGACAAGCCTCTTTACCTAACAGTATTTTTAACATGAAGAAGTAAACTGGAGATTCTATTCATTGAAGCCATGATATTAAGTAAGCTCAGGGACAAAGCATAAAACTTGCTTATGATTCCCTTTGGAAAGGAAAAACAAAACTTCAATGGTTTATATAAGAAGGATTAAAAAATTGCAGATGGTTGAAATGACTGAAGTCAGAT
Source organism: Tragulus kanchil (assembly GCA_022376925.1). Lineage (NCBI taxonomy): Eukaryota > Metazoa > Chordata > Mammalia > Artiodactyla > Tragulidae > Tragulus > Tragulus kanchil. Next base: position 137,885,786 of record JAIOJX010000023.1, read on the forward strand.
TCTCTGTGTTTCTGCCCAGGTCTCTAGCATGTCTGAACAGAATTTCTGTTTATGTGTATTGGCACTTTGCTTTTATTCTCAGGTATTTACAGCTTTGCTGACACCTGCGTTTGTGTTTTCAACATCTACAAGATGCAGCCAGATAGAAGATTAGGGAATGTTTCTAATTTTTTTTTAAAGCCAGATTTATTTCCTGGATTTTGATGGAGAGGCAAAAAAGAATTATTATGCCATCTACTATCAGGCTAAGCATTGAATCACTTCTCAAATAAAAGCATTCTTTGGATAAATCTGCAAGACAAAACTTAACATTTTCACTGAATATATACTATATTTTCACCTCTTTTCCTTTACTATGGCAATCTCTTCCATATCCCACATTATATGTTAAGGAAAATCCAATGTCTAATTTTATATAGTGAGAATAAGTAAAAATTGACTATCGACAAAATAATGAATGCACGCTTAATATTTTTAGTTGTAAAGGGAGAATTTTTATATGTAATACTGAAATTATAACTGTATAGTATTTCAAATCTTAAAATACTTTTTTTCATGAATGAAAGCATCCTATAACTTAAAACCACTCAAATAAATTCCCCTATCCTGGTAATAATTCTCTAGTAACAAGCATAAATAGATAAATTAACTTAACTCCTCTTATTAAGTACCATGTCTTGTATTATACACACATATATGTACATATGGGCTTCCTTGGTGGCTCAGCAGAAAAGAAACTGCCTTCAATGAAGAAGACTCAGGAGACACAGGTTCCCTGGATTGGGAAGATCCTCTGGAGAAGGAAATGGCAACCCACTTCAGTATTCTTGCCTGCAGAATTTGATAGGGAAGACTGATGGACTCCATTCCATGGGGTCACAAAGAGTCAGACACAACTGAGCTAACACACATGCATATGTATATATGTTCTTATAATATTTGTGTGTGTATTTACCATTGAAATGTCCTAACCTGTCATTTCCTTTAACTCATTTCCCTCCACTCTGAAGTTGCTTTCAGTTGATTTATGGTTCTTTTACTACATGGTGATTAAAAGAATTTTTTTTAAAATTCTGTCATCTACATCATGAAACTCTGCCTTTCAGGTTTCTTGTTTTATCTCTATCCAGTTTTCCAGGAACACTAATAGAGATGATCTTCTGTTTTTTTTTTCTGAAATCTTTTTTCATCTTTTTTTCTTCCATGCTCAATCTTTTAAAATTTCTGCTTATTTGGGGGTAAATATTATTGTTTTCCCCTTTGCAGAAGCTACTAATAATTCAGCAAGCTTTGACAAACTAAAAAAGTTCTATGGGATCTTTAGATGGACTTAAGTAGCAATAACAGAAAGTAGTTATTGATTTAAGTTGGAATTAACATGTTTGGGAGTCAAGGAAAAGAAGTAGACTTGACAACATTGTTTCTATCCATTTATTCAATTCTTCATTAGAGGTGGAGCAGAGTAGAAAAATCCACCTTGTTTAGAAATGAAATAGCGTGAATGAAGAAAATATAGGTTTTCAGTCTCTGAACAAGAAACACAATTTACTGAGTGACCACTGTGTAGTAGCGCTGTGATGAATGCTTAACCAACCTTTGATACAAGAGGATTACCTTCATCCTTTCCCAAACTGGGAAATTCAATATGATAAATTTGAAACTCATAAACTAAAAAAAAATATTTATTTTACATTTATTTATTTATTTGGCTGTGCTGGGTCTTACTGATGGCATGTGAACTCTAGCTCCCTGATCAGAGATCAAACTGGGTCCCCCTGCATTGGGAGCATGGATTCTTACCCATTGGACCACCAGGGAAGTCCCACAAGTTCATGAATTCTAAATTCAGGTGCCAGACAAAAATTTTTTACAGACAAAAATTTTTTAAAGAATCCCTTTACCAATGGAGTCAATACAAGTTGGTCATATTTCCAAATTAAGTTGTAAATCCCACTTGAGTGTGAAAGAATTCTGTAGGCTAATGAAAGCTTTGAAAAGTAAAAGAAAGGTCTTCCCTGGCAGCTCAGTGGTAAAGAGTTCACCAGCCAATGCAGGAGACATGGGTTTGATCCCTGATCTGGGAAGATCCCACATGCTGTGGAGCACCTAAGCCCATGAGTCACAACTATGGAGCCTCTGCTCTAGAGCCTCAGAGCCACAAGTATGGAGCCCATGTGCCAAAACTACTGAAGCCTGTGAGCCCTAGAGCCTGAGTTCCACAACAAGAGAAGTCACAAAAGAAGCCTGCTCACCTCAACTAGAGAGTAGCTTCCACTCCCTGCAACTAGAGAAGAGCCTGCAGCAGCAGTGAAAACCCAAAAATAAATAAATAACTAAAATGTACATTACCAAATGGCTTTATCAATATTCAAAGCTACCCCTGTTCAAAGACCCTACCAACGTTTGATAGTTATGCAAAAATTCTTTCTTTCCCGAACATTCTTTGTGAGCCTGAGCAGCTATAAATAAGGCTCCTGTGGCTGGTTTTAAACTGAAGAGGAAGGACAGAGAAGCCTAATGGGAACAAAAGGCTGGGAAGAGGTTTACTATCATTCTTGTGTGGGATGAGTGGTGAGAGCTACTGTGTGAAGAATAAATAAGGGGTAAATTTGGCAAGGAATAAAAGTGACAAGATTAATGATAACTGTTTGCAACACTGATGTATAGGAAACCATCCAAACATTGTACTGAAACACAAAAATGAATACTCATGTCTGCAAAATATCACAGAACAGCAGTTTATTTTTCTAATACATTTTAAGTGAATATCTACCATGTACTTTAAATTTTTTTGGGAAATTCAATATGATAAATTTGAAACTCATAAACTAAAAAAAAATATTTATTTTACATTTATTTATTTATTTGGCTGTGCTGGGTCTTACTGATGGCATGTGAACTCTAGCTCCTGATCAGAGATCAAACTGGGTCCCCCTGCATTGGGAGCATGGATTCTTACCCATTGGACCACCAGGGAAGTCCCACAAGTTCATGAATTCTAAATTCAGGTGCCAGACAAAAATTTTTTACAGACAAAAATTTTTTAAAGAATCCCTTTACCAATGGAGTCAATACAAGTTGGTCATATTTCCAAATTAAGTTGTAAATCCCACTTGAGTGTGAAAGAATTCTGTAGGCTAATGAAAGCTTTGAAAAGTAAAAGAAAGGTCTTCCCTGGCAGCTCAGTGGTAAAGAGTTCACCAGCCAATGCAGGAGACATGGGTTTGATCCCTGATCTGGGAAGATCCCACATGCTGTGGAGCACCTAAGCCCATGAGTCACAACTATGGAGCCTCTGCTCTAGAGCCTCAGAGCCACAAGTATGGAGCCCATGTGCCAAAACTACTGAAGCCTGTGAGCCCTAGAGCCTGAGTTCCACAACAAGAGAAGTCACAAAAGAAGCCTGCTCACCTCAACTAGAGAGTAGCTTCCACTCCCTGCAACTAGAGAAGAGCCTGCAGCAGCAGTGAAAACCCAAAAATAAATAAATAACTAAAATGTACATTACCAAATGGCTTTATCAATATTCAAAGCTACCCCTGTTCAAAGACCCTACCAACGTTTGATAGTTATGCAAAAATTCTTTCTTTCCCGAACATTCTTTGTGAGCCTGAGCAGCTATAAATAAGGCTCCTGTGGCTGGTTTTAAACTGAAGAGGAAGGACAGAGAAGCCTAATGGGAACAAAAGGCTGGGAAGAGGTTTACTATCATTCTTGTGTGGGATGAGTGGTGAGAGCTACTGTGTGAAGAATAAATAAGGGGTAAATTTGGCAAGGAATAAAAGTGACAAGATTAATGATAACTGTTTGCAACACTGATGTATAGGAAACCATCCAAACATTGTACTGAAACACAAAAATGAATACTCATGTCTGCAAAATATCACAGAACAGCAGTTTATTTTTCTAATACATTTTAAGTGAATATCTACCATGTATGTAACACAAAAATGTTCTGCCTTTAAAGAACTTATAAGTTATGCATGTATCAAAATAATTCTAATAATATTTTAAAAACCCAATAAGCCCTATAAGGATAAGTTATGTTGTATAAGATTTTAGAAGAGGGAAAGATATGTGGTGAGTCCTTAACTAAATGGTAACTCTCTGACATGGATGAGAACACAGAAAAACATGCAAAAGACCACACATGGAACTGTATAATACTAGGAGGCAAATTACAGCCAAAACAGAGATGAAAAAATTTGTTATACTAACCACACACAAATATTTGCATTCTACTATCAGAGATAATGATGTTAGCAGGACAATGATTGGTCAGACTCTAATCTACTCTTGCAAAGGGTGTTGTAGGTAGGAAGGAAGGAACTTATTTTTAAGTTCTGTATGGGTGACAAAGGTTATAGCTTGTTCTCTTCATGTAATGTAAAATAAATGCCATCAGTCTCTGCAGTTAAGCTAAGGAGTGGGCTCTGTCAGTAGAATTCAAAGAAAAATAAAGGCCAGCTATATTTTCATGATGAAGAATCCAGTAGAGTGAGTTGTAACCAAAGGGGGCAAATAGAATACCATCTTCCAGAATTTTCTATTGGCAGATAATGTAGGAATTTCCCAGCTTGGAGCAGGTATTTACTCACTTGTATATTTATTATATTATTAACAAACATGCCCTCTCTGCTAGATGAAAACAGATACTTAGAATCTTATTTCCTCTGTGATGATCTTGTTACTATTTTCATGTTTCTTTATATTAACTCTAATCATTGTGCATGTTTCCTAACAGCTGATTCCTCAGAGAAAAGACCCAGTAGGTGCTATTATGAATACACTGCATATAGGCACTTTACACTCTAGGGACTTCTATCTATAAAATATCTGGAGTTTTCCCAATGAAACTAAAAATAATAGTGATGCTTAAGGGAAAAAGCTATTGTGTGACGTGTGTGTGTGTGTGTGTGTGTGTGTGTGTGTGTGTATTTTAACATAGCTCAATTATAAAAATCTGGTCATTTTATGTGGTTTCAGAAAGTGGCATAAGTTCATAAAACATATATTTTAAATTCCTGCAGTTTCCAGTTGGTTCCATGTTCCAAAACACAATTAAAGAAAATCTGGCAACCAAAGGATATACTGGAAGTATGGTTCTTAATAAGTCAGAGATAACTACCAAAGGTTACGTATTAAATGTATGGTTGGCTTACCAGCCAAATAAAATTAAGGCTATCCAATGAAATTTAAGACAATAATGGAAGCAGAATATGAACAAAAAAGAAAATTTAGTGAACATAAAGTATAAACTAAAGTGAAAAGAATAAATTCTAATTGAAGAGTAATGATAAATATGAGTGACTTAAATTCACAAATATAAAAGGCATTTGTTCTAAGATGTAATTTGGAAAAAAAAAAGAGATTTCACACTATACTGTTAGCAAGAGACAAAATTAACATAAGAGCTTATTTTCATTTTCAAAATAAAGAAATAGAAAAAGATCTGCCTAGGTAAATGAGAATAAAAAGAAAACACAAGGATACAAATATTATATCTGGAAATAGAAAACAAGTGAAAAATTCCAGGTTTCAATGGGGTTACAACTTTAAACAATTAAAAATCAATAAATTATAATCACCAGCAATTTATGTAGAATTCAAACCAACAAAATGATTGAAAGAGGTGGGCCAATTGACATGTATCATTGAAAATTTTTCACGTGAAGGAGATAAAGTACAGCATAATACCACTTGTATGGCAGTTTAGGAATTTCCCAGCTTGGAGCAGGTATTTACTCACTTGTATATTTATTATATTATTAACAAACATGCCCTCTCTGCTAGATGAAAACAGATACTTAGAATCTTATTTCCTCTGTGATGATCTTGTTACTATTTTCATGTTTCTTTATATTAACTCTAATCATTGTGCATGTTTCCTAACAGCTGATTCCTCAGAGAAAAGACCCAGTAGGTGCTATTATGAATACACTGCATATAGGCACTTTACACTCTAGGGACTTCTATCTATAAAATATCTGGAGTTTTCCCAATGAAACTAAAAATAATAGTGATGCTTAAGGGAAAAAGCTATTGTGTGACGTGTGTGTGTGTGTGTGTGTGTGTGTGTGTGTGTATTTTAACATAGCTCAATTATAAAAATCTGGTCATTTTATGTGGTTTCAGAAAGTGGCATAAGTTCATAAAACATATATTTTAAATTCCTGCAGTTTCCAGTTGGTTCCATGTTCCAAAACACAATTAAAGAAAATCTGGCAACCAAAGGATATACTGGAAGTATGGTTCTTAATAAGTCAGAGATAACTACCAAAGGTTACGTATTAAATGTATGGTTGGCTTACCAGCCAAATAAAATTAAGGCTATCCAATGAAATTTAAGACAATAATGGAAGCAGAATATGAACAAAAAAGAAAATTTAGTGAACATAAAGTATAAACTAAAGTGAAAAGAATAAATTCTAATTGAAGAGTAATGATAAATATGAGTGACTTAAATTCACAAATATAAAAGGCATTTGTTCTAAGATGTAATTTGGAAAAAAAAAAGAGATTTCACACTATACTGTTAGCAAGAGACAAAATTAACATAAGAGCTTATTTTCATTTTCAAAATAAAGAAATAGAAAAAGATCTGCCTAGGTAAATGAGAATAAAAAGAAAACACAAGGATACAAATATTATATCTGGAAATAGAAAACAAGTGAAAAATTCCAGGTTTCAATGGGGTTACAACTTTAAACAATTAAAAATCAATAAATTATAATCACCAGCAATTTATGTAGAATTCAAACCAACAAAATGATTGAAAGAGGTGGGCCAATTGACATGTATCATTTTGAAATATGACTACATTCTATTCGGAAACAGACAAGTGAAGGAGATAAAGTAAGCAAAGGAATAACTGACTGCCAAACCAGACAGAGATCTTTTTAAGAAAATTGTAAAATTTTATCATTTATAACAGACACAAATATAAAATTAGATTAGATGTTAACTAAGCAAATTCAATGGTACTAGACATTGATACACCATGATAAAGTAAGATTTAGCCAAAAGATGTAAGTTTGGTTCACAGTATGAAAATGTTACATTTTGCTTCACTACATTATTCACCTAAAATAGAAGAAAATCATAGAGTTTTCTCAACTCAGGAACAGCAATTGTGAGGTCTCTAAATACACACACACGCACACACACACACACCAGAAACATTTGACAAGCACATTTTAAAGTCAATACAATGATAAGCAGGAACACCTGAGACAAATTTTAGAAAGACCTAGAAGGAGTGTGTTTGTACATCAGAATAGTACCTTTTGATCTGAGTCAAAGGAGTTTAGGTTTTTATCAAGCTTGGGGAGCACCTTTGTGAGAAAGCTAATTATTAAGCAAATTGAGAGAAAGGTCAGGTCCAAGAAGGAAGAGGAAGAGGGAGGGACATTTATCAGTCTATATGCCTTCACCTTGGTTGACGCGCCTATGGCTATAATCTATTTTGCCTAAGACTTTATAACAATGTACCACGCTTGAGGATGTTTCTTACCCTCTTCCAGTGCCTTTCATTGTAAGCTTTCTTTATACCTTTTTACTTTAACAAAATTTATGCCACATGAAGCTCTGAGTGACCGAAGCCACATCTTTTGGTCCGGAAGTGAAATTTTCTCCTTCAGAGATAATGAATGTGACACCATTCACTGTAAGCTAATATCTTGGGGGCTTGTCCAGGATCTTTAAGACAAGGTAAGGAAACTCAAGAGCTCTAGTTTTCTCCTCTCAGTACACAATATTATATCTGGAAATAGAAAACAAGTGAAAAATTCCAGGTTTCAATGGGGTTACAACTTTAAACAATTAAAAATCAATAAATTATAATCACCAGCAATTTATGTAGAATTCAAACCAACAAAATGATTGAAAGAGGTGGGCCAATTGACATGTATCATTTTGAAATATGACTACATTCTATTCGGAAACAGACAAGTGAAGGAGATAAAGTAAGCAAAGGAATAACTGACTGCCAAACCAGACAGAGATCTTTTTAAGAAAATTGTAAAATTTTATCATTTATAACAGACACAAATATAAAATTAGATTAGATGTTAACTAAGCAAATTCAATGGTACTAGACATTGATACACCATGATAAAGTAAGATTTAGCCAAAAGATGTAAGTTTGGTTCACAGTATGAAAATGTTACATTTTGCTTCACTACATTATTCACCTAAAATAGAAGAAAATCATAGAGTTTTCTCAACTCAGGAACAGCAATTGTGAGGTCTCTAAATACACACACCACACACACACACACCAGAAACATTTGACAAGCACATTTTAAAGTCAATACAATGATAAGCAGGAACACCTGAGACAAATTTTAGAAAGACCTAGAAGGAGTGTGTTTGTACATCAGAATAGTACCTTTTGATCTGAGTCAAAGGAGTTTAGGTTTTTATCAAGCTTGGGGAGCACCTTTGTGAGAAAGCTAATTATTAAGCAAATTGAGAGAAAGGTCAGGTCCAAGAAGGAAGAGGAAGAGGGAGGGACATTTATCAGTCTATATGCCTTCACCTTGGTTGACGCGCCTATGGCTATAATCTATTTTGCCTAAGACTTTATAACAATGTACCACGCTTGAGGATGTTTCTTACCCTCTTCCAGTGCCTTTCATTGTAAGCTTTCTTTATACCTTTTTACTTTAACAAAATTTATGCCACATGAAGCTCTGAGTGACCGAAGCCACATCTTTTGGTCCGGAAGTGAAATTTTCTCCTTCAGAGATAATGAATGTGACACCATTCACTGTAAGCTAATATCTTGGGGGCTTGTCCAGGATCTTTAAGACAAGGTAAGGAAACTCAAGAGCTCTAGTTTTCTCCTCTCAGTACACATTTTCTGCTTTACTTCACTAACCCTATAGTGTGCCAGCATGTGGATGCAGTGTGCTTGAGACATACAAAATGAGTACAAAGCAAGTGTGAAGTCTGGCTTTCCCAAATATGGTTAAAGGCAACCCAAGAGGGCATCCTGATGTGGAGTTTATACAGTCCCTCAATGTCAAGAGGTGTCCTTCATCTCTGGGAGAGCAACCAGAAATGGACAAAGCATTTGGACCAAACTCTCCTTTCTTGGTCAACTTTTCCTGGTCTCTGACTATTTCATAAGTGTCTAGGGAACTGTAATGACTAACCTAATTTGTTGGAGTGTAGATTTTCAAGGAACTTGCAATTCGTGCTGCTATGGCGTACTTTTACTTAGACCCCAAGCTGGGTTTGACAGATTGATAGCTATTTCTTGATTCTGTGGGTAGTGGTGCATGGCTGGTTTTAGTTGGTGGAACTCTAGCTGCAGGAAAACTTCTTAGGGTTCCTGAAAAACCCCTTGGCTTGTGTCCTGAAAAATTAGGATAAGCTTGTTGGAGGATCTCTTCTGGTTTGCAATTAGGTCTATTTTGTAGGAAGCAAGGGGAATGGTAGAAGTTCTGTATGAGTTTCTCTTTTTCTCTCTGAAAAACATGCCAGACTTATGTCCTAAGGGTGTAGATTTGGGTGTAAAGCCCTCCTTACTGGAGTGTGTTTGTACATCAGAATAGTACCTTTTGATCTGAGTCAAAGGAGTTTAGGTTTTTATCAAGCTTGGGGAGCACCTTTGTGAGAAAGCTAATTATTAAGCAAATTGAGAGAAAGGTCAGGTCCAAGAAGGAAGAGGAAGAGGAGGGACATTTATCAGTCTATATGCCTTCACCTTGGTTGACGCCTATGGCTATAATCTATTTTGCCTAAGACTTTATAACAATGTACCACGCTTGAGGATGTTTCTTACCCTCTTCCAGTGCCTTTCATTGTAAGCTTTCTTTATACCTTTTTACTTTAACAAAATTTATGCCACATGAAGCTCTGAGTGACCGAAGCCACATCTTTTGGTCCGGAAGTGAAATTTTCTCCTTCAGAGATAATGAATGTGACACCATTCACTGTAAGCTAATATCTTGGGGGCTTGTCCAGGATCTTTAAGACAAGGTAAGGAAACTCAAGAGCTCTAGTTTTCTCCTCTCAGTACACATTTTCTGCTTTACTTCACTAACCCTATAGTGTGCCAGCATGTGGATGCAGTGTGCTTGAGACATACAAAATGAGTACAAAGCAAGTGTGAAGTCTGGCTTTCCCAAATATGGTTAAAGGCAACCCAAGAGGGCATCCTGATGTGGAGTTTATACAGTCCCTCAATGTCAAGAGGTGTCCTTCATCTCTGGGAGAGCAACCAGAAATGGACAAAGCATTTGGACCAAACTCTCCTTTCTTGGTCAACTTTTCCTGGTCTCTGACTATTTCATAAGTGTCTAGGGAACTGTAATGACTAACCTAATTTGTTGGAGTGTAGATTTTCAAGGAACTTGCAATTCGTGCTGCTATGGCGTACTTTTACTTAGACCCCAAGCTGGGTTTGACAGATTGATAGCTATTTCTTGATTCTGTGGGTAGTGGTGCATGGCTGGTTTTAGTTGGTGGAACTCTAGCTGCAGGAAAACTTCTTAGGGTTCCTGAAAAACCCCTTGGCTTGTGTCCTGAAAAATTAGGATAAGCTTGTTGGAGGATCTCTTCTGGTTTGCAATTAGGTCTATTTTGTAGGAAGCAAGGGGAATGGTAGAAGTTCTGTATGAGTTTCTCTTTTTCTCTCTGAAAAACATGCCAGACTTATGTCCTAAGGGTGTAGATTTGGGTGTAAAGCCTTTAGCTCCCTCCTGTCCTCTTACTCTCCCATGTATCCGTGGCTCCCAAATGAGCAAGCTGAGAGTCAACGCATCTTTCCAGGAAAAGTCAATTAAGTATCTGGATTTAATCATATTGGAAGGAACAAGGGCCATAATCCTTGAGAGAGTTAAACCTACTAAATCATCCCCTACCTATGACTTTAAGACAACTGAGAGGATTTTTAGGCATTAAGTGCTATTGCTATATTTGGATTGCCACATATGGGGAACTTTCCCAGTCTTTTTTTTGGCGGTGGGCGGGGTGGGGGCGGGTTGGGGAGGGACAGGGCTGGGCGGGCCACTTCTATTGGTCTTTCATTTGTCTATTTTCATCCATCTTTGTTCCCTGGCCCATGTGGGCCTCCCATCGCAATGGCCCCTGTTGTCGCAGAGCACCGGCTCTGGGTGCATGTGCTCCAGAGCTCCGGCTCAGTAATTGGACACATCAGTCCAGCCACTCCATGGCACGTGGGATCTTCCCAGGCCAGGGATCGAACCAGCGCCGCTTGCGCTGCAAGGCGATGTCCTTACCCACTGGACCACCAGGGAAGCCCTTGCCCAGCCTTTATATAAATTTATAAGTGAAATTCAACAAGCCCAAACTGATAAATTAATCTGGTCACCAGAGGCTCAAAAGGCTTTTAAGACTCTTCAGACTGCTATCTAACTTAAAGTCCCTGCTTTAAGCCTGCCTACAGGATTAACCAGTAGAGTTAACCTATAGATGAACCTATAGAGTTTAAACTCTGCTACTAAAAGGATAGGAATAGCCTTGAGTGTGGTGACTCAGCCCCAAGGGCCTCACCAATAACCTGTTGCCTACTTAAGCAAAGAGCTGGATACAGTAGCTCAGGGGTGGCCCCATTGTTTAAGGGTAATTGCTGTTATTGCTTTGCTACTGCTTGAGGCTCTTAAGTTTACTAGCGGGTGGAACCTCACTGTATTGACTTCCCATGATGTAAGCAGAATCTTAAATTTTAAAGTTACTTTGGATATGGCTTCTTAAATGTCAGTCACTATTGTTGGAAGGACCAATAACTAAACTTGTGGAAACTTAAATCTTGCCACTTTCCTTCCTGAGAGAGAAAATGAAACACCTGATCATTTTTGCTCCCAATTTTTAATCTTAAACTGTGAAGCTCCACAGGATTTTCTGAATGACCCATTAGACAACTCTGATCTGGATAGATTTACCAATGGCAGTTCTTTTGTGCAAGATGGGAAATGGAAAGCAGGTTATGCTGTAGTTATGGCTAAACAGGTTTTAGAGGCAAAGTCCACCCTGGCCCCCAGTACAAGTGCCCAGTTGGTCAAGCTTGTTGCTCTGACCCAAACCTTAGCGCTAAGCAAAGGGCAATGGGTAGATATTTACACTGATTCTAAGTCTGCTTATTTGACTTTACTTGCTCATGCTGCAATATGGAAAGAAAGATAATTTAGAATGACCACGGAAGAGCCAATTAAACATTTTAAGGAGATTGGAAAGATTTTTAACTGCAGTATATTGTCCTAAGGAAGTAGCCCCTGTTGTCGAGAGCACCGGCTCTGGGTGCATGTGCTCCAGAGCTCCGGCTCAGTAATTGGACACATCAGTCCAGCCACTCCATGGCACGTGGGATCTTCCCAGGCCAGGGATCGAACCAGCGCCGCTTGCGCTGCAAGGCGATGTCCTTACCCACTGGACCACCAGGGAAGCCCTTGCCCAGCCTTTATATAAATTTATAAGTGAAATTCAACAAGCCCAAACTGATAAATTAATCTGGTCACCAGAGGCTCAAAAGGCTTTTAAGACTCTTCAGACTGCTATCTAACTTAAAGTCCCTGCTTTAAGCCTGCCTACAGGATTAACCAGTAGAGTTAACCTATAGATGAACCTATAGAGTTTAAACTCTGCTACTAAAAGGATAGGAATAGCCTTGAGTGTGGTGACTCAGCCCCAAGGGCCTCACCAATAACCTGTTGCCTACTTAAGCAAAGAGCTGGATACAGTAGCTCAGGGGTGGCCCCATTGTTTAAGGGTAATTGCTGTTATTGCTTTGCTACTGCTTGAGGCTCTTAAGTTTACTAGCGGGTGGAACCTCACTGTATTGACTTCCCATGATGTAAGCAGAATCTTAAATTTTAAAGTTACTTTGGATATGGCTTCTTAAATGTCAGTCACTATTGTTGGAAGGACCAATAACTAAACTTGTGGAAACTTAAATCTTGCCACTTTCCTTCCTGAGAGAGAAAATGAAACACCTGATCATTTTTGCTCCCAATTTTTAATCTTAAACTGTGAAGCTCCACAGGATTTTCTGAATGACCCATTAGACAACTCTGATCTGGATAGATTTACCAATGGCAGTTCTTTTGTGCAAGATGGGAAATGGAAAGCAGGTTATGCTGTAGTTATGGCTAAACAGGTTTTAGAGGCAAAGTCCACCCTGGCCCCCAGTACAAGTGCCCAGTTGGTCAAGCTTGTTGCTCTGACCCAAACCTTAGCGCTAAGCAAAGGGCAATGGGTAGATATTTACACTGATTCTAAGTCTGCTTATTTGACTTTACTTGCTCATGCTGCAATATGGAAAGAAAGATAATTTAGAATGACCACGGAAGAGCCAATTAAACATTTTAAGGAGATTGGAAAGATTTTTAACTGCAGTATATTGTCCTAAGGAAGTAGCCATTATGCATTGCAAAGGGCGGAGTAAAGTAGCTGAAGGAAATCAATTGGCTGACTCCCAAGCCAGAAAAGCAGCTCCGCCTTTGCAGATATCACTCATCTGGATAGGTCCTGATGAATAGGAAACACTTAGGCATACTGAGGGAGGCTTGGAAAGATAGGAGAAAAGAGGAGCAAAGATTACTGATAAAGGATGGCTACAATCTGAGGATGGACAATTAGTAATTCCTGAAAATACTCAAGGCAAAATTCTTAAAGGTTTTTATTTAGGCATTGAAAGCACTTATCAAATGACTTCTCACTTGTTTAAAGATAAAAATACAAAGAAAACTTTAGGGCACATTTACTAAGAGATGTGAGATTTGCCAGAGAAACAGCCACAAACTGAGAAACTTGCAAAATCTGGATTACAGCGAAGTGGAAAACACCCTGGGACATGAATTTTATTCACATATGGAAAGCGAATGGATTTTCTTGCTTACAGGTCTGGGTAGACACCGTTACTGGGTGGATTGAAGCTTTTTCCTGCCATACTGAATAGGCGAAAGAGGTTATAAGGGTTTTAATTCATGAAATCATTCCAAGGTTTGGGCTGCCTTGGAGACTCCAGAGCCACAATGGTTCTGTCTTTAAAGATGCTGTAACCAAAGGAGTGTCAAAAGCTCTGCTAATATAATACCACTTATACTGTTCCTGGAAACACCTGATCATTTTGCTCCCAATTTTTAATCTTAAACTGTGAAGCTCCACAGGATTTTCTGAATGACCCATTAGACAACTCTGATCTGGATAGATTTACCAATGGCAGTTCTTTTGTGCAAGATGGGAAATGGAAAGCAGGTTATGCTGTAGTTATGGCTAAACAGGTTTTAGAGGCAAAGTCCACCCTGGCCCCCAGTACAAGTGCCCAGTTGGTCAAGCTTGTTGCTCTGACCCAAACCTTAGCGCTAAGCAAAGGGCAATGGGTAGATATTTACACTGATTCTAAGTCTGCTTATTTGACTTTACTTGCTCATGCTGCAATATGGAAAGAAAGATAATTTAGAATGACCACGGAAGAGCCAATTAAACATTTTAAGGAGATTGGAAAGATTTTTAACTGCAGTATATTGTCCTAAGGAAGTAGCCATTATGCATTGCAAAGGGCGGAGTAAAGTAGCTGAAGGAAATCAATTGGCTGACTCCCAAGCCAGAAAAGCAGCTCCGCCTTTGCAGATATCACTCATCTGGATAGGTCCTGATGAATAGGAAACACTTAGGCATACTGAGGGAGGCTTGGAAAGATAGGAGAAAAGAGGAGCAAAGATTACTGATAAAGGATGGCTACAATCTGAGGATGGACAATTAGTAATTCCTGAAAATACTCAAGGCAAAATTCTTAAAGGTTTTTATTTAGGCATTGAAAGCACTTATCAAATGACTTCTCACTTGTTTAAAGATAAAAATACAAAGAAAACTTTAGGGCACATTTACTAAGAGATGTGAGATTTGCCAGAGAAACAGCCACAAACTGAGAAACTTGCAAAATCTGGATTACAGCGAAGTGGAAAACACCCTGGGACATGAATTTTATTCACATATGGAAAGCGAATGGATTTTCTTGCTTACAGGTCTGGGTAGACACCGTTACTGGGTGGATTGAAGCTTTTTCCTGCCATACTGAATAGGCGAAAGAGGTTATAAGGGTTTTAATTCATGAAATCATTCCAAGGTTTGGGCTGCCTTGGAGACTCCAGAGCCACAATGGTTCTGTCTTTAAAGATGCTGTAACCAAAGGAGTGTCAAAAGCTCTGCTAATATAATACCACTTATACTGTTCCTGGAGACCCCAGTCTTCAGGCAAGGTTGAAAAAACTAATGGCATTATTAAGAGGCACTTACATAAGTTAATTCAAGAAACACAGGACAATTGGTTTAAAGTTTTACCCATAACGCTAATGAAGATTCCAACTGCCCCCATAAAAGGGACTATTTTCTTTCGAATGTCTCTGTGGCATTTTTGCACATGGATATTGTCATAGATCCTGAAGCCTTAGAATCAACTATGTGACAGCTGCTTTCAGCATTTCAACAGCCATGGCAAGAACTTCGAGAGGGGACTCCTGACCCAGGCTTTGAGTCAGACAAGCTGCTTTTTGAGGCAGGAATAGAAGTCCTGAAAAGACACTGGGATCTGGAAATAATCCCTCAGGCCCATCTGGGAAGGCCTCCATCAACAATTTCATGTAATGCCTCTTCTTAATTTGATGACATGTAACAATTCTAAAATGGACTGGTGTACCACTTTGTACTTTAATTATGGACATAATGCGGCTTTTAACTTTGATTATACATTATCTTGGTTTAATGATTATTTTGCTATATATAAGAAGGCAAATAAGTAAAAATCTGGTGGCTTCCTACCTGACCTTTATCAGATGTGGGATGAGGATACATGGCTAGCTCTTGAAAGGGAGTGCCTAATATCTATAGCTTGCCTATACTGGGAAGAGACAGAGCCACCCCCTTAAGACTAGCCAACAACTATAATGATTGGAAACAATTAGGATTTTTACCTCAAGAGACATGCAATGTATTTATTCCTATATTGTCCAGTCCCAACTCAGGTCCTCCTTTTGTTTGGCCAGGCACTGACTGGGACTGGATACCTCAATCATGATGGCTTGTTCCAAATGGGATCTATTGGGTAGGTAGGTGGTTCCTACCTTTGAGTGTGGCTTCCTCCTGGCTGGACACCCTAGGTCTAGCTTTCACTCATGGTTTTATATTTTCAGAACTTCCAGAAAGGCCTGCTAAGTTAACCCATCTTTATTTTCATGGGGCAAGGTCTGTACTTCACTGGTATGATTATCTGGCTGCAATATTTGTTCCCTCTCTGGGAACGACAGACATAATGTTACAAGTTGATGCTCTGACCAACTTTACCTAACAGGCTTCACGAGATTCTCCAAAGGATATTTTAACCCTCAGTGCTGAATAGTTACAAATTAGCAAGTGGTTACAGCCGCACAAGGAGTAACTTGTGCCATTAAAGGTTTTTACCATCGTAATGTCCCCCCTGTTTTTGGCATTTTTGCACATGGATATTGTCATAGATCCTGAAGCCTTAGAATCAACTATGTGACAGCTGCTTTCAGCATTTCAACAGCCATGGCAAGAACTTCGAGAGGGGACTCCTGACCCAGGCTTTGAGTCAGACAAGCTGCTTTTTGAGGCAGGAATAGAAGTCCTGAAAAGACACTGGGATCTGGAAATAATCCCTCAGGCCCATCTGGGAAGGCCTCCATCAACAATTTCATGTAATGCCTCTTCTTAATTTGATGACATGTAACAATTCTAAAATGGACTGGTGTACCACTTTGTACTTTAATTATGGACATAATGCGGCTTTTAACTTTGATTATACATTATCTTGGTTTAATGATTATTTTGCTATATATAAGAAGGCAAATAAGTAAAAATCTGGTGGCTTCCTACCTGACCTTTATCAGATGTGGGATGAGGATACATGGCTAGCTCTTGAAAGGGTGCCTAATATCTATAGCTTGCCTATACTGGGAAGAGACAGAGCCACCCCCTTAAGACTAGCCAACAACTATAATGATTGGAAACAATTAGGATTTTTACCTCAAGAGACATGCAATGTATTTATTCCTATATTGTCCAGTCCCAACTCAGGTCCTCCTTTTGTTTGGCCAGGCACTGACTGGGACTGGATACCTCAATCATGATGGCTTGTTCCAAATGGGATCTATTGGGTAGGTAGGTGGTTCCTACCTTTGAGTGTGGCTTCCTCCTGGCTGGACACCCTAGGTCTAGCTTTCACTCATGGTTTTATATTTTCAGAACTTCCAGAAAGGCCTGCTAAGTTAACCCATCTTTATTTTCATGGGGCAAGGTCTGTACTTCACTGGTATGATTATCTGGCTGCAATATTTGTTCCCTCTCTGGGAACGACAGACATAATGTTACAAGTTGATGCTCTGACCAACTTTACCTAACAGGCTTCACGAGATTCTCCAAAGGATATTTTAACCCTCAGTGCTGAATAGTTACAAATTAGCAAGTGGTTACAGCCGCACAAGGAGTAACTTGTGCCATTATTCACACCCAGTGTCATACTTGCATACCAGATGTAAGCACTAATGTTACTCACTTTGTTAAACATTGGGCAAGATGATTCAGTCTTTGGATCCTCCTGAGTTCACTGACACGCCACGGTGGGAAACTATCTGACTTGTAATCATTCTGATTGTTTTGGTTTTGCTCGTTGCATCTGTAGCTACAGAGTGGGATTCATTTCTAACTGTCTGAAAGCTTTCAAGCTACAAATGATTGTTCATGCCCCCATGACCTCCTCTAGTTATTACTTGGGACCTTTGGAGCAAAGACCCTAAATGAAAGAGTAAGGAGGATATGTTGCCTCAACAACTTCGAGACCACTCCCCTCACCATCACAGAAGCAGGCATGGAATGAGAAACTCTGCCCCTTTTCCCTGGCAACATAATTCTCCTAAAACAAAAAGAGAAATGAGAGAGCTAATTGTTAAGCAAGTTGAGAGGAAGACCAGCTGATCCCCAACGAGGAGGAAAAGGGGAAAAAACACTTTTCAGCCTACGTACCTTCATCTTGGCTGTCACAGTTATGGCTATAATCTATTTTGCTTAAGACTTTCTTGAAGCCTAGAGCTAATGATGATCATAACAATGTATCTTGCTTGAAGACATGTTTCTCTTTCTTAACAGGAAACTTCAGGGACTGATCTCTTACCTATGTAAATTATCTCAAGGTGTATGTTGTGGGTGTGGTTCTAGTAAGGCCTTTAAAACCTTGAGATGCTTTTTTGATCTACTATTAATGACCAACTGAAAAAGTACGTAATGTCCCACCTAAACTAGCCGAGTGGGTACTCTCTTACCCACTTCCAGCGCCTTTCACTGGAAGCTCCATCACTTTTTACTTTAATGAAGCTTAAGCTGGGTCTTTTGATCCTGAAGTAAAAATTTTGCCTTCAGAGGTCATGGATCCAACAATGTTCACTGTGTGCTATCATCTGTACCTTAACAACAACAACAAAAACCAGTGCTCACAGATTCAGCTTGTTTTGTGTGAGTTAGGATAATGCTCATCAGTTTTATCAAGTTGTTATAGTTAGGTCATGCATGAGAATGTCAATTCAAGTCAAATATTTATAGACGAAGCACTGTCTTCAAGATAGTATGGTTGATTACTGAAAGAAGAACAAAGAAAAACATCACATGGTTCCTGTTTTTAAGGAGTTGGAGATGGTGAAGTAGGGGCCACTTCAGTCTTTGGATCCTCCTGAGTTCACTGACACGCCACGGTGGGAAACTATCTGACTTGTAATCATTCTGATTGTTTTGGTTTTGCTCGTTGCATCTGTAGCTACAGAGTGGGATTCATTTCTAACTGTCTGAAAGCTTTCAAGCTACAAATGATTGTTCATGCCCCCATGACCTCCTCTAGTTATTACTTGGGACCTTTGGAGCAAAGACCCTAAATGAAAGAGTAAGGAGGATATGTTGCCTCAACAACTTCGAGACCACTCCCCTCACCATCACAGAAGCAGGCATGGAATGAGAAACTCTGCCCCTTTTCCCTGGCAACATAATTCTCCTAAAACAAAAAGAGAAATGAGAGAGCTAATTGTTAAGCAAGTTGAGAGGAAGACCAGCTGATCCCCAACGAGGAGGAAAAGGGGAAAAAACACTTTTCAGCCTACGTACCTTCATCTTGGCTGTCACAGTTATGGCTATAATCTATTTTGCTTAAGACTTTCTTGAAGCCTAGAGCTAATGATGATCATAACAATGTATCTTGCTTGAAGACATGTTTCTCTTTCTTAACAGGAAACTTCAGGGACTGATCTCTTACCTATGTAAATTATCTCAAGGTGTATGTTGTGGGTGTGGTTCTAGTAAGGCCTTTAAAACCTTGAGATGCTTTTTTGATCTACTATTAATGACCAACTGAAAAAGTACGTAATGTCCCACCTAAACTAGCCGAGTGGGTACTCTCTTACCCACTTCCAGCGCCTTTCACTGGAAGCTCCATCACTTTTTACTTTAATGAAGCTTAAGCTGGGTCTTTTGATCCTGAAGTAAAAATTTTGCCTTCAGAGGTCATGGATCCAACAATGTTCACTGTGTGCTATCATCTGTACCTTAACAACAACAACAAAAACCAGTGCTCACAGATTCAGCTTGTTTTGTGTGAGTTAGGATAATGCTCATCAGTTTTATCAAGTTGTTATAGTTAGGTCATGCATGAGAATGTCAATTCAAGTCAAATATTTATAGACGAAGCACTGTCTTCAAGATAGTATGGTTGATTACTGAAAGAAGAACAAAGAAAAACATCACATGGTTCCTGTTTTTAAGGAGTTGGAGATGGTGAAGTAGGGGCCACTCCCTGCATGTTTATACACACACAGTGGGCTCCTCTGAACTTTGCACAGGCCTGCTTTGCAAGTCTAATAAAAAAAGACCTCACCAAAGACAGGGTGACCCCATGCCTAGCCCAGCTCTGACATCTGGCTTTAGCTAGAAGTTGAGTATTACTAACCCCCAATATCCTAAGTCAAGTGGGCTTATAAAATGGGATAGTCATCAAGCTTGTAATACAATGAGTGAAACAAATTTTAGTTCCTAATTCTACATTTTTACAATTCAAGGAAGAGCTAAGTAATCATCAAACGTTGTAGAAATGACACACATGCGTGGACACATGCATATTCATGATAAAAATCTTAATAATACCAAAGTCCAATGGTCACTTCAGCCTTGTTTACTATTATAGTCCTAGAATTAAATTAATATTTAGTTTTTAAATAAAAATGGTAAGTCGGGAATGGAAAAGGGTTTTTTCTGTAAAAAGTCAGATGGAAAACATTTTAGATATCATGCATCGCAGGGCCTCTGTCACAATTATTCAGCTCTACTGCTATAGAATGAAAGTAGCCAGAGACAACATGTAAATAAGCAACCTTGGCTTGTGCGTCAATAAAACTTTATAGGTACTGAAATTTGAATTTTGTATATTCAGATATTTCATTTTTTTCTTCTTCTTACTATTCTTCAACTGTTAAAACAGGTAAAACCCATTTGTAGCTTGCCGGTCATACAAAACAGGTAGCAGGCTCATTTGGCGAGAGGTCATAGTTTGAATAAACTATGTTTTTTCCTATTTCCTTTTAATATTTTCAGACAGATTTATTTTCATAATTGAAAACCTCAAATGTCTTCTTATTTGTAAAAGAAAATGCTTTTATTCCCTAGCTTTTTGTAGTTTCCCTTTTTCTAAATTGTAGGTCATTGTATTGTTTCCATGAAAAAAAAACAAAAACAAATATAAAACCCTTTTTCCTTCTAAAACACCCTTTTGTTAAATATTTTGAGACAATGAATATGGCTTAGACAGCTTACCAAATTAATCTGCAGAGTTTTTTCCCAGTTTTTCTCATTATTCACTCCAGCATTATTGACCAAGATGTCCAGTCTTCCAAAGTGGTCTACAACCTTCCTAAAAGTATCTAATAAAAAATTATAAGTACATTCTTATTTTGCACATATGTTCATCACAGTCTATGCCTTGAAATGAGGTTTTAACTTATGCATTCTTCTGGTGAAAGTTACACTCAGACTTAACCCTTTTTATGCACTTAAGTAAAGTGGGCTTATAAAATGGGATAGTCATCAAGCTTGTAATACAATGAGTGAAACAAATTTTAGTTCCTAATTCTACATTTTTACAATTCAAGGAAGAGCTAAGTAATCATCAAACGTTGTAGAAATGACACACATGCGTGGACACATGCATATTCATGATAAAAATCTTAATAATACCAAAGTCCAATGGTCACTTCAGCCTTGTTTACTATTATAGTCCTAGAATTAAATTAATATTTAGTTTTTAAATAAAATGGTAAGTCGGGAATGGAAAAGGGTTTTTTCTGTAAAAAGTCAGATGGAAAACATTTTAGATATCATGCATCGCAGGGCCTCTGTCACAATTATTCAGCTCTACTGCTATAGAATGAAAGTAGCCAGAGACAACATGTAAATAAGCAACCTTGGCTTGTGCGTCAATAAAACTTTATAGGTACTGAAATTTGAATTTTGTATATTCAGATATTTCATTTTTTTCTTCTTCTTACTATTCTTCAACTGTTAAAACAGGTAAAACCCATTTGTAGCTTGCCGGTCATACAAAACAGGTAGCAGGCTCATTTGGCGAGAGGTCATAGTTTGAATAAACTATGTTTTTTCCTATTTCCTTTTAATATTTTCAGACAGATTTATTTTCATAATTGAAAACCTCAAATGTCTTCTTATTTGTAAAAGAAAATGCTTTTATTCCCTAGCTTTTTGTAGTTTCCCTTTTTCTAAATTGTAGGTCATTGTATTGTTTCCATGAAAAAAAAACAAAAACAAATATAAAACCCTTTTTCCTTCTAAAACACCCTTTTGTTAAATATTTTGAGACAATGAATATGGCTTAGACAGCTTACCAAATTAATCTGCAGAGTTTTTTCCCAGTTTTTCTCATTATTCACTCCAGCATTATTGACCAAGATGTCCAGTCTTCCAAAGTGGTCTACAACCTTCCTAAAAGTATCTAATAAAAAAAAATTATAAGTACATTCTTATTTTGCACATATGTTCATCACAGTCTATGCCTTGAAATGAGGTTTTAACTTATGCATTCTTCTGGTGAAAGTTACACTCAGACTGTAACTTACTGCCTTGTTTCTCAGTGTGGTTTGTGAGTCAGCAGCATCAATCAGAATTACCTGGGAACCTATCAGAAATGCAGAGTCTGTGGCCACCACAGACCTATGGAACCAGCATTTTAACTGCAGATGATTTGTATGCACATGAAAGGTACATAAGCACAACTTAGTGGAGTAAATTTTAAAGAGCTGAGTATGAGGACTCTTGGAAGTCAGTCTGGGCAGCCAGCATCTCTGTCCTGGAGAAGTTACTGAAGCTTTGTGGCTTAGATTATGACAAGCACCCTTTTTTAAAATAAGTCACATTATCCTCAGAAAGTGTCATATTGAACACTAGTGTATTCAGATCCATTATGAGCATTTCAATGCATCTAGTATTCTAGTAAATCAGTTTATTTTTCATTCAGTTAATTTTATTTGATTATTGTAACTTTAATGTTTGCCTTGTCTTTTCTGTTACTATAGCTTCGTATTATTAGTTGTATTAACAGTTGTTTAACCAAGCTCAGGTCTACATAGCTTCTGAGACTTGAGAGTTCCTCATTACATTGTCCAACCACATTTCCAGTCTTTGCTAACCCTCCTTCTCCAGTTAAAATGAGGCTTCACCCCTTTGTATTGAGAAACTTTATTATTTCTCAAAGTAGCCTTTTATTGATACATAGTTATATTGTTTCATTGGGTCTTCTGCCACTGGTTCTGTTTACATTACTTGAAACTACAGATAACAATGGTAGTTGTTCTTCCAAATGATAGAAATATGATCTCACATCTTGAGGCCAACATTAGGAGTCACTTGAAAAAAAAACAGATCCACACAAATGTTATATTGATTGAAATAAAGAATTCTTAACAACCACCAGACATATGGAAGAAGGCACGGATTAGTATAAATTACTATGCAAGTTAACTGCTAAAAATATAGCCAAGACTTTCTAATATGGACCCTTCACAGTACTTTTTACTGTACCAGAATGGAAAACAACAAAACAAAAACCTTTTACTTTTTCAAGGAAGTTTTATAAGGCGTCTTAAGATTTCAAACTGATTCCAGAAAAGGACCTCCAGCAGAAAACATCTAAGGAATATTATTATTATTGCATTCCATCTAAAACATGTACTACTTTTCAGAAGGGCTTCCTAGATGGCACTAGAGGTTAAAGAACTGGCCTGCCAATGCAAGAGACATGAGACATGGGTTGGATCCCTGGGTGGGGAAGATTCTCTGGAGAAGACAACCCTTTCCAGTATTCTTGCCTGGAGAATCCCATGGACAGAGGACTCTGGTGGACTACAGTACACAGGATCATACAGAATCAGTCCCTCTTCAGAACTCCACATCTACCTAGGAAACCAAGTTGTCCAATATGGACGTCTAATTGCTTCTAATCTTTGGGCTCAAGCAACTTATAAACTAGATTTTGCTGACAATCAAGTGCTGTGGCACCCTTTATAATTTGCCTGAACTCTTCCTGTTGTATTTTTTTCATCTGTAGGTCATATCCAAGAGCTTTTTCACCTCTGCATTTTATGATTTCAATGACGTCTCTTGGCCACGTGTCTACAGAGTTTTAATAGTTATAGGTAGCATTCAGTCCTGAAAATGGAAGAGCCAGTGCCAAGTTTTCCTAAAATACAAATAAACACTGATGTTCAGAAAACATGTGGCTTTCTCATTGACCATCATGCCTTCCCCTGGTCACTCATTAAGTGTCTGGATTCCTCCTCCATAATCATTTATCGTTAAGGAATGTGTTTACAGCCAAGGTACTAATTTTAAATACTGGGAAGCAAAACAATTAAGGTTAAATGTCATGTGTGAAACTACATAAATTCAGACAGAAATAGCTTTCAGATGACCTCTACTGTACCCTATTCCATCAGCAGGGCTGCTGGGATTTGACATGACTTTATCCCTGATGGAAAATATCCCGCACAGTCAGCAGAAGCTTATTCTCTGGCCAAATACATTCCTCTAGCACTGTACTTACAGGTCTCTTCTGCTCATGCTTATAATCCATGTTGAGTCTTTATATATGAGTTTAATTGCATAATTTTCTTTAAAACAATTTCCTTGAATGGTAATTTGTTTCCTTCTAACATACTGCTCCATTTTCACTCTTTCACAGAATAGTCCAACATTTTCAAAAAGAAAACACACACACACACACACACACTTGTGGTAAGACAGAGGTATTAGAGTGACCTTGATGAAAGGTTTTTGGTTCCTTAATTAAAGATGTGCCTAACAATTCACTTAGTCTTTCAAAAAAAAAAAAAAAAACTTTGTGAAATACGAATGTCTTATTATCTCATTTTTCCTCAAAAGTATATATTTTTTTCATACAGATCTGTTGGGCTTCTTTATGAACAAATCTGTTTATTGTCTACACCAATACTGTCCCTGATAGACAGTAGATTGGTCTGTTTTAAGTGTGTAGACAGAAGCACTAAGGAAAGTCTGATAGAAACTTTTCTTCTGCAATTCTAATACTGCAATACAACTAGTATTGTTTTTAACTTATTTCAAGGGGGGAAAACCAGGGAGAACATCTGGTTAAAAGAATCCAGTACGTCTGTGACAGCCCTTGACCTTGCATTCTAGCATGTTCCAAACAGAAACACTGTCACATTTGTTTGTCGACATACTCTGAATCTTCCAGCTTTCTGGGAAAAGTTGTTTGCCATACTCTCCTAGCCTGCTTTATCTTTCCAAGTTCCATCTGCAAGTTCAATCATTTAATAACTACTGAAACAGCACTATCTTGGAATACACCAAGGAATTTTGATTACATTATGTGCTGCCAAATGACTAAAAAGGATTTCTCAAGCATGCTTGGCTTTTCTTTCTGCTTAGCTTTTTTTTCTTTTTTTTAATGGCTTTGGGGATGTCAGGGGAAACCTAACAGTCAGTTATCTCTCCAGCTCAGAGGTAGCCGCTCCCCAGGAGGTAGCCTGCCGCCAACCCAGGCTGGCCGGCTGGTCGGGGCTGCCTTTTTTTCCTGGCCCAAGGCTCGTTCCGCGCTGATGGACTGATTTCCCCTAGCTTACCTCTCAATTGTTCCTGATCGGCCACATCGCATTGAATAAAGAGAGTCTTTTGAGGTTCGAATTTCTCATCCAGGGCGGCTTTACACTTGACACCTGCTTCAAGATTCCAATCGACCAGTGCTACCTACAGATGAGAGGAGAGGAATCGAGATTCTGCGCGGCTCGCAAAACAGACAGATGAACAGACCCACACAGAGACAACAGGACGCTGCTCTTTCCGACTTGAGATCTGGCAGTTTACAGATCGGGCTCTCTGCCAGCGCCTTGGGGGTCCGCTCGAGGGCGCCAGCTTGGGCAGCTCTGGAGGCGGTACAGCGGGCACCGGGGGCGCAGCCTGGGTCGCTAGCTCCAGGGCTCTGGACTGGCAGGCGGGTCTCGGGTGGCCCGTGCGCCTCGCCGCGCTTACCTTGGCGCCCTTGAGCAGCAGCGCCTCAGCGGAGGCGCGGCCGATGCCCTGGGCCGCGCCGGTCACCAGTGCCACTTTGCCGTTCACG
This sequence comes from Tragulus kanchil, assembly GCA_022376925.1. Taxonomy (NCBI): domain Eukaryota; kingdom Metazoa; phylum Chordata; class Mammalia; order Artiodactyla; family Tragulidae; genus Tragulus; species Tragulus kanchil. The sequence goes on from JAIOJX010000023.1 coordinate 137,911,467, forward strand.
TGCATGTCGCCGACTCCGCGCGATGGGCGAGCTCGGCGTCTCAGCGCGGCTGCGGCTTTTAAGGACCCTGCGCGCGCGCGCGTACAGCCGAGCCGCACTCTCCTGCCAGTGGGCGGGGATGAAACTGTCAAACACCAGCATTGTGTCACCTGGCCCTGAGCGCTCCAGTTCCGCGATCTTTGCCTGTCCGGCTTGCAGAGGAACCCAGGAGCCTCCCTCCTGCACTAGAGCACGAGACATAAATGAATAAACAGCTAAATAAACATCAATAAGCAAAGACATAAAGCGGTAAATAAACAGCTCTGCCTCTGGGGAGCTTGTGACCTAAGCTGGCTTGGGAGGAGATGATGATTTGGATGCAGGCTGGCTGGTCTAGGAGCGCGCAGAAAGGTTACTCCCCAAGGAGGGTAAAGCACGCTGAAGACCATCCCCATAAAAGGAGGAGAGAGGCTGGAGAGCCTGGATTCCTCCTCTGTGCCCAAGTCCTCCCCTCCAGTTCTACTTCCTCTCCACGTCCCCCGCTCCACGCCCCCTACTCCGCGTCTCCCCCTCCACCCCCCAGTCCCCCCCCCCCCAGGCAAAAGAAACAGATCCAAAAAAGCAGTCAAGCACAACACAATATTAGGGGTTAACCTTTGGGTTCAGTTTGTTTTTAAAGTCTCATCTTTTGAACATGGAAATGGAGATGGAGGGCGCAGAGGTGACTAACAGCGGGGTTTTGGTTTGTTTTGTTTTATCTTACTGAATGGTGCTTTTTACAAACCTGTAAAGGTGTTGGAGATGAAAAGTGCACTGTGTTTCGAACAGAAACCCCTGGATCCCATCATTTCAAGGCTCAGGAACGAGAGCAACAGGACGCTGCTCTTTCCGACTTGAGATCTGGCAGTTTACAGATCGGGCTCTCTGCCAGCGCCTTGGGGGTCCGCTCGAGGGCGCCAGCTTGGGCAGCTCTGGAGGCGGTACAGCGGGCACCGGGGGCGCAGCCTGGGTCGCTAGCTCCAGGGCTCTGGACTGGCAGGCGGGTCTCGGGTGGCCCGTGCGCCTCGCCGCGCTTACCTTGGCGCCCTTGAGCAGCAGCGCCTCAGCGGAGGCGCGGCCGATGCCCTGGGCCGCGCCGGTCACCAGTGCCACTTTGCCGTTCACGTGCATGTCGCCGACTCCGCGCGATGGGCGAGCTCGGCGTCTCAGCGCGGCTGCGGCTTTTAAGGACCCTGCGCGCGCGCGCGTACAGCCGAGCCGCACTCTCCTGCCAGTGGGCGGGGATGAAACTGTCAAACACCAGCATTGTGTCACCTGGCCCTGAGCGCTCCAGTTCCGCGATCTTTGCCTGTCCGGCTTGCAGAGGAACCCAGGAGCCTCCCTCCTGCACTAGAGCACGAGACATAAATGAATAAACAGCTAAATAAACATCAATAAGCAAAGACATAAAGCGGTAAATAAACAGCTCTGCCTCTGGGGAGCTTGTGACCTAAGCTGGCTTGGGAGGAGATGATGATTTGGATGCAGGCTGGCTGGTCTAGGAGCGCGCAGAAAGGTTACTCCCCAAGGAGGGTAAAGCACGCTGAAGACCATCCCCATAAAAGGAGGAGAGAGGCTGGAGAGCCTGGATTCCTCCTCTGTGCCCAAGTCCTCCCCTCCAGTTCTACTTCCTCTCCACGTCCCCCGCTCCACGCCCCCTACTCCGCGTCTCCCCTCCACCCCCAATCCCCCACCCCAGGCAAAAAAAACAGATCCAAAAAAGCAGTCAAGCACAACACAATATTAGGGGTTAACCTTTGGGTTCAGTTTGTTTTTAAAGTCTCATCTTTTGAACATGGAAATGGAGATGGAGGGCGCAGAGGTGACTAACAGCGGGGTTTTGGTTTGTTTTGTTTTATCTTACTGAATGGTGCTTTTTACAAACCTGTAAAGGTGTTGGAGATGAAAAGTGCACTGTGTTTCGAACAGAAACCCCTGGATCCCATCATTTCAAGGCTGGAACTTTAGGAGTCTGGCTGACATTCAGGTTTCAGATCAGGGTCAATTCTGGGTCACCCTGAGAGTGAGTGCCCTGCAAGAAGTTTCATCACTGAATACACAGGGCTTCCAGCCTTGCTGTCAGCCTCGTGAGGCACTGGTTCAATGGAATGTCTGCTGGTTGAGTCATAAAAGTTCTGGAAGCTCTGAGTTAAGTATGGGACAGAGGTCCCTGGATCTCCAGGAACTTTTACTTGAGCTGTACACTGAGATACAATCAGTTGAGGGTATTCAGCTAACTTTGTCTGTCTGTCTTGCTATCATCTGCAGGCTTCAGTTCTAATTCTGTAAACTGAAGGCCTGCTTGGCATTTGTTTTCGTGATCAAAGAATTCTCTGGGAGACAGATGGAGGTCAGGAAAAAAGCTTACACAGCAGGGATGAATTCTTGGTGGACATCTTTGCTGCTCAAAAGAGGCAGCAGAACAGGTGCCTGGCAGGCAGATGTGTATGGGGAGGTTGTGTGAAATATATGTTGTCAGAAAACCACTGAAACAAAAATCTTCATATTGAAAGAGAACAGCAGAGGATTTTAAAAAAAGCAAAGGAAAACCCAAACCTCTAGGATCACATACAGAACACAGAAGAAAAGGAAATGCTTTTCTTTATCAGGAAAGAGCTAACATAAGAGCCAGAGAAGGAGCTGCTGGTGTGACTCAGGGGAGTGCTGGAAAAGCATATGGAAAAGAAGTTTCAGGATTAAAGGAGGTGTTACTAATACAAAGTACTGGGATAAACACAGGGAAAGAAAGATGAAGAAATACTTTGAATTTTTACAGGCACTCATCAGTGTCAGCATAGTTATTTATTTTTAAATTTGATTTTTTTGTTCATTATGGATTTTTTTGGCATCAATATTTATTTTTACTTATATTTTGGCCACACCCTGTGACTCGTGGGATCTTAGTTCCCCAACCACAGGTGAAACCCAGACCCCCTGCAGTGTAAGCATGAAGTCTTAACCACTAGGTCACCAGGGAAATCCCAACATCAGTATATTTAATGAAAGGGTGAATAGTCAGACTTGGTAAGGAGGCTAGCAGTTTGCGAGGAAAAGGAGAGGAGGGGGAACAAACATTTTCTAGCCTAAATGTTTGCCATGATAACGATCTGCTCTACTGGAAATTAACTTTCCAAAAGCCCGAAATCACCCTTACTGTCTTCTGGATGCAAACTACTTCTGCATTGGGTTGTCTCATTTAGTCTTGATGTCTGGAGACCATCCTCTGGCTAGTCTTATGTTAATATTGTGGAAGCGGGTCTAGTAAGACTGTTTACAACCTTGGCAATCCTGTTAATAGCCAACCAAAAAAGTACAAAATGTCCCACCTAAATTAACTGTTCCAGGTACTCTTCTACCCACTTTCAGGGCCTTTCCCTGGAAGCTTTCTCTATCTCTTTTTACTTTAATAAAACTTTGGCTGCACGAAGTTCTGAGTGACCAAAGCCACATCTTTTGATCCTGAAGTGAGATTTTTTCCTCTGGAGGTTATGAATCTGACACCGTTCAATGTTAGCTATCTACTGTAATCTATCATATTGATGGTACAGAAACCAAATGCTGAAATTTAAGGGGAAAATGATGAGAAGGGGAACATTGCCCAGGTTCAAGACCAATATGACATGAAAAGTGATAGATTGGACAATGGTTGGAAAGACTAGTAAGCAGATGAGTTATTCATTTAAGAAAGGATGGGTCGGATTCAGGTTAAAAGGGTGCCAGTCAGAGAGTGAACACAGTAACTGAAGCAGTAAGAGGGTGGCTGGGTCAGCTATGGATTCAGACAAAGCTGGTTTAGGTCTGGTCTCTCTGCTTCTGCCTGGCTGCGTGACCTTGGGCAAGTTGCTTCAATTTTGTGCTTCAGAGTCCTTATTAGGAAGTAACAATTCCTAATTAGGAACAATTAGGAAGTAACAATTCCTATCGGACTCTTGCAGCAATGAAATTAGGTCTGGCATAAGGTAACAGCAATATTAGTTCTGATTACTTCTTGATCATTAATTCATATATATGAAATGGAGAAAAACCTGAGAAAGTTTTATTAATAGAAAGGAGGGACTAGGAGCTAGGGCACAGTTGGTACCTCACACAGTTTTCCTTCCTCTTGGTTTCCATGGTGACTATCTTTGTTCAGACCCTTTATAATTTTTCCTCTGACATCAGTAGCAACTAGACTCCTGACTTATTTCTTTGCCTCTAGATAGCATTGACATATATACACCACCATGTGTAAGACAGATAGCTAGTGGGAACCTGCTGTATGGTGCAGGGAGCTCAGGTCAGTGCTCTGTTGTGACCTAGAAGGAGGGATGGGGTGACTCATGGTGAGAGGGAGACTCGAGAGGGAGGGGATATACTTTTGCATACAGCTGATTCATGCTGTTGTACAGCAGAAACTAACACAACACTGTCAATCATCTTCCACTTAAAAAAAAAATTCCATTTCAGCTTCCACACTCCTCCCAATAAAAGTTCTAATACACAGATCTGCTCATGTCTAGACATTCCTATGCTTAAAACCCTTAAACTATCTCAACTCCTGGCATGGCATGGGAGGCCTTCCATGCCTCATATCTTTCTTGTACCCTTTTTCACAGCCTGAGAAGCTGCAAGTTAAAACCGACTTCAGATCTTTGGCATACAGGTACAGTATCTGCTCACCTGAGCATAGGCCCCTCCTGCTGTCTTCACTTGTCTTCCTACTGAGCTGGAGAACTCTATGGCGGAAACACAACTCATGTTATTGTAATTACCCTCCTGTCTCTGAGTGCCTTCTTAGGACAGCTGTGTCCTGGGCATCCAGGGCAGGGCCACCAGAGTGTGTATTTAATTCATGTTGAGTGAGGAAAAATAACAAACATGCTACGTGAGATAGGCGTTTGAGAGAAGATGGAAAATTTTGACAAGATGGTGAAAATTCCCAGATACAGGGATTACTTTTTTACACAACTGAAAAGTAAGATTGGAAAAAAAAAAATACATGGATATGATATTTTTGGAGAAGAATTTTTTGAGATTTTGAAATTAGGTCTGGCATAAGGTAACAGCAATATTAGTTCTGATTACTTCTTGATCATTAATTCATATATATGAAATGGAGAAAAACCTGAGAAAGTTTTATTAATAGAAAGGAGGGACTAGGAGCTAGGGCACAGTTGGTACCTCACACAGTTTTCCTTCCTCTTGGTTTCCATGGTGACTATCTTTGTTCAGACCCTTTATAATTTTTCCTCTGACATCAGTAGCAACTAGACTCCTGACTTATTTCTTTGCCTCTAGATAGCATTGACATATATACACCACCATGTGTAAGACAGATAGCTAGTGGGAACCTGCTGTATGGTGCAGGGAGCTCAGGTCAGTGCTCTGTTGTGACCTAGAAGGAGGGATGGGGTGACTCATGGTGAGAGGGAGACTCGAGAGGGAGGGGATATACTTTTGCATACAGCTGATTCATGCTGTTGTACAGCAGAAACTAACACAACACTGTCAATCATCTTCCACTTAAAAAAAAAATTCCATTTCAGCTTCCACACTCCTCCCAATAAAAGTTCTAATACACAGATCTGCTCATGTCTAGACATTCCTATGCTTAAAACCCTTAAACTATCTCAACTCCTGGCATGGCATGGGAGGCCTTCCATGCCTCATATCTTTCTTGTACCCTTTTTCACAGCCTGAGAAGCTGCAAGTTAAAACCGACTTCAGATCTTTGGCATACAGGTACAGTATCTGCTCACCTGAGCATAGGCCCCTCCTGCTGTCTTCACTTGTCTTCCTACTGAGCTGGAGAACTCTATGGCGGAAACACAACTCATGTTATTGTAATTACCCTCCTGTCTCTGAGTGCCTTCTTAGGACAGCTGTGTCCTGGGCATCCAGGGCAGGGCCACCCAGAGTGTGTATTTAATTCATGTTGAGTGAGGAAAAATAACAAACATGCTACGTGAGATAGGCGTTTGAGAGAAGATGGAAAATTTTGACAAGATGGTGAAAATTCCCAGATACAGGGATTACTTTTTTACACAACTGAAAAGTAAGATTGGAAAAAAAAAAATACATGGATATGATATTTTTGGAGAAGAATTTTTTGAGATTTTGTTATATTTTATATGAAAAGTACATTTTCAATTAAAACCATCAACAGGGTATTATGTACTGTTTATTTGAAAATCAAAAAAAGGTACAGTTAGTAAACAAATCCTCTAGTCTGAGGTTTTTGATAAACTTTTCTCATCTTCTGTGTTCAAACATTATTTAATTTCCTTTATATTAGCTTACTGCAATTCTATCATCAATGTAATTTATGTAATTAGAAACATAATTCTTAGCTAAAACTAGGTTAAATCAGAACAAACCATATTCATATACTTTTTTGCAAGCCTTCTTATTGATACGTTATGTTTTATTTAGTTCGTTGTACCAAGTCCTCTTAAAATAAAAATAAGAGTTAATTAACAGTCAAATTAAAAGGGATTATTTTTTCTTTAATGCAGTTGCAGGTAGTGCGTATTTACTCAGAGGCAGGCATCCCGTAAAGGTTAAATGCACCGCGTTGGATCCAGCTCCACCACCTACTGTTGTATGACCTTCAGCAAGTGTCTTAACTTCTCGAAATCTCTGCTTCCTCCTCAGTAAAATGAAGATGATGATAGTGCCTGTTTCACAAAATTCTTGTGAAGACTATACCAAGTTAAATAAATATAAGTCACGTACTGAAGCCAGTGACGGGCACAGAGCAAGTGTTATGTAAATGTTATTATCATGAAGCACTGTACATATGTAATTGCATGTATTACTTAAAACCAAACTGTGAGGCAGTTATTATTGTGATTATTTTACTGATGAGGAAAACCGGTTTGGGGAGGTTAGGGACTCTGGCCAAAGTCACTTATCTTGAAAATTGAAGGAGGTGGCTTTGATTCCAAGTGTGGCTGACTCCTGAGTGGTAATTCTTTTTTAATTAAACTTTTCTATTTTTTGAGATAATTGGAACTGAGCAGTGGTTTTCACCATGATTGAACAGTGATTTCTTTAAGAAACACAAATTGACTTTCATTCACATCAGAGTTACTTGATCACATTACATTTTCACACAGGCACTGCATTACATTTTCACACAACTTTGCTGGCTCAGCTCTGAGTTGTCAAGACGGGCCAGTCTCCACTTGATTTTCCTTTGTCCCGTGCTCCAGATGTGTCTGTGAGCACAGATGTCCCAAATGCACCTAGTCATAGGCCCCATCTTAGATATAGGTAAATCAGTCACTTGATAGATTATGATCACACATAAATCAATACAGAAATAAGCTTTTAAAAAAATTGAAACCAAAAAAGTCCTGTTGAAACAAGACAGTTTCTGTTAGTACTGGGGTGAAGAATTCTTGTCCTGGCTTTTCCTCTGCAAAGTACAGTAAAGGGACCAACCACTTTTGAATATCTACCACATTGTTATTCTTCCACTCATTTAATCCTTTTTCTGATCTTGCAAAGTAAATATTGCTTTCCTCATTTTAGCGATAAAGAAACCGAGCTCATGAAAGAGAAATAATCTGTCTTAGAATCAGGCTTTGAGATTGAGCAGCACTTCTGGGTTCAGGCCTTTGCTCCTTTCACCAAACTCAGCTCTAGAACAGACATGCTTTCAAAGGCTGTCCCCACCTTGTGCTGGTGGTGTGATCATGGACTGTTTACTCAACTTGTGTGGTCCTAAGTGTCCTGGGCTGTTAGGTGGAGAAGAAACTAACATTTGTGAAGTACCAATTACAGGGCCTGCCTTGTATACATTGACCAATAACTGAATCCTTGTTATCAGGTTCTTCCTTAATATTCATGTTTATTTCTAGATTTAGAGATAAAAACAGTTAAAAATAGAAAAAAAATGATGATAAGGATGGATTTTCTGCTCCAGAACACAAGTGAGATACTTCTAACTTTTCACAGTACTAGTCTGCTTGGGTCACCCTAATAAAACACCACAGACTCTGTGGCTTCAACAAGATACTTATTTTCACAGCTCTGGAAGCTGGAAGTTCAATATCAAGGTGTTGGCAATTGTAGTTTCTTCTGAGGCCTCTCTCCTGTGTTTGCAGATGACTGTCTTCTCCTTATGTTCTTGTGCTGCCTTTCTCTGTGTGTACACATTGCTGGGATCTCCCAGGGTCTCCCTAATTTCTGGTTCTTATAAGGATATCACTTATATTGGATTAGGGCCCTACCTTTATGGACTTATTTAAACTTATTCCCCCTCTTTAAAGGGCCTATCTCTAAATACAATCACATTTGGAGGTCCTGGAGATTTGGGTTCCAACAGATGAATTTATGGGTGGTGGAAGGAGACAGTTTAACCCTTAAGAGATTTTCCAGTTTGGAAATGGAAGTCTTTTCATTGACTACACCAAACCTTGTAGTTACATTTGAGTTAGTACTGGGGTGAAGAATTCTTGTCCTGGCTTTTCCTCTGCAAAGTACAGTAAAGGGACCAACCACTTTTGAATATCTACCACATTGTTATTCTTCCACTCATTTAATCCTTTTCTGATCTTGCAAAGTAAATATTGCTTTCCTCATTTTAGCGATAAAGAAACCGAGCTCATGAAAGAGAAATAATCTGTCTTAGAATCAGGCTTTGAGATTGAGCAGCACTTCTGGGTTCAGGCCTTTGCTCCTTTCACCAAACTCAGCTCTAGAACAGACATGCTTTCAAAGGCTGTCCCCACCTTGTGCTGGTGGTGTGATCATGGACTGTTTACTCAACTTGTGTGGTCCTAAGTGTCCTGGGCTGTTAGGTGGAGAAGAAACTAACATTTGTGAAGTACCAATTACAGGGCCTGCCTTGTATACATTGACCAATAACTGAATCCTTGTTATCAGGTTCTTCCTTAATATTCATGTTTATTTCTAGATTTAGAGATAAAAACAGTTAAAAATAGAAAAAAAATGATGATAAGGATGGATTTTCTGCTCCAGAACACAAGTGAGATACTTCTAACTTTTCACAGTACTAGTCTGCTTGGGTCACCCTAATAAAACACCACAGACTCTGTGGCTTCAACAAGATACTTATTTTCACAGCTCTGGAAGCTGGAAGTTCAATATCAAGGTGTTGGCAATTGTAGTTTCTTCTGAGGCCTCTCTCCTGTGTTTGCAGATGACTGTCTTCTCCTTATGTTCTTGTGCTGCCTTTCTCTGTGTGTACACATTGCTGGGATCTCCCAGGGTCTCCCTAATTTCTGGTTCTTATAAGGATATCACTTATATTGGATTAGGGCCCTACCTTTATGGACTTATTTAAACTTATTCCCCCTCTTTAAAGGGCCTATCTCTAAATACAATCACATTTGGAGGTCCTGGAGATTTGGGTTCCAACAGATGAATTTATGGGTGGTGGAAGGAGACAGTTTAACCCTTAAGAGATTTTCCAGTTTGGAAATGGAAGTCTTTTCATTGACTACACCAAACCTTGTAGATACATTTGAGGTTGAGTTAGTCTTGTGACTTGTAACTGACAAGACATCCCATTTTCCTTTGTGTGGTAAGATCTGGAAGGCAAGGGTAAGGGGAGCAGTGTTGAGAAAGGGGAGAAGAGTTAAATGGCCAAGATCACAGCTACTAAATACTCACATGGTGGTCATCTCTGATGGGTAGTGGAGACAAAGAAGAATTTCTCACTTGCGGATAGTCTAAGGATTGACGGGGAGGGATCTCTGAACAGTTGCTTCGCTCTGCCTTCCACTATTGATTGGCATCAGTTGTCACTCTAAAGTAACCTCTACTTGATACATTATGCTTACACAATGTGTACCATTTAGTTGATAAATATTTCTTGGGCACAAAATACACATCCTGTACAAGAACACAAGACACGCAGTAAATAAAACAAATAGTTCTGCCTCCGTAGAGCTCAGCTGGCTGGAGAGGCAGGTGATAATTTGAATGTGCAGACTAGTTAAAGAGCACATGTCAGAGGATTTAACATCGTAAGGTAGGGTGGGAGAGGTAGTCCACTTTGTGTATCTGTGCTCAGTCGTGTTTGATTCTGCAAGCCCCTGGACTATAGTTCACGAGGCTCCTTGTCAGTGGAATTTTCCGGGGAAGAATATTGGAGTGGGTTGCCATTTCCTTCTCAAAGACACCTTCCCAACTCAGGGATCTAACCTGTGTCTCCTGCATCTCCTGCATTGGCAGGAGGATTCTTTACCTCTTAGCCATCTGAGAAATTCTGTACTATTTCTCCCGAAACCAGACAGATGTTTAGTAGTGCAGAGAGGGAAAGAAAGGGTAGTGCACACAGTGATCTGAAGGTTCAAGGTAATAGAAGAAACAAGAACAATGAAAAGAAAGACTAGAGTTTGGGATGATGGTAGGGTTGAATTAAAAGCAGAAGGTAAGGCTGGAGAAAAAGTCGAGAAGCAGACCCCAGGAACCTTGGAAGTCATAAAATGAACTTCAAATTTCACTCTCAGACAGTAACAAAGCACTGAATGCCTTTAAAAACCAGAGTGCTCTCAGATTTAAATGTTTAAAAGTTTATCTTTAGAAAAATTATGTTCAAATGTTAAAGTCATGACTAAGAAATTTCTCTGCGAGGTTGAGTTAGTCTTGTGACTTGTAACTGACAAGACATCCCATTTTCCTTTGTGTGGTAAGATCTGAAAGGCAAGGGTAAGGGCAGTGTTGAGAAAGGGGAGAAGAGTTAAATGGCCAAGATCACAGCTACTAAATACTCACATGGTGGTCATCTCTGATGGGTAGTGGAGACAAAGAAGAATTTCTCACTTGCGGATAGTCTAAGGATTGACGGGGAGGGATCTCTGAACAGTTGCTTCGCTCTGCCTTCCACTATTGATTGGCATCAGTTGTCACTCTAAAGTAACCTCTACTTGATACATTATGCTTACACAATGTGTACCATTTAGTTGATAAATATTTCTTGGGCACAAAATACACATCCTGTACAAGAACACAAGACACGCAGTAAATAAAACAAATAGTTCTGCCTCCGTAGAGCTCAGCTGGCTGGAGAGGCAGGTGATAATTTGAATGTGCAGACTAGTTAAAGAGCACATGTCAGAGGATTTAACATCGTAAGGTAGGGTGGGAGAGGTAGTCCACTTTGTGTATCTGTGCTCAGTCGTGTTTGATTCTGCAAGCCCCTGGACTATAGTTCACGAGGCTCCTTGTCAGTGGAATTTTCCGGGGAAGAATATTGGAGTGGGTTGCCATTTCCTTCTCAAAGACACCTTCCCAACTCAGGGATCTAACCTGTGTCTCCTGCATCTCCTGCATTGGCAGGAGGATTCTTTACCTCTTAGCCATCTGAGAAATTCTGTACTATTTCTCCCGAAACCAGACAGATGTTTAGTAGTGCAGAGAGGGAAAGAAAGGGTAGTGCACACAGTGATCTGAAGGTTCAAGGTAATAGAAGAAACAAGAACAATGAAAAGAAAGACTAGAGTTTGGGATGATGGTAGGGTTGAATTAAAAGCAGAAGGTAAGGCTGGAGAAAAAGTCGAGAAGCAGACCCCAGGAACCTTGGAAGTCATAAAATGAACTTCAAATTTCACTCTCAGACAGTAACAAAGCACTGAATGCCTTTAAAAACCAGAGTGCTCTCAGATTTAAATGTTTAAAAGTTTATCTTTAGAAAAATTATGTTCAATATTGGTTAAATGTTTGATGGAGATGTACAATGAGCTAAGAGCAATTCCTCTGCTGTTGAAAACTAAATTTTTCTCCACTTTTTCAGTTAACAATATGCATGCATAAAGATTATTAGAGAACAAATGCTGAACAATTAAGAGAATCTTCTGATATAAGAGTAAGCTGGAATACTAATGGAATGGAATGCGAAGCTCAAAATACAGTGACACTCAAACCTTGATAAAAATTATATGTATAGTTTATGAAAAAGGAACTGTGAAAAGAAATCTAGCAATGCTTTAATGGTGATAGTTTTTTAGTGGTGAGATTTGGGATAATTGCTATTTTCTTCTTTATCATATTATTTACTAAAGAGAATATATATGTATATATTTATTTACATACACATATAGATATGCATATATATATGTATACATATATAAATATGCCATGTGTATACATACAATTTAGAATACTTTGGAATGTGTATATGTACACATATACATACATACATACATACATACATACATATATATACATATATATAAATGCACATACATCTAATTTGGAATAATCTTTGGAATACAAATATATATATATATACAATTTGGAATATTTTCATTGCTCTATGATTTTGTGTAGTGGACCATAGTCCAAATAAAGGATTCATTGGGCATTTTTTAAGAAGTATACTTAATTCCACTTGGGGAATGGGTGGCAGTCGATGCAAAAAAAGATCACTGCATTTATCTCTCTTCAATTGCAAGTTAGGGATTGGGAGGCCAATCCGGTGGGAAGCAAAGCAAAGAATCCTTCATGCGAAACCAGACAGATGTTTAGTAGTGCAGAGAGGGAAAGAAAGGGTAGTGCACACAGTGATCTGAAGGTTCAAGGTAATAGAAGAAACAAGAACAATGAAAAGAAAGACTAGAGTTTGGGATGATGGTAGGGTTGAATTAAAAGCAGAAGGTAAGGCTGGAGAAAAAGTCGAGAAGCAGACCCCAGGAACCTTGGAAGTCATAAAATGAACTTCAAATTTCACTCTCAGACAGTAACAAAGCACTGAATGCCTTTAAAAACCAGAGTGCTCTCAGATTTAAATGTTTAAAAGTTTATCTTTAGAAAAATTATGTTCAATATTGGTTAAATGTTTGATGGAGATGTACAATGAGCTAAGAGCAATTCCTCTGCTGTTGAAAACTAAATTTTTCTCCACTTTTTCAGTTAACAATATGCATGCATAAAGATTATTAGAGAACAAATGCTGAACAATTAAGAGAATCTTCTGATATAAGAGTAAGCTGGAATACTAATGGAATGGAATGCGAAGCTCAAAATACAGTGACACTCAAACCTTGATAAAAATTATATGTATAGTTTATGAAAAAGGAACTGTGAAAAGAAATCTAGCAATGCTTTAATGGTGATAGTTTTTTAGTGGTGAGATTTGGGATAATTGCTATTTTCTTCTTTATCATATTATTTACTAAAGAGAATATATATGTATATATTTATTTACATACACATATAGATATGCATATATATATGTATACATATATAAATATGCCATGTGTATACATACAATTTAGAATACTTTGGAATGTGTATATGTACACATATACATACATACATACATACATACATACATATATATACATATATATAAATGCACATACATCTAATTTGGAATAATCTTTGGAATACAAATATATATATATATACAATTTGGAATATTTTCATTGCTCTATGATTTTGTGTAGTGGACCATAGTCCAAATAAAGGATTCATTGGGCATTTTTTAAGAAGTATACTTAATTCCACTTGGGGAATGGGTGGCAGTCGATGGCAAGCAAAAAAGATCAACTGCATTTATCTCTCTTCATATTGACAGAGTCTAGGGATTTGGGAGGACCAATCCTGGTGGGGACAGCAAGAGCAGGGAAGAATCCTTCATGACACTGACCACAGGAATCCAGCTGACAGGAAAGAAAGGGGGCAAAGCGTGTCAGGGAAACCTCTTGGGCCAACCACCTTTGCATTGGATTCCTTCCTGTTTTCGAGTTTGTGACATTCTTCATAAGCGAAAAGAAAAATTACGTTGTGTATAATGGTGGATGTTAGGGTTTTTACTTGAGTTTTTAAGCTTGGGGAAGGAAACTTCTTTGTACTTGGCTGAGCTGTTTTATCTTTGGGAGGTTATTTCTTCTTTCTAAATTTTTTAAGTAGTGTTCTAGAAAATCTTATAGGACTGGCCCATTTAAAATGTCTTATTTGTTTTGATTGAAGCACAGTTGCTATGTGGTATTATATAAGCCACAGGTATACAATAGAGTAACACAATTTTTCAGGGTTATACTCCATTTATAACTATACAATATTGGCTATATTTCCTGCACTGGCAACATACCCTTGTAGATAATTTTATACCTGGTAGCTTGGACTTTTTATTTGGCAATTTAACCATCCTGGTCACGGAAGGATAATCAGATTAGTCTTTCTTAGTTTCACAGTATGATGGGGAGAATGAAATGCAAGTTTCCTGCACTGAAGATTTCCTGTGTAATTTTTAGACCCTCCCATGTACTGTGGAGAAAATACTTCCCCATTCCTGTGATTCTCCTGTGGGAGGACTTACAGACAGGAAGACTTCTAGAAGGTTCTAGCAAAACTGATCTATGCTTCCATATGCTCAAATGTACAAACAAAGTCTTCTATGGAGGAAAGATTTAAGAGCTCAGAAGTGTATATGCTGCTCATGTGCCATTAGTCATTTGAGATTTTTTTTTTTTTTTCAGTTGTCAGAACAGGCCCAGCTGTGTAGCATCTAGTAATGGTAGAGGACAACTTTCAGAAAAATTCATTGCCTAGACTTGCAAGAGACTTTTCAAATACATTTTCCATGTTTTGTAAATTTGGGTGTTTTTTTTGAAACAATCAATTTAATGGCCTTTATAAATGAAGGTTGAAAACTGTTCCTCAGTGAATCTATTTTCGGTTCTAAGAATTAAAATACGCAACAGAAAACCAGGTCAGAACCTTCTAGGACCTATGACTTGGAAGTTGGAGAATTTGCCCTCATGTAGGCTTTGTGGATATTTGGAAAGTGATTCCTCAGTTTTCTGGTCCTTAAGGTTAGGGAAGGCGGGGAAACTCCTCCCTACCCCAGTCTTCTTCCTTCTCTCTCTCTCTCTTATCTCTCTTTCCTCTCTCTTCTTTCTTTCTCCATACTCGCTCTAAGCCAGGCTTATAATTTCTTAAAAATAGGAAACAAAGAATGGGAGTAGGACAGGGAACTGAACTTCCTGGGTTGTGGGGGGTGGGGTGGGGTGGGATTTTTGGTTTGGTGATTCTGATTGTGCAGGTGCAGGGCAGGATCCTCAGAGGCCCTTGAGTCCTAGCTAAGGCGGGAGGTGCAGAGAGGGGCAGAGCCAGGCCTCAGGGATTCACTCCTGTCCACACCGCTTACCACGCGTTCTCTGCTCTTGAAATACTGGTTAAGATCAGTGATGAATTATAACCACATAGTTAGAGTCATTTGAAAGAAAAAAATAGGAAGGCCTAGTTATAACATTTTCAAATACTATGAAATTTGCAATGTAGGTCTCATTTATCTTGGATCTAGTAACATTAACACATAATGTATATTAGGGTAAGAAATCTGGACTGGCCATCTTTATATTACAGGCCCACAATCAGGCACATTTATTTCAAATGGGGACAACTAAGCTAACTTTTAGGTTGCATAAAAACATAAAGTTAGTGTCCTTGACCCAGAACCATTAACATTTATGAACTCACTTCCTGATGATGACCTAGAAATAATGGTTAGTTATGTGCTAATTTATTGAGTACATTTCAGGCATATTCTCTCTTTGATCTGGGAACACACTGGAACTTCTGGAGCTCTATCTGATAAAAGCAGCCTTCTACTTTCTCATTTTCTCTTTGATTCACAAAAGGCCATAAATAATTGGAGAAGTTAGGCAAGTGTATTTTTCCAGACACCCCTTAAATATGTTGTAGTTTGTTTTATTTTGTTAAATATATTTGGACAGGTCTAGATAACTGAAATGATCAGGTTCTTTCACTGAAAACAAACACTGAGGTTGTCTTTTGGGACTTTTAACTTTTGGGTAAATACGCTACCT
Organism: Tragulus kanchil; assembly: GCA_022376925.1. Classification (NCBI taxonomy): domain Eukaryota; kingdom Metazoa; phylum Chordata; class Mammalia; order Artiodactyla; family Tragulidae; genus Tragulus; species Tragulus kanchil. The sequence goes on from JAIOJX010000023.1 coordinate 137,927,273, forward strand.
CCCTCTGCTTTAGAATTTAGTTTTCTTAATTGTTCTTAGACTTGGAACTGATGAGATGAGACTTTATATTATGCTGTCTAAATAACAGAGGAAGTTAGTGATGGAGAAAGTCTTACTGACAGGCCTTATGGGTTTTAACAGTAACTATGCAAGTAACTTGGTATCTTATGGAATTAGGGTCAATATTCTGGCTTAGAAAGTGAGAGAGGACAGAGGCAAAGGCTGAAGGAAGAAGGAAGAAAGGAGTGAAGGGAGGTTGGGAAGGAGGGAGAACATATGGAAAGAAGGGGAAAAGTTCAGAGGAAGGTACACATAATTAGATAAAGTTAAAATCCAGATCTTTTGGTAGGGTTCCCTAGTAATCTTTTTTCATGGAATGATAATTGTATTTCTTTTTAACATTTCAGACTTTAAGCTTCTTATTTTGTATCAGGATATAGACAATTAACAATGTTGTGTTAGTTTCAGGTGAATAATGAAGGGACTCAGACTTGAAGGGACTTGTTAGTTATCCATTTTAAATGCAGCAGTGTGTCCATGTCAATCACAAACTCTCTAACTATCCCTTACCACATCCTTCCTCTCTGGAAATCATAAATTCATTTTCTAAATCTGTGAATCTGTTTCTGTTTTGTAAATAGGTTCATTTGTATCCGTTCTTTTTATTTTTTATTATTTTTTTTACAGAGTTTTCTTGTTTCCTGCCAAACATCAATATGAATCAGTCATAAGTATGCGTATGCCCGCTTCTTTTTTAGACTTTGCACACATGAGATCCATATATTTCTTCTTCTCTGTCTGACTTTTCAGTGTCTATGTCATCCATGTTGCTATAAATGGCATTATCTCATTCTTTTAAACTAGTTTTTTTTCTATGCATTTCATATTTCTCTTTTCGGCCTAACTAATTCTACTTTCTCATTCTTTTGATTCACAAAAGGCCATAAATAATTGGAGAAGTTAGGCAAGTGTATTTTTCCAGACACCCCTTAAATATGTTGTAGTTTGTTTTATTTTGTTAAATATATTTGGACAGGTCTAGATAACTGAAATGATCAGGTTCTTTCACTGAAAACAAACACTGAGGTTGTCTTTTGGGACTTTTAACTTTTGGGTAAATACGCTACCTCCCTCTGCTTTAGAATTTAGTTTTCTTAATTGTTCTTAGACTTGGAACTGATGAGATGAGACTTTATATTATGCTGTCTAAATAACAGAGGAAGTTAGTGATGGAGAAAGTCTTACTGACAGGCCTTATGGGTTTTAACAGTAACTATGCAAGTAACTTGGTATCTTATGGAATTAGGGTCAATATTCTGGCTTAGAAAGTGAGAGAGGACAGAGGCAAAGGCTGAAGGAAGAAGGAAGAAAGGAGTGAAGGGAGGTTGGGAAGGAGGGAGAACATATGGAAAGAAGGGGAAAAGTTCAGAGGAAGGTACACATAATTAGATAAAGTTAAAATCCAGATCTTTTGGTAGGGTTCCCTAGTAATCTTTTTTCATGGAATGATAATTGTATTTCTTTTTAACATTTCAGACTTTAAGCTTCTTATTTTGTATCAGGATATAGACAATTAACAATGTTGTGTTAGTTTCAGGTGAATAATGAAGGGACTCAGACTTGAAGGGACTTGTTAGTTATCCATTTTAAATGCAGCAGTGTGTCCATGTCAATCACAAACTCTCTAACTATCCCTTACCACATCCTTCCTCTCTGGAAATCATAAATTCATTTTCTAAATCTGTGAATCTGTTTCTGTTTTGTAAATAGGTTCATTTGTATCCGTTCTTTTTATTTTTTATTATTTTTTTTACAGAGTTTTCTTGTTTCCTGCCAAACATCAATATGAATCAGTCATAAGTATGCGTATGCCCGCTTCTTTTTTAGACTTTGCACACATGAGATCCATATATTTCTTCTTCTCTGTCTGACTTTTCACTTAGTATGACAGTGTCTATGTCATCCATGTTGCTATAAATGGCATTATCTCATTCTTTTAAATAGCTAAGCAATATCCATTGTATATATTTACTCATCTTCTTTATTTAATAGCATTATTTTTAAATGACATATTTCATGGAAGGGAGTATCTTATTTCAATTATTTGTATTTTTACTTAAAAAAAAACCCTCTTTCTAATTATTTCCTTAATTTAAGTTCCAAAAAGCAAAAGTTCTGGGTTAGAAGGGTATACCAGATCACATTTCCAAAAGCATGACACCAATGTACACTCCCACCAACTGGTATAAAAGTGATAATTTTCCTACTAAGAATGTCGCACTTTTAAATCTTTGCTAATTTTGAGCAAAGAAAAATTATACAGCTGATTGTATGTGAATTTTGTATATCTTTACTGCTTGTGTAGCTGGATATTTTATGCAGGGTGTATATAGAGGTGGTGGATGTGTTCTTTAGAATGGTTATGATGGTTTCAAGGATTTATACATACATCATACAAACCCACTTGTACACTAATTATGTGCAGTCTGTAGGATGTTAGATGTCAACAGGACTTTTTAAAACATAGCTCAGTAAAAGTTTGGATCTATTTTTTTCACCCCAGAAACCAGTGGCCTTGGCAAGCTTATAATTACTTGACCTTCTGTCTCTCTGTGCCTTGGGATAGCAGCCCTTCTTAGCAGCTGGCCACATTGGCAAGCAGTAAAGATCATTTCTATCTGAGTCAATAAAGTTCTGTCTGCATAATAAAAGACTAAGGGATTTCCCTCTCCTCTGTTTTCATTTTCTTGACTGTGCAGCCATAGCCTTAAGGTGAACAGTCCAGAGGCTATGGAAATAAACAAACTCTTATTTGCTCTGACAATGACCTTAGCTCCAGGAAGAGTCCCAGTATGAAGTATACACACTTATCTTTTATAGACTTAGTCACTGGGACATCTGTTTTTTCTACAAACATCAATATGAATCAGTCATAAGATGCGTATGCCGCTTCTCTTTTAGACTTTGCACACATGAGATCCATATATTTCTTCTTCTCTGTCTGACTTTTCACTTAGTATGACAGTGTCTATGTCATCCATGTTGCTATAAATGGCATTATCTCATTCTTTTAAATAGCTAAGCAATATCCATTGTATATATTTACTCATCTTCTTTATTTAATAGCATTATTTTTAAATGACATATTTCATGGAAGGGAGTATCTTATTTCAATTATTTGTATTTTTACTTAAAAAAAAACCCTCTTTCTAATTATTTCCTTAATTTAAGTTCCAAAAAGCAAAAGTTCTGGGTTAGAAGGGTATACCAGATCACATTTCCAAAAGCATGACACCAATGTACACTCCCACCAACTGGTATAAAAGTGATAATTTTCCTACTAAGAATGTCGCACTTTTAAATCTTTGCTAATTTTGAGCAAAGAAAAATTATACAGCTGATTGTATGTGAATTTTGTATATCTTTACTGCTTGTGTAGCTGGATATTTTATGCAGGGTGTATATAGAGGTGGTGGATGTGTTCTTTAGAATGGTTATGATGGTTTCAAGGATTTATACATACATCATACAAACCCACTTGTACACTAATTATGTGCAGTCTGTAGGATGTTAGATGTCAACAGGACTTTTTAAAACATAGCTCAGTAAAAGTTTGGATCTATTTTTTTCACCCCAGAAACCAGTGGCCTTGGCAAGCTTATAATTACTTGACCTTCTGTCTCTCTGTGCCTTGGGATAGCAGCCCTTCTTAGCAGCTGGCCACATTGGCAAGCAGTAAAGATCATTTCTATCTGAGTCAATAAAGTTCTGTCTGCATAATAAAAGACTAAGGGATTTCCCTCTCCTCTGTTTTCATTTTCTTGACTGTGCAGCCATAGCCTTAAGGTGAACAGTCCAGAGGCTATGGAAATAAACAAACTCTTATTTGCTCTGACAATGACCTTAGCTCCAGGAAGAGTCCCAGTATGAAGTATACACACTTATCTTTTATAGACTTAGTCACTGGGACATCTGTGGATACACTTTCAGAAAAGGCACCTATACACTCTAGAGTTCAGTGCAGTCAGCTCCACGCCCTGTTAATCATATGCAGTGTCTCTGCATCACTTATGGTTTCAGCCTGGCCCCTGTCGTCTTACCACAAGTCATCCTAGCCAACCAAATTCTGGACATCGGAGTGCACGCTCCTTTGCAGTACCTGGAAACAGCTCTCCCCCTGTATGCTGAGTGCTATGTGACATCTCTTGGGAAAAAGACAATCAATTCATCCTTATCCTGGAAACACTAGAGCTTGTCACAACTTTCCCCTCCTCAAGGTGATCCTTGGACCCTCAAAACACCATGGCACCCACAACACAAAATAGAACCACAGAGTCCTGTAGTCTTTCCTAGTTGACTTTTGTCAGCAATTAGAAACTGAAAGAATATGTAACTCTTTGCAAGTTGCCAGCAATATCCAGACTGGGTCTTCTTAGCCAAAATGGGGTCAGAGCCATGTCCTAACTAGTCAGAAAGAAGAAATGAGCTCTCCCTAAGAGATGTTAGGTATATTAAATGTGAAAATTTGATTTTTTATATTTTCAACTTATGATGGGTTTATAGGGACATAACCCCATTGTAGGTCAAGGGAGATCTATATAGTTAACTGATCTTTGCCAGAGGAGCAGAGACAATGTAATGGCACACAGATAGTCATTTCAACAAACCATGCTGGAACAGCTGGACATGTGAACAAATGAACAGGCACAGATCTTCACAGTGCCCTTCACAAAACTATGTGATGTCAAATGGCCTTGGCAAGCTTATAATTACTTGACCTTCTGTCTCTCTGTGCCTTGGGATAGCAGCCCTTCTTAGCAGCTGGCCACATTGGCAAGCAGTAAAGATCATTTCTATCTGAGTCAATAAAGTTCTGTCTGCATAATAAAAGACTAAGGGATTTCCCTCTCCTCTGTTTTCATTTTCTTGACTGTGCAGCCATAGCCTTAAGGTGAACAGTCCAGAGGCTATGGAAATAAACAAACTCTTATTTGCTCTGACAATGACCTTAGCTCCAGGAAGAGTCCCAGTATGAAGTATACACACTTATCTTTTATAGACTTAGTCACTGGGACATCTGTGGATACACTTTCAGAAAAGGCACCTATACACTCTAGAGTTCAGTGCAGTCAGCTCCACGCCCTGTTAATCATATGCAGTGTCTCTGCATCACTTATGGTTTCAGCCTGGCCCCTGTCGTCTTACCACAAGTCATCCTAGCCAACCAAATTCTGGACATCGGAGTGCACGCTCCTTTGCAGTACCTGGAAACAGCTCTCCCCCTGTATGCTGAGTGCTATGTGACATCTCTTGGGAAAAAGACAATCAATTCATCCTTATCCTGGAAACACTAGAGCTTGTCACAACTTTCCCCTCCTCAAGGTGATCCTTGGACCCTCAAAACACCATGGCACCCACAACACAAAATAGAACCACAGAGTCCTGTAGTCTTTCCTAGTTGACTTTTGTCAGCAATTAGAAACTGAAAGAATATGTAACTCTTTGCAAGTTGCCAGCAATATCCAGACTGGGTCTTCTTAGCCAAAATGGGGTCAGAGCCATGTCCTAACTAGTCAGAAAGAAGAAATGAGCTCTCCCTAAGAGATGTTAGGTATATTAAATGTGAAAATTTGATTTTTGATATTTTCAACTTATGATGGGTTTATAGGGACATAACCCCATTGTAGGTCAAGGGAGATCTATATAGTTAACTGATCTTTGACAGAGGAGCAAAGACAATGTAATGGCACAAAGATAGTCATTTCAACAAACCATGCTGGAACAGCTGGACATGTGTGAACAAATGAACAGGCACAGATCTTCACAGTGCCCTTCACAAAAACTAATTCAAAAGGATCACAGGCTTACATGGAAAAGGAAAAATTACTTAAAAGAGGTACAAATCTAGGTTGACCTAGGGTTTGATCATGACTTTATACATCCAGCATGATTCATGAAAGATGGATTGATTACCTGGAAATCAAGAGGCTTTTGAACTTGCACCTCCAGATCTACAAGCATTCTCCCTACTTGCCTGTCAGTCATCTTCTTTTCCCTGTTCCTTATCTTTTCTGGGCTCCCCATGTGGCTCAGTGGTAAAGAATCTGCCTACTATGCAGGAGATCCAGATTCGATCTCTGAGGTCAGGAAGATCCCCTGGAGTAGGAAATAGCTATCCATCCCAGTGTTCTTGCCTGGAAAATATCATAGACAGAGCAGCCTGGCAGGCTACAGTCCCTGACCCCATGGGGTCACAGACGTGACTGAGCAACTGAGCAGGCACACACATCTTTTCTAGAATCCACAACCCGTTAGTGTAATACCTTCTTGCCAATTCCCTTAGCTCCATTGTTCATCTACTGGCTCTGTAATGACGAATCTACCCAGCTTCCCTATTTTCAAATTCAGACTGCTCGGGTGCTATGAGGGAAAATCATCAGCTCTAATGAGAGGAGAGACCCTCTTTGCTATCCTTTCTCTCATGCCTACTTCTCTGTCCAATGGTAATAATTCAAAGATCCAAAGTCTCTGCTAACCCTTTTTTTGTTGTTGTTAATTTTGGCCTCCTTTTATTGATTTTTTATTTATTTATTTTTCATTCATCTTTATTCTTCGACCTGTGTGGGCCTCACATTGGAGTGATCTCTCTCGTTGCAGAGCACCGGCTCTGGATGCATGCGCTCCAGAGCGTTGGCTCGTAATTGGACACACCAGTCCAGCCACTCTGTGGCATTTGTGATCTTCTTGGGCCAGGGATGGAAACAGTGCCCCCTGCACTGCAAGGTGGACTCTCTACCCACTGGACCACCAGGGAAGCCCTCTGCTAGCCCTTCTATTGCTATACTTTTCCTTTCACTGTCAGGAGGAAACCTTTCACTTTCTCTGAAAGCATTAAGTGGAACTTCCTCTCTTATTGTCAACATACCTGTGACTTTTACTTCCTTTCTCCTTACATCCAGATCACGCTAGCAAAGTCACTTGTTTGGCATAATTCTATATTCTAAAATCTAGTCCTAACTTCAGGAAATGCTAGTTCACTATTTATCTGGTTTCTTTCCCCCTTGTATTCAGTTCCTCTTTCTCTGCTGGCATCAATCCTATGTAAAAATTTTTCCAATTTCTTTTCTGTTGAATTAGAAAAAATAACCTCTTGTTGTCATATTTAGTTAATTATTTTGATATTGCTGTATATTCATTATATGAAATCTATCGCTCCCCACTTAGTATTCAATCCATTAAATTAAAAATTATGATTTACTTATAATAAAAACATTTTTTATTATCTGTCTTACCTACTTCTGGAAGGGATATAACACAAGGGTAGGAATTTGGGTCTGCTTTGATTCTGATGTATCTAAAGCCTAAACAAGCTCATCTTTCTTTTGAAAGAACTCCATTTCTTGCCAATTCCCTTAGCTCCATTGTTCATCTACTGGCTCTGTAATGACGAATCTACCCAGCTTCCCTATTTTCAAATTCAGACTGCTCGGGTGCTATGAGGGAAAATCATCAGCTCTAATGAGAGGAGAGACCCTCTTTGCTATCCTTTCTCTCATGCCTACTTCTCTGTCCAATGGTAATAATTCAAAGATCCAAAGTCTCTGCTAACCCTTTTTTTGTTGTTGTTAATTTTGGCCTCCTTTTATTGATTTTTTATTTATTTATTTTTCATTCATCTTTATTCTTCGACCTGTGTGGGCCTCACATTGGAGTGATCTCTCTCGTTGCAGAGCACCGGCTCTGGATGCATGCGCTCCAGAGCGTTGGCTCGTAATTGGACACACCAGTCCAGCCACTCTGTGGCATTTGTGATCTTCTTGGGCCAGGGATGGAAACAGTGCCCCCTGCACTGCAAGGTGGACTCTCTACCCACTGGACCACCAGGGAAGCCCTCTGCTAGCCCTTCTATTGCTATACTTTTCCTTTCACTGTCAGGAGGAAACCTTTCACTTTCTCTGAAAGCATTAAGTGGAACTTCCTCTCTTATTGTCAACATACCTGTGACTTTTACTTCCTTTCTCCTTACATCCAGATCACGCTAGCAAAGTCACTTGTTTGGCATAATTCTATATTCTAAAATCTAGTCCTAACTTCAGGAAATGCTAGTTCACTATTTATCTGGTTTCTTTCCCCCTTGTATTCAGTTCCTCTTTCTCTGCTGGCATCAATCCTATGTAAAAATTTTTCCAATTTCTTTTCTGTTGAATTAGAAAAAATAACCTCTTGTTGTCATATTTAGTTAATTATTTTGATATTGCTGTATATTCATTATATGAAATCTATCGCTCCCCACTTAGTATTCAATCCATTAAATTAAAAATTATGATTTACTTATAATAAAAACATTTTTTATTATCTGTCTTACCTACTTCTGGAAGGGATATAACACAAGGGTAGGAATTTGGGTCTGCTTTGATTCTGATGTATCTAAAGCCTAAACAAGCTCATCTTTCTTTTGAAAGAACTCCATTTCTTGCACATCATAAAAGGCCACAAATTTAGAAAAGCCCACACAGCAACAAAGGTCCAGCACAACTGAAAGAACAAAATATATATCCATATATATAGTTTGAATATAACCTATTAGTGCAATAAATTCATTATAAAAGTTATTAAAAAGTTCACATTGAAGGCTCAAATAAACACTACTAGGACTAAGCATGAAACTATTTCCTTGCATGCACATCTACAGCGAATATTTGCAGGCTACTGACAGGTATAACAAGCATGTTTAGAAGTAGAGAAGATTCACTATGGAAAGACTAGCTTTGTCAAGTAATGATTATTGGCAGTGTGTCAGAAATGTAAAGAATCTGAGACATTCAAACTACAGCTCAGTCAAATTAATCTTAATATGCTGACATTAGAGTTTTTAACTACTCTAATGGCAGTCATAAAGTTTGAGAAAAAAATTTAATACAGCTTGGTCACGTGAAACAAAATCGTGACCCCTACACATTTTATTTTGCAAGAAATGTTTTAAGTGAGCAGATTTGAATTTTTAGAACAGTTCCAGGTTTGTAGAAAAATTGAACAGAAGTACAGAGTTCCCATGTAGAACAATGTAAAGGAATTATCTGAAGAGGTGGGTAACTGGAGGGTAGGTCAGTTGTTTCCCAGAGGAAATGATTTCTAAGCTGGGTTCTGAGAGAATGGATTTTGCCAGAATGAAAGAGTCATCCATCTTTTCTAATCTTTCAATTCCAGGAGCCCTTTGTACTAAATACATTTCGCACTTCGTACCGCCACTTGAAAACCACACTCCTTCTGTATATCCTTGATCCAGTCTAGGATTACAGTGACAATATAATCTGGGCACATAGAAAATTGAAACAAGGAAGCAGAATTTAAAAGACTTGCAGAGCATACACAAATCAGGGTGTTACTGGCCCTATCTGCATGTACTTTGACTTGTTTTTCTGTCCCTGATGATAAATTTGTGACCAGTACAGCTGGAATCTTTTAAGAGTGTTGTCACAGACTGTAAAAGAAAGTCATCTGTCACACACAGAGGCTGAATATATGACCTACATCCCTATGCCAGAATAAACTGTCAAATGGCTTAATAGTTAGTTCTTCAAACATAAATATAAGCATATATATGCACAATGTATGTCCGAAAATACTCCTGATTTTTCCTCTAGTCAAATTTCTACAACATTACAAAGGTCCACAGTTTTTGACAAAATTAATGCATTAAATCATGATAGAGTACATATTTTTATTAATTCCCATGCCCCCTTTAGTATGTTTTGAGTGTGAATTTGGTTTTAAAAAAATCTCATAAATGTTTGTCTGATGAAAGCACAAAGTTTATAATCCAGATAATAAAAATGAGAAATTAAGTATCACATTGAGATTTTAAGGTTCTTTTTTTAGTAATTCATTATTCATACCATCTAATTTAGAACATAAAGTCTAGATCACTGCAAATAACTCTGAAGACACAAGAGAGGTTTATCATAGACTTATTACTTTAGGTAACTGAAGCAATAATTTTTGGCATTATTGGGCACATCAGTCTCCTGGGGAAATTTGCAGGTGATGGACTTGGCTTTAATTGGCTATTGGCCACAGATTTGAAAGACTCAACCCTCAGTCACACTTTAGATAAAAAGAAATGCAGAGTGGCTCCAGTCATTTCCTGTACTTAAAACATTTGGCAAAGCAGAGTTCCAGGGTTGTTAAAGCTGTTGTGTTCAATTCTGGCAACTTCTTTTGTCCTTAGGGTAAATTGTAACATCTGTTATTCCGTAATGCATATGCTAATGAGGTCTTGCCTTACTATTGTTTTTTTTCAATCCTTAAAAATGCAGGAAAGATAAAACTTGCAAAAACTCTTTAGGGCAAATGATACGGTAAAATTATTTTTTGGAGACAAGGTAGGGAAAACACTTTTCCCTTTAAGTCATTTAAGCATATGAATCAAACACCTACAAAATAAAAGACTTTGGCAAAAAAGCAGGAAGCAGAATTTAAAAGACTTGCAGAGCATACACAAATCAGGGTGTTACTGGCCCTATCTGCATGTACTTTGACTTGTTTTCTGTCCCTGATGATAAATTTGTGACCAGTACAGCTGGAATCTTTTAAGAGTGTTGTCACAGACTGTAAAAGAAAGTCATCTGTCACACACAGAGGCTGAATATATGACCTACATCCCTATGCCAGAATAAACTGTCAAATGGCTTAATAGTTAGTTCTTCAAACATAAATATAAGCATATATATGCACAATGTATGTCCGAAAATACTCCTGATTTTTCCTCTAGTCAAATTTCTACAACATTACAAAGGTCCACAGTTTTTGACAAAATTAATGCATTAAATCATGATAGAGTACATATTTTTATTAATTCCCATGCCCCCTTTAGTATGTTTTGAGTGTGAATTTGGTTTTAAAAATCTCATAAATGTTTGTCTGATGAAAGCACAAAGTTTATAATCCAGATAATAAAAATGAGAAATTAAGTATCACATTGAGATTTTAAGGTTCTTTTTTTAGTAATTCATTATTCATACCATCTAATTTAGAACATAAAGTCTAGATCACTGCAAATAACTCTGAAGACACAAGAGAGGTTTATCATAGACTTATTACTTTAGGTAACTGAAGCAAAAATTTTTTGGCATTATTGGGCACATCAGTCTCCTGGGGAAATTTGCAGGTGATGGACTTGGCTTTAATTGGCTATTGGCCACAGATTTGAAAGACTCAACCCTCAGTCACACTTTAGATAAAAGAAATGCAGAGTGGCTCCAGTCATTTCCTGTACTTAAAACATTTGGCAAAGCAGAGTTCCAGGGTTGTTAAAGCTGTTGTGTTCAATTCTGGCAACTTCTTTTGTCCTTAGGGTAAATTGTAACATCTGTTATTCCGTAATGCATATGCTAATGAGGTCTTGCCTTACTATTGTTTTTTTTCAATCCTTAAAAATGCAGGAAAGATAAAACTTGCAAAAACTCTTTAGGGCAAATGATACGGTAAAATTATTTTTTTTTTGGAGACAAGGTAGGGAAAAACACATTTTTCTCTTCATTTAAGTCATTTAAGCATATGAATCAAACACCTACAAAATAAAATCCCTTTTTTTTCCCATGCAAAGATCTTATTAAAATTAGTTCAAGTACTAAACTGCACTATTGAAGAGAGTTTATTATGACCTTGAAGGATAGAGGATGCTACCCCCAAATATATCCCTTTTGGCATAAAGATTGCTTCAATTTGAGGGCAACTGAGAAGGAAGTAGATATAAGAAAATCTCTCTGCTCTCTCACTGTTTGCCCAAGAGCAGGACATAAATTTCTAAAGGTGTCCTCTCTCTCCTTTCTACTAGCAAGACCAGCAGATAAATAATGACCAGAGATAATCCGTGACATGTATCAGCCCAGAGGCAGCATAGAAGAAATTACCATAAACTTTGCTAAAACTGGCTCTTTTCTACCATCAGGTTCCCCTGTGCATGCAGTCCCCTACATACACACCATCCAGTTGCAAACTTTCAAAGATTCGAATGTGCATTGACATATCCAATCACATGTCTGGTGTACATTGTTATGTGCATGAATCCTGTGCAAGTGGTTTTTCAGTATCTTTATTTCATGCCTAGGATGTCCAGAAGCAAGCATAAAAGCAGTGGTGATGTTGCTGATACTACTGTACTTCTCAACAGACTGTACTGAAAGATTGAAAATGTTTTCTTTATTTTTTGTGTTTGTTATGTATTATGTGCTTGAAAAGTATTATAAACCTATTACAGTACAGTACTATGTAACTGATTTGTTGAGTACCCAGCCTCACCTTACTGCACTTATAAACAAACCAGACCCACAAGCATGCTCTCAGAACTGAACTTGTTTCTATGTAGAAGACTATATTTGTCTTCCCCAAAATTGCTGCCCAGAAGTTCAAAGTCTTTTTCTTCTGATTTGTCGTTTCTCTATAACATCTTTCTTTTTAAGATGCTAAATAAGCCCAAATTCTAGCCACTTCTTTGAGTAACTCATCACTGGTTGCTTCCATATGTATGCGCAATAAACATACTCATAAACTTCTGCTTGGTTTTCTTTGTTTTTCTTGTTAATGAGCCTTTTGTCAGTCTAACTTACAGAGCCCTAGCCAGAGAACCAGTTCTTAATGGGGGTTCCCAGGTGGCACAGTGATGAAAATCTACCTGCCAATGCAGGAAATATGGGTTGAATCCCTGGAATAGGAAGCAGTAGGAAGATTCCCTGGAGTAGGAAATGGCAACTCACTCTAGTATTCTTGCCTGGAAAATTCCATAGACAGAGCGGTCTGGCAGGCTACAGTTCATGGAGTCACACAGAGTCAGACATGACTGAGCACACAAACACACACACACGTATCAGTTCTTTAGAAATTTCTTCACAGACTTGGGCACTTCTAAGCCCAATGAGGCACAGGAGCTCTTGGGCAACTGTTTCTGTGATTACAAAAGAGCTATTCTAGTGTTCTACTTGTTGAAGAGAAATTCAACCTACTCACTTGCTAACAAATAATATTGGGTTTTAAAAAGCAATTTCTTTTTTAGTCCAGGGAACAAGATGTTCTTTAACCCAAGCATCTTACAGCCCTGGTGTGTGTATATGCACGTGAACATGTGTGTTATATGAACTGAACTTCATATAAGTAAGATTTCTGATGCATAGTTTGCTACTGTATCATTTATGCCTATATAAATGGTTCTTTTTGAAACAAATTTCAATTTTGAAACCAGTTTTAGATGTAGAGAAAGATTGTGACAATGGTACCAAGAGTTCCTCCAAAGCTATGATGAACATTTCCCCTATGATTAACATCTTACATTATCAGGGTACATTTGTTATAGTTAATGCAGTAATATTACCTATTATTGTTATTTTTGTTTCATTTTTAGATATATTGCATGCATACCATTTTTTTAAAGTCTTTATTGAATTTGTTACCATATTGGTTCTGTTTCAGGTTTTAGATTCTTGGCCACGAGGCATGCGGGATCTTAGCTCCCCAACCAGGGATCAAACCTGCAGCTGATGCATTGGAAGTGCAGAGTCTTAACCACTGGACTGCCAGAGAAGTCCCATCTATTATTATTAATAAAATCATACGTTATGCAGATTGGCTTTGCTTTTAACCTAAGGTCCTTTTTTGTTTACAAGATCCCATCCAAGATACTCCTTTGCATTTTGTTTTCTACATCTCTTTAGCCTCCTCTCAGTTGTGGCAGTTTCTCAGACTTTTCTCATTTTGATGACCTTGGCAGTTTTGAGGAATGCTGCTCAGGTTAATGGGGCTTCCCAGGTGGCACAGTGATGAAAATCTACCTGCCAATGCAGGAAATATGGGTTGAATCCCTGGAATAGGAAGCAGTAGGAAGATTCCCTGGAGTAGGAAATGGCAACTCACTCTAGTATTCTTGCCTGGAAAATTCCATAGACAGAGCGGTCTGGCAGGCTACAGTTCATGGAGTCACACAGAGTCAGACATGACTGAGCACACAAACACACACACACGTATCAGTTCTTTAGAAATTTCTTCACAGACTTGGGCACTTCTAAGCCCAATGAGGCACAGGAGCTCTTGGGCAACTGTTTCTGTGATTACAAAAGAGCTATTCTAGTGTTCTACTTGTTGAAGAGAAATTCAACCTACTCACTTGCTAACAAATAATTTTGGGGTTTTTAAAAAAGCAATTTCTTTTTAGTCCAGGGAACAAGATGTTCTTTAACCCAAGCATCTTACAGCCCTGGTGTGTGTATATGCACGTGAACATGTGTGTTATATGAACTGAACTTCATATAAGTAAGATTTCTGATGCATAGTTTGCTACTGTATCATTTATGCCTATATAAATGGTTCTTTTTGAAACAAATTTCAATTTTGAAACCAGTTTTAGATGTAGAGAAAGATTGTGACAATGGTACCAAGAGTTCCTCCAAAGCTATGATGAACATTTCCCCTATGATTAACATCTTACATTATCAGGGTACATTTGTTATAGTTAATGCAGTAATATTACCTATTATTGTTATTTTTGTTTCATTTTTAGATATATTGCATGCATACCATTTTTTTAAAGTCTTTATTGAATTTGTTACCATATTGGTTCTGTTTCAGGTTTTAGATTCTTGGCCACGAGGCATGCGGGATCTTAGCTCCCCAACCAGGGATCAAACCTGCAGCTGATGCATTGGAAGTGCAGAGTCTTAACCACTGGACTGCCAGAGAAGTCCCATCTATTATTATTAATAAAATCATACGTTATGCAGATTGGCTTTGCTTTTAACCTAAGGTCCTTTTTTGTTTACAAGATCCCATCCAAGATACTCCTTTGCATTTTGTTTTCTACATCTCTTTAGCCTCCTCTCAGTTGTGGCAGTTTCTCAGACTTTTCTCATTTTGATGACCTTGGCAGTTTTGAGGAATGCTGCTCAGGTTTTTTCAAATGTCTCATAAATCAAGATTTTTAAAGTTTTTTTTTTTTTTTGATTGATTGATTTATTTTGGGCGGGGGTCAGGTTGGGGAAGGAGGGGAGCAGGCAGGCCACTTCTATTGGTCTTTCATTTCTCTATTTTCATCCGTCTTTGTTCTTTGGCTCCTGTGGGCCTCCCATCGTGGTGGCGTCTGTCGTTGCAGAGCGCTGGCTCTGGGCGCATGCGCTCCAGAGCTCCAGCTCAGTGATTGGACACATCGGTCCAGCCACTCCGCGGCACGTGGGATCTTCCCAGGTCAGGGATCGAACCGGCGCCCCTTGCACTGCAAGGCGGTGTCCTTACCCACTGGACCACCAGGGGAAGCCCAAGATTTTTAAAGTTTTTAATACATTGAAAATTGTTACTTTCATAGTTCAAAGCAAGTAGATTGCGCCCCATTAACGTCCCATGTAAACAATACATACTGTTCACTAATAAAAGGAACAAAACTAAAGGATTCGATAACTCTGCATGACCGCTCAGTTGCTATAGTTGTGTCTGATTCTTTGTGACCCAATGGACCAGAACCCTTCAGGCTCCACTGTCTGTGGGATTCTCCAGGCATGAATAATGGAGTGGATTGCCATGTTCTCCTCCATGGGACCTTCCCCACCTAGGGACTGAACCCACATCTTCTGCATTGCAGCAGATGTTTTACTGCTGAGCCACGAGGAAACCCCTATACCTCTGCACACAAGTTTTTAAGAAAACTTTATTCTGGAATTAGATTCTCAGTGGTGACACTCATTCAGCAATTCTGAGCACACACCATCTGGAGACAGAAGAAGAGAGACTCTAGTTGGAGAAACAGACCATTTACAACTACTGTAGGGCTTCTCTGGTGGCTCAAATGGGAAAGAATCCACTTGCAAGGTGGCAGACCTGGGGTCGATCCCTGGTTTAGGAAGATCTCCTGGAGAAGGGAAAGGCTACCCACTTCAGTATTCTTGCCTGGAGAATTCCACGGACAGAGGATCCTGGCAGGTTACAGTCCATGAGGTTGTAAAAAGTTGGACATGACAGAGTGACTTTCATTTCACACAACTGTTGTAGGTAAAGTGATGATTGCTAAATAGCAACTTGAGTAAAGTGCTGTGAGAGCAGTTGGTGGATGACATGTTTTGGGGGATTGAAGTGACTTTTATTTTCTTTATTGTTTCATGTGTTCTAAGTTTTCTGAAACAAACATTTATTTACCACCAAAAAGTGACTTGAGAGAATTTCAAGCAGAAGATATGAGATGAGTCTATTTGCAGGGCACCAATGGAGACACAAACACATTAATAGACAACAGACTTGTGGAGACAACAGGAGAAGGAGAGTGGAACGAATTGGGAGGGTAGCTTTGAAACTTTTACATTGAGATTCCCAGGTGGTGCTAGTGGTGAAGAACCCACCTGCCAATGAAGGAGACATAAGAGACATCGGTTTGATACCTGGGTCAAGAAGATACCCTGGAGGAGGGCAAGGCAATCCACTCCAGTATTCTTGCCAGGAGAATCTCATAGACAGAGGAGCCTGGCAGGCCATATTTAAACTTGACAGGCAATGGCAATTTGCTGTATGATGCCGGGAACCCAAACTTGGTGCTTTGTGACTACCTAGTGGAATAAGATGGGGTGCAAGGTGGGAGGGAGGTTCAAGAGGGAGGGGATGTGTATATATATATGTGTCTATGACTAATTCATGTTGATATATGGCAGAAATGAAAACAATATTGTAAAATAACGACCCTCCAATTCAAAAAGAAAAAGAAGTAAATACATTAGAAAGCCCTAAAGTAACATGCTGTCTTTTCTTCTAGGATCTACCAGGGTGGCTCCTGAAGCATATATAAGTAGTTTTCTACTTAAGAACCTATTTATGAATCAGGACTTCTGGAATTAGATTCTCAGTGGTGACACTCTAGTTGGAAAAGAACAGAAGAAGAGAGACTCTAGTTGGAGAAACAGACCATTTACAACTACTGTAGGGCTTCTCTGGTGGCTCAAATGGGAAAGAATCCACTTGCAAGGTGGCAGACCTGGGGTCGATCCCTGGTTTAGGAAGATCTCCTGGAGAAGGGAAAGGCTACCCACTTCAGTATTCTTGCCTGGAGAATTCCACGGACAGAGGATCCTGGCAGGTTACAGTCCATGAGGTTGTAAAAAGTTGGACATGACAGAGTGACTTTCATTTCACACAACTGTTGTAGGTAAAGTGATGATTGCTAAATAGCAACTTGAGTAAAGTGCTGTGAGAGCAGTTGGTGGATGACATGTTTTGGGGGATTGAAGTGACTTTTATTTTCTTTATTGTTTCATGTGTTCTAAGTTTTCTGAAACAAACATTTATTTACCACCAAAAAGTGACTTGAGAGAATTTCAAGCAGAAGATATGAGATGAGTCTATTTGCAGGGCACCAATGGAGACACAAACACATTAATAGACAACAGACTTGTGGAGACAACAGGAGAAGGAGAGAGTGGAACGAATTGGGAGGGTAGCTTTGAAACTTTTACATTGAGATTCCCAGGTGGTGCTAGTGGTGAAGAACCCACCTGCCAATGAAGGAGACATAAGAGACATCGGTTTGATACCTGGGTCAAGAAGATACCCTGGAGGAGGGCAAGGCAATCCACTCCAGTATTCTTGCCAGGAGAATCTCATAGACAGAGGAGCCTGGCAGGCCATATTTAAACTTGACAGGCAATGGCAATTTGCTGTATGATGCCGGGAACCCAAACTTGGTGCTTTGTGACTACCTAGTGGAATAAGATGGGGTGCAAGGTGGGAGGGAGGTTCAAGAGGGAGGGGATGTGTATATATATATGTGTCTATGACTAATTCATGTTGATATATGGCAGAAATGAAAACAATATTGTAAAATAACGACCCTCCAATTCAAAAAGAAAAAGAAGTAAATACATTAGAAAGCCCTAAAGTAACATGCTGTCTTTTCTTCTAGGATCTACCAGGGTGGCTCCTGAAGCATATATAAGTAGTTTTCTACTTAAGAACCTATTTATGAATCAGGACAAATTGTGATAAACATTATGGAGTCCTTGTGTCTTGTTTAGCAATAACATAAACAGGCGTTGCAAGATGTTCAGAAATGGTTTCATGGGTGTAACTACTGACTAAGCAGGAAGGCAGGGAAAACAACTAACAGGCCCCACTGGTTTCTCAAAAGCAGTCCTGAATGTTCGTAAGAGGCCTTCATTAGGAGGCCTGCGGCTGAATGTTGTGGCGTCAAACAAGCTCACTCCTCCACTTTCAGTCTTAGTGCTGCAAGAAATCCGCGCAGTAAACCATCACCATCGTAACATGGTCCTCTTGTAAGAGTGCTCATCCACGTATGCCTTGGGCCATACCCCTCACTACTATCTACCAGGCTTCCTTTCACACTTTTAGTGACATAAAACTCACTCCTGACCCCGGGCATCTGCGCTTTTGTTGAATAACAAGATGGTATGAAGTCGTTTGTTATGCTGAGCAGTAAAATATTTCCTAACTAGAAAAAGGACTATTGTTCTAATTCTATCCCTGGGGAAGACAGAGACCCATTCGGCTTCCCTCTTCCTCATGTTATTCTTTCACATACTTGGAAGCGACCATGATATTTTGCCCAAATATTCTTGTTTTCATCACAGATATTTATAGCTTGCTCATCACAAAGTTTCAAGTCTCTTTACAGTCTTTGCCATTTTTCCCACCCTCTGGCCATATTTTGAATTAGACAATATCCCAGATCTGAACACTAAACTCTAATATGCGAGCTGTGTAATAATGGGTGGATCTATCAGATGGTCCATTTCTTATAATGCACACGGTTAACTGAAAATGTTAACCATTTTTCAAATACATTGTCACCTGACCTCTTTCTCTGTATTGTACTTTTTAAAAAAAATTTTCTCTTACTCAATATTTGAATTTTAGGGAGTTCCTTGTCAGTCCAGTGGTTAAAACTCCACCTTCCAAGGCAGGGAATGCAAGTTCAGTCAGGCCTTCATCAGGGAGCTAAGATCCCATATGCTTCCTAGCCAAAAATCCAAGACATAAGATAGAGGCAGTATTGTCACAAATTCAATAAAGACTTCAAAAAATGATCCACATATCAAAAGCATCTTTAAAAACTTATTAAAATTATTTTTTAAATTTTCTTCCTAATGCTGCAAAATCTGTTGCTACAATGTAAACATCCAATGATACTTCGGGTGTCAAATTTCTCATGGAACAACGTGTCTATCTTGGTTGCCTTAAAGCAATTTGGCTTTCCTTTGTATTTGAGGAATATAGTTACGCTTAGTTATGCTTCCTTCATTTTGCACGGTGTGTAAACTCATGCTGTAGCTTTGCCGCTGGTGCCTGTTCTGATTGCTTGGTGCCCATGCCAGATGAGTTCTTCGATCTGTTGAATGTCACCCACTACTGTTTCTAGATATACAGCAGAGGAACTGAACACAGACAGGCCAGAGCTAGATTTAATATAAAATACCAGAAAAATACCCCTGATATTCATAAAAAATTATTTTAATTGCTCAATTTATCTATTTTTGAAATAATGCTTATTACAAAAGTCATATGTTACCCAGTCTTTGGGAGCACATCTATTTAAATTTTCTTTTAATTCCATCTCTTTCAAGTAAAGTGTTTTATATGAAGGGTTGAGTGCTTTCTGGATAGCTCAGTGGAAAAGTGAAAAGAATGCACTCTTCTCAGCTCAGTGCTTCTCTGGGTCTGTCTTCTTTCAATCTTTGCCCTGCGTGCAGTTTTGAATCCGGATACATCGTTTTCCTGCCAGAAGTCAATGCTTACTTCTCATTTGTTTTCATTTCCTGTTGCCTTCAGAGCTCCACACAGAGAAGGTCCTGGATCTGCCATCTCTAAGACGTGCGCCTTTCCCAGGCAGATTGTTTATTTAGTGAAAAAGCAGAGAGGACCACTCCATTTGTTTGGAGTTATATAAATATTCTTTAAAAGGAGGATTTCCTCATGTATTCCACTTCAGCCTTCCTGTTCAGGAAGAGTTTTAAATGCACCTTTCATCACTATAGGATTATGGCTAGGCTCCCAGTGGTTAAAACTCCACCTTCCAAGGCAGGGAATGCAAGTTCAGTCAGGCCTTCATCAGGGAGCTAAGATCCCATATGCTTCCTAGCCAAAAATCCAAGACATAAGATAGAGGCAGTATTGTCACAAATTCAATAAAGACTTCAAAAAATGATCCACATATCAAAAGCATCTTTAAAAACTTATTAAAATTATTTTTTAAATTTTCTTCCTAATGCTGCAAAATCTGTTGCTACAATGTAAACATCCAATGATACTTCGGGTGTCAAATTTCTCATGGAACAACGTGTCTATCTTGGTTGCCTTAAAGCAATTTGGCTTTCCTTTGTATTTGAGGAATATAGTTACGCTTAGTTATGCTTCCTTCATTTTGCACGGTGTGTAAACTCATGCTGTAGCTTTGCCGCTGGTGCCTGTTCTGATTGCTTGGTGCCCATGCCAGATGAGTTCTTCGATCTGTTGAATGTCACCCACTACTGTTTCTAGATATACAGCAGAGGAACTGAACACAGACAGGCCAGAGCTAGATTTAATATAAAATACCAGAAAAATACCCCTGATATTCATAAAAAATTATTTTAATTGCTCAATTTATCTATTTTTGAAATAATGCTTATTACAAAAGTCATATGTTACCCAGTCTTTGGGAGCACATCTATTTAAATTTTCTTTTAATTCCATCTCTTTCAAGTAAAGTGTTTTATATGAAGGGTTGAGTGCTTTCTGGATAGCTCAGTGGAAAAGTGAAAAGAATGCACTCTTCTCAGCTCAGTGCTTCTCTGGGTCTGTCTTCTTTCAATCTTTGCCCTGCGTGCAGTTTTGAATCCGGATACATCGTTTTCCTGCCAGAAGTCAATGCTTACTTCTCATTTGTTTTCATTTCCTGTTGCCTTCAGAGCTCCACACAGAGAAGGTCCTGGATCTGCCATCTCTAAGACGTGCGCCTTTCCCAGGCAGATTGTTTATTTAGTGAAAAAGCAGAGAGGACCACTCCATTTGTTTGGAGTTATATAAATATTCTTTAAAAGGAGGATTTCCTCATGTATTCCACTTCAGCCTTCCTGTTCAGGAAGAGTTTTAAATGCACCTTTCATCACTATAGGATTATGGCTAGGCTCCCAGTTTTATAATTGGACCAACTATATTAGAGACATTGGAAATAAGGAAAGCAAGATGGAACAATAATTCAGAATGTCTTTCTATATATATTATAAATGTAGGATTATCACATATATAATAAAATCAGTTTATCATTGTAAAGGCAGTAATTAAAAGCAATAGATATAGTACTATAATAACAGCTGAATGTGGATGCAAATTATGAAAGAAGAAACTGAGAAATCACTGTTTGGTGTGTGAGTCTTATAATTTTATTTTCCTCTTTATTTCACATTTTTTCACATGGAGTTTGATCACCAAGTTGTTGTTGCTTGTAGTGGCTAAGTTGCCTCTGACTCTTTTGCAACTCGTGGACCGTATGTAGCCTGTCAGGCTCCTCTGTCAGGCAAGAATCTTGGAACGGACTGCCATTTCCTTCTCCATCACTAAGCTTTAGTTGAAGTAAAAAAATTCTTTAAAAAGGACCATAAGAGAAGAATATTTTCAATCAGAAACAATTTATTTTACATTCCCCTTGTAACTTATGTCTTAAACTAAATGTAGAACTTAGATAACATTATTAATAAATCTTAAAATATTTTACATGATTGCTAAGACAATTCTCAAATGTGTAACTAAGATGGTACTACACACAGTACTACAGAGAAAAATATAGCAGAGATTAAAATAATACTAAAAACAACTTCATAATAAATGTTAATACTTGTAATATATGTGATATATACTATTTCTATAAATATAGTAATACATTTAATATTTATAATACATATATTATATTAGAGATTTAATATGTTTTATAATTTATAATACAATTATAATAGTTATAAGACATATCTTTAATATAATAAAATAATAACATGATAGTATTTTGTGATTGATATGTTTCAGGATCCATGTAACAGGCTTTACAGACTATCTCTTTGATGCTTGTGCCTCTAAATGAGGTAGGTTCTTCTTTATCTCCATTCTTCACAAGGGGAACCAGGAGGAAAGATGTTAAGTATTATGTTCACAGAAAGAAAGGTAATAAGTGGCTTGGATGAGGCAGTGTGTCTGCTCAGTTGTAACCCCTTGGACTGTAGCCCACCAGGCTTCTCTGTTCATAGGATTTTCCCAGTAAGAATACTGGAGTGGGTTGCCGTTTCCTCTTCGAGCAGATCTTCCTGACCGAGGAATCGAACAATTTATCTCCTGCTTTTCCTGCATTGCAAGTGGATTATTTACTGCTGAGCCACTGGAGAAGCCCAGATGAGGCCGAGCCTTATTCTTATTGGTATTTCACATTTGCGTTTGACTTACTTCGTTTACATTAAAAAAGGCAGACAGTTCAGAGAAGTATTATCCTGATTGTGCAATTTGTCACAAGACCTTGATTTTTAAATTACACCTACCTTAAAACTTATAATTAGTATAATATTGAACTGTTTTGTCATTTGAGAGGAGAGAATTTGCTGTGTGTCCAGCACTAACCAGGGCTGGGTTGTCACCTTGCAGGGCTAATTTACAAAGTAAATAATTGTGCAGATAATGGCAAAGACTCCCATTAAAAACTGTTTTCCTCATTTTTTTAAGATTTTTATTAAATTTGTTGTAATATTTCTTCTGTCTCATGTGTTGCTTTTTTCAACCGTGTGAGGCATGTGGGATCTTAGATCCCAATCGGGAATTGAACCCACACTCCCTGCATTGGAAGACAAAGTCTCAACCACTGGACCACAAGTGAAGTCCTCAGGATAGAGGATATATTAAATTATAGTTTTGACAGGACTACCTCCATCCATTCAAGTGTTTTATCACAGCTCCTTGAAGTTGACACATAACTTTTAGATAACTGCACTGATTTTGTTCTGCAGTGATGTACATTAATTATTCTGTTCTCCTTATTTAGAATTCTGGATATTTTTCCAGAAGGGTCATAGTGAAGTACCTCAAAATTTAGTAAAGGAAGTTTCTTTAAGACATATTAATATAATAAAATAATAACATGATAGTATTTTGTGATTGATATGTTTCAGGATCCATGTAACAGGCTTTACAGACTATCTCTTTGATGCTTGTGCCTCTAAATGAGGTAGGTTCTTCTTTATCTCCATTCTTCACAAGGGGAACCAGGAGGAAAGATGTTAAGTATTATGTTCACAGAAAGAAAGGTAATAAGTGGCTTGGATGAGGCAGTGTGTCTGCTCAGTTGTAACCCCTTGGACTGTAGCCCACCAGGCTTCTCTGTTCATAGGATTTTCCCAGTAAGAATACTGGAGTGGGTTGCCGTTTCCTCTTCGAGCAGATCTTCCTGACCGAGGAATCGAACAATTTATCTCCTGCTTTTCCTGCATTGCAAGTGGATTATTTACTGCTGAGCCACTGGAGAAGCCCAGATGAGGCCGAGCCTTATTCTTATTGGTATTTCACATTTGCGTTTGACTTACTTCGTTTACATTAAAAAAGGCAGACAGTTCAGAGAAGTATTATCCTGATTGTGCAATTTGTCACAAGACCTTGATTTTTAAATTACACCTACCTTAAAACTTATAATTAGTATAATATTGAACTGTTTTGTCATTTGAGAGGAGAGAATTTGCTGTGTGTCCAGCACTAACCAGGGCTGGGTTGTCACCTTGCAGGGCTAATTTACAAAGTAAATAATTGTGCAGATAATGGCAAAGACTCCCATTAAAAACTGTTTTCCTCATTTTTCTAAGATTTTTATTAAATTTGTTGTAATATTTCTTCTGTCTCATGTGTTGCTTTTTTCAACCGTGTGAGGCATGTGGGATCTTAGATCCCAATCGGGAATTGAACCCACACTCCCTGCATTGGAAGACAAAGTCTCAACCACTGGACCACAAGTGAAGTCCTCAGGATAGAGGATATATTAAATTATAGTTTTGACAGGACTACCTCCATCCATTCAAGTGTTTTATCACAGCTCCTTGAAGTTGACACATAACTTTTAGATAACTGCACTGATTTTGTTCTGCAGTGATGTACATTAATTATTCTGTTCTCCTTATTTAGAATTCTGGATATTTTTCCAGAAGGGTCATAGTTTGAAGTACCTCAAAATCTTTGAGCTCAGAAAGGTAAAGGAAGTTTCTTTATGTCAAAGACTATGATAAAAGCAAAGTAAAAAGCAAACAAACACTGAATAAATATCAGATAGCCTTAAACAGTTTTCTTTGTGTTCATCTCAAGTATATCAATAGCTTTCATTAAACTGAATTAGCTGGAATGATAAATGTCATAAAAGAATCGTGACTCTGGAAGCTTCCTCTTGGTTCCTTTAGGGAGAACTGCATCTGAAATAAACTGAAGAGAAAATATGATTGTGCCAAAGATGTGAGAGGATTTTAGGCCCTCCCTCAGCAGTCATTTCTGCTCTGCTTAACCATGCAACTGCACTGCCTGGTCATTCATCCTTCCTTTTCAATTGTCTTCCTTTTACTGTAAGTCATGATAAGTTATTGCTTTCTGCTCTGCTCTGGGTTTGGGTCACAATAATCTACCACTAAGTTGTGCCAGATGTTTCTCTGACCAAAATGGCTGGTTCTTCTCTGTATTTCTCTGGGTGAAGGATTATTATTGCTTTTTCTTTTTTTTTCTGTCTTCCAAATGTATTTCTTTTTTTTAAATCTTTTTATTGGAGTTTAGTTGATTTACAATATTGTCTTAGTTTCATGTGTATAGTAAAGTGAATCAGTTATACATTATACATATATCCACCCTTTTTTAGGGTCTTTTCCCATAAAGGTCATTATAGGATATTGAGTAGAGTTGCCTATGCTACACAGTAGGTCCTTATTAATTACATATTTGATATATAATATGTGAACTATAATTACTGGAGCCCATCACTGGAATTTTTTTTATCAAACATTCCGTCGCCATGAAGATTTTCTTTTATGCCTTTTTTGAGTCCTCCTCAGCTTTGGAAATTAGACCTAGTTATCTCTGACATGAATGACCACCTCAATTTCCTAATCATGGTTTTATTTTTTTAATTTTTAATTTATTTTTATTTTTTGCTTTTTAAAAAAATTTTTTATTATTAAATTTATTTCACTTTTTGCTTTTACAGAGTTTTGTTGTTTACAACGATGTATAATCCCAGATTAGTCATTTATGGTTTTCTTGATAAGATTTCTCTTCATCTGATACCTCTGAACTGTTTCCACTTACTGGGCTCTTAATTTTATGACTTTTTCCCTTGCATCTTCTAAGATATTAGGGCAAGAAAGTATATGAGGATCACTGCAGCGTGGAATAAAGCCGAGTACTTTTATTTTAATTTTCAAATTTTTATACTTTTTATTTTCTATTGGGGTGTAGCCTATGAACAATGTTGTGACTGTTTCAGGTGGACAGCAAAGGGACTCAGGCATACACATGCATGGATCCATTCTTCCTCCAATTCCACTCCCATCCAGGCTGCCACGTAACATTAAGCAGAGTTGCCTGTGCTGTATAGAGGACCTTGTCGGTTATCCATCTTAAGTACAGCTGTGTGTACATGTCGACCCCAAACTCCAATGGTGTGGAATAAAACTGAGTGCTTTTAAAGAGAAGGCTCATACACTACTGAGCTTTTCTGCTGTCAAAATGGAAAGACAGTCTAATGCTTTATTTTGCAACATATGAAACCAGAATCACAGGACTTCTGTTACCTTAGAAAACATCCTCTTTACAAAATATTTCCAGCTGACTTTTGTTAGCAGTTAATGTATTGGTAATATCAGAGTAGTGTGATTGCTGTTATACAGGCCAGTTCAGAGCCTGCTTCACACAAATGCCTGCGTTCAGATCTAACCTATTTTGTTCCAAGATTGATTTGGAAATTTTGCTTAGATTTTCTTCTCCTAACTGATCTTCAAGTGATGTTTGCTGCTGTCACCTATAGCCACAAGGTTTAGGTCACTGGGGGACTTCCCCATTGACTGATTTCTCTCAGTCCATAAAGACAGTGATTCAACCCTTAAGTGAGTGATATAGTCTACAATTAGTCTATAGAGCAAAAGTCCCACACTGAGAGTTACTGTGAATATTTGAAAGAAACACACTGAACATGATTGTGTGCCTAAAAATGTTGAGTATATTACTATTTGCATACATACACTAAAATATGAACACTACTAAGCGAAAGAGGAAAACTGAATGTGAAAGTCTGTCATTCAATCTAGTCTTCTTTTTTATTTTTTTTTAATTAAGAAAAATTTGGGGGGCCTCTAAGTCATCATTTATTTTCATCCATGTTAATTCTTTGGCTTGTGTGTGTCTCCCACTGCAGTGGCCTTTCTCACTGCAGAGCACCAGGGGGCTCTTGGCACATGTGCTCCAGAGCACTGACTCGTAATTGGACATACTGGCCCAGAGGTTTTGCAGTACTGGGGGTCTTCCCCAGGCCAGGGATCAAACCAGTGCCCCTTGCACTGCAAAGCGGACTCTTTACCCACTAGACCACCAGGAAAGCCCCAGTCTTCTTTTAAGACAGACATAGAATTCCTGGTAATGAATTGGAGATGAATGGAAGACATTTGATAATATTTCTGTCTTTGTAATAAGCTTTACTCATGTCAATAGCGTTAAGATGAAGATGACAAGATATATAGTGAGTATGTTAATTGGGTAACATAATTTCACTCTCGTGGCCCTCATTCTGAACTGTCATATTCTTTAAACTCTAAGTCCTGTATGAATTACCATATTCTTTCTCAGGGTTGGTATTTCTTTTTATATTTGTATTGCCTGTCTGTAGAGTCCAGGTCTTAAATATATATTAATATTTTGATTCAATAAAAAATTGGCACTTGAATAGCTAATTTCTCACCTTCAACTCTCTAAATTGTTTTTTCCATTAGGAGAAAAACAAAGTCCAGTATTTATGAGAAGTAATGGACATTTCTTTAGATTTACAACTTTCTAACTCATTGTGGTATATCCTCGTGCATATCCACTCATGTAGACTATGGGTCTTTTTTTTCCTTCCTTTCATCACTTTTATTTTTTCTTATATTTTTTAAAAAATAATTATATATTTATTTGCTTACTGATTTTTGCCTAGAAGTTAAGGAGGATTTCCATATCTCCTTCCCATCCCCAGGCTCCCCCTTTATCAACATCTCCCACCAGATGGTATGTTTCTCACAAACCATGAACCACCATTGACATGTGAAGTCCATTGTTTACACCTAAAGTCCATCGTTTACATTAGGTTCAATGTACATTCATGCTGTACCTTCTATAGGTTTTGATGAATGACTAATGACATGTGCCTACCATTAGAATATTGATATTTTATACAGAATACTTTCACCGCCATGAAAATCCTCTGTGTTCCATCTGTTCACTATAACCTCTGACAACCACTGATCTTTTGTACTACCTCCATAGTTTTGCCTTTTGTTGACTCAGCCGTCAAGAATTCGCCTACAGGGCTTCCCTGGTGGTCCAGTGGGTAAGGACACCGCCTTGCCGGGCAAGGGGCGCCGGTTCGATCCCTGGCCTGGGAAGATCCCACGTGCCACGGAGCGGCTGGACCAATGTGTCCAATCACCGAGCCGGAGCTCTGGGGCGCATGCGCCCAGAGCCGGTGCTCTGCAACAACAGAGGCCGCCGCCATGGGAGGCTCACACGGGCGGAAGAACATAGATGGATGAAAATGAACAAATGAAAGACCAAAGAAGTGGCCCGCCTGCTCCACTCCCTCCCCATCCCACCCCCCTCAAATAAATAAATAAATAAATCTTTAAAAAAAAAAAAAAGAATCCGCCTGCAGTGCAGGAAACACAGCAGATGCAGGTTCAGTCCCTGCAGGTTCAGTCCCTGGGTCAGGAAGATCCCCTGGCGGAGGAAATGGCAACTCACTCCAATATTCTTGCTGGGTAAAATTCCATGGACAGAAGAACCTCGTGGGCTACAGTTCCAGGGGTTGCAGAGAGTCGGACACGACTGAGCGACTGAGCAGGCAGAATGTCATGTAACTAGAATCACACAGCATGTAACCCTTTCAGAATCACTAATTTCACTAAATAATGTGCATTTTTGTCATATCTCATTGAATGTTGAATGAGAATTTTAAGGAGGCTTTATTAACAATATTTTTATTTCACTCCGAAAAGAGATGTAAATGTGTTTTTTGAAAAAATCTTTACTGGTTATTTGGATACTTCCTGCTTCTTCAATAGAATGTGATCAGAAGGATATGAAAACTATGACAAATCAATCTCCTTCCCATCCCCAGATGATGTATGTTTCTCACAAACCATGAACTAACATTGACATGTGAAGTCCATTGTGTACACCTAAAGTCCATCGTTTACATTAGGTTCAATGTACATTCATGCTGTACCTTCTATAGGTTTTGATGAATGACTAATGACATGTGCCTACCATTAGAATATTGATATTTTATACAGAATACTTTCACCGCCATGAAAATCCTCTGTGTTCCATCTGTTCACTATAACCTCTGACAACCACTGATCTTTTGTACTACCTCCATAGTTTTGCCTTTTGTTGACTCAGCCGTCAAGAATTCGCCTACAGGGCTTCCCTGGTGGTCCAGTGGGTAAGGACACCGCCTTGCCGGGCAAGGGGCGCCGGTTCGATCCCTGGCCTGGGAAGATCCCACGTGCCACGGAGCGGCTGGACCAATGTGTCCAATCACCGAGCCGGAGCTCTGGGGCGCATGCGCCCAGAGCCGGTGCTCTGCAACAACAGAGGCCGCCGCCATGGGAGGCTCACACGGGCGGAAGAACATAGATGGATGAAAATGAACAAATGAAAGACCAAAGAAGTGGCCCGCCTGCTCCACTCCCTCCCCATCCCACCCCCCTCAAATAAATAAATAAATAAATCTTTAGATAAAACAACAAGATTCCGCCTGCAGTGCAGGAAACACAGCAGATGCAGGTTCAGTCCCTGCAGGTTCAGTCCCTGGGTCAGGAAGATCCCCTGGCGGAGGAAATGGCAACTCACTCCAATATTCTTGCTGGGTAAAATTCCATGGACAGAAGAACCTCGTGGGCTACAGTTCCAGGGGTTGCAGAGAGTCGGACACGACTGAGCGACTGAGCAGGCAGAATGTCATGTAACTAGAATCACACAGCATGTAACCCTTTCAGAATCACTAATTTCACTAAATAATGTGCATTTTTGTCATATCTCATTGAATGTTGAATGAGAATTTTAAGGAGGCTTTATTAACAATATTTTTATTTCACTCCGAAAAGAGATGTAAATGTGTTTTTTGAAAAAATCTTTACTGGTTATTTGGATACTTCCTGCTTCTTCAATAGAATGTGATCAGAAGGATATGAAAACTATGACAAATCAATTACCACGGAAGTTAAATAATATAAAATGTAATGAAAACAAGATAATTCTAACCTAGGTTCATTGAATAGCATGAACTATGATATGGTTAGTTTTTAGTATTAATCAATTCTTGCTTGCTGCAAGTAGGAACTATGCTTATAGAATTGGATTGAATGAACTCTAATGGTATGCTGACCAAAAAGAAGACAAAGGTTTAAATGTTATATTTTTTCTAAATTTAATTCTACTGTATTTGTAAGGATTGAAAATTTATCCTGATTTAACTAAAATGCAACATAGAGAATTAGGATAGCCACTGGAAGTTCATGGTTAAACAAGTGTAACTATGGTGAAATCTGTCACAACAGGAAGCACAATATCTCTTTTTCTATGCTTTAACTCTTATATCCTATGCTTCTTTCGTAGCAATATTCAGACTCTTAGATTTTAAAGGAACTTAATTCCATCAAACTTGAGGAAATAATCAATTACTGTTTGACTACATGTTCCTCTTCTCAGGTGGTTGTTTTGATGCAGATATTAACTATGATACTTAATGATAAAAAATGCTATTGAATCTAAGTCATGAAATCTATTCTTCAACTTTGCTGTAACCCTATCAGGGGATTTACTTAGCTAGAAACTTAGTACACATCACCACTAGAAAACTGAGTACATGATTCCTGTTAATGGTAAAAGATTATTTCTGAAAACATGTATATACACAAAGAATAGTCTTACAATTTTTTTTTACAATTGCTTTAAAAATAATCTCATATTCACCTTAAAAATGCATTCCAATATACATTCAGTTTAGTCACTCAGTTGTGTCAGACTCTGTGATGGACTGCAGCATGCCAAGCTTCCCTGTCTGTCTCTACTTCCCAGAGTTTGCTCAGACTCATAGCCACTGAGTCGGTAATGACATCCAGCCATCTCAGCCTCTGTCATCCCTTTCTCTTTCTGCCTTCTATTTTTCCCAGCATCAGGGGTCTTTTCCAACCATTTCTCCTGTCTCTTTGCATCAGGAGACCAAAGTGTTGGCACTTCAGCTTCAGCATCAGTAGTGATTGACTGATTTGATCTCCTTGCACTCCAAGGGACTCTGCAGAGTCTTCTCCAATACCACAATGCAGAGGCATCAGCTCTTCAGTGCTCAATCTTCTTTATGGCCCGTCTCTCACACTCATACATGACTACTAGAAAACCATAGCTTTGACTACTATACAGACCCACATACATTAGGTGCAGATTATTTGATTCTACTTGTACAAAGTACTTAGAGTAATCAAATTCATAGTCAGGAAGTACATTGGTAGATGCCAGGGGTTAGAGGGTGGAGAGGTGGGGAGGGAGAAGGGGAGCTGGCGTCTAATGGGAACAGAGTTTCAGTTTAGGAAAGTGGAAAATTCAGGAGGTGGATGATGATGAGAGTCACAACAGTGAATGTATTTAGCACTATTGAACTGTAGAAGTAACCCTGGTTAAAAGTGTATGTTTTCTATTATGTGACTTTTGCTACAGTGTTTTTTTTTATAGTGTTTATTAGATGTTGTGCTTGTTTTAAAAGCTAGTTTTGAACTTCAGCCACCTGATTTTAGTTACCTTTCAGTCTTCACTTTAAGGCAAAATTACTGGAATTTATGTCAAATCTATCAGGCATATATAGCAATTGTGTGAAATTAAGCAAATTCACTAAGTACAACTTTTCAGCATTAATCATTCTAATTGTTTGAAAGACCTCATTCTATATGGAACTTAATTTATTTTAAAGAAATGAAGTCAAAAGATTAAATGAGCTAAAATAAACTCAACTTCTCTATGGTATTTTCTTTCACAAAACATTTGTATATCAAGAATAAACACTGGCTGGAAGCTGCTGAGATCAGATAACAGTGCTCTATGAATCTCATGATTCTTAACAGGTGCAATTAGCTGATAAAGGGGATGTGTTTACACATCTTCAAAACTATCACCACCCTTTCAAAAATAGATCTGATTCTTCTTTGGCAGTTTTATTCTATGGGAAAAGAATATGATTTTATTTTGTTTTTCAATTTTAACTTTGGAACACAAAGTCTCAAAGAAAAGACTGTTTTAATTCTAATTAATAAAGTTAAAAATTCAGATGTTGGCACTTCAGCTTCAGCATCAGTAGTGATTGACTGATTTGATCTCCTTGCACTCCAAGGGACTCTGCAGAGTCTTCTCCAATACCACAATGCAGAGGCATCAGCTCTTCAGTGCTCAATCTTCTTTATGGCCCGTCTCTCACACTCATACATGACTACTAGAAAACCATAGCTTTGACTACTATACAGACCCACATACATTAGGTGCAGATTATTTGATTCTACTTGTACAAAGTACTTAGAGTAATCAAATTCATAGTCAGGAAGTACATTGGTAGATGCCAGGGGTTAGAGGGTGGAGAGGTGGGGAGGGAGAAGGGGAGCTGGCGTCTAATGGGAACAGAGTTTCAGTTTAGGAAAGTGGAAAATTCAGGAGGTGGATGATGATGAGAGTCACAACAGTGAATGTATTTAGCACTATTGAACTGTAGAAGTAACCCTGGTTAAAAGTGTATGTTTTCTATTATGTGACTTTTGCTACAGTGTTTTTTTTTATAGTGTTTATTAGATGTTGTGCTTGTTTTAAAAGCTAGTTTTGAACTTCAGCCACCTGATTTTAGTTACCTTTCAGTCTTCACTTTAAGGCAAAATTACTGGAATTTATGTCAAATCTATCAGGCATATATAGCAATTGTGTGAAATTAAGCAAATTCACTAAGTACAACTTTTCAGCATTAATCATTCTAATTGTTTGAAAGACCTCATTCTATATGGAACTTAATTTATTTTAAAGAAATGAAGTCAAAAGATTAAATGAGCTAAAATAAACTCAACTTCTCTATGGTATTTTCTTTCACAAAACATTTGTATATCAAGAATAAACACTGGCTGGAAGCTGCTGAGATCAGATAACAGTGCTCTATGAATCTCATGATTCTTAACAGGTGCAATTAGCTGATAAAGGGGATGTGTTTACACATCTTCAAAACTATCACCACCCTTTCAAAAATAGATCTGATTCTTCTTTGGCAGTTTTATTCTATGGGAAAAGAATATGATTTTATTTTGTTTTTCAATTTTAACTTTGGAACACAAAGTCTCAAAGAAAAGACTGTTTTAATTCTAATTAATAAAGTTAAAAATTCAGAGGCTTCCCTGGTGGTTCAGGGATAAAGAATCTGCCTGTCAATGCGGGAGACATGGGCTCGATCCCTAATTCAGGAAGGTTCCACATGCCTCGGAGCAATTAAAACTGCGTGCCACAACTATTGAGCCTGTGCTCTAGAGCCTGGGAGCTACAATCACTGAGCCCCCTTGCTGCAGCTCCTGAAGTCCTCATGCCCTCGAGCCTGTCCTCTGCAACAGGAGTGGCCACCACCACAAGAAGCCCAGGCACTGCAATGAAGAGTAGCAACCGCTCACCAAAACTAGAGAAGAGACCACACAGCAACGAAGACCCAGCACGCACATGCACAAAGTTCAACATCCATGCTTAAAAGAATCAGCGTATCAACTGTTGAAATATAATTAAAAACAAAATCTATAACTCAGAAAACCTCTTTACGAAGGTAGTAGAAAATAAATTAGTTTGACTCAAGAATAAATACAGGGCTTCCCCTGGTGGTCCAGTGGGTAAGGACACCACCTTGCAGTGCAAGGGGCGCCGGTTTGATCCCTGGCCTGGGAAGATCCCACGTGCCGCGGAGCGGCTGGACTGATGTGTCTAATTGCCGAGCCGGAGTTCTGGGACGCATGCGCCCAGGGCCGGCGCTCTGCGACAACAGAGGCCACCGCGATGGGAGGCCCACACGGGGCCAAAGAACAAAGACGGATGAAAATAGAGAAATGGAAGACCAATGGAAGTGGCCCACCCGCTCCCCTCCCTCCCCAACCTGACCCCCGCCCAAAATAAATAATAAATAAACAAATCTTTTAAAAAAAAAGAATAAATATAAAACCAGAATGTTTTTATACATCACAACTGGCTAGGAGATTGCAAAGTCAGAAAGGAACCTCATCTCTCTGTATATTCCAGCAAATAAAACCCATTACATGCATGTCCTCAAGATAAGTAGTCCTTAAAGAAGAGGATTTGATAACACTTTTTGTCACGCTGACTCATCGTAACTTTATCATGGTAATTGGGGAGAAGCCCATGGTGTCATTATCTAGAAGAGAAACAAACTTCTACTAAGTTCAAGAGGATTCAGAAAAGTTAAACTCTTACTCTCCCACAGGATGAGGATATAGGGGTGCTGTCTCTCAAAATGTTTGCCTTTCAAGAAGATGATTCACAGAACCTTAAGAAAACATTCCCTAGCTGTGAGACTGGCAGAGACTTATTTAGTCCTTATAAAGATTTACAAACATTTGAAAAGGACAGGGAAAAATTCTAGAGCCAAAGGGAAAGGGAGGAAGAATTAATCTTTTTTTTTTTTTTGGCTACTTCTATTGATCTTTCATTTATCTATTTCCATTTATCTTTGTTCCTTGGCTGGTCTGGGCCTCCCATCCCAGTGGCCTCTCTCGTCGCAGAGCACAGGCTCTGGGCGCATGTGCTCCAGAGCTCTGGCTGGATAGTTGGACACATCTGTCCAGATGCTCCGCGGCACGTGGGATCTTTCCAGGCCAGGGATCCAACCAGCGCCCCTTGCACTGCAAGGCGGTGTCCTTACCCACTGGACCACCAGGGAAGCCACCCCCCCACCTTTTTAAATTGAAGTATTGTTTCCCTTACAATGGTTAGTTAGTGCTGTACAGGAAAAGTGAATCAGCTATATGTATCCGTATGTATTCACTATTTTGGATTTCCTTTTCATTTAAGTCACCACAGAGCACTGAGCAGTGTTCCCTGTACTATACAGTTAGTGTTCATTAGTTAATCTGTTTTATACATAGTCCTGTATATATGTCAGTCCTAATCGCCAAACCCATTCCACTCCCTCCTTCCCAATTTGGTATCCATACATTTGTTCTCTATGTCTGTGCCTCTATTTCTGCTTTTCAAATAAGTTCATCTATACTATTTTCCACAATCACATTGAGGTGTTAATATACAATATGTGTTTTTCTCTTTCTGACTTCACTCTGTATGACAGTCTCTGGGTCCATCCATGTCTCTACAAATGGCACAATTTGTTTCTTTTTATGGCTCGGTAATATTCCATTGCATATATGGGCCATATCTTCTTTATCCATTTCTCTGTTGATGTTATGTCTTGTTTTTAATTCATATTTGCCTTGATACCACATGAAGGAATAGAGAAATGGTGTTATTTATTATAATTTCCTTCCCCCTTTTACAATCATCTGTGGAGCTTTTTTTTACAAAGGTAGTAGAAAATACGTTAGTTTTATTTGTGAACAATTATAACATAACTATTAAGGTATAACTGCCATTGACATACAATCTGCTGCAATATTTAAACAGCTATTTTTAAACAACATTTCTAATATATTTAAAGTGAATAATTATATTTGACCTATGTGTACACCTGTGAAACCATGACAACATCGAGAAGGAAAAAGCTTTCTTCTACTCTCCTAGGTTCTTTTGGCTGTTTGAATAATTAAATTTGTATGAAACAGATTAACAGGAGAAAACCAGATTTAATTATGTAGGTATAAGAGCCCAATGAGAATACAAGACCCAGGTCTGTCATGCGGTTCAGGCTTACATGGCATCCTGAGTTATGGAGAGGACATAAGAATCTGGAATTTCAAAGAAGGAGGAAAACAATCTATAGGAAGATGGGAGGGGCATATGTTTGGCAAACAAATGTTTGTCACGCCTTCTGGAGACACGGGGCCCACGCAGAGAGGAATTTGAACAAATAGGCTCTCCTGAGCTCCCCTGAGCCAATTACACCTACTCACACCCTCTGTAGCTATCCCTGGTGATCGCCCTCCTCTGGACCAGATCCTCCATCCAAGTTCTTTCAGATAGTTAAAATGTGTTAGTCTCTCAGTCATGTCCAACTCTGTGAACCTATGGACTATAGCCTGCCAGTCTCCTCTGTCCATGGGATTGTCCAGGCAAGAGTACTGGAGTGGATTGCCATTCCCTTCTCCAGGCTATCTTCCCAACCCAGAAATCAAACCAGGTCTCCCGATTCTTTACCGTCTGAGACATCAGGAAAGCTCTAGCTAAGGATAAAATTAAATGCTCTTCCTGAGACTTTCAAGCCTTGATGGTCTTCAACTCAAGATAATCTGCATACCAAAGTGGCACATTTGGGGAAGGCTCCTTCTGAACCCTCTTTGACCACAATTGAGACAGTGAATCTATTCATCATCCACGAATGTTTGCTCCCACCTCTTTCTAATTCCTTCTTTCTGCCACTCCTGCTCCTCCCCTCCCCAGCACACATGGTTTTACTCTTCATCACTATAAATTAGTTTCATTTTTTAGAGTGCTATGTAAATAGAACTACTTAGTAGGTACTTCTGTAGGACTGGCTTTTCACTCAGTGTAGTATCTCAAGACTCATTCATCTTTCCAAAGGTTAGATTTGTCTTTCTTTTCATTGCCAAGTAGCATGCTTTTTAGTATACACCATAGCTTGCTAATGCATTCATCTATTAATGGACATTTGACTTGTTTCCAGCTTTTGACTATTCCAAACGAAATTGCAATGAACAGTATGTGACCAGTCTTTGGATAGGCATGTATGTTCGCTTTTCCTGGGTAAATACCTAGGAGAGAAATGACTAAATTACATGGGAGTGAAGAGTAGCAAAATGTTGTTATTGTTGTTTCTCAGTTGTTTCTGACTCTTTGTGATTCCATGGACTGTAGCCAGCCAGGCTCCTCTGTCCAGGGTATTTTCCAGACAAGAATACTGGAGTCCGTAGCCATTCCCTTCTCCAGGGGGTCTTCCCAACCCAGTGATTGAATCCCGGTGTCCCCCAGCTGTGGGCAGATTCTTTACATTTGAGCCACTAGGGAAGCCCTCTGTGTGTGTGTGTGTGTGTGTGTGTGTGTGTGTGTATTGTTGTTGTCACTCTCTAAGTCATATCTGACTCTTTGCAACCTCATGAAATGTAGCATGCCAGGCCTCTCTATCTTTCACTATTTCAGAGAGTTGGCTCAAATTCACATCCATTGAGTCGAAGACACCATCCAACCATCTCAACCTCTGTCACCCTCTTCTTCTCCTGCCCTCAATCTTTCCCAGCACCAGGGTTTATTGCAAAAAGTCGGCTACTCGCATCAGGTGGCCAAAGTATTTGAGCTTCAGCTTTAGCATCTGTCCTTCCAATGAATATTCAGGGTTGATTTCCTTTGGGATTGACTGGTTTGCCACCCTAAAAATATGCCTCTTTGGCCTAAGGATTATTTTGAGTCGATTATTTTAAAAAAGAAAGAGCGTGAGTACTTTAAAATTTGTTTTTTTAAACATCCACGAATGTTTGCTCCCACCTCTTTCTAATTCCTTCTTTCTGCCACTCCTGCTCCTCCCCTCCCCAGCACACATGGTTTTACTCTTCATCACTATAAATTAGTTTCATTTTTAGAGTGCTATGTAAATAGAACTACTTAGTAGGTACTTCTGTAGGACTGGCTTTTCACTCAGTGTAGTATCTCAAGACTCATTCATCTTTCCAAAGGTTAGATTTGTCTTTCTTTTCATTGCCAAGTAGCATGCTTTTTAGTATACACCATAGCTTGCTAATGCATTCATCTATTAATGGACATTTGACTTGTTTCCAGCTTTTGACTATTCCAAACGAAATTGCAATGAACAGTATGTGACCAGTCTTTGGATAGGCATGTATGTTCGCTTTTCCTGGGTAAATACCTAGGAGAGAAATGACTAAATTACATGGGAGTGAAGAGTAGCAAAATGTTGTTATTGTTGTTTCTCAGTTGTTTCTGACTCTTTGTGATTCCATGGACTGTAGCCAGCCAGGCTCCTCTGTCCAGGGTATTTTCCAGACAAGAATACTGGAGTCCGTAGCCATTCCCTTCTCCAGGGGGTCTTCCCAACCCAGTGATTGAATCCCGGTGTCCCCCAGCTGTGGGCAGATTCTTTACATTTGAGCCACTAGGGAAGCCCTCTGTGTGTGTGTGTGTGTGTGTGTGTGTGTGTGTGTGTATTGTTGTTGTCACTCTCTAAGTCATATCTGACTCTTTGCAACCTCATGAAATGTAGCATGCCAGGCCTCTCTATCTTTCACTATTTCAGAGAGTTGGCTCAAATTCACATCCATTGAGTCGAAGACACCATCCAACCATCTCAACCTCTGTCACCCTCTTCTTCTCCTGCCCTCAATCTTTCCCAGCACCAGGGTTTATTGCAAAAAGTCGGCTACTCGCATCAGGTGGCCAAAGTATTTGAGCTTCAGCTTTAGCATCTGTCCTTCCAATGAATATTCAGGGTTGATTTCCTTTGGGATTGACTGGTTTGCCACCCTAAAAATATGCCTCTTTGGCCTAAGGATTATTTTGAGTCGATTATTTTAAGAAAGAGCAGACACAGGAGAAGCTCTGAAAACGGTGTAGGAGTTACTTTATTTGTGAATTTTACATTTATAAAGGAAATCTTTTATAAAGATATCTCTTTATATTCCAGGAAGGAAAAATTACTCTAAAGCCAAGAGAATTTTATCATTGGAGAAGGCAGGGACTTAAACCTGCATAGCAAATCTTCTTGTCTATCTTGCTTTTCCAGGTACTTCCCCATAATTCCACCTGACCCAAATAACACCTATTTTTGTTTGTTTGTTTGTTTATAACTGAAGATAATATTCAAAGATATTCAAGCTGGAGTTCAAAACTACTTTGGAAAGTTATTTATTTTTCCTTGTGTATCTTCCATGTATACCTAAGGTATACATGTTCATTTGTCTTTTAATTCAAGAGTGAATGAGCACACCTGCACACATAGCTTAACTTTTTAATAAACTGGCAAACTGGTGTTTTTTGGGGGGAGTGGCTTTACTTTCTTGGTGGCTCAGACAGTAAAGAATCTGCCTGCAATGTGGGAGACCTGGGTTCAATCCCTGGGTCAGGAAGTTTATCCTAGAGAAGGTCATGGCAGTCCACTCCAGTACTCTTGCCTAGAGAATTCCATGGACAGAAGAGCTTGGCAGGCTACAGTCCATGGGTTGCAAAGAGTTGGCCAACACTTTCACTTTAAATATCCATTAGCAATGTATGACACTCACTTCAACATTTGGTATAATATGTTTAGGGTTTTATTTTCCTTTAATTTTAATCAAACTAATAGGTTTGTGGTGGCATCTCATTGTGGTTATAGTTTGCTTTTTCTTAATTATAATGATATTGAACATATAATATGCTTACATGTCACTGGTGTGCATTAGAATAGGCCAGCCCAGAATAATTCCACTCCAGGATAAAGGTTATTTTGAGCTGAAGGTGATTGAGAAGTAGCAGATGCAGGAAGAACTCTCTGTTCTCTCTTGTTCTTCCCAAAAAGCAGGACATAAATTTCCCTTCATAAAGGCTGGTGTCCACTTGTGAAGGCATTCCCATCTCCTGTACAAAAAAGACTGTATAACACACCTTATGTTTTGGTAAGATTTTTTGACGATTATTTTAAGAAAGAGCAGACACAGGAGAAGCTCTGAAAACGGTGTAGGAGTTACTTTATTTGTGAATTTTACATTTATAAAGGAAATCTTTTATAAAGATATCTCTTTATATTCCAGGAAGGAAAAATTACTCTAAAGCCAAGAGAATTTTATCATTGGAGAAGGCAGGGACTTAAACCTGCATAGCAAATCTTCTTGTCTATCTTGCTTTTCCAGGTACTTCCCCATAATTCCACCTGACCCAAATAACACCTATTTTTGTTTGTTTGTTTGTTTATAACTGAAGATAATATTCAAAGATATTCAAGCTGGAGTTCAAAACTACTTTGGAAAGTTATTTATTTTTCCTTGTGTATCTTCCATGTATACCTAAGGTATACATGTTCATTTGTCTTTTAATTCAAGAGTGAATGAGCACACCTGCACACATAGCTTAACTTTTTAATAAACTGGCAAACTGGTGTTTTTTGGGGGGAGTGGCTTTACTTTCTTGGTGGCTCAGACAGTAAAGAATCTGCCTGCAATGTGGGAGACCTGGGTTCAATCCCTGGGTCAGGAAGTTTATCCTAGAGAAGGTCATGGCAGTCCACTCCAGTACTCTTGCCTAGAGAATTCCATGGACAGAAGAGCTTGGCAGGCTACAGTCCATGGGTTGCAAAGAGTTGGCCAACACTTTCACTTTAAATATCCATTAGCAATGTATGACACTCACTTCAACATTTGGTATAATATGTTTAGGGTTTTATTTTCCTTTAATTTTAATCAAACTAATAGGTTTGTGGTGGCATCTCATTGTGGTTATAGTTTGCTTTTTCTTAATTATAATGATATTGAACATATAATATGCTTACATGTCACTGGTGTGCATTAGAATAGGCCAGCCCAGAATAATTCCACTCCAGGATAAAGGTTATTTTGAGCTGAAGGTGATTGAGAAGTAGCAGATGCAGGAAGAACTCTCTGTTCTCTCTTGTTCTTCCCAAAAAGCAGGACATAAATTTCCCTTCATAAAGGTGACATAGGTGTCCACTTGTGAAGGCATTCCCATCTCCTGTACCAGGAAGGGGAGAACAGCTCTTATCTGTATAACACACCTTATTAAACAATCCTTTACTGCCAGAGTTTCCTAGTCACCCTTTCCAGCCCCAGGAGCCCAAGCCTTCTTTTCCTTTATCTCTTCACCTCTCTACAAGGCATCACCCTTTGTTAAATGATAAATAAGCTTTGAGTCTAACCACATCTGGGTTTTTATTCTTACCTGTGTATTTTCTATGCGTGTAAAATTAAAATCCTCAATAAAATTTATATGCCTTTTCCTCTGTTCATCTGTCTTTCGTCAGTGTGATACTCATGGCTTAGATGCTGCACCTAAGAGGGTGGAGGAAAAGATTTTCTCCTCTGCAGCATCCATATGGGGCTTCCTCAGTTGCTCAGTGGTAAGGAATCCACTGGCAATGAAGGAGACATGGCTTCAGTCTCTGGGTCAAGAAGAACCCCTGGAGGAGGAAATGACAAACCTCTCCAATATTCTTGCCTAGAAAATCCCATGGACAGAGGAACCTGGCCATGAGGTCACAGAGAATTCGACATGATTGAAGCAACTTAACACACACACATACAGCATGTGGGATCTTAGTTCCCCACCATGGATCATCCCATGCCCCCTGCATTAGAAGGTGAAATCTTAACCACTGGACTGCCAAGGAAGCCCCCCAGTAATTGCATTACTTGTTTTCTTATTATTGGGATTTGAGAGTGCTTTATATATTTTTATATAAATCCTTTATCAGATTTGTTTTTGCAAAAGCTTTATTCTCGCCTGTGGCTTATCTTTTCATTCTCTTACCGGTTACTTTTTAAGAGCACAAGTGTATCACTTTGATGAATTTTAAAAAATCAATTTGTTCTTTTTATGGATTGTACTTTTAGTGTCCGGAGAACAGCTTCACTAACAAAATCAGAAAGACTTTCTCCAATGTGTTACCGGTTATTTTGAGCTGAAGGTGATTGAGAAGTAGCAGATGCAGGAAGAACTCTCTGTTCTCTCTTGTTCTTCCCAAAAAGCAGGACATAAATTTCCCTTCATAAAGGTGACATAGGTGTCCACTTGTGAAGGCATTCCCATCTCCTGTACCAGGAAGGGGAGAACAGCTCTTATCTGTATAACACACCTTATTAAACAATCCTTTACTGCCAGAGTTTCCTAGTCACCCTTTCCAGCCCCAGGAGCCCAAGCCTTCTTTTCCTTTATCTCTTCACCTCTCTACAAGGCA
Organism: Tragulus kanchil; assembly: GCA_022376925.1. NCBI lineage: Eukaryota > Metazoa > Chordata > Mammalia > Artiodactyla > Tragulidae > Tragulus > Tragulus kanchil. The sequence continues at coordinate 137,968,632 of JAIOJX010000023.1, forward strand.
TCACCCTTTGTTAAATGATAAATAAGCTTTGAGTCTAACCACATCTGGGTTTTTATTCTTACCTGTGTATTTTCTATGCGTGTAAAATTAAAATCCTCAATAAAATTTATATGCCTTTTCCTCTGTTCATCTGTCTTTCGTCAGTGTGATACTCATGGCTTAGATGCTGCACCTAAGAGGGTGGAGGAAAAGATTTTTCTCCTCTGCAGCATCCATATGGGGCTTCCTCAGTGGCTCAGTGGTAAGGAATCCACTGGCAATGAAGGAGACATGGCTTCAGTCTCTGGGTCAAGAAGAACCCCTGGAGGAGGAAATGACAAACCTCTCCAATATTCTTGCCTAGAAAATCCCATGGACAGAGGAACCTGGCCATGAGGTCACAGAGAATTCGACATGATTGAAGCAACTTAACACACACACATACAGCATGTGGGATCTTAGTTCCCCACCATGGATCATCCCATGCCCCCTGCATTAGAAGGTGAAATCTTAACCACTGGACTGCCAAGGAAGCCCCCCAGTAATTGCATTACTTGTTTTCTTATTATTGGGATTTGAGAGTGCTTTATATATTTTTATATAAATCCTTTATCAGATTTGTTTTTGCAAAAGCTTTATTCTCGCCTGTGGCTTATCTTTTCATTCTCTTACCGGTTACTTTTTAAGAGCACAAGTGTATCACTTTGATGAATTTTAAAAAATCAATTTGTTCTTTTTATGGATTGTACTTTTAGTGTCCGGAGAACAGCTTCACTAACAAAATCAGAAAGACTTTCTCCAATGTGTTATTCTTGACGTAGTATGGTTTTAACTTTTACATTCATCACTAAAACCTGTTTTGAGTTATGTCTTTGTATGTGGTACAAGAAATCAAGCAAAGTGGGATCTTTCTGGGGTCTTGTTGTTGTTGTTGTTAGCTTTTGTTTATTTTGTGCATATGGATATCTATGGTTTGAAGTCTTTGAAGTCATTGGTGGGTATGGGGACTAGGAAGGCAGATACATGTTTAGATTTTGACCTTAGTGCTCCTGGAAGATAACCAGTCTTTTTCCTGGGAGCAATGGGGTATATTAAAGAATTCTAAGCAGAGAAGCCACAGTATGTTGAAACGACTACCCTGAAAGTTGAGTGATTTGTTTAAATATTTTTAATGATGTTTATATTTTAACCCATATAAACCTCGAAGGGGGAAATCTCCATATTTGTGTAATACCATGCACACTGTATAAATATTATTTATTTTTATTTGACTTAAATTTACCTCTTTTTAGCATTACAAAATACATCTTAGCTGTGTTGACATCAGACTATGGTGAGCAAGTTTAACCCTAGCCCTGACCTAATTCTGATATCATTCATGTCTTCTACAGTTTCCTTTCTTTTTTAATTTTTCAGTTTCAGTTCTTTTAAGCCTATCCCATGGTATCATCACTTAACTGTACAAAAGAGTCCTTGTTTTCTTTGGCTGTTACTGATTTTGTTGTTATTTTTATTATGTTCAGTTATAAACTCCTTCTACGCTTAGTACCTTAATTTAATAAGCCCTTTATTCATCCTTTAACCCTAATGTCTGACTGTGGTCAACACTGCCAGCTTTGTCCTTTTTCAGTTTCCTGTCATTTAAATAGTATGATAGTTTTCTATGACATTATTTCCTTGCATTATTTCCTTCTCTTTGTGTAAATAACTCAGTTACTTTTTCTTCTTAGACTTTTCTCCTTAGGGGACAACATTCATTCGTTGTTCAACTTACTTCCTCCTTCACCACAATCTAAGCAAGGCTGGGAGGGTGACCTTTTAGTGCTTCTTTGAATTCCTGTGTCCACTTCTAAAAATCTGCCATGCTATCAACATTCATTTTGTCCATACATTCTGTAATGCAGGTGAGTCCATTGTATCACACACAGTGATGACTCTGTAGAGAAGATTAGCTAATTAGATAGCCCAGGTATTATGGATTAACGGTTCAGTCAAGATTTGTTGTGTTGTTGCTATTGTTTAGTCACTAAGTCATGTGCAGTTCTTTGGTGGTCCCCATGGTCTGTAACCAGTCCATGGATAAAAGTCAAACTAGGTTGCTAAATTTCGTGTGGGTTCACAATCAGAGTAATACAATATTTATTGAAACTGTCAACTGAGACAGACTAAAATGCAGATCAAATATAGGTCTACTAGAGAGTAAAACAACCATTGTAAATATTAAATCATCCTTTTCTATTGATTGCACACTTTAAATAATACATCTAACTTTCCCTCATTGTATTTAGATATCATTAGAGTGAGACAGTCTGAACATGGTAATAATGCAAGTTTCAGAACCTTTTGATATATGCAAAACATTGTACAGTCAACTGCCAACCATTTTTTACTGTGAATCCAAACATTTTAAATTAATCAGTGTTTTATGAACTAAAACAATAACCTCAGATATTTCAAGTAGGAATACGCATATATAAGGGCTTTCCTGGTGGCTCAGATGGTAAAGAATACACCTGCAATTCAGCAGACCAAAGTTCTATTCCTCGGTCAGGAAGATCTCCTATCGAAGGGAATGAAACTAACTCCAGTCTTCTCGCCTGGGAAATCCAGGGACAGATGATTTTGTTGTTATTTTTATTATGTTCATTATCTCCTTTAGCAGTCCTATTTAACCTTTTTCTCTTACCATGTCTGACTGTGGTCAACACTGCCAGCTTTGTCCTTTTTCAGTTTCCTGTCATTTAAATAGTATGATAGTTTTCTATGACATTATTTCCTTGCATTATTTCCTTCTCTTTGTGTAAATAACTCACTTACTTTTTCTTCTTAGACTTTTCTCCTTAGGGGACAACATTCATTCGTTGTTCAACTTACTTCCTCCTTCACCACAATCTAAGCAAGGCTGGGAGGGTGACCTTTTAGTGCTTCTTTGAATTCCTGTGTCCACTTCTAAAAATCTGCCATGCTATCAACATTCATTTTGTCCATACATTCTGTAATGCAGGTGAGTCCATTGTATCACACACAGTGATGACTCTGTAGAGAAGATTAGCTAATTAGATAGCCCAGGTATTATGGATTAACGGTTCAGTCAAGATTTGTTGTGTTGTTGCTATTGTTTAGTCACTAAGTCATGTGCAGTTCTTTGGTGGTCCCCATGGTCTGTAACCAGTCCATGGATAAAAGTCAAACTAGGTTGCTAAATTTCGTGTGGGTTCACAATCAGAGTAATACAATATTTATTGAAACTGTCAACTGAGACAGACTAAAATGCAGATCAAATATAGGTCTACTAGAGAGTAAAACAACCATTGTAAATATTAAATCATCCTTTTTCTATTGATTGCACACTTTAAATAATACATCTAACTTTCCCTCATTGTATTTAGATATCATTAGAGTGAGACAGTCTGAACATGGTAATAATGCAAGTTTCAGAACCTTTTGATATATGCAAAACATTGTACAGTCAACTGCCAACCATTTTTTACTGTGAATCCAAACATTTTAAATTAATCAGTGTTTTATGAACTAAAACAATAACCTCAGATATTTCAAGTAGGAATACGCATATATAAGGGCTTTCCTGGTGGCTCAGATGGTAAAGAATACACCTGCAATTCAGCAGACCAAAGTTCTATTCCTCGGTCAGGAAGATCTCCTATCGAAGGGAATGAAACTAACTCCAGTCTTCTCGCCTGGGAAATCCCAGGGACAGAGGAGCCTGGCAGGCTACAGTTCATGGAGTGACAAAAAGTCAGACACAATGAAAACATTAACACGTGTATCTGTAAAAATCTTCAAAACCTACTTTTTATTCATCTTCAGACAAAGTTTGGAGCCAATGTGGGTTCCCAGATACTTCAGATGATTAATGGGTGAAAGGCCAATGAAACAGTGGAGTTTGGCAGGGAAAAGAGGAGTGGAACTCACAAAAACTAGGCTCAAGGGAGTTAGAAATGGTTGCATTTCCCTGTCAGCTTTTGTTCAGATGCCCACATATTTGGCATCCCTAAAACAAGGAACACAATGGGCATTTCGGGTCAAAGGGAGGTCAGGCTGAATGTTGAGATATGCTAGACGAAGAATGCCCTGAGTAAAGGGGCAGCTCTGTGTTCTTATTTTTGTTTACGTTGTCTTGGTTTCCCAGTAGACCAGGGATTGGAGCACTTTGGAAGATCTCTTATAAATTTGATCGTATCTTAATGCTTTCTGTCTCAGTGGTGTTTTCACCAGCTTCAGCTCCATTGAGCTGTAGGTAACCAAACTGACCACAGGTGACATTTTGCTCCAAAGTTTAAGAGTATGGCTCAGTTAATGAAAATAGATTTGTGGCGCCTCCGCATAAATCCAAGGAATTCTAGAAACCAAGCCAAGTCAACCGCTGTAAGTGGGAGCCAATGATAAGTGAAAATAGCTCCTCGGGCCACTGAGTCCTTCTTGGCAATGAATAACAACAGTGTGATTTATATTACCTTTATGGTTTTACCAAATCAAAACTTTTTTAAAAGAAAATAATGTTTTTTCAAATATACTTTGAAGAGCAATGAGCAAATCTTTTTAAAATAACCAAGGAAACCTTGGAAAAGTTGTTGTGCCAAATTATTCAAGGTAAGGGTAGATGTTTTTTTTTCTGCCTTTATTTCATGTTTTGATCTTAATAAGCCTTTTGTTTTTCCTTTTCTAGGCACTTAGGTTAAAAATATTTAACTATTTCATAATAAAAAAAAATGCCTGAAACCCCCTGAAAATTTCAAATAAAATCCAAAATGCAATTTGAATTTGCGTATGCATTTAAAGGGGCTTCCTAGGTGGCACTAATGGTAAAGAAGTCTCCTGCCAATTCAGGAGATATAAGAGAGGAGGGTTCAATCCCTGGGTCAGGGAAATCCCTAGGAGGAGGGCATGGCAACCCACTCCAGTATTCTTGCCTGGAGAATTCTATGGACAGAGGAGCCTGGAAGGCTACAATCCATAGGGTTGCAGAGTCAGACACAATTGAAGGAACTTAGCATGCACACACACATGCATTTAAAACAAGACGATGACTGGCAGATGGAAGCAATTGAAATAAGGATACCTTTCACAAATTCTCTTCTATCTTCTGCTACACTCCTAGTCAATTCTAAATACATTTTGAGGAACAGTGAAATGTAGGTGTTATTTTATCAATTATATAAGAGCATAGAGATGACTCCCTCCAAATATTTAATTTAAAATCTAGAAAAGCATTTTGTTAATTGGTGAATAAGACATAATGCAATGCACTGGACTTTAAGGAAAAGGTAAAAGTTAAGATTACATTTAGGTTTAAGTTTGTGCAAGAAATGCTGTATAAGCTGAGATAACTGACAGGATTTTCTTTTTTAAATGTTAACATCATTTGTTTTAGTCTAAGGTGACACATGTGCACAAATCTAAAAAATCGAGGAAGTACTGAATAATTATAAAAAATTTCTTGTCCCAGTGTTCTCACTACCCACGTCCATTCTTCAGTGGAATATGTCATCCAATCATTTAGTTATTTTAATCTTCATTCACATATATTATGGTAGCTTTATTAAGGGAGAAAAAGACAGACACTGAATTCTTCTTATGATACTAGGAATTCAGATTTGTTATATAATAGCTAGAATCTGATTAATTTGAAAGAAAATCACAAGAAAAAAATTCTAGTACTTTTCTTTGACACTCCCTTAGCACACAACAGTGAAGACTCATCATGCCATGTAAACACCACTGCCCCAACACACCATTAATATGTGTGTGTGTGTGTGTGTATGCTTAGTCATGTCCAACTCTTTGAAACCCCATGGACTATAGCTCACCAGGCTCTTCTGTCCATGGGATTTCCCAGGCAAAAATACTGGAATGGGTTACCATTTTGTACTCCAGGGCATCCCCCAGACCCAGGGATCAAATCTGATGCTCCTGCATTGGCAGGTGGATTCTTTCCCACTAAGTCACCTGGGAAGCCCCATTAATAAAAAAAGACATGTATAAAACACTCCTTTGTGCAAACCTAGGGATATTTGCACTATCTTGAAAATAGCAAGAATTTTACACCTTTCTCTATCACCCTAGAAAACATATCCAAATGCAAATGATTGTGAGTAGAATTAATAAATTTAATATATTGAGATTTGTGTTTTAAGCTAAATAATTTGTCCATTGGGGGAAAAATTCATACCTACATTATATAAAAAATAAAATCAATTTCAGATTGTTGATCTAAATATAAAAAGTAACAGAGTAAAGCTTCTAAAATATATATATATATAACAGTTTCTTCACATCCCTGGAAGAAGAAAAGATGTCTTAGACAAGCCATAAAAGCTATTTTCTTTCTCAATAAAGAAAAATATTAAGAAATGGACTATATTAAAATTAAAGATTTAAAGGACATATTTATGAGATTGGATAGTATAGACAGACTGGTAGAAAAGATTTGGAATTTATTTATATAACAAAAAATACAAAGAGAAACTATTGGCTGTCCTCAAAATCAATAAGAAAATGCTGAATCCCTAGTATAAAGTGGGTAAAAAATCTGAACCGGGGCTTCCCCTGGTGGTCCAGTGGGTAAGGACACCGCCTTGCAGTGCAAGGGGCGCCGGTTCGATCCCTGGCCTGGGAAGATCCCACGTGCCGCGGAATGGCTGGACTGATGTGTCCAATTACCGAGCCGGAACCCTGGAGCGCATGCGCCCAGAGCCGGCGCTCTGCAACGACAGACGCCACCGTGATGGGAGGCCCACAGTAGCCAAAGAACAAAGACGATGAAAACAGAAATGAAAGACCAATAGAAGTGGCCCGCCCGCTCCCCTCCCTCCCCAACACGACTCCGCCCTAAAAAAAAAAAAAAAAAACTCTGAACGGGAACATCACGAAAGGGGTTATCCAAACAGCCAAAATACTTACGAAAAAATGACCAACCTGTTGACCATCATGGAGAGGCAGATGAAAACCACAGCATGATACCACTACACACACACACACACACACACACACAAGGATACAGTCGTTAAATTTAGCAAATAAAATATAGAATTCTTAGCTATAGGTGAATTTCAGAGAAACCGTGAATAACATTTTTGATGTAAAGAAGTCCTGTTCATGCATGCCAAGTTGCTTCAGTCATGTCCAACTCTTTGGAACTCCATGGACTATAGTCTACCAGGCTCCTCTGTCCATGGGATTCTCCAAACAAGAATATTTGAGTGGCTTGCCATGCCCTCTTCCCGGGGATCTTCCCAACCCAGAAAGATACATCTCTTATGTCTTCCACACTGAAAGGTGGATTATTTACCACTAGTACCTGGGAAGTGACATGTTTCAAATTTAAGTGAAAGTCCTTTATTTTATCTGGTAACACTAAAAGAAAGGCTAAAACAGAAATGATTAACATTATCAAGCATTGGTGACATTGGAGCTCTGGAACTTTCCAGCACCACTTTGTGGAGTGGCAATTGGCACAGAACTTATAGATAATGGCCTTTCTACACCCACAACATTAACATGAGACAATAAACTTAGTTTCAGGGTTAATCCTTATCATAACAAACATTTCAGACTCGAAAATGTTTGCCTTTCAAAGAGAAACTATTGGCTGTCCTCAAAATCAATAAGAAAATGCTGAATCCCTAGTATAAAGTGGGTAAAAAATCTGAACCGGGGCTTCCCCTGGTGGTCCAGTGGGTAAGGACACCGCCTTGCAGTGCAAGGGGCGCCGGTTCGATCCCTGGCCTGGGAAGATCCCACGTGCCGCGGAATGGCTGGACTGATGTGTCCAATTACCGAGCCGGAACCCTGGAGCGCATGCGCCCAGAGCCGGCGCTCTGCAACGACAGACGCCACCGTGATGGGAGGCCCACAGTAGCCAAAGAACAAAGACGATGAAAACAGAAATGAAAGACCAATAGAAGTGGCCCGCCCGCTCCCCTCCCTCCCCAACACGACTCCGCCCTAAAAAAAAAAAAAAAAAACTCTGAACGGGAACATCACGAAAGGGGTTATCCAAACAGCCAAAATACTTACGAAAAAATGACCAACCTGTTGACCATCATGGAGAGGCAGATGAAAACCACAGCATGATACCACTACACACACACACACACACACACACAAGGATACAGTCGTTAAATTTAGCAAATAAAATATAGAATTCTTAGCTATAGGTGAATTTCAGAGAAACCGTGAATAACATTTTTGATGTAAAGAAGTCCTGTTCATGCATGCCAAGTTGCTTCAGTCATGTCCAACTCTTTGGAACTCCATGGACTATAGTCTACCAGGCTCCTCTGTCCATGGGATTCTCCAAACAAGAATATTTGAGTGGCTTGCCATGCCCTCTTCCCGGGGATCTTCCCAACCCAGAAAGATACATCTCTTATGTCTTCCACACTGAAAGGTGGATTATTTACCACTAGTACCTGGGAAGTGACATGTTTCAAATTTAAGTGAAAGTCCTTTATTTTATCTGGTAACACTAAAAAGAAAGGCTAAAACAGAAATGATTAACATTATCAAGCATTGGTGACATTGCGGAGCTCTGGAACTTTCCAGCACCACTTTGTGGAGTGGCAATTGGCACAGAACTTATAGATAATGGCCTTTCTACACCCACAACATTAACATGAGACAATAAACTTAGTTTCAGGGTTAATCCTTATCATAACAAACATTTCAGACTCGAAAATGTTTGCCTTTCTTTCTCTTCCTCTTTTTCCTCCCCTTCCTCCTTGGGACCCGCTGGCTTCCTTATCAAATCTTCCTAGTCACCCCTTTCATTACTTCTTGGGGGAACTCTTAAGGAATACTTATTAAATTCAAACCTAGTAAGTCTTAGGAGTCAGCAATCCCTGTCTAAGGAATATATGAAAACATATGTATATAAACATTTACCGCGCTACTCTTTGTGTCAGAACTATTTTTTAAAAAGCAAAACAGACAGATCCTTATTAATAATGCAATGGACAAGTAAATTATATTAATATAATAGTATAATAATGATACATTTCTTCTCTGGTGGCTCAGATGGTGAAGAATCTTCCTGCAATGCAGACACCCAGGTTTGATCCCTGGGTCGGGAAGATCCCCTGGAGAAGGGAATGACTACTCACTCCAGTGTTCTTGCTAGAGAATCCCATGGACAGAGAAGCTTGGCAAGCTACAGTCTATGGGGTCATAAACAGAGGGACAGGGCTGAGTGACTAATAATGATACATGGAGTTCAAACAGTAATTTAAGGAGAAACAAACAATTACTAGACTTCACACTTAGACAACACTCTTTCAAAGCCAGATATGACCTGCTACATTTTACACAGTTCCATTTGTTAAAATTCAGAGACAAACAGGATGATTCTCAGTATGAGAAATCAAGGTTACCACCAGGAATTTAGTGACCAAGAGGAGGCACCGAGTTTGGAAATGCCCTTACATTTTACAAACAGTTTCCATTTGTTAAACCACCAAAAGAAAGATTAGCCCTCTTCGGATCTTCCCAACCCAGAAAGATACATCTCTTATGTCTTCCACACTGAAAGGTGGATTATTTACCACTAGTACCTGGGAAGTGACATGTTTCAAATTTAAGTGAAAGTCCTTTATTTTATCTGGTAACACTAAAAGAAAGGCTAAAACAGAAATGATTAACATTATCAAGCATTGGTGACATTGCGGAGCTCTGGAACTTTCCAGCACCACTTTGTGGAGTGGCAATTGGCACAGAACTTATAGATAATGGCCTTTCTACACCCACAACATTAACATGAGACAATAAACTTAGTTTCAGGGTTAATCCTTATCATAACAAACATTTCAGACTCGAAAATGTTTGCCTTTCTTTCTCTTCCTCTTTTTCCTCCCCTTCCTCCTTGGGACCCGCTGGCTTCCTTATCAAATCTTCCTAGTCACCCCTTTCATTACTTCTTGGGGGAACTCTTAAGGAATACTTATTAAATTCAAACCTAGTAAGTCTTAGGAGTCAGCAATCCCTGTCTAAGGAATATATGAAAACATATGTATATAAACATTTACCGCGCTACTCTTTGTGTCAGAACTATTTTTTAAAAAGCAAAACAGACAGATCCTTATTAATAATGCAATGGACAAGTAAATTATATTAATATAATAGTATAATAATGATACATTTCTTCTCTGGTGGCTCAGATGGTGAAGAATCTTCCTGCAATGCAGACACCCAGGTTTGATCCCTGGGTCGGGAAGATCCCCTGGAGAAGGGAATGACTACTCACTCCAGTGTTCTTGCTAGAGAATCCCATGGACAGAGAAGCTTGGCAAGCTACAGTCTATGGGGTCATAAACAGAGGGACAGGGCTGAGTGACTAATAATGATACATGGAGTTCAAACAGTAATTTAAGGAGAAACAAACAATTACTAGACTTCACACTTAGACAACACTCTTTCAAAGCCAGATATGACCTGCTACATTTTACACAGTTCCATTTGTTAAAATTCAGAGACAAACAGGATGATTCTCAGTATGAGAAATCAAGGTTACCACCAGGAATTTAGTGACCAAGAGGAGGCACCGAGTTTGGAAATGCTCCATTCCATTTGACTCAGTTGTTGGTTACAAAATGTGCTAATTTTGGAAAATCATCATAATGCCATGACACATATCCTTTCGAAAAATCATGTAAAAAGTTTGGAAATTTTCTTTATTCTGGATTTTTGCATTAAAATTATAATTGCCTTTATTACTGAGTTCTTTGCAGCCCCCTTCCATTTTGACTAAGTCAGCAGTATTTTAATCACCGTTGTATATAGCTTTTGACTTGTGCCCATTTCTTTGTGCAGTTTATTACACCAGTAAAAAGTCTTTTTTTTTTTTTAAACAAAATCATTCACAAAGTTAGAAATTTGTTTTCAGTGATAGAAAATAGTGATACACTTGACAAATGATTTATCTGGCGAATCCTGACCATGTCTTTGAGGTGAACTGCTGGGAAGCACCTAACCCTTTGCTAAGGAAGAGGTCTTACATTCTTCCTGTCCTAGCTGGGAGCGGAGGTGGGGAATGAAGCAGCAGTGGCTGTTCTGGGCCAACACTCCCAGATGCATGTGTCAGCTTGTGGAAAATAACTGTTCTGCAGCCTCAGGTCATCATACTGTAAATCTGTCTCTTTTACTCTATTTTAAAATTTTATTCCCTATTTGGTGTACTCTCTCTAGCTCATGTCTTTGAATTCCTAGCAGTCGGCTGGGCCTTTGGCTTCACTTTGTTTCCCCTTTGTCCACGTTGGCTTCATGACTCATGCTTGTTAGTAGATAGGATCATCCACATCGATACCTGCACCCTTCCCCCATCGTGTGCCCTGGGAGGTTGTCTTTCTAGGATGCAGTAAAGCTAAAAGCATGACTGTGTAGAGAAGGAACATTACTACTCAATATATTTTACTGGTGAAGGAAAACATATAATTGTAATATTTTGTCAGTTTCTAACTTGTGTTCAACTCTTTGTGACCGCATGGACTGTAAGGCACAGGCTTCTCTGTCCATGAGATTTTTCAGGCAAGAATACTGAAGTGGGTTGCCATTCCCTTTTCCAGGGGATCTTTCTACCCAGAGATCAAACTCTCAGCTTCTGCATTGGCAGGTGGATTCTTTACCACTGAGCCTCAGAATTCTAATACCAAATAGTTTATTACATTGTCATTATTGAGTGTTTATATAATTCCAAGATTTTATTATAATTATCACATTAAGAAATTCCTTTACACATAAATATGTATATATATAGTTATTATTATTGCGCTAGAATGTATACCTATACTAACTGAACTAAAGATCAAAGGGGTATCAACATTTCTGAGCTTCTTAAAATATATACATACTTAATTTATTTTCTAGATTTCACCAGCAGCATATGAGTCTTATTAATGCTGAACCCTACTAGATTTAGTTGGAGCATAAAGAAGACTGAGCACCAAAGAATTGATGTTTTCAAATTGTGGTGTTGGAGAAGTCTCTTGAGAGTCCCTTAGACTCCTAGGAATTCAAACCAGTCAATCCTAAAGGAAATCAACCCTGAATATTCCTTAGAAGGACTGATGCTGAAGCTGAAGCTCCAATATCTTGGGCACCTGATGCAAAGAGCTAATTAATTGGAAAAGATCTTGAAAAGATTGAAGGCAAGAGGAGAAGGGGCAACAGCAGTGGCTGTTCTGGGCAAACTGTAAAACTTTAGTCATCTACTGTAAATCTGTCTCTTTTACTCTATTTTAAAATTTTATTCCCTATTTGGTGTACTCTCTCTAGCTCATGTCTTTGAATTCCTAGCAGTCGGCTGGGCCTTTGGCTTCACTTTGTTTCCCCTTTGTCCACGTTGGCTTCATGACTCATGCTTGTTAGTAGATAGGATCATCCACATCGATACCTGCACCCTTCCCCCATCGTGTGCCCTGGGAGGTTGTCTTTCTAGGATGCAGTAAAGCTAAAAGCATGACTGTGTAGAGAAGGAACATTACTACTCAATATATTTTACTGGTGAAGGAAAACATATAATTGTAATATTTTGTCAGTTTCTAACTTGTGTTCAACTCTTTGTGACCGCATGGACTGTAAGGCACAGGCTTCTCTGTCCATGAGATTTTTCAGGCAAGAATACTGAAGTGGGTTGCCATTCCCTTTTCCAGGGGATCTTTCTACCCAGAGATCAAACTCTCAGCTTCTGCATTGGCAGGTGGATTCTTTACCACTGAGCCTCAGAATTCTAATACCAAATAGTTTATTACATTGTCATTATTGAGTGTTTATATAATTCCAAGATTTTATTATAATTATCACATTAAGAAATTCCTTTACACATAAATATGTATATATATAGTTATTATTATTGCGCTAGAATGTATACCTATACTAACTGAACTAAAGATCAAAGGGGTATCAACATTTCTGAGCTTCTTAAAATATATACATACTTAATTTATTTTCTAGATTTCACCAGCAGCATATGAGTCTTATTAATGCTGAACCCTACTAGATTTAGTTGGAGCATAAAGAAGACTGAGCACCAAAGAATTGATGTTTTCAAATTGTGGTGTTGGAGAAGTCTCTTGAGAGTCCCTTAGACTCCTAGGAATTCAAACCAGTCAATCCTAAAGGAAATCAACCCTGAATATTCCTTAGAAGGACTGATGCTGAAGCTGAAGCTCCAATATCTTGGGCACCTGATGCAAAGAGCTAATTAATTGGAAAAGATCTTGATGCTGGGAAAGATTGAAGGCAAGAGGAGAAGGGGGCAACAGAGAGTGAGATGGTTAAATGGTGTCACTGAATCAATGGACATGAACTTGAGTAAACTCTGGGAGATGGTGAAGGACAGGGAAGCTTGGCGTGCTGCAGTTGTGGGGTGGCAAAGAGTCAGACATGAACCACGCTGCGCAACACACCAACTAGATAGAGTACTGCTTTTTAAATTTTAATAATCTCACACATGAAGATGGTATTCTATTATTTTTATTTCTTTAGTAATCATGCCTTTGAAGTAACTTCTGTTTGCAGTACATAAAAACCTAAACCAATTGAAATATTCAGTCTGGAACTGCCTTATTCAGAATAAGATATTTAATGATGATCTTGCCTAATTTTTTTTTAGCTGTATTGACTATGATGGTTGATTGGTAACTCTATCTGGAAGTCCAGACCAAAACCATATTGATGTTCTAGAACCTGTGGAATTGATTTTTCTTTTTTTTAAATTAATTAATTTTAATATTTATTTTTGAGTGATAATTGCTTTACAATGTTGGTTTGATTGTTGTCATACATCAACATGAATTAACCATATTTCTCCCACCTCTCGCCCTTTCCCACCCCTCTAGCCTATTCCAGAGGCCCAGTTTGAGTTCCCTGAGTCATATAGAAAGTTCCCATTGGCTATCCATTTATACATGTTAGTGTACACGCTTCTATGCTACTATTGTGTTGGTTTCTGCCATATGTCCATATGAATCAGCCATAGGTTGGCGTTGACTTTTCATTTATTTTGTGTGCAGGAGCGAACTTAGCTACCTTTTAAACACAAGGCTGACCTGTTGAAAGCCCACCTTCTGTCAGTTTCATGTGGTGCCAACCCTGTATTTCTTGTCCCCTTGTCTTTCTGTGAGTGTCACCCTACTGGCACCAGCTCTTCCTCATAGCAGCATCTGAATCTCCTTTGAAGCTTTTCCAGAACTTGCAGAACCAGCTCCAGTGATGTCACTGACTGCTCCACCAGGGAGCAGGCGGCCTTTGTGGAAGCTGGGCTGCTTCTCCACTCTCCAAGGAACCCTTTTCCAAGCTCAAGGCACTACCATCAACTGGCAGGAAGCTCCTCTTCCTAAGAAGTGTCACCTCATGGAGTTCCTCCTTTAAGTTCCTATATTTCAAAACTCTTAACCTTTTTACACATTTCCCCAGCCCTAAAATAAAAGCTGTTTTCTGCAGTTAACTACCCTATGGTTATCTTCCAATTCCCTTTTAACCTTTTTGTTAACTAGTTAACAACCTTCTATCTAGTTAATAATTCTATGAATTAAATTAATATCCTTTTAAATAACTGGTGATCACTTCTCAGTCTTTTGGCTAAGATCAGGTGTAAATAACTGGTGAGACTTCTCTCACTGGACTGGACCTGATGGATGCACTCCGAAAAATACAATCATATTCTCTTTATTGATAATACACGGTCAGATGCCTTCTACATGAAAGAGCCAGAGAGATGACATTGATTAATGTGAAAAAACCTTTAGGTTAGATTTGCATTGTATAGTTTGAGGTATGTAAAATATCACAGTATAACACTTTTTAAAGTTCAGAAGATAAAAATGGCAGAACTAAAATTAGGGGTTTTGATGAGCTCAATGGACTGAATTGGACTTCCCTGATGACTCAGCTGGTAAAGAATTTGATTGCAATGCAGGAGACCAGGTTCAGTCTCTAGATTGGGAAGATCATCTAGAGAAGGACATAGCTACCCACTCCAGTAGGCTGGAGAATCCCAGAGACAGAGGAGTCTGGCGGGCTACAATCCACAGGGTTCACAAAAAATTAGGCATGACTGAGCGGCTAAGTATGCATGACACAGACTGAATTCCATTGTCTCAGACTCTCATGTTGAAGCCATACCTCTGCTGTGATGGGATTTAGAGATGAGACCTTTGGGTGGAAATTCAGGTGAGACGGTATGCAGATAGGGTCTTCATTCTAGAATTAGTTCCTTTTTAAGAAGAGAGGCACAGAGAGTTTGCTCTCTCTCACTGACTAGTGAGTATACGGAGAGAAAGCAGTTGTCTGTAAGCCAAGAAGAGTTTTCATCAGACACTGACCTTTCTGGCACCCTGATCTTGGACTTTCCAGCCTCCAGAACTGTGAGACAATAAATTGCCATTGTATAAACCACCCTGTCCATGGTATTTTGTTATGGTGGCATGATCAGACTACTGGAATAGAAGATGTTCCATCTCATTGGAAAGAAGTTATTAAAATATGGTGGTTTGGGAATGAAACAATGAATGAAAATATTTTTAGGAAGAAATCCAAAGTGGAGGAAACATTTTTGTGCTCATTGGCTCAGGGGAATTCTGTGGTCTGGGATGTCAGAAATGCTGGGAGATTCTTAAAACTGACAGTCATTAATTGAAACAACCATGATGTTTTACTTACTTATAAACTGATACCACTGACCTTATGATACAGTCTTCTAGGGGATGTGTTAAATTTTTCCAGACTCAGTCTTACCCTCTCAAACAGTCCACCTCAGTGACCAAGATGCTGTAAGAAATTACTGAAGAGCATACGGAAAGGGGGTCTTTTGATCAGAACCTGACAGAATCTTTAGCTGCAGTTTCTTTATCACTATGCCCTACATAGTGCTTCTTTTCTTAGCCTTGAAAAAAGCAAGTGTTAGTCCCTCAGTCATATCCAGCTCTTCGTGACCCCATGGAGTGAAACCCACCAGACTCCCTGTCCATGGTATTTTCCAGGCAAGAACACTGGAGTGGGTTGCCATTCCCTTCTCTAGGGGATCTGGACCCAGGGTTCAAACCTGGGTCACCTGTATTGCAGGCACATTCTTTACTATCTCTGTCACCGAGGAGGTGGTTGGATTAGCCATAATTTGTAGTATTTCAGTATTTTAAAGGGCAAGATCAAATTTCTTGGTTTTGAGAATGCGTTCCATGCTGGGAAAGAATTTTAGGTCACAGAACCCTGAAAGGCAGGTTAGAATGATCTTTTCTCTAACAGTTAACCTAGGCCACCATGTGTTAAGAAAAAACAGAAAATAGAGCACACAGAAAGCCAAAAGAAGCATTCTGGAGGTACCATTCATTTTCAAGTCAACAATGTAGGGAATAAGACTGCAAAACTTATGCAGACCTGTAAAGGGGAGAAACATAAGAAAGTACCTGTTGAGGTAAGATGTTGGTTATGGAAAAATAACATGTAAAATGAGATATAAACATTAAAAACTGAGTAGCCACTTATCACTGAGATGTGTGGCACATTGCAGGCTCTGTGAAAGACCTGATAATGCAACATTTGTTTTCCTGGGGGCTTCCTGTGACTTTGGTAGCTTGGGCAGAGCAGAGACACAGAATATGAATTTGTAGCTGTGATTACCCACTTCGGCTTTTCATTTTTATAGTTAAATCCATGTTAAGAGTGAAAATAAAGTGTGATATGCAATGCTATATTTTTTTTCTCGCATCTGAACTAAATCAGGTGACTCCTCATTTTTTTTCCAGTTTTAAGAAGAAAGCTATATGTAGAGTTATCACTTCACAAATCCAGAGATGAAGAGACAGGGAAATAAAATGATAAAAATATTTATACAGCAGTACAATTACTTCTGAAAGCTTGATTTTTCTCTTGGAATTATTTAAGACTAATCTTTGTCTTATTAAACCTTCCTCAGAGCTCCCTCATCTGCAATCTTGCAAGTTGGAAGTCAGCACACACGATAACAGTGTTTCTGCAACAACAGAGCAGTAGCTACCAATAGAGTGTGTTATCAAATGTCCTCTTATAACAGATTCACAGAATGACATCCCATGTTTTCAATCCAACCCGTGAAACCAAGAGGCCTTCTACAACTTCAGGCTTGGGTTTTGCCACTTTGTGTCCATGACCAGACAATCCACCACTGTCCCAAAACCACAGTGAGAAAAGGAGCAAAATTCAGGGTCAAAAGATGAGAAACTAGGAAGGATTCAAGCCTTCTTTCTCCAATTGCATGTTCTACTTGCTATCTTGTCAATGATCAAGGGTCAGTTTCTGGTTGGAAATTATCAAGAAACCCTACCCAGGTTTTGGAAATCCTGAAGTAGGAGGGTAAGGATTACATGGATCAGGGTATGTATAAATAAATACAAGAACATAAATGTCAGACCTGACCACCAGCTAGTTCTCTGAAGCAAGTCAGCATAATGCATTCCAGTTACCGAAAACATTTGTGACTCATGAGTTCTTTTAAATGAGATGAACTATTTCTTTATATCTGCCATTCATTTTCAAGTCAACAATGTAGGGAATAAGACTGCAAAACTTATGAGCCTGTAAGGGAGAAACATAAGAAAGTACCTGTTGAGGTAATGTTGGTTAT
The DNA here is from genome assembly GCA_022376925.1 of Tragulus kanchil. NCBI lineage: Eukaryota > Metazoa > Chordata > Mammalia > Artiodactyla > Tragulidae > Tragulus > Tragulus kanchil. The sequence goes on from JAIOJX010000023.1 coordinate 137,986,222, forward strand.
GGAAAAATAACATGTAAAATGAGATATAAACATTAAAAACTGAGTAGCCACTTATCACTGAGATGTGTGGCACATTGCAGGCTCTGTGAAAGACCTGATAATGCAACATTTGTTTTCCTGGGGGCTTCCTGTGACTTTGGTAGCTTGGGCAGAGCAGAGACACAGAATATGAATTTGTAGCTGTGATTACCCACTTCGGCTTTTCATTTTTATAGTTAAATCCATGTTAAGAGTGAAAATAAAGTGTGATATGCAATGCTATATTTTTTTTCTCGCATCTGAACTAAATCAGGTGACTCCTCATTTTTTTTCCAGTTTTAAGAAGAAAGCTATATGTAGAGTTATCACTTCACAAATCCAGAGATGAAGAGACAGGGAAATAAAATGATAAAAATATTTATACAGCAGTACAATTACTTCTGAAAGCTTGATTTTTCTCTTGGAATTATTTAAGACTAATCTTTGTCTTATTAAACCTTCCTCAGAGCTCCCTCATCTGCAATCTTGCAAGTTGGAAGTCAGCACACACGATAACAGTGTTTCTGCAACAACAGAGCAGTAGCTACCAATAGAGTGTGTTATCAAATGTCCTCTTATAACAGATTCACAGAATGACATCCCATGTTTTCAATCCAACCCGTGAAACCAAGAGGCCTTCTACAACTTCAGGCTTGGGTTTTGCCACTTTGTGTCCATGACCAGACAATCCACCACTGTCCCAAAACCACAGTGAGAAAAGGAGCAAAATTCAGGGTCAAAAGATGAGAAACTAGGAAGGATTCAAGCCTTCTTTCTCCAATTGCATGTTCTACTTGCTATCTTGTCAATGATCAAGGGTCAGTTTCTGGTTGGAAATTATCAAGAAACCCTACCCAGGTTTTGGAAATCCTGAAGTAGGAGGGTAAGGATTACATGGATCAGGGTATGTATAAATAAATACAAGAACATAAATGTCAGACCTGACCACCAGCTAGTTCTCTGAAGCAAGTCAGCATAATGCATTCCAGTTACCGAAAACATTTGTGACTCATGAGTTCTTTTAAATGAGATGAACTATTTCTTTATATCTGACCTACAAATATATAAAGTGGGTTGCATTTCTTCTTATCTCTTTATTTGCTTATTTATAGTAAAATTACACAAAAGGATGAATAAAAAATAGGGAACAAAATCACCTGCAAACTCAGAAAGTAACCTACTATTCTGCAGTTGATTTTTTCCAAGTTACTTTCATATACATATTTATATAATGGTAATACTAATAAAAACATAATTTTAATATCTCATAAATTATTGAATTAAGATTTTATACCAATATTAATTTAACAATATAACATATACCATAACTATATATTTTACCTATATAGTATATGTAGGATATGTTCTATAATAATTATATGCCATAATTTAAACATTCTTTATTAATAAAGAAAACTTTCCTATTAGAAACAATGGTTCTACAAACACCTTTATTCTTTCACTTTTGGGACTTACAGTTTTTGTTACCAAAGACAGCAAACATGAAAGTTCTATATGGAAATAAAGGCTGTGCCTTGGAACACATGACTATAGCAATGGGACTGTCTGATATATAGGTTAGCTAGAGTTTCTGATCTATTTTTCATTAAATTAGCTGATGCTTTTTAAAATATGAATTGAGACAATTATGGAACAAGAGTAGGAGGCACTTCAAGGGGAATTCTACTTCCCAGATTTAATTTATGACTCTGCATAGTTCCTCTTTTGCCTGGTGGAATCCCTCAGTATGGATCTGACCACTGTGGACTTTGGAAATGGGTCTGGAGTGGGGAGTGGGTTTCATGATCTTATTTTTGAATTATGTGTAGCTCATGACTTGGTTTACGAAAGGGGAGCAAAATTCCCAAAACCACAGTGAGAAAAGGAGCAAAATTCAGGGTCAAAAGATGAGAAACTAGGAAGGATTCAAGCCTTCTTTCTCCAATTGCATGTTCTACTTGCTATCTTGTCAATGATCAAGGGTCAGTTTCTGGTTGGAAATTATCAAGAAACCCTACCCAGGTTTTGGAAATCCTGAAGTAGGAGGGTAAGGATTACATGGATCAGGGTATGTATAAATAAATACAAGAACATAAATGTCAGACCTGACCACCAGCTAGTTCTCTGAAGCAAGTCAGCATAATGCATTCCAGTTACCGAAAACATTTGTGACTCATGAGTTCTTTTAAATGAGATGAACTATTTCTTTATATCTGACCTACAAATATATAAAGTGGGTTGCATTTCTTCTTATCTCTTTATTTGCTTATTTATAGTAAAATTACACAAAAGGATGAATAAAAAATAGGGAACAAAATCACCTGCAAACTCAGAAAGTAACCTACTATTCTGCAGTTGATTTTTTCCAAGTTACTTTCATATACATATTTATATAATGGTAATACTAATAAAAACATAATTTTAATATCTCATAAATTATTGAATTAAGATTTTATACCAATATTAATTTAACAATATAACATATACCATAACTATATATTTTACCTATATAGTATATGTAGGATATGTTCTATAATAATTATATGCCATAATTTAAACATTCTTTATTAATAAAGAAAACTTTCCTATTAGAAACAATGGTTCTACAAACACCTTTATTCTTTCACTTTTGGGACTTACAGTTTTTGTTACCAAAGACAGCAAACATGAAAGTTCTATATGGAAATAAAGGCTGTGCCTTGGAACACATGACTATAGCAATGGGACTGTCTGATATATAGGTTAGCTAGAGTTTCTGATCTATTTTTCATTAAATTAGCTGATGCTTTTTAAAATATGAATTGAGACAATTATGGAACAAGAGTAGGAGGCACTTCAAGGGGAATTCTACTTCCCAGATTTAATTTATGACTCTGCATAGTTCCTCTTTTGCCTGGTGGAATCCCTCAGTATGGATCTGACCACTGTGGACTTTGGAAATGGGTCTGGAGTGGGGAGTGGGTATGACAGTAGAAGGCAGGTGGACTCTAAATGGTGGATATTTTGAATGGAATACTAGTGGACTCATTGTATAAGCTCAAGGTGACTTGGAAAGATAAATAAAAACTAAACAAACCCCAAGAAATTCCAGTGAAGGTAAGGAGAACCCGAGGTAAAGAAAACAAATTCTAGAAAGTTCTTCTTTAGAGACTCTTACATTTCATGAATAGAATGGTATGAAAGGAAGTGAAAAGAAGGAAAGGAAGAAGATATTATTAGTGGCATTTTAGCAGTTCCAACTGCCGTGGAAGTATGCAGTGTGGAAAGGAAATCTATTTTGTCTAAGTCCAAGAGAAATTAATTTTGATTCAGTGGCAACTATTTAAGACAGACATCTGGCTATTTCATAGTGACCTGGGACCAACAAAATCTGTTTTTTCCAGTTTTTCATTAGCTCAATTTGAATCAAACTGCCACAATGTTATTTTATAAGTTTTATTGGTCAGTTTCAACTCTAAGTTAAATATAAACACACTACATCTGTTGAACCTCAATTTGATCTTATTTATAAAAAAAAGTATGTTTCATATATATTAAAAAACTCTCCCAGTCACTGAATATATTTTTAAGATAAGTTGAATTTACTGACTAGGTTTTTCCAAGAAAGGTTTCCATGGATTTTTGAAAATAAACTTAAATGTGACCACAAAAATAAGGCGTTATTAAGATATTCTTCCTGGTCCTCCCTTGATTCTTTCCTATTAGAAACAATGGTTCTACAAACACCTTTATTCTTTCACTTTTGGGACTTACAGTTTTTGTTACCAAAGACAGCAAACATGAAAGTTCTATATGGAAATAAAGGCTGTGCCTTGGAACACATGACTATAGCAATGGGACTGTCTGATATATAGGTTAGCTAGAGTTTCTGATCTATTTTTCATTAAATTAGCTGATGCTTTTTAAAATATGAATTGAGACAATTATGGAACAAGAGTAGGAGGCACTTCAAGGGGAATTCTACTTCCCAGATTTAATTTATGACTCTGCATAGTTCCTCTTTTGCCTGGTGGAATCCCTCAGTATGGATCTGACCACTGTGGACTTTGGAAATGGGTCTGGAGTGGGGAGTGGGTATGACAGTAGAAGGCAGGTGGACTCTAAATGGTGGATATTTTGAATGGAATACTAGTGGACTCATTGTATAAGCTCAAGGTGACTTGGAAAGATAAATAAAAACTAAACAAACCCCAAGAAATTCCAGTGAAGGTAAGGAGAACCCGAGGTAAAGAAAACAAATTCTAGAAAGTTCTTCTTTAGAGACTCTTACATTTCATGAATAGAATGGTATGAAAGGAAGTGAAAAGAAGGAAAGGAAGAAGATATTATTAGTGGCATTTTAGCAGTTCCAACTGCCGTGGAAGTATGCAGTGTGGAAAGGAAATCTATTTTGTCTAAGTCCAAGAGAAATTAATTTTGATTCAGTGGCAACTATTTAAGACAGACATCTGGCTATTTCATAGTGACCTGGGACCAACAAAATCTGTTTTTTCCAGTTTTTCATTAGCTCAATTTGAATCAAACTGCCACAATGTTATTTTATAAGTTTTATTGGTCAGTTTCAACTCTAAGTTAAATATAAACACACTACATCTGTTGAACCTCAATTTGATCTTATTTATAAAAAAAAGTATGTTTCATATATATTAAAAAACTCTCCCAGTCACTGAATATATTTTTAAGATAAGTTGAATTTACTGACTAGGTTTTTCCAAGAAAGGTTTCCATGGATTTTTGAAAATAAACTTAAATGTGACCACAAAAATAAGGCGTTATTAAGATATTCTTCCTGGTCCTCCCTTGATTCTTTCCAAAACAAAAATTGAAGCTTAGTTTGACCTCTCGTACCGTGGTGTTTTCCATGTATTCCAAAACCAATTATCATGGCAAGTAAGACATTCACTAAAACAGCTGCCATGGAAAACTGATTTTGAATGAGATGTTCCAGAGTTACATCTTATCCTTAGCATCAGAGAAAACTTAATCTCTTCAGAGGGTGTTTGGGACTCTAATTGGTAATGTCCACCCTCTGAAGAAATCAAGTTTTATTTGAGATATATATATATGTATATGTATATGTACATGTATATGTATATGTATACACTCCCTCTTGAGCCTCTTTCCCATTCTCCCATGCCACCCTTCTAGGTCATCACAGAACATCAAGCTGAGCTCCCTGTACTATACAGTCGCTTTCCACTACCTATTTATTTTACACATAGTAGAGTACATATGTCAATGCTATTCTCTCAATTCATCCCACCCTAACCTTCCCCACCATGTCCACAAGTTTGTTCTCTACATCTGCATCTCTATTCCTGCTCTACAGTTTCCTGCTCTAGTATGAGTTTTCTAGAATCCACGTGTGTGTGTGTGTGTGTGTGTGTGTGTGTGTGTGTACCGTCAAGTCTGACTCTTTGTGGCCCCACAGACTATAGCCTGCCAGGCTCCTCTGTCCGTGAGGTTTTGTAGGCAAGAATACTGGAGGGGGTTGTCGTTTCCTTCTCCAGGGAATCTTTTTTTGCCCAGGGATGGAACCCACCTGTCTTGAGTCTCCTGCATTGACAGGCAAATTCTTTATTCCCAAGCCACTGGACAATCCCTGCTTATGCTTTTAAAAGTGTTTCAAACATTTCCATAATTTAGATCTGACTCAAGGAGGCAGAAGGTAATATAGGGCACTTTAGCCCATGTGGACTTCACTGCTTTAAAAGTCTTGGGGTGATATGGGGCTTTCCTGGTGGTCCAGTGGGTAAGGACACCACAGGGTGATTATGGTCTGAAGATATTCTCCTTTTTTTCCCAGTTGATTCTTTTCCAAGAAAGGTTTCCATGGATTTTGAAAATAAACTTAAATGTGACCACAAAATAAGGCGTTATTAAGATATTCTTCCTGGTCCTCCCTTGATTCTTTCCAAAACAAAAATTGAAGCTTAGTTTGACCTCTCGTACCGTGGTGTTTTCCATGTATTCCAAAACCAATTATCATGGCAAGTAAGACATTCACTAAAACAGCTGCCATGGAAAACTGATTTTGAATGAGATGTTCCAGAGTTACATCTTATCCTTAGCATCAGAGAAAACTTAATCTCTTCAGAGGGTGTTTGGGACTCTAATTGGTAATGTCCACCCTCTGAAGAAATCAAGTTTTATTTGAGATATATATATATGTATATGTATATGTACATGTATATGTATATGTATACACTCCCTCTTGAGCCTCTTTCCCATTCTCCCATGCCACCCTTCTAGGTCATCACAGAACATCAAGCTGAGCTCCTGTACTATACAGTCGCTTTCCACTACCTATTTATTTTACACATAGTAGAGTACATATGTCAATGCTATTCTCTCAATTCATCCCACCCTAACCTTCCCCACCATGTCCACAAGTTTGTTCTCTACATCTGCATCTCTATTCCTGCTCTACAGTTTCCTGCTCTAGTATGAGTTTTCTAGAATCCACGTGTGTGTGTGTGTGTGTGTGTGTGTGTGTGTGTGTACCGTCAAGTCTGACTCTTTGTGGCCCCACAGACTATAGCCTGCCAGGCTCCTCTGTCCGTGAGGTTTTGTAGGCAAGAATACTGGAGGGGGTTGTCGTTTCCTTCTCCAGGGAATCTTTTTTTGCCCAGGGATGGAACCCACCTGTCTTGAGTCTCCTGCATTGACAGGCAAATTCTTTATTCCCAAGCCACTGGACAATCCCTGCTTATGCTTTTAAAAGTGTTTCAAACATTTCCATAATTTAGATCTGACTCAAGGAGGCAGAAGGTAATATAGGGCACTTTAGCCCATGTGGACTTCACTGCTTTAAAAGTCTTGGGGTGATATGGGGCTTTCCTGGTGGTCCAGTGGGTAAGGACACCACAGTGCAGTGCAAGGGGCGCTGGTTCGATCCCTGGTCTGGGAAGATCCCACGTGCCACGGAGCAGCTGAACCAATGTGCTCAATTACCCAGCCAGAGCTCTGGAGCACATGTGCCCAGAGCTGGTGCTCTGCAGCAAGAGAGGCCGCTGCAATGGGAGGCCCACACAGGCCAAAAAACAAAGATAAATAAACAAAAGACCAATATAAGTGGCCAAAAAAAAAAAAGTCTTGGAATATCCTGTGATACTTTCCACAGGTCACCATTCTTATGTGACTTTGCACTAACAGATACCAGTGTCTTAGAGGAAGGAGGAGAGCACATATGGAATCATTATCAATTCTGGGGAAGAATACACTGAAATCTCACAGCAAATGTCTGCAAACAGTCAAATTTCCATCTTAATGTTTTTGTGCTTCACTTGTATCTAAACGCTTGTGTAGTCTAAGACATTCAAGTTATTAGTTATTTTCTCCTAATATAAATTAGCAGAGATTTTAGGGATTCAAAGTAAATGAATATCTAAGCACAATAAGAATTCTAAGGTAGATAAAAATTTGTCTCCCAAGAGAAGAAATTATCTTTAGAAGTAATATTTATCTGTAGTCTGTTATCTCGTAGGAAATTGAGACCCTCCATCTCCTTTCGCTCCTTTCAAGATGAGGAAATTGCGAACACTCCAGACCAACTGGCAAGACACTTCTTTTCTTTGGGTGACTCCATTCCCACCTCCCTGCACCTCCCTGCGAAATTCCCTAGTTAAGTGTACATTGTGGTTGTTGTTCATTGTTCAGTTGCTCAGTCTTGTCTGCTTTTTTTATGACCCCCATGGGCTGGACTATGCCAGGCTTCCCTATCCCTCACTATCTTTCAAAGTTGGCCCAAACGCATGTCCACTGAGTCATTGAATGCCATCCAACCATCTCATCCTCTGTTGCCCACCTTTCCTCTTACCCTCAGTCTTTCCTAGCATCAGAGTCTTTTTCAGTGAGTTGGCTGTCTGCAATCTGCTGCTCAAAGCATTGGAGCTTCAGCTTTAGCATCAGCCCTTCCAAGGAGTATTCAGGGTTGATTTCCTTTAGGATTGACTGACTTGATCTCCAGCCAAGTGTCCATGGCTACTCCTATTTGTCCATCCTTATTCTCTGGGACTCTGATCTTCCCTTGATCTTGGTCAGTTCCTCAGCCTTCTTTAAGACTTATGTTTGTGATAATGTATGTAAAAACATTTTGTGTAATCTCTGACCTATAGTTTTGCACAATTCCAGATTTCTATGTAACTGTTCATAGAAGGCATGTTTTTGACATAGGAAGTATTTGATTTTATTGACATTTTAGTTTATCTGTGGTGGCTCTGGGAAGGATGCTGGAGCATGTGAAATGACTAGAAGTCTCAATGATCCTATCCCAAATTAGTGAGAGTTTTCTTACCAAAAAGCAAGTATCTTAGAGTTGGTTGAAATTTATCCAAGCCATTTATTATGATAAAGGAGATCTAAATTTGAGTATTTGAGATATAGCATGAAAAGAATGATAGAAAGCATATTGTTTAGCTTTCAGTCAATGAAATCTGACATTTTTTCTTAACAGGGACAGTAGAACAAGAACCTGGGTGATGTTATGTTTTAATTCCTCATCTGTTAATATTACAGAGTATCTTAAATTTATATTCATTGGAAGGACAGGTGCTAAAGCTGACACTCCAATATGGCCACTTGATATGAAGAGCTGGCTCATTGGAGAAGATCCTGATTCTGGAAAAGATTTGTTGACTTAAACAGATGAAAACCTTGAGTTATGGGTTGAGTTTTATTTGGGGTTTGATTAGGAGTGCATCCTGGGAGACAGCACCTCAGATAGTTTTGAGAGACTGTTCCAAAGAGACATCAGAAAGAAAATCAATATATGAGATTTTGATGAAGGGAGATTTCAGTCCCCATTAAACAGACATTTTACAAAGGGTTTTCAGCTATTCAGGAGGATCTGGTTCACTATGAAAAGATTTAGTGTTTTTCTAGGTAAGAGGAGATGTAAAGATTGAGATCACAAAATTCTTTCCAACAAACATCTGCCTAAAGACCTGTCCCATTAGATTTTCTGGAGCACAGAGTGCTTTACTCTGAACTCCCTCAGGGGGTCGCTGACAATCAGCAGCTGTCGAAGCACAGGATTCCGTCTCCACAGTGGGGGATGGAAAAATGCCCTGTTCAGTGATTGGCAGTGTCAATTTGTAGTTGACAGATTGAAGGCAAAAGGAGAAGAGAAAAACAGAGGAAGAGATGGTTAAATAGCATCAATGACTCAATGGACATGAGTTTGAGCAAATTCCTGGAGATAGTGAAGGACAGAAGAGTGTGGTTTGCTTCAATGCATGGGGTTTCAGAGTCAGACATGACTTATCGACCAAGCAACAATAACAACAAATCTTACAGCAGTTTCTATATTTGAAGACTCCTATTACTGACTTGTGTGAAATGATGGCTATAACCAAGTTATAATGGAGACTGTCATCCCCATCCACACATCCATTCTGTCCTTCCTTTATTGTGAAGCTGCTATGTGATTTGAGTTTGGTCATTCTCTCTCCAACTCTAGTGGTAAACCCTGATTGTTCCAAAGTAACTAGAACAATCCAGGTCCTTTCCCCACAGAGTATTTTTTTGAATGAATGAATAATCCAGACAGAAAACAATCCACACCTGGCTTCAGAATTCAGGGTTTGGATCAGAAGTTAGCATCTCATGAAAAAAAGGAACCAATTAGAATTGAACTTGGAACTTTTTTTGACAACTGCAAAAAGAGAAAAGATACAATGAGGTCAAATACACCCAATAGTGCCATATTCTTCCATAAGGAAGCACAGAGAATTAGTGACAAGGAAATAGAGAATGAACCTTGACCAAGTCATGCCTTAAGTTTATCCTCCTGGGTTTCAGGTTGATAAATGAATAAACTACCTGGATTGATTTTTCTTATTATTATTATTTGCAACCAAAAGCATCATGGCTGTCATAAGAGTGTATATAACCATAGCCATTTTGCTGTACTTTCATAAGTACAATAATGGTATCTTAACTTGGGTGAGAAACTTTGGGATTTGTTTTCCAGAATTTGCATATATTTCTTCATTAATATTTACAATGGTTGGTGCACAGCAGTCCACAGTTTTGTGATTATCCTTGCTTCAAAAAGAAGTTGTGATACAGAGAAATTAGGCAATTCATTGCAATTTAATCCACAATCACACAGAGTCAAGAAATTGGAAATTAAAGCAGTTTCAACTGCTTAAGAGTTGAAACACACACAGTAATTTAAATGGGGGAAAAAAAACAGAAATAGCATAGTAAAAGTTTCTCTTGTTACCAAATTAAAGAAAAGCATCTGGGTTAGATTTTACAGTTGGAGAGAGAACATTTATGTGTCTAGTCACGTTTCAATACCTCAGCTCCACAGTAATTAGGTCCTTTCAATGCTTAATATACTGAAGTGAGAAGGAACATAGAGTCTTAACTGAAAGCTGAATGCAAAGTAGGATCATCAGTCAAATGTAAAGATGATGAGCCTTATTAATATCTTTTTTATTATTCCAGTTTTTTAAATTTGTCAAGTTCACATGTTATGAGTGAATAAAAATAAATAGTACATTTTCTTCTCTAGTAAGCTGTTATCTGATTATAAGTTATTTAAAAATCCTGACTCACAGAGGTATTTCTCTCCCATCTGGGGGTCTAATCCAGGAGACTATTGCTCTAGTCAATGGGAGAAGCTTGGATTGGAGGCTGTGGCTACCACCTGAAACTGGGTCAGTTTCCAGTTTTTGTTTTCAGTGCACAACTAGAGGCACAACGCTAGGCTGTGTGAGTCATTAGTTGATGGCCATTCCCTTGTTAAAACTTTCCGTCCTGCAGATGTCAACATTAGACTGCTCAAACGTCCCTAGACATTTCAGAATGAGTTTCCAATTAAAGCTTAGCATCTGTGTGGATTAACAAGAGGGGAGATTCTCTCCAGAGTACTAAAATATGGGCAGTTTGAGACAAGCAGACTTGTGTCATTGTCAGTCTTTTTTCTTGGTTAGAAAATGTTGAGCCTCTGTTTGCAGCTGATATCTACATTGCTGTACTTTCATAAGTACAATAATGGTATCTTAACTTGGGTGAGAAACTTTGGGATTTGTTTTCCAGAATTTGCATATATTTCTTCATTAATATTTACAATGGTTGGTGCACAGCAGTCCACAGTTTTGTGATTATCCTTGCTTCAAAAAGAAGTTGTGATACAGAGAAATTAGGCAATTCATTGCAATTTAATCCACAATCACACAGAGTCAAGAAATTGGAAATTAAAGCAGTTTCAACTGCTTAAGAGTTGAAACACACACAGTAATTTAAATGGGGAAAAAGAACAGAAATAGCATAGTAAAAGTTTCTCTTGTTACCAAATTAAAGAAAAGCATCTGGGTTAGATTTTACAGTTGGAGAGAGAACATTTATGTGTCTAGTCACGTTTCAATACCTCAGCTCCACAGTAATTAGGTCCTTTCAATGCTTAATATACTGAAGTGAGAAGGAACATAGAGTCTTAACTGAAAGCTGAATGCAAAGTAGGATCATCAGTCAAATGTAAAGATGATGAGCCTTATTAATATCTTTTTTATTATTCCAGTTTTTTAAATTTGTCAAGTTCACATGTTATGAGTGAATAAAAATAAATAGTACATTTTCTTCTCTAGTAAGCTGTTATCTGATTATAAGTTATTTAAAAATCCTGACTCACAGAGGTATTTCTCTCCCATCTGGGGGTCTAATCCAGGAGACTATTGCTCTAGTCAATGGGAGAAGCTTGGTTTGGGAGGCTGTGGCTACCACCTGGAACTGGGTCAGTTTCCAGTTTTTGTTTTCAGTGCACAACTAGAGGCACAACGCTAGGCTGTGTGAGTCATTAGTTGATGGCCATTCCCTTGTTAAAACTTTCCGTCCTGCAGATGTCAACATTAGACTGCTCAAACGTCCCTAGACATTTCAGAATGAGTTTCCAATTAAAGCTTAGCATCTGTGTGGATTAACAAGAGGGGAGATTCTCTCCAGAGTACTAAAATATGGGCAGTTTGAGACAAGCAGACTTGTGTCATTGTCAGTCTTTTTTTTCTTGGTTAGAAAATGTTGAGCCTCTGTTTGCAGCTGATATCTACATTGCACAATTTTCATAAGACAAATTGTATTATTGGAGGTATTTTTCTTCACCATAGTGCCTCTAAAATAAAAGGTATTAATTTTTTAAAAGACATTAAGACTATTAATGTTTGACTATATATAGTATTGAATCATCATATTAACATTAATTACAAATAGTTTCAAGGAAAATTACTAAATCATCTATTGCATTCAAGAACTTTCGTCAATTATATACTTTAAGCCTTGAAAGAGACTGACATTTGGGTATAAAAGTATGTTTGTATCAGTATTATTCTCCAGATAATGCAGACAACACAATTCTTATCTCTGACTTTGAGTAAAAAGATTTTATTATTTCATTGCTCAAGATTCACATGTCTGGTTTTCTTTAATTCAACATTTTTTAAACAAAATTGAAGTAGAGTTGATCTACAATTTTCAGTTATTTAACTTACATGCAGAATGCATCATGTGAAATGCCAGTCTGGATAAAGCACAAGCTGCAGTCAAGGTTGCCAGAAGAAATATCAATAACCTCAGGTATGCAGATGACACCACCCATATGGCAGGAAACAAAGAGGAGCTAAAGAAACTCTTGATGAAGGTGAAAGAGGAGAACGAAAAGGCTCGCTTAAAACTCACCATTTGAAAACCTAACATCACAGCAATTGATCCCATCACTTCATGGCAAATAGATGGGCAAACAATGGAAACAGTGACAGACTTTATTTTCTTGGGTTCCAAAATCACTGCAGATGGTGACTGAAGCCATGAAATTAAAAGACACTTGCTCCTTGGAAGAAAAGCTATGACAAACCTAGACAGAGTATTCAAAAGCAGAGATATCACTTTGCTGACAAAGGCCCGTAGAGTCAAAGCTATGGTTTTTCCAGTAGTCATGTATGGATGTGACAGCTGCACCATAAAGAAGGCTGAGCACCAAAGAACGGATGCATTCAAACTGTGGTGTTGGAGAAGACTCTTGTGAGTCCCTTGGACTGCAAGGAGATCAAACCAATCAATCCTAAAATAAATCTTCCTTGAATATTCATCAGAAGAACTAATGTTGAAGCTGAAGCTCCAACACTTTGGCCACCTGATGTGAAGAGACAAATCACTGGAAAGACTCTGATGTTGGGAAAAACAGAAGGCAGAAGAAGAGGATGACAGAGGATGAGATGGTTGGATGGCATCACTAAGTCAAGGGATATGAACTTGAGCCAGCTTCAGGAAATGGTGAAGGACAGGAAGCCTTTCAAGCTGTAATCCATGGTGTCGCAAAGAGGATCTAAATTATCAAATAGTTTCAAGGAAAATTACTAAATCATCTATTGCATTCAAGAACTTTCGTCAAAAAGAAGACTGACATTTGGGTATAAAAGTATGTTTGTATCAGTATTATTCTCCAGATAATGCAGACAACACAATTCTTATCTCTGACTTTGAGTAAAAAGATTTTATTATTTCATTGCTCAAGATTCACATGTCTGGTTTTCTTTAATTCAACATTTTTTAAACAAAATTGAAGTAGAGTTGATCTACAATTTTCAGTTATTTAACTTACATGCAGAATGCATCATGTGAAATGCCAGTCTGGATAAAGCACAAGCTGCAGTCAAGGTTGCCAGAAGAAATATCAATAACCTCAGGTATGCAGATGACACCACCCATATGGCAGGAAACAAAGAGGAGCTAAAGAAACTCTTGATGAAGGTGAAAGAGGAGAACGAAAAGGCTCGCTTAAAACTCACCATTTGAAAACCTAACATCACAGCAATTGATCCCATCACTTCATGGCAAATAGATGGGCAAACAATGGAAACAGTGACAGACTTTATTTTCTTGGGTTCCAAAATCACTGCCTTTGGGGACTGAAGCCATGAAATTAAAAGACACTTGCTCCTTGGAAGAAAAGCTATGACAAACCTAGACAGAGTATTTAAAAGCAGAGATATCACTTTGCTGACAAAGGCCCGTAGAGTCAAAGCTATGGTTTTTCCAGTAGTCATGTATGGATGTGACAGCTGCACCATAAAGAAGGCTGAGCACCAAAGAACGGATGCATTCAAACTGTGGTGTTGGAGAAGACTCTTGTGAGTCCCTTGGACTGCAAGGAGATCAAACCAATCAATCCTAAAATAAATCTTCCTTGAATATTCATCAGAAGAACTAATGTTGAAGCTGAAGCTCCAACACTTTGGCCACCTGATGTGAAGAGACAAATCACTGGAAAGACTCTGATGTTGGGAAAAACAGAAGGCAGAAGAAGAGGATGACAGAGGATGAGATGGTTGGATGGCATCACTAAGTCAAGGGATATGAACTTGAGCCAGCTTCAGGAAATGGTGAAGGACAGGGAAGCCTTTCAAGCTGTAATCCATGGTGTCGCAAAGAGTTGGATATGGCTGAGCGACTGAACTGATTGGCTGACAATTTTCAGTTATACAGCAAAATGATTTAGTTATACAAATACATATATACATATATATAGGCAGATATTAGATATTCTTTTTCAGATCCTTTTTTAAATTTTGTGTTTTATATTAGAGTATTGGTGATTTACAGTGTTACATTAGTTTCAAATATAAAGCAAACTGAGTCAGCTATATCAATACCTATGCAAGTATCTATTCTTTTTCAAATTCTTTTCCAACTGGATTATTGCAGAATATTGAGCAGCGATCCTTGTGCTATACAGTAGACAGCAACAGTTCCTTGTTGTTTATCTGTCCTATATATAGTAGTATGTATATATTAATCCTAAGTTCCTCACTCATCTCCTTCCCTTCCCCTTTTGGTAACCATAAGTTTTCTATGTCTGTGTATTTTACTTTTAAAATTGAGGTATAGTTGATTTAAATATTATATTAGTCTCAAGTGTACAACATAGTGATTCAGAATTTTTATAGATTACACTTATTATAAAATGTACCTTTTCTTTGATCTAGCAATTTCATTGTTAGCAATTTTTCTTGTGTACAAATATGGAGTCATTTTCCAATATACATGTAAAAGATACTTGCTGAACTTAGTTTGTTCAAAAAAAAAAAAGCATTGAAAGTGATATAGAAATGTCTATCAGTAGGTGAATGAGAAAATAAGCTTAATCAATATATGTTGTAGAATACTTTCTAATCACTAAAAAAAATAAGTAGATCTATATATACTTAAAATACACACACACAAATATACAGAATATATATATTTCATGTCTCAGTTGTAAAGAATCCACCTGCCAATTGCAGGAGACATGGATTCCATCGTGGTCCAAACTAATGTTGAAGCTGAAGCTCCAACACTTTGGCCACCTGATGTGAAGAGACAAATCACTGGAAAGACTCTGATGTTGGGAAAAACAGAAGGCAGAAGAAGAGGATGACAGAGGATGAGATGGTTGGATGGCATCACTAAGTCAAGGGATATGAACTTGAGCCAGCTTCAGGAAATGGTGAAGGACAGGGAAGCCTTTCAAGCTGTAATCCATGGTGTCGCAAAGAGTTGGATATGGCTGAGCGACTGAACTGATTGGCTGACAATTTTCAGTTATACAGCAAAATGATTTAGTTATACAAATACATATATACATATATATAGGCAGATATTAGATATTCTTTTTCAGATCCTTTTTTAAATTTTGTGTTTTATATTAGAGTATTGGTGATTTACAGTGTTACATTAGTTTCAAATATAAAGCAAACTGAGTCAGCTATATCAATACCTATGCAAGTATCTATTCTTTTTCAAATTCTTTTCCAACTGGATTATTGCAGAATATTGAGCAGCGATCCTTGTGCTATACAGTAGACAGCAACAGTTCCTTGTTGTTTATCTGTCCTATATATAGTAGTATGTATATATTAATCCTAAGTTCCTCACTCATCTCCTTCCCTTCCCCTTTTGGTAACCATAAGTTTTCTATGTCTGTGTATTTTACTTTTAAAATTGAGGTATAGTTGATTTAAATATTATATTAGTCTCAAGTGTACAACATAGTGATTCAGAATTTTTATAGATTACACTTATTATAAAATGTACCTTTTCTTTGATCTAGCAATTTCATTGTTAGCAATTTTTCTTGTGTACAAATATGGAGTCATTTTCCAATATACATGTAAAAGATACTTGCTGAACTTAGTTTGTTCAAAAAAAAAAAAGCATTGAAAGTGATATAGAAATGTCTATCAGTAGGTGAATGAGAAAATAAGCTTAATCAATATATGTTGTAGAATACTTTCTAATCACTAAAAAAAATAAGTAGATCTATATATACTTAAAATACACACACACAAATATACAGAATATATATATTTCATGTCTCAGTTGTAAAGAATCCACCTGCCAATTGCAGGAGACATGGATTCCATCGTGGTCCAGTAAGATTCCCTGGAGAAGGAACTGGCAACCCACTCCAGTATTCTTGCCTGGAAAAGTCCATGGTTAGAGGAGCCTGGAGGGCTACAGTCCATGGGGTCATACAGAGTCAGACATGACTGAGCAACTAAACAACAAAATATATTTGTATGGTTGGTGTGGGGATTGAGCACCATAACAACTGCTTAAGAATAAAAAAGAAGTTGTTAAATCACTCAAGTCACCATTTTTCCTGGCTAATGTTGGTAGTAAGTCTCCTGAATTTAGGGGCAATGTTACCCTTCCCCCAGATTTCTTGGACACCCTTCTATGTCTTCTCTTTGAGGGGGAGGTGTGTTCTGAGTTTGTGTTCAGTGGCCAGTATCCCTCTTCAGAGAGCTGCCCTGAGGTTTCCGGAGCTGATGTGCCAGCAGATGCAATAAGCAGTGGCCTGTGGTCCCCTCTATGCTTGGCCTCTCCTTTTTACTCTGATCTGCTTTCCCCATCTCCTTACCTACCCCTCTGCCTAAGGAGTCCCTCCTTAGAGAATCTCTTGCAAGTGAATCCAGTTCTCCACATGTACTTTTGGCTCTCCATCCACATGCTGGTCCCATTCAAGAGCTGCTTCCTGCTAGCCTGCTTTCCCTAAAACATGGTAAGACCTTGGACAATCTCAGATCTCTTAAATTATTTCATATAATAAAACAAAAGTAGTCAATTCATAGGAGATAGTGCAATTCTATCTTTAAAAATACATGAACACTGTTCCTATCCAAGACAAGTTCCAACTTTAGATGTTGGCTTTTTCATGATATAATGCCAAGTTCTCATGAAACAATGATACGATAGCACTGCTCACACCAGGATGCTGGCCTCATGCCTTTTTTTCTGGAATTGCTCAGCCAGTGGATCTAAGACGTAGCTGCCTTAGGCCCTCTATTTGGGCTTTCTCAACTTTCTATGCCAATTATGCTTTGGTTTTGTATGCACCATTGTTCATCAGAAACCAGTTTAGAGCATTTAGTACTAAGCTCACAAAAAATAGTAGCTTTTTGAATATATATATTTCATGTCTCAGTTGTAAAGAATCCACCTGCCAATTGCAGGAGACATGGATTCCATCGTGGTCCAGTAAGATTCCCTGGAGAAGGAACTGGCAACCCACTCCAGTATTCTTGCCTGGAAAAGTCCATGGTTAGAGGAGCCTGGAGGGCTACAGTCCATGGGGTCATACAGAGTCAGACATGACTGAGCAACTAAACAACAAAATATATTTGTATGGTTGGTGTGGGGATTGAGCACCATAACAACTGCTTAAGAATAAAAAAGAAGTTGTTAAATCACTCAAGTCACCATTTTTCCTGGCTAATGTTGGTAGTAAGTCTCCTGAATTTAGGGGCAATGTTACCCTTCCCCCAGATTTCTTGGACACCCTTCTATGTCTTCTCTTTGAGGGGGAGGTGTGTTCTGAGTTTGTGTTCAGTGGCCAGTATCCCTCTTCAGAGAGCTGCCCTGAGGTTTCCGGAGCTGATGTGCCAGCAGATGCAATAAGCAGTGGCCTGTGGTCCCCTATGCTTGGCCTCTCCTTTTTACTCTGATCTGCTTTCCCCATCTCCTTACCTACCCCTCTGCCTAAGGAGTCCCTCCTTAGAGAATCTCTTGCAAGTGAATCCAGTTCTCCACATGTACTTTTGGCTCTCCATCCACATGCTGGTCCCATTCAAGAGCTGCTTCCTGCTAGCCTGCTTTCCCTAAAACATGGTAAGACCTTGGACAATCTCAGATCTCTTAAATTATTTCATATAATAAAACAAAAGTAGTCAATTCATAGGAGATAGTGCAATTCTATCTTTAAAAATACATGAACACTGTTCCTATCCAAGACAAGTTCCAACTTTAGATGTTGGCTTTTTCATGATATAATGCCAAGTTCTCATGAAACAATGATACGATAGCACTGCTCACACCAGGATGCTGGCCTCATGCCTTTTTTTCTGGAATTGCTCAGCCAGTGGATCTAAGACGTAGCTGCCTTAGGCCCTCTATTTGGGCTTTCTCAACTTTCTATGCCAATTATGCTTTGGTTTTGTATGCACCATTGTTCATCAGAAACCAGTTTAGAGCATTTAGTACTAAGCAAGTGCCAACCAAACTAAAGTGGATAATGGAATTCTAGGCTCTGATCCAGCACCTCTCCTTCTCTTCCCATGGATGAGAGATGCATGGTTAAGGAGAATCCATTTTTTTTGAGTAATCTCTCAGTTACATCTGATGACTTTTAGTAGTCACAAATTGAAAGCATGGAATGAGATTAGATTGTAGGAAAAACAACTTTTGCTGCAGTTAAGTTTGGTAGTCTCTGCTGATGTTTCTATAATTATTCCAAAGGTTTTATCATGATCATATTTGATAGCATACAAGCTAGCACAAGAGCTTGCCCCCTGTAAAACATGCTTGAGACTAATACACAATTAAAGTAGTTTCATTCTATGGGATTTCCAGTATACGGAAAATTTCTTTTTCACAGAATTTGTAATTGGGGTGTTTTGTAGACACTACAGAAATTGTAGAGTACACAAATTGCACACTGTAACACTTATTGTCAGGTTTTTCTTTTTTTTAGGAGAAGAAATTCCCCAAAGGTAAAAGTATACAATTTCATGAGTTTTGAAAAACACTTATACCCATGCAACTATGACCCAGAAATTTCCCCATACTTCTCTTCTCATAAAGTTGCCATCTCTTCTCACAATCAAAGGCAACCAATGTTATGTTTGTTTGTTTTGGTTTTTGTTTCTACCATTAATTCATTTTGCCTGCTGTAGAACTGCAAATCAATGGACTCATATAGTATGAGTACTTTTCTATCTAGTGTCCACTTAATATCTTGGAGAGCCTCCTATGCTTTTTTTTTTTTTTTCTTTCTTTCTTTCTTTCTTTCTTTATTTATTTATTTATTTATTATTTATTTTTGTACATGTATGTTCCCAGATCATTCATATGCACATCCCTTGACCCTCCCCCCACCCAGCTCCCCCCCTCCCATCCCTCCAGACCATCACTCCAAGTGGTTGTAGGTACTCCTATTCCCCTAGCACAATGACAATAGCTATCTTTTCTACACATGACAGTATAGGTTTCCATGTTACTCCCTCCCACTGTTCGGTCTCCACAATATCTTTATGTCTATTCTCTGTTTTTTCATGAGTTCACTGCGTGTGTTATCATGACCATCTTACTAGATCCCATATATATGAGTTAGTATACTATACTTGTCTTTCTCTTTTGACTTACTTCACTTTTTATGATAGGTTCTAGAGCTAGCCACCTCATTCTTCTTCCCATGGATGAGAGATGCATGGTTAAGGAGAATCCATTTTTGAGTAATCTCTCAGTTACATCTGATGACTTTTAGTAGTCACAAATTGAAAGCATGGAATGAGATTAGATTGTAGGAAAAACAACTTTTGCTGCAGTTAAGTTTGGTAGTCTCTGCTGATGTTTCTATAATTATTCCAAAGGTTTTATCATGATCATATTTGATAGCATACAAGCTAGCACAAGAGCTTGCCCCCTGTAAAACATGCTTGAGACTAATACACAATTAAAGTAGTTTCATTCTATGGGATTTCCAGTATACGGAAAATTTCTTTTTCACAGAATTTGTAATTGGGGTGTTTTGTAGACACTACAGAAATTGTAGAGTACACAAATTGCACACTGTAACACTTATTGTCAGGTTTTTCTTTTTTTTAGGAGAAGAAATTCCCCAAAGGTAAAAGTATACAATTTCATGAGTTTTGAAAAACACTTATACCCATGCAACTATGACCCAGAAATTTCCCCATACTTCTCTTCTCATAAAGTTGCCATCTCTTCTCACAATCAAAGGCAACCAATGTTATGTTTGTTTGTTTTGGTTTTTGTTTCTACCATTAATTCATTTTGCCTGCTGTAGAACTGCAAATCAATGGACTCATATAGTATGAGTACTTTTCTATCTAGTGTCCACTTAATATCTTGGAGAGCCTCCTATGCTTTTTTTTTTTTTTTTCTTTCTTTCTTTCTTTCTTTATTTATTTATTTATTTATTATTTATTTTTGTACATGTATGTTCCCAGATCATTCATATGCACATCCCTTGACCCTCCCCCCACCCAGCTCCCCCCCTCCCATCCCTCCAGACCATCACTCCAAGTGGTTGTAGGTACTCCTATTCCCCTAGCACAATGACAATAGCTATCTTTTCTACACATGACAGTATAGGTTTCCATGTTACTCCCTCCCACTGTTCGGTCTCCACAATATCTTTATGTCTATTCTCTGTTTTTTCATGAGTTCACTGCGTGTGTTATCATGACCATCTTACTAGATCCCATATATATGAGTTAGTATACTATACTTGTCTTTCTCTTTTTGACTTACTTCACTTTTTATGATAGGTTCTAGAGCCAGCCACCTCATTAGGACTGAGTCTTCTGCATTTCTTTTAACAGCTGAGTAGTATTCCATTGTATATATGTACCAGGGCTTCTGGATCCATTCATTTGTCGATGGACATCTAGGTTGCTTCCATGTTCTGGCTATTGTATAGAGAGCTGCAATGAACATTGGGGTACAGGTGCCTCTTTCAGTTTTGATTTCATCAGGATATAGGCCTAATAGTGGGATTGCTGGTTCATAGGGTGCTTCTATTTTTAGTTTTTTAAGGAATCTCCATATTGTCTTCCATAGAGGTTGTACGAATTTACATTCCCACCAGCAATGCAAGAGGGTTCCCTTTTCTCCACACCCTCTCCAGCATTTGTTGTGTGTCGATTTGTTGATGATGGCCATTCTGACAGGTGTGAGGTGGTATCTCATTGTGGTTTTAATTTGCATTTCTCTGATAATAAGCGAGGTTGAGCATCGTTTCATGTATTTTTGGGCCATCTGTATGTCCTCTTTGGAGAGGCGTCTCTTTAGATCTTTTTCCCATTTTTTGATTGGGCTGCTCATTTTCCCTGTGCTGAGTTGTCTGAGTTGCTTGTAGATTTTGGAGATTAATTCTTTGTCTGTTGTTTCATTTGCTATGATTTTCTCCCACTCTGTGGGGTGTCTGTTGAACTTTTTTGTAATTTCTTTTGCTGTACAAAAGCTTTTAAGTTTCATAAGGTCCCATATGTTCATTTTTCTTTTCAGTTCTGCTATTTTAATTGGTGGGTCAGAGAAGATCTTGCTTTGATTTATGTCCTTGAGGGTTTTGCCTATGTTCTCCTCTAAGAGTTTGATGGTTTCTGGTCTTACATTGAGGTCTTTAATCCATTTTGAGTTGATCTTAGTGTATGGTGTCAGGGAATGTTCCAACTTCATTTTTTTGCATGTAGCTGTCCAATTCTCCCAGCACCACTTGTTAAAGAGGCTGTCTTTGTCCCATTTTATAGTTTCTCCTCCTTTATCAAAAATAAGGTACCCATAGGTGCGTGGGTTGATCTCTGGGTTCTCAATCTTGTTCCATTGATCTACAGTTCTGTATTTGTGCCAGTACCATACTGTCTTGATAACTGTTGCTTTGTAGTAGAGTCTGAAGTTAGGGAGGCTGATCCCTCCAACTCCATTCTTCTTCCTCAGGATTGCTTTGGCTATTCGAGGTCTTCTGTGTTTCCATATGAACTGTGTTATTATTTGGTCTAGTTCTGTGAAAAATGTCAGTGGTAGTTGAATAGGTATTGCATTGAATCTGTAGATGATATTTGGAAGTATGGTCATTTTCACAATACTGATTCTTCCAATCCAGGAACATGGAATATCTCTCCATCTGTTTAAGTCTTCTTTAATGTCTCTCATGAGTGTCTTGTAATTTTCTGTGTACAATTCTTTTGTTTCTTTGGGTAGGTTTATTCCTAGATATTTGATTCTTTTGGTTGCAATGGTGAAGGGGATTGCCTCTTTGATTTCCTTTTCTGATTTTTCATTGTTTGTGTATAGGAATGCCAGTGACTTCTGTGTGTTGACTTTATATCCTGCAACTTTGCTGAATTCATTGATTAGCTCTAGTAGCTTTGTAACCGTGTCTTTGGGATTTTCTATGTATAATATCATGTCGTCTGCAAAAAGAGAGAGCTTGACTTCTTCCTTTCCAATCTGGATTCCTTTGATTTCTTTCTCTTCTCTTATTGCTGTTGCTAGGACTTCCAGGACTATGTTGAATAGCAGTGGTGAAAGTGGGCACCCCTGTCTTGTTCCTGATCTTAAAGGGAATGCTTTCAGTTTTTCACCATTAACAATAATGTTCGCTGTAGGCTTCTCATAGATGGCTTTTATTATGTTGAGATAGGTTCCTTCTATGCCCATTTTCTGAAGAGTTTTGATCATAAATGGATGTTGTACTTTGTCAAAGGCTTTTTCTGCGTCTATTGAAATGATCATGTGATTTTTGTCTTTCAACTTGTTGATATGGTGTATCACGTTGATTGATTTGCGGATGTTGAAGAAGCCTTGCATGCCTGGGATGAACCCAACTTGATCATAATGTATGAGTTTTTTGACATGTCGTTGAATTCTGTTTGCTAGGATTTTGTTGAGGATCTTGGCATCTAAGTTCATCAGTGAAATTGGACTATAGTTTTCCTTTTTTGTGTTGTCTTTGCCTGGTTTGGGTATCAGGGTGATGGTGGCCAGTACCATACTGTCTTGATATCTGGTGCTTTGTAGTTGAGGCTGAAGTTAGGAGGCTGATCCTCCAACTCCATTCTTCTTCCTCAGGATTGCTTTGGCTATTCAAGGTCTTCTGCGTTTCCATATGCACTGTGTTATTATTTGGTCTAGTTCTGTGAAAAATGTCAGTGGTAGTTGAATAGGTATTGCATTGAATCTGTAGATGATATTTGGAAGTATGGTCATTTTCACAATACTGATTCTTCCAATCCAGGAACATGGAATATCTCTCCATCTGTTTAAGTCTTCTTTAATGTCTCTCATGAGTGTCTTGTAATTTTCTGTGTACAATTCTTTTGTTTCTTTGGGTAGGTTTATTCCTAGATATTTGATTCTTTTGGTTGCAATGGTGAAGGGGATTGCCTCTTTGATTTCCTTTTCTGATTTTTCATTGTTTGTGTATAGGAATGCCAGTGACTTCTGTGTGTTGACTTTATATCCTGCAACTTTGCTGAATTCATTGATTAGCTCTAGTAGCTTTGTAACCGTGTCTTTGGGATTTTCTATGTATAATATCATGTCGTCTGCAAAAAGAGAGAGCTTGACTTCTTCCTTTCCAATCTGGATTCCTTTGATTTCTTTCTCTTCTCTTATTGCTGTTGCTAGGACTTCCAGGACTATGTTGAATAGCAGTGGTGAAAGTGGGCACCCCTGTCTTGTTCCTGATCTTAAAGGGAATGCTTTCAGTTTTTCACCATTAACAATAATGTTCGCTGTAGGCTTCTCATAGATGGCTTTTATTATGTTGAGATAGGTTCCTTCTATGCCCATTTTCTGAAGAGTTTTGATCATAAATGGATGTTGTACTTTGTCAAAGGCTTTTTCTGCGTCTATTGAAATGATCATGTGATTTTTGTCTTTCAACTTGTTGATATGGTGTATCACGTTGATTGATTTGCGGATGTTGAAGAAGCCTTGCATGCCTGGGATGAACCCAACTTGATCATAATGTATGAGTTTTTTGACATGTCGTTGAATTCTGTTTGCTAGGATTTTGTTGAGGATCTTGGCATCTAAGTTCATCAGTGAAATTGGACTATAGTTTTCCTTTTTTGTGTTGTCTTTGCCTGGTTTGGGTATCAGGGTGATGGTGGCCTCGTAGAATGTGTTTGGGAGTTTTCCTTCTTGTGCAATTTTTTGGAAGAGTTTTAGAAGGACAGGCATTAGCTCTTCTTTAAATGTTTGGTAGAATTCAGCTGTGAAGCCATCTGGTCCTGGGCTTTTATTTTTGGGTAGATTTTTAATCACAAATTCGATTTCTGAGCTTCTGATTGGGTTGTTCAAAGTTTCTGTTTCTTCCTGGCTCAGTCTTGGGAGATTAATCCTGTCCAAGAAACTGTCCATTTCTTCCAAGTTGTCCAGTTTGTTGCCATAGAGTTGCTCATAATAGTCTCTTAGAATCCTTTGGATTTCTGCATTATCTGTTGTAATCTCTCCTTTTTCGTTTTTGATTTTGTTGATCTGGTTCTTCTCTCTCTTTTTCTTAATGAGTCTGGCTAGTGGCTTGTCAATTTTGTTTACCTTTTCAAAGAACCAGCTTTTTGTTTTATTTATCTTTACTATTGTTTCTTTTGTTTCTTTCTCATTTATTTCTGCTCTGATCTTTATGATTTCTCTTCTTCTGCTGGCTTTGGGATGTTTTTGTTCTTCTTTCTTCAACTGTTTTAAGTGGAGGGTTAGGTCATCTGCTTCATATTTTCCTAGTTTCTTGAGGTGGGATTGTATTGCTATAAATTTCCCTCTTAGAACTGCTTTTGCAGTATCCCATAGGTTTTGCACGGTCGTGTGTTCATTGTCATTTTCTTCTAGGAATTGTTTAATTTCTCCTTTGATTTCCTCAATGATCAGTTGGTTTTTTAGGTATGTATTGTTTAATCTCCATGTGTTTCTGTTTTAGGGTTTTTTTTCTGGTAGTTGATCTCCAGTCTCATTGCATTGTGGTCCGAGAAGAGTTTTGATCATAAATGGATGTTGTACTTTGTCAAAGGCTTTTTCTGCGTCTATTGAAATGATCATGTGATTTTTGTCTTTCAACTTGTTGATATGGTGTATCACGTTGATTGATTTGCGGATGTTGAAGAAGCCTTGCATGCCTGGGATGAACCCAACTTGATCATAATGTATGAGTTTTTTGACATGTCGTTGAATTCTGTTTGCTAGGATTTTGTTGAGGATCTTGGCATCTAAGTTCATCAGTGAAATTGGACTATAGTTTTCCTTTTTTGTGTTGTCTTTGCCTGGTTTGGGTATCAGGGTGATGGTGGCCTCGTAGAATGTGTTTGGGAGTTTTCCTTCTTGTGCAATTTTTTGGAAGAGTTTTAGAAGGACAGGCATTAGCTCTTCTTTAAATGTTTGGTAGAATTCAGCTGTGAAGCCATCTGGTCCTGGGCTTTTATTTTTGGGTAGATTTTTAATCACAAATTCGATTTCTGAGCTTCTGATTGGGTTGTTCAAAGTTTCTGTTTCTTCCTGGCTCAGTCTTGGGAGATTAATCCTGTCCAAGAAACTGTCCATTTCTTCCAAGTTGTCCAGTTTGTTGCCATAGAGTTGCTCATAATAGTCTCTTAGAATCCTTTGGATTTCTGCATTATCTGTTGTAATCTCTCCTTTTTCGTTTTTGATTTTGTTGATCTGGTTCTTCTCTCTTTTTCTTAATGAGTCTGGCTAGTGGCTTGTCAATTTTGTTTACCTTTTCAAAGAACCAGCTTTTTGTTTTATTTATCTTTACTATTGTTTCTTTTGTTTCTTTCTCATTTATTTCTGCTCTGATCTTTATGATTTCTCTTCTTCTGCTGGCTTTGGGATGTTTTTGTTCTTCTTTCTTCAACTGTTTTAAGTGGAGGGTTAGGTCATCTGCTTCATATTTTCCTAGTTTCTTGAGGTGGGATTGTATTGCTATAAATTTCCCTCTTAGAACTGCTTTTGCAGTATCCCATAGGTTTTGCACGGTCGTGTGTTCATTGTCATTTTCTTCTAGGAATTGTTTAATTTCTCCTTTGATTTCCTCAATGATCAGTTGGTTTTTTAGGTATGTATTGTTTAATCTCCATGTGTTTCTGTTTTAGGGTTTTTTTTCTGGTAGTTGATCTCCAGTCTCATTGCATTGTGGTCCGAGAAGATGGTTGATATAATTTCGGTTTTCTTGAACTGACTGAGGTTAGATTTGTGGCCCAAGATGTGATCTATCCTGGAGAATGTTCCGTGAGCACTTGAGAAGAAAGTGTATTCTTCTGCTTTTGGATGGAATGTCCTAAAGATATCGATGAGGTCCATCTTTTCCAGTGTGGCATTTAAGGCTTGTGTTTCTTTATTAATTTTCTGTTTTGTTGATCTGTCCATTGGTGTGAGAGGAGTGTTAAAGTCTCCTACTATTATTGTGTTATTGTTGATTTCTTCTTTTATGTCTGAAAGTACCTGTCTTACGTATTGAGGTGCCCCTGTGTTGGGTGCGTAGATATTCATGACTGTTATGTCTTCCTCTTGGATAGATCCCTTAATCATGATGTAGTGACCTGCCTTGTCTCTTAGAATCTTCTTTACTTTAAAGTCTATTTTGTCTGATATAAGGATTGCTACTCCAGCTTTCTTTTGATTTCCATTTGCATGAAATATCTTTTTCCAGCCTTTCACTTTCAGTCTATGAGTGTCTCTAGGTCTGAAGTGGGTCTCTTGTAAACAGCATATATATGGGTCTTGCTTCTGGATCCATTCAGCCAGCCTGTGTCGTTTGGTTGGAGCATTTAGTCCATTTACGTTCAAAGTAATTATTGATACGAATGTTCCTATTGTCATCTTCTTAGAAATTTGGGGTTTGATTTGTAAGGCTTCTCCTACTCTTGTATTTATTGGCTATATCAGGCCCTTTAACACTTGTTGTAGGGCTGGTTTTGTGGTACAGAATTCTTTTAGGTTTTTCTTGTCTGTGAAGCTTGTGACTTTACCATCGATTTTGATTGTGATTCTTGCTGGTTATAGAATTTGTGGTTGCAGGTTATTCTCTTTAGCTGTTTAAATGTATCTTGCCATTCTCTTCTGGCCTGTAGGGTTTCTGTTGAGAGATCCGCAGTTAAACGTATGGGGTTTCCTTTATATGTTATTTGTTGTTTGCTCCTAGCTGCTTTTAGTAATCTGTCTTTATATTTAGTCTGCGTTAGTTTGATTAGATTTCCTCAATGTTCAGTTGGTTTTTTAGGTATGTATTGTTTAATTTCTATGTGTTTCTGTTTTAGGTTTCTTTCTGGTAGTTGATCTCCAGTCTCATTGCATTGTGGTCCGAGAAGATGGTTGATATAATTTCGGTTTTCTTGAACTGACTGAGGTTAGATTTGTGGCCCAAGATGTGATCTATCCTGGAGAATGTTCCGTGAGCACTTGAGAAGAAAGTGTATTCTTCTGCTTTTGGATGGAATGTCCTAAAGATATCGATGAGGTCCATCTTTTCCAGTGTGGCATTTAAGGCTTGTGTTTCTTTATTAATTTTCTGTTTTGTTGATCTGTCCATTGGTGTGAGAGGAGTGTTAAAGTCTCCTACTATTATTGTGTTATTGTTGATTTCTTCTTTTATGTCTGAAAGTACCTGTCTTACGTATTGAGGTGCCCCTGTGTTGGGTGCGTAGATATTCATGACTGTTATGTCTTCCTCTTGGATAGATCCCTTAATCATGATGTAGTGACCTGCCTTGTCTCTTAGAATCTTCTTTACTTTAAAGTCTATTTTGTCTGATATAAGGATTGCTACTCCAGCTTTCTTTTGATTTCCATTTGCATGAAATATCTTTTTCCAGCCTTTCACTTTCAGTCTATGAGTGTCTCTAGGTCTGAAGTGGGTCTCTTGTAAACAGCATATATATGGGTCTTGCTTCTGGATCCATTCAGCCAGCCTGTGTCGTTTGGTTGGAGCATTTAGTCCATTTACGTTCAAAGTAATTATTGATACGAATGTTCCTATTGTCATCTTCTTAGAAATTTGGGGTTTGATTTGTAAGGCTTCTCCTACTCTTGTATTTATTGGCTATATCAGGCCCTTTAACACTTGTTGTAGGGCTGGTTTTGTGGTACAGAATTCTTTTAGTTTTTGCTTGTCTGTGAAGCTTTTGACTTCACCATCGATTTTGAATGAGATTCTTGCTGGGTAGAGAATTTGTGGTTGCAGGTTATTCTCTTTTAGCTGTTTAAATGTATCTTGCCATTCTCTTCTGGCCTGTAGGGTTTCTGTTGAGAGATCCGCAGTTAAACGTATGGGGTTTCCTTTATATGTTATTTGTTGTTTGCTCCTAGCTGCTTTTAGTAATCTGTCTTTATATTTAGTCTGCGTTAGTTTGATTAGTATGTGCCTTGGTGTGTTTCTTCTGGGGTTTCTTCTGTATGGAACTCTTTGTGCTTCCTGGACTTGGTTGACTATCTCCTTTCCCATGCTGGGGAAATTTTCAACTATAACCTCTTCAAGAATTTTTTCATAGTCTTTCTTCTCTTCTTCTTCTTCTGGAACTCCTATAATTCTAATGTTGGTGCGTTTAATATTGTCCCATAGGTCTCTGAGGCTATCCTCAGTTCTTTTAATTCTTTGGGCTTTGTTCTGTTCTTCAGCACTTATTTCCACCATTCTGTCTTCCAGCGCACTTATCCGTTCTTCAGCCTCTGATACTCTACTGTTGAGACCTTCTATAGTATTTTTGAGTTCAGCAATTGAGTTGGTGGTCTCTATTTGCTTATTTTTCATTTCCTTCATGTCTTTTCTCAATGCACTAATTTCCTCTAATATTCTGTTTTCGGTGTTTTGCATCCTCATTAGTATAGTTTTTCTGAATTCTCTTTCAGATAGCTTGTCTATCTCCTCCTCTGTCATTTGAAGTGGTGTTTCTCTAGCTTGGTCCTTCATTTGTACAGTGTTTCTCTGACGTTTCATCATTAGGTTAATTTTTGTTTCTTTGTGTGTGTCTGTGTGTATGGAGTTCTTATTCCCACCAGGCTTCTTGGTTGAATTCTCCCTTCCTTTGGGTTTCTGTCCTTGCAGAAGGGTTCAGTGGTTTGTGTCTTGGGTGGTGATAGACCTTGTTTACAGGTGAATAATCTGTAGTGTTGTATGTTCTTTGATAATCAGTGTGGCATCTTGGAATCCGGGCTTCCGCTTCGAGGATCCTTGGTTTGATGATTGGTCAGGGGGTGTGGGCTCTATGTCTGGTTTGCTGTGGTGTTCCGTGATACTAGTTCACACACTAGCATCCGCGCCGCGGCTCCTCGCGGCGTCCGCGGCTCCTCGCGGGTTCCGGCGGCTCCTCGCGGCGGGCGGGTTCCGGCGGCTCCTCGCGGCGGGCGGGTTCCGGCGGCTCCTCGCCCTCTTATGCTTTTGAATGTAGCAGCACTAGCAATTCATTTCTTTTTATTATTGAGAAACCATCATTAAATGAAGATACTAGCATTCGTGGATACAATGAGTTGTTGATGGACACTGGGGTTGTTAAGAGCATTTGACTGTTATGAATAAGGCTGTCATGAACAGTTATTGTGAACATGAAGTTTCATTTCTCTTGGATAAATATATAGGAATGCAATGGCTGGGGGTTGTGTTGTAAGTGTATATTTGATTGTATAAGAAATAGCCAGGTTTTTCCCCAAGCTGATTGTATCATTTTACATTCTTACCAGCCAGGCATAAAAGTTCTAGTTGCTCCCAACATAGCATAAGATGTCAGGATTTCCATTTCAGTCATTCTCATCAGTGCATGGTGGCATTTCACTGTATTTTTAATTTTTATTTCTCTGATAACTAATGGTTTTGACTCCTTCCTAAGTGCCTTTTAGTCATTCATAAATTCTTTTTGAAAAACCTGTTAGTGGACTTAAAAGATGGAATTACTCATCTTTTTAAATATTGAGTGGTAAGAATTCCTTATGGGCTTTCTGGTGGCTCAGCAGTGAAGAATCTGCCAGCAGTGCAGGTCATGTGGGTTCAATCCCTGGTCCAGGCAGATCCCCTGGAGGAGGCATGGCAACCCACTCCAGTATTCTTGCATGGAGAATCCTATGAACACAGGAGCCTGACAAGCTACAGTCCATGGGATTGCAAAGAGACAGACACAACAGAAGTGATTTAGCACACATGGCGCCCAGGAGTTCTTTATATAGTCTGGATATAATTTTTTTTCACTTTTGAATTTTATGACTGTCTTTATGCATTCTGTGGTCTGATTCTTCATTTCATTAAATAATCTTTTGATGAAAAGACTTTAATTTTGATAGTTTATTAATCATTTTTTGCTTGATGTTTATTAGTTTTTATGTCATACTTGAGAAATCTTCATCTACCCACAGTCAAAAAGATATTATCTTATTGTTTCTTCCAGATTGGTGATTTTAGCCTTTATGTTTAGGACTGTGATCCATCCCAAATTGAATTTTTCTGCTTGGTATGATGCCTGAGGGTGGAGTTGAAGTTATTTTTTTTTAAAAAAAAAAAACTATACTTATAATAGGATAGTATTTCATCACTTTTTGTTGAAAAGTATTTCCTGGAATTTCAAGATAGCTAAAGACAGCAACTTCAGGGCTGCTTTTGTCCCTCTCTTCCAATATTTCTTCCTCAAATACCACAGAGAAATAAAAAGGTTAAAACAAAAGAAAACAGCTCTCTTCAAATTTGAAGACAGAGAATACTTATTCCACAACATAACTGGAGAGTTTAAGTGCAAAAGGGTAAAATTCTAGTGAACAATCTGCCTTCACTTATCCTGCTTTAGGTTTTTATGGCAACAACAACAACAACAAAGCAGGCCAAGAAAGACTGTGGGAAGAGACCAGGGAGAAGGCAATGGCCCTAGAACTGAATTTAAGCAGCACCCAAAAAGAGGACATGCAATCTGAGTCTGAAGCAAATAAAAATAGAAAGTGATGGGCTTCCCTGGTAGCAGGGTGGTAAAGAATCCACCTGCCAATGCAGGAGTGGACTGGAATTACTCATCTTTTAAATATTGAGTGGTAAGAATTCCTTATGGGCTTTCTGGTGGCTCAGCAGTGAAGAATCTGCCAGCAGTGCAGGTCATGTGGGTTCAATCCTGGTCCAGGCAGATCCCCTGGAGGAGGCATGGCAACCCACTCCAGTATTCTTGCATGGAGAATCCTATGAACACAGGAGCCTGACAAGCTACAGTCCATGGGATTGCAAAGAGACAGACACAACAGAAGTGATTTAGCACACATGGCGCCCAGGAGTTCTTTATATAGTCTGGATATAATTTTTTTTCACTTTTGAATTTTATGACTGTCTTTATGCATTCTGTGGTCTGATTCTTCATTTCATTAAATAATCTTTTGATGAAAAGACTTTAATTTTGATAGTTTATTAATCATTTTTTGCTTGATGTTTATTAGTTTTTATGTCATACTTGAGAAATCTTCATCTACCCACAGTCAAAAAGATATTATCTTATTGTTTCTTCCAGATTGGTGATTTTAGCCTTTATGTTTAGGACTGTGATCCATCCCAAATTGAATTTTTCTGCTTGGT
The DNA here is from genome assembly GCA_022376925.1 of Tragulus kanchil. Classification (NCBI taxonomy): domain Eukaryota; kingdom Metazoa; phylum Chordata; class Mammalia; order Artiodactyla; family Tragulidae; genus Tragulus; species Tragulus kanchil. The sequence continues at coordinate 138,017,828 of JAIOJX010000023.1, forward strand.
ATGATGCCTGAGGGTGGAGTTGAAGTTATTTTTTTTTAAAAAAAAAAAACTATACTTATAATAGGATAGTATTTCATCACTTTTTGTTGAAAAGTATTTCCTGGAATTTCAAGATAGCTAAAGACAGCAACTTCAGGGCTGCTTTTGTCCCTCTCTTCCAATATTTCTTCCTCAAATACCACAGAGAAATAAAAAGGTTAAAACAAAAGAAAACAGCTCTCTTCAAATTTGAAGACAGAGAATACTTATTCCACAACATAACTGGAGAGTTTAAGTGCAAAAGGGTAAAATTCTAGTGAACAATCTGCCTTCACTTATCCTGCTTTAGGTTTTTATGGCAACAACAACAACAACAAAGCAGGCCAAGAAAGACTGTGGGAAGAGACCAGGGAGAAGGCAATGGCCCTAGAACTGAATTTAAGCAGCACCCAAAAAGAGGACATGCAATCTGAGTCTGAAGCAAATAAAAATAGAAAGTGATGGGCTTCCCTGGTAGCAGGGTGGTAAAGAGTTCACCTGACAATGCAGGAGACACAGGTTCCATCCCTGATCCAGGAAGATCCCATATGCTCTGGAGTGACTAAGCCCATGAGCCACAACTATTGCGTCTGTGCTCTAGAGCCTTGGAGCTGCAACTATGGACCCCATGTGCCACAACTATTGAAGCCCCTGTGCCCTAGAGCCCGAGTTCCACAACAAGAGAAGTCACCACAGCAAGAAACCTGCTCACTTCAATTAGAGAGTAGCCCTAACTCCATGCAACTAGAGAAGAGCTTGCAGCAGCAGTGAAAATCCAGAATAAATTAAAAAATAAACAAATAAATAAAATTAATAATAAATAAATAAAATTTAAAAAATACAACATTAGGAAATCCATTTCTTAAAAACAAAAACAAAATGAAGGAGTTTCCAGGACTTCCCTAGTGGTCCAGTGTTTACAGGTTTGATCCCTGGTCTGGAAACTAGATCCCGTATGTTGTGCCATATGGACATTAAATAAAGTCTTAATTTAACTACTTTATGAGAAAAAATGAACGAGTTTCCTTGTAGACCAGACATGATCTGTAGGGAAGGGACATGAAAAGATGAACAGAAAATAAATTTAAAAAGGAAAGTATGCATGATATGAAGTGACCTTTCAAGCACAGTTTCTAGGAAAGAATACTGAAAATTCAAGGTGAAGAAGCAGCAATTAGGAGTTAGCTGATGAAGGAGAAAAGAAGCAAAGGCAGCAATTTGGCAAGGGTTCTGCAAGAAAAGACCAGAGAAAGCATCATATCAGAAAAACCATCCCTCTACCTCTCCATTGCAATAACCCATTGAAGAATCTCAACTTTGCTGTGCTGAGCAAAGTTAGCAACAGTGAAGCAGAAATCTTGGAAACCTTCCCAATGCCATATACATGAAGAGAAAAAGAAATACGTCCACACAGAGTTTTGGAAAATTAGAAAATGAATTCCAATATGCCTTCAAGGGGGACAATTCTTTCCTCTAAAAAAAAAAAAAAATTCATGAAGTAGAATCACATGATAACCCCTCAGCTGGTCTTACAGTTTGCAGATAGAAAGGGATTTACTATTTAGCATTGCTATGGTCTGAATGCTTGCATCCCATCAAAATTTAGATGTTGAAATCCTAACCCTCCAAGGTGATTAATTCATATGATAGAGCCCTTGTGACTAGGATTAGAACCTCTTAAACAGTCAATCCTAAAGGACACGAATCATGAATATTCATTGGAAAGACTGATGCTGAAGCTGAAGCTTGAGTACTTTGACCACCTGATGCGAAGAGTTGACTAGTTGGGAAACACTCTGAAGCTGGAAAAGATTGAAGGCAAAAGGAGAAGAGGGTGGCAGAGGATGAGACAGTTAGATCGCATCAGTCGTGCAATGGGTATGAACTTGAGCAAATGCCAGGAAATAATGAAGGACAGAGGATCCTGGTGTGCTGCAGTTCATGGGGTCACAAAGAGTCAGACATGACTTAACAACTGAACAACAACAAAAAATGTTGGACTTTAATGAAAGGAAAGAAGAAGATATGTCATGATTACTAGATACTAAATACCAACTATTTTTCAACAGTGATATTGAGTTTTTTCCCACTGAAAATATGGTCAAAATATTAAATGAATGGCCTGAAAATGGGAAAAAACTGGAACTTCGAAAGAAACGATCCCGTATGTTGTGCCATATGGACATTAAATAAAGTCTTAATTTAACTACTTTATGAGAAAAATGAACGAGTTTCCTTGTAGACCAGACATGATCTGTAGGGAAGGGACATGAAAAGATGAACAGAAAATAAATTTAAAAGGAAAGTATGCATGATATGAAGTGACCTTTCAAGCACAGTTTCTAGGAAAGAATACTGAAAATTCAAGGTGAAGAAGCAGCAATTAGGAGTTAGCTGATGAAGGAGAAAAGAAGCAAAGGCAGCAATTTGGCAAGGGTTCTGCAAGAAAAGACCAGAGAAAGCATCATATCAGAAAAACCATCCCTCTACCTCTCCATTGCAATAACCCATTGAAGAATCTCAACTTTGCTGTGCTGAGCAAAGTTAGCAACAGTGAAGCAGAAATCTTGGAAACCTTCCCAATGCCATATACATGAAGAGAAAAAGAAATACGTCCACACAGAGTTTTGGAAAATTAGAAAATGAATTCCAATATGCCTTCAAGGGGGACAATTCTTTCCTCTAAAAAAAAAAAAAAATTCATGAAGTAGAATCACATGATAACCCCTCAGCTGGTCTTACAGTTTGCAGATAGAAAGGGATTTACTATTTAGCATTGCTATGGTCTGAATGCTTGCATCCCATCAAAATTTAGATGTTGAAATCCTAACCCTCCAAGGTGATTAATTCATATGATAGAGCCCTTGTGACTAGGATTAGAACCTCTTAAACAGTCAATCCTAAAGGACACGAATCATGAATATTCATTGGAAAGACTGATGCTGAAGCTGAAGCTTGAGTACTTTGACCACCTGATGCGAAGAGTTGACTAGTTGGGAAACACTCTGAAGCTGGAAAAGATTGAAGGCAAAAGGAGAAGAGGGTGGCAGAGGATGAGACAGTTAGATCGCATCAGTCGTGCAATGGGTATGAACTTGAGCAAATGCCAGGAAATAATGAAGGACAGAGGATCCTGGTGTGCTGCAGTTCATGGGGTCACAAAGAGTCAGACATGACTTAACAACTGAACAACAACAAAAAATGTTGGACTTTAATGAAAGGAAAGAAGAAGATATGTCATGATTACTAGATACTAAATACCAACTATTTTTCAACAGTGATATTGAGTTTTTTCCCACTGAAAATATGGTCAAAATATTAAATGAATGGCCTGAAAAGACTCTGATACTGGAATTCAAACTGATGGACTATTAGAGGAAATATCACAGAGCTTAATAACAAGATTTTACATGAAACAGACTGGGAAGACTTCTGCCTAAGAGAATTTAGAAACTTGTGCTATCACTAAAATTTGAAAAATTTTTGTCTTTCCAGGAAGATGCAGATCTAGATTGTAAGTGATAATGACTGTAGGTATATTGGAAATCACAACATGATATTTCCAAAGGCAAAGCAAAGAATGGTTTTCATATGGTCTGAGAGAATATGTTTGCTAAGAATTTGCCAGTATTATATAATACAGACATAGCAACAGTCTGTTTCTCCCATCTGGAAGACAGAAATATTCAAGTCATTAAGCAATATGCTCTTTAAGGAAGAAAAGAAGTTTAACCTAGACTGCCATGTTGCCTAATTAACTGTTATTATTGTCTGCATGATGTGCATTGCATAAGAAACATCCATCTTCCCATTGCTGATTCAACATGTATTCAACAACCCAAATTACTAGACTGTAAGCACTTGAAGGCTGGGTCTGTAACATCAGTGCCAGAACAGTGTCTAGAAACTAGGAAACACTCAATAAAATTAGTTTTTTTTCAAAAAAAAAGAATACCACTCAAGTACTATCAGTTACATCTTTGTACCTACATTACCTGGTATCTACTTGAGGTTCAGTAAATCTTATGGAATTAACCTAATCTCTTTCCTTGAAAGGGTGAGCTAAAACTATAAAATTAAAATATAAATATACAATAAAATATCAGAGTTTTCTGGCCAAGAAAGACATGTTTTGATGGGTGCCCTAGGATATGACTTTATTCTGAATAGCCCTCTGAACTTACCTTACTGATGCTTTTGAAGGCAAAAGGAGAAGAGGGTGGCAGAGGATGAGACAGTTAGATCGCATCAGTCGTGCAATGGGTATGAACTTGAGCAAATGCCAGGAAATAATGAAGGACAGAGGATCCTGGTGTGCTGCAGTTCATGGGGTCACAAAGAGTCAGACATGACTTAACAACTGAACAACAACAAAAAATGTTGGACTTTAATGAAAGGAAAGAAGAAGATATGTCATGATTACTAGATACTAAATACCAACTATTTTTCAACAGTGATATTGAGTTTTTTCCCACTGAAAATATGGTCAAAATATTAAATGAATGGCCTGAAAAGACTCTGATACTGGAATTCAAACTGATGGACTATTAGAGGAAATATCACAGAGCTTAATAACAAGATTTTACATGAAACAGACTGGGAAGACTTCTGCCTAAGAGAATTTAGAAACTTGTGCTATCACTAAAATTTGAAAAATTTTTGTCTTTCCAGGAAGATGCAGATCTAGATTGTAAGTGATAATGACTGTAGGTATATTGGAAATCACAACATGATATTTCCAAAGGCAAAGCAAAGAATGGTTTTCATATGGTCTGAGAGAATATGTTTGCTAAGAATTTGCCAGTATTATATAATACAGACATAGCAACAGTCTGTTTCTCCCATCTGGAAGACAGAAATATTCAAGTCATTAAGCAATATGCTCTTTAAGGAAGAAAAGAAGTTTAACCTAGACTGCCATGTTGCCTAATTAACTGTTATTATTGTCTGCATGATGTGCATTGCATAAGAAACATCCATCTTCCCATTGCTGATTCAACATGTATTCAACAACCCAAATTACTAGACTGTAAGCACTTGAAGGCTGGGTCTGTAACATCAGTGCCAGAACAGTGTCTAGAAACTAGGAAACACTCAATAAAATTAGTTTTTTTTCAAAAAAAAAGAATACCACTCAAGTACTATCAGTTACATCTTTGTACCTACATTACCTGGTATCTACTTGAGGTTCAGTAAATCTTATGGAATTAACCTAATCTCTTTCCTTGAAAGGGTGAGCTAAAAACTATAAAATTAAAATATAAATATACAATAAAATATCAGAGTTTTCTGGCCAAGAAAGACATGTTTTGATGGGTGCCCTAGGATATGACTTTATTCTGAATAGCCCTCTGAACTTACCTTACTGATGCTTTTTGATAATTATTGAATTTGATCTTTGTTAATCAAGGCCTACTAATTGGTAGGAATTGTGTTTATGAAGATTTCTACCCTGCAACTGTACATCTAGTAAAATCAGTATTTTTATTAATAACTCTGTTTTAATAATAAGAGGTGTGGATTCTGAGGTATCTCTCCACTGATGTGGCTTCATGAATCACCTATAAGCTACTTAACTTACAACCTGTGTTTTCCAACTTCTACTTCTCTTAAACTCCAGACTCATGAGTCTTACAGGAAAAGAGACATGATCCCTTCCATCCTTCAGAAAACATACCAGACAAACCCAAAACAGAATTTACTCCAAACTGTTCTCTAGGGTCTAGTGTCCCCTTGCCATTTTCTTGGCTCCAACAATTTCCTCAAGCTAGTAATTTTCAGTGTCTTTTTCAATATTTCCCTCAGGATTACAATTCACTGGACCTGGAATAAAACATTAACAAGGGTAACATGGTGCAGAGCAAAGTCAGGAGGTGTCAGATATGGGAGTTGATAACTGCTTGGATCATTCCCAATTTAACATTGGTTCTTTATAAAAATCTTTCTTGGAGAATGGATCAATATCTGACTTCATTTGGTTGCCAAATATAGTTGACAGTGAAGAACTGTGCTTAACAGTTATTTATTAAAAAACTTAATAATGAAGAGGAAAATCCCTAAATTCTCTTCTGATCTGTGGATCTGTCCTAACGAAACTTGGGTCTGCTTACCTATGCACAGTAAAGCCAGTCTACTAACACTGAGTTGGGATGAAGGTAAGTGCAGTATTTATTGCAGCTACAAATACAAGGAGACCAGAATAACTAGTTCTCAAAAAGCCCTAACCCGGTAGTGGGCTGTGGCACAGCATGTTTTTAGACTTTTTTATTGGGTTTATTACATCTTTGTACCTACATTACCTGGTATCTACTTGAGGTTCAGTAAATCTTATGGAATTAACCTAATCTCTTTCCTTGAAAGGGTGAGCTAAAACTATAAAATTAAAATATAAATATACAATAAAATATCAGAGTTTTCTGGCCAAGAAAGACATGTTTTGATGGGTGCCCTAGGATATGACTTTATTCTGAATAGCCCTCTGAACTTACCTTACTGATGCTTTTTGATAATTATTGAATTTGATCTTTGTTAATCAAGGCCTACTAATTGGTAGGAATTGTGTTTATGAAGATTTCTACCCTGCAACTGTACATCTAGTAAAATCAGTATTTTTATTAATAACTCTGTTTTAATAATAAGAGGTGTGGATTCTGAGGTATCTCTCCACTGATGTGGCTTCATGAATCACCTATAAGCTACTTAACTTACAACCTGTGTTTTCCAACTTCTACTTCTCTTAAACTCCAGACTCATGAGTCTTACAGGAAAAGAGACATGATCCCTTCCATCCTTCAGAAAACATACCAGACAAACCCAAAACAGAATTTACTCCAAACTGTTCTCTAGGGTCTAGTGTCCCCTTGCCATTTTCTTGGCTCCAACAATTTCCTCAAGCTAGTAATTTTCAGTGTCTTTTTCAATATTTCCCTCAGGATTACAATTCACTGGACCTGGAATAAAACATTAACAAGGGTAACATGGTGCAGAGCAAAGTCAGGAGGTGTCAGATATGGGAGTTGATAACTGCTTGGATCATTCCCAATTTAACATTGGTTCTTTATAAAAATCTTTCTTGGAGAATGGATCAATATCTGACTTCATTTGGTTGCCAAATATAGTTGACAGTGAAGAACTGTGCTTAACAGTTATTTATTAAAAAACTTAATAATGAAGAGGAAAATCCCTAAATTCTCTTCTGATCTGTGGATCTGTCCTAACGAAACTTGGGTCTGCTTACCTATGCACAGTAAAGCCAGTCTACTAACACTGAGTTGGGATGAAGGTAAGTGCAGTATTTATTGCAGCTACAAATACAAGGAGACCAGAATAACTAGTTCTCAAAAAGCCCTAACCCTGTATTGGGCTTTGGCAAAGCATTTTTTTAGACTTTTTATTTTGTATTGAGGTATAGATGATTAACAATGAATGCTATGAAAAAAAAAAAAAAAAACAATGAATGCTATGACGATTTCAGGTGAACAGCAAAGAGACTCAACCATGCACATGCATAAATCCATTCTCCTTCAAACTCCCCTCCCATCCGGACTGAAAGTGAAAGTGTCAGGTGCTTTTTGTGTCTGATGCTTTGTGACCCCATGGACTGTAGTCTTCCAGGCTCCTCTGTCCATGGAATTCTCCAGGCAAGAATATTGAGTGTGTTGCCATTCCCTTCTTCAGGGGAACTTTCTGGACCAGGGATGGAACCTGAGTCTCCCACATTGCAGACAGCTTCTTTATCATTTGGTAAGGCATTTTTAAAAGTCAAGTGAGAGAGGGGTTGACAGGGCATATGATCAGCTCAAGCACAGTTCTCTGGTTAGTTTATGATGTGGCAACAAGGTTGTGTCATGGAGGAGGGGTGGTCAACATTATCAGTCCTTAAGCTCTGGTAATTTAGGCGGCCACCTGCTCAAGGTCATCAAGTAGTTAATTTCTCCCACTGGGTGGCAATTCTAGCATCTGTAAAACAACTCAGGAAGTGTGCATCAGATACTATTAAATGAGTACTTCCAGGAGGAGCTACAGCAGAGGATATGGAGGAGAGGATCTGTCCCAGGAAGGGAAGGCCCCCTGGAGTTTTGCTTGGGTACAGGTATTGGACTATTTTTGCAATTTCCTCTCACCTCATGATGGAATCCTCTCATTTTGAGACCCATAGAGGACCATTTCCCCTAACTTCTGAGATCTGACTGTTCCTTCAAGGATTACAGAACCTCTGTTATGAAACCTTCTGAATTATTAAAATCTTCCCTAGGACCTCTATGCCGAAAGTAATCTCTACCACTTAAAAGATAATCATACACCACTTCCTATTTCAAGTTATGCGTAAACATTCTTGGATGTTACACTCTTCAATGTTGGGTTATGATGTGTGTACCTCTGGTTCCCTATGGCTGCAGAGAAAAGAATTTACACAAAATAAGAGTAAATTCAATGTACTGAACAGTTTTGTTTTTTTGTGTTTTTCCAGGTATGGCTGGGTGGTTTTTGTTTCACTGTGGTGATAACCATCTTTTCTTGCTTATTCCTTTCTGTAAATTCTGGCCTGGATTTATTTGTTGGGTAGTTTGTGAGATGAGTGCCGTGGCTCAGAGGGAAGCAGGATGTGGACATAGAATCCAAAACTGGTTGTTGTTGTTTAGTCGCTAAAAGTTGCGTCTGACTCTTTGTGACTCCATGGACTGTAGCCCACAAGGCTCATTCATCCATGGGATTTCCCAGGCAACAATACTAAAGTGGGTGGCTATTTCCTTCTCCAGGGGATTTTTCCCAACCCAGAGATCAAAACCAGGTCTCCTGCATCTCCTGCTCAGCAGGCAGATTCTTTAACACTGAGCCACTGGGGAAGCTCTCTAAAATTAGACCTCAGCCCAGTGGTCTGTCCTCAAACAGATGGAGCTGCCATATCCTACTTAGGAAAACGGTGACAAAAATTCTCTCCATGACCAAACTCTACTATAATTTCTGGAAGCCAAAGACTATGTCCCTGGGATGTCTCAGCCCCCACTTCAAGCCCCTGTCTGGAAACACTCAAGGCCACCAAAACAATTTACCTTTGTTCCAGCTCACACCTGAAGATAGACCCCCAGAGCACTTATTAACAGAAACAAACAAACTGACTATTGTCAATTCTTCCTCTGTCCCTTTGAGATATGTATGTAACTCCTATATCCAAGGATGTCTTTTTCAAGGACTTGAAAGCCATTCCTTTGAAATGCAATCACCAGGAAGGAGGGTGGGGTGGAGGGGCTCTCTGCTAGTCTCTGTTGGAAGACAGAATCTCAACTTCAATTAAGTGCTGGTTGGAACTCATTTTGAGACCCATAGAGGACCATTTCCCCTAACTTCTGAGATCTGACTGTTCCTTCAAGGATTACAGAACCTCTGTTATGAAACCTTCTGAATTATTAAAATCTTCCCTAGGACCTCTATGCCGAAAGTAATCTCTACCACTTAAAAGATAATCATACACCACTTCCTATTTCAAGTTATGCGTAAACATTCTTGGATGTTACACTCTTCAATGTTGGGTTATGATGTGTGTACCTCTGGTTCCCTATGGCTGCAGAGAAAAGAATTTACACAAAATAAGAGTAAATTCAATGTACTGAACAGTTTTGTTTTTTTGTGTTTTTCCAGGTATGGCTGGGTGGTTTTTGTTTCACTGTGGTGATAACCATCTTTTCTTGCTTATTCCTTTCTGTAAATTCTGGCCTGGATTTATTTGTTGGGTAGTTTGTGAGATGAGTGCCGTGGCTCAGAGGGAAGCAGGATGTGGACATAGAATCCAAAACTGGTTGTTGTTGTTTAGTCGCTAAAAGTTGCGTCTGACTCTTTGTGACTCCATGGACTGTAGCCCACAAGGCTCATTCATCCATGGGATTTCCCAGGCAACAATACTAAAGTGGGTGGCTATTTCCTTCTCCAGGGGATTTTTCCCAACCCAGAGATCAAAACCAGGTCTCCTGCATCTCCTGCTCAGCAGGCAGATTCTTTAACACTGAGCCACTGGGGAAGCTCTCTAAAATTAGACCTCAGCCCAGTGGTCTGTCCTCAAACAGATGGAGCTGCCATATCCTACTTAGGAAAACGGTGACAAAAATTCTCTCCATGACCAAACTCTACTATAATTTCTGGAAGCCAAAGACTATGTCCCTGGGATGTCTCAGCCCCCACTTCAAGCCCCTGTCTGGAAACACTCAAGGCCACCAAAACAATTTACCTTTGTTCCAGCTCACACCTGAAGATAGACCCCCAGAGCACTTATTAACAGAAACAAACAAACTGACTATTGTCAATTCTTCCTCTGTCCCTTTGAGATATGTATGTAACTCCTATATCCAAGGATGTCTTTTTCAAGGACTTGAAAGCCATTCCTTTGAAATGCAATCACCAGGAAGGAGGGGTGGGGTGGAGGGGCTCTCTGCTAGTCTCTGTTGGAAGACAGAATCTCAACTTCAATTAAGTGCTGGTTGGAAGGCACAGCTGGCCTCAAGGCAGCCTTGACATTGACCTCTTACCCAGTTTTTTTCTTTTTGGAATGTTTCCTTTCCCTGACTCTATTTGGGTCTCTGCTCACCCCCGACTCCACTCTCTCACTCTTCCTTTAAAACCCACAGTCACCTCCTCACCAATCCAAATAGAGCTAAACTTACTCCACAGTCTTTCCTACTGCAGGGTTGTCACTAAACAAAATGTCTTTACCACCTTTAACTAGTATCAGGATTACCTGTGACAGACAGTTACTGTGCATCTTGTGAAAAACACTTTGCTGAATTTCTATGTATGTTTAACTGTACAATTCACTGAGAGACATCCCACTTTTTGCCCTCTGTGTATTTCATGGTCTTTTGCGAATGCTAAGTGTCTATGATTATCACGGTTTTAACTATGTCCCGTCAGCCAGATGATACTGCTCTAGTTAACCTTTCTACTTACGGATTTGTAGAACTCTGAATTATTGGATGTAAAAATATTTTCTCTCCCATTTTGTGATCAGCAGGATCAAGCTGTCCTGCACATGGTTTTAAGGTCGGTAAATGCTGCCTCATCTTGAAGCCAATTGTTTGTGATCAGAATATTCAGGTCATTTATTATAGTCACGAGGCAGTTAGGGTGACTATTTCATGTCTAACTCCCATTAAGAAACTATTGCTAAATGTAATCGACTGAGATTTGTTTGCCAGCATAAGCACATGTATTTTGCAATTTTTAATATGACCCAAGAAAAATATAAGTGGTGTTAGTGGTAAAGAAACCACCTGTCCATGCAGGAGATGTAAGAGACTTGGGTTCAATCGCTGGATCAGGAAGATCTCTTGGAGGAGGTCATGGTGATCCACTCCAGCATTCTTAGCTGGGGAATCCCATGGCTGAGGAGCCTGGTGGGCTATGTCGCGGGCGCTGCATCGGAGCTTACTCTGATTACTATTCTCACTAGCTCTCACTAAGAGAAACTATATTGAATAGCTCAGAGACGTTTTCACGAACACGGCATGGTCCCCTCAGGGTGTGAGCCTCAGACCTCGACAATAAAGTATCCTCAAGTATTGTTAAACCAACAGTCGATTTATTAGGCAAGCACAAATAATCAGAATTAATCAGAACTCAATCAAAATGCAAAGAGAAAGCTCTTACCTCAGGGCTGGAAAGCTTCAACCTCACCTCAGGTGCAATTAAGTTCTGTGAGTGAGTTCCCGCCCAATTTACTCTCCCCCTTTTAAAGGAAAAACCTCAGACACAGCTGCATGTACTTTACTTCTGCTTCTATTTACAATCCTAAGAAATTAAAGGAAAAACGCTGCTCCTGGCTTCTATGCGAGCTTACAACTTAAGTCAGACCAGAGGAGGTTACTCAAGTCAAGAATTAAGCTAACTTGTTCTTAGGAAAGTAAGCAGAGAAGGTTGGAATGTTGCCATTAAGGCTTTTCTTATTTGCTAGCAGCTTTCAAGCTTCGCTTGCGGGTAGAACTCTGCCGAAGCGGCTGGCGGTGAGTTACAAATTCCTAATTGCTGGAGGACGAGCTTTGGCTATCCTGGCTGTAATTTCTCTTAGAGACAAACTTTTTTCCTTTAGTATATACATCCCCTTTAGGTATCATCATATTCACCCACTCTTTGGCCCTATCTGAGCTAACATCACTTTCTAGAGGGCGGATTCTAGGTCTCAAGAGCTTATCTGGGGTCTAAGGATTGCTCTATATCCTAAGACCCAGTATATTCTTAAGAATTTCCAGGGTCTGCCCAAAACAGCTACAGTCCATGGGGCTGCAAAAAGTTGGACAGCTGAAGCCATTAAGCATGCATACATGGAAGCAAAATATGTCTACATAGTCTGTATGTAGGTCTATATGTGTATTTGTTTTGGTGAGGAGGTAAGTGAATAAAACTTGTTAAGTTCTAAGATTTATCGTAGAAGATATTATTTTCATACTATGATTCAGAAAATTTATGAATATTATGCTTAATCATTACAACAGAAAAGTAGGAAATACTTTTCCAACTTCAAAATGAAGACAGTGAGACTCAGAGAAGCTTTTCAATAAGGAATTTAATTCTAATCAGTGCTCTTTCTACTATACCATTCTCCCTCCAGACTAAAATGCAGTCAATAGTTTGGAAAAGAAAAAGGTTTTACTGAACTAGTCTCATGAATTTGCTGGCAGAGTCCACAACACTGCAAAACTGTAAAGGGAAATCCCTGACTCAAGCTTAGAAGCCAAAAAAAAAAAAAAAAAAAAGGGCAAATAGCATTTATGGGCTGTTGCTTAACAAATAGAGCCAAAATAATTTCAAAAATTATTTAACTACTTTCTATGATGACTTCTGTTTATTTCAGATTTAGAATTCCAGGGAACTGTGGAGAAAGATAAAAACTTGGCTATTTTGCACTCTTAGAATGAATATAGTGTATAGTTTCCTAAGAGGTATGTTTAAATTAAACAAACAAACAAAGGAAAAGACAGCTGTGCGAAAGGAAACTGGTGAGAAAATATAATAAAACAGAAATATCCTCTATAAATAGAAGTTAAATATTTAACTAGTTAAGTTTTGTCTCTTTGATGGTCTTCAATTTATTTTCTAGGAAGATATGGTGCTAAAGTACAAACGACTGTCTTTTTTTTTTTTCAGTGTGTTATTACTTTTTTTTTTTTTTGGTCTCTGTTGTGACTTACAACTCTCTGTAAGAACTCTCTGTTTAACTCTTTGTTAAATTGCACTAACATTTGAGAGAAGTCATGAATGTTCCACACTTAATAAAACTAGTCTATTTGATATAATATTCCATCCCTGGGACTTCCCTGGCAATCCAGTGACTAGGACTTTGTGCTTCCACTGCAGGGAGGCATGAGTTTGATCCCTGGTCCAGAAACTAGGGTCCCACGTGTCACAGCTCTGCCAAAACAATAAATAAATAAAATACTCCTGAAACACATTGAAAACAACTCAATTTTTTAAAGTTGTCTTATCTAAAGAATTACGAGTCTTATGAATAATATATTTAATCAGGGTTTATTATAACAGAAAAGTAGGAAATACTTTTCCAACTTCAAAATGAAGACAGTGAGACTCAGAGAAGCTTTTCAATAAGGAATTTAATTCTAATCAGTGCTCTTTCTACTATACCATTCTCCCTCCAGACTAAAATGCAGTCAATAGTTTGGAAAAGAAAAAGGTTTTACTGAACTAGTCTCATGAATTTGCTGGCAGAGTCCACAACACTGCAAAACTGTAAAGGAAAATCCCTGACTCAAGCTTAGAAGCCAAAAAAAAAAAAAAAAAAAAGGGCAAATAGCATTTATGGGCTGTTGCTTAACAAATAGAGCCAAAATAATTTCAAAAATTATTTAACTACTTTCTATGATGACTTCTGTTTATTTCAGATTTAGAATTCCAGGGAACTGTGGAGAAAGATAAAAACTTGGCTATTTTGCACTCTTAGAATGAATATAGTGTATAGTTTCCTAAGAGGTATGTTTAAATTAAACAAACAAACAAAGGAAAAGACAGCTGTGCGAAAGGAAACTGGTGAGAAAATATAATAAAACAGAAATATCCTCTATAAATAGAAGTTAAATATTTAACTAGTTAAGTTTTGTCTCTTTGATGGTCTTCAATTTATTTTCTAGGAAGATATGGTGCTAAAGTACAAACGACTGTCTTTTTTTTTTTTCAGTGTGTTATTACTTTTTTTTTTTTTTGGTCTCTGTTGTGACTTACAACTCTCTGTAAGAACTCTCTGTTTAACTCTTTGTTAAATTGCACTAACATTTGAGAGAAGTCATGAATGTTCCACACTTAATAAAACTAGTCTATTTGATATAATATTCCATCCCTGGGACTTCCCTGGCAATCCAGTGACTAGGACTTTGTGCTTCCACTGCAGGGAGGCATGAGTTTGATCCCTGGTCCAGAAACTAGGGTCCCACGTGTCACAGCTCTGCCAAAACAATAAATAAATAAAATACTCCTGAAACACATTGAAAACAACTCAATTTTTTAAAGTTGTCTTATCTAAAGAATTACGAGTCTTATGAATAATATATATTTATTATGTCAGGGTTTATTATAACTCTATAAGGTCAAGTGTGACATGTGCCTTTTTTCAAATCAGGAACTGAATTTTATGTCTCTGAAGGCTTCTAAATTACCACTAGATGAGCTTAATTTTAAGAATCAGATTAAATTTAGAACTCCTAATTAGAACTCTTTTAGACTTAAGGATTAAACATAACTGGACACAATTGTGAAATTTCTCCTTTTGACTTTGATTTTCCTCTACCATCTTAGGTTCATTGCTTGGAGTTTTATACATTAAACTGGTAGAAACTAGAATTACCAAGAGAAAACATGAACAGAATTTTATTAGTTTACATGATACATGTACAAATAAGAGTATTCAGTGATGAGTAACCCAGAGGGAGGGCTACAAAACAATTTTAATCTTTATTGAAAATGTACAATATTGCTTGTTTTGTGCTTTTTTTGTTGTTGGCTGTGAAGCACATGGGATCTTAGCTCCCCAACCAGGGATCTAACCATAGCCCCTGAGTTGGAATGCAATATATTAATCAGTGGACAACCAGGGAAGTACCAGAAGTTGTGTGTATATAACCAAGAAGGTAAGGAAGGGCAATGTCACAGTGGAATTACTAAAGGTACCCACAACTTCCCTAAATATTTTAACTCCCTTTACAATTGATGGTATCACTTGCTTGTTTCTCTGTGTTTCATAAGAAGAGGGACTTACAGGAAAAAATAATTAGATGGTATGCTACTCCTTGGTCTTCCTTAGTGGCTCAGATGGTAAAGAATCTATGTGCAATGCAGGAGACTGGGGTTTGATCCCTGGGTAAGGAAGATCCCCTAGAAAAGAGGATGGCAACTCACTCCAGTATTCTTGCCTGGAGAATTTTATGGACAGAGAAGCCTTGTGGGCTGCAGTCCATGGATTCACAAAGAATTGGACACACTGAGTGACTCACACTAATAATAAATGGTATAGAATGAAAGCAAAACATATTACATGTCTTGGACTCTGAAGCCTAAAGCCTATGTTGAAATTTAAAATCAAAAGTCAAAAGATTGATTTGGGGGAAGGAGATATAATGATGAACATCAGATGATTGCGCTGAAAGCTTTCATTTGAATTCAAATCACCTGGGGATTTTGTGAACGAGTGGGTTCTGGTGTGGTAAGTATGGGCAAGCCTTGAGCATCTGCATTTCTCATAAGGTCTTGGAACAGTTGATGGCCTTAGTGATGGACCACTTTTGAACAAGATAAGAACTCTTGGAGAGACCCAATTGACCTATTTGGGTATCAAAATGGTTGTGGGTATCTTTGGAGTTGTATTTTTCCAAATGAATTTTAGAATTAGCTTATGTAGTGAATGTTGTAGAAAATGCTATCCTGAAATGTGCCACTTGGCATCAGGATTATTTTGAGCTAAAGGCACCTGAAAAACAGCAGCTACCAAAGAGATATTCTGCTCCCCCTCTTTGTGCCTGAAACTAGATAATATTTGTTAACCCAGAGGGAGGGCTACAAAACAATTTTAATCTTTATTGAAAATGTACAATATTGCTTGTTTTGTGCTTTTTTTGTTGTTGGCTGTGAAGCACATGGGATCTTAGCTCCCCAACCAGGGATCTAACCATAGCCCCTGAGTTGGAATGCAATATATTAATCAGTGGACAACCAGGGAAGTACCAGAAGTTGTGTGTATATAACCAAGAAGGTAAGGAAGGGCAATGTCACAGTGGAATTACTAAAGGTACCCACAACTTCCCTAAATATTTTAACTCCCTTTACAATTGATGGTATCACTTGCTTGTTTCTCTGTGTTTCATAAGAAGAGGGACTTACAGGAAAAAATAATTAGATGGTATGCTACTCCTTGGTCTTCCTTAGTGGCTCAGATGGTAAAGAATCTATGTGCAATGCAGGAGACTGGGGTTTGATCCCTGGGTAAGGAAGATCCCCTAGAAAAGAGGATGGCAACTCACTCCAGTATTCTTGCCTGGAGAATTTTATGGACAGAGAAGCCTTGTGGGCTGCAGTCCATGGATTCACAAAGAATTGGACACACTGAGTGACTCACACTAATAATAAATGGTATAGAATGAAAGCAAAACATATTACATGTCTTGGACTCTGAAGCCTAAAGCCTATGTTGAAATTTAAAATCAAAAGTCAAAAGATTGATTTGGGGGAAGGAGATATAATGATGAACATCAGATGATTGCGCTGAAAGCTTTCATTTGAATTCAAATCACCTGGGGATTTTGTGAACGAGTGGGTTCTGGTGTGGTAAGTATGGGCAAGCCTTGAGCATCTGCATTTCTCATAAGGTCTTGGAACAGTTGATGGCCTTAGTGATGGACCACTTTTGAACAAGATAAGAACTCTTGGAGAGACCCAATTGACCTATTTGGGTATCAAAATGGTTGTGGGTATCTTTGGAGTTGTATTTTTCCAAATGAATTTTAGAATTAGCTTATGTAGTGAATGTTGTAGAAAATGCTATCCTGAAATGTGCCACTTGGCATCAGGATTATTTTGAGCTAAAGGCACCTGAAAAACAGCAGCTACCAAAGAGATATTCTGCTCCCCCTCTTTGTGCCTGAAACTAGATAATATTCCAATGTGAGGTTTGCCTCTTCTGTACGAGGAGAAAATAAACATTCTCATTACCAGAGAATCCAAGTTGAGCTTCACAAAAATCTGTGCAAATGGACTTTGAAACGTCATCTTCCTATACATTTAGCCTTTTTTTTTTTTTTTTTGCTGCCACTCTTTATTTTGGGTCTTTCTGATCCTTGTTTGGGTCTTTAGTTTCTTATGGGACTGCAACATACAGGGAAATATCTATATATTAATACTTTTTTCCTGAAAATTTGTTTTTCAGGCCCAGTCTAAGACTCTAAGAGAGTTCAGGTATAGTTCTTCATCCCCTTAGAGTAGTTTTGTGAAAAATTCCTTGGATATTTTGATTGGAGTTACATTAAACTTGTAGAATTAAATTAGAGGAGAAGTTGCTATATATATATATACATGTGTGTGTGTGTGTGTATATATATATATATATATATATATATATATATTATATTATATATATAAAATATTGAATCCTCCCAGTCTATTAATGTCTTTTTCAAATTATCTAAATTTTATTTATCCATCTGTAAGATCAAGTGGGTTCTTTCCAGGCATGCAAGGATTCTTCAATATTTGCAAATCAATCAATGTGATACACCATATCAACAAATTGAGAGACAAAAATCACATGATCAGCTCAATAGATGCAGAAAAAGCCTTTGACAAAGTACAGCATCCATTTATGATAAAAACTCTTCAAAAAATTGGCATAGAAGGAACCTATCTCAACATACTGAAAGCCATATATGAGAAGCCCACAGAGAACATTATCCTCAATGGTGAAAAACTGAAAGTATTTCCTCTAAGATCAGGAACAAGACAAGGGTGTCCACCTTCGCCACTCTTATTCAACAATTTGAAGTTCTAGCAACAGCTGGAAGAATAAAAGGAATCAATTGAAAGGAAAGAGACCCAATTGACCTATTTGGGTTGTTGGGTATCTTTGGAGTTGTATTTTTCCAAATGAATTTTAGAATTAGCTTATGTAGTGAATGTTGTAGAAAATGCTATCCTGAAATGTGCCACTTGGCATCAGGATTATTTTGAGCTAAAGGCACCTGAAAAACAGCAGCTACCAAAGAGATATTCTGCTCCCCCTCTTTGTGCCTGAAACTAGATAATATTCCAATGTGAGGTTTGCCTCTTCTGTACGAGGAGAAAATAAACATTCTCATTACCAGAGAATCCAAGTTGAGCTTCACAAAAATCTGTGCAAATGGACTTTGAAACGTCATCTTCCTATACATTTAGCCTTTTTTTTTTTTTTTTTGCTGCCACTCTTTATTTTGGGTCTTTCTGATCCTTGTTTGGGTCTTTAGTTTCTTATGGGACTGCAACATACAGGGAAATATCTATATATTAATACTTTTTTCCTGAAAATTTGTTTTTCAGGCCCAGTCTAAGACTCTAAGAGAGTTCAGGTATAGTTCTTCATCCCCTTAGAGTAGTTTTGTGAAAAATTCCTTGGATATTTTGATTGGAGTTACATTAAACTTGTAGAATTAAATTAGAGGAGAAGTTGCTATATATATATATACATGTGTGTGTGTGTGTGTATATATATATATATATATATATATATATATATATTATATTATATATATAAAATATTGAATCCTCCCAGTCTATTAATGTCTTTTTCAAATTATCTAAATTTTATTTATCCATCTGTAAGATCAAGTGGGTTCTTTCCAGGCATGCAAGGATTCTTCAATATTTGCAAATCAATCAATGTGATACACCATATCAACAAATTGAGAGACAAAAATCACATGATCAGCTCAATAGATGCAGAAAAAGCCTTTGACAAAGTACAGCATCCATTTATGATAAAAACTCTTCAAAAAATTGGCATAGAAGGAACCTATCTCAACATACTGAAAGCCATATATGAGAAGCCCACAGAGAACATTATCCTCAATGGTGAAAAACTGAAAGTATTTCCTCTAAGATCAGGAACAAGACAAGGGTGTCCACTTTCGCCACTCTTATTCAACATAGTCCTGGAAGTTCTAGCAACAGCAATAAGAGAAGAGAAAGAAATAAAAGGAATCCAGATTGGAAAGGAAGAAGTCAAACTCTCTCCATTTGCAGATGACATGATATTATACATAGAAAACCCCAAAGACACTATTACAAAACTACTACAGTTAATCAGCGAATTCAGCAAAGTCTCAGGATACAAAGTCAACACACAGAAATCACTGGCATTCCTATACACAAACAATGAAAAAATCAGAAAACGAAATCAAAGAGGCAATCCCCTTCACCATCGCAACCAAAAGAATCAAATACCTAGGAATAAACCTACCCAAAGAAACAAAAGAATTGTACACAGAAAATTACAAGACACTCATGAGAGACATTAAAGGAGACTTAAACAGATGGAGAGATATTCCATGTTCCTGGGTCGGAAGAATCAATATTGTGAAAATGACCATACTACCAAATGTCATCTATAGATTCAATGCGATCCCTATCAAACTTCCAATGACATTTTTCACAGAACTAGACCAAAGAATCACACAGTTCATATGGAAACACAAAAGTCCTCAAATAGCCAAAGCAATCCTGAGGAAGAAGAATGAGGCTGGAGGGATCAGCCTCCCGAACTTCAGACTCTACTACAAAGCAACAGTTATCAAGACAGCATGGTACTGGCACAAAAACAGAAATATAGACCAATGGAACAAGATCGAGAACCCAGAGATAAACCCACGCACCTATGGGTACCTTATTTTTGACAAAGGAGGCAAACGTATAAAAATGGGACAAAGACAGCCTCTTCAACAAATGGTGCTGGGAAAACTGGACAGCTACATGCACCTTGTTTTTTACACATATTGATTATCAATGTTATTATATGTGCTCTTGCTGTTATCTTCACTATCTTATTTTTTAGTTGCTAAGCCATGTCCAACTCTTTTGTAACCGCATGGACTGTAGGCTACCAGGTTTCTCAGTTCATGGAATTTTCCAGGCAAGAATACTGGAGTGGATTGCCATTTTCTCCTTCAGGGGATTTTCCCAACCCAGGAATCGAACCTAGGTCTCCTGCATTGCATGCGGATTCTTTTCCATCTGAGTCACCAAGGAATCCCAAGATTACTGTAGTGGGTAGCCTATCCCTTCTCCAGGGGATCTTCCCAACCCAGGGATTCAACCCGGGTCTCTGGGTGACCCAGGGAGGGAGGCATTTAATCTTTACTTTTAACATGAAAATTCTTTACTTCTGGTCTATGCACTATCCACTTCAATTAAAGTAGAGGTACAATGTATGTTTGATAGCCGATAGACCACAAGAGGTGGTTTTAGTTAGCATAAAATTCAAATTAAATCATGTATAAACCAAAATAACTTCCCCATACCTTAATATATGAAAATTGCTTTCATAATAACAAATATTTTTGAAACATGGACTCTGGACCATAAAGAAGGCTGAGTGCTGAGTGCTGGGCTTCCCTGGTGGTCCAGTGGGTAAACAGTCTGCCTTGCAGTGCAAGGGGCACCAGTTTGATCCCTGGCCAGGGAAGATCCCAGGTGCAGCGGAGCTGGACCAGTGTGTCCAATTAGAAGCCAGCGCTCTGGAGCGCCCATGCCCAGAGCTAGTGCTCTGCAAGGAGAGAGGCCACTGCAATGGGAGGCCCACACAGGCCAAAGAATAAAGATGTATGAAAATAAGTTAATAAAAAACCGATAAAACAGGGTGAAAAATTTAAAAAAAAGAAGGCTGAGTGCTGAGGAATTGATGCCTTCGAACTGTGGTGCTGGAGAAGAATCGTGAGAGTCTCTTGGACTGCAAGGAGACCAAACCCAGTCAACCCTAAAGGAAATCAACCCTGAATATTCACTGAAAGGACTGATGATGAAGCTGAAGCCCCAATACTTTGGCCACCTGATTTGAAGAGATGACTCATTGGAAGAAACCCTGATGTTAGGGAATATAGAAGGCAGGAGAAAAGGATGACAGAGGACAAGATGGTTGGATGGCATCACCAGCTCACAGGATATGAGTTTGAACTAGCCCTGGAAAATAGCAAATGACAGGGAAGCCTGGCATGATGCAGTTCATAGGGTCACAAAGAGGTGAACACAACTGAGTGACTGAACTGAACTGAACTCTGCGCCAGATGGTATGTTAAATGGCGGCCTGGGATACCTGTGCTCAAGGAGCTCAGTTACAGTGCAACCAGTTGTAAACTACCTGCAAGCCAGGAACTGACTTGTTATGATCATATTTTTAATAACACTCAGTGAAGAAAAAGGCACAGAATAGACTCCCAGAAATGCTCCTACAAAGAATAACCAAAGAAGTTAATGGGCTTTTTAAATTAAAAATTTTTTCCTTCAAACTCACACACTTAGAGAATAATCTTATGATCGCCCAGGGGAAGAATGGGAGAAAGAGATAATTAGGAAGTTTGCGATGGACATGTACACACTGTTGATTTAAAATGTGTAACTGACAAGGACCTACTGTACACCACAGAGAGCTCTGCTCTATGGTAGCCTGGATGAGAAAGGAGTTTAGGGGAGAATAGATTCATGTATATGTATGACTGAGTCCCTTTGCTGTTCACCTGACTATCACAACATTGTTAAATCTGCTATACCACAATACAAAACAAAAAAGTTAAGAAAATTGTCTAGCTGTATTACATATATTTACTTTGTCTTTGTAATTGATTTGGTAAAACAGACAAAAACAACACAACACTACAATTTAGGCCCTGCATTGTGCTCATATGTGCATGATCTTATATATACCTCACAGCCCTCTGAAAAAGGTTGTTATATTTTTTATTCTGTAGTTGAGGAAACAAAGGCATGAATGGTCACTTACAGAAGTTAGTGGATCTCAGTTTTTCGCTCAGTCAGCTGTCTCCAGGCTCAGGTTTCTGGTTGTTCAGTCCCTAAGTTGTGTCCAAGTCTTTGTGACACCATGGACTGCAGGTGCTAGGCTCCTCTGTCTTCCACTGTCTCCCAGAGATGCTCAGATTCATGTCCATTGAGTTGGTGATGCTGTCTAATCATCTCATCCTCTGCTGTCCTCTTCTGCTCTTCCGGTCTCTCTTTGTAATCATTGAAACTATTTTTAAAAAGTGTTTTTGTCATGGGGTGAGGCAGGAAGAAAGGATGACAGAGGACAAGATGGTTGGATGGCATCACCAGCTCACAGGATATGAGTTTGAACTAGCCCTGGAAAATAGCAAATGACAGGGAAGCCTGGCATGATGCAGTTCATAGGGTCACAAAGAGGTGAACACAACTGAGTGACTGAACTGAACTGAACTCTGCGCCAGATGGTATGTTAAATGGCGGCCTGGGATACCTGTGCTCAAGGAGCTCAGTTACAGTGCAACCAGTTGTAAACTACCTGCAAGCCAGGAACTGACTTGTTATGATCATATTTTTAATAACACTCAGTGAAGAAAAAGGCACAGAATAGACTCCCAGAAATGCTCCTACAAAGAATAACCAAAGAAGTTAATGGGCTTTTTAAATTAAAAATTTTTTCCTTCAAACTCACACACTTAGAGAATAATCTTATGATCGCCCAGGGGAAGAATGGGAGAAAGAGATAATTAGGAAGTTTGCGATGGACATGTACACACTGTTGATTTAAAATGTGTAACTGACAAGGACCTACTGTACACCACAGAGAGCTCTGCTCTATGGTAGCCTGGATGAGAAAGGAGTTTAGGGGAGAATAGATTCATGTATATGTATGACTGAGTCCCTTTGCTGTTCACCTGACTATCACAACATTGTTAAATCTGCTATACCACAATACAAAACAAAAAAGTTAAGAAAATTGTCTAGCTGTATTACATATATTTACTTTGTCTTTGTAATTGATTTGGTAAAACAGACAAAAACAACACAACACTACAATTTAGGCCCTGCATTGTGCTCATATGTGCATGATCTTATATATACCTCACAGCCCTCTGAAAAAGGTTGTTATATTTTTTATTCTGTAGTTGAGGAAACAAAGGCATGAATGGTCACTTACAGAAGTTAGTGGATCTCAGTTTTTCGCTCAGTCAGCTGTCTCCAGGCTCAGGTTTCTGGTTGTTCAGTCCCTAAGTTGTGTCCAAGTCTTTGTGACACCATGGACTGCAGGTGCTAGGCTCCTCTGTCTTCCACTGTCTCCCAGAGATGCTCAGATTCATGTCCATTGAGTTGGTGATGCTGTCTAATCATCTCATCCTCTGCTGTCCTCTTCTGCTCTTCCGGTCTCTCTTTGTAATCATTGAAACTATTTTTAAAAAGTGTTTTTGTCATGCATATATATTAAAACTCAAATGACCCGATATTCATCTAATCTATTGTGATTTTTATGAAAGAAAAAATGTCTCATCTTAGAAAGAAAAAAATGAACATGGAATATTATAGTATTAAACACATGTATGTCATTTTAAATATTGAAAACAAGAGTATCTCATAAATGAATAAACCACAAGGTCCTACTATAGAGCACAGGGAACTCAATTCAATATCCTGTGATAAACCATAATGGAAAGGTATGTGAATAAGAATATATACATATATATATAAATATATATATATATACATACATATATGTATGTATAACTGAATCACTTTGCTGTTTAGTGGTAATTAACATAACATTGTAAATCAACTACATGCCCCTAAAATAAATCTTAAAAAAAAGAATATGTCATGGGCTTCCCTGGTGGTCCAGTTGGTAAGGACACCACCTTGCAGTGCAAGGGGTGCCAGTTCATTCTCTGGCCTGGGAAGATCTCATGTGCTATGGAGTGGCTGGACCAATGTGTCCAACTACCGAGCTGGAGCTCTGGAGCACGTGCACCCGGAGCGGGTGCTCTGCAGCAAGAGAGGCCCACACAGGCCAAAGAACAAAGATGGAAATAAATGAAAGACCAATTGAAGTGGCAAAAAAATAAAAATAAACAAATAAACCAAAAAAAAAAAAAAGAAGTATGGCATAAGTTCCTTTAAGGTGTATTCCAGAGTTATTGTTTTCTTTGAGATCATTTCAATCTGGTACAAAATGTTCCTAGTTTAAATTTCACACAGGTTCACAGTTAATTTGTCAGCTTGCTTAAATTAATGAGCTTCTGGAGGCCTATATCCCATTGGGTGTGACTTAATGACAAGGAAATGCCTAATGAAAGAACAATAAATCTGCACCAATAGAAAGTGGGTGTTGTGGAGGTATCATTTCTGGAAGGTTGGTTTTACAATTTATTGTGCTATACTATTCTCCTTAAGTTTGGTCTCCATGTTGCTAGAAAGGTAAACAAATGCTATTAACACATTTTTAGCCTGTTCAGTGCTTTCATATCTTGATTCAAATCTTAAAAGGAAGCACATCATTTCAAACACATGAGAAGCTTTATTTTCTGCTGCAAATATTAACTATAAATGTTTATTATTTATAAATGTTATATGTAAGGGCAAAAGTACAATACAAATATAAAATACAATATGAAAATGCCTACCTCACTCAACCTTATGATCAGTGTTATAACAAAATTAATATAAACATACATTAGCATTTTACATAGCTATTTAACATATAGGTTATATGCTATAAGGTAGAATGAGGTGGTCATTCGATATTATATTTTGGCCTTTTCTGAAGGCCTGTTATGCTTGTCTCAGATAGGTTCCCCATCTTACTTGTTCAGAAATATTTGTGGAGTAAAACTAGCTGTTAGTTGATGTGTTAGTCAGAGGTATACAGATATGAAAAAAATAACAAAGTTTGACTTCAAAGAAACTCAGTAAATTTGATAAAA
This sequence comes from Tragulus kanchil, assembly GCA_022376925.1. Classification (NCBI taxonomy): domain Eukaryota; kingdom Metazoa; phylum Chordata; class Mammalia; order Artiodactyla; family Tragulidae; genus Tragulus; species Tragulus kanchil. Next base: position 138,042,796 of record JAIOJX010000023.1, read on the forward strand.
TGGTCAAGAAAACAATGATCACATGGGGAATAGCTGTTTTAATAGACATATGCACAGAATATTTTGGAAGTTGAGAAAAAGAGTCAAAGAAAAATCAGACTTTACTATTAAATATATTCAACATGCTTCTATAATCTACGTGATACCATTTCCAAGGGGAATTGAACGTTGTTAAGAGGATGATGACATGGTATTTTTTTTGTTTTACTTTTTATTTTTACAGAGTTTTGTTGTTTACAGATATGCATATTCCAAGGATGATATGATATTAACTGCAGATATTAGAATGCCAAACTGAGAGAATGACAGGTATAAAGGCACCCTGACCTATGGCAATAATTTCATATGTTTGGAGCAAAAGACATACATAGGTCTCAGATGAGAGAGAGAGAGCTGGAGTTGAAGGATGTCAGAGATAGAGTGCCACCAGAGAGTTTTAAGCAGTGATGTGAGATGATCGAAGAGTACTTTCTTCCTAGAATTAACCTTTTGGACTGTTTGAGGGGTGACTAAAACCTGCAGTATGGAAACAGTTTAGAATCCATATGAGAAAAGATTAAGATCTGAATAATAATCATGGTAAAAGGAATAGATACAGTTACTAAAACACACAGCAAGGAACATATCAAAGAGTGGATGGTAAGAATGAATCATTTCAGATAACTTGAAAGTTTAGGGCACAGTTGAGTGATGCTTTTGAGAGAGAGAACACAGGAAATTTTAGTTTATTTAAGTCTGGCATTGTGCTCTGTGCTCAGTCATGCCTGACTCTTTGTGGCCTCATGGACTGTGGCCCATCATGTTCCTCTGTACATGGAATTTTCCATGCAAGAATACTGGAGTCAGTTATCATTTCTTACTTCAAGGAATCGTCCAGATCCAGGGATTGAATCCGTGTCTCTTGCATCTCCTGCATTGACAGGTGGATTCTTTACCACTAGTGCCACCTGAGAACCCAAGTCTGGCATTAGAAATGAGTTTACTTTGATTTCAATGAGTTTGGAACTCAGGTCAGGGAATTGGGATGTCATAATGATCTGAGAGTAGTTATCACATGGGTGGTGGCTGAAGCTTTTTGTTTAGATGGAATTGTCTCAGAATTCCATAGTGTAAGATGAAAAGAAATCTACAATTGAAGACAGCTGTCGTCAAGAGGTTCGTGAAAATCAAGGTGTAACATGTCTATTAGGTTTGATCATATTAAGATTGCATTTGGGAGGTAAATTTAGTTAGAAAAAGGGGAGTTAGCCCCAGACCAAAGTGTGATATAGATACTAATAATGTACTGATATGTAGCACTCATTCTTTAAATCCTTTAAGGGGATCCAATGCCATTTTAACAAGTGAGTAAGTTTTATGATAAATATGACAATGATACTGTATGTCTTGGGGATCACTCTGTTGCTCTCCATGTAAATAACTGAATGATCACAAAATAATATTAGTCATGTGGGAACAGAAGTTTTTCAAACTTAGATCAGCATATGTGTGGTGACACTTGCACTGTAAAAGGAGCAAAAGACATACATAGGTCTCAGATGAGAGAGAGAGCTGGAGTTGAAGATGTCAGAGATAGAGTGCCACCAGAGAGTTTTAAGCAGTGATGTGAGATGATCGAAGAGTACTTTCTTCCTAGAATTAACCTTTTGGACTGTTTGAGGGGTGACTAAAACCTGCAGTATGGAAACAGTTTAGAATCCATATGAGAAAAGATTAAGATCTGAATAATAATCATGGTAAAAGGAATAGATACAGTTACTAAAACACACAGCAAGGAACATATCAAAGAGTGGATGGTAAGAATGAATCATTTCAGATAACTTGAAAGTTTAGGGCACAGTTGAGTGATGCTTTTGAGAGAGAGAACACAGGAAATTTTAGTTTATTTAAGTCTGGCATTGTGCTCTGTGCTCAGTCATGCCTGACTCTTTGTGGCCTCATGGACTGTGGCCCATCATGTTCCTCTGTACATGGAATTTTCCATGCAAGAATACTGGAGTCAGTTATCATTTCTTACTTCAAGGAATCGTCCAGATCCAGGGATTGAATCCGTGTCTCTTGCATCTCCTGCATTGACAGGTGGATTCTTTACCACTAGTGCCACCTGAGAACCCAAGTCTGGCATTAGAAATGAGTTTACTTTGATTTCAATGAGTTTGGAACTCAGGTCAGGGAATTGGGATGTCATAATGATCTGAGAGTAGTTATCACATGGGTGGTGGCTGAAGCTTTTTGTTTAGATGGAATTGTCTCAGAATTCCATAGTGTAAGATGAAAAGAAATCTACAATTGAAGACAGCTGTCGTCAAGAGGTTCGTGAAAATCAAGGTGTAACATGTCTATTAGGTTTGATCATATTAAGATTGCATTTGGGAGGTAAATTTAGTTAGAAAAAGGGGAGTTAGCCCCAGACCAAAGTGTGATATAGATACTAATAATGTACTGATATGTAGCACTCATTCTTTAAATCCTTTAAGGGGATCCAATGCCATTTTAACAAGTGAGTAAGTTTTATGATAAATATGACAATGATACTGTATGTCTTGGGGATCACTCTGTTGCTCTCCATGTAAATAACTGAATGATCACAAAATAATATTAGTCATGTGGGAACAGAAGTTTTTCAAACTTAGATCAGCATATGTGTGGTGAACTCACTTTGGCTGATATGAGGAGCACCAAGCGCACTATTTTGAAGGTACTCTGTATTACAGCAGGAGAGTTACTTCAAAATCCAAGACTACTTATAAGGATTGGGGCAGAATAGATCTCTGCTCCAAAAGAAGTAAAGATTTCTCAGTAGTACAGCCAATTTCATTGGTGTTTCCTACCAATGAAAAACCTAATAGATTTTTTATTTACTTTTTATACTTATATTTTTATATTCTTTTTATCTTTTAATAATGGATGGGGCATTTTTCCCCAATAATAGAACTTGACTAAGACTACTGGTTGTGTTTATTTTTTCTTATTTGTTTATTTATCTACTTGCTGATTGTGTTTCTTGAGTTTGGCTTATTTCTCTTCATGAAACATACGAGAGCAATAATAGTGTTGAAAGTCTTAATTTATTCCATTTTTCTCCTGATGTTTTAATTCTTTGTTCTAAGCATATCTTTACTTAGTTGACTTTAGCATCTGTTTTCATGGAAACTGTTATTTTCTCACTGGATGTTCTGTACACTAAGAATCTTCTGCCATTTATTTGTTCTGCTTTTTCTGACTTTGGATATTATACCCAAACAGATAAACGGAACAAATCTCTCACAGAAAAAAAAAAAAATCTTTGCAGTCAGCATATCTTGAATAGCATGGCAAGAAAGGTGATCAAAAATAAACCAAAAAAATTGAATCCAAAACTTAAAGTATACAGTTTATAAACAAATCAAAACCTAAGGTAACCAGCAGCCAAGTAATAAGAAGCCTTAATTAGTGGATTTACTTTTCAGACTTGATGCTCAAGAGGAAAAATAAATTAAGCATTTATATTTGTGACTTATATACTTTTGTATTTCTAACAACAAAAAGTAGTTATATTTAGAATAATTGTCTTTCATTATTTAAATGCTCATATTTTCAAACAGCATAATTTTACTTTCTTAATATATTATATTTGTTGACGTTGTTGTATCCTTAAGTCATGTCCAACTCTTTGCAACCTCATGAACTGTAGCTCACCAGATTCCTCAGTCCATGGAATTCCCCAGGCAGGGATTCTGGAAAGGTTGCCATTTCCTTCTCCAGAGAATCTTTCCCACTCAAGAACTGAACCTGCATCTCCTGCTTGACAGGCAGATTCTTTACCACTGAGCCATCAGGGAAGCCATTTCTTACATTAATACTCAATAAGGCTCTAGAACCTATCATAAAATGTGAAGTTAGTCAGAAAGAGAAGGACAAGTACAATATATGGAATCTAGTAAGATGGTGGTGATGGTACATGCAGTGAGGCAATGGAAAGACAGACATGGACAGTGGACATATGGACATTGTGGGGAAGGAACAGAAGGTGAGAGGCATAAAGGAAGTAGCATGAAGGCCTGTACTATCATATGTGAAGAAAATAGCTCTAGTCATTGCTCTGTGAGAAAAGGAGATCCTTCAGGGGTGCTGTGAGATGGTTGGGAGGGGTGGGAAGGGGGGGATATACATATGACTCATCTGGGAACATGCATATCTGTAAACAACAAAACTCTGTAAAAGTTAAAAGTAAAATGAAAGTTTTTTTTAAAAAAAGTTAAATGACAAGAAAATTCTCCCCCTGAGCATAAAGATTGACTGCAATTTAATTTTGTCATGTATATAGATTGCTTGCTTAGTAAGTCATGTAATAATTTTAATACATGACTGTCCTACATTACTGTCTTAGAATGGCCATACCAAGTAGTGGATATGTTTACACCACGGTCAAAGTTTAGTACATCCTTAGGATTCTATAAATATATTTTTAGACAGTTGAATGTATTATAACCTTGTAACCTTGTAACTTGGCTGTTTTATTAAACAGATATGACTCGATTCCAAAGAATCTGAAGAACATGACAACTGCATTATGTCCAGTTCACAACTGGTAAGATTGTGAGATCCATAATAGTTTTGATTGTGCTTATCAACTAAAAGACTGTGTTTAACAAGGACAACAAAATAGAACATAATTCTCAAAAATATGAGGTGGTTAAGAGTCAACTGTGATATTTTCAAACAGCATAATTTTACTTTCTTAATATATTATATTTGTTGACGTTGTTGTATCCTTAAGTCATGTCCAACTCTTTGCAACCTCATGAACTGTAGCTCACCAGATTCCTCAGTCCATGGAATTCCCCAGGCAGGGATTCTGGAAAGGTTGCCATTTCCTTCTCCAGAGAATCTTTCCCACTCAAGAACTGAACCTGCATCTCCTGCTTGACAGGCAGATTCTTTACCACTGAGCCATCAGGGAAGCCATTTCTTACATTAATACTCAATAAGGCTCTAGAACCTATCATAAAATGTGAAGTTAGTCAGAAAGAGAAGGACAAGTACAATATATGGAATCTAGTAAGATGGTGGTGATGGTACATGCAGTGAGGCAATGGAAAGACAGACATGGACAGTGGACATATGGACATTGTGGGGAAGGAACAGAAGGTGAGAGGCATAAAGGAAGTAGCATGAAGGCCTGTACTATCATATGTGAAGAAAATAGCTCTAGTCATTGCTCTGTGAGAAAAGGAGATCCTTCAGGGGTGCTGTGAGATGGTTGGGAGGGGTGGGAAGGGGGGGATATACATATGACTCATCTGGGAACATGCATATCTGTAAACAACAAAACTCTGTAAAAGTTAAAAGAAAAATGAAATTTTTTTTAAAAAGTTAAATGACAAGAAAATTCTCCCCCTGAGCATAAAGATTGACTGCAATTTAATTTTGTCATGTATATAGATTGCTTGCTTAGTAAGTCATGTAATAATTTTAATACATGACTGTCCTACATTACTGTCTTAGAATGGCCATACCAAGTAGTGGATATGTTTACACCACGGTCAAAGTTTAGTACATCCTTAGGATTCTATAAATATATTTTTAGACAGTTGAATGTATTATAACCTTGTAACCTTGTAACTTGGCTGTTTTATTAAACAGATATGACTCGATTCCAAAGAATCTGAAGAACATGACAACTGCATTATGTCCAGTTCACAACTGGTAAGATTGTGAGATCCATAATAGTTTTGATTGTGCTTATCAACTAAAAGACTGTGTTTAACAAGGACAACAAAATAGAACATAATTCTCAAAAATATGAGGTGGTTAAGAGTCAACTGTGAGCAGATCTTACCTTCTAAACACAGTATACCCATATTGAATGCATTTCAGAGATGTGTGTTCAGTTGAATCAAATTTTGAATTGCTATTTTTAGTGTCTTGTTAACTGAATTGACTGACCTTTTTAGCCCAAACAGTTGAGCCTGTGCTTGCTTGTAGATGGCATTTTTACCAGCTATTCTTGGATAGAAAAGTGCATTGCGCTCTGTGGTCTCAGTAATTCTTTTGGACTTCTAAATGCTATAAAATAAGAACAGTTCCATTTATACAATGGACTATTATATTGCTATAAAATAAAAGAAAATATTGATTCATTCCACGACATGGATGGATCTTGAAAACAGTATGTTTAGTGAAAAAAGCCAGACACCAAAGGTCAGGTGCTGTAAGATTTCATTTATATGAAGTGTTCAGAAAAGACAAATCCACAGTGGTTGCCAATGGGGATGGGAGGGGAGGAGGAAACAGTGGAGTGGCTGGTAGCAGGTATGGGATTTTCATTTTTTTAAGACAATGAAGTGTTCAGGAAGTCGATAATGTTGGTGGTTATATAGCCACAAATATACTAAAAACCACTGAGTTGTACAGTTTAATTTGTGGTATGGGAATGATATTTCAAATAAAATTTATAAAAATTGGCTAGAACTTTAGGTCTTTGCCTTTTTACTATCAAGCACTGATTCATTCAAAGTGTATTGGTCATTCTTTTTAAAAAATATGTGTTTATTTTAACTGGTTGATGATTGTTTTATATTACTGGTTTGATTTCTGTCATACAGCAACTTGAATTAACTGTAGGTTTACATATGTTCCTTCTCTTTTGAATCTCCCTCCTTTCCCCTGCCTATTCCCACCTCTCTATGTCATTACAGAGCCCCAGTTTGAGTTCCCTGAGTCAGACAGCAAATTCCCTTTGCCAATCTACTTACATATGCTAGTGTATATGCATCCGTGCTCCTATGGCCAGTATCCTCTCCCTCTTCTCCCCCACCTTTGTGCATAAGTCTGTTCTCTACATCTGTGTCACCATTGCTGCTCTGTGAACAGATTTGTCAGTACTTTCAAAGTGTATTTTTTACCTGTTTTGAAATTTACCCTTAAAAATGTATTTTTCTTAAAGGTAAGTATGTGAGGTGATGGTGGTGTTAATTACTTGATTATGAACATCCTTTCACAATGTGTATGTGTATGAGATATCTGAATTGACTGACCTTTTTAGCCCAAACAGTTGACTGTGCTTGCCAAATTGCTTTTGCTTTAGATGGCATTTTACCAGCTATTCTTGGATAGAAAAGTGCATTGCGCTCTGTGGTCTCAGTAATTCTTTTGGACTTCTAAATGCTATAAAATAAGAACAGTTCCATTTATACAATGGACTATTATATTGCTATAAAATAAAAGAAAATATTGATTCATTCCACGACATGGATGGATCTTGAAAACAGTATGTTTAGTGAAAAAAGCCAGACACCAAAGGTCAGGTGCTGTAAGATTTCATTTATATGAAGTGTTCAGAAAAGACAAATCCACAGTGGTTGCCAATGGGGATGGGAGGGGAGGAGGAAACAGTGGAGTGGCTGGTAGCAGGTATGGGATTTTCATTTTTTTAAGACAATGAAGTGTTCAGGAAGTCGATAATGTTGGTGGTTATATAGCCACAAATATACTAAAAACCACTGAGTTGTACAGTTTAATTTGTGGTATGGGAATGATATTTCAAATAAAATTTATAAAAATTGGCTAGAACTTTAGGTCTTTGCCTTTTTACTATCAAGCACTGATTCATTCAAAGTGTATTGGTCATTCTTTTTAAAAAATATGTGTTTATTTTAACTGGTTGATGATTGTTTTATATTACTGGTTTGATTTCTGTCATACAGCAACTTGAATTAACTGTAGGTTTACATATGTTCCTTCTCTTTTGAATCTCCCTCCTTTCCCCTGCCTATTCCCACCTCTCTATGTCATTACAGAGCCCCAGTTTGAGTTCCCTGAGTCAGACAGCAAATTCCCTTTGCCAATCTACTTACATATGCTAGTGTATATGCATCCGTGCTCCTATGGCCAGTATCCTCTCCTCTTCTCCCCCACCTTTGTGCATAAGTCTGTTCTCTACATCTGTGTCACCATTGCTGCTCTGTGAACAGATTTGTCAGTACTTTCAAAGTGTATTTTTTACCTGTTTTGAAATTTACCCTTAAAAATGTATTTTTCTTAAAGGTAAGTATGTGAGGTGATGGTGGTGTTAATTACTTGATTATGAACATCCTTTCACAATGTGTATGTGTATGAGATATCATGTTGTAGACTTTTCATACTTCAAAAGAGCTGGTGAGGGGAAGAATCTAGTGAGGAAAAACTAAAAATGAAAGGCTTAGGAAGAGAGAACTTGAAAACATATGTAAATGAACAGTAAATAGCCTGGTGAAAAGTAATATGAAGGAAATAGATTATGTAGAGATTTCTTCTATGCTTCTAAAATTCCATCTTAGTTATGAAAGCATAGACTACTTTTATTTTCTTATATTACAACTTCCCTATTCACTGGTGGTCCAGTCGCTAAGAATCTTACAGTGCAGGGATATGCGTTTGGTCCTTGATTGGGGAACTAAAATCCTATGAGTTACCGGGCAACTAAACCTGAGCACAACTAGAAAGTCCACGAGCTGCAACAAAGATCCCTGCTGAGACTAGGACCCAACACAACCAAATAAATAAATATTTTAAAACGTTCTCTGTTCGGGCTTCCCTGGTGGTCCAGGGGGTAAACAGTCCGCCTTGCAGTGTAAGGGACACTGATTCGATCCCTGGCCCTGGAAGATCCTAAGTGCAGAGGAGCAGCTGGACCAGTGTGTCCAATTACAAGTCAGCACCCTGGAGTGCATGCGCCCAGAGCCAGCGCTCTGTAATGAGAGAGGAGGCCTCTGCAATGGGAGGCCCACACAGGCCAAAGAATAAAAATGTATGAAAATAAATAAGCAAGAAACCAATAAAAGAGGCCCCCCCCCCAAATTTTTTAAGTTCTCTGTCAAAGCAGAAAATCTACTGTGCATTAAATCTACTGTGCAATAATAACAACAAAAAAGAATATATATATATATATTGCTCTAATCATCATACTAAAGTGGTGTGAATTGGAAATCCTATGGTTGGGCTGTAGCTAATGTAGTTTGAGGGAAAATTCAACTTGAGATGTACTCCAAGAATTTACTGGTGAGTAGTTTTGAGGTATAACCAAGCAGAAGAGAGAAATGTATTTTTTACCTGTTTTGAAATTTACCCTTAAAAATGTATTTTTCTTAAAGGTAAGTATGTGAGGTGATGGTGGTGTTAATTACTTGATTATGAACATCCTTTCACAATGTGTATGTGTATGAGATATCATGTTGTAGACTTTTCATACTTCAAAAGAGCTGGTGAGGGGAAGAATCTAGTGAGGAAAAACTAAAAATGAAAGGCTTAGGAAGAGAGAACTTGAAAACATATGTAAATGAACAGTAAATAGCCTGGTGAAAAGTAATATGAAGGAAATAGATTATGTAGAGATTTCTTCTATGCTTCTAAAATTCCATCTTAGTTATGAAAGCATAGACTACTTTTATTTTCTTATATTACAACTTCCCTATTCACTGGTGGTCCAGTCGCTAAGAATCTTACAGTGCAGGGATATGCGTTTGGTCCTTGATTGGGGAACTAAAATCCTATGAGTTACCGGGCAACTAAACCTGAGCACAACTAGAAAGTCCACGAGCTGCAACAAAGATCCCTGCTGAGACTAGGACCCAACACAACCAAATAAATAAATATTTTAAAACGTTCTCTGTTCGGGCTTCCCTGGTGGTCCAGGGGGTAAACAGTCCGCCTTGCAGTGTAAGGGACACTGATTCGATCCCTGGCCCTGGAAGATCCTAAGTGCAGAGGAGCAGCTGGACCAGTGTGTCCAATTACAAGTCAGCACCCTGGAGTGCATGCGCCCAGAGCCAGCGCTCTGTAATGAGAGAGGAGGCCTCTGCAATGGGAGGCCCACACAGGCCAAAGAATAAAAATGTATGAAAATAAATAAGCAAGAAACCAATAAAAGAGGCCCCCCCCCCAAATTTTTTAAGTTCTCTGTCAAAGCAGAAAATCTACTGTGCATTAAATCTACTGTGCAATAATAACAACAAAAAAGAATATATATATATATATTGCTCTAATCATCATACTAAAGTGGTGTGAATTGGAAATCCTATGGTTGGGCTGTAGCTAATGTAGTTTGAGGGAAAATTCAACTTGAGATGTACTCCAAGAATTTACTGGTGAGTAGTTTTGAGGTATGAAAACCTGTTTCAGTAAGCGCTATGTAAGATGTGATGTATGGTGAAAAAAAAAATATATTGGTGCTCTACTGAAGTGGCCATGGTGGAGTTTTAATGGACCAGTGTAGGCCAGAGCTGGACTTGGTTGTGTTCCACATCTATGGAAATACAGCTCCAAGTTCTAAAGTTGGCTCTTTTTTAAGGATTTTCACATGTACAGGAGTGGATCAGCAAAGAGACGGGCAACCCCTGACATCTGATGCTATTTCCAAGGTTTTTGCCTAGTCCCATTTCATTCTGTTGACACAAATGGTGAATAACATAAGTGCTCCTGAATAAGTTTTTCATTCCTCTTAAAACTGGTTGTGGAATGATTTATAAGCCTTCCCTTTACCCATAAGTGTTTGCATTTCACCAGTGACACTGTATCATTGAGCATACTTTCCCAAATGAAACCTTAATGTTTTATTGTCTTATTTTTACATTGGTGTATGGTTGCTTTACAATGTTGTGTTAGCACTATGGAGACCAGTATAGAGGTTCCTTAAAATACTAAGAATAGAACTATCTTATAACCCAGCAATCCCATTACTAGGCATATACGCAGAGAAAACCATAATTCAAAAAGGCATATGCACTCCAATGTTCATTGAAACACTATTTACAATAGCCAGGACACAGAAGCAGCCTAAATGTCCATGGACTTTATGAATTTGTCTTGGATAGGACAAGAAAACATTTTGTTACTTATATGGTCCCTTTCTGGAGGCCTCCAAATGAGTGTTATTCTTACAGTCTCCTTAAACTTTTCTTACATACAGACTGCATGTTCTAGCATTATTGTCTCTATACTAGACGACTCTCTTATCTTGGTCATAGCTAATGAAACCAGAAGTGGTTACCTAACCAAACTAGACCAACATAATAAAGTGACTAACAGACTAAAATCTAACAGAGATGCAAAGCCTTGCCCACAGGAAGCAGTCTATATTGGAATGTACTGAGCCAGACCAATTAAATTCTTGCTTTTGTGGAGTTTGACTAGAGGACCTAGTCAAAAGTAAAAATGAAAAAAAAAAAAGAAAATTGAATGGCAATAGTCACATACAGATGTGAGCAAAGAATTGATGCTTTCAAATTGTGGTGCTCCAGAACACTCTTTTCTTTTTCTTTTTTTTTACAGAGTTTTGTTGTTAACTGCCACACATCAACCTGAATCAGCCATAGGTATACGTATGTTCCCTCTCTCTTGAACCTCCTCCCATCTCCCTCCCCATGCAACCACTCTAGGTTGTTTCAGAGCCCCTGATTCAGTTCCCTTAGTCTTACAGCAGATGCCCATTGGTTATTTGCTTTACATATGGTAATGTAAGTTTCTATGTTACTCTTTCCATACATCTCACTCACACTTTCCTCCCTCCGATGTCCATAAGTCTGTTCTCTATGTCTGCTTCTCCAGTGCTACTCTGCATATACATTTATCAGTAACATCTTTCTAGATTTATATACATGTGTTAGTATACAATATTTATCTTTCTCTTTCTGACTTACTTCACTCTGTATGATACGTTCATTTCACTCTGTATAATAGGTTCTAGGCTCACCCATCTCTTTAGAACTTCGTTAGAACTGACTCAATTGCATTCCTTTTTGCAGCTGAGTAATATTCCATTGTATATATGTACCACAGTTTCTTTATCCATCCATCTGTGGATAGATACCTATGTTGTTTCCATGTTCTAGCTATTGTAAATAGTTCTGCAATGAACAATGAAGTACATGTGTCTTTTTTAATTTTGATTTCCTTAGGATATGCTTATTAGTTCTTTTGGGTCTATTACTAGATTTTTAAGGTATAGAAGAAGGATAGAACAATGAAGTTAAATACAGCTGGATAAAAAGATTTGTATTACTGACTTAAACATTCTATTGCTTATATGTCTCTTATCTTGGTCATAGCTAATGAAACCAGAAGTGGTTACCTAACCAAACTAGACCAACATAATAAAGTGACTAACAGACTAAAATCTAACAGAGATGCAAAGCCTTGCCCACAGGAAGCAGTCTATATTGGAATGTACTGAGCCAGACCAATTAAATTCTTGCTTTTGTGGAGTTTGACTAGAGGACCTAGTCAAAAGTAAAAATGAAAAAAAAAAAAGAAAATTGAATGGCAATAGTCACATACAGATGTGAGCAAAGAATTGATGCTTTCAAATTGTGGTGCTCCAGAACACTCTTTTCTTTTTTTTTTTACAGAGTTTTGTTGTTAACTGCCACACATCAACCTGAATCAGCCATAGGTATACGTATGTTCCCTCTCTCTTGAACCTCCTCCCATCTCCCTCCCCATGCAACCACTCTAGGTTGTTTCAGAGCCCCTGATTCAGTTCCCTTAGTCTTACAGCAGATGCCCATTGGTTATTTGCTTTACATATGGTAATGTAAGTTTCTATGTTACTCTTTCCATACATCTCACTCACACTTTCCTCCCTCCGATGTCCATAAGTCTGTTCTCTATGTCTGCTTCTCCAGTGCTACTCTGCATATACATTTATCAGTAACATCTTTCTAGATTTATATACATGTGTTAGTATACAATATTTATCTTTCTCTTTCTGACTTACTTCACTCTGTATGATACGTTCATTTCACTCTGTATAATAGGTTCTAGGCTCACCCATCTCTTTAGAACTTCGTTAGAACTGACTCAATTGCATTCCTTTTTGCAGCTGAGTAATATTCCATTGTATATATGTACCACAGTTTCTTTATCCATCCATCTGTGGATAGATACCTATGTTGTTTCCATGTTCTAGCTATTGTAAATAGTTCTGCAATGAACAATGAAGTACATGTGTCTTTTTTAATTTTGATTTCCTTAGGATATGCTTATTAGTGGGATTGCTGGATCATATAGTGGTTCTATTACTAGATTTTTAAGGTATAGAAGAAGGATAGAACAGTAATGCAAAGTTAAATACAGCTGGATAAAAAGATTTGTATATATTAAAGTTTAATGCAACAGGAGAGAACAGTAGAAGAACAAAGGAATAGCTGTAGAATAATAGATACAAAAAATTTCACAGTTAAAGGAGAAAGAGAGAAAATATAGAAAAACAAAACCAAACAAAAACAGAAACCCCACAGGACCACAAGTGATCACTGTAGAAACAGCAGTATATAACCAACATAAAAAGTGTGATTAAAATAATTCTTAGAAATTTGACTATATTTAATAGTATTAATAAAGTTGACAGCTACAACAGAGGAAGAAGACAACTCCAGAAGCAAATCCAGAACAAGTCTAAATATAAAAATGATAATTATTTTTGAGTCTCTGCTGTCAGCCTCCTTTCCCTTCCTACGAGTGACAGTCTACACTGTCTGCCTAAGGTGCCCCTGCCCCCACCACCGGGCTGCTCTCTGGACTCACTGTGGGGCAGATCAGACTCTAATCTGGCCCTACTCCTGTGTGTTCTTGCCTCCAATGTCCACAGCTGTCAGAATACGTGTGTTTTCTTTTGTGGAAACTGTCATTGTCTTTTTATATATTCCATAGACCTCGAGTTTGCTTAGTTGATCATGTGGCTTTAATCTGCAGCTTATACAGCTAGTGGGAAAGTTTTGTGTCCTCTTCTCTAGTCATCCTGCCCCTGGATTTCAGTTGTGATTTTATTTGCACTTCTGTGTGTGGGTTCTCCACCAGAGTTTGTTCCTGAGGCTGCCCTAGAGGCCTTGGGTCTGCCCTAGTGAGGACCAGATGTCGAGGTGGCAGAGCTGCTTAGGTCATAGGGACCTGGCATAACTGGGTATTCAGCTTGTGTTTCACCCAGTCCGGCATTTTTGCATGACGCACTCTGCACATTAGTTAAATAAGCAGAGTGAGAGTATACAGCCTTGACGTGCTCCTTTGCCAATTTTGAACTAGTCGGTTGTCCCATGTCCAGTTCTAACTGTTGCTTCTTGATCTGCATACAGGTTTCTCAGGTGGCAGGTAAGGTGGTCTGGTATTTCTATCTCTTTAAGAGTTTTCTGCAGTTTGTTGTGATCCACACAGTCAAAGACTTCAGCATAATCAATGAAGCAGAAGTAGATGTTTTTCTGCAGTTCTCTTGCTTATTATATGATCCAAAGGTTGCTGGCAATTTGATCTCTGATTCCTCTGCCTTTTTTAAATCCAACTGTACATCTGATAGTTCTCAGTTCACATACTGTTGAAGCCTAGCTTGAAGGATTTTGAGCATTACCTTGCTAGCATGTGAAATTAGTGCAATTGTGTTGTAGTTTGAACATTCTTTCATACTGATACTTCCTAAGGCCCACCTGATTTCAGACTCCAGGATGTCTGACTCTAGGTAAGTGTGTTATTCACGAAAGCAGTAGAAATAAATTGGGAGTATGTTTGAAACTCAGAGCCTTGGAATAGTGAGACACTGAGTAGGAAGCAATAAGGAAGTGTGAGGGTGTGACCAAGTAGTAACATTTACCAGTGTTCCAGAGTTTGTTTCTCAAGGTCTAGACTACTGGTTTAGCAGAGCCTCATTCACTGTTCATTCCATAGATACTAATCAATTGCTTCTGTGCCAAGTGCATATTCTTTTTTAATTTTTTTTTAAAGATTTATTTATTTATTAATTTTGGTGGGGGGGGTCGGGTTGGAGAGGGAGGGGAGCGGGCGGGCCACTTCTATTGGCCTTTCATTTCTCTATTTTCATCCATCTTTGTTCTTTGGCTCCTGTGGGCTTCCCATTGCGGTGGCATCTGTCATCACAGAGCACTGGCTCTGGGTGCATGCGCTCCAGAGCTCCGGCTCGGTAATTGGACACATCAGTCCAGCCGCTCCACGGCACGTGGGATCTTCCCAGGCCAGGGCTCGAACCAGCGCCCCTTGCACTGCAAGGCGGTGGCCTTACCCACTGGACCACCAGGAGAAGCCCCAAGTGCATTTTCTGAAAGGAGGTTTCATTCATGAATGGTAGGGTCTTATCCTTGTGGAGCTTATATTCCAACAACACTAGATTATTTTCATAATTTTCTCTTTATCTTTATAATAAACTTGTATCACCTGAATTAATACAAATTTGCATTTTTCCCTTGCAGTCTGAAGGAGTCTTAAAAAATGTTATCACAGAGGTAACTCTACTCAATATTATGTGACAGCCTGGGTGGGAGAGGAGTTTGGGGGAGGACAAATAGCTAAGTCCCTTTGCTGTTCACCTGAAACTGTAACAACATTGTTAATTGGCGACACTCCGATATAAAATAAAAAGCTAAAAACAAAGCATTATGGTTACCAGGGGATTTCAGTTATATAAGTTGGCCCTATTCTTCTGGTAACTGACAGTTTAAAATTATAAATTATTTGCAAACGATGAAAACAATATGAAAGTGAATTCAAAAATTATATAAGACAGAACAAAAATAAAAATAAAATTTTAAAATACTATATGTTTCATTTTCATAAGCATTATTTAAAGTGTCTTTAAAGCAAATATTAATACATTATATTTTCTTGATGATTCTATAAAAGTATATCAATTTTACAGAAGAGGAAATGAAGGGGAATCAAGGTTTAAAATTTTCACCTAAGACAGACGGTGCTGGTAGTACCAAAGAAAACAAGGAGATGCTGCAGCCAAGCCTTAATCAAACAGGCTCCAGTGTTCCTGTCTCAGTCACTTTTCCCGCTACCTTTTAAAGCACTCGTTGTAGAACACCCTTTGTGTTGTGAGTAATTACGTTTATGTGGACATGATCCTTCTCATATAATCCCTTGTGTTGCCTCATTAATTTTCTTTTTCTGGAGCACAGGATTTCTATTCAGTCTTTAATATACATATCTTCATAATTATTCAGAGCTAAGGGATTATAAATATTATGGGAGGATGAAGTGATAATACCATTAGTAATGTTGGTTACTAATTGTATCAGCAGTCAAAAATTGTTCTTCCTTGAAATCTTCCCCAAATCACTAGGGAAGCACATACCACACACAGTAACATCATGATGCATCATAGTATTCTCAGAGGTGTGCACCTATTAATTTCCTGTATTATACGATAAGCTCTGAGTCATGGGGGTGAATGGACAAAACAGCTAGCCTCCAAGTACTTAAGTAATTCCTTTGAAAGATGAGTTGTTGGTTACATAACACCACTGAGAAAGTTTTCCATGGGATTCTCAACTTTGCTACATGGCTCAGGTACAATTATTATTATTATTATTTGCATCTCTTTAGATGGTTTTATTCTGTGGACTTATGCACAGTGGTTGAAAATATGCAAATGCTTGAAATCCACACACAACACTCGTTGACTTCATGCTCTCTCCTCAGTTTACAACAGTGCTGACCCAGAACACAGAGGATTATGCTCAGAGTCAATTATTTACATACATGTTTTGAATATCATCTATCTTCTCACATTTCTTTCACAATATACTGAATTTTGATGGAATTCACCAAGAGCCCCAAATATACTACAGATGTTTTTGATACATACC
Source organism: Tragulus kanchil (assembly GCA_022376925.1). Taxonomy (NCBI): domain Eukaryota; kingdom Metazoa; phylum Chordata; class Mammalia; order Artiodactyla; family Tragulidae; genus Tragulus; species Tragulus kanchil. The sequence continues at coordinate 138,059,406 of JAIOJX010000023.1, forward strand.
TAGGAGCCCCCTTGGAGCAACATTTGTGGAAACATAACGTTAAACATATCCCATTGCAATTCACTACTGCAGAAGGATTAAAATGTCCAAAATGCTGCAGGTGGCTTTCAGATTTATTTATAAACCTGTTACTAAGGAAACATCTTGATAATGGTAGTCAATGTCTCACTGACTTGCTTTTTCCCCTGTTCGCTCTTGTTGGTGTATGCCCCAAACCCATCCTGTCCAGTGCTGCTGACTGTTTCTATCTTATTATATCTATAAATACATTATAGCTGCACGAAGAACTAAGCACAACTGTCTGGGAGAAAATTCTCCTGGGTTTATTTTCTATGAGAAAACAACAACAAATAGAGCACCACATTGATTAGGAATAGTTTCAACGGCTGAAAAAACTGGATAGAGTCCGAAGGAATTTAGAGTAAACCAAACAGAAACACACTTTAGCAACTTTAATGGTGGCAACATACAAACAAAATCATGCCAAATAATCTGGATTGTGGCAAATGATGCTTGACAGTTTGAAGAACCATGTGATTAACAGATTAGATACAAATTAATGTTTACCTTATAATAACATTATTTGAGAAAGGCAAATAAAAATCTACTTAAATATTAAGTATTTTTTATATCACATTGTTCACCAAATGTTATTTACAGTTAGTTATTGTGATATCTGATTCATAACTAGGTTTGTGAAACAAAACTATAGGATCTTTTGTTGTGTCTATTTGGTTATATGTATGTCTTTGTTTTTTGGGTAATATTACTGATTACCGAGACCACTTTGTGAATGAGCTCTAATTTAATTGGCCTAAGGAAAACTAATCACTTACAAACCAAACAATTCTAAATACAAGAGAAATTAAACCTAAATGAATTTCAGGTTCATGTGAACAAGGAAATATTCAGTATTAAATACCTGGTATTAATGTTTGTTGATCTAATATAGACATGTCCAAGTCATTAACATTAAGCAGAATGTTTTCATTGTGCTTAGGTTTAATATAATTTAAGTATTTATTACATTCATGACAAATTTGTCAACAAGGAAAGTAACTCAAGTGAAGAAACTTATAAAAAGTATAAATGAGATATGAGCTCTTAGGTAAACTCTATAAAGAATAACTATGAGGCTTTCCTGGTGGCTCAATGGTAAAGAATCCACCTGTGACTCAGGAGACGCAGGAGATGTGGGTTTGATCCCTGGGTCTGGAAGATCCCCTGAGAAGGAAATGGCAACCCACCCCAGTATTCTTGCCTGGAAAACCCCATGGACAGAAGAGCCTGGTGGGCTAGAGTCGATAGGGTCGCAAAAAGTCAGACATTACTGAAGTGACTGAGCATACACTCTTAAGAATGCAGTTCTAAAGGGGACACTAAAAGAGCTATAGTCATGTGATATTAGAGATATGAATTAGGGAGAATGTATGTGTGTTTTGTTGATTCCAGTCTTCATTGCTAGACTTTTAATTCCATCAGCAGATTTTAAAGAATATTAGTCTTGGGTGTAAGGAATAGCTTGCTCATGGTTTCACTTGTTGTCAAACTAGGTTAAAGAAAGGTGCAAGGAAACACATCTAATACTAGGTAGATGGCTGTGATTTTTAGCATCTGTAACGAAGGTCAATCCACATGGTTTGGGCCTTAAGCACTCTTTTTTCCACACTCGCGCCCTCACCCCCACCATGGGAAACAACTAGAGAAAATTAATCTGGCTCAGAGGTGACCAGACTATTGCTTTACCACTCCCTAGGTTTAGGTCGCTTTTGCATGGACCAATGATCTTAGGTAGTGTCATACATATAGAGCAGGAAGTCTGAACCTCATTGATTTCCCCTAGATTCTAAAACCTGGTGATGACATAGACATGTATAAATTTCAGAGTCAGACAATGCATTTGTCTTGAAACATTTCACTGCAACTCAATCTGACTTTACTGTAATGACTTCTAACTTGCCAAGAAGGAGTCAAATGAAAAATTCATTCAAAATGCTTGTGATTTATTTCAGCCACGACTGTTTGATTTATGTGCTTACTTTTCAGGTTTTGAAAGTGGCAGTTGAGTTTATAAACTGCAACAATATCTTAAGAAAGTTTTCTTAATAAATGTACAGAAAGTGAGAGTAAAAGCATAGCTTCAACTTTCATACTGAGCATCAAACAAGTAATAAAATTGTCACAAATGTATTGAAGAATAAATATATACTTAAAGAAAGACATAAAAATGAATAACAAAAAGCACAGAGGCTCCCAAATTAACTCTCTAAATATTGGTTCCATTCAAATAACTTTATGTTTACTTTCTTCTTTAGTGCATGTTTCTATATATTATAGTTTTAGCAGATTTAGCATAGTACTTTAAGGTTGCTGTCAATAAATTGGAGTAAATTATCTGAAATATTTTTCTCTTAAATTATAATTTTACCGTGTCTGATGGTGTTGACCTAACAATATATTTATTTTTCTTTGGGATGTCATAGAGCAGAGATGAATAAAGAAATTTTACCTAAATGCTTTTCAAACCCAGCGATTCATGCATGTGATAAACATCTTTAATGTCTAATTAAAATAGTTCTCTTTTTTAAAATAGAAATTGACATTAAGAATGAAATTTATCCCTGTACTGAAAACCAGAAAGAAACAGTTAAAAAAAAACAGTAAAAGGAAACATGCTTTGTTTTTGCAATTTATGAAACACAATTAGGACACTCTTCCTATTTTGAAAGGATAGATTTTATATCCAACACTGAAACAGACAAATAAAATAACTCATGGTTGGACTGAAACGAGGTCATCTTGACAACATATTTTAATTTTCCATAGATCATTTCTCTTAAATATTTGACTTGTGGGCTTGTGTCCTCTACAGTATGAGTGGCCAGGTCACTCAGTCAAAGAAATTAAACTAATTATGTGAGTGAAATAAGATTAAGAATCTTAGTCTTCTTTTCTGTCTCCACATGTAGCATGTCCAACCTTTTGGCATCCACTCAATTGTGGAAAAATGAATTGACATGAAACAAAGCACAGAGAAGTGGAATTTCTCTAGAGTTGGGATGTAGATGACGGTGAGGCACCTGCATATGTTTTCTTGCCTTCAGAATGAATGTATATCCTCAGTGGTGCTGATTCTGTATGTATAGTTCTTATATTATTAGCTCAGGAGCCACTGCATGACTCCCAGCAAGAACCCTGATAAGACTGGAGTGGAGTTGGAGAAGAAAATGGGTACTATGGCAGGTTTCCCTCTATGACACTGAAATTTCTTTTTCCCATCTGATACTCATTTTAACTTTGTATTTCTTTCACGATATAGTTTTCTCAAGCTCTACAGTGAAATTATCACTCCAGAAAGATATTAATATTTATCGTAGAACTTAGGATCCCAGCAAGCCAGGGTCCTTTTACCTCCATATGGAGATTAAGAACAAGGGCTAACTGAGAGGGCAGCCCTGGGTTCAGTAGTTACTGGGATCCGAAGCATGACAAAATCGACTGTATCTTGAGGCTCCACGCCATCACTTGTAAAAGGAACGCCTTGAGTAGGTTATCCCCCAATATTATGTTAATAAAGCCATTAAAGAGCAGGGTTACACTGATGTGTGTAACTTATTTTCACTCTAATATACTCTTTTATGCAAAAATATTGCCCTAAATAATTGATGAAATGACATTTAGAATTCCCAAACCAATGGGAGGGAGCCATCTTGTGGTATAGACGCAGAGCAGGCAGCATTTATAAGAGAAAAGAATGGATAATCTTTGAAAATACCATAAATAACAAAAATAATATTATATAATAAGTATAATAAATAATAGATACCTTATGAATGTGATCTAAAGTCTTCCCGGAAATTTGAAAAAAAAAAACCTCAATTCTGGGTATGAGTGATTATTCTTTAGACAATTCTGGGAACTTATTTAAAACTATGAATCCACAATAGGTAGCGTATCATTGTCATTTATTTTCTTGTTTACCAAAGACATTTCAGTATGTACTGGGTTAGTAGTTGTAATGCTTACTGAAGATGCCAAATACATTTGGGCCATCTCACTTAAGAAATAATGCAGAAGACAGAATAATGATATTAAAACAGACAATTGTATGCTACCTTTATATTCTATAATTACTTTTCTAAGTCATTGTGGAAGTTGACATGAAACAAAGCACAGAGAAGTGGAATTTCTCTAGAGTTGGGATGTAGATGACGGTGAGGCACCTGCATATGTTTTCTTGCCTTCAGAATGAATGTATATCCTCAGTGGTGCTGATTCTGTATGTATAGTTCTTATATTATTAGCTCAGGAGCCACTGCATGACTCCCAGCAAGAACCCTGATAAGACTGGAGTGGAGTTGGAGAAGAAAATGGGTACTATGGCAGGTTTCCCTCTATGACACTGAAATTTCTTTTTCCCATCTGATACTCATTTTAACTTTGTATTTCTTTCACGATATAGTTTTCTCAAGCTCTACAGTGAAATTATCACTCCAGAAAGATATTAATATTTATCGTAGAACTTAGGATCCCAGCAAGCCAGGGTCCTTTTACCTCCATATGGAGATTAAGAACAAGGGCTAACTGAGAGGGCAGCCCTGGGTTCAGTAGTTACTGGGATCCGAAGCATGACAAAATCGACTGTATCTTGAGGCTCCACGCCATCACTTGTAAAAGGAACGCCTTGAGTAGGTTATCCCTCAATATTATGTTAATAAAGCCATTAAAGAGCAGGGTTACACTGATGTGTGTAACTTATTTTCACTCTAATATACTCTTTTATGCAAAAATATTGCCCTAAATAATTGATGAAATGACATTTAGAATTCCCAAACCAATGGGAGGGAGCCATCTTGTGGTATAGACGCAGAGCAGGCAGCATTTATAAGAGAAAAGAATGGATAATCTTTGAAAATACCATAAATAACAAAAATAATATTATATAATAAGTATAATAAATAATAGATACCTTATGAATGTGATCTAAAGTCTTCCCGGAAATTTGGAAAAAAAAAAACCTCAATTCTGGGTATGAGTGATTATTCTTTAGACAATTCTGGGAACTTATTTAAAACTATGAATCCACAATAGGTAGCGTATCATTGTCATTTATTTTCTTGTTTACCAAAGACATTTCAGTATGTACTGGGTTAGTAGTTGTAATGCTTACTGAAGATGCCAAATACATTTGGGCCATCTCACTTAAGAAATAATGCAGAAGACAGAATAATGATATTAAAACAGACAATTGTATGCTACCTTTATATTCTATAATTACTTTTCTAAGTCATAAGAATTAAACACATTGATCAGTTAGAGAGTTAATCAGGCTGATAATGGTGTGCACCTGTCATATCTTGTTGCTTAAGAATACAGTGTATAACACATATTAAAATGTATTAAATAATACAAATGTAATGTAACAGTTAATAAAAATATATTAAAATTAAATACTACCACATTATTATTACTTCTTAAATTTTCCTTTTAGAAAGTAACTTATATTGTATATTAAGTAAATAAATCATATGAACACATTTTCCCTAGATGTATCTCTTTAAATAAAATAACATTTTTCATATACCCCAATATTTTCATTTGTCAACGTCACAGACAGTATGAAAAAGATGTTTTTAACATAATCAATTCAGCATTAGCAAATGGGTTCTGATTTTTCAAAGTAAGTTACAGAGAATATATTATTGCCATTTATTTCTCATTCTTCCTCTTAATCATTCAATATGGAAAAATGTAATTAATAACCTGAATTGGAAAATTAATTTATTTTATGCAACACATTAATTTAAATTACATAATTTTAGAAAAGGTTGAGTCTTGTATGGAGATTACTGATGGCTCAGAAATGGTACTAATGTGAAGTATGCATGAAATAAGTCTCTCGTCCATGACACAGGGCTCCTGCAGATGTTATTTTCTTGCTTGCTTTACTCCTGAACATGAAGGAAGCTTTCCTGTCCGCTGCCCATTGAGATTTCCACGGCCTAATTGGGAAGACTCAGGAAGATTTGTTGATGATGAGAACAAAGAAAGCACCCAGAAATAATATTATCAACAGGCAGACAGCGAAGTAACAGATTAAAACATTATTTCTTTCTAGGGATGTAATAGTTCATTGTCAGTTCCTTCTACAAGCAATTCTTCCGGAAATTTGGAAAAAAACCTCAATTCTGGGTATGAGTGATTATTCTTTAGACAATTCTGGGAACTTATTTAAAACTATGAATCCACAATAGGTAGCGTATCATTGTCATTTATTTTCTTGTTTACCAAAGACATTTCAGTATGTACTGGGTTAGTAGTTGTAATGCTTACTGAAGATGCCAAATACATTTGGGCCATCTCACTTAAGAAATAATGCAGAAGACAGAATAATGATATTAAAACAGACAATTGTATGCTACCTTTATATTCTATAATTACTTTTCTAAGTCATAAGAATTAAACACATTGATCAGTTAGAGAGTTAATCAGGCTGATAATGGTGTGCACCTGTCATATCTTGTTGCTTAAGAATACAGTGTATAACACATATTAAAATGTATTAAATAATACAAATGTAATGTAACAGTTAATAAAAATATATTAAAATTAAATACTACCACATTATTATTACTTCTTAAATTTTCCTTTTAGAAAGTAACTTATATTGTATATTAAGTAAATAAATCATATGAACACATTTTCCCTAGATGTATCTCTTTAAATAAAATAACATTTTTCATATACCCCAATATTTTCATTTGTCAACGTCACAGACAGTATGAAAAAGATGTTTTTAACATAATCAATTCAGCATTAGCAAATGGGTTCTGATTTTTCAAAGTAAGTTACAGAGAATATATTATTGCCATTTATTTCTCATTCTTCCTCTTAATCATTCAATATGGAAAAATGTAATTAATAACCTGAATTGGAAAATTAATTTATTTTATGCAACACATTAATTTAAATTCCATAATTTTAGAAAAGGTTGAGTCTTGTATGGAGATTACTGATGGCTCAGAAATGGTACTAATGTGAAGTATGCATGAAATAAGTCTCTCGTCCATGACACAGGGCTCCTGCAGATGTTATTTTCTTGCTTGCTTTACTCCTGAACATGAAGGAAGCTTTCCTGTCCGCTGCCCATTGAGATTTCCACGGCCTAATTGGGAAGACTCAGGAAGATTTGTTGATGATGAGAACAAAGAAAGCACCCAGAAATAATATTATCAACAGGCAGACAGCGAAGTAACAGATTAAAACATTATTTCTTTCTAGGGATGTAATAATTCATTGTCAGCCTTCTACAAGCAATTCTCTGGTAACAAAAAAAAAAATCTATACTGTTCCATTTTCTACCCTGTTTCAAATAACTTGGAAATTTGAATAAATTCCCTTGACTTCTTCCTTATATGTCACTCTATATTTTTTTGACTAGTCACTTAGTAAATGCAAGATTACACTGATAAGAATGATCTTTCATAGAATAAGTATTTCAAGCTAGGTCATTCTGTTTGAAAGTAGTTTTTCTGAAGAAAAGAAACTATTTCAAAAACGCCTCTATAAATCTATAAATGCAAGTATTTCTGTAACTAGTTATTTAGAAGAATCTTATTTATTTATTTACTCTGAAGAAAATGAATCTGACATCATCTCAGAAGATTGAAAAAGTGATTTACTATTTTGTTTTGTTTTTGACGGCTTTAACCTGAGACCCATTTGGAAGACCAGGAGCCATGAAAATACATATTGATTTTTTAAAATTATAGTTCATCAATGAGTTATGCACATGATGCCTATTTGTATACATTTTGGTTAACTGTCTTTCACCTATGGACACCTCTAGCACTTGTATTAATATTTAGAGATGACCCTGCTTGAATCTATGGCAGCATTTCAGTCAAGATTTTCCACTGGCACTGTGGTACGAATCATTCAACTGCAAATCAAGAAGTTAGTAAAGGCCAGCTCATCAAGGGAAACACAATGTCCACTTAGCAAGCAATTTCAAATCTATCATATTTTCTGAACCTTATGCATTTCGTAAACACAGTTTATCAAAAAAATGAGAGACAAATTATCATGGATCATATTGCAATATTCTTAAAATTTCTGACACATTAATTTTTCTCTTATTTCTTTGCCAACTATTGTACTCTCACTAAACTCCAGCCTCACCATGTAGAGGAAAAGGCACACCAAAATTCTAAAAATAGAAAAGACCCACATTCCATTCTGAAATGATCTTTATGCACAAATTAAATAAAAGTGATTTATTCAACAAAGAGTTTTTAGGGAAAAGACTTTCAAACAAACAAAACTTATCAAAAACAATAATGTCAAATCATTTTTCTAGATAGTCACAGATCTTCTCTCATTCAATTCTAAGTTGTGAAGTTAGAATAAAACTCTATATCATAGAACTTTACATACTATAGTGAGGTCACCACCCTCCTTAGTATACTTTTTCTGTAATGAAATGCATATATTAAGTCTTCTCTAAATGGTGTATTACCAGATTTGTAATCTCAATATAATAACTTCCAGCTGTAATGCATGACCTTTGTCAGAAAGCATGACCCTTTGATAAAATTTGATAAAATGGGACAAAAGAATTATTCATATTCCTGAAAAGTGCTAATTTTTATTGTTTCTAGTCAAATTATCTACAGTTACATGATAAGTACTGTATGCTGTACATGAGTAAATGACTCTGATTTAAAATTTGTTACTTGCAGAATTGAACTAAAAATCATACAAAGAGAAACAAGTTGATAAAACCATGCATACAATTTAAATATATTTTCAGTTAGTTTCCTGAAAAATATGATATCATCTGGACAGGAAAACAGACAGACATCAGACTCAGGAAGACGTGTTTTAAATCTACACAAAAAAGTAATTAACAGCATAGAACAGTAATACCCTTTTTGGTAGTCTTTTGAACATCCTGGCTCACAAATAATAAATCACTGTATATGACATTACAATAGTACATTGAAAATATATGACACATTTTCTTTTCATTTTGTTTTCCACAGCAGGTTATATAATATTCATAGAAAGGCAGTCCAGTTTCCTCTATTTTTCCCAAGTATCATTATCTATCATACATTAAAATACAAATTTAAGGAAAAGCCATTGCATAATTCATAGAAATGAAAGTGAAGGAGTGCAAAATAATTCAAGCATGTTCAATAGTCTCATGCTGAACCTTTCCAGACTTTTGAGCCATAGGTCCTTACTCTTCATTTACATTACAAGCCAGACTGAAAACGAATATGCAGTGGAATTGCCTGAAGACACCTTGGCTAAAATCACCTCAGAAAAAAAAATCACGTATTTTGGCTCTAGTGTTAAAGAACCCACCCATCAATGCAGCAATCGCAAAAGAGGAGGGTTTGATCCTGGGGTTGGGAAGATCCCCTGGAAAAGGAAATTTCAACCCACTCCAGTATTCTTGCCAGGAGAATTCCATGGACAGAGGATCCTGGCAGGGTTCAGTTCATGAGGTCACACAGTTGAACATGACTGAGCACACACACCACCACCACCACCATTAAAATACAGCAACTTAATTCATTAAATTTTATTGTAGTAATAGCTTTACTCTAAAAACATTAACTATGTCTGGCTGATAGTTTGTTTTTTTAAAATTCATATTAGCGAAAGTAAAGTGACAGTGTTAGTAGCTCAGTTGTGTCTGATTCTTTGCAGCCCCATGGACTGTAGCCCACCAGGCTCCTCTATCCATGGGATTCTCCAGGCAAGAACATTCGAGTGGTTAGCCATTCCCTTCTCCAGGACATCTTTCCAACCCAGGGATCAAACCTAAGTCTCCTGCATTGCAGACAGATTCTTTACCATCTGAGTCAGTGGGGAAGTCCCTAGTAGGCTTTTTTAAGCAGCTTCATATCATGAAATATTTTGTTAAACACTTACTTTAAAATTATTGCTACATTATAAGATGACATTTAGTTACTTCAAATGATTCACATAGAATTTTATTAGTTTCTATTTATTGACAGATAATTTCATATTTCATTCTTTTATGGGCCTAAAAGCATATCATTGTATAACACAAAGTATATTGATGAGTGGCTTAAATTAGAATAAAGCTGGTGAAAAGGGATTAAAAGGGGTATTTATGAAGCCCACACATAGGCAGCAGATATGAAAAAACATCTGATGAACTGTTCTTAAGGGGATGGGAGAGACTTAGATGAAATTTATTAAGTAAAAGTCATTTCTTGATGAAAATAAGGTATTTTTTTTTAACCACTTAAAGCTGTGTCACAATGGAAGAGGCTGCCTTCGGGGTAATGAGCTATCTGTTAAGAGTTTGAGGAGAACGTGGATAATTTTGTTCCAGGAATGTTCTACGGACAGTGACGATCCTGACTTAGGAAGGAAAGCCGAACTGAAAGAGCTCAATGGTTTATTTTTAATTGTAAGGACATAAATGAAAAATAATTAAAATGAATTTGAAGATAGAAAAAATACAAAGCTTTCAGTGTTAAATCAAAGTATTATCAGAAGAATAGGTTTGTGCATGTTCATGTCAATTGTTCTCATTTGTGGAACTTTGTCAATAGTCCAGAATTTCATTCTTGCTCCAAACATACTGAATTCAGCACTCAGAACACTGTCAGGTGTTCCACTAGAAGGTGCTCCAGAAATATCTGTTGAGCCAAATATTTAATTATAAACTTATACTGAACACCAGTATGTATACATATTTAAAATCATGTATACAGGATTCTAGTGTACAGCCAGGAATCAGAATCACTATTTTTTAAAATAACACCTTACCACCTTCAAAAACCTCTTAGTGTGTTTTTGTGTGAAAAATACTGAGAAAACTGCCTGTTAAGACACTATGAAATCATTTTTGATAGTACTAATTATTAAGGACTGTCTTTTGGAAGAACTGTTTGATAAATATTTAGTCCTTCTTCAAAGACCATCAAAGCAGTGTTTTAGAATTCTATCCTTAAGAGTTGGAGAAAATTTTGAACCACATAGCTTTGTTTGTCTGTCGCTGAGCCAAACAATTCTGGTTTCATAAACAAGAGACAGCCAAATGAAATGACTCTACCGCTCTTATTTCCCACCAGAAATCACTGTTATTGCAAAACACATCACAGAACTACACACATCTGCCCAGAAAAGTTGACTTCCTTCGCATTTCCATTTTGAAGAAATTTGCCCTATGAACAACATACAATGATAACTGTGTGTGCATGCACGTGTGTGTGTGTGTGTGTGTGTGTGTGTGTGTGTGTGTGTAAGAGAGGGAAAAGGAAAAAGAGATGAGGGAAACATAAAAATGGTAGAAGAAAAAAAGTGTAAGAAGATCCTAGCAACTAGTTCAGGATTCTGTCTTTTAGGCTGGCGGAAGTTCTCCAGAATATTTTCCCTAGCTGAGTTATTTTCAAATTCTAGGGGACTATATTTTATGAATGGACTCTAGGCATCCTTCTTAACAAAGACTGTGTGTGCTTTATTTTTTAAGAATTAGAACAACAGCAGACTCCCCATGGAAATCCAGTGTATTTTTAAAGAGGAATAGAGGCTGGGATAAAATTTTAATTTTAAAGTTATTAAATTAACACAGCTCCTATTGTATCCGACTTGTTTATTCACAAAGAGTTTATATAGCAATAAGAATAAAATGGGATTGCTATATTTTATCACTCTTTGTAGAACTTGAGCCAGAAAATAAAAGTCAATGCATCTAAAAAAAAAAGTCAATGTATCTGTTGAGGAAGACAACTCTGGTATTATGGGTGTTTTACTTGTATTCAATCAAGGAGGAACCTCTATGTTCATATACATTGTAGTTTCTAAAATGTTTAATTGAAACATACCCCAGTCATAAATTATAATTCTTCTTATCATTTTTAGTATCTCTCATCAAAGAGATGAGTTGGTGAACTACAAGGTCTAAAATATGTCATGGAAAGTGAAACAGTAATTGTTTGCTTAGTTAAAGGTTGTTATCCATTGATCATTGAGGGGACATTGGGTCAATTTTTTATCAAATTCAGTTAAAGGACTGTCTTTTGGAAGAACTGTTTGATAAATATTTAGTCCTTCTTCAAAGACCATCAAAGCAGTGTTTTAGAATTCTATCCTTAAGAGTTGGAGAAAATTTTGAACCACATAGCTTTGTTTGTCTGTCGCTGAGCCAAACAATTCTGGTTTCATAAACAAGAGACAGCCAAATGAAATGACTCTACCGCTCTTATTTCCCACCAGAAATCACTGTTATTGCAAAACACATCACAGAACTACACACATCTGCCCAGAAAAGTTGACTTCCTTCGCATTTCCATTTTGAAGAAATTTGCCCTATGAACAACATACAATGATAACTGTGTGTGCATGCACGTGTGTGTGTGTGTGTGTGTGTGTGTGTGTGTGTGTGTGTGTAAGAGAGGGAAAAGGAAAAAGAGATGAGGGAAACATAAAAATGGTAGAAGAAAAAAAGTGTAAGAAGATCCTAGCAACTAGTTCAGGATTCTGTCTTTTAGGCTGGCGGAAGTTCTCCAGAATATTTTCCCTAGCTGAGTTATTTTCAAATTCTAGGGGACTATATTTTATGAATGGACTCTAGGCATCCTTCTTAACAAAGACTGTGTGTGCTTTATTTTTTAAGAATTAGAACAACAGCAGACTCCCCATGGAAATCCAGTGTATTTTTAAAGAGGAATAGAGGCTGGGATAAAATTTTAATTTTAAAGTTATTAAATTAACACAGCTCCTATTGTATCCGACTTGTTTATTCACAAAGAGTTTATATAGCAATAAGAATAAAATGGGATTGCTATATTTTATCACTCTTTGTAGAACTTGAGCCAGAAAATAAAAGTCAATGCATCTAAAAAAAAAAGTCAATGTATCTGTTGAGGAAGACAACTCTGGTATTATGGGTGTTTTACTTGTATTCAATCAAGGAGGAACCTCTATGTTCATATACATTGTAGTTTCTAAAATGTTTAATTGAAACATACCCCAGTCATAAATTATAATTCTTCTTATCATTTTTAGTATCTCTCATCAAAGAGATGAGTTGGTGAACTACAAGGTCTAAAATATGTCATGGAAAGTGAAACAGTAATTGTTTGCTTAGTTAAAGGTTGTTATCCATTGATCATTGAGGGGGACATGATTCTTTCTGCACTGCTATGGATGGTCCCTAGAAAAGGATACAGTACGGAATTATGGAGGCATTGTGGAGAACAAGACTTGGTTGTAATTATATTCAAACTTTCAGTCTTTTATAGAATTCTAATCTTCATGGTCATACCTTTTTACGACCCATCATTTTGGAAAGTTCAGCTAACAAAAAGGGTCTTATAAAAAATAGTGGAAAAACTTTACCAGAAAGTCCTTTAGTTTTGCTTGAGCAAACAGGAAAATTCTGGATACAGTTTTAAGAAATATTGAAATTTGCCACCTTAAAAAATTTTGCACTTTTTGCTCAATTCTTCTCTGAATTTCCCATGACACCAGTGAGTTTTTATAGTCTGCCAGAGCTGATGATGGTGTTAAAAGTCACAATATCTCTGTAATTGCACGTAAATCAGTTCAAAAGCTAAGGATAGGCAATAAAATTATCTAGTTCAAAAATGGAATACCCAAATGAACAAGCAAAATGTCATTATCATAATTGTGCTTAATAAGTATAATTCAAAAGACAACTTTGCAATTATAAAGGTGCCAAAACTATTCTCTGAGTCAGTGAAACAATTTCCAACTAATCCCTTCAGTGAACTAAAACAATTATTAGTACCTAGGCTCTCGCTCCATTGGTATTTGTCCGTGGATAGACTGTTAAAATTAAAATGCCTTGAGCTGGAACCCATATTCTCTTAATGTGTTTCAGTCAAATTCATTACTGTGCGATCTTTGCCTTGTCAGCATTAATGAATATGGACAGACAGACCACGTAAAAGTCAGTGCTGTGTCCTTGGAGTGGTTTGCTTTTCTTTACTAGCTCAGCATCAACTAGATGAGAAATACAGATGGTAGATTCTCGTAAATTTTGAGAGGTCTACCCGTTATCAACTCTGGTATTATGGGTGTTTTACTTGTATTCAATCAAGGAGGAACCTCTATGTTCATATACATTGTAGTTTCTAAAATGTTTAATTGAAACATACCCCAGTCATAAATTATAATTCTTCTTATCATTTTTAGTATCTCTCATCAAAGAGATGAGTTGGTGAACTACAAGGTCTAAAATATGTCATGGAAAGTGAAACAGTAATTGTTTGCTTAGTTAAAGGTTGTTATCCATTGATCATTGAGGGGGACATGATTCTTTCTGCACTGCTATGGATGGTCCCTAGAAAAGGATACAGTACGGAATTATGGAGGCATTGTGGAGAACAAGACTTGGTTGTAATTATATTCAAACTTTCAGTCTTTTATAGAATTCTAATCTTCATGGTCATACCTTTTTACGACCCATCATTTTGGAAAGTTCAGCTAACAAAAAGGGTCTTATAAAAAATAGTGGAAAAACTTTACCAGAAAGTCCTTTAGTTTTGCTTGAGCAAACAGGAAAATTCTGGATACAGTTTTAAGAAATATTGAAATTTGCCACCTTAAAAAATTTTGCACTTTTTGCTCAATTCTTCTCTGAATTTCCCATGACACCAGTGAGTTTTTATAGTCTGCCAGAGCTGATGATGGTGTTAAAAGTCACAATATCTCTGTAATTGCACGTAAATCAGTTCAAAAGCTAAGGATAGGCAATAAAATTATCTAGTTCAAAAATGGAATACCCAAATGAACAAGCAAAATGTCATTATCATAATTGTGCTTAATAAGTATAATTCAAAAGACAACTTTGCAATTATAAAGGTGCCAAAACTATTCTCTGAGTCAGTGAAACAATTTCCAACTAATCCCTTCAGTGAACTAAAACAATTATTAGTACCTAGGCTCTCGCTCCATTGGTATTTGTCCGTGGATAGACTGTTAAAATTAAAATGCCTTGAGCTGGAACCCATATTCTCTTAATGTGTTTCAGTCAAATTCATTACTGTGCGATCTTTGCCTTGTCAGCATTAATGAATATGGACAGACAGACCACGTAAAAGTCAGTGCTGTGTCCTTGGAGTGGTTTGCTTTTCTTTACTAGCTCAGCATCAACTAGATGAGAAATACAGATGGTATATGCTCGTAAATTTTGAGAGGTCTACCCGTTATCTATGTTGCAAGATCTGTGAAATCTATTTTAGAGTCGGAGACAGGACCTCAAAGATTGTTAATGATTCATCGGTCTAAGGACTGTGACTCATATGCTTTCTTGAGTTTCATTCTGAGAGGCTCTAAGTGGTTGTTAGGGGACACCTGTGAACATCAGTATTGCCAATTTCCTTCTTATTTAATATTGAGAGTATTTTCTATGGTTAGTATTGGCAAATCCCATCGTTCCTTGAGTCCTTTTCTTGGAATGTGTACTTTGTCGATGAAACAACAATTTAGCTGCCAATGTAACATTCAGTCTTCCAAAGTGACGAGCAGGTTGAGGTATATCATGTTAAGAATAGAAAAGCATATATTTTTTAAAAAATGGGATGAAAGACATTCAGAAAAGAGAATGTATAGGATGGAAGATACATGTGTTTTTCTCTTAAAATCATAACCATGCAAGTTGCACAGAGCACTAACATAGTTGATAACTTGCTCTCTTCTGTCAAACATGTGGGCTTATTTTCTCACAGTTTTTCCCTAAAATGTCCAGTAACTTCCATAAGATCCCAGGAAATGTATAAACCCATTGCATGTATACATATTTTAGGGACAAACATATCTGAAGCATTTATAATTCAAAATTAAAGTAAAAGTTGTTAGAATAAACATACCTATAGAATAGGAATTGACTCTAGAACAGTCCCTTAAATTCAGCCACTGGGAGTGCTCTTCAGGTGAATAAGCATTTTGGAGAAACACCCGAAAGTATGGAGCAGTTTTAGAAACCCTTGGCTTTTCACTTCTACAGCATCTTCCTGGGATCTATTTTAAATAGTAAAGAAAGTTCCAGACCCTCACTAGAGTTAAACTCCACCTCTAACAGCTGGGAAAGAAACAGGAAGACGTCACATATATACTGAGATAACAAATACAAGGTTTGCTAAAATTCAGATACAACCACAGATTTCATTGATCGAGATACAAAATTATTTAAAAAAAAAAGTGAAGTAAACTTTCTGTAGAAAAATTACAAACATTCTGATGCAACTATTTCAAAGTGATTCCGAATATCCCTATTAGAATTCCAACCTTTGTTTGTGTATTCAGGGCATATGCACACATTTTAATTTTGTCACCACTAATAGATTCGTTTTTGGTTTAATTTGAAATATTAAGGTTTGAAATAGGGTTTGTTTAGTCAAATACTGCCTCAGGATAGTAATTGCAATGTAGTTTTGCCATTCTAAAAGGTCTCTAGGAGTTCATTAAAGGGGACAGATTCCTTTAAACATTTTCATTCACATTTGTATTTGCGATGCCACTGTCTCCATATGAGTGAAAT
The DNA here is from genome assembly GCA_022376925.1 of Tragulus kanchil. Lineage (NCBI taxonomy): Eukaryota > Metazoa > Chordata > Mammalia > Artiodactyla > Tragulidae > Tragulus > Tragulus kanchil. The sequence continues at coordinate 138,075,961 of JAIOJX010000023.1, forward strand.
GTCAGCATATTTTCTTAATTTATTTATTTTAAAAATTTTTGGCTGCGCCATATAACATGTGGGATCTTAGTTAACCTGCCAGGGATTAAACCTGTGTCTCTTGCATTGGAAGCATGGAGTCTTAATCAATGTACTTCCAGGAAATTCCATTTAAGTATTTTTAATTTATTTTTTCAGAGTATTTTCTTTATGTAAGTGAGATAATATTAAGCATATATACCTAAGCAAAGTGTAATCCTTTTGAGATAGAGAGATCACCACCGTTGCTCAAAAAGTTGTTTCATGGCTAGTATTTTTATATTCCAAGTTTCAAGCTCAAAAAAAGAGACAATTAATATTCTCAAATGTAAAAATAAGTGATGTCCATGAATTTCTTTAGGGGCATAGGTTCATTGTCTATGTCTGTGTATGTCTAAACAAAAGTTGTATGCTTCTTTGGGTAGAATTCATTTAATTTAAGCAGTGAAGATGAACTTTAAAACATTAAATGAATCAGCTCCCTTAAATTCAGCCACTGGGAGTGCTCTTCAGGTGAATAAGCATTTTGGAGAAACACCCGAAAGTATGGAGCAGTTTTAGAAACCCTTGGCTTTTCACTTCTACAGCATCTTCCTGGGATCTATTTTAAATAGTAAAGAAAGTTCCAGACCCTCACTAGAGTTAAACTCCACCTCTAACAGCTGGGAAAGAAACAGGAAGACGTCACATATATACTGAGATAACAAATACAAGGTTTGCTAAAATTCAGATACAACCACAGATTTCATTGATCGAGATACAAAATTATTTAAAAAAAAAAGTGAAGTAAACTTTCTGTAGAAAAATTACAAACATTCTGATGCAACTATTTCAAAGTGATTCCGAATATCCCTATTAGAATTCCAACCTTTGTTTGTGTATTCAGGGCATATGCACACATTTTAATTTTGTCACCACTAATAGATTCGTTTTTGGTTTAATTTGAAATATTAAGGTTTGAAATAGGGTTTGTTTAGTCAAATACTGCCTCAGGATAGTAATTGCAATGTAGTTTTGCCATTCTAAAAGGTCTCTAGGAGTTCATTAAAGGGGACAGATTCCTTTAAACATTTTCATTCACATTTGTATTTGCGATGCCACTGTCTCCATATGAGTGAAATGTCAGCATATTTTCTTAATTTATTTATTTTAAAAATTTTTGGCTGCGCCATATAACATGTGGGATCTTAGTTAACCTGCCAGGGATTAAACCTGTGTCTCTTGCATTGGAAGCATGGAGTCTTAATCAATGTACTTCCAGGAAATTCCATTTAAGTATTTTTAATTTATTTTTTCAGAGTATTTTCTTTATGTAAGTGAGATAATATTAAGCATATATACCTAAGCAAAGTGTAATCCTTTTGAGATAGAGAGATCACCACCGTTGCTCAAAAAGTTGTTTCATGGCTAGTATTTTTATATTCCAAGTTTCAAGCTCAAAAAAAGAGACAATTAATATTCTCAAATGTAAAAATAAGTGATGTCCATGAATTTCTTTAGGGGCATAGGTTCATTGTCTATGTCTGTGTATGTCTAAACAAAAGTTGTATGCTTCTTTGGGTAGAATTCATTTAATTTAAGCAGTGAAGATGAACTTTAAAACTAAGATATGTGAAATATAGAAAAATATATTCAAGTATTTCAGAGACATGTTGAGACAACACATAGTTTATCATTGATTCAAACCAACTAGCTTATCCCAAGAAAACACAAACAATATATCCAGCTTTAATCTGTCTTTAGTATAAGAATATACTTCCATTATTTTGGTTCAAAAACACTCAAGAAAGAAGAATATGTTTAATGTTGAGGTGCACAGTTTTCAAAATAAATAAAGTACACAGTAATATCTTCATTTGGTTGTAGCATTTGCATTTAACGGCAAACCATTTTTTTCCCCTAACAGTATTTTAAATTACCTATAAAGGAAGAGAATTTGGTCTTTTAGTAGCAAAAATTTCTAAATATAGATAATTCTTAAATTTACTTTTTTAAAGTACAATTAGGTAGACCAAAGTTCAATAACATTGAGACATTTTAGCTTTAAACGGCAATTTTTCCTTTTAGTTTGATAATGTTTAAAGGTCAGAAAATAGTACAGTGTTGTTCAAAAGTGGTTTATTTTTCCCTCTTAAATCTGAGTTAATCGTTTTCTTAATGATGAAACATTTCTCTGTCAGTAATTTGGTTTGAGTTTCCATCTAGAGGATCTGACTAGTAATTAAACATTTCTAAAAAGGATTCTCGAGCTTTTTAAAAATACAACATTGATGATAAACTGGAAAAGAATTAGAGTCTGGGTCAATTTAATTCAAAACTCTATCATAAATTTGCACTTAATTACACTGCACGAAATAAGTTAATACCCCATTGTAAGTAAAACAACTCCATGGGCTTGTTGATAAATTTTAAGTAAAATTTTTATATAAAATTATTCACAACTATTAGATGTCTTATATATTGAAATTATGAACTCAGAAATACAAAATAATCAATTCTTACTTTACAGAAATGACTTATGTATATAATTTAGAATTAAAATCTTCCTTCCTTACATTTACAGCTAGGAAGTGGAACCCATATAACTTTGATGGGAAAACTGTTCTCAATAAAAAATATTTTTCTAAATCTATTTTGGTTTTCATTAAAATCATTTTGACCAAAATGTAAATACTATAATCCCACTGAATTTTAAAGTCTCCTTCAAAGCTTAAATATGCCTTACTAAACTTGGTTCAACTATATCAAAACAATAAACACAATTACTTACAGATGATTAAGCAACTATTCAAAAATCTAACAAAACGAAGATGCTGGCTTGAATTTTGCAGTGTTTGGCAACAATTAAAAATACACAGTTATAACACTTTTTAAAAACAATGACGTTTTTAGTATATCTACATTCATTCACAGATATATAAAGTTAAGAAAAAGTAGATTTTATATATAATATGATCACTTAGGCCATTAAAAACACTTCCAAAGAGGGAAATTTGATATTTTGAACAATTAAATTTAGTACATAAACAATAAAAGTTTGTTATTTTAATCTTCTGATTTTAATTTTTTATTACCTAAGTTGATTCTATAATATTTGTATGTACAATCTTCTATTATTATTGACTGAATTTCCCATGGAATTATCTGATTATTTGTCTACTTTGTAACCACAAGTATAAGAAAATATTTTAAAGCCTTTACATTTTAAAAATATTTTAAAGCCTTTACATTTTAAAAATCTTCAACATTTCCCCCTTTTCCTTTTTCAAAGTTTTCTGTGCAAATTTTACACTTGTGATAGTTAATACTGAATTGAAAAATTGAACAATTTCAAAATAGTTTTCACATATACTATTATGTGACAACATATTACATACAAACACATTGACAGTAATATGTCCACTTGTACAACATACTGTGAAAGACCAGATAAATTAATATGAAATAGAATCCCAATAATACATATATTGTATCCATTAAAGGAATAGTAACTGTCTCATGACTTTGCATAGCAAATCATAATAATACCTTTCTATATGCTGCTTGAACACAATGGTCATCATTAGTATACCACATACACACAAACACCCATTTGGCAAAAAGCCTTCCCTCTGAGTTGACAAGTTGCTTGCCTGTACACTCCTTGAGACTTAATCTTGTTGCTGATGAATATCCTCATGCCTAAGAATTTTATAGATAACCCAGTAGAAAATATTAAAAATCAAAAAGGCTAATGGGAAGCAGGCTCGGGAGATAGTGTCAATCCTCTTGGCCCGATCGATAAAGACCTTCCTCATCTCATCTGGGCTCTTCGGCATTACCTGGACAGGATGGTTGGGGCCCTTTGGGGTCACACCGTCTTTGGTCTGCAGACATGGCCCCATTCCATAGGCTGTGAAGCTGAACCGGCTTTCCCTTATCTCCTCATCCTGTAGTAAGGAAAACAGAAGAAAGCACAGAAGTCATAGAATAGGGCATAACAGGTGTTTCAGAACAATAACTGAGGTTTTATATATCTAATATGAAAAAGGGCACTTAGGCCATTAAAAACACTTCCAAAGAGGGAAATTTGATATTTTGAACAATTAAATTTAGTACATAAACAATAAAAGTTTGTTATTTTAATCTTCTGATTTTAATTTTTTATTACCTAAGTTGATTCTATAATATTTGTATGTACAATCTTCTATTATTATTGACTGAATTTCCCATGGAATTATCTGATTATTTGTCTACTTTGTAACCACAAGTATAAGAAAATATTTTAAAGCCTTTACATTTTAAAAATATTTTAAAGCCTTTACATTTTAAAAATCTTCAACAGTGCCCCCTTTACCTTTTGCAAAGTTTTCTGTGCAAATTTTACACTTGTGATAGTTAATACTGAATTGAAAAATTGAACAATTTCAAAATAGTTTTCACATATACTATTATGTGACAACATATTACATACAAACACATTGACAGTAATATGTCCACTTGTACAACATACTGTGAAAGACCAGATAAATTAATATGAAATAGAATCCCAATAATACATATATTGTATCCATTAAAGGAATAGTAACTGTCTCATGACTTTGCATAGCAAATCATAATAATACCTTTCTATATGCTGCTTGAACACAATGGTCATCATTAGTATACCACATACACACAAACACCCATTTGGCAAAAAGCCTTCCCTCTGAGTTGACAAGTTGCTTGCCTGTACACTCCTTGAGACTTAATCTTGTTGCTGATGAATATCCTCATGCCTAAGAATTTTATAGATAACCCAGTAGAAAATATTAAAAATCAAAAAGGCTAATGGGAAGCAGGCTCGGGAGATAGTGTCAATCCTCTTGGCCCGATCGATAAAGACCTTCCTCATCTCATCTGGGCTCTTCGGCATTACCTGGACAGGATGGTTGGGGCCCTTTGGGGTCACACCGTCTTTGGTCTGCAGACATGGCCCCATTCCATAGGCTGTGAAGCTGAACCGGCTTTCCCTTATCTCCTCATCCTGTAGTAAGGAAAACAGAAGAAAGCACAGAAGTCATAGAATAGGGCATAACAGGTGTTTCAGAACAATAACTGAGGTTTTATCATGATAAATGATAACATTATTATGATGAAAAGATAAAGCATATCAAGGTGGGTTGCTTTTTGGTCAAGTTTTCAAGTTTTATTTCAACTATTATTTTAACTATTCAAGTTTTATTGATTTATCTTGCTGTATCATACAGATATGTCCTTTCAATAAAACTATCAAGTATTATGTTTTAATGGAAAAACTAAATATTCTAGTATTCTCTACATATTGCCAAAGCATCTAAATAAATTGGGGAAGAAAAAATTTATTTGGCTATTAAGTTGTATATGTTCATGTACTAGATTTTTTTCTCATGATGTGTTTAAATGCATACATATATGCTGTCAGAGGGAAAATACCAAGATCATTGACTGGATTTTTCTTTTCCATGGTGGTGAAGAGTTTAATGCTTGTTTTCCACAACTTCATGTTACTTCATTAGGGAATACAGGTTAGATAGACAACATTGCTTGGTTATTGGTATTCTCCTCAATGTTTTACACTAATCCATTTGGAAGACTATCAGATGGTCAGACATCCTAGTTGATATACAATTACTTTTCAGGCACATTGGTTTAGATGAAATTATGAAGGAAATCTAGCAGAAGTTGATTTCATATTAAAGAAAATTTTAATATGATAAAAACTTATGTTTCAAAATGTACTGTTAATATTCTCCTAAATGCCGTATATTGAAGAGAATTCTCCATGCATACATATATGAAAAGAAAACCAAAATTTTAAAGAAAAAAATACTTAATAAAAAATGACAGATGAAATGTCTTCATGATAGGAAAATATGATATTTAATCATTTATAATGCAATTCATTAATGAATAATTTAATATATTTATTAGAATGTGACAGTAGGTAGCTGCCAATTAATATGAATTTTTGTTACTAGAATTGAAAGTTCAAAAGATCACATCTTATAAAGGTATTACATCTCTATTCTTAAGAAAATAATTTGTAATGGGAAAGAGTTAAATGTAGTTAATTGGCCCAATTTTCATTATTTTAGGTGTGTGAGAGCACAGTTGCAATGAGCAGCATACTACAAAATATGAAAGTGAAAAATAGAAATCAAAATGAATTCCAAAATTGAGAAGATGATCAAAGTTGATTTAATAACATATGAAATGATTTATTGGGGGATTATGAAGTAAAGCAATTTCACCAGAAAAAACAGAAACATAATTATTGGAAAATATCTCAACTGTAAGATGTATAAATAATTGAGTTTTCAGGAAATGTCTGAAATAAAGGTGATGATCCAAGTTACACATAACTGTGTAATTTTACCAAAAACTGGAAACTGACTTTCTAGTAGTCTTTAATAAAGGTGTTCATTTATAGTGACAATAGTTTGAGCTTCTGTGGGACTGTTAAGGCTAAATAAGTATTTTCTTTGAAGTATTTTTATCTTTTTGGAGAAATAATTGACACAGCCCTGTATAAACTTAAAGTGTACAGCATGGTGGTTTAACTTACATCTATTGTGAAATGGCTACCACAATAGGTTTGGTGAACACCCCTCATCTCACATAGATATAGTAAAAAGAAAAGAAAAAGAATTATCTTTGCGATGAGAATTCTCAAGGTCTACTCTCTTAACACCTTACATATTGTACATCATACAGTAGTGCTAACTACAGTCATATTAGCACCGTAGTTAGTCCCTAGGGCTTATGTATTTAAACCTGGAATTTTGTACTTTTTAACCATGTTCCTCCATTAATCATCTGTTCCAAACAACCAACTATTTTCAAACCTTCAAAAAGCCCCCTAATTAAACACTTATCTCGAAACAGGGAAAATTTCCTTCCGGTTTTAACATATGTCAGAAACAACTATATTTTTCTCAACCGTATCTTTTCTGTGAACTGTGAATAAAGGGTTAACAGTAGGCCTAGCTGTTGAAGACTTCAAAGAAAGACTAATCCTTCAGTATTCCTTCCTTGGAAACAATGGCCTTAAGGTAACAGGAATGTGGAGTTTGTGTGCTGCGATGTGGCTCCTGACCTGGGGGAGCTGGGTGCAGTGCCGAAAGAGCCTGGGACAAAAGACACTCTTGAATGGCTGGACCTCCCCATGAGATGGAGAGGTGTGCCGCCTGCCTTGTCTGCTCCTAGGGGACCCAGGAAATGCAGTATTAGCTTAAAGTCTACTGCATCTGCAGGGTCTGATGGACAGTTTAAACCTAAACCCTTGGGCTTCCCTGTTGGTCCAGTGGGTAAAGAATCCGCCTTGCAGTGCAAGTGGCACCAGTTTGATCCCTGGCCCAAGAAGATTCTGCATGCCGAGGAGCAGCTGGGCCAGTATGTCCAATTGCAGGGTAGTGCTCTGGAGCGCATGAGCCCAGAGCCAGTGTTCTGCAACGAGAGGGCCACTGTGATGGGAGGCCCACACATGCCAAAGAATAAATATGGATTGAAAACTAAAAACAAAAAAATGAAAGAAAAACCTAAACCCTTAGTGGTGATGATGGAAGGTGACCTGGCTTTCAGATCCTTTCAGACTCAATGTTGCCCAAGTTTCTGAGAGGGAGTTCTGATGAGAAAGTGAGCCTGGTTCTCCCTGGGTTTGAGGTAGCACAGCCTCCATGGAAAATCCTGGGGATAAACCGTATAGTTGGGAGATGGATGACTCAGAGGTATGCCCTGTTGAATTGGCAGGAGGGTGATCACTGAGATCAAACCAAAAGGAAACTGAGGGGAAGGTGGCTCAAGATACAGTTGATTCTTTGTTTACTGCTAATTAATGGTCTCTGTGCAGCTGAAACCACTTGGAAGAAAGAGAACCCAGAGCAAGTATTGGGTTGGCTAAAAACTTGGTTAGGGTTTTTTCACACACCATCTTAGGGAAAACCAAATCGAACTTTTTGGCCTACCCAATATATCAAGTGGGCTTCCCTGATGGACCAGATGGTAAAGAATCTGCCTGCAATGCAGGAGACCTGGGTTCTACCCCTGGGTTGGGAAGATCCCCTGGAGAAGGGAACAGCTGCCCACTCCAGTATTCTTGCCTGGAGAATTCCATGGCTCATCCATGGGGTCACAAAGAGTCAGACACAACTGAGTGACTTTTACAATATATCAAGCAGCTTCACAGCCTGCACTAATGAAGAAAGTGCAAATTCAGAGGGGACTTGGAGGGACATTGTACTTCAACTTGACGTCACGCCTCTGCAACCTCTGGCAAATGGCACTGGAAACTACTGACTGTAATGCATTTCTGTCCCATAGAAATATAATGTGCTTCACAAACAAGAGCCATGAGTGGGAAATTTTAAATGTAAGCTTTACAGCAGCTACCTTTAAGTTAAAAGAAACAGGCAAAATGAATTTTACTAATGCATTTCCCCTAACGTGCTACATTCTAAATATTAGTCAAATGTGCTATATTATAAATATTAGTCAAAAGTTGACTCAAGCAAAAAAATTAAAGGAGAAATGCTGCATTCTTTATTGCATATGAGGTCTCTGAGATCAATGTGCATTTTAGGTTTATACCATATAAATTCAGACAATATTTCTGGACCACAATAGCCTGGGGTGGGGGTGGGGGCAAAGAGCCACCACATGGACAAAGCAATCAGAGTGTTAAGGAGCTGGGTCACTTTTCTGAGAAGTAACAGCAGATATCTGGGTGGCTTCTGCTTTCCAGGATCTTTAGGTTAACTGATGTAAGAACCGGTATTTTTTTTTTTTATCTGCATGCTGCCGCTGGAAAACAATATTGGATGTAAATAAATTCCTGACTTGCTGCAATGTTCAGGAATTGCTGGTAGGCAGGTGTGTAACAAGGACCCTTTCAGAGTGCATGAAACCTGGGGTGATGTGAATCTATGCCAAGTACGGTTGGCTAAAAACTTGGCTTAGGGTCTGAAACCACTTGGAAGAAAGAGAACCCAGAGCAAGTATTGGGTTGGCTAAAACTTGGTTAGGGTTTATTGACACACCATCTTAGGGAAAACCAAATCGAACTTTTTGGCCTACCCAATATATCAAGTGGGCTTCCCTGATGGACCAGATGGTAAAGAATCTGCCTGCAATGCAGGAGACCTGGGTTCTACCCCTGGGTTGGGAAGATCCCCTGGAGAAGGGAACAGCTGCCCACTCCAGTATTCTTGCCTGGAGAATTCCATGGCTCATCCATGGGGTCACAAAGAGTCAGACACAACTGAGTGACTTTTACAATATATCAAGCAGCTTCACAGCCTGCACTAATGAAGAAAGTGCAAATTCAGAGGGGACTTGGAGGGACATTGTACTTCAACTTGACGTCACGCCTCTGCAACCTCTGGCAAATGGCACTGGAAACTACTGACTGTAATGCATTTCTGTCCCATAGAAATATAATGTGCTTCACAAACAAGAGCCATGAGTGGGAAATTTTAAATGTAAGCTTTACAGCAGCTACCTTTAAGTTAAAAGAAACAGGCAAAATGAATTTTACTAATGCATTTCCCCTAACGTGCTACATTCTAAATATTAGTCAAATGTGCTATATTATAAATATTAGTCAAAAGTTGACTCAAGCAAAAAAATTAAAGGAGAAATGCTGCATTCTTTATTGCATATGAGGTCTCTGAGATCAATGTGCATTTTAGGTTTATACCATATAAATTCAGACAATATTTCTGGACCACAATAGCCTGGGGTGGGGGTGGGGGCAAAGAGCCACCACATGGACAAAGCAATCAGAGTGTTAAGGAGCTGGGTCACTTTTCTGAGAAGTAACAGCAGATATCTGGGTGGCTTCTGCTTTCCAGGATCTTTAGGTTAACTGATGTAAGAACCGGTATTTTTTTTTTTTATCTGCATGCTGCCGCTGGAAAACAATATTGGATGTAAATAAATTCCTGACTTGCTGCAATGTTCAGGAATTGCTGGTAGGCAGGTGTGTAACAAGGACCCTTTCAGAGTGCATGAAACCTGGGGTGATGTGAATCTATGCCAAGAAGGAACACCATCTGGTCTCCGTTAGCTGTTCAGTGAAACGCCTCCCTTAAGGGATATAGCAAAGCATACAATAATTAATAATAATGGGCTTCCCCCATGGCTCAGAGGTGAAGGAACCTACCTGCAATGCAAGAGACTGGGGTTTTAGCCCTGGCGTGTGGTGGGGAGATCCCCTGGAGAAGGAAGAGGCAGCTCACTCCAATATTCTTGCCTGGGAAATCCCATAGACAGAGGAGCCTGGCAGGCGGTAGTTGATGGTGTTGCAAAGAATTGGGCATGATAATATCAATTAGCAATAATACTTGAAGGAAAATAATGAACCTCCCGTTATCCTCTGATCTACACTCTGGTAGACTCAGTGATTCATGGAGTCCCCGGGGCGTGGGTTCCCAGATGGCTCTCCTCTTGGAAAGATGGAGGTTGGGGCAGCATATGATTCATGGACACTTTTACTCTTACAGCTGATGTGCTAGGTTTCACTGATGGGGAAAAAAATATCTGGGCCATTCAAAAGAAAGAGCTTCACCAGAGGAGTATCTCTCATCTCTCTCGAGATGACTTTTAAGACTCACAATGAAAAGTGCCAAAATTGACAAGATTCCTATGAAAGGTTTCCTGGCAGGTCATCACCAGTGCAGAGGAAGGAAATGTTTTCTAGTTAGCTTCTGCAGCTGTTTCCCTTAAGGGACCCTGTTTAAACTGCTGCTTCCATCTCAGAAGTTAATCCAGTGGTGCCAATGGGAATGCAATCAAAAGGCACCGACAGCATGCCTGAATTGACTCCATCTGAGACGACTCAAAGAACCTGCCCCACTGAATGGCAGGGTCTCCTTGTCCAGTTCCCTGAGTAGGGTCCCAGGCTATGCCATGATTAACATGGAACGGCCATGGGTGGTGAACACAGTTCTTTGGGATTGTGAAAGCCAGTGCACCATGTGAAGTTAGACTGCTGGGAAATGAGAGACAATATTAAAAACAATATGAAGAAGCTGATGGGGCAGAGAAGGAGGCACAGTGATGCTGTATTCATAGGCATCATGGTCATAGGAGAAATTGTAGATAGGAAAATAAGGGACTAAGACATATCCAGTAGGCAGCAACAGCCAAAAACTAAATGTATTCATATAATTGGAAAGGATGTGCCTATGAATGAAGGATATAGCCATTTCTGTCTTGAGTCTAATCTTGGACTATTGTTCCTTGTGCAGGCTGCATGTTCAGTTGTGTTCAACTCTTTGTGACCTCATGGACTGTAGCCCTCCAGGCTCTTCTGTTCTTGGAATTCTCCAGGCAAGAATACTGGAGTGGGTTGTCATTTCCTACTCCAGGGGATCTTCCCAAACCAGAGTTTGAACCCATATCTCTTGCATCTCCTACACTGTCAAGCAGTCTTTACCACTGCACCACCTGGGAAGCCCCATTGTTCCTTAGCCCTGTTGTAAATGGATGTACCAAAATGGGAGCCCTTAGAATTCCCTCAAATTTCCTCTGTAGTGACTCTTAAACTGCATAAGATTCCAGAGAGGTAAAGGAAACTCAGCTCTGATTAAGGACATGATAGCAACAGGGAGCAATTTTTACTTTCTGCAAATTTCACTCTGTAGTGACTTTAAAGCATAAGATTCACAATGAAAAGTGCCAAAATTGACAAGATTCCTATGAAAGGTTTCCTGGCAGGTCATCACCAGTGCAGAGGAAGGAAATGTTTTCTAGTTAGCTTCTGCAGCTGTTTCCCTTAAGGGACCCTGTTTAAACTGCTGCTTCCATCTCAGAAGTTAATCCAGTGGTGCCAATGGGAATGCAATCAAAAGGCACCGACAGCATGCCTGAATTGACTCCATCTGAGACGACTCAAAGAACCTGCCCCACTGAATGGCAGGGTCTCCTTGTCCAGTTCCCTGAGTAGGGTCCCAGGCTATGCCATGATTAACATGGAACGGCCATGGGTGGTGAACACAGTTCTTTGGGATTGTGAAAGCCAGTGCACCATGTGAAGTTAGACTGCTGGGAAATGAGAGACAATATTAAAAACAATATGAAGAAGCTGATGGGGCAGAGAAGGAGGCACAGTGATGCTGTATTCATAGGCATCATGGTCATAGGAGAAATTGTAGATAGGAAAATAAGGGACTAAGACATATCCAGTAGGCAGCAACAGCCAAAAACTAAATGTATTCATATAATTGGAAAGGATGTGCCTATGAATGAAGGATATAGCCATTTCTGTCTTGAGTCTAATCTTGGACTATTGTTCCTTGTGCAGGCTGCATGTTCAGTTGTGTTCAACTCTTTGTGACCTCATGGACTGTAGCCCTCCAGGCTCTTCTGTTCTTGGAATTCTCCAGGCAAGAATACTGGAGTGGGTTGTCATTTCCTACTCCAGGGGATCTTCCCAAACCAGAGTTTGAACCCATATCTCTTGCATCTCCTACACTGTCAAGCAGTCTTTACCACTGCACCACCTGGGAAGCCCCATTGTTCCTTAGCCCTGTTGTAAATGGATGTACCAAAATGGGAGCCCTTAGAATTCCCTCAAATTTCCTCTGTAGTGACTCTTAAACTGCATAAGATTCCAGAGAGGTAAAGGAAACTCAGCTCTGATTAAGGACATGATAGCAACAGGGAGCAATTTTCTCTGGAATAGACTTGATTGTACTATGATTAAAAAATGCATAAGCAGGTCCTTCAGGCTGACAGCTGACCACTTGAGTTCACTAAGGAAGTCCCTCCAATAGCCTCCAGCAGGGTGCACATGTTAAAAGCTATTTAAGAGTTTCCTTATAGGACTTCTAGGGTAGAATTAGTTAGGTGATGGTTACTGACCATCTAGTTACTGACTTAGAAGGGAACTACGTGCCAAGGCAGATGTCTTGGGTTTAGCCTTTGACACAGCCATGGAAGTGTCCAGGCCACCCAGAAATGGATACAACATACCCTCTGTTGCCCATCAAGGCCATTGATGTTGTCAGAGCTTGTCTGCAGTATCAACAAGATAATAAAAATGTGCTTGAAAATTGCCTTTGGATTGAATCTCCTATGGATGAGTGTTAACATTAGCTGCCAATAGGAATGCTCAGTGTCTTTGTCCATAGCTCTTAGAGGAGTCAATGGATTTTAGCAGAAATAGGGCTTCCTTGGTGGCTCAGATGGTAAAGAATCTGCTTGAAATGCAGGATACCCAGGTTTGATTGCTGTGTTGGCAAGATCTCCTGGAAAAGGGAATTCCAGTATTCTTGCAAATAATACTGGAGTATTATTCCAATATTAATAACTCCATGTACAGAGGAGCCTGACAGGCTACAGTCCATGAGATTGCAAAGAGTCACACATGACTGAGCAACTTTGAGAGAGAGTCCATATTGGGCTTTGTTTACACTGTAACAAAAGCCACAGCTGGAAATACTATTTATGACTTGGTACAGGCACTTTTTATATGAGTCTAGGCCCCTGGAGTGGATCTCTATGGATAAAGGAACATATTTACAAATGGCCAGTGTATAAAATGCCCAAGAGCACAACATAGTAAGGGTATAACACATTCCATCAGCTCACAAAGAAGTGGTTTAAACAGGAATTTAAACATTATTACTAGGGACCTTCCTGGTAGTCCAGTGGTTATAACTTTGCCTTCCGATGCAGAGAATATGGGTTCGATCCCTGGTTGGGGAGATAAAAATCCCACATGCCTCATGTAACAAGTTCAATGAAGAACATAAAAAATAGAAGCAATACTGTAACGAGTTCAATGAAGATTTTTAAAACAGTCCACACCAAAAATAAATTATGAAACAGAACACCATTATTACTAAAGGCAGGATGGTCAGAACATGAAAGACTGGTTGGTTCACAGACTACATGGTGACAGTAAGGGGCACATACCTTTAGAAAGGCTTCTGGTTTCTGTAGTGGAAGAGTGTGTGTGTGTGTGTGTGTGTGTGTGTGTGTGTGTGTGTCTGTGTGTGTGTCTGTGTGTGTGTGTGTGTGTGTGTGTGTGTGTGGTGGGATCTGGGGGTGGATGGATAGGAAGGCTGTGACCTAGCTCTGTCCCAACTTGCAGCTTTTCCTTTTGTATTACCTGATATCATGGTTTGGGGTCCACAACTGTATTTGTATTTTCTAGCTGAAGGGCTCATTTCTACTTATGATATGCTATCTATTTCTTTAGACTAGAAAGCCATTCATGGCTTCTGTGGAAGAGGGGTCTAGAAGTCTCGTGTGTTTAAGTAGCTGGAAGGCCTCCCACTTAGATGAAAACACTTTATCTGCTGTCTCTCCTGCTTTTCATCCTACTGGAAAGCTGAAAATGACATATGAGATCATAGCTTATTTCTGTCTTGCAAGTAAGACTGCCTGTTCGAACCTGTAATCAGAGCTATGGAGCTGCACTGACAAAGCCACTCTACCTCAGATACTGGTTTTAATACAAAATAACACCTTTGAAAAATTTCAACCTCATCATCTTCATACAGCATTGGCCTAGCATGAAAGTTGGTCACAACTTGTAAAATGACCACTGCAAAGATGACAGTCCAGATCAGGACAGTATTTCTCACACTGAGGTCCACACAACAGCGTCTCAGAATTCCTCGGAGGGATTGCCAAGTTCCAGTTTTCTGGATCTCAACAGGTTTTGCACTCATTAACATTTAGGTTGTCCCTGTATTCTGCATTTCAAGGCTCTCCAGGTGATCATAATGCACAAGGTGTAGAAACAAAAATTTCCAAAAGACAAAATGTAGCTAGCTATGGTAGTTAGCTGAAATTTGTGATGATTGCAACATTTTTTGAATTCCTCTAGCACTTCCTAATTTAAATGTTAAGTGGTAACTTATGAATACATACTCTGTAATGACATTCATGTTGATATTTAGGTATTATTTTATCTTGTAACAATTTCTGTTTTTAAGTAAGGCTATCGCTAGCAGAGACTTTATGTAAACCTATTTGACCTGTATTTTTATTCATTTTTAAATTTATGACAGAACTAAGAAGATTTTAGGAAGAGACTTTTGACAATTACATTTTATAATGTGATTGGTACAGTATTGTTTTCAAAGGCATCTGGGGTATAATTTAACTAACAAATACATCACCAATGGCTTTCCTGTTAATTTTTGAGATGAGGAAATAGAAACCTTCCACCTCAGTAAAAATATTTCCCTTAATATAATCTCTCTTTCAAACATTTATGGGGGGCTTCCCAGGTGGCACAGTGGTAAAGAATCCACCTGCCAAAGCAGGAGACTCAGGTTTGATCCCTGGGTCGGGAAGATTCCTTGGAGTAGGAAATGGCCACCCACTCCAGTATTCTTGCCTGGAAAATTCTGTGGACAGAAGAGCCTGGTGGGCTACATTCTATGAGGGCACAGAGGGTTGGACACAACTGAGCTACAAAGCACATACTAAAAAAGATACATTGTTATTTTATGACTCAACTGATTTTTCTGCTTTGTAAAACTCAATTAAAAACTAACCCGTGTTTACCTTTGCTTTGAAGTACAGTGATATACTTTATTTCAATTAGCACTCAAATTTTTTTGAGATAATTCAATTTTCTAGAGCTGTCTTCAACTTGGGTTTCTAATGGACTGAAGGCCACAAAAGCAAGGTTTAGACTAACATCTGTAACTTTTGACTCAAACACTATAGGTTAACTCGTGTTTAACGTTCATGAAATTAAGCCACTTTATAATTAAAATATAGACAATAATAAAGATTAAGTAGAATGACTTAAAAATGAACTAAAGAACATGGCTGATTAAAAGAGCAAAAAATAGCTCTTTTAATTAATTGAAAAAGCTCTTTCTTCTTAATTGAAGAAATAGCTTAGTTTACCCACAAGTCAAGCATACTTCAAACAAGTTAGAAGGGCAGGCAACAAAAAATAGAAAAAGCCATTTCATGCATGTATAATGCTTTCTACAGGAGGACCTGTCTTCACTAAATATGTAAATGAGAAAAACATTTTAGTGATTAAGCAATAATACCATATTGTGAAACATTATCCCATTGCTTTTTCATTTTATTTAGAGAATTATGCCAGAGACTGACTCATGTAACATGCATATTAGAACTAGAATTATTACAGAAAGAAAATCCGAGGGTAATTATAGTCATTCAGTTGGATTGCTTCATCTTTATTATCAAGCATAAACATATATATGAAAAAAGAATTAATTTCCTATCCTCTTTTTTGTTTTAAAATAATAAAAAAAAATTGAATTTGTCTGTGAGCATGGTGAAGGCATGAAAATTGCTAGTGAGTGGTTATAAATCATTAATCATATAAGACAGCATGAATGATGATTACGATGACTGCTGTGAGATACAGCATAATTAAATATGTTACTGTCAGCCTGATGCTTTCCCCTAGTGGTTACCTTTGAGATGTTTTTTATACAACCAAGATGGTAAGTAAATTATCCTAAAGGTTCTTTTTGTTTGTTTAAATAATTTTCTGTAAGTTTTCATTAATTCCCATTTGTAAGATTTCAGTGTGTAGATTTGGAAAAAATTACTAATTAACAAAACAATGACTTTTTTGTTCAGAAAAGTCAGCATCATTTAGAAAATTCTAAGGTAAGATGAAGTATGTGAATGAATTAAAAGTTGTTCTAAAATAAGTGTCAAGATAAAATAAAATTCTCAGTTTAATACATCTATGTACATTGCTGTATCACCCAAATATGGAAGGTTTGAAAGAATACAACTAAATCGGAGGTTAAAAATACTTTAGACTTACAGGTCAATTGTCAATATAAAATTCCTTGAAATCTAGCTCCTAGTAGAACCTTGAACTTATTATAAATGACATATGAATTAGTTGGGCTTGCCTGGTGGCTCAGACGGTAAAGAATTTGGCTGCAATGCATGAAACCCATGTTTAGTCCCTGGGTCAGGAAGATCTCCTAGAGAAGGGAATGGCAACACACTCCAGTATTCTTGTCTAGAGAATTCCATGGACAGAGGATCCTAGTCGGCTACAATCCATGGTGTCAGAAAGAGCTGGACACAACTGAGTGACTAACACACACACACACAGCCAAATTAATGTTTGATGCATTGAATTTAGATTTAGAAATGGTTTGGAGAATAAAAAATGAAAAATTTTAGGCGAAATATTATGAAAATATAATATGTGTATACTGGGATATTGAAAACTCAATGACATTTTTTTTTTAAATCTGCGTATCTGTTTCTAACTTAATGTGCTAGCGTCTTTCAGTGCCAACTCATAATTATGGGGTGAGATAATATTTTACAACAGATAGCACATATAAAAAGCAGTGTGTCTATGTTAACTATGTGATAGAAATCACTATATGTGAATGTAAGTAGCGACTATATTACTTTATTGAATTTTAACAGTATTTCAAAGGAAGCATAGATCTAAGTAATAGTTGTGATTAAAATACACTCAGAATATTTGTTGGCAGGAAATAAGCAAATTTTTAAATTTTTTTTCTACTTGAGAATAAATTTTTATCCCCTGTGCATCCGAGTCATTCAAATAAAATTTAGTTTGAAATTGTTGAGAAACTACTTTGTTCTCAAGTATATATTAAATACTTACCTATTGAAAGAATACCTTCTACTTTAAAATATGGCATAAGATTACCTTCAATGGAGACTTTATAAAATAATCTGGTGTATATAGGTACCACATTGCTTCCAACCATGGCGGCTCATCCCTTCAACCAAAATAGTACACAGGTACGTTTGTATCTGGGCTTCCCTTGTAGCTCAGATGGTAAAGAATCTGCCTTCAGTGCAGAAGATCTGGGTTCAATCCCTGGGTAAGGAAGACCCCTGGAGAAGGGAATGGCAACCCACTCCAATATTCTTGCCTGGGAAATTCCAAGGACAGGGGAGCTTGACAGGCTACAGTCCACAGGGTTGCAAACAGTTGGACAGAACTGAGCGACTAACACTTTCATTTTTTCACTCATTTTTATTTGTCCTAAAATTCTAGATCTGGCAAAAGGTATTAATATAAGGCAGAAAAATCAATTATTTGTTATTCTTAAAGTTACCTTGAGTTAGTTCTGAAGTAAGATAGGACACAGATACATACATAAATAAGCTTTTGTACAGATAGACAAAATGCAGCCAATTATTTTAAAAGATAACTAGCAAAAATACAAACTTGGTAACTATTTGTTGAATCTAGAACTTGCAGTCCATTCTTATTTCATTTGAGTACACAAATAACTATTAATATACAAGGGTAAGTAGGAAGATACATTAGAACCCCATGTGAATGTGTTTTCGCTCAGCAAACCAACACTGCAAAGCAGAAGCTGCATGAAATGCATTAAAGCCATTGCCCATTGTCCATACTTCTCAACAAATAATATATGTCCAGAAATATTTCAGCATGTTTTTATAACCCTCCAGGACTCAAGTAGTGATATCATACATAAGAACAACTTCTAACCAATATACGTTTGTACCATGCATACTCCCCCAAACACACAGCGCTGGGGATAAGCGTTTATGACAAGGTGAGGCGGTGGGTGACTGGCACACAGCAGGCTAGGACAGTGTGGGATGGGGGAAAATTTAGACACAATTGCGAGTGTGTATTCTTTCACAGTGTACAAAATGTTCCTTCATACCTTCGTAGGGGAAAAAGTAAGGCACAAAAAATTGTATGTAGTGCCTCAGTCAATGCTAAACCAAGCTAAAACTTTCCCTGGAATAATATGTACATCAGTATAAGGTCCTCTGTTATGACAAACTTTTAGTAATAGGGTAATTTCATTTACTGACTCTTCTGCCAAATTAAAGTACTATGAACAACTCATGCAAATCAGTACTCATAAAAAGAAAGGGTGTTGGGTCAACCTTCAGACTCATTTTGATTATGCTGATTTCAAGATTTAGATTTCTTAGACTGTTACTAAGCAAAGTACATAGTTTAGAAAGAAATGCTGAAGGGCTACAGTCCACAGGGTTGCAAACAGTTGGACAGAACTGAGCGACTAACACTTTCATTTTTTCACTCATTTTTATTTGTCCTAAAATTCTAGATCTGGCAAAAGGTATTAATATAAGGCAGAAAAATCAATTATTTGTTATTCTTAAAGTTACCTTGAGTTAGTTCTGAAGTAAGATAGGACACAGATACATACATAAATAAGCTTTTGTACAGATAGACAAAATGCAGCCAATTATTTTAAAAAGATAACTAGCAAAAATACAAACTTGGTAACTATTTGTTGAATCTAGAACTTGCAGTCCATTCTTATTTCATTTGAGTACACAAATAACTATTAATATACAAGGGTAAGTAGGAAGATACATTAGAACCCCATGTGAATGTGTTTTCGCTCAGCAAACCAACACTGCAAAGCAGAAGCTGCATGAAATGCATTAAAGCCATTGCCCATTGTCCATACTTCTCAACAAATAATATATGTCCAGAAATATTTCAGCATGTTTTTATAACCCTCCAGGACTCAAGTAGTGATATCATACATAAGAACAACTTCTAACCAATATACGTTTGTACCATGCATACTCCCCCAAACACACAGCGCTGGGGATAAGCGTTTATGACAAGGTGAGGCGGTGGGTGACTGGCACACAGCAGGCTAGGACAGTGTGGGATGGGGAAATTTAGACACAATTGCGAGTGTGTATTCTTTCACAGTGTACAAAATGTTCCTTCATACCTTCGTAGGGGAAAAAGTAAGGCACAAAAAATTGTATGTAGTGCCTCAGTCAATGCTAAACCAAGCTAAAACTTTCCCTGGAATAATATGTACATCAGTATAAGGTCCTCTGTTATGACAAACTTTTAGTAATAGGGTAATTTCATTTACTGACTCTTCTGCCAAATTAAAGTACTATGAACAACTCATGCAAATCAGTACTCATAAAAAGAAAGGGTGTTGGGTCAACCTTCAGACTCATTTTGATTATGCTGATTTCAAGATTTAGATTTCTTAGACTGTTACTAAGCAAAGTACATAGTTTAGAAAGAAATGCTGAATTCCTTCAGCCCAGAGGGCTATTAATTAGGTTAAGAAAAGTCATTTCCAAAAAACGAAAATGATAAACCCCAAATCAGCATGATAGTTAGAATGCTATAAAGGTCAATGTGATATGTATATTTCTAATCAATGTATTTGCATTTATTGTATTTGTAAAATGTATTTGCATATTCTTAATAATATGGTTGATAAACCATACTGCTTCTTTATAAAAAAATAAGTAGTAACTTAGCAAAAGAACTCTGATATTTTCATCAGAATTCTTTTTGCATTGTTTATCAGGCCATATTTAATTAAATATATATTTTATACTAACACTCCTCTATGTATTAACTGTTTAATTACTGAAAATTTAAATATATACCTCTCCCAAAGAGGCTACTATTGTTATTATGCAAATTCAAGGCAATGAAATGCATTCTTTAAAAACATTGCAATTAGGATAATCAAATAAAAGTAATGGGATGATGTGAATTCTTCCCCCAACAGATGAAAATTGAAGTATCTAGCTACATTGGGAATAACTATGAAATTTAGTAGAAAAGACAAATGGTTGTTACATAGAAAAACTTAACAACTGCTTTGAAATAATACTTGGTCTAGATACCTGCTATGAAATTAAGATCACTTCACTGTTCATCTAACAGTATGCCTCTTCTGCATTCACCCAGTTACCTTTATTCTCAACTGAGATGTGTGGTAGAAGCATCTGGAGAGGTAGTTTTAAATTTATTTTATTCCAGAAATTTTAGTTCAGTGGACTGGACTATGATTTCCCAAGCTAAATTATTGGCTTTGGAAAAAATACTTTAAAATTTCAAACACTGAGTGCTATATTATGGATCTCTCATATTCAAATCACTGCAACTCTGTTATGACAAACTTTTAGTAATAGGGTAATTTCATTTACTGACTCTTCTGCCAAATTAAAGTACTATGAACAACTCATGCAAATCAGTACTCATAAAAAGAAAGGGTGTTGGGTCAACCTTCAGACTCATTTTGATTATGCTGATTTCAAGATTTAGATTTCTTAGACTGTTACTAAGCAAAGTACATAGTTTAGAAAGAAATGCTGAATTCCTTCAGCCCAGAGGGCTATTAATTAGGTTAAGAAAAGTCATTTCCAAAAAACGAAAATGATAAACCCCAAATCAGCATGATAGTTAGAATGCTATAAAGGTCAATGTGATATGTATATTTCTAATCAATGTATTTGCATTTATTGTATTTGTAAAATGTATTTGCATATTCTTAATAATATGGTTGATAAACCATACTGCTTCTTTATAAAAATAAGTAGTAACTTAGCAAAAGAACTCTGATATTTTCATCAGAATTCTTTTTGCATTGTTTATCAGGCCATATTTAATTAAATATATATTTTATACTAACACTCCTCTATGTATTAACTGTTTAATTACTGAAAATTTAAATATATACCTCTCCCAAAGAGGCTACTATTGTTATTATGCAAATTCAAGGCAATGAAATGCATTCTTTAAAAACATTGCAATTAGGATAATCAAATAAAAGTAATGGGATGATGTGAATTCTTCCCCCAACAGATGAAAATTGAAGTATCTAGCTACATTGGGAATAACTATGAAATTTAGTAGAAAAGACAAATGGTTGTTACATAGAAAAACTTAACAACTGCTTTGAAATAATACTTGGTCTAGATACCTGCTATGAAATTAAGATCACTTCACTGTTCATCTAACAGTATGCCTCTTCTGCATTCACCCAGTTACCTTTATTCTCAACTGAGATGTGTGGTAGAATCATCTGGAGAGGTATTTTTAAATTTATTTTATTCCAGAAATTTTAGTTCAGTGGACTGGACTATGATTTCCCAAGCTAAATTATTGGCTTTGGATATACTTAAAATTTCATCACTGAGTGCTATATTATGGATCTCCAGATCAGATCACTGATAGCCCCTATTGTAGATTACATTTCTGAATACTTAGCCATGCTAACTGGATGTGTCCTTGTGATCTCTTTTCAATCAAACCTTTCCAGGAATGATGCTATCAAAACCAAAATCAGTCATATACTCTAAAGAATCTCAACACATATTAACATTAAAAATAGATTCTAAAGATACATAAGTCGGACAAAGCATTTTATTTTTGTCTTATTTTTAGGTCTCTATTTTCTGGCAAGAGGAACTGTTTTTAGAACTTATTTATAGAAATAAATTTCCCGTCTATTTTGCAACTAATTTGTCAAGTATATGGTTATTTCTTCTACAGAGACTAAGATACACTTCTGTTTAATATATATTTTAAAATCACTTTGACCAAACAAATAACTCAGTTCATAGGATGAAATATCGTGTTTCAGAATCTTTTTACTGAGTGGGGGGAGAGTAAGCGGATTGTTAGAAAAAGAGAATATCCTTAGCTGAAGGGGACTGGAGGTTGTTCAGCTTTAAATATGCAAGGGACGGTGTTTCCCCACCCAACACTGTCTGGGTGCAGAAGATGCTGTTTGCTTTTTTTGTTGTTTTTAACTGACAACCACATTCCTC
Source organism: Tragulus kanchil (assembly GCA_022376925.1). NCBI lineage: Eukaryota > Metazoa > Chordata > Mammalia > Artiodactyla > Tragulidae > Tragulus > Tragulus kanchil. Next base: position 138,098,551 of record JAIOJX010000023.1, read on the forward strand.
TACTTAGAGTGAAGAAAGTGAATTTACCGTGTCTGAGAAACGGTAAAACTTCTCCAATGCAAAAGCTTCTGTCTGTGGGAAAGTAAAGTGGACCAAAAGGGATTGAGAAACCAGAGAATCAAGTCATAGATGGTTAAAATACAATCGCACAATTGGTTTTCATTGCACAGATCATCTTAACATACATATGCATCAATTAATAGTTTTTCGTGTATGCAAGCTATCCACCCCACAGAGTATGAACTTAAAAAAAAAATGAATTTCTCTCCTGCACTAAATCTTAATTACAACACAGGTTATCTGAGTATTTCAAATGGTGATTAGAAAATAACTAGATGCTACTGTTTTTGCATTTTGACACTTTTCTAGGGTGCCAATCACTAGAAAAATTAATCATACTGTCTTTCTATAACCTAAAGAATGAAGGATATCAAATATCATTATCCCAATACACTTAGGTGGTAAAACTGAATAAAGAGTTGTTTTGGTAAGGACTTTTTAACAGAGGAACCAGAATTGAGTGTCTAAACTTGTAGACTATTGTGTTATCTATTGGCTGTTCTGACTGATGGATGTGTAGGGGGTACAGAAAAGGTTTGAACTCTCAGTCTACCCTTGGAACACCACGCATGTACAATTTCTCATGTCTGGTATTTGCAGGACATGGTTGATAAATTCTACACTGCAGGAAGGAGAAGAAAGGTAGAGAAATCAAAAACAAAGATAAAAAGTTGAGCCAGAATGAGAGAGGGGAGTAAGTATTGCTTTACTTTTGATTCATGATGTTAGAAGGAAAACTGTCTTGATCAGTCATTTTGCGGGGTGAAGACCACAACCTCTTCACCAGGAATGTTCTTTCCTGCTACAGTGTTTCAGCCTGCGCCATATATTATGAGAGAGAGAAGCAAATAAGAAATAAGGGAGGTTAGAATGGTCTAAATATCGTGTCTTCCCAGCTGAAGGGGACTGGAGGTTGTTCAGCTTTAAATATGCAAGGGACGGTGTTTCCCACCCAACACTGTCTGGGTGCAGAAGATGCTGTTTGCTTTTTGTTGTTTTAACTGACAACCACATTCCTCTACTTAGAGTGAAGAAAGTGAATTTACCGTGTCTGAGAAACGGTAAAACTTCTCCAATGCAAAAGCTTCTGTCTGTGGGAAAGTAAAGTGGACCAAAAGGGATTGAGAAACCAGAGAATCAAGTCATAGATGGTTAAAATACAATCGCACAATTGGTTTTCATTGCACAGATCATCTTAACATACATATGCATCAATTAATAGTTTTTCGTGTATGCAAGCTATCCACCCCACAGAGTATGAACTTAAAAAAAAAATGAATTTCTCTCCTGCACTAAATCTTAATTACAACACAGGTTATCTGAGTATTTCAAATGGTGATTAGAAAATAACTAGATGCTACTGTTTTTGCATTTTGACACTTTTCTAGGGTGCCAATCACTAGAAAAATTAATCATACTGTCTTTCTATAACCTAAAGAATGAAGGATATCAAATATCATTATCCCAATACACTTAGGTGGTAAAACTGAATAAAGAGTTGTTTTGGTAAGGACTTTTTAACAGAGGAACCAGAATTGAGTGTCTAAACTTGTAGACTATTGTGTTATCTATTGGCTGTTCTGACTGATGGATGTGTAGGGGGTACAGAAAAGGTTTGAACTCTCAGTCTACCCTTGGAACACCACGCATGTACAATTTCTCATGTCTGGTATTTGCAGGACATGGTTGATAAATTCTACACTGCAGGAAGGAGAAGAAAGGTAGAGAAATCAAAAACAAAGATAAAAAGTTGAGCCAGAATGAGAGAGGGGAGTAAGTATTGCTTTACTTTTGATTCATGATGTTAGAAGGAAAACTGTCTTGATCAGTCATTTTGCGGGGTGAAGACCACAACCTCTTCACCAGGAATGTTCTTTCCTGCTACAGTGTTTCAGCCTGCGCCATATATTATGAGAGAGAGAAGCAAATAAGAAATAAGGGAGGTTAGAATGTAAGGAAACTAGCAGACTAGGAGAGGCTGAAGGCAGGAGATGAACAAAAGTTAATCTCTCCACGAAAATATATGTTAATGTATAAGTGATGTGCTTTAATCTTGATAAACATTTGATCAGATGCAAGCTCTGATATAATTTTTCTGTCCACCATGCATATTACCCAGAGTATTGCAATGCTGAAATCCCTCCCATGCTATAGTGAATCATAATATTTATTGGAGCAGGTGATGATTTTGAGGAGTACATTAGACACCACTGAAGAAACTACTGCTTCAGATGTTTAAGCAGAGTAGGCTCATCCCTGACAGATCATGGCTTAGTTCTTTATAGGATGTTTTAGAACTATATAAGTCACATTCAGAAACCATAAGAAATTCTTTAAAAAGTATATCCTTAAAAATGCACACTATAAAACACCATACCATTCATTTTAAGAATGTTTTGACTTAAATATCTTGGCATATTGGATTCTGGCTGCAGTTTCTCCTATAATACATAACTTTGACATTTCTCTATAACTGAAGAGTCCATTTGGTTTTTAAAATGTCAGCTGGCACATTCACATTAAAAGTAATCGCAAAGATAAGCTGATTTATAGAAAGTCTCCCTTTCAGAAAATGAAAAGTGTTGATAGAAATGATGTGCATATAAAGACAGATGACATTATGTCTCAATAGAGGAGAACAACCTTATCCTGTACCTCCAAATCCAAGTAGGAGACTGCTTCTACAGATGCTTTAGTACTACCCTTGATGGATGTGTAGGGTACAGAAAAGGTTTGCACTCTCAGTCTACCCTTGGAACACCACGCATGTACAATTTCTCATGTCTGGTATTTGCAGGACATGGTTGATAAATTCTACACTGCAGGAAGGAGAAGAAAGGTAGAGAAATCAAAAACAAAGATAAAAAGTTGAGCCAGAATGAGAGAGGGGAGTAAGTATTGCTTTACTTTTGATTCATGATGTTAGAAGGAAAACTGTCTTGATCAGTCATTTTGCGGGGTGAAGACCACAACCTCTTCACCAGGAATGTTCTTTCCTGCTACAGTGTTTCAGCCTGCGCCATATATTATGAGAGAGAGAAGCAAATAAGAAATAAGGGAGGTTAGAATGTAAGGAAACTAGCAGACTAGGAGAGGCTGAAGGCAGGAGATGAACAAAAGTTAATCTCTCCACGAAAATATATGTTAATGTATAAGTGATGTGCTTTAATCTTGATAAACATTTGATCAGATGCAAGCTCTGATATAATTTTTCTGTCCACCATGCATATTACCCAGAGTATTGCAATGCTGAAATCCCTCCCATGCTATAGTGAATCATAATATTTATTGGAGCAGGTGATGATTTTGAGGAGTACATTAGACACCACTGAAGAAACTACTGCTTCAGATGTTTAAGCAGAGTAGGCTCATCCCTGACAGATCATGGCTTAGTTCTTTATAGGATGTTTTAGAACTATATAAGTCACATTCAGAAACCATAAGAAATTCTTTAAAAAGTATATCCTTAAAAATGCACACTATAAAACACCATACCATTCATTTTAAGAATGTTTTGACTTAAATATCTTGGCATATTGGATTCTGGCTGCAGTTTCTCCTATAATACATAACTTTGACATTTCTCTATAACTGAAGAGTCCATTTGGTTTTTAAAATGTCAGCTGGCACATTCACATTAAAAGTAATCGCAAAGATAAGCTGATTTATAGAAAGTCTCCCTTTCAGAAAATGAAAAGTGTTGATAGAAATGATGTGCATATAAAGACAGATGACATTATGTCTCAATAGAGGAGAACAACCTTATCCTGTACCTCCAAATCCAAGTAGGAGACTGCTTCTACAATTGCCTGTGGTCTCCCAATGATGCTCCAAATAAAATTTCTTCTGGGTTTGATTTCTAAGGTGATATAGCAAGGCAAAAATACATCTTACCTTGTTTCCAATGGTGATTCAGAAGAAATGTATCAAAAACATAAAAATATGTAAAAAAAAAAAAAGCTTTACATGAACACCACAGTATTGTAAAATAAATAGATAATATCTGATAAAAAACAATTTAAGGAATTAGTTCAAAAAAAAGAACAATTTTAATAGCTATAGTTGATGTCTTGTGTCAAGTAAAACCATCAGACACTCTACAATGTTGCAAATAAGAAATGGCAGATTTTATTAGATGAAGCCAAAAAACTACGTTGTTCCAGGACATACATTAGAAAGCAGTTGATAAGGTGCTCATGTGACCAGATCTGCTGTGTAAAATATTGTAAAGCTAGAAATTAGCATTTTCTCCCTGAAGCAATTTTTGACAATGTAAGTTTCAGACTGGATAGAACCAAAGGGCAGGCAGTCACCTCATTGAGCCTCTGTGCCCATTTTCTTTCTGTACATCCCTATTAAACATAGGAATTCCAGAGAGAATCGCATCCCAGAGAACTTAATACATTTAAATGCTTACCTTACTCCTTTTCTTTCGTCGAAATCTCAGAAGTTCTTTATGTTGTCTTGATACAAAATTTACAGCTGCATATTCCAGAAGTGCTGAAAACACAAAAAGGAGACACACTGCCATCCAAATGTCAATAGCTTTGACATATGAAACCTAGCCGGGAAAGAAAGAGTGAGAAAATTGACTTGTTACTTCCATGGAGATCAAGAATGGACATCTGTTTCTAAATTATATTATTTATATACACACTTGAAAAAATATACAAATTGTTACTTAAAATTTTTCAGAAATTAATTTTGCAAGTCTTAGGGATACATTAAAATGTGTTTTCCTTGCTAATGATTTCTTTGAATGAAGCACTAGACCAAAGGTCTGATGAAAGAAAATAAGATGAAATGTAATTTTATTTTCAGGATAAGATAGTATCCAGCTTGAAAAGTGTTATGCAGCATTGACATAGCTGCAGGGTAGCCAAATGCTTGAAAAAGGCTAAAGTAATACTGAAATATAGACAATGCTGTTGAAGTTGTAGTTCCATATTTTCTTCATGAAAAAGGTATTTTATTTTGAAATAATTTTAACTTTATAGACATGTTTCTGGAACAGTAAAAATAATCCCCAAGTTCCACAGTTGTTCATCTTTACTTATATTTCCCTCCTTCCCCTCATCTTGATCTCTATATGTTTTTCTCCCTGAAGTATTTGAATATAATATGCAGACATGAGGCCCTGATATGTATGTGTTTTTTTTCCAAGAGAGAAGGACACTTTCCTGCATACCCTTATTTGACCCTTCAGGGCTCAAGTGAGACCCAAATTTGATTCAGAATCCCATGACACCTGTGCTTACCTGAACACACTGCACTGTCATTGATTATTTCTTGTTCTTTTTCTGGTTAGGGTAGGAACTCTTTGAGGGCAGATGGGATCTGTTTTGTTCACCACCACAGTAGTGTTTGAACCATGTGTGTGTATTTGCTGAGTGAATGAGCAGATAAATGAAGGTGCAAAATGTTAAAACACTGGGGAGGAGGGAGCCATAGATGATAATTCATCTGGAAATTCACTTTCGGGAATGATGTTCTGTTAAGCCCTTGAACTGAATTGATTTTCTTTTGAAAAGAAATGTCAGCTTAAACCACTTTCAATGGTGTCAATTTACATGTGTCATATGCCACCAAGGGGACCCTCTGCATCTCCTCCTGTATCTAAAGTGTGATTTCTGCTGATCAGAAAGTACCTCTACTGAGCAAAGAGATGTATGGCATCAGTTTATTCCAGTGCTGTGCTAAGGGTCCATCTGTTTGTAAAGTGTAGGTTTAAATGTCATGAGTTCTGCAAGTGTGTCAGAGATTTCTGCCTGTCCTCAAATGCATATAGTCCCTGAAGATAAAACACAGCTTTTACAGACACTGTCTCAAGCTATACCATTCCTTGGAAAAATAGGACTCATACTGTTTGTAAGTGTGTTGCAGGCTTCTATGCAGCCAGGTTGTGATGAAAGAAAATAAGATGAAATGTAATTTTATTTTCAGGATAAGATAGTATCCAGCTTGAAAAGTGTTATGCAGCATTGACATAGCTGCAGGGTAGCCAAATGCTTGAAAAAGGCTAAAGTAATACTGAAATATAGACAATGCTGTTGAAGTTGTAGTTCCATATTTTCTTCATGAAAAAGGTATTTTATTTTGAAATAATTTTAACTTTATAGACATGTTTCTGGAACAGTAAAAATAATCCCCAAGTTCCACAGTTGTTCATCTTTACTTATATTTCCCTCCTTCCCCTCATCTTGATCTCTATATGTTTTTCTCCCTGAAGTATTTGAATATAATATGCAGACATGAGGCCCTGATATGTATGTGTTTTTTTTCCAAGAGAGAAGGACACTTTCCTGCATACCCTTATTTGACCCTTCAGGGCTCAAGTGAGACCCAAATTTGATTCAGAATCCCATGACACCTGTGCTTACCTGAACACACTGCACTGTCATTGATTATTTCTTGTTCTTTTTCTGGTTAGGGTAGGAACTCTTTGAGGGCAGATGGGATCTGTTTTGTTCACCACCACAGTAGTGTTTGAACCATGTGTGTGTATTTGCTGAGTGAATGAGCAGATAAATGAAGGTGCAAAATGTTAAAACACTGGGGAGGAGGGAGCCATAGATGATAATTCATCTGGAAATTCACTTTCGGGAATGATGTTCTGTTAAGCCCTTGAACTGAATTGATTTTCTTTTGAAAAGAAATGTCAGCTTAAACCACTTTCAATGGTGTCAATTTACATGTGTCATATGCCACCAAGGGGACCCTCTGCATCTCCTCCTGTATCTAAAGTGTGATTTCTGCTGATCAGAAAGTACCTCTACTGAGCAAAGAGATGTATGGCATCAGTTTATTCCAGTGCTGTGCTAAGGGTCCATCTGTTTGTAAAGTGTAGGTTTAAATGTCATGAGTTCTGCAAGTGTGTCAGAGATTTCTGCCTGTCCTCAAATGCATATAGTCCCTGAAGATAAAACACAGCTTTTACAGACACTGTCTCAAGCTATACCATTCCTTGGAAAAATAGGACTCATACAGTGTGTGTGCATTTTTTACCAACTTGGATCAATAATGGCATGAACCAAAGAGATTAAATCAGAAGTTTGGTTTTCAAATGATCCTGATGACTTTCTTCCATGACAATGAACCTGTGCAAACATCATCTATGCAGCCAGTGTTCTGCCTCTTGTGATCAACATTTAATTATTGAGTGTGAAAATTCAACTCTCCTCATCCTCTCTTCTGAGTCCCATTAGCAACTTCAGCTCTCTTCCTCCATCCTCACTGACCCTCCAAGGACAGCAAGCACAAGCTCTGGGAGGCTAACTTTAAAATAAAGCAGCGGTGGGACTTCTCTGGTGGTCCAGTGGTTAAGACTGTGCTGTCAATGCAGGGGGCATGGGTTTAATCCCTGGTCAGGGAACAAAGATCCCACATGACATACAAGAAATAAAAATGAATAATTTTTTAAAAATTATACCTGTTTAAAAATAAATAAAATAAAGAAAAGCAACAGTTCCCATGCCAAAACACTGATAACATATTCACGACATATGACACTCTCTCCCTGTGATTCAGGTACCAGCTTGTTTTCAGCCACTCCTGCCCCTATCCTTTGAGGCGGCTTATCCAACCCATGCCCCTGGACCACTTTGCCACAGTCCCATCACCCACAGCGCTACTGGAAACTTGATTCTATTTTAAGTAACAATCTCTCCTCGGTATTATTCCTTCGGCACAGCAGTATGAGAAAATGAAGCCTAAATGTCTGCTGATTAGATGCACTGAGCAGGAGGACTGTTGTCTTGGAAACCAATCCAACAGCACTTGAGGAAGACTGCTTCCTTCTCGAAGTTTGCTCTTCCCCTGACTCCTTGACCAACGTTCTCCAGGTTTCCTCCCTCCACCCCACCCGCTCCGTGCTGCAGGCCTATCCTGTCTTCCTGAGATCCTCAGAGATGCAGCATGGGCCCCTTCCGTTCTCACACCAAGACTTCTCATTTCCAGCCTGCTTCAACACTGTCTTCTGCAAGTGTGTCAGAGATTTCTGCCTGTCCTCAAATGCATATAGTCCCTGAAGATAAAACACAGCTTTTACAGACACTGTCTCAAGCTATACCATTCCTTGGAAAAATAGGACTCATACAGTGTGTGTGCATTTTTTACCAACTTGGATCAATAATGGCATGAACCAAAGAGATTAAATCAGAAGTTTGGTTTTCAAATGATCCTGATGACTTTCTTCCATGACAATGAACCTGTGCAAACATCATCTATGCAGCCAGTGTTCTGCCTCTTGTGATCAACATTTAATTATTGAGTGTGAAAATTCAACTCTCCTCATCCTCTCTTCTGAGTCCCATTAGCAACTTCAGCTCTCTTCCTCCATCCTCACTGACCCTCCAAGGACAGCAAGCACAAGCTCTGGGAGGCTAACTTTAAAATAAAGCAGCGGTGGGACTTCTCTGGTGGTCCAGTGGTTAAGACTGTGCTGTCAATGCAGGGGGCATGGGTTTAATCCCTGGTCAGGGAACAAAGATCCCACATGACATACAAGAAATAAAAATGAATAATTTTTTAAAAATTATACCTGTTTAAAAATAAATAAAATAAAGAAAAGCAACAGTTCCCATGCCAAAACACTGATAACATATTCACGACATATGACACTCTCTCCCTGTGATTCAGGTACCAGCTTGTTTTCAGCCACTCCTGCCCCTATCCTTTGAGGCGGCTTATCCAACCCATGCCCCTGGACCACTTTGCCACAGTCCCATCACCCACAGCGCTACTGGAAACTTGATTCTATTTTAAGTAACAATCTCTCCTCGGTATTATTCCTTCGGCACAGCAGTATGAGAAAATGAAGCCTAAATGTCTGCTGATTAGATGCACTGAGCAGGAGGACTGTTGTCTTGGAAACCAATCCAACAGCACTTGAGGAAGACTGCTTCCTTCTCGAAGTTTGCTCTTCCCCTGACTCCTTGACCAACGTTCTCCAGGTTTCCTCCCTCCACCCCACCCGCTCCGTGCTGCAGGCCTATCCTGTCTTCCTGAGATCCTCAGAGATGCAGCATGGGCCCCTTCCGTTCTCACACCAAGACTTCTCATTTCCAGCCTTCATTTGTTAATGGATTCAATTCCTCCTCTGTGCTCAGGGCTCCCAATCTCCATTTCCTGACTAAACTCATCTCTAGCCAGGTTCTTACATGACAGTACCTTTCGGATGTCACATGCCCTACAGACTTCATCTAATAAAAAGAAGCTAGGAATCTCTCTACCATACTCAACCAGCCAACACACACAACTGCCTCTTCCTCCTCATTAAAAGATGAGACTCTATTCATCTCCAAATCTCATATCAATGAACCAAGCTGGGGAATCCTACCTTTTTGCTATTTGTCAAATTTATCATTTTCTGTCCTTTCCCACTGCTGTCATATTGAGTAATGATCTCAATCACCTAATCTATTTCTCAATTTCTCTTAAAGCTGAAGATAGCACAGAGATAGTAAGATAGGCAAGGTATACCTTTTTTTTTTAATTGGGATATAATTGCTTTACAATATTTTATTGTTTTCTGTTATATAACAAAGTGAATCAGCTATATGTATACATGCATCCCCCTCCCTCTGGGACCTCCCTCCTACCCCACCCTTGTCCCTCTCTAGGTCATCCCAGAGCTCCGAGTTCACTTCCCTGTGCTATTCAAAACTACATTCAAGCAGGAGAAAATAGATAATAAAAATAATCACATAAATAAAGATAATTTAAGAGAACTGCAATAATGAAACTCCAGTAGGGTCATGGGAAGGGGAAAGGGTGAAGGGGTTGTTAGGTGGGGACCGTCCCTGAGACCCCTTTTGAGGATGTGAAAACTTGATTCTATTTTAAGCGCTACTGGAAACAATCTCTCCTCGGTATTATTCCTTCGGCACAGCAGTATGAGAAAATGAAGCCTAAATGTCTGCTGATTAGATGCACTGAGCAGGAGGACTGTTGTCTTGGAAACCAATCCAACAGCACTTGAGGAAGACTGCTTCCTTCTCGAAGTTTGCTCTTCCCTGACTCCTTGACCAACGTTCTCCAGGTTTCCTCCCTCCACCCCACCCGCTCCGTGCTGCAGGCCTATCCTGTCTTCCTGAGATCCTCAGAGATGCAGCATGGGCCCCTTCCGTTCTCACACCAAGACTTCTCATTTCCAGCCTTCATTTGTTAATGGATTCAATTCCTCCTCTGTGCTCAGGGCTCCCAATCTCCATTTCCTGACTAAACTCATCTCTAGCCAGGTTCTTACATGACAGTACCTTTCGGATGTCACATGCCCTACAGACTTCATCTAATAAAAAGAAGCTAGGAATCTCTCTACCATACTCAACCAGCCAACACACACAACTGCCTCTTCCTCCTCATTAAAAGATGAGACTCTATTCATCTCCAAATCTCATATCAATGAACCAAGCTGGGGAATCCTACCTTTTTGCTATTTGTCAAATTTATCATTTTCTGTCCTTTCCCACTGCTGTCATATTGAGTAATGATCTCAATCACCTAATCTATTTCTCAATTTCTCTTAAAGCTGAAGATAGCACAGAGATAGTAAGATAGGCAAGGTATACCTTTTTTTTTTAATTGGGATATAATTGCTTTACAATATTTTATTGTTTTCTGTTATATAACAAAGTGAATCAGCTATATGTATACATGCATCCCCCTCCCTCTGGGACCTCCCTCCTACCCCACCCTTGTCCCTCTCTAGGTCATCCCAGAGCTCCGAGTTCACTTCCCTGTGCTATTCAAAACTACATTCAAGCAGGAGAAAATAGATAATAAAAATAATCACATAAATAAAGATAATTTAAGAGAACTGCAATAATGAAACTCCAGTAGGGTCATGGGAAGGGGAAAGGGTGAAGGGGTTGTTAGGTGGGGACCGTCCCTGAGACCCCTCTGAGGATGTGAAAAGATCATCACAGGCCATTTTTTTTCCTGCTCATTATGCTCCATTTTTCTTCCTCTAGTTCTTCGCAAAGAAAGTGATGGACAAGCGCCATCCTGTCTCTGCAGCTTTGAACCCCCTTTTACTTCTGTCTGGAACATTCCTTCCTTTGTGTAATTGTTGCTTAATCATTTAGGCATTAGCTTAAAAGCCATATTCTCAGTGAAACCTTCTCCAAATGCTCCACATTCCTCCTAGAACCCATTTCTCAGATCACTCATTGCAGTTGTAATCATATTTATCTGTGGGTATTTCTTGCAAGGTGACTACTGGACAGCATCGTTTAAACATCCCCCCTTCAGCTAATTACTCTGCTCCACAACCCCTAATGGCCATTTTTTTTTTCTAAAATTTTGGTTGGAGAGATGCAAAAATGAGTATGTTACTGAGCACTTCAAATGACTCAGTATAGTATAAAAATATCTATACTGGTATTTTAACAAACTGTGTGTTGACAGAAAACACCAAGTAATTCATCTTATTGTCCTGACCTCATTGTAGCATCATTATCCATTTATGTATCTTTCTCCTTTTAGGATAATGTATCTTATGAGCCGAGACAAGAGCCAGGTCATATTCATCTTTGTGTTTATAGGACCTACCATAGTGCTCACTAAACAATGGGCTGTCAAACAATGTTTAATTGATTGAACTATGTGGAGTGACTTGCAATTACTGACCATTTATTATTAGAGAAATAATTATAATAATTAACGTGCAAGGAATGTTCTTAGGCATGACTGTAGGACTACCAAATGTTCTTAGTAGCTGTCCAAAAGTAACACTTTTAATCCACACAACTATCCCCATCTTAAAGGTGAGGAGACATGAAATAACTTGTCATTATATACACTAGCCTGTGTAAAATAGATAGCTAGTGGGAAGCTGCTGTACAACATAGTAATGTCTTGTGATGACCTGGATGGGTGGGATGGTCTGGGTGGGAGGGAGGTTTAAGAGGGAGGGGACATATATGTAAGTATAACTGATTCACACTGTTGTACGATAGAAACTAATACAACATTGTAAAGCAATTATACTCCAATAAAAAATCAATAACTTGTCATATAGCTATTTTTATAGACTGAATATGTCCTTCAAAATCCCAGTATTGAAATATATCTCCAAGGTGTTGATATTAAGAGGTGGACTTTTTGAGGAGTAGTCAAATCATGAGGGTAGAGCTCTTGTCAATGGGATTAGTGCTCTTATAGAAAGGACCCCAGAGAGTCCCCTTCCACCATGAAAGAGCAAAAAGGCCAACAGATGGTCATCTATGAATTAGGAAGCAGGCTCTTACCAGACACTGAATCTCTGAGCACTCTGATCTTGAACTTCCCAGTCTCTGTATCTATGTCCCAGTTTTCTCCAAATGCTCCACAACCCCTAATGGCCATTTTTGCAAGGTGACTACTGGACAGCATCGTTTAAAATTTTTTTGGTTGGGAGAGATGCAAAAATGAGTATGTTACTGAGCACTTCAAATGACTCAGTATAGTATAAAAATATCTATACTGGTATTTTAACAAACTGTGTGTTGACAGAAAACACCAAGTAATTCATCTTATTGTCCTGACCTCATTGTAGCATCATTATCCATTTATGTATCTTTCTCCTTTTAGGATAATGTATCTTATGAGCCGAGACAAGAGCCAGGTCATATTCATCTTTGTGTTTATAGGACCTACCATAGTGCTCACTAAACAATGGGCTGTCAAACAATGTTTAATTGATTGAACTATGTGGAGTGACTTGCAATTACTGACCATTTATTATTAGAGAAATAATTATAATAATTAACGTGCAAGGAATGTTCTTAGGCATGACTGTAGGACTACCAAATGTTCTTAGTAGCTGTCCAAAAGTAACACTTTTAATCCACACAACTATCCCCATCTTAAAGGTGAGGAGACATGAAATAACTTGTCATTATATACACTAGCCTGTGTAAAATAGATAGCTAGTGGGAAGCTGCTGTACAACATAGTAATGTCTTGTGATGACCTGGATGGGTGGGATGGTCTGGGTGGGAGGGAGGTTTAAGAGGGAGGGGACATATATGTAAGTATAACTGATTCACACTGTTGTACGATAGAAACTAATACAACATTGTAAAGCAATTATACTCCAATAAAAAATCAATAACTTGTCATATAGCTATTTTTATAGACTGAATATGTCCTTCAAAATCCCAGTATTGAAATATATCTCCAAGGTGTTGATATTAAGAGGTGGACTTTTTGAGGAGTAGTCAAATCATGAGGGTAGAGCTCTTGTCAATGGGATTAGTGCTCTTATAGAAAGGACCCCAGAGAGTCCCCTTCCACCATGAAAGAGCAAAAAGGCCAACAGATGGTCATCTATGAATTAGGAAGCAGGCTCTTACCAGACACTGAATCTCTGAGCACTCTGATCTTGAACTTCCCAGTCTCTGTATCTATGTCCCAGTTTTCTTCCCAGTTTCTATTGTCTATGAACAATCCCATGTATGGTATTCTATTGTAGAAACCTGGACAGACTTAGCCAGCTGCCAAGTTGCAAAGCTAGGATTTCAATACAGGTAATCTGACTAAAAAGCCTAGAAGCTCAGCCACTATTCTACATCACCTAGATATAGAATGCTTCTATTTAAGCTACCACCATAAGTAAACAGCTATGAACACACTCTCTGTATCTTAATATTCCAGCCTCTTCAAACTTTATAGTATATAGTATACATATTTGAAGGTGCTGTATGTTTGATGGTTCTGATTTTAAAATTCAATCAACTTCCTAGTAGGCAATGTAGAAAAGGAATTATGAGTACGTACTTACCACATTAAAAAAAAAAAAAAACATAAAAACAAAATAGTTGCTCTTCAGAGCCAAAACTCAATTAGGAAAACATTTTATTTTCTAAAACACAAAGAGAGTCCCCTCAGCAATATTCTCACATTAATTATCATGAAGTGTTTTTACGAGCTGAGAGATCATTGCCTGCTTGCCGTATGATAGTTTGGAAAGAAGTCAGCTTGATAAATTATCGTTGGAATGTGTATAGCTGGGTTACTGCAAAGCTTTAACGTCTTCATTTAACAAAATAAGTTTTATAATGTGAAGAAAAGAATATAAGCTTCATAGATTCTGCAAACTTCTTCAGGTCAGTTCAGTCACTCAAAGAGTGTCCGACTCTTTGTGACCCTTTGGACTGCAGCACACCAGGCTTCCCTGTCCTTCACCATCTTCCGGAGCTTGCTCAAACTTATGTCCATTGACTCAGTGATACCATCCAACCATTTTGTCCTGTCACCTCCTTCTCCTTTTGCCTTCTATTTTTCACAGCAACAGGCTCGTTTCTAATGAGTTGTCTCTGCACATCATGTGGCCAAAGTACTGGAGCTTCAGCTTTGGCATCATCCCTTCCAATGAATACTCAGGGTTGATTTCCTTATTAGGAAAGGACCCCAGAGAGTCCCCTTCCACCATGAAAGAGCAAAAAGGCCAACAGATGGTCATCTATGAATTAGGAAGCAGGCTCTTACCAGACACTGAATCTCTGAGCACTCTGATCTTGAACTTCCCAGTCTCTGTATCTATGTCCCAGTTTTCTTCCCAGTTTCTATTGTCTATGAACAATCCCATGTATGGTATTCTATTGTAGAAACCTGGACAGACTTAGCCAGCTGCCAAGTTGCAAAGCTAGGATTTCAATACAGGTAATCTGACTAAAAAGCCTAGAAGCTCAGCCACTATTCTACATCACCTAGATATAGAATGCTTCTATTTAAGCTACCACCATAAGTAAACAGCTATGAACACACTCTCTGTATCTTAATATTCCAGCCTCTTCAAACTTTATAGTATATAGTATACATATTTGAAGGTGCTGTATGTTTGATGGTTCTGATTTTAAAATTCAATCAACTTCCTAGTAGGCAATGTAGAAAAGGAATTATGAGTACGTACTTACCACATTAAAAAAAAAAAAAAACATAAAAACAAAATAGTTGCTCTTCAGAGCCAAAACTCAATTAGGAAAACATTTTATTTTCTAAAACACAAAGAGAGTCCCCTCAGCAATATTCTCACATTAATTATCATGAAGTGTTTTTACGAGCTGAGAGATCATTGCCTGCTTGCCGTATGATAGTTTGGAAAGAAGTCAGCTTGATAAATTATCGTTGGAATGTGTATAGCTGGGTTACTGCAAAGCTTTAACGTCTTCATTTAACAAAATAAGTTTTATAATGTGAAGAAAAGAATATAAGCTTCATAGATTCTGCAAACTTCTTCAGGTCAGTTCAGTCACTCAAAGAGTGTCCGACTCTTTGTGACCCTTTGGACTGCAGCACACCAGGCTTCCCTGTCCTTCACCATCTTCCGGAGCTTGCTCAAACTTATGTCCATTGACTCAGTGATACCATCCAACCATTTTGTCCTGTCACCTCCTTCTCCTTTTGCCTTCTATTTTTCACAGCAACAGGCTCGTTTCTAATGAGTTGTCTCTGCACATCATGTGGCCAAAGTACTGGAGCTTCAGCTTTGGCATCATCCCTTCCAATGAATACTCAGGGTTGATTTCCTTTAAGATTGACTGCTTTGAACTCCTTGGTGTCAAAGGGACTCTCAAGAGCCTTTTCCAGCACCACAGTTCAAAGGTGTCAATTCTTATTCTTTGACCCTCAGCCTTATTTATGGTCCAGCTCTCACCTCCATACATGACTATTTGGTCTTTTGTCAGTGAAGTGATATCTCTGCTTTTGAGTATGCTGTCCAGGTTTGTCATAGCTTTTCTTCCAAGGAGCTAGTGTATTTTAAATTCAAGGCTGCAGTCACTATCTGTGGTGATTTTGGAGCCCAAGAAAATAAAGTCTGTCACTTTAGTCCAAGAAAATAAAGTCTGTCACAAACAGATTGTTTGTCCATCTATTTGCCATAAAGTGATAGGACCAGATGCCATGATCTTCATTTCTTGAATGCTTAGTTTTAAATCAGCTTTTTCACTCTCCTCTTTCACATCCATCAAGAGGCTCTTTAGTTCCTCTTTGCTTTCTGCCATAAGGGTGGTATCATGTGCATATCTGAAGTTGTTGCTATTCTTCCTGACAATCTTGATTTCAACCTGTGCTTCATCCAGATCGGCATTTTGCATGATGTACACTGCATATAAATTAAATAAGCAGGGCGAGAACATATAGCCTTGATGTACTCCTTTCCCAATTTGGAACCAGTCCACTGTTCCATGTCCAGTTCTAACTGTTGCTTCTTGTCCTGCATAAAGGTTTCACAGAAAGCAGGTAAGATGGTCTGGTATTTCCATCTCTTTCAGAATCTTCCAGTTTTCTGGGAGCCACGCAGTCAAAAGCTTTAGTGTAGTCAATGAAGCAGAAGTAGACGTGTTTCTGGAATTCCCTTGGTCTTTCTATGATACAACAGATGTTGGCAATTTGATCTCTGGAAATTCCTTGGTTCATGTATTGCTGAAGCCTAGGTAGGATTTTAATTCCAGCGTACCTTCTCCTTCTGCCTTCTATTTTTCACAGCAACAGGCTCGTTTCTAATGAGTTGTCTCTGCACATCATGTGGCCAAAGTACTGGAGCTTCAGCTTTGGCATCATCCCTTCCAATGAATACTCAGGGTTGATTTCCTTTAAGATTGACTGCTTTGAACTCCTTGGTGTCAAAGGGACTCTCAAGAGCCTTTTCCAGCACCACAGTTCAAAGGTGTCAATTCTTATTCTTTGACCCTCAGCCTTATTTATGGTCCAGCTCTCACCTCCATACATGACTATTTGGTCTTTTGTCAGTGAAGTGATATCTCTGCTTTTGAGTATGCTGTCCAGGTTTGTCATAGCTTTTCTTCCAAGGAGCTAGTGTATTTTAAATTCAAGGCTGCAGTCACTATCTGTGGTGATTTTGGAGCCCAAGAAAATAAAGTCTGTCACTTTAGTCCAAGAAAATAAAGTCTGTCACAAACAGATTGTTTGTCCATCTATTTGCCATAAAGTGATAGGACCAGATGCCATGATCTTCATTTCTTGAATGCTTAGTTTTAAATCAGCTTTTTCACTCTCCTCTTTCACATCCATCAAGAGGCTCTTTAGTTCCTCTTTGCTTTCTGCCATAAGGGTGGTATCATGTGCATATCTGAAGTTGTTGCTATTCTTCCTGACAATCTTGATTTCAACCTGTGCTTCATCCAGATCGGCATTTTGCATGATGTACACTGCATATAAATTAAATAAGCAGGGCGAGAACATATAGCCTTGATGTACTCCTTTCCCAATTTGGAACCAGTCCACTGTTCCATGTCCAGTTCTAACTGTTGCTTCTTGTCCTGCATAAAGGTTTCACAGAAAGCAGGTAAGATGGTCTGGTATTTCCATCTCTTTCAGAATCTTCCAGTTTTCTGGGAGCCACGCAGTCAAAAGCTTTAGTGTAGTCAATGAAGCAGAAGTAGACGTGTTTCTGGAATTCCCTTGGTCTTTCTATGATACAACAGATGTTGGCAATTTGATCTCTGGTTCCTCTGCCTTTTCTAAATCCAGCTGTACCTCTGGAAGCTCTTGGTTCATGTATTGCTGAAGCCTAGGTAGGAGGATTTTGAGCATTACTTTGCTAGCACGTGAAATAATGCAGTAGTTTGAACATTCTTTGGCATTGCTCTTCTTTAGGAATGGAATGAAAACTGACCTTTTCCAGTCCTAAGGCCACTGCTGAGCTTCCCAAATTTGCTGGCATATTGAGTATAGCACTTTAACAGCCTCATCCTTAATGTTTGAAATAGCTGTGTTGGAATTCTATCACTTCCACTAGCTTTGTTCGTAGTATTGCTTCCTAGGGCTCACTTGCTGTCGCACTCTAAGATGTCTGGCTTTAGGTGAGTGATCACACCGTTGTGGTCATCCAGTTCATTAATGTCTTTTTTTTTTTGTATATTTCTTCTGTGTATTCTTTCCACATCTTCTTACTATCTTCTGCTTCTGTTAGGTTCATACCACTTCTGTCCTTTATTGTGCCTATCTTTGCATGAAATGTTTTTCTAATTTTCTTGTATTTCTAGTTTTTCCCATCCTGCAGACTTCTTAGATTAGATTTCAGACTTCTTAGATTGTGTGACTCTTTTACAGAAAAGTTCTGTGCTTACTATAAGATGTGATGGGAAAACCTGAATGAATTTTTTGACCAATCCAATACTTTGCAATGTTGTCATTAAAAAGCAGAGAAAGGGGCTTCCCCTGGTGGTCCAGTGGGTAAGGACACCGCCTTGCAGTGCAAGGGGCGCCGGTTCGAGCCCTGGCCTGGGAAGATCCCATGTGCCGCGGAGCGGCTGGACTGATGTGTCCAATTACCGAGCCGGAGCTCTGGAGCGCATGCGCCCAGAGCCGGCACTCTGCAACGACAGACGCCACCATGATGGGAGGCCCACAGGAGCCAAAGAAGAAAGACGGATGAACAGAGAGAAACGAAAGACCAATAGAAGTGGCCCGCCTGCTCCCCTCCCTCCCCAACCAGACCCCCACCCAAAAATAAATAAATAAATAAATCTTTAAAAAAAAAAAAAAAGCAGAGAAAGTCTACTTCTGTTGTCCTGAATAGATGCATATTGAATTTTATCATTATTATTTACCCTGGTTATAAAGACTGGAATCCAGTCCCCTTGACCCCATGAAGCATTCATGTTTAGGGAACTTGCCTAGGCATGAATTTCTTTACACCTACTTCCAAGGATACAAGGAAGTGGGCGTAGGAGGATTCAACTATGATTTGATCAAACAATCTCCAAATCTCACTGGCTTACAACAGTGAAGGTCAATTCCTGTCCACTCAGAGTTGAATGGTTACTCTGGACAAGTGTTGTCATTGTTGTCCACACAGTGACCTCACTTCTGGTGTGATCACTTTCTGGAACACTGGTGGTGACCACAGCAGAGGAAAACTAGAGGAGAGGTGGGTCTCACATTTGCTAATAAATACTCCAGGCTAGAGGAGGCACTGATCACTGTGCTTAAAACTCATTATGTATGTGAGACTCTTTGCAACCCCGTGGACTGTAGCCCACCAGGCTCCCTTGTCTTTGGAATTTACCAGGCAAGAATACTGGTGTGGGTTGCCCTTTCCTCCTCCAGGAGATCTTCCTGACCCAGGGATCGAACCTGCATCTCCTGCATTAGCATTAGCGAGAACTCAGTGCAACAAGAATAGACCTGGTAGGTGCAACCTCACTGTATTCCAGGAAGGGAGATGAAGTCCACAGACGTGGCAGAGAGAGTGGGGGTGGAGAAGGGGCTACTCTTTGTGCTTCTGAAACAAAGATCCCAACAAGCCCAGGATGAAAGACAAGTGTGAACTGTGATCTGATCTCTGTGATATCTTGAAGGTATCCCTTCAAGAGTAGCTTTGTTAAAGAGCAAAACTCACTGTTTTAGAGAGAGCAGCTGTTAAGTAATGAGAGAGCGAAAGAGAAAAAGAAACTGTTACCGATCTTTAACCCCACATTTGTTCAAACCATGTTAATGTCAGAGTTCAGTAAAATCAGTCTTAAGAGGGTTACAAGAGAGTCCAGGTAGCAAGCGTTGACTTAATCTAGGACAGGTAATAGATTATTTATTTAGATTATAAAAACAGGCCGGCTGCCAGGCAAATTCAAGCATGGGAATGGGTTTGTACTGCACAGGGTCTCAGAAAAGAAAAAACCTCTGCTTCCTAGTATGGACCGCACCTCACCAGTTAGTCCTCATCCTCCTCCCTACTTTTGGTTATAAAGACTGGAATCCAGTCCCTTGACCCCATGAAGCATTCATGAGAACTTGCCTAGGCATGAATTTCTTTACACCTACTTCCAAGGATACAAGGAAGTGGGCGTAGGAGGATTCAACTATGATTTGATCAAACAATCTCCAAATCTCACTGGCTTACAACAGTGAAGGTCAATTCCTGTCCACTCAGAGTTGAATGGTTACTCTGGACAAGTGTTGTCATTGTTGTCCACACAGTGACCTCACTTCTGGTGTGATCACTTTCTGGAACACTGGTGGTGACCACAGCAGAGGAAAACTAGAGGAGAGGTGGGTCTCACATTTGCTAATAAATACTCCAGGCTAGAGGAGGCACTGATCACTGTGCTTAAAACTCATTATGTATGTGAGACTCTTTGCAACCCCGTGGACTGTAGCCCACCAGGCTCCCTTGTCTTTGGAATTTACCAGGCAAGAATACTGGTGTGGGTTGCCCTTTCCTCCTCCAGGAGATCTTCCTGACCCAGGGATCGAACCTGCATCTCCTGCATTAGCATTAGCGAGAACTCAGTGCAACAAGAATAGACCTGGTAGGTGCAACCTCACTGTATTCCAGGAAGGGAGATGAAGTCCACAGACGTGGCAGAGAGAGTGGGGGTGGAGAAGGGGCTACTCTTTGTGCTTCTGAAACAAAGATCCCAACAAGCCCAGGATGAAAGACAAGTGTGAACTGTGATCTGATCTCTGTGATATCTTGAAGGTATCCCTTCAAGAGTAGCTTTGTTAAAGAGCAAAACTCACTGTTTTAGAGAGAGCAGCTGTTAAGTAATGAGAGAGCGAAAGAGAAAAAGAAACTGTTACCGATCTTTAACCCCACATTTGTTCAAACCATGTTAATGTCAGAGTTCAGTAAAATCAGTCTTAAGAGGGTTACAAGAGAGTCCAGGTAGCAAGCGTTGACTTAATCTAGGACAGGTAATAGATTATTTATTTAGATTATAAAAACAGGCCGGCTGCCAGGCAAATTCAAGCATGGGAATGGGTTTGTACTGCACAGGGTCTCAGAAAAGAAAAAACCTCTGCTTCCTAGTATGGACCGCACCTCACCAGTTAGTCCTCATCCTCCTCCCTCATTAGTTCCACCAGACTCGACTTTGTTCACTTATGTGTACTTACGCCCTCCGAGGTCATTTGGTTCTGTGCTCTCCGACTCAGAGGAATAAATGGCTTGGGTGTATCTCAGTCAATTCGTCATAAATCAATTTAATGTTAGTCTACTTTTTGGTGAGATAGTTGAGCAGCAACAATTTTAGATTATAGTCCTTTACAAGGTCATTGGGTGAGCTAAACTATATATATGACCCATCTGCTGTATTTAAGAGGCTTCTTGAGATACATTCCTTTCTTTATCATGAAGAGGTGGCTGAAAGGAATGTCTTGTTACAAATATAATCCTAAACTACAGCTGGTCGATGATAATGCATGAATGGGTAAATATTAATCAGATTATTAACACAGACTACTAAATTAGAGTAAATTGTACTTACTAAATTATAAATTATAATCCAGACTATTATTAATCAAGAATTTCTAGAAATAGAAATATATAGCACACTTATAAGGGGCACAGCTTGGAAGGATAATAACACGGAGTTTGAATCTCTAAATCCAATGCAAACCAACATGTAGGCACCCTACAAGGTTAATATCCCAAGACAGTGCACATTTTCTCAATTATTCTCTCAATCTAAATTTGTTCTTTATTTGAGAAAGAGGTATAACCTCACAGTGTATTGCTTTTGATTAGCTAAAACAGCTTTTTCAATAGGACGATTCGTTCTCCACTGGATGACAATCAATCCTGATAAACTGTCTCAGTTTCTCAGGAACGGATTCTGTTCTCAACCCCAAAATTGAAGGTATCCCTTCAAGAGTAGCTTTGTTAAAGAGCAAAACTCACTGTTTTAGAGAGCAGCTGTTAAGTAATGAGAGAGCGAAAGAGAAAAAGAAACTGTTACCGATCTTTAACCCCACATTTGTTCAAACCATGTTAATGTCAGAGTTCAGTAAAATCAGTCTTAAGAGGGTTACAAGAGAGTCCAGGTAGCAAGCGTTGACTTAATCTAGGACAGGTAATAGATTATTTATTTAGATTATAAAAACAGGCCGGCTGCCAGGCAAATTCAAGCATGGGAATGGGTTTGTACTGCACAGGGTCTCAGAAAAGAAAAAACCTCTGCTTCCTAGTATGGACCGCACCTCACCAGTTAGTCCTCATCCTCCTCCCTCATTAGTTCCACCAGACTCGACTTTGTTCACTTATGTGTACTTACGCCCTCCGAGGTCATTTGGTTCTGTGCTCTCCGACTCAGAGGAATAAATGGCTTGGGTGTATCTCAGTCAATTCGTCATAAATCAATTTAATGTTAGTCTACTTTTTGGTGAGATAGTTGAGCAGCAACAATTTTAGATTATAGTCCTTTACAAGGTCATTGGGTGAGCTAAACTATATATATGACCCATCTGCTGTATTTAAGAGGCTTCTTGAGATACATTCCTTTCTTTATCATGAAGAGGTGGCTGAAAGGAATGTCTTGTTACAAATATAATCCTAAACTACAGCTGGTCGATGATAATGCATGAATGGGTAAATATTAATCAGATTATTAACACAGACTACTAAATTAGAGTAAATTGTACTTACTAAATTATAAATTATAATCCAGACTATTATTAATCAAGAATTTCTAGAAATAGAAATATATAGCACACTTATAAGGGGCACAGCTTGGAAGGATAATAACACGGAGTTTGAATCTCTAAATCCAATGCAAACCAACATGTAGGCACCCTACAAGGTTAATATCCCAAGACAGTGCACATTTTCTCAATTATTCTCTCAATCTAAATTTGTTCTTTATTTGAGAAAGAGGTATAACATCACAGTGTATTGCTTTTGATTAGCTAAAACAGCTTTTTCAATAGGACGATTCGTTCTCCACTGGATGACAATCAATCCTGATAAACTGTCCCAGTTTCTCAGAATTGTCAAACCGATGAGTAATTCTGGCTGTGGAATGGGCAAGTGCTTCAACAGGTTTTTTCTGAGTTATCCTGAAAATTTCCCTGCATGTGTCATGGCTTTTTTCCCAGGATTTTGTTCCAGATCACATTGGCTATTTATCTCCAGATTTGTAGAACCTGAATTGTAGAACATTTAATACTTCATTTCTTCCAATGCAAAAGCTGTACAAGAATTTTGCATTTTGTAACACTTATAGAAAAAATATTGTAAAATTATTCTGAGTTTCATTTAAGACTAAAAGCCAGAGAGATGAAGGAAATTAATAACCAATTTTTTGTGTGTTAAAGTAAAATGAAGCAAACCAAAAAAGCAAATGAACTGTCTGGAGGCCTGGTTTCTTGAAACGCTAGGCAGTGAATCATACAGACTTTGTGAGCTTTGACATTTATCATCCTGGAGGACAGCTCACAACCACAGAATCCTACACATGTCACATTCATACTAATTATGATCCTCATAAACTTAGTAAATGAGTGATGCTTTGCACACAGTCTTTATTTCCCATGTGAAGGTTTTAACTTTAAAAGATGAAATGTAACAGAGTGATAATAGCAGAGCTGCATTATCTCCAAAGTGATGAATTTGACCAATTCTTCAAGTTACCAGATAAGAAAAATGCAATTAAAAAGGCTAAGATATTTTGAAAGGTCACTCGTCTCTGACTTTTGCTTCAAAATTTATGATTTTAAGGAATCTAAATTATAAATTATATTTTTCCAGACTATTATTAATCAAGAATTTCTAGAAATAGAAATATATAGCACACTTATAAGGCACAGCTTGGAAGGATAATAACACGGAGTTTGAATCTCTAAATCCAATGCAAACCAACATGTAGGCACCCTACAAGGTTAATATCCCAAGACAGTGCACATTTTCTCAATTATTCTCTCAATCTAAATTTGTTCTTTATTTGAGAAAGAGGTATAACATCACAGTGTATTGCTTTTGATTAGCTAAAACAGCTTTTTCAATAGGACGATTCGTTCTCCACTGGATGACAATCAATCCTGATAAACTGTCCCAGTTTCTCAGAATTGTCAAACCGATGAGTAATTCTGGCTGTGGAATGGGCAAGTGCTTCAACAGGTTTTTTCTGAGTTATCCTGAAAATTTCCCTGCATGTGTCATGGCTTTTTTCCCAGGATTTTGTTCCAGATCACATTGGCTATTTATCTCCAGATTTGTAGAACCTGAATTGTAGAACATTTAATACTTCATTTCTTCCAATGCAAAAGCTGTACAAGAATTTTGCATTTTGTAACACTTATAGAAAAAATATTGTAAAATTATTCTGAGTTTCATTTAAGACTAAAAGCCAGAGAGATGAAGGAAATTAATAACCAATTTTTTGTGTGTTAAAGTAAAATGAAGCAAACCAAAAAAGCAAATGAACTGTCTGGAGGCCTGGTTTCTTGAAACGCTAGGCAGTGAATCATACAGACTTTGTGAGCTTTGACATTTATCATCCTGGAGGACAGCTCACAACCACAGAATCCTACACATGTCACATTCATACTAATTATGATCCTCATAAACTTAGTAAATGAGTGATGCTTTGCACACAGTCTTTATTTCCCATGTGAAGGTTTTAACTTTAAAAGATGAAATGTAACAGAGTGATAATAGCAGAGCTGCATTATCTCCAAAGTGATGAATTTGACCAATTCTTCAAGTTACCAGATAAGAAAAATGCAATTAAAAAGGCTAAGATATTTTGAAAGGTCACTCGTCGTCTCTGACTTTTGCTTCAATTATGGGAGCTTTACTGTCATCTTTTCTATAGGACATAACTTTTAACACTTAAACGAACCTCTGAAATCTAGATGCTGCTGGAAACACTTCTTAGGTGCACACTGTTAAGTTATGACATTTGTTAATACACTAATTTTTTTGTGACCTGCTCAAGGAAAGTTGAATTATATTTGTGACCTCTCTCTTGTGTATTTTTGCACTGCAAGTTTTATATTTCTAGAACATCACCTTTATTATACAAATACACCTTTCCATTTCATTTTTTTTTCCTCTCAAGATCTGAGGCTTTCATATTTAACTGCAACCAGAAATCAGGAAGACAGGTATAGCTTGTCTGATGTTTGTTTCCAACACTGATTTTAGGACCAAATTCTTTATTCCCTTGGCAAAGGGAAAGTTTTGCATCAGATTTTATCTGTGTGTGTCGGAGGGGAGGGTATCATGGTATGATTGTAGGATTTATGTGAATACAGCAAAGGGAATTTAAGACATTAAACAGGGTAAAATTGGCTCGAAGTTGTATATATACCTTTAGTTTTTAAACTTAGTTTGATGTCAAATCTTCTGTATTATGTCATTTATAAAATTTTTGAACTTTATAATTTGATCATACACTTTCTCCAAATTCTGCCACCACATTTAAGAATTTATGCCATTCCCCTGTCTCTATGTCAACTACAGAGGACCTGCTTGGTAACTTTTAAATTCAGCTTAATGAGACCTAGTAAGCCTACTAATTGTAGGCACTAACATCAAATAAAGAACCAGAGATACCTATCAATTTCTATTCTTACTGTGGGATCCACCTATAGTTAGGAATTACTTATTTACTGAAGACAGAAAAGACAGTAATAAAATCTAATAATATTCATATGTATAATATCTATTGATTTTAAAAGAAAGGGTAGGAATCTAATTAGTGATAATGCTTTGCACACAGTCTTTATTTCCCATGTGAAGGTTTTAACTTTAAAAGATGAAATGTAACAGAGTGATAATAGCAGAGCTGCATTATCTCCAAAGTGATGAATTTGACCAATTCTTCAAGTTACCAGATAAGAAAAATGCAATTAAAAAGGCTAAGATATTTTGAAAGGTCACTCGTCTTTTGACTTTTCTTCAATTATGGGAGCTTTACTGTCATCTTTTCTATAGGACATAACTTTTAACACTTAAACGAACCTCTGAAATCTAGATGCTGCTGGAAACACTTCTTAGGTGCACACTGTTAAGTTATGACATTTGTTAATACACTAATTTTTTTGTGACCTGCTCAAGGAAAGTTGAATTATATTTGTGACCTCTCTCTTGTGTATTTTTGCACTGCAAGTTTTATATTTCTAGAACATCACCTTTATTATACAAATACACCTTTCCATTTCATTTTTTTTTCCTCTCAAGATCTGAGGCTTTCATATTTAACTGCAACCAGAAATCAGGAAGACAGGTATAGCTTGTCTGATGTTTGTTTCCAACACTGATTTTAGGACCAAATTCTTTATTCCCTTGGCAAAGGGAAAGTTTTGCATCAGATTTTATCTGTGTGTGTCGGAGGGGAGGGTATCATGGTATGATTGTAGGATTTATGTGAATACAGCAAAGGGAATTTAAGACATTAAACAGGGTAAAATTGGCTCGAAGTTGTATATATACCTTTAGTTTTTAAACTTAGTTTGATGTCAAATCTTCTGTATTATGTCATTTATAAAATTTTTGAACTTTATAATTTGATCATACACTTTCTCCAAATTCTGCCACCACATTTAAGAATTTATGCCATTCCCCTGTCTCTATGTCAACTACAGAGGACCTGCTTGGTAACTTTTAAATTCAGCTTAATGAGACCTAGTAAGCCTACTAATTGTAGGCACTAACATCAAATAAAGAACCAGAGATACCTATCAATTTCTATTCTTACTGTGGGATCCACCTATAGTTAGGAATTACTTATTTACTGAAGACAGAAAAGACAGTAATAAAATCTAATAATATTCATATGTATAATATCTATTGATTTTAAAAGAAAGGGTAGGAATAAATTATTTTAAAATTGTTGTTTCTTTTTCCTTTCTCTCTTTTCCCTACGTGCACAAAACATTTAACAAAACTATTAACATATTTAAGAAAATACTTTTAAATTAACCTAAATACATTACATCAAATACTATATTATAAAGTCAAACATGAATAATTATTGTGTTATGTTAATGAATTAAAATGAGCTCACTTGCATCATATTTGTACTGAACTTGAAGTAATTTTCGTTAACTATACTTTGAATAGATAATTCAAATATTTTTTCAAAGTTTTTTTTTTCTTGACTTGGACCATTTTTGTCTTTATTCCATGTGTCACAATACTGCTCTATTTTATGTTTTGGTTTTTAGGCCAAAAACACGTGGGATCTTAGCTCCCTCACCAGTGACAGACCTCTCACCCCCTGTATTGGAAGGTGAAGTCTCAACCACTGGACCTCCAGGGAAGTCCCGATATTAGAATCTCATATACAAATAGTGAGAATCAAAACACTATTGACAGTAATAGTTATCAATAGGAAAATGTGATTACTGTACAATCCTTCTCCCTGTCTAATTATTGCTAATACTTATAACTTAATCTTCTTTAAAACAGAAGGATAGTGTTCTTTTTAAAAGAATGAGAAATAGAAAAGACAATAGTGAATACAAATACTTCATTTTCCTTCCCATACCCTGTCTTTTCAGTGCAATGCTATATAGATCTTTACGTTCCCACATAATCATGGTATCCAGTCATAAATATTACAGTCAGATTTATATTTTCTGGCCATCGTAATTACATAAAGCTGATGACTTTATGAAGAATAAAGCTTAAGCTATTGTTATATTTTCTAAGGACCAATACTTTCACTGTACTGTAAGATATATATATATATTATATATATGTGATATTTAAAATCATTTGCATTAATATGGTGATTCTTTGGGCAGTATAGATTCTTCATAAGTAAAAAATAGTTCAATTGAGTTTTTACACTCTCTTTGCAATGGATGAAAAAATGGCATATTCTTGCTTTTCACGTTAACTACTAAGTGAAGTTTAAAAACTCACATTGTCTTTAAATATCTGCATAACTTTTACTCTGTAGGCCTATATCATGTACTGATTTAGGCTCTGATGATAAAAATATGTAAAAGATAGTTTGTCCTCTCAAAAAGCTACCTCCTGATGGGTTTCACAGAAAGACTGAATAGGTGAAGATATCACTGTACACACAGATCTTCCTGGAGTTCCCTAGAGCAATTTTTTCTAGAATCACAGTTTACAAGTTAAAATTATATTTTGTCCCTCTTATGATTTTCTCTATTCCTACCCATCCTTATACTGAACAAAAAAATACTGAATAATTCTCTCATTGCCAAGATCTTAACAAGGTATTAGTATAAATTAAACATATATTCAAAATAGTTCAATGACAAATACTACTCTCTTTCACCCCTGCTTAAAATCTAATTCTCCCAAGGAGGATTGCTTTTCCACATCTTAAAAAAAAAAACATCACAAAATGGGAATCTCAAAGAACTTGTGAGAAGGACTTGGGGGTGAGTGGGTCTAGGCTGTAATTAAGCTGTCTGACCTTTTCTTGTACATGGAGCAGAGAGCCTTAGAGAAGAAAAGAGAGAAGACACTCTGAATATGCATGTCCATTTCCAGCTGGAGGAGGGCCAACCACAAACACATCTTCCTTCCTCTGCTTTCTGGACTTTCTTTTCCTCTTTGAAGAAATATCTCTGATCTGCTTCCCTATCTATATGTAGTTCACTCCTTGAAATCTGAAGCCTGTGTGTCCCTGGTTAAAAATCTGCAAGTTCTGACTTTTTGACAATTCGATGTGGCTGTCAGAAACATGTCAAAGTTAACATGTTCAACCACAGAACTATTACCTCTCCAGCCTTTCCCATGAATAATTATTGCCATTACATGCCCAATTACCCACCAAAGGCTACTTTTGACTCCTGCTTTTCTCTTAATCCTCAAAGTTCAGTTCATAAGCAAATCCTGTCTATTTCATCTTCAAATAGACTGTCTCAAAAAAAAATCCACATCTTTTCAATTTCATCTGCTACTCTTCATCCCTGCTGGTACCACTCTAGTCAGACCATCCTCTTCTCTGAACTGTCATTTTCTTGGTAGTACTTCTGCTTTTGTTTTTACCTCTTCTATCTGATATTCACATGGAAATGAGAGTGACCACCCTCTTAATAAAATCATTCCCAAGTGCATCCCAAAGAAGCTTTATCCTTACCAAGTTCTATAAAACCCTCCATGATATAGCTCTATGATCCCCACCATTTTTCCTCATTTACTCTCCTCTAAATACTCAGTTAGGGAGTGTTCCTAAAGTTTTATAACTTTGAAAAATCGCTGGCAATAGGATGCATTGTCACCCTCTTCTGGCCCACCTAGTGCAGGCACTGCAGAAATCCCAGGTTGTTCCAAGCTCCAAGAAATGAATCACAATTGGTATTAGTATAAATTAAACATATATTCAAAATAGTTCAATGACAAATACTACTCTCTTTCACCCCTGCTTAAAATCTAATTCTCCCAAGGAGGATTGCTTTTCCACATCTTAAAAAAAAAAACATCACAAAATGGGAATCTCAAAGAACTTGTGAGAAGGACTTGGGGGTGAGTGGGTCTAGGCTGTAATTAAGCTGTCTGACCTTTTCTTGTACATGGAGCAGAGAGCCTTAGAGAAGAAAAGAGAGAAGACACTCTGAATATGCATGTCCATTTCCAGCTGGAGGAGGGCCAACCACAAACACATCTTCCTTCCTCTGCTTTCTGGACTTTCTTTTCCTCTTTGAAGAAATATCTCTGATCTGCTTCCCTATCTATATGTAGTTCACTCCTTGAAATCTGAAGCCTGTGTGTCCCTGGTTAAAAATCTGCAAGTTCTGACTTTTTGACAATTCGATGTGGCTGTCAGAAACATGTCAAAGTTAACATGTTCAACCACAGAACTATTACCTCTCCAGCCTTTCCCATGAATAATTATTGCCATTACATGCCCAATTACCCACCAAAGGCTACTTTTGACTCCTGCTTTTCTCTTAATCCTCAAAGTTCAGTTCATAAGCAAATCCTGTCTATTTCATCTTCAAATAGACTGTCTCAAAAAAAAAAAATCCACATCTTTTCAATTTCATCTGCTACTCTTCATCCCTGCTGGTACCACTCTAGTCAGACCATCCTCTTCTCTGAACTGTCATTTTCTTGGTAGTACTTCTGCTTTTGTTTTTACCTCTTCTATCTGATATTCACATGGAAATGAGAGTGACCACCCTCTTAATAAAATCATTCCCAAGTGCATCCCAAAGAAGCTTTATCCTTACCAAGTTCTATAAAACCCTCCATGATATAGCTCTATGATCCCCACCATTTTTCCTCATTTACTCTCCTCTAAATACTCAGTTAGGGAGTGTTCCTAAAGTTTTATAACTTTGAAAAATCGCTGGCAATAGGATGCATTGTCACCCTCTTCTGGCCCACCTAGTGCAGGCACTGCAGAAATCCCAGGTTGTTCCAAGCTCCAAGAAATGAATCACAGGGGTTTTCTTGCTTTGGGCTATTATATGCCTGATTTATGACACTGTCGAGGCCAGTGCAAAAGGAAATTCAGAGAGGAATCTGAGGGCTATAGTTCACAAGGTGCTGGCTCAACTACATGCTCTGAGATTTTCTATTTTGAGTCTTACTTGACCTATTTCCAAGCTCTTTCTTATCTCCAGAAGATGTACTGGCACAGAGCATGGACAAAACACTTAGCGATGATCATAAATTAGTGATTTATGATTTCTTCCTCCCTGTCTGATAATCCCCTATTGTTCTCCTGAATTTAATTTTGTTTCTCTCCTTTCTAGATTTTGACAGTAGGAGATGGTGGATGTTTCCACGGCAAGATTTTCAGGCATCTGAGGGTTCTTTTGTGAGGCTGAGAACAGCAGATCTTAAGAGCCATGGTTTTAGACTTCTATTCTCTCTCTTTTTTTTTAATTATATGTGTTGGTGCATTTTTTTAAAAAACATTTATTTATTTATTTTTGGGGGGGTGGGGTGGGGAGGGAGAGGGATGGGCGGGCCACTTCTATTGGTCTTTCAGTTATCTATTTTCATCCATCTTTGTTCTTTGGCCCGTGTGGGCCTCCCATTGCAGTGGCCTCTGTTGGCGCAGAGCACCGGCTCTGGGTGCATGCGCCCCAGAGCTCCGGCTCGGTAATTGGACACATCAGTCCAGCCGCTCCACCGCACGTGGGATCTTCCCAGGCCAGGAATCCAACCGGCGCCCCTTGCACTGCAAGGCAGTGTCCTTACCCACTGGACTACCAGGGAAGCCCTAGACTTCTATTCTTAAATCCAATATGAGCCCTTTGACCTTTGCCTTTCCAAATCACAAAACTGGGATTGCATTTTTTCAAGAGATTTTCTACTCTTCTGAATGATCTCATTCAATAGGAAAATTCTTGCTTCTTCTGGAGCTTCAGCATTTGTCATCCTGAATTCTAATGTATGTAACTGCTACACATAACCTGTGCCTTAACTATCACAAAGCCTGAGATATGATAATTACCAACTCTTAAGATAACTATTTGATAATCAATTCTTTTCCATCAGTCAGAACTAAATCTGCTATCACATTTCCAGTGTCTCTACAATCTGAGAGACAGACTTCATATACATCTGTGTGTGTAACTGAGCTTATAATTGAAGATGTATTCCTTCCCTGAGATCACAATAAAATGAATGCCTGTAAAAAAAAATTTCTTGTAAAAAAAGTCATCTCAGATCTTTGTTTCTCCTTACAAAAGAACCTCACATCTCCATTGTATTTCTTTTTAATTTATTGCTTTCTTCATTTCTATTTCCTCCACCCAAACCTTCATGCTCTCCTAATTCTGCCTTAATCTTTGTATCCAGATGCCTTTATGCTGTGCCTCATAGATCCATTTCCTTAAATGGATCATTAAGTGTCCCCACTTTCTAGATAACAACTTATAGAATAAATGAGCATTCATTTCTGTTTAGCTCAGGGAGGAAAATCTATGAGCAAACTGGCAATTTCGTTTACAAATGGACCATGGAACTTCAACTATTACTCAGAGTCATTGAGATATTTATACATATATAAATAAGCACTTAATCTTATAAGCAGATTTACAACTTTCACTTGGACAATATTTTATAAAACACTACTTAATCTGAACCATTTAGAAAAATACAATTACGTGTTAATAAAAGTAAACCTTACTTTTGAAAGACAACCATTCATAATAAGGATGAGTGAGCACTGCTAAATATCAAGTTCTTTTGATAGTGACATTTTTAATGATAAAATATCCTGCCATCAATTTTTATGTATTTAGATACTTTAATTGAATAATTGAGTCAGAGATACAATTCATAGTAAGGGATCAAAGGAGCCATGGCAGCACATTTACAATTTACTTGGCATGGTGGGAAGATAGCATCAAATAGACAAGAAAAGTTAATATGATTTTATTACATTAATATACATCATTGTAATGAAAAGAATAGTGAAGCTTTTTGGAGGCCAGATACAATGACTTAGTTTAGATAGTAGAGCTTTCTTTCTTGGAAGTCATTTAGGAAAAAAAAATACTTTTTTGCTGCTATGCTGCTAAATGGATAAAAAGAGCTTCCTATATTTTATTTTAGCACCTCTTTAACAAAAAAATACTGAGGGCTTCCCTGGTGGTCCAGTGGGTAAGGATACTGCCTTGCACTGCAAGGAGCGCCGGTTGGATCCCTGGCCTGGGAAGATCCCACGTGCTGCGGAGCGGCTGGACTGATGTGTCCAATTACTGAGCCGGAGCTCTGGAGCGCATGCGCCCAGAGCCTGCACTCTGCGACAACAGAGGCCACTGTGATGGGAGGCCCACACGGGCCAAAGAACAAAGATGGATGAAAATGGACAAATGAAAGACCAATAGAAGTGGCCCGCCTGCTCCCCTCCCTCCCCACCCCATTAAAAAAAAAACAAAAAAGGGCTTCCCCTGGTGGTCCAGTGGGTAAGGACACCGCCTTGCAGTGCAAGGGGTGCAGCTTCAATCCCTGGGCTGGGAAGATCCCACGTGCAGCGGAGCGGCTGGACCGATGTGTCCAATTACCAAGCCGGAGCTCTGGGGTGCATGCGCCCAGAGCCGGTGCTCTGTGACAACAGAGGCCACCGCGATGGGAGGCCCACAGGAGCCAAGAACAAAGACGGATGAAAATAGAGAAATGGAAGACCAATAGAAGTGGCCCGCCCGTCCCCCTCCCTCCCCACCCCACTCCCCAAAAAGATAAATAAATAAAAAATAATAAAAAATAAAAATCAAAAAAAAATACTGAATCTTTTACAAACCTCATAAAGGAAATAGTTTTATTTTAATTCTGGCAGCTTAGCACAGACTAAAATATTAAGTATTAGATAAGCTTTTCTTTTTATTGACCTATGATTGCTCAAAAGCCAAAGGAAACACACATATACAGAAAAATAAATATCAAAAGTTCTTTTGAAAGACAACCTTTAAAAGATGACATGCTAAATATCAAGTTCTTTTGATAGTGACATTTTAATGATAAAATATCCTGCCATCAATTTTTATGTATTTAGATACTTTAATTGAATAATTGAGTCAGAGATACAATTCATAGTAAGGGATCAAAGGAGCCATGGCAGCACATTTACAATTTACTTGGCATGGTGGGAAGATAGCATCAAATAGACAAGAAAAGTTAATATGATTTTATTACATTAATATACATCATTGTAATGAAAAGAATAGTGAAGCTTTTTGGAGGCCAGATACAATGACTTAGTTTAGATAGTAGAGCTTTCTTTCTTGGAAGTCATTTGGAAAAAAAAATACTTTTTTGCTGCTATGCTGCTAAATGGATAAAAAGAGCTTCCTATATTTTATTTTAGCACCTCTTTAACAAAAAAATACTGAGGGCTTCCCTGGTGGTCCAGTGGGTAAGGATACTGCCTTGCACTGCAAGGAGCGCCGGTTGGATCCCTGGCCTGGGAAGATCCCACGTGCTGCGGAGCGGCTGGACTGATGTGTCCAATTACTGAGCCGGAGCTCTGGAGCGCATGCGCCCAGAGCCTGCACTCTGCGACAACAGAGGCCACTGTGATGGGAGGCCCACACGGGCCAAAGAACAAAGATGGATGAAAATGGACAAATGAAAGACCAATAGAAGTGGCCCGCCTGCTCCCCTCCCTCCCCACCCCATTAAAAAAAAAACAAAAAAGGGCTTCCCCTGGTGGTCCAGTGGGTAAGGACACCGCCTTGCAGTGCAAGGGGTGCAGCTTCAATCCCTGGGCTGGGAAGATCCCACGTGCAGCGGAGCGGCTGGACCGATGTGTCCAATTACCAAGCCGGAGCTCTGGGGTGCATGCGCCCAGAGCCGGTGCTCTGTGACAACAGAGGCCACCGCGATGGGAGGCCCACAGGAGCCAAGAACAAAGACGGATGAAAATAGAGAAATGGAAGACCAATAGAAGTGGCCCGCCCGTCCCCCTCCCTCCCCACCCCACTCCCCAAAAAGATAAATAAATAAAAAATAATAAAAAATAAAAATCAAAAAAAAATACTGAATCTTTTACAAACCTCATAAAGGAAATAGTTTTATTTTAATTCTGGCAGCTTAGCACAGACTAAAATATTAAGTATTAGATAAGCTTTTCTTTTTATTGACCTATGATTGCTCAAAAGCCAAAGGAAACACACATATACAGAAAAATAAATACTTGATTTCACCCAGAGTGTAAGACTATGGGCATTTTCTTACAATACTTGCAAGAGTATAATTGCTATAAATTTTTTTGGAGGGAAATTTGGTAATATAGATGAATGCATACAGCCATCAACACAGCAAATCCAGTTCTAAGAATTTATACTAATAATAAAAAATGTATGTAGAATTATATATGTGTGTGTATTGTATATATGTGTACACATATATATTCATGTATATAACAGTCATCATATAAATGTTCATTATTGCATTAGTCCTAATAGAGAGTGAGTAGATTACTATGACACATCTATACAACGGATTCTCTGTCCATGGAACACTTTCAAATTTTCATACAATGGATTCACGTTCTGCCCTTTATATACCCTATAGATTTAACTTACATGCATGTTTGATATACTTCTAAATATTTAAAAATCTATAGATAATAAATTCTATAGTGCATAGTAGTGTTACTGATGGTTAAATAATTGGGGATCATAACACAAATTGCAAATAAGAGATATCATTGTTTCATAGAATTTTTTCCTTTATCGATTTCTCTGTTTCATAAGTTTTTCCTGCCTTGATTATATGTTTCTTTAAAAATTGGTAATAAATACAGATCTTCCTCAATGTATAGTAGGATTACATCCAGATAAACCTTTTGTAATTTGAAAATAATCTTAAGTCGAAAATGCATTTAATACACAAAACCTAAGGAGTCAGACACAACTGAGTGACTAAGTACATGAGCATTAGAGTTTAGTCCAGCCTACCTGAAACATATTCAGAACACTTAGTGGGCAAAACCATCTAACCCAAACCCTGTGTGTTCTGATGGTCAGTTGTGTCCAAGTCTCTGTAACCCCACTCCCAAAAAAGATAAATAAATAAATTAAACAAATAAAAATCAAAAAAAAATACTGAATCTTTTACAAACCTCATAAAGGAAATAGTTTTATTTTAATTCTGGCAGCTTAGCACAGACTAAAATATTAAGTATTAGATAAGCTTTTCTTTTTATTGACCTATGATTGCTCAAAAGCCAAAGGAAACACACATATACAGAAAAATAAATACTTGATTTCACCCAGAGTGTAAGACTATGGGCATTTTCTTACAATACTTGCAAGAGTATAATTGCTATAAATTTTTTTGGAGGGAAATTTGGTAATATAGATGAATGCATACAGCCATCAACACAGCAAATCCAGTTCTAAGAATTTATACTAATAATAAAAAATGTATGTAGAATTATATATGTGTGTGTATTGTATATATGTGTACACATATATATTCATGTATATAACAGTCATCATATAAATGTTCATTATTGCATTAGTCCTAATAGAGAGTGAGTAGATTACTATGACACATCTATACAACGGATTCTCTGTCCATGGAACACTTTCAAATTTTCATACAATGGATTCACGTTCTGCCCTTTATATACCCTATAGATTTAACTTACATGCATGTTTGATATACTTCTAAATATTTAAAAATCTATAGATAATAAATTCTATAGTGCATAGTAGTGTTACTGATGGTTAAATAATTGGGGATCATAACACAAATTGCAAATAAGAGATATCATTGTTTCATAGAATTTTTTCCTTTATCGATTTCTCTGTTTCATAAGTTTTTCCTGCCTTGATTATATGTTTCTTTAAAAATTGGTAATAAATACAGATCTTCCTCAATGTATAGTAGGATTACATCCAGATAAACCTTTTGTAATTTGAAAATAATCTTAAGTCGAAAATGCATTTAATACACAAAACCTAAGGAGTCAGACACAACTGAGTGACTAAGTACATGAGCATTAGAGTTTAGTCCAGCCTACCTGAAACATATTCAGAACACTTAGTGGGCAAAACCATCTAACCCAAACCCTGTGTGTTCTGATGGTCAGTTGTGTCCAACTCTCTGTAACCCCATGGGCTATAGTCCGCCAAGCCCCTCTGTCCATGAGATTCTCCAGGCAAAAATATTGGAGTGGGTTGCCATTTCCTCCTCCAGGGGATCTTCCTGACATTTTATAATAAAATGTTGAATAGCTCATGCAATTTATTGAAACCTGTACTGAAAGGAGAAAACAGAATGGTTGTCTGGGTACAGGAGGGTTGTGAGCGTATCAGTTGTTTACCTCCCTAACCATATGGCTGACAGGATCTGCAGCTGCCACTCCCCAGCATCCTGAGAGCAGATATGACACAACACTGGCCCAAGAAAAGATCACAGTTCAAAGCTGGAAGTGTGGCTTCTGCTGAATGTCTCTCACTGACACACCATATGAAAGTTAAAAAAATCATACAGCAAACCATTGGAAAACAGCGGCCAACTGTAAATACTACTGAAAAAGATCTGGCAAAACTAAATAATGAAACATATGCATATGAGGGCACATATGTGTATGCCCATTTAGTACACTTACCTTTGGTAAGGAAGCTCGTGATCCTGAACTCTGTGTGGTCATGGTCAGCACAGTGGTTATTCCCAAGGCTACGCGGGCTGGGGCAGCATCCATGTTGATCCAGAAGGAGACCCAGGAGAGAATGACAATCTAGTACAGCTTAGCCTTTGCGTAAGGAAGCGTGATTTCTTATGATCTCTTTTTAAAAGATAATAAATTCTATAGTGCATAGTAGTGTTACTGATGGTTAAATAATTGGGGATCATAACACAAATTGCAAATAAGAGATATCATTGTTTCATAGAATTTTTTCCTTTATCGATTTCTCTGTTTCATAAGTTTTTCCTGCCTTGATTATATGTTTCTTTAAAAATTGGTAATAAATACAGATCTTCCTCAATGTATAGTAGGATTACATCCAGATAAACCTTTTGTAATTTGAAAATAATCTTAAGTCGAAAATGCATTTAATACACAAAACCTAAGGAGTCAGACACAACTGAGTGACTAAGTACATGAGCATTAGAGTTTAGTCCAGCCTACCTGAAACATATTCAGAACACTTAGTGGGCAAAACCATCTAACCCAAACCCTGTGTGTTCTGATGGTCAGTTGTGTCCAACTCTCTGTAACCCCATGGGCTATAGTCCGCCAAGCCCCTCTGTCCATGAGATTCTCCAGGCAAAAATATTGGAGTGGGTTGCCATTTCCTCCTCCAGGGGATCTTCCTGACATTTTATAATAAAATGTTGAATAGCTCATGCAATTTATTGAAACCTGTACTGAAAGGAGAAAACAGAATGGTTGTCTGGGTACAGGAGGGTTGTGAGCGTATCAGTTGTTTACCTCCCTAACCATATGGCTGACAGGATCTGCAGCTGCCACTCCCCAGCATCCTGAGAGCAGATATGACACAACACTGGCC
This sequence comes from Tragulus kanchil, assembly GCA_022376925.1. NCBI lineage: Eukaryota > Metazoa > Chordata > Mammalia > Artiodactyla > Tragulidae > Tragulus > Tragulus kanchil. The sequence continues at coordinate 138,136,246 of JAIOJX010000023.1, forward strand.
CAAGAAAAGATCACAGTTCAAAGCTGGAAGTGTGGCTTCTGCTGAATGTCTCTCACTGACACACCATATGAAAGTTAAAAAAATCATACAGCAAACCATTGGAAAACAGCGGCCAACTGTAAATACTACTGAAAAAGATCTGGCAAAACTAAATAATGAAACATATGCATATGAGGGCACATATGTGTGTATGCCCATTTAGTACACTTACCTTTGGTAAGGAAGCTCGTGATCCTGAACTCTGTGTGGTCATGGTCAGCACAGTGGTTATTCCCAAGGCTACGCGGGCTGGGGCAGCATCCATGTTGATCCAGAAGGAGACCCAGGAGAGAATGACAATCAGGAGGCTGGGAATGTACATCTGGATCAGATAGTAGCCCATTTGTCGTTCAAGATGGAATCGCACTTCTATACACGTAAACTTTCCTAATTGGTTGTGAAATAAATGCAGCAATTGGGTAAAAACAGGTCTTTGCACTTGCATCAAATGTCACAATGTTGTTTTCATAATAATTTGGCCCTAAACATTTCTGTTAAAATGAAATGGGATCCTAAATTATATATGCAAACTATTTTCTGAAAAATATATTTTTTTATTTTTCTGTTGGCATCTAGAAGCAATGTCATAGGAAAGTTTGTTATGTCAGGAAATCATATATAATCTATTACTTCACATTAGATTAGGACTTCATACTTGTCAATGTACTAAAAGGTCTATTTCACTTGATCAGTGTCTGCTTTTGTATCTTTATTTAAACACAATACCTTGAGGTTCTAGACAGGATAATTAGGCAAACAAATAAAAGGCATTTAGATTGAAAAGTAAGTAGTAAAACTATCTCTGTAAGCAGAAGCCATTATCTTGTATTTAGAAAATCTTGTGTTTAGAAAATCCCGTGTAGCTCAGCTGATAAAGAATCTGCCTCCAATGCAAAAGACCCCATTTGGATTCCTGGCTCAGGAAGACCCCATGGAGAAGAGCTACCCACTCCAGTATTCCTGGGCTTTCCTGGAGGCTCAGACGGTAAAGAAATTTGCCTGCAGTGCAGAAGACCCGGGCTCCATCTCTGGGTTGGAAGGAACCCCTGGAGAAGGGAAAGGTTACCTACTCCAGTATTCTTGCCCGGAAAATTCCATGGCTCGTTCATGGGTTGCAAAGAGTTGGACACAAATGAGTGACCGTCACTTTTCAAAGGATTCACTAAAAAAATCTACTTGAGCTGAAAAGTTCAACAAGATTACAGAATACACTAACAGATAAGAAAAACAATTATGTTTCTGTACACTGTCAACAAACAATCCAAAAATTAAATTGAGAAAACAATTCCATTAGAACAAAATAAAGTATTTAGAAATAAATTCATCAAAAAGTTCAAAACTTATACACTAAAAAATATAAAACACAGTTGTATAATATTAAAGCAAGTCAAAATAAAGTCATTTTGTAGCCATTAATTAGAAGACTTGTATGGTTAAGATTAAAATACTTCCCATATTGATCTACAAATTTATCACACTTTCTATCAAAATTCCATCTGTTTTTTATGCAAACATTAACAAGCTAATCTTAAACTCAGTATGAAGATGTAAGGGACCTACAGCAGCCAAAATAGCCTTGAGGGGGAAAAAACAAATTTGGTCAACTCATACTTCACAATTTGAAGACATGCTACAAACCTACAATAATCAGAAAGTGTGATACTGTTATAAGCAAAGATATACAGATCAATGGAATAAAATTGAAAGTCAAGAACTTATCATTTATAACCAATTGTTTTTAAACAAAAGTCTGTGACTACTCAATAGGGAAAGAATGGTCTCTTTAATAAATGCTACAGGGCTTCCCTGGTGGCTCATTGGATAAGAACCCATCTACCAATGCAGGAGACACAGGTTCGATCCCTGATCTGGGAAGATCCCACATGCTGCAGAGCAATTAAACCCACATAGCAAGGAAGACCTATCACAGCCAAAAATAAATAAATAAATAAATAAAATTTTTGAAAACGAATCTTAAATAAAATAAAAAATATGGTACGGGAGAACTTTGCTTTTTGGAACATTCTGGAATTTTCTTTTTCAAATATTTTCATTCCCCAGTTGGTTGATTCTTTATATATGGCCCATGAATATGGAAGACTGACTGCACAGTGGAAAGTCAGGTCATAGTTTTGGAAATGTTGAGCCCAGAGGAATCATAGTTACTGTACAGGTGTTAGTGGAAGGGCATTCACTCACCACATGTGAGCAATGCCTCAACTGTGGATGGTGTAAGGGAGCTTGTAGGAGTAGGTTAGGAGTTAGAATAGACATTACAGGCATAGCCCATGCCAACTGAGAGAGGTAAACAGGTAACAAGAATATATAGATTTTGCAGTCCTTGATGTTGATGACTGTATCTGATGTTTATCCTCAAAGATAAAAGGCTACCGGGCCATTGTGAATAATAAGTGCTAGTCACAGTATCTTGAAATGCATGACACTATGGCCAACTTAAAAAATTACGCAAGAGAAGCCTTTAAAAAAAGACATCTCTTTTTTTACGACCCCAAGGAGGGTTAAAAAGTATGTTTTATTGCTCATATAGACATAAAAAGAACTCTTTGCAGTATTATTTAACCATGGGCATTTCAAAAAAGAAATTATTTAAATATAACTGAATGCCAAACATTTTTTATTCCATACAAACCAATTATAAAACAATTTATGCCATGAGTCAAAGCTTCTGTAAGTTTCACAGAGGTCCACTCTCTGCTCTATAATAAACATTCAGCTATAAATTGTGATACTGTTATAAGCAAAGATATACAGATCAATGGAATAAAATTGAAAGTCAAGAACTTATCATTTATAACCAATTGTTTTTAAACAAAAGTCTGTGACTACTCAATAGGGAAAGAATGGTCTCTTTAATAAATGCTACAGGGCTTCCCTGGTGGCTCATTGGATAAGAACCCATCTACCAATGCAGGAGACACAGGTTCGATCCCTGATCTGGGAAGATCCCACATGCTGCAGAGCAATTAAACCCACATAGCAAGGAAGACCTATCACAGCCAAAAATAAATAAATAAATAAATAAAATTTTTGAAAACGAATCTTAAATAAAATAAAAAATATATGGTACGGGGAGAACTTTGCTTTTTGGAACATTCTGGAATTTTCTTTTTCAAATATTTTCATTCCCCAGTTGGTTGATTCTTTATATATGGCCCATGAATATGGAAGACTGACTGCACAGTGGAAAGTCAGGTCATAGTTTTGGAAATGTTGAGCCCAGAGGAATCATAGTTACTGTACAGGTGTTAGTGGAAGGGCATTCACTCACCACATGTGAGCAATGCCTCAACTGTGGATGGTGTAAGGGAGCTTGTAGGAGTAGGTTAGGAGTTAGAATAGACATTACAGGCATAGCCCATGCCAACTGAGAGAGGTAAACAGGTAACAAGAATATATAGATTTTGCAGTCCTTGATGTTGATGACTGTATCTGATGTTTATCCTCAAAGATAAAAGGCTACCGGGCCATTGTGAATAATAAGTGCTAGTCACAGTATCTTGAAATGCATGACACTATGGCCAACTTAAAAAATTACGCAAGAGAAGCCTTTAAAAAAAGACATCTCTTTTTTTACGACCCCAAGGAGGGTTAAAAAGTATGTTTTATTGCTCATATAGACATAAAAAGAACTCTTTGCAGTATTATTTAACCATGGGCATTTCAAAAAAGAAATTATTTAAATATAACTGAATGCCAAACATTTTTTATTCCATACAAACCAATTATAAAACAATTTATGCCATGAGTCAAAGCTTCTGTAAGTTTCACAGAGGTCCACTCTCTGCTCTATAATAAACATTCAGCTATAAATTGTTGAACTAATTAGCTTAGTGCTATAAGAAGCATCTGAATATCATATAACCACGAGTCATAAGTATAATGAAGCCGTACCTGTGTTGTAATGTTTTGTGCAGTATCGTAAATCTTTCTCTTCTTTCAACAGAAACTGGGGCAAAGTGAGTCCTTCTGCCACTTGTACAGGTGCCTCATCTTGCCATTCAAAAATGAGATCATTCATTGTGTACCCAACTAGGGGAAGCAAATAAAAAATATTTAGACCGTAACAGGGCAAAGAAGAGAAATTTTAAAAAAATAATAATTACTTGTACATTTCACATAGGATGAGAAGATCAAACAGTGTCTTCTTAACTCTATTGATTGAGCTATATACATGGCACCATTTCAGCCTACAGGAGTCTGTTCAAATGAAATGTTTATCAAATCATGTAAGAAAATATAGTAGGCTAATCATAAGCATAGCAAGGCATGCAGAAACCCTAAAGAGTAGGCATATATGTCTTTCCTTAGAGATAGGTAGATACTGCATTCACTCAACAATTCATCTTGGTTCCATTCCATTAGATCTCCCCTCACTTTTTCTCAAATTATTCAGGACCCTTTCAACAAAAGCTTCAATTGTCACTGGTTGGGAAGTGACCTGACCTGTAATATCCATGGAGGGAAAGGACCAGCGCTGATCCCTTTCTTGATTTAATCATTAACTATTTTAGCTTATGGCATCTGCTGTTTATCCTCAAGGTTAAAAGGCTACCGGGCCATTGTGAATAATAAGTGCTAGTCACAGTATCTTGAAATGCATGACACTATGGCCAACTTAAAAAATTACGCAAGAGAAGCCTTTAAAAAAAGACATCTCTTTTTTTACGACCCCAAGGAGGGTTAAAAAGTATGTTGTATTGCTCATAGAGACATAAAAAGAACTCTTTGCAGTATTATTTAACCATGGGCATTTCAAAAAAGAAATTATTTAAATATAACTGAATGCCAAACATTTTTTATTCCATACAAACCAATTATAAAACAATTTATGCCATGAGTCAAAGCTTCTGTAAGTTTCACAGAGGTCCACTCTCTGCTCTATAATAAACATTCAGCTATAAATTGTTGAACTAATTAGCTTAGTGCTATAAGAAGCATCTGAATATCATATAACCACGAGTCATAAGTATAATGAAGCCGTACCTGTGTTGTAATGTTTTGTGCAGTATCGTAAATCTTTCTCTTCTTTCAACAGAAACTGGGGCAAAGTGAGTCCTTCTGCCACTTGTACAGGTGCCTCATCTTGCCATTCAAAAATGAGATCATTCATTGTGTACCCAACTAGGGGAAGCAAATAAAAAATATTTAGACCGTAACAGGGCAAAGAAGAGAAATTTTAAAAAAATAATAATTACTTGTACATTTCACATAGGATGAGAAGATCAAACAGTGTCTTCTTAACTCTATTGATTGAGCTATATACATGGCACCATTTCAGCCTACAGGAGTCTGTTCAAATGAAATGTTTATCAAATCATGTAAGAAAATATAGTAGGCTAATCATAAGCATAGCAAGGCATGCAGAAACCCTAAAGAGTAGGCATATATGTCTTTCCTTAGAGATAGGTAGATACTGCATTCACTCAACAATTCATCTTGGTTCCATTCCATTAGATCTCCCCTCACTTTTTCTCAAATTATTCAGGACCCTTTCAACAAAAGCTTCAATTGTCACTGGTTGGGAAGTGACCTGACCTGTAATATCCATGGAGGGAAAGGACCAGCGCTGATCCCTTTCTTGATTTAATCATTAACTATTTTAGCTTATGGCATCTGCTTTTATGTCCTGAGTTCCAAAGTGGACAAAAGAATACTTTAGATAGAAATGTTTGCTATTTGGGTAAAATCAGTGTACAAAAAAAAAAAAAAAAATCCACAAGTTTGTGGAGGGATAACCTCTTGCACATGCCATGAGTGAATTAAGAATAGAATTAACTAATGTGTTTTATAGTAAGCCAGCACTTTTTAGTAAACTAAAATGTCCTCTATCTATATGATTGGTATCTAAGGAAAGCAAAATTTTATCTTTTACATCCCTGTGAGTGAGAAGCTGTTGAAATACACACTTGAAGGCTGTTGCAGAGAAGGAGTCAGTGTGAACTTAACCTGTGGGGGAAGATTGTTGCCAGAATTCACAACTGCCCTGGAGGTAGGAAGAGACAAAGCACAGACTGGCCTCTGAAACTAAGTCTAGGGGTCAGATAAAGAAAGCAGAAGTTCTAGGTACATGAAAACAGAAAACACGGGAAGCTCCCAAACAAATTCTCTGGTAGCTAATGTTGTAGACAGGAGGCTGTGTGCTAATTTTAATAGAAATAGCTCATGACGCACAGGTTAGGCAGAACAGAGCGATGTGTCTCGAAGGGAACTGATCATTTTTCCTCTTCCCACAATACCTGGAACGGGACAACCCCAGAAGCGCTGACCTGCATCCAGCTGTCGTGGGGGTAACTGGAGCCAGATGCCCACCCTATCCATATGACCCTTGGGCACATCTCACAGGATCCACTCATGCACTGGCCATGCAGGAGGCAGTACCAGGGCATCCGTGTTGAGAGAGTCTGAGTAGACTGGGATCCTGGTATCAAAATTTTAGCAGCATCAGCATCAGTATGATGGCTTCTTATGGACCAAGGAAAATTTGGTAGAGGTTGTGAAGTCTTCCAGATTAAAGGGGACAAGCCTGAATTCCGGCATAAGAACATGCAGGTCTGTTCTCTAGATCACTGGACTTAGCACAGAAAGGACTTAAGCTTGACATGCTTACACTGGAATATATTTCATTGAGCCCAGCAATGAATGATTCGATGACTAATAATAGAAAACTTTCATTTTGTTTGTGTCTTTTGATACAGCTATTGTAAATACCATTTCACCTAGAGAGGAAAAAGATGCACACTTCTCAAGGATCAAAAGATAGCAAAATATGCCTTATTCTTACCTATTTTTACATAAGTACCCTATTCTTTCATACATGCAATCCCTGAAAACAAAATATGTGAGACATTTTCCAATTTAGATAAATGGAGAAATGAACTGAAACTCTGTTTTGTTTTTATGTTCTAAATTTTTCTTAGGGTCTCCTTTGAAAAGGTAGCTCTCTGAAATTCCTTCAAAGACAAGCCTTAGTCTCAGATGCCATTTATATGCAGCACACATAGCTTGCTCTTACAGTAATCATCCACATTAGATAATTTAGGCATGGACATATCCTAATCAAGTGGCTTCCCACGTAGCACAATGGTAAAGAATTCACCCGCCAATGTAGGAGATGCAAGAGATGCAGGTTCAATCTCTGGGTTGGGAAGATTCCTGGGGTAGGAAATGGCAACCTATTCCATACTCTTGCCTGGGAAATTCCATGGACAGAGGAGCCTGGTGGGCTACAGTTTGTGGGGTTGAAAAGAGACAGGTATGACTGAGAGACTAAAGAGAAATTACAAAATAGAAATTTTGACATGATTGAATAGACACTAGAACTATGGTCATCCACTAATATTAAAAAAATGTCAGTTAATAACTAGATATTGATTTGGGGGGCACTTCAATGGTCTTTCATTTATTTGTTTTCATCCATCTTTGTTCTTTGGCCTGTGTGGCCTCCCACTGCAACGGCCCTCTTGCTGCAGAGCACTGGCCATGCAGGAGGCAGTACCAGGGCATCCGTGTTGAGAGAGTCTGAGTAGACTGGGATCCTGGTATCAAAATTTTAGCAGCATCAGCATCAGTATGATGGCTTCTTATGGACCAAGGAAAATTTGGTAGAGGTTGTGAAGTCTTCCAGATTAAAGGGGACAAGCCTGAATTCCGGCATAAGAACATGCAGGTCTGTTCTCTAGATCACTGGACTTAGCACAGAAAGGACTTAAGCTTGACATGCTTACACTGGAATATATTTCATTGAGCCCAGCAATGAATGATTCGATGACTAATAATAGAAAACTTTCATTTTGTTTGTGTCTTTTGATACAGCTATTGTAAATACCATTTCACCTAGAGAGGAAAAAGATGCACACTTCTCAAGGATCAAAAGATAGCAAAATATGCCTTATTCTTACCTATTTTTACATAAGTACCCTATTCTTTCATACATGCAATCCCTGAAGACAAAATATGTGAGACATTTTCCAATTTAGATAAATGGAGAAATGAACTGAAACTCTGTTTTGTTTTTATGTTCTAAATTTTTCTTAGGGTCTCCTTTGAAAAGGTAGCTCTCTGAAATTCCTTCAAAGACAAGCCTTAGTCTCAGATGCCATTTATATGCAGCACACATAGCTTGCTCTTACAGTAATCATCCACATTAGATAATTTAGGCATGGACATATCCTAATCAAGTGGCTTCCCACGTAGCACAATGGTAAAGAATTCACCCGCCAATGTAGGAGATGCAAGAGATGCAGGTTCAATCTCTGGGTTGGGAAGATTCCTGGGGTAGGAAATGGCAACCTATTCCATACTCTTGCCTGGGAAATTCCATGGACAGAGGAGCCTGGTGGGCTACAGTCCATGGGGGTTGAAAAGAGACAGGTATGACTGAGAGACTAAAGAGAAATTACAAAATAGAAATTTTGACATGATTGAATAGACACTAGAACTATGGTCATCCACTAATATTAAAAAAATGTCAGTTAATAACTAGATATTGATTTGGGGGGCACTTCAATGGTCTTTCATTTATTTGTTTTCATCCATCTTTGTTCTTTGGCCTGTGTGGCCTCCCACTGCAACGGCCCCTCTCTTGCTGCAGAGCACTGGCTCCAAGAGCATGCACCCCAGAGCTCCAGCTTGGTAGTGGGACACACCAGTCCAGCCGCTCCTCGGCACATAGGATCCTCCTAGGCCAGGGATCGAAACGGCGCCACCTGCACTGCAAGGCAGAGTCCTCACCCACTGGACCACTAGGGAAGCCCAGATATTAATTCAAATACCTATGGAACCCTTCATTTATCCTCATAAGTGTCCCCATTTTGATGATAAATTATAGGGTCACCCTGATGGTAGAGAGGAAGATAAAGACTGAGCTGGATTTAATCCATCTTGCAAATCTTGTGTTCTTAAGGAACAGCTGTAATTTTAAAAACTAAAGGAAGAAAATGTTCACACTTGGCGGGTGCCAGCGCTCTATGGCTAGGAGAGATGTCACTCCAGTAAGTTTTATTGACCTGACAAGGAACAACTGCCATGTCAAAATGTATTTAACTAAAACATTCTAATTCATAATCTGTGCATTTCATTTGAAGAATCTTACCATAAACCAGATTGTTACATGTGGTTTTGTTTATGTTCTTAGGCCTGTTGGATTATTTTCTCTGAAATTCCCTGGTATAACTAACCTATAACCATTACTGTGGGCTTCCTAGGTGGTGCTGGTGGTAAAGAACCTACCTACCAATGCAAGAGATTTAAGAGATGAGGGTTTAATCCCTGGGTCAGGAAGATCCCCTGGAGAAGGGCATGGCAACCCACTCCGGTATTCTTACCTGGAGAATTCCATGGACAGAGGAGCCTGGCAGGGTATAGTCCATAGGGTTGCATAGAGTTGCATATGATTGAAGCAATGTAGCATGTGCAACCATTATTCTACCAGTACTTTAGTTACATGTCTCTTTGAAGACCTAAAATACTTTACCATAGGTCAGCCATGAAAGCTTTTACCCTTTCTCTATTAGGATAGATAACATTGGAAATAAAATTCCTGGCTCTTAATTGCCTCTTCTCAAGTGACAATTAATAACTAGATATTGATTTGGGGGGCACTTCAATGGTCTTTCATTTATTTGTTTTCATCCATCTTTGTTCTTTGGCCTGTGTGGCCTCCCACTGCAACGGCCCCTCTCTTGCTGCAGAGCACTGGCTCCAAGAGCATGCACCCCAGAGCTCCAGCTTGGTAGTGGGACACACCAGTCCAGCCGCTCCTCGGCACATAGGATCCTCCTAGGCCAGGGATCGAAACGGCGCCACCTGCACTGCAAGGCAGAGTCCTCACCCACTGGACCACTAGGGAAGCCCAGATATTAATTCAAATACCTATGGAACCCTTCATTTATCCTCATAAGTGTCCCCATTTTGATGATAAATTATAGGGTCACCCTGATGGTAGAGAGGAAGATAAAGACTGAGCTGGATTTAATCCATCTTGCAAATCTTGTGTTCTTAAGGAACAGCTGTAATTTTAAAAACTAAAGGAAGAAAATGTTCACACTTGGCGGGTGCCAGCGCTCTATGGCTAGGAGAGATGTCACTCCAGTAAGTTTTATTGACCTGACAAGGAACAACTGCCATGTCAAAATGTATTTAACTAAAACATTCTAATTCATAATCTGTGCATTTCATTTGAAGAATCTTACCATAAACCAGATTGTTACATGTGGTTTTGTTTATGTTCTTAGGCCTGTTGGATTATTTTCTCTGAAATTCCTGGTATAACTAACCTATAACCATTACTGTGGGCTTCCTAGGTGGTGCTGGTGGTAAAGAACCTACCTACCAATGCAAGAGATTTAAGAGATGAGGGTTTAATCCCTGGGTCAGGAAGATCCCCTGGAGAAGGGCATGGCAACCCACTCCGGTATTCTTACCTGGAGAATTCCATGGACAGAGGAGCCTGGCAGGGTATAGTCCATAGGGTTGCATAGAGTTGCATATGATTGAAGCAATGTAGCATGTGCAACCATTATTCTACCAGTACTTTAGTTACATGTCTCTTTGAAGACCTAAAATACTTTACCATAGGTCAGCCATGAAAGCTTTTACCCTTTCTCTATTAGGATAGATAACATTGGAAATAAAATTCCTGGCTCTTAATTGCTCTTCTCAAGTGACAATCATGCTGATAACTTGGTTCACATTTTTCAAAACTTCACAAAATTATCACACATTGAATGTACTGTGTTTAAAAGTTCTTATGAGAAATCTCAACTAAAGTCAGAGAAGTACCTAATCTTGATCCCATTTTATTGAGGAAAATAATTGGTTCTGCCCTGGGAGAGATATGGGAGGGCTCTGCCTGCCTACTTATTTGGAATAAACTCCAGGTTGTAAAAAAAACATTCTATGTGTGCCTATCAGAAGGTTGGCAATTCATCTCTGCTCAGATTTATGAACTAATCATTTTATTTCATGGACCCAAACAATTCAAGCAGACTCCATAAGCCAAGATCAGTTTCCCAATAACTAAAGGCTGTGTAATATTTGAGTAGAGACAAGCAAAGCACTATAAACTTTTCATTGGTCCAAGGTTTTCTTGATGCTGATATGTCAGGATAACTAATCATTCACAAGAGTTCAACACTCTAGATTAACCCTAGAGAAGGAAGTCTTACATGATATTAGCAAGAAAACCCACTTCAGAGTCTAATTTCCAGAAGCATTTGAAGAGTGTCATTACAAAATAGCTGGGTCAGGAAGATTCCCTGGAGAAGGGAATGACTACCCACTTCAGTATTCTTACCTGGAGAATTCCACAGATAGAGAAGCCTTACAGGCTGTAGTCCATGAGGTTTGCAAAAAGTTAGACACAACTGAGCAACTAAAAGAAAAATTACAAAACAGCAGAAATTTTAACATGACTGGATAGAGCCCGCAAGGCTCCCCTGTCTCTGGGATTCTCCAGGTAAGAATATTGGAGTGAGTTGCCATTTCCTACTCCAGGGGATCTTCCTGACCCAGTGATCAAGTCCAGGTCTCCTGCTTTGCATGCAGATTCTTTTCCATCTGAGCTATGAGGGAAACTCATGAGATTAAAGCTGAGAATATATTCAAGTTTATTAACAGGTAAATATTGTGCATTAAAGATAAAGGTACCTAACACCAAAACCACAAAATTCTAGAGTGGTTAAAATTTAGTCTGTGAGTAGGCCCTTTCTCTATTAGGATAGATAACATTGGAAATAAAATTCCTGGCTCTTAATTGCTCTTCTCAAGTGACAATCATGCTGATAACTTGGTTCACATTTTTCAAAACTTCACAAAATTATCACACATTGAATGTACTGTGTTTAAAAGTTCTTATGAGAAATCTCAACTAAAGTCAGAGAAGTACCTAATCTTGATCCCATTTTATTGAGGAAAATAATTGGTTCTGCCCTGGGAGAGATATGGGAGGGCTCTGCCTGCCTACTTATTTGGAATAAACTCCAGGTTGTAAAAAAAACATTCTATGTGTGCCTATCAGAAGGTTGGCAATTCATCTCTGCTCAGATTTATGAACTAATCATTTTATTTCATGGACCCAAACAATTCAAGCAGACTCCATAAGCCAAGATCAGTTTCCCAATAACTAAAGGCTGTGTAATATTTGAGTAGAGACAAGCAAAGCACTATAAACTTTTCATTGGTCCAAGGTTTTCTTGATGCTGATATGTCAGGATAACTAATCATTCACAAGAGTTCAACACTCTAGATTAACCCTAGAGAAGGAAGTCTTACATGATATTAGCAAGAAAACCCACTTCAGAGTCTAATTTCCAGAAGCATTTGAAGAGTGTCATTACAAAATAGCTGGGTCAGGAAGATTCCCTGGAGAAGGGAATGACTACCCACTTCAGTATTCTTACCTGGAGAATTCCACAGATAGAGAAGCCTTACAGGCTGTAGTCCATGAGGTTTGCAAAAAGTTAGACACAACTGAGCAACTAAAAGAAAAATTACAAAACAGCAGAAATTTTAACATGACTGGATAGAGCCCGCAAGGCTCCCCTGTCTCTGGGATTCTCCAGGTAAGAATATTGGAGTGAGTTGCCATTTCCTACTCCAGGGGATCTTCCTGACCCAGTGATCAAGTCCAGGTCTCCTGCTTTGCATGCAGATTCTTTTCCATCTGAGCTATGAGGGAAACTCATGAGATTAAAGCTGAGAATATATTCAAGTTTATTAACAGGTAAATATTGTGCATTAAAGATAAAGGTACCTAACACCAAAACCACAAAATTCTAGAGTGGTTAAAATTTAGTCTGTGAGTAGGTACGTTAGGAACCTGTGGTCAGTAGAAGCCAATAGTGTCATAAAAGAAAAGTCATGCTTATTAACACCATGTCATGCTGGAATTCTAAAGTAAATATAGATATTGAATGAATTCCCATGGCATCCTTACAAACAAGGATTTCAAAATACTGTTAAGGATAATAAGCGTAAGTGATATGTAACTGATTTAAAGAACAATTGTTAATTTTTCCTTTTCAGTAGTACTCTATCTAGAGGAGTACCTCTAGTGCATTGTTGATGAATTTTCTCAGACCAGCCCTTTTTGGAGTGTATAATGTGGTATGTTGCTCAATTCTCTGGCCTATTAACTAGAAAAGATACAGATCATCAGGTAAGAATTATGGGCTGAATCTAACATAATGGTGTTTAACCGGGGCAAAGGAAAACTTGTAATTCCTCAAGTCAGCCACTTGGGTAGGACATGAAACAGGATACCTAGAATTTACTTGTGGTATCTACAATAGCTGATGGAGGTGTGATCCGGGTCAAGAGTGTTTTGCGGCTTTCTTTAGATTTTAGACTGCACATCACAAAATGATTGCTATTGTCAGCCCAAAGTGAGGAGTAGTATGGGTGAGCTGTGGGCATGCGGGGAGAAAGTACATCTTGGTTTGCATGTGTGCTAAGACACTTCAGTCCTGTCTGACTCTTTGCAACCCTATGGACCGTAGCCTTCCAGGCTCCTCTGTCCATGGGCTTCCAGGCAAGACTACTGGAAGTGGGTTGCCATGCCTTCCTCTAGGGGATCTTCCTGACCCTGGAATCTAACCCAAGTCTCTTACATCTTCTGCATTGGCAAGTGGGTTCTTCACCACTAGAGACACCTAAGAAGCCCACAGCTTGGTTTAGGCCAATTGTAATACAAGGGAAGACATGCCAGGGAGAAGAAATAGGCGGGGGGGGGAATACTTAAGTCTTCTCATCTGAGAAAACAAGTACAATCACTGGGTATATTTAAACTGTAGACCTAGATTATGTATACCATAGTCACACATTATAAATATTTTGAAGTGGTCAGATAGATTTTAAAATGACTGAATGAATGATGTCTGATGTAACTTTGTGGGCTATTAATTCACAGGCATTTGTTTTGTCTACTTCATAATTGTGTGATTTTGGAAACTTCATAATTATGTCACTTTGGGAAAGTCTCTTAAGCTTTGTAAGTCTTAATTTGCTGATATTTAAAATGGAAATAAAATCTATCTTATTAAGTTGTGGTTAGGAATAATTCAGATAAGTAATGAATATAAAACAATTGTGATGTCATTTTTTGAAAGACTTGTAACTACATTGTTTTTATTATATTGCCATACATTCAGAATATTCTGATTATTAGCAAAAATTCACACTACAAATATATGGACAGATTAGGAGAGTTGAATAGAATGTGTTAAATAAATGTGCTAAATAGGATAGAATATTTAATGTTTAAGTGGGGACTCCCTGGAAAAGGAAATAGCAACCCATTCCAGTATTCTTGCCTGGAAAATTCCATGGACAGAGGCGCCTGGCAGGCTACATTCCATGGGCTCAAAAGAGTCAGTCATGGTTAGGCAACCAAGCACAAGCGCGGACTGATTTTCTAAATTGCTAGTTAGTTCATTAGTGAATATTTTTGTCTCGAGAAAACTTGCTTTCTAACCAACATTGTAACTGTGGAGCCTTAGGTAATAACTACTCAGAAAATAAGACCCGTTTATATTTCTAAATAGCCAGGCAAAATGCACAATATTATTTTTAATAATATTCACACTTTTTTTAAATTATAAAAGTTTGAATAACAATACCTTCCAGGCTCCTCTGTCCGTGGGCTTCCAGGCAAGACTACTGGAAGTGGGTTGCCATGCCTTCCTCTAGGGGATCTTCCTGACCCTGGAATCTAACCCAAGTCTCTTACATCTTCTGCATTGGCAAGTGGGTTCTTCACCACTAGAGACACCTAAGAAGCCCACAGCTTGGTTTAGGCCAATTGTAATACAAGGGAAGACATGCCAGGGAGAAGAAATAGGCGGGGGGGGGAATACTTAAGTCTTCTCATCTGAGAAAACAAGTACAATCACTGGGTATATTTAAACTGTAGACCTAGATTATGTATACCATAGTCACACATTATAAATATTTTGAAGTGGTCAGATAGATTTTAAAATGACTGAATGAATGATGTCTGATGTAACTTTGTGGGCTATTAATTCACAGGCATTTGTTTTGTCTACTTCATAATTGTGTGATTTTGGAAACTTCATAATTATGTCACTTTGGGAAAGTCTCTTAAGCTTTGTAAGTCTTAATTTGCTGATATTTAAAATGGAAATAAAATCTATCTTATTAAGTTGTGGTTAGGAATAATTCAGATAAGTAATGAATATAAAACAATTGTGATGTCATTTTTTGAAAGACTTGTAACTACATTGTTTTTATTATATTGCCATACATTCAGAATATTCTGATTATTAGCAAAAATTCACACTACAAATATATGGACAGATTAGGAGAGTTGAATAGAATGTGTTAAATAAATGTGCTAAATAGGATAGAATATTTAATGTTTAAGTGGGGACTCCCTGGAAAAGGAAATAGCAACCCATTCCAGTATTCTTGCCTGGAAAATTCCATGGACAGAGGCGCCTGGCAGGCTACATTCCATGGGCTCAAAAGAGTCAGTCATGGTTAGGCAACCAAGCACAAGCGCGGACTGATTTTCTAAATTGCTAGTTAGTTCATTAGTGAATATTTTTGTCTCGAGAAAACTTGCTTTCTAACCAACATTGTAACTGTGGAGCCTTAGGTAATAACTACTCAGAAAATAAGACCCGTTTATATTTCTAAATAGCCAGGCAAAATGCACAATATTATTTTTAATAATATTCACACTTTTTTTAAATTATAAAAAGTTTGAATAACAATAGAGATTATTAGGAAATAACTGTGAAAAATCACTACCCAATTCTACCGTTAGCCAAAATTAGTCTTAACATAAACTCTAGGGTAACCAGTATGAATCGTATCACTGGGGAAGAATTGACCATTTAGAAAGATTCTTTAGGGCATAAATGAAAGGCTGAAAATTAAATCTTTTTCTTCTTTACCTCTATTTCTGCACATTCATTTGCACTGTAAATTGCTTAGGGATGTAGTATAAATTATAAAGTGTCATATTTCCTTTCCCTCATAGATAAGCTATGTATGAAGGAAACAAATAAGATGCTTTTATAATTAAGTAAAACTGCAATATCAATGAAAAGTTGGTTTTGTAAAGGATACCCCCTATGTTTTACTTCATATAGTCAGTTAAAAAAAGAATAATGTATTCCATAGATAGGGGCAGGCAGGATTGTTTGGGAATGGTTCAAGCACATTACATTCATTGTGCACTTCATTTCGATTACTATTATATCAGCTCCACTTTAGATCGTCAGCATTAGACTTGGGAGAATGGGGACCCCTGGACTGTGGGACAGGCCTTTAGGTGTCATAAGGGAAACGTCTTATGCCCCAAACGTCTTGGGGCATATAAATGGGACCACATTCATTCCTTTAGTTTTAATGAAATTTTCACTGATGAGATTTAGCAGTTCAGGTTAATCTAAAGATAAAGTTTCCATTTGTCCTTTTGGTACTGTTCATGGGGTTCTCGCGGCAAGAATACTGGAGTGGTTTCCCATCCCCTCCTCCTTACAGTACAGTTGTGCTCATCTCACACGCTAGCAAAGTTAATGCTCAAAATCCTTCAAGCTAGGCTTCAGCAATACATGAACCTCCAGATATAGAAGCTGAGTTCCAGAAGCAAGGCTACATTCCATGGGCTCAAAAGAGTCAGTCATGGTTAGGCAACCAAGCACAAGCGGACTGATTTTCTAAATTGCTAGTTAGTTCATTAGTGAATATTTTTGTCTCGAGAAAACTTGCTTTCTAACCAACATTGTAACTGTGGAGCCTTAGGTAATAACTACTCAGAAAATAAGACCCGTTTATATTTCTAAATAGCCAGGCAAAATGCACAATATTATTTTTAATAATATTCACACTTTTTTTAAATTATAAAAAGTTTGAATAACAATAGAGATTATTAGGAAATAACTGTGAAAAATCACTACCCAATTCTACCGTTAGCCAAAATTAGTCTTAACATAAACTCTAGGGTAACCAGTATGAATCGTATCACTGGGGAAGAATTGACCATTTAGAAAGATTCTTTAGGGCATAAATGAAAGGCTGAAAATTAAATCTTTTTCTTCTTTACCTCTATTTCTGCACATTCATTTGCACTGTAAATTGCTTAGGGATGTAGTATAAATTATAAAGTGTCATATTTCCTTTCCCTCATAGATAAGCTATGTATGAAGGAAACAAATAAGATGCTTTTATAATTAAGTAAAACTGCAATATCAATGAAAAGTTGGTTTTGTAAAGGATACCCCCTATGTTTTACTTCATATAGTCAGTTAAAAAAAGAATAATGTATTCCATAGATAGGGGCAGGCAGGATTGTTTGGGAATGGTTCAAGCACATTACATTCATTGTGCACTTCATTTCGATTACTATTATATCAGCTCCACTTTAGATCGTCAGCATTAGACTTGGGAGAATGGGGACCCCTGGACTGTGGGACAGGCCTTTAGGTGTCATAAGGGAAACGTCTTATGCCCCAAACGTCTTGGGGCATATAAATGGGACCACATTCATTCCTTTAGTTTTAATGAAATTTTCACTGATGAGATTTAGCAGTTCAGGTTAATCTAAAGATAAAGTTTCCATTTGTCCTTTTGGTACTGTTCATGGGGTTCTCGCGGCAAGAATACTGGAGTGGTTTCCCATCCCCTCCTCCTTACAGTACAGTTGTGCTCATCTCACACGCTAGCAAAGTTAATGCTCAAAATCCTTCAAGCTAGGCTTCAGCAATACATGAACCCAGAACCTCCAGATATAGAAGCTGAGTTGAGAAAAGGCAGAGGAACCAGAGATCAAATTGCCAACATCCATTGGATCATAGGAAAAGCAGAGGAATTCCAGAAAAACACCTACTTCTGCTTCATTGACTATGCTAAAGTCTTTGACTGTATGGACCAAAACAAACTGGAACATTCTGAAAGATATGGAAATACCAGAATTCCCATCTAAGGCAGGAACATGACCTTATCTATCTCTTAAGAAACCTATATGCAGATCAAAAATCAACAGTTAGAACCTTACATAGAACAACTGACTGGTTCAAAATTGGAAAAGGAGTACAGCAAGGCTGTATATTGTCACTCTGTTTATTTAACTTCTATAACTCATCATGCTAAATGCTGGGCTGGATGAATCACAAGCAGGAATCAAGATTGTTGGGGGAAATATCAATAACTTCAGATATACAGACAATACCACTCTAATGACAGAAAGCAAAGAGGAACTAAAGAGCCTCTTCAGGATGGTGAAAGAGGAGAGTGAAAAAGCTAGCTTGAAACTCAGTATTCAAAAAACTAAGATCATGGCATCAGGTCCCATCACTTCATGACAAACGGGGAAAAATTAAAAGCAGTGACAGGTTTTATTTTCTTGGGTTTTAAAGACACTGTATGGTGACAGCAGCCATGAAATTCAAAGATGCTTGCTTCTTGGAAGGAAGCAATGACCAACCTATATAGTGTATTAAAAAGCAGAGACAGCAAATGCCCATATGGTCAAAGATATGGTGTTTCCAGTGGTCATGTATGGATGTACGCTGAGCATCAAGGAACTGACGCTTTCAAACTGTGGTGCTAGAGATGACGCTTGAGAGTCCCTTATACTGCATGGAGATCAAACCAATTGTTCCAAAGGAAATCAACTCTGAAAATTCATTGGAAGGATTGATGCTGAAATTGAAGTTCCAATACTTTGGCCACCTGATGTAAAGAGCCAGCTCACTCGAAAAGACCCTGATGCTGGAAAAGATTGAGGGCAGGAGGAAAAGGGGGCAGAAGAGGGTGAGATGGTTAGACAGTATCACTGACTCAATGGACATGAACCTGAGAAAACTCCGAGATATAGGGGAAGACAGGGAAGCCTGGCATGTTGCAGTCCTTGGAGTTGCAAAGAGTAGAGTTAGACATGACTAACTGAACAAAACGATCTCTAAATGGAGGCCTTTCTTACAAGCTGGTTCTTGTTTATGGGTTTTCTTTCATCTATATTTTCTCCTTAGAAATTTCATCTTGTTGTTGAACCACTCTGTAGATGACTGTTAACAGTATATCTTCATAACACAGGGAGCTCAGCTTTGTGTTGTGTGACAAACTAGAGGGGCAGAATGGGGGCTGGGTTGGAGGGAGGCTCCAGAGGGAGGATATATATGTATACTTATAGCCGATTCACGTTATTGCACAGCAGAGACCAACACAACATTGCAATGCAGTTATCCAACAATTAAAAATAAATTACAAAAAAATAGTACATCTTCAGTTCTAACTCCTTCCTCTGGCTTTTTACATAAATTTCCCGAACAACAAATATTTCCCAAAGCACATATTAAGACTAGGTTTACCAACATTCCCTTCTGCATTTACTTCTCATTCTATGTTTTTTCTCTGTCAGCATTTCCAAAATGATTCTACTTATCTAAGTTCTTTAGCTCTGACTCATTGGGCACTCAGAGATTTTGCATCCACTTTGTATTGAAGTGAATGAAGAATGGTGGAATATGTACCCCCCAAATATGCCACTTAGCAGAAGGATGATTTTAAGTTAAAGGAACCTGAAAAACAACAGATATAAGAAGAGCATTCTAGTCTCCCCTCTTCTTCTTGAAAACAATAGATTAAAAACTCCCATGTGAAAGATGAACTCCTCCTACTAGGAGAAAGGAAACACTCCTCTATGGGGGATAAAACCCAAGAGATTTCTGTAGAAACAGACCCTGTTAAAATGATTGTCATCTGGGAGGGGGGGACCTGGGTGGGGGAAGGGTCCAGGGATATGCATATGAATGATCTGGGAACATACATGTAAAAAAATAAATTAATTAATTAATTAAAAAAAAAAAATGATTGTCATCTTCCTTTTGCTTCCTCGCATAGCAAAGTTACTTTTCCACGATTGTTTTTCTTTGTTCAACCTAGTAAAAAAGCATTTAAATTTTGCCACTTCCTTGATTATTAATTTCCTTCTGTAAAACTTACATTAAATAAATTTGTATCCTTTTCTCCTGTTCCTCTGTCTTATTTCTGTTTAATTTTCAGGTAGAGTACGAGGAACCTAAGAAGGTAAAGATAACATTTTGCCTGCTGTGCAGCATCAGTCTGTCTTGTATCTACCTTCCACATTGTTCCTCCTTGTCCCTACTTTTATTTTTCACTGGAATATAATGGAACATTTTTAAATATCCTTGGTTCATCTGTCTGAGAGAATCTTTAAGAACATAATATTGACCAACACATGTTCTTGCTACTATATCTTCCACAACTCCTCACTATTGAATAATATCCAGTATCCCTGAACCAATAATTAGGGAGGCAGTCTGTCTTAGACTATTTTTATATAACTTTTTTTCTTTGATACTCTCCCATGTATTTAATTTTGCAACCGTGATACCTGGCCTTAGACTGTGTTCAAGATACAGTTAGAAATCGACACTGCTGGGAATCTAGTTTTGCTTCCCACCCCCAACTCCAACCTCTCATTTTCATTGCTACATAGATCCCTCAACGAAAACTAAGTTTTCATTTTTCTTTCAGGTAATGTACAAATTTAATCATGGGTGTGACTAATATTAAAGTTAATATAATTTAAATATTAATCGAGTAAATTAATATATTCACATTAATTAGTTTACATTATTCAATTAATCTATGTACTTATGTAAGTAATGCATTCAAACTTAACAGGAAGGTATTATATTATCTTCTTGTTAAATTGTATTATCAGAATAAAAGGTATTTGCACTTATTGTAAGAAAAAGCTAATGTGCAGGGTTGGCCGCATAACTCCCCACGAAGTAGTTATGCCCTCTTGTGGTGGGTCCACCACACTGCAGACCTGGCCTCTGAGGCCTCCAAGTCTGAAAATCCACCTGCAATTTTCTCTAAAGTAATATGTCAACCAGGCACTTTTTTTCTTAATATAACACAATATCTCAAAAATATTACATAATTTTGCCTTTTTGTATGGTATTAAAAACTGAAAGTCAACCAAGTTTGGGCTAATAAACAAATAAGATCAGAGAAACAAAAGGGCCTGAAGTTTTCAAGTGTTCATATTAAACCGTGATACACACATGTCCACATTGAGAGAACAAATTGAAAGACATGCCTCTGAGCTTGAATAAATCAGTGATAAAGTGTGATAAATGTCTTTTTCCCTGAGATAACATAGTGATTTAATCTCTGAAAAAATTATTAGCTCATGGGCAGTGTAACAGTTCAAAGAAACCATAACCATTGAAGCCAGGTAGTTTATACTTACCACCTTCATAAAAGGGGGTAAATTTACTTAAAGCAACCATTTTCATGGGTGAAAATATGAGAATAACAAGAGTCTGTTGCGTGAATGAGAAATAACATTTAACATGCTTGGATTTCAGCAATCAAAAAGGTATTTTATTTTTCATGGTTATCATCCTTTTTATCATCGATGCACATAGAATAGCTATTTTTAAAACTTCAAAAATCTTATTTCTCATCCATAATTTATTTTGTATAACATATAGAGTGCAGTAAGAAAGAAACCGACCAATAACATGCAGAAGATGACATGCCTATTCAGTCAATGTTAGACAAAAACAACTAAAAAGCAAATAATTTTTACACTCCATTAAATATAAATCTACTATATTTTTAAAATATTTTTCAGAATTCTAACAGAAGGACATTTCTGTGGGAAAACTGACAGAAGAAGTTTTCTGACAGAAAGAAGAACTCTGAAAATGAGTATTACTTAGAAAGTATTCTGAGAGAAATTTGTATCTACTATATTTTTTGAAGTATTTAAAAGATTGATAGTATTCCTACTTACAACTTTCCAGTTGCATTATACATGTTTGTACATCCATTGGAAAATTCTTGAGATCCATTGGACAGGAGAGTGTTAATGTCAACCTGAAAGAATTCAAAGTAATCATTTTACCAAAAATGTATAAGATCATATTAATATTCTATTGTTCAGGATACAATGGAGAACAATGCTTTTGTGGGCATGGCTAACATTTACTCAAGAAAAAATTACTCCAGCTTGGATATGTTATTTAGTGTTAAACTGTATCCTTTACACAAATCTGATTTTGGAGGGAAGAAAAACCGTGATACACACGTATCTACATTGAGAGAACAAATTGAAAGAAATGCCCCTGAGCTTGGATAAATCAGTGATTAACATCTAATCACACTTATTTGTATATTTTCCTTTATAGGGTGCTTTAGAGAGTGCTGTAGATATATAAGAAGTCTCTATTTCCAGAAGAGACCCTTTAAAAAAGATACTTGAGGGAAAGATTTGGCATAGTTGAGGTAAGTATTGGGTTGACCAAAAAGTTCATTCGGGTTTTTCCATAAGATATTATAGAAAAAAAAATGAACTTTTCGGTGAACCCAATAGATTGGAGTTTGAATGTGAAAAGGCTAGGTGATGGGAGGCAATTTCAGGTGACAACGGTTCCTGGATTTGTAACTACACTGAAGATCTTCTCAGTGAACATTTGGAGGAAAAACACTCTGGATCTGGAGGACTCCAAAATTCTCAGTATTAGGGCTCCCCTGTTGCAATATTAGAGCATTTCACCACATCTTCTCAAGTCCACAAAATAGCATTCTCGAACGCGTGTTTACCAAACAAACGTGATGTGACTTTACACAAACTGAGACAACCTGATGGTGAACCTCACTTTTCCTCCTTTCAGAAAGTATTAGAATGTTGTCTTTCCAGGTAATTCGCCACTCTTAAATTTTGTTTTTTTTCCCAAAGAGTATATGACTAAGATATCTTCAGAAGTTACTAAGAATTTATAGTTTCTGGATGCAAGAAAAACGGGCACAGATCCAAACAAACCCAAGTTTTTCCATTGAAATGCAGTATATTAGTGGACTTCCTAGGCTGTCATTCACCTAAACTCTGTGACCATAGCGTTTATGGCTACAGATTATTTCATTTCACTCTATTTCAGTTTTCACATCTCCAAAAGGAAGGTAATAATAGTATCTATTCTGGAGACAGGTTGTAAGCAGTACATTAGTTAATATCTGTGAAATGCTCAGCATTGTGCTTGATACCTAGTAAACAATGAAATTATTTAAGTACATTTACCAGTACATTCTTCCTACCCCCGGCTTCTCCATCTCCTCCTCCCTCAAATTATACAGGATGCACACAAAGATTACTGAATTAAATCACTTATTAGAAAAAAAAACCTAAATTTTAACAAAAATAGCTATCAATGCTAGTAAATGCACCACATTCTCTAAAGTAGCATTTTTATGTATACCATAAACATAAAGTTATGTTGATGAATGCTCTTGTTGGGGTCCCAGTGACATCATTTGAGAGACACAATCTGACAGACACGAAGCTGCTGAATTTTTAAGTCTCAGGGGACCATCTGACAATTCACTCTGAGTCATAGCCCATGAAAAGAATCCATAGAGCAGATTCTTCAAGGGAAGGGAATTTGGCATAGTTGAGGTAAGTATTGGGTTGACCAAAAAGTTCATTCGGGTTTTTCCATAAGATATTATAGAAAAAAAAATGAACTTTTCGGTGAACCCAATAGATTGGAGTTTGAATGTGAAAAGGCTAGGTGATGGGAGGCAATTTCAGGTGACAACGGTTCCTGGATTTGTAACTACACTGAAGATCTTCTCAGTGAACATTTGGAGGAAAAACACTCTGGATCTGGAGGACTCCAAAATTCTCAGTATTAGGGCTCCCCTGTTGCAATATTAGAGCATTTCACCACATCTTCTCAAGTCCACAAAATAGCATTCTCGAACGCGTGTTTACCAAACAAACGTGATGTGACTTTACACAAACTGAGACAACCTGATGGTGAACCTCACTTTTCCTCCTTTCAGAAAGTATTAGAATGTTGTCTTTCCAGGTAATTCGCCACTCTTAAATTTTGTTTTTTTTCCCAAAGAGTATATGACTAAGATATCTTCAGAAGTTACTAAGAATTTATAGTTTCTGGATGCAAGAAAAACGGGCACAGATCCAAACAAACCCAAGTTTTTCCATTGAAATGCAGTATATTAGTGGACTTCCTAGGCTGTCATTCACCTAAACTCTGTGACCATAGCGTTTATGGCTACAGATTATTTCATTTCACTCTATTTCAGTTTTCACATCTCCAAAAGGAAGGTAATAATAGTATCTATTCTGGAGACAGGTTGTAAGCAGTACATTAGTTAATATCTGTGAAATGCTCAGCATTGTGCTTGATACCTAGTAAACAATGAAATTATTTAAGTACATTTACCAGTACATTCTTCCTACCCCCGGCTTCTCCATCTCCTCCTCCCTCAAATTATACAGGATGCACACAAAGATTACTGAATTAAATCACTTATTAGAAAAAAAAACCTAAATTTTAACAAAAATAGCTATCAATGCTAGTAAATGCACCACATTCTCTAAAGTAGCATTTTTATGTATACCATAAACATAAAGTTATGTTGATGAATGCTCTTGTTGGGGTCCCAGTGACATCATTTGAGAGACACAATCTGACAGACACGAAGCTGCTGAATTTTTAAGTCTCAGGGGACCATCTGACAATTCACTCTAGTCAAGAGTCCATAGCCCATGAAAAGAATCCATAGAGCAGATTCTTCAAAAACAAGTTTTCTCCTAATTCAGCTACGTTAAGTGATCCTGTAAGTGTGATCTTGTCCATTTGCAAAATTCTCTCTTCAAAAGGCAGTTATAAAATCTGCCGGACACAACGTTGTCTGTCTTGTGAAAAGGTTTATAAGAAGTGTATGTACAATTTGAACGTACACTCATTAATTTTCCAAATACCCAGGCCTCTCTAGACAGCCAGTTTCGAATGCTGGCTTAGAGAATTAATTCTGTGACCTTTTTGCATGTAAGTAAATAGCATTCTCAGACTGTTTTCCAGGCTCTCACCATGCGTGTGATGTCAAATTCATATCCTCGCTATTTTTCCAGTGTAAAAAAATCAGACATTGCATAATTCTTAAAGAAAAAAAGGATACTTGGAATTGTTTGGCAAAGAAAAACACTGTGTGTAGAACTTCTATCATAAATCATACCCTGAATAAAAATCCATTTGTTGACATTTTTTCTGTTATAGGTGTAATACAATTACTTCTTTTATATCACAGGGATGAAAAAATGTATCACCTTGATGAGTATGATTCTGAATTTCTTTATTAAAACATATGAATTAAAGATCTGTCCTGACCACATCAAAAGAAAATTAAATCAAAAGGGAATGAATCGCATTCTGCTGTTTTGGAAATACTTTCTTGTGTAAGAGAGGACACGGAGTTCTCTTTTCTGAAACAAGACACACAAACAGGATGTGCATTTTTTTAATTTTCCCTTAAAATGTCTTGACCTAGTTAAGCAGTAATGTTCAAAAAGAAGGTGACTATAATCTATAACAAACAAGTCACCTCATTAAAATCAAGGTATTACCCATCTTCAAACAAGCATTGCCCAGCGCATGCTGTCCCAGGCATTAATTGAAGTATTTTTTAAAAGGACTTTTTGCCTCCACTTGAGGCTTTTTCTACAAATGGTATTTTATTAGTTCCTAATATTTCTAAATTTACTGTTATAAGGACAATTTCCTCTTAACTATCAGCCTTGAAATAATATCTGTGATGTTATTCTAGATAATACTTTTTGTTTACTATGTGGTAGGTGCTATTTTAAATAGTTTATATATGCCTTAATTCATTTATTTCTTAATATGAGTTTATAACACAGATAAGCTATATTACCTTTACTTATAGATAATGAGATTAAGATGTTGACTCATCTGATATGTAAAGCAGAAATTAATGGAACTGAATCAAAAGCTCTGAACGTCTAGCTGTAGATGCTACGCTCTTAACATTTAAGTCTACTGGCTTTCAAGGATACTAGAACATTTTTCATTAAAATGAGTTCTTTAATTAACATGATTCTGAAAATATATGTTTCTGTAACACAAGAAATATATTTCATACACCAAGAGTTTGTTCAAACTCATGTTCATTGAGTGGATGATGCCATTCAACCATCTCTTTCTCTGTTGGCCGCTGTTTCCGCCCTCGATCTCTCCCAGCATCAGGGTCTTTTCCAGTGAGTCGGCTTCTCACATCAGGTGGTCAAAGTACTGGAGCTTCAACTTTAGCATCAATCCTTCTTTAGGGTTCACTGGTTTGATCTTGCTGTCCGGGGGACTCTCAAGAGTCTTCTCCACCCAGCGCTGGCGATGGCTGCAGCGCCTTCTCTAACCTCTCTGGTCACCCGACTGCTCTGGTCCGCGCAGAATGGCCGCC
This sequence comes from Tragulus kanchil, assembly GCA_022376925.1. Classification (NCBI taxonomy): domain Eukaryota; kingdom Metazoa; phylum Chordata; class Mammalia; order Artiodactyla; family Tragulidae; genus Tragulus; species Tragulus kanchil. Next base: position 138,162,592 of record JAIOJX010000023.1, read on the forward strand.
TCCACCGTCGTCCCTTCCACCTCCCGGCAGTGCAGAATGAAACTGTTGTCAATTTCTGGAAGGAAACTTGATGAGATCAAGCAGGAAGTGCGTCAGAAGGTGGAAGAGTGGGTGGCATCAGGCAATAAAGGGCCACACCTGAGTGTGGTACTGGTTGGAGAGAATCCTGCAAGTCAGTCGTATGTCCTCAGCAAAACCAGAGCAGCTGCCAGCGTGGGAATCAACAGTGAGACAACTGCGAAACCAGCTTCAATTTCAGAGGAAGAACTGTTGAATTTAATCAATAAACTAAATAATGATGATAATGTAGATGGCCACCTTATTCAGCTGCCTCTTCCAGAGCACATTGATGAAAGAAAAATCTGCAATGCTGTTTCTCCAGACAAAGATGTTGATGGCTTTCATATAATTAATGTAGAGCAAATGTGTTTGGACTAATGTTACATGTTACCAACTACTCCATGCGGTGTGTGGGAAATAATTAAGCAAACTGGCATTCCAACTCTAGGGAAGAATGCGGTTGTGACCGGAAGGTCAAAAAACATTGGAATGCCCATTGCCCCAAAATCTGTGCCTTTACTTATAGATAATGAGATTAAGATGTTGACTCATGATAAAGCAGAAATTAATGGAACTGAATCAAAAGCTCTGAACGTCTAGCTGTAGATGCTACGCTCTTAACATTTAAGTCTACTGGCTTTCAAGGATACTAGAACATTTTTCATTAAAATGAGTTCTTTAATTAACATGATTCTGAAAATATATGTTTCTGTAACACAAGAAATATATTTCATACACCAAGAGTTTGTTCAAACTCATGTTCATTGAGTGGATGATGCCATTCAACCATCTCTTTCTCTGTTGGCCGCTGTTTCCGCCCTCGATCTCTCCCAGCATCAGGGTCTTTTCCAGTGAGTCGGCTTCTCACATCAGGTGGTCAAAGTACTGGAGCTTCAACTTTAGCATCAATCCTTCTTTAGGGTTCACTGGTTTGATCTTGCTGTCCGGGGGACTCTCAAGAGTCTTCTCCACCCAGCGCTGGCGATGGCTGCAGCGCCTTCTCTAACCTCTCTGGTCACCCGACTGCTCTGGTCCGCGCAGAATGGCCGCCTCCACCGTCGTCCCTTCCACCTCCCGGCAGTGCAGAATGAAACTGTTGTCAATTTCTGGAAGGAAACTTGATGAGATCAAGCAGGAAGTGCGTCAGAAGGTGGAAGAGTGGGTGGCATCAGGCAATAAAGGGCCACACCTGAGTGTGGTACTGGTTGGAGAGAATCCTGCAAGTCAGTCGTATGTCCTCAGCAAAACCAGAGCAGCTGCCAGCGTGGGAATCAACAGTGAGACAACTGCGAAACCAGCTTCAATTTCAGAGGAAGAACTGTTGAATTTAATCAATAAACTAAATAATGATGATAATGTAGATGGCCACCTTATTCAGCTGCCTCTTCCAGAGCACATTGATGAAAGAAAAATCTGCAATGCTGTTTCTCCAGACAAAGATGTTGATGGCTTTCATATAATTAATGTAGAGCAAATGTGTTTGGACTAATGTTACATGTTACCAACTACTCCATGCGGTGTGTGGGAAATAATTAAGCAAACTGGCATTCCAACTCTAGGGAAGAATGCGGTTGTGACCGGAAGGTCAAAAAACATTGGAATGCCCATTGCAATGCTACTGCACACAGATGGGGCATATGAACGTCCTGGAGGTGATGCCACCATCACCATCTGTCATTGATACACTCCCAAGGAGCAGCTGAAGAAGCACACAGCTCTTGCCAACATTGTCATCTCTGCTGCATGTATTCCAAATCTGATCACAGCAGATATGATCAAGGAAGGAGCAGCTGTCATTGATGTGGGAATAAATAGAATTCAAGATCCCATAACTGCTAAACCCAAGTTGGTTGGAGATGTGGATTTTGAAGAAGTCAGGAAGATAGCCAGTTACATCACTCCTGTTCCTGGGGGTTTTGGTCCCATGACAGTGGCAATGCTGATGAAGAATACAATTATTGCTGCAAAAAAAGTGCTGAGGCTGGAAGAACGGGAAATACTGAACTCTAAGGAACTTGGAGTAGCAAGTAATTAACTATTGTGTCTTCTGTGTCCTGAACAGCACTCCAAGACAGATCAAGAGGAAAACCGGGCCAATAGAAATGCAATATTTTTCATTTATTCTACTTAAATGACTTTAAACAATGCGTTGTATTTATTGTAAGCTTAAATGAGTGCGTGTTTAGGCACACAGCTCTGCAGCAACCTACCCAACCTACTATCATGTTGGCTCATGCGATCCAACTAAGAGAGCATCAACCTAGTGACTAACAGGGAGGACCCTGTCACACCAAGAATGGCTGCTTAACCATCGGGCCATTTCAGCTAAGATTTGTCTTCTTTAGGAATGCAGCTGTGCTCACCACTGTACCACCAATGCTGCACAAACTTGTCTTCTACAATTACATTTCCCAAGTGCTCTTCCAATAATGAGTTGATACTCACTTTAGGTTCCAAACCTTTTGAGTTCAACTGGTCAAACCAAAGGAAAATTGTTACCAGAGAAAATTAGGGAAAAGCTAAAAAGAAAGAAATGATGGTAATTGAGTAGAAAAAAATTTACCCTAATCTATATATGCATTGACGATAAACAGAAAAACTGTGTATTAATAGTCTCCTAAGCTATCATTTTGTGACTCAGTCATTGGAAAAATGTTTGGGGTTTTCCATTTACTTTTAGCCCTTGTTTTTATGCTCATTACCATTCCTGAGGTTGCCCACTTTTACTTTTCTGGAATTGAAAGATTAAATTGTTCATGTGTGTTGTCATATTTGAGTTGTCCTACAATCCTTCAATTTAACAGCTCTTGCCAACATTGTCATCTCTGCTGCATGTATTCCAAATCTGATCACAGCAGATATGATCAAGGAAGGAGCAGCTGTCATTGATGTGGGAATAAATAGAATTCAAGATCCCATAACTGCTAAACCCAAGTTGGTTGGAGATGTGGATTTTGAAGAAGTCAGGAAGATAGCCAGTTACATCACTCCTGTTCCTGGGGGTTTTGGTCCCATGACAGTGGCAATGCTGATGAAGAATACAATTATTGCTGCAAAAAAAGTGCTGAGGCTGGAAGAACGGGAAATACTGAACTCTAAGGAACTTGGAGTAGCAAGTAATTAACTATTGTGTCTTCTGTGTCCTGAACAGCACTCCAAGACAGATCAAGAGGAAAACCGGGCCAATAGAAATGCAATATTTTTCATTTATTCTACTTAAATGACTTTAAACAATGCGTTGTATTTATTGTAAGCTTAAATGAGTGCGTGTTTAGGCACACAGCTCTGCAGCAACCTACCCAACCTACTATCATGTTGGCTCATGCGATCCAACTAAGAGAGCATCAACCTAGTGACTAACAGGGAGGACCCTGTCACACCAAGAATGGCTGCTTAACCATCGGGCCATTTCAGCTAAGATTTGTCTTCTTTAGGAATGCAGCTGTGCTCACCACTGTACCACCAATGCTGCACAAACTTGTCTTCTACAATTACATTTCCCAAGTGCTCTTCCAATAATGAGTTGATACTCACTTTAGGTTCCAAACCTTTTGAGTTCAACTGGTCAAACCAAAGGAAAATTGTTACCAGAGAAAATTAGGGAAAAGCTAAAAAGAAAGAAATGATGGTAATTGAGTAGAAAAAAATTTACCCTAATCTATATATGCATTGACGATAAACAGAAAAACTGTGTATTAATAGTCTCCTAAGCTATCATTTTGTGACTCAGTCATTGGAAAAATGTTTGGGGTTTTCCATTTACTTTTAGCCCTTGTTTTTATGCTCATTACCATTCCTGAGGTTGCCCACTTTTACTTTTCTGGAATTGAAAGATTAAATTGTTCATGTGTGTTGTCATATTTGAGTTGTCCTACATCCTTAAACTTCACTGTCAAATTTTTATACTGTTGGAGGTGTCTGTATGGTTTCTGTAGTATACCTCGAAATCTATTTTTGGAAATCATAACTTGGACTTGATAATCATTAAGGCAGCTTATATAAGTATGCAACTTACTTTTCCACCAAAGAACTGTTAACAACTGCCTGCTTTTCTCTGATGCACCTGTTGGCTCTCCTTGATTGATTTTTGAGAGTGAGAGTTAGTACTGAATTTAATCAGATTTTATCTGATTAGGGGATTTTTTTTCTTATTTTGTTTTTTTAAATAAAACACTTCTGACTGAAAAAAGAAAGAGTCTTCTCCAGCACTACAATTGAAAAGTATCAATCCTTTGGCCCTAGCCTTCTTATGGCACAACCTTCACATCTGCTGTGTACTTCATTGTACAGCAGAAACTACCATAACATTGTAAAGCAACTATACTCAAATTTCAAAAAATTGACAAAAATGCAGAATACTTTTCTTTCCAATAGATGAGTAAAGTCATGTTATAAAAGAAAACTTATCAATATAATTAAAAATTATAATAAAAATTATCAATATAATTAAAATTCACAAAAATTTTCAATAAAATCCATAGATATCGTTTAGAAACTCAGACAGTTACATAAAACATATCAAAAAGAGCTTTGCCCCATCTATCCCTACCCCTACCCCTAGATCAGTTCTTGCTCCTCAGAGGCAGCCTTCTTGAGATATCTGTGTGGGACTTACATTCATGTATCTAAATTACTATTACATTATGCTCGATTTTTAAAATATGTGAAGTTGCCTATTAATTTGCTACAAAGAGAAACAAGAATTTCCTTCCTTTATTTGGTACACTTAACTCTCGATTTTTAAAATATGTGAAGTTGCCTAAATGGTAAATTGAAGGGTTTTAGGGAAAAAATTAAAAAAACCCTAATCTATATATGCATTGACGATAAACAGAAAAACTGTGTATTAATAGTCTCCTAAGCTATCATTTTGTGACTCAGTCATTGGAAAAATGTTTGGGGTTTTCCATTTACTTTTAGCCCTTGTTTTTATGCTCATTACCATTCCTGAGGTTGCCCACTTTTACTTTTCTGGAATTGAAAGATTAAATTGTTCATGTGTGTTGTCATATTTGAGTTGTCCTACATCCTTAAACTTCACTGTCAAATTTTTATACTGTTGGAGGTGTCTGTATGGTTTCTGTAGTATACCTCGAAATCTATTTTTGGAAATCATAACTTGGACTTGATAATCATTAAGGCAGCTTATATAAGTATGCAACTTACTTTTCCACCAAAGAACTGTTAACAACTGCCTGCTTTTCTCTGATGCACCTGTTGGCTCTCCTTGATTGATTTTTGAGAGTGAGAGTTAGTACTGAATTTAATCAGATTTTATCTGATTAGGGGATTTTTTTTCTTATTTTGTTTTTTTAAATAAAACACTTCTGACTGAAAAAAGAAAGAGTCTTCTCCAGCACTACAATTGAAAAGTATCAATCCTTTGGCCCTAGCCTTCTTATGGCACAACCTTCACATCTGCTGTGTACTTCATTGTACAGCAGAAACTACCATAACATTGTAAAGCAACTATACTCAAATTTCAAAAAAAATTGACAAAAATGCAGAATACTTTTCTTTCCAATAGATGAGTAAAGTCATGTTATAAAAGAAAACTTATCAATATAATTAAAAATTATAATAAAAATTATCAATATAATTAAAATTCACAAAAATTTTCAATAAAATCCATAGATATCGTTTAGAAACTCAGACAGTTACATAAAACATATCAAAAAGAGCTTTGCCCCATCTATCCCTACCCCTACCCCTAGATCAGTTCTTGCTCCTCAGAGGCAGCCTTCTTGAGATATCTGTGTGGGACTTACATTCATGTATCTAAATTACTATTACATTATGCTCGATTTTTAAAATATGTGAAGTTGCCTATTAATTTGCTACAAAGAGAAACAAGAATTTCCTTCCTTTATGCCACACTCTGGGTACACTTAACTCTCCAGCAGAATTCAAAATTTAGTTATGTAAACATTAATGGTGAAATTAATATGCAGTGTTCATGTGTTGTGAATATGCAATTAGTGTTCATAGTTAAGCTTAGTCTTTGGCTATAATTACAGCTCTTGGATAGCACTTGTTTACCCTAGTGTTAATAACTGTCTTATTTTAATGATCACTTCAGTTTCTATTCTTTACTATTCAACCTCAACAAACTCCTTACCAGAACTAAATCCTTCTCAAAGATTCAACAGAGCAGACAATGGATCACTTCCTTACTTTTCATGGAAACCTCGATTGCTTTTTCTCATCTTCTATTCAAGTCAGATACTGAGCCTCTGTATTGAACTCTGTTTTTCTTGTCCTTTCTTTCCTATTTCCTGTGTCTCAGTATCTTGATTCTACTCCTTGGCAGATTTCTCCACTTCAATTTCAAATATTCCAGTGACGTTTTGGTGGGTTTTTTTTTTTTCTACTTTGGTGTACTATTTGTACTTTCATATATTCTGAATGACTCTATTTCTCCTTTCCTGAACGTCTCATATTTCATTTTTGTCCAGAAATTTCTTTCTATGGTCTCTCTTCTGCTCCTTGCATTTTCTCTTCAATGATTTCTTTTCTGTTTCTTTAATTTTCCTCTTTTTGCTCTTTATTTCCTTTGCATGTGTATTCTGACATTTGCTCCTTATTTGCATTATTTTTCTTATTGTAGGATGTCCTCCAATGACTGTTTATATTTAAGAATGAGGTACTAAAAACTAGTTGGAATTCAATGAGCAGAAAAGGATTCATTGAGTAATGGTCTTCACCATAGGATGGCTGCTCAGAATTTTCACTGATGGCTCCATAATCATCTTCAGAGCTTTCATCTTGGACACACCACTCAGTGTGCAGACCTCAGAGAATGCTCATTTTCTTGGTGTGATGCTTCACAACAGATGCCAGTTTTTCCCACAGTCCGTACTTCAGAAGCTCTTGAAACAACCTCATTGGTGTTTTCTATCCTCCTGCTTTCTGCCCAGATCAGAAGGCAAAAAAGTAGACCCTAGTCTGAGGAACATGGGCTAGAAAGTGAGAATAAAGGGCTCACTGTTGTTCCTGCAAAGGTTGTATCAGTTCTTTTTTTTTTTTTTCTTTTTAAAGATTTTTTTTTTTGATGTGGGCCATTTTTAAAGTTTTTCTTGAATTTGTTACATATTGCTTCTCTTGTTTATGTTCTTTTTTTTTTTTTTTTTTTTATGGCTGGGAGGCATGTGGGATCTTAGCTCCCAGCCCAAGGATAAGACAAAGACATAACCACTAGACCACCAGGGAAGTCCCTCAACTCTTTTTTTAAATCTCCTTTTTACTTCCTCTTTCTTATGTCCAAGCTGTCTCAAATTTCTAAAAGTTTGAGCATATTCTTTTCTTCCTTTTGGGTTCCCTCATTTTGGTTTAGATTTTGACTATCTTTGTGAAGTCAGTTTTCACAAGGGCATTCATTTTCAAGTGTCCTAAAATATTTTGTCATGACTCATCTTTCACTGTCTTATTTCCCATTCCTTTCATCTTCTTCTGTGTTAATGTCATTTTATTCCTTATTCAGTTTATTTCTTTGTTTTAGTGGCTTTAAGGAAGAAACACAAAGAAATGGATAAGTTCAATAGGTCAGGTTTCCCAGGACATTCTCCTTTCTTTGAACAAGCAGGAAAAAAGATCTGTCATGAAACATCACAGATGCTCCCCATTTGTAAATCGAACAAGAATTATTTTTTCCCTAGCACAACTTTTGTTAACAAAGAAACTGTTTGCCATTTGAAAATTTCAAAGCCCTGTGAGATTTCCAAAAACAACTCACAAAACATGAATTTAGTCTTTGATCATGTAAGCCAGGATAGAGCAAACAAAACTAGTTGGAATTCAATGAGCAGAAAAGGATTCATTGAGTAATGGTCTTCACCATAGGATGGCTGCTCAGAATTTTCACTGATGGCTCCATAATCATCTTCAGAGCTTTCATCTTGGACACACCACTCAGTGTGCAGACCTCAGAGAATGCTCATTTTCTTGGTGTGATGCTTCACAACAGATGCCAGTTTTTCCCACAGTCCGTACTTCAGAAGCTCTTGAAACAACCTCATTGGTGTTTTCTATCCTCCTGCTTTCTGCCCAGATCAGAAGGCAAAAAAGTAGACCCTAGTCTGAGGAACATGGGCTAGAAAGTGAGAATAAAGGGCTCACTGTTGTTCCTGCAAAGGTTGTATCAGTTCTTTTTTTTTTTTTTCTTTTTAAAGATTTTTTTTTTTGATGTGGGCCATTTTTAAAGTTTTTCTTGAATTTGTTACATATTGCTTCTCTTGTTTATGTTCTTTTTTTTTTTTTTTTTTTTTATGGCTGGGAGGCATGTGGGATCTTAGCTCCCAGCCCAAGGATAAGACAAAGACATAACCACTAGACCACCAGGGAAGTCCCTCAACTCTTTTTTTAAATCTCCTTTTTACTTCCTCTTTCTTATGTCCAAGCTGTCTCAAATTTCTAAAAGTTTGAGCATATTCTTTTCTTCCTTTTGGGTTCCCTCATTTTGGTTTAGATTTTGACTATCTTTGTGAAGTCAGTTTTCACAAGGGCATTCATTTTCAAGTGTCCTAAAATATTTTGTCATGACTCATCTTTCACTGTCTTATTTCCCATTCCTTTCATCTTCTTCTGTGTTAATGTCATTTTATTCCTTATTCAGTTTATTTCTTTGTTTTAGTGGCTTTAAGGAAGAAACACAAAGAAATGGATAAGTTCAATAGGTCAGGTTTCCCAGGACATTCTCCTTTCTTTGAACAAGCAGGAAAAAAGATCTGTCATGAAACATCACAGATGCTCCCCATTTGTAAATCGAACAAGAATTATTTTTTCCCTAGCACAACTTTTGTTAACAAAGAAACTGTTTGCCATTTGAAAATTTCAAAGCCCTGTGAGATTTCCAAAAACAACTCACAAAAACATGAATTTAGTCTTTGATCATGTAAGCCAGGATAGAGCAAACAAAAACTAGGAGCTGAGAGACATCATCTGTTTCATCTGAACTCATATGAAAGAAGAAAGATGCAATTCTGAATTATTCTATAACTTTTCTCAAAATATTAGAAGAAATATGGACAATTTATAATGATGGCACCATTTTCCAAGTCCAATAAGATTTGATATAAACAACTGAACAACCAAAATCATATAGGATACAATAAAATACACACATATTGTATTTCAACAAATCTAGACATTATAATTTTGGAGAATGATTGTTTTGTGCTACCTGGTGATGTATTCTTGCAACTCACAACACCCAAAATCTCTCTGAAATGAAACAGCGCCTTATAATTGAAAATAAATTGTATCTTCCACAATATTAATTTAGGGAAATTTATGGTTCCCCTTTATATCTACCTAAATTCTATAGTTGATTTCCATAATTGGTTATTTTTAACCAATTGTGGGCATCCTTCTAGACTTCTTATATGAGATTAGATATATGTTTTTTTTCTTCTTCTTCTTCTTTTTTTAATTGTTTATTTTAAAGGTTTTACAGAGTTTTGTTGTTCACAGACATGCATGTTCCCAGATCAGTCATATGCATATCCCTGGTCCCCTCCCCTGCTCCAAGTCCCCCCATCCCACCCCTCCGGGCCATCGCACCAAACCACTGTAAGCACTCCTATTCCCTTAGCACAATGACAACAGGTATCTTTTTCACACAGGACAGTATAGGTTTCCATGTTACTCCCTCCATGCCTCCCACCCACTGTTCATTCCCCACAATGTCCATATGTCTATTCTCTGTCTGTCTTTCCATGAGTTCACTGCATGTGTTATCATGACCGTCCTACTAGATTCCATATATGTGTGTTACTATACTGTATTTGTCTTTCTCTTTCTGACTCACTTCACTTTTTATGATAGGTTCTAGAGCCAGCCACTTCATTAGGACTGAGTCTTCTGCATTTCTTTTAACAGCTGAGTAGTATTCCATTGTATATATGTACCAGAGCTTCTGTATCCATTCTTTCGTCAATGGACATCTAGGTTGCTTCCATGTTCTGGCTATTGTATAGGTAGCTGCAATGAACATTGGGGTACAGGTGCTTCTTTCCGTTTTGACTTCATCAGGATATAAGCCTGATAGTGGGATTGCTGGTTCATAGGGTGCTTCTATTTTTAGTTTTTTTTAAGGAATCTCCATACTGTCTTCCATAGAAGCTGTATCAATTTACATTCCCACCAGCAATGCAAGAGGGTTCCCTTTCTCCACACCCTCTCCAGCATTTATTGTCTGTCGATTTGTGGATGATGGCCATTCTGACGGGTGTGAGGTGATATCTCATTGTAGTTTTGATTTGCATTTCTCTAATAATAAGCGAGGTTGAGTATCATTTCATGTGTTTTTGGGCCATCTGTATGTCCTCTTTGGAGAGGTGTCTCTTTAGATCTTTTTCCCATTTTTTGATTGGGCTGCTCGTTTTCCCTGTGCTGAGTTGTCTGAGTTGCTTGTAGATTTTGGAGATTAATTCTTTGTCTGTTGTTTCATTTTCTATGATTTTCTCCCATTCTGTGGGCTGTCTGTGCAGCTTTTTTGTAATTTCTTTTGCTGTACAAAAGCTTTTAAGTTTCATGAGGTCCCACATGTTCATTTTTCTTTTTAGTTCTGCTATTCTAGTAGGTGGGTCAGAGAAGATCTTGCTTTGATTTATGTCCTTGAGGGTTTTGCCTATATTCTCCTCTAAGAGTTTGATGGTTTCTGGTCTTACATTTAGGTCTTTAATCCATTTTGAGTTGATCTTTGTGCATGGTGTCAGGGAATGTTCCAACTTCATTTGTTTGCATGTAGCTGTCCAATTTTCCCAGCATCACTTATTCAAGAGGCTGTCTTTGCCCCATTTTATAGTTTCGCCTCCTTTGTCAAAGATAAGGTACCCATAGGTGCATGGGTTTATCTCTGGGTTCTCGATCTTGTTCCATTGGTCTATAGTTCTGTTTTTGTGCCAGTACCATACTGTCTTGATGACTGTTGCTTTGTAGTAGAGTCTGAAGTTAGGGAGGCTGATTCCTCCAGCTCCGTTTTTCTTTCTCAGGATTGCTTTGGCTATTCGAAGTCTTCTGTGTTTCCATATGAACTGTGTGATTCTTTGGTCTAGTTCTGTGAAAAATATCATTGTTAGTTGGAGAGGGATTGCATTGAATCTGTAGGTGATATTTGGTAGTATGGTCATTTTCACAATATTGATTCTTCCGACCCAGGAACACAGAATATCTCTCCATCTGTTTAAGTCTTCTTTCTTTCATGAGTATCTTGTAATTTTCTGTGTACAATTCTTTTGTTTCTTTGGGTAGGTTTATTCCTAGATATTTGATTCTTTTGGTTGCAACGGTGAAGGGGATTGCCTCTTTGATTTCGTTCTCTGATTTTTCATTGTTCATGTATAGGAATGCCAGTGATTTCTGTGTATTGACTTTGTATCCTGCAACTTTACTGAATTCGTTGATTAGCTCTAGTAGCTTTGTAATAGTGTCTTTGGCGTTTTCTATGTATAATATCATGTCATCTGCAAAAAGAGAGAGCTCTACTTCTTCTTTTCCAATCTGGATTCCTTTTCTTTGTCTTCTCTTACTGCTGTTGCTAGAACTTCCAGAACTATGTTGAATAACAGTGGTGAAAATGGACACCCTTGTCTTGTTCCTGATCTTAGAGGAAATGCTTTTAGTTTTTCACCATTGAGGATAATGTTCGCTGTGGGCTTCTCATAGATAGCTTTTATTATGCTGAGATAGGTTCCTTCTATGCCCATTTTCTGAAGAGTTTTCATCATAAATGGATGTTGTACTTTGTCGAAGGCTTTTTCTGCATCTATTGAGACGATCATGTGATTTTTGTCTCTCAATGTTGTACTTTGATTCGATAGGCTTTTCTGCATCACATCTAAGCAGTGAATTGCCTATAATCCATTTTGAGTTGATCTTTGTGCATGGTGTCAGGGAATGTTCCAACTTCATTTGTTTGCATGTAGCTGTCCAATTTTCCCAGCATCACTTATTCAAGAGGCTGTCTTTGCCCCATTTTATAGTTTCGCCTCCTTTGTCAAAGATAAGGTACCCATAGGTGCATGGGTTTATCTCTGGGTTCTCGATCTTGTTCCATTGGTCTATAGTTCTGTTTTTGTGCCAGTACCATACTGTCTTGATGACTGTTGCTTTGTAGTAGAGTCTGAAGTTAGGGAGGCTGATTCCTCCAGCTCCGTTTTTCTTTCTCAGGATTGCTTTGGCTATTCGAAGTCTTCTGTGTTTCCATATGAACTGTGTGATTCTTTGGTCTAGTTCTGTGAAAAATATCATTGTTAGTTGGAGAGGGATTGCATTGAATCTGTAGGTGATATTTGGTAGTATGGTCATTTTCACAATATTGATTCTTCCGACCCAGGAACACAGAATATCTCTCCATCTGTTTAAGTCTTCTTTCTTTCATGAGTATCTTGTAATTTTCTGTGTACAATTCTTTTGTTTCTTTGGGTAGGTTTATTCCTAGATATTTGATTCTTTTGGTTGCAACGGTGAAGGGGATTGCCTCTTTGATTTCGTTCTCTGATTTTTCATTGTTCATGTATAGGAATGCCAGTGATTTCTGTGTATTGACTTTGTATCCTGCAACTTTACTGAATTCGTTGATTAGCTCTAGTAGCTTTGTAATAGTGTCTTTGGCGTTTTCTATGTATAATATCATGTCATCTGCAAAAAGAGAGAGCTCTACTTCTTCTTTTCCAATCTGGATTCCTTTTCTTTGTCTTCTCTTACTGCTGTTGCTAGAACTTCCAGAACTATGTTGAATAACAGTGGTGAAAATGGACACCCTTGTCTTGTTCCTGATCTTAGAGGAAATGCTTTTAGTTTTTCACCATTGAGGATAATGTTCGCTGTGGGCTTCTCATAGATAGCTTTTATTATGCTGAGATAGGTTCCTTCTATGCCCATTTTCTGAAGAGTTTTCATCATAAATGGATGTTGTACTTTGTCGAAGGCTTTTTCTGCATCAACTGAGATGAGCATGTGATTTTTGTCTCTCAATTTGTTGACATGGTGTATCACATTGATTGATTTGCGGATATTGAAGAATCCTTGTATGCCTGGGATGAACCTCACTTGATGGTGATGTATGAGTTTTTTGATGTGTCGTTGAATTCTGTTTGCTAGGATTTTGTTGAGGATCTTGGCATCTAAGTTCATCAGTGAAATTGGCCTATAATTTTCTTTTTTTGTGTTGTCTCTGCCTGGTTTTGGCATCAGGGTGATGGTGGCCTCGTAGAATTGGTTTGGAAGTTTTCCTTCCTGTGCAATTTTTTGAAAGAGTTTTAGAAGGACAGGCATTAATTAGCTCTTCTTTAAATGTTTGGTAGAATTCGGCTGTGAAGCCATCTGGCCCTGGGCTTTTATTTTTGGGTAGATTTTTAATCACAAATTCAATTTCTGAGCTTCTGATTGGGTTGTTCATAGTTTCTATTTCTTCCTGGTTCAGTTTTAGGAGATTAATCTTCTCCAAGAAACTGTCCATTTCTTCCAGGTTGTCCAGTTTGTTGCCACAGAGTTGTTCATAATAGTCTCTTATAATCCTTTGGATTTCTGCATTGTCTGTTGTAATCTCTCCTTTTTCGTTTTAGATTTTGTTGATCTGGTTCTTCTCTCTTTTTTTCTTGATGAGTCTTGCCAGTGGCTTGTCAATTTTGTTTACCTTTTCGAAGAACCAGCTTCTTGTTTTGTTTATCTTTACTGTTGTTTCTTTCATTTCTTTCTCATTTATTTCTGCTCTGATCTTTGTGATTTCTCTTCTTCTGCTGGCTTTGGGGTGTTTTTGTTCTTCTTTCTCCAATTGTTTGAAGCATAGGTCAACTGTCTTTTTAGGTCATCTGCTTCATATTTTCCTAGTTTCTTGAGGTAGGATTGTGTTGCTATAAATTTCCTCTTAAATGTTTCGTTTTCACCATTGAGGATAATGTTCGCTGTGGGCTTCTCATAGATAGCTTTTATTATGCTGAGATAGGTTCCTTCTATGCCCATTTTCTGAAGAGTTTTCATCATAAATGGATGTTGTACTTTGTCGAAGGCTTTTTCTGCATCAACTGAGATGAGCATGTGATTTTTGTCTCTCAATTTGTTGACATGGTGTATCACATTGATTGATTTGCGGATATTGAAGAATCCTTGTATGCCTGGGATGAACCTCACTTGATGGTGATGTATGAGTTTTTTGATGTGTCGTTGAATTCTGTTTGCTAGGATTTTGTTGAGGATCTTGGCATCTAAGTTCATCAGTGAAATTGGCCTATAATTTTCTTTTTTTGTGTTGTCTCTGCCTGGTTTTGGCATCAGGGTGATGGTGGCCTCGTAGAATTGGTTTGGAAGTTTTCCTTCCTGTGCAATTTTTTGAAAGAGTTTTAGAAGGACAGGCATTAATTAGCTCTTCTTTAAATGTTTGGTAGAATTCGGCTGTGAAGCCATCTGGCCCTGGGCTTTTATTTTTGGGTAGATTTTTAATCACAAATTCAATTTCTGAGCTTCTGATTGGGTTGTTCATAGTTTCTATTTCTTCCTGGTTCAGTTTTAGGAGATTAATCTTCTCCAAGAAACTGTCCATTTCTTCCAGGTTGTCCAGTTTGTTGCCACAGAGTTGTTCATAATAGTCTCTTATAATCCTTTGGATTTCTGCATTGTCTGTTGTAATCTCTCCTTTTTCGTTTTAGATTTTGTTGATCTGGTTCTTCTCTCTTTTTTTCTTGATGAGTCTTGCCAGTGGCTTGTCAATTTTGTTTACCTTTTCGAAGAACCAGCTTCTTGTTTTGTTTATCTTTACTGTTGTTTCTTTCATTTCTTTCTCATTTATTTCTGCTCTGATCTTTGTGATTTCTCTTCTTCTGCTGGCTTTGGGGTGTTTTTGTTCTTCTTTCTCCAATTGTTTGAAGCATAGGTCAAGCATAGGTCTTTTTTTTAGGTCATCTGCTTCATATTTTCCTAGTTTCTTGAGGTAGGATTGTGTTGCTATAAATTTCCCTCTTAGAACTGCTTTTGCGGTATTCCATAGGTTTTGCACTGTCGTGTGTTCATTGTCATTTTCTTCTAGGAATTTTTTTATTTCTCCTTTGATTTGCTCAGTAATCAGTTTGTTTTTTAGGTATGCATTGTTTAATCTCCATGTATTTGTGTTATATATGTATATTTGTATATTTTGGATATATGTATTTTTTTAAGCATTTACTTTTTTTTGCCTCTAAGTCATCATTTAGTTTTCATCCATTTTTACTCTTTGGCATTTGTGGGCCTCCCATTGCAGTGGCCTCTCTCGTTGCAGAACACTGGTTCTGGATGCATGTGCTCCAGAGCGCTGGCTCCTAATTGGACACACCAGCCCAGCTGCTCTGCAGCACATTTGATTTTCCCGGGCCAGGGATCCAACCAGTGCCCCATGCACTGCAAGGCGGAGTGTATACCCACTAGACCACCAGGGAAGCCCATATGCGTGTTTTTTATATTGTATTTATTTTTGTCAGTCAAGAGAATAATGTTAATTTATTTTTGTAACTGGACTATAACTGTTTTAAAGTCTTAGTTTCTGCTGTACAACAACACGAATCAGCCATATGTATACATAGATCCCCTCCCTCTTGAGCCTCCTTTGCACTCCCCCATCCCACCCCTCTAGGTCATCACCAAGCACCAAGCTGAGCTCCCTGTGCTCTACAGCAGCAACCCACTAGCTGTCTATTTTGTACATGGTGGTGTGTGTATGTCAGTACTACTCTCTCAGTTTATCCAACTCCTCCCAGATATATGTATATATTAACATACACTGTTATGCTTAAATATAGAACATTTTAGACAAAAATAAGCATAAAATAGTTCTAACCTTAAGAAACTTTTTCTTACAGATACATTCAGATCTAGATCCTACATGGTATTCCATGACTTGGGGCTATCATTGTGTTCTGCCTTGTTCTCATTAGTGAATATATAGGGTCTTTTCTTTGGTTAATATTTCACTGGTGCAGTGTGTATCTTTGTAAATGTTTCTTGAGTACACATAAGCACATAAGTAACATAAATTCCTATAAGCAGAATTGTTGGGTTAAAGAATAAATTTATTTTACATTTTTATATAACCCAACACATCATCTCTCCAAACAGTTAATACCAAGTCATCTATCTACAAAAGGGTATTAGACAGCACTAAATATTACATATCATTAATTTCTACCATGTATTTATAAAAAGTTTTCTTATTTCTTACCTTGCATTTTTCCTTGCACCAATGTTTCATTTCTGGTTCAACTGTCAAACGTAACTTAGAAAATTCAAGAAGAGAAAAAAAGCCTATTATATTTGCTCATATTTCTGATGACAGTTTCTTTTCTTCTTTCTTGATAATTCAGTGTTTCTTCTTTCATTGGTCCCTTTCTGTTTAAAAAACTTCCTTTAGCTATACTTTCAGAGGAGGTCTACTGTGATAAACTAATTTTCCTTTACCCAAGAATATCTCAATTTCCCCTCATTCCTAAAGGAATTTTCTCTGGCACAAAGGTCCATATAGTCAAAGCTATGGTTTTTCCAGTACTCATGTACAGGTGTGAGAACTGGTCCATAGTGAGGGCTGAGCACCAAAGAATTGACGCTTTTGAATTGTGGTGCTGGAGAAGACTCTTTAGAGTCCTTTGGACTGAAAGGAGATCAATCCAGTCAATCCTAAAGGAAATAAACCCTGAATATTCATTGCGAGGACTAATGCTGAAGTGGAAGCAGAAGCAGCAATACTTTGGCCACCTGATATAAAGAGCCAACTCATTGGAAAAGACCCTGAAGCTGGGAAGGATTGAAAGCACGAAGAGAAGGGGAAAACAAAAGATGAGATGGTTTAATGGCATCATCGACTCAAAGGACATGAGTTTGAGCAAACTCCAGGAGATAGGGATGCCCAGCATGCTGCAGTCCATGGGGTCGCCAAAAGTCAGACATGACTCTGTCAATGAACAGCAACAAGATTCTAAGGATGTTAGTTCCTTTCTTTCAGCACTTGAAATGTGTGTCTTCTTTCTGGTTTCTATGATTTCTGATCAGAAATTAGCTACCATTTCAGTTGCTTTTCCCCTACAGAT
Source organism: Tragulus kanchil (assembly GCA_022376925.1). Classification (NCBI taxonomy): domain Eukaryota; kingdom Metazoa; phylum Chordata; class Mammalia; order Artiodactyla; family Tragulidae; genus Tragulus; species Tragulus kanchil. The sequence continues at coordinate 138,179,700 of JAIOJX010000023.1, forward strand.
AAGGTTTTATTACTCTCTGAATATTTTCTTTATTTTTGTTTAGTTTTCAGAAGTTTGTGTGTAACGTGACATGATATTAAAATCTTTGGGATTTATGCAATATCTTGATGCCATACATTTATTCCTTTAATAAAATGCATATATTTCAGTCATTAATTCCTCTAATATTTTTTGTAGCTCTGTACCTTATTCTCCATCTCTATCTGAGATTCTGATACCATGATATTAGCTCTTTGGTTACATTGCCACAGGTCCCCGAGGTTCTGTCTTCCCCTGGCCCCCGATCTACCATTTCTTTGTTGTTCAGAATATGTAATTTTTATTACTCTTAGAGCTTACTGAACCTTTCCTCTTTTCACATGGAGTAGAAAAAATATGAAAAACAGATATAATATACTGGGATAAAGGAATTAGCATCATTTACATAACCACTTTGTAGAAAAAAGTTTTCAAAATCACTAACGTCCTAAGATTACATTTTCATTCCTGTTATTTCTATTTTATATTATTTCTTGGCAAAAATAACAAGTATCCCTGATATTGGGCTGATGGATTCAAGATCATAGATGCCCATTCCTGGTGAGAAAAAAAGTTTACAAAATGAAAAATAAAGAAATAAAATTCATGGAATTAACTTTCAGGCTATAGAACCAATGCTTAGTTTACCGTGATAGCTTTAAAACATGTTACTGGTGATCAAATATTTTTGAAGCAGTTGCTATTGCTATAAATATAAAGTATAGAGTATAAATAGAGCTTCTCTTCTAAGAAACATGATATGAATTCTGATCCTAACATTGTTTCTTTTTTTAAAATTTAACTGATTAAAAATAATTATGGAAAATTTAAGATAGCCATTTTACTTCAGAATATTTTTTGAATAGGGTACAATTCTTCAAATAGATTGGCATAAGTAGTTATGTACTGAATTTATTCCTATTTGATATTAAATAAACAGCAAAGTTGAATTTGAATGAGTTCTAAAGTTCAACTGTCAAGAAATGTTACTATTAATGTTTATATTTTGATATTATTGTTATGTTTTGGTATTAGCTTTGAAAGGTTACATGGTCTTCCTAGAAATGTATAATAAATAACTAAAATGTAAATAAGATCTTTTTCTAAATAATGACCACAAAAGCTCAAGGACATCTTAAAAAATACATACACCTGATAAATAATTTATGGGAAATGGATCCCAGAGAAGCAAACCTAAATATTCCTTCATGTATAAATATTTAAAGGAAGTATGCATACATAAAAATACAATCACAACATATGATTCAAGCTACATTCAATTGCCTTTAAACCACCTACCAACTTAGCTGATGTAAGAGCATGAGCCATTTATTTCAAAAAGTGGATTTCCAAGAATTACTCATATAATTCCTGGATCTGGAACTTGGTGTCGTTTTGTTGATTAAATATATTTGAGAAATGATATATTATAGGAACTTAAGTGGAACACTTAAAGCACTCACTCAAACATATCAAAATACTCAGTAAAACAACAACAACAACAACAACAACAACAACACTCACTGAGAAAAAAAGCAAACCACTACTCTGTTTCACTGCAATCAGGGATTTAAGTGTAATGCTCACCTTATTGAATAGAGAACATTTCCATTCTTGAAAATTCTTAACAATTTGTTGTCTGTAGTCACTTCATGAAAGTTGGCTCCCTTTTCATTGGCAAAGAACAAATCAGGTTTCCAAATGGAGTCCAACATGGAAGGGTCTAGGTCTAAGGAGTCATCTGGGTATTCACTGTATGCAAGACGAGGGTCGTTCCATTTCTGACGAAGAAAGATATTCACTCTGTAATCCTGTGACAAAAGAAAGAAGCCTGCTTTACAAAGTTTACAGTTGTATGTGTTAGTCTTTGGACTTCTCTGAATTATAGCAAAAACCATTCACATCCTCGTGGGCTTTCCATATCCCTCAGTCCTCACTCTTTACCACCAAGAGTCTCTCGTTCTGAGGGTTGGCCCATGTTTTTCGTGATCTACATGCCTCCAAAGAAAAGGGCACAAGAGCATACTCTTATTATGCTTATACTCAAAGTTTACCACCCGATTCTGTATATTAAAAAACAGCAAAGTTGAATTTGAATGAGTTCTAAAGTTCAACTGTCAAGAAATGTTACTATTAATGTTTATATTTTGATATTATTGTTATGTTTTGGTAGCTTTGAAAGGTTACATGGTCTTCCTAGAAATGTATAATAAATAACTAAAATGTAAATAAGATCTTTTTCTAAATAATGACCACAAAAGCTCAAGGACATCTTAAAAAATACATACACCTGATAAATAATTTATGGGAAATGGATCCCAGAGAAGCAAACCTAAATATTCCTTCATGTATAAATATTTAAAGGAAGTATGCATACATAAAAATACAATCACAACATATGATTCAAGCTACATTCAATTGCCTTTAAACCACCTACCAACTTAGCTGATGTAAGAGCATGAGCCATTTATTTCAAAAAGTGGATTTCCAAGAATTACTCATATAATTCCTGGATCTGGAACTTGGTGTCGTTTTGTTGATTAAATATATTTGAGAAATGATATATTATAGGAACTTAAGTGGAACACTTAAAGCACTCACTCAAACATATCAAAATACTCAGTAAAACAACAACAACAACAACAACAACAACAACAACACTCACTGAGAAAAAAAGCAAACCACTACTCTGTTTCACTGCAATCAGGGATTTAAGTGTAATGCTCACCTTATTGAATAGAGAACATTTCCATTCTTGAAAATTCTTAACAATTTGTTGTCTGTAGTCACTTCATGAAAGTTGGCTCCCTTTTCATTGGCAAAGAACAAATCAGGTTTCCAAATGGAGTCCAACATGGAAGGGTCTAGGTCTAAGGAGTCATCTGGGTATTCACTGTATGCAAGACGAGGGTCGTTCCATTTCTGACGAAGAAAGATATTCACTCTGTAATCCTGTGACAAAAGAAAGAAGCCTGCTTTACAAAGTTTACAGTTGTATGTGTTAGTCTTTGGACTTCTCTGAATTATAGCAAAAACCATTCACATCCTCGTGGGCTTTCCATATCCCTCAGTCCTCACTCTTTACCACCAAGAGTCTCTCGTTCTGAGGGTTGGCCCATGTTTTTCGTGATCTACATGCCTCCAAAGAAAAGGCCACAAAAGAGCATACTCTTATTATGCTTATATTTTGCTGTTTCATTCAAAGTTTACTCTCATGTTTTATCAGAATAATCGATTGCTGTTAGGCACTCAGAATGAAATATATTCAGCTTTGCATTTATTTTTTTAGAACCATTTATTTTAGAAGGTATCCATTAGCATCCAGAATGCATTCAGTAAAATTTTCTTCAAAGTTGCCTATTTTGTAAAAATAAACATACATACTTTTTTCAACAAAGTCACATTTTCTCATATTTAATAGAACACTTAAGTTCTATGAAACTGGTGAATTGGTAACAATAAATGGTGGTTTTAGAATAATAAAGGAACATTATTGCCATTAATTCTTTAAGATTTGCTTTATGAGATTTTCCAATTAGATCTTTCATAGTTGTTAACAAGAGAAGAGTCAGTGATTCCAATCTAATTCTTGCTCACAAGTTCCAGACTAAGGTACAGAGAGACAAAGATTGACAGCCATGTGTATGCGTGGTATCTGTAGACAGTATGTAAGCACAATCTATAACTTTTTGGTTTTGAAATGAGCAAATAAACATGCTGACTTATTGCAAGCATAAGTAAAATGAACATTTTAAGAAAGCTTCATTTCCATGGAAAATAGCTAAATCTGGAGATATTCAGAGAAACAATTATCTGTTTTCATCTACTTTCTCATTCTTTGCACACCAAATTGCCAATCACCAGAACAGAGAAACCAAGGAATCATAAAGAATGTTTCCATAATATTAGACCCAAAGATTGGTTATCTTACAGCTAGATATAATTCAGAGTTTGAAGTGAATATTTCAATTTTATATGTTCCCTTGATCATTATTTTTGCACCAGAACTAGTATATTCTAACTGGAACTGTGGTTATATACCAGATAGTACTTTTCTGCTTTCTAGGTGCCCCATACTTATTCTAGGTCCTGTGACAAAAGAAAGAAGCCTGCTTTACAAAGTTTACAGTTGTATGTGTTAGTCTTTGGACTTCTCTGAATTATAGCAAAAACCATTCACATCCTCGTGGGCTTTCCATATCCCTCAGTCCTCACTCTTTACCACCAAGAGTCTCTCGTTCTGAGGGTTGGCCCATGTTTTTCGTGATCTACATGCCTCCAAAGAAAAGGCCACAAAAGAGCATACTCTTATTATGCTTATATTTTGCTGTTTCATTCAAAGTTTACTCTCATGTTTTATCAGAATAATCGATTGCTGTTAGGCACTCAGAATGAAATATATTCAGCTTTGCATTTATTTTTTTAGAACCATTTATTTTAGAAGGTATCCATTAGCATCCAGAATGCATTCAGTAAAATTTTCTTCAAAGTTGCCTATTTTGTAAAATAAACATACATACTTTTTCAACAAAGTCACATTTTCTCATATTTAATAGAACACTTAAGTTCTATGAAACTGGTGAATTGGTAACAATAAATGGTGGTTTTAGAATAATAAAGGAACATTATTGCCATTAATTCTTTAAGATTTGCTTTATGAGATTTTCCAATTAGATCTTTCATAGTTGTTAACAAGAGAAGAGTCAGTGATTCCAATCTAATTCTTGCTCACAAGTTCCAGACTAAGGTACAGAGAGACAAAGATTGACAGCCATGTGTATGCGTGGTATCTGTAGACAGTATGTAAGCACAATCTATAACTTTTTGGTTTTGAAATGAGCAAATAAACATGCTGACTTATTGCAAGCATAAGTAAAATGAACATTTTAAGAAAGCTTCATTTCCATGGAAAATAGCTAAATCTGGAGATATTCAGAGAAACAATTATCTGTTTTCATCTACTTTCTCATTCTTTGCACACCAAATTGCCAATCACCAGAACAGAGAAACCAAGGAATCATAAAGAATGTTTCCATAATATTAGACCCAAAGATTGGTTATCTTACAGCTAGATATAATTCAGAGTTTGAAGTGAATATTTCAATTTTATATGTTCCCTTGATCATTATTTTTGCACCAGAACTAGTATATTCTAACTGGAACTGTGGTTATATACCAGATAGTACTTTTCTGCTTTCTAGGTGCCCCATACATCTTTCAGAGTGACAACGAAGCAGAGATCACTTCAGCTTTCTACTGCAAAACTCACATTGATGTGGAAATCTCACAAGTCACAAGCATTTTCAGAACCTCTAAATGTGAATTTATGAACAAGCTTCTACCAGCCAAGGACCAGCTCATCCTCCCCTAGCCTAGGTTCAGAGCGCCAAGAAGCACCTCTGGTTCTGAGGCTGGTGGCCAGTTCCCATATCCCTCGCTGTTCTGTAATCTGTGCCTCTACCCTAGCTACCACCAAACCCATCAGTGGTGGGACTACAGTCAGCTTGCCCTTGCCCTATCTCTAGGGGAAAACTAAAGCAAGACAAATTATAATGATACTTGCCAGGAAAATTAACTGACTGTTCCTTTTAGACTCATTCTTAAGACATTTTAAAAAGATAAACTATTTTTATGCTGTAACTAATTTATTGACAGAAAACACTCTGGGATGCTAGGAGTACTTTTGAGCTACAATGTATGTGATGAAGGCTTCCCAGGTGGCGCTAGTGATAAAGAACCCACCAGCCAACGCAGGAGATGTAAGAGAGGTGGGTTCAGTCCCTGGGTTGGGAAGATTCCCCTGGAGAAGGGCATGGCAACCCACTCCAGTATTCTTGCCTGGAGGATCCCATGGACAGAGTAGCCTGGTGGGCTACAAGTCCATAGGGTCACACAGAGTCAGACACAACTGAAGCAACTTGGGCCGCCTGTATGTGATAAACTTTGGTTGACTCTCCTCATCTTTAAGTGATTGGTTTAGTGATAAACTTGATACACACAATTTCAGATCTTCCAGGAACACTCTTTGCTCTAAGAATGTGCTGAAAAAGATACTAAGTATCCTTCAGTTTGTTTTTAAATCACACAAGGAAAATATCGATTGCCCTCTGTCACCAAAGCCAAATGTTCTCCTGTATCCGCTTGTGCTCTTTCTATTAATAACTAGAACTATTTTTGTTTACTAACATGTTTAGGTCTTTGGTTTAAAGCCAGGGTCCAAAGCATGACTGAAAAATGACCATTTCATGAAAACCCAGAAACTGAGGTTTTAACAGTCCACACAGTTTGGGTTTTGACCTGCTTGCAAACAAACAATGTGATGGGAAGCTTTCCTATCAGTCAGCCTCAGCTTTTCAAAAATAACTTTTAAGCCCAACTCCTCAAGCTAAGATATCCCACCTATACTCAGCAACCTATTATATTAATTATTTTTGAATCCTTATCATAAGTGAAATGTGTAAAGAAAAGTATATAAAGCAACATATTCAAATAATACCACTCTAAAAGAAGTCTGTGTAACTCAACTTGAAATAACTTATAACAAAAAATCATAGAACAAAGAAGGAAATAGCTTTGTAAAACAGAAACAAAAATGGATTGTTGTATGCAGTCTTAAGGACAAAAATTATAATGATACTTGCCAGGAAAATTAACTGACTGTTCCTTTTAGACTCATTCTTAAGACATTTTAAAAGATTTTTTTGCTGTAACTAATTTATTGACAGAAAACACTCTGGGATGCTAGGAGTACTTTTGAGCTACAATGTATGTGATGAAGGCTTCCCAGGTGGCGCTAGTGATAAAGAACCCACCAGCCAACGCAGGAGATGTAAGAGAGGTGGGTTCAGTCCCTGGGTTGGGAAGATTCCCCTGGAGAAGGGCATGGCAACCCACTCCAGTATTCTTGCCTGGAGGATCCCATGGACAGAGTAGCCTGGTGGGCTACAAGTCCATAGGGTCACACAGAGTCAGACACAACTGAAGCAACTTGGGCCGCCTGTATGTGATAAACTTTGGTTGACTCTCCTCATCTTTAAGTGATTGGTTTAGTGATAAACTTGATACACACAATTTCAGATCTTCCAGGAACACTCTTTGCTCTAAGAATGTGCTGAAAAAGATACTAAGTATCCTTCAGTTTGTTTTTAAATCACACAAGGAAAATATCGATTGCCCTCTGTCACCAAAGCCAAATGTTCTCCTGTATCCGCTTGTGCTCTTTCTATTAATAACTAGAACTATTTTTGTTTACTAACATGTTTAGGTCTTTGGTTTAAAGCCAGGGTCCAAAGCATGACTGAAAAATGACCATTTCATGAAAACCCAGAAACTGAGGTTTTAACAGTCCACACAGTTTGGGTTTTGACCTGCTTGCAAACAAACAATGTGATGGGAAGCTTTCCTATCAGTCAGCCTCAGCTTTTCAAAAATAACTTTTAAGCCCAACTCCTCAAGCTAAGATATCCCACCTATACTCAGCAACCTATTATATTAATTATTTTTGAATCCTTATCATAAGTGAAATGTGTAAAGAAAAGTATATAAAGCAACATATTCAAATAATACCACTCTAAAAGAAGTCTGTGTAACTCAACTTGAAATAACTTATAACAAAAAATCATAGAACAAAGAAGGAAATAGCTTTGTAAAACAGAAACAAATGGATGTGTATGCAGTCTATTAAAAAAAAAAAAAGCTCAATGGACTTATTAAAGCCAGTTTAAAAATTCAATCATGCCTTGGATATACATAAATACATAAAGACCAAGAGTCTCTGTTTGTTTGTTTTGGGGGGTTTTATGTTTTATTTATTTTTATTAACAATTTTCTGTTAGCTTCAGGTATGTTTTATTAAGAGAATTTTCCCTGTTCCCCTGGCTCTGCTTCTACAAGGGTGAAAATGTACAAAGGCTATATGTGAGTAAAAATTCCTAAGTTTTATAAGGTAGCTGATTTGACATTTACATGTACGGAATCATAATATGTTAAGACAGAGACATAGATGATTCTTTTCCCTAGAAATGTCTTTTGTAGTAATATATATATTTGCAAACTTCAGAAGTTAATTTTATTTTTTCATCATTTTGCATGTTACATAATTAATTAGTTCTCTCTAAACATTATATCAATGTACTAATCTTACACAACAGCAATATAAACATAATCATTATTTCATAAAGGCTAATGTGACATTTTGGAGTTCAAATTTATTATTATTATTAGAATAGAGTGTATCACATTATTCTAATTACTTTAAATTAATTGTGCAGGAAAATATTTTGTTGACCAAGTAAAATTATATCTCATGTTTGGATTTAAAAATAAATATCCATTAAAATATGATTTAAATTCCATATGTACATCACATAGTAAATAACAGAACCACCCTACACTTTCCCTCCTAGTATTTGGAAGCTTACATTATGAGATATAAATAAATAGTAATTCTATACCCATCAAAATCATAATTAGGAGGAAAATGTAATCAATCAGGTATTTTGTTTCTTGGGCAGAAAACACTGTACATCTTAATATTTCTATATTTACAGATGCTTACATGTAAGGTGATGTTCTTTAAAAATTTAAAAAAAGAGTAATGTATCCCACCTATACTCAGCAACCTATTATATTAATTATTTTTGAATCCTTATCATAAGTGAAATGTGTAAAGAAAAGTATATAAAGCAACATATTCAAATAATACCACTCTAAAAGAAGTCTGTGTAACTCAACTTGAAATAACTTATAACAAAAAATCATAGAACAAAGAAGGAAATAGCTTTGTAAAACAGAAACAAATGGATGTGTATGCAGTCTATTAAAAAAAAAAAAAGCTCAATGGACTTATTAAAGCCAGTTTAAAAATTCAATCATGCCTTGGATATACATAAATACATAAAGACCAAGAGTCTCTGTTTGTATGTTTTGGGGGCTTTTCTGTTTTATTTATTTTTATTAACAATTTTCTGTTAGCTTCAGGTATGTTTTATTAAGAGAATTTTCCCTGTTCCCCTGGCTCTGCTTCTACAAGGGTGAAAATGTACAAAGGCTATATGTGAGTAAAAATTCCTAAGTTTTATAAGGTAGCTGATTTGACATTTACATGTACGGAATCATAATATGTTAAGACAGAGACATAGATGATTCTTTTCCCTAGAAATGTCTTTTGTAGTAATATATATATTTGCAAACTTCAGAAGTTAATTTTATTTTTTCATCATTTTGCATGTTACATAATTAATTAGTTCTCTCTAAACATTATATCAATGTACTAATCTTACACAACAGCAATATAAACATAATCATTATTTCATAAAGGCTAATGTGACATTTTGGAGTTCAAATTTATTATTATTATTAGAATAGAGTGTATCACATTATTCTAATTACTTTAAATTAATTGTGCAGGAAAATATTTTGTTGACCAAGTAAAATTATATCTCATGTTTGGATTTAAAAATAAATATCCATTAAAATATGATTTAAATTCCATATGTACATCACATAGTAAATAACAGAACCACCCTACACTTTCCCTCCTAGTATTTGGAAGCTTACATTATGAGATATAAATAAATAGTAATTCTATACCCATCAAAATCATAATTAGGAGGAAAATGTAATCAATCAGGTATTTTGTTTCTTGGGCAGAAAACACTGTACATCTTAATATTTCTATATTTACAGATGCTTACATGTAAGGGTGATGCTTACATATTTAAAAGATTCAGGTGTAGAGTAACATCACAGACAAAATATAAGTGCCAAGCTTCCAAGTGTTTTCACTTTGACAAAATATTTGGCAACTTGTAGGCAGTTTCTTCTATTTGAATGTGTAAACCCAAGGACATACATTCTTTATTAAATGCAAATTCTAGAGTGAGTTTAGTATAATTTGGATGCTAAAACTTCTAGAAACACATCTATGATGATTTCATTTCCTCACCTAGTTATTTCCTGGCTCATTTCTGAATCTATTGATGTATTATTTGCCCTGTGAATTAGCTTCCTACTGATTCTTGAATACTCTCATAACAGGAAAATTTTAACTGCTGAGAATGTATGGAATAAATTGTCACTGATGCCATTTTACAGGACAGGAACACTGAGATCTCCTGGATTTTCATTCAGGCCTTGAGCCCTCCGTGCATGATTCCCAATCTAATGCCTACCTCAGTCAATACCATCTCAAAAGGCAAGGTCTATAGTGACTGCTTATTTTCTCTACATGCCATATCCATCCACCAGCATCATCCCACTGCGACTTCTGTTAAAATCATGTGAAAAAGGTCCAGAATAACTGCCCCAAACTCTGACATACAAAATAATGAAATATATTATTTTTATAAACCACTAAATTTGGGAGAATTTGCTATGCAGCAGTACATGAAATGGAGTTTGTTGTTGCTGTTCAGTCCCTAAGTCCTGTCTAACTCTTTGAGAACCCGTGGACTGCAGCACACCAGGCTCCTCTGATTTCCATTATCTCCTGGAGTTTGCTCAAATTCATATCCATTGAGCCTGTGATTCTACCTAACCATCTTATCCTCTGCTCCCCCTTTCTCTTGTTGCTTTCAATCTTTCTCAGGATTAGGGTCTTTCCCAGTGAGTCTTCTCTTTGCATTGGGTAGCTGAAGTATTGGAACTTCAGCTACAGCATCAGTGCTTCCAATGAATATTTAGGGTTGATTTCCTTTAGGATTGACTGGTTTGATATTCTTGCAGTTGGGTAACTAGCAATGAGTGCTCCAGTGAGAAAAATTGTAAAACACAGGCAATTGACTTTGGAACCAGGTAGTAGGTAGAAGCTTAAAGGGTTTTGGAGACTTATGTGACGGCTGAAAGGATGAGAAGGAACTTGTTATTATAGGATGGAAAAAAAGCTTTGTTTTGTAGCAGCCGACTGGCAATGCTGTCATCTCTTTGTGGGAAACAGAAAATGAAACTAATGAACTGTTGCATTGTTTTTGAAGGAGTAAAAATAGGAAGAAAATATCTTAAACCTTTAAGAAATATCTTTCATTAGGAAGCTGATAGGCCAAAATTGACTCTAGTTCAACATCTGCATTCATATTGAACAAAGGCATATCTAAATAAATTGAGGCTAAGAGAATGTATTGCTCAGTGTTTTTAATATACATGGAATAAATTAAAAAATATGATTTGAAGAGTAAGAGCAGTAAAGCTTGCCTCAACCATTGAGGTGATCAGAATGAATTAAGTTTTAAGACACAATCCTCAATAACTGTAGTATTAAAAATTGTTAAGGGCAAACAATTTAACCCTAATAAGCAATAAGAAATAAAGCCCCAGTAAAGAAAGAGGATTACAGAAGTATATTTGCCTTTTGAATCTAATAGCCGCTGGACTTTTTTCGGGCAAGTGACTGCTTCAACTGATGCAGAATTTAAGAAGGTAAAATATCACTCTTCTGTTTGAAATACTTGACTTTTCCTCTCTGTCTCAAGAGTAAAAAAGAAAAGTAGGCAAAAATTCAGACTTGTAATGTAAGTTGTTTTGAAGCTGTAAAGTTGCTATGATCACATCAGACAAATGACAGCTCGTACAACCATTTCATCACCTTTCCCAAAAGGACATAAATCACTAGAAGAGAATTTCTCTGAATAAATCCTCTTCTTAAGACATCAAGGTCTTAGGAAACCCAATCCCCATCCTAACGAGCAGAGCTGGCAAGTAAAGTCATGACTATGTCCATTTCTCTTGTTGCTTTCAATCTTTCTCAGGATTAGGGTCTTTCCCAGTGAGTCTTCTCTTTGCATTGGGTAGCTGAAGTATTGGAACTTCAGCTACAGCATCAGTGCTTCAATGAATATTTAGGGTTGATTTCCTTTAGGATTGACTGGTTTGATATTCTTGCAGTTGGGTAACTAGCAATGAGTGCTCCAGTGAGAAAAATTGTAAAACACAGGCAATTGACTTTGGAACCAGGTAGTAGGTAGAAGCTTAAAGGGTTTTGGAGACTTATGTGACGGCTGAAAGGATGAGAAGGAACTTGTTATTATAGGATGGAAACGAAGCTTTGTTTTGTAGCAGCCGACTGGCAATGCTGTCATCTCTTTGTGGGAAACAGAAAATGAAACTAATGAACTGTTGCATTGTTTTTGAAGGAGTAAAAATAGGAAGAAAATATCTTAAACCTTTAAGAAATATCTTTCATTAGGAAGCTGATAGGCCAAAATTGACTCTAGTTCAACATCTGCATTCATATTGAACAAAGGCATATCTAAATAAATTGAGGCTAAGAGAATGTATTGCTCAGTGTTTTTAATATACATGGAATAAATTAAAAAATATGATTTGAAGAGTAAGAGCAGTAAAGCTTGCCTCAACCATTGAGGTGATCAGAATGAATTAAGTTTTAAGACACAATCCTCAATAACTGTAGTATTAAAAATTGTTAAGGGCAAACAATTTAACCCTAATAAGCAATAAGAAATAAAGCCCCAGTAAAGAAAGAGGATTACAGAAGTATATTTGCCTTTTGAATCTAATAGCCGCTGGACTTTTTACGGGCAAGTGACTGCTTCAACTGATGCAGAATTTAAGAAGGTAAAATATCACTCTTCTGTTTGAAATACTTGACTTTTCCTCTCTGTCTCAAGAGTAAAAAAAAGAAAAGTAGGCAAAAATTCAGACTTGTAATGTAAGTTGTTTTGAAGCTGTAAAGTTGCTATGATCACATCAGACAAATGACAGCTCGTACAACCATTTCATCACCTTTCCCAAAAGGACATAAATCACTAGAAGAGAATTTCTCTGAATAAATCCTCTTCTTAAGACATCAAGGTCTTAGGAAACCCAATCCCCATCCTAAAGAGCAGAGCTGGCAAGAACAAATGACACCATTGAGAAAACATGGCAGATGACTGGATGTCCATGCTGTTGGCTCTTTTGTTTTACCTCTCCTTTCCCATTTCACAGCAACAAGAAAGAAGAACTGTTTCATCATACAAACCTCCATATGCATTGTGAAATAAAAGCAGTTCCTTGGGAAGTCCAGAAATAAGGTATTTCCTGCATTCTTATTTTAGACTTGCTGGTTTAGACAAATAATAGAGAGTTCCCTGTATTCTCCTGACCCAGCTTCCCCCATGTTAATATCTTCTGACAATAATATAGTGTTTGAAACCAGAAAATTAACACTGATACCACACTGTGCTGGGTTATGCTAAGTTGCTTCAGTTGTGTCCAATTCTCTGTGACGCTATGGACTGTAACTCACCAGGCTCCTCTGTCCATGTGATTCCCCAGGCAGGAATACTGGACTGGGTTGCCATGTCCTCCTCCAGGGGATCTTCTCAACTCAGGGATCAAACCTGCGTCTCTTAAGTCTCCTACACTGGCAGGCTGGTTCTTTACCTGGGAAGCCCCTTGATACTATACTATCAAACCTTTTTTAAATTTCATGAGTTTTCCCTCCAATGTCTTTTTCTTCCCCCTGCCTAGGATCCAATGCAAGATTCCACAGTGCATTCAGCCATTCATGAGTTCTGTGAGACTCCCTTGATATCCTTGACACTGTTGAAGGACTGTTGAAGGACACTGGCCAGTGGTTTTATAGAATGTCCCTCAATTTGAGTTTGTCTGATATTGTCTCACAGTTAGGTTGATATTGTTCATTTGTAACAAGAATATCCACTGAAAGGATACTGTTTTCTTCCAATGCATGTCATCAAGGACAATCAATATTGACATACTTGACTTTTCCTCTCTGTCTCAAGAGTAAAAAAAAAGTAGGCCAAAATTCAGACTTGTAATGTAAGTTGTTTTGAAGCTGTAAAGTTGCTATGATCACATCAGACAAATGACAGCTCGTACAACCATTTCATCACCTTTCCCAAAAGGACATAAATCACTAGAAGAGAATTTCTCTGAATAAATCCTCTTCTTAAGACATCAAGGTCTTAGGAAACCCAATCCCCATCCTAAAGAGCAGAGCTGGCAAGAACAAATGACACCATTGAGAAAACATGGCAGATGACTGGATGTCCATGCTGTTGGCTCTTTTGTTTTACCTCTCCTTTCCCATTTCACAGCAACAAGAAAGAAGAACTGTTTCATCATACAAACCTCCATATGCATTGTGAAATAAAAGCAGTTCCTTGGGAAGTCCAGAAATAAGGTATTTCCTGCATTCTTATTTTAGACTTGCTGGTTTAGACAAATAATAGAGAGTTCCCTGTATTCTCCTGACCCAGCTTCCCCCATGTTAATATCTTCTGACAATAATATAGTGTTTGAAACCAGAAAATTAACACTGATACCACACTGTGCTGGGTTATGCTAAGTTGCTTCAGTTGTGTCCAATTCTCTGTGACGCTATGGACTGTAACTCACCAGGCTCCTCTGTCCATGTGATTCCCCAGGCAGGAATACTGGACTGGGTTGCCATGTCCTCCTCCAGGGGATCTTCTCAACTCAGGGATCAAACCTGCGTCTCTTAAGTCTCCTACACTGGCAGGCTGGTTCTTTACCTGGGAAGCCCCTTGATACTATACTATCAAACCTTTTTTAAATTTCATGAGTTTTCCCTCCAATGTCTTTTTCTTCCCCCTGCCTAGGATCCAATGCAAGATTCCACAGTGCATTCAGCCATTCATGAGTTCTGTGAGACTCCCTTGATATCCTTGACACTGTTGAAGGACTGTTGAAGGACACTGGCCAGTGGTTTTATAGAATGTCCCTCAATTTGAGTTTGTCTGATATTGTCTCACAGTTAGGTTGATATTGTTCATTTGTAACAAGAATATCCACTGAAAGGATACTGTTTTCTTCCAATGCATGTCATCAAGGACAATCAATATTGACATACCTCATTATTAGTGATGCTAAGATGGATTACTTAGGTAAGTGATATCTGCCAGGTTATTCACAGTAATGCTACAGTGAAGTTTATCTGTTACTGTTTGCATTATATTGGAGGGTCTGTCAACCCCAAAATCCTGGTGGATTTCAATTATTTGTCTGTTTTTGCTGAGGTAAAATATTTACTGTGAATAAACCTGGCAGATAAAACACAGTGTCTTATCTTCTGTAGCTTCATTGGTGAAGACTGTATGGTTGAAAACTGGATGCAAATTATGAACCTGTGGGCTACTAAACCAGAAAGGCACATTTTTCTTTGCAGGGTGACATATATGTATGGTAGGGCCTTGACTGGGAAGGGGTGAAACTTCAAGCATTTGAATGGCAAACAGTGGGAGAATTTAGAAACCCCCAAGTATGCTGAGCAACAAAATTCCACTTCTCCAGTGTTTGCAAAAGCTTCTTCTTCTGGCCAGTGATGAGGGGTATGCTTATTCTCAAGGACTTTATCTATATCAAACAACATTCCCCCCTTCATCTTATAATTAAGATTAAATCTCAGAAAGCAGCCAGCGAGCCAGTTAGAGTCAATCCCTGGAGAAGTTTTACACCCCATGATACTGCTAGATGCTAATTTATATGTGCATAAATATTTATATGTGGAATGGATTCTGAGAGTACTAAACCATGAAGTGTGAAATGAAATTTTAGAATTGGTTAAATTTACTGATCTGGGTGCATTTACTGAGATTCTGGATTTAGTATGTTAGAGCTCAGGGAGCTAGGAGTGGCTGCAATGGCTTGCTGACTTGGTTAGCTAAAAGTTGGAACCAGCAGGGACCTGTACAGAATGAGGTTGGTATGCTATACATTTGTCAGTCAATCATCAAAGTCTCCTAAGACTTCAGAATTGAGATGCAGCCAGCTCCGTACCCTGTGAGAGCTTGTTTCCCAAGGCTCTGAAAAAATACATTAGTGAGTGAGAGAACAGCACCTTTTAAAAAGGCCCATGATGATTGCCCTCTGAAAGTTACTGCCATCATAAGATATGGCCACTGAAATGTGCTCCTAGATTTTAGTGGTAAGGTAGTAGCCAGGGAGGCAAATATCACTCAACATTACTTACTTAATCCTAAATCTTAGTTCCCATAAGTCCCATAGTTGGAGTGCCTATTCAGAACACATGAATCACCGTGATCTTTGATGGTATCAGGTTTATCAAGAGGACAATAAGCTTGAAGTATATGGGTAATTCATTAGGAATATCTTACTTGTCCTGAGTAATCAAAAGAAATCTAAGGCTGACAAATACTGAATTTACTCAACTTATCAAGAGACACACAAATGTCACTGAATTAGAAGACCTGAGTGAATTCAGAGTCAAGGTCCTTTGGAGAGGGACCCTTTAGTACATCACAAGGGCATGCTGTCTTTCTTCCTACAGGACTCAGAAGCTATCCATTATGAATAAATGTTGAGGAACAGGATGAAGATCAATGCTTCTGAAAATGTTGGACCACAAATTGTAGTTAATCCTAGTGCCTGGACATACAAAATACTACTATGTCAACTGGTCAGAGGGGCAGACTATGGGAGAGGTAGATAGTCATTAAATTTTGATAAGAACTTATCTCACATTGCTATCAATGATTCTGTGAATCCATTTTGTTTTACGTTTTTGTTTCCTAAATGAATGGTTGAGAGTTTCTGTATATAAAACCCCACCAACTGCAGAATCCTCACATAATCTCTTTGACCTATGAAGGAAGAATTATTAAGATGGGAAGGCTCACGGGGCCTCTTCTGAAGCCCCCTTCTTCTCAGTATAGCTAAGGAAGAGCCACATGGAATTCGTGGAGGAGCCAAAGAAACGAGTGACTCAAAGATTCATATCATGGTGTGGTAGTGATTCCCTCCATCTAACTTTCCTTTCAGTCTATGCAGAAGACACTTGAGTCTTGAGAAATGACAATGGACCATCTTAATTTCATGCAGCTATTATTTCCATGATAGCTGTAGCTCCATGTGTAATTTCTTAACTGGAGCAAATTATTGTATAGTCACTGGCACCTTGTTTATGACTGATGCATGAAATATAATTTTTCGACATCCTAAAGCAGAAAACATCAGAAGAATTTATCTTGCATCCAGTGGAGATATCTTTGTTGTTTTGCAAAAATAAGAATTGATCCAATTCTTCAGCCTTGTGCCATAACTAAGTCGATGAGAACATTGATCAACCAACTTCATAAGACACCCACTGGAATGCTATACTGAAGACACCATGCTGCTATAACAGGTGAAGAGAAAAGAGTAAATGCCTTTAGAAGAGTCAGAGAATAGGAGATAGGCCCCAGGAGACTTCAACAATGTTTCAAGGCATAGAAGGATTGGAGCATGACTGGATAACTCTTTAAAAATGAAGAATGATGGAATATTACTCAGTCAGAAAAAGGAACAAAATTGGGCCATTTGTAGACATGTGGATGGACCTACAGACTGTCATACAGACTTAAGTAAGTCAGAAAAATAAAAACAAATATCATATATTAACATATATATGTGGAATCCAGAAAAAAGTAGTTTAGATGATTTTATTTGCAAAGCAGAAATAGAGACACAGATGTAGAGAACAAATGCATGAACATGAAGCAGGGAGAGGTGGTGGGATGAACTGAGAGACTGAGACTGATATATGTATACTGTTGATACTATGTATAAAGTAGATAACTAATGAGAATCTACTGTGTAGCTCAGGGAACACTACTCAACAATCTGTGGTGACCTAAATGGTACGGAAATCCAAAAAAAAGTGGGGGGATATATGTATATGCAGAGCTGACTCACTTTGTTGTACAGTAGAAACTAACACAACATTGTAAAGCAATTATACACAAGTGAAAGTTAATTTTTTAAAAAACAAAGGACAGGCTGTTTTCTTCCCATGAAGAATGAGAAACAATATTGATGATGATGTTTTTAAAGTTAATTTCTAGTGGAGTATAATTGCTTTACAATCTGGCAGGGCCTTTTATTAAATCATTTTTTATTGGCATATAGTTGCTTTATGATCTGACTGGTTCTTTTGGAATTATGACAGCAACACATACCATCTTTGTGTATGATGTTTTGACCCACTCACTAAGTAACCATTAGACAGCTAGTTCTGAGTGATGATCAGTCTGGAGCTGCCTCTACCAACCCTTTCAACACTTTATAAGAACTTTCATCTTTGTGCTGTATCTATTTCAATCTTAACAACTGTTTATGCAAATTTGATGCTGATCCAGTGGAGATATCTTTGTTGTTTTGCTATAACAGGTGCCATAACTAAGTCGTTGAGAACATTGATCAACCAACTTCATAAGACACCCACTGGAATGCTATACTGAAGACACCATGCTGCTATAACAGGTGAAGAGAAAAGAGTAAATGCCTTTAGAAGAGTCAGAGAATAGGAGATAGGCCCCAGGAGACTTCAACAATGTTTCAAGGCATAGAAGGATTGGAGCATGACTGGATAACTCTTTAAAAATGAAGAATGATGGAATATTACTCAGTCAGAAAAAGGAACAAAATTGGGCCATTTGTAGACATGTGGATGGACCTACAGACTGTCATACAGACTTAAGTAAGTCAGAAAAATAAAAACAAATATCATATATTAACATATATATGTGGAATCCAGAAAAAAGTAGTTTAGATGATTTTATTTGCAAAGCAGAAATAGAGACACAGATGTAGAGAACAAATGCATGAACATGAAGCAGGGAGAGGTGGTGGGATGAACTGAGAGACTGAGACTGATATATGTATACTGTTGATACTATGTATAAAGTAGATAACTAATGAGAATCTACTGTGTAGCTCAGGGAACACTACTCAACAATCTGTGGTGACCTAAATGGTACGGAAATCCAAAAAAAAGTGGGGGGATATATGTATATGCAGAGCTGACTCACTTTGTTGTACAGTAGAAACTAACACAACATTGTAAAGCAATTATACACAAGTGAAAGTTAATTTTTTAAAAAACAAAGGACAGGCTGTTTTCTTCCCATGAAGAATGAGAAACAATATTGATGATGATGTTTTTAAAGTTAATTTCTAGTGGAGTATAATTGCTTTACAATCTGGCAGGGCCTTTTATTAAATCATTTTTTATTGGCATATAGTTGCTTTATGATCTGACTGGTTCTTTTGGAATTATGACAGCAACACATACCATCTTTGTGTATGATGTTTTGACCCACTCACTAAGTAACCATTAGACAGCTAGTTCTGAGTGATGATCAGTCTGGAGCTGCCTCTACCAACCCTTTCAACACTTTATAAGAACTTTCATCTTTGTGCTGTATCTATTTCAATCTAAAATAACTAGAATGTGTTCTGTTTTTATGCAAATTTGATGCTGAAAGACAGGAAAAGAGATTTGAAATAAACATACAAAGTTGAGATGTTTGAATCTGTTTAGGCTCTGGAGTTAATTTCATGATTAGATATCATAGTTCAAACTATGGATACCCAGAAGCCCCATGTATCCAAAGACGTGGGTGATGGAAGTTAAGTGAAAAGGCTGCTTATTGAAGGCTCCTTACTGAATTGCTCATTCAATAAGGGATAGAGGTGTTGGATGCTGGACCTACCTAGAACTGAGGCTGACCTCGAGAGAGAAGGCAGCTGCCAAAATCTTAGATGAATGAGTAGAGTGACCACAGTCCTGGGGGGTGACAAGCCTACACAGGGAGGAAGTGTGAATGGTTGAAGATAGTTTCAAAACAAAATTTAACAGGAAGTCTGAAAGAAGCAATATCACTGTGTCACACCATTAAAGAGATAGAGGTAAGTCCAGTGGATAGAGAGGGAGATAAGAGTTCAGTAGGCTAAAGTGAGGGGGTGGGGATTCTTCACTAATTCCAAGGGAAAAAAAAGAGTGGAAAGAAGAGTCTTAGTTGGCTAGAAGACTTAAGGAAGAAGCAAGCACTCCCAAATATCTTCCCCACCCTAAGATGAAAACCAAGACTTTATTATCAACTACAGAAAAACTGAACGGGTTCTGCAGTTGGTGGCCGCCCAGGACTGATTTGTGAATGTCTGCATTTTATTGTCTTGGTGGTGGTTCAGTCATTCAGTCGTGTCTGACTCTTGTGATCCCATGGATTGTTGCTTGCCGGGCTCCTCTGTCCATGGAATTTTCCAGGCATGAATACTGGAGTGAATTGCCATTTCCTTCTTCAGGTGATCTTCCCAACCCAGGGATCAAACCCAGGTCTCTTTTGTCTCCTGCATTGCAGGTGGGTTCTTTATTGACTGAGCCATAAGCTTCTTAATGTTGATATATGTTATAGCTCATTTTTGTTAATTAAACATCTTAATACACATCTGTGGCAAGATTATTTGCTTTATGCTTTAGCTAGTCTCAAGACTGTTGGCAATAGTCCAAGAAACTACTAAGGAGAATTTTTAAAAGATGGTGCAGATTATAGTAATACACATATGCTAATCAATCTATGTTTCTTCTCCCATAGGACAAATAGTCTGTTACCAAGTCTCCTAATGAGACTGAGAGAAAATGATTTCTCTTACATTTTAAAAACCAAATATTGAAGTACTAAACTCATTTGGGGGATATATACATGCCACAGTCAGGAAGGAATTTTCTATTTTCTAATTGATTCCCCCAGCAACAAGGGCTTCCTGACTCTGTTGCCTGATCTGTTGTATTTGATGGGACACCTGGGGCATGGCCCCAGGTCGCTGTCAATCTGGACTGCTTGAAGTCCATTTGAAACATAGTTAGATGGCTTGTTTTTTGTAGATTAAGCTGTTAGTTTCATTCCAGCAACAGAAATGGTGTCATCTAACTGGTCAGAGGTTCCGCATCACAGCTCAAGAGCTACTAGCAATTTAAATTGATTGCCAAGTACTTAACGTCAATTTACATGCTAAATCCAGTGGATAGAGAGGGAGATAAGAGTTCAGTAGGCTAAAGTGAGGGGGTGGGGATTCTTCACTAATTCCAAGGGAAAAAAAAGAGTGGAAAGAAGAGTCTTAGTTGGCTAGAAGACTTAAGGAAGAAGCAAGCACTCCCAAATATCTTCCCCACCCTAAGATGAAAACCAAGACTTTATTATCAACTACAGAAAAACTGAACGGGTTCTGCAGTTGGTGGCCGCCCAGGACTGATTTGTGAATGTCTGCATTTTATTGTCTTGGTGGTGGTTCAGTCATTCAGTCGTGTCTGACTCTTGTGATCCCATGGATTGTTGCTTGCCGGGCTCCTCTGTCCATGGAATTTTCCAGGCATGAATACTGGAGTGAATTGCCATTTCCTTCTTCAGGTGATCTTCCCAACCCAGGGATCAAACCCAGGTCTCTTTTGTCTCCTGCATTGCAGGTGGGTTCTTTATTGACTGAGCCATAAGCTTCTTAATGTTGATATATGTTATAGCTCATTTTTGTTAATTAAACATCTTAATACACATCTGTGGCAAGATTATTTGCTTTATGCTTTAGCTAGTCTCAAGACTGTTGGCAATAGTCCAAGAAACTACTAAGGAGAATTTTTAAAAGATGGTGCAGATTATAGTAATACACATATGCTAATCAATCTATGTTTCTTCTCCCATAGGACAAATAGTCTGTTACCAAGTCTCCTAATGAGACTGAGAGAAAATGATTTCTCTTACATTTTAAAAACCAAATATTGAAGTACTAAACTCATTTGGGGGATATATACATGCCACAGTCAGGAAGGAATTTTCTATTTTCTAATTGATTCCCCCAGCAACAAGGGCTTCCTGACTCTGTTGCCTGATCTGTTGTATTTGATGGGACACCTGGGGCATGGCCCCAGGTCGCTGTCAATCTGGACTGCTTGAAGTCCATTTGAAACATAGTTAGATGGCTTGTTTTTTGTAGATTAAGCTGTTAGTTTCATTCCAGCAACAGAAATGGTGTCATCTAACTGGTCAGAGGTTCCGCATCACAGCTCAAGAGCTACTAGCAATTTAAATTGATTGCCAAGTACTTAACGTCAATTTACATGCTAAATCCATGACTAAGTAACAAATTATGACTAGTGCCAATCATCTTAGAGAACACAATTCCCCATCTCACTGCCTATTTTATCTTTAGAGGTTGAAATGACTTTTTGGAGCATATTCTTTGAGAAAGTCGAATTCTCTTGGTTCATGACAATAAATGCCATGAAGAGGCACATCATTGCTTTGAACCGTTCATGGACTCAGATCATTTCTATGTCATATTAGGTAGCCAAGAAAAGTGCTTAATTGATCTGGTAACAGGGAATTCCATAAAATGTCCTCCACTAGAGAGGACCATGTGCAAATAATGGAATCTTTGCCGGTGGTTCAGACGGTAAAGAATCTGCCTCAAATGCTGGAGACCTGGGTTTGATCCCTGGGTCAAGAAGATCCCCTGGAGAGTGAAACAGCTGCCCACTCCAGTATTCTTGCAAGGAGAATCCCATGGACAGAGGAGCCTGGGAGGCTCCAGTCTGTGGAATCTCAAACAGTCAGACAGGACTGAGTGACTGACTCTTTCACATGCAGATAATAGTCACTTTCCATAACAACTTAATCTACAGTAAGACAGAGAGAGCTGAATTAATTGACCTATGTCTTTGGTGTTACATTTACCTCTATAATCTTTTTCATTTTTTTCAACCCAAATATTTTCAAATGCCTAAACAAAACATAATTAATCCTTGAATCTACTCCGTCAGAGTAAAAGGAAACTATTAATACATGTATACATATTCAAAAGTTGCTGAATTATGTGCCCGATAACTCCCTGCTCTAGAGTTTCCTTTCTGCTTTCTTAGCTCCAGTTTCTCTTTGGCACCTCACCTCTAAAGAAGGGAAGTGAAAATATTCTTTAAAACTTTGAAAATGTACTTTAAAACTTTGTGCTTCTTTTACCAACATTATAGCATAACTGGACAATTGTATTCTTTCTGGTCTTCTTTATAAGAAGATTTTACCTGGGTGAATAGGATCTGTAGACTGTCTCTTTTGAGAAACAGTAATTATAAGGATGTTTTATGGATGACTACACTAGGCATTCCTATTATTCCTATTTCTGTAGGGTCACCAAGATGTGTACCTCATCTACTCCTAACTCCCATAAAATAGCAGTTGAAATTGAGAACACAATTCCCCATCTCACTGCCTATTTTATCTTTAGAGGTTGAAATGACTTTTTGGAGCATATTCTTTGAGAAAGTCGAATTCTCTTGGTTCATGACAATAAATGCCATGAAGAGGCACATCATTGCTTTGAACCGTTCATGGACTCAGATCATTTCTATGTCATATTAGGTAGCCAAGAAAAGTGCTTAATTGATCTGGTAACAGGGAATTCCATAAAATGTCCTCCACTAGAGAGGACCATGTGCAAATAATGGAATCTTTGCCGGTGGTTCAGACGGTAAAGAATCTGCCTCAAATGCTGGAGACCTGGGTTTGATCTCTGGGTCAAGAAGATCCCCTGGAGAGTGAAACAGCTGCCCACTCCAGTATTCTTGCAAGGAGAATCCCATGGACAGAGGAGCCTGGGAGGCTCCAGTCTGTGGAATCTCAAACAGTCAGACAGGACTGAGTGACTGACTCTTTCACATGCAGATAATAGTCACTTTCCATAACAACTTAATCTACAGTAAGACAGAGAGAGCTGAATTAATTGACCTATGTCTTTGGTGTTACATTTACCTCTATAATCTTTTTCATTTTTTTCAACCCAAATATTTTCAAATGCCTAAACAAAACATAATTAATCCTTGAATCTACTCCGTCAGAGTAAAAGGAAACTATTAATACATGTATACATATTCAAAAGTTGCTGAATTATGTGCCCGATAACTCCCTGCTCTAGAGTTTCCTTTCTGCTTTCTTAGCTCCAGTTTCTCTTTGGCACCTCACCTCTAAAGAAGGGAAGTGAAAATATTCTTTAAAACTTTGAAAATGTACTTTAAAACTTTGTGCTTCTTTTACCAACATTATAGCATAACTGGACAATTGTATTCTTTCTGGTCTTCTTTATAAGAAGATTTTACCTGGGTGAATAGGATCTGTAGACTGTCTCTTTTTGAGAAACAGTAATTATAAGGATGTTTTATGGATGACTACACTAGGCATTCCTATTATTCCTATTTCTGTAGGGTCACCAAGATGTGTAACCTTCATGCATACCTATCCTTCTGCAACCTCTCCCATAAATATGCCATGTTTCTGATTCATGCTTATAAATGACAGTTCAGAATATATTCATGCTGCCAGTCACTGGTTACTCATGCTTGAAATTAAAAATCTTTCAGACCAGGGACACTGCTATATCTACTAAGGCTTTACCCATTACTCAAACTAACAAAAATAAGGCAGTGAGAATAAGATGTTAACAGACATAATGTGAAAAAGATAGCAGGATGTTTTCAGGTTATTCTTAAAGTAAGTAAAATAGGATCTATCTAATTATATGTTATATTCACATTATTAAATTCAGAGATATGAATTAGACAGAATGAGCCACTGAACACTGTTTTGGCACTCATAAAGTAAGTGCTTTTACAAGAACTGAATTGTTTGGCAAAAAAAAGAGGTTACAAAAAGAAAAAAAATGGATT
This sequence comes from Tragulus kanchil, assembly GCA_022376925.1. Taxonomy (NCBI): domain Eukaryota; kingdom Metazoa; phylum Chordata; class Mammalia; order Artiodactyla; family Tragulidae; genus Tragulus; species Tragulus kanchil. The sequence goes on from JAIOJX010000023.1 coordinate 138,204,187, forward strand.
TTTCAAATTACACACATTTCATTCTAAGTGTTATATAGAAAACACTACTATGAAACTTAGTTGATACCTGAAATAATTGCACCTTAATATTTTATTTTTAAACATTACTATTCCATTATCATAAACACTACACAACAGCTCTAATTTCTTACCATAGAGAACTCACATGGTATTTTAGCATTCTTAATTTACCTTTCAATACAGCTGAGAAAAAACAAATACTTTTTCAGGAAAGATTATAAAATTCCATGGGAAGATGTGCATTAAAAAATAAAGTTCATTTGGGCAGTAAGAGCCAGCAGTGTGTACAATTGTTACTTGGCTCCTGCTTTAGAAATTTCAGCACCAATTTAAGATGGTGACCAGAACTCAGACTGTGAAAACAGATCATACTGCAAAGCAGTCAAAAGAATTTTTTTATCCACTTGTGTTAAGTACACAATAGCAAAGTTCTCTTTCTAGAAACAGTACTTTTGGTTAGCCTATATCTATCTATATATCTATATGCCTTCCTTGATGGGTGAGATGGTAAAGGATCTGCCTGCAATGCAGAAGACCCAGGTTCAGTCCCTGGGTCAGGAATATCCCCTGGAGAAGGGAATGGCAACCCACTCCAGTATTCTTGCCCATAAAAACGCATGGGAAGAGGAGCCTAGCAGGATACAATCCATGGTACTGCAAAAAGTCAGGCATGATTGAATGACTAATGTGTGTGTGTGTGTGTGTGTGTGTGTATTCAAAATAATGTACTTAAGAACTACTTTGTCTTAAGATTATCCTAGTTATTAATTATATAATAATTAATATATCAGAGTAGACTATGCTCCAGGGGAGGCTATTATCAAAAAAAAGTTTTTTAATGCCTATAGATTTAAACAAAATATTAAAAAGGAAAAGATGAATAAAACTTAAAAGCAAATTGGATAAAACAACAGAATGTCAATGAAGTCAATTTGACAAATTAGTACAAGAAGTTAAATGCCTTTCTAACAGAGACAAAGTAGCATTAAAAAAAAAATCATGATCACAGAGTGTGACTGAAATGCCTTTAAGTAAGTTGTTTCGTTATTTGCACTGAAGGATTCTAAAATAGATTGATATGAAAATACAGCTTATTGTGACTCATATGAATCCCTTGTACTGTATATATTAATGACAATTCTTAAAGACAGGAAATATGCAGCACAGAAATAAAAACAGAGACTCTGATGGAGAGAATGAGGTATAGAATATCCAGTGTAAGAGGTTTCACAGAAAGAACAAATAGAGGAGTAAAATTTGAGTAGGATTATTCTTAGAAGATTAACACTAATGATAGATTCAGAAAGTAGTGAAAATACCCTGCAGAATAAAAATCCAAGTGTAAGTTATTAAGAAAAAGGAGCTAAAACCAAATTATTGATAAGAGAAATGAAGATAAAGACATTATAAATATCCCTCAAGTGAAAGTATGAGGTATTGTAAATAAGTTAATGCAACAGTTTGAAAATTTAAGCCTGGTTCAGTTGCTCAGTTTTTTGAACATTCAGCCCATTAAGATGGTGACCAGAACTCAGACTGCAAAGCAGTCAAAAGAATTTTATCCACTTGTGTTAAGTACACAATAGCAAAGTTCTCTTTCTAGAAACAGTACTTTTGGTTAGCCTATATCTATCTATATATCTATATGCCTTCCTTGATGGGTGAGATGGTAAAGGATCTGCCTGCAATGCAGAAGACCCAGGTTCAGTCCCTGGGTCAGGAATATCCCCTGGAGAAGGGAATGGCAACCCACTCCAGTATTCTTGCCCATAAAAACGCATGGGAAGAGGAGCCTAGCAGGATACAATCCATGGTACTGCAAAAAGTCAGGCATGATTGAATGACTAATGTGTGTGTGTGTGTGTGTGTGTGTATTCAAAATAATGTACTTAAGAACTACTTTGTCTTAAGATTATCCTAGTTATTAATTATATAATAATTAATATATCAGAGTAGACTATGCTCCAGGGGAGGCTATTATCAAAAAAAAGTTTTTTAATGCCTATAGATTTAAACAAAATATTAAAAAGGAAAAGATGAATAAAACTTAAAAGCAAATTGGATAAAACAACAGAATGTCAATGAAGTCAATTTGACAAATTAGTACAAGAAGTTAAATGCCTTTCTAACAGAGACAAAGTAGCATTAAAAAAAAAATCATGATCACAGAGTGTGACTGAAATGCCTTTAAGTAAGTTGTTTCGTTATTTGCACTGAAGGATTCTAAAATAGATTGATATGAAAATACAGCTTATTGTGACTCATATGAATCCCTTGTACTGTATATATTAATGACAATTCTTAAAGACAGGAAATATGCAGCACAGAAATAAAAACAGAGACTCTGATGGAGAGAATGAGGTATAGAATATCCAGTGTAAGAGGTTTCACAGAAAGAACAAATAGAGGAGTAAAATTTGAGTAGGATTATTCTTAGAAGATTAACACTAATGATAGATTCAGAAAGTAGTGAAAATACCCTGCAGAATAAAAATCCAAGTGTAAGTTATTAAGAAAAAGGAGCTAAAACCAAATTATTGATAAGAGAAATGAAGATAAAGACATTATAAATATCCCTCAAGTGAAAGTATGAGGTATTGTAAATAAGTTAATGCAACAGTTTGAAAATTTAAGCCTGGTTCAGTTGCTCAGTTGTGTCTGACTCTTTGCAACCCCATGGACTGCAGCACGCCAGGCTTCCCTGTCCTTCACTATCTCCCAGAGCTTGCTCAAACTCATGTCCATTGACTCAGTGACACCATTCAACCATCACATGCTCTGTTGTCCCCTTCTCCTTTTGCCTTCTATTTCCCCCAACCTCAGAATCTTTTCCAATGAGTCATCTCTTCTCATCAGGTGGCCAAAGTATTGGAGCTTCCACTTCAGCCTCATCCTTTCCAAAGAATATTCAGGTTGATTTAGTGGTTTGGTCCCTTTGCAGTTCCAGGGACTCTCAAGAACCTTCTCTAACACCACAGTTCAAAGGCATCAGTTCTTCGGCCCTAAGCCTTCCTTATGGTCCAGCTCTCACATCCACACATGACTAAAGGGAAAATCACAGCTTTGACTATTTGGACTTTTGTCCGCAAAGTGATGTCTCTACTTTTGAATATGCTGTCCAGGTTTGTCATAGCTTTTCTTCAAAGAAGCAAGTATTGCTTAATTTCATGGTTGAAGTTATCATCTGCAGAGATTTTGGAGTCCAAGAAAATAGTCTGTCACTGTTTTTATTGTTTGCCCATCTAGTTGTGAAGAAGTGAAGGGACCAGATGCCATGATATTTGTTTTCTGAATGTTGAGTTTTAGGCCAGGGTTTTTTTGGTCTCTTTCATTTTCATCAGGAGGCTCTTTAGTTCCACTTCACTTTTTGTCATAAGGGTGGTGTTATCTGCATATTTGAAGTTGTTGATATTTCTCCTGACAATCTTCATTCCAGCCTGTGCTTCCAGACCAGCATTTCACATGATGTACTCTACATATAAACTAAATAAGCAGGGTGACAATATAGAGGTTTCACAGCAAGAACAAATAGAGGAGTAAAATTTGAGTAGGATTATTCTTAGAAGATTAACACTAATGATAGATTCAGAAAGTAGTGAAAATACCCTGCAGAATAAAAATCCAAGTGTAAGTTATTAAGAAAAAGGAGCTAAAACCAAATTATTGATAAGAGAAATGAAGATAAAGACATTATAAATATCCCTCAAGTGAAAGTATGAGGTATTGTAAATAAGTTAATGCAACAGTTTGAAAATTTAAGCCTGGTTCAGTTGCTCAGTTGTGTCTGACTCTTTGCAACCCCATGGACTGCAGCACGCCAGGCTTCCCTGTCCTTCACTATCTCCCAGAGCTTGCTCAAACTCATGTCCATTGACTCAGTGACACCATTCAACCATCACATGCTCTGTTGTCCCCTTCTCCTTTTGCCTTCTATTTCCCCCAACCTCAGAATCTTTTCCAATGAGTCATCTCTTCTCATCAGGTGGCCAAAGTATTGGAGCTTCCACTTCAGCCTCATCCTTTCCAAAGAATATTCAGGTTGATTTAGTGGTTTGGTCCCTTTGCAGTTCCAGGGACTCTCAAGAACCTTCTCTAACACCACAGTTCAAAGGCATCAGTTCTTCGGCCCTAAGCCTTCCTTATGGTCCAGCTCTCACATCCACACATGACTAAAGGGAAAATCACAGCTTTGACTATTTGGACTTTTGTCCGCAAAGTGATGTCTCTACTTTTGAATATGCTGTCCAGGTTTGTCATAGCTTTTCTTCAAAGAAGCAAGTATTGCTTAATTTCATGGTTGAAGTTATCATCTGCAGAGATTTTGGAGTCCAAGAAAATAGTCTGTCACTGTTTTTATTGTTTGCCCATCTAGTTGTGAAGAAGTGAAGGGACCAGATGCCATGATATTTGTTTTCTGAATGTTGAGTTTTAGGCCAGGGTTTTTTTGGTCTCTTTCATTTTCATCAGGAGGCTCTTTAGTTCCACTTCACTTTTTGTCATAAGGGTGGTGTTATCTGCATATTTGAAGTTGTTGATATTTCTCCTGACAATCTTCATTCCAGCCTGTGCTTCATCCAGACCAGCATTTCACATGATGTACTCTACATATAAACTAAATAAGCAGGGTGACAATATACAACCTTGATGTACTCCTTGCCCAATTTGGAACCAGTTCAGTTCCATGTCATTGGAATTGCTGCTTCTTGACCAGCATACAGGTTTCTCAGGAGGCAGATAAGGTAGTCTGGTATTCCCATCTCTTTCAGAAATTTTCACAGTGCTGTGATCCACACAGTAAAAGGCTTTAGCATAGTCAATAAAGCAGAAGTAGGTGTTTTTCTGGAATTCCCTTCCTCTTTCTACGATCCAGTGGAAGTTGGCAATTTGATCTCTGGTTCCTCTACCTTTCCTAAATTCACCTTGTACATCTGGAGGTTCTCAGTTCATGTACTACTGAAGCCCAGCTTGGAGGATTTTGAGCATTACTTTGCTAGCGTGTGAAATAGGCATTACTGGTTCAGTAGCTGGAGCACTCTTTGGCATTGCCCTTCTTTTGAATTGGAATGAAAACTGACCTTTTCCTATCCTGAGGTCAGTGCTGAGATTTCCAAATATTCTGGCATTTTGAGTGCAGCACTTTAACAGCATTATATTTTAATATTTGAAATAGCTCAGCTGGAATTCCATCCCCTCCACTAGCTCTGTCCATAGCAATGCTTCCTAGGGCCTACTTAATTTTGCACTCTAAGAGGTTTGGCTCTAGGTGAGTGATCACACCATCATAGTCATGTGGCTCTTTAAGAGCTTTTTTGTACCGTTCTTCTGTATATTCTTTCCACCTCTTTCTGTTAGGCCCATACCGTTTCTGTCCTTTATTGTGCCTGTTTTTGCATGAAATGTTCCCTTGGTATCTCTAATTTCTTGTCGAGAACGCTAGTCTTTCCCATTCTGTTGTATTCCTCTATTTCTTTGCATTGTTCCTTAAGAAGGCTTTCTTATCTCTCCTTGCTCTTCTCTGGAACTCTGAATTAAAATAGGTGTTATCCACGCAGGGAACTCATGGAAAAACAGACAGAGCATAGACATAGGGACATTGTGGGGAATAAATAGGGAGGGGGAAGCATGGGGGGAGTAACATGGAAACCTATACTGTCATGTGTGGAAAAGATAGCTAGTGTCATTGTGCTAAGGGAATAGGAGTGCTTACAATGGCTTGGGGCAATGGTCTGGAGGGGTGGGATTGGGGGAACTGGGGGGGTGGGGACCATGGATATGCATATGACTGATCTGGGAACATACATGACTGTGAACAACAAAACTCTGTAAAACCTTTAAAATAAAGAATAAAAATAAATAAATAAATAAAATAAATAAAATGGGTGTTATCTTTCCTTTTATCCTTTGCTTTTCACATCTCTTCATTTCTCAGTTATTTCTAATGCCTCTTCAGACAACCATTTTGCCTTTTTCCACTTCTTTTCTAGGGGATGGTTTTGATCACTGCCTCCTGTACAATGTTATAACCTCTGTTCATAGTTCTTCAGGCACTCCATCTATCAGATCTAATCCCTTGAATCTGTTTGTTACTTACAATGCATAATCATAAGGGATTTGATTTAGATCAAACCAGAATTACCTAGTGGTTTTCCCTACCTTCTTCAATTTAAGTCTGAATTTTGCAATAAGGAGTTCATGACCTGAGCCACAGTCAGTTCCATTTTGAGTGCAGCACTTTAACAGCATTATATTTTAATATTTGAAATAGCTCAGCTGGAATTCCATCCTCCACTAGCTCTGTCCATAGCAATGCTTCCTAGGGCCTACTTAATTTTGCACTCTAAGAGGTTTGGCTCTAGGTGAGTGATCACACCATCATAGTCATGTGGCTCTTTAAGAGCTTTTTTGTACCGTTCTTCTGTATATTCTTTCCACCTCTTTCTGTTAGGCCCATACCGTTTCTGTCCTTTATTGTGCCTGTTTTTGCATGAAATGTTCCCTTGGTATCTCTAATTTCTTGTCGAGAACGCTAGTCTTTCCCATTCTGTTGTATTCCTCTATTTCTTTGCATTGTTCCTTAAGAAGGCTTTCTTATCTCTCCTTGCTCTTCTCTGGAACTCTGAATTAAAATAGGTGTTATCCACGCAGGGAACTCATGGAAAAACAGACAGAGCATAGACATAGGGACATTGTGGGGAAGAAATAGGGACGGGGAAGCATGGGGGGAGTAACATGGAAACCTATACTGTCATGTGTGGAAAAGATAGCTAGTGTCATTGTGCTAAGGGAATAGGAGTGCTTACAATGGCTTGGGGCAATGGTCTGGAGGGGTGGGATTGGGGGAACTGGGGGGGTGGGGACCATGGATATGCATATGACTGATCTGGGAACATACATGACTGTGAACAACAAAACTCTGTAAAACCTTTAAAATAAAGAATAAAAATAAATAAATAAATAAAATAAATAAAATGGGTGTTATCTTTCCTTTTATCCTTTGCTTTTCACATCTCTTCATTTCTCAGTTATTTCTAATGCCTCTTCAGACAACCATTTTGCCTTTTTCCACTTCTTTTCTAGGGGATGGTTTTGATCACTGCCTCCTGTACAATGTTATAACCTCTGTTCATAGTTCTTCAGGCACTCCATCTATCAGATCTAATCCCTTGAATCTGTTTGTTACTTACAATGCATAATCATAAGGGATTTGATTTAGATCAAACCAGAATTACCTAGTGGTTTTTTCTACATTCTTCAATTTAAGTCTGATTTTTGCAATAAGGGGTTCATGATCTGAGCCACAGCTAACTCCAGGTCTTGTTTTTGTTGACTGAATAGAGCTTCTCAATCTTTGGCTGCAAAGAATATAATCAATCTGATTTCAGTACTGACCATCTGGTCATGTCCACACGTAGAGTTGTCTCTTGTGTTGTTGGAAGAGGGTGTTTGCTATGATTAGTGCATTCTCTCGGAAAAACTCTGTTAGCCTTTGGCCTGCTTCATTTTGTACTCTAAGGCCAAACTTGCCCTTTATACCAGGTATCTCTTGACTTCCTACTTTTGCATTCCAGTTCCCAGTAATGAAAAGACATTTTTTTGGTGGTGTTAGTTCTAGAAGATCATGTAAGCCTTCACAGAAGTGTTCAACTTCAACTTCTTCAACATTAATGGTTGGACCATCCAGTATCTTGGATTACTGTCATATTGAATGGTTTACCTTAGAAATAAACCAAGATCATTCTGTCATTTTTGAGACTGCACCTAAATACTGCATTTGGAATTCTTTTGTTGACTATGAGGGTTCCTTCATTTCTTCTGAGGGATTCTTGCCCACAGTAGTAGGTATAACGGTCATCTGAATTAAATTAGCCCATTCTTGTCCATTTTAATTCACTGATTCCTAAAATGTGAATGTTCATTTTTGCCATCTCCTATTTGACCACTTCCAATTTATCTTGATCCATTCCAGGTTCCAATGCAATATTGTTCTTTGTAGCATCAGACTTTACTTTCACTACCAGACATATCCACAACTGTGCATTGTTTCAGCTTTGGCTCAGCCTTTTCATTCATTCTAGAGCTATTTCTCTGCTCTTCTCCAGTAGAATTTTGAGTACCGACCTTGGGTCATATCTTTTTGCCTTTCCATACAGTTCATGGGGTTCTCAAAGCAAGAGTATTAAAGTGGTTTGCCATTCCCTTCTCCAATGGAGCATGTTTTGTCAGAACGCTTCACCATGACCCATCTGTCTTGGGTGGCCCTACATAGCATGGCTCATGGTTTTACTGAGTTAGACATGGCTGTGACCCATGTGATCAGTTTGTTACTTACAATGCATAATCATAAGGGATTTGATTTAGATCAAACCAGAATTACCTAGTGGTTTTCCCTACCTTCTTCAATTTAAGTCTGAATTTTGCAATAAGGAGTTCATGACCTGAGCCACAGTCAGTTCCAGGTCTTGTTTTTACTGACTGTATAGAGTTTCTCCATCTTTGGCTGCAAAGAATATAATCAATCTGATTTCAGTACTGACCATCTGTTGATGTCCATGTGTAGAAGGGTCTCTTGTGTTGTTGGAAGAGGGTGTTTGCTATGATTAGTGCATTCTCTCGGAAAAACTCTGTTAGCCTTTGGCCTGCTTCATTTTGTACTCTAAGGCCAAACTTGCCCTTTATACCAGGTATCTCTTGACTTCCTACTTTTGCATTCCAGTTCCCAGTAATGAAAAGACATTTTTTTGGTGGTGTTAGTTCTAGAAGATCATGTAAGCCTTCACAGAAGTGTTCAACTTCAACTTCTTCAACATTAATGGTTGGACCATCCAGTATCTTGGATTACTGTCATATTGAATGGTTTACCTTAGAAATAAACCAAGATCATTCTGTCATTTTTGAGACTGCACCTAAATACTGCATTTGGAATTCTTTTGTTGACTATGAGGGTTCCTTCATTTCTTCTGAGGGATTCTTGCCCACAGTAGTAGGTATAACGGTCATCTGAATTAAATTAGCCCATTCTTGTCCATTTTAATTCACTGATTCCTAAAATGTGAATGTTCATTTTTGCCATCTCCTATTTGACCACTTCCAATTTATCTTGATCCATTCCAGGTTCCAATGCAATATTGTTCTTTGTAGCATCAGACTTTACTTTCACTACCAGACATATCCACAACTGTGCATTGTTTCAGCTTTGGCTCAGCCTTTTCATTCATTCTAGAGCTATTTCTCTGCTCTTCTCCAGTAGAATTTTGAGTACCGACCTTGGGTCATATCTTTTTGCCTTTCCATACAGTTCATGGGGTTCTCAAAGCAAGAAATACTGAAGTGGTTTGCCATTCCCTTCTCCAGAGGACCATGTTTTGTCAGAACTCTCCACCATGACCCGTCCATCTTGGGTGGCCCTACACAGCACAGCTCATGGTTTCATTGAGTTAGACATGTTTGTGATCCATATCATCAGTTTGGTTAGTTTTCTTCTCCAGGAGATTTTCCCAACCCACAGATCAAATCTGTCTCCTGCATTTCGGGCAGATTACTTACCATCTGAGCCACCAGGGAAGCCTAAGAACACTGAAATGGGTAACCTATCCCTTCTCCTGGGGAACCTCCTGATGTAGGAATCAAACCAGGGTGTTCTGCACTGCAGGCAGATTCTTTATTGGCTGATCTACAAGGGAATCCCTGAAAATGTAAGGAAATTAACAAATTCCTTGAAAAACAAGAGTTTTACAAAATCTATGCAATAGAAAAATTAAATAGTCCCATGTTTGTTCAAATAATGAGATAAAAAAATATATCATTTAAAATCTTTCAACAAATAAAATGACTGACCCAGAAAACATTATTGGTAAGTTTTATCAAATACTTCAAGAAGAAATAGCATTGGCTTTACATAGACTATTTCAGAGAGTAGAGAAAGGGGAGAACACTACCTAATTGTCTGAAACAGAGCATAATATTTTTACCACACACTGCTCTTGGCACTGTGGAAAAAGAAAATCATAGTTCAATATCTTAAACCAGACATTAGAAAATTAAATCCAGCAATATATAAAAAGGATAATCAATTGTGATCAAATGGAATTTAGCCAAAGAATGCAAGATGATTTACTATTTGAAAATCAATCCATATCTAGTTTATTTGTATAAAGTTCATAATATTAACAGAATGAAGGAGACAGAGTAGTTGATCATTTCAATGAATGCTGAGACAGTACTGAAGAAAATTCAATGCCTCTTCACAATTAAAAAAAAAAAAAACAGCATCCAATTAATAGAAGAAAACTTCCTCAATCAAATGATAAAGATCATTTAGGAGAAACCTAAAATTAATACTATTCTTCATTGTGAACTACTGCATGCTTCCTAATGGATATCAGGAAAAGAAGACAAAGGTAGCCAGTCTCCGTTTGTTTAGCATCATACAGAATTTGTGAACTACTGCAGCAAGAGGGAAAAAAGAGAGAAGATGAGGTGTAAAAGGAGAAGGAGAGGAAATAGAATAGAGATTTAAAGCATGAAAACTGCAAAGGAAGACATACAAATAACATGCATGTTCTGGAATTATTAACTGTCAAGTCTAATTTAAAGCTATATTAAATAAAAACAAAGCGGCACTGGTAAGCTTAGACAAATTGATCACCAGCACAGAACTGAGAACTTTGAAACAGACTCATTCAATTTAAGAATATATACGATAGATGTATATTTACAAATCACTGGAAAGAATTACTCAATTGTGAAATAAATGAAAATAAGTGACTCCTGCATACCATCCACACAAATAGAGCTTCAAAATTTTCCAGATCAACTAAAACCTAGATAGGAAAAACAAAAAAAATTTTAGGAGAAAATACAGGAAGATATCTTTGTGAATTTAGGTGAGAGAGGATTTATTAAGCCAAAGAAACACAAACCAATAAGTGAAACATGGTTATATTTTGTAAACAAAAGCTAAAATTATTCATACTTTGAAAGATATCATAAATACCTTGAAAATAACAGAATTTGTATCTAAAATGCGTGCAACTGACAAAGCATTCACCTTCAGAATAATACACGTATGTGTCTATGTAGGTCAGGGATTATGTTTGTGTGTTTATAATAAAAGCAAACAAATATAAATGCAGAAACAATGCACAGAGGCATTTCACACAAAGAACATCAAAATGGCTCCAAAACAGTCAAGAAAAATGTATAACCTCACTATTAATCGAGGAAATATATGATGGGAAATGATTAAACCCCAAAAGGGTAAATAATAGCTGTGGGAAATGTAAAACAGGAAATCTCATAAAAAAGATGGTAGATGTTTCAGACTGGCCACTTTGAAAGGCAATTTAGTGATATCTGAACAAGTAATTTTACTCCTAAGAATATAAACTTGGGCCAAACTATTCCAATTCTAGGTATACACCCTATATAAAATGGGTTTCCCAGGTGGCTCAGTGGTAAAGAATTCATCTGCCAATGCAGGAAACATGAGTTCAATCCCCAGGAGGGGAAGATTCCCTGGAGAAGGAAATGGCAACCCATTCCAGTATTCTTGCCTGGAGAATTCCACGGACAGAGAAGCCTCGAAGACTACAGTCTATGGGGTCACAAAGAGTTGGAAACAACTGAGTGACTGAACATGCACACAAAAACACACACCACATACACACACACAGTGTACAGGATATTCTACATATGTATATTGGAAAATAATGTGCAATAATTTTCAAGGCAGAGTTTTTTTTTTTTTTTCACAGAAACAAAATATTACAAACAATCAAGATGTCCAACAAATGTAGGATGGATAAGTTCACTGTGGAATATTTACTCAAATGAAAGTGAAGATAATAGTATAAGCCTATGAGCATGAGTTATCTCAGAAAATACACATTTTAACAAAAAAGTCAAGTTTCATGAGAGTATTACAGTGTGGCAATTCTGTTTACATTATCAGTCATGCAGAACGAAATTTTATGTTTTAATATTAAATTCAAGAACAAAGCTTTCTTTGGGAAACTAGAGAAATGTGCTTTGGGCAGGAGTCCATGGTCAGTTTCAATTTGTAATGCAATGCTTAATTTCTTAAGATGGTGACAGGTACATGAGTATTACTTATATTATTATTAATATCTATGCAAAAAGTGTACAACTTTATCTGATAAAAAATACACTTAGAAAAAATAAAGTGTAGAAATTTAGATGCCATTAAGAATATGTAAATAACACTATCAATTTTTATGCCATATTAGCTTAGATTTCTCTGGGAAATCTAATGATGCAGTAATTTGAAGTACACCTACACCTGCACAATAATTGCTGTAACTAAAACATGAACCTACAATTTGTGTGGAAAATGGGCAAACTGTATAGTTTGACCATTCTGTTGAGATCACAGCAGACCTTCAGACATTCTCACTCAGTCCCACCATACATCTCTGTAGAGAGGCATCTGAAAAAGCATTATACCAAAACACCTCACCCTATTTTGTTTTTATTTTGTAAAAATAATTTATTCTATGGGCTTTGGTGAAAAGTCACGGTTCAACGAGTAAATATTGACTTAAGGCACATAGCAGAGCAATTCTCTCTCCAACATATGCGTGGCAAGATGGAGAGCCATCTGTTTGCTGAAGATAGAATTTACACCAATAGATCCACTTTGAAATACTGCTCTATATACACACCAAACTGCTGCAGAGGTACAGATGAGGTTCTTTTAAAAAATAAAAATAAAAAGCCCAACTTACAAATGCTGTAATCCTGGCATACAATCCTTACGCACAATTCACCACAGGTTTACAGGAGTATGCTTACTAAGAGTCACTTAATGTGGAGATATTAAGCTTCACCTCATTGCTGCAATAAAAACAGTAACTGGAAATACAGAATAAATTATGATTTGGGAAAATGAAATAAAACAATTATGAGCTCCTCTGGTCACCACCATTTTAAAAGACAGGATAGAAGCATGTCTCTCATCAAGATCAAATGATGAGAAACAAAACAGAAGGGTGATTCATGACAGTAAACAGGTTTTTATTTTCAATTTAATCTTTTTAAGGACTGTGGTTTCTGACAGTTGTAAAATCATTATCTGCTGAAAAAGAAAGTGAATGTGGGAGAATAGAGGCTGAACAAATCCTTAGAGAATTTCATTATATATAATGGCATCTTACTCTAACGTGAGGGAAATAAGGAACTTTAGCATTTACATGACATACATAGAAAAATTTCAGTGATTCTACATGAAGAATAATAAAATTGCACTCAACCAGAAATGACTAGTAATATATCATTTAGACAAATCAACATTGGGAAAAGATAAGTTTCATAGTTAGAAAGAAATTTGAACTTAAGCTCTTGGAAAGAAATCCACAAAAATATTAAGAAAAACAAAGTTGGTACAAGAAGTAGATACAAAATAATTTCAAGATTAATTTAATTTTCCAAAAATGGCTAAATAAGTAGTGAAAGGTGTGAATAGGCAGACTTGGAAAGAAGGCCAGCAGTTTCCAAGGGTGCCGGGACAAACATATTCTAGCCTAAAATGTTTGCCACGATAAAGATCTACTCTGAAACTAACTTTATTGTCTTAGGGATACAAATTATTTTGCATTGGAATGTCTCATCTAGACTTGAAACCCAGAGAACATCCTCTGGCTAATATTATGTTAATGTTGTGGGAGTGGGTCTAGTAAGATCTTTACAGCCTTAAAACATTCTTTTGATCTATTGTTAATAACCAACTGGAAAAGTACTAAACTCTTCACCTAAACTAGCTTCTGGGGATACTCTTCTATCCCCTTTTCAGTTCCTTTAGCTGGAAGCTCTCTCTATCCCTTTTTTCTTTAATAAACCTTTTACTGCAGGAAGCTCTGAGTGAACAAAGCCAAGTCTGTTCATTCCAAAGTGCAAATCTTCTCCTTTGGAGATCATGAGTCCATCATCGGTTCACCATAAGCTATCTACCATCATCTATCAGTAGAATATCGACTAGAGAAATTTTCTCAAAAAACCAAATCATTACCTCAGATGGACTACAGCTTATTTTAAAATGGAGACAGACACAGTAGATTAGAGACTAGATCAGTAAAACGAGCTTCGTCTAGTTGGTTGGTAAAAACACTGAGCATGGTTAAGGTCTTTGTTGAGCAAATATATGAATATTGGCAGAATTCTTTAGTTTTATTTTAGATATAAATTCTAAATGCAAAGACATCCATTAATGATTATAGGTCATTTGAAATTCCATCCTCTCAATGTAATACATTGTCTTAGTTGAATTCAGTTATTTATTTTAAGAAAAAAAGTAAAGCATATTTGTATTAAAAATGGGAATGTTAAGTCAATGAATGAACGATTTTTTAAAAATAAATTAACTTAATATTATGGCAAGTAAAACAATGGGAAAAAGTTTTGTTGCAGAGCTGTGATGTTGGAAACAATGCATATAATACATCAAAAGTAATCAAGGGGTAGCAAAACATTTTATGATTCTTAAGGTAAAAGATACAATAGCAAGTTCTAATTTTTTCTATGCCTATGTGGATGGGCACCATATTGCAGCTATTGTATTTGATGCCATTAATTTAAAAAAAAAAAATCAAATCTGATTATGTGGATAAAAATAGCATCACATTAGGAGTTTGGAAGGCTAAAAGGAAAGACACAAAGGTGGACTTAATAATAGTTAATATTATAATATTTTACCTCTGAGGTGCTTGATTCATATTCACTGATGCTGCTTATAACTCTGAAGAATGAAAATGATAGATGCTAAAAATGTTTGAAAGGGATACATTATGATGGAAGATGCAGGAATGGACAGGATTTCTACACTGAAGAAAGGAAACAAAGGAAAGTATATCATCCCTGGGAAGGTATATTTGCAATATTTTGTAAGTTTTGAGTACAATATGATTCTACAAAGGAAGTCTATCTAAAATTATTAATGGTAAGGAATTTAGCAGGTATAGTCATCCTGTGCAGTGTGTGTTATAACCACTTAGTGGCAGACTGATCAATTATGTCATAAAAAACAGACAGCTTGGGCTTCCCTGGTGGTCGGGTGGGTAAAGAGTCTGTCTTGCAATGCAAGGGGCACTGATTTGATCCCTGGCCTGGGAAGATCCCACATGCCGTGGAGCGGCTGGACCGGTGTGTCCAATTGAGAGCCAGTGCTCTGCAACAAGAGAGGGCATTGCAATGGGAGGCCCACACAGGCCAAAGAATAAAGATGGATGAAAATAAATGGCTAAAAAAATCAATAAAAGAGGCCAAAATTAAAAAAAAAAAAAAACAAAAAACAGACAGCTTCAAGAACATGACAATCTTTGAGGTTTTAATGAAGAAATCCGGCCATGTCTTCTCTTTTTGCCAAATCCCTTCCTCCACCTCACAAAGACAAGTCAGGCTAGAAATCTTTCCAACTATTGCTGTTGATACTCTTTCACTGAAGCAATCTTGCAATAGAGAAAGTATAAACATATGTCCAGGCTTTCAGGATGACACAGTGTTGTATAGCAACAATTAAAATGAAAATGTTGCCAGGTCTAGAAATATAATTTGGGAGCTCTAGGTAGAAAAGACTCTAGTAGATATTCCTTCATCTATGAATATGATTTGAACTGGGTATATACAAATGCAGGGTTATAAATCAGGACCACATATTCAAACAGAATCCATAATATACCAACTTCTGAAACTGGATTATAGTGACGTCAGGGTCCAAACTGCACCAGAACCACACTGTACTTATTTAAGCAGAATATATTATTTTCACTGTGCTTATACACATGTACACAAATTTCTCTAGTCCTATGAAGATAATTCTATGTAATGTTCCAAAATGAGTTCAGTTCTTTTCCACTGATGCTTTTATTGTACTTATAGTGTAGAGTTTGAATAGAACCACAGAGATGTTGCTAAATGATTAAATGTTGCATTCATGAGAAAAACAGCATTTGAAACAATGCTGCCTGAATAAAACCTCTTCCTGTTGATAAAGATCTTCTATATACACATACTTATACACATGTGCACACAAACAACTCCATACAGTCCTCCCACTACAAAATAACTTATATGTTGGATTATTTTTTTCCTTAGAAAATTCACTATCAAGTTATTCTGATGTATGTAAAATAGAATAATTCTCTTAATAATGGTTTTAGTTAATACGTCTTTGTTTCTCATATTCTATTTTAGCTAAAAGCAAGTTTGAAAATTAATTCAGATTACATTTGCTAAATTTAGGAATGGAGTATAATTCTAGGCAATTTTAGAACTACAATACATAGTTTCAATTTTTTAAAAAAATGTTCCTGATAGACAATCTTACAGATATTCAGCAGTTTGTGTGTCTACCTCTGCATTTTATTTTACTTAAAATGAACAATGAAAACTACAGGGGGAAGAAAAGACACAACATGATATTCAGAGAAAGTTACAAAATTCAAAGCAGGATAAATTGGATTTGGAATGATAATTTGAGGGCTTCAATAACTTGATTATGTAAAATATGTTTTCAGTTATGCAGTAATGAAATCTCAGTTCAGTGAGTTTAGTTAAAGTATACACCACAATTTGCGAAAATTGGAAAGGTAATCAAAATACTTAAAATAACATTATAAACACATTTCTAATATACATAATAATTAAACATGATATTATTTGAACTGGGTATATACAAATGCAGGGTTATAAATCAGGACCACATATTCAAACAGAATCCATAATATACCAACTTCTGAAACTGGATTATAGTGACGTCAGGGTCCAAACTGCACCAGAACCACACTGTACTTATTTAAGCAGAATATATTATTTTCACTGTGCTTATACACATGTACACAAATTTCTCTAGTCCTATGAAGATAATTCTATGTAATGTTCCAAAATGAGTTCAGTTCTTTTCCACTGATGCTTTTATTGTACTTATAGTGTAGAGTTTGAATAGAACCACAGAGATGTTGCTAAATGATTAAATGTTGCATTCATGAGAAAAACAGCATTTGAAACAATGCTGCCTGAATAAAACCTCTTCCTGTTGATAAAGATCTTCTATATACACATACTTATACACATGTGCACACAAACAACTCCATACAGTCCTCCCACTACAAAATAACTTATATGTTGGATTATTTTTTTCCTTAGAAAATTCACTATCAAGTTATTCTGATGTATGTAAAATAGAATAATTCTCTTAATAATGGTTTTAGTTAATACGTCTTTGTTTCTCATATTCTATTTTAGCTAAAAGCAAGTTTGAAAATTAATTCAGATTACATTTGCTAAATTTAGGAATGGAGTATAATTCTAGGCAATTTTAGAACTACAATACATAGTTTCAATTTTTTAAAAAAATGTTCCTGATAGACAATCTTACAGATATTCAGCAGTTTGTGTGTCTACCTCTGCATTTTATTTTACTTAAAATGAACAATGAAAACTACAGGGGGAAGAAAAGACACAACATGATATTCAGAGAAAGTTACAAAATTCAAAGCAGGATAAATTGGATTTGGAATGATAATTTGAGGGGCTTCAATAACTTGATTATGTAAAATATGTTTTCAGTTATGCAGTAATGAAATCTCAGTTCAGTGAGTTTAGTTAAAGTATACACCACAATTTGCGAAAATTGGAAAGGTAATCAAAATACTTAAAATAACATTATAAACACATTTCTAATATACATAATAATTAAACATGATATTATTTACCTCTATGCTTATTTCTGCTTATTAAAAAGCATTGAAAATATTCAATTTATATGGTAAAATTTTAGTTTTAATGTGAGATATAATATTTAGTTACTGAAATTAGAGACATTGATTGTGTTTTCACTTAAATTTATCCTCTAATATTCCATCTCTAAATGAAACATTACCTGCATAATAGTATAATATAGTATAGTGCCTGTATAATAGTATCATTTAATTATACTATTAATTTTATTTTTTTTAAATCTCATTATATGAATTTTGTCTTCAAATTATATAACATTAGCAGAAAAAAAGCTGCCATCAACATGATTATAAATTACTCCAGTGTGCAATTCGTTACCAAGCCAACAGGCCTACCTACCATGGTTGTCTCAGCAATAGAACCAAAGCTGTTTATGAATATGTTGCATGTAACATTAACTGGAGGGCCTGAAAGAGAGATTAAAACAGAAGGGCTGATTAGATACTTATCCAAAATATTTTCAATTAACTCCATGTGTCTGATACATTATTTGAAAAAAAAAAAGAATTCAAAACATTTCATTATCTGGCTACAAGTTTTGTTATTAGTCTTGATAGCTATATAAATAAAGAATATTGAAATACTATGTAATAGGGGTTAAAATAACCTATTTCCTCTCTGCCTAAGCTAGTTAGATAAAAATCACAAAAACTGAGACATAAACCTGATTTGTTTTGCATGTGTGTTTTTCCATGAATGTAACTAAGAGTCAAGTTTACAAAGCTTGCTACAAAAAAGACAGCAGCCCCTTGTCCCATACCCCTGTTTACCCTTCTCTGGAGACAATCACTTCAATTCCTTTAAGACTGGGTGTTTACTTCAATTTCTCTAAGCAATATGTTTATTTTTACTCCTTGAGATGTTTTCATCTTAGACCTATGCCCTGATGGACACAGCAGAAGGCAAGAATTTCACTTTCTTTCGTATGTTGTCCCCACCCATACTAACATAAATCATTTTTCTGTCCTCCTGTTATACAGCTAAATTCTCACTACTGTTAATCATTATTAACTTTTTCCATTATCTTCTTAATTTAAAAAACATATTTATGTGTTTATTTGGTTGCACTGGGTTATAGCTGCAGTATGTGGATCTAGTTCCCTGACCAGAGATCAAACCTGGGCCCAATGTACTGGGAACATGAAGTCTTAGCCACTGGACCACCAGAGAAGTCCCCACTTTTTATATTATCGTGATGAGGCAAATACTGCCCCCAACTAACCACGTCATATATTACAATCACTGGTTCTTTTCTGCAAACATGTTCCTGAGGTGGGTAACTGTTTCATGTATTTCACATAGCTTCCTCCATAAGTATCATCAGCTTATCCAGAAGTTCTAAAATGTCTAAATTATGTTTCCTATCAGACACATCAGATATTCTATGAACATTCTCTTCCTATGGGCTTACTCCAGGCTACAGGTGCTGTCCTGGAGCCTTGCAGTTATTCAGGCTCTGCGTCCTCCTCCTACTGGAGGTGATCTAAGTATTTCCAATAAAAGCATATATTTGCAAATTAACTGGAGGGCCTGAAAGAGAGATTAAAACAGAAGGGCTGATTAGATACTTATCCAAAATATTTTCAATTAACTCCATGTGTCTGATACATTATTTGAAAAAAAAAAAGAATTCAAAACATTTCATTATCTGGCTACAAGTTTTGTTATTAGTCTTGATAGCTATATAAATAAAGAATATTGAAATACTATGTAATAGGGGTTAAAATAACCTATTTCCTCTCTGCCTAAGCTAGTTAGATAAAAATCACAAAAACTGAGACATAAACCTGATTTGTTTTGCATGTGTGTTTTTCCATGAATGTAACTAAGAGTCAAGTTTACAAAGCTTGCTACAAAAAAGACAGCAGCCCCTTGTCCCATACCCCTGTTTACCCTTCTCTGGAGACAATCACTTCAATTCCTTTAAGACTGGGTGTTTACTTCAATTTCTCTAAGCAATATGTTTATTTTTACTCCTTGAGATGTTTTCATCTTAGACCTATGCCCTGATGGACACAGCAGAAGGCAAGAATTTCACTTTCTTTCGTATGTTGTCCCCACCCCTACTAACATAAATCATTTTTCTGTCCTCCTGTTATACAGCTAAATTCTCACTACTGTTAATCATTATTAACTTTTTCCATTATCTTCTTAATTTAAAAAACATATTTATGTGTTTATTTGGTTGCACTGGGTTATAGCTGCAGTATGTGGATCTAGTTCCCTGACCAGAGATCAAACCTGGGCCCAATGTACTGGGAACATGAAGTCTTAGCCACTGGACCACCAGAGAAGTCCCCACTTTTTATATTATCGTGATGAGGCAAATACTGCCCCCAACTAACCACGTCATATATTACAATCACTGGTTCTTTTCTGCAAACATGTTCCTGAGGTGGGTAACTGTTTCATGTATTTCACATAGCTTCCTCCATAAGTATCATCAGCTTATCCAGAAGTTCTAAAATGTCTAAATTATGTTTCCCTATCAGACACATCAGATATTCTATGAACATTCTCTTCCTCTGGGCTTACTCCAGGCTACAGGTGCTGTCCTGGAGCCTTGCAGTTATTCAGGCTCTGCGTCCTCCTCCTACTGGAGGTGATCATTCTCTTTTGTGGAACCTCCTTTCACGGTCCCCATACCTCCTTCTTTCTTGACTTAGTCCTTCATTTGAGTGGAACATGTCCTTCAGTAACTTTTTTTGAGAAATGGTACATAAGAATGTAAGGTTTCTCAGAACCTTCTTATTCATAAATGTTTTTATGCTCTCATACTCAACATCTAGATTTCATGCAAAATTTTAGGCTGGAAGTTGTTTTGTCTCCTATCTAATTTTAAAGATTTTTTTTTCATTATCTTCTATTTTGTATTATTGCTAGTGAAAATTCCAAAGCCAGGGAATCAAAAAAAAAAAAAAAAGAGGGGACATATGTATACATAAAGTTGATTCACTATATGGTACAGCATAAACCAACACAACGCTATAAGCAATTATACACCAATTTAAAAAAAACAGTAAAAAAAAAAAAAGGAAAACCTAAAGCCATTTTGATTCTTAATCCTTTGTCAAGATAAAAGGGATGCTCTGTTTGCACCAACAAATTTTTCTTTCAAAAACTGCTTCATGGGCTTCCCTGGTGGTCCAGTGGGTAACAACACCGCCTTGAAGTGCAAGGAGCGCCGGTTCAATCCCTGGCCTGGGAAGATCCCACATGCCATGGAGCAGCTGGACTGATGTGTCCAATTACCAAGCCGGAGCTCTGGAGCACACGCACCCAGAGCTGGTGCTCTGCTACAACAGAGGCCACTGTGATGGGAGGCCCACATGGTCCAAAGAACAAAGATGGATGAAAATAGATAAATGAAAGACCAATAGAAGTGGTCTGCCTGCCCCTCTCCCTCCCCAACCTGCCCCCCATCAAAATAAAAAAAAACACCTGCTTCATTAGTTGAATAGATTATCACTCAAGGTTTTAACTTACGTTTACTTAGCTATGGTACATGATTTTCATTTTCGTTTTTCTACTTATTTTCTGATAGCATTTATCTCATTTGAATGAGGTAAAGAAAAAACAATAAAGTATTTAAAAATAATAAAGTCTATCCAAAGGCCTAAGAGTTCTATGTACACTGAAATTGTCTGGCGACCTTTAAAAACAATTGAAACGTGATTCTTACCTTCAATTTAGTTGGTATGGCATGGACCTAAGGCACTGGCATTTTAAAAGCTCCCTACATAATTCAGATGTGCATCATAAGAAATTCCAGACTATAAAATATCTGTGGCCATTATACCATAAGGGTAAAACAAACTGGGATTTCATTAGAGATGGACAAAAAGAGAGATGGGAGTCAGGACTCAGAACACTGAAAATGCAAAGCTATTCATTTTCATGAGAGCTGTCTATTATAAATTTTTTCAGCTTGCTAACAAAACATGGAGAATGTCATGTACTTAGAAAAAGCCCAATGTCTACTGAGTATCTAGATGCTGAGAATGTAACATTCAAAGAGTTATAGGAGCTACATTGTTTTAAATATGAAAGATGGAATTTAAGAAAACCTCATAAAAGGCCTTATTCCTAGAGGCGTTATATAATTATTTATTACTAGTAGAAATTTTTTCTCAACTTTTATTTAAAGAAAACAGTTTAAAAAAATTTTTGGTTATTTCTCAACATTAACAATTTTTTGAAATTTTTGTAGGATGATAGAGATGTCTTATATGTCACTATCTAAGAGAAGAGAAAGCACAGACATTTTATTCCATGATTATTTTATCCCATCACAAGAGAAGTCACACTAACAGCTAGAAGATATATATAAACATATATGTGTTTTACTTAACGTAAGTCCAATGTGGTGAACTCTAATATATATATATATATATATATATATATATATGTATGTATATACACACATAGATGTATTGGAATCTTGGAAAACTAAAAACCAAACTTTGATACTTTCTAAGCTATTCTCTTTTTATTCAAGAACTCTAAAACTCTGCTATCTTTTCCTTTGCTGGTGACAGTGATATGAATCTGGGGAATACCCTTTTGCTTAAGATAAATTCTGTTGTGCTTTATTGAGTCAAATCCATTGGAAGAGGGAAAACACTTTAGTTGTGGATTAATTCATCCTCCAATAAAATGCGACTGCAGGTACATCCAAGTTGGGGGAACATGGCCCCGTAGGAAGCTGCTGCTATAGAACTGCCAGCTCCATCTGAGTGCAATCTCTTTGACTGAAATTGGAATAAATAAAACAATGGAAAGACAATTTTCTTATGTTAATCTAGCAAAGGGCATGGGCTTTATTTATTTATTTGGTCTCATTTTCTAAATGTAATTATTATGCATAGAATCATAGGTAATATTGTTGGAAAACTGGATTGAGGTGAAAATTCAATGTAGGCTTCAGTGACCTACACTCAGTAATGTCAGTTAGTAATGTCCATTCTGATGTATTTCCTGGTCCCTTAGGAGCAGGCTCTGTACAGCCCCTCCGTATAATTCCAGAAAGCTTCATAAAGGAACAATATTAAGTACTGTGCTGGGACAAGGGCTTCTGGGACGCATTTGTTTTCTGTCTAAAATACCACATTTCCATAGAAGAGCAACGGTAACTTACACGCAAAGCGGCTACTTGGGTTAGCGCTAACAGTTGGGATTATGATGCCTCCTGTCAGATGCAGGAAACTCTTTCTAACAACAGAAAGGTAACCTGGCTTCAAAACCTCTACTTCATGTGATAGTAAAGAAAACCCTGGTGCTCTCAGGTCTAAGCATTATTGTCTAACCCAACAGTTATCACATGTATTCTTTGCCTGGTTATTAGCAATACAAAGGAGCTATTGGGTTTCCATTTTACTATTTATTTGTTACGTGTTCTCTTCTTCAGCAGAAAGAAAGGTGAAGGGATACAGGCAACAAATTTTCATTTCAAATTTCAAAAATAAAGCACTCCTTTGAAAGATATACATATAAGATATATACTCACATGATATATATCTATACATATATATAACATATCCATAATATAATTAATTTATTTTCATTTTAAAAATATACTAAGATATGAAGCAATATAGACATAGAGTCTATTGTTTGTAAAGATAGTCTTGGGCTAGATTATAGAATGCCTGCAACATAATATCAAAATATTTGGAATTTACTTCATGAACATGAAGGAGTCATTACAAGATTCTTGATCATGAAAGAGCAGTAAACCAAAACAACATGGTGAATAGTTGAATGGCTAGGAAAAGTTTAGAGACAGAAAAAAGCAGGAATTTGTAACCATTCAGAGGGGAAATAGAGTGGCCCTGACCAAGGACAGTGACAGTGGAGATGGGTTACCAGAAATGAGATTGATACAGTGCCATGTTTATAAAGCAGTATATTCTACAACATTCTACTCAAGCTTCTGGTCCCTGTTAGATCCAGGTAGGTCATGGAGTAGTCTTTTTTACTTTCACTGTTAATATACATACAATATTCAAAAGAAAATGAAGCTCAGAGAAGATTGTAGATCTTCTCTTGCCATTACAGAGAGCACCTGTTTAGCACTCATTGGTCAATCTGCTACCTCTCTGTGCCAAAGCAAAAGCTATTACATCCATCTAACACACCTCTATGTTTAGCAATGGAGCAAATAACTGCTATAGCATCCATATGGCAAATTGTGCTTTAAAACCGTTCACTGCATTAGCCACCATTGGGCTGAAAAGCAAATGACAGTAGTTGCAGATGTTTTCAGCAGCATGTTTTCTTTTAAATGTTTCTTAAAGAAATAGAATGTGGCTTTTAAGCTCAGAGGTGGACCAAGGCAAAATGGCAAAGTCCAATGCAAAGCCTTGGCAGTCACATTATTGTTATTCATGTTGAAGAAAAACTGTTCACCAGGCAGATCCAGAGCAGGCATGAAAGAAATAATCCAAGTGTTGATGAAAATTACTCAAAAATGTTTGAATATAATATTGCTTTAAAGCCTCACCCTTACTAAAGACTAATGAAATCAGAAGATTAAACTTCAAAAAACTCTGTTTAGTGATGTGTTTTGTGTGTATGTGTGTGTGTGTGTGTGAGTGTGTGTGTGTGTACAGATATGTATGCATATATATGTGTGTGTGTGTTGTATTTAGTAGTCATATATAAGGAAAGATTTTATTTTTTAATTGACAAAAGCATATTTGATGACTTTAAATTCATATTTCCCATTATGTTTGATACTGAAAAAAAATTTGAAAATTATAACCTAAAAATTGTATCTAGTTTAATCTTTCCCTTCCCTTTCCTTCCTTAAAATGTAGCCAAAAGTCATTCCCTAGGGGAGTGCAAGACAGGCTTCAAGCTGGGAATGGCTGTGGAGGCGACCAGAGCAGGGTGACACGGACACCCGTGAAAAAGGATTTCACAGCATGGGGTTTTGGAGCCTGAGGGGGGAAGCCAGATGTGGGGGATTAGAACCAGAGAAGGGTGAGGAGCATGTCCACCTGGGGGCATTCTGGCATGGGGAGTGACAATCTGAACAGCACCCTGGGGCAGGAGAGGGGGTGGCACCAGACAAAGGAGATTCATTACATACTGATCAAATATGTAATTACATTAAGGGTAATGGGAGCCAGGACTTCCAAGGTGGTCCAGTGGCTAACATTAAATGCTCCCAGTTCAGGAGGCTCAGGTTCAACCCTTGATCAAGGAACTAGATCCCACATGCCACAACTAAGAGTTCACATGCCACAACTAAGACCTGGTACATTCAAATAAATCAATAAATAAAGATAATAATGGGACCTTAATGTTAAAATACAGAAATTCAGAAACTAGAAAAAACCTACAGTGGTAGAGCAATCAGGGAGAACTCATGGTTTTCAATAGAGAAATAAATACATGGATATAAATTTATATATATATATATATATATGTGCATGTATGTGTAGGTGCACTTATGAATATATGTATATGTATAGAGACATATTCTGTCAGGCATCCACTTAGCCAGTAATCAAAGCAAACGTCATCAGTCATGACAAAAATATACATGGTCCACAGTCCCATATGATGCAATTAGAACATAGCCTCACTTCTGAGATCTTCCTATAAAGATGTACTCCCTAAGGTGAATCACAAGGAAACATCAGACTAATGCAAATTGAGGAACATTCTGTTAAATAAAGGGATAATAATTTTTTGTAAATGCCAAGATCATGACAGAGGAAGGAGGTTCTATTCTGCCTGAAGGAGACAATGAGAAATGACCCATGAAATACAAGACATGATTCTAAACTGGATTCATTTGCTATGAAGCCATTATTTAGATAACTGATAAAATCTTAATGGAGGCCTGTGAATTAGATGATATCCCCTGGAGAAGGAAATGGCAACCCACCCCAGTATTCTTACCTGGAAAATTCTATGGGCAGGGAAGCCTAGTGGGCTACAGTCCATGGGGCTGCAAAGACTCAGACACAACTGAGCACAGGATACCCATGTTAATTTGCTAGTTTCAGTGACCACATTGTGGCTATTTAAGAGAATAATCTTATTTTATCTTACACACCCAAGCATTGGACATCAGGTCAGCTACTTACTATCAAGAGTTAGGGGAAAAAATAGCCTGTGCTATACTTGCAAATCTTCTGTTAGTTTGAGATTGTTTTAAATTTTAAAAAAAGAGAAATAACTATTACAGAGAGAGTATATTAATGAATAATCAAACAAAACCTAAAAACATAGGGTGCAGAATTTATATCTGTGGTTTAGGTGTTCATCTACAATTTTAGAAAGGCTTATTATTGAAGTTTTTCTTGTTACAACGACCCTGCATTATACAAAAATGCAAATAGAAAATACAGCTTTTTCAAAAAACAACTGTGAATTTTATTCAAGTAGAGTAGTGTCTAGATGAATAGGAATAATTAAAATCAATAGAAAGATTCTAATGCCTTCCCTGAAAAAAGATGAGCAGAAATGAGTATTAGGTACACATACTACTCTAGGGATACAATTTGTTCTAGCAGAATAGATTATATGAAAATTGGATTTATGGGGTGGAGAAAAGGATTAATATAGAGAAGTATTACAGATCAAAAAAGACAGAAACCACAAAGTCATACTGAATGGAAACAATGTTATGTCTAAAGAGAATGGTCACTGGAAACAGAATGAAAGAACGGACCACAATGGAATAAGCATATAGGAGGAAGACACAAACGGGGGACTGTGGCTAGTCCTTTCTGCCTGGATCCAAATTAGATTTAAAGTTATAAAGACCAGCTGAGGGTCTAAACAATCGAGTCAAAGGAAAGAAATGAAATCTTGAAAAAACTGACAAAAGATTGTGGTGAAATAATCTTTTATTGCCTATGGATGTACTTTTCTTTGCTATTCGATTGTATTTTATCTGTTAAACTGGCTTCTAGTTTCAAATGACTCCTGGAAGCTTCTATTTCAAGATGGAGGACTGAGCATGGTTTTCCTACTTTTCGAGGACATAAAAAAATTCATGTCTCATTTTTATGAGACTGGACGTATTGCACCAAAGGGAAAGACAGAAATATCAGAATTGGTTTCTTACCTGGAAAATTCTATGGGCAGGGAAGCCTAGTGGGCTACAGTCCATGGGGCTGCAAAGACTCAGACACAACTGAGCACAGGATACCCATGTTAATTTGCTAGTTTCAGTGACCACATTGTGGCTATTTAAGAGAATAATCTTATTTTATCTTACACACCCAAGCATTGGACATCAGGTCAGCTACTTACTATCAAGAGTTAGGGGAAAAAATAGCCTGTGCTATACTTGCAAATCTTCTGTTAGTTTGAGATTGTTTTAAATTTTAAAAAAAGAGAAATAACTATTACAGAGAGAGTATATTAATGAATAATCAAACAAAACCTAAAAACATAGGGTGCAGAATTTATATCTGTGGTTTAGGTGTTCATCTACAATTTTAGAAAGGCTTATTATTGAAGTTTTTCTTGTTACAACGACCCTGCATTATACAAAAATGCAAATAGAAAATACAGCTTTTTCAAAAAACAACTGTGAATTTTATTCAAGTAGAGTAGTGTCTAGATGAATAGGAATAATTAAAATCAATAGAAAGATTCTAATGCCTTCCCTGAAAAAAGATGAGCAGAAATGAGTATTAGGTACACATACTACTCTAGGGATACAATTTGTTCTAGCAGAATAGATTATATGAAAATTGGATTTATGGGGTGGAGAAAAGGATTAATATAGAGAAGTATTACAGATCAAAAAAGACAGAAACCACAAAGTCATACTGAATGGAAACAATGTTATGTCTAAAGAGAATGGTCACTGGAAACAGAATGAAAGAACGGACCACAATGGAATAAGCATATAGGAGGAAGACACAAACGGGGGACTGTGGCTAGTCCTTTCTGCCTGGATCCAAATTAGATTTAAAGTTATAAAGACCAGCTGAGGGTCTAAACAATCGAGTCAAAGGAAAGAAATGAAATCTTGAAAAAACTGACAAAAGATTGTGGTGAAATAATCTTTTATTGCCTATGGATGTACTTTTCTTTGCTATTCGATTGTATTTTATCTGTTAAACTGGCTTCTAGTTTCAAATGACTCCTGGAAGCTTCTATTTCAAGATGGAGGACTGAGCATGGTTTTCCTACTTTTCGAGGACATAAAAAAATTCATGTCTCATTTTTATGAGACTGGACGTATTGCACCAAAGGGAAAGACAGAAATATCAGAATTGGTTTAAAGACATTAAAGATCGATGGCAGAAGAAAATAGTTGATGTATAAAACAAAGTAAAGCCTATGTAAATGATGATTAGAACTGAATGAAGAAGGAAGCTAAAGTGCTAAGAGGCACAAAGTTCAAGGTCATCATCCACAGGAAAGGAGGCAGGATGTTAGAGAGAATAGCAGAGGAGGCCACTGACACCCGTCTCAAGAAGCTTCCTGTCCCCCATCCATCATACCCTAGAGAAGGGGTGGCTTGGGGTTTCCATAAGATTGAAGGATGCACATATTTTTTTTGTTTTTGCAAATCTGGTGATTGGAAATAATATGATTCTGTAAGCAATGCTAGATTTTGTGTTTTCTTTTTCCACCTTGGTTGATATAATTAGCATACAACATTGTATAGTTTAAGATGTATTAATCTAATGCGTTGATTTGATACACTTATATAATGCAACAAGATTATGACCTTAGCATTAGCTAACACCTCCTTCACGTCATATAATTACTATTTGTTTTTGTGGTGAGAACATTTAAGATCTACTCTGTTAGCAAATGATATAGATGAACTTATTTGCAAACCAGAAAACAGATTGGATCCCAAGGGAGATTGTGGAGGTGAGATGAATTGGGAGATTGGGACTGACATATATACACTATTGATACTATGTAGAAAATAGATAACTAGGGCTTCCCTGGTGGTCCAGTGGGTAAGGACACCGCCTTGCAGTGCAAGGGGTGCCGGTTCGATCCCTGGCCTAGGAAGATCCCATGTGCCGCGGAGTGGCCAAACTGATGTGTCCAATTACCCAGCCGGAGCTCTGGAGTGCATGCACTGGGGCTCTGCAGTGAGAGAGGCCACTGTGATGGGAGGCCCACACAGGCCAAAGAACAAAGATAAATAGATGAACAATCAATACAAGTGGCCAAAAAAATTAATAAAAAACTAGTGAGAACCTATAGCACAGGAAACTCTACCCAGTGCTCTGTGACAACATAAATGGGAAGGAAATCCAAGGAAGAGGGGATCTATGTATACAGATAGCAGATCTACTTTGATGTACAGTAGAAAGATTGAGGGAAAAAGGAGAAGAGGGTGCCCATCAGAGGATGCAATGGACATGAACTTGGGCAAAGTTTGGGAGATGGTGAGAGACAGGGAGGCCTGGCATGCTGCAGTCCACAGAGTCACAAATAATTGAACAGACTGAATAAAAATGAAACTAAAACTGAGTCAAATGTGACTGGGCAAATGAAAAACAACAGTAGGAACTAACACAACATTCTAAAGCAACTATACGTCAAAAAAAAGTTTTTTAAATAAATGAAAACATGCTTAAAAATAACTTTTAAGTATATAATATAATACTATTAACTATTATACTTTTAAATTAATTGTAACTAAGCATGCTAGATTTTGTGTTTTCTTTTTCCACCTTGGTTGATATAATTAGCATACAACATTGTATAGTTTAAGATGTATTAATCTAATGCGTTGATTTGATACACTTATATAATGCAACAAGATTATGACCTTAGCATTAGCTAACACCTCCTTCACGTCATATAATTACTATTTGTTTTTGTGGTGAGAACATTTAAGATCTACTCTGTTAGCAAATGATATAGATGAACTTATTTGCAAACCAGAAAACAGATTGGATCCCAAGGGAGATTGTGGAGGTGAGATGAATTGGGAGATTGGGACTGACATATATACACTATTGATACTATGTAGAAAATAGATAACTAGGGCTTCCCTGGTGGTCCAGTGGGTAAGGACACCGCCTTGCAGTGCAAGGGGTGCCGGTTCGATCCCTGGCCTAGGAAGATCCCATGTGCCGCGGAGTGGCCAAACTGATGTGTCCAATTACCCAGCCGGAGCTCTGGAGTGCATGCACTGGGGCTCTGCAGTGAGAGAGGCCACTGTGATGGGAGGCCCACACAGGCCAAAGAACAAAGATAAATAGATGAACAATCAATACAAGTGGCCAAAAAAATTAATAAAAAACTAGTGAGAACCTATAGCACAGGAAACTCTACCCAGTGCTCTGTGACAACATAAATGGGAAGGAAATCCAAGGAAGAGGGGATCTATGTATACAGATAGCAGATCTACTTTGATGTACAGTAGAAAGATTGAGGGAAAAAGGAGAAGAGGGTGCCCATCAGAGGATGCAATGGACATGAACTTGGGCAAAGTTTGGGAGATGGTGAGAGACAGGGAGGCCTGGCATGCTGCAGTCCACAGAGTCACAAATAATTGAACAGACTGAATAAAAATGAAACTAAAACTGAGTCAAATGTGACTGGGCAAATGAAAAACAACAGTAGGAACTAACACAACATTCTAAAGCAACTATACGTCAAAAAAAAGTTTTTTAAATAAATGAAAACATGCTTAAAAATAACTTTTAAGTATATAATATAATACTATTAACTATTATCTCAAGGCTATTTATTAGATTCCCAGAATTTATTCAGCTTCTCTTCTCCAAAGAAAAGAAAACAGACTGGGGGAAAAAAGAGTTCCTGACATCAAAACTAAAGTCATCTCTATTCTGGCATTTGAAGGACCCCAGACCAAAGCCTGGGGCTTCCCTGGTGACTCAGACAGTAAGGAATCTGCCTGCAATGAGGGAGACACGGGTTCAATCCCTGGGTTGGGAAGATCCCCTGGAAAAGGAAATAGCAATCCACTCCAGTATTGCTGTCTGGAGAATTCCATGGACAGAGGAGCCTACAGTCCATGGGGTCGCAAAGAGTTGGACACAACTGAGCAACTAACACACACACACATACAAACCAAAGTCTAGCCACTCAAAATTTGCCTAATGCTGTGCGCAAGGCAGAGCCATCTCTGTTACACATTCTTTTCTGAGAAACAGCAGAAAACCACCTCCCTCCACACACACACAGCAGACAGAACATGTATCAGCACCTAGGCAAATAGGCTCAGTCCCAGTTCATCCTAAACTAGCAAGCATTTCTATTACATGCAAGAAAACTAACAAGTTCAAGAGAGCGAATGAGATGACTAAACATAATTGCTCCTGCAGGAAGAAAAGAGAAATCATTGGCCAAAAAAAAAAAAAACCAAAAGAAGTGGAATGCAAGAATGGAGGCATCCAATTAGAAGTCTAGTTAATGCAAAGAAAGCTCATGACACCTTCTTTGTAAAAGGCCTAAAAAGTCATCAATGATATTAAATAGATGCTCACTGAGAATTACTGATTTCCCTTTTGGAGGGTTTGCCTCAAAGAAGTAGAACTGTGTTGAAGGATTGTTGAAGCTGTTCATCACCAATATTTTTGGACAATTTAGTTTTTACCAAGTTCAGGTACCTGGTATTTCCTATGGTTTTAAAACAACAAACAGATAAATGTATAAAATAGCACCTGCCTAGCAACCTGGGACACAACCTTTCTGAAGTCTGTGCTGGATAAACTGTGGTGTTTTCTCTCAGTGAGCCTCTTCCATTCCCGCTCGTCTCTACATAGGAACTGTGCTTACTTAAAAGTATATAATATAATATTTCAAGGCTATTTATTAGATTACCAGAATTTATTCAGCTTCTCTTCTCCAAAGAAAAGAAAACAGACTGGGGGAAAAAAGAGTTCCTGACATCAAAACTAAAGTCATCTCTATTCTGGCATTTGAAGGACCCCAGACCAAAGCCTGGGGCTTCCCTGGTGACTCAGACAGTAAGGAATCTGCCTGCAATGAGGGAGACACGGGTTCAATCCCTGGGTTGGGAAGATCCCCTGGAAAAGGAAATAGCAATCCACTCCAGTATTGCTGTCTGGAGAATTCCATGGACAGAGGAGCCTACAGTCCATGGGGTCGCAAAGAGTTGGACACAACTGAGCAACTAACACACACACACATACAAACCAAAGTCTAGCCACTCAAAATTTGCCTAATGCTGTGCGCAAGGCAGAGCCATCTCTGTTACACATTCTTTTCTGAGAAACAGCAGAAAACCACCTCCCTCCACACACACACAGCAGACAGAACATGTATCAGCACCTAGGCAAATAGGCTCAGTCCCAGTTCATCCTAAACTAGCAAGCATTTCTATTACATGCAAGAAAACTAACAAGTTCAAGAGAGCGAATGAGATGACTAAACATAATTGCTCCTGCAGGAAGAAAAGAGAAATCATTGGCCAAAAAAAAAAAAAACCAAAAGAAGTGGAATGCAAGAATGGAGGCATCCAATTAGAAGTCTAGTTAATGCAAAGAAAGCTCATGACACCTTCTTTGTAAAAGGCCTAAAAAGTCATCAATGATATTAAATAGATGCTCACTGAGAATTACTGATTTCCCTTTTGGAGGGTTTGCCTCAAAGAAGTAGAACTGTGTTGAAGGATTGTTGAAGCTGTTCATCACCAATATTTTTGGACAATTTAGTTTTTACCAAGTTCAGGTACCTGGTATTTCCTATGGTTTTAAAACAACAAACAGATAAATGTATAAAATAGCACCTGCCTAGCAACCTGGGACACAACCTTTCTGAAGTCTGTGCTGGATAAACTGTGGTGTTTTCTCTCAGTGAGCCTCTTCCATTCCCGCTCGTCTCTACATAGGAACTGTGCTAAAGGAAACATTTCAAATTCCAGGAAAGACCCACTAATATCTGCCTATTACCTTTGTTTTTCAAAATGGAAATAACCATTTCTATACACACCATTTCTCCTTCCTAATACCAAATTTCTGATATAATGATGTGTATAAAACTCTAATTTCCTTCGCATGATTAACTAATTTAGTGAGATACGGAGCTTTATTTTCCAATTCTCTTTTATCAGACTTCCAGATTATTTCTAAACCCAACTGTAGTTATTAAAGGCATTCTTCATAATAGTTCAAAATCATTATATTTAATAGGATTAAGATATAATGGAGATTTCAGACTTATGCTAAAAGCATAGAGTCTTGAAGAAACCTGATTCTCAGAAAGGTTTAAGATGAGTTGTGACTATTCTGGATGGGAAAAGAACAGTTGATTAACCCACAGAGGAAAAAAAGATAATTTTAGTAAATTAGATACCTAAGTGTTTCAATGACTTGAAATATTTATTTTTATAAATAGCTAACATATATATTTATCCAATAACTAATATAATTTTTAGTGAAAGAGACTGTTCTGTCTCTGCTCAGGACCAATTTAAAGTACTTTAAGAGAATCACATATTCATACTTTTGTGTAATGCATTTTAATAACATTTAAAATATTTAATCACAAGCAAATCAGATTTTTTAAAAAGTGTACTTACTGTATTTTAGAGAAATGACACAAGATAATATAAATAAATATCACAATTTTGTTTAAAGACAAATGTCTACATCTAGAGCTTTTAAAAGTTAGCAGTAGGGGCTTCCCTGGAGGTCCAGTGGGTAAAGAGTCCGCCTTGCAGTGCAGGGAGCACTGGTTCAACCTTGGCCCAGGAAGATCCCACATGTTGTGGGGTGGCTGGACCATCACAGAATTTTTGGACATGATTTAGCTTTTTAGCCAAGTTCAGGTTTAAAAACCTGTTCATCACCAATATTTTTGGACAATTTAGTTTTACCAAGTTCAGGTACCTGGTATTTCCTATGGTTTTAAAACAACAAACAGATAAATGTATAAAATAGCACCTGCCTAGCAACCTGGGACACAACCTTTCTGAAGTCTGTGCTGGATAAACTGTGGTGTTTTCTCTCAGTGAGCCTCTTCCATTCCCGCTCGTCTCTACATAGGAACTGTGCTAAAGGAAACATTTCAAATTCCAGGAAAGACCCACTAATATCTGCCTATTACCTTTGTTTTTCAAAATGGAAATAACCATTTCTATACACACCATTTCTCCTTCCTAATACCAAATTTCTGATATAATGATGTGTATAAAACTCTAATTTCCTTCGCATGATTAACTAATTTAGTGAGATACGGAGCTTTATTTTCCAATTCTCTTTTATCAGACTTCCAGATTATTTCTAAACCCAACTGTAGTTATTAAAGGCATTCTTCATAATAGTTCAAAATCATTATATTTAATAGGATTAAGATATAATGGAGATTTCAGACTTATGCTAAAAGCATAGAGTCTTGAAGAAACCTGATTCTCAGAAAGGTTTAAGATGAGTTGTGACTATTCTGGATGGGAAAAGAACAGTTGATTAACCCACAGAGGAAAAAAAAGATAATTTTAGTAAATTAGATACCTAAGTGTTTCAATGACTTGAAATATTTATTTTTATAAATAGCTAACATATATATTTATCCAATAACTAATATAATTTTTAGTGAAAGAGACTGTTCTGTCTCTGCTCAGGACCAATTTAAAGTACTTTAAGAGAATCACATATTCATACTTTTGTGTAATGCATTTTAATAACATTTAAAATATTTAATCACAAGCAAATCAGATTTTTTAAAAAGTGTACTTACTGTATTTTAGAGAAATGACACAAGATAATATAAATAAATATCACAATTTTGTTTAAAGACAAATGTCTACATCTAGAGCTTTTAAAAGTTAGCAGTAGGGGCTTCCCTGGAGGTCCAGTGGGTAAAGAGTCCGCCTTGCAGTGCAGGGAGCACTGGTTCAACCTTGGCCCAGGAAGATCCCACATGTTGTGGGGTGGCTGGACCAGAGAGTCCAATTATGAGCCAGAGCTCTGGAGCACATGTGCCCAGAGAGGTGCTAAGCAGTGAGAGAGGCCACTGCAATGGGAGGCCCACACAAGCCAAAGAATAAAAAGATGGATGAAAATAAATATAAATATGAGGCATAATGCGGAAAAAGAAAAAAAAAAGTTAGGAGTATATAAAAGATAAAATACAAATCTATGTTTTAATGGTAATTTTATAAATTTTTTACAAACTATTCTCCACTATGACCTGCAATGTAAATTCTGTTTTAATGTAAATGTACCTGTGAAAACAATCACAAATTTGAAATCACTATTCCAGAAATAAATTCTATAATAATGTATTTGAGGCTGAAATAATTAAGACTATTGCTAAATACTGATAATTTGAAAGGCAAAAATGCTATCACATTATGATAGTTTGCACTTCATTGACTGTTAACTAGATTGAATATTCTTATTTAATTTTTGCAAATTGTCTGAGACTAAGTCTCTACTATGGTTTTTTTTGCTTTCCTCTTACAAAATCTATAAATCCCTGAAAGGTAAAACATACAGCTTCTTCATAATAATTTTATATTTTAAAAACATTTTCCTATTGTCTAATCAGTTATCTGAGTATTTCTAAGAAGTTTTTTTTGTCACCTCTCTCCTTTAGGTTTTTAAAACTTTTAATTTTGTATCGGGGTATAGCAGGTCAACAGTGCTGTGATAGTTTCAGGTGAACAGCAAAGGGTCTTAGACATACATACATACATACATACATACATTTAATACATGTATCCACTCTCCCTCAAACTCTCTAAGGATTTTTAAACTAAATTTCACTGTGATCACCATTGCATGATGTATATAATATTGAATCATGAAGTTGTACACTCGTAACTAATGTAATGTGGTATGGTCCAAAGAAGACATATTGTGATAGCTATTAACACCAGAATATATTTCTTATTTGACCAATATGGTGCTTGAGGGATGACTGGAAACAAGCACTAGAGTTTGAAGAGAAATAAATTTGGCAATTGATCTTGCTTCATCATATGTATTGTAATAAGTAGAACAATTACCTTTAAAATTGGGTCTGATTCTTGCATCATAGCCCGATGTCCTGCCCATTAATTTATCCAGAAAGTCAGAAGGTGACATTGGGGCACTTCGAGATCTTGCACTGTCTGTTTCCTTTGTTGCAACCAAACTGCAAATGAAAAAAAAAAACATACAGATTTTTACCAAAATGGCTTCCTAACAGCTGTTACCTAGAAATATAAAATTAAAATGCTAAACAAACAGTACCTTTGAAATCAAACCAAGAAAGGGTCTATATACTGTACTGTGACTATCATCATAATGACAGACAGGTATTTATACATTTGCACTCAGAATTTGCAAGTTTTCACATGTATGTAGCAGTGACATATCTGTGGTATGTCTGAGAACAAAAGTCATACCAAGTTACTAGGCTTTCAAAATTTGTATTTACCCAAACTTTAATTCTTATTGCAATTTTTAGCTAAAATTATCCTAAGTGATTCTGGCATAAGAAAATGTGAAACTTGAGCTGTGAAATACAATTCTTATTGCTTATATAGAGGAACAACACATCACCTTCCAGGTGTTTGAGAATTTTTCTTAACAGTCATAAAACTTTTGTCCTAAAGGTTAAACAATCATGCTCTTTTCATCAGTTAGAATGAGTACTTCCTATATTAGTAACATACTCTTGTTAAAATTCATTCTTCTTTCACTTTGTGTCCCTCTTCTACAGTACATTTTGTTCAGATCTAAAATTTGTGTATAGAGATTGACAAATTAGCATAAATGCAGTCTGTGTATTTGACTATTTTCCGATGAGAAGCTGTGTCCAGGAAAGATAAAGGGTTATTGAAGCTTTTTTCATTCAACCATTTTCCTTTTTCTGCAGCTGCTTACCATAGAAGCCCACAAGTGACTGCACTCCTGATTCAGTTCCTCATTTACCTAGGCTGATCCCCAGAGGGTCTGGAACTGCTTGCTATTATCAAATGAATTTTTTTATCCACAGAGCTCTGCTCAGGAAAGTGAAGCAGACTTTCTGAGCACACACGTTTGACACATAGATTTGACCTAATGTTACTTCTTGGAGATTGTCAGTCATCACATCTTACCAGCTCTGTCACTCAGCTGAGAGCATCACCAAACACCCTTAGAAGTAAGAAGTTATTCAATTCCTCCTGCCAGACTTTCCAACAAGTAGTGAAATTGGGGCACTTCGAGATCTTGCACTGTCTGTTTCCTTTGTTGCAACCAAACTGCAAATGAAAAAAAAAAACATACAGATTTTTACCAAAATGGCTTCCTAACAGCTGTTACCTAGAAATATAAAATTAAAATGCTAAACAAACAGTACCTTTGAAATCAAACCAAGAAAGGGTCTATATACTGTACTGTGACTATCATCATAATGACAGACAGGTATTTATACATTTGCACTCAGAATTTGCAAGTTTTCACATGTATGTAGCAGTGACATATCTGTGGTATGTCTGAGAACAAAAGTCATACCAAGTTACTAGGCTTTCAAAATTTGTATTTACCCAAACTTTAATTCTTATTGCAATTTTTAGCTAAAATTATCCTAAGTGATTCTGGCATAAGAAAATGTGAAACTTGAGCTGTGAAATACAATTCTTATTGCTTATATAGAGGAACAACACATCACCTTCCAGGTGTTTGAGAATTTTTCTTAACAGTCATAAAACTTTTGTCCTAAAGGTTAAACAATCATGCTCTTTTCATCAGTTAGAATGAGTACTTCCTATATTAGTAACATACTCTTGTTAAAATTCATTCTTCTTTCACTTTGTGTCCCTCTTCTACAGTACATTTTGTTCAGATCTAAAATTTGTGTATAGAGATTGACAAATTAGCATAAATGCAGTCTGTGTATTTGACTATTTTCCGATGAGAAGCTGTGTCCAGGAAAGATAAAGGGTTATTGAAGCTTTTTTCATTCAACCATTTTCCTTTTTCTGCAGCTGCTTACCATAGAAGCCCACAAGTGACTGCACTCCTGATTCAGTTCCTCATTTACCTAGGCTGATCCCCAGAGGGTCTGGAACTGCTTGCTATTATCAAATGAATTTTTTTATCCACAGAGCTCTGCTCAGGAAAGTGAAGCAGACTTTCTGAGCACACACGTTTGACACATAGATTTGACCTAATGTTACTTCTTGGAGATTGTCAGTCATCACATCTTACCAGCTCTGTCACTCAGCTGAGAGCATCACCAAACACCCTTAGAAGTAAGAAGTTATTAAATTCCTCCTGCCAGAATTTCTAACAAGTAGTGAAAATGGGCTTTAGGGCCATTACCATTAAATTACCTACCATGCTCACATCTGTAGTAATTCATAAGCATAACTGTAAAATCCAGTATCAATGATAATGTAAGAGAATAACATTAGCACTTCAGAAAGTATGGTATCACAGCTGAAAGCACCTATTAACTCTGGTCCTGTTTTAGAGGACGTATCTAGTTCTAGACATTCTAAATCACTGATCTTCCCAATGCTCTCATCCTGTCTTCTTTGCTTTCTCTCTAAACAGAAGCTTCTTTTCTCCCTATTCTCTTTGTTCCATATAACTTTGAAATCCTTTATCTCTGATTATTACTGGTCAGCTGGACTCCTTGCCATGATGATCTCTGGAAAGTTTATTCTAAAGTCATCATCATGAAAAGAAAAAAGTACCTATTCTCTTCTCAATAATTCTAGGATTTACCCCTGTCATCTGGTGTTACTTAACTTTTACCTGTCCTTTTAAGCAGCATTTGCTCATTTTCCAAAGCCCAAGAACAGTGGGCAGAAAAGGGCATTTTTAAAACTCTCCTGGCTGCATATTGCTGCTTCTAAACAATTCCCTGGGCTTCCCTTGCAAAACCCTTCCTTTTCGTTATCAGAAAATAAACTTCTACATTCTTCTCCCAACCAATAAATCAGCATAGGTGGATCTTAATACTCTGTCCCTCAACTTTAAAAAAATAATAGACAACTATATACCCTGATGGAGAAGAAAATGGCAACCCACTCCAGTATTCTTGCCTGGAAAATTCCATGGACAGAGGCGCCTGGTGAGCTACAGTCCATGGGGTCTCAACTAGATAGATAGGTAGATAGATATAGGTCTTCTCTGATGGCTCAGTGATAAGGAATCTGCTTGCAATGTAGGATACCCAGGTTCCAGCACTTGGTTGGGAAGATTTCCCCTGAAGGAGGGCATGGCAACCCACTCCTAGAGAATCTCTATGGATAGAGGAACCTTTTGGGCTGCAATCCTTGGGGTCACACAGAGTCAGACACGACTGAAGTGACTACGCAGCAGCAGCATGTACCCTGAACTGGCATGCCCCCACATTTTGCACTGGTCAGGGAGATTATCATAGGTTATCTGAGTTAGCTCCGTATGCAGTGACGTGTGTCCTTAGAAGAAAGATGTAGTGGTATTATTTGATTACAGGCAGAAGAGGGAAGACAATGTGGCCACGGAGGCAGAGATTAGAGTGGTGTGCCCATAGCCAAGGAATGTGACTGGTCGACAGAGGCTGGAAGAGGGACAGATTCTCCCCTAGCACCTCTGAGAGAGTGTGGTCCTTCTCATATCTTCTTTGGGGCCCAGTAAACTGATTTCAGATGTATGGCCTCCAGAACTGTGAGAAAAGAAATATCTGTTGTTTTAAGCCACCTTATTTGCAGTAAATTGTTACCACAGTCATAGGAAACTAATAGAAGCCTTCTGGTGATTTTGTTTTGTTTTGTTTTAGTTACTCTACTTTTCAACTCCAAAATCACTGTTCTGTTCTTTCTGTGATTTCTACCTGTTAGTATTTTGCATTTGGTGAGATATTATCATCATGACTTTCTTTCCAGTTGTTTGGGAATGGTGTCCTTTAGTTCTTTGAAAGCATTTAAAATAGCTTACTTTATGTCCTTTTCTAGTAACAACTTTAACTATCAGTAAATATCCTATTAATAAGAGAGAAGAAAGGGGGAATGATAAAGGGAGAAAAAGTTAAATAGCAACATGATAAGTATAAATGGAGCATTTTCAAAATTTGGCTACCTATTTTTTCAGATATATTAAGTAGCAGGTAAAGTTCAGCTGGTAAAGAATCTGCCTGCAATGTGGGAGACCTAGGTTCCATCCCTGGGCTGGGAAGATTCCCTGGAGGGGGGCATGCAACCCTCTCCAGTATTCTTCCCTGGAGAATTCCCACGGACAGAGGAGCCTGACGGGCTGCAGTCCTTGGAGTCACACAGAGTCAGACATGACTGAAGTCACTAAGCAGCAGCCGCAGAGCGACTAAGCACAGCACACAGCACATTAAAAAACAAAATAATAAAGGGTAACAAAAGCAATTAAGATTCACACTGCATGCCTACAATTTTAACAAAATAGAAGTAATTTGATTTCTTTAGGCAGACAAATGCTAAATTTTCATGATAATAATTGCTTGCATTCATGTAGTACCAACCTTCCAAAATTGTCTGTCTTATGTTACATCTAACATTAATCTTAAAATGGAATAAGAACATTTTTATAAACCTTTTCATCTCCTATGGAGTGATCATTTATTCATTGTAGTGGGCTATTATAAAAGTTTGCTATTTGGACTAATGTGTGGAATAAAATATTGAATATTTCCCAGTAGTAGAGTAAGAAATGTTCACTGTATATTCTTTTTCTTTAATTATTTATTACCCCATACTCAAGCAGTGGCCAGTACTAACATGCTAATAACATGTGATGCTGTAGTTTCTATAGCCTGTCATTACATTTCTTAAGAACTGCTGGAATTCTGGCCCCCTAGGGGAAGATAACAGGATTACACAATCAACATAGATTTTCTGTCATTAACAAATGATTCTACCAATGGATATTTCTGCACTTGACTTTTAACATAAAGACATAAAGAGAGTAGCAATGATGTGCTGTGTTCTATCTGCTTCCTTAGTGTGTGTATCTGAATAGAAGATGACTCACCAGCATCTTACCAGCTCACTACTGAGCCTCTTCCACAGAGCACACATACAAACATATTATACTTGCCCTTTCCAAAATTCCAGGTGGAATATTCTAAAGAACTATCTGCTCTCACCCATCTCAAATTATTTGAATAATTAAGTAATAAAATCAAGATTATTACTGTTTGAATAATATGAAATAGTTCTTGATTCTTTTTCTTCTTTTGACAAAATGTGCTTATTTGGGAACCCTACTTTTGTCATACACTGGCAACCTCTTTAATATATAGAGACTAAATATTATAAAATTGGGACCCATTTGTCAAGTATCTACATAATATACAAGTAAAGTTTAATGAAATGCATAATGAAATGCATTATGAAATGCACCATAAAGAGCATGGTAAACTGAAATGTTTTAGTACACAGCACATTAAAAAACAAAATAATAAAGGGTAACAAAAGCAATTAAGATTCACACTGCATGCCTACAATTTTAACAAAATAGAAGTAATTTGATTTCTTTAGGCAGACAAATGCTAAATTTTCATGATAATAATTGCTTGCATTCATGTAGTACCAACCTTCCAAAATTGTCTGTCTTATGTTACATCTAACATTAATCTTAAAATGGAATAAGAACATTTTTATAAACCTTTTCATCTCCTATGGAGTGATCATTTATTCATTGTAGTGGGCTATTATAAAAGTTTGCTATTTGGACTAATGTGTGGAATAAAATATTGAATATTTCCCAGTAGTAGAGTAAGAAATGTTCACTGTATATTCTTTTTCTTTAATTATTTATTACCCCATACTCAAGCAGTGGCCAGTACTAACATGCTAATAACATGTGATGCTGTAGTTTCTATAGCCTGTCATTACATTTCTTAAGAACTGCTGGAATTCTGGCCCCCTAGGGGAAGATAACAGGATTACACAATCAACATAGATTTTCTGTCATTAACAAATGATTCTACCAATGGATATTTCTGCACTTGACTTTTAACATAAAGACATAAAGAGAGTAGCAATGATGTGCTGTGTTCTATCTGCTTCCTTAGTGTGTGTATCTGAATAGAAGATGACTCACCAGCATCTTACCAGCTCACTACTGAGCCTCTTCCACAGAGCACACATACAAACATATTATACTTGCCCTTTCCAAAATTCCAGGTGGAATATTCTAAAGAACTATCTGCTCTCACCCATCTCAAATTATTTGAATAATTAAGTAATAAAATCAAGATTATTACTGTTTGAATAATATGAAATAGTTCTTGATTCTTTTTCTTCTTTTGACAAAATGTGCTTATTTGGGAACCCTACTTTTGTCATACACTGGCAACCTCTTTAATATATAGAGACTAAATATTATAAAATTGGGACCCATTTGTCAAGTATCTACATAATATACAAGTAAAGTTTAATGAAATGCATAATGAAATGCATTATGAAATGCACCATAAAGAGCATGGTAAACTGAAATGTTTTAGTACACACTAGCAAAACATTTTTTGCAAACTTCCCTCCCACCTCCTTCAACCTAATGAAAACTTAGAGTATACTATTCAAAGAGGAGGCTTAACAATTCCATTTCCAATGATAGTACTTCCCAGCAGTTTTTAAAAACTATTTACAGGAAGCATTAATCTACTACTTCTACCTTTAAATGCATCAAGCACTTCCAAATAGAAAAACCA
This sequence comes from Tragulus kanchil, assembly GCA_022376925.1. Lineage (NCBI taxonomy): Eukaryota > Metazoa > Chordata > Mammalia > Artiodactyla > Tragulidae > Tragulus > Tragulus kanchil. The sequence goes on from JAIOJX010000023.1 coordinate 138,246,538, forward strand.
GATATTTCATAAAAGAACTTACTTGTCCACTGTGTACACAGTACTGTCAAATAAAATTGCACACATGGAACAATGGATACAATTTGAGATATTTTCTAAACATGGCCATTCTGGCCTGAACCATTCCCTCCCTCACTTTCTTCTCTTCACCACCCATCCAGTGCACATGTACAGGCATGTGTAATGCTTACAGGTATTTGAACAAATTCATATTAAAATATCATTTACAGAAGACAAGCATTCCTATGAATTTCAACACAAAGTGTACAAATTTTACTACTTTGTCATACACTGGCAACTTCTTCAACATCTAGAGACCAGACGTTGCAAAATTAGCACTTATTGGTCCATTATATACACCATATACACAGCAACCCAAAATGCACATAACATACAAAAAATGGTTTTATCTGAAAATGTCCAGGTACAAACACACTAGCATATTACCTACCTTTTGCAATTCTTTCCCTCCTGTCTCCTCCCAACAATTGAACAAGTATAGACATATTATACTACTCGAGTTTTGACTTAAAAGGAATTATTGTCAGCAAAATTACATTGATTATTTGGTTAAAAAGCATTTCTGCACAGAGTATCCCTTCACTTCTGAAAGTGATGGAGGCTATGCATATGGAGAGACTTCCATTCACTTACTACTCTTGCTCTGGTTTATTTCTCCTAGATCCTTCTTCCTATTACAGTAATATCTGAGATTAGCACCATAGGAACATTAGTAGACTGTCTTCAGAGAACTGGAATCATTTAAGAGAGCTTGTGGAAAGAAATACACACATACTTAGTATGAGGCTCCACATGACCAATCTGGAATCTTATTTTAATTTTTAAATAGTCAGCATCATCTATGCATATATATTCAAAGATATTTTTCTTATATTATTAAAACTCAGACTCGTATTCCTGCCTTCCAGTTTCCTCTGTCCATGGAATTTTCCAGGTAAGAATACTGGAGTGGGTTGCCATTTCCTTCTCCAACATCAACTATAATCCATTATAAAATAAGAATATTTTTAAAAACAAGCAAACTCAGAGCAGGGGGAAACAGGAAAGAAGAAATCTAGGATGTATTTAGAATGGATTTGGGTAGGAAACTTCTTGGATTTTTTTTTTATCTAAACCACCTACTGCCAATAAAACTATCATATTTACAGAAGGTTACTAAATTATTAGCAAATTATTCCTCATGTTCATCACTTTTTTTTTTTCAACAGAAAGGCAACAGAACACTCTGCCCTTTCTCCAGCCCAGGCTTCTTTGAACATTTATTTTATTTATTTATCTTTTTTAGGGGGTGAGATGGGGAGGGTGGGGGACGGGCGGGCCACTTCTATTGGTCTTTCATTTATCTATTTTCATCCGTCTTTGTTCTTTGGCTCCTGTGGGCCTCCCATCGCGGTGGCCTCTGTTGTCACAGAGCACCGGCTCTGGGCGCATGCGCTCCAGAGCTCCGGCTCAGTGATTGGACACATCAGTCCAGCCGCTGCGCAGCACGTGGGATCTTCCCAGGCCAGGGTTCAAACCGGCACCCCTTGCACTGCAAGGCGGTGTCCTTACCCACTGGACCACCGGGGGAGGCCCTGATCATCACTTTTGAGGGAAGCACCTTTGGGTATTTGAGAAGTTTTTCATTTGTGAAAAATCTCTGCACTAATTTGCCTGCCTCCCACACGTGGCTTATCTTTTCCATGCCATACCAAGTACTGAATTTACTCTTAACTCTCAGAAATTTTTTGTGGGCTCACACATTCCCATTCTATGAATACTGTTTTCACTTAAGAATCTTATATATTCTTATTTTTAATAATAAAATGCCACTTAAAAGGTCAGAGACTTCAGTTTCTGAGAGACTGGCAGGAACCTACTTCTTAAGCATTAAATCAGATACCAAAATTCATCAAAAAGATAAGTTCCTTTTGCTTTCCTTCTATCCCCTCTATTTCTCTTTAATGAGACAAGAAAGTAAAATATATCCACATTTGGAAGGCATAAATAACCACTAAATACCACTTAATATTGATGCTTTAGAGACATAATTGTCTGCTAAATGCACCTTAAAATTATAAACAGGAAAGCTGTAGCTAGGAAACATAATGCGGGTTGGAGACAAGTCTTGGCACCTTAGGTCACAAATCTCTGTGCATCTGTTTCCTTGAGGTGATTTTCACAGAAGGTACAATGACCTGTGCAGGATAAATCAGTGCCCAGATTCCCGAGGCAAAGAAGGTTTGGGTTATGTGGGAGGAAGACAGTTGACCCTGTGTTCTCTAGCTTTATAAACTAGTCCTATGGGGTTTCAGTTCTTTGCGGGGGCAAAATTGTCACACATTATTACTTGGAACTTTCTGAGTTGTCAGAACCAGCAATTGGTATTTCAAGCCTCAGTTTGGAAAAGAAAACCTAAAATGGAAGAGATGAGCATTCACCCCAGTTCTTCATGGCTTAAGGATCTTTATGGGAGAACCAAAGAGTAACTGAGACATCTGAAAACACGTGACATTGTGAGCATTTCACACTAAAGCATCACTTCATCCTACAGACGAGTTGTTCACCATGATGACACAGGCAGTAAAGCGGGTTTTAAGTTGATTATTTGCTATCAATTGTTATAAAAAGAGGCCAAAGTGGAAGAATATAAAGGATTATTCCAGAACACCTTTGGAGACTCAGAGAAATAACTAATAATAGAATACTGGGATCTTAATTTTTACCATTGTGAGCAATGTGCCAGTGAAATATGATTATCATTTTAAAGCAATCTCTGCAGTTTGGTGAGGCCTAGGCTATTTTAATTAACCTACCAGTAAAATGGTAGTTGCATCCTGAACTCTCAAGCACAAGACTTATAGAAATATTCACTTAAGAATCTTATATATTCTTATTTTAATAATAAAATGCCACTTAAAAGGTCAGAGACTTCAGTTTCTGAGAGACTGGCAGGAACCTACTTCTTAAGCATTAAATCAGATACCAAAATTCATCAAAAAGATAAGTTCCTTTTGCTTTCCTTCTATCCCCTCTATTTCTCTTTAATGAGACAAGAAAGTAAAATATATCCACATTTGGAAGGCATAAATAACCACTAAATACCACTTAATATTGATGCTTTAGAGACATAATTGTCTGCTAAATGCACCTTAAAATTATGAAAAAACAGGAAAGCTGTAGCTAGGAAACATAATGCGGGTTGGAGACAAGTCTTGGCACCTTAGGTCACAAATCTCTGTGCATCTGTTTCCTTGAGGTGATTTTCACAGAAGGTACAATGACCTGTGCAGGATAAATCAGTGCCCAGATTCCCGAGGCAAAGAAGGTTTGGGTTATGTGGGAGGAAGACAGTTGACCCTGTGTTCTCTAGCTTTATAAACTAGTCCTATGGGGTTTCAGTTCTTTGCGGGGGCAAAATTGTCACACATTATTACTTGGAACTTTCTGAGTTGTCAGAACCAGCAATTGGTATTTCAAGCCTCAGTTTGGAAAAGAAAACCTAAAATGGAAGAGATGAGCATTCACCCCAGTTCTTCATGGCTTAAGGATCTTTATGGGAGAACCAAAGAGTAACTGAGACATCTGAAAACACGTGACATTGTGAGCATTTCACACTAAAGCATCACTTCATCCTACAGACGAGTTGTTCACCATGATGACACAGGCAGTAAAGCGGGTTTTAAGTTGATTATTTGCTATCAATTGTTATAAAAAGAGGCCAAAGTGGAAGAATATAAAGGATTATTCCAGAACACCTTTGGAGACTCAGAGAAATAACTAATAATAGAATACTGGGATCTTAATTTTTACCATTGTGAGCAATGTGCCAGTGAAATATGATTATCATTTTAAAGCAATCTCTGCAGTTTGGTGAGGCCTAGGCTATTTTAATTAACCTACCAGTAAAAATGGTAGTTGCATCCTGAACTCTCAAGCACAAGACTTATAGAAATATGGTATCATTTTCCTCTCATAACAATTTTTCTAGTTAGATATCATTACTTGTATAGATGAAGAAACTAAGGCTTTTCCCCCCAGGCCACTCAGATATTAAATTTACAAGCTAATATTTTAAATCAAACTTTCCACTGAAAATAGCAGCAAGGTTTAGAAGAAAACAAAATCATGCACTAGAGAGCTAAAAACACAGTGAAAACTATCATGCAGCTAAGATCTAAGATGGGCTTCCCCAGTGACTCAGCAAAGAATTCTCCTGCCAAGGCAGGAGACATGAGTTGCATCCCTGACTCAGCAATATCCCCTGGAGGAGGGCATAGCAACCACGTCAGTAATCTCGCTGGAGAATCCCATGGACAGGCTCTACAGTCCAGTTCAGTTCAGTCACTCAGTCATGTCTGACTCTTTGCAACCCTATGGATTACAGCACAACAGGCTTCCCTGTCCTTCAGTATCTCCCAGATACTTGCTCAAACTCATGCCCATTGACTCACGCCATCCAGCCATCTTGTCCTTTGTCATCCCCTGCTTCCTCTTGCCTTCCATTTTTTCCAACATCAGGGTCTTTTCCAATGAGTCATCTCTTTGCATCATGTGGCCAAAGTATTGGAGCTTCAGCTTCAGCTTCATTCCTTCCAATGAATATTCAGGATTGATTTCTTTTAGGATTGATGGGTCCTTCTCCAACAGCATTGTTTAAAGGCATCAATTCATCGGTGTTCGGCCTTCTTTATGGTTCAACTCTCACATCCATTCATGACTACGGGGAAAATCATAGCTTTAACTATTCAGACTTTTGCCAATAAAGTGATGTCTCTGCTTTCGAATACTCTGTCTAGCTTTGTCATAGCTTTTCTTCCAAGGAGCAAGCGTCATTCAATTTCATGGCTGAAGTCACCATCCACAGTGATTTTGGAGCCTAAGAAAATAAAGTCTGTCACTGTTTCCATTGTTTTCCTATCTTGTTACCATGAAGTGATGGGACCAGAAGCCATGATCATCGTTTTTCAAATATGAGTTTTAGGTCAGCTTTCTCACTCTTTTCTTTCACCTTCATCAAGAGGCTTTTTAGTTCCCCTTTGCTTTCTGCCATAGGATAGTGTCATCTGCATGCCTGAGGTTATTGATATTTCTCCCAGCAATCTTGATTTCACCTTGCGCTTCATCCAGACCGGCATTTCACATGTACTCTGCATATAAATTAAATAAGTAGGGTGACAATATACAGCCTTAATGTTCTCCTTTCCCAATCTGGAACCAGTCTGCTGTTTCCATGTGCAGTTCTAATTGTTGCTTCTTGTCCTGCATACAGGTTTCTCAGGAGGCAGGTAAGGTGGTCTGGTGTTCCCACCTCTTTCAGAATTTTCCACAGTGTATTGTGATCCCCACAGTCAAAGAGGGCAGTGAAGCAGAAGTAGATGTAGCCCCATGGCCACAGTCCATGGGGTCGCAAAAAAGTTGGACACAAGTAACAACTGAGAACAGCACAGCACAAGATCTAAGTCAAAGGAAACTCACAGAAGTGACTCAGGTACTTCAGGTGCGGCAATAAACTTCAGAATACCAGCTGAATGGTTAACAATCTGTATAAACATTTTGAAAGCTTTATGGATTTTAGGGAGATAAAAAAGAGTGAACGCCTATGAGTTGCTTTTAAAGTGTAAAGAATGAGCAAGAATGAATCAGAAATACAGAGGTCTTAGCAGGAAGTTAAGCATGCCTTGAAATCCTGTTTCTGAAGTTGAAATGAAATAATCACAGATTGTTATAATAATTAACCTTGCTCTCTAGTATAACCAAACATGAAGAAAACTCCTGCTATTCACACACAAACTTGTCTCTCTTCCATCCTTTCCAAACTTTGCTAATGGCAATTCCATCTTTACATTTGTCAGGAGGAAAATCTTTGATAACTCTTCTTGGATTCCACATATGATAAACATCCAGTATATCCTACCTTCTAATTTTATCCAGAATCCAATCATGTCTTACCATATTCTCCTCTTCAGTTCTTTTGGTATAACCTACCAATTTGTTTCCTCAAATGTTTTCCTATCTTGTTACCATGAAGTGATGGGACCAGAAGCCATGATCATCGTTTTTCAAATATGAGTTTTAGGTCAGCTTTCTCACTCTTTTCTTTCACCTTCATCAAGAGGCTTTTTAGTTCCCCTTTGCTTTCTGCCATAGGATAGTGTCATCTGCATGCCTGAGGTTATTGATATTTCTCCCAGCAATCTTGATTTCACCTTGCGCTTCATCCAGACCGGCATTTCACATGTACTCTGCATATAAATTAAATAAGTAGGGTGACAATATACAGCCTTAATGTTCTCCTTTCCCAATCTGGAACCAGTCTGCTGTTTCCATGTGCAGTTCTAATTGTTGCTTCTTGTCCTGCATACAGGTTTCTCAGGAGGCAGGTAAGGTGGTCTGGTGTTCCCACCTCTTTCAGAATTTTCCACAGTGTATTGTGATCCCCACAGTCAAAGAGGGCAGTGAAGCAGAAGTAGATGTAGCCCCATGGCCACAGTCCATGGGGTCGCAAAAAAGTTGGACACAAGTAACAACTGAGAACAGCACAGCACAAGATCTAAGTCAAAGGAAACTCACAGAAGTGACTCAGGTACTTCAGGTGCGGCAATAAACTTCAGAATACCAGCTGAATGGTTAACAATCTGTATAAACATTTTGAAAGCTTTATGGATTTTAGGGAGATAAAAAAGAGTGAACGCCTATGAGTTGCTTTTAAAGTGTAAAGAATGAGCAAGAATGAATCAGAAATACAGAGGTCTTAGCAGGAAGTTAAGCATGCCTTGAAATCCTGTTTCTGAAGTTGAAATGAAATAATCACAGATTGTTATAATAATTAACCTTGCTCTCTAGTATAACCAAACATGAAGAAAACTCCTGCTATTCACACACAAACTTGTCTCTCTTCCATCCTTTCCAAACTTTGCTAATGGCAATTCCATCTTTACATTTGTCAGGAGGAAAATCTTTGATAACTCTTCTTGGATTCCACATATGATAAACATCCAGTATATCCTACCTTCTAATTTTATCCAGAATCCAATCATGTCTTACCATATTCTCCTCTTCAGTTCTTTTGGTATAACCTACCAATTTGTTTCCTCAAATGTTTTGACACTCTTCCCTTCAAGTGGGTGAAACCCAATCTTCCTAGTCTTAAATACTCTGCAAATAAATGCTGATGACGTGAATTCTGTAGTTCCATCATAAAATCTGTTACTACTTCCACCAAGCTCTTTTGTGCATCATTCACTCTTCCCTCACCCACTCAAGTAGCTAAATGGAACAAAATGAGAGTTTTAACAGTAGGATTCACCAAGTTGCCAGTAACCTGACTGCATCATCTTGAAATCAGATTCTCTACCCTAGTCAAGCTTTCACATAGCTTCAACCATGGCTGACATCTTGACAGCAACCTGATGATTCTCAGCTAGAACATTTACTAATACTTAAGTTTTTCTTGAATTTCTGATCCATGGAATAAACATTCACTGTGGTTTCAACCCACTAAATTACAGGATAATGTGTTATACAGCAGTAGTTAAGTGATGTCCACCCTTTGCTTTCTGGCTTGATTAACTAAATGGATGGGAATATCATTCACTGATATAGGACAGTATGTAAAGGGAGAACAACTTTGGAAGTTATGACACTGGGTTCAATTTTGAACCTGCTGAATTAAAGCATGGTTTTAAAGTATCCAGTATAATAGGTTATCTCCATTGAGAAGCAAATTTTACAATTTTTTTTTTCACTGAATGGTTTCTTTGAAAAATTTTAATAGGCATGCTGGCATCTAAGGGCCATCACATCTGCCTCTCCTGCTAGGATAGTCTCATCTAGACTCCACCGTACTGCTCCTCCATTACCTTCAAGTCTTCATTCAAAAGGCTTCCTTGAAAATGTCTTCCTTTCTGGATATATACACTGTTACATAAAAAACAGACAACTAACAAAAACCTACTGTATAGCACTGGGAACACTACTCAATACACTACAATCTTTCCATCCTTTCCAAACTTTGCTAATGGCAATTCCATCTTTACATTTGTCAGGAGGAAAATCTTTGATAACTCTTCTTGGATTCCACATATGATAAACATCCAGTATATCCTACCTTCTAATTTTATCCAGAATCCAATCATGTCTTACCATATTCTCCTCTTCAGTTCTTTTGGTATAACCTACCAATTTGTTTCCTCAAATGTTTTGACACTCTTCCCTTCAAGTGGGTGAAACCCAATCTTCCTAGTCTTAAATACTCTGCAAATAAATGCTGATGACGTGAATTCTGTAGTTCCATCATAAAATCTGTTACTACTTCCACCAAGCTCTTTTGTGCATCATTCACTCTTCCCTCACCCACTCAAGTAGCTAAATGGAACAAAATGAGAGTTTTAACAGTAGGATTCACCAAGTTGCCAGTAACCTGACTGCATCATCTTGAAATCAGATTCTCTACCCTAGTCAAGCTTTCACATAGCTTCAACCATGGCTGACATCTTGACAGCAACCTGATGATTCTCAGCTAGAACATTTACTAATACTTAAGTTTTTCTTGAATTTCTGATCCATGGAATAAACATTCACTGTGGTTTCAACCCACTAAATTACAGGATAATGTGTTATACAGCAGTAGTTAAGTGATGTCCACCCTTTGCTTTCTGGCTTGATTAACTAAATGGATGGGAATATCATTCACTGATATAGGACAGTATGTAAAGGGAGAACAACTTTGGAAGTTATGACACTGGGTTCAATTTTGAACCTGCTGAATTAAAGCATGGTTTTAAAGTATCCAGTATAATAGGTTATCTCCATTGAGAAGCAAATTTTACAATTTTTTTTTTCACTGAATGGTTTCTTTGAAAAATTTTAATAGGCATGCTGGCATCTAAGGGCCATCACATCTGCCTCTCCTGCTAGGATAGTCTCATCTAGACTCCACCGTACTGCTCCTCCATTACCTTCAAGTCTTCATTCAAAAGGCTTCCTTGAAAATGTCTTCCTTTCTGGATATATACACTGTTACATAAAAAACAGACAACTAACAAAAACCTACTGTATAGCACTGGGAACACTACTCAATACACTACAATGGCTTATATGAGAAAAGAATCTAAAAAAAAAAAAAGAAGTGGGTATGTGTATATGTACAACTGACTCACTCTGCTGTATACCTGAAACTTACACAACATTGTAAGTCAACCATACTCCAATAAAAATTAATTTATAAAAGGAAAATGTCTTTCCTTCTCAAATTTTCTCACTTCCCTTTCTGTTTTTGCTTTACTTTTCTCCATAAAATATATCATGAGCTAAAATACTATTTATTCACTTATATAATTTGATGTTTTCCTCTAGCAGAAGATAATGTCATAAGAGCAGGGATTTTTGCTTACTTATTATTGTGTACCCAAATCCTGGAACGCTGATTGGCAAATAGGAGATATGTAAATATTTTGGGAGTAAATGAATAAACTGTACTTGAAATATATCATGAGATGTATAAACTATATATATATATATATATTTGGAATATTTGGAACTCAATAAGTTTTCAATAAATCATGTAATGTGTTATTCTTTTCATAGATGTTAAGTCTTCAAGACAGCAGTTCAAATAAGGATATGTTTTCCCAATGATGCTATCTGATAAAGTCAGTGATTCAGCTCTTTCAACTTTACTCTAGCTCCAGACAGCAATAAAAGCACCCTTTATTTGATTTAGAATATCACTGTCTTTTGGAGAAGTAGAGCACATAGAACCTCTGTTTGAATGCTACTTTGTATATTCTCTCAGAAAGAAATATCTTCCTTGAAAAGATCAGGTGCAAGCTAGAGCAAAGACTTCTGAAGTTTATAGCTCATGTTCTTATTCCATCTAGACTTTTTTTTTTTGGCTTTTTTTTTTTTTTTGGCCACTTCTATTGGTCTTTCATTTATTTTATTTTCATTCATCTTTGTTCTTTGGCCTGTGTGGGCCTCCCATCGCAGTGGCCTCTCTTGCTGCAGAGCACTGACTCTGGGCTCCAGAGCTCCAGCTTGGTACTTGGATACATCGGTCCAGGCACTCTGCGGCACGTGGGATCCTTCCAGGCCAGGGATCGAACCAGCACCCCTTGCACTGCAAGGTGGTGTCCTTACCCACTGGAACACCAGGGAAGCCCCCCCATCTAGACATTTTTGATAAATCATTTTTTTAACTGAAGAAGTCCAAAATTGCGACTCATGCATTTACAATAATTATGTTTAAAATTATAAACTTAAATCTTTAGCTTTATACATGTATATCATTACCCTAATAGCCATAGGCATAAGCATTTCAGTAAAACTATGCTAAATTCCTCAAACAACAACAAAAGCACATTTTTTAAAACATCTAAGAATAAATCAAATTTCAAAATTTCAACATTTTTATAGAAGAGTAAAATGAGCAGATTGCCAAGATAAAACAAAGAAGAGCATTTGTTCTTCTATATTTGATTTAATATATAACACATAATTATATGTATGTATATATGTATTATATCTGTATATATTATATATATATGTATACACAAACCTATGCACATATAGATTTATATACTCATGCATATGGATACACAGGTACATACAAACCACACATTTCTGTGTTCATTGAATTATGAGTGCATTAATAGCTTAGTCGTGTTCAACACTTTGTAACCCCATGGACTGTTGCCTGCCACACTCTCCTGTTCATGGAATTCTCCAGGCAAGAATACTGAAGTAGGTTGCCATTTCCTTCTCAGGGATCTTCCTCACCCAGGGATTGAACTCAGGTCCTGCTTCAGAGGCAGTCATTTGTTTTCCTCTCAGAAAGAACTTTACTCTAGCTCCAGACAGCAATAAAAGCACCCTTTATTTGATTTAGAATATCACTGTCTTTTGGAGAAGTAGAGCACATAGAACCTCTGTTTGAATGCTACTTTGTATATTCTCTCAGAAAGAAATATCTTCCTTGAAAAGATCAGGTGCAAGCTAGAGCAAAGACTTCTGAAGTTTATAGCTCATGTTCTTATTCCATCTAGACTTTTTTTTTTTGGCTTTTTTTTTTTTTTTGGCCACTTCTATTGGTCTTTCATTTATTTTATTTTCATTCATCTTTGTTCTTTGGCCTGTGTGGGCCTCCCATCGCAGTGGCCTCTCTTGCTGCAGAGCACTGACTCTGGGCTCCAGAGCTCCAGCTTGGTACTTGGATACATCGGTCCAGGCACTCTGCGGCACGTGGGATCCTTCCAGGCCAGGGATCGAACCAGCACCCCTTGCACTGCAAGGTGGTGTCCTTACCCACTGGAACACCAGGGAAGCCCCCCCATCTAGACATTTTTGATAAATCATTTTTTTAACTGAAGAAGTCCAAAATTGCGACTCATGCATTTACAATAATTATGTTTAAAATTATAAACTTAAATCTTTAGCTTTATACATGTATATCATTACCCTAATAGCCATAGGCATAAGCATTTCAGTAAAACTATGCTAAATTCCTCAAACAACAACAAAAGCACATTTTTTAAAACATCTAAGAATAAATCAAATTTCAAAATTTCAACATTTTTATAGAAGAGTAAAATGAGCAGATTGCCAAGATAAAACAAAGAAGAGCATTTGTTCTTCTATATTTGATTTAATATATAACACATAATTATATGTATGTATATATGTATTATATCTGTATATATTATATATATATGTATACACAAACCTATGCACATATAGATTTATATACTCATGCATATGGATACACAGGTACATACAAACCACACATTTCTGTGTTCATTGAATTATGAGTGCATTAATAGCTTAGTCGTGTTCAACACTTTGTAACCCCATGGACTGTTGCCTGCCACACTCTCCTGTTCATGGAATTCTCCAGGCAAGAATACTGAAGTAGGTTGCCATTTCCTTCTCCAGGGGATCTTCCTCACCCAGGGATTGAACTCAGGTCTCTTGCATTCAGAGGCAGATTCTGTACCATCTGAACCACCCACATAGAGGCCAAAAAAAGAAAACAGTTACTGAACACTCCAGTTGCAATAGAGAAAAACACCAATAAAGACCTGGGCCAAGAAATGTAGGTTATGATAGAAGAAACAGACAATAAACAAACATATAAGTAATCAAGATGATTAGAGATTGCTCTCAGTTCTCATAAGAAAATTGCCAGGATGATGAAACAAAATAAATGAGAGCTGCCATACTGGATGGGATCGTTGGTGAAGAATTTCTCAGGGATTGAAATGTGAGCTGAGTGGAAGGCAAGGCAAGGACATTCTAGGCAGAGGAAACAGCTTAAAACCAGCAGCACAGTGATAACCAACCACTTTTTGGCAAAAATAATATAATCTTGATCTATTTTATAGGATTAATATAAATTACTTTCAAACGGTTAAACTCTAAGTAGAAATATGTAAATAATGAAATATTTTTAAATAGTTCAAGAGCAAGCATGTGTATTTATTCCCTCTTCCTTGAAACATTTGTTAAAATAATACCAAATGACAAAAGAGGTATAAACTTTACATATTATAAAAACAATAGGAAGGAGATGTCAGCAAATCAGATATGCCTACAAGTTCTGGAAGATTAGAAAAGAGGAAATAATAGAGAGATAGCTGGAGAGAGAGGTGGAGGAGAATTTTCAGAAATGTATAAAAACATATATTTTTACAGTGAATGAACCCACTAAGAATTATGCTAGACCTATTATTGCAAAATTGCCTAATGCTGAGATTGAAGAGAAAATCTTGAAGGATTTTGAAAGAAAAGGAAAACACAAAAAATAAGCACATATAGATTTATATACTCATGCATATGGATACACAGGTACATACAAACCACACATTTCTGTGTTCATTGAATTATGAGTGCATTAATAGCTTAGTCGTGTTCAACACTTTGTAACCCCATGGACTGTTGCCTGCCACACTCTCCTGTTCATGGAATTCTCCAGGCAAGAATACTGAAGTAGGTTGCCATTTCCTTCTCCAGGGGATCTTCCTCACCCAGGGATTGAACTCAGGTCTCTTGCATTCAGAGGCAGATTCTGTACCATCTGAACCACCCACATAGAGGCCAAAAAAAGAAAACAGTTACTGAACACTCCAGTTGCAATAGAGAAAAACACCAATAAAGACCTGGGCCAAGAAATGTAGGTTATGATAGAAGAAACAGACAATAAACAAACATATAAGTAATCAAGATGATTAGAGATTGCTCTCAGTTCTCATAAGAAAATTGCCAGGATGATGAAACAAAATAAATGAGAGCTGCCATACTGGATGGGATCGTTGGTGAAGAATTTCTCAGGGATTGAAATGTGAGCTGAGTGGAAGGCAAGGCAAGGACATTCTAGGCAGAGGAAACAGCTTAAAACCAGCAGCACAGTGATAACCAACCACTTTTTGGCAAAAATAATATAATCTTGATCTATTTTATAGGATTAATATAAATTACTTTCAAACGGTTAAACTCTAAGTAGAAATATGTAAATAATGAAATATTTTTAAATAGTTCAAGAGCAAGCATGTGTATTTATTCCCTCTTCCTTGAAACATTTGTTAAAATAATACCAAATGACAAAAGAGGTATAAACTTTACATATTATAAAAACAATAGGAAGGAGATGTCAGCAAATCAGATATGCCTACAAGTTCTGGAAGATTAGAAAAGAGGAAATAATAGAGAGATAGCTGGAGAGAGAGAGGTGGAGGAGAATTTTCAGAAATGTATAAAAACATATATTTTTACAGTGAATGAACCCACTAAGAATTATGCTAGACCTATTATTGCAAAATTGCCTAATGCTGAGATTGAAGAGAAAATCTTGAAGGATTTTGAAAGAAAAAAGGGAAAAAACAAAAAATAAGATCAGATTGGCTTTCGGCAAATAGGCATTTGTGCATGCTACACGACAATAAGAAAAAGCCAGCAAATTCTCAGTGATAATTGTTTTTATTCCATATTTCCAATCCAGTATTCTAGCCAATCTATGACTCAAAGAAGTTATTAAGCAGCACAAATTCAAAGAATGGAATTGCCTACCTGTGTAATATTCTTTGGGGAAACTATTCTCTGGGGAAAATCATGGAGCATACACTGCAGCAAAATGAGGAAGTAAACCAAGAAATAGAACCCTGGAAGGAGCTGATATGGCTTAGAAAGTAGTCATGGGATTTCCTCAGATGAGTTCTGTGTGAAAAGCCACAGAAACAATCTTGTTTTTATTGGAAGAAAGAAATCTAAGAAGGCCACTTTGCTATTGGGGGCAAGGGACATGAAGTTTAGAATATATTTCCTAGACAAAAATGGTAGAAATAAAAGTGTGATGGCGGATTCAGGTCGATTTGTGGCAGTAAACAACAAAACTCTGTAAAAAATAAAAAAAAGAGTATGAGGGAATGGAGAATGAGTCTTTGAAGGAACATTTCATGGTAAGTAAAGACAAAGGAAACAAAATGTAAAACAATAATAATAATATAAGAATATTGTTCAGATGTATGGAAAAGACCATCAGAATAATAAAAACACATTTAAAACTGGCTATTCTTAGGAAGGACAACTAAGCACAATGAAGATGGGAAGGAAAATCTATTTTATAGGATTAATATAAATTACTTTCAAACGGTTAAACTCTAAGTAGAAATATGTAAATAATGAAATATTTTTAAATAGTTCAAGAGCAAGCATGTGTATTTATTCCCTCTTCCTTGAAACATTTGTTAAAATAATACCAAATGACAAAAGAGGTATAAACTTTACATATTATAAAAACAATAGGAAGGAGATGTCAGCAAATCAGATATGCCTACAAGTTCTGGAAGATTAGAAAAGAGGAAATAATAGAGAGATAGCTGGAGAGAGAGAGGTGGAGGAGAATTTTCAGAAATGTATAAAAACATATATTTTTACAGTGAATGAACCCACTAAGAATTATGCTAGACCTATTATTGCAAAATTGCCTAATGCTGAGATTGAAGAGAAAATCTTGAAGGATTTTGAAAGAAAAAGGAAAACACAAAAAAATAAGATCAGATTGGCTTTCGGCAAATAGGCATTTGTGCATGCTACACGACAATAAGAAAAAGCCAGCAAATTCTCAGTGATAATTGTTTTTATTCCATATTTCCAATCCAGTATTCTAGCCAATCTATGACTCAAAGAAGTTATTAAGCAGCACAAATTCAAAGAATGGAATTGCCTACCTGTGTAATATTCTTTGGGGAAACTATTCTCTGGGGAAAATCATGGAGCATACACTGCAGCAAAATGAGGAAGTAAACCAAGAAATAGAACCCTGGAAGGAGCTGATATGGCTTAGAAAGTAGTCATGGGATTTCCTCAGATGAGTTCTGTGTGAAAAGCCACAGAAACAATCTTGTTTTTATTGGAAGAAAGAAATCTAAGAAGGCCACTTTGCTATTGGGGGCAAGGGACATGAAGTTTAGAATATATTTCCTAGACAAAAATGGTAGAAATAAAAGTGTGATGGCGGATTCAGGTCGATTTGTGGCAGTAAACAACAAAACTCTGTAAAAAATAAAAAAAAGAGTATGAGGGAATGGAGAATGAGTCTTTGAAGGAACATTTCATGGTAAGTAAAGACAAAGGAAACAAAATGTAAAACAATAATAATAATATAAGAATATTGTTCAGATGTATGGAAAAGACCATCAGAATAATAAAAACACATTTAAAACTGGCTATTCTTAGGAAGGACAACTAAGCACAATGAAGATGGGAAGGAAAAGGGCTATGAACAATGTTTAAGCTCTCAACCATTTGATTTTTAATCCATATGCAAATTACACCTTGAAAAAAGATTACAGCAAAGGTTTTAAAAAATATGAGAATTTGTTTAAAATGTGTCATGGACAAGGCAAGATAAACAGGCAAGGCTGATGTATTTAGCACCCACACTTACTCTTTGTCTTTGTTAGATATTGAAGACTTACAATATGCCAGCATTGTTATGGGGGCTTTGAATTCAGCAAAATAAAAAGAAACACACCAAAATCCTTTATCTCCATGAGCTTACAATACAGCTGACTGGAACATAATTAACAAAAACTATTACAGACTAGTAGATTTTATACGAATTTGAAAGGAAGGAAAATTTAGAGCAAAGCAAAAGATAATCAGAAGTGACAGAATGTGGGGGACTTGTGAACATTTTAAGTAAAGTGGCTAGGGTAAGTGTCACTGAGAAAAGGTTTGTTTTATGCAGGTGCTGAAGGAGGTCACAGAGGGGGCCACCTGAAGGAATTATCTATTCCAGGCAGAGAGGGCAGCCAGTGCAAAGTTCTAAGCCAGAAATATGCTTGCTGTATTCACAGAACCCAAAAGGGACTAGAATCGAGTTAGCAGGGGGTATAATAGCAAGAAATCAGATCAAAGGATTAAATGGAACAACAAACCTTCTGTGAACATGAAAGGTTTTATAAGGAATTTGCTTTTGGTCTGAGTGAAATGGAAGTTTTTAAGGCAATGAGTAGACACATGGAGTGATGTGCCTTTCATTTGTAAAGAACCTTCATGACTGATCTGCTAAATACAGACTAGTGTGGGGCTGTCATATTAGGCAGACACCAGTTAGATTATCATCGGAGTCCAGGTGATGGCAGCTCAGACCAAGTTGTCATATTGGAGATGATGGGAATTGGTCATATTCTGGACGTATTTTGAAGCTTGAGAGAAGATGATTTTCTGGCAGATTAAAGAAGAGAATGGTCATGGAGAAGTTCATCGCTTTGGCCTGAGCAACTGTAAGGATAGATTTGATTAAGTGAAATGGGGGAAACAGTGAGTGGAGCAGGTCTGGGGCCAGACCCCAGAGACCGTGCAGTTTGAGCTGTCCATTTGATACCCAAGATGCTGAGCCTATAGTCAGTTGTTTGGTTCCAAAGACGGGAGAAGGGCTTCTTTTTTCTACTGTTTAAGGCACAAATTTGGAAAGTACTATAGACATATAGAGGGTATTTGAAGCCTTGAGACTAGAGGAGGTGACCACGGGAGTAAGTACAAATGGAAAAGAGAAGAGACAGAAAAGGATGGAAGAAAACAGCAAAGCTGTTCAAATGCAATCCATATAATACACTGAAAGGCAGCATAGTTACTTTAAAGGGGAGCTTTATGGCCTGTATGTAAATTACTGAAACATCTTCCTAATACCCAGCTATTTAATATACCATTGTTGGTATTAATAAAAATTTGAAATCACTTAGATAGCTATCAATTTGACTTTTTTTTTTTACTCTCTTAAATAGTCCTACTTTAGAGTTGTATAGCTGTAAACA
This sequence comes from Tragulus kanchil, assembly GCA_022376925.1. NCBI lineage: Eukaryota > Metazoa > Chordata > Mammalia > Artiodactyla > Tragulidae > Tragulus > Tragulus kanchil. Next base: position 138,263,850 of record JAIOJX010000023.1, read on the forward strand.
AACTAAGGTTATTCTACATGTTCTGAAGTAGAATATACTTAAAGAAATACAATTGAGTGAAACAAATAGCAAGTACGAAACAACATTTAGTTATTATTAAATATTACTCTTGGAATCCAATGGCCTTCAAACTAGCATCCTTTTCTCCAGTCCTCAAATTATGAAATAACTCAAGAAATTTTTTCAAAAGGATAAACAATTTGGGATCATATCATCATCCTATAAATATTATAAAGCTGACTTGGGGAAAAGTACGAAACGAAACATTTAGTTAAAATTTATCAAGTAATGGGGGGAAGAAAAGCTCAAAGGATTAAATGGAACAACAAACCTTCTGTGAACATGAAAGGTTTTATAAGGAATTTGCTTTTGGTCTGAGTGAAATGGAAGTTTTTAAGGCAATGAGTAGACACATGGAGTGATGTGCCTTTCATTTGTAAAGAACCTTCATGACTGATCTGCTAAATACAGACTAGTGTGGGGCTGTCATATTAGGCAGACACCAGTTAGATTATCATCGGAGTCCAGGTGATGGCAGCTCAGACCAAGTTGTCATATTGGAGATGATGGGAATTGGTCATATTCTGGACGTATTTTGAAGCTTGAGAGAAGATGATTTTCTGGCAGATTAAAGAAGAGAATGGTCATGGAGAAGTTCATCGCTTTGGCCTGAGCAACTGTAAGGATAGATTTGATTAAGTGAAATGGGGGAAACAGTGAGTGGAGCAGGTCTGGGGCCAGACCCCAGAGACCGTGCAGTTTGAGCTGTCCATTTGATACCCAAGATGCTGAGCCTATAGTCAGTTGTTTGGTTCCAAAGACGGGAGAAGGGCTTCTTTTTTCTACTGTTTAAGGCACAAATTTGGAAAGTACTATAGACATATAGAGGGTATTTGAAGCCTTGAGACTAGAGGAGGTGACCACGGGAGTAAGTACAAATGGAAAAGAGAAGAGACAGAAAAGGATGGAAGAAAACAGCAAAGCTGTTCAAATGCAATCCATATAATACACTGAAAGGCAGCATAGTTACTTTAAAGGGGAGCTTTATGGCCTGTATGTAAATTACTGAAACATCTTCCTAATACCCAGCTATTTAATATACCATTGTTGGTATTAATAAAAATTTGAAATCACTTAGATAGCTATCAATTTGACTTTTTTTTTTTACTCTCTTAAATAGTCCTACTTTAGAGTTGTATAGCTGTAAACAAACTAAGGTTATTCTACATGTTCTGAAGTAGAATATACTTAAAGAAATACAATTGAGTGAAACAAATAGCAAGTACGAAACAACATTTAGTTATTATTAAATATTACTCTTGGAATCCAATGGCCTTCAAACTAGCATCCTTTTCTCCAGTCCTCAAATTATGAAATAACTCAAGAAATTTTTTCAAAAGGATAAACAATTTGGGATCATATCATCATCCTATAAATATTATAAAGCTGACTTGGGGAAAAGTATCTGAAATCTGAAGACACACTGGCTTCCTAATGCTGAATTGAAGAGGATGCCTCAGTCAAAGTCCCACATGGGAAGGACAAAGAAAGGCACCAGGGTACACCTGCCCAGACTTTCCTTCCAAACTGCTCAAACAGAAGACTCACTTTTCTTCTCTAGCGTAGAATGAATAAGAATAAGGCGAGAAGCCAGAGTAAATTCTCGATAGGACCTCTCTCCCCTTGAAAGAAGACATATGAAGTGGGCAAACTGTAACTCCTCTAATTAAAACATTTTTCTTTAAAAAATTAAACTTCCTCTGTGTTTCTTTATGTGCACATATATTTACATAAATATATAGATTATGATCTGGAAAAAACATACCAAATGATTTCAGTCATTAATCAAAGGATAGGATTAAAACAGTGGTGATGACCAAGGGGTGAGGGGCTTTATTTGCCTGAAATATTCAAATTTTCACACTGAAAATACAATCAGATATTACTTAAGTTATCATAAATAAGTAAAATGAATTCACATAAATACTTGTAAATTGATTTTGTGTCTATAGCGATTAAATTTAAAATTATAACTAAAAATGTGAGGGTTTAAACATCAATTGTTACAGCAGTTGCATTTAGAAGTGCTTCCAAAAATACTGAGTTACATTCTGAAGCCCAATAGCAACATTCAATGGAAAATATGCTAGCCGTATCACTTTTTCTTTGTCAAATCAGTGAAATAGCACTTGATTTCTTCAAGCCAATCATGAATTATAAAATGTTTCTCATAAGTGTTGTTGACTCTCTCTTCCTTCTGGAAATGGATATTCTTTCTTCGCAGTCACACTTGTCCAAAAAAGACTTCCTCCTTTAGCCTGATTCTGGACCATAATCTCTATGGATGACAGTTTGAAAACCTCTTTGAGTTGTGTCCACTCAGCACCTACCCACACACACATATACATGCATGGGCACACACGCACACGCACACGCATAGTCACACACAGGAGACATACAGTATTTCACCTTCTCTAAATATTGGTTTTTTCCAACTGAAAAAAATGACCAGAGATTTTTATCTGACTTTGGAGTACAGTGTACTCTTAGATAATAAACTTAATAAAAACACTGAGTCATCAATCAAATCAAAATTACAAAGGTAAAATTTTCTTGGAAGAAGAGACTTTACTTTTCCTTCAGTCCAGAAAGATTTGGAGCATTCTAGGAGTCTCAGTAGTAATTCTTCAAAAGCCAAAAGGTTCCCCAATCACATGTTTATCTTAAAAAATTGTATTAGTTCTTTTGCTGAAGCACCATGTCCTCCACATTGCCCTTATTAGCTTATCTGAGCAGGAAATGGTCTCTCCTCCACTGGATTCTAATAGGCCATTTGTTCTATCAATCACTGGTTTCCATTGTGGACACCTGACACATGTGTCATGATCTCCTCTGCTAGCTGGGAACTTCAGGGATGAGGCAGAGACTGTCCTATCACTCATAATCTCACTGGAACTAGATCAACAAACAGCACTAATACACTACTACACTGGCTTCCTCAGTGGCTCAGAGGCAAAGAATTTGCCTGTCAATGCTGAAGATGCAGGTTCAAACCCCGAGTGGAGAAGATTGCCCTGGAGAAGAAAATGGCAACCCACTCCAGTATTCTCGCCTGGACAATCTCATGGACAAATGAGCCTGGTGAGCTGCAGTCCATAGGGTCGCAAAAGAGTCTGACAGGACTTAGCAACTAAACAACAACAACAACTATTAATAACTTCACTATATTTTCTAGAATCTTTCTAGAGCTCAATTTGGTAAAGTGTGAATAATCTGAAATTCAATCAAAGAGTATTTCATTCTTTATTTTCCAAATTTACCTCAACCAGTTTAACTCATCCAAAGAGCAGTGAGTGTGGTTTCAGAACTACTTTTCTAGTGATAATTAAGAAGTGATTACATCAAATGAATGCAGGGAATGTTAAGAATTGTATTTCTCTTTGAATCTTATTTGACAAAACATTTCTTAGACCTTTTATTTTTTTCTTAGACCTTTAAAACATGCATAAAACTTGTTTTAAAAATCATTCTCTAAATTTCATTTTAATCTACATGGATTGTACCAAAAAATTCATAAAAATACAGTTAAAAATAAGGAGGAAAAGCACCACAATCCCATCAGTCAGAAATAAGTGATGCAGAAATCATCCTTTTACTTGAGATGTTTAATTGAGTTATACTTTCAAAAGAAACAATCCAGCATAAATGGTGCTGCTTGATTTTGAATTAATCATGCTTGTATCAATGCTTACTAATAAGATACATTTTTATAGATACCCAAATCAATAAGATTGAGGGCATAAAAGCATGATATTTTAAAGTACCCATCTCTGGGTCGCTGAATCTGAAAAGAGACATACACAGCATATTAAAATAGAATCATACTCGGGTTTTTCCATAATAATATTGAACCAGCAGAGTACTGACTTATTCAGATTATGGTACCCATTCCCTTTTGCGTGACTACAGCTGTTTATGTTAATTTCACCTTTCAGTCGAATATGTTCTGACTTAAGCATATTTGAGTTATTGGACATTTTTATGCCTGTGGTGCAGGAAACCCTACATTTGCCTGATCGTTACTTTCCTTTAGGGAGAGAGAAATGAAGAAGGGAATCAACAATAAAAGCAAAAGGAGTTTATAATTGGAAGTGGCAAGGACAGGTAAATATTGCAGAGAGTATGGTGTTGTTCAATTCCCCTCTAGTGAATGAGACTATATATCAAGGTTTTATTGGATTATGTTCTTTTTTCAGAATTAAGACAGAGAAGAGCTTAGTAAGATACAATCAGTGATTATACATCACAGTTAAAGCTAATATTCAGCTGAGGTTGTATATGCCCTTCTCCCCTTTTTTCACCCTGCCTCACCTCCAGTCTTTCTTCCCCTTTCCCAACTATTTTGGGCAAGACATTTACAGTTTCCCAGGAAACAAAAGGATTGCAAAAGCTTCTGAATTATAAACATTATTTCCTCTTCCTGTAAGAACATATGTTTTCCTTTAATCAAGCATAACAAAATCCCTGGAGATAATGCCTCATAGGAAAAGACTATTTTCAAGATGCAAAAGAAAAGGGTCAGAGATGTGAGTGTACACGCCTACACTGTGTTCATGTATAGAACTCCGAGAAGTGCAGAAAGTCTGAAAGTGGGTCTCATTCTTAGATTTTTTATGAAACTGTTAATAAAAAATCTTACTGTGATTCTAACTGAATGAGTCACATTTCACCTTTTAAAGAGGTTGTGATCTTTCTTTTTTTCTACTGTAGGAGAACCTAAATCACTGTGCTCTTTTGGAAAAACAAGCAGTTCATTTGAATTAGGTGATGTGGGTTCTACCGCTAGCTTTGCCACCTAAAGTGAGGCCTTGAATACAGATCATGTCCTAGGATTCATCCCATTCTTCTGCAGAGTGATGCGGGCTTCTGCTATAGCGGGCTGGACTGACTTCTAAGAGAGCTGGGAGCATGGCCTGCCCGGGTACCAGAGGTAACGTGGACTCGCTCTATTCTGTTTTGGAATCATTTTATCAGCCTAAACCTGTCTGCTTCATTGTTTGTCTTTATCCTGGACTAATGACCTTGTCTACTACTTCAAAGAGACAACTGAATGCTCAGCCGCTGAATTACAAAATCACAGTTCCTGTCTCTACTCGTGTCACTGATAGAGGACGGTAGATAGGTTACCGTGAATGTCAGATTCCTGATCTCCAGAGGAGAAGATCTGCACTTTGGGATAAAAGGACTTGGCTTTGGTCACTCAGAGCTTCATGCAGTAAAAGGCTTATTAAAGAAAAATGCAATAGAGAAAGCTTCCAGCTAAAGGAACTGGAAGGGGGGTAGAAGAATACCTACAGAAACTAGCTTAGGCAAGGCGTTTAGTACTTTTCCAATTGGTTGTTAACAATAATCGAAAAAATATTTTAAGGCTGTAATGGTCTTACTAAGCCCGCCCTTACAACATTAACAGAAGATTAGCCAGAGGATAGTCTCCGAGGGCTTCGGGGCTGGATGAGACATTATAATACAAAATAGTTTGCCTCCCTAAGACAATAAAGTCAGTTTCAGAGAAGATCTTTACCATGGCAACATTTTAGGCTAGAAAATGTTTGTTCCCCCTCTTCCTCTTCTTCCTTGGAAACCTCTGGCCTGCTTACCAAGTCTGTCTATTCACCCCTTTCATCGCTCTGCATTTAGTCCCAGAGAAAGACTAGACTCTTCTGGTTCAAAAGCTATCCTTCGACTACTACTCTGAAAACTCTTCCTGTTCATCTCATCAGTGACTTTGTCCCTTCTCTTCCAAACCCTCTTGTGTCTTCCACATTTCACCTTTTAAAGAGGTTGTGATCTTTCTTTTTTTCTACTGTAGGAGAACCTAAATCACTGTGCTCTTTTGGAAAAACAAGCAGTTCATTTGAATTAGGTGATGTGGGTTCTACCGCTAGCTTTGCCACCTAAAGTGAGGCCTTGAATACAGATCATGTCCTAGGATTCATCCCATTCTTCTGCAGAGTGATGCGGGCTTCTGCTATAGCGGGCTGGACTGACTTCTAAGAGAGCTGGGAGCATGGCCTGCCCGGGTACCAGAGGTAACGTGGACTCGCTCTATTCTGTTTTGGAATCATTTTATCAGCCTAAACCTGTCTGCTTCATTGTTTGTCTTTATCCTGGACTAATGACCTTGTCTACTACTTCAAAGAGACAACTGAATGCTCAGCCGCTGAATTACAAAATCACAGTTCCTGTCTCTACTCGTGTCACTGATAGAGGACGGTAGATAGGTTACCGTGAATGTCAGATTCCTGATCTCCAGAGGAGAAGATCTGCACTTTGGGATAAAAGGACTTGGCTTTGGTCACTCAGAGCTTCATGCAGTAAAAGGCTTATTAAAGAAAAATGCAATAGAGAAAGCTTCCAGCTAAAGGAACTGGAAGGGGGGTAGAAGAATACCTACAGAAACTAGCTTAGGCAAGGCGTTTAGTACTTTTCCAATTGGTTGTTAACAATAATCGAAAAAATATTTTAAGGCTGTAATGGTCTTACTAAGCCCGCCCTTACAACATTAACAGAAGATTAGCCAGAGGATAGTCTCCGAGGGCTTCGGGACTGGATGAGACATTATAATACAAAATAGTTTGCCTCCCTAAGACAATAAAGTCAGTTTCAGAGAAGATCTTTACCATGGCAACATTTTAGGCTAGAAAATGTTTGTTCCCCCTCTTCCTCTTCTTCCTTGGAAACCTCTGGCCTGCTTACCAAGTCTGTCTATTCACCCCTTTCATCGCTCTGCATTTAGTCCCAGAGAAAGACTAGACTCTTCTGGTTCAAAAGCTATCCTTCGACTACTACTCTGAAAACTCTTCCTGTTCATCTCATCAGTGACTTTGTCCCTTCTCTTCCAAACCCTCTTGTGTCTTCCAAAGCATTTCCTTATCTACTGACTTATTTCTTATTTCTTAATATCTTTAAAAAAGCTTCATAGGAGGCAATGATGGGGAAGAAAAGGTTGAGAAATAATACATTATACAATAGAAATGATAAGGAGAAGTAAATCCATTACTTTTCCACTAGGGCTGCCAACTTCTCTCAGAGCTGGTAACATCTTCCAAGGCAATTTATTTGATTTTATATCTTTTGTGGTGCCTAAAACATAAGATTCCCTTCTGACTCCAAGTAATAACACAGAAAATTCAAATCTAAAATTATAGATAAAGAGAGGGTACAGACAAGTATGTGTCATCTCAGGCACTTATTATGGTTTGTTGAACATTTATTCAATGCATGACATTGAATTAAATATTGCAGTTGGAATGCAAGATGAAAAACAATCCTATCCTCATGGGAGTAACAGTTAAGAGGAAGAGACAAGACCTGCACAAAAATCTAAAACATATGTGCAAAGATGCTATGATATGGCCCCTCACACACATATAGTATATTTAAAAAGTTGCAATACTGTTTCTCCAGTACTTTGCACACTTCCCAGAATGCAGTAATTGTTGAACAGATGTTTATAAATGTTACAAAGAGATTCAGGTAGACTGCTACAGGTACTCTAGAAATAGAGCATACAAGCTTTATGGAAGGAGCAAATACATGGAAAAGGCTTTCAATTCAAACCCTGCCTCAAATAAAACACACTCTCCACAAACAGGAGGGTCATTTTCAGTAGAAAGGCAAGCATTAAAAAAAAGAGAGAGGGCTTCCTTGGTGGTCCAATGGGTAAAGAATCCGTCTTGCAGTGCAATGGACACTGATTCAATCCCTGGCCCCAGGGGATCCCACATGCCACAGAGTGGCTGGACTGGTATGTCCAGTTAGGAGCCACTGCTCTGGAGCGCATGTGCCCAGAGCCCATGCTCTGCAACAAGAGAGGCCACTGCAATGGGAGGCCCACCCAGGCAGAAGAATAAAAATGGATGAAAATGAATAAAACACCATAAAAGAGGCCAAAAAATTAAAAAACAAAAAGAGAGAAAAAAACTACACAAACAAATATTAGAGTGAATGAGGAGCCACAGATACCAAGAGAAAGTTGCCTATGACCAGAAGAAAATAGAATGACACTTTATTTTTTATTAATTAAAAACAAATATTTATTTGATAAATATTTTCTTTTTCAGCTAATGAGGCCCTTATTGCTAGAAATTTTAATGTCTACAAGATGACTACCTGTTACAGATATTTTTGAGAGATTTTCAAATTTAGGTAGGATATTGAATGAGTGAGTTATCTCTGACGTAAGGCCAATGATTCTATATTGGCAATGCCTATAAAACAGGATCAGAAACATCTCAGAGCTTATCATTCCTAATTGGTTATTTTCATCTGTATGAAAAATTTACATGAACTCCTAGGAATTCATCATCATTCTCATTAGAAGTTACTGCAATAAACTATGTCAGAGGATGTTGATGACATTTTCATTCTATGACACTCTTAATTGTACCACTGTATACTGCTTCTGTATATCCTATCCTCATGGGAGTAACAGTTAAGAGAGCAAGACCTGCACAAAAATCTAAAACATATGTGCAAAGATGCTATGATATGGCCCCTCACACACATATAGTATATTTAAAAAGTTGCAATACTGTTTCTCCAGTACTTTGCACACTTCCCAGAATGCAGTAATTGTTGAACAGATGTTTATAAATGTTACAAAGAGATTCAGGTAGACTGCTACAGGTACTCTAGAAATAGAGCATACAAGCTTTATGGAAGGAGCAAATACATGGAAAAGGCTTTCAATTCAAACCCTGCCTCAAATAAAACACACTCTCCACAAACAGGAGGGTCATTTTCAGTAGAAAGGCAAGCATTAAAAAAAAGAGAGGGCTTCCTTGGTGGTCCAATGGGTAAAGAATCCGTCTTGCAGTGCAATGGACACTGATTCAATCCCTGGCCCCAGGGGATCCCACATGCCACAGAGTGGCTGGACTGGTATGTCCAGTTAGGAGCCACTGCTCTGGAGCGCATGTGCCCAGAGCCCATGCTCTGCAACAAGAGAGGCCACTGCAATGGGAGGCCCACCCAGGCAGAAGAATAAAAATGGATGAAAATGAATAAAACACCATAAAAGAGGCCAAAAAATTAAAAAACAAAAAGAGAGAAAAAAACTACACAAACAAATATTAGAGTGAATGAGGAGCCACAGATACCAAGAGAAAGTTGCCTATGACCAGAAGAAAATAGAATGACACTTTATTTTTTATTAATTAAAAACAAATATTTATTTGATAAATATTTTCTTTTTCAGCTAATGAGGCCCTTATTGCTAGAAATTTTAATGTCTACAAGATGACTACCTGTTACAGATATTTTTGAGAGATTTTCAAATTTAGGTAGGATATTGAATGAGTGAGTTATCTCTGACGTAAGGCCAATGATTCTATATTGGCAATGCCTATAAAACAGGATCAGAAACATCTCAGAGCTTATCATTCCTAATTGGTTATTTTCATCTGTATGAAAAATTTACATGAACTCCTAGGAATTCATCATCATTCTCATTAGAAGTTACTGCAATAAACTATGTCAGAGGATGTTGATGACATTTTCATTCTATGACACTCTTAATTGTACCACTGTATACTGCTTCTGTATATTAAGTTGTTTCATAGGTAACTGGATATACTTTCTCCTAAAAATATATCCAGTATGGAGATTCTAAATTTTAGAAATGCTGCTTATTAAATTTTTGCTATTGTTTCCTCTTCTGACTGTACCTAAGGATTTGAAACTCTGTTTCCTAAAATGTGTGGGGCTGCCATGCAGTTGTTAGAATAGCTTCATTTTCTGTGGCTGAGAAAATGAAGCTCATTTTCGGAGACAGAACAGCTCATTCCATTCAGACACTTACTGTCTGTTACTAAACAATTGGTCCTGTCTTAGAATGCTTGCCTTCAATCCAGAACCAGTTCTCTGAAGGTAACTCACTTGTCTCTCTACTTGATGCGTTTTCCCAAGCAAGACAAAGCTTTAGCTTTCTTCCAGTGGAGAAAGACAAACCACCATTTTTCAACGTGGACATTTGCATGAACAGGAGTTCATTTTCAATAAATTCGGTAATCCAAGTATGTGTATGTTAGTCATTCAGTAGTGTTCAACTCTTTTTGATTCCATGGACCTGTAGCCCACCAGGCTCCTCTGTCCAAAGAATTTTCCAGGCAAGAGTACAAAGCTACCATTTCCTCCTCCAGGGGATCTTCCTGACCCAGGGATTGAACTTAGGTCTCCTGCATTGCAGGAAGATTCTTTGCCATCTGAGCCATCAGGGAAGCCCAATCCAAGTACAAGGATAATCATTTAGAGAAGAATTTAAAGGACAGATTTTCAGCTAATGAGGCCCTTATTGCTAGAAATTTTAATGTCTACAAGATGACTACCTGTTACAGATATTTTGAGAGATTTTCAAATTTAGGTAGGATATTGAATGAGTGAGTTATCTCTGACGTAAGGCCAATGATTCTATATTGGCAATGCCTATAAAACAGGATCAGAAACATCTCAGAGCTTATCATTCCTAATTGGTTATTTTCATCTGTATGAAAAATTTACATGAACTCCTAGGAATTCATCATCATTCTCATTAGAAGTTACTGCAATAAACTATGTCAGAGGATGTTGATGACATTTTCATTCTATGACACTCTTAATTGTACCACTGTATACTGCTTCTGTATATTAAGTTGTTTCATAGGTAACTGGATATACTTTCTCCTAAAAATATATCCAGTATGGAGATTCTAAATTTTAGAAATGCTGCTTATTAAATTTTTGCTATTGTTTCCTCTTCTGACTGTACCTAAGGATTTGAAACTCTGTTTCCTAAAATGTGTGGGGCTGCCATGCAGTTGTTAGAATAGCTTCATTTTCTGTGGCTGAGAAAATGAAGCTCATTTTCGGAGACAGAACAGCTCATTCCATTCAGACACTTACTGTCTGTTACTAAACAATTGGTCCTGTCTTAGAATGCTTGCCTTCAATCCAGAACCAGTTCTCTGAAGGTAACTCACTTGTCTCTCTACTTGATGCGTTTTCCCAAGCAAGACAAAGCTTTAGCTTTCTTCCAGTGGAGAAAGACAAACCACCATTTTTCAACGTGGACATTTGCATGAACAGGAGTTCATTTTCAATAAATTCGGTAATCCAAGTATGTGTATGTTAGTCATTCAGTAGTGTTCAACTCTTTTTGATTCCATGGACCTGTAGCCCACCAGGCTCCTCTGTCCAAAGAATTTTCCAGGCAAGAGTACAAAGCTACCATTTCCTCCTCCAGGGGATCTTCCTGACCCAGGGATTGAACTTAGGTCTCCTGCATTGCAGGAAGATTCTTTGCCATCTGAGCCATCAGGGAAGCCCAATCCAAGTACAAGGATAATCATTTAGAGAAGAATTTAAAAGACAGATTTGCAAGGAAAATCAAGGAGGCTCCATTCTATATGCTTTGTGAAATAAGGAAAAGTTAAAGATGCATCTTCTTCAAAATAATTCCTTAAAAACTTCCTCTACCATGGTGGGAGACTATCTTAATTGTAATAATTTGGACTGTTTTTGTTTTTGCTGTTTGTTCCTTGCATCTGTAATTGCATAGTGGGATTTGTTTCCAACAGTCCAAATGCTTTTAAACTACAAATGATTGTTCATGCTCCTATGACCTCCTCTAGCTATTACTTGGGACTCCTGGATCAGATACCCTAAAAAAAAGGGTAAGGGGGATATGTTGCCTCAGCAATTTAAGGGTCACATCCCTCACCAACATGGAAGTAGTTACAGAATGAGAAACTCCACTCCTCTTCCCTGACAACATAATTCTCCTAAAAGATAAAAGGGGGAAATGAGAGAGCTAATTCTTAGGTAAGTTGATAGGAAGGCTAGGGGATCCCCCACGAAAGAGCAGTAGGAAGGGAAACAAGTATTTCTTAGCCAAGGTGCCTTCACCGTGGTTGCTATGCCAATGACAATAATCTATTTTGCCTATGACTTTCTTTAAGTGCAGAGCTAATGCTTATAACAACAATGGACATGTTTCTGTCTCTTAATACGAACCCATTCCTAGTCTTATACCTACGTTATCTCAAGATTTATGTTGTGGGTATGAGTCTGGTAAGTTACTAACAGAACACAATAGGTTCTTTCAAACTATTGTTAATAATCCACTGAAAAGTACATAATGTCCCGCCTAAACTAGCGAAGCAGTGTACTCTCCTACCCCTTTCCAGTGCCTTTTGCTGGAAGCTTTCTCTGTCTCTTTTTACTTTAGTAAAACTTTTAGCACACACACACACACACACACACATTTCCTTCTAACTCAAGTGGGTAAAATATACTATCTGTAATAGTGGACTAGTTTATAAGATTAGCTGAAATTAGAGCAGTTGATTCCCTGGACAGAAATCCCCTGGATTTCTTGCCTGGGAAATTCCCTGGACAGAGAAGCCTGGTGGGCTACAGTCCATGCGGTTGCAAAGAGTTGGACATGACTGTGTAACTAACATACATACAGAGCATTTTGAAGGCTCTATAGGAAAGTGATAGATACATGTCATTGATAAAAGCAAGTCCTTGGGATTGACAGTATAAAACTATGATAAATCTGTTTCTTTGTCACTTGCTTATGATCAGTCTTAACTCCACAGTTAGCTCAGAATTCTGAGTACTTCTCTGTGCCTGATCTAAATGTTCTGCCTTGATTTCACATAAATATTTTGTCTGCTGTTTTCTTTTTTGCACACAGTGTGACCACCTTTGTAAAAGTCTGACTGTTGAATTAATAGTTTGAGCATGGTCTCTACATTCTCAGCTGACAGTAGGACACCCAGATCTACTGCTAGCATCTCAGACTCAAAACACCCCAAACCAAGTTAACTGTCCTCTTTTCTTCCAACAAGCCAGCTTCTCTACCTGAGATTCTTTTTTTAAAAGAGATCATATTTGATGAAAACTTCAATCTCCAAACAAGTAGACTATCCTTGTCTTCTAGTCGTTTTGTCATTGTTGTCTGTTTAAATGTTGTAATTTTTACTATTATTGACAATTATGAGCAATCATTTGATTACTTGTAATTTTGGGGTAAACTCTACCTCTGAGAAAGAGGGATTTTCTATTAAATCTTTTTTTTTTTTTTGAGCTTTTTTAGCCAAGTTATAAGACCATCCCTATAATGACAATCATCCATCTATAATTAATTTATTTGCTTCTTAATTTTATCCATTTTCCATTATGAAAGGAAGTAGAAACTTCTTCACCTTACACAGGTTTATGATTTTAATCAGCTTGATAGTTGTTGTTAGCAGAACCATGAATTGAAATTATTTCAATTTGACCATCATCATTTGACCATCGCCACACAACATCACCTGTCAACGTACTATAGGCTTGTATCATTCTTATGGAATGATAGGAAATAGAAGAGAAAATAGAATATTTTCTTCCCATCTCACTTCTGCCCATTAAACATGCCTCTTATAAGATCCAACACAAGTACCAATCCTCTGGAGAACTTCACTATTTCACGTTCCATAAAACATTCCCACACATCTGTTCCTCTTTGGTCAGCTGGACCTTTGTATTTTCTTTCCTGCTAGGCTCTAGGTTTCATGATGAAAAAGGTGATAATTTTTTAATCATCCATAGCCAAACTGTACCTAGCACAAACATGTGTGCACAGAATGTGGTAAAGAAATCTTGCTGAATTGCTCAGTATTACACATTAAATACATACTTGATGATTGACGGCCCTCAGTACATAGCTGTGTGGTCAACGGAGAGAAAAATTATATACAAAAGAAAATATTTACAAGCTATTTCCTAAATCTGCAGGGCACATTGCTCCAGGCATTGACTAGAGAACTGGGCCACGAGCTTTCTATACTTAGGCAAATGTATAATGATTATTTATAGATACAAAGGGAAGAACCATATATTTTGCACAGCATAATTTAAAAACACTGTACAGAATCCTGCTACAGTACCTACATATAAGAAATCATCATATTAGTGGGAGATTATTCCTTGAAGTACATTTTTCTTCAAAATCTTATAAGAGAAAACAGACCCAACATTAAAAAGAATTGTGCTCATCTTACAAAATGTACCAAAAGCAAAAAACAAGAAATTCTATGCCAAAATGTTTTTTTAGGCTTTTAATTCAATCAAGAAATCATTTTATTTGTGATTATCATAAAGTCTAAAACTCATACATTGAGTTTTTGACACAACGTACCACAATTTGTCCAAATAGCAAGTCTGTGTTGCTATCAAACTATCAAGATGAAAAACAAAATTGTTTGTTGTGAAAATAATTAATTTAGATGGAGTATTTTTGGCAGTTTTCCTGTTTTTGAAATTTGTCTGCAAGCTCTTCATAATCATCACTTATTTACATTTCAAAGAAAACTGAACACTGCTGCTTTGTTCTTTATTTTATTAAAATGAGAACTAGAATTCCAAAAGCCATAGAATATTTTTTTCAAAAACTGCAATATCTGAGCAAAGGGTGAAAATTTCAAAAACTTCACTATTAGGAAATTTAGATTTCTTATATCTCTTTCTGACTTGTATTTGTTTTAAAAATTATCCTCTTTAATAAGTCCCTTTTAAATATTACATTTCTAATATCTGATGTATTCTGATAATGAATATCCATAATTGTATTATAGTAGTAAATATTTTTGTCCAGCTATTTTTGCCCTAATAAAACTCATTTGCTAAAATGTAGAAATTATGCCAAGATAAAAACTCCAGGGCTTCCCTGGTAGTCCAGTGGCTGAAGAGTCCTCCTTGCAGGGCAAGGGGCACCGGTTCAATCCCTGGCCCAGGAAGATCCCACGTGCTGCACAGCAGCTGGACTGGTGTGTCCAATTAAGAGCCAGTACTCTGGAGCACATGCGCCCAGAGTCAGTGCTCTGCAATGAGAGAGGCCACTGCAATGGAAGGCCCACACAGGCCAAAGAACAAAGAAGGATGAAAATAAAGAAATGAAAAAAACAATAAAAGAGGACAAAATTTTTCTATAAAGGTAAAGAAATTAAAAAAAAAAAAAAAAACTCCAATCCCATCTGAGGGTTTGCAATAATAGTCTAAGAAAGTGCATTAAATTTTTATAGTAATAATATCATGATCAAATTTTGTACTACTACTAATAATAGGAATCTCACATATTACTAATAGTAATGTAACCAGACACAACTTTGTTAGAAAATTTGCAGTATCTACAATAGCTAGGCATACTCATATCCACCCTCTATTCCAGCAATTCCTTCCCTAGTGAAACTCTTGGACCCAACTCACATAGCCCCCAAAATGCACCTATTCACAAGTATCCACCAAAAAAGGCATGTTCCAGGAGGTTCATAGCAGCAATAGTCAAAAACTTGTTTAAAAATACCCAAATATCCCTCAGTAAGGACAAGGGATAAATTATGAAGTCTTCATATAATGGAATACTATGCAGTAATGAAAATAAACAAGCTCTTGCTACATACTACAACAGCGCTAAATCACATATGATTCATAAAATAACACAGACCCAAATAAGTATTTATAGAAAGTTCAAGAGTAGGGAAAAAATTTATTGTTGCATAAGTCAGGATAAAGATTATCTTCAAGCAAAGTAATAGTTGGAAAAAGATACAGTGGTAAGAGCGGGCAGAGTGAATGCTTCTGTGATATGGAGAATTCTGTTTCTTGATTCATGGTCTCTTTACAGGGAGGTGTTACCTTTGTGACACTTTATACGGAAATATGTTATTTTTGTACTTTTCTGTGTGTGTTTATATCTCAATAAAATTTTTTAAACATTAAATCTATGAAAAAAAAATGCTTCTACTAGTATGTTAGACCTCGGTTTAATCTCTGAGTTGGGAAGATCCCCTAGAGAAGAGCATGGCTACCCACTCCAGTCTTCTTGCCTGGAGAATGACATGGACAGAGGAGCCTGGCAGGCTACAGTCCATGGGGTCTCTAAGAGTTGGACTGAACTAAGCGATTGTCGCACATGTACACACACATCTATGGTTTCTGGTTGCTGTTCTTCCAAATTTCCCTGGAAATAGTATTTTTAAATTAAAAAGATATATTTATGAATTTAAACAAAATACTTTTTTGACTTTATTATATTTTCCTTTACATGTTTCCTTTTTTGCCCAATACTTCACAAATAGGTTCAGTGAGCAAAGAGTTTCTGTAAAGAAACTGTATCTTATAAGGTATTTCCAGTAGAGGGAGCTTCACTTTCTAAAGGGAATTTTCCTTCAAGGACTATCACTGAAAAATAAAAATATTTGATTTTTTTATGTATGATTAAAGTTCTTCAGAGTAATGAACTACTCTCTTCTAAGAGTAGTGTAAGAGGAAAAAGAGAAATTTTTTTTTTTTTTTTTTTTGATTTGTAAAAGGAAACAGAAAAACTTGACAAAAAGTATATGCATCGCACAAACCTCTATATTGGGTATATCTTTTTCAGTGATTATATTTCTGGACTATTCATAATAAGGACTTTTAAGCTAAATTATTTAATAATATAATATTTATTTGTGTATGAATTAACACAAATTCTTTCTAATAATGTATTATAACAAATATCATGCTGATTTGCCATTATACAAATTTGACCTCATCGATCAAAATATTTTAGTTATTAGCATTAAACTTTCTAAATCTAAGTATCTATCTACAAATCTCTCCTTATTTCTTTGAGAAAATAAGTATGTTTATTATCATCTCAGAATAATCTATTTTTCTTGTTACATGAATTTTATACTCCTTTCCATAAAATTTGCATAAATGTAAAAGCCCTATACTCTTTGCTTTGATCAGTATATATGAAATTTGTAACAGTTGTAAACCTACAGAAATTTACTGTCATGTTACAATATTTTTCACTGAAAACATTCTGATTTACAATGGTTCAACCCTTTACTTCAGAAAAAATCTGTAATTTCAGAAATACAGTAGCCTTCACGATTAGTTCCTGGCTACTAAAGGTAGCTTTTATGAGATATGCCATGTTTCTCTTAAGGTACCTAAAGATGAAAAATTGACATAGCAACCCAGAGGGAATATTTGCATACATCAAATGGAAATCGCCATACACATAACTTACTCTAATTATTCGATTTTGATCTCTTTTAAAAGCTTGTGACCATAAAAATGGACATTTTAAGGTAATTATTATACTAGTAAGATAAAATTTATATTTGTGGTTCAAAAATCCATATGAGCATATATATTCTTTGATTAAGAATAGGGTTAAATTATCGGATCTTATACTTAGTGTCTCTCCTCTTTCAATTAAAAAGAAAGCCTACCAAATATGACTGGGCATGATAAGAAAATAACACATCATAGAACAAATTTACTGTTCAGCAGGTTTCTTATTACTTTCTACAAAATGATTTTTCTTGGCATAAAACATACCTAGTGATTTATTTATTATTTTGCCTCCATTAACTAAGTTCTTTAGAAAATAGTGCCTGCAAGGCCTTTATTATTTTATTCATTTAAACTTAACCTCTGGATATATAAACAATATTCAGAATTTCTCTGATCACTAAATGCCTATGTTCTGGATATTTTTGTCTTCTAAAAAGTAAGTAATGTTCCATTTCTAATTATTAATTGGCCTTTTAATTTTGAAAAAGATAATAACACTCAGAATTTATCATTCACTTAGGAAAAAAACTATAAAAGCAATTTAAGAAGGAAAATCCTAGGCTTTAGAAATATTTTTTTCTAGGATAACTTAAGTTGCAAATAATACAAGATGCCAAGTTACTAAAACACATTAATTAGTCAAAATAAAGAAAAATTAGATATTTCATAGGTCTCAAGAGATAGACTTCTAAACATCTTTAGATAGAAAACAAAATGATTTAAGGGACACTTTCAACAAATCAACTTCGAGTTGCATCCTCGGCTTCATCAATGACAAGTGGTTGCAAGCCTTGATTGAGTTCTCTAACTGTTAAATACAAGTGGACTCACCTGAGTAGCAGTGCGGCTTCCCAGAAGTAAAATCCCGAAACTAATGTCCGAAAGTGTCTCACGTAGGCCATGATACGGAGGGATATATTCACCACTCTGAAAAGAGTCTTATCCAAGGCATGGGAAGGCTGAAAGCCGAAAGAGAGTGTGCTGCCTGACTCCGAGCGGTGCTGGCAGAAACCAACGACCGGAAAGCTTCAGCACCTGAGACAGCTCCCTGCGGTCCAAAGAGACCCTCTCTTTCAAACTCTTGAAATTCCCTTTCGACCCCTTCTCTGAGCATTGAGCTGCGGGGGGATTCACAGGATTACAAATGTGCACGTGGTTTATACAGTGACCGCGGAATAATGGATGAGATGAGATGTCTGAGGTGCCTAGGTTCCGGGCAGCAGTTCACTGGAGCTCTAGGAGAAAAAAATAGCAACTGTCAGGAACAGGAATGCGTCTGCACCTGCTGCAGGCGCCTCCCGCCGGAATCCCTCTAACCACCTTTGGGTAAACCCAGGGCCCCTAGCGCGGCAAAGGAAAGGGAAGCGGGGCGGGGCCGGACGACAGCGCCTTACCAGCCAATCACAACTGCACAGCGGGGCAGAGTGACGGGCCACTCACGACGGTAGGCGGTGCTTAGCTCGCCAGACTTCAAAAAGCATTGAGTAACTGGTGCAGAGCCTAAAGGGCGACGGGAGGGAATTGGGGGAGGGAATCCTCAGCGCTGAGAACTTGGGGAGTCGGCAGCCTTTATGGATTAGGTAGAACTGCACTTAGAGGGACCCTCCACTGTTGCCTTCTAAGAGAAGGCACAGTTTAGTAATAAAAGGTCTTTTCGGATGTGACCCTGTCTCTTCGACCTTACATCAAAATGCTAGAGTCAACAGTAAATCCAGACCCTTGAAAAGGGCTAAGGAAGAGAAGAGAATATGATGTGGAAGCAGCTGCTTCTAGAATCCTCTCACAACCCTGGCCCGCTTCTGTCTGGGAAACGTTGTTGACTAGACTCAGTTGAGTTTCCTTCAGTCACAGTACTGGCCCTAAACGGATGAAGTTGGGAAATCTAAAGAGATGGCAACTGGTGGCGAACAGTACTACACACCATTTTTCTCATGCGTTTTCCATGTCTTAACATTAACTTTAAGTCAGAGGAACAACTAGGTTATATGGTACATCTTTTCAGTTATCTCTATTCTCCCCGTCCCTTCCATGACCATTTATACAGGAACTTGCACTGGAAGACCTTAAGGGGAATGTGTGTGTGCAGGTCTGTGTGTCTGCACACATGCTGCGTTTTTGCACTGATGTTCTATGCTTGTTCATGCATCTCAAAATTTAAGGGAAGTGGTTTATTGCCCTGGGTCCAAAGAGACCCTCTCTTTCAAACTCTTGAAATTCCCTTTCGACCCCTTCTCTGAGCATTGAGCTGCGGGGGGATTCACAGGATTACAAATGTGCACGTGGTTTATACAGTGACCGCGGAATAATGGATGAGATGAGATGTCTGAGGTGCCTAGGTTCCGGGCAGCAGTTCACTGGAGCTCTAGGAGAAAAAAATAGCAACTGTCAGGAACAGGAATGCGTCTGCACCTGCTGCAGGCGCCTCCCGCCGGAATCCCTCTAACCACCTTTGGGTAAACCCAGGGCCCCTAGCGCGGCAAAGGAAAGGGAAGCGGGGCGGGGCCGGACGACAGCGCCTTACCAGCCAATCACAACTGCACAGCGGGGCAGAGTGACGGGCCACTCACGACGGTAGGCGGTGCTTAGCTCGCCAGACTTCAAAAAAAGCATTGAGTAACTGGTGCAGAGCCTAAAGGGCGACTGGAGGGAATTGGGGGAGGGAATCCTCAGCGCTGAGAACTTGGGGAGTCGGCAGCCTTTATGGATTAGGTAGAACTGCACTTAGAGGGACCCTCCACTGTTGCCTTCTAAGAGAAGGCACAGTTTAGTAATAAAAGGTCTTTTCGGATGTGACCCTGTCTCTTCGACCTTACATCAAAATGCTAGAGTCAACAGTAAATCCAGACCCTTGAAAAGGGCTAAGGAAGAGAAGAGAATATGATGTGGAAGCAGCTGCTTCTAGAATCCTCTCACAACCCTGGCCCGCTTCTGTCTGGGAAACGTTGTTGACTAGACTCAGTTGAGTTTCCTTCAGTCACAGTACTGGCCCTAAACGGATGAAGTTGGGAAATCTAAAGAGATGGCAACTGGTGGCGAACAGTACTACACACCATTTTTCTCATGCGTTTTCCATGTCTTAACATTAACTTTAAGTCAGAGGAACAACTAGGTTATATGGTACATCTTTTCAGTTATCTCTATTCTCCCCGTCCCTTCCATGACCATTTATACAGGAACTTGCACTGGAAGACCTTAAGGGGAATGTGTGTGTGTGCAGGTCTGTGTGTCTGCACACATGCGCGTGTCTGTTTGTGCAAGCATGCACATGTTCTATGCTTGTTCATGCATCTCAAAATGATGGAATTTTTAACAAAACTTAGGCTATTAGAACCTTACAGTGGCTTTTATTCAAAGACCAAAATATTCACTCTTTGGGGCTTCCCTGGTGGTCCAGTGCAGTGCAAGGGGCGCTGGTTCTATCCCTGGCCCGGGAAGATCCTACGTGCTGCGGAGCAGCTGGACCGATGTGTCCAACTACCAAGCCGAAGCTCTGGAGTGCATGCACCCAGCACTGGTGCTCTGCAGTGAGAGGCCACTGCGATGGGAGGCCCACACGGGCCAAAGAACAAAGATGAATGAGAATAAATGAATGAAAGACCAATGGAAGTGGCCAATAAACAAATAGAAATATATATATATTCACTCTTTGAATCTTAGCTTTTTCCTAAAATCCCCTCAGGTTTGGCTAATGGTTTCTATAATAACATTCTGAAAACCCTACTTTAATCTCTCATCTTTCACAATGACAAAACTACATGCCAAAAATGTTTTATTCTTTCTTACAAATGTTTTCTTCTCAATTAAATCCAACAGCAATATACATATCAATTATCCCATATTTCTCTATTTAAATGGAAAAGTATGTCACTACATTTGAGCTCTCAAATGAGAGAACAGTGAAAAAAACGCTTACTCTTTGGTAGACAAGCTAATTTACATTCAGTAAGAATAAATTTTGGATTTATTTCTACACATTATTACTAAACCTGTCTCTGTTCACATCTGGTTTTCTGACTTAAATCACAAAACTTCCAGAAGCTTAGGGAATATCATTGATTCTGCCTATGGATGTTTCCATCTTGAGAAGTTTCACATAATTTTATTTAACTCGGTTTTTCAATGAACCTTTTGAAAGTTAAGTGCAAATCCTTATTAGTTTGCCATTCTTTGAATAGCAGTAAGTGTTTAAAAAAAAAAAACACAATCACAACATTGACTAAATTTCAAGAAGACCTGGGTTCCTTGCCTTGCTTCATCACTGTGTATCTTCAGAAAAGTAATATATCTTTTAAAATATCTTTACTTAATATGTCTTAAATATATATTTTAAAAGAATTAAATTAAGGGAACTCTGAGATTCATTCTCTGGTCCCAAGGAAACAGCCAATGAATGTTTCTTTAAATGAGCAAATTAATAGACAATACTAACAGTTCTGTGTTTATACTAATCTGGATAGTTATAGATTATAGCTTAAAGACAGGACAATTTTAGCTATTTCATCTCATCATTAAAATGAAAATATCAGAATGCTATACTTTATTGAATTAAGTATCTGGTGAATCCATTTCTTGGATATAACATCATATAAAAGGGTGGCTAGAATCCCCATATTACTTTTTTCATAGCACCATGATTATTTCCTTCAAATTACTTATAACAAATTACTATTACCTTCATTAATTGGTTTAACTTTTGTATCAGAGTGAAATAATGGCTGTTATTTGGCATAGCAGGTATCATATAGTAGATACTCAATATTTGTGGAATGTATCCATGATATGAGAAATATGATATTTTTAATTAGTAAGAAAATGAGCTTGCTACAATGCATTGGATAGTAGATTAACTTTGATTAAATAATTAAAAGTGAATCAAAGTAAGTTAGAGTGCATCAATTAATTTGATGATTACAAATGCTTCTTGCCTATAGATTTTTATATTGTTTGTTCTTAATTTCTCCAAAGTCAAAATATATTTTATACAACTACATATCGTGTTAGTGATTCTTATAAATTTTACTCTTTTTAGACTAATAGTAAAGAGCATTTTATGGCTGATGTGTGGCTGACCAAGCCACTCATAAAATTTAGCTGGATTCTGATATGGAAAAATCTCTGCTCTTCTCCTTCAGGCTTTTATTATTTCCTTCTTGCATTTCACATCAGACAAGACATGAGACTTTTGAACTACATGAGATATAAAATTTCATCATATTTAATACCTTCCTTTTACAAAGAAGTAACTATAGTCCAAAGTGGTCAAGTGATGGTTACTAACCTTTGCACTCAGCAAGTTGAAAAATATCAAACTTGAATTTGGTCCTACCAGTTCATTGTCTACTATCTTATATACTACTCCAGAGCTATCTTTAATGCTGTATTTTCTATATTGTCTCAAAATGTAAGCATATTATCTAAACTACATAAAAGTAGATCAGTTTCAATGTAAAGATAAAATATTTTTCATATACTCATTTGTTACTACCAGTAAATTAAGCAACTCACAGACAAGCCATGGTATTCTCCATACAAGAACACTAGATTGGGTAGCCTTTCCCTTCTCCAAGGGATCTTCCCAACCCAGGGATCGAACCCAAGTCTCCTGCATTGCAGATGGATTCTTTACCATCTGAGTCACCAAGGAAGCCCTAATATTTCATACATATTGCTAAAATGACTTGTTATTTAATGAAAATTTTATTTTTATTTTTTGAATAAATAAATATTTTTTCTATGTCGTATGGTGTTAATACCATTTACTGAGAGTGAAATAATGGCTGTTATTTGGCATAGCAGGTATCATATAGTAGATACTCAATATTTGTGGAATGTATCCATGATATGAGAAATATGATATTTTTAATTAGTAAGAAAATGAGCTTGCTACAATGCATTGGATAGTAGATTAACTTTGATTAAATAATTAAAAGTGAATCAAAGTAAGTTAGAGTGCATCAATTAATTTGATGATTACAAATGCTTCTTGCCTATAGATTTTTATATTGTTTGTTCTTAATTTCTCCAAAGTCAAAATATATTTTATACAACTACATATCGTGTTAGTGATTCTTATAAATTTTACTCTTTTTAGACTAATAGTAAAGAGCATTTTATGGCTGATGTGTGGCTGACCAAGCCACTCATAAAATTTAGCTGGATTCTGATATGGAAAAATCTCTGCTCTTCTCCTTCAGGCTTTTATTATTTCCTTCTTGCATTTCACATCAGACAAGACATGAGACTTTTGAACTACATGAGATATAAAATTTCATCATATTTAATACCTTCCTTTTACAAAGAAGTAACTATAGTCCAAAGTGGTCAAGTGATGGTTACTAACCTTTGCACTCAGCAAGTTGAAAAATATCAAACTTGAATTTGGTCCTACCAGTTCATTGTCTACTATCTTATATACTACTCCAGAGCTATCTTTAATGCTGTATTTTCTATATTGTCTCAAAATGTAAGCATATTATCTAAACTACATAAAAGTAGATCAGTTTCAATGTAAAGATAAAATATTTTTCATATACTCATTTGTTACTACCAGTAAATTAAGCAACTCACAGACAAGCCATGGTATTCTCCATACAAGAACACTAGATTGGGTAGCCTTTCCCTTCTCCAAGGGATCTTCCCAACCCAGGGATCGAACCCAAGTCTCCTGCATTGCAGATGGATTCTTTACCATCTGAGTCACCAAGGAAGCCCTAATATTTCATACATATTGCTAAAATGACTTGTTATTTAATGAAAATTTTATTTTTATTTTTTGAATAAATAACAAATATTTTTTCTATGTCGTATGGTGTTAATACCATTTACTGAGAGTTGATCAGACTTAGTAACATTAGATCAATCTAGCCATCTCATCAAAAGCTTGAGTATGAGTCAAAATGTCAGTTTTAAAACATAAAAAGCAATGCCACTTTTAGAATAATTAGAATAGTGACTTCTTTGAATTAGCACTCTTCAGTAGTATTAGTGTTAGTCATTCAGCTGTGTCTGATTCTTTGTGACCCCATGGACTGTAACCTGTTAGGCTTCTCTGTCCATGTAACTCTCAGGGCAAGAATACTGGAGTGGGTAGGCATTACCTTTTCTATTACCTTTATCTTCCTGACACAGGGATTGAACACAGGTCTCCTGCATTGCAGGCAGATTTTTTACCATCTAAGCCATGAGGGAGACCCTAACACTCTCTGGAAAAGATTGGAAAAAAAAAGTCAATTTAAAAATCAATAAGAAAGTCATTTGTTTAATACAAATTCGGTAGAGGAGAATTAATCCTATCACAGTGATAGATATTATCACCAAGTATGTGTGCCTAATGAATTTATCTCTGCATAGAGCTCTGCCTACTGAACAAGCTACAGTAATTGTGATACGCTAGCTGATCAGATGAGTAACTGACCAGAAATATCCAATGATTTATCTTTTTTTTATTTTTTTGTCCAGGCCGCAAATTTTCTCACATGGATCTCAGCAACAGTCTCCTAATTGTTTCTCTTGTTTGATCATTTATTCCCCTAGATTAACCCTCCACTGCGAATATTAAGGGATTTTTGTTTGTTCCTTGTTAGCTTTAGTAAATTAAATCATGCCTCTTCTATTCCTAAAACACTGCAATGCCTTTCCATTATAGCAAAGTGAAATTCACATTCATCTTCAAAGCTGGCTCTGAATCACTGACTATCTCCTCAGCCTCACTGTTCACTGGTGTACGTTTCCCCCATAATGCACCAGTCACATGAGCTGTTCCTTAGCTCATCATTTCTCTACTTAAAACTCTGCTGCTGGACTTCCTGTGCCTAGTCTCTTTCTAACCATTAACTCACAGTTTAAGTATCTCTCTGTTTCTTTCTTTCAATAAAATTTCCCTTTTCACATTCATATCAACACTTATTTCCTTTATAGATTAAACTGAGAGTTGATCAGACTTAGTAACATTAGATCAATCTAGCCATCTCATCAAAAGCTTGAGTATGAGTCAAAATGTCAGTTTTAAAACATAAAAAGCAATGCCACTTTTAGAATAATTAGAATAGTGACTTCTTTGAATTAGCACTCTTCAGTAGTATTAGTGTTAGTCATTCAGCTGTGTCTGATTCTTTGTGACCCCATGGACTGTAACCTGTTAGGCTTCTCTGTCCATGTAACTCTCAGGGCAAGAATACTGGAGTGGGTAGGCATTACCTTTTCTATTACCTTTATCTTCCTGACACAGGGATTGAACACAGGTCTCCTGCATTGCAGGCAGATTTTTTACCATCTAAGCCATGAGGGAGACCCTAACAGTCCCTGGAAAAGATTGGAAAAAAAAAGTCAATTTAAAATCAATAAGAAAGTCATTTGTTTAATACAAATTCGGTAGAGGAGAATTAATCCTATCACAGTGATAGATATTATCACCAAGTATGTGTGCCTAATGAATTTATCTCTGCATAGAGCTCTGCCTACTGAACAAGCTACAGTAATTGTGATACGCTAGCTGATCAGATGAGTAACTGACCAGAAATATCCAATGATTTATCTTTTTTTTATTTTTTTGTCCAGGCCGCAAATTTTCTCACATGGATCTCAGCAACAGTCTCCTAATTGTTTCTCTTGTTTGATCATTTATTCCCCTAGATTAACCCTCCACTGCGAATATTAAGGGATTTTTGTTTGTTCCTTGTTAGCTTTAGTAAATTAAATCATGCCTCTTCTATTCCTAAAACACTGCAATGCCTTTCCATTATAGCAAAGTGAAATTCACATTCATCTTCAAAGCTGGCTCTGAATCACTGACTATCTCCTCAGCCTCACTGTTCACTGGTGTACGTTTCCCCCATAATGCACCAGTCACATGAGCTGTTCCTTAGCTCATCATTTCTCTACTTAAAACTCTGCTGCTGGACTTCCTGTGCCTAGTCTCTTTCTAACCATTAACTCACAGTTTAAGTATCTCTCTGTTTCTTTCTTTCAATAAAATTTCCCTTTTCACATTCATATCAACACTTATTTCCTTTATAGATTAAACTATAATTTACTTGTCTTTGCTTACTATTAAAAGGTGGGGAAATGTGCATCTTTATGCCTGGCACATGTCTGGCAGATATTAAATGATCAAAAAATATTTCTTGAATGA
Organism: Tragulus kanchil; assembly: GCA_022376925.1. Classification (NCBI taxonomy): domain Eukaryota; kingdom Metazoa; phylum Chordata; class Mammalia; order Artiodactyla; family Tragulidae; genus Tragulus; species Tragulus kanchil. Next base: position 138,290,137 of record JAIOJX010000023.1, read on the forward strand.
GTGAACAAATGCAGAAACTTTCTGCACTCCTTAATTTTTTCTTTTTTAGACTCCATTCTTACTAATCTCTTTTAATCTGTTCTTTTTTCCATAAAATTATTTACATTATACTGCTGGACATACTCTTTAGCCATCTAAAAGTAAACTTTGAGTTTATATGTGTGTCCTCAGTTCACACTGAGAGTGGCTTACTTATAAATAAAATTAATATAATCATGTATTATATTTTTTATTATATTTACTTTTTAAACTCTCAAACTCTCATCTTTTCTCCAAATTGTAGTGACAATTTGCCATAATTCCCTAAATGACTTCAAATATTGGGATGTTTGAAGTACTTAAATGACTGGATATTTCATTCTTTCTCTGAATGTTTGGTCTCAAGTAGATAAAACTTGTAAAAGTACTTCTAAATTATTTCCTTTAACAGTTTCTTCACCAACAAATATAAGGTTTATAATATGCACCATCTTAGAAGCTCCCTGAGATGCACACTTGAATGGGAAACAAATCTTAAAGGAACTACAGTCCACATAGTGTGCAAGATATACTTGAATATTCATAGTATCTCATAGAATATAAGTATTGAAGGAAGCAAAGAGAAATGCTATAAGAATTCAAAAGCATTACTTCAAAATAGAAAGCATGAGGAGATTAGAAAATGTGGATAGAGTGGGGAATATTTAACAAAGCTTTGAAACTAGTTCACAGCTCATTTTTAGAATTTGAATATGTGGAAACTATAATGAAAAACTTTATAGGAGGGTAAAAAAACTTCAAAAGCATACAGGCAGAAAAACTTGAGGTAAGTAGGATTTGAGTAATAATATTTGTGCAGTTAACTATTGTATCGGATGTTGTTGTTTAGTCAGCAAGTCGTGTCCTACTCTTTGTGTAACTCCATAGACATTATCCCAGCAGGCTCCGCTGTCCATGGGATTCTCCAGGCAAGAATACTGGAGTGGGCTACCATTTCCTTCTCCAGGAGATCTTCCCAACCCAGGAACAGAACCTGTGTCTCCAGCAATGGCAGATAAATTCTTTACCAGGGGGAAGCCCTACTGTGTGAGATACTTTACATCTTATCGTAATTTCTGCTCTCAAGATTCTAAGGTACACATAATTCTATTGATGTTTTAATCGTAAGTTCCCATTATTTTGAGAACTTTTTTCCAACATCATACTATTATTATTTTAAGTCATAAATGACATTCAGAGTTTATCTAACTTCTAAACAATTTATATTATCAGTATGATAAAAAAGGTGACTGGAGGAAAGCAGTGGGAAATAGGTTTCAGGCATATCATGGAAGACTGTAGATACTGTGTCAAATAATGAACAAAATTAAAAATTGCTGGTAAGTTTTTTTTAGCATGTAATATATAAATGTGGTTGTAATATCAGGAGATAGCTTCATCTGCTTATTAACACACCAAGAAATAAAAACCTTCATTTCACATTTACACTCCTGAGGAGGTGTTCCTATCATGTATATCTTTTTCTTATATAAATATGAGAAAAATAAAGCACTTTAAAACATTAAAAAAAACAAAACAAAACAAAACACCACAACCTTAACTGGTGTTCTTTTCATTTTTCAGCTGAGGTGAATTGTGAGTCTGATACTTATTCTCAGTATCATATATGTGTCAGGAATGCTAAATGGATTATGACCGTCAGCTGCAGATTGAAGTATTTTGCAATTTTTTAATGGTTATTTGGTCAAAATTGCAACGGGAAAACTTTGAAAGCATGAGGAGATTAGAAAATGTGGATAGAGTGGAATATTTAACAAAGCTTTGAAACTAGTTCACAGCTCATTTTTAGAATTTGAATATGTGGAAACTATAATGAAAAACTTTATAGGAGGGTAAAAAAACTTCAAAAGCATACAGGCAGAAAAACTTGAGGTAAGTAGGATTTGAGTAATAATATTTGTGCAGTTAACTATTGTATCGGATGTTGTTGTTTAGTCAGCAAGTCGTGTCCTACTCTTTGTGTAACTCCATAGACATTATCCCAGCAGGCTCCGCTGTCCATGGGATTCTCCAGGCAAGAATACTGGAGTGGGCTACCATTTCCTTCTCCAGGAGATCTTCCCAACCCAGGAACAGAACCTGTGTCTCCAGCAATGGCAGATAAATTCTTTACCAGGGGGAAGCCCTACTGTGTGAGATACTTTACATCTTATCGTAATTTCTGCTCTCAAGATTCTAAGGTACACATAATTCTATTGATGTTTTAATCGTAAGTTCCCATTATTTTGAGAACTTTTTTCCAACATCATACTATTATTATTTTAAGTCATAAATGACATTCAGAGTTTATCTAACTTCTAAACAATTTATATTATCAGTATGATAAAAAAGGTGACTGGAGGAAAGCAGTGGGAAATAGGTTTCAGGCATATCATGGAAGACTGTAGATACTGTGTCAAATAATGAACAAAATTAAAAATTGCTGGTAAGTTTTTTTTAGCATGTAATATATAAATGTGGTTGTAATATCAGGAGATAGCTTCATCTGCTTATTAACACACCAAGAAATAAAAACCTTCATTTCACATTTACACTCCTGAGGAGGTGTTCCTATCATGTATATCTTTTTCTTATATAAATATGAGAAAAATAAAGCACTTTAAAACATTAAAAAAAACAAAACAAAACAAAACACCACAACCTTAACTGGTGTTCTTTTCATTTTTCAGCTGAGGTGAATTGTGAGTCTGATACTTATTCTCAGTATCATATATGTGTCAGGAATGCTAAATGGATTATGACCGTCAGCTGCAGATTGAAGTATTTTGCAATAGGTTATTTTCTAAATGAAGTACAATACTACTTCCAAAAAACTCTGACTCAATTTGAAAATGAAGAATACTCATACATAGTGTTAAATATTCAGACTAGTAAAAAACTGAAATTTAAACAATCCCTTAGTCTCATCATATCTTACATACTCATACTGATTAACACTAAAATAATATTATTCTCTTTATTCATAAATGAGGATATGTACTACTACTAAACTTTAACTACTGGACAATAGCTAACCACTTGTGATTTGAAATCTAAATATTACAGTTCTGTTATTGCTGGAAAATACATTATTAAGGTATAGATTCATCTCCAAAGCCTTTGTCAGAAACACAGTAAGAAGAAACATTAAGATCTTACCTACTATATTAGCTAGATAACAATTAAGATGTACATACAATCATAAGAATATACAATGATATACTAGAAAAATTAATGTTACGTCTATAGAAACAATTATAATCTGTGAATGTACACAGCTAGTAAATAGCCTATAATTTTGACTATTAATTTCTAATTTCTGCAAATGGTCAAATTTATATGTATTTAACAGGAATATTATCACTTCTGACTTTTTCCATAATTTCTTTAAGATTTTCTTAATGATTTATTTTCAGTATTTTTGCTACCTGAAAAAAAGCCTGTCCCCCAAATACCTAAAGTACTAAAAAAGAAAAATTCATTCCCCAAATACCTAAAGTATATGTTTTAAGAAAATATTTTTTAAAAACTAATGATTAGCTGAGACTGCATAGAAATCAAGAGGCTCAAATGGATGAAAAAGCGGGACACTAAAAGAGCAAGTGAGAACGAAAGCTTAAATTACCCAAAGGGTGCTTTATTAATAAGAGATTTTGTAGTAACAATAATGCCTTTGGGTTTTTTATAAATAAATGCTCATTTTTTAAAAAAACTAATAATATATAGGATGTACATGTGAAATCTGAGACTTTCTTACGATAATGATCTCCTGGTTCTTACCATCCCCTCAGATCCTTTTGACTAGAATCCGTTTATCATTCTATTTTGTGCTGAAATTTGCCCTCCTTAATGGTGTCTAAGATCATCATCAATCTAGAGTTTAATTAATATATTCAGTAGAGTATTAGGGATAGAGAGTTGACTTAACTATGGTCATTGTGGATTGAACCATGTTCCCTGAAAAGAGATATGTTTGAAACATTAACACCCAGCATTTCAAAATGTGACCTTAATTGGAGATAGGGTCTGCATAGAGGTGATCAAGTCACAACGAATCATTAGTTTGAGTTCTAATCCAGTATCACTGATGTCCTTATAGAAAGGAGAAATTTGAACAGAGAGACAGATGTGCTTCGAAGGAAGTTGATGTAAAGAGACAACAGGGAGAAGATGAACATCTAATAATTCAAGGACAAAGGCCCAACCAATCCTTCTCTGTCAGCCCTCAGAAAGAATCAACTCTGCTAACACCTTAATGCTGGATTTCAATCCCCTAGAACTGAAAGGCTATAAATCTCAGTTGCTTAAGCCACCCCATTGGTATTATGTTTTTATGGCAGCCCCATCAAACTAATTATATGGCTCTCTACACATTTTCTCCCTATTCTTGATTACCTGCCTCCCTTTTCTAAGTCAAATTGTTGTTGTTGAAATTGATCTATATGTGGAACAGATGACAGTTTAGGTTTGGGAGACATCTTGATGGAGAAAGCTGGTACAGAGGCTTTCTTCTTTGAGATAAAGTTAACGCAATCTTGGAAAATCCTAGCACAGAGGTTCTTAGATTCTTAAAGGAAACTCTGACATTGTTGGACATTTGTTCAGTGAATGTGACCTTAAGGATTAGGGAGGAGCCAGACTAGGTTCTCTGCTCCTGAAGTTGAGAATATGCTTGTAGACCTGGGAACAGGAAAGCTTCATCCTGCTCTGCGGGGGACCTGCAGCTCTTCTGTGTCATGCAACTAGCTCAGTATTGTCAAACTCGACAGACTGTCTCCACTTGTTTTTTCCCACCAGATCTAAGAGCTATTATAGAAAACACAAACCATATAAGGGGCTCTCACAACCAGAGAAAGGAAGATCCAGTCAGTGCAAACACATTTCATGCCAGCAAACTACAACTGCTGCAAGAGACAGAAAGCCACTTGAATAAACAAACAACAAAAAGACTTAAGGAAATCCAAGTTTGTCCCAATCACCAACTCTTTCTGGAACTAAAATCACATGATTTTCCAACTAAATACTTCAGTAGCTAAGCTGACAGTATCGCGCTTAAATTCTGAGTTCATTTGCAGATATGAAAAATCAGCAAAGAAATGTTTCAAAGCATGGACAAATAATACAAAGAGGTAAAAATGATAATGGAAAAAAACTAAACAGTTCTTCATTTTTGAGGCCATTTGGCCCATGAGATTCTCCAGGCAAGAATACTGGAGTAGGGGCCCCTTGCTTTCTCCAGGGGATCTTCCTGACCCAGGGATGGAACCCAGGTCTTCTGCATTGCCATTGCAGGCATTTTTTTAACCCTCTGAGCCACCAGGAAAGCACAAAAAAAAAGGCCCAACCAATCCTTCTCTGTCAGCCCTCAGAAAGAATCAACTCTGCTAACACCTTAATGCTGGATTTCAATCCCCTAGAACTGAAAGGCTATAAATCTCAGTTGCTTAAGCCACCCCATTGGTATTATGTTTTTATGGCAGCCCCATCAAACTAATTATATGGCTCTCTACACATTTTCTCCCTATTCTTGATTACCTGCCTCCCTTTTCTAAGTCAAATTGTTGTTGTTGAAATTGATCTATATGTGGAACAGATGACAGTTTAGGTTTGGGAGACATCTTGATGGAGAAAGCTGGTACAGAGGCTTTCTTCTTTGAGATAAAGTTAACCGCAATCTTGGAAAATCCTAGCACAGAGGTTCTTAGATTCTTAAAGGAAACTCTGACATTGTTGGACATTTGTTCAGTGAATGTGACCTTAAGGATTAGGGAGGAGCCAGACTAGGTTCTCTGCTCCTGAAGTTGAGAATATGCTTGTAGACCTGGGAACAGGAAAGCTTCATCCTGCTCTGCGGGGGACCTGCAGCTCTTCTGTGTCATGCAACTAGCTCAGTATTGTCAAACTCGACAGACTGTCTCCACTTGTTTTTTCCCACCAGATCTAAGAGCTATTATAGAAAACACAAACCATATAAGGGGCTCTCACAACCAGAGAAAGGAAGATCCAGTCAGTGCAAACACATTTCATGCCAGCAAACTACAACTGCTGCAAGAGACAGAAAGCCACTTGAATAAACAAACAACAAAAAGACTTAAGGAAATCCAAGTTTGTCCCAATCACCAACTCTTTCTGGAACTAAAATCACATGATTTTCCAACTAAATACTTCAGTAGCTAAGCTGACAGTATCGCGCTTAAATTCTGAGTTCATTTGCAGATATGAAAAATCAGCAAAGAAATGTTTCAAAGCATGGACAAATAATACAAAGAGGTAAAAATGATAATGGAAAAAAACTAAACAGTTCTTCATTTTTGAGGCCATTTGGCCCATGAGATTCTCCAGGCAAGAATACTGGAGTAGGGGCCCCTTGCTTTCTCCAGGGGATCTTCCTGACCCAGGGATGGAACCCAGGTCTTCTGCATTGCCATTGCAGGCATTTTTTTAACCCTCTGAGCCACCAGGAAAGCACAAAATAAAAATAACAAAAATAGCAAAAAAAAAAAAAAAAAAAATTTAGAACTTGCATTTTTAAAAAATGACAGAGCTTAAGAGATAGCAACAAATATAAGAAGAAATCTCTTACTGAGTTGAATAAAGAATCAAACTATCACCAAATAATTAGTTTGATGAGTCTAAGTTTGAGGTAGGCTTCCAAAGAAAATAAAGTTAGGGATACTCTGTTGTAATTAATAAGTTTAAAATCCAGAGAAAAACACTATGAGCTTTCAGACAGATTCTAATGCAAAAATATAAATAAACTATTTTTAAAAACTCATTAATTTATCCAAGGAAGAAGCTCTTTTTAATCAAGTGAAGTTTATAGGAAGAAGACAAGGGTCTTTCATTATAAGGAAATGTGCCATCATAATCAATTGTCAACAAATTTCAGTAAAACATATGATCACTAATGGAATTTGGCAAGATTTGATGAAATTTCTGAGTTTAACAAATAAAGCAGTATGTTTGTAAAATATTTGAGTGCAATAAATATCACCAACATGCTGCAGAAAGTTATGCTAAAAATGAAAACATTACACCATTTTAATAAAATTTGTAAATAAGACCAATTATAGTATTTATCATAAGTATTTTAAGTTTTTATTTATATGCTTGTTTCTTCAACTGAACTGGGAATTCCTTTAAGGATAATATTCACTACTTTTTTTTGGTCTACATCACAGCTTTGAAACTTACTGATGTATCTGACATGGAACAGAGGCTACACAAATATTTTAAATGAATAAATGAGTAAAATGTGTATTTTTATTAACACTGACGTGCCATCTTTTTTTTGTTGTTTGGCCTCTTTTATTGTTTTTAAAATTTATTTATTTATTTTCATCCATCTTTATTCTTTGGCCTGTGTGGAACTCCCATCGCAGTGGCCTCTCTCTGCAGAGCACCAGCTCTGGGTGCATGCACTCCAGAATGCTGACTAGCAATTGGACACACTGGTCCAGCTGCTCCGTCCCCGGCCAGGGATAGAACCGGTGCCCCTTTCACTGCAAGGCAGACTCTTTACCCACTGGACACCAGAGAAACCCCATCTTTTTTTGTAAGTTGGAATTTCAGCGTGACTGACCTGCCTTCATATAATAGTAACACAACTAATAAATGGTCTACATATCAATTCAGCCTGTTCTCATACCAAAGGATATATTTTATATTAATCTCATATTATTGAAACAGATGTTCCTGAATTAGGTGCCCAAAGCAAATGAAACAGAGCTTTGATGCCACATATCCATACAAATGTTTCACAGCTGCAGTTTCAAATCTATGGTCATGATAATTAGTATTCTATTTGTGTGCAAAGAATTTTTATTAGTCATTTGCTGAACATCTTTGAAATGTTAATTATCTAAAATACTTAATAAGCATTTTCTCTTTTTTATGTTCTGGAGGAAATTTGTGAGAGGTATAAATATTTTAAAGAGATTTATTTTTAACACCTTACAGATTTTTTATTATATGTGTTCTAGAAATCTGATTTTTTTAGAAAAATTTTGGTCATGCTGCATGGTATCTGGAATCTTAACCAGGGACTGAATGCAAGCCCCCTGTTGTGGAAGCATGAAGTCTTAGCCACTGGACCATTAGGGAAGTCCCTTAGAAATATGACTCATTATGAGAAAGATGTTTATTTGCTAAGACACCGGGAATTTTAAGCAAAGTTCAAGACCAAAAAGATTTTTACCAGTGGATACGCAGGTCTCCGGACTGTCACTTAACCTCCATTTTATCCTGGACGATGTCCTTTCATTACTTATTATAAAATTAAAGTTAAAATGTTTTATATAGATTTCCTTTACTCTTCAGTTTCTCCAAATAATTCTGACTCCTTTAGAATTGTATTTGAAACTTCCACAGTTATGAACTGAAAGGTTTGTTGATCTATATTACCATTTGATTTTATCTACTTCAAAAGGCTTCCCTGATGGCTCAGAAAGAATCTGCCTGCAATGCAAGAGATTCAGGTTCACTTCCCAGGTCAGGAAGATCCCCTGGAGAAGGGAATGGCTACCCAGGCTAGTATTCTTTCCTAGAGAATTCCATGGACAAAAGAGCCTAGTTATTAACTGAAAAGTTTGTAAATCTATATTACTATTTTATTTTATCCACTTAGAAACATTTTAATGTTACTTCTATTTTATTAAATTTAATAGCTTAATTGAAATATAATTGCCAATCATATTACACAAATCCATCTTTTAAAATTACTCACCTTTTAAAATGCAGATCCTCCCATGCACATTTCAGTGGTTTTTCAATGTATTTATGAAACTATACAACCATTTCCATGATCCATTTTCAGAACATTCTAACCACTTAAAAATCCATAACTAACCATTAATAGTCACTTCCCATTTTCACCAGTCTTAAATCCTCAAAAATCATGAATCTACTTTCTGACTCCACAGGCTGGCCTATTCATAAAATGGAATCATGAAAGATGTGTGCTTTTGTGACTACTTTCTTTGATTAGCATGATGTTTTGCAGATTTGTTGTACGCAATATATTGACCCTGATATCTTAAATTAGTTTGATGTCTAGCAAACACAAGCGCTCATGATTCTCTTTGGTTTTATTTAATATATATATATGTGTGTATATATATATATATATATATATATTTAATATAGTTTATGTTCATTGCAAAAATGACCAGAAAGCACAGAGATTGGTCAATAGAGAGGACTTCACTTGAGACTAAATCATATTCATTGTAAGATGTAAGCATATTTAGGGCATTTCAAGAAGACAGTCGGGTCTACGTACGTATGTAAGTGAATACTAAGTGAAAGAAAGTCTATTTTAAAGTAGAGTCAAGTCATGTAGATTCAATGATAGATTGGTTTCATTTCAGTTCTTTACTATACTTAAATATACTTAGCTACTTCTTGCATAAAGAATTTAAATTTGTTCTTGCCTCTAAATGGAATATTTACCCTCTGCATTATCAACTCCTCTTGTCCTCATGTCTCAAGTTAAAAATTATCGGGGAAGGCTTTCCTGACTAGCACGTGTAATGCAGGCACTATATCTATAATTTTCTATTGCATCAACAACTTTATTTACTTCATAGGTAATGCTTATGTATGTATGTATGTATGTATGTATGTATGTACTCTCTGTTTCTTTTCCCATAAGGTAAGACCCAAGAGGTAAATACCCTACTTAACTTCCCACCTGCATTTTCCTGTATCTTAAGATGCAAGCAAGAGAGAATGAAAACAAGAGACAGATTGGGAAAGAGAAGGGAAATAGACGTTTTTTCTATAATGTGGTATATGAAAATCTGAGAACTCAGATCAGAGGCAACATTTATGCTGATTGCTGAAGGCAAAGGTGAAGGATGGCAAATTTGGGAGTACTCCTGGGCTAGGCTGTGTGTCATCAACATTTTCAGTCATCAGTAGTTGTTACAAAGGTCAGTCAGCTCCCGGAGGCCCCTGTGTGACTGCAGCAGCAGCAGCAGCAGCAGCAGTTGTGTCTCCTGGGGCTACTGGTAGCACAGCTGCATTTGGGGAAGCGCAACAGTTGAGATACTCAGGGAGCAAAAGAAGAAAGAGAAAAGTGCTAAAATGCATGCAGTAGCCATGGAGACAACCCATTTCTTGGAGCACTGGATATGATACTTCCAGGAACTTCTCAAGATTATCTAGCGGGAGGCTGGATTTCCTGAAGAATAAATAAGAACATCCAGGACCCAAGAAATTTTACTTTGCAGACTTTGCTTTGAATCGTTTCTTATTGTCAAATGACATCTAAGAAGGAAAGTTTTCCTTCTGCAAATAATTAATCTTATTTATCTGTCCCTTTGAGAGAGAAACTGAGAAACCGAACAAACACCACCTATCTCTAAAGATTTTCTATACACAAGAAAATATAAAAATATAAAACAAGTAATTGTTCTCTTTTTTTACCATATAAATTAGGGAAAAAATAGATGTTTAGAGTAATTGTTTTTCTCCATTGCCTTGAGTTCAAAGCCAAGTTCTCTGCAACTTAATGTATAAACAATCATGACAAATATTATTATTCCTTTTTTTCAAATTTCCTCATATTCCAATCATGCAATATAATTTTCCTGCAGGGGAAAGCAGATGCAAACACTTTCCTTGGGTGTCTTAGCTTTCCTGTAAAAAGAAGTGAAAGCTCTAGCAACCCAGTCTTACTTATGAATGTGAACATTGCTCCTGCTGTCTCCAGCTCTAAACAATGGAGCACTGGTGGTTACCTATATTTCATATGCCACTTTTTCGTACTTGTGAAAAGGGCTCAGCTTACTCACAGAGTTTCACAATTAAATGGTGAGTTGATCCACCTTAATCATTGCTCTTGAGTTTTACTTCCTTACTTTGCAGAAATACTTGTGGTGATTAATGTGAGCTTTCCTGTGTCTTATTCTAATCTATATCATACAGAAGATACTGTTTCTTATAATGACTTTATAATTAAACTACAATTTCTCTCCACAGACAATCACTTTAACAGTACTTGAAAACCATGCATGACATTTAACGTCCAGGATACTGAGTCATAATTTTTCATCTAAATCTTACACCCTGTACATAAATTGTATCAAAACTGCATGCTTTCTTAGGAAACCAAGGGGCTGACAAATCTCAAAACAGTTTCAGGTAAAATTATATTTTATGCTTACATATGAACATTAAAATCAAATTTATTGTTCAATCTTCACATTTATCTAAGTGGAAATTCAATTTAGAAACAGCTAAAGGGAATTTCTAAACTTAGAGATGAGACTTGAGGGTCAAAAACAAGGATGATGACTTCTATTTGTTAGTCATTTTCTTTGGTTCATTGCTGCTCTGGGTAAAACAGGTGCATATTATAGTTATTACTGGGTTCTCTCTAGTTTAAAACATTATGAATGTTTAAAATGTTTTATTTATAAAATGTTTATTTATTTTTGGCTATTCCGGGTTTTCACTGAAGGCTTTCCTCTAGTTGCAGGGAGTAGGGGCTACTCTCTATTTCAGGTCAGCAGGCTTCTTGGTGCAGTGACTTGTCTTGTTGTGGAACTTGGGCTCTAGGGCACACAGGCTTCAATAGTTGCGGAACATAGGCTCAATAGTTGCGGCTCTGAGGCTTGAGAGCACAGGCCCAATAGTTGTGGTTCGTGGGCTTAGTTGCTCCTCAGCATGTGGGATCTTCCCAGATCAGGGATCAAACCTGTGTCTCCAGCACTGGCAGGCAGATTTTTTACCACTGAGCCACCTGGGAAGTGCCATTATGGATTTTATATTCTTGTAAAACTGTCAGTAATAATAGAGTTTTATATCAAGAAAATCAGAATGATATTCATAAATCTACAAAGCAGGACCTACAAACTAAACATTTCTTACTCAAAAAGATCTCATAAATTATTTATATTACATATACATTTATTTATATAGTACATACATGAATAGGTATTTTCTTTCCTTTCAACTAAGTTCACATTAAAACATGAATTTTAGCCTTCTTTCACTTTTCCTAAAAATCTTTAGTGTAGGAGAGCAATATGTAATGGGCTTCCCATGTGATGTTAGTGATAAAGAACATATCTGCCAATGGAGGAGATACAAGAGTTGCAGGTTTGATCCTTGGGTCGGGAAGATTCTCTGGAGGAGGGCTCGGCAACCCACTCCAGTATTCTTGCTGAAGAATCCCATGGACAGAGGATCATGGCAGGCTACAGTCCATAGGGTTACAATGAGCCATACACAACTGAAGCAACTTAGCAGGCATGCACATTTATATATAAATATTTTCAGCTTTCAGGTAAAATTATATTTTATGCTTACATATGAACATTAAAATCAAATTTATTGTTCAATCTTCACATTTATCTAAGTGGAAATTCAATTTAGAAACAGCTAAAGGAATTTCTAAACTTAGAGATGAGACTTGAGGGTCAAAAACAAGGATGATGACTTCTATTTGTTAGTCATTTTCTTTGGTTCATTGCTGCTCTGGGTAAAACAGGTGCATATTATAGTTATTACTGGGTTCTCTCTAGTTTAAAACATTATGAATGTTTAAAATGTTTTATTTATAAAATGTTTATTTATTTTTGGCTATTCCGGGTTTTCACTGAAGGCTTTCCTCTAGTTGCAGGGAGTAGGGGCTACTCTCTATTTCAGGTCAGCAGGCTTCTTGGTGCAGTGACTTGTCTTGTTGTGGAACTTGGGCTCTAGGGCACACAGGCTTCAATAGTTGCGGAACATAGGCTCAATAGTTGCGGCTCTGAGGCTTGAGAGCACAGGCCCAATAGTTGTGGTTCGTGGGCTTAGTTGCTCCTCAGCATGTGGGATCTTCCCAGATCAGGGATCAAACCTGTGTCTCCAGCACTGGCAGGCAGATTTTTTACCACTGAGCCACCTGGGAAGTGCCATTATGGATTTTATATTCTTGTAAAACTGTCAGTAATAATAGAGTTTTATATCAAGAAAATCAGAATGATATTCATAAATCTACAAAGCAGGACCTACAAACTAAACATTTCTTACTCAAAAAGATCTCATAAATTATTTATATTACATATACATTTATTTATATAGTACATACATGAATAGGTATTTTCTTTCCTTTCAACTAAGTTCACATTAAAACATGAATTTTAGCCTTCTTTCACTTTTCCTAAAAATCTTTAGTGTAGGAGAGCAATATGTAATGGGCTTCCCATGTGATGTTAGTGATAAAGAACATATCTGCCAATGGAGGAGATACAAGAGTTGCAGGTTTGATCCTTGGGTCGGGAAGATTCTCTGGAGGAGGGCTCGGCAACCCACTCCAGTATTCTTGCTGAAGAATCCCATGGACAGAGGATCATGGCAGGCTACAGTCCATAGGGTTACAATGAGCCATACACAACTGAAGCAACTTAGCAGGCATGCACATTTATATATAAATATTTTCAGCTTTCAGAGCATAATATAGTAGCATAATATTATGTCTCTGAGGACAAGATAGAATAAATAGCAAAAGAAATAAATGAATTATTGTTTATGTGCATAACTACATCTTTTAGGACAACAGATATCATCACAATATAAATTTAAAGAAAAATGATTTTAGCCTGAAGACTGTGATGCGTTGTCATTTACAATAACAACTGCTTCCTTAACATACTGAAAGAAACATCATCTTTTTTTCTGCCTCAAAATCAACAGAAAGTGATGGATCTGAAAATAAATATATACCACAAACTAGAAACCATGACCTGTGCGCTTTGTTCCTGGAGTTGTAAGTTTGGAAAGGTCATATTTTCACAGCAGGAATGCTGTCTATCTGAGAGTCCTTGACTCAAGTGGAGGTTCTGCCGTACTCAGTTCTCAGACTGGTTACCACACCACATGGCACCAAGCCATGTCTCCTTCCTCTTAATCGACCCTTGCCACTAAAAGTCTACCACTCCCAGGACCTGTGTTTGGGATAAATGTAGTCCCAATATGTGTTCATGGAAGTTACTTATTGTAACTAAACTACACAGTAGGTGTCCTGCCAGTTTGATGGAGTTTTTGCCTGAACTCTTGATTTTGACTCCCAATGTCAAGTCTTGTTGGAAAAAAAAAAAAAAAAAAAGAACAACTTGATCGCAAGCTTCAAACCAATTGAATTTCTCAAACCATTTGAAATGCAGCCCTAACTTATGTACCACTCTATTATAACAAATTTGACTAAGTGTTTCCAGACTTTCCCTGAGCCATGTCTTTTATATGCTTTCTGAGAACATTAAGATGAAAAAATGTTCATGACAATTTGTTAAACAGAAAAATGTGAGTTACCAGAGTGTGTGTATGGACTAAATGTTTCTATTCCTTCCCTTCACAACCCAGCTGCTCTAGCCTCTCTTTTGCAGGTGGTGTTTCAGGGAAATAATTAGGTTTCGATGAAGTCATGAGGGTGGGATCCATTGCAGGGATGGTGAAAGTGTTAGTTGCTTAGTCATGTCTCTTTGTGACTCCATGGACTGTAACCCACCAGGCTCCTTTGTCCATGGAATTCTCCAGGCAAGAATACTGGAGTGGGTTGCCATTCTCTTCACCAGAGGCTCTTCCCAACTCAGGGATCATATAAAGAAAGATAGTTCAAAAGAAATAAATGAATTATTGTTTATGTGCATAACTACATCTTTTAGGACAACAGATATCATCACAATATAAATTTAAAGAAAAATGATTTTAGCCTGAAGACTGTGATGCGTTGTCATTTACAATAACAACTGCTTCCTTAACATACTGAAAGAAACATCATCTTTTTCTGCCTCAAAATCAACAGAAAGTGATGGATCTGAAAATAAATATATACCACAAACTAGAAACCATGACCTGTGCGCTTTGTTCCTGGAGTTGTAAGTTTGGAAAGGTCATATTTTCACAGCAGGAATGCTGTCTATCTGAGAGTCCTTGACTCAAGTGGAGGTTCTGCCGTACTCAGTTCTCAGACTGGTTACCACACCACATGGCACCAAGCCATGTCTCCTTCCTCTTAATCGACCCTTGCCACTAAAAGTCTACCACTCCCAGGACCTGTGTTTGGGATAAATGTAGTCCCAATATGTGTTCATGGAAGTTACTTATTGTAACTAAACTACACAGTAGGTGTCCTGCCAGTTTGATGGAGTTTTTGCCTGAACTCTTGATTTTGACTCCCAATGTCAAGTCTTGTTGGAAAAAAAAAAATGAACAACTTGATCGCAAGCTTCAAACCAATTGAATTTCTCAAACCATTTGAAATGCAGCCCTAACTTATGTACCACTCTATTATAACAAATTTGACTAAGTGTTTCCAGACTTTCCCTGAGCCATGTCTTTTATATGCTTTCTGAGAACATTAAGATGAAAAAATGTTCATGACAATTTGTTAAACAGAAAAATGTGAGTTACCAGAGTGTGTGTATGGACTAAATGTTTCTATTCCTTCCCTTCACAACCCAGCTGCTCTAGCCTCTCTTTTGCAGGTGGTGTTTCAGGGAAATAATTAGGTTTCGATGAAGTCATGAGGGTGGGATCCATTGCAGGGATGGTGAAAGTGTTAGTTGCTTAGTCATGTCTCTTTGTGACTCCATGGACTGTAACCCACCAGGCTCCTTTGTCCATGGAATTCTCCAGGCAAGAATACTGGAGTGGGTTGCCATTCTCTTCACCAGAGGCTCTTCCCAACTCAGGGATCAAATGCACATCTCCTGCACTGCAGGCATATTTTCTATCATCTGAGCCACCATTAGTAGCCTTAGAAGAAGAGGATGAAAGATTAGAACTCTCACTTTTCACCGCAAGAGGACACAGCCAGAAGGAAGCTGTGCAGTATCCAGGAAGAGGGTCTTCACCAAAAACTGAATTTGCTGGCACTTTGATTTTTTGTTGTTGTTGTTACAGCAGCCTAGACAAACTAATATAGTGTGCATAGTGTTGTCCCATGTGCTTCTAATATTTTTTTGCCTGAATCTTCAGATAGGATGCCTAGACTAGAACTGCCTTTTAATCCTAGCTGTTTAATCCACTGATGCCTTATATGACTGACTTTAAGCTTTTTTCTCTACAATGTTTTTGTTTTTGTTTTTTTTTTTAATTTTGGCCTCTTATTGTTTTTTATTACTATTTATTTATTTTCATTCTTTATTCTTTGGTCTGGGTGGGACTCCGATTGCAGTGGCCTCTCTCGTTGCAGAGCACTGGCTCTAGGCACATGTGCTCCAGAGCGCTTGCTCATGATTGGACACACCAGTCCAGCAGCACCGCGGCACTTGGGATCTTCCCAGGCCAGGGATCAAACGGGTGCCTCCGGCACTGCAAGGCGGGCTCTTTACCCACTGGACCACCAGGGAAGCCCTTTTTCTCTACTTCTCTACAACGTTTTTAAATTTAAGAAATCTATACTTTTTAGGGTTTATTCCAAAGGTTAATTCCAAATATGAACCTAGCTAATGTAAAATTAGGACATTTTCATTATGACAGGAAGCATCATAACACATACTGAAACTATTCTCTTCTAATCATACCTTAATTGTGTGCATACTAAATTTCAGTTAAAGTTTCACATACCTTATTTCCTGTAATTCTATCAAGAACTGATGAAGGAGTTGCCAATATTATTTCTGTAATATAGAACAAAAAACTGACAGAGATGTTAAAAACAAGATGACAGACCCCAAATGGAGTTGCTTCTGCTAAATTCTATGTCAACAGCTTAAGACTTCACCTAACTACAATTTCTGCTGTAATGGAATCTTAACTGGATAATCAAGAATCACCTAATCAGTACTAGTTAATCTGCCTGACAGACCCTTGCCAGCCGCCAAAGGAAAGTAACATTGCAACAACCAACCTTCTTTTTGCCTATATCTTTCTTGTTACTAATCCACTCTGCCTGTGAAAGTCCTTCACTTTATACAGCTCCTTGGTGCCCCTTTCTGTCAGCTAGATTGGATGCTTCCCCATTCATGAATTATTGGATGAAGTCAACAAAATCTTTAAATTTTACTCAGTTGAATTCTGTTTTTTAGCAGAGAAATTATGTAACTTGTTTAGGCCAAACAGCAGAGAGCAGATATGACTCAGCCCTATGCCTGTCTGTCTCCAAAGGCCATATTCTTACCTACATTACACTGGCTTTTGTGTATGGAATGTTAATTACATCTTACCCATCTCTGAGTGAAGAGGTGAGAAAAATGACCTGTTTTCTTGCTGCTTTTGACAGGGTATATTACCTTACCTTTGAATATATTTTAGAGTCATGAAAGGTTCAGTTGATTTTTCTGCTTTAAAATGATATTCAGTGTGTACAATAGTCTACAGCTAATCTGGCTATAAGAACTTTGCTGCTAATGAATTTTAATTTTGAGTGACTGTTAATTTTGAGTGGGTGCTTTGCTAACCTTGACCAGCCATTCACAGACACATATAATTGGTCTCAAGGAGCTCTGAGGATTAGTGTAGGTCCATCACCAAAAATAGAAAAGAAAAAAAAAGCTGGTATCCTAGAATATGGTACAAGCTCAAATGACTTCATGAATCAATGTTTACTTTATTTTAAATAATTGAGTTTTAATGCTATATAGATAACCAGTATACTTAGCATTATAACATTTCAAGATCAGTGATAGTGCTGCGGGTAGAGCATAGTTACTTATTTCTAATTAATAGAATGGGCTTTGTCTGCAAATTTCAGTTAAAGTTTCACATACCTTATTTCCTGTAATTCTATCAAGAACTGATGAAGGAGTTGCCAATATTATTTCTGTAATATAGAACAAAAAACTGACAGAGATGTTAAAAACAAGATGACAGACCCCAAATGGAGTTGCTTCTGCTAAATTCTATGTCAACAGCTTAAGACTTCACCTAACTACAATTTCTGCTGTAATGGAATCTTAACTGGATAATCAAGAATCACCTAATCAGTACTAGTTAATCTGCCTGACAGACCCTTGCCAGCCGCCAAAGGAAAGTAACATTGCAACAACCAACCTTCTTTTTGCCTATATCTTTCTTGTTACTAATCCACTCTGCCTGTGAAAGTCCTTCACTTTATACAGCTCCTTGGTGCCCCTTTCTGTCAGCTAGATTGGATGCTTCCCCATTCATGAATTATTGGATGAAGTCAACAAAATCTTTAAATTTTACTCAGTTGAATTCTGTTTTTTAGCAGAGAAATTATGTAACTTGTTTAGGCCAAACAGCAGAGAGCAGATATGACTCAGCCCTATGCCTGTCTGTCTCCAAAGGCCATATTCTTACCTACATTACACTGGCTTTTGTGTATGGAATGTTAATTACATCTTACCCATCTCTGAGTGAAGAGGTGAGAAAAATGACCTGTTTTCTTGCTGCTTTTGACAGGGTATATTACCTTACCTTTGAATATATTTTAGAGTCATGAAAGGTTCAGTTGATTTTTCTGCTTTAAAATGATATTCAGTGTGTACAATAGTCTACAGCTAATCTGGCTATAAGAACTTTGCTGCTAATGAATTTTAATTTTGAGTGACTGTTAATTTTGAGTGGGTGCTTTGCTAACCTTGACCAGCCATTCACAGACACATATAATTGGTCTCAAGGAGCTCTGAGGATTAGTGTAGGTCCATCACCAAAAATAGAAAAGAAAAAAAAAAAAGCTGGTATCCTAGAATATGGTACAAGCTCAAATGACTTCATGAATCAATGTTTACTTTATTTTAAATAATTGAGTTTTAATGCTATATAGATAACCAGTATACTTAGCATTATAACATTTCAAGATCAGTGATAGTGCTGCGGGTAGAGCATAGTTACTTATTTCTAATTAATAGAATTGGGGAAACACTTAATTGTCCCGGTACTATTATCAGAAAACTTCAACCTATACTCCGTAGTTCCCTCTAATTTGAGGCTAGCACTTCAACAGTAAAAAGGTGTGGAGTTCAAATCAAGATCAGATATATCGCAAGACAGTAAATCAACATTTATACGTCTTAGTAATCAACTTAATACAACATAGCTGTGCATCAGTAATCATAGTCAAACCATAACAATAAGGTTTAAAAGTTCAGAACTCAATCAATAAAAATACAATAGTCTTACCCCAGAGCTGGAGAGCCTCTCATGTTCGAGCCGCATGAGCAAGCTGCCTCACAGTCTAATCATCACTCTTTTTATAATAAATTTTGCCTTTTTTTTCAATTTCTTTATAACTTCTTTGTTTCTCTTTGATTTTTAATTGTTTTCAACCACTTAATTTATATAACCTTTTTCTCTAAACATACTGATTCACTTAATAAATCATCAACTCATCACTTCTCTATTTTAGCTTATATCTATTCAAGAATTACATAAAATTAACTTTATTTCACTTGATCAAAACATATTCAAATCAAATCTTTGGAATCAAATACTTTCTTCCCTTTATATCATTTAAACTTATGATTAAGGAAAAATCTGAACCATGGAAATTTAACACCCTGTGCTAGACCAGGGCAGGCTATTCATGTTAACTTGAGCTGCTCTATACCTAAGAATAATGACCCATTGTTTTTTAAAAAATTCTTTCTTTACTTCTCATGCTTCCCCGCTTACTCTTACTGGGTGGCTGTGACTCAGATGAAGTTTCACTTTCTGCCTTGCTAGAGGAACTTTCTTTCACTGATTCAAAATTTCTCTTACTTCTTTTGGAAGACTCAGGATAGTGTAGGTCCATCACCAAAAATAGAAAAGAAAAAAAGCTGGTATCCTAGAATATGGTACAAGCTCAAATGACTTCATGAATCAATGTTTACTTTATTTTAAATAATTGAGTTTTAATGCTATATAGATAACCAGTATACTTAGCATTATAACATTTCAAGATCAGTGATAGTGCTGCGGGTAGAGCATAGTTACTTATTTCTAATTAATAGAATTGGGGAAACACTTAATTGTCCCGGTACTATTATCAGAAAACTTCAACCTATACTCCGTAGTTCCCTCTAATTTGAGGCTAGCACTTCAACAGTAAAAAGGTGTGGAGTTCAAATCAAGATCAGATATATCGCAAGACAGTAAATCAACATTTATACGTCTTAGTAATCAACTTAATACAACATAGCTGTGCATCAGTAATCATAGTCAAACCATAACAATAAGGTTTAAAAGTTCAGAACTCAATCAATAAAAATACAATAGTCTTACCCCAGAGCTGGAGAGCCTCTCATGTTCGAGCCGCATGAGCAAGCTGCCTCACAGTCTAATCATCACTCTTTTTATAATAAATTTTGCCTTTTTTCAATTTCTTTATAACTTCTTTGTTTCTCTTTGATTTTTAATTGTTTTCAACCACTTAATTTATATAACCTTTTTCTCTAAACATACTGATTCACTTAATAAATCATCAACTCATCACTTCTCTATTTTAGCTTATATCTATTCAAGAATTACATAAAATTAACTTTATTTCACTTGATCAAAACATATTCAAATCAAATCTTTGGAATCAAATACTTTCTTCCCTTTATATCATTTAAACTTATGATTAAGGAAAAATCTGAACCATGGAAATTTAACACCCTGTGCTAGACCAGGGCAGGCTATTCATGTTAACTTGAGCTGCTCTATACCTAAGAATAATGACCCATTGTTTTTTAAAAAATTCTTTCTTTACTTCTCATGCTTCCCCGCTTACTCTTACTGGGTGGCTGTGACTCAGATGAAGTTTCACTTTCTGCCTTGCTAGAGGAACTTTCTTTCACTGATTCAAAATTTCTCTTACTTCTTTTGGACACAATATTCTTGCCTTTTAGATTAATATATGTTCCTCCTTTAGGTAACATCATATTTACCCATTCCTCTTCTCCTTCTGAACTTATCTCACTTTCTAAAGGGCGAATTTTATAAGGTCTAAAAAACTTATCTGGGGTTCGAGGACTATCTGAGCTATCTGTGTCATCACTCATTTCTTCATATCCAGGGGCCCAGTAACTTCTTAGGAACTGACCTGTGGTAGCCCACATCAATAGCACCTCACATAATCTATATATGATACACTTACATCATGAAATATTATCAACAAATTGAGACCATAAGAATAATATTTTCATGATTTTGCAAATAATTTTTTGAACTTAAAAATCTTAAAGCTAATTGCATAGAAGTAGAATGTACCATTTCAGCTGCCAAGAGCCTTGTGAGACTTTTGGAAAGTCTGGACTGACTAGAATCTAGAGTCATCTCACGTGACTGTGTTCCTAGGATGAAGAGTGCCTCTTCCTGGCACAACAGAAAAGGAGACATGTTTATAGTTTTAAATTTCCTTTATAAAAATAAATTTTCTTTACAAGAAGAAAGTGTATGCTCTGTTTTTAGAGCTTTCCTGTGTCCGCTGTTCCTCAATTGCCTTTAGCCCAAAATAATCCTTATGCTAAAGTGGTATGTTTTAGGGTTGCATATTCTGGTCCCCTTCTCAGGTGAACTTGCAAGTAGGGCAAAATCTCAAACTCTTCACCATTTTGATGGTTCTGTCTATGGAGAGGGCTGCTGAAAGAGGAAGGACAATGACCCCACTGTGAGATCAGTGACATGATTACCTTGTGCTGAATGGAGGGGAGGCCAAGGGGTCAGCATTGCCCTGCCCATTAAAGAAGTTTAGAGACTGAGTGATGAGAAATATGATTCAAGCTGGTCCAATGCTGCCTTGATCATTTTCACTCTCATCTGGGCAAGCAGAGGAAGAGGTATTATCATAAATATATTTTTTCTTTCTTTACTTCTCCTGCTTCCCCGCTTACTCTTACTGGGTGGCTGTGACTCAGATGAAGTTTCACTTTCTGCCTTGCTAGAGGAACTTTCTTTCACTGATTCAAAATTTCTCTTACTTCTTTTGGACACAATATTCTTGCCTTTTAGATTAATATATGTTCCTCCTTTAGGTAACATCATATTTACCCATTCCTCTTCTCCTTCTGAACTTATCTCACTTTCTAAAGGGCGAATTTTATAAGGTCTAAAAAACTTATCTGGGGTTCGAGGACTATCTGAGCTATCTGTGTCATCACTCATTTCTTCATATCCAGGGGCCCAGTAACTTCTTAGGAACTGACCTGTGGTAGCCCACATCAATAGCACCTCACATAATCTATATATGATACACTTACATCATGAAATATTATCAACAAATTGAGACCATAAGAATAATATTTTCATGATTTTGCAAATAATTTTTTGAACTTAAAAATCTTAAAGCTAATTGCATAGAAGTAGAATGTACCATTTCAGCTGCCAAGAGCCTTGTGAGACTTTTGGAAAGTCTGGACTGACTAGAATCTAGAGTCATCTCACGTGACTGTGTTCCTAGGATGAAGAGTGCCTCTTCCTGGCACAACAGAAAAGGAGACATGTTTATAGTTTTAAATTTCCTTTATAAAAATAAATTTTCTTTACAAGAAGAAAGTGTATGCTCTGTTTTTAGAGCTTTCCTGTGTCCGCTGTTCCTCAATTGCCTTTAGCCCAAAATAATCCTTATGCTAAAGTGGTATGTTTTAGGGTTGCATATTCTGGTCCCCTTCTCAGGTGAACTTGCAAGTAGGGCAAAATCTCAAACTCTTCACCATTTTTGATGGTTCTGTCTATGGAGAGGGGCTGCTGAAAGAGGAAGGACAATGACCCCACTGTGAGATCAGTGACATGATTACCTTGTGCTGAATGGAGGGGAGGCCAAGGGGTCAGCATTGCCCTGCCCATTAAAGAAGTTTAGAGACTGAGTGATGAGAAATATGATTCAAGCTGGTCCAATGCTGCCTTGATCATTTTCACTCTCATCTGGGCAAGCAGAGGAAGAGGTATTATCATGAAGATAGGGTGGCCCTCTCCACAGCTCCACTGCCCTGTATGAAAGATAATGCAGTTGTTGTAACTGAGTTACAGAACTCTTAAGTTGAAATAATGTTGGCACTGAGGACCTGGCTATACAATATGGAATTCGGCATGTAGTGAAAGCATTAGAAGTTCACTTGGTTGAGGGACTTCCCTGGTGGTCCAGTGGCTGAGACACTCTGCTCCCAATCCAAGGGGCCCAGGTTCAATTCCTGATCAGAGAAGTAGATTGTACAAGCCTCAGCTAAGAGTTCACATAACTCAATTACAATATCCTACATGCTTCCACTAAAACCCAGACGGATAAGTAAACATTTAAAGAAAAAAAAAAAGTTCATTTGGTTGAGCCCTGGGTGGTTGACAGCTGAACCTAAAAACAAATGTGCCCTGCCAACCAACGTGAAGCTGTGATCTCTCTCTTCACCCAGGGAACTCTCATTCCCATTCTATTCCAATTTCCCCTGCTTTAACTATAAGGAGAATTTGTGGTAGGACCAAGGTCTCTCTGGTCCCAAGGAGAACCAAAGACTATGTGCACTTTGAGCTTTAGGATGTGGAGGGTTTTAAATTTCTATGACTCTACTGGATCAGGCACCCAAAGTGCCAACCTTCCTACTTCCATGGGAAGGAGAGGTGCCCAAATAATACAATTTGGCTAATACAGGGTGGCTAGTGTTCATGGGGGTCACAGCAAGTGAGAAAGGCTGATGTGACCTTTTGGGTGGAACCTGTGACCCAACATGATGTACTTTTTTGGTTGCTTCTACATCTAATGTATAGTAGGAATCGGTATATTATATGTATGCACTTCCCATCCCCTAGGAGGATTCTCCTAGGAGTTGTAGAAAAGTTGCTTCTGCCTTCAGTACTACAACCCTACCTCTTTGAATTCCAGTGACTGATGATTCTGCTAACTGGACCAAAATTGTATCTTCATGAAAGTATATTGACAGTCTTACCACTGATACTTGTGAGTGTGACCTCATTTGGAAGTAGGATCTTTGCAGATACAATCAATTTAAATGAGACCATGGGGCATCCCAGGTGGCACTAGCAGTAAAGAATCCTCCTGCAGTGCAGGAGATGCAATAGACACAGGTTCAGTCCCTGGGTAGGGAAGATCCCCTGGAGGAAGAAGTGGCAACCCACTTCAGTATTCTTGCCTGGAAAATTCAG
Source organism: Tragulus kanchil (assembly GCA_022376925.1). Classification (NCBI taxonomy): domain Eukaryota; kingdom Metazoa; phylum Chordata; class Mammalia; order Artiodactyla; family Tragulidae; genus Tragulus; species Tragulus kanchil. Next base: position 138,314,164 of record JAIOJX010000023.1, read on the forward strand.
TGGAGATAGGAGCCCAGTGCACTACAGTCCACAGGGCTTCATTGGGGATTGTGACTGAGACACTCTGCTCCCAATCCAAGGGGCCCAGGTTCAATTCCTGATCAGAGAAGTAGATTGTACAAGCCTCAGCTAAGAGTTCACATAACTCAATTACAATATCCTACATGCTTCCACTAAAACCCAGACGGATAAGTAAACATTTAAAGAAAAAAAAAAAGTTCATTTGGTTGAGCCCTGGGTGGTTGACAGCTGAACCTAAAAACAAATGTGCCCTGCCAACCAACGTGAAGCTGTGATCTCTCTCTTCACCCAGGGAACTCTCATTCCCATTCTATTCCAATTTCCCCTGCTTTAACTATAAGGAGAATTTGTGGTAGGACCAAGGTCTCTCTGGTCCCAAGGAGAACCAAAGACTATGTGCACTTTGAGCTTTAGGATGTGGAGGGTTTTAAATTTCTATGACTCTACTGGATCAGGCACCCAAAGTGCCAACCTTCCTACTTCCATGGGAAGGAGAGGTGCCCAAATAATACAATTTGGCTAATACAGGGTGGCTAGTGTTCATGGGGGTCACAGCAAGTGAGAAAGGCTGATGTGACCTTTTGGGTGGAACCTGTGACCCAACATGATGTACTTTTTTGGTTGCTTCTACATCTAATGTATAGTAGGAATCGGTATATTATATGTATGCACTTCCCATCCCCTAGGAGGATTCTCCTAGGAGTTGTAGAAAAGTTGCTTCTGCCTTCAGTACTACAACCCTACCTCTTTGAATTCCAGTGACTGATGATTCTGCTAACTGGACCAAAATTGTATCTTCATGAAAGTATATTGACAGTCTTACCACTGATACTTGTGAGTGTGACCTCATTTGGAAGTAGGATCTTTGCAGATACAATCAATTTAAATGAGACCATGGGGCATCCCAGGTGGCACTAGCAGTAAAGAATCCTCCTGCAGTGCAGGAGATGCAATAGACACAGGTTCAGTCCCTGGGTAGGGAAGATCCCCTGGAGGAAGAAGTGGCAACCCACTTCAGTATTCTTGCCTGGAAAATTCAGTGGAGATAGGAGCCCAGTGCACTACAGTCCACAGGGCTGAAAAGAGTTGGACATGACTGAGCAACTAAGTACACACACACGTAAGGATTTAGGGTGGGCTTAAGTACAACATCCGGTGTCCTTGTAAGAAAAAGTACATTTGGACAGACATAGGGAGGGGACACCCTCTGACAGGAAGAAGATTTTGTGACAATGGAGGCTGAGAGAGCAGTGAATCAGCATGAAGCAGGGGATGCCAAGTATTACTATTAGGAAGGGGCAAGGAAGAACCTCTTGAGAGAGACTTCAAAGGAACCAACCCTACTGATACCTTGACTTCCAACTTCCAGCCTCCAGAGCTTCAAGGGAATAAATTCCTGCTTTTCTCTTTTTCAAGGAAATTATATACATCACTTTATTTCTATGACATACAATAGGAAAAGATAATATTCTGTCTTAGAAATCAAGGATACTGCTGAAGCTATCTACAACAGTCTTCCAGGAGTAGTTTCGCACTGAAAACCAACAGAAAAAGTTGGATAGGTTATGCCACAAAATAATCTCAATTGCTGATTTAGTAATGTCCAACAACAGACACATTCAAGTAGCCATAGCTTCAGAAAAGAAAGATTTTTATGAAGAAACACCAAAAATGGTATTCCGTAACACTTTCCAAGGCTACTGAACCTCCTCTGATGAGTTTAAAGACAGGGACACAGAGACACAGAGGCCATCTGGGACCTTTTATATATATATACATAAAACCACTTCTATTGGTCTTTCATTTATTTATTTTCATCCGTCTTTGTTCTTTGGCCTGTGTGGGTCTCCCACTGCAGTGGTTACTGCAGAGCACCATCTGCTAACTGGACCAAAATTGTATCTTCATGAAAGTATATTGACAGTCTTACCACTGATACTTGTGAGTGTGAAGGTAGGATCTTTGCAGATACAATCAATTTAAATGAGACCATGGGGCATCCCAGGTGGCACTAGCAGTAAAGAATCCTCCTGCAGTGCAGGAGATGCAATAGACACAGGTTCAGTCCCTGGGTAGGGAAGATCCCCTGGAGGAAGAAGTGGCAACCCACTTCAGTATTCTTGCCTGGAAAATTCAGTGGAGATAGGAGCCCAGTGCACTACAGTCCACAGGGCTGAAAAGAGTTGGACATGACTGAGCAACTAAGTACACACACACGTAAGGATTTAGGGTGGGCTTAAGTACAACATCCGGTGTCCTTGTAAGAAAAAGTACATTTGGACAGACATAGGGAGGGGACACCCTCTGACAGGAAGAAGATTTTGTGACAATGGAGGCTGAGAGAGCAGTGAATCAGCATGAAGCAGGGGATGCCAAGTATTACTATTAGGAAGGGGCAAGGAAGAACCTCTTGAGAGAGACTTCAAAGGAACCAACCCTACTGATACCTTGACTTCCAACTTCCAGCCTCCAGAGCTTCAAGGGAATAAATTCCTGCTTTTTCTCTTTTTCAAGGAAATTATATACATCACTTTATTTCTATGACATACAATAGGAAAAGATAATATTCTGTCTTAGAAATCAAGGATACTGCTGAAGCTATCTACAACAGTCTTCCAGGAGTAGTTTCGCACTGAAAACCAACAGAAAAAGTTGGATAGGTTATGCCACAAAATAATCTCAATTGCTGATTTAGTAATGTCCAACAACAGACACATTCAAGTAGCCATAGCTTCAGAAAAGAAAGATTTTTATGAAGAAACACCAAAAATGGTATTCCGTAACACTTTCCAAGGCTACTGAACCTCCTCTGATGAGTTTAAAGACAGGGACACAGAGACACAGAGGCCATCTGGGACCTTTTATATATATATACATAAAACCACTTCTATTGGTCTTTCATTTATTTATTTTCATCCATCCTTGTTCTTTGGCCTGTGTGGGTCTCCCACTGCAGTGGCCTCTCTCACTGCAGAGCACCAGCTCTGGGCGCATGCACTCCAGAGCTCCAGCTCGGTAGTTGGATACATCAGTCCAGCCACTCCACGGCATGTGGGATCTTCCCAGGCCAGGGATCGAACTGGCGCCCCCTGCACTGCAAGGCGGTGTCCTTACCCACTGGACCATAAGGCAAGCCCCATCTGGGACCTTTTAAGGCAGAAGCTTTCACTATTTTAACCATGACCCACAGTAGCACAGCAATAAATATATTTTACATCATAAAATACATATGCATGTATACCTACAGGTATATATGCATACGGAACTAATTTTCAAAAAATAATATTTACTCTAACTATGTTTGCTATTCTTTACTCTTTTCTCTTTTTTTGATTCTGGTCATGGCCACTTAACTCATTATATGTCAACAGCTACAACTCAGAGTCTGGGAGACACTGGTCTGAAGGTAATCTCACACTGGATCATGGAATTAGGTATATCCCAAGCCTGTGGCTACAAGCCCTGGGATTCTCTGGCTGTGTCTCAGGAAGTCATGGAGAGGAAGGGGGAGGGGAAGGGTCAACAGTAATTATTCTCAGTAATTATCTTGAGATCCCATGTAAGATTTAATTTAGAGACAAGGGGGAAAGAGTGTTCAGTTTTAAAAATTAAGTTTCAGAATCACTCAGATAAGGTGACCTTTCAGAACCCCTTCCAGTGCATGAGTCTAGAAATAAATATTCATTCCAAACTATAAAATAAACCACAAATTTACATATCACTATAGAATCAAAGCCACAAAAACATCCAAAATGTTGATCACTAAAAGCTTTATAATTTATAATGCTAGAATTTCTCAACATTCTGCCTGGTTAAAAGTGCTGAAGCCTGAATATTCATTGGAAAGCTAAAGATGAAGCTCCAACACTTTGGCCACCTAATTGGAAGAGACGGCTCATTGGAAAAGACCCTGATATTGGGAGAAATAGAAGGCAAAAAGAGAAGGGGACGACAGAGGACAAGACGGTTGGATGGCATCACTGAGTCAACGGACATGAGCAAGCTCCGGGAAATGGTGAAGGACAGGGAAGCCTGGTGAGCTGCACTCCATGGGGTCTCAAAGAGTCATGACTGAGCAGCTGACCTCAACTCTTGCCCTGCAGGCAGCTTCTTTAAACTCCTTAACTTGAGATGTCTGGTTTTTATCTGTTTACTTTAATTAACATCTTTTGCTGTTCAGAGACCTGCCTTTTGTTGCAAACTTCTACATACCCTGGCTCTTCCCCTTGCCTCTTCAGAGTACTCTCTCAGGATTACTAGAAATACTGCATTGCATCAGGGACTTGAAGTTCTCAAAATTTCCACCAAATAAAATTTAATGTTCTGGGACTTCCCTGGTGGCCCAGCAGTCTCTATGCTTCCACTGTAGGGGTCCTGGGTTCAATTTCATGATCTAAGGTCTTACATTCCATATATAAATAAATAAATAATTTCCAGTGGTAAATGTGCCACCTGATTTCTTCCTTCTGCCTTTAGTGAAAATACAAGAGAGAAAAATTGAGGGTATACTGTCAAACAAAAAGAACCCAGTACCTGGTGAATTTGGACAACCTCACGTGTTAAGATGGCAAAGAAAAAGTCAAGCATGTGACTATATAAACTTCTGCTAAAACTTCAGAAAAAAAAAGTTTCCATTCACACACACACAGTTTTGAAAAGATGAAGTGTGATCCTCTTAATCAAACCAGGGGCCTTCAGGAGTCTAAGGGCACTGGCCCTTATACATCTCAGCAGGAAAGTTAAAACAGAGAAGGCATTAATTTGGAAAGATCTATAGAGATGAGTTTTATCAAATGAAGTTTTAACTCCACTGAAGTCCATAGCAGTCTCACAAAATTTTTGAAAATTTTATTTAAGAAAACTGCTTATTGGACTGAAAGGGGCAAAGAGAGAGCAAGATGAAAGGAAGTTGTCATATCTCCAAAATTCTGCTGGCAAGAAGCAGACTGATAAAATTATTCAGCTTTAGAAGTGTTAGGGAAAACATGAAACGTCCACCCTGGACAGGCACCAAAGTAACAACCACTTGCATGAGTTACCTTAAAAAATAAGGTCCTGGTAAGGAACACAGAACTAACGAGCTATTACCAGCCAAAAGAATTCAGGAAAACTCAAAAGCAGAGATAGACTCCAATTCATACGTCCTACCACCTCCCAGAACTCTCCTCTGTGGAATCCACCTTGACTGAGCCATGCATGTGTCCCTGGGAAGGATGCTGAATCCTGAAATTCCTTAACTTGAGATATCTGGGTTTTATCTGTTTTCTTTAATTAACATCTTAATCAGCATCTGCTGATTGGCCAGAGACAACCCAGAAACAATCCTATCACCATAAAACCCAAGACTGCATGCAAGCCACATGTCAGGGCAGTTCTGCATCCCTTGTGCTCCTGCTCTGCACCTGGGTGTCCCTTCCCAATAAAGTCTTTTGCTTTGTCAGCATCTGTATCTCCTCATATGATTCATTTCTTTCAAAAAGAGCCCACTCACGAACCCTGGAAGGGGTCCCCCTTCCTGCAACAGATGTGTGCTTCCTTCCATGAAAAAGGAGGAAACTAAAGAGTAGAGCTAAATGACAGGGAAAGTTAACCTCAGATTTTGAAAATTAATCAAGAAATGTGAAACACGCAGTGAACACATGGAAATGCAGGCAGAGAATAGACATATGGACATTGTGGGGAATGAATAGTGGGTGGGAGACATAGAGGGAGTAACATGGAAACCCATCTACCGTATGTGAAAAAGATAGCTATTGTCATTGCACTAAGGGAATAGGAGCTCCTACAAGGGCTTGGTGCGACAGCCTAGAGGGGTGGGGGAGGGTCTGGGAGGGGGGAGGGGACCAGGGATATGCATATGACTGATCTGGGAACATACATGCCTGTGAACAACAAAATTCTGTAAAAACTTTTAAAAAAGTAAAAAATAAAAAAAAGAAATGTGAAACATTTTCCTAGCTGTATTTCAGAGCAGCTGAACAAGTGACCCCTTTGAATTTCCTAGTGTCCCTCCTTTTTAACTATTGAAGGGTAGCAAAACATGCCACCCTAGAACAAGCCTCTTTGGCATAAGGATTGTCTTGAGCTAATTTCTTTCTTTCTTTCTTTTTTAACAAACTGCAGACTCAGGAGAAACTCTGAACACAGAGATTACTAAAGGGAGTCTATATTTATTTTAATTAGAAAGGAGGCCTGTATTAGTAAGGGAGATAGTATCAAAGATAACTCTTCACCTAATAGACATCTATTTGTAGGACAGGGAACAGGAAATGTCTGTTAACCAAACATTTTCTCTACTCTCCTTCCTTTGAACAAAACTTCCTCCCCTCTCTATCTTCTGTCTTTAGCTGAAGATGATATTTAAGATGGTGGCTTGGGTCATTTCAGGAAACTACTCAGTTTTTCTGAGTATATCCCATGTGCACATTGATACCAAATTTTATTAACTGCTGGGAATTCCCTGGTGACCCAAGGGTTGGACTTCCCTGGTGGCTCAGGTGGAAAAGAATCTGCCTACAATGCAGGAGACTGAGGTTTCATCCCTGGGTTGGGAGGATCCCTTGGAGAAGAGAATGGCTACCCACTCCAGTGTTCTTGCCTGGAGAATTCCATGGACAGAGGAGCCTGGCAGACATTGCAAAGAGTTAGACATGACTGAGTGACTAACACTTTCACTATTTTTTTCACTTTCCAAAGATTAGGACTCCATCCTTCCACTGCATGAGGCACAAGTTTGATCTATATTCGGGGAACTAAGATTCTGCACACCATACAGCCCAAAAAATCACATTAACTGCTGGGTCTACCAATCATTCACCAGTGTGATGTAAACACAATTTGAACATCAACCTCATTGATAATTCTATTGAAACTCCAAAATCTTTACCTGCCTTGGGGTAAGTGACAGACTATCTGTTGTTTCTGATTCAGGAATCTTGTGTCTTCTGTCTGCATCGATGAAGCTGGGGCAGTCTAATGTGTTCATTTGCAAGTAGGGAAAACTCTCAGACCTTTCAAGTTCTCAACAAAGTGACTTGTGTCACTTCTGGACAAAACGTAAGAGAAAATTATATGCATGTTCTGTCCCTCTACGATGCTTTTTCTTACCAGATCGCAACATGTTTAATGGTGGCCCCCAAAGATATGTCCACATTATAATCTCCAGAACATGCAAAGATGACCTAAAGTGGAAAAACAATCTTTGCATATGTAATTGTGGATTTTGAGATGAGATCACCCTGGATTTAGGGTGGGCCCTTGTTTGTTTATAATAAATCACTCAGTCAAGTCTGACTCTTTGCAACTCCATGGACTGTAGCCCGTCAGGCTCCTCAGTCCATAGAATTTTCCAGGCAAGAATACTGGAGTGGGTTGCCATTTCCTACTCCACTCCCCTCCCACCTCCTTTTTTACCTCTATCAGCAAGAAGCACGCAATGAAAGACACTGATTCTCTGAATTGTTTCATGGAAGAAAGCCCTTGGGATAACAGGAAAAACTGCCCATTCTGTTAGATAAGACAGAAATAATTTTTTTGAATACTAACTGACTGAAACATTGAGATTTATTTGTGATAGTGGTAGGAGATGTGCATTAATTTGACCAAAACATGACAGATGAACAAATATGAGCAACTGGACAGTTCATACATGAGGATTCCTGTGAATATTTGTGAAAACCAGCTACTGTGGAGTGCAGAAAGCAGTCCATTTTAGTGGGCACCAGCAGGAGTGATTCTGTTCACTCATCTGTCAAGTTATGCAAGCTGTCATTTCAGAGCCTGAAAGTTCCATAGAGTGAAGGGTGTTGGTGGAAGGAGCCAAGAGAAAATCAGGTTTGAGAACTATTTCTAAGAAAGAACATCGGTATGGTTCCTGGTACCCTGAACTGGCTAGAAGCAAAAACTTTCCCAAGCTGTAGGAAATTTATTGTCAAAGAAACCAAACTCTATCACAGAAAGCCGTTGGCATTTGTTCTTTGAACTTCTGCCAGATCCCCAAGCTTGCCTAAGTAGAAAACAGTCTGCCAAAACCCTTCAGCCAACACGGAGTATATAACTAACATCCACTTTACCTGTGACTATAGAGGAAAACAAAGTAGGAAAAACTGTGCAGAACAGTCGAGGTTCATAGAAGACAAAGCTCTGGTTGTAGTTTCTGAGAGGAGACCTGGGATCGCATCGAGTAATTTTCCAACTTTGCCAGGGCAGGTCTTCATGGTGCCTTGCCAAAGGACTGCGTCTTTGGTGTTCCTCACCCCCACTCCTGTCCCCATTCTGCCCCTCACTGAATGTTCAGGTGTATGTATATGTATACACATGTGGGCATGTGTAAAATGGATAGCTTGTCCCTGCTCTGTAATTGTACAACGGATGTGTGAAGGGATAAGGACATATGATTATCTTAGTTAACAGAAAATAGGACCATGACAATGTACCTGACAGCAAGATCCTGGATTCTGAGCTCAGAGCAGAGATCTATAAGGCCTTGGGCCAAAATTTAGAAACAGTCTAAGTGTTTGAATCATCAAGTGGAAGAAAGCTAGAGCTCACATGAACATATTAGTAAGAAATGTAGTGCTGTTAAGCCATTGAAATCGGAGGTTTATTTCTTATAGGACTGGTGTTATCCTACGTTGATGATTCTCAAACCTATACTCATTTTCAGTTTCTCAAAAGTTTTATTTAAGACACTTCTTTCCTAATAATGGCCTCTATATTAACTTTGCTCTATTATTTGCTCTAAGTATCTGTATTTCACAGATTAAGATTCACCTCCTTCCTGACTCCAAACCAATTTTTGTCCCCTAGGGGGCACTGTTGCCCTGGTTAAGAAGTTGTGCCCTACATGAGACTGAAATCTCTCGTGCCCACATCTCTTACCTCAAATTTCCCTCCTGTCTCTGTACACTGATCATTTATTTTAGCCTTCTCTCAATTCCTTGAACGTACAAAGCTCTTCTGAACCTTAAGACCTTTTTTTCATTGCTTCTTTTCTTTTTCCTTGAAAACTTTTAATTTCAGTCTTTACTCCACTGTCTTTCTAATTTTTCATAATATTTCTTAACATTTTCTAAATGATACTTTTGCCCAGAAACCTGATTTTATTTATTTTTTTTATTCTTTATTTTAAAAGTTTTACAGAGTTTTGTTGTTCACAGACATGTATGTTCCCAGATCAGTCATATGCATATCCCTGGTGCCCCCCCCCTAACGGAGTATATAACTAACATCCACTTTACCTGTGACTATAGAGGAAAACAAAGTAGGAAAAACTGTGCAGAACAGTCGAGGTTCATAGAAGACAAAGCTCTGGTTGTAGTTTCTGAGAGGAGACCTGGGATCGCATCGAGTAATTTTCCAACTTTGCCAGGGCAGGTCTTCATGGTGCCTTGCCAAAGGACTGCGTCTTTGGTGTTCCTCACCCCCACTCCTGTCCCCATTCTGCCCCTCACTGAATGTTCAGGTGTATGTATATGTATACACATGTGGGCATGTGTAAAATGGATAGCTTGTCCCTGCTCTGTAATTGTACAACGGATGTGTGAAGGGATAAGGACATATGATTATCTTAGTTAACAGAAAATAGGACCATGACAATGTACCTGACAGCAAGATCCTGGATTCTGAGCTCAGAGCAGAGATCTATAAGGCCTTGGGCCAAAATTTAGAAACAGTCTAAGTGTTTGAATCATCAAGTGGAAGAAAGCTAGAGCTCACATGAACATATTAGTAAGAAATGTAGTGCTGTTAAGCCATTGAAATCGGAGGTTTATTTCTTATAGGACTGGTGTTATCCTACGTTGATGATTCTCAAACCTATACTCATTTTCAGTTTCTCAAAAGTTTTTATTTAAGACACTTCTTTCCTAATAATGGCCTCTATATTAACTTTGCTCTATTATTTGCTCTAAGTATCTGTATTTCACAGATTAAGATTCACCTCCTTCCTGACTCCAAACCAATTTTTGTCCCCTAGGGGGCACTGTTGCCCTGGTTAAGAAGTTGTGCCCTACATGAGACTGAAATCTCTCGTGCCCACATCTCTTACCTCAAATTTCCCTCCTGTCTCTGTACACTGATCATTTATTTTAGCCTTCTCTCAATTCCTTGAACGTACAAAGCTCTTCTGAACCTTAAGACCTTTTTTTCATTGCTTCTTTTCTTTTTCCTTGAAAACTTTTAATTTCAGTCTTTACTCCACTGTCTTTCTAATTTTTCATAATATTTCTTAACATTTTCTAAATGATACTTTTGCCCAGAAACCTGATTTTATTTATTTTTTTTATTCTTTATTTTAAAAGTTTTACAGAGTTTTGTTGTTCACAGACATGTATGTTCCCAGATCAGTCATATGCATATCCCTGGTCCCCACCCCCCACCCCCAGTTCCCCCCAATCCCACCCCTCCGGACCATCACCCCATGCCATTGTGAGCACTCCTATTCCCTTAGCACAATGACAATAGCTATCTTTTCCACACATGACAGCATAGGTTTCCATGTTACCCCCTCCATGCTTCCCCCTCCCTATTTCTTCCCCACAATGTCCCTATGTCTATGCTCTGTCTGTTTTTCCATGAGTTCACTGCGTTTGTTATCAAGACCGTCCTACTAGATTCCATATGTGTGTGTTACTATACTGTATTTGTCTTTCTCTTTCTGACTTACCTCACTTTTTATGATACGTTCTAGAGCCAGCCACTTCATTAGGACTGAGTCTTCTGCATTTCTTTTAACAGCTGAGTAGTATTCCCTTGTATATATGTACCAGAGCGTCTGTATCCATTCATTTGTCGATGGACATCTAGGTTGCTTCCATGTTCTGGCTATTGTATAGAGAGCTGCAATGAACATTGGGGTACAGGTGCTTCTTTCAGTTTTGATTTCATCAGAATATAAGCCTAATAGTGGGATTGCTGGTTCCTAGGGTGCTTCTATTTTTAGTTTTTTAAGGAATCTCCATACTGTCTTCCATAGAGGCTGTATCAATTTACATTCCCATCAGCAATGCAAGAGGGTTCCCTTTTCTCCGCACCCTCTCCAGCATCAGAAACCTGATTTTAAAGCAACTCTCACATTTATCTCTTTTTACTCTTGTTTTCTGTAGCACCACTTAGGACACTTTATAATATTTGACTGTCTTGAGACAACATATCTGTTCTACTCAGTATAACACACTCCATGTATATTCAGAACCTAGTGTTGAAATAAGTTTCTTAAACCCAAGATGAAGCTGCTGCTTCTTGGTGTACTGTATCAGAAAACTGAAATTTAGCTAACTTTAGTGCCCCTGTAAGGTTTCCCTGGTAGCTCAGCTGGTAAAGAATCTGCCTGCAATGCAGGAGACCCCAGTTTGATTCCTGGATCAGGAAGATCCTCTGGAGAAGGGGTAAGCTACACACTCCAGTATTCTTGGACTTCCCTGGTAGCTCAGGTGGTAAAGAATCTGCCAGCAATGCGCAAGATTTGAGTTCAATCCCTGGGTTGGGACGATCCCTGGAGGAGGACATGGCAAGCCACTCCAGTATTCTTGCCTGGAGAATACTATGGACAGAGAGAGAAACTTAGCAGGTTACAGTTTATGGGGTCACAAAGTAGGACACAACTGAGCAACTAAGCACAGCAAAGCACAATGTCCCTGCAAATAGTCCACTTGACTAGAAATACAGTATGTGCAAACTTCCAATAATCTATAATGATTTTCTGGTTCTAAATAAGGTTGGCTATACAATCCTGGCCAATCAACTTAAATCAAATCCCCTTTCTTTATTCCCTGATTGACCTGCTAGCTTTTAAGGAAACTCCTGACCTCCAAGCTAATCATGTGCTATGTCTTCATGACTATTTCCAACATATTATAAAACTTACTCTTCCCAAATATTCCATGACAACTATTAAAGAAGATGTAGAATCAAAGAAATTGGTAGAATGATGAAAGAATTTTATTTGTAAAATTATAGAAATTTAGTCCACTATTTTAAAACACTGTCATCATTTTAGTACCATTTGGTCTTAGTAGTTTGGCATTCGATACTTGATTTGCTTTAAAAATTGTTTTGTAATAATCTTTCTTATCCAGTGTCTTTAATCTTGATTTGATATATTTGTAGCCTTGGTTATCTTTCCTTACATCCTGTAATGTCTTCATAGCCTAGACTTCAATTTTAAAAAAAGTCAATTTGGTCATGTAAAGAGGTAGCAATTATCTGTTAATGCTTTGGGAAAATAAGTAATGTTGTCTATAGAGGCTAGGCATCTTAGTTCATTCAGAAATATAAATGGGACAAGCATTTTTAACCCTGAATATATAGTTGTCTAGTCAGACAAAGTCCTAACCTTTCCAGAATTCTCTCTAGATGGGGTGAGTTCAGGGATAAATTCAAAGAGATATTGAAAAATACTTAAAGATAATAAAGTTAACTAACATTCAGCTTCATGGAAAGAGGTAATAATTGAGTTGAAATGAAGCAACTAAAAAATTTTGGGAAAAATTCTTCACTTTATAATATAACTAGGTAGAGATACAGATATAAGCAAGAATGTGTGTGTGTGTGTGTGTGTGTGTTAGTTGCTTAGCTGTGCCTAACTCTTCGACCTCATGGACTGTAGCCCAGTAGGCTCCTCTGTCCATGGGGATTCTCCAGGCAAGAATACTGGAGTAGGTTGCTATTTCCTTCTCCAGGGGATCTTCCCAACCCAGGGATCAAACCCAGGTCTCTTGCATTGCAGGCAGATTCTTTACCATCTGAGCTACTATATATACACGTGTGTGTGTGTGTGTGTGTGTGTGTGTGTGTGTGTGTGTATGTATTTGTTTTATCATGTCTCAGGTAAGAATTCCTGTGGCTAAGCTTTGATAGATACTATGGCAGCCAGTGTAGTATTGAATGGGAAGTGATTGAGAGAAAAGACATTCACAGTAGGCAATACATAATTCATGAAGGCACAGATGGGTTGTAAAGTTCAGAGAAAATAAACATCTTTGTTGACTTCAATGAGAAAAGAGGAAAAACTGAAAAATAAGAAGAGATGAAATTGTTTCAATAAGAGTATTACTGGACTATGTATTTGATGAAGGGCTTGAATATTTAGGACATTTAAATTATTCTCAAATGAATAAAATGTAGACTTTTTCTCTAATTCTCAGGCAAGTAGGTGCAAACTGAAAAGTAGGAAGGAGTTTTTGAAAATTACTAAAGGGACTTCTCTGGTGGTCTAGTGGTTAACATTCCACATTTCCAATGCAGGGGTCATGGGTACATTCCCTTGTTGGGGAATTAAGATCCCACATGGTATGTGGTATGGTGAAAAAAAAGTTACTAAAAAAACTTTTCAAGAAAAAATTAATTTTCCCTTATTGTTTATTCCAGGTCTCTGTCTCAGATCTTTGTTTTTTTTTTATTATTAGACGATTCAAACCTATATAAGGTAAGTGTGTCATAGATGGTGGGAGTGGGTTTGCAGGGCAGCATAGCAAACTGTGGGAGGACGTGGTCTCTAGAGCCCTTCTTGGTTCCTAATGCTAGGTTCAGCATGGGTTTGTATCTTTTGAAAAATAAACTTAAAAAAAAGATAATAAAGTTAACTAACATTCAGCTTCATGGAAAGAGGTAATAATTGAGTTGAAATGAAGCAACTAAAAAATTTTGGGAAAAATTCTTCACTTTATAATATAACTAGGTAGAGATACAGATATAAGCAAGAATGTGTGTGTGTGTGTGTGTGTGTGTGTTAGTTGCTTAGCTGTGCCTAACTCTTCGACCTCATGGACTGTAGCCCAGTAGGCTCCTCTGTCCATGGGGATTCTCCAGGCAAGAATACTGGAGTAGGTTGCTATTTCCTTCTCCAGGGGATCTTCCCAACCCAGGGATCAAACCCAGGTCTCTTGCATTGCAGGCAGATTCTTTACCATCTGAGCTACTATATATACACGTGTGTGTGTGTGTGTGTGTGTGTGTGTGTGTGTGTGTGTATGTATTTGTTTTATCATGTCTCAGGTAAGAATTCCTGTGGCTAAGCTTTGATAGATACTATGGCAGCCAGTGTAGTATTGAATGGGAAGTGATTGAGAGAAAAGACATTCACAGTAGGCAATACATAATTCATGAAGGCACAGATGGGTTGTAAAGTTCAGAGAAAATAAACATCTTTGTTGACTTCAATGAGAAAAGAGGAAAAACTGAAAAATAAGAAGAGATGAAATTGTTTCAATAAGAGTATTACTGGACTATGTATTTGATGAAGGGCTTGAATATTTAGGACATTTAAATTATTCTCAAATGAATAAAATGTAGACTTTTTCTCTAATTCTCAGGCAAGTAGGTGCAAACTGAAAAGTAGGAAGGAGTTTTTGAAAATTACTAAAGGGACTTCTCTGGTGGTCTAGTGGTTAACATTCCACATTTCCAATGCAGGGGTCATGGGTACATTCCCTTGTTGGGGAATTAAGATCCCACATGGTATGTGGTATGGTGAAAAAAAAGTTACTAAAAAAACTTTTCAAGAAAAAATTAATTTTCCCTTATTGTTTATTCCAGGTCTCTGTCTCAGATCTTTGTTGTTTTTTTTTTATTATTAGACGATTCAAACCTATATAAGGTAAGTGTGTCATAGATGGTGGGAGTGGGTTTGCAGGGCAGCATAGCAAACTGTGGGAGGACGTGGTCTCTAGAGCCCTTCTTGGTTCCTAATGCTAGGTTCAGCATGGGTTTGTATCTTGAAAGTGAAAGTGTTAGTCACTCAGTCATGTCTGACTCTTCATGACCCCATTGACTCTAGTCTGCCAGGCTCCTCTGTCCATGGAATTCTCCAGGCAAAAATACAGGAGCAGGTAGCTATTCCCCAGGGATTCTTCCTAACTCAGGGATTGAGGTTAGGTCTCCTGCATTGCAGGCGGACTCTTTACCATCTGTGCCCATTACCTGGGGAAAATGACTTAATCTCTCACTCCTTACTTATCAAATGTGATGTGTAGGACCTATGACAATGATACTGATCAAATGAGATTATACCTTCAATACATGTAAAAGAGTGCCTGATGCATATTAAGATCTATATAGCTCCTACCCTGATGGTTCAGTGGTAAAAAATCCACCTTCCAACCTGGTAGGAGACCAGGTTTGATTCCTGGACTGGGAAGGTACCCTGGAGAAGGAAATAGCAACCCATGCCCAGTAGTCTTGCCTGGGAAATCCCAAAGACAGAGGAACCTGGTAGACTACAGTCCATGAGGTTTCAAAGAGTTGGACACAACTTAATGTCTAAGCAACAACAACAAAAGATGTATTAAGTGAAAATAAATTGAGTTGTTTCTTTTACATTTAACAGACTCCATAGGAGAGCAATCACCATATCAACTTTCCAGAAAAGAAAACAACATGAAATTTTCAGAAAGGTCACAGGACTTGAAATAACTCAATATGATGTGAGTTAAATAAATTTGTGAAATGCATCATAGTTATTATGCAGACAATATCAAATATTCATTAGAAGAGATACTGTAAAGAAAGGAAACATAATCATACCAAACCTGATGGTGTTAATCTGATTAACCATTATGTAATGGTTTCTCCTAAGTGCTATATATACATATATATAGATGGAGACAGTGTGCTCAATTACACTAGCTAAATAATTTATAAAATTGTTTAAAAAAAAAGAACATGGAAAAAAGACAGTAATCATTTATATAAGGTAAGGGTGTCATAGATGGTGGGAGTGGGTTTGCAGGGCAGCATAGCAAACTGTGGGAGGACGTGGTCTCTAGAGCCCTTCTTGGTTCCTAATGCTAGGTTCAGCATGGGTTTGTATCTTGAAAGTGAAAGTGTTAGTCACTCAGTCATGTCTGACTCTTCATGACCCCATTGACTCTAGTCTGCCAGGCTCCTCTGTCCATGGAATTCTCCAGGCAAAAATACAGGAGCAGGTAGCTATTCCCCAGGGATTCTTCCTAACTCAGGGATTGAGGTTAGGTCTCCTGCATTGCAGGCGGACTCTTTACCATCTGTGCCCATTACCTGGGGAAAATGACTTAATCTCTCACTCCTTACTTATCAAATGTGATGTGTAGGACCTATGACAATGATACTGATCAAATGAGATTATACCTTCAATACATGTAAAAGAGTGCCTGATGCATATTAAGATCTATATAGCTCCTACCCTGATGGTTCAGTGGTAAAAAATCCACCTTCCAACCTGGTAGGAGACCAGGTTTGATTCCTGGACTGGGAAGGTACCCTGGAGAAGGAAATAGCAACCCATGCCCAGTAGTCTTGCCTGGGAAATCCCAAAGACAGAGGAACCTGGTAGACTACAGTCCATGAGGTTTCAAAGAGTTGGACACAACTTAATGTCTAAGCAACAACAACAAAAGATGTATTAAGTGAAAATAAATTGAGTTGTTTCTTTTACATTTAACAGACTCCATAGGAGAGCAATCACCATATCAACTTTCCAGAAAAGAAAACAACATGAAATTTTCAGAAAGGTCACAGGACTTGAAATAACTCAATATGATGTGAGTTAAATAAATTTGTGAAATGCATCATAGTTATTATGCAGACAATATCAAATATTCATTAGAAGAGATACTGTAAAGAAAGGAAACATAATCATACCAAACCTGATGGTGTTAATCTGATTAACCATTATGTAATGGTTTCTCCTAAGTGCTATATATACATATATATAGATGGAGACAGTGTGCTCAATTACACTAGCTAAATAATTTATAAGCACTATGTACAAGTAATATAAAATATCAACAAAAAACAAAAACTGAGGATACCTACCAAGTGGTTTGATCTTCTTTCCATCAAACATACAAATACTGTTAACATCTTTGTGTATTATCTCTATTTTAAAGTTATTTCACATTTTGAAAAACTATAGAGACAACCATCAAGAGCTTTTCAAAATTACAGGCACTTTGGAGTTAAAATAATTTCTGGAAAGTGTTCTTATTATATAACAGTTGTTTGGTGTCAACACTAAACCATACACAGTACAAAACAAGGATTTAATCATAGCTCAAGACTATAATCTTCATTAAAGCTCCACTAATGAGCAACTGCTAAGATAATATTTCATTCTGAAAACAAGAAAGTTCATTTTCCAATTTAAATTAGCATTTAAATGGATCCTATAAACATGTATCAGGCTGAGTTATTATTCACTATAATTGTCGTGGTGGTTATTATGCACCATTTAGTGAACATTCCCTGTCTACTTGGAGTCTTGCTAAATAAAGTATGCTTAATTCTGTGGATTTCTAATGAATTTTTCCCCACAGGAACACAGAATACATCTCCCTTCAAGCATAACATATAGTGTTAAAAGGTTAAAGGAATCTGATGTGTTTTTTATTTTTGTTTTCTTAACAGTTTTGTCTATTCACTGAAATTTAAGAACTCAAGAAAATTTAGTATTTTAAAATTATAACTAATTGACTATTTGACTTGCTGTATTTCTTATGAATTTTATGGATTTTTTCCCTGAGACTATCTTTTTTAAAACCTGAAACATTTTTAGTATTTTTATTTTCTTGTCTAGTTATTTGGTTAGTATTCTCTGTACACAACACAGTTTTTGTTTTTATCTGATATAGAGTATTTATATTTTACAATTTTAATCCATTAATTTTGGAAAAACACTACCATTATTATGCAATGTTACCCTACAAAACACTATTGGATATCATAATTGGAACATGATTTTGTGTATCCAAAATTGCCCCTTTTATTTTGATAATATGTTGTTTCTCCTAAGTGCTATATATACATATATATAGATGGAGACAGTGTGCTCAATTACACTAGCTAAATAATTTATAAGCACTATGTACAAGTAATATAAAATATCAACAAAAAACAAAAACTGAGGATACCTACCAAGTGGTTTGATCTTCTTTCCATCAAACATACAAATACTGTTAACATCTTTGTGTATTATCTCTATTTTAAAGTTATTTCACATTTTGAAAAACTATAGAGACAACCATCAAGAGCTTTTCAAAATTACAGGCACTTTGGAGTTAAAATAATTTCTGGAAAGTGTTCTTATTATATAACAGTTGTTTGGTGTCAACACTAAACCATACACAGTACAAAACAAGGATTTAATCATAGCTCAAGACTATAATCTTCATTAAAGCTCCACTAATGAGCAACTGCTAAGATAATATTTCATTCTGAAAACAAGAAAGTTCATTTTCCAATTTAAATTAGCATTTAAATGGATCCTATAAACATGTATCAGGCTGAGTTATTATTCACTATAATTGTCGTGGTGGTTATTATGCACCATTTAGTGAACATTCCCTGTCTACTTGGAGTCTTGCTAAATAAAGTATGCTTAATTCTGTGGATTTCTAATGAATTTTTCCCCACAGGAACACAGAATACATCTCCCTTCAAGCATAACATATAGTGTTAAAAGGTTAAAGGAATCTGATGTGTTTTTTATTTTTGTTTTCTTAACAGTTTTGTCTATTCACTGAAATTTAAGAACTCAAGAAAATTTAGTATTTTAAAATTATAACTAATTGACTATTTGACTTGCTGTATTTCTTATGAATTTTATGGATTTTTTCCCTGAGACTATCTTTTTTAAAACCTGAAACATTTTTAGTATTTTTATTTTCTTGTCTAGTTATTTGGTTAGTATTCTCTGTACACAACACAGTTTTTGTTTTTATCTGATATAGAGTATTTATATTTTACAATTTTAATCCATTAATTTTGGAAAAACACTACCATTATTATGCAATGTTACCCTACAAAACACTATTGGATATCATAATTGGAACATGATTTTGTGTATCCAAAATTGCCCCTTTTATTTTGATTAGATTACAGCGTATTTTGGTTGGTGATCTTACAACACTTTTCTTCAGTTACTTGGATATCAATGCATTTGTTTAGACAAAACCTCATTGAAGAGCTGAAACAACCACATTCAAGCCTTTCCCTTGTTCCTGTGAAAGTCAATAAAAAAACAAATTGAGAAGTAAATAGTCATCATAGAATTCATGTCACTGAACACGAACTACTGTTTAATATTAAATATTGTATTTGGAAGTATGCTAACTTGGACATTTCTTCAAAGTGAGGAACTCTGCTAACGTCAAATCATTTGATTACAGTCATTATCTTTCAAAGGATTTGTTTAAAAAATAAAATCTTTCTAAACCTAGCTGCTGTGAATCTTCTCAGTGAAACTGATCCCATGGTTGTGGCATGAGATGTTAGGCTAAAAATCCACAAACTCAACAAAAAAGCAATTCAATAAGATAGAGAATTGTGTTAGACTTGGTCACCTTGTAAGTAAAAATCATTTATCACTGCGATAGGATGCATTTCTTTTTTTATATATTAATAAAAATAACAATGGCCATCTTGAATCAAGGAAACTAAAAAAATTAAGGTTAACAATCTACTCTTCCAAACTTAAAAAATTAAATAAGAGAGGGACATGACAGTTACCTACGTTCTGCTTTGCTTCATGTGGCACCTTCTGGCAGAAGAGGTTCCATCTTGGGCCTAGGATCTTATTTCAATCGGCACAAGCTAAGTGCCAAAAAGATGGTGCTTAAGGCACAATTATTTTCTGATTTTAAAATTATAACTAATTGACTATTTGACTTGCTGTATTTCTTATGAATTTTATGGATTTTTTCCCTGAGACTATCTTTTTTAAAACCTGAAACATTTTTAGTATTTTTATTTTCTTGTCTAGTTATTTGGTTAGTATTCTCTGTACACAACACAGTTTTTGTTTTTATCTGATATAGAGTATTTATATTTTACAATTTTAATCCATTAATTTTGGAAAAACACTACCATTATTATGCAATGTTACCCTACAAAACACTATTGGATATCATAATTGGAACATGATTTTGTGTATCCAAAATTGCCCCTTTTATTTTGATTAGATTACAGCGTATTTTGGTTGGTGATCTTACAACACTTTTCTTCAGTTACTTGGATATCAATGCATTTGTTTAGACAAAACCTCATTGAAGAGCTGAAACAACCACATTCAAGCCTTTCCCTTGTTCCTGTGAAAGTCAATAAAAAAACAAATTGAGAAGTAAATAGTCATCATAGAATTCATGTCACTGAACACGAACTACTGTTTAATATTAAATATTGTATTTGGAAGTATGCTAACTTGGACATTTCTTCAAAGTGAGGAACTCTGCTAACGTCAAATCATTTGATTACAGTCATTATCTTTCAAAGGATTTGTTTAAAAAATAAAATCTTTCTAAACCTAGCTGCTGTGAATCTTCTCAGTGAAACTGATCCCATGGTTGTGGCATGAGATGTTAGGCTAAAAATCCACAAACTCAACAAAAAAGCAATTCAATAAGATAGAGAATTGTGTTAGACTTGGTCACCTTGTAAGTAAAAATCATTTATCACTGCGATAGGATGCATTTCTTTTTTTATATATTAATAAAAATAACAATGGCCATCTTGAATCAAGGAAACTAAAAAAATTAAGGTTAACAATCTACTCTTCCAAACTTAAAAAATTAAATAAGAGAGGGACATGACAGTTACCTACGTTCTGCTTTGCTTCATGTGGCACCTTCTGGCAGAAGAGGTTCCATCTTGGGCCTAGGATCTTATTTCAATCGGCACAAGCTAAGTGCCATATTAACTACTGAATGGTGCTTAAGGCACAATATTGTGATTTAATTATTGTCTTTGGTTAATTTATTTTGATTAGTATTGTTGAAAAAATTCAGCTTACTTTGTAATATTCTCTTATAAGCTTGTATAATATTGTTTTTCATAAATTATAAGTGGAAAAAATATATTTTCTATGGATATGAAATTTATCTAGAAGAATTATATAAGACTTTCAAAATCTTAACAGGAAATAAATGTTTTAGATTAGTAATACGTATAGTTTCTTGACATGATAAACTTAGCTTACTCAAAATATGCTTAAGACATAATTGTTCACTGGAAATTCTCCTAAATTAGAAAACACAGCTGTCACATAGAACTCTTATGGATTAGACTTTGTAAATAATTTCTAATGCTGAAAAAAAATTATAAACTTTGAAATGTTCTATATTTATCTGTCCATTTTGTAAGCTCATTTTGTAATTTGAAAGTTTCTTTGCTTATACAAGAAAATTACTCTAAATGATATGCTATTACTCTGCAATACCTCATAACTTATTGAATAGCTACAGTTAATAAATTAAAAGTAAGGAAAAATTGAAATAAATCATAACATGTCAAGAGATGCTACTCTTTGGTATTATAAATTAATAATTATAGAATTTTGTTACAAAAACCTATAACTGACTTTTGTAATTTTATCTCAGAACTACAAATGAAAAACTCTTTCTATAGGAACCACTAAAGTGTTCATGGTAGCAAAATTTTAGTTAATTACTATGTTCATGAAATACTTCTTGGGACCCTCTATTATAAGGACCAAAATATTTGTTATTTCAACATGTATTCTTAACTTTAAATTTATAGTTTGGGCTTAGTTTATACAATTTGTATAATGGTCATTTATCACTGAGATAGGATGCATTTCTTTTTTTATATATTAATAAAAATAACAATGGCCATCTTGAATCAAGGAAACTAAAAAAATTAAGGTTAACAATCTACTCTTCCAAACTTAAAAAATTAAATAAGAGAGGGACATGACAGTTACCTACGTTCTGCTTTGCTTCATGTGGCACCTTCTGGCAGAAGAGGTTCCATCTTGGGCCTAGGATCTTATTTCAATCGGCACAAGCTAAGTGCCATATTAACTACTGAATGGTGCTTAAGGCACAATATTGTGATTTAATTATTGTCTTTGGTTAATTTATTTTGATTAGTATTGTTGAAAAAATTCAGCTTACTTTGTAATATTCTCTTATAAGCTTGTATAATATTGTTTTTCATAAATTATAAGTGGAAAAAATATATTTTCTATGGATATGAAATTTATCTAGAAGAATTATATAAGACTTTCAAAATCTTAACAGGAAATAAATGTTTTAGATTAGTAATACGTATAGTTTCTTGACATGATAAACTTAGCTTACTCAAAATATGCTTAAGACATAATTGTTCACTGGAAATTCTCCTAAATTAGAAAACACAGCTGTCACATAGAACTCTTATGGATTAGACTTTGTAAATAATTTCTAATGCTGAAAAAAAATTATAAACTTTGAAATGTTCTATATTTATCTGTCCATTTTGTAAGCTCATTTTGTAATTTGAAAGTTTCTTTGCTTATACAAGAAAATTACTCTAAATGATATGCTATTACTCTGCAATACCTCATAACTTATTGAATAGCTACAGTTAATAAATTAAAAGTAAGGAAAAATTGAAATAAATCATAACATGTCAAGAGATGCTACTCTTTGGTATTATAAATTAATAATTATAGAATTTTGTTACAAAAACCTATAACTGACTTTTGTAATTTTATCTCAGAACTACAAATGAAAAACTCTTTCTATAGGAACCACTAAAGTGTTCATGGTAGCAAAATTTTAGTTAATTACTATGTTCATGAAATACTTCTTGGGACCCTCTATTATAAGGACCAAAATATTTTTGTTATTTCAACATGTATTCTTAACTTTAAATTTATAGTTTGGGCATTAGTTTATACATATATATGCATAATAATTGCCAGTGTGTTGACTATGTGCTGATCTATCACAAGTAACAGATTAAGTTGGTGCTCCCAGGTCATACTGGAGCTTACTCTTTTATACTCCCACCTACTCTCAGGGATCAAAAAGCCTTTTCTCTGTTACCTTAGGGGCTATGAGCTTTATTTTTCAGCTATCACCATAGGAAAGAAAAAGGAAAAATGGTCTTACAGGTGATGCAATGTCAATATCCAGAAAGTTGTTCTTAGAAAACCCACACATGGAGACAAAAAGGAAGAATAACTCATACAAGGTTGCCCTGCCTGGACACAACAGTGAGCTGGGTTTTTTTTCATTTTTTGTCCCATGGAGGAAAAGTTTATTAAGGAAAAAAGGGATAGAGAAAGCTTCCAGCTAAAGGAACTGGAAGGAAGATAGAAGAGTATCCCAGAAGCTAGTTTAGGCCAGGTGTTTAGTATTTCCCAGGCTGGTTATTAACAATAGATCAAAAGAATATTTTAAGGTTGTAAAGGGCTCACCAGACCCACACCCATAATATTAACACAAGATTAGCCACAGGATGGTCTCTGGACATCAAGATTAGATGAGACATTCCAATGCAAAATAGTTTGTGTCCATAAGATAATAAAGTTGGATGACACATCATATGCAGTTAAATAAAACTCAGTGTTACTCCGGGTCAAATATGGTAACAAGAAAAGCACTTTGTATAAACCCTATCTTTTAATATCATAACAGTATTAACTAAAATATTTGACCTCTAAAACATCTCCCAGTTTCACAAACCAACACTGTATATAGACTGATAATTTAACAAACATGTCGCACGCACACACACACCATGACTTTTTAGATAGGCTTGTGGGCTATTCAAGTTTGACAGGGAAAAAATGACAGAGTTTAGTCCTCTGAGGATTTTTTGTACTTCAAATTATTTAAGAAATGGGAAATATAAATCTATTTGCATTACTGTGTTTAACCTTTGTTTGTGTGTGTGTTAGTTGTTCAGTCGTGTTCGACTCTTGTGATTCAATGGACTATAGTCCTCCAGGATCCTCTGTCCATGAGTTTTTCCAGGCAAGAATACTGGAGTGGGTTGCCATTTGCTTCTCCAGGGGACCTTTCCAACCCAGGAATAGAACTCAGGTCTCCTGAATTACAGGCAGATTCTGTACCATCTGAGTCACCTGGGAAGCCCTGAGAATACCCCCCAAAAAGATCCAGATAGATATGTAGAGATTGGCACATAGATGTATATATATTTATATATAGGTACAATTGTATATATAAATCCACTTGTAGAATCAGTGGCAATATCTCTTAGTGTCTTGCAATGATTTTGATCTAAAATGACACTTCCCTCTCAGATATTAACACGAATCAGATTTTAGTTAAACTCTGAGTTTTATAGTGTCATTAATTTTAAAAGTCAATTTAAAATATTATATGAACTTATGGTATTATAAATAGAGCCACTGTTGACAAATTACCCACTAGCAAATATGGAATACAGAATTAAAGTACAAAATTATTATTTCTGCTTCTATCTAAACAAATACATTGTTTTTGAAATTAGTGTTATGAGTCACATAATTAACAAAAATAAAACAAGTTAATTTTTTATTTATAAGCATTCTGTTCATAAAAAATGATTATAGTAATCATGCAAAAAATGAAAATATGAGCTTAGAATTCAGCATTATTTTCTAATGTACTCTCTGCTTTATTATCATTTCCACACAGCTAGTGGTCAGCTGACTTTCAGAGAAAATGGCTTTGTTTAAAACAAAGTATTGGAAAATACTTTTGATTAAACCAAAATAGAAGGAGAATTGCATTAAAAAAGCAGCTGCTGGGTTCTGATGTCTTCTCAGAGATATGGAGAAATAGAATTCCTCCCTCCCTCACAATAAGAAAAAACCTTGAAAATGCAAAATAATATATTTTTTTCAATTAGGTAATAAAAATTACAATGGAAAAAAAAAAAAACAGAAATGAAATCAGGAATGTGAAAGCACTCTGGATCCAGCAATCTGCTCACCCAAAACATAAGACGCTGAGTGGAGCTGGTGAGAAGAATCAACCAGAGCTTAAATAACTGCTCAAATGTGAGAGCAGTTCCTCTCCTGAGTGAAATATGGAAAATTACTTTGTGTACCAAATGTCAGGCAGCAAAAACAAAAGCAAAAAAAAAAAAAAAAAAGTGTAGGTGAACCTGAGGGAGACACAAGCAAATTAAATTTGCACCCAAGAACTCCACAGATACTTGCAGGGAAGACTGGAGAAAATCCTAAGAAAGTTTCCCTAAGAAAGTTTTTAGGGAGTGAAATGGCAAATACCAAAATCCAAATAGCCAACATCCACCCAGTCTCCTCTTTCCTATCGGTGCTATGCAAATAAAGCCTTAATACACAAGGTCCTCAAAACTAGATGGAAACCTATTGTAGCTATGAGAAAAACGAGGAGGAAAAAAAAAAAAAAAAACAAAACCTATCCCCTGTGAAGGGTGAATGCATGCTAATACTGAGCACAGCATTCCTGGAGGAGGCCAGGATCACTCATGAATCAAATCTCACATCTAGGTCCCCAGTCTACATCTACCTGCCTAAGACTACGATTTAAGAAGAAATTCAGGGCTTCCCCTGGTGGTCCAGTGGGTAAGGACACCGCCTTGCAGTGCAAGGGACGCCGGTTCAATCCGTGGCCTGGGAAGATCCCACGTGCCGTGGAGCGGCTGGACTGATGTGTCCAATGACTGAGCCGGAGCTCTGGAGCGCATGTGCCCAGAGCCGGCGCTCTGCGACAACAGACGCCACCGCGATGGGAGGCCCACAGGAGCCAAAGAACAAAGACAGATGAAAATGGAGAAATGAAAGACCAATAGAAGTGGCCCACCCGCTCCCCTCCCTCCCCAACCCGACCCCCGCCCAAAAATAAATAAATACATAAATCGTAAAAAAAAAAGAAGAAGAAGAAATTCAGAGATTGGACCGTCCTGTCTGCATCCCACCCCTCAGCATCCAACCACCATACCAAAGTGGAATAAAAGTGAGCAAAAGTAAAGAATAAACTGTGTTTTTCATATAGAAAAACAGTAAAGCTAGAACTTGACAGTAAAGCTATATTAAATTCTACTTAGCAATGGCAGGAGCCTGTCCTTGAAAAATCTTTCTTATAGACGCTTCTTTAATTTCTCAATAGCATACACTTTTAACAGAAAGGGTATTGGAAAAATTGCTGCACTGATATTTTAGCTAAAACACAAAAGGTAAAAAAAGAGTGGGGTAATTAATGAAGTTTCTCCAAGAGGGAGTAAAGTGATCAATTTCCTTTAATTTCAAGGGCCAATTTCTCTAAATACTAAAGAAAAATCTTGAATATTTTTGATTGATAGACTGTATGACACATCATATTTCCTGAAACTATTACCCAGCCTCTCACTGGAAACCCATAGCTATCAAGTTCTAGGTGCTTTCACTACCCTTCAAACACCTTAGCCCAGTTCATCACCCTCAGACCTTTCAGAGAGAAACTTTCTTCCCTCCTTTGTGACATCACACCCACTAGCTACATGGGTTGGGATGAAGGATTTACTCTAGATGCTCAACTGATGGCCTATTTCTGGACATTCCTGAGGACTCCTTGATCATTATCAGGTCATAGATAATTTAAACATTGATTTACCTTTACTCTTAATAGAAGCTATACATCTAAGGAATAGCCATTCTTCTGGGCATAAATTATGTTAATTTTCCAACAGTATTTGAGCTGAACCTATCAGACTGAACTCTCTGAACATCTCCCCGCTTGGAATACACCCTCTACAGCCAGAACTAAAAGAAGTACTAAAATCAGTAAGATAAAAACAAAACAGAGAAATGAATCAATAACTTTATATTATTCTTTGTGATGCTTCTATTTTCTAAGCTAAGACAGAAAAGGAAAAAAATACCCAAAGGGCAGAGATATGGATTTGTTCAACCTCTCAGGAGTAGAAATCCAATAATCATTTCCTACTTCCTGATAGTACCAAACCAAATATTCTGTTATTTTGGTTCATATTTTATAACTATAAATCTATTTTCTGTTACTTAACATCTTTCTTAGTCCTTTCTTTGCTCTCTCTTAGAAAAATCAATAAAGTCATCAAGCAAGATCTGAGTTACATTCCCAGATTTTATTTTTATTTTATATATTGATCATCTTTTTGGACTCAAGTTCAGCTGAGCTCTACAACTGATTCCATCTTTCTACTTACTGTCTTATCTCCAATAGGCTATATATTTTCTGAGGAGAAATGAAAATTTTGTTAAAGTGTATTCCTTGGGGCATAATTTATCAAGGAGGTAAATTTCTCTAAATACTAAAGAAAAATCTTGAATATTTTTGATTGATAGACTGTATGACACATCATATTTCCTGAAACTATTACCCAGCCTCTCACTGGAAACCCATAGCTATCAAGTTCTAGGTGCTTTCACTACCCTTCAAACACCTTAGCCCAGTTCATCACCCTCAGACCTTTCAGAGAGAAACTTTCTTCCCTCCTTTGTGACATCACACCCACTAGCTACATGGGTTGGGATGAAGGATTTACTCTAGATGCTCAACTGATGGCCTATTTCTGGACATTCCTGAGGACTCCTTGATCATTATCAGGTCATAGATAATTTAAACATTGATTTACCTTTACTCTTAATAGAAGCTATACATCTAAGGAATAGCCATTCTTCTGGGCATAAATTATGTTAATTTTCCAACAGTATTTGAGCTGAACCTATCAGACTGAACTCTCTGAACATCTCCCCGCTTGGAATACACCCTCTACAGCCAGAACTAAAAGAAGTACTAAAATCAGTAAGATAAAAACAAAACAGAGAAATGAATCAATAACTTTATATTATTCTTTGTGATGCTTCTATTTTCTAAGCTAAGACAGAAAAGGAAAAAAATACCCAAAGGGCAGAGATATGGATTTGTTCAACCTCTCAGGAGTAGAAATCCAATAATCATTTCCTACTTCCTGATAGTACCAAACCAAATATTCTGTTATTTTGGTTCATATTTTATAACTATAAATCTATTTTCTGTTACTTAACATCTTTCTTAGTCCTTTCTTTGCTCTCTCTTAGAAAAATCAATAAAGTCATCAAGCAAGATCTGAGTTACATTCCCAGATTTTATTTTTATTTTATATATTGATCATCTTTTTTTGGACTCAAGTTCAGCTGAGCTCTACAACTGATTCCATCTTTCTACTTACTGTCTTATCTCCAATAGGCTATATATTTTCTGAGGAGAAATGAAAATTTTGTTAAAGTGTATTCCTTGGGGCATAATTTATCAAGGAGGTAAATTTCTCATTCCTGAAAAATTGTAACAATTCAGAATTTTTACAGGTTAGTACTAAGAGATCAGTCAGATGAATCCGAGGTCTCATTGGCTATAGCAGGCAACAGGCCCCTAAATGCATTAACTTCCTATTGCATCAACAAATGAGCACATACTTGGGTGCTCAAAAGAGCATATATTTATGTCACAATGCCCATGGGCCAAGAGTCCAGGCACAGCTTAAATGGGTACCCCACTCAGGGTTTCTTACCAGCTGAAATCAAGGTATCAGCTACACAGCAGTCCCATCCAGAGTTCATTAGCTTACTGTGGTTATAGCACTGATGTCCTCAGCTCCAGTGGCTGGTGCTTTCCACTGGCAGCTCTCAATCGGGCTGTTTCTTTCTCTTTGAGGGCAGCAGGAGAGCTTTCTGCTTTTATGGCTTTCAACTGATTAGGTCAGTCCCACCCAGAATAATGTCCCTTTTGAATCACTCAGTCAACTAGTTAGGGATCTCAATTATACCCATAAAATATTTTCACCTTTGCCATGTAACTAAATCTAATCATACAAGTGCCATATATCATGTTCACAAGCCCTACCTACATACAAGTGCGCTAAGTCACTTCAGTCGTGTCCGACTCTGCGACCTCATGGACCATACCCCACCAGGCTACTCTGTCCATGGGATTCTCCAGGCAAGAATATAGGAGTGGGTTGCCATTTTCCCCTCCAGGTGATGGTCCCAACCCAGGGATGGAACCCACATGTCTTATGTCTCCTGCATTGGCAGGTGGGTTATTTACCACTGGCAACCTCGGAAGCCCTACCTACATACAGGAGAGAGGATTATACCACGGTTATATCAGGGAATTGGGGGGCTGCTTTAAGCATTCTGTCTACCACACCAGTTTTCAGAAGTTGCCCCAATACTGCATGACTTAACCATATCTTAATCAAATCTCTTACCTGGGAATCTAAACATGAATAGGCATTTTGTGCTTTAAAAAAAACTAGCTCTGCAATAACTTCTCACTATGGGACTTGTTGTTTAGTAGCTAAGCTATGACTGATTCTTTGCAACCCCATGGACTATAGACCACCAGGCTCCTCTGTCCATGGAATTTTCCAAGCAAGAACACTGGAGTGAGTTGCCATTTCCTTCTCCAAGAGATCTTCCCAACCCAGGGACCAAATCTGCATCTACTACATTGGCGGGCAAATTCTTTACCACTGAGCCACCACAAAAGCTCCACTATAGGCCTACCTTGTCATAAATCTCACTACCTATTCATATACAAGAAATCTGAACAAGCCCTTGGTGTTGTGCTTCAACTTTATGGAATTATCTCAAATCAGCATCAGGCAATTGCTTTTCCATTATCCTAGTATCAAAGTTCTAATCATTTAAAGTTGATTGCCAGACTTCCCTGGTGGTCCAGTGGGTAAAGAGTTCACCTTGCAGTGCAAGAGATGCCGGTTCAATCCCTGGCCTAGGAAGATCCGACATGCCATGGAATGACTGGACCTGTGTGTCCAGTTACCGAGCCAGAGCTCTGGAGTGCATGTGCCCAGAGCCGATGCTCTGCAACGAGAGAGGCCACTGAAATGCGAGGCCCACACAGGCCAAAGAACAAAGATGGATGAAAATAAATAAATAAATAACCAATAAAAGAGGCCAAAATTTAAAAAAAAAAAATTCTGCCTAAAGTTGATTGTCACAGTTGCCACATGGTAGAGGCTTCTGCTAATGTAAGTTCTTTTAGGGTTTATCGTAAACTTAGTGGCTTAAGTCACCAAATTTTGCTGCTCACTAAGACTATGCAATATTTACCAGTAGGAAGGCTATGTCCTAGAGACTAATATTACTTACTGTATTTCCATTCATCATTGTAATACTTTAAATTCTACTCCTCTTGTTATACAGAAGAAGGAAAGTTGCTGTTTTCAAGATATCTGATAGATTCATCAAAGCACTCCTAATAAGTTTATTAAAACATGCCTAGAAATCTAGATTTAATCTCATTTGTAGATCTTATCTTAATAATAGAACCAGAAAATATCAGACAGGATGCATTATAACAGATCTCAACTCATCACTAGAATATGACTCCTTTCCAGAAGAAAAATCTGCCCAGATAACAGAGTTGGTTCTGATCCCAATAGCTTCCTGGCTAAATGAAAAATATTGGGTGTTTATACACACACTAATGGTCAAAATACTTTAGAAATAGTCTATTATTTCTGAAAGCTTTAGAGAAAATAGAGATGCTTAATCTAAATAAGAACCCTAATTTAGAATGGTCAGCATAGTAGGGACACTTTAATGGCTCTAATTTTTTGAAGAAATTCATTAGCTTCATGATAGAAACCCATTTAGAGAGACATTCAAGCAAAAGGAAATGACTTTGTTGATCATTGTGCCAAACAGGCAGTCACCACCAAGATCCCAAATACTAAACAATACTAAAAGAGACCATATCTTTGGAGAAGTTCAAAGAAAATATTATGCTATAAAATATTATACAATACCAGCCTTTGGTCCAGAGTAACAAAAAGTCATTTATTACATGGAAATAGTTCCTTCCATACTGAGTGGTTACTTGTGGTCTCAGATAAAAATCTTTTAAAAAGTTGGTAGAGGCTTCTGCTAATGTAAGTTCTTTTAGGGTTTATCTAGGATAAACTAATCACTGTACTGACTCCATATTAGAGAGGAAACAGATTTATTTCATTGTC